>JAQSUU010000606.1:0-2676427 GCA_038087645.1 Saccharum hybrid cultivar R570 | reverse complement strand
GTGGTGCCCGTACGCCAGCCCTGGCCCCACCAGTCAGGCCGCGACGCCTTCAAGACGCCACGACGCGCGAGCCGGCCTCCATTCCTACGCCCCCTCTCTTCCAGTTGCCAAGGACACCGAAACCGAGCCGCCATTGCCGTTTCTCTCCGGCGAGCTCAAGCGCGAGCCACACCGCATCACCGGCCGCTAGACCTCGCCAATCCCTTCGCCTCACCACCCTCCATCTCCCTGACCCACCGAAGCCAGCGATTTGACTCAAGGTGAGCCGCATTGCTTTCTTCCCCATCTCCGAGAGGTCGCCGGAGCCCGCCATGGGACCTCACCGTGGTCGGGGTGCTTCGGGTCTCTCTCCATCCTCCCTTCCTAGCAAAATGGATCCGCCTAGCTTCGGTAAAGCTCGTACCGAGCCTAGACCGTACCGTACCTCCTCACCGGCGACGGTGCGCCGCCACCGGACATCACCGCCCGCCGCTCGCGGTGCCAAGCCCCTTCCACCCCATCCCCATCCATTCCACGAGCACCAATCGACGCACCGGGTGACGGAGAACACGAGGCGGTGTTCGATTGGCCGAGCGAGCTCTTCTCCGGCGAGCTCGAGCTCGTCGGAGCTCGCGGGTCTCCGCCTCCCCTGTCTCCGGTCACTGACCGCGGGGGCCCGCCCGTCAGTGTCGCGCGCGGGCGGGAGCGCTGAGCGGGCCGCGCGCGCGCGAGTGTGGGCCGAGTTTTCCGGGCCGGCCCAGTTCATCCGAAATGAAATTCATTTTTATTATTTTGTCACTGATTTTTGTACAAGTTGGAAAAATATAGATCTAGGGTTTTAATGATCCAAAAATCATGAGATAAATTTTGTTAGGGTCTACATGATGTGTAGTATTTTAGAAAAATATGGATCTGGCATGAGATGTTTAAATTCTGTAAGAATTTAATAGATCCTTTAAATATGTTTTGGAATGCATGCAAATTTGTTAAATTTATAACTTGAGCTGTAGTGTTCCATAAATCATGAAATTTGGTGGGTAGGTTACTCTATGCTAGCCCTAGCTCTGGTAAAAATTTGGACATCAGTGCTTAAGTAATTTCCAAGTTATAAGGCTATCATTTTATTCTAGGAGATAATTGAAGGAATTTTTGTAATTTTTCTACATGTGCAATGTTCTTGTAACTTTTTGGAGAATGTCTTGGTACCCTAGAATGTCCAAGAAAATTAAGAAATCTGTTGTTTGACACTTTTGACTATGCTTTGTTATTTATACAAAAATCAGCCTTTTTGGCTTGGGAATTTTGTGTAGGAAGTTCCTGTGAATAAATTGAGTTCAAAATTTTACAATAGTCTCTTTGTGGGTCAGAGAGTCCCCTGTAATTTTTGTAGAATTTTAGGAGCAGTTTACATATATGTTTAAAATTCCACCTAATTAATTAAGTAGAATAAGAAATGAGTATAAATAAATGTTCTAGGTAGTCACACCCTACTTTCTGGTGTTGTTATACCCCATGTGAACTTTTGGAAATCTTAGTTTGGTTTTAAGGGTCTTTGGCCACATCAATAAATACCAAAGTTGGAGTAAACTTGATGAACTAGCTTGTGTCAAAATTTGAAAGCATTTGGCTAAGTAGTTTGACAGTTACTGTTGTTTAAAGTGGCAGTTCAAAATCTGCTACTCTCTGTTTTGAGAGGACAGATTCTGGAACTTGTGAAGTTTGACATGGAAAACTTAGGAGTTTGGAGTTGAGGTCTGAAAATGAATTGTAGTGCATTTCTTAGGCTTTCTAGATTGTCTTAGATCATATCTTTTGGAATTATAAATCTCCAGTTGTGATACAAACAAGTAGCTGCTGTCCAGAATGCTTACTGTGGTGTTTTGCTGATTGTTATGGTGTGATATCCTAAGACATGCTACTTTTGTAATTGTTAGGTGTTAGGGCCTTAACTGAGGATGAGCAGCTTTATCTTAGGTTAAGTAGATTAGGTGAGTACTTCTCTACCGGAGAGGAAATTTGCACCTACTCTTTTGAAGTAATTTGAATAGAGCGTTAAATTGTTGTAATGCATTTCATTCCGAGCATATTGCATCTTTCATTATGCATTCATGGGATTTATTATGCACTCATGCAATAGGTGTACCGGAGGGGGTGACACTCCTCGAATTCGAACAAGTGATACCGGAGGAGGTGCTGAGTCAACCGAAGGAATTAGCAGAAGAACCCAACGTCGGGGAAGCTCCGTCAGAAGATCTACCCGAGTGTCCGGACCACAGACCCGCAACCTTTCTGAAAGGCAAGCCCCGGTGCATGCTGAACCCATCGTTTTATAAATTAATCTTGAGTACTTTTAATTGTTTAATGCATTAAGTTGTAGGAGTTATATGAAAACACTTGTTGCATTATACCTGTCCTTGTCCAGATATCGTACTTAATCCTATATTAGGTTTAGGCACGTGTCAATGCTTAGCCCTGCTTAGTACGGTAGAAGTCGGGTGATTTCCGGTCATCCGCGAGATATAGGGCTGGGTCGCGAGTGGCTTATGGCTATCGTGATGGAACCATGCTTTAAAATGAAGTTGAGACCGGGCGGGAGTTCGATGGTACAGCCGCAAGACACTTCACGTCTTGGGTGTGGAGCCATGCCCGTCTGAGTCGTTTAAGGACCGATTCGCTGTACGTCCTTGAGTCATGTTGAACGCAGTCTAACACTTAGTTGGCCGGATAAGTCGTTCCGACCGCGAAGCCGAGTAATGTGATTCAGGCCGGGAATCGAATGGTAGGTTGCTTCTTGGAGGAGAGAAAGGATGTGCTTGGGGACATTAGCGTGAGACCAAGGGGGGTTGAAGTCCCTATCACCTGGCAGAGTGTCGCCCTTGGGGTCGCGACATTATTCGGACCCGCGATTCCTAAATCATTTGAAACGGTGGCCTGTGCGACCCTGGCAGGGGTCTGCACGGTGAGTGTTAGAAATACCCCTCCAGCTGGATAGGAATTCGATTCGAATCGCCGTCGCTCCCGGTTAGTGAGCACTTGACTTGAGCAGCGGCAACGTAGATCTCATTAAATGAACTGGTGGTTAAGGGAATGATACAATGTTGCCACAATTCATACCTGCTCTGGATATAAAGATGATAATTGTTTGATTGTAATCAAGTGCATGTTTAGTACAGGTGCTAAGATAGATGACAGGTAAATGCTAAAAATAACTGCTAGTACAGGTTATAAGAATTTCAATTACTTATGCCTTTATGCAAAATGTTATGTCAGCTAGCCCCTTGTGTAAGCCTTGCATAATCCTTGGTGTCATCTTATTTCTGGTTTTTGACGGGTAAGTCTAGCTGAGTACATTCCAGTACTCAGGGTTTATTCCCTCCTGTTGCAGATGACATGCTTTATCAGGGATTCTGCAAGACGTGTCTCCACCCTGCGGGTGATGATGACTAGATCACAAGGGCATGATCGTCTTTATGTACTTTCCTCATGCTTTTGCGGGATGTCGATCATCCAGACTGGCAGTATTTAATTAACTAGTGTGTGTGTTATGCTTCCGCTACTTTCAAACTTGGTTTGTAATATTTGCTACTCCGTGGTGTAAACTTATTTTGGAACTACTTGTGAAATATAACGTACGATGTGTATGTTGAATGATGCGATCCTGGTTGTAAGCAGTTTGGTTTGAGATCCTTCGTGATTTCGATTGACTACCGGGATTATATGGGCTCAAGTTTGAAAATTTGAGCGCTTCGGTGCTTGTTTTCGTACTTGTGCTCTTATAATTTGGTCGGTTCTGTTACAGTTTGTACTGCCATACTCTGAAATTTGAAACCATTTCTGAAGATATATGTTGGACCTAATACCGGTGGATTATGGTATAAGCAAACTAACTATGACATAAAGTCGATCAGAAGGGTGGAAAAAAGGCTGCATGCTAGACTATATAAAGGCTGCCTTTGCTGGTTCATGTTGCATCATCGTTTCCAACTTCACTCAAGACATCCAACTTATATATTATAGTACCTACATAATATGACAACTATGAAAGCTGCAACCCTGGCCTTTAAGGTCCTTGTGGTAGTCTTGCTTCTCCTTGCTTATGCTGGGCTGGTCACTCACGCCCAGCCACAGTGCGGCAGCCAGGGCAGTGGCGGGACATGCAGCAACAATCTCTGCTGCAGCCAGTACGGGTATTGTGGCCTTGGCGGCGACTACTGCGGCACTGGGTGCCAGAGCGGCCCATGCTACTAATCAAGTAATCAGGCTGTGTCATCCGCAGGCCACATAGACCTGTGCATGCAGCATTGTATCTCTAATAAAATAAAAATGCTGCTACAATAATAAATGTGTGTCTTAAACTCATGTACCGTGCCAAATACATGTTTATATAAATGATGTATGAATAAATTTGTGATGGACCTTCTTGCATCATGCATGTGTGATGAATTTACCTAGCTAAAGATATATCACAACATCATTTGCTCATGTTGTCTGTTACCCTATAATAAACTCTTTATTTATTTTTGATTGAGTTATGGTTCTCCAATAGCAATACTATCTAATACTATAGCTATAGAAGTTCTAGACATAAAAGAAATGTACTAAGGACATATATATACTAGCGACTATTTTTTTTTGGCAACCTAACAATTGCAGAAAAATAAACACCAACCAAATAAATTAACAAGCAAACTCATAAGACTATCTAAGGGTTTCATATATATCATTAAAAGCTTAGGCAACCGAGAACTGTACCTCAACACAATCTTTTAGTTTAGGTGATATAGTGCACCACACAAAGTCACAACTAGCAAATGAAAAGGGACAGGGTAATCCTATATACCTGACCATTTTTGTGTTTTCAAGAAAATACAGTAACAAGATGGGATGGACCAGGACATAGGTGAGCTGAGCAGTTCCAAAGGCAGCGCTAACTCTTTTTTTTCAAGGTCAAAGGGGGAAAAGATCCCCACCTGATTTATTATGTGATAATGATACTACTCGGGCATCTGTTCCTCCAGACGTCATCTCCGCCCGCCGCAGCAGCCATCACCAAATACACAGTGGCCTTCGAAAGGGACGGGCCCGGCGGCGGCGGCCGGGCAGGTGATGGCAACAGTTCGACCGGTGGTAAGCTCGGCGGCGGTGGCACCGTCAAGCAGGCAGGCCGAACAACCGGTGGACGGCGCCGCGGCGGGGGCGACAGGAAGCTGAGGTAAGTCGCCAGGATTGGGATTAGGAAAGAGCGGCGGGTGGGTGGCCGGCGGTGAGGTTGCCAGCGGCCAGGGCGGCGTCCAAGGTGGCATTGAGATTAGGATGGGCGGGGAAGGAGCGGCGGGGTGAGCGGCCGATGATGAGGTCACCGACGAGGTAGCCGGCGGCCATGGCGGCGTCGGAGGTGCGGCGAGCAGGGAGGAGATGGGCATCCAGACGCGGGAGTCAGTCCAGACGTCCGGTCGCTAGCATTGTCGATATGGTGGCGCAAAACGGGCCATTTGATAGTGTTAGAGGCTTATAATTTTTGCTAACGCCACACAGATGGTGTCATAGGTTGTCTGAACAAAACTGACACCATTTATCATATACTCCTGCGTTCCAAATTATAAGACATTTTAGCTTTTCTAGATTCATGACTTTTGCTATACACTTAGATATACACTATGTCTAGATGTACAGTAAAAACATTGTATCTAGAAAAGTCAAAACGTCTTATAATTGGGAACGGAGGGAGTACTTGTTTCTTCTTCCTCGCTAGCCTGGCACGCCATTGCGCGGCAGTGGCTTTACAAGCTCCAAACACCTGCTTGATTGATGCCCTTTCTCCTCTCATTCGAACGCATTCCTTGCTTTCCACAGCTGCCAACACGAGAGAGCGATGAAAGCTGCAAACTCTTCTTGAGGCAGGTTCCCTGGGCGAGTGGGCGTTAAGTTGTAGCTTGTGCAGGTGACGCACACTTCGCCCTGGAGGCATTGTAAAGCCATTCTTTAGCCAATATTGCCTCGCGATCCCACACCTTAAATTATATGCTCCAAAAGAAGCCATCAAGGTCAAGGACGATCAACCGGGAAATTAGAAGCCACGTCCGAAGAGCTGGTAACCAATTTTATTTTGACATTTTTCTTTCGTTCCTCTTTGGCTCCATCTAACTATCTTCACTTCTTGATGGGAGATTCTTTGGTGGTACTGATGTGACATACAAAATCAGACATCCCTATTACCTTGAGTTTCACCTTACCTTAAAATAAGCATGTGATTTCATTTTTCCCTTTCGCATAATGGTATATGTGTAGTCACGCCATATCATTCGTTACCAGCTACTTGTTTTTACCATACAAGCTTCCCGAGGAAAACATTGCTCATTCCTCTCATGTGGCATACATTTCATCTTGAGCTCTTGACTCCTCGCACACCAATTTATCCCGGCAATATATATGTCCTTTACATTACTCGGTTATGCCTCATCAATTTTTGTCTAGAAATGAGCTTTCAAGAAGTTTAGGATTTGTTTGGGACAGCTCTAAGTTTGGAAAACCAGATCAAAAGCACCAGATTCACCTTGGAGCAACATCAACTTGGATCTAGGATTCTACTAGTGCTAAAAACTATTAGAGAGAGCTCCATGGTAGATCTGTTAGGCTGGCCCAACAACCGGCCAATAACGGCCCAACAACAACCCATAAGTGGGACGCCTCCTTCTCATTTGTCTCAATGGCACCCTAGGCCTGCACGTGAGACTCTTCCTCTTCCTAAAGCATAGCATCATCAGTCATTCCTCTTCCTGTGCAGACCATGGGGCTAGGCGAGCACGGCTGGCTAGGGCCAGCGTGGCCGGCACCAAGGTCAGGGCCGGCACAGCTCGGGTCCGGCGAGCCTAGCACGAGCTCGTGTGCGCGGGGCAGCGCGACTTGGGTCCAGCGTGGCCGCGCGCGCGGGACCAGCGCTGGCGGAGGAGCAGTAGGGGAGGCACGAGGGCGAACAGGAGCGAGGTATGTCGAGCGCATCTGGTCAGAGACGGTGGCCTGGCACTGGTCAAGCACGAGGCGGGGCTGGGCCAGGGTCGCTGCGACCAGTGCGGTCGCCGGCGTGGCCATAGCAGGCGATAGTGTGGCTGGTGGCTTGTGCGACCGGCGGCGACCATGGCCGGGTGAGCACGCCTTGAGCGCACGGGGATAGGGCGAGCGTAGCGTCAGAGAAGAAAAGAAAGACGAACAAACTGTTATTTTCCACTAATTAGTGGTACAACGGGTAATTTTGGCCAACTTCACGGATGCATGAGTTATCGTAGCATTTCTTCAGGCGCTCCAGGGAATCCATGGATCTGACCCGAGATCTGGAGTTGAGGTGTTTAGATAATTTTTAGATCTAGAACACTTGGTGTTGTCCTAAACAGCCCCTTAATAAATTCTCTTTCAGATTTTTCAATTGACCAGCAAGATGTCGGCTTTCACACCCTTCACCTTGAAACCAATTCATCGTGTCGTACTTCTACATAAATAGCACAAGCACAACACGTCAATAAACAATGCAATATTCCTGCCCCTATATACCACCTAATAACAACTGACATTTATGAAATTATGAAGTAAACCACATTGTTCTAATGAGCTTGCTTTAGGAATTATTCAAGTACTACATAGTCCACGGTAAAATAATCTACTGGGTACTTTATTAGTATTTAGTATTATTTACTTTGAATCTTTGATGTGTCTTCTTTGAGTTGCTTCTCAAATTTTTTGCAGCAACGTGCAGAGAACTCGTTTAGGCTTCTCAAATTTTTCGCAGCCACGTTCGCGGAATTCACCTGGTAAAGTGTTTGTTCTTTCTCCACTACTAAATGTGTAGCGTGTACCGTAAAAAAACAAATTGAAAGTTGACATCTAGAATAATAAGGACATGCTATATATCAGGCGCCTTAAAACGTCTTGACGATGCTGAGCTGTCCGATGCCCATCCATTGGCTCATGCCTTTTCTTCGTCCTCTAGCCTGTACTTTCTTCTCTTCCTCTCGCCACTGCAGACCCCGCCGCCGCTGCCACCTACCGCCCCCCACGGCACAATAGGGTCTCGCTAGAGCACTGCGGATCGCGCCTGCGACGGCCTCCTCCTCCCCCTCCCCCCTCTCGCCGCCGCCATGGCCATATGGACGCCCCCGTCTCAACCTAGCCCGGCCGCCTCCACCGTCGCCCGAACCCTAAGCCGCCCTCCCACCGTTCCCACCGCCTGACCGGCCTGTCTCCCTAAGGATGGCAACGGGTCGGGTTCGGATCGGGTGGAGTCTCCGTGCACCCAAAACCAAAACCCGAACACCGATTCGGGTGGAAATCCATCACCAAAACCAAACCCGCGGATACTCGAAACCCGAACGGATACCCGAAACCCGCGGATAAATATACACATATTCACATGTATAAATAAGAGACAACAAATAATAAATATTTTCATGAGTCAATTTTGAATAGATTTAATAATCTAAGTAAACAAGTTATTATTAGCATATTATAAAACATGAGTTTTAATTCCAAATGATTTATTTCAGATATCCATTGGATACCCACGGGTGGAAAACCGAAACCGAAACCGAAACCGAACCCGATACCAAACCCGAAACTGAACCCGAAAACCGTGGGTGAGAAACCATCCCCAAACTCGAACCCGCAGGACCCGAAACCTACGGGTATCCGCCCCGAACCCGATCCGCTGCCATCCTTATGTCTCCCCATGCCCCTCCTTTTTTCTAAGGTCGTCGAAGTTGGGGAAGAAGAGAAGGAGAGAGAAGAAGCCCGCTGGAGTTAGGGAAGATGCTAAAGTTGTGGAAGATGCTAGAGTTGGGGGAGCCTGAAATGCCTCAAGATTTGTGTAAGAGCACCTCCAAGAGTTCCCAATAATTTCTTTCTAAAACCATGAAGTTTTCCAACTCCCAAAAAGTACTAGGAGGAAAAAATAAGATCATCTCCAACAATTTTCAATAATTCATTCCTAAAATATAGAAGACAATTCTTACATCAGAAATCATATACTATACCTATATTATCCTAACCACTTTTATATATTCTTTCTCTCTTACATTTGCATTAGGAACCCCTTTTCTACTCTTTATTCTTTTTCTGCCCCTCCACATTTAGATTGGGGAAAGGATATGTGCGTTTGGATCGCTGCTGGAGAAGATACGCGCTACCTAGAGTACGTGTAAACTTTACGCGTAAGGGGTTCTTTTCCAAGTGACAAAAGATTAGGGGATGAGTTTAGGAATTATTGAAGATTGATTTTTTCATTCTTCCAAAAATCATAGATTGGGAAGGATTATAGGGTACTCTTGGAGATGCTCTAAGAACACATTGTTAAATTCTTGATTTAGTCAGAACCTAAAATGAAAACATACTACCATTGAAAAACAGTGATAGAATCCTCCCATCATCTCCTAACCAAACACAGGCTCCATGTCAATCTCGCTCCTTTCCCAACGGCCCACGACCAAACCTCCTCCCCGTCCAAACCCCCGCCACCCCCCCCCCCCCCCCCCCCCCCCCCCCCCCCCCCCCAGCCATGCTTCGCCGCCTCTTCCTCCACCACGCCCGCCGGCGCCTCCACTCCTCTGGCACCGCCTCCTCCGTTCCCCTCTGCACCCCAACCTTCGCCATTTTTGGCGCCAACACGGGCGTCGGCAATACCCTCGTCTCCGCGGGCCTCGCCGCTGCGCTCCTCTCCTCCCCGTCCCCTTCCGTCTCGTCCATTGCCTACCTCAAGCCGCTTCAGACTGGCTACCCCGTTGACTCCGACGCGCGCTTCGTCTTCAGCAGGGCCTCCGCGCTGCTCCCGCGCCTCCCCTTCCCCCCGAGCCACCCGCCTCGTCGGCCTCATGCCGCACCCTCTTCCCGTCACCTGCCGTGGAGGCCAAAGGCGGAACCCCTCTACGAGAGCCAGGAGAAGGTGGTGAACTATGGAGGGGGTGCGGCGGAGGAGACGAAGGTGCTCGCGTGCTGCACGGCGTACGCGTGGCGGGAGCCGGTGTCGCCGCACCTGGCAGCAGAGAGGGAAGGAATGGCAGCGGGGGATGACGAGGTCAAGGGATGCGTCGCACAGTGGCTGCTGGAGGAAGGTATGCGGGAGGGTGGGGAGGTGTGGAAGGTGCTGGAAACTGCTGGTGGTGTTGCCAGCTCCGGTGCCTCTGGTACGCTGCAGTGCGACCTCTACCGGTGCGTGCCTTTCACTACTTGCTGCTTGGTTGTTGATTTCATACACACGTCTTATTTCTTTGCTTGATTTTATTGAATTTGGATATGATGTGTCTAGGACAGGCTGAACAGAATGACATTTGGGTTTTGTTTGTTGCCTGTGGTGGTTATTCTTGTGCATTGCAATTCAGCATCATGATAATTGATCTGATGTCCATGCATGTTGCATATACTCTATCAGAAATATAGTTCAATGGTAATTTAGTAGACTCTTGTATGGAAATCGTAGTCTTAATGGTATTCCGTACAGTCATACCAATTTTTAGAAAAAAAGGAAGTTTATTCTGGTCTTTGTAAGAGTTTTGCACACAACCAATTCTCATTACAGTTTCAGCCTCTTGCTGTTTCTTTAGCTCTCAAAAAGCGAAATCAAACAAAGGGATGATTGACTAAACACTAAGCCTTTTTAACGATGACCATCCATGCTTCGCGAATATTTCTATAGCCAGTCTCCATCATGCGACATGCCCAATTCAAAAAAGGCCTGTTGCTCTTCTTCTGCAGGGTGTTCTAGTGGTAATTGGAAATAATAGTGAAGGTTTTTTCCAACATGGTAAAACCGAATTTCATTAACAAAGCAACAAAATTACAATGTTTGCAAGTTCACACACATAACTTCCTGCCAACAACTTCCCCACGCCCATGCCTCTGATCACCAAGGGATCAGCTGGCACTGGCCCTACCGAACACATCAAGCAAGACAACAGAACAAACAATGTTCGCCAGCAAACACCAACCCAAGTATGGCTACTTAAACTTTTTCCGATACAGGCCAGGGGCACTGCCATCAACATGCAGGCTGGAAAATAGGACAACTACAGAAGACGATCACCCAGCGCCATGAATGATGAGTTTCTGGTCATCTTGGTCGTCTTCCTCCGTTACTTTCTTGTGGTAGTAGAGCGACATCGCCTCCAGGCTCTCCGCTCCTTGCTTCATTTGCCTTTCCATGTCTGACTTCTGCAAGCCTGCCCAATAATCAAGAAAGGTGCACATCATACAGATAATCTCAGTAGGAGATTTGATTCATTTGTCCTCAAAACAAACAGCATTTCTTGAGCACCATATTTGCCCAACAAAGAGCCGCCAGCCCCACTGCATATACAGGTTTACCATTCGGTAAGCTAAGCTTGATCCGAACCCAAAACTGATCAATATTACAAGGTCTGCAACTGACTCCAAGGGCACATGCAATCAGACTCCAAATGTATTTCACCGTCGTGCATCCAAAAAAGAGATGTTCCACTGATTCCTTTTCTGTACAAAAAGGCACAGATTTGATGTCCTTTCCAATTTCTTTTTGTGAGATTATCCTTAGTAAGGATAGTGTTTTGAAGCAGAAGTCACATAAAGAATTTTCAGGGGGATTTTGGCTTGCCAAATATGTTTAAAGTTTTGACCCTGATCGTTTCGACATAAATGTTTATACACTGACTTAACAGAGAA
Organism: Saccharum hybrid cultivar R570; assembly: GCA_038087645.1. NCBI lineage: Eukaryota > Viridiplantae > Streptophyta > Magnoliopsida > Poales > Poaceae > Saccharum > Saccharum hybrid cultivar. The sequence continues at coordinate 2,664,772 of JAQSUU010000606.1, read as the reverse complement.
AGTTCCAGATTTTTCCCAATCCCATTTTGCCTTATCCTTCATATTCACATTGCATCTATATAGGATGTCATGCAATCTCCTAAAATGGTTCTGCGGATCCTCCGAAAGGCATATCCTAAAAGTTAGCCGCCAATTTCTCTTTTTTATAGTTGCAACTGAACAAGATTGCTCTTCATTGATCTCATGTAGCCTTGGAAACTTGTCCTTAAGGGACACCTGCCCACACCTATCATGATAGAAGCTTGTGTTTTCCCCATAAGCATGATTCTCCCTCTTAATTAGATATATGTCTTACTTTAAGCAAATCATTCCACACAGGAAAATTGTTATTGTTTTTTTTCAGCTGGGAAATACCACCAGATTTCATGTATTTCCTTTGAATAATATCATGCCAAATACCGCTAACATTTTCCACCTTCTGCCACCATTTACAAAGCAAACTAGTGTTCATTTTTCTCAGATCTTTGGTGCCCAATCCTCCCTTTTCTTTGGGATTCGTTACCTTTACCCATTTGACTCGGTGATATTTCCTTTTTAGCCTTCCCCCTTGCCAAAAAAACATTTTCTAGCAGTGTCCATCTTTTTTATGGTACAGATGGGTACAAGATACATTGACATGGCGTCCAAAGGCATGCTACTTAGGCTAGAGCTAATAAGAATCATCACCCACCCCGCCGCACCCCCCCCCCCCCCCCCCCCCCCACCCACCCAGGCAGTCAGCAATCTGTAACCTGGTTCCAGAGATAGGGACACGAAGGTACTTGATAGCCCATTTACCAATTGCACAGTTAAACATATTAGGCAAGTCAACCATTTTCTTCATGTCTTGGCTAACCAGAATCACCTCACTTTTTGAAAAGTTAATATTCAACCCAGACATGGCTTCATTACATGTATAAGAGCAGCTCAAATGAGCAGCATTTTCATTGACATCTTGAATGCAAAGGATGGTGCCATCAGCATATTGCAAAATGTCCACCGGCCACCCCATTATTAATATATTCAGGGACTAACCCTTTGATCAGATTATTGCTTTGCGAGGTTTGCTGTTGGAGCTAGACCTGTTGCGCAAGGAGTAGGAATGGGAGATGGGCGGCCGTGGCTTGAATGCCCGGCGGCGAGGAGGCGGCGCGGTGCTCGGCGCCGAGTAGAGGCTTGGGCGAATACACGCGAACGGAGAGCGACTAGAACGCCAGGGAGCAAGAGAGATTAATCTCAATCTCTGGCTAACTTCATTAAGTGAATAATTTTCCACACTTATACCAATAATCCTAACAAACTCTTGCTAACTCAATGGAATAATAAATCCAGCAAATCAAATAGATAATGTTCCTAGATGCTAGGATCTTGCTAACCGACTGGGTGCCTTCTACCAGCGTCCAGGTTTGTCGTGCCCCCGTGGTGACCGCGCACCGGCGCGACTTGGCGAGGGCCACCGTTCAACCACGGCTGGCAGCGCCGGTGTCGTAGCCAGAGGGGTGCCACGGAATGGCTTGAGCACCCTGATGTGGAAGACATCATGGATCCGAGCGCCGTCGGGAAGGCGCAGACGGTATGTGACAGGGCCGATGCGCTCCACCACCTGAAAGGGACCAGCAAAACGTGGACTGAGCTTGCCACGGAACCCTAGTACCAATGACTGAGCCGGCCGGTGAAGTATCCGCAGCAAAACCCAATCATCGACAGCGAACTCCAGCGGCCGGTGGCGGGTGTCGTAGTTCTTTTTGGCGTACTCCTGGGTTTGCAGCAAATGGTCACGAACGTCCGCCAGGAACGCGCCCCGGTCACGAAGGAGGCCATCGACGGTGTCAGTGCGGGCTGTCCCGGCAGTGTACGGCAGCAAGGTTGGCCATACACAACCTCGAATGGCGTCGTCCGGAGGGCGGAGTGGTACGAGGTGTTGTAGCAGTATTCGGCCTAGGGGAGCCAGTCGAGCCAAGGGCGGGCCTATTGCCGGTGATGCACTGCAAGTACATGGCGATCGTCCGATTGACCACCTCGAACTCATCCTTAGCTTGATGCCGACGAGCTTGAAGAGGTCATGCCAGACGTTCCCTCTGAACACCGGGTCTCGATCACTGACAATCGAGGTGGGAAACCCGTGAAGGCGCACAATGCCGTCTAAGAAGGCCTTGGCCACTGTGGCTGCAGTGTACGGGTGGCTCAATGCAAGGAAGTGCGCTTGCTTGGAGAATCGATCGACCACCGTCAGGATCACACTCTTGCCATTGACGTGTGGGAGGCCTTCGATGATGTCGAGAGTAATGTCCAACCAAACCTGGGATGGAACATCCAGGGGTTGCAAGAGGCCGGCGGGATGAAGGTGCTCTATCTTGTTACGTTGACAAGTGACGCACGAGCTCACAAACTCGCGCACCAGCCGACGGTCGTGGTCGATGAAGAAGTCATGGCAGAAGCGTTGCAGGGTCTTTTGCATCCCTTCATGGTCGACGGAGTGCGCCAGTGTTGGCGATGCTTAACTCATAATCTTACCGCCAATATTTACATAAAATATACAAAAGTAAACATCAAAACATAGAACTAGGGGTTTTCAACTCACACTCTCCACGAATTTTGGTGCAAACATGTTTTGCAGGTCACAAACACAAGTACATAAAGAAATCCACCGAAAAGGCTTTCGACATTTGATTGCGCAAAGGAGTGACAAAGACGCCACCAAACTCAACTCCAACAAGGTGAAGCACCACCGGGGAGTGATGTAGGTCCAGCCCACGGCCTGCCACGCAAAGACGGTGGCCAGAGGCGGTGGTCAAGGACCGGCTGCTTTTAGGGGGCGACCGCTCCCCCCTTGGCGCCTCCTGGCCTCTCCTTCAACGTGGCGGTGGCATGCCTCCATGCTATGGCGGTGCAACCCTGCCTCTACCAAAAATAGCTTTGAAGCACCGCCTTGGCCCCTGCATAAATAGGGGGTACTCCTCCTCTACAACACACACATTGAAGAAAGCAAAGAGAAGAGGGAGAGTTTCATTTTACTTAGCTTCAACTAGAATAAGAAGTGGAGTGAGTGAGGGAAGAATTAGAGAAGTGCCGGAGTTGTCGGCAACCTCCTCTAGTGTACTTGCTACACTTAGTGGAAGCGTGTCGGAGTTTGCACTCCTTCGCTTGTACCTCTACAAGCAATTTACTACTTGGAGTAAGAAGCTTGTGTTTAACTTTGGTTCTGATATACTAGGAAAGTTATTTTTGTTCGCTATAAGCTTGTGGGTTCGTCGTCCGTCCTTACAGCGGGTACTCTAGTAGAAAGGCCCTGATAGAGACGGATAACCCTTGCATGCACGCTAAAGTAATAGTAGATAGCGTAGACGTGGTGTATAGGCTACAAGCTATCTTCGTTTACCTTGTTCCCCACGGTTGAGGGTTAGGCAACAGGTGGTAACAACCCTGTCCGTCCCACGTATTCCTCCACGTCCGGCTTCGACGTAGGCTACAAGCTGGTATCGCCTGGCAGACCAGGTGCGCTCCGGTGCCCGAAGTAAGTCTATAGTGCCAAAGTTATCTTCGCTTAGGATATCTACCCTTAGGAAAACCTCACTACCCAAGCTACCTCTCACTTGTTTTCTTTAGGTGAACTAGCTAAAAGACTTGCATATCCGTTCCTTTGGGAAAATACGATACCTTGAATATCTTCAGGTGAAGTACTACAACGGTGTATCTGTGCGCTTGCGGATTCCTCTGCGCTAAGAAACACCAACAAGCATTTCTGACGCCGTTGCCAGGGAACGGTTGTCGTTTTAGTCTTTGAACTTAGTTCACCTGTGTATCTTTTATTTTACCTTTCTTTTTATACTTTTTCTATGGAGCACAAAACAATTCACCAACTTTCTGCTCCCAAGGGCGAGTTCTTAGAGCCAACAAAATCCTCAAAGTCAATCACAGCTTCTAGCTATGAACTCCGCCCTTGCTTTATAGCCATGGTTCGGGAACAAACCTTCTCGGGTTCGATTATGAAAACCCCTATCCCATCACCTAAGGGAGTTTGAGCTGCTTTGTGCTTGCCTGACCATTTCAGGCATGTCACAAGACACACTTCGGTGGAAGTTGTTTCCCTTCTCAGTTGATGAAAGGGCGAAGCAATGGTACACCCACAATGTAGGGAAGGTAGCTAGCGATTGGGAAGAACTAAGAAACAAATTTTGTGTCGCATTTTTCCCTATATCCCGAATTGCTGCCCTACGACAGGAAATCCTCAACTTCCGACAAAAAGAGAAGGAAACCGTAGGAGTAGCCTGGGACCGATTTTCAATCCTAACTCGTTCCGGCCCAGACTTGTCTATACCCAACCATGTGTTGTTGCAACATTTTTTGTTAGGGCTTAGCAAGGAGTCTGCCCTACATCTCAACATAACCGCCGGAGGATCATTCACGCATAAAACCACTGAGGAAGGAGAAGCTCTCCTAGATTGCATCTTAGAAAACACTCCTCTAGAACCACTCCGTGTAGAGTCTATGTCAAACCATGAGGAAGTCTCTTTGGCCGAGGCCGAACCTACACTTTCCATTCAAGAGCCTTCACCCGAACCAGAGGATCTGAAAGAAGGTCTCCAATCTTCGGACCTCCCACCTTTTGAGGATGACCTTTTTGAAGAATTCGAGAATACCTCGAATTATCTATGTCAATGTCAAAGGAGACCGCCGGTTCCTGTCACTCCATTAGACCCACTAGACGAAGAATTCCTTAGGGAATCCATCAAGGAGTTGACGTCAATCATGAGCAATGAATGGGTTGAAGAGGCGGAATTCTCTCCTGAAGAAATTCAGATTCACGCCCCTTCATCAACCATTCAATGCAAAGTCGGTAGATCTTGGGAGAATATACTTTATAATCCTACTGTAGGGGCAAACCTCGTGTCCACATCTTATGCACTTGCCTATGTAAGCAATGGACCCTTCGCCCCCACTAATAGGTCCCTAAGACTTGTCCCACGATCTAGCATGGAAAGTTTAGGGTTCTACATGGTGTAAACATATATCATGGAAATACCATCTTAGCCCTTGACTTCCATGTCTTCGACATTCAGGAATTCGACATCCTCATAGGGCATCCCCTAGAAAAGCTCTTCATAGAACCACCATCATCAGGGGATCTGGACGTAAAGTTGGGAAGAGACACTTTTTCCATTCATGTCACTCGAGCTAAAAACTCGGTGGCAGACACTCTCCCCTACCATGAACTGCCTAAGGAGGTCATGTCAGTCTCACCATTTGAATCCCCTAAGTCGTCCTTAGAAAAAGATGCCAAACTCTTTGTAGAAGAAGAGGATGAGCTAGGTGAAACCATTGATCTTCCTCAAGAGGAAGTATCTACATGACCTCCTGTTGAACTTAAGCCCCTACCTGCTGGCCTACGTTACGCTTTCTTGAATGGCGACAAACAAACTCCTGTTATCATAAGCGACAAGCTTACTGACAGGAAACATCCAAACTTATCGCCATTCTAGAAAAACAAAATATCCATTGAGCTGCTGCTGGTTGTGGAACCTGTAATCCTCCAGTTGCTGAAATTGTAGCTATTATTCCATCATAAGATAGGAGATTTAGTTCATTCCAAAAGCTAAATACACAATTGATTTTTTTTAAAAAAAACAGACCAAACGCCTATTAAAGCATTGATAAAGGAGCAGAAGCTCAAGTTCGTATCACAAAACATATCATCAGGAGAGTAGTAATACTTTGGCATACAAGGCAGAATCTTGTCCTGAGATTTATTTTGCAAATTTTGTAAAAGGAACTTCGCAACAGCTTTACTTCTAATTTATGAGTATATACGGAAGCTGGTAGTAGGGAAGGGCACTACATAATCAAACATAACAGCACGATGGTATTCGTGTAATGGATTGAATTTTCCTTATATTCGCCACCAATATTTAGCTATATAAAATGTTGCCTTGTGAATAGCTAGACATGTGGCAAGATAAGAAGGTAGATGTCATGGGGCTTTCGTCTTGTAAGAGATTTGAATGTAAATTTGCAGTCTACTATCGAAACACCACAACGTTGTGGTCTCAATATGAAAAGTATAGCTGATTAGCTGAGCCTATAGTAATTTGAAATTGCTTATATTTTTTTTCTCGAATACGCAGGAGGGCTGTGCATCATTATGATATTGATTGACCTGAATTATAATGACGTCTATCATATATAGCCAGCTGTCTCCCTAATGGTCCATCTCATATATTCGAAACAAGACAAGTACGAAGCCTCAGACTTATAACTAACTGAACAGAACAGATAAGGAAGTCAAACCTGATCTTCTGTATAGGCCGACTGTACTGGTTTCTGAGACGCAGCCTCCACCTTAGCAGCTTGCTTCTTCCTAATTTGGTACTCGATGCCATATATAACAGAGTCACACAATTGTGCTAGAACTCCTTTGTTTGTGTATTAACAGAGACCTCAGTATTTTCTGCTGTACCCATGGTGCATTCTGTGACTTAATTTGGTGAAATACAAGTTCTTACAGTTCCAGTTTGGGCAAAGTTTATTGTGATAATTTATTTAAGTAATGCTGGATAGTTATTTACCGCTATACTATGAGTTTGATGCTGCTCCATCTGCAGGTACGCTTCACTCTATGCAAGTTCCTTGGTGCAACAGCTCCGCAAAGAGGATGATATTTACATTAGGTCCCTGGGTAACGTGATATACCTCATGTGTGATCCATGCACACCCCAAGATAGCTGCACTTGACAACTCCTCAAAGTATACCGCAAGCTTTGTGAGCTCAATTGAGCCGGCTGGGAATATAATTGATGAGAGCAGAGTTTCAGAGTCGAACAAACTTAAGTTTCAGGCCATCAGTTAACCTTCAGATGCTGTACAGTGTTCTAGTGCAGAGGGTGCCGTTCCTAAGCTCGAGGGGATGATGGATTAGTTTTAGGCATCGTTTGTGATGATAAACTAAGGATGGCAACGGGTCGGGTTCGGATCAGGTGGAGTCTCCATGCATCAAAAACCGAAACCCAAAATCGAAACCTGAACTCGAACCGAAAACCGATTTGGGTGAAAATTTAGCACCAAAATCAAACCCGTGGATACCCGAAACCCGAACGGATACCCGAAACCCGCGGATAAATATACACATATTCACATGTATAAATAAGAGGCAATAAATAATAAATATTTTCATGAGTCAATTTTGAATAGATTTAATAATCTAAGTAAACAAGTTATTATTAGCATATTATAAAATATGAGTTTTAATTCCAAATGATTTATTTTGGATATCCATGGGTGAAAAATCAAACCCGAAACCGAATCTGATACCAAACCCGAAACCGAAAACCATGGGTGAGAAACCATCCCTAAATCCGAACCCGCGGGTATCCGACCCGAACCCGATTCACTGCCATCACTATGATAAACTACTAATTACTGAATGATTTGCTGTGTTTCCAGTTTATGTACCAGTGAATTAATATATGGTTTGGACCCGTTACAATGTTGGTACTCAGTTTTGTCTCCGTATGTAATTTTTTTTTTTGAAAAATACATTCACGCCCAGTGGGACTCGAACCCACAATCGCCTGATTAGAAGTCAGACGCCTTATCCATTAGGCCATGGGCGCATATTGAATTTCTCCTCACTTGTTACTTATTTATCAGCAAGCTTAGCAGACGCAAACTTTGCCCTCACCCCTATCCTATGAATAACACCATTAAGGTAGTGTTTGGTTTGGTAGGGTAAGCAAATCCGGTTACACACGTTTGGTTCGGTGTTGTCGGCATTTAGTTACAGTGCAATAGATAGGGTCCTTTACAGCGCAATCGGTAATCAGCTAGATTGAAAGACTCTCCGGAGCATAGTCAGATCATTGTAATTCTGTACAAATTTTGTATCTGATGCCGTTACATTCCAAAACGAAACAAAAACCAAAATGATTGACCCCACTTTCAATTACATTTGTAACCTGGTTTAGTTACCATTTGCATTACTACTGGTGGAAGCAAACACTATGTAAATCCTAGAATAAATCTTAAGACAAGCACACATGCTGATAAGTAAGGATTTGAATCTGGATGAGTAGGTTTCACCATAATAAATCTAAACAATTGAGCTACACTCAATTCGCCACCATATGCTATTGTGAATAATAGAATGAAAGAGATAACAAAATGTATTAGACTTTAATCTACAATGATGAAAATTACGTCTGAGAGGAAAATAATGAACATTATGAGGTAGGCACCATCACCACCACCAACTAGACCAGAAACACTAAACACGTCAGCTCGATGTACCTTCGCAAATCCAATATCCATATACATTACACAAGAGATAAAACTCTCTGTGCCTCTGATAAAACTCTTCCTCCGTTTGCCAACATCCGAACAAATCATAAAGGTAGAACGATGCACGGGCTGTTTTTTTTTTTAATCACGCCACTTGTTGCTGCTGCTGAAGCTGCTTCCTTAGCTCCTTGCGCAATATCTTGCCTGATGGGGCCTTGGGGATCTTGTCGACGAAGATCACTTCGCGGACCTTCTTGTAGTAGATCACCTGGAGCAGATCAACTTCCCTCAGTCAAAAGGTAGATAAAAAAGGACAAACACATGCATTTGTTTCTTTATCTTGAGTTGTATTATTCCATTCCTGATGTTCACATTTAGCATCAGAACATGCATGAACTCAAACGGAGCCAACAAGAAAATAAATATCACCTCCTTGGCCACAAATTGTTTCACATCATCTTCGCTGAGCTCGCTCCCTTTGGCCTTGGCCACAAAGGCGACTGGGATTTCCCCAATTTCTGGCTCGACTTGTTTCCTGCAACAATGATCGTAGACACCATGCATCTCAACGACTGAAATACGTACCAAGCATCCATTGATGCGCAAACCACGTAGCTAGTAGAAAGGGTTGAGAGGAGATGATGATGAGGTCAAGTGATTACATACCCGACGACAGCGGCATCGGCGATGCTTGGGTGGGTGATGAGCAGGGCCTCTATCTCTGCGGGGGCCACCTGGAGACCCTTGTACTTGATGATCTCCTTAAGCCTGTCCACGATGAAGATCTCGTCGTCGTCGTCCACAAACCCGACGTCGCCGGTGTGCAGCCACCCGTCGGCGTCGATGCTATTCTTCGTCGCCTCCGGGTTGTTCAGGTAACCTGACCAAAAAAGCACATCGGCCCATCAAGTCTTGTAAGTTCTAACCATCAAAGTTGTTCATATAATACTGTACTTTATTGAAGAACAGAGTTTAACTTAACCAAAATCCACAAAAAGGATAGACTACAATAATACTGGATGGCAACCAAACTAAAAGCTTGACAACTTCAGCTGCACAGTATGCATCACTTCATTAGGTGAATGACGACAGCATCCAGTCTCTGTGGGAACTCGGACGGACCAATTAGCAAATATCATCACATAATGCAAAAATACTGTAGGTCGTAGATGTCACTACATTTCATTTCTTTCCATGAATTATATATTCCATTTCATGTCCGTGTCATCTGTTGGTAGTAGATGCATCCATTTCTGTCAAGACTCGAGAACACGTGCTTGTCGCCAATATATGACAATTTACAGTGGCCTAACTGAAAGCTGCTGTCGCCATTGACATGCAAGCAGCAGCTACCAAAAACAAACATTGCTGCAGGCCCCCACTTCACTTTGGCAGGGTCAGATCTATTCAGAACAGTCCATTATTCATGATGATTTATTTCAGCTGTCACACCAAGGGAAGGGAGGGAGACTTCCATTCCATAGCCAGAACTGAAGCTGTCAGGTCTCAGCTAAGACCATTTAATTAAATCTTAATTTATTTCTGTTGCCATTCTGGACAGAAAGCTACACATGACATGGGAATGGAACGGTTCATCTAACTCGGGTTTGCTTTGCCGATTAGGATAGGAGTGGCAGAGCTCACGTCCTGTTGACCGAGCTAGCTAGATTACAATTTCCTTCACATTGTTATATATCATGTTGTGATACTTTATTCATGAATCAAAGTTGAGGAGTGATTAAGGATATGTGAAGCACCAACAGCATGATGTGCAGTCGGTGAACCACTTGTGTGTGTGTGTGTGTGTGTGTGTATATATATATATATATATATATATATATATATATATATATATATATATATATATATATATATATATATATATATATATATATCGTCCTTCGTTCGTTCCAACCTCCAACTGTTGACTTCGGGCAGCTCCATCTCCATGCTTGCATTAGAGAATGGATGGACTGCTGGCTGGCTGGCCCACACATCCCTAGATCTAATCTGACTTGGAAGCTGGAACATATATATATATATATATATATATATATATATATATATATATATATATATATATATATATATATATATATATATATATATATATATATATATATATATACATATACATATATATATATATATATATATATATATCAACAGTTGGAGGTTGGAACGAACGAAGGACGACGACGTGCAATGCAAGAGAGAAGAGACTAGTACCTTTCATGATCTGCTGGCCCCTGATGCAGATCTCTCCGGGGAGGTTCCGGGCGAGGGACTTGCCGGTGTCGGGGTCGACGATCTTGAGCTCGGCGTTGCGCACCACCGTGCCGCACGCGCCGGACTTCACCTTGAAGGGCTCCTTGGCGAACGCCAGGCACATGGACAACACCGGCCCGGCCTCCGTCATGCCGTACCCCTGCGTTGCGTTGCGTCACATGACACACACAGAGGGGGCAACGACACAGATACATGAATGCAGCTGGCTGTGTTTAGTTTCTAAATTTAGAGTGCCAAAATTCACTGTAGCGACACTTTAATATTTCGTTTGTATTTGATAATAATTGTCCAACCGTTGACTAATTAGGCTCAAAACGTTTGTCTCGCAAAGTACAACCAAATTGTACAATTAGTTTTTTATTTTATCCACATTTAGCACTCAATGCATGTATCGCAAGTTTAATGTAACGAGGAATCTTTTTTTTTTGTATAGTGCATTTTTCGATGGATCTAAACAATTGAATTGGATTTTCAGAGCATGCAAAGTTTGGTTTGGGACAGAATAAAATTCAGAAAGGCGATACGAACAGATTAGTACGAATATAGTGTATTCTAGGTCTATTGTCCAACGGACTAACTTTGCATTGTGCGTGTTGTGGACGTCGTCGTCGAATAACAGAACAGATCCATCACCAACTTGCTTCTACTCTACTGGACACACTGTCCAGTTTTTTTTTTTTTGACGCTTTTGCAAAAATCTTGTTGAAGAATATTCTAGTTATTAGAGAAAGTCATTGATGAGCTATTTAATTTATTGTAAAATCCTTGGGATCCACCCCCACCCCCCCCTTCCTGAAAAAAATTACAGCAACCCCCTAACAAAAATAAAAACTCAATCTATGAGGTAGGACAATCCCCGGATATTACACACGTGGGTCGAGAAAACCCTCGAATAAAGAGATTTTGTTTGTCCTCGTCTTGAGTGAAAAGGAGTGCTATAGAGGCAACTAACCAACCTGGCTATGCGTCCATTCGCAATCCTCTAACTAAAACCCACCTAAATGAAATGCAAGGTTGATGTTGCACATCGTAGTTAGTAAACAAACAACCTAACCTTCAACATCATCAGCACCCAACCATGGAACTACCGTGTACCAAGGCCATGTTTAGTTCCTAAAAATTTTCAAGATTTCCCGTCACATCAAATATTTGGACACATGCATAGAGCTTAAATGTAGACGAAAAAAACTAATTACATAGTTTAGTAGAAAACCACGAGACGAATCTTTTAAGCCTAATTAGTCTATAATTAGACACTAATTGATAAATACAAATGAAAATATTATAATAGCCAGAGCAAAAAAAAAAATTCGTGAACTAAACACAGCCCAAGTCAGAAGTCCGCAGCACTCAGAAATTCAGAAGTCCGCAGCACTCAGAAAGTCAGAAGTCAACTACCGTGTACCGGCCGGGAGGGAGCAGCACTGAGCACTCAAAAGTCCAACTTTTCACCAACTCCACAGCAAGAGTTATCTTAGGGGGGTGTTTGTTTCCTTTAGGCAATAGTTTAACCCTGTTACATCAAATTTTTGGTAGAATATTAAATATAGATTAATTACAAAACTAATTACACAGATTGAGGATAATTTGCGAAGCGAATCTATTAAGTAAACATTTGGTATGGATTAATTAGGCTTAATAGATAATTAGTCTACTCCTGTGCAATTAGTTTCATAGTTAGCTCATGTTTAGTCCTTCTAATTAGCATTCGAACGTCTGATGTGACATACTAAGCTTTAGTCCCTAGATCCAAACACCTACTACTTGGACAAATTAGATAGATTTTTTTTGTTATGTATGGATAATATAAAAAGGAATATGAAAAATATTGCTTACTTGTTTCCAAAGTAGAAAACAACCCTAATGACCATTTAATTAAGTGATCTTCCCAAATGGACATTTTCACAAAATGTTGTCTAAATTGGATATAAAACATTCTAAAATCTCATTGCTAAAACTCATAGGTAAATACCCTTTTTTCAAAAAGGAAAAAAAACCTATCAAATCCATGGTTCAGGGTGTTTGGATCCAAATAGGTAATGATTAGCTCTAGTGGATCCAACGCCCTTTAGCTAATAGTCCAACTAGTAACTCATACTAACAAACTATCTTGCTAATAAAAGGCTGTTAACTGGCTATCCTAAGTCCATAATGAAATACCGCTAACCATTAGTTCAAACATCCAAACTATGACCAGTTAATAGTAACCAAGTTAATAAAAAAGCTATTGTATTATTAGCTAGCTTTTCATAGCTAGCACCTAGGCACCATCATAGTGTACATGCCCGAATTAATCAATTGAGTTGTCAAAGTATCCTATGCTTGTGAACGAATTTCTCCATGGGCGTCCTTGGATCAGTCAATCGTGCCAATGAATGATGTGACAAGAAATGGGTTGACCCACGCGAATATCAAAAAGGCAATCTAAGCCACTCGAGGAACATCCAACGGCCATGGAAAGCTTATCAAGATCATCCATCCAATGCCGTCATCGTTCACCGTTAGCTTATCAATACGTAAGGCCTTGGAAGCCTCGTTGGGCGTTAGCCATGGCAGATCCTTTCCCGGAGTCGCGTGTTGTTATGTAGCAATGTAGCCCCTGTGTTCAGCACGGCCTTCGGTCGCTTACTCTTGTAATCTAAATTTGCTTTCTTCTAATACAATGATACACACACTCGTGCGTATTTGAGGAAAAAAATACGTAATGCCACAACACTAACGTACCACATTCACATAGTAACATAATCAGGAGAAATGGGCACTCAGAATTCAGAAAAAAGAAAAGGGAGTCTCAAAAAATCAAGAACCTGGACATAAAACACGACGCAAAATCCAAAAGTGCAAACAGAAAAGAAAAAAACAACCCAAATGAGACAAGCAAACTATGAAAACGGAGAAAAACGGCCGGTGGCGTTTGGTGCGCGCGTGGTCTGGGCTGGCACGTACCTGTCCCAGCACGGCGCCGGGGAGCTTGGCCATGAAGGCGTCCTCGATGTCCTTCCCCATGGGCGCGGCGCCGGAGAGCACCATCCTGACGGAGGACAGGTCGTGGGACGCGGCCTCGTCGCTCTTGGCCACGGCGACGACGATGGGCGGCACCAGCGGGGCGATGGTGATCCGGTGGCGCTCCACGAGCTCCATCATCCTGGCGAGGTCGAAGCGGCGCATGACCACGACGGCGGCGCCGACGCGGAGGCCGCACATCATGATGGTGTTGAGCGAGTAGATGTGGAACATGGGCAGCGAGCACAGGATCACGTCGTCCGCGGTGAAGCCGATGTTGGGGTTGTCGCCGTCCACCTGCTGCGCCACGCTGGTGCTCAGGCTCCGGTGCGTCAGCATCACGCCCTTAGGGAGCCCCGTCGTGCCGGACGAGTAGGGGAGCGCCACCACGTCGTCGGGGTCGAAGCCCGCCGCCGCTTCTGCTGCTTCTTGGTCCTCGTCGACCTCTTCGTCGGGGACGCTGGCCATGACGTCGTCCCAGAAGTGGAGGCACCCGTCGCGGCGCGCGTCGATGAGGACGACCGTGAGTCCGCCGTCGGCCTGGACGGGGAGCTTGTCCACGGCCATGGACTCCGTGAACACGACGGTGGCGCCGGAGGCCGCGATCTGGTTGGCGATCTCGTGCGGCGTCGACATCGGGTTGGCGGTGGTGACCGCGGCGCCCACGCGGGACGCGGCGAAGAAGGAGATCACGAATTCGGCCGAGTTGAGCATGAGGTTCATTACCACCGCCCCGCGGCCTAGCCCCAGCGGCGCTCGCCGGAGCGCCGCGGCCAGGCGGCGGGTCAGGCGGTCCACCTCGGCGTAGGTGCGCACGGCGCCCGTGGCGCCGTCGATGAGGCAGGGGCGGTCGCCCACCTCGGGGAGCCGCTCGAAGCAGTAGCGGTGCAGCGGGAGGGTGTTGGTGATGGCGATGTCAGGGAGCTTGGACCGGAAGATGATCTCCGGCGACGCCTCCTCCTCCACGGCGGCGGCCACCACCGGCTCCGGCTGCTGCTGCTCCTCGGTGGACCCCATCGAGATCAGTGTGTGTCACACCAGGGACAGGACAGGGAGGGCTTGCTTGGCCGAGGTTCGCGTGTGCAAGATTTGCAGTGTCCGGTACTTGCTACTTATTGTCGTCTTTGCAACAAATAAAGGTGATGATGATGCAGCATTTGGTGGGAAATCGCAAATTAATTTGCGAAATAAAAGTGCCAAATGTGTCGAAGCACAGGAGTATGGGAGGGAGAGGGAGAGGGAGTGGTTTGTAAAATGTATATTCGTCGAGGGTTGCTGCTTGCATTGTTGGATTATTATTAGGAGATGGTCACTGAGCTGTCTTGTCAGAAGGTCAAACAATAGGAATTTCGTGTAAGCATAAGTATAATACTGTGCTAGTTTTAAATAAGATAGGAGCTATGTCCAGCTTATAGTCGTATGATTTGGTGATTTTGAAATTGTGCCACAAGTACTTCGTATGTACTCCCTAGTAATGTATTTGGGCTAGCGCAACCACTCAACTTCCAAATGTTTTTTGAATTAATTCCCTTTTATATACAGTAACATTGCTAATAGTGTTCTCATTTTTGTAATAATCCGCACATCCTATCTCTGTCAGCACACATGTGAAGGACTGAATTGAATCTCTAAATTTCAAGAGGGAACTGCTCCGTTACTCTTGTATTAGGAAATTACACCCACCTTAAAGCATTAATTAATTAATTAATTTCTCAGTTAGGAGTATTAAACCTGGGTCCCACAAGGCCCAGCCAAAGTGGATCCCGTGTCCAATATCTCCCTCCAGATGTATTAACAAAGGTATTAAGACCCCCTTTGGAACGCGGGATTTTTTTTTCCGTTCCTGTGTTTATCCTGCAAAAAAATGAATCATGTGAAATTCTCTGCGTTCCAAAGGGGCCCTAAGAGGATGCATCTGCCACTGTTAGGGATGAAAACGGTACGGATATTTTCCGACCGTATTCGAGACCAAATCCGTTTAGAGGGGTTTTAATCCGTCCGTTTCCGAGTCTGGATATTTAACATCCGATACCGTATTCGTATCCGAATATTTAAATCACATAATTATGATGTCGATATCCAATCGTATCCTATCTGGTATTTTTTATACTATTCGTATTCGAATCCGAATCCGGACATAAATATGAAAACAAATACGATATCAGTGATATCCGTCCGTATCCGATCCGTTTTCATCCCTAGCCACTGTGGATGTGCCGTCGACGCCTCTCCTTGCGGCCACATGCGCACATGTAAACTAAACCTGCGAACAAAGGGGTACCGGCGATGTGGATGCGTTTGGCTTGGGTTTAGGCTAGGCGGAGGCCAGGAACCATGCATATCCATAATAATTAAGAAAATAATTAATCAGTTAATTACGTAGGCTGCTTTAAGATGCGTGCAATTTCAGAAAAGAAGAGTATTGGATCATTTCCCATTTCGAGACTAATAAAGTCATACACCATTAAATCCTAGAATAAATCTAGAAAAATATGAACACCTATTTTGAGTCAAAGAACTATTCTTATTTATATATAGCAACATTCTTCAGGCCACTATTGCAGTCTTTAAAAGCATCTGCGTGATTAGGCTTTTGCCTTTTGTCCAGATCTTGCTTGCCCATTTGATTGTCCTCGTTTACAAGAGTGGCATGGTCATCGGCGATAATGGCTTGTCATAGTTGCGATGGATGAGGTAAGGAGAAGACTTCATCAAATTTGATTAATCTTTTTTGGTTGGCACGTTCTTTCGTGCATCTCGTTTCTTATTACTATTAGATAGTAATATGCGTGTTCATTGCACTGGGGTCACAAATTTTTGTCCATGCCTATAGCGGGGCACGTGGCTTGCGGCTTAGACAACCATTTTAAGAAATCTACAAATCTAATTACATACAAAATATAAAGCTCATTTTATGATCTTTATCACCTATAGCGTGTAGATCACATAATACTTGTGTGATTTATTATTGATTTTTTTAGTTTATAGACTGATTTGATCATTTTTTAATAAAAATAAATAAAAGGCTATTAAATGATTTTGCATTGGAATCATAACTATTTTCAAATTTATTCAGGTCTTTCCTTTTTTTAGGCCCAAAATCAAATGAGCCCCCACCCTAGGCATGATACAGTATACTACTACAATTCTTAATAATTGCTAATAATAGCCTTATTTGCTAATAATAGTCTGGCCCAAAAATGCAACACAGAAGACGTTCCCTTGATTCTGTCTTTCGCTGTTTGGTCTTCCGTGAGAGCGCAACGCAGGCAGGGTCACGGAGGCACGCCGCCTGAGCTGAAACTGTGATCGCCTGTCCCTGACGCCTAATCTGATCCGTGCGATGATATATACTGAGCCTTCCTATCAGACTCGGAGTTCGGAGTTTTCACGTGGGGTGTGCGGCTGTGCGCTCGGAGTTTCACGGAGTTTTTGAGGCACACGCACGAATCTTTTTTTGACGGAAACGTTTCATTTTTAGGTGTAAAATAGTAATAAATAAATACTAGACATAATAATTGAGGGATAAGATGCTGCATTTTTTTTTGTCAAAAGTAGAAATCACCGCTAAATTAACTTCACCGTCGCGTGTGACACGCAGGTTCATCTCCTACCGAGCATGCCTTCCGGTACAACCTCCAAAATCTTAACCTTGCCAGTAGTATGTATGATATGTGGCTACAAATCTAATACCCCCTAAACCGTTGACTTCTTCGATCTCCATTGTACTAAGTGACGCCATATCATCGTCATCCACGGTTATTTGCCATGGAATTATTAAAGGGGCAGAAGGCCAAATAAACTTCTTGCAAAATTGCCATTCCACTTGCACATTGCACTTTACTTCCTTCATATTCATTTTATTTGGAAGTGGGTTCCACTCCTGCATTTGAAAAGTGATTTAACCGAGAGGAGCATGGCCCGCATCACATGCTAACATCACATGTGACCAATTCTACACACACACACACACACACACACACACACACACACACACACACACACACACATATATATATATATATATATATATATATATATATATATATATATATATATATATATATATATATATATATATATATATATATATATATATATATATATATATATATGTTAGCTAATATCGATCAGAAGAAGGCGCTCATGTTCACTGGCATATACAATTGACTTCTTGTGTTAATTATAGTGGTCAATCACCAATGGGGCAATGGGGCTTATGGAATTCTTTATACATATAGTAAGAACCTCTTGCACGTTAGACAAGTGGAGACTAACGTAAAACCATGTGACTGTCTTTCCAAAAGTCTCTGATACTATGCGTTGTTATCCGACTGTCAATCCTGAACTCATGTCCAGCTTATAAAAACAACATAAATGACATTATCCATTAGACACTATCCCAGATCTGGACATTACCATCGGTTCAAAAACCTCCTTCACTGCCGAATTTTGAACTGACTATGGCATATCGATAGTGATGGGGGGTTGACATCACTGCCGCTTCCTAAAAACCGACACTGATCTATAGGCAACAGTGTCGGTTCATGGCTCCACCCAGCAGTGTCCAGTTGAATAACACTGCCGGTTTGTAGGCCTAGCCGACAGTGATGATTGCTTCAAAAGTGTCAGTTGTTGGCTCAAGCTGCCAGTGTTGAACAAGCCTACACTGTTGGTTCATGACTCAAGCCGGCAGTGTTGAACAAGCCAACACTGTCGGTTCGTGGCTCAAGCCGGCTGTGTTGGTCAAGCCTTCACTACCGGCTGGTGGCTCAAACCGATAGTGCTATCTTCAACAACACTACCGGTTTGGATTTCAAGCCGACAGTGATGGCTCGGCCAACACTGCCGGCTCGTGCCACGAGCCGGTAGTGCCCTCTTAACCATCACTGCCGGTTAGATCTCTTTTTCACATTTTACTGTTTTATAATTTATTTTATTTTATTATATTTTTTCATGGAATCGGATTTCGCTTTATATTCGCTACGTAGACGACAAGTCCATCAACATTTAAACATTACAAATGTTACGGTTATAGTTCAAATGTACTTATCAAAATCTCAATCCCTCAAAATTAAAAAAAATTACAATAGTCTAGCGAGCCACTCTGTCTCGTACTGGTTCTTGTACCTCACGGACTGTGCAATGGAGAATGTTCCGTTAAATTCCAAGCACTCGGATAGGATGAAGGTTGCTAGCTCCGATGAATGTGTTAAGATCTCTATGTCTAACAACCTTAGGGGTTTAAATTTCTTGCACTGTCATTCAAAAAAGATGATATCGAAATGCACAAATGTAAGAGATAACAGTAGATCGTTTTATTGAATTCACAGATATAAATGAAATGGGGATTATACACACCAAAGCATATGTAGCTTCCGATTTCACGCCGAGGTAGCGAAACATTGCCCACATTACGTAGAACCTGCATTCATTGTTTCCCGCCAGCTGGTTTAGGGTCTCCAATTGCATTGGTGCAACTTGCAATGGGACCTTCGTCCCACCGATCATTCTTCCTTGGACACCGTGCTACATCATAAAGTGTGAAAAAGGGGCAACATTAGAATGTGCTACGTGCGATTACAAAATAATATGTTATTAGGTTCACTTACTAATTCAACACTTTGATTAGGGGATCGAGCAAAGAAAGTTCCTTTTTCCTCGAATTCCACATCTCGATACGATTTTTGCAAATATTGATGACAATGAAGATGAAATGATTGCTGCAATCACAAAATCCTAGTTATTAACGAATAATCGTAACTAAAAAAAGAAGCATAAAAATAAGAGCAGAGAACACATACTGGCAGTTGTATGCTAGAAGTATTTCAGTTTTATTATTCATCTTGAAAGCTTCGAAAATGGCAACCAATGTTACCGTCCGATCTTTCATTTTATTATCCTCCTTGCCTCTGCATGTTTTCTTATTGACTAGCTCGGAGTCCAAGAAGGCTATATGAGCATTTTTTCTGTTTAAGCGATATTTTGCTACACACCTGCATAAATCATGAGAAATGTTCAAAAGTTAACTATTGATTTATCAAGAGAGTAGTTAATTATAATATAGTGTGTATAGGGTACTTACATAGTCCACAGCGTCAATATTTTGTATCGAGATCACGCCTCTAGTATAGCTGAAACATGCACTCTCAACCGACAAAGTGCTTCTCTTCAAGAGGATAATGAAAAACAAGAGGGTGGCGGATAATAACTTCGAAACCCATTTGACCTGTCTCTGTTGCTTCGGCCATGTAATATTGATACAAATCACGCATATATGTTGTTAAATTTTTAAACTCATCGCCGGCCACCAAGAAATTGCCTCTTTGATACTGGATTATAGGTTTTGCCATCTCTTTTGAATCATAATAGATGTTTGCGTCATCATCCAGTGTTAATTCAGGGTTGTCTTCGACAATCTTGTTTATCTTCCTTTGATCTTCATGGTGTATTTCTTCGACTCTTAGTTGATTGTCTGTTTTCTTTGTTTGTCTATCGAATTCAGACTGCACCCTCCACTTAGGCAATGATGCAAATAGATTCTAGAATCTAACAGCATCTTCCTTGTTGCATTTTTTTGGCTTTTTTATACAATATGTTTGTAACGCTACCACTCAACGTCCTTTTTATACAACAAGTTTGTAACACTGCTGCCTTGATCATGACATATTCCTTTTTATACTAGTCCCAAACATCCTTCACACCATTTTCAAACATCTCCACTAGTTCGTCGATCACTAGTTCTAGAAACACATCGATGTCATTCCTAAGTTGTCTTGGCCCTTGGATTATTAGTGGCATCTGGATGTATGACCACTTCATACAAAGCTAAGGTGGAAGGTTATATATACAGAGCATCACTGGTCAGGTACTATGATTGCTTCTAATCGAAAGGATTTATCCCAATTGTGCTCAAACCAAACCAAAGGTGCCTTAGCTCTCCACCGATGTTCTTATAGAATATAGTATTGACATTCCTCTAGTCCTTCCCATTGACGGGGTGTCTCATCATTGTATCTTTCTTACACTCTTCGCCATGCCAGCGTAACAGCTTGGCTGATTTTGCACATGCAAACAGCCTATGCACCCGAGGAGCTATAGGGAAATACCAAACGATCTTTACGGGACCTCCTCTGGTCTTGGTACTCTCATCTGACGGTCCTTCCTTGTACCATGGAGCCTCACACTTGGGGCATGCATCCAAATATTTGTATTCGTCTCCACGGTACAATATGCAATCATTGGAACACGTGTGGATTTTTTCAACCTCGAGGCCAATGGGGCAAATCATTTGCTTGGCCAGGTATATCTTTTCTGGCAACTCATTTTTTTGGGAGCATTTTCCTTATTATACCTAACAATTGATCGAAACTTTTATCGCTCAATCTGTTTGTCGATTTGAACTCTATCGACATGATGTCAGCTTCCAGTTTGCTCATTGGACAATTCTTATACAATGGTGTTTTGCCATCTTGTCTCATTTTCTCTAGCTCTCTCAGCTGTCTTTCACTAAGACATCCGCTCTCTACATTATGTAGCATCTGAGAAATGCCATCGTCTGCTCGGTGTCGTTAGCTAGCGTGTTTCTAAACACATCATTAACGGTAGCCATAGGTTCCGTGTTGACATTGGGTTCCTCGTCAGCATTGTGGAGGGCTACGTCAAGCATGGCCACATCATCATCGTTTTCATGCGGAACATTCACACCAACCTCACCATGCATAGTCCATATCATATAGTTTGGCATGAAACCCCTGGTAATCAAGTGTGATCGTATAGACTCAGTTTGAGCCCATTTCCTTTGATTCATGCAATCTTTGCATGGGCAGAACACAGGGTTCCCATTCCCAGCATGGGCTTTGGCATCGGTGAGAAACTTACCGACATCAACCATGTACCGCTTGTCCGTTCAGGACCCATACATCCACTCTCAATCCATTTTTGCACAACAAAATATTGAGACAATAATTACAGAGAAATTAATAACAACTGGAGCCTCATGAACAACAATTCTTGCTCGAAACAACAATTTATTCTATACTTATTTAATTTAGTCATCTCATTTTTGGAAAACATTATTGTACACTAATTATTAGAAAATTAAAATTGGTAGCCTCGGCCATATAAATTGAAAATTGTAGCACCATTAAAAAACAATTATTTCACAATAATGAAGAACAATTATTCTACTCCATGCCACATAAAAATGGAGACACTAATTAAAAAAATACTAAAATTGGAGACATGATCATGAACAACAATGTAGCTCCAAACAATGTGTTGGTAGGTGGCACATGGATTAATTTGCTCACCAAAATTATAATATCAAGAACTAATTATAGCATCACATACCAACAATGATCTTGACCACCATGTAATTAGCTAGGAATTTAAATGTGTTCAAAGACACCAACCTTTTGGATGATGGATTCACCACAATTTGCTTGGAAGCCTTGCACAAATTCCAATTGAAAAAGTGCTCTCTAGAATAGAGAAAGAACTAGAATGAGAATCAATGCTAATTAAGCAACAAAATGAAAGATGTGGATGCTTGTTACTAACCTTAAAGCAAGAAAATCAAGCCATTCTTCCAAATCCAAGAGCTAGCTTCATGGTGAAGAGCAGCCGCAACAATAGAGGGAGCGGCCCAAACGCGTGGCTCTGTGCTCGAGATGGAAGAGGGGAAGAAGGAGAGGACGGCGTCAGTTTTTTGTACTGTGATGTTATCACTGTCAGTTCTTGTCTAGAACCAACGGTGATAGCCCAACATCACTAACAGTTTTTGGCTAGAACCGATAGTGATAAGTGGACGTCAAGCCATTGCCGGTGCAAGCCACAAACCAGCAGTGATGTGGACCTTCACTGCTGGTTTTGGCCCAGCCCAATCATTTTCTAATTTTCAAGATCAGAACTGGCAGTGAAGGTACATCACTGTCGGTTCACTCAAATCCGGCAGTGATGAAGCTGGTAGTGAAGTCCAAATCTGTAGTAGTGAGAGGAGGTGGTTTGATCGTCAACTCAAAGCACTATGTAGTTAACGTGTGACAACACTCTCATGGACATTGGAGGACATCAACACCATCAATACATCCACACCTACACGAGTATAGATTACCAATTACTCGCGCTCGTGCACATCAACTTAATTATCAGGTGAGCTCACTCTTAGACTTGTGTCCAACTTATTTGGACCATGGAAACTTCCGCACTCTCATGTTGATTAGGAATGACGGAGAAGATTATTAACAAGGAAAGGGACCAGGACTACAACAACTTGTGGTAGTCACCACTGACTCTGATTTTGTTGTTTTAGTACTTCATGAAAGTATTATCAACTCTACTTTCCAACATATGTTTCTATCCTCACGCACATAGCTTATAAGTGTTGGCCGCAATCGTCGATTTAATATGGAGACCTATTGTGCCCACAGTGTTGTGCCACCCTATTTTGGCCTGATGGGCCATATACCAAGTTGAGTCCATTAACTGTGCATCCTAGAGTTGGAGCACGATCTCAACACCCTTATGGTCATCCTCACATCTACTAATAGGGTTTAGAGCCACCAAGAGCACTTCAGATTTTGTTGATTTCGATTATATATTTAGTCATTGCTACTTTGCCTTGCAACACACGTGTCGTCTATATTACCTGTCTACTTGTCTTCAAAACTCCACCATCTTGTGATCAAAGATTGAAACTTTCATATTGATCTAGAAATTCAATGCTTGTTTTGCTAGTTTTTTGATTGCTTGTAGGACGAGTGCCCTCATGGCTAGGTTGATCACACTCCACAAGATCAACCTAGCAAGATATTTCCATCTAGCAAATATGTGGCTAGGTGACGTACAATCGCTACTAGCAATAACGATTTCCTCTCCGTGGTAGGAGCCACAGTGATAAGAAAGAGATAGGAGGATGGGAGAAGGTGGAGTTTTGAAGACAAGTAGACAGGTAATATAGACTACACGCGTGCTGCAAGGCAAAGTATCAATTGTACCAGAACCGACCAAATTATAAGAGCACAAGTACAAAAACAAGCACCGAAGTGCTCAAATTTTCGAACTTGAGCCCATATAATCCCGGTAGTCAATCGAAACCACGAAGGATTTCAAACCAACTTGCTTACAACCAGGATCGCATCATTCAACATACAACATCATACGTTACATTTCACAAGTAGTTCTGAAATAAGTTTATACACATGGAGTCGCAATTATTACAAACCAAGTTTATAAAAGTAGCGGAAGCAAACACACACCAGTTGTTTAACTACTGCCAGTCTTGTTGATCAACATCCCACAAAAGCATCAGGAAAGTACATAAAAGATGATCACGCCCAAGTGATCTAGTCTTCGTCACCCACAGGGTGGAGATAATTTTTGTAGAAGTCTTGGTAGAGCATATCATCTGCAACAGGAGGGAATAAACCCTGAGTACAGGAATGTACTCAGCTAGACTTACCCGTCAAAAACCAGAAATAAGATGACACCAAGGATTATGCAAGGCTTTCACAAGAGGCTAGCTGACATCACATTTTTGCATAAAGGCATAAGTAATTGAGACTCTTATAACCTGTACTTGCAGTTATTTTTAGCATTTACCTGTCATCTATCTTAGCACATGTACTAAACATGCACTTGATTATAATCAAATAATTATCATCATTATATCCAGAGCAGGTATGAATTGTGGCAACATTGTATCATTCCCTTAACCACCGGTTCATTTAATGAGATCTACGTTGCTGCTGCTCAAGTCAAGTGCTCACTAACCGGGAGCGACGGCGATTCAAATCGAATTCCTATCCAGCTGGAGGGGTATTTCTAACACTCACCGTGCAGATCCCTGCCAGGGTCGCACAGGCCACCGTTTCATATGATTCAGGAATCGCGGGTCCGAATAATGTCGCGACCCCAAGGGCGACACTCTGCCAGGTGATAGGGACTCTAACCCCCCTTGTTCTCACGCCAATGTCTCCAAGCACATCCTTTCTCTCCTCCAAGAAGCAACCTACCATTCGATTCCCGGCCTGAACCACATTACTCGGCTTCGCGGTCGGAACGACTTATCCGGCCAACTAAGTGTTAGACTGTGTTCAACATGACTCAAGGACGTACAGCGAATCGGTCCTTAAATGACTCAGACGAGCATAGCTCCACACCCAAGACGTGAAGTGTCTTGCGGCTGTACTATCAAACTCCCGCCCGGTCTCAATTTCATTTTTAAGCATGGTTCCATCCACGATAGCCATAAAGCCACTCGTGACTCCTTCCTACATCTCGCGGATGACCAGAAATCACCCGACTTCTACCGTACTAAGCAAGGCTAAGCATTGACACGTGCCTAAACCTAATATAGGATTAAGTACGATATCTGGACAAGGACAGGTATAATGCAACAAGTGTTTTCATATAACTCCTATAACTTAATGCAGTAAACAATTAAAAGTACTCAAGATTAATTTATAAATCAGTAGGTTCAGCATGCACCGGGGCTTGCCTTTCAGAAAGGTCGAAGGCCGGTGATCAGGACACTTAGGTAGATCTTCGGCAGGAGCTTCGTCGCCGGTTGATTCCTCTAGCTGCTCCGGCTGGTCCTGGATTTCCTCCGGAATCACAGGCTCGAATTCGAGGAGAGTTACCCCTCCGGAACACCTATTGCATGAGTGCACAATAAATATCATGGGTGCATAATGGTGCAACATGCTCGGAATGAAATGCATTTCAGAAATAAAATATAATAATCTAATCAAGTTACTTTATCAATACGTGCAAATCTCTTCTCCGTTGGAGAAGTACTTACCTAATCTACCCAACCTAAGATATAGTTGTTCATCTTCGGTTAAGGCCCTAACACCTAACAAACACAAGAGTGACATTATTTAGGTTACCACATCCAACCCAAAATATCACGGTAAGACATTCTGGACAACAGCTACTTGTTTCTAACATAACTGGAGATTCCCAAATCCAAAAGATATGATCTAAGACAATCTGGAAAGCTTAAGAAATGTACCACAAAATGTTTTCAGACCACAACACTAAATTCCAAAGTTTACCTAGTCGAAATTTCAAAGTTCCAGAATCTGTCCTCCCCAACAGAGAGCAGTCAATTCTGGACTGTCACTTAAAACAGCAATAACTCCTAAACTACTAAGCCAAATGCTCCCAAATTTTGACACAAGCTAATTTATCAAGTTTACTCCAACTTTGGTATTTATAAGTTTTCCAGCAACCACTTTTATTAAAGGTCAAACCCAAAGATACTACCAGCTGTCCAGAAAACCTAGAATTGCAAAGATTAAATAATTATTTATGTGGCAAACATTCTCTAAGACCAAACTAATACTACTAAAAGTTCACAAAGGTCACAAAAACACCAGAAAGTAAGGTGTGCCCACCTAGAATATTTATTTAAATTCATTTCTTAATTTACTTAAGTAATTAAGTGGAATTTCAAACATATATGTAAACTACTCCTAAAATTCTACAAAAATTACAGGAGACTCTCTGACCCAAAAAGAGGCTACTGTAAAAATTTGAACTAAATCGATTCACAGGAACTTCCTACACAAAATTCCCAAGCCAAAAAGGCTGATTTTTGTATAAATAACAAGGCATAGTAAAAAGTGTCAAACAACAGATTTCCTAATTTTCTTGGACACTCTAGGGTACCAAGACATTCTCCAAAAAGTTATATGAACATTGCACATGTAGAAAAATTACAAAAAATCATTTAAGTATTTCTTAAAATAAGAAGATAGCATTATAACTTGTAAATTACTTAAGCACTACTACCCAAATTTTTACCAGAACTATAGCAAATATAAATTAGTCTACCCACCAAATTTCATAATTTTTGGAACACTGAAACTCGAGATATAATTTAAACAAGTTTGCATGTGATTTAAAACACATTTCAAAGACCTATTTAAATATCCAGAAAACTAAACATCCCATAAGCATTTGATATTTTTCCTAGATCCTACACTTTATTTGGAACCCAACAAAATTTGGATCACAATTTTTGGATCTACAAAACCCTAGATAAGAAAATCACAAACATAATTCAAATCTGTGAAATAATACAGAAACTGAATTTTCAAATAAAACAAAACGGAACCACTGGGCCGGCCGACCCGACAGCGTGGCCCAGCTCGAGTGGCGCGGCCCGCGACGCACGTGCGGCCTGCTCGGCCATCCCGCCCGCGCGCGCGGGGGCTGACAGCGCGGGCCCGCAGGTCATAGAGAGAAGAGCGGAGGGGAGGAGACGGCCGCGACTCCGGCGAGCTCAAGCTTGCCGACGACGGCGTCTCCGGTGACGGGAAGATCACCGACGGTTTCCCCGTGACTTTTCGCACCGACCGAACCAAGCTTGGCTGACCCTATCCCCACCTAGCTACGACGGCCATGGCGACGGCGGCCCGGTGATGGCGCACGGTGGTGCAGTGGTGAGCTCCGAGCGCCAAGTGATCACCGGAGGTGCGCATTCGCTCCCCAGGGCCAAGGCGGACCTAACGAGATTCCTATTGAGGACCGAGGCAAGGTGGAGGAGCATGGCCGCGTATAAGCACCGCAGGCGGCGGTGCGCCGGTGAGCTCCGAGCGGGGGAAAAGCCAGCAATGCGCCCTTACCCTGCTCGGTTGCTCCAAAGGAGGGTTCGACGAGGTTCAGGAGGTGGTGACGGAGCTGTGGGCGTGGTGTATTGGCCGGTGGTGCGACGGTGAGCGCACACGACGGCGGCAGAGCGCGCGGCACCGAAGGCGGCTCGGTTCTCTCCGCTCGGCGAGCTCAGGGTGAGAGAGAGAGAGGCAAGGGCTGGAGTGAGGCGGAGGTCGCGTCGTGGCGTTCAAGAAGCCCGCTCGGCCTGACCGGTGGGGCCAAGGCCGGCGTACGGTCGCCACCGCGTGCCCACGCGGCGGTCGCGGCCTGAGGCCGGTCGGCCACTTCCCCCCTGCCCAATCTGAACTGCAACATAGGCAACATCACGTTGCAACATTTGCAACATTTACCACCCCAAACAGCAGCAGCTTTCAAGCCCTGTAGCTCTAAAACCAGCCCGAATCACGAGATGAGCTAATTAACAAAGTTGTAGCTCATGAAATTCTCTACAACTTTGTCAATATGAGCTAAACCTGAATCGACATGTTTTGGGATTTACAGAGCCAGGAACAAAATCTGTTTTTGTGAAACAACAGAAAATCAGCAGCACGGCAAAGTGAAAATTTGGCCAGCTTAGGGGCTGAATCATGAATTGTGATAATTGACAAAGTTGAAGCTTACAATTTTTACTACAACTTTGTTAATATGGACTTGAACTGGTTTTGCTTCTAAGCTAGTGATTCTGAGGGTTCAGTTTACATGACTTCACTAATTAGCATGGAAACACACTTAGGAGGGCAATTTAGTCACTTTGGTCAACATGAACATTGTTCCACTAATGATCCTAAGTGTAATTAAGGTGTTGTAAGGTATAATTAGCTACTCTACCCTTTAGTTACACCAACTACCTAGTGTCACATGATGTGAATCAAACAAAACTTCAAAACAAATCACATTTGTTGCAACCACATGAATTAACATGAAATGATGCATGCTTATGCTCATGTAATGCAATGCAATTATGGAGCTAAACACCTGAGGTGTTACAGCAATGACTAAATATATAATCGAAATCAACAAAATCTGAAGTGCTCTTGGCGGCTTTAAACCCTATTAGTAGATGTGAGGATGACCACAAGGGTGTTGAGATCGTGCTCCAACTCTAGGATGCGTAGTTAATGGACTCAACTTGGTACATGGCCCATCAGGCCAAAATAGGGTGGTACAACACCGTAAGCAAAATAGGTCTCCGTCTGTTGTGAGAGAAAAATACTATTCATTTGTTGCGAAGTATTGTTAAAGTAGTGTTGTAGAACAGGGTAAAAAAAGAAAATGAAGTCAAAGTGATCCCACTCGCTAGTGTGTCGGATCCTATGATCTAATTAAACTCAAACGTGTGGTGGGATCGGATATGAAAAGGCATAGGAAATGAAAAGGCAGCCTACTTGTCTAGTCAAATGTCTGGAGGGATCGGATATGGGTGGCCGCAGGAAAGCAAGAGCTTTTCTATTGCGCCTCCTACTGCTTCTGGGGAGGCCGATGACGATGGCGGCGCACTCGTTTGTTCGATACCCAAGTGGCTATTACAGTTGGTGTGTTGGTTGCTAAGGCACAACGTTCTTGGATTGTTGTAGTTGGGATGTGAATATCATCTTAGCTTTATCCACCAATCGAAGATATCCATATCTACCAAAATATATGGCCATCGTACCCCTACTCCCTTCAACCTCTCCAATGAGGATTTCTTACGCAATACAAGGTTAGGACTAGCTCCTTTATTGTGAGCCTAAGTCCATGAAGGAGCTACTCCGTTTCTACGGAACTTGCCTCCAAGAGAAAAAATGCACTTTTGTCTCCCATCCTCCTATCTCTCTCTTATCATTGTGGGCTCCTACCACGGAGAGGAAGTCATTATTGCTAGTAGCGATTGTACGTCAAATCTTTGTGGGTCGAGTTTTAAGGATCAGGGTGGTTCCTATGCACAAAGAACTTATATGTGGTGGACACTTAGGGACTCAATAAAAAGTTAGGTGGACAACATATCGTGAGGAGAGGTTGGGAGAATAGAAGGTAGTCTATGATCTAGTGTAATGGGGGTGAAACGGGTACCAAGAGGATGAAGGGTTAGGGTTCAATTTATCCTTTCTCCTTTTACCACGGCAACTTTGTATGTTTAATTGTGATCCCTTTCCAGAGTTGAGTGTAAATGGTCGACAGTGTATAGTAGAGAATAAAAAGAAGCAGCATGCATCTAACGTCTATTACCAGTTGAATTTAGTGACCCTTAATCTATCCATTCCTTATATTCATGTTTTATTGGGATATTGGGATATTTATTATTAGCGGCCTTGAACCCTGGTGCTTTTTGCAATATCATTCTATATTAATTTCTAATTTTATAAATAAAGTTCGATAAAAAATATTTGTGACCAAAGAGACTTGTAATTAAAAATCAACCAGATCCGGTTTTCAGTACTATGCTGCTGAAATCATGGAAATATAATGGCATAATTGACGATCGGCAAGTCAGATAATTCTAGTGACAACTGACACGCATGATTGATCCAACCTATTAAACTTGATAAGTTGAATCTTAAACTTCTCAGTATCACTTGTTGACTTGGCTCACGAAAGGTACTGCTGGTCTTGTGATGCTTTTAATAAATTGGAATTTGAAGAGTAAGTACCAAGAGGAATAGAGTGTGTTATAAATTGAAGTCAACTCTACCTTCCGGTGCGTGTTACTCCGTTTGTCTTCCGGGCTCTTGCCTCACAAAGGTGGGACGTGGGGATTTTTTTTTATCTTTAATCCTTGTTTAAATGTAATTTTAAAATAAACCTATCAATTTTTTATTTTTATTTCTAACCCTTTTGTGCGTCAATGCATGTCAAAAAATGTGTTGTCAAGCCACATGTGTTGGCACACTAAGATCTGCCACATTTGACAGCGATTTCATGGGGAGAATTATTATTAAAGTTTTTTCTACCATTGAACTGGCTCTGGTGTGTTGTCTGGGAGAAACAACAGTTCCCTAACTAGTACTTATCTTGCTTACATACTATAAAAAAATTTATAAAGTCTAGAAGTGATTGTGCTACCTTGTTTTAGGATGTAGGAATAATGCATCATGGCTATTTGCATACTTAAATGAATATGGCTTCTCTTGAAAATAGATATTTGCTTTGCAACAATCTGGTTGCATAATAAATATTGTAAGGAACACTACTAGTTCTATTATATTTATATATATATATATATATATATATATATATATATATATATATATATATATACTAAGATCATGGTGCTAGATTTGCTTTCGGTTTGTACTATTGCCAATGTAGTCTAAAATTCTTGTTGTGTTCTTGTTTGTTTATTTACTTTAGAATTCAGTTGTGCTAAATACTTTGGGAAAACTACAGTGACAAGCCCCGTTACACGATTAAAATGCTACTAAAAGTTTTATATTAATTTTTTAAAAAAACTAAACAACTTCAATGAGAGCTATAACTCTCATAAAAAAGTATCTTTAAGAGGACTTCAAATAAGAAGCACGACAAGGTTTTTCACATGAAAATCATGCCCAACGTGGCAGATTTTGCCGCACCAGTGCAGGTGGCTCGGCAGGATGATTTTACCACGCTAGGAGTGTTGACACGATCAAAGGCTAGAAATAAAAAGGATATAATTATTTTTAAAATAAGATTTTAGAAAAGGATTAAAAATGAAAAAATCGACATGGGAGTGGGACTAATTGCCTGTTTGTTTAAGCTTTCTGGGAGCTTTTGGAACTTAGCTTACAGTGAGCTTCTGGCTTTTGGCTTCTAGAAGTTTTTTTTGGCTTTTAGGAAGTTCAAAAGCTAGCAATATAAAAGTGCTCAAAAACTCAAACAAACAGAGCTGACTGTTTTGCTACTGTGCTATGGTGCCACATGCGGCATGATGCTAGAGCTCACATTTTGATGCGGCGTGTTATGGCCCAGGCTGCCAGGCACTTAGGAGCGGTTCGAACACTCCAATGTTAATGGTTGTTTTGACGAGCTCACGGTATGATTTTGGACCACACTAGAGCATTGTTTTGTATATTTATCTGATCTGTTTCTTCTTATAATCTGAACCGTCTTCTATATTTATTCAATCATTTCTGAATTTATGGGATATGACGAGCAGTGAAAAAGATGTTTTTGTGGGATCCCCATCTCATAGGCAGGATAGACATGTATTCGTCTCTTTTTTCGAAATCTAGGGTAAATTTGAGCAATTGTTATTCTAGCTATCTTTCTAAAAGCGGAATTTTACAACAAATATTAGTCTAATAATTTAGAAAGTCTTTATGAGAGACATCAGGAACAAGCAAAGAAGGGACAGGTCCATCCAAGTTTTCTGAGAAGGAATGATCCATGTTTCTAGACGGTTGTGGGGATGGAATCATTCCAGTTTTGTGTGTGTTATAAGGGAAATGAGAATAGGCTTGACAAATGTCAATTTTTGATCCATCGGTCACCGTTGGAGTGCATACCAGTTGTCTGTTTTGCTATCTTCTTCCCCATGGAGATCCTGGGCACATTTGGTTCCATTCATTTCACCCTTGTCCACAATCATTGTGTTGCCTAGCCGCCATGGATCACCGTCGTCACAGACACCCTCACCACCAATGGTCCGCAGATGCCCTCATTTGCCCTGCCACCGAATGTGCTTCATCCCCTCTCTCCCTAAACTCGATTAGCTGCTACCGTGGGCATGGCCCATGGCCACCAGCCCTGCCTACGCTTCATCCACTTGTCACGCGTTGTTCAACCTGACTCACCTGCCAATGGCACCTAGCTTCGTGGAGAAGCTGATGGAGTAGATAGAGGGGTGAGGAAACGAAAGAGCACGACTTTCAAATTAATATAGAAAACATTTTAGCATCTATAGTACTCCATCCATTCCAAATTATAAGTTACTTTGACTTTTTTGGTTCATCCATTTTACTATGTATTTAGACATATTATTATATTTAGGTGCATAGCAAAATGGATGTACCAAAAAAGTCAAAATGATTTATAATTCGGAACGAAAGAAGTATCAAATAAATGCACTAAAAAGATTTTTTTCTCATAGTGAATTTAATAAAACTATTTATGTTATAGTGAATGGAGCATAACTCAATTGGTTAGGTTTCTCGTGTTGAAACCTATCTAGCCGGTTTTAAGATTTAGGTCCTGGCCATGTGGGCGATTGTATTTTTATGAATTTAGACGCCTAGTAGTTGTCTAATGGTAAGATTCATCATAATTCATCTATATATTTTTTGAACAGATTATTTATCTGTATCATTTACATCTGCTGGATACAAAGTTACTATCACTTTATTAGTAAGAGCAACTCAAAGAGAGTGGCTATTTGCTTCATGCAGCCTAATTTAGAGAACTTTCAAAATAAATCAGAGTCCAACAGCTGTTCTATCAAGTATTCTAAAATACCAAGTTGTCTACTCCGGACTTCTCAGTCGTCAAAGAAAGCTAGCCGGCGCCACTTGCTATCTGCATGCCGCGTCCATTCCCGCACGCGCAAGTCGCTCCTGTGTCGAATCGTGGTTGCTGCGTGCTATCGGACGGATGCTCCTGGCCGGGCGGCAAAGGCAAACACCCTGCATGCTCCTAGTGACCGAGGAAGCATGATAGCAGATTAAAAAGTACAGAATGACAAAATTTAGAAAGACTGTTGCAGTAGCCTACTTTTTTGGAGAGCTTTTTATTTTAAAAAATGACTAAACCATGGATTTTGACTTTTATTTTTAGATAATCTCTTGGAATTGCTCTAAGTGTTTTCATGGGCAGGGTGGGTGCTCCGCAAAAAATGCAATCATCTTCAGCTCTTCCCAGAAGCTTCATGTCATCATGTGATTCTCACATAATGGGGGCCCAATTGCAACGAAGGGTTTAGGGCTGCCATTGGCACTAGCCCATGGCTTATTACCAAAACCTGTAACCGTGACCCTTCCGCCCAAAACACAAACTTTCGCCGTCCCGGGGAGAAGCGGCGGCGCTTGGATACGGGATACCATGGCGGCGGCGGTGGGCGCGGGGAAGCTGGGAGCGGGAGGTGATGCGGTGGCGGTGGAGGTTCGCCTGCCGCCTCTGTCGGAGGCGGATCCCCTTCACGCAGAGAAGAAGGTACGGCGCAGGCGTTAGAAAGAAGATCGGCTCTTTTCGTAGGATCAACCCATATGAGAAGCCTAATCGATTGTAGTCTTCCTCTTTGTTATGTGGAGGTGAGTTAAGGTGCAGATAGTTCAAGGTTAGTTACTGGATTGGAAAACTGAGTTTTTTTAGGGAAACAGTTAAGATGTTCTATCTTTTGTTGGGAATCGACCATAATTTGCTTGTGGTTAAGGGAGGGAGGGAGGGAGACTAAAGGAGATGAACTTGCTGGGAATTGCTTACTCACTTTTACTTTGAGTAGACAGTTGCTGGATTTTGTTTTCATTTTGCAGGAGTACAACCTAGTCGATGAGTGATGACGTTAATTTAAATCTTTATTGCTTGAGAAGATGTAGGGAGGGTTTATTCTTGTTTCTTCTAAAAATTAAGGATCTTCCCTTTCTTATGGAGCAAAGGTTTGCATTCTTTAAGCGAGTTCTGATATGATAGATGGTTCTTGCTGGCCTGAAGAGAACTTGTGCAGCAGAAAAGGTGTCTGCTACCGTTATCTGTGTGCCGATTTTTTCTGACATGATATAACGATTGTTGTTCTTTGGTTTCTATCAGCTTTGTAGTAAAAGCCTACTGCAGTATCAATTTGTGAGTGATTTCTTGTGATGCTGGGTTAATACAAAGATTTTACCAGTATAGTTTGTCACGTGGATTCCCTTAATTTTGTGTTATGGTTAACAGTTTCATGCCAGATGTTGAGTTGGACTAAACCGACAATTGTGTTTTCTTTATAGTCATACAATTTTGCTAGTCTCATGTTTCGGTGGAGAATTGCAAATTTTCCAGTAAATTCCTTTTGTTTCTTCTTAAATGCAGAGGATACTGAAAAATAGGAACCTATCTTGTGAAATTCAGGTTCCTGTTACATGTTCTGCTGCCGATGCCCTCAAACTACTGGACCAGATTATTGAAGCTGCTAGGGTAGTGTACATGGATGAGGTATTCCATGCTGTGTCACTCATTATTGATTGGCTCTGGATTTTATTCACCTCTACATTCTAACGAGATGATCTGTGTGAATTTTCTACAGCTAGAGCTTTATTTTGCAGGAGATGATGTCGGTCCATTCTCTGCAAGGAATGAACTTGAATCTCTAAATCTTTTGTTCAAAACAATGAAAAAATTGCTTCTAACTTCCAATGCCGCTGCCAAGGAAGTACTGCAGATACTACAGGATGAGATAGTTGTTAAGCTCAAATCTGTTGGAAAGTCAGACGATGCTTGGATGGTTGTTCAAACACAGAACCATGATGCTGAAGATTCTCTTCTGAAATGGGGGGAGCATCTTGGTGTTAAATCTAAATTGCAGATAGCATGTAAGTCTCCATAGAACTTGCTGATAAATTATGAGTGCTTTGAGCATATATGCAATCCCATCCATTGAAAACTGAGAGCCTTTCCTACATTCTTTGTTAGAGCATGCATGTAAACAAAATCTTGGTGCTACAGTCATTTGGTGTTCATTAGTATTATATCTTTTCACACTTTTAATGTGTTTGCAAATCAACAATGTCGATTTGAGCTTTTATGTTCATCCTATTGATAACGGATGTGCTGACAATGTCTATGTTAATGTATTTTAACCAGAAGATAGATGAGATAGTGGAATAGATGGTGAGTCAGTAGATGTCAGTGAATGACCTAGTAAGAAGTTTGTTTACTGTTACTGAATACTAGGATGCTTAGCTATTCTACTAAATTTTTTATCCAACTTAATTTCACTAAAATTGATCATTGAATGCTGTCTTCATGGACACTTCTTTGTATCAGCATACATACCATTTATCTGATTTCAGAAGGTTTAGTTTTTCAGGGAGCTGGAAGAGGAATGGTAGCTTCTGAAAGTATAGGTGTGGGGAATATTGTTCTTGAAATTCCAGAGTCCCTCATCATATCTGATGAACTTCTTTGTCAATCTGAAGTGGTATGCTCTCCTTTGGTAATCTAATTCCCTGTGTTTCTTAAGCATCGAAATACTTTCAGTACTGACTGACTCAAAATGTGGGTTTCTGATATGTCTATAAATAAATGTTTCTATATTGTTTGCAGTTTCTTGCATTAAAAGATTCCAATAATATCACTTCTGAGACTATGTTATTGTTGTGGAGCATGAGAGAGCGGTATAATCTAGCTTCAAAGTTTAAACCATACTTTGATACACTCCCAACAAATTTTAATACAGGTACAAGATTTTTATTGTGTTTTGTAAGAAAAGTTTTTAATCTAGTTCAAATAATAATTTCACCAAATGCACTTCCAGGCTTGAGTTTTGGAATCGACGCACTTGCTGCATTAGAAGGAACCCTTCTTTTTGATGAGATAATGCAAGCTAAGCAGGTAATACCATTGTGGTTTGTGATATTGTTCTTTTAATTCTGTAAATCACTGCTCAATTGGTACAAAGCAGTAATTGTTTCTTTATTGCAGCACTTGCGCCAGCAGTATGATGAATTATTTCCCTTGCTATGCACAAATTTTCCTGAGATATTCCGGAAGGATGTGTGCACATGGGATAATTTCCTGTGGGCATGTGAACTATGGTATTCCAACAGTATGATGATTGTTCTAAGTAGTGGGAAATTATCAACTTGCCTGGTTCCTGTTGCTGGACTTCTGAATCACTCGGTTTGTAGCTCTGTCCCTGGAAGTTTTTTTTATTAGTCTTCAGATTTGTTTCTCATGTTCTCTTTTTCATATTTTCTCAAGGTGTCCCCTCATATTTTGAACTATGGTCGAGTAGATGAAGCTACAAAATCATTGAAGTTTCCTTTGTCTCGACCCTGTGATGCAGGGGAGCAATGCTTCCTCAGTTATGGGAAATATCCAGGGTCACATCTCGTTACATTCTATGGTTTCCTACCAAGAGGAGATAACCCTTATGATGTTATACCTTTAGGTAATCTGTTATGGTAGTTGTATTCCTAGCTGCATGTAGATCTGCAAGTAGAGAGGTTACTTCTGCTATCTTGCCAATGAAATGTTGGTCGGCCTAGATCTCAAATGCCTAATTTACCTGTTACAATAGTTTAGTCTCGCTATCTTGATTTCTGTCCAACCAGCAATCCAGCATAGCCATTTCAATTGCTTAGGGACTAGGCAGAGTTTCCATGAATAGCAGGCTCCCCGTTTGTGATCAATAGATTTTGTGCATCCTTTATTTCTCTATGCAAGCAAGTAAAATCTAGACAAAATCATATTACAGGTGCTTGATTATGTGCAGATCTTGACACATCTGCGGATGATGAGGACGGCACAGCTCAGTCTGTGACTACAAGCCAAACCACTCATATGGTTCGTGGGACATGGCTGTCCAGATCTAGAGGATTTCCCACGTATGGCCTGCCTCAACCCTTGCTGTCCTATCTCCGTGCTGCTCTAGATATAGACGAATCCACTACTGAAGCTGATGTAAGGATGCTGTGATGTTTTCATGAATGATGTGTGGGGCACGTCATTCGGTCGATGTTCATCTAAATCCCATCTTTTCATTGTACTTTTAGATAAAGGAAAACGACAAGGTGGTGCTGGAAACAATCCTGTCCATATTTAATCCCATGCTTGAAGTATTGCCTGAGCAAGATGATTCCAACCGGTGCTGCTTCATGCTCAAACTCATTTTGTGCTGATTCCATGCACCAGCATCACTTACCCACTCTAGTTCATCTAATTCCCTGCAGGGAGAGCGCCAGTTGGGATGTGAAGCTATCATTGGACTACAATGATCTGCAGAGAAAGATAATATCGTCCATTGTCACTTCCTGTACCTCAGCCTTGGAAAATTTTTAACTCCTGCTAGATGGAATCATGCATGGAAGTGCTTCACTAATTGAATTGCAAGAACAGACACACTGCAGCCCTGTTGGAATGCCTCTGCTGACGTGTAGATTGCGAAGCTGTTGCACACGGGTTATCTGCACCAACTGCAATTTGTGACCATACTAACTGAAGTTGCTCGTCATGAGTTTGCTTCATCCGAGGAATGCGGAGTCATGGGCAGGACTGGTCATGGGGTTGTGCTTCCGTGGCTTGTGATGATTTAAGTCGCACCTGATTGTTACCGCATAGTAGCGTTTGGTGAAAGAAGCTACTCTTGAACTAGTTCATTGGGAACCAAACTTGCTTTTGGAGTTTTGGTGAACGAAAGCTACTTTTGAACTAATTTCCGCGCAATGTGGTTGTAGGCCATGTGCTAAAATCGTTAAGTAGGGCTAAATTGTGTGTTTCAACACTCTGTATATTCGACAATACATATTGCCCAGCACCGCTAGTAGAGGTCCCACCTGCTAGCGGCCGGTGCTCGCTCTAGTTATAAGAGCATCTCAACCATATTGAGGATATACAATTCTCTGTATGCAGCTTAAGGGAATTGAGAAAACAGACTTTTAAAGTTAAAAAAAAAAGAAAACAGACTTTTGGAGTATAGGAAAATTGTGCTCTGGTTCTAGTAGATTGAGGGAGAAAAGAGGATTGAGGAAAAAAAACCTGTTTGTTCCCCTCTATTTGAGAGAATTTTTGAGAAAAAGAAATAAGGAAAGGGGATCTGCTCAGTTTTTTTTTCACCCCGTTCCTCTATGTGATAGTAGTTTTTAAGGAAAGAGAATCATTTTTCTCAATCTAGTGGAGTTGACCATTCGTATCTTTGTACCCTTTAACAATATTTTAATATCGTGCGCTCTAGAGAGCTATTCTCACTCACCATCTTTGGCTAGCGAGATATCTGGAATAGAGGATCTATATTTCAAGGTTCAATTAAAAAGTCTTTTGGAGGGTAATTTTTTTATCAAAATATTTATTTCTACAAATTCCTAAGGATATAAAGAGTCTCTTGAAGTTACTCTTAAGTCCTTTGTGTGACATCAGTATCAACCAGAGCTTTCTTAAAAGATTGCTTCCCTAGTGATCTTGTTTTTTCATATTGTCTAAACTAACGTGGTTCCTAAAACAAAGAAAAATGATTTGATAAAGTGTACGTAAAGGTTCATTAAATATTGAGATGCGTCTAAGAAACTTCGCCTACTACCTGTAGCTCCTCCAAGGGGGGCATGTTCTTGGCTAGCTTCGTTTCTTCGCTGTCTTTGGTTTCCATTTGATCTTTAATTCGTTTTCAATGCTACTTTATATCTGTGAGACAAGTACTTATCGTTAGCCAACGTCATAATTCCTAAGGTAACGTGGGCAGTATTGGTACATACATTCTTGCTACAACTGATCAAGCTTTATTGGTGAAGCATGTATGAGGTCACTAATTTTTCAGACTTAAAAACTACTATAGAAACTATGCATTGGAAAGTTTAGGTCTAAAATAGAATTTATTACTCTTGAAGACTGCATATAGAAACTATGCACTGAGGCTGCCCTAATAGAAATGAAGTTTGCAATAGAGCAACTGAAAGGTCTTGATGGCTAGAGGGGGATGAATAGCCTTTTAAAAATTTCTACAAAGACAAGCTAAACAAGTTTATCAATATAACAAATAGCGAGATGCGAGTTTTGCTTAGCATACGGGGTGTTTGCAAGCCACCTATCCAATTCACAATTCTAGTATATTTGCACTCAACCGCACAAGTCAAACCGAGAAGGAAACTACAACTAGCAAGCTAACTAGCTAGCAAATGTAACTAAAAAGATAATGCGGAGTTGAGTTAGGAGAGTTTCACCGAGGGGCGAAGTATTGAGCCGACCAATATGATCAACAATGAATACCAAGACAACCGAACACCAGGACCAATCAATCACAATATGAAAGTGATGACACAAGATTTATCCCGAGGTTCACGTGCTTGCCGGCACGCTAGTCCCCGTTGTGTCCCTCTTCACCACGTGGTTCGGTGGCTAATCGGTCTCACACCGAGCCTCTCAAAAGACGCCACAAGAACCTACCAAATGGCAAAAAGTTGCAATGACACGAGCAATTTACTAATGTTATCTTTGGCGCTTCGCCGAGGTAGGCACAAACCCCTCACAATCACCGGAGGTGGCCAAGAACAATCACCAACTCTTGCCAACGCCTCCAAGCTGCTCCAAGCTGTCTAGGTGACGGCAACCACCAAGAGAAACAAGAATCCTGCAGCAAATCAACCACCAAGTGCCAACTAGATGCAATCTCACAACGCAAATGCACTTGGATCACTCAATCTCACTTCGAATATGCAAAGAAGCAAAAGAGATGAGTGAAAGGGGAGTTGCTTAGCTCAAAGTGCTCACAAGTATGTCAAATGTCCAAGAGAGAGAGCCTTGAGCCGGCCAACGAGTATTTATAGCCGTACCCCTTCGAATATAGCCGTTAGTCACTTTAAAACAGCTGAAGTCGCGCTGACCGGACACGCTGGTCTAACTGACCGGACGCGCCGATCACACAATGGCTACTTTCGCGAAGCACCGACCGGACGCGCTGCACGCAACGACCGGACGCGCTGGTCCCGTGACGGACCGGACGTGCTGGTCAAGCCTGAGCAGCGCACAACGAAACAGCGACCGGACGCACTAGAGAACTGACCGGATATCACAGTGCCAGCGTCCGGTTAGAGTCCAGTAAGCTCCCTGATCGACCGGACGCATCCGGTCGACTGTGACCGGACGCGCCACCGCGTTCGATCAACAAACCGAAACACACGAAGACGCTGAACGCTGACCGGACGCATCCGGTCAAACAGAGACCACGTCCGGTCCAGCGTCTGGTCAACACTATGACCTCCGTTCGCTTTCGTTTGATTTCTGACTTCCAGCGTAGTGGAAAATAGGCGTTTCAATTCCTCAAAAATGCCTGAATCCCGCCTCGCAAGCTTGGCGGGAGGGAGAGAGGACCCCAAACCCTCTCTACTGCTCAAACTCCACCGCCTTCACAAATGTGCTAACACCACCAAGTGATCACGTCATGTGCGAGTGTGTTAGCATTTTCACAATCATTTTTCGAGGCGTTATTAGTTCTATCCAAATGCATATGATTATGAAATGCACACCTAGAGGCACTTTGGAGTTCAATAGTGAAAGCATCTAGGCCCTGAGGTTTGGTTTCGGCAATTGATGACAACGCTTTATTACCATGACTAACGTGTGTTTTGCAGAAACTTTGGTAAGTTAGGTCATGGAGGTTTTAACTGCTTTGGGCACCATGGTATTCATGTCCCTTAATGGAAATCGTTTCGGTTTTCAAAAGAGTGACGTCAAGATTAAGGACGGTTAGTTCCGGATGTTGAGGTGTTGAGATACATTTGGAATAGTCGTTAGGATCTTCGTTTTTCTCTTTTGGCCGTACTATAAAGGGGGGCATGAGCGGGTAGCTTGACCTAGGCGAATCCTATGTTTAGGTGTGGTGCACACTTGTTAAACTTGGCGCTAGGCAGCTCTAGAATAGCTCAAAGTTCAGTTGGAAGCAACTTGGTTCAAGTTGCGACGCGTTTCGGAAAGTTTCGGGTCGTTTTCCCATGACCGGACGCGTCCGGTCAGTACAGCTCCGCGGCTAAGGTTTCGGCTCTGACGACCGGACGCGGTCCTCACGAGGACCGGACGCGGTGGTCAGTAGTCGACACGTGTCACTTTGGGAAACACCCGATCGGACACGACCTGGGTATGATCGGCGCGTCCGGTCATAGTCCAGTAAGGTCCAGAGACGACCGGACGCGTCCGGTCATCAACGATCGGACGCGGTCGGCGCGTCCGGTGCGAGTACAGTATGCTCCCTGCACGATCGGACGCTTCCGGTCACCCCTGACCAGCGCGTCCGGTCATTTAGTTGAATTTCGGTTTTCGACCGTTACGAGTGACCGGCGCGTCCGGTCAGTTCGACCAGCGTGTCCGGTCAGCTCGCGTTTTGCTGAGTCAGCGGGTAACGGTTCGATTTGCCTGTGGGGTGTATAAATACAACCCCACCACCTCTTTTAGAGGTCTCTTGCTCATTTGATCAGCTGAAAAACACCTTTGGAGTGCAAGGGAGTGCAAGAGCACTAGTGAGGATATAGATTTGAGAATCAAAGCTTGAGAGTTCCTCACTAGCGATTAGAGAGTAGCAAGTGTGCATCCACCTTCTCATTTGGGCTCGTAGTGGTCAAGTGAGAGTTCTAGCTTGTTACTCTTGGTGATCGCCATCACCTAGACGGCTTGGTGGTGATTGGGAGTTCGGTGATCATCCGGCGGAGCTTGTGGATGACCCAACTCATCTTGTGAGTGGTTTTGGGTGATTCACCGCGACGGAGTGTCAAAGAATCAACCTGTAGAGAGCACTTGATCCTTGCGCGGATCAAGGGGGAGCTACACCCTTGCGCGGGTGCTCCAACGAGGACCAGTGGGGAGTGGCGACTCTCCGATACCTCGGAAAAACATCGCCGTGTTCCTTGCCCTTTTACATTCAAGCATTTACATTCTCGTACTTACATTCATTGCTTGATTTACTTTCCTAGTATTGCCATGCTAGACTAGGATTGGAAACTAGGGTGCAAAACTCTTTATCGGTAGACTCTCTAGGAACACAAGTAGACACTAGGGGTGAATTCCGGCTTATAGGATTTAATTCTTGCAATTATTTTTTAGAAAAGCCCAATTCACCCCCCTCTTGGGCATCTTGATCCTTTCAATTGGTATCAGAGCCGCGTTGCTCCTAATTTAGGCTTTACCGCCTAGAGCAAGATGTCTAACGGGGAAGGACCACCTCCCACCTTTGAGGGGGATGATTTTCCATATTGGAAAATCCGCATGGAGGCGTATCTCGAAGCCATAGATGTTGGATGCCTTAGAGCCGCAACCCAAGGGCTTCCCGCTATCAAGGATCCCGCAAACCCCATTGGTGACGAGGAGAAGTACGACCGGTGGAATGCAAAGGCCAAAAATGCACTCTACCGGGGCTTAGGCAAAGATATCTTCAATCGTGTGCGTAATGCAAAGAACGCTCATGAATTGTGGGAAAATCTTTGTGCTCTCCATGAGGGAACTAAGAGTGAGCGTGAGGAACGCTATCACATAGCTTTAAGGAAAGTTAATTCTTTTGAGATGCTTCCCAAAGAAAGTGCTAATGATATGTACACTCGCTTGAATGTTCTTGTAGAGGACCTCAATGCTCTTGGGCTCACTCAAATGAGCCAATCGGATGTTGCAAGAAAGATCTTGAGTGTGCTTCCCGTTGAGAAGTATGGTCACATTGTAACCGTGCTTCACCAAAGTGATCTTTCCACCGCAACACCGACTCAAGTATTGGGGAAGATCAATGCTCATGAGATGTACATGCATATCACTCCGGAAGAGGGCTCATCATCTTCCAAGAAGAAAGACTTGGCCTTCAAAGCTAGTCATGACAAGAAGAAGAAGAAGGGTCAAGCCATGATGGTGCAAGAAAGCTCAAGTGGAAGTGATGTTGATGATGAATCACTTGCACTCATGG
The DNA here is from genome assembly GCA_038087645.1 of Saccharum hybrid cultivar R570. Lineage (NCBI taxonomy): Eukaryota > Viridiplantae > Streptophyta > Magnoliopsida > Poales > Poaceae > Saccharum > Saccharum hybrid cultivar. Next base: position 2,622,060 of record JAQSUU010000606.1, on the reverse strand, counting down.
TAAGAAAGACCACCAAGATGCTAAAGAAACTCAACAAGAGTGGCATCAAGTTCGATGGCAAGAAGAAGAAATTCTTCACAAGTAGCAAGAGAAAGCCAATCTCGGAGATGGATTGCTACACCATCTAGCTCATCAATGCCCTAGACCACTAAAAGACAAGTACAAGAACAAGAACAAGGGCAAGAAAAATGATTCAAGTGATGAAGAAGAAGAGAAGAAGAAGAACAAGCCATACAAGAAGAAGGATGGCAAGAAGAAGGAGTTCTACAAGAAGAAGAAGGGAGGAAAGGCATACATTGTTGGTGATTGGCTCACCGACATTGAATCATCTTGTGAGTCCTCCGAAGATGAGAGCGATGATGAGAAAGAGAAGGTTGCCGCATTTGTGATGGGGCCATCATCTTCACCGACATCTTCATCACCACCTTCACCGCCCCCTTCACCATCATCGTCCACTACTCACCTATGCCTTATGGCCAAGGGTGAACGAAAGGTACAAAACCACGATAGTGATGATGATGATGATAGTGATAGTGATGATGAATATGACGCACCTTCTTATGATGAACTTGTAAAATTGCTAAACAAATACTCTAAAATCATAAGAAGGACTAGAAATGAAAATGATGAACTTCAAAATGAAAATGAATCACTCTCATCTAAGCTTGAAAATATTCAAAAGACTAGTGATGAGTTTAGAGATCAAAATAAAGTTATGTCTTCCACTCTCAAGGAGCTCAAAACCTCTAATAAAGAGCTTAAAGATCAACATGATAAACTTGAGAAGAAGCATGATGAGCTCATCACTAGACATAATTCTCTAAAGGACAAATACACCACATTAAAAATTGACTATGATAGTCTTGTGGTTGCTAATAAACTTGCTCTTGAGACACATGATGCTACTAACAATGTTGTTAAGTGTGATATAGCTACATCATGTGATGCTTTGATCATTGAAAGCATTGAGCAAGGTTCTAGTAGCAAAGGCAAGAGTGTGGTTGAGTCAAGCAACTATGATGATTATGCCAAGATCAAGTGTGAAAATAAGAAGCTTGCAAATGAGAACAAGAAGCTAAAAGGTTTGATGGCTCTTGAGAAGCAACCAACAAATGAATCACTCATTGAAGAAAACAAAAAGCTCAAGCAAGAAAAAGAGCATCTCAAGACCGGCCTAAGCAAGTTCACAAGAGGCCAATATTTGCAAAGTGAGCTCCTCATGAACACCGTAATGAAGATGGATAGAAGTGGCATTGGGTACTTGGCAAATCAAGAGAAGAAAGCAAAAGCTCAACAACAACAAAGCAAGTCAAAGCCCAAACCAAAGAGATGTGTTGAGTGTGGTCAAGAAGGTCACTTTGCTCATGAATGCAAAACTCCACCACCACAACCCTTGCCCAAGCATGCTAGACCTTTTGCCTTCAATGCTCATTATATGCTAAGAAAAGATTCAAATGGAAAAATGAAAGTCATGTTTTTGGGTCCCCCAAACAAGAATAGGCCAAAGAAAATATGGGTTGCCAAGTCACTAGTTGAGAAAGTCAAGGGCCCCTCTCAAGTTTGGGTCCCTAAACAAAAAGCTTGATCTCTTGTGTGTAGGTGAACTACAAGACCGGTGGATCTCATTGGGTTATTGATAGTGGTTGCACTCAACATATGACCGGTGATCCTCGTATGTTCACCTCCATTGAAGAGAATGGAATATGTCAAGAGAAGATCACATTTGGGGATAATTCAAAGAGCAAAGTCAAGGGTATAGGCAAGATTGCAATATCAAATGATCACTCACTCTCAAATGTGCTCTATGTTGCTTCATTAAGTTTCAACTTGTTATCCGTTGGGCAACTTTGTGATCTTGGCTTCCAATGCTTGTTCACACCAAATGAAGTAGAAGTTTCAAAGATAGATAACAAGCAAGTAATATTCAAAGGCTTTAGATACAACAATCTTTATTTTGTTGACTTCACCTCCGAAGATGCAAATTTGATGACATGTTTGTTCACCAAGACCTCACTTGGTTGGCTTTGGCATAGGAGGCTTGCTCATGTTGGAATGAACACTCTCAATAAGCTATTGAAGAAAGAACTAGTGAGAGGATTGAAGGATGTGAAGTTTGAAAAGGACAAACCTTGTAGTGCATGTCAAGCGGGCAAACAAGTTGCAAACACTCATCCAACCAAAGCTTTCATGTCAACTTCAAGAGTGCTAGAACTTCTACATATGGATTTGTTTGGGCCTACAACATACAAGAGCTTGGGTGGAAATCTCTATTGTCTTGTAATAGTGGATGACTACTCAAGGTATATATGGACTTTCTTCCTTCATGACAAATCCGAAGTGGCAAATTGCTTCAAGAAGTTTGCAAAGAGAGCTCAAAATGAATTTGAAGTCAAGATAAAGAAGATTATAAGTGACAATGGCAAAGAGTTTGACAACACCAACATTGAAGCTTATTGTGATGAAATTGGAATCAAGCATGAGGTCTCTTCAACCTACACTCCTCAACAAAATGGTGTAGTTGAGAGAAAGAACCGGACTTTGATCACCCTTGCAAGAACAATGCTAGATGAGTATAATACTCCGGAGAAGTTGTGGGCCGAGGCAATCAACACCGCATGCTATGCTTCAAATCGCCTCTTCCTACAAAAGTTTCTTGGCAAGATCCCCTATGAGTTGCTTAATGGGAAGAAGCCGGACGTCTCTTTCTTCTGGGTGTTTGGTTGCAAATGCTACATCTACAAGAAGCGTCAACACCTAGGGAAGTTTCAAAGACGTTGTGATATTGGTTTTCTTGTTGGTTACTCATCAAAGTCCAAAGCATATAGAGTATTTAACCATGCCACCGGTTTGGTTGAAGAAACATATGATGTGGAATTTGATGAATCTAACGGCTCCCAAGGAGCAATTGAGAATTGTGATGATGTAGGTTATGAACCCTTGAGGGAGGCCATGAAGAACATGCCGGTGGGCGACATCAAGCCAAAAGATGATGATGACGATGTACAAATTGTTGATCCACCATCTTCATCACGTGTGCCTCAAGATGATGACAAGAATGAGAGAATTGAAAATAAAGACATTTATGTCTCTCATGAACAAGCCGAGGCACAAGCTCAAGATGTCGATGCTCCCCATTCACCTCCTCAAGTGGTTGATAGAAGAAACTCACCACTACTTCAAGCACATCCACAAGATCTCATCATAGGGAGTCCTACAAAGGGAGTAATGACTCGATCTCAAAAGCTAGCTTCTTTTGTTGAACATCATTCTTTTATCTCTTGTGTTGAACCTAAGAATGTAGAAGAAGCTCTTCAAGATCCGGATTGGGTGAATGCCATGCATGAAGAATTGAACAACTTCACCCGCAATCAAGTATGGACACTTGAAGAGCATCCTAAAGGTGCAAGAGTCATTGGAACCAAGTGGGTGTTCCGAAACAAGCAAGATGACCAAGGCATAGTGGTGAGGAACAAGGCAAGACTAGTTGCAAAGGGGTTCTCTCAAGTTGAAGGTCTTGATTTTGGAGAGACCTTTGCACCCGTTGCAAGACTTGAAGCCATTCGTATCCTCCTTGCATATGCATCACATCATGATATGAAACTATATCAAATGGATGTGAAAAGTGCATTCTTAAATGGCTTTATAAATGAACTAGTCTATGTTAATCAACCTCCCGGGTTTGAAGACCCTAGATATCCTAATCATGTTTATAGGTTGTCCAAGGCGTTATATGGGCTCAAGCAAGCCCCTAGAGCATGGTATGAACGTCTCTGGGACTTCCTCATTGAGAAGGGCTTCACCATTGGGAAGGTCGACACCACACTATTCACCAAGAAGCTTAATGGGGAGATCTTTATTTGTCAAGTATATGTTGATGATATCATCTTCGGATCAACAAATGAAGATTATTGCAAGGAATTTGGTGAATTGATGTCGAAGGAGTTCGAGATGTCAATGATTGGTGAGCTCACATTCTTCCTTGGGTTTCAAGTCAAGCAAATGAGAGAAGGGATTTTCATCTCTCAAGAAAAGTATACCAAGGATCTTCTCAAAAGATTCAAGATGGAAGAATGCAAACCAATCAAGACCCCAATGCCATCAAATGGACATCTCGACCTAGATGAGGGAGGTAAACCGATTGATCAAACTCTCTACCGTTCTATGATTGGTAGCTTGTTGTACCTTACCGCATCTAGGCCCGATATCATGTTTAGTGTGTGCATGTGTGCTTGCTTTCAAGCGTGCCCTAAAGAACCTCACTTAAGTGCCGTAAAAAGAATCCTAAGATATCTTAAGCACACCCCAAGCATTGGTCTTTGGTATCCCAAAGGAGCTAGATTCCAACTAGTTGGCTATTCCGATTCGGATTATGCCGGTTGCAAAATTGATAGAAAAAGCACATCCGGAGGGTGCCATTTGCTTGGGAGATCTTTAGTATCTTGGTCATCTAAAAAGCAAAATAGTGTGGCTTTGTCCACCGCCGAGGCGGAATACATTGCCGCGAGGGCTTGTTGTGCACAAATCTTATATATGAAACAAACCCTCCTAGACTATGAAATTGTTCTTGAAAAGGTGCCACTTTTATGTGACAATGAAAGTGCCGTTAAAATTGCTAACAATCCGGTATAACACTCTCGCACCAAGCACATTGATATCCGCCATCACTTTCTAAGAGATCACGTTGCTAAAAATGACATATCACTAGAAGGTGTAAGAAGTGAAAATCAATTAGCGGATATCTTCACTAAACCTTTGGATGAGGCAACCTTTTGTAGGTTAAGAAGTGAACTCAATGTGCTTGATTCTAGCAACTTTAAAAAATGAGCGTGTGTTGTCCCTTGCATTGCATTGTATTATATGCCATGTTTACTTTTATCGCAATGCATTTAGGGCTTGGCTAACACGGTTACGATAACCCTTCTTTGGAGGAGTGAAGAAGCCTAACCGTGGATCAAACTTGACAAGCACCCTAGCTTTACTTTCTTGTATTGCATTGCGTATGCATGGTTGTTAGTTTGGCGTTTCTTTTCGGTTTCGCTTTGAGCAACCTCTGTGTTCGTCCATGGATAGAGAGAGCATTTTGACGCTCCTAAAGGTTCAAAAACTCTATTGCATGGCCATACGTTGCTCCTCGGGTGTTTATTGACTATTTTCTTAAAAATAATACTAGCCTAAGGCAATCTATTCTGAAAAATTTGAGGGTTTGAGTGAGGTCACTCATATCATGTTCCAATTGGTGTTTATTTGTGTCTCTTTGAATTGGAACTTGATTGGGAGAAGTCACGTCGAAGTTCGGAACGAAGAAGGGCGAAGAACAGTGACCGGACGCTGCACCGGACGCAGAGGTGCTTCACCACCGCGTCCGGTCCCGGCGTCCACCAGCGCGTCCGGTCATCCAGAAGACCAACTCCAGATCTAGTGACCGGACGCTGCAACGGACGCGCCGCTGTTGACCACCGCGTTCGGTCCCGGTTACCACCACCGCGTCCGGTCATTCGCGATGATTTCCCTAGCTACCCTCGACCGGACTCTGACCGCGTCCGGTCAGTCCACACCGGACGCGTCTGGTCACTCCAGGAGCTTACTAGAGTGTGACCGGACGCTGCACCACCGCGTCCGGTCATAACGACCACCGCGTCCGGTCATCACGCATCGAGCGGATCTAACCCCTTCATAAAACGGTTCGTCCTTGGCCGGTTCTTCTCATCCGCCCGATTCTCTCCGCCGTTTCACCGGAGCCACCGCGCCTGTGCCATCTTCCTCGCCTCCGGCAAGCTTTGCTGTGACCCCGCCGTGCCTCCTCGCCTCCCTGCCCTCGCTCGCGCGCGCGCCTGCCCGCGCCTGCCCGCGCCAGCCGCGCAGCCACGCCACCGCCGCCCGCTCGCGTCTCCGCCGCCGGTGAGCCGCGCCTTTGCCGCCGGTGAGCCGCACCCCTGCTTGCCTGCTTCACCTCTGGCCGTGGACTACCTCACGCTCGCCTTCGATCGATTTTCATCGAGTTGCCCTAACCCTAACCCTAGGGTTCGCGTGACGTCGTTCGATCGTTCGTCGTCGAGGTTTCATCGCGCGTCGTCTTCTTCGCGAGGTTGTTTCGCATCACCTCGACCTCCTCGCTAGGGTTTGCCGTAACTCAGCCTTTTTTAATCCTAATTATCTCGTGTTTCGGCAAATCAGAGCTCGTCCGGCGAATTCGGGGAATCTCGCGATCTAGGTCACCTCATCTTGTCACCGTCGTCTCGTCGATCCGAGGTAGCCTCGTGTTTCGTTTCACATCATATCTCTTATGCTTGCTATCTCTAGGGTTTCGTACCTTTTAGTTATATATGTGCTTATAGTAGATCTCTCTATTCCATCGTTGCAGCGAGTTTGTCGGTGTGTCAGGGTGATATCTGTGTGCTGAATCCGAGGCCAAGCCTGCGGATACGGATTGAGGCCAAGCCTCTCGAGTGTCAGTTCACCATCTTTCAGAGGTTTTCTGTCAGCTTGTCAGCATGGTGCGTTGCAAGAACGCCGGTGGTGCTCCTGGTGACGGGGACGACAGTCCTCCTCGTCGGTCTGAGATTGCACGTGGGAAGCGTATCAAAATCATGGCTAGAAAGAAGAAGAAGACACTTACAGAAGCAGAGATTGCTCAGGCCATGGCAGATGCAGCAGAGCAGGCAGAGAGAGGTGGTAGGAGCAGTGGCATACGCATAGGCGAGCGTCGCTTTCATCTTGAAGGTCGACATCTCGGCACAGAGGCCACTGAGGGTACTGAGGATACTGGAGCTGCAGAGGGTATGACAGTTGATCCACCTACAGAGGCTATAGAGGCCACAAAGGCTCCAGAGGCTACAGAGGACACAGAGGAGCAGCTAGCTCAGTCTCCACCACGTCGCCGCTCCACACGCGCACGTACTCAGGTGACTCCCAGGCCAGAGGGCCAGCATCGTGGAGCACGTCCTCCTCCCAGAGCTAGAGGTTCACCCCCGGTTGAGCACTTTGACTTGAGGGGTGCCACAGCACGTCAGGTGCAGGGGTTGAGGTTCGTGGAGGTCAGTCGGTGGTTTCCACCTGTGAGGGATCACAAAGCTTCAGAGGGTTTCTATACCCCGCTTCAGGAGGATTTCTACAGGGCTCTGGTTGACAGCGGTATTGCTTTCCGACCACAGAGGGTCTGTCGCCTTAAGTCACTGGTTGAGGTTGTGGGAGAGCAGCTACGTCCGCACCTGTCCTTTCTGCCAGGCTTGTCAGATCTTATTGGATGGACAGGTGCATACTGCGGCACATGGGTCAGAGAGTTTTATGCTTCACTGTGGATTGATCCTGCCCATGATTTCATTCACTTTGCATTCCGTGGCCGCGATCACCGCCTATACAGCACCAGAGTGCGGGAGATTCTCAGACTCCCAGCTTCCGACACAAAGATACATCAGCTGTGCTTTGGTCAGACTCCTCCACCAAGATGCCCTCACGGCGGGGCAGTGCCACCTACAGACTTGGTTCGACCCTGTTTCCGTGAGCCTTTTGGCGAAGGGTCTCGTCGCACGCCTGCCAGTTTGACACCTCTTGCCAGAGTTCTGGATGCTATAGTCAGACGCACTCTTCTTCCCAGACTTGGCTACAGAGAGGGACTGACTCGGATGCAGCTATGGGTTGTTCACCACCTCCTCTCATAGACACAGTTTGACATTTGGGATCTCATACTTAGTGAGATGGAGGACACCATAGCTGAGGGCTTCAAGGGTAATCGTCAGCTGCCCTATGCACACTGGATCTGCTTCATTATTAGATCATCTATTCAGCTACCAGCAGAGATCCGAGCTGAGATATCAGATACTACTACTACTTTCCCTGAGTATGATATCCGTCAGCTTTGGGCTTCAGTGACTAGAGATCAGGCCCCAGTGCCAGGACAGCGTGAGCGACCTGAGGTTCCTGAGACAGCAGCTGAGCAGGACGCCACAGTTGATGAGCTTGCAGAGGCAGAGCTTGCCGATCTTGACGCTCAGCCTGCTGATCTTCCTGAGGATGTGACATCTGACAGCATGGATGAGGACTACCAGCCCATCCCCAGGTACCGTTCTCCTCGGTCTCACGACCACGAGGCCGGTGGCTCTGGTTCAGCCTCCCGCACAGACCCAGCCATGGTGGCTATACTTGAGAGGTTGACCCAGGCACAGGAGCAGCAGCAGCAGCAGATACAGCGACAGGCTCAAGACACAGCTACAGCACTTGCACAGATACAGGCTCGTCAGGACGAGTTTCAGCGTCAGCAGCTTGAGATCCAGAGGCAGCAGGTTGAGATGCAGCGATAGCAGTACGAGATTCAGCGACAGAACGCAGCTAGTCAGCAGCAGTACTTGGATCTCCTGCGCCACCTAGTCACTGTTGGGGTTCCTCCGCCTGCTTCTGTCCTGACTTCTGCTTTACAGTCCAGTGGTCCATCAAGTCAGGGACAGCCGAGCTTCCAGTTCACATCACCACAGCAGCAGGTTCCCCAGTCGTTCCAGTCCCCGAGCTTCACGCCTATTCACACGGGGTTTACACCTTCAGACCAGCCTCGCCCTCACCTCCTGACAGGCACACCTTTCAGTGATTATAGTGCTACCTACAGCGAGTTGACTGGTCAGCCGACGCCCTCGCACACTACTTTTGCTACTACTTCAGGGTTGTCAGCTTCAGAGGCAGTTTTTCCTCCAGTGACAGGGACCGGTATTACAGAGACTATTCCATCGTCAGTTGCCTCGACAGATCCCCCTGCTATTGGCTCGCTACAGGCTCAGGTCACTCAGACGGATCCTCTTGTTGCTACTACGTCAGTACCTGTTCCTGCCGCTCAGACCCCGACTGCTTCACAGCCACGTGTTTCTTCAGAGGGTCAGCCAGATAGCTTGGATTCCAAGGGAGATTCTCTACACTTCGTGATTACTCCGCGCACCTCGGCACCTGACTCGACTCCGTCTGCCCCCCCCGTCAGATCCTTAGATTAGTTTTTTGGCGCTTGATGCCAAAGGGGGAGAGAGAGTAGTTTCAGGGGGAGTTTTGAGAGATGTTTTTCGTTTATCTTTGTGTGCTACTTTCATACATCATGTTTACTTTTCAGTCATTGCATTCATGTGGCATGTCGTCGTGTGATAAACTTTGAGTCTTAATATTTTATCCAGTCACAGTGTTAACGCTTGTCACCGTTTTTGATAATAGCTCTAAGGTTGTGCTTCCGTGCCTTACTCCGATTTCTTATGAGCTATATCTTTATGTGTACTAACGCTTTTTGTCTTATCTTATGAGTACACTCTTTTGGCTTGGGGCACATAAGCAATTCCTAACCCTTTGTGCTTATTGCTTTCTGCTTATGTGAACCAAGCATGCTCGAAAACCTCAACTCAAATCTTTTATATCTTAGTGTTGTCATCAATCACCAAAAAGGGGGAGATTGAAAGCATCTAGGCCCCGAGGTTTGGTTTCGGCAATTGATGACAACGCTTTATTACCATGACTAACGTGTGTTTTGTATAAACTTTAGTAAGTTAGGTCATGGAGGTTTTAACTGCTTTGGGCACCATGGTATTCATGTCCCTTAATGGAAATCGTTTCGGTTTTCAAAAGAGTGACGTCAAGATTAAGGACGGTTAGTTCCGGATGTTGAGGTGTTGAGATACATTTGGAATAGTCGTTAGGATCTTCGTTTTTCTCTTTTGGCCGTACTATAAAGGGGGACATGAGCGGGTAGCTTGACCTAGGCGAATCCAATGTTTAGGTGTGGTGCACACTTGTTAAACTTGGCGCTAGGCAGCTCTAGAATAGCTCAAAGTTCAGTTAAAAGCAACTTGGTTCAAGTTGCGACGCGTTTCGGAAAGTTTCGGGTCGTTTTCCCATGACCGGACGCGGTCCTCGGCATGACCGGACGCGTCCGGTCAGTACAGCTCCGCGGCTAAGGTTTCGGCTCTGACGACCGGACGCGGTCCTCGCGAGGACCGGACGCGGTGGTCAGTAGTCGACACGTGTCACTTTGGGAAACACCCGATCGGACGCGACCTGGGTATGATCGGCGCGTCCGGTCATAGTCCAGTAAGGTCCAGAGATGACCGGACGCGTCCGGTCATCAACGATCGGACGCGGTCGGCGTGTCCGGTGCGAGTACAATATGCTCCCTGCACGATCGGACGCGTCCGATCACCCCTGACCGGCGCGTCCGGTCATTCAGTTGAATTTCGGTTTTCGACCGTTACGAGTGACCGGCGCGTCCGGTCAGTTCGACCGGCGCGTCCGGTCAGCTCGCGTTTTGCTGAGTCAGCGGGTAACGGTTCGATTTGTCTGTGGGGTGTATAAATACAACCCCACCACCTCTTTTAGAGGTCTCTTGCTCATTTGATCAGCTGAAAAACACCTTTGGAGTGCAAGGGAGTGCAAGAGCACTAGTGAGGATATAGATTTGAGAATCAAAGCTTGAGAGTTCCTCACTAGCGATTAGATAGTAGCAAGTGTGCATCCACCTTCTCATTTGGGCACGTAGTGGTCAAGTGAGAGTTCTAGCTTGTTACTCTTGGTGATCGCCATCACCTAGACGGCTTGGTGGTGATTGGGAGTTCGGTGATCATCCGGCGGAGCTTGTGGATGACCCAACTCATCTTGTGAGCGGTTTTGGGTGATTCACCGCGACGGAGTGTCGAAGAATCAACCCGTAGAGAGCACTTGGTCCTTGCGCGGATCAAGGGGGAGCTACACCCTTGCGCGGGTGCTCCAACGAGGACTAGTGGGGAGTGGCGACTCTCCGATACCTCGGAAAAACATCGCCGTGTTCCTTGCCCTTTTACATTCAAGCATTTACATTCCCGTACTTACATTCATTGCTTGATTTACTTTCCTAGTATTGCCATGCTAGACTAGGATTGGAAACTAGGGTGCAAAACTCTTTATCGGTAGACTCTCTAGGAACACAAGTAGACACTAGGGGTGAATTCTGGCTTGTAGGATTTAATTCTTGCAATTAATTTTTAGAAAAGCCCAATTCACCCCCCCCTCTTGGGCATCTTGATCCTTTCAAATAGCCGCGTCATTCCCCTCTTTATAGTACGGCTATCTATCCTATAATGTAACCACACCCACTAGGTGTCTTGGTTACTAAAACACAACCCTTAAACATATACATTTACCTTGATCACGTAGGGTTGCGTCCAAATCCAAGTGTGGCCATCATGATCACCATGTCCATCTTGCCACCAACCTTGGAATGTACTAATCCTCATATGCTACATATAACTTAGGCATAGGATTAATACTTAGGCATTGTCACTAATTACCAACACCAAACATAGGACTTTCAGCAACCTTAACAGAAATGGTAGAAGTTGCAACAGAGTGACTTTTCGATGCTATTTTTCTAAAGTTGAATCTTTCAATGCTTGTTGGGAACTTGACCTCGCAGAACGCAGTCCTGAATGGCCTAACGATTTGGTGTTTGTTTCGTCAAAAGAATCAGGCTTCGTCAAAAGTTGGCTTTTGTCAAAAGTATCAGGCTTCATCAAAATTATCAGACTTCATCTTGTGAATCAAATCGCCATCGGGCCTCGTCCAATGAATGGGAGCAACGTGAAGAATGAAGACTTCGCCCAACTTGCGAAGTCTAAAAGATTCACGATGAGAACATTCAAGTTCAAGGGCGCGAAGACACCTTTGAAGAAAGTGACTTCAAAGATTAACAAAAGGGCATGAAGAATGAACTCTCGAAGATGAAAAGACAACTTCGCCCCTGTAGTTTAAAGGAGTTGTATTGATTAGAAAGGGGGGTAAAATGGTCATTTGTATACAACTTACGAAGACTAGGACCCTTATAAATATCCCCTCATGTACTGTACGAGGAGGAAATGAATACAACTTCACACTTGTGTTCAAACTTGGTGTCAATGTGATTGTTTCACCCAACAATGCTATTTTTCTAAACTTCAGATCTTTCAATGATACATATCTAATTTTCCCTTCAATTAATTGGCTTGCAAAGAAAGCCAAGGTGTTGACATAATCATTATTTTTTATCACAATGGTGTTGTTTGAGACATCAAGCGGATTAAACTATATTTGCACTAACATTCAAGCCGAATGTGAAGTTCTCTTGTTTAGCTTAGAAATATTGCAATCCGAGGTAAGACATGTTTAAGCCTTCGGTGACTTCTTGCTGGTGGTACAAGTAGCTGGTGAATTTTAATGAACAGAGGGGTCACTCAATATGTACCTTAACATGTGGCTTGATATCATTACTTCTTTTGCTGAATTTCGAATTCGGCATATTCCAAGGCAAGAAAACAGTAAGACAAATATGCTAGCTCAACAAGCACAGGCTTTGACATTGGCGGGTGTAATTTTTACATCATGAACAAATCGGTGCGAACATATCAGGAAGTGGCTGGTCTGTCGAAACCAGACAGGCCGGTTCTAAAAACTGACCATGCCAGTTTTTTAGTCTCCTATGTAGGTACTATAACAGCAGGTCCACTCAGGCCTGTTCCTGAGGCCGGTCATGCCAGTTTTCTCGGGGAAGACCCAAATCAGCTCAATTTTTTACTCCAATGAACTTGGAGATGATTTATATGATTGGAGAACCCCCCATGGATTATTTAAGTAATCCCAGTGCTAAAGTTGATAAAAATATTCGGCATTTGGCAGACAACTATATTCTGGTCAATGGTGATTTGCATTGACTTATCTGTTAAATGCTTGCCATTGAGATACCTTCATGATGATGATATCTACTTGAAGCTTGTCACTTCAATATATCCTGTTACCAAGCTATAGTCTTTTGGGAGGACATCCAATTAAGTTATTTAAACAAGATGCTAATTTGGGACAGCACAAGGACTGGAAATTGATTGTGCCAAACTCAGTTTTGTGAGTAGTGTTAGAGTTTACCTTGGATGGTGGCAATTTAATTGCTTTGTGCATATGCAAGAATTGATGAAAGAAGCTAAGGATGTTACACCGAAAAGGATTATAGCAACAAACAGAAGATATTAGTGAAGATATATTAGTGAAGATGGGAAGTAGAAGTTGTCACCTCAAAGCAGAAATTGAGTTTTTGGGCCAATAAAGATGTTTTTAGCACGCAAGCTTTACTAAAATAGGAGGGCACATGTTGACAGCTAAAATTGTCCAAAGTGCATAAGGGACTCCACCGTTACATTCCTCTCGTCGAGCCAATAAAAAAAAACATATATGGATCATCGCTTTTGGAGTTCGAATGAAGAAAATACACTTTTGGAGGTGCTGGTGTAGAAAAACAGGCTTGGCCGGTTAGCAAAACCGGCTAGGCTGGTTTTCATGGGCTAGTTCAGATTTAAGTTGTATTTTGACACGTTTTGCAAGGGTTTTTTTGACCCCTTATGGGATAAGACCATGCACTCGTTATAGATGTAAGGGGTACTGCTAATTGAGGTGCCCAAGACACACAATCAACACAAAACCAATCTACTACCTCTCTTTACCCTCTTCTCCCATCTACTTCTTCTCATTTTTTGTCGTTACTGCATGGCTGGTGGATCGTCGACGAAGCCATAGAGTGGTCAGACCAGCTAGGGCAGCCCATAACCGCTGCACTCCCCGACGGTGTCCCTCCCGGGCGTGTGGGGTTTCTGTTTCAAGAGACCTCATCGGCATGTCTTGTGCATCGTGCTCCCGATGAGACTTAGTCGATGTATCTTGCGTATCGCGCTCATAGCTAGTGGCACTAGATTCTTGCGCGAAAATATCTTAGACGCCGACCGACCTAAAAGTCGGCTAGACCCTACGTCAAATGATCTAGAGGTACTAGGTTCGTGTGCGGACATATATTAAGCATCAGCCGACTTAGAAATTGCAAGTGATTTAGCTCCGTACCGATGTGCTGACCTAATTGAGCGTCAACAACAGTTACGGTTTTTTTTCAGAGTCCCGTAAGCTATTGCTTTCTATTCGATTCCCACTAGTAGTGATCTGGGATTTTCACGCTTATCATACCCCATTTGGAGGCATAAGAACTTTTCTTTTCGAATAAAGCACAAAAACTCTAGGTGAACAAATTGAAGTGCCTATGTATCGTTTATGCTTTTCATAAATCTCTCATCACACCCCATTTGTTGGAAGTCTAGGGACTTTTGGTGAAGAAATCACAAATGCCTTGCATTGTGGCCACAAAACTGCCAACATCATTGGAAGGGCCGGGTAAGATATTTGTCCTCACCAGTCACCAGTGATGGTTGCTGTCTGTGTCAGACAGTGTCACTATGCACCACCAAAGTATTTAGGCAGTGTTTAGTTCCTTCATAATTTCAAAAATTTTACAAGATTCTTCGTCACATCGAATCTTTGGACGCATACATGGAGTATTAAATGTAGGTAAAAAAACTAATTGCACAGTTTGTCTGTAAATATCGAGACGAATCTTTTGAGCCTAGTTAATCCATGATTGAATAAATTTTACCAAATAACAACGAAAAGTGCTACAGAAACTTTACACCAACTTTTACACCATCTAAACACCACCTTAGTTTGACACATACGTATAAAAAACAGACACACACAATCAGCACACTGAATCCCGATAAGTACAACTTTAAATCGACAACAATTTATCTCACTGATCCTGTAGATATATTTGTACGTTAAAGCAAAGGACAGTAGCAGTAACCGGAAAAAATATCGCTAATTGATTTTTGGTAGGTGCCGACGGGTAGCTCACAACTTGTTTGTTGTTGGAGTACTACCTGTTCTGTTCTTCAGGTCCACCGTACACGAGAAAACCGGCGCATCTGTAGCACAGGTCATTCGGTGCATAATTTGGTTGGTGCCTCCAGACTCCCAGAGCATAGCCAGCTGATTAAAAATGATTGGCCCTCACAACTAATCACATGATATGTAATCATGGCTCAAGGTTCTGTCTTGGATTATGTAATGATCAAACAGTGCCAGATTGCCATCCTTACAGATCTGATTATGTAATATACCTGATTATATTGATCGTTGTTTATTTTTTAGTTCTGACAGATATCTTATCTTATAAATAGACTACGGTAGCAATGAACTCTATGCAAGTAATCAGAGTTTAGCACAGCAGCTCTGCAGCAGCATGTGTGTTGGACTGTTGGGTTTGGGTGGCTGGCGCGTCAGCGTCCGAGGAGTGATGGCCGCACGAGTCAGGCCCCCACCACCATCGCCATCAAAGCGAGCGTCTATTTTGTTCGCTACCGGTTTTGCCCCTCTGACGCTGGCGCCATACCTGCCGCAAACAGCCGACACTTTATTTTTTTTTCTGAATAATTAATTTTTGTCCGGTAGTAGAATTGTTTATTCACGCGTTTAGTTTGCTCTCCCTTTGTCGCTCAAAATTTCAGGAGCTTCCAAAGTTAAGCCCACAAGCGTTGATCTTACAACATCATTGAAAGTGCTAAGAATTTGTGGTGTCATATTTAGGAAAATCAATTTTTCCAAAAAAATATTTAGGAAAATCTACTTGGAGCGTCTCCAATAACATGGGCTAACACTTGTTCTAATAAGCTAATAAATATAGATAAAGGAAAGATCAAAACAAGCAAACTTGAACATCGTGCTCCGTGAGAGAGATGCCTCATGAAATATATGAGATTATCTCTTGAGTCTACGTTAGTCTCTGGCTCCGTGCTTAAAAACACTGTATGTTTGAATTTTTAGAGTTTAAAAAGACAATGAGATGCACAAAGCCTTGTCATGGCAATCTAACGTAATTAAAGAGTGTCACAAGGGATACTTAGTAACAATGCTTTGGAAAAAGGATGGAAGCCATCTTTCCTAGACATTTTATACTCCTATCCAAATTTGATAATAATAAATAATAATGGCACGGACAGGTTCAGATGACCTTACAACAAGTTATACTCTTTTAGGGTGATCTCAGTGGAAGTTCCATCGAAATGTCATTTGTGTTTAATAAGCTGCCATATAAGCGTTTTTTTTGTGATGTGGCGATGTTTTTAAGAAGAGAGAGAAGAAATCTTGACATGATTACCAATTTTTTATAAGTTATGAAACTAAATGTTTATGAAACTATGGAATAAAACTTTTCATTAAGAGTAGGTGTATCATCTAAGTTTCATTTCATTCTGTATGATATATTAGTCTTGAAAACAATGCTATGAAATTCTCCACTGAGACTGGCCCTATGGTACAGAGACATACAGAGTATTTGATAATAATTAAAATAATCAAAATAATTTACTCAGCTGCGTGGGGAAATAATAAAAGGAGGCATGTCACATGGATTGTATTGTGAATATACAATTATTTATGCTTTATTAAAATATACCCATAAAACTGTGGAAGTAGAAAACTTCCCTGCTAAAAAATATACGAAGGTTGTGTTTAGATCTAAATTTTGGAGTGTCAAAATATACTGTAGCATTTCGTTTGTATTTGGTAATAATTGTCCAATCATTAACTAATTAGGCTCAAAACGTTCGTCTCGCAAAGTACAACCAAACTGTGCAATTAGTTTTTGATTTTATCCACATTTAGTACTCCATATATGTATCGCAAGTTTAATGTGACGGGGAATCTTTTTTTTGCATAGTGCACTTTTCAATGGATCTAAACACTGCCGAAGTAAGGTAGTGTTTAGATGGTGTAAAAATTGGTGTAAAGTTCCTGTAGCACTTTTCGTTGTTATTTGGTAAAATTTATCCAATCATAGACTAACTAGGCTCAAAAGATTCGTCTCGACATTTACAGACAAACTGTGTAATTAGTTATTTTTTTACCTACATTTAATACTCCATGTATGCGTCTAAAGATTCGATGTGACGAAAAATCTTGTAAAATTTTTGGAAGTTTGAAGGGATCTAAACACCGCCTAACTTGACAACTTTGTGCTGAAAATATGGTTGAGGCTGGTAGTGGTGGGGAAGAAAGAGGCTGACATCCTGAAGCCACCAGAACGAAGAACCAAAACCAAACGACACCCACGGGGAGCGGCGATATAGCTAGGGAGTAGGAGTAGTTCACTTCCACCCTCCCTCTCTCCTCCCCTCCTACGCCAGCTCCTCCCCGTCGCGTCGCTCTTCCTACCGTCCTACGTCTCCCTCCTCTCCCCGCGTCCGCTTCCTCCCCGCCGAGCGGAAGCGCGCAAGCAATCGCTGCCTTTTCTTGTCGTGCGCAGCTCCTGATCGGCAGGCCCCCGCGGGATCTCGCTTGCTGGCCTGGCCGCGCGACATTGAGGCGGGGTGCCTGGACCTCGGAGCCACCGCACTTGGTGTTGGTGGCTTGGAGTCGGTCGGGTGTCTGGTTCCTGATTTGATCTGCAGCTGCGGCGGCGGCGGCGGCCGACATGGCGGCATCGGGAGGGCTCGAGCAGTGGCAGAAGGACGGGTTCTTCCAGGCGGCCGAGGAGGTGCAGGAGTCGGCGGACTTGTGAGTGCCTTCGTCATCTTGGCTTCGATTCGTTGCGCCCGGGGCTACAAAAGTTTGAACTTTATGTATGCAATGTCTACCGCTTGGCGATTGTTTTTGCCGTGAATTTTGATTGTCCTTGCCCTTTTTTTTGGAAGGTTGGGTTGCTGTTCCTTGATTCCTTTGTGGATTATTGGTGTACTGTGTTTAAGATGGGTTTCTGATCTGGCCCGTGCTTGTTTTGCGGTCCTTGCGGACTCGAGAACTCTAGACTCTTGAATTTTCTACTAATTTTTATTAGTGATTATTGGGCTAGGTTGTCGATCGGGGTAAGATGAGATTTGGATGCTGCTTTGCGGCGGTCTGATTGGTGAACTGCTGGCTCTACCTATTTTGTCCGTTCTTTCCGTTTAGTTCAGATTGTGATGTCGTAAAAACTGGTTCTTTGGTGGCATTTCATATCTTATTGGGTTGATTTATGTTTCTATTTTGTATTGTATGGCTGGGGCAATTAATGCTCTATTCTAATCAAGTAGAATACAACTCTGCTTCAGTTGACAATTCTATTTGTTAATTTCGCCATGTTATGCTGCTTGGGTTGTGACAATTTTAATAAGAACTCTTGTTGAAACAGACGTTTACACTTGCAAATAGTCAAATGCATTCGGGAACATATATTCTAATGCAATTTTCCTCGAATTTGGCAATTTCTCCTTGCAGGATGGAATCTGTCTACAGAACTTGGATGCGTGAGCGATGTAATGGTTCTAGCTCAGAGGAGGTAGACGATTTGCAAAGGGAGCTTCAGACAGCTTTAGGGACTGCAAAATGGCAGGCATGCTTTTACATAAACCTTTATATACTATAGTAGCTGACTTATGGTCTTGTTAATTACTGCTAGTGATTGTCTGTGCAGTTGGAACAGTTTGAGAGGGCTGTAAGTTCAAGCAACGATAAGTATTCACTGGAAGAGGGTACAGTGGCAAGGCGTCGGCAGTTTGTTGTAGCCATTGAGGATCAAATTTCTCGTGTAGAGAAAGACATAAACGGTTCTTTAATGGACAATGGCAGGCAAGGGCTCAATTGGGTGAAGTTAGATGATGAGGAGCGAGATGATCTAGTCGCTTTCCTTTCAGCACCTGCAGACTTCTATTCAGAAATGAAGAGCACAGACAGCAGTAACCATGTCCCATCTAGACAAAAAAATGTGCCAGTTGGCATGAACGATCAGAGTGATCCAGCTTTAATCATTAAAGACATATATGAAGTGCCACGCAGAGAAATTTCTACTGTTAAGAGTGATGTTTGTGGTCTAGCTGAGGAGTTACATGGCCTTAGAAGAAATTTGAGTGTAGGTAATGATCATTGGAAGATTGACATTTGTAACGAGATGGTTGATGATAGAAAATCGTCCCCAAACGCAACTGGGGTTCAGGCTACAAGGCAGACAACTGCTTTATCAAGCATCCGGAGAAGCACAGAATCTTTAACAAGAGAGAGATGGTTTTGGAACAGCTTGTGGAAACCTAAGAGTGATGAAAATCGCTCATTAAGATATGATATGTCGAATAATCTTGACCTCAGGGTTCTATCCTTATTAACACAGGTATATCAATTTCCTCTGCTGCCCCACCCTATTCTAGATTTAAGATGTTTATATGTAATATGATCTTATTGAGAGCAACTTATTGGACATATGTGTGTGCAAACAATCCTTGGAGATGTTGACTCAATAGTGTAGCATCCCTAATGGCTGTATAATGAAATCAAACCTTCCTTTCTGTAATATGTAATGGATTTGAACCTACAAACTGTGAATCTGCATTCATGTCATATACCACTTACAGTATATAAACAATGATTGATATTATGATATTTCTCAAGATCGTCATGGGAGGGAGAACTTCGATTTATTTTGGCAACTGTATGCCAATGCATATGAAATATTGCTACATCCTAAATTCTGAATGTTATTTGCTGGTTTACATTTTTATTGGGCTAAGCATGTGACATTGACTTTTATGCATAGCAAACATATTTTATTTCTTTTACTGCATGATCCATTTTATAAATATGCTCCTTTTGACTGGTCCACAAAGTTAATGACATCCAATTAAGTTTGTTGGTGTTATCACTTTAGCTAATTTCTGAATCCAGTGGTTCTTTATGTTTTACAGAGATTTAATGGGCTAGCCGAAAGAAGCAGAAATTATTTGACAAGTTGGAAGGAAAATTCCAGAATTTCTGGACGGACAGGTGGGTTTCATATACAAGGCCAACAACAGAACATTCAATTTGGTCGTTCTATTCGGATCACCCTCTTACTGGTGTTGAGCATCTTTCTGATTGGTCAGTGCCAAACTTATCTAGCTTGAATTTGTTTTTTTTATCATAAGTAGTTTATAGCATAACTTCTTGTATATCCATGCTTTTGGGGTGGCTTTGTTTTGCTATTTTTCTCTGTTTGGTACTCCGTTCATTTCAAATTATAAGACGTTTTGGCTTTTCTAGATACATAGCTTTTGATATGCGTCTAGATATACACTATGTCTAGACTCTAGATAGTAAGAGCAATGTGTTTAGAAAAACCAAAACGTCTTATAATTTAAAACAGAGGGAGTATCAATTAACATAGGCTCAAAAAAGCTACGATCATGTTGCACATATTGATATACAGTGTTATGGGGTATATTTGAAAATTTACACTCAGAAAATCTTGGCAAGTGCAACAAGTATAGGTTGAAATCAGTGTTCTGTTTTGTCAATACTAATAATCACATTATGTGTTTTGCAGTACCATTTCTCGTCTCAGCATGACAAGGCATGCACTGTTTTACTGGTGAAGGAGCATTGGGACAATTAATCATGGTCCTGCTCATACATGTGTTATTCTCAAGTCGGCAAATGCATCAAACCAACCATGTCATTTACATGTGTGGCTGCATGTATGGCAGGAAGAGAAGCACGATGGTGAAGGTTTCGATTGTCCAATGCATGATTCCATATCATAAACTCCTCAACGACGCATAACCGTGCTAATATTTATCAGAGTTATGATCAATTTGTGATCTGTTGGGATGGCTGATTGCTGCCAAATGGAAGTGGCTCTGTATATCCCATGAATGCAATTGTAAAAAGTTGTAGAGCTTATAGGAAAAGGCGAAAAGCAAATATCTAAAAGATGAGTGAAATGATTTGTGGAAGTGCCGAGAATCTCAGTGAAATGAACTATGGAAGGATCTGAATACGGTTATTGATAATAATACATTAATACGGCATTTGTCAAACCGTTGGACGCACGTATGGTTCTCTGTTCACAGCTGTTTTATTGATCTAGGTTTCTATTGTCCTCGTTTTATGGCATGCTTGCCCTTGCCCTTGCCCATGAAGTAATCTTGGTTCGACACTTGTACTTACTGTAACATCCCATCCATGTGATTAATTATAGGCTGAAGCTGAAGCTCCAGCTTGTGCTCACATGTCTACCTCGGCTGAAGCTCTGAGATGGACACATCGTTCTCCGAAACTGTGGCCATTGACGGCTGTTGATCAGAGCTCCATGCACCGGTTCCGCGGCGGTCTGAGACAGTGCTGAATTCAGAGCTGAAGATGAAGGCCGGCCTGGACGGGGCTCGCCTGTCTTCAGGTGTGGTTGTCGGATTGCTTAGCATAAGCACCACTGTGGAGGCATCCGGCCGCTCCACCGGGTTCTCCTGGACGCAAAGGAGCCCGACCTCTATGCAGGTGAGGACCTCGAACTCTGGGTACCCTGACTCGGCCAGCAATGGGTCCACCACATCCGCTGTGGAACCAGTCCTCCACTTGTCCCAGACCTGCACATGCACTGATGGTCGGTTAATCCCCTTCCCATGAGGATTGGGGGATTTCATCATTTCAAAGTCCAAACAGACCAAAGCCAATATTCTATTGAGAAATCTTTCTTCATGACAATTTTCCAAAGAACATGATGCACTTACGTGGCTCAACACAGACACGGAGTCTATGGCAGAGTCATATGCGCTGTTGTTTCTTCGTCCGGTTACCATCTCCAGGACTATAACACCGAAGCTGAACATGTCTGACTTGGAGGAGACATGCCCCCAGTAAGCATACTCTGGGGCCATGTACCCGCTGCATGCATCGACAACTTGCAATCAAGATTAGCCATTAACGTTAGAGAGTAAACCGGCTCGTGGGCCTGCCGACCCAGGCTCTCTACAGTGCCTATATGTACACTCTGATATTCATTGAGTAATACATCGAGTATTCTACAATTCATACATTCTCAATTAAGAATCAGGAGCAATCAAGGGTAGTGTATTGACTGACTAATGCCTGTACTTACAGGGTTCCAACAGGTCGTCTTGTTATATCTCTGGATTGGTCTCCGCCGAAAGCCCTGGCGATGCCAAAATCCGAGATTTTGGGGTTCATGTCCGCGTCAAGCAATACGTTGCTCGGCTTTAGATCTCTGTGGATGACCTTCAAACGGGACTCCTCGTGGAGATAGAGAAGTCCCCGTGCAATACCGTTGATGACGGCAAACCTCCTGCTCCAATCTAGCTGCTGCCGTTTCACTGGGTCTTTACTTACAAAACAAGAACATATTAAACACAGTATATATAGAGTATCAATTCAGGTTAGTTCAGTTATTTTGATTTTAACAGTATTTCGATGGATACCGTAAAGGAAGGTGTCTAGACTTCTGTTGGGCATGTACTCGTAGATCAGCAGCTTCTCTTCTTGCAGGGAAACCCCCAGCAGCCGCACCAGGTTCCTATGCTCCAGCTTGGTAGCCAGCACAATCTCGTTCTTCAGCTCGTGGAATCCCTGTGAGGAATTCTGTGAAAGCCTCTTCACAGCTATCTCTTCCCCGTCTTGCAATGTACCCTGCACAAGGCAAAGCACCTGCTATTACCATTTTCGATAATCACTGGTATATATTTTATTGTGCCTTTTAATTATTTAATTAGAGTAGACACTTTACACTGCCAATTCAAGATAATATATACTCCATCTATTCTAATTTATAAGTCATTTTGTCTTTCTTAGATGCACAACTTATTACGTATATAGACATTTTGTATATTTAGGCTTATAGTGAAAGCTATGTATATAGAAAAGTCAAAATGATCTATAATTTACGACAGAGGGTGGTAATTCCCGTGACTGTATGTGTATATATGGAAGAAAATGTACCTTGAACACTTCTCCAAAGCCTCCCTCTCCGAGTTTGTTTTGTTCCGAGAAATTGTTTGTTGCAGCTCTTAACACCGCTAGATTGAGTTGCTCGGGTTCAACGTATCCGATATCGTCCTGGTTGCTATTACTGTTGTCTGTTACAGAAGGCAGCATATATGCATATCCATGAGGAAGAGGTGGACTTAGGCCCTGTTCGCTTCAGCTTATCGATCAAATCAGTCAGTCATTCAACAGTGTTTTTCTCTCACAATAAATCAGCGAACAGTACTTTTAACCATGACTTATCAGCCAAGCGAACAGGGCCTTAAAATATGGTGTAACCGTGTAAAGCTGACATTATTGTTGAGTGGAATCTAGTCAGCTCCTTTTAAAATCAAGCATATCTCAATCAACCATGGGACTATGGACTCTGGTTTGGGAATATCCTTGGAGACCTCGACTTCGAATCAGATTGCATGGTAAACACACAGCGATACATAGGCCCTGTTTAGTTCTTACCTAAAAACTTTATAACCCATCCTATCGAATGTTTGGACATATGCATGGAGCATTAAATATAGATAAAAAATAACTAATTGCATAGTTTACATGTATTTTGCGAGACGAATGTTTTAAACCTAATTAGTCTATGATTAGACACTAATTGCTATAGTTACACATGTGCTACAGTACCTCTGAAAACTTTACAGCCCCTGAACTAAACACGCCTATAGATTCATAGTACTAGTTTGGGCTGTACATAGGCGTCAGAGTTAAATGCAGCCCAGATCTCTAAAGTTATCTGCACGTGTCATCAAGGTCTCCAAAGTCTCAAAACGCATCTTTAGGTCCTGAAGTTAGTTCGGGTCTCATCCAGGTCCAAACGTTATATTATTTTTTTGACCATTTCAACGACCATGAATGACAAATTTCATAACTATGAATTTGTAGATCTCATTGAGCGCTACAATTTTTATATACAAAATATATTTATCTGTCACCATACATGAGAGATATGATTTTTCTAAGACAACATGCTCTAGTACAAGATTAATATGCTGCTAAAATTTTTTTTTTTTTTCAAAATATACAAGATTAATTTTCATATACAAGATTAACATGCTGCTAAAATTTTCATATACAAAGAATGGACTTGAACAGGCAACGTGAAGATCAACAAGGACATAGAGCTTTTAAACTTAGTTTTGAATTAAAACTTAACTTTGAGCATGTCCTTTGTTAACAAACTTCGGATTTCACCTAAACATGTATACTGATAAATTACACTATAAAAACTGTTTTCTGAACCATGAATTTAGATAAGTTTTTTCTAGATTTTTAGTTCATTTGAAGGCTAAATAGGCTAACTTAAGAATCAAATACAATATTACGAGGAGAATTTTTAGTTAAAACCTACAAGTGGTATGATGCGAGATACAAGTAAAATGAGTCGTGGTTATGTTCTAGCGTCTACTTAAAATTTTTGTAGAATTTTAAAGATACATAAGTACTTTTAGTTTGTGACGTACTCCCTTCGTCCTAAAATATCTGTCGCTTTCGTTTCCCGAGAAACAACTTTGATAAAATATATATTAAAAATATTAATATTTATGATACATAATTGGTACCATTGAAAAGATTTTTGAATATATTTTTTAATAAATTTATTTGAATATATAAATGTTAAATGTATTTTTTACAAATCGAGTTATGGCACAAAAACCGAAAATGACAAATAAGCTGGGATAGAGGGAGTACCTTTGTTTTTAAAAAATACTATTTTTTAGCTGAAAAATAATCCTAGGACTATGGGCGTACCTGGTGGCGTTTTCTTCGAGCTGGCGGCCTTTTTGCAGTACAGGAAAACACCAGTGATGACGACTGCGGCAAGCACCGTTCCAATAGGGAGGCCGATGGCGAGAGCCGTAGCGAACACCTTTTTTCCTGCGTTGCATTAAGTTCGTTAATTACCTGGTGCTATCTTAATTTGTTTGTGTACAAAAGTAGGAGTATTTTGGAACGGAGCGAGTGTAGTAATTATTGATGCTCGCAGTTGCTAAGGTAATTTGGTCAAATGTTATCCTAAAAGTTCTCACAAATAAATTGGTTGACGCGAGTTGACTTAATTATGAGGTTAGCTCTACCGACCCTCTCCTGGGCCGTGGCCTTCAGAAGACTTGAGTAGTATGGAGTAAAGTTAATTCTCACTACAAATCTATCTCAACATGTCCACACACCCTCGCTAACTATTTACATCATCTCTCACTAATCTCCTTATTATAACTTCTTAATTGCAAGCTATCCACGTGACCATGTCATCTCCAAATTTTATCCCAAATCTTCTTATAACGAAAGCTGCCCCAAGGCTCGGGCCTTCTCCTCTTGCCACGTCGCCGGTAATTCCTTAGCCATCGGATCTCGAACGGATGGCTCGAACAACTCCAAAGGTCGCTATATGAGCACTGCTTACTACTGATCACTGCTTAATACTGTTCACTGCTTACTACTGTTCACGACTGTTTATGATAGAATTGCTACGCGTACACGAGAAACGTACCCACAAAATTAAAGTAAACCCTTTCTCTTTCCAAAAAAAATTCTAGAAAACCCCTATATAAACAAGAACCACTCCAAAACCTACCCAACTATCTTCCCCATCTTCTTCATCGTCAAAAAAATCCAAAACAATTTTAAAATTCCTCTCATTCGCGTTTTGTCAATAAACTTAAAAAGTTTATATGTCATCCATCCTAACTCCGAATCACGTAATTCTTCCACCAAAAATCTCCTAAAATAAAACCCCACATATTCAAATCCTTCTCCCTAATTTTCCAACCCTTCACCATCATCCAAAAATCAAAAATAATTTTAAATCTTCTCTCATTTCCGTTCTGCCGAAAAACTTAGAAACTTTATATCGCATCCAACCTAACTCTGAATCCCATAATTCTTCAACCAAAAAACTTCTAAAATAAAACCCTACATATTCAAATCATTTTCCCTAATTTTCGGTGATACCCCTTCTTCATCATCCAAAAATGCAAAATAATTTTCAAATTCATCCTTACTCCGAATCCCATAATTCTTCCACCACAAATACTCTAAAATAAAATCCTACATATTCAAAACTTAGAAAAATTACATCTCATCCACTGTAACTCCGAATCCCATAATTCTTCCACACAAAAAAGAAAATATAATGCCACATATTCAAATCTTTTTTCCTAATTTTCAGTCATTCTCAATTTTCTCATTGGTAAATCATAAAACTATACAACCACCAAAAAATCAACATACACAGATCAAACAAGGCGCGGCAACCCGCGCCCAAAGTTTTCTAGTTCTTCACGATTTCCATAGCATCCCGTGGGATATCTTCTCGTTAAAATTAATTTTAGTTGATTGATATATGAACTGTGTAGAGATCATATCATATCCGATGAAAATTGTAGAAGTGAAGACATTCAGAAGCTCACCCGGCCTTTCTCCGGCGAAGATGGACGGAGGTGCCGCTAGAGGCGGCGACGCATCGAGGGCCAGATCGTAGTAAGGGTATATCTCCATGCGCAGGTAGCAGTTGTAGCCGAGCACCACCCCGCCCTGGTTACCGTAGCAGCAGCGTGGCAGCCGCCTTATCGAGTCCTGCAAGCACCGGTCGCACTCCGCCGCCGTCCTGTCCCTCATGCACTGCAACAGCCCGTACATGGTGCCGTTACGGGCAGCGCTGTCATACACGGCCTCTCCTGTCGCGAACATCGGCGCTAGCGATGACGACGCGGCGGAGCCGTTGACGACGCGCGCGGTGAGTCTACTCATGAGCGCGTTGTAGGTTTCCTCGAAGGCGTCCTTGTCGGAGACCTCCCCGATGTTGTGGCCCAACCACCGGAACGCATCCTCGTCGCTGGTAGACGTGTTGGTGTCGGCGTAGCTGATGAAGGACATCATCGGCGCCGGATATGTCACCGTGGAGCCGTCGTCGTACCAAATGGCGTTGCGGCGGCTGCTGTTGCAGCCGCTCCTCTGGATGCCCAGCGCGGCGCTCCGGAGGTACCTGGAGCAGTCGGCCGGCGCGGTGTCGCCGCGGCAGATGCCTCGGACGAAGGCGCGGTCGGTGCCGTTGCCGCGGGCGAGGGAAGCGAAGCCTGTGGGCGCCGCGGCCGACGGGAGCACGTCCAGTAGCGCGACGACGTTGGACCAGAACGTGCTGTTGAAAGAGGAGGACGACGACGGCGAGGGAGCTGGAGCTGCTGGAGAAGGCGCCATCGACGATTTGCACTGCACCAACGTCCAATCGCTGTCCATGGATGTTACGACGGTGCAGAGGCTCGCCACCATGGCAAAGAGGATCATCAGGCACTGGCCATGGCGGTGGACGACGGATCTAGACGACGGCATTGGTTGTACTCTGAGCTAGGACGAACAAGTAGCTAGCTATCTGCCTATGTATAGCAATGCAAGTTAAGGGGCTGTTTAGTTACTGGTGTGAAAATTTTGGATGTCACGTCAGATCTGATGTTTCATACGATATTTGAAGGAAGGTTCAAATATTAATAAAAAACTAATTACATAACTCGTCTGGAAACCGCGAGATAAATTTATTAAGTCTAATTAATCCGTCAGTAGCACAGGTACTGTAGCATGACATTGTCAAATCATTGATTAATTAAGCTTAAAAATTCGTCTCATAAATTTATCGTAATCTGTGTAATTAATTTTTTTATCTATATTTAATACTCTATATATATGTTCAAATATTAGATGTGACGGACGAAAAAATTTAAAGAGGAACTAACAAGGCCTAACAACAGGGACGAGAGGTGGTTATGGCGACACGAATGTGTACTATGAGCCTCGCTCACATCGCATCTCCACTTGAATGCATGAATGCTGTGGAGGCGCCGGGCGGTAGTGGAAACTGTACCGGCATTTGGCGAAGACTTGACCGAGGTGATAGCACAGCTACCTACTGCACAGGAACGTAAATGCAATTAAGGGAGTGTTTAGATGGTCGTAAAGTGTGTGTAAAGTTTTTGTAGCACTTTTCGTTGTTATTTGGTAAAATTTATCTAATTATAGACTAACTAGGCTCAAAAGATTCGTCTCGACATTTACAGACAAACTGTGCAATTAGTTATTTTTTTTACCTACATTTAATGCTCCATACATGCGTACAAAGATTTGATGTGACGGAGAATCTTGTAAAATTTTTGGAATTTTGAAGGAACTAAACACTGCCTAAAAGAAGGGTGTGTTTAGATACTTCAAACTTTCAAAAATTTTATAAGATTCTCCGTCACATCGAATCTTTGAATATATGCATGGAGCATTAAATATAGGTAAAAAAAATAACTAATTACACAGTTTAGTTATAAATCACCGAATCTTTCGAACCTAATTAGTCTATGATTGGACACTAATTGCCAAATACAAACGAAAGAGTTACTGTGCTTCCAAAAAATTTACAGCACCAACTAAACACATCCGAAGTATGCATATGCATGGAACTAGGCACGGAACATGTGAGTTACCAAACAGGACACTCACAGTAAATTATCATAGTTTCTATAGACATTAATTAGAATACCACCTAAATATTTTACTAATATAGCAAGATAATTATTGAAGAGAAAGAAAATTAAAAAAACAATTTCTAAACAAAAAAACATGTCTTCACTTGAATCAATAATGAAGAAACTGCACGACGTTGGGAAGAAAACACCTAGTTTCTACTCTTCTCCCTGGATCCGGTGCGCTTGCCTCGCAACTATGGATGAAAACGGTACGGATATTTTCCGACCGTATTCGAGACCAAATCTGTTTAGAGGGGTTTTAATCCGTCCGTATCCGAGTCCGGATATTTAACATCCGATACCGTATTCGTATCCGAATATTTAAATCACATATTTATGATGTCGATATCCAATCGTATCATATCCGATATTTTTTATACTATCCGTATTCGAATCCGAATCCGGACATAAATATGAAAACAAATACGATATCAGTTATATCCGTCCGTATCCGATCCGTTTTCATCCCTACTCCCAACTCCAAGTGCACCAGCTCCTCCTTGGCGGCTGTGAGCTCTTGCAGTGCTGACGCTACCGCCCCACCGCGCCGTAGGACGTACCCGAGCCGTCACTAGTGTCTCTGGCCACTCATATTTTCTTCCGGCTCCAACTTCACAGGGACGGCTGATTGGGGGTAACATACACCGAGCACTTCTTACAAACTTAACCAAGCTCCACCTTCGGTTACCCATCCAGGATTTTTTTTCCCAAAAATTGAATGTAAAGCAAGTGTAAGTACATGTCGTACTCAGCAATATAGCACGGGGTATATGAGGGCTCAAAAGGCTAGACATGGTTAAACTGCGGTAAGTATTTTTAGTAGATCAAGTTTTAAAATTAAAACCTGAGTTGCTAAGTTATGCTTAAGCTCCAATTCCCATATGATCATAAGCAATGGCAATATTATAATAATGATTAATCATGAGCAACAACATTAATAATAATCAATTATTCCTTAAGTTTTTCAGGCCGCTCGTGACCATGAGCACGGCTGATATATTAGTTTTAATAACACTCTGTAGAGGTCGTACAACATTTCCCAAGAGTCGTGATTCCCATATGGCCGAGGTGATCAACCTCTTTACCCACTTCCAAGGTGAGTATGCAGGGTTTCACTATGAGCTTTTCCAAAGTTCCCTCCTACAAGTTAATTAGTAGCTGCTCCGCCGGATCCAACGGTCACATGGCGGTGAAAGAACTTGTCACCGATAGTTTGATTTCTATCCAGGCCCGTCATCCCTCTAACCAACCGTGAAACAATTTCACCATCGGTTCTGTAATAACTGGCGGCTTCTGAGATAGCTCACTGTAGTAGTGTATGTTTGATGTACATACTTGATCGATGACTATGGTAGAATGCACCAATTATTTGTGTTTGTGGATACATGTATTTAAATATAATTGTATATGATGTATATTTGTTATGCTTTTATAATTGGCTATGATGTCTATTTAAATTTGAACGTGATTAGGTTTAATAATAATATGGTGGAAAGCATTTGAATTTTTTAAAATATTTGTACATGTGGTTTATGTTATTTGGCCTCCTCTAGAAACAATTAATAGAGGCGGCTTCATTGCATAAATCACCCCTATAAAATGTTTGCATAGGCGGTTATCTTAAGTTTGCCGCTAGTGTAAATGGATTTACGCAGGAGACTCTCATGCTGACGCCAGTGCAATGTGACCATTTTTGTTGGCTACTCAATGTTTACTGTAAGCACGATAACGGGTACACCAGAGATGCATCCTTTCCGGTACTCTCGTACCAGGGAAATGTCCTCTTAATGATGTAACACCCACACCGGATTCAAACTGTCTCATGACGTTCTAAACCCAACTCACGTACCGCACTAATGGGCGAACAGCCCAACCCTAGGAACCACCTACAACTCCAGGCGGTGAAGAGCCGACATCAGGGTGCTAAACCTTCCTATCAATGTGGGCTTTTGGGAAAGATCAGCCTGTCTGACGCTAGCAGTTTGTGAAACCGGCTGTAAAGAGATACAAAAACTACCGTTAATAAAAAAAAACCTTTCATGTACCAATGATGATATCACTTTGATGTACATGTATTTGGCACATGATAGTCTCACGGGTATCAACTTTACCCTGTTTTTTCTCTTCAGTCTTTAGTATTTGGTATGCTTTCCCTTGACCTTGAAGTAAACTTGGTACTACTTACTTTAACATGCATGAGATTAATTATAGGCTCTAAACTGAGCTCAGCTGGCTTGTGCTCTGCACCCTGTGCTGCACACAAATCTACCTCGGCTGAAGCTCTGAGATGGACATCTCGTTCTCTGAAACCGCGGACGTTGAGCGCTGCTGATCGCCAATCAGCACACTGTCAGAACTCCAAGAACCGGCTGTTGGGCCACCTGAGGCAGCAGCAGTGAAGCCGGAGCTGAAGGCGAAGGCTGGCCTAGACGGGGTTGGCCTGTCATCGGAAGTGGAGGTCGGACTGCTGAGCATAAGCACCACTACGGAGGCGTCCGGCCGATCCGCCGGGTTCTCCTCCTGGACGCATAGGAGCCCGACCTGAATGCAGTTGAGGACCTCAGTTTCAGGGTACCACGACTCGGCCAGCAATGGGTCAACCACATCTGCTGCCGAACCAGTTCTCCACTTGTCCCAGACCTGCACAGACCATTAATTGATTGATTTCATATACGAGAGTACATGGGACACGAGAAAAATATTCTTGACGACGTCGCCCCAAAAGCAACATCTATCGTGCACTAGCTTACATGGCTCAGCACAGACACGGGGTCTATTTCAGAGTCGTATGCGCTGTTGTTCCTTCGCCCGGTCACCATCTCCAGGACCATGACACCGAAGCTGAACATGTCTGACTTGGAGGAAACATGCCCCCAGAAGGCATACTCGGGGGCCATGTACCCGCTGCATATGCATCAACAACTTGCAATCAAGATTAGCCGTTATTAAGAAATAATCAAGGGTATGATGGTATTGGACGACTATTGGTAGGGTATTGATTGACTGGTGACTATGCTTACAGGGTTCCAACAGGTCGTCTTGTTGTATCCCTAGACTGGTCTCCTTGGAAAGCTCTGGCGATGCCGAAGTCTGAAATTTTAGGGTTCATATCCGCATCAAGCAATACATTGCTCGGCTTCAGATCTCTGTGGACGACTTTCAGTCGGGACTCCTCGTGGAGATAGAGAAGTCCCCGCGCGATACCGCAGATGATTGATAACCTCTTTCTCCAATCCAGCTGCTGTCGTCTCACTATATCTGCACGTACATAACAAAAGAGCATATATAAATATAGAATATAGCTAGAGAGGATGAATCCATGCGTCAAATTTTGAACAATAGTTTGATGGATACCGAAAAGGAAAGTATCTAGGCTTCTGTTGGGCATGTACTCGTAGACTAACAGCTTCTCTTCTTGGAGGCACACGCCCAGGAGCTGCACCAGGTTCTTGTGCTTCAACTTAGCAGCCAGCACGAGCTCGTTCTTAAGCTCGTGAAACCCCTGTGAGGAGTTCCGTGAAAGCCTCTTCACAGCTATCTCTTCCCCGTCTTCTAATGTTCCCTTCACGACGACTGACTTTACTTAGTATAATTTTATAATTAATTTATTATAAAATCTTACTGTGCACGCTTGTCTCTCAATCCAAGCTTCTGCACGCATAATAGGCTACAATTTTAGGAGCCATAAGTATTAGAAGTTAGTTGTTGACAAATTTGTTATCCATAAATAATCCAAACTGTGTATCTTTAAACATCTCATCCTGTTAATTTGTAACAAAATACCAGATATGGTTGTGATAAATTTATGAATTAATATATATGCTTTGCCATATACCCCGTTTGGATCATGGAATTGAATTCATTTTAATAATCATAATTTAGATATAAATTAGTTAAGCTAATATGGTTCTATATGGAATATATTTGTATATTACTGTGGGTCATACGAGGGAGATACTTATGCGTTGCATTTCTACCGTAGGGAAGCGAGTTGAAGAGCGTGTTATAAATTGCAAAGTAGAAACATAACATAGTGATCTAAAGAATCAATTTTCATCTTCCACCCTATGAATTTAAGATAGTCTTATATGCAGTGGCGGAGCTCATCAAATTCAACGCCTAGGGCCACTATATATAAGGGTCTGTTTGGCCACGTTCTGGCTCTGCGGCAGCTCCTGTGGCGGAGCCGCACCAAACGCGCCGGCCGGAGGAGCACTTCTGCGCGTCCGCCAAAGGAGCCAGAGCCCTTTTACGCGTACGGAGGCGGATAGCCGATTTGTGACTCCGCCGCTCTGGCTCTGGCTCCAACGACGGAGCAGCGCGGAGCCCAACCAAATGGTCCCTAAGTATGTAAATCACCCGTGATCCGATTAAGGAAACTATTTAAAAGTGCTCATTAGATAGACCAATACTATATGGGTCGTGATAATTAAGAATAAGTATATGTTCTAATTTTCTCAAAATGTACGCACTTGATTGGGTATGTGACTGGATAAAAATTGAGAAGCAGAGTTTTCTTTTGATAGTAGTGCCTAATTTTGATGTGTCTTCATTCAGATTTTCCCTTCATGGAAAAAAACTGACGCAAAAAGCCTTATGACTAACTAGCCGACAAGGATTGTTCAGTCTTGCATGTAACCTGTGAATCTGTTATTAGCTGGGTGCTCACCGTCGGCCCCAGGCGTCCGGCTGCGGCGGTCGCTTCAGGCCGCGGCGCCGCGCGATGTGCCCCTACCGCACACGGCAGTGTGGTCTCCCCTGCGCTAGGTGCTAATGCAGCTGTGCGGCCTGCAGCCCGCCGAGGTGCCGAGTATGGAGCACGTGCGTCGGTGCGTGGGCGTAACTCCGCCTGTCGTCGGCGCCGGAAAGGCTGGCTGGAGGCGCGACTAGGGTTTTGCTCCTCCTCTGCCAATTAAGAAGTGCGAGGATGGAGCACGGGAGCAGGAAAAGGCGAAACGGAATGATGCAGTCACGCGCGGCGGAGAGAAAGCCAGTGACTCCGTGCACAGGCAATGGCAACAAAAGACTGGGCTGGGCATCTAACTCTTGTGCTTTCTCGCTGGGCCGACTAGGGCCACTGCATCATATCTGCAGCTGGGCCATGAAAAATTGAAGGGGCTATAAAGGGGGATTTGGGCCACGCCTAGGGCCGTGGTCCTAGTGGCCCTAGGCCCAAATCCGCCTCTGCTTATATGTGCACTTTGAAAAGTTGTGGAATATCAAATCCCAAGCCAAATAGTCTAGTTTATTAAATAGATTCCAATTCCCCTAAAATGAAAGGATTCAAACGGCCCCTAATAGTTTTTTTCCCTTTACATCGCATCTCAATGTACAACCTTCATTTACGTTGTCAGAACCTTATTAAATTATATAACATATAGTCTAGATTTTGGCTTTAAAATTTTAATCTTATAGTTTCTACAATTTTTTTTATCTACACATTAAGTGGAAACTAATGATTATTGTATCTTTTTTAGCTGCTAATTATCGCAATGCCAAACAACCATTTAATTAGCCTACACCACAACACTCAAGATGTTAAATTGTCTTGAGCAAATTAAAGGAATACGTTTGTAGTAATATCTTTTTACAGAAAATAGAGTGCTTACAATTAAACTGATAATGTGAACATGTTATAATGTTTTGATTTGAGTAAAAACGTATAACTGTATGCATGATTGCTTGTTCTACATGATGGCACATAACATACATATTTACTTTGAGTTAGTCTTTATATATTAATATAGAAGAAGCTTATTATTTAGAAACATATATATGCACACTTTTTTTTGTTATTCATTTATTTTATAATGGCATGTGTTGGTATTTTATATGTAGACTTATATATCTTTATATTTTAGCTTATTTTTAATAACAAAATATGCACATATATGTAGATTATCTATTATAAGGACGGCAGAGGATAACTTTTACTTTAAATTAGCTTTAATATTAGAGGAAGTGGGTGATTTATAGACCTAACTAACTCCTAAGTACTCCATCTATTCCAAATTACAAAATGTTTTTATCTTTTCTAGATACATTAGTTTTATTATGTATCTAGACGCAGTGTATATCTAAGTACGTAGCAAAATTAATATATATATAAATATAAAAATGTCTAATAATTTATAACGGAGGGAGTACGTTGCTGGCTGGGCTGCCAAAATGCCAGCTTTTGGGTCTAAAATCTGTGCTCAACAAAATCCCAACTCCCAAGGACCATGTCAGGCCTGGGCCCTGGGCTCAGGGGCCTAGGCCTGGAAGGCCGCCCTATAGTTTTATTAGAAAAACTTAAAAGAAATGTTTCATTTTTTAGCAAAAAATGTTTCATTTTTTTTAAAGTACCACTTTTTTAGTTTTAAATTTTGTTAGTTATGCAGGATTGCAGGCCCTGTTCAAGAGTTGTGGGCCGGGCCGATGAAAATGTACCTTGAAGACTTCTCCAAAACCTCCCTCTCCAAGTTTGTTTTCCTCCGAGAAATTGTCTGTTGCAGTTCTTAACACCTCAAGATTAAGTTTCTCGGGCTCAACATATCGAGCGTCCTCTTCTTTGCTACTGTTGTCTGCCGCCAAAACAGAATTAGTCTGCATAAGCTAATATACTAATTCTGAAGATACAATCATTTGTCGTCCAGATGGCCCAGCACATAATAAGAATGATGATGTCCATTAAAAGGGCACTGCCATATACATATGTATCCTGAAGCTAGTAAAATTTTTCCAAGGGCTTTGTACCGTACGTAGAGAAGTGGAGGTGAAAGAGATTCTAGCTCTGTTTTGCAAACTCACACCGCAGAAAGAGACGCTCAAGCAGTTCCTCCAAGTGGTCCAAGCAAAGAACTCAATCAAAAGAAGGGAGAATCAAGAAACTCTCGAGTGCTTATATGATCATTTAGAGGAGCCAAAAGAACAAATTATGCTTATGCTTGCATGAGGATTTCCATGCCCAATTGAAAATCGGTTGAATCACTCGATTTGTAGAGCTGAAAGAAAGAATGAGTGATTAAATAAGAAACTTAGAATGAAAGCTCTTATTCTCAAAAGTTCTCCTAGTACAAAACTACTAAGGAAGAAGAAGAGTTTTATTCTAAGTTCTTAAGAATGGGCCATCAACTTAAGAACTCAAAATAAAGCTCTTCTTCTCAAAAATTCTCCTAGCAAACTACTCAGGTCTTGGAGTGGTTGAGTCTAACATTGGAGTTCCCTACCTAGCACACCAACTGTTAGTATTTTTGTCACCATCATGATTACGAGGGGTGTGTATGCGGTATGCCCAATGATGATAATGGGGCTATACGCTAGACAGAGAGCTAGCTGTTCCCTTGTGGTGAGGTAATCCCTAAGTATTGTGTTGGTAGGTTGTATTGTTGTGCTCATATATATGGATGTATGGTGTCCCTGGGATGTCTATATATGTGTGGATATTGCCCAGTGAGGCTTGGGGCTGGTTTAGATGAAAAAAATTTTGCAAAACAACACTGTAGCTCTTTTTGTTGTTATTTGGCAAATATTGTCCAATCATGGTCTAATTAGTCTTAAAAGATTCGTCTCGTCCATTTCGTCTAAACTGTGTAATTAGTTTTATTTTTTATCTATATTTAATGTTTCATGCATGTGTCCAAAAATTCGATGTGACGGAGAATCTGAAAAATTTTGCAAAATTTTCTGGGAACTAAATAGGGCCTTGATGTGGGACGTCGAGGGAACCCCTGGCTTTGCATGATGGCTATATGTTGAAGTGTCCCACTCTAGGGATACCTGCCCACCTTATAAAGTTTGGGAGCAGGGTTACATGTTGGTTTCCTTTCCTATTAGGATTTGTTTCCTAGAACTATTACAATAAGGTCTCTTATATCTAGGGGCATATCTATCTAGAGCCATTTTTTGTATGCACGACAAGCTAGGACGAGTCTACCCTATCTCTATCTATTAGATTATGCCTTCCTTGATAATACCTAGGTCCATATCCATAAGAATCCTCTCTTTTTTTCCTTAGAAACATTGATAGGCACTATCATAGACTTTGAGTAGTTAACTTTGATCCAACAAGAATCAATAAAGGAATTAAGTAGATCCTTCAAGGATACAAATTTTGTAGTGCAAGCTTCCATGACGATAACAATGTCATCAACATACTAAAGAATGGGAAAAATCTTGATTAAAATGCATGTGTATGGCTAATCTTAAGAAGAATATATAAAAAAATCAATTACAAGCACAAACAAAAGAGGAGAAATGGGGTCACCCTATCTAAGTCCTCTTCTAGAACGAAAAGTCTTGCATGGGACTCCATTCAAAAGTCCTAAATATGTTCACTGATGATTATGACGAGAAACCTCTCTCAACTTTTCACAATGTAGCCCTTGTCAGTGATTGCAGAGAAACATTTATTTAGACTAGATTAGACAATAAACTATTCAAGTTTTTTTGTTCATGTTTTGATTAGTTGTACCATCGGCTAATCCAGATTTTAATAAGAGTATGCTTGTAACCAAAATTATGTTAATTACTTGGATAGTAGAAATCTTTGTCTTAGAG
This sequence comes from Saccharum hybrid cultivar R570, assembly GCA_038087645.1. Taxonomy (NCBI): domain Eukaryota; kingdom Viridiplantae; phylum Streptophyta; class Magnoliopsida; order Poales; family Poaceae; genus Saccharum; species Saccharum hybrid cultivar. Next base: position 2,585,401 of record JAQSUU010000606.1, on the reverse strand, counting down.
AAAAATCAATGGTTTAAAGGTGTATAATAAATATTTAGTTTTTAGATAAAAGTCAATGCAAAAAAAACTGAACGGATGCAAAAAAAAATCAAAACAAATAAAGCAATTGGACAGAAGGCACAAAAATTCAAAAAGAAATTGAAGAACACAAAGGAACGGAAGAAAAGAAAAATATTATTTGTTAGGCGAAACTGAACGGGACAGGAAAAGAGGATCAGGGACATAAAACCAGACAAAAAATCAGAGTGAGGAATAGGATTAGAGCTGGATAAAAATATGGTAGAAATTTAGACTATTCAATATTATTAGAGATTAGAGATATGTGTAAAATTTTCTAATGTCTAACATATCTTTTGTTTAGCTTCTAAGTGAGGTTAGCATATTTAGCTCGCTATAGCTTTCTTAGTCTTTAAAAAAACTAGTCGCTAAAGGTTAAAACATTGCTAACAGGAGGACAGGGAAATAATTTCCAACTAGTAATGGCAAAGTAAAGATAGCGACAGCGTGCCGTGTACCTGGCGCCACGGGCGGTGTCCTGTTCTGATTGACCTTTCTTTTCTGCAACAAAACGCCAAGGATGACGACAGCGGCAAGCACCGTTCCAACTGGAATGGCGATGGCGAGAGTAGTCGCATCAGACACCCTTTTCCCTGCGTTTCAGATAGTCCGTTAGCTGCGTCGTGGTTTGTTTTGTTCATACTCGAGTCTAGTCTACTTCTTGATCTCCGTCTAGTTAATCGTCCTACTGCCCTATTCAAAAATCACGACACCTTCCACTGAGAATTCAGTGCAGATTAGATCGATGCATTGGTTATATTTGCCGAGAGAGGCAACTCATAATTTAATTATTTTCTGCAAATTTTTATAAATTAATTACTACAGTATACTCGAGCAAAAGAATAGAGATGATATACCTTTTCAATGCAATGAATGTGTACAAATAAATGAAAACCATAGTACTCCTATATGCTATATATGTACGCCATAATCTTTACCTAGGGCCTGGTTGGTTGGTGCCGAAGTTTGCCACATCTAATCTTCGGCAATCTATGGCTACCACAGAAATTGTGGCGAGTAAAATCGAAGCCACAATGTGGCAAAGTTTGATACGAAAATGAGTCTATAACATGTGGCATTGGGTGCTAAGAAAGTTTGGCATGCCATAGATGTGGCAGTGAACCAAACAGTTGCCGAAAAAACTATAGCATAATAACCTTTGGTGCGGCAAGTTTGGTCACGAACCAAACATGCCCTTAGCGCGCGTGCGTTGCTGCCTAGAAGCGGCGCATGTAAGGATGCCCCCAAAATTAGCTAAGTGAGGGGGCAGGTGGTGGATAGAGCGGCTGGTGGCGAGGTCGCCATGGGTCGAGGCAGTGGTAGTGGTGAGGATTTGAGGTAAGGATTTTGGGTTTTCAAGGGAGGTTTCCATGGCCGACGGTCTTACAAGGGGAAGAGAGGCTCAACGGTGACAGATTCAGAGGTGTGGAGCGAGGTGACAGGGTATCATCGAGCACGAAGCTGAGGACAACTGGTTGGATAGATTTAGGGCCATTTTGGGACAGCTCCACTGTTGAAAAAATGAATATAGATCTAGGATTCACCATTGAACAGCTCCACCAAGTAACCGTTTGGGTAACATAGCAGCTCCAAATCCATGCAAGGGCGTTTTGTTTGGAATACCCACATTTTCCCTTGGGCATAGGTCCCACCTGTCAATGTGTGAGAAAAGCTTTTCCCGGTCTTCTTCCTCCTTCAGCCGCTCTATGGGGCGCGGGGCGGACAGCGGCCAGCCACGACTGGTCACATCCAGGCGCGGCGGCCGAGGACCTCGCCGAACGTGGGCGGGCGCAGCCTCGCCATGGTGGGCTCGTGGCCTCGCTGACCGGGTGAGCATGGCCCTCGCCGGATGTGGGCGGGCGTGCTCGGCCTCTGCCGAGTGGGAGCGGGCGTGGCATCGCCGGTCGGGGACGCAGCCCTCGCCGGACGTGAGCGGGCATGTGGCCTCGCCAGGGCGGAGCCATGGCGGCGGCAGGGGGTGTGGCCATGAGCATCGTCGGCAGGAAGAGTCAGTAAAGGTCAGGGAGGAAGAAGGAAAAGAAAATAAACGAAGCATTGGTGGGTAATTTTTTCCAACTCCACCAATTCGAGTTTGGTGGAGCATCCCTTAAGAAGCTCCACTCAGTACTGCATAAAACTTAACCGAGGCGAGCATTTTTTATTTACTGAGACGGGCATCACAAATGCCTCGGTCGAAAGGTCACAGTAAATAAATCTTTACTGAGGTGGTTGAAATGCCCGCCTCGGTAAATCATATAAAAAATAAAAAAATAAGAAAGCCCATGGACAAGCACAGCAAGCCCATCCACATGCTGTCACGATGATGCTGTTGCACCCGCCACCACCGGAGAAGAGCCGAGCCCCACGCCACGCCTCCGCCACCGGATCCGGTTGCACCACCACCGTATCCATGCCTCCAGAACCAGATCCGCCGTCGGGGGAGCACTGGCGGCTAGATCCGGCCGCTACACCACCAGATCAGGTGCGTGGGGGAGGAGAGGCGCTGGATCTGAGGGAGAGGGGTGCCACCGCTGCTACTTGGAGGGTGGTGGAGGGCGCCGCCACCGCTGGGTCTCGGGAGAGGGAGGGAGTGGCACCGCCGAGGGGAGAGATGGAGGCACCGCCGCTGCTGTGGCTCGGGAGAGGGAGGGAAAGGCGCAGCCGAGGGGAGAGAGGGAGGCACCGCCACCGCCGTGGCTCAGGAGAGGGAGGAGCGGTGGGGGAGAGTGTTGATGTGGAGAGGAGCGGTAGGGGAGAGGGCGCCGTGCGAGCGCGACACTGGGAGAGGAGGAGCGGCTAGGAGAATGACTGAAACCCTAACCCCCTGTGTTTATATATTGGAGATAGTAGTGGACTGGTGTGGGCTAGCGGGTTGGGCCTGATTTACTGAGGCGGTTAAGTTAGAATACCCGCCTCGGTGGCGGGCCTTTTAGGTTGCCCGCCTCGGTTAAGAATTAACCGTAACCGAGGCGGTTGCTGGGCTGGCTGCCCGGCCACCCAATAACGGATGCAGGCAACTGGCCCGCTCGCCTCCAAGACCATTTGGCAAACGCCTTGGAAAAGATTTATTGTAGCAGTGATTATTTTGGTAAAATTTGGCCCTTAGAATCAGCGTTTTGATGGAGTGGTGGAGCTAGATCATTTGACAAACTTTTTGTGGAGTGGAGCTAAAAATCAGGCCTTTAGTGACGGGGCCGGGTGAGGAGTGGTCGATGAGGAGGCAGATTAGGAAAGGGCGGAAAAGGACTCGCTGAGATGGGCCGTGGGCTGCGGCGGGCGGAGTGGTTTCCAGCGAAATCGCCGGAGTGGGTGAAGCAGTCGGGGGGTGGTGAGGGTAGGGACGAGACGGAGGTTAAAGATGAGCGGTGTGCGGTGGTGATAGTACCGATGCACACGATGACGAAAGAAGCCCTCTGTATGCACAGTTGCTCATATACACATGCAGCTAATAAGAAGCTTACCTCGCTTTTGTCTGTTGATGAAGCTGGATGGAGCTGGCGCCAGAGCCAGAGGCGGTGGCGCATCGAGCGCGAGATTATAGTAGGTGTATATCTCCACGCGCAGGTTGCAGTTGTAGCCGACACTATGCCAGAAAAGCTTATCAGTGACGTCTCGATTAGTGACTCAGAAAAGAAATGCGTCACTATAAGAATATTATTGACGCGGGTAAATGATACGCGTCACTGATTAGTTGTTGCCCATGCTCTAGGAACAATACGCGTCACTAATAACAATATATCAGTGACTCTTGCAAAGAAAACGCGTCACTGATAAAATTTGTGACGCGTATTACCTAGGTGCGTCACAGATATATGGCCATATTGGTGACGCGGGTGAACAAGACGCGTCACAGATAAGGAAAGTGACGCGTTTTTCCTGGACGCGTCACTGATACAAGGAAATATCAGTGACTCTTCTCGACAAAACGCGTCACATTTACTATACTGTGTATGTTTCCCGTGTACGCATAGCGTTTTATCCCTGCTGGCTGACGCGTGAACCCAGGCTGTGGGCGCTGCCTGATGCTCTGCGCGTGTGGGCTTATACACCGATCTGTGAACTTGCCTCCTCCCTCTCTTTATTTCACGTGGACAGTGTCCATAGAAAAGGAGAAGAGGGAGTGGAGCCTATGATGGGTGGGGTCCGCGGCCAGGCGTGGCCTGCTCCAATTGGCCAAGGCGACGTAGCCAAGTACTCCGCTCTGGATGTCATCGTCCTCATCCTTTTCCCATTCACACCATGCGGTCAGAAGGAGAGAAAGAGAGAGGGAAAAGAGAGAGAGAGGGGAAGGGAGAGGATGGAGGGCATGAGCGGCCAGAGCAAGGCACCGGGCGACGACGCTGTTCAGCGGCTTCGGCGGCGGCGCGTGGGGCTTCTGGCGGTCTTCAGCAGGGAGAGGAGAAGGAGAGAAGGGAGATGGAGGGAGGCAGGGAAGAGCAGAGAGCAAGGAGAGAAGGGAGGGAGCAGGACGGTGCGCCGGCGGCCTCGAGCGTCAAGGCTTTTGGAATCTCTGGCTCCTCTCTTTCCTCTCTCCCAAACCCGACCGCGGCGCCAACATCGGCGCCTCTCCCTCTCCCTCTTTCTCTCACCCACAGGGGCGCCCCCTCCCTCTCACCCACAGCGGCGGCGGCTCCGAGGCCACCATCCCTACCTAGGTCGCCCGTACGGCGCCGCCGCTCACCCTCCGCAGCCATGGCAACGGCGCACCGGTCCGGGCCGTCCCCAGATCGGCGCATCGACGCGGCCAGTCTCGCCGGTGGCTGCGGACGCGGCGTGACGCAGCCGCACGAGCAGGCCCCAAGTGGTGGCGCGGTGGAACCGGCGTGGCTGCTGAGCCTGATCCGCAACAGCAGCAGCAGTTCGGCCGCCTAGCACACCTGAAGGCAACGACGACGCCGGCCAAGGTAAAATTATCTGTGCCGCCAAGCTCAGTGGAGATTTAGAGTTCGTTTGCAAAAATTCGTGAACTAGGGTTTCAGGAATTTGGGGGAATAAACTTTCATTTGACTGGGACCTGCATAGTCCCCTCCTTGGATGTGCTAATCCAAAACCCTAGCCCCTTGATGCTCAATGCTTACAATCTAGTCATTGGCTTAGTGAAATTATGAAGTAATCAAGTGTTCTCTAAATCATATCATTGGTACTTGGTAGTGCTATCCTCACAAAATATTGCCAAAAGGCTCCGTATCTTTCTTATCACCATGTGAATTGGAGGTGTAAAGCCATGGACCTAACATAGTTTTCTGAATAAGCTTCCTGCATTTCAATACTAACTTTAGTGCTCTATTAAAGTTTTCCACACTAACTGCCATTTTCTCTCATGAGATACTAAAATTAAGTTGCTCATGCTTACAGTTTTGTGCTCACTTGCTCACCCAGGATGATCTATTAAAGTTGCTCATGCTTACAGTTTAGTGCTCTATTAAAGTTTTCCACACTAACTGCCATGTTCACTCAGCTACAGCATAACAAAATTAAGTGGCTCATGCTTACAGCAGCCAGGATGCTCGAAGCTTCTATGTTGATGGGCCGGTGCCAATTCCTCCTGATAATTCTTTTCTTCTTCAAAATGTCAAAATGATACAAATATGTGACGCTGGTATGCTCATTCACTTAGGCTGCGAATTATGGTTGCCTCTGCTTTGTTACTCATAGTACCCTTACAATGTTGGTTATCTTGCTTCTTCACTCAGTAAAATGCTATAGCTCTTCTATCTAGACATACTTCCACAACTGCTGAATTTTAGCTATTGTTTTGCTTCTGCTCTGTTACTCATAGTACCCTTACCATGTTGGCTATCTTGCTTCTTCACTCAGTAAAATGCTATAGCTGTTCTATCTGAACATACTTCCACAATTGCTGAATTTTAGCTATGTTTTGAGTTCAACTTATAGTTGTTCTCTGGGAACATGTTACATCCTAATATTGATCCTGAGAACATTGCTACCTGTTTTCTTGCACGGCCCAATAGTCCAATGAATTGCTAATACAGATACTGTACAGTTTGACAGCATCACTATTCTGGGCTCACTCTAGTGTATTTTCTGTGCATGGAGGACAGTGCTGACCCTTTGGACACCATATCCTCCCCTTCGTCACTGCTTCACATAGCTTGGTGAGTTAGCTTTTGCTGCTAGTTGGATGCCAATATTCACAGATTATTTTGTGAACTGCCTATTCATATGTGATCAATTGGAAACATTAGTTTCAGTTGGCAGATGCAGCAAATACAGCTCCTAGGATATTAACTCCAAGTGACTTCTGTATGCTCCTATAATATTAGCTCAAAGTAATGTTGTACTTAAAATACTTGGCTCAAATTAGCACGTGCTACCTGTTTTCTTATTGCTAGCTGATGCATCTTGTTGACTGTGCAATAAATATTATTCTCAGGAGATGGATCTGCACTTGCAATTTTAAAAACAACTGCTAATTTAGAGTTAGTTCTAGTTGAAAGCAGTGGATCTTAAGGGTATCAATTGTTGCCTTGTTGTGATTGACTACATTATTATTATAGCTCTTGTTTGATCGAACTTCTGGATGGTGCTTGATCTCTGCCCATGATGATGTAGTACCTGATATCTGCCCATTTGATAATTATTTTTCTGTTCTGTTGTTTATCCTATCATTTTGCTACAGCTTCCTGTCATTTGGGAACACAATAGGATGAGTATGCTCAATCTTCTTGCAAGCCTAATAAAGGTAATATGTTTCCACAGTAGTCTATGCACTTCAAAGGGTGATTTGTGCACTAATTGAAATGAAATGGTGGTGATTAGTGGATTTGAGGCACATGGTTGCTCATGTTTAGACCTGGGTCTGGCTCATGTACTGGTAACTGGTTCATAGTAATGTTTGTAGCTATCCAGTTATTTCCAATAAAGCCAAGTTTGTTGAGGAGTTTCCAGCGCATTTGATAGACCCCAATCCTTCGTTCTTTTCCCAGTTTACTTTGACATATAATGTAGATATCCAAAGGAAGACTGTTACTTGTGTTTTCCAAACCTCTCTAACCAAGGAACCTCTGTTTTTGACTGTGCAATGCTATTCTGTCAAAGTTTTTATATGCTAATGCTTGACACTACTGATACAGTGGTGGCCGGCAGTACTAAGTACTAACTGAATATATGTAATTTTAAGTATTAATTAACTAAGTACTAATATTACCTGAAATTGATATATCTGTCCCTTCATATTTAGCACAGATTCAGCTAATACGGCATGGCGAGGGAGATATTGAATCTCAACTGTAAGACTTAGTTTAGTAGGAGAGCTTCAGTTGTGCTATCTTCTTTTTCCTAAACAGCTAGTTAGATACAAAGTACATTACTACTCTGTGAAGTCGATTCTTGTACGACTCTATATTATGTGATGAATTGTATAATATCATGTAATAAACATTGAGTTATCACTTGAGCTTCTTTTTCCTGAACAGCTAGTTAGATACAGAGTACATTACTACTCTGTGAAGTTGATTCTTGCATAATAATATCATGAAAATGGTGGAACATGTCTGATCTGTGTGTCCTATATATATATATATATATATATATATATATATATATACATATATATATATATATATACATATATATATATATATATATACATATATATATATATATACATATATATATATATATATACATATATATATATATACATATATATATATATATACATATATACATATATATATATATATACATATATATATATACATATATATACATATACATATATATATATATACATATATATATACATATACATATATATATATACATATATATATACATATACATATATATATATGTATATATATACATATAGGATCATCGTTTTTTTTGTTTTCTGGAATAGTTATCAGTGACGCGTATTGGGTGGACGCGTCGCTGATAAGTGCTATCAGTGACGCGTCTTGGCTGAACATGTCGCTGATAAGGATTATTAGTGACGCGTATTGGATAAACACGTCACTGTTCAATGGTTATCAGTGACGCGTATTGAATACACGCGTCACTGTTCAAGGGTTATCAGTGACGCGTTTTGGATTCACGCGTCACTGTTCAAGGGTTATCAGTGACGCGTGTTCACGCGTCACTGATGTGCCCTTATCACAGACGCAAGAACAGTGACGCGTCTTTTACGCGTCACTGATAAGCCTCTAGACGCGTCACTGATAAGCTTTTCTGGCATAGTGCGAGCACCACCCCGCCCTGGTTACCGTAGCAGCAGCCTGGCAAGCTGCCTTATCGAGTCCTGCAAGCACTGGTCGCACTCCGCCGCCGTCCCATCTCGCATGCACTGCAACAGCCCGTACATGGTGCCGTTGGGGGCAGCGGCATCGTACACGGCCTGACCCGTTGCAAACATGGGCGCCGACGGCAAAGAGGAGGACGACGTGCCGCCGGAGCCGTTGACGACGCGCGCGGCTAGACGCCTCATGAGCGCATAGTAAGAGATCTCGAACGCGTCTTCGTTGCCGACTTTCCCTGCGTTGTAGAGTATGGAGCGGTACTGCTGCTCGTGGGCGTTGTTGGACGCATTGGTGTCGGCGTAGCGGACGAAGCACTTGTCGAACCAGATGCCGGCACGGCGGGTGGTGTCGTTGCAGCGGCTAGTGATGTTCCTCACGGCGCTCTGGAGGTACGTGGCGCAGTCGCCCGGTGCGGAGTCGCCACGGCACATTCCCCGGACGAAGGCGCGGTCGGTGCCGCTGCCGCGAGACAGGGAGGCGAAACCTGTAGGCGCCGCGGCAGACGGGAGCGCGTCCAGCAGCGCGACGACGTTGGACCGGAACGTGCTGTTGGGATTCGAGTTGGACGACGGCGAGGGAGCAGGAGAAGGCGACGCCGACGACGGTTGGCAGTCCACCGATGTGAACGGGTTGTCCTCGGATGTTACGACACCAAGACGGCTCGCCACCACTGCGAGGAGGAACAGGGCACGACCGCCATGGACGACGTGACCAGATTGAGAGGACGACGACATGGGTGGTGTTCTGGGGAGGTAGTAGCAAGCTGACAACAATGAATAATAATATATCATCACAGCATATATATGCATGCGTCTCATCTTACACTTGGAATCAAGTTGGAAAATTATTCGTGACTTAGCGCGTGTTCTAATTTCCAAAGACTTGACTTAGCTGTTCCAATCGTAATAAGGTGGCAGATGGCACAGCTGTTCGCACCTCGGTGAACATAGGGGAGAGATATTTCTCTTGGTTTTCAATGGCTGAGCTTTCTCGTTTTATTCAGTGATCCGTAATTCCACAGTTGTTCGGTTCAAACGAAAAGATACACACCACACTTGCATGTTACAAACAGGTCAGCCGCCAACCTGACCACTCACAACTGGCCTTTGTAGTTGTATCCAGAGATCCGTAATCCGTAATTCAACAGTCAAAGAAAAAAAGAAACTCAGTCGGTTAAAAAAAAGGAGGGAAAAAAACTGGCACCTCAGAGGCTTGCTGGTAGCCAACGTGAGCATTAATGATGTGTAGCCCTCCAGACGAACTGCCCGCCACAAAAAGGGATGAAAACGGATCGGATACGGACAGTCGGACGGATATCACTGATATCGTATTTGTTTTCATATTTATGTCCGGATTCGAATTCAAATACGGATAGTATAAAAAATGCCGGATAGGATATGATTGGATATCGACATCATAAATATGTGATTTAAATATTCGGATACGAATACGGTATCGGATGTTAAATATCCGGACTCGGATACGGACGGATTAAAACCCCTCTAAACGGATTCGGTCTCGAATACGGTCGGAAAATATCCGTACCGTTTTCATTCCTACACAAAACCGGCCAACCCTGACTCTCTCACAAAATATCAGGGGCCGTTTACTTTTATTTTAGAGAAATTAGAATCTATTTAACGAACTAGGTTATTTGGCTTAAATTGATATTCCATAACTTTTTAAAGTTTAGATATAAGCAGTGTTTAGAATTGCGGGCTATAGAATTTAGCGGGAGGTTGGCCAAAACGCTATAGCCGCTATATGCAATAGTGGTGTACAAGAAAACCAACAAAATATATGCCAGAACATGAGTGTTGAATGATTTCGGTAGATATTTCATACACACTTTGTCAAGCATGAGCACAGGCAGCATAAGCATAATAAGTATAAGAAAACATAAGGATAAGATGATAAGTTCATACTTCATATATAGACCATACGTTAACGTAACAGAATTGGGGATCGGGAGGAAGACTAGACTTGGGGAAGGAGTAAGCCGAGCACGGGAGGTAGGAAGGACGGAGTTGTTTTCTTAGATAGGATTCGAGTTCAATTACATGATGCCCGACTCAATCGTTCTTCTCTCTCATTTATACATCGTCGCAGCCGGAGCTTGTCTCAGCAGCGCAGTTGCTCTAGACCCTAGAGATCAAGCCCATTATGGCCCAGTAGTGCGGGTGCTTGGGATCCTGGCGCGGGTGCTCTGTCTCCTCTCTGTTGCCGGACGGGCCACAATAATTGGGCCAGCCTCCTGAGCTTCAGACGTGGGCTCTTCTGCATCTTCACCGTTGGTAGGTGGTGTCGTAACACCCCCCCTCCTTTGGAGCCTACTTGTCCCCAAGCAGGAGCCCTGGGAAATCGCTGCATCAAGGGCTCCAAGTCTTCCCACGTAGCCAATGATTGAGGAAGACCGAACCATTTGATCAATCCCTGCAAAACAACAACTGAGTCTTTGGAAGATACCCGGTGTTGGAGCACCTATGCAGGAAACTGAAGACCAACCAAGGCAGTTGGTAAATCAGCAACTTGATACTTGACAGGAAGAGCTTGCTTGAGTTGTGATATGTGAAAAACTGGGTGGACTTGTGATGAGGATGGCAAAATGAGCTTATAGGCCACTTCACCGACTTTGGCTTCAATTTGGAAGGGACCAAAGAATTTGAAGACCAACTTTTGATTTGCGCGGGGAGCAAGAGAAGACTGAACATAGGGTTGTTTAAGATATACCCAGTCTCCATTGCTGAACACACGCTCTGAACGTCTCTTATCAGCCTGATTTTTCATATGGCGCTGGGCACGTAGCAGGTGTTGTTTAATCAGGTTCTGCATGAGTTGCTTTTCCTCGAGCCAGTCAGTAAGCTCCATAGAAGGACAGGTGTCAAGGGAGTCAATACCAAAGTGGCGAGGAGTATAACCATAAAGAACTTCAAAAGGAGAACGGTCCAAAGCAGAATGCCAACTGAAATTGTACCAAAACTCTGCAAGATGGATCTAATCAAACCATTTGTTCGGGACTGCATTGACGAAGCAGCGTAGGAAGGTTTCCATGCATTAGTTCACGTGTTCCGTTTGACCATCGGTCTGCGGATGATACGCTGAATTCATCATCAACTACACATCTGCTAGCATGAACAGTTCCTGCCACAGATTGCTAAGAAAAATTTTGTCATGATCTGAGATAATAGAAGATGGAAGGCCATGTAATATGTAAATCTATTGCATAAAAAACTTGGCCAACTGAGTGCACTGAAAGGGTGTTTGAGGGCAAGGAAATGACTATACTTGGAGAATCTGTCAACAATAACCATGATGCAATTGTATCCGTGTGACACCGGGAGCCCTTCGACAAAGTCCATCGAAATGGATTACCAAGCAGAAGATGGGACTGGCAGAGGTTGAAGTAGACCGGGGTAGCGAGCCCTATCCAGTTTGGATTGTTGACATGTGGGACAACTGGTGACAAACTCATAGACATCATTTTTCAAACCGGTCCAAGCAAATAGCTGGCGAACATGGTGGCAGGTAACTGGGACGCCAGATTGGCCACCAACTGCTGACGTGTGGAGTGCCTGAATGACCCTCTGTTGCATGGCCTTGTTGTTGCCGAGCCAAATACAGTTCTTGTACCGGAGTAGGCCATTCTGCAAGGAGAAGTGTGGGACTGCTTCTGGATCAACAGAGAGCTGAGCAATATATGTTTGAGCTTGGGGATCAGATGAGTAGCCGGCCACCACTGCGGAACACCACTGTGGAACCACTGTTGAAATGGCCATGTAGGCTTCAGAGGAGTGTGGACGGCGGGATAAGGCGTCTGCTACGCGATTGTCTTGCCCCTTCTTGTAAACAATCTTATACTGCATACCAAGCAACTTGGTGAAAACTTTTTGTTGCCATACGGTGTGTAGGCGCTGCTCATTGAGATGAACTAAGCTTTTCTGATCCCCATATATGAGAAACTCTGCAAGCTGTAGATAGACACGCCATTGCTCAACTGCCAATAAAATAGCCATGTACTCCTTCTCATATGTCGAGAGACCTTGAGTACGCGTGCCTAGAGGTTTACTGATGAAGGCCAATGGGTGTCCTTGTTGCATAAGCACAACGCCAACCCCACTGTTGGATGCATCTGTTTCAATGATGAATTGCTTAGTGAAATCCGGGATCGCCAACACCGGCGCAGAACTCATTGCCTGTTTCAAAGTGTCAAAGGCGAGTTGATGTTCTGTAGTCCATATGAAGTAGGTTCCCTTCTTGAGTAGATTGGTTAGAGGCCTAGTTATAATGGTGAAGTGCCTGATGAACTTTCGATAGAAACCGGCCAAACCAAGGAAACTGCGAAGTTCTCGAACATTAGCAGGCACTGGCCAAGACACAATGGCTTCGACCTTAGCTGGGTCGGTGGCAATGCCATCAGCACTGATGATATGTCCGAGGTAGGATAGTTGCTGCTGAGCAAAATGACACTTGGACAATTTTGATATGCCAATGCTCAGACTTGAGTAAAGCAAACACCTTGCGGAGATCAAGCAAATGCTGCTCATATGTGGGGCTGAATACCAATATATCATCAAAGAAAACTATCACACATTTACGAAGTAAAGATGACAGTGTGATATTCATAGCATGCTGAAATGTGTTGGGAGCCACAGTTAATCCAAAGGCCATTACCCTGAACTCAAAGTGCCCGGAATGAGTGGAGAAGGCTGTTTTGTATTCTTTGCCCTCTTTGAGACGCACTTGGTGATACCCAGCATACAGGTCCAGAATGGAAAACCACCGGGCGCCTAACAATTCGTCCATTAGTTGATCGAACACAGGTATTGGGTAGGTACCCTTGACAGTCAGGTCATTCAGATAACGATAATCAATACAAAATTGCCAGGAGCCGTCTTTTTCCTTATCATCAATACTGAGGAGGAGAAGGAAGAGTTGCTAGGCTAGATCAAGCCATGTTGCAGCATCTGTGCTACCTGAGATTCTATCTCATCTTTCAAAGTAGGAGGATAGCGATACGGCCGAATGTTGACGGGACGAGCTCCCTGGATTAGAGGTATGGTGTGATCATACGGCCTGACACGAGGCAATTCTGTAGGAGGTGTACAAACAGCAGAAAATTCATCTAGAATTTGCTGAATCTCAGAAGGCAACACTGGCATCTCAGAATCTGTCTTGGAGTCTTGTTCAAAGGCAAGCAACTGAAACATTAGCCCAGGAGAACGAAGATCAGGGCAGCCATGAAGAGTAACAATTTCGGCCCCTAATGGAATCTACATCCATTTCAATTTTCAGTCAACTTTCATGGGGCTGAACCTCTCCAACCAATCCATGCCCACAATAATATCATAAAAGCTTAATGGCAATATCTTCAGATCATGGGTGAATAACTGAGAGTCCATTGTCCAGCTACAGTTAGCGACAACCGAAGTACACTGAAGAATTTCCCCGTTGGCTACTTGCACAGAATGATGAGCTGGTTTCAGAGTAATTGACTGCAACTGATCAACAATGTGCTGACTAAGAAAAGATGTTCTACTGCCCGAGTCAATCAACACTTTAATAGGAATTCCCTGAATATCCCCATAGAATAGCATGGTTCTAGGACCACTATTGCCTGACATAGCATCTTGAGATATGGCCATTAAGAGCTGTTCTGATGGTTGTGTGGCACTAGTCCAATCCATAGCGTCATTAGAATCAACTGGCTCATCAGAGATAGTGAAGAGATCAAATACCTCCTGCATGGCATTGAGGCGCACTGTGGTGGCACACTTGTGATCGCGCGACCACTTCTCGGCATAGTGATCACAAAGTCCACGTGCTCAGCGATAGGTGCGTAGAGCATGGAACCTCTCTTCAGGAGTCTTGATGTTGGCAAGAACAGCAAACCCCCCATCAGCAGCTTCAGCATTCGTCGCTGGAGCTTGAGGGGCCGAGCGGAAGGGAACCTTGTGAAATGGCAAGGCATCACGCCGGTTGTCCTTGTGCTTCCCTAAATCAACCACCTCCTCCTTAAAAGAGCCAAAGTATACACAGTATCCAAGTTTTGGGGCCTCTGAGCAACAACAACATCACGTATATCTTCACGCAATCCATCGACAAAGCGGGTGGTGTAGTATAACATGTGAATGTTGGGATTGTAGGCCTTAAGTTTGTCGATGAGGATTGACAATTGGGAAATATAGTAGGACACAATGGACTCTTGATGAATGTGGAACAACTTACAGATCAGGGTTTGGTGTTGATCACGCCCAAAGCATTCCGGCATTGGATATCCAAAGCTGAACGTTCTCACCATGGAACGTAGGAAAAGGAAACTTGGGCATACGACCCGTAGGTCACTGGTGAGGATCAGATGGTTTGTTGCAACTCATACACTGATCATAAGTAGTGACATGGAATTTGGGAGGAGAGTTCTTACCATTGGCCGGGGAATGAGTGAAGGTGGTGACCACACCGAACTCATTCTCCCGTGGAGATGTGTCAACGCCGTGCCCACTGGGCTGAGCAGCCTTGTCGTCAGCAGATGCGTGCTGATCAGCTTGCTCTAGATGTGTAGTCGATGAGAGCAGACCTGGACCAGAAGAGGACTGCTCGATCATCGAACGATCCAGTTGCTTGTTGATCTTGAGTACCTTTAGGCACATATTGTCGAGCACCCCTTCAGCGTCCTGACGCTAGCTCTCCTACCCACCAGTTGCCACCCCGATGGACTTCAGGCGATCATCCTGGTGACGTGTGGCTTCAGTGATGTGGTCGTCGATGCGGGTCTCCGTGTCGCAGATGCGGCCGTCAATGCGAGTCTTCGAATCGATGATGCGATGCTCGACCCGACTGCTCCGAATCGGCGAAGCGCCGATCTAGCAACTGGTTCTGCTCCTTGAACAGCTACTGCAGCAATTGCTGTCCCTCAAGGCTCATGGTGCCTAGCTTCCTTGCGAATCTGGTGTAGTGGGGGTGTGGTGGTGGGATACTCGCCAGATCAGGAAATTTTGCCACAAATCAGAGAACGGGCAGGTGGAATTACAGGAACTCACCGATGTCCAGCAGCTCACTGTCCATCGGTGAACTCAACCAACCGACAACGTTTGTTCTCACGATCGATGGGTTAGGAAATTTCTCCGATCTGGGATTGAATCGTTTCTGATACCAGGATGTTAACATAGCAGAATTAGGGATCAGGAGGAAGACTAGACTTGGGGAAGGAGTAAGCAGAGCACGGGAGGTAGGAAGGACGGAGTTGTTTTCTTCGATAGGATTCGAGTTCAATTACATGATGCCCGACTCGAGCGTTCTTCTCTCTCATTTATACATCGGCGCAGCCGGAGCTTGTCTCAGCAGCGCAGCTGCTCTAGACCCTGGAGATCAAGCCCATTCTGGCCTAGTAGTGCGAGTGCTTGGGATCCTAGCGCGGGTGCTCTATCTCCTCTCTATTGTCGGACGGGCCACAATAACTGGGCCAGCCTCCTGAGCTTCAGACGTGGGCTCTTCTGCATCTTCACCGTTGGTAGGCAATGTCATAACACCATAGTTCATAACCACATAGCAGATAGCACATAAGTCTTATACTATCATACAGTCTAACAGTCATAAATTCATAATAAGAAAGATTGAAACTTTAAAGTTCAAGACTTCGGTCCACACTCCACATCCACAGGCCGGGTCATAGGCTAACCATCCCAGCAAGAGCAGATCAATGATCAAAATCAGATGGCATATCATTGTCATCTTCTCCTTCAAAAGATGAAGCAGCTGACTCCTCATCGTCTTGAGTAAGGATCAACCTCTTTCTCTTCCAATTCCCAAGGTTCTGGTTACCTCTCTTCCCTTTTTCTTGTCCTTGAGCTGCGACTCCCTGTGATGAGTTTCCAATTTCTCCTTCCTGCTCTTGTTCTCCTCCTTCTTTGGGCTCAATGTCTGTGATCCACTCACTGTCTTCATCTTCTAGAACATCAGCATGTGACAATGATAAATTAGCAGGATTTGAAACAGTGGGCTACTCCGATCTGCCGCGAATCGTGGAGAGGCGATCTGACGGACACGCCTCATGCCCTGCACACCCGTGCACGCACGCCGGCTAGGCCAGGCAGTGGCCGGGGTGGCCCGCGTGCGCCTGTCCCAGGCGGCGGCGACTCCTCCTCCCGACGTCCCCCACGCATGGCAGACCGGTAGCTAGCGATATGGCAGACGCACCCCGCACCCCCGTGCACGCACACTAGCTAGGCTAGACGGGGGCTGGGTGGACGAGGCCATGGCCAGAAGCCCGCGTGCGCCCCGTCCCAGGCGGTGGCGGCTCCACCTCCCAACCTCCCCCACGCACGCCAGACTGACAGCCAGGTTGCGCTGGGCAGGGCGCTCGGTCGGCTACATCACCAGTTCCTGACCCCTGGTTGGTGGCGGGCCTGTGGCCCGGCGTAGTTTTGCTCGGCCTCGGTGCGACGACCTGCTGCCCCAGGCGTCGCACGGCACCAGGGGACTAGCGTTGGCCGCTCACTTGACGTTGCCCGTAGCCTGCCACGGAAGCGGTAGCCACAAGGGCCACTGGGCAGGGCGGATCCAGCAGCCACACGAGGCGGGCGGATCGGATACAGATGACTTGGCCCCATGCATGAACGGCGGCTAGGCCTGGTGGCCGGGTCTGCGCCCGAAGCCATGCGCGCCTCTGCCGAGTGTCTTGGCCCCCGAACACGCAGACCGGCTTGGCTAGGCTGTGGTCGAATTGCCAGGGCCACGACCGAAGGCCTGCGCACGCCTGTGCCCCTGCCTGCTCACTGGGTAGGGCAGGTGGCGGCCGGGTGGACGGGGCTGCGGATGAAGCCACCCGCTCGTGTGTGCCTGGGTCCGCACCCTTGCATGTTGATCGACCGGTGGTCTAAGCATTGATGGCCAGTCCTCGGCAGGGAGAAGGCGGATCCAGTGGAGGTGGTTCCGTAGGCAGTGGTGTCCTAGGGGCAGCAGCCGCCTGGGAGTCCAGCGAAGTGGAAATGTATCCTATCGGCTTGCATCTGATTTGCTAGTTCTGACCGGAGAACGACGGATGAAGGTGGGCTAACCGGCGATAGATGGTGTCATCTTACTTGAAGCGGGTGAAGATGGCACCAGCGGAGGTTCGCAGCGATGGCACACTAGGGGCGGCAGCGACTTGACGACTTCCACTGACTGAATCTGGCCGTTTCAGGAGAGGATGTCGAGAAGCAGGGATGTGCCGAGATCATAGTATTTCCTTTTTTGTTATGTGTTCTCATCTTTGTTGAGGTGTGAGTCTAAGTGCTCTTGTATTCTTTTAGCTGTGTACATTCTTGGTGGATATAGAGGTCGGATTAATGAAAATCCATTATCTAAAAAAAATCTTCTAGAACATTAAGAACATGTTTCTCAATGGGATCTCTATTCTTGTTGTCTTTCTTTTGCCTCAATTTTGAGTTGAATTTCACAAACACAAGGTCTTTCATTATGTCGTGAAGGAGGTTGTTGCGTCTCTTTGTGTGGACCTGCATAGGTTCAGATTTAGTAAGACAAGGGTAAGAGGTCTGAAGAATTACACAAATGGAACATACAAGACTACAAGTGATAATTTAATATTTGAGTAATTCAGTTTCATACTTGTTCATATGAACTCCAAGTTCTCCTGCAACCTGAGGACTGGCTAAGCTCTAGTTTTTTTCCCCGACTAAGCTCTAGTGTAGTCTAAGCTGGTAGCGAACACACAAGCTGGTCATGCTCAGCCTAAGCTGGTAACGAATTGTGACGGTTGATGCTTCTTGCACGGTAAAGTAATTAAGCTATGTCTTCCGTAGGGATGAAAACGGATCGGATACGAACGGATATCACTGATATTACATTTGTTTTCATATTTCTGCCCGTATTCGGATTCGAATACGGATAGTGTCAACCATGCCAGATAAGATACGATTGGATATCGACATCATAAATATATGATTTGAGTATTCTGATACGGATGCGGTATCGAATGTTGAATATCCAGACTCGGATACGGACGGATCTAAACCCCTCTAAACAGATTTGGTCTCGAATACGGTCAGAAAATATCTATACCGTTTTCATCCCTAGTATTTTGGATGTTGCCACTGAAAATTAGCCTAAGGCAAGACTTCTATCTTTTTCACCAGATACGTACACTACTACAGGGACTGACAAGGCATTGACCGGGTCACCACTGCCGGACGTGGAATCGGGAGTGGGCAAGCATTAGTGTATAGAGATATAGACCTAATAACCATAAATTTTAGGTCTTATTTTGATCATAGGGCTAATAGTTAGCTGCTAATAATTAGCTACTTTAGATCCATACTCATCTAGTCGATAGTTTAGTTAATTGTTAGCTGAATACCAACTAACAATTATCTTACTTGTTGTACAAGAACAGCTAATGTTAGCTATGAGCTATTAGCTAGCTAGCTAATGTTAGCTATAAAAATTTTCTCTGCAATTGCCATCTTCTTGTTGCTGTCCTTCTCCAATCCCTTCTCCTTTCTTGCTTCTGGGTGCTCTAGAGAGAGATGTGAAAGTATATAGATGGCTAGAGAGAGAGGTGAATATTTTTATAAATTTTTCTCTACAATTGCACAAACACTAGAGTAAAATAGTTAGTATAATAAGCAAGCCTAATAGCCATTACTTTGTCTAGCTCTATTGCACCCAAATACAAGCCTCCTAAACAATTATAGTAGTGATGTGATCTGCCCCTAGAGCACACAAACACACGCTACAGGCTAGCAACTGCTCTAGTTGTAAACTAGGTACTCTTACTAGCACTAAAACTACAACTACAGATCTACACTAACAAGCAACAACTAGACAAGCTATTGAGAAGACTTTATTCCGACTCTGAATTTATAGTCGATCAAACTAAACTGGGCAAGAGGGATGAATTCATCCCCGTGGTTTAGTTGCTTGCCGCCAACCTACGTTCTCGTTGAGGCGAGTCTCAATATGATGATTCACGCACTAAAACAAAGTCGCTCAAGCTTGACCCTCAATGTGGGTGTTGCAAGAATCAATCAACAAGAAGCACTCCAACTAGCCTCGAGCATTCCACTAGAGTTGCTCTTCACGATCTCTCACATGGTGAGCACAGGAGCCCCTTACAATCTACCGATCGGGGGCGGCCAACAATCACCAACAAGCCCCTCAACAATTTTCAGTCTTTGAGCTGTCTAGGTGGCAACAACTATCAAGAGTAATAAGAAATCTAAGTTTCAAAAGATGAACTAGTGCCACTATGCAAATCAACTAAGCAAATGCACTAGATCTCTCTATCTCACTTTGGATGAGCAATCGAGCAAGGGAGTGAGTGGGAGGTGTTCTCAAGAGCTCACAAGAGCGTTGGTTCAGTTAAAATGCCAAGAGAAGGCCCCAAAGGGCTGGCCATACCTATTTATTGAGCTCCCAAAAAACTAGTTGTTGGAAAGGCTGAAAACAGCTTCTATGGGGTCATCGGGAAACTTCGGTGACCACAAGAGAAGACCCACCGGAAGATGCTTCATGAAGATCTAATGGCTTAGCTTAGTCTAAAAATGATCTGCCCTGATGTTTTTCCCGGTGCTACCTCAGGTGCACCCACCGGAGAATTTTGGTGCTTGCACCCTCTATCGAGGGAAAAATACGTAGCTATTAGGCTTCAACGATCAACTACGCTTTTTGCTTTGGTGCCTCACCAGTGCGGACCATCGGATAAATCCGGTGCATTCAAAACCTTTCTAGTGGCACACCGAGAGCTCCATGGGGTCATCGGAAAACTACGGTGACTACCCACCGAAATTCCAGTGCGCCTAATCAAATCTACTGCCAAGTGAACAATGTTGACGCATGTTTTGGTGCTGGTCAATGTGTGACCACCGAATAAATTTGATGGCATACCCTAGCCTGGTTTAAACCCCTACTACGCACCGCTTCCTCTGGTGCTTCCCCAGCAAGGGCACTGGACTTATCCGGTGAGTGCTGAAAACACTAAGCACAACTTTGCACAAGCATCTCAAATCCACTAACTCCAATATGTTGCAACATGAACATCTTCACCTTAGGCACTGAGTTATCTTTTAAAAATATTTTTCACTTGCATCTCACCACGTCACTAGGTCCAATATATATGCAAAGTCAGTTCATACCAAGTGGCACTTAGATAACCATTTTGGATTAGAGTTTCTCTCTTAATAGTACGACTATCTATCTTAAACCCAACCACACACTCTGTTGCGTCTCAGTTGACGAAATGAAAACCCCTAGAATATACCTTTGCCTTCAGACTTGTTTTCACTTCATCTTCTTCTCTCCATGTGTGAGCTTGCTCCATATGGCTTGATCACCCTTCAACCATCTCCTAACCTTGCTCACCACCTTGGAGTGGACCCCAGCTCAATCACAACTCAATTAAAAGCATTAGTCCACTGATTGTCATTCAATTACTAAAACCAAACTTAGGGCTTTTAAGGTGGGAGGAAGAACTAGAGAGAGTGTGTGTGTGAGAGTGTGGACAGTATGTCCTGGTGCCTCTAACTCGTTCAAGAGATGGACAGCTGGTATGACATGTGGGGCTAGGGGAGAGTAGAGCTGGACAACTCAACTCTGGTGCATGGGATGTTCTGGCGAACTGGCAGTGTCTGTTGGAGTGCCCACTACAACCGTTCACTAGAACCATGCAGGTTCAAACTAAAGAAGTCTGAAATGATGTATTCATGGCCGCCCGTTGGCCAAGGCCAGACCGTCTGCATGGACAATACAGAGCCTAGAATAACCAGAATTTTGTATGCAAGTTTTCTAAATCGAGTTTTAAGTAATAATGATGTTCATGATGTCAATGATTATGCAGTTGGCATGACCGGGTTGTGAGGGCACGTACAACGCCCATCTCTTCCCCGTCTCCGTCTTGGTAATTTTGCACAAAACTCCTCTGTTCCGCCAGGAGACGGGCTCCCCGTCGTCTCGTGAGGCGACGCGGAAGGCCCGTGCTCCGAGGTCCAATCGACGGAGAGAGCTGCGTTGTATGACCGCGTCTTCTCAAGTTGACGCCACGCTCGGATCCCGCGTGGGGCGCCCGTGGACTGTGGTTTGGTCGTGGGATGGTACTCTGCTCCTCGACATGCCGGCCGCGCTGCTCCTGTCGCGTCGAGCCGAGCGCCGCTATGCTTGTTGCCATGCCGGCCACGCTGCGAGGAACGACAAGGCTGAAGCACCCATTCATCACGGCATCCATGGCGGAAGCTGCTCGACGGCACTCATCGGTCGCGTGAAAGCCCTGCAAGGAGTCACTGCTGCATACAGCCCTGTCAGGTCCGGTGAGATGTTGAAGCGCACCTCGCCGACCATCCTCTGCCTTGGCCCTTGCGGCATGGAATCCCTGGTCAGCCGTATGTTGATGTGATTGCTCGTAGGTGTTGATTTCATGATTTGCCTCTGATTGCGGCTGATACTTTGAGCTTCGTGTTCGTGTTGCTAGCTTGCTACTGCCTGTAGTTTAGGTGTTTGTTGAAATGTCAGTAAGCTAAAATGCCTATATTTCTGTCAGCACTATATTTCTCTAAGGATATAGAAAAACAGGAAGGCAACAGCAAGGAAAAGCCAACAGCACATATGTGGTTCTGTGGCTTGTACTAATGTTCGAGTGAATTATATGTGAGTTTAGACTCTTGTGTATGCTAGGTCAGTGTGGAAGTTCCTGAATTTCCAGTTAGTGTGAACCGTATCTTCTATGTTTTAAAAAAAATACTGTAATCATATTCATTTCATTTGAGCTTGATTTGTTTTCTATCAAATAGTAACACGATGGTATACAAAATGATATTCATGATTGATCTTGACTACATGCAATACATTAAATAGTTTGTAGACAGTGAAAGAGACAGTCCATTGTATGATGTGTCTTTTTAGCTGTCTTTTTATCAAATTCGAGACTCTTGCAGATGACCCTCATCTGTGGGTTGTACATGCCCTGATATGTCGAGACAAAAGACTAGGTGTGGTTTACGATTATAAAATATATAGATATATAGATTTTGCATAGCGACAATCAGCGAAAGTAACATAATAAACGAACATAAAAAGTGTACTCCCTCCATCCAATAAAGAATGCAAACCTTACTTCCTGAGTGATCTAACAATCATAAGTTTGACCATGTTTATAAAAAGTAGTACCAACATTCATATCTCTGATATGTTTATTATGAAAATATATTCCATAATTAATCTAGTGATACATATTATGCTTATATTAATCAAACCTAGGATTATTTAATTTCTCGAGAAGTGAGCCTTCTATTTCTTTTGAAACGGAGGGAGTAGATCAAATATCAAAAAAGCTACTCCATACGCTCCAAATTCTAAGACGTTTTTGCTTTTCTAAATGTATCTTTTTTATTTAGACATAGGGTACATCTAAGAGAGTCTCCTAGAATTTTGTAAGACAACTCCATATTTTGAATTTGTAGCAAAAAAAAGGAAAAATATCCTCCAACAGTTTATAAAAGAGCACCTTAAATAAAAAAGTTGCAAAATATCCTCTTTAACTCGTAAGTTTCCGCGCTCAAGAGCAACTCTGTATCTGCTCCCGTCCAACGTGTTTCTTAGGAGATCCGAGTAAATTAGACATATAAGTAAATTAAGAAAAATAAAAGGTTTCAGATGATAAAGCCATAATAAGAGACAAATAAACTATCAAAAATATTTTGTTGGTTAGAAATAGTTTCAAGTCTCCGATACAAAAACGTCGAGGACAAAATTTGAAATTGTTATTTTTTATGTTAACTTGCTAGATCTATTAGTTTAGCAAGTAAAATGTATCAAACTTCTAGGCATGTTTTAAAAGCCAAAACGTCGCAAACCTCCGGGTAACTTTTTCGACCGTGTTATTGATGATTATAAAAAGTTATTATTATATTAAAAATAAAAAAAAAACTAGAAAGACATGCTTTGGGACTGCCCCTAACCGCTGCCCAGCGACTCTAGCCTTTTCCGTCCCTACACCGAGTCCACCCATCGTCCCGTGCACCCGTCTCCTTCCCCTTCCTACACCCCGCACGCCGCACCCCACTCCCAGATCCCACTGCTCCCCAGATCCGCGCCCGAGCCCTAGTCCCCAGACCCGCCGCGGCGCCGGAGCACTCCTCGCATTGGCGTCCGCGGCGCCATGGCGTGCCTCGCGATCTCCCTGCAGCCGGTGAACGGCCCGGACATCCTACTGCAAACGCGGTCCTGGTTCCCCGTCTCCCGCGCCCTCGCCGCCGTCTCCGCCTTTCGCCTCGCGCGCCTCCACCTCGCACGTGGCAAGCAGCAGTCCTCCTCATCCTCCGCCTCCTCGGCCTCGCTCGACGCCATCGGCGACGACCCGCTCGCCGCCGCGTCGGGGCAGCTCGTTGTCGGCGTCGAGTCACAGTACCGCGTGGTGTACCGCCTCGTCAACTCCATCTACGTGCTGGGGGTCACCACCGCAGGCTCCGACCATGCCGCCCCCGCTGTCAACGCCTTCGCCGTCGCCGACGCCGTCAACCAGGCCGTCTCCGTCGTCGTCGCAGCCTGCCGTGGCGTCGACGTCACCCCCGAGAAGGTGCACCGCAAGTACCCCGAGGTCTATCTCGCTCTCGACCTCGTCCTCCACGGCGTTGGCTCCGTCCGCCTCTCCCAGATCCTCGCCACCATACATGGCGACAACCTCGCGCGCATGGTCAACTCCTCCCCCGACGCCGAAGCCCGGGCCCGTGGCGCGGATCCCTGGCCCGCCGTTGAGCACCTCGCGCAGGACCGCCACGCTGCGAGGGAGGGCTTCTCGGGCGCCTCTTTCGAGCTTCCCCAGGAGACGCTCGCGGCTGGTGACGAATTATCGTCTAACATCGCCCCTGCAACCACTGTTGCTACTGGGGATGAGCCACCACCTGAGGAGGCAGCACCTGTGGAGAAGGATCCCTTCGCAGCCAGTGACCTGATTAACAACAAGCCGGAGGAGGCATTGGTGGGTGGATTCAAGAAGAACAAGGAGACTGCCCTTGTGGTTGCTGATCCTGCAGCTGCGCTAGCTGGATTGGAGGTCACGACTTTACCACCAGCTGAGGCGACTAAGCCGACATTTATTGGAGTTGAAGGGTTTGAGGGTGATTATGGTGGCATTGAGTTTGGCAATGATGAGGCTTCACTTGCTGAGGCGTTTGAAGGGCTCAATGCGCCATTTGGTGGTGGGCTGGATGCTTCTGAGTTTGTTACAACAACGAAGAAGGATCACAAGGACAGGGCCGTCACTGGTCTTGAGCTGCTAGTAACAAGTGGGAAGCCACCGAATGCAGCTGCTGGTACTCCATTGGAAAATCTGTTGGTGACCAAGCGTACAGAAATGACTGCTCCTGAGTTGTTTATTGCTGAGGAGATCAATGCAGAATTCAAGGAGTCTATTCTTGTTCGTGTTGGCTTGAAGGGTACAATCTTCCTGCGGACCTTGCCACTGAATAAGGCAGCGGGCAAGGAGACTGAGTTCTCATTTCGTCTTGAGGGCACATCAGGAATGAAGAGGGCTGCATTGCAGAGTAATGTGTTGAGTAACCTACAGAATGGACTGTTCCATGTCAGGACTGTGTCGAAAGAGGAGCCCATCCCCCTCATGAAGTACAGCTTCCTACCGAAGCACTCGCCTCTCCCTTTGAGGATGCGCCTAGTGAAGCGCCACAGTGGGACGTTACTCTCAGTGATGATACAGTACGCATCCAATCCAATGCTACCCCAGCCTCTGAGCAATGTTACATTCATTGTTAAGCTTCCTGTGGATCCCACTCTGCTCAATGTTTCACCCAAGGCTGTGCTAAACCGGGCAGAGAGGGAGCTTAGATGGCATATTTCAGAAATTCCCCTGAAAGGTCCAGCCGGGAGGCTCAGGGCACGGATGCCTGTTGACCAAGACTCCAAAGATGGTGAACTAGAGGTTATTGGGATGGTGAAGTTTGCTTACCAAGGTCCATTCACATTGTCTGGCATTAAACTACGCCCAGCCACTGATGGAATTGCCCAATTTAATGAAGTTGGCCATACCTTCTCCAGTGGGATTTACCTGTGCATCTGATAGGTACCTTCTTGTACTGTAGGTGCTTCTTCACCTGTTTTTATGTTTGTTTGTTTCTACAGCAGGGTGTGAAAATCCTATTGTATGTAGCAAAGTGTGTTTCTTTCTGTGAGGCTGAAATTCTATCACGTTTTTGGGTTGTCTGTTTCTTGATATGTCATTTGTGATTACTTATGAAAGCTACTTTATACATCATCAAGGTTATCATTCATACGAAGAAACAATGTACTGCTCTATTTGATTGCTATTTTATTGCTTCTCTTTTTTCTTAGCATGCATTACTTAGAGATGTTATTGCCTCTGTTCAAAAGAGAATGGCACTGTAATTAGCTAGTATTAGATGATATCTAGTTATTCATGCAGGGCAACTGATCGATTTTTATTACGAAAAGATTGAAACGGTTGCATTCTCTGTTTTTATTGTATGATATCCCTGTTCATCAAGTTAAAGTTAGGAAGATTGCACTAATAGGTTACTCCCTCACTTCCCTCTGATTGCTAATGTAAGTTGATTAGGGACATTGACATGCTCTACAAGGTGGAATTTTTATTGCCAATTTCTATGAAAAATATGTAGCTAAAATCATGTCTTGAAACTATTTTTTATGATATAAGTGTACCAGCATCAATCTTACATTTTCAATCTATCTAGGTGTTCTTATTGTCATGTTCAAAGTTGAAAATAGGAATCCTAGAGTGACTTGTATTACGAGGAAATACCTGTTTAGCAATTAGGATCAAGTTTCAATTTCAGTTTCATATAAAATCCACTGTAGATCTTTCTCTGGAAAGAAGAAGTCCCTACTGATGCAAGTTAACAGTCTTGGCAATGATTAATATACTCGGCTGTATGTATGGCACATTGATATTTCTGCAAATAACCAAAGAGAGAAAGTGACAACTGACAAGAGTATTGGTCAACATATGCTCAAGTGCAATCTTGAGTGTTGGATCTAATCTGATTGGCCCCAAGTGAAGCATTGGAGTTCCCTCATAATTGGGTTGACTTATGCCCAATTAGATTTAGTCAAATTAGAACTTAAAAGTGATAAGAGGTAATTAGTTAGTCAAATTAAAAGTGATAAGAGGTATGGGGGAGTTCCCACTTCTCACTTTTGGGCCACTCAGATTAGATCCAATACACAAGATTGAGTTTGTGCATATATACTCTTATACACTTTATATTTCCTCATAATTAAATTACTGGCAAGCTGAGCATGTTCGTGATTACTGTGCCCCCAGCCAGTTTGGGACACCAAACTGGTTTGAACACCCCTATCTTACTATTGGTTTCCTGGCTGATTATTAGTGAATGAAAATGGTAGTGTATAAACGTTCACATCATTAACCTCAAGTGTCACTCATTTGATACTGAGAAATCTGTGTTTCATTTTTTTACTCTTAAGTAAATTCCTAAACTCCTAATAAGAGTACAAGACGTGATATCCTTATATTGCATACTAATTCCCTTGCACCCATTGATTCATTGAAGTTCAAGTTTAACTGAGATCTTGTGCAAGTCATCATCGCAGTCGCATATTGCTTGTGTCAATACTGGTTAATATGAAAGTTATACTGCCTGTAGTGAGCATGGTCTTATCTTCTTGTTCAGATTTGTTTGCGCTGGAACATTAGATGAATATTGGTACCCTGAACAGATTATTGACAGTAGAAGTCCATTTAGTACAATGGTAATAAAAGAAGTGATGTCCTCAAATGTTTGATCAAAAGTTTGTGTGGTGTCCAATACCTGCATGATCATGTAAATTGTTTACTTAAAAATGACATGAATTTAGTATGTTCATCAGAAAATGTCTTCAGAGTATCTATCATTTTATGTATGTATATATATTGCTATAGAAATTAATAGCTGAACTTTTGTCTGGTAACCCGAGGTGTGTGTGGTGTGGTGTGAGTTTGTATTGGGTATTTGAGCCTTTCTTTTCCCTATCTTAATGCAATGATACGCAGCTGTCCTGCATATTCCAGAAAAGGAACTTTTAGTTCAGAATATATTGACTGGAAGCTTCCCTTCATTTCTGAAGTAACCCAACTAATGTCACATTTTCACTGAAGGTTTTTAATGCTATGGTTATTTCTCAAATTGATGCTTACATTTAGCTGTCAAATATTGGCCTTGGGAAAAGCAATGCCTTGTGATTATGAAGAACTTGTTTTCTAGTTTGTTTGAATCATTTGGAACTAAATAATATGTTTTACTTGGTTTATATAGTTCTACTAAAATTTTATGCATCCTCAGAAACATCCTGAAAAGTATACTTTTTTTTTGAACATCTGAAAAGTATACTTGTTTGCACTACTTGACCCATCCGCAGCCCACAGAAACTTGGTTTTATTTTTGAGACAACTCACAACTTATGCTCCATCCTGGACACAGAGAGATGGCAACGGGCACAAACCCGCTGGGTTTTGCCATCCCAAACCCATACCCATGAACAAAATATCTACCCATTAGAAAACCCATGACCCATCACGGGTTTAATTCTATGCCCAAACCCATGCCCGCTCGGGTCACGGGTACCTAACAGGTCACTCGTGCCCGTGATAACAAGCACACCAATTTTTATATGTTTTATTAGCAACAAGCATGCCTTTTTGGAAAAAAAAATATTTATTACTATATTTCTCTAATACAAAGTACATAGAGCAGTACGGGAAAAAATTCATGACACATGTATTCAACGCTTAGGCACAAAGCCACCAATGTTGCCTTGTTGTGAATTGTGAATTGTCCTACGTCCATGTGCTTATATATAAGAGCTTGGTACTGGTCTTGTTTGAACAGACGAGGTGGGACTATTTCTTCTCTCAGTGAGTAAAGCTAGCAGGCAAACATCACTGCTGTTGTAGAGTGCCAACAAGTCACTATGCTAAATGGGCCGGCCCAGAATTAGACAGGTCTCATGTGCTCTCAAAGTCTCATGTGTGTGAGTGTCATTTTTTTCAAAAATCCTACTGTGTAGTGCCGTGTATTCTTATTTCCTCTTATTTTTTCTCTACAGTTATATACTTTCAGGAAAATTTAAAAATACTCAATTATTGACATAATACATGATAGATCAGGTTTAAAAAGCCCATGGGTTTGGGTACTGTATCCCCAAACCCACACCCACGAACCCGCTGGGTCTGTTTTTTTACCCATTAACCATGGGTAGAGAAGTTGACCCATGCCCTTGCCCTAATAGGGTAAAAACTCATCGGATTTCGGGTACCCATTGCCATCTCTAGACACATGTTTGGTTTTGGCTTTTCAAACCATCTGTATTAATTGAAAGTTGGAATTTCTTCCATCAGTTTATCTTATTTGGGAGTGAAGTATTCTAGGCGCAAACAAAAGGCCCACAAGGAGAAACAGTGTGGCTGAGTCAGGAGTTTCCAGGAGTTCATCATCTTAGTTAGCCCTTCAGGATAATAGATGTCGTATACGAGTTGGTTTGTTAGGAGATCCTTTTGGCAGATGTTTGAGGCAGTAGCATGTAATCCATCCTATATAAGCTAGGCATTGTGTACAACAAACTCTTAAGCAATAGATCTTTCTATCGTGCTCCTCCCTGTGCTTCGTGCCTTTTTTGTTTGCAGTGCATTGTTGTTGGCCCAACAGCTGTGGGTGCAGAGTGCATGGCCACGTAGAGTAGCTGAATATCCCTCCACCATCTCAGTTTTGCCTGTAGCATGTAGCAATGATGTGTGTTATGACACAGAATTGAACTCTGCGCCTGCCATTTCATAGAATCTATCTGCTCTTTTTTTTTTGTCTTCAACACCAAGAGCCTTGTGTATTTATTACTAATTTCATTGATTTGGTAATGCTTAATCTTTTATTTCTTTTTAGAATTTTAGGTTTCCTACCTTGCTAATCTTCCATTTCCCTCTTATATTTTGTATAGCAACTCTAGGTAAAGCTAGGCTGCAAATAATTCTAATACCTTGTCTTTGTATTCCTTTTTCACCCTTTTGTTTTGAAAAAAAGCTGCTAATCTATTAGATTGTTTCTTGTTCCACTCAGAGGAATCTATGTTTTATTACATTCAAAACATTGCACTCTTTTGTTTCTTATGAGTTATTTTTTTATTTAGTTGTGATATTGACTTAACGTGATATTATTTGTTACCATATAATATCAGTTTGTCTGTAGGCCTTTTGATATATCTTGGTTGGGTGTTGTCAGTAAGTGGATTATTCAAGGTCCTGCGGGCCGCTGCAACATTTATTTAATGTTTTTTCTTTACTCGAAATTTTATTGGGTCATTTTAGATGGAATCTTTCTTAATTTTGTTCATCATTTTCTGTGACTATTGTGAGCCATGAGGTTCATGGTTAAGCTTCAAGTTATCAGCTAAGGAGGGCCAAGTTTCTGCAAATCATAGAAATTAGGAGCCTTGTTTTCATATCGGACGAGATGCTACAAAAGGACGGAGACATTGATGAAGATGTTAGGCATAGAATTTCAGCCGGCTGGTTGAAATGGCGTCAAGCTTCTGGCGTCCTCTGTGACAAAAGGGTGCCTCAGAAGCTGAAAGGTAAGTTCTATAGGACGGCGATTCGTCCGGCGATGTTATACGGTGCTGAGTGTTGGCCTACAAAAAGACGACATGTCCAGCAATTGAGTGTAGCAGAGATGCGTATGTTGCGTTGGTGTTGTGGGCACACAAGGAGGGATAGAGTCCGGAACGACGATATTCGGGATAGGGTTGGGGTGGCTCCAATTGAGGAGAAATTGATTCAACATCGGTTGAGATGGTTTGGACATGTCCAACGGAGGCCTCCTGAGGCGCCGGTGCGTAGTGGAGTTCTAAAGCGGGCCGATAATGTAAAGAGCGGTAGAGGTCGACCTAAACTAACTTGGGACGAGTCCGTTAAGAGAGATCTTAAGGAGTGGAATATCCACAAGGATTTAGCTATGGATAGGAGCGCTTGGAGATTGGCAATCAACGTGCCTGAACCGTGACCTCTTTTTGTCTTGTGCTCTTTTTGTCCCTTTTTGTGTCTCCCTGTTTTCTCGTCTCTTTTGGGTTTCATCTCTAGCCTACCCCAACTTGTTTGGGACAAAAGGCTATGTTGTTGTTGTTGTTGTTGTTGTTGTTGTTGTTGTTTTCATATCGGACGACTAATCGCGATTAATCGTGATTAGTCGTCCTTATCGTAACTTCGTGCTCGATAAGGGCATTCGATAAGGTTTGTTCGATCAGAAACCTTATCGTCCGACTAATCGCAATTAGTCACGATTAGTCGTCCGATCAGGCTTACTGGACGACTAATTGGGCTGGTTTGTAGGGAGCAACTCGGCCCACCTTTAGCCGGCCCATTAGGGCAAGAACAAGAGGACTGAGTAAGTGAGTGAGTGACCTACTCCCAGAGCTGCAGCCGCCGCACGATTTCCAGCTCCCGCTCGTCACTTTTCTCCTTCCCGCTCTGCCTCTGCTCTCTCTCGCAGCCGCCGGCGCCGCCGGCACCTCCGCCCGTGTCTCCTCCACCTGCTCGTCGTCCGCAGCTCCGTCCGCGGCTCCGCATCTCACCGTCATCTGCATCTCCGTCCGTGGCTCGGCTCCGCATCTCCGTCCGCGCGTCTACCTCTGCCCGCGCCTCCACCTCCGCCCGCGCCTGTCTCCTCCCCTACCGGAACCAGCTCCGCCCGCCTCTGAGGCTCCTCAACGTCTGGAGGACGGACGCGGGAGGCCTCAAGCATCAAGATGAGCACAGACTCTGAAGGTTAGTGTCTATGTCAGATTGCCTCTGCTACTCGATTGTTGAACTGCTATTAGTTCTTATTTGTTAAAATTTGTGTACTTGGTTAAGTTGTTTTGCCTTGCTCTACTATCTACTACTCTTTAAGGTCTTGTTTTTCTGCTTTTTTGCCTGTTTAACTGACTATATGTTCTTTCTTTGTAATTTCAGAATCAGCCACAACCACAAGTCAGCAGTCAGCAGTCAGCTTCAGCCATCAGCAGGCAGCAGTTACAGGTAAGAGGCCAAATCACCATGATACTGATTCATTATGGGCATGATTACAGGTAAGAGGCCAAATCACCTCGATAATACGATATGAAAACATGGATTAGGAGTCTGCAAATGATCCAATTTTGTTTTGTTGGGTGTTCATAGTTCATATGATGGGATCCATGCATACCACCTGGTTTAGAAGCACTTTTGAACTTTTTATATGGTCCATTGTGTAATGCAGCACCTTGCACCGTGGTACAGGGGTCAGCTTGTCATTCAGGTCTTGCTCTTCATTCATGACAGATGATCTCTCCTACTATGTCAAAAGATGAAGGCAGCATTCATTTATTCCCATTACAAAGAGTAACATGTTTGAAACTGCATCGTCCCAACTGAAGTCAGATTGGTTCAACTGTTTATGGATTTCCTGAGTGGTGATGTAAAAGTTCCCAAAATTGACAGAAGCAGTATCATTTGCCTGTGCGGCTCCATTATCATTGTCTGGTAAGTGATATGGAGCTTATTACTGGACGTAAAGTATTTTTGACACACGGTGACCAGTGGCACGTGCCTCTGATGTGTTTGTTATACTCCATTAGTACTAAGGAGTAGTGCTTAGGCCCTGTTCATCCGGCTTATAATCCGTACTTTTCAGCTTGTTTTTTCAGCTAGAACATTGTTTTTGTCTCACAACAAATCAGCCAACAGTGTTTTTCAACCGGCTTATCAGCACAGCCGAACGGGGCCTTAATTTGCAGCTGCACTTCCCTTGGTTGTATCAGCAGATTAAGTTAGCTATCTTCGCACCGCCATTTTACCTTTGTTATTGAAACTGAATTGCTACCATGTCTTGCTGACTGATGTGGCGCTTGAGGTCACGGTTCCTTCTTCATTTTCAGCTTCATTTAGTGAAATAGTACGTATGTTTTAATCGTTACACCAAAGGGCCGGGGTGGAAGTGATTGTGGTTCATCAGTCTATTGTGTGCTGTGTTGGGAAGGAAGAATGGAATGGAGCAGCTGATGAGGACGCGGGGACTGATCCCAGGCCGCGGGCATGCTCGAGTCCAGGGACGGCAACTCACTGCCAGCTGCGACCTTCATCTGGGGCAGTCATGCGCCAAAGAGGGTTCAGTTCTCCGTGTGGCTGCTCTCGCAGGGACGCATTCAGTGCCCGGGTGAACCTAATGAAAAAGAAGATTGTTGATAGCCCGACGTGTGAGCTCTGTGGGCTGCACGATGAGAGACGGTGGACCACATTTTTGCAGGCTGTGCTTTTGCCAAGGAGTTTTGGGCTAAGATCGGCATAGCCCTGCCCCCAGACGCAACAACCTTCTCTCACAACATCACAACATTTCTAGACCTGCTTCTGTTCCACTTACTCAGTTCAGCACCTTCATTGCCCTGTGCTGCTGGCAAATTTGGAAGCGGCGAAACGGTGCAGTCTTCAGAAATGAGAGGGCAAACCTTCGTCAGACCCTCATGGCTTGTATTTCTGATGCCGCTTTGTGGAAGCTGAGATTTCCAGTTCGACATAGGCCAACTGTAGAAGTATGGTGTGGTGTTTTTTCGGCAGCCATGTAATAAGCAAGCTAAAAATCGATCAGGCTGTTAAAATGATGTTTTTGTAAGCTGTAACAAAACTGCTTACAAATTCAGGTGGGGATGCCCCCCCTCTCCCCGCCTCCCCGGCCTGGCCCGCCTGCTTACTTAGCCGCTCTGGTCTGCTATATATGGAGGACTGGTGGTGGCCTGCTCGGATCTCTACCTGACTGGTACAGCTGAACACGACGCCGTAGTATGTTATCCGTGGGCGGCTGCTCGACGGCAACGCTGAGCAGTACGGCGAGGGAAAGTGGTTGCTCGATGGAGCATGTGTGGACTTGTGTTGGTTGGTGCTCGACGACGATGTCGGAGGCAGTCGGAGAAGGTGACAAGTTGCAGAGCTGCGTGTCGATCCCATAGTTGGTGGCACAGCACGGGAACGGCAGACTCATCCAGAAGAAAATCAAACAAGGAGAAGCTGGGTGGAATTCAGAGCGTTCAAATGGATGCATGACTAAGAAAGTTCAAGTGCGTGCAATTTATTTATGGTGCGATTGTGAAGGGCACGGTTCCCGTGTAGCTTGCCGTTCTGCAGGGAGATATAAAGACACGAGAGTCGTCACATAGAGTATCATAAGCAATCGAGGTGGGATGACATACCACGGTTAACAAACTCAGTGCCATTTATCATCTTGGAAGCACTTGGAAGGGCAGGATGAACTGTGTGAGGTTGGCATCAACAAGCACCAACAGGAAGAATACATCTGGTCTGGGCCGTAATAAGGCCTCCGACCTGAAGATGCCAATCAGCTCACCTTGTAGACGCATCACCAATGCCAGCTTGTTTCCATCACCTGCCTCCACCAGTTTGTTTCCATCACAAATGACCCATCACCAACTTTAAAACCATTGGCACGTGTGTTCATCTTCTAGTCAGTCTGGAACACATGAGTTTACTGTGGGTGCTTAATTTCAGCTCGCATTCTGAATTATCAGCGCCACGTGTGTTTAGCTGTGCAATAGTTTGCAGGTAGTCTTCATAGGGTTCAAACTCTGAATCTTGAGCCAACCATGGATGCTATCTAATAATTGCGTACAACAATATATTCTAAGCATTCCGCTGAGTGTTTATCATCCGGTTTGTTTGGATAAGACATTATTGAGCTGGGTATTCAGAACAGTATTCAGCTGAGTTTGGAGCGGACTGAATTTCAGTTTGCTCTGTCCAAACAACTACAGAGCTTTGTTCTGAAATTTACTGTTTCGGCTGAACCTTTGGCTTACGACTTACCGATGAAGCTAATTTATTTTACTAATCTAAAATCTTATGGGAGATTAAATTTGTAAATGAGATAATGAAACTAATAAATACAAAAATCAAGCAGACTGGATGAGATGGATGGAAAAACTGGTTTGGTTTCAGAGGTTCATGTATTCTAAGAACTGTCTTGTTAATACAAGTTCTACTTGCCTCCATGCATACAAAGAAGATATCCGACACAAAAAAAAAATGAAGTATATATTCATATTTGAGCAAAAAGACAAAATCTTGATATCTGCGAAAAAAAATTGTCCTCATTTGGAAATAGATATAACCATAATGGCAACATCAAAATAATAGACAAATTGACGATGTTACTGGACATTAGTTCATCATTTTCTAATGCTACATACAAATTGGACTTGTCATGAATCATGATGTCATTGTGCATCCATGTTTAATTGACTAACTACTTTTTGAGAAATAAAAAGGCAAAAAAAAAACTATGGAAAACTGGAAACATTATGGACAGACAGAGACAGGTCAAGGCTAATCGACTGAAGAAGAGACATTTATTTCAACAAAAGAATCAAACCTCACCACCATTATTTCAGTGATCACAATAAGTCAGCTCATTGTCCAAATCTCTGACTGATGATGTCTTTGTGCGTATATAGTTCACATCCTACGGCTAACAAATAACTTGAAAGAAAAATAGTATCTCAATCTATCAACTATTCTATACCATTACTGCAGCAATTAACAAGGAATTAACTAGCCCAGTTGGATAGCCATCACGACAACAATAAAACAAAATGCTCGTATATTAGATATTCTAAGCACACGATTTTCATCAGAGAGAATTCACATCGACAGTTACTCATAACTAAATTATTGATCTCAACATTAATCTTGGATCAGCTAAACTATATACGAAGTCGTTTTAAAACTCGCTCTGTCTGGAAGTAAATTCAAGGCTGCCACATCCATGAAGAACCTTGAGCAAAATCACCCCATATCTAGAGTGAGAGAAAAATAGCTAACATACGCTAACGAATCCTATACTCATATCAAAACGTCAGATTCAGATTTTAGTGATGTAATAAAAA
This sequence comes from Saccharum hybrid cultivar R570, assembly GCA_038087645.1. Classification (NCBI taxonomy): domain Eukaryota; kingdom Viridiplantae; phylum Streptophyta; class Magnoliopsida; order Poales; family Poaceae; genus Saccharum; species Saccharum hybrid cultivar. The sequence goes on along the minus strand of JAQSUU010000606.1, from coordinate 2,550,152 downwards.
TATTTTTGCAGCAATGTGGTTACCAGCTAATGTTCTATCACCTCATTATTCATTGATATTAGACTTGCCAATTACTTGTAAATGATAGAAGACCACAGAAGGAAAATGATTGAAACAGAAAAATATTGCTTAGCTTGTAGATAAAAACGTCATAACATTAATTAGATACCATCGATCCATATATGGTGTGGCAGTCAGCCATCACCACTAACAAAAGACAAGTTTTGCAAAATGTAATACCCTTAGCCCCTAATCAGGGCCGAGCCCCATGGGTGTGCGAGAGGTGCGGAGGAACAGGCCCCCTAAATTCCAGGGGGCCCACAGGTCGTCATCCCACCGCGCTGTGATAGATCGATGTTGCAAAAGTACCGAGCACCCGGCGCACGGTAGTTGCCGCTGGTTGATGTTACTTGACTACATTACATCCATCACTCCATGATGTGTGCGAACCGTGAAGCAAGTGACTACTCTTGAGTACGTAGTGACTACTCGACCTAGGGGATCAAACCAATACAATTAACTTTTCTAGGATCAAGCCCAGCACACGGAGATGCAGCTAACTTTTCTAATGGGTACAGTAGTAGCACCATGATCCAGCGACAACGCCCTATATGCAATTTTAATCTTCTCCTTCAATTTAAATTCTAGTATATCATTTGTATGATTATGTCTAATATTCCAACACTAAGACATGTCTTCAAGCAAATATCAATCTACTTAAGAAAACAACAAATAATAGATCAGGATTTAACTCAGTTTTGAAAAATAGTTACGGAATGATTATTATAAAAGAAAATAGGCACGTGAAAAAGGGTCTTGGTTTAGGGTTTCGTACAGGGCCCTGAATTTTGCCGGCTCGGCCCTGCCCCTAATATCCCTTAAAACAAAGCTAACAATTCAGAAGGATGGTTCAAACGGTGACCTAATTGGACAACCAAAGAAAACTAAATCTTGCGAGATTTGGCTGCTTCCTCCAAAATCTCTATAGTGAGAGCAGGGCATTCTCTTTTGAGGTCCTTATACCCTTGGCTTGCGACCACCTCATCCATTCTGTTTGAAGAATTGATGAATCGAAAGCAGGCATCTTTAAGCTTGCTGCAGTGATACTGATCAGCTAGAATTAAAGTGGTTGCGACACTATCAATGGCAAGCTTCTTGCAAAGAATGTTCTCGCACATCAACTTCATCCTTTCCAAGCCGTACCTATCAGCAGCGACAAGTAAATGCTTGGACATCTCTTGATGGTCAGTTGCATCAAGATCATTCATGATGGGCAAAGAATCAGTGTAGATGAAGTGCAGCAAGGCCTTGAAAGCAGGAGGCTCTATATCTTCAACTACTATGCTCCCCTTGTTGTTCCTCATGGGTCCATAGAGCTCAGCCTTGAAAACGGGCGATCTCATCGCAAGCACAATTCTGTGGGCTTGGAACACCTCTTCTTTAACCCTGAATGTCACATCCACCCCTTCCTCCGACTCCAGAAGCTTTTGAAGATCATCTTGCAGATTCGGTGGTGGCACATCAATCTCGCCCACCTTGACTACAGCGAGGTCGCACTCGATCTCGAGGCACTCGTCCTTTAGGTATCCTAATGCTTCCAGATCGCTCTTCATGATGAACTTTTGGGCGCCCCAGTTTGAGATTTCATGGTTGAATACCATCTTAGTTGAGAAAAAGGAGGATGAAAGCCCAGTGGCCTGGTTAACCAGCCTGAAGTCAAAGAGCACAGTCGCCTCAGTATTTTGGCTCATGAGCTCGAAGAAGACGGCGGCGTAGTCCTTGTGCTCGTCGATGTTTCCGTTAGGATAGTATCTGATGGACCAGTTGTGGCCGCCGGCGGAGAAGGTGGCAGAGCGGACGAACATCCCGACGCCGAAGCCCTTGTGCACGCTGCTGCCAACGACCGTGAACGAGTGCGTGACCCGCGCGGACTCTGCTGCGGCACACATCGACGCTGTTCTCGTGCTTGGCCTCTCTGGTGCGGCAGACATTGGTGGCGTTGCGCAGAGAAGCTGAGGAAGAAGGGAACGGCGGCGAGGGTTTTCAGCGAATGCTTCCGTCCCCAACACGAGACAAAAAGGGGGGCTGCTATGGTTCGGAAGAAGCAAGCCGCCCGCAAATTAATTACTCAGACCGAGTGCTCGGAGGCTGTCCGTGTTTTTATCGCAAATGGGCCGAATTCTGATATTGGACCAGAGGAGGCGGATCGTTTCTTCTGTACATACCTGCACATCCCATGTTTTTCAAAACTTATAAAAGTGCTATTGTTGTTAAACCAAGCATCTAAATTAAATTCCGATTACGGGTTTCTTGCAATAAATGCTTCAAAATAAGATTTTACATGGATATATTTAGATAAAATTTATTAACGAACATTTATCTTATGATGATAGAATATTTTCATTTATTGAGCAGAGACAATGTTCTAGATTCAGAGAACAATATTCCGTATTTATAAGAAAAATGTTCCCAATTTATAAGAACATATTCTAGTTATAGGTTCATGTAATTGGTATTATAATATACAAAAAAATAAAAATATAATAAAAAAATATAAAATATATAGAAAAAGTAAATAAATGCATACATAACATAAATAAAAAATATTAAAATCTAGTGCAAAGCATAAAGAAAAACACGTAGTAGAAAAAAAATTAAAAGAACATCACATGTGTACTTTTCAAACATCCTTAAATATATTGTAGAACATTACATATATACTAAGTGGACATTATTAAATACATATAGAACATCACTACATACATCATAAAACATCGTGTGTGTATATATATATATATATATATATATGACGTGCGGCCTCGGCCCGAGGCTGGGAGCTTGGGAGGATGCAGCCCCGCACTGGGCGCTTGCGGACCCACGTCGGGTGGCTACGGCGCCGTGCCAGGAGCCTGTGGCCCCCGCACTAGGAGCCTGCGACACCGCGTCGAGCGGCTGTGACCCCGCACCAGACGCCTGCGGCCCCGCGCCGAGAGCCTGCGACGCCGCGTCGAGCGACTACAGCCCCGCACTGGGCGGCCGCGCCCTCGCCTCCTCCATGTCCGATAGGGTTTGGGACAGATAAACAAATCGATCCTGCCTCTCTCTGTGTAGTTTGTCGAGGGTATTTTGTTCTTTGCACAGGCATCTCACGGTGAACTCTAATGGAGATGACAGAAATGTCATATAAGAAAGAAAAATTGAGAGAGTGGACAAATGAGAAAGATTTTGAGTTTAAGTTTCAAATAGGAGAGCACAACTTTTTTCGATGTCAAATAGAAAATTTTATTACGTGAAAACATCAATAAATACAATATAGAATATCACAAGTATATTAAGTGAACATAATAAAAGAACAGCATACAACATCACATGTGTACTACGTGAACAACATAAAGAATATCATAGAACATCATATGTATACCACCTGAACATGGTAGAACACAACATAGAAAATTAAATGTATATTATGTGAACATCACATATATAGAAAATAAAAGGTAAAAAGTAAAATGACTAAAGCAATTAATTAGAGTAAAAAACAAAGAAGAAAAATACACATGAAAACATGATTAACAAATGATAAATATATAGAACAAATAAAATAAATGAGTAACTTAAATAAGAATGGGAAAAAACAAAAGTAAAGAAAATCACATGTATACACGAACATGATATGTATCTCATATAACATATGAAATGAAAAAAACATGAGAATAAAAAATGAAAAAAATTCATAGAGTAAATTAAAGAAAGAAATAAAAGTAATAATACACAAAATAAAATAAAAATTACAAATAGAACAAAACAAAATTAAATATAATAATTAATTAGAGTAAAGTAAAAAGAAATAAATTAAAGATAAAAAATATAAGGAAAATAAAAGGAAGAATAAAAGACCACAAAAACAAAAAAGAAGAAGTAAAGAAATAAGAAAAGAAAACTAAAAAGAAGATACATTACACATGCACAAATTATTTGTATAGTTAAGCAAAGCCAAATGTTTTGGTATGTGATGTAATCCACATAAATGCAGAAGACACATCACAAATACACAAAGTTACAATGTAACTCATACAAATTCCGAAGAAACAAAACAAATGCCCAGTAAAAAAATTAACAGACCAAGATGAGTTGTATATACATAAGTGTGTGTGTGAACGTTAAAGCTAAAAAGATAAAATAGAAATATTTATAGTAAACTAAAAAAAGAGAAAAATAAAAAATAAAAATAAGAAAATCCACATAAAACTTAAAATAAAACAAAAATTAAAAAATAGAAAAAGAAATAAAACAAAAAATAAAACTTGAAAATAAAAATAAAGTAGATAAATAGTAAGTATAATTAAAAAGAAAGAAAAATAAAATATGAATGAAAAAACATAGAAAACTAAAAAGAAAAGAAAAAGAAAGAATAAATAGAAGCAAGAAAAAAAGAATAAAAAGAAAACAAAAGAAAAAATAAAAGGAAAGGTAAGAATAAATAAGAAAAGAAAAGGAAATAAAACAAAATAAGAACAAAAATCATAGAAAACTAAAAAGAAAAAAATAAAGAATAAATAGAAGCAAGGAAATAAAACAAAAAAAACAAAAAAAGGAAAAATAAATAAATAAATAAATAAATAAGAAAAAGAAAAGAAAACATCAACACAATCGTCAACCTATAAAAAACAACCGTGTTTGATTGGCCGAATAGAAAAGCACCGTACGTGCCCGCTACCTCTGCCTACTGTTCGGTGCAGGGCTCCAGTCTGGCCATTCGAACCGGATGATTCCCGGACAAAAAGCTCACTGACTCTTTGGTGGCCCACTTGGGGCTCGATAAAATTCTTTAACCTCATGCTTGCAGCTCACTGTCAAAGCCCGTTCTGCTTCTCGGGTCTGGGCGTGAGCAAATATTTTTGGCCATACAGCAGCATAGACACAGTTGTATTTGTTACTCCCTTTGTTCCATGTTCCAAACAGTAAGGCGTTTTAGCTTTATATTTCTTTTACTCTACATCTAAATATATAACTTTTCTAAAGGAGTACACTGTAAGTTGGACACCATAAGCTCAAAGTTCTTCTGGCAAGGAACTGAGGATTCTTTTAAGTACCACATGGCTAAGTGGGTTTCCGTTCGCAAGCCTAAGGTGCATGGAGGAGTGGCGATTATAAATACATGATGAATTAGTGCTTAGTTACTAAGTGGATTTGGAAGATTGAAAACGAGTCTAATGAGCTATGGTATAGACTACTAGAAGCAAAATACTGCATAAGGTAAAACATTTATTCCAGTGGGTGTAGAATACCATGTGAGGAAGGGAGACAGAGTAAGATTTTGGCATGACTCATGGATATGTGTTATTCCTCTCAAAATCCAGTCCAGGTGTATTTTAAGATTTGTTTGAAACCTGATGCTACTATGTGGGAATTATGCGATGATGGGGATTGGAATATGTTGGTATTTCTTATGCTCATGTAGAATATTCCACTAGCGCACAGACTACCGTTATAGCATTTCACTCAGGAGTATTCCAGGGTATCATATTTATCCCTAGGAAAGCAATGGTGAAAGAACATGATAGCTAACTATGGTGGATCCACTAACTAATATACCAACTAAACTAGAGTGGGGTAAGGGATATATATGATATGAGCAATGACACACATGGGAGAAGTTCCAATGATAAATGAGTAGTCTAGCGAGCGAGCATAAGGTTTCCAAAGATCTATCTCTACTTGCATGGTTCTAGCTTAGCAAGACAAGTTACATCAAGCAATATCAAATGTTCATACACAATTGCACTTCAGGTCACTAGGCCACTTAGCAACGGAAATGGATGAGAAGGGTGCTAAGCTACCAAGCACAAGAAGACTTACGTTTTAAGAAATTGTCTAAACGTGGTGGAACACAGAGATTAGATAGGGTTGTCACCACCTGTTGACTACCACATACAAACCGTAGGGCAAGCCGCAAGCACAGGTAGTCTAGACACCATGTCTACACTTTATCTTACTACTCTAATCTGAATTCTGGTGACATTGATTAGAGCACCGAGTTAAGGGCGGTGAACCAGTGCAAAGGTATAGTACCATTATCTTACTATCATACAACTATGATTATGCTAGCAACTAGTACAACACAACTAGTCTTGTTTCAATAAAGTAAACCTCTAAGGAAAAGTAGAGACGATAATTGTATATAAACTCAAGTCTTACAAAGAGAAAAAGGAATACAAGAACCATACCAGACCTCCTTGAAGACTAGAGCTGGAGACCCTAACTTCCACTATACTAACTCTACTTACTAGTACTACATTTTGAGAGAGATGGAGAGCTTCTTCTATGGCATGTTGTGAGTGAGGGGGACCCTTCTATTTATAGTCTTCAAATACGGGCCCATGGATCCACCTGAAATGAAGAGGAGTCCTTGGATCAAACCGACATGAAGCCACCGGTGGGAGATGAAGGGAGGTGTGCTTCTTTGCATGCTTCCATGCAAGAAGGCGGTGGCCATATTTGGGTGGTCGACCGACCATATGAGGGTCGGTCAACCCCCTCCATTGGCCTGTGGGTCCTCCCCTCTGGTGGGATGCATGGTCCGCCTGTCCTTGACTTATTTGTGTGGTGTTGGTTCGCTTGGTGGTGCAAATTCTTGATCATATGGGCCATCCAATCCTTGGGCAAAGCATCAACACCATACACAAGAAACACAACTTGCATCCTATGGTTGGGAGTGTCCCAAAATGTGTTTGGAGGATTGCCACCAAGCTTGTGGGCCCAATTTGGGGTTGACCGACCCCACCTAGGGTCACCCAACCCTAGGGTGTGGCCCCTCGGCCACACTTTGCTTCATTTCACCTCCTACATAGTCACATAGAAATACTCCATGTACACATGGAACTTTGTTATTTAAATAAAATATACTCATGATATGCTTATCTTCCTTTTATTCTGAGGCTATTGACGGTGTTTTGAGTATGTGAAATTACTAGAAGTATACCCGCACGTTGCTACAGGATATTCCTAAAAATAAATCTGTTATATACATAGCATTAATATATAGTATTCTGTAACAACAACAACAACAACAACATAGCCTTTTGTCCCAAGCAAGTTGGGGTAGGCTAGAGATGAAACCCAAAAGAGACGAGAAACAGGGAGACACATAAAGGGACATAAAGGGCACAAGACAAAAGAGGTCACGGTTCAGGCACGTTGATTGCTAATCTCTAAGCGCTCCTGTCCATAGCTAAATCCTTGGGGATATTCCACTCCTTAAGATCTCTCTTAACGGACTCGTCCCAAGTTAGTTTAGGTCGACCTCTACCGCTCTTTACATTATCGGCCCGCTTTAGAACTCCACTACGCACCGGCGCCTCAGGAGGCCTCCGTTGGACATGTCCAAACCATCTCAACCGATGTTGAATCAATTTCTCCTCAATTGGTGCCACCCCAACCCTATCCCGAATATCATCGTTCCGTACTCTATCCCTCCTTGTGTGCCCACAACACCAACGCAACATACGCATCTCCGCTACACTCAATTGCTGGACATGTCGCCTTTTTATAGGCCAACACTCAGCACCATATAACATTGCCGGACGAATCGCCGTCCTATAGAACTTACCTTTCAGCTTCTGAGGCACCCTTTTGTCACAGAGAACGCCAGAAGCTTGACGCCATTTCAACCAGCCGGCTGAAATTCTATGCCTATACTGTATAAATATATATGAATTTGACCTGTATGTTATTTTATTGTATCAGATCTGGTAAAAAATTGATACGCTAGTAGAAGAAAATTCAATAGAATATTTGATTACATTATAGAGGAATAGATGATGAAACAAATAGCGTATGTAGATGACTTGTATTTTATATTAAAGTTAAAGATTTAAAGTATTACACATGATAGAGATGACATAGACATTGTTTTGTAATTAATAAGGGATGACACGTACTTAGTGGGGAATGATGTGGACACCTTACATGAAGAGAAAAATCATCTAGTGTGATTTAGCTTTATAAGAGTATATAGATGACATTTTCACCATCAACAAGATCCCCCAAGCTTAACCTTTGCTTGTCTCAAGCAAAAAAATTATACTTAGCCTCGGTGGATCAAGAGTTGCTACTATGTTTACATTTCAAAAGTACCATGTGTACAACAAACATACTCTTTCTTGATTGAAAATTTAGCAATGTTGAAAACTCACCCATATTACCTTAGTCTTTCATGGGGCAAATGGCTTTTTCCTTTGTCATGGGTGGGTGAAAGACAAAACAACTTGACTTGAGCACTAGTTTTCTTATTCCTCATAAGTTTCATACCGGTGGTTTTGTAACATTTTTTTTCATAAGAAAACTTAAGTTCCTCGTATGTTACTCTCATGTCACTCATACGGTATATGTTTCCTCACCGAGGCATATTTTCATGTTGCCTTCTGATCCTACTTCTAATGACATATGTGGAGCTTTGAGTAGGATAAAAAGATGTAGCATACTTATCTTGCATATATTGTACGGTCAAAACTTGGATCCAAGGAGAGAAGTGCCATACTCATAGATCAAGATCTGCAAGTGTGTGGAACATGGTATATGAAAAAATACTCCTTTATTTAATACGATCTCTCTCTATCTTATTATTTTTAGACATGGCTATCCTTACTCTTTTTTCTATTCATGATCCTTCGTATGCTCACATTTTTTTCAACACTTGGACCTTTATCTGTCCATTTTTTCTTTTCTTTTCTCATACTTTTGCATAGCCTTATGTCTCTTATACTAGAAACATATTTGGAGAGAGATCACAACTTTAGAGCGTGGAGTGTTTATTTTGTGGAAATGAAAGGCATGCTTTTTTGCGTACTTCTAGTGTAGAAGCAGCACATATGTCGCGTGTACGTGATCTTGATCTTGGGATCATGACAAGTCTCTCAAGAAGGGTCAACAAGACTTGACAAAACACAAAGCAAGTAGCTTATGTAGAAAACTTATATCATGGAAGATCATATATGGCATTGGTAGGAATTTATCACCATCGAGAAACATTAAGGTTTTCATTATTTTTTCAAAAGAACACTTCGATAATCATACTCATTTGGAACAAGATTATAACATCTCTTATCTTGCTATCTCATATCCCACAACAACTTGAACTTAGTTACAGCATTTTAACCTCACAAAGTTTTAGATTCATGATGGTTTTATATGAGCCAAAGAGTCCAAACTTAGAAGAATATCAAGATGTAAACTAGGCACTAAAGAAACATAAACAGAGCAACTATTCATCACTTCCAAGATGGGAAGAATGAGGTATTCATGAAGCATATGAAAAGGAGGTCTTTTCGGTCCTTTTTATTTAGAATTTTTTTAGATGCAATAAATCAAAAGTGAAGGGATAAGAACATGTACCTTAGTGGGAGAGGGGCTCCTCCCCAAGCTTGTTCTTTTCAACGCCCTTGCATTTCCATGGTTAGTGGGGAAGGGGCTCCTCCCCCAAGCTTGCTCTTTTCAATGCCCTTGCATTGCCATGGTGTTGGTGTTGTTGCTTGAATTGCACAATAGTATTACTTCTTGTCACCCTACCTATCTTATGTAGAGGGTTCCCTTGCGTTGCCATGGTGTTGGTGTTGTTGCTTGAATTGCGCAATAGTCTTACTTCTTGTCACCCTACCTGTCTTGTGTAGAGGGTTCAGGTCATCGCACATGAGGTGTGTGCATGTGGCAGAACCTTCATTTGCAATGATCTTGGTTGGGCTCAAGCATCGTATCTTGGTGTCTCCATCTTGTGAGATTTATGAGCTGCTTTATGTCTTGATGAGTCTTCAATTGCCACTTGTTGCACCTTCTTGTGTACATCATGATTCTTGCAACAAGAGAGAACAGACACAACTAAGAAGCAAGGGATTAATGTTAGCGCTTAGCATCCAAGTTTGATGTTCTTGCAGGGCATAGTTGCCACCACAAAGAGCATCCTTATGGGTTATTACACCCCACAACATTCTTGGCGAACACAAAAAAAGGTCAAAACAAGCTTTGCAAAGGGAAACCAGAAATGCCAACTTTTTTGTTCTTTTGTTTTTACAACTTGAGAGAAACTTGCACTACAACTTTAGAGAGCAGGATGGCTCAAGAGCAAGAGAGAACTCTGGTGATTTGGTGCAAGGAAAATGAGCTGCCAAGCATGCTCTTTCATAGCCACAATGGGAGACATGTTGGAGGTGTCATAGGGGAGTCGACCGACCTCTCAATTTGACCTAAAAACTCAATTTTTTTGTGGAAGCTTTTTTGAAGTTTTATGCAGGAAACAAAGTTGGGTTCTTGAGAATTCAAACTTGAAAAGTCCAAAACAAAAACGCAAAGGAAAAGTGCAATGGAGAATCAAATGTGGATACATATCGAATTACCTGTTGGCGAGGGCTCTTGGTTTCTGGTCCAATGAGGAGGGCTTTCTCCATTGAATTCAACTTCTTGATCTTTTGATTTTGGTTTGGCAAATTCATTTGTGTTGGAGTAGGCTTCACCTCCTTCTTCGTCATGTCCTTAGTGGGGAATTCTTTCCTCCATACTGTGCTCTAGGATTTTCCATCTTGTTGAGGAAGGAACTTCCACTTGTCATGTAGTTACGCTTCATATCTTACGATAGATGGATGTGAGTATCGAGTTCACTATTCCCATTTTCTTTGATTTCATCCCTACAAAAGATTAATGGACAACACAAATCTGAGGGATTGTAGAAGAGGTTTGGAAACATGGGTGGTTATCTTTGGTCAACTTTTTTTTTTCACCTATGCTAAAGAAGAGTTGATTTTAATGTTCGGTTAGCGTAGACCCTTTTTCCCATGTGTTGAACTATTTTCACTTAGTTTCACCAGATTCTTCAAAACTCAAATAAGGTCAAGGTGAGATGTGCAAAACTTGTTTGAAAGGCACCACAAACCTTGACTTACCTCCGAAAATGGTCTCATGACTCACCCACCAGAATTTAGAAAGTTTCCTACAGTTGTTAGTCCATATGTGCAACAAAATTCTATATAAGTAATTTTTAGTTCAATCAAACTAGACACCATGTCAAATTTGATTAAGGAAGACTATTTAACCTAAGACCATGCTTAATTTAAAAGTCTATGGAAGTGTGAGAAAACACCCCAAACTAAAGCATACTAGAATATAAAAAGAAAGCAAGATAGACTACATAAGATTCATTCAAGCAGAGGTGAGAGCATGAATGGTGAAACATTGGATTATTTTTTTCATTTTTATATTTTGACACAAAAAGATGCAAACAAGGTGGATTAATGCAATTAAACATTATATGGTTTTGGAAACGAAATCTAATTAAACGAGTGATATGCATGAATGTCTAAGCATTAGCCTTCTCTCGTAGCGTGCATCAGTCGATTCCATACTGAATGGCATAGCCAACATATAGATCCTTTGGCCCCGTTTAACTTACGTCTACTATGAAGCTAAATTAAGAGCATCCAATAGATAGATAACAAATAAAATTTGCCATCTACCTAGACTAGGCATGACTCCCGTATACAACTCAAAGTCTAGGGGCCACCTAAAGAAAGCACTAGGTATTTGATGATTCAATCAAATATGCAGTGGTACGAATAAAAAGGGAAAGATAACTCCGAGTTGCCTCCCGGTAGGTGCTCAACAAAATTTTTAAGTTTGTGAGCCAGACTATCTCACATACCTTGATCAATTTCGCCATCAATTGTGAGTGCCTTTGTTCCATCACATATCATGATTTTGTTCTTTTTTTCCGGCAACCTTCTCTTCATTTCTGCACAAGGTTAGAATGTATACATATACAAACCTGTGAAACGACATGGTTGCAGTGTCGATGGTTCATGAATACCTAGCACCTTGGGCTCTTAGATGATTTTTTTTCTTGTGGAAAAACACCATAAGATTGAAATGGTTGATGTCTTGTTTATTCCAGACTCAACAAGACATGGGTAATCCCACAAAAGCTAGTGGTAAGTAAGATTAGTAGACATTATCAAATCTTTCACCAATTGCTTCCTCGGCAACGGCGCTAGAAATGTTTGTTGATATTTCTTATGCTCATATAGAATATTCTATAAGTGCACAGAATACCATTGTACCATTTCACCCAGAAGTATTTCAAGGTATCGTGTTTATCCTTAGGGAAGCAAGGTTAAAGAACATGATAGCTAACTATGGTGGATCCACTAACTAATATACCAACTAAACTAGAGTGGGGGTAAGTGACATATGATATAAGCAATAACACACACAAGAGAAGTTCCAATGATAAAAGAGTAGTCTTGTGAGCGAGGAGGACAACGGCGACCATAAGATTTCCAATGATCTATCTCTACTTGCATGGCTCTATCTTAGCAAGACATGTTACATCAAGCAAGATCAATATTCATACACAATTGCACTTGCGGGTCACAAGGCCACTTTGCAACGAAAAGGAACGAGAAGGGTGCTAAGCCGCCAAGCATAAGAAGACCTACATCACAAGGCCACTTTGCAACGAAAAGGAACAAGAAGGGTGCTAAGCCGCCAAGCATAAGAAGACCTACATCACAAGGCCACTTTGCAACGAAAAGGAACAAGAAGGGTGCTAAGCCGCCAAGCATAAGAAGACCTACGTTTTAAGAACTTGCCTGAACGACTTCGGGTCGCAAAGCCACTTTGCAACGAAAAGGAATGAGAAGGGTGCTAAGCCACCAAGCATAAGAAGACCTATGTTTTAAGAACTTGCCTGAACGTGGTGGAATACAGATATCAGACATGGCTGTCACCATCTGCTGACTACCACATAGAAATCGTGGGGGAAGCCGCAGACAGGTAAGCATATAGTCTAGACATCATGTCTACACTATATCTTACTACTCTAATTCGAATTTCGGTGACGTTGATTAGAGCACCGGGTTAAGGGCGGTGAACCAACGCAAAAGTATACTACCATTATCTTACTATCATACAACTATGATTATGCTAGCAATCAGTACAACCAACTATATTTTGGAGCAGCGGAAGTACTTATAGTTTTCAGAAATAAAAAACACCACAAAATGAAAACTGAAACAGTAAAAGCATACTAGCCTGTAGATCAAAATGATTATATGGACATTAGTGAGCAACATTACCATGGATCCATACATTTCAAAATAAAATACCCTCCCACTATAATCTTTCCTGGGACAAACTAAGAAATCTTTAATATAAAATCTATCATTTCAGGTTGATATTTATTTACCAAACTAATTCAGAAGTTAACCTTGCAAGAACAATGCAAACTAAATCTTGTGAGGCATTGCTGCTTTCTCACATATCTCTGCAATGAGGGCAGGGCATGCCTTTTTGAGGTCCTCGAAACCTTGGCTTGTTGCCACATCAACAATTCTATAAGAAGAGTTGATAAATTGAATGCAAGCATCTTTGAGCTTGTAGCAGCAACACTGATCAGCTGCAGCTAGAGTGGCAGCCACATCCTGAACAGCAAGCCTGTTGCAAAGGATGCTCTCACACATCAACTTCATCCTTACCAATCCATACCTATTTGCAGCCACAAGCAAATGTCTCACGATTTCATCATTCTCATTGCCATCAAGATCACCCATAGAGGGCAAAGAATCAGTGTAGATGAAGCGAAGCAATGCCTTGAAAAAAAGGAGGCTCTATATCTTCAACTATTATGATCCGCTTTCTCTTGTCCCTCGTAAGCTCAGCATTGAAGACAGGCGACCTCATCTTTAGAGCCTGTTTAGTTGGTGAAAAGACCCAAAAAAAAGTTTGCACAGTAACTGTCACATCGAATCTTTGGACGCATGCATGAAGCATTAAATGTAGGTAAAAAAAATAACTAATTGCACAGTTTGTCTGTAAATGTCGAGATAAATCTTTTGAGCCTAGTTAGTCCATGATTGGATAAATTTTGTCAAATAACAACGAAAAGTGCTACAGAAACTTTACCCAAACTTTTTCACCATCTAAACAGGCCCTAACTCCAGCAGTTTGCCAAGATTATCCTGCAGATCTGACGGTGGCAGATCAATGTCGTCCCACTTGATAACGGTGAGATCGCACTCGATCTCGAGACACTCGTCCTTGAGGTATCCCAACGTTTCCAGGTCGTCCTTCTTCATGAACTTTTTTCTACCCCAGGTTGTGATTGTAGCGTTGTGAACCGCCTGACATGTGAATACGGATGTTGAGATCCCAGTTGTCTGGTTTACAAGCCTGAACTCGAGAAGACTCCTAGCCTCAGTGTTTTTACTCATGAGCTCGAGGAAGACGGAGACGTAGTCCTTGTCGTCCTCGGTGTTTCCATCTGGGTAGTAATGGATGCACCAATTGTGGCCTCCGGCGGAGAAGGGGGCAGAGCGGATGCACCTTCCGACGCCGAAGTTCTTGTGGAGCCCGTTGCCGACGATGTTGAACGAGTGCGTGACCCGCGCCGTCTCCGTTGCGACGCACATCGATGCTGTCCGCGTGCCTGGCCTCTTGAGTGCCGCAGACATGGAGGCGTTTACGCTTGCGGCGCGGAGGAACCGAGGGTTGCGGGGAGGTGAGGCGGCGGCGGCGATGGCGAGGGGAGTTGAGGCGGCGGCGAGGATTTTATCAGCAAGCAAGGAAGCTAGGTTCCCCCCGAACCTCGGTGACGGATGGAAGGAAGCTATTCCCTTTTCTTTCGCCTAGACAGTTTGAGCCCAGCAGCGGCATCAGAGGCGTTCTATTCTCGGCCCAGAAAGCCCAATTCTATTCTCGTGGGCGTTCTCCAACGGAGATGAAGAAATCGCCAGTGACGTAATAAACTCTAAAACTAATTTAAAAAACGTCAAAACCTAGAGCTGTGCATGCTGTGAGAGATTAGTATTTAAAAGATGTGCGAGTCTAGTCAATGTTCTCTCTAGCTCGTCCAATAGAATTTTATTTAGAGTAGCAATTTGGTCCCTGTTGGCGACGCCATCATGGGAAGCAAGTGGATCAACTATGGGCATAATTGGGTTGCGTATCGGTCTAGCTTGGCTTGTCCCTGGGAGCCAGGCTCCCGAGAGATAGGCTGAGCACATACAACACTACCATATTTGGTTGCTTGCATGCTTGTCCGAGTTGATATGGAGTTTGGTTGCCCGTATAAGGATATATTACATGACATAAATTATTATTGCTTGAGCTAAATAAACGCATCATCATAATATTTATTATGTGCAACTATTTTTTATTGCTCTTAAATTATCATATTGTTCCTTAAAATTATTTGATATACATTAATATCAATTATTAACATATACAATTTATGCATTAACCATGTCGGTATCTGAGTAATTGCTCGATGAGCCTGGCCTTGGAGAAACACTCAAAATCATCATATCATGGGAGCCAGCTTGAGGAGGGTGTTGACACTTAAAATTGTCCAAAGCGCATAACGGATTCTGCCATCATGCTTCTATCGCCGAGACGGTCAAAAATCATACTTAGATCAGCACATTTAGAACGTGGATGAAGAGAATAGCTTTTTAGGGGGCTGACCTAACCAAAACCGGCCTAGGTGGTTCCCAAGCTGGTTTTGCAACTTTCTCAAATCGAGGAATGGATTGCACCATTGCATTTTTCTCTCGTCAAGCTGATAAAAAAACATATATGATTCACATCGTTTCGAGTCCGGACGAATTAATTATAATTTCTAAAAGGTCTCCTCCCCTAGACCAGCACAAACTGGTGAGGCCAATTTTGGAACCGGCCAAGCCAGTTTTAGTAGGCCTAGATCGGATTTAAATTGTGTTTTAAGCTATTTTGTAAGGATTTTTAACCCCTTATGGGATAAGACTATTGCCTCCTTAAATATAAGTGCACAATCGATTGAGGTGTCCAACACACACAATCGATCCAAATTATAATTTACTTTACCTCTCTATGCCCTAGTCTCTTCGAACTTCCATGTTGTTGTTCATTGCTTAATCTGATGACCAAGGATGGCACCCTAGGCCTGATGACCAACCTAGGGCAGCTCGGCGATGTTCTTACCCCGACGGGGTCCCTCCAGACCTGAGCTTTGTCGGTTACTTTGCTAGTTTGCCCAGAAACTAGCCACTCTTCGTCATGTAAGTACAATTGGTTATCATATGCTGGTTTGCTCGTAAGCCTTGCCGTTCTTCACCATACAAGTGTGATCCTCGCTACCCTAGGACTTTCTCAGGCTCAACATGAGAAAATCGGCTAGGCCAACTCCTTGAACCAGCTGGGCGAGTTTCTGCATAGTTGAGCTGCCTCAGTCCGTTTGTGACCCATGCAATCGAGCACTAGTGATGTGTGACCAATCTTTGCGTCAAAATACTTTTTGGCGAATCTACTAGGGAAGATTGCTTTGGCTCTACTTCGTAGCTGAATCTTTTGCCCTAGCCATATTCTTGATTTGATCTATCTTCTTGTATTCGCCACACCGTTGTATCTGGCCTAAAAGGCCGACCACATCTGGTTTTGACCTCCTGTGATCTTGCTTGCTTTTTTGCAATGTGTTGCTCTTATTATTGTAAAAATAAGTAAGGCGGTCAAGATCACAGGTACTGCTGCAAATACATCATATGATTCTAATAATTATTTTTGTAAGTGCTATGAATTCTCATGTGGGTGTGTTGCTAGTCATAATGATACTAGATACTTGTGTTGATAATGGTCCTCATCATATATAACATAATTCTGGATATCATATTCAAAAGCCAATGACAACTATGGATTCTTCGAGCAACATATAACACAAAACATGATGTGGAATGACAGAATTGGCTATAGTATGCTAACTATTCAATCAATTACTCTCAATTCTCATATGGTGTACAATACGCTGCCTATAAATCCAGCATCGTATATAAATGCTAGTTTTCATAATTCAACCTCACATGTTACTAATAACTATGGCAAAATTAATGAAATTTCAGTAAGATATTCAAGTGTTAATGCTCATGATTTGGCTTCCTATGTTGCTAATAACTATCGTTGAACCCATAAAATTTTAGCAATGTATGAAAGACTAATACTCATGATTCAACTTCACATGTCACCAAAGTTTGTTTTGATCTAAGTTCATATGAAACAATTATGAATTATTTTTGGATGTAACTATATTTAGAGATGGACATCTTATGATGCCCACGTCTGTTAATCGATTTTTAGAAACAGACATCTAGAATGTCTACCTCTGTTAATAGCGATTTTCTCAGATAGACATTTTAAGGCGACCACCTCTGACAATCGATTTGTATAGAGATGGGCATCCTAAGGTGATCGTATCTTAGGATGCCCGTTCTGAGGCCGGCATTTGCCTAGAGGCTGACCATTTACGGAGGCATTCTCTTGATGTGCCCGCCTCTATTAACCAAAGAGGTTGTGTCCAAAAATCATTTTCATGGTAGTATATTTGTTAGTCATTTGTTCGACGCATTATAACAATAGTACGATTCTATATGCTCCCTCCATTGTAAATTGTAAGTCGTTCTGTCTTTTTAAGATATATATATATATAGCCAGAACAACTCGTAATTTAGAACAGTGGAAGTATTGTTTTTCATCGTAAACCTTTAAGACATTTTGGCTTTTTTAGATACATAGCTTTTGTTATGCGCTTAGATATACACTATGTCTAAATATATAGTAAAATTAATGTACCTAGAAAAGACAAAATGTCTTATAATTTGAAACAAAGGGAGTAACTTACAATTGGTAGATGTCTTGTTTGATTTTTTTTCTTCTAAAAATGAACGCTTCTTCAAGAATAAGTTGAAATAGCAAAACAATCTATATCTATATATAAAACGGTTACCCTGCTAAAAGAAAAATTTTACTGTACTATTTCATTTTTGCCAATACATATTTGCACTAGCATGTGTATTTTCATATGATAGCAAAATGCCACACATCGGCACATAATCTGCTCGCGTAAACGATACTAACTTTTTGTGACCAAAGTGGTCCGAAATCTGTAGAAAAGCAAGCACTTACTCAATGGTCAGCATCCGACGATCGCATTCGACGCACGCAAGCATTCATTGTGCGGTCCAGTGCAGATGGACAGGGATATATATGTTGGCGGGTTTGTGATTCCTCACTTGGCTATGTTAAGATCCGAAATATTTGGGGGAAATATTCTTGTAGCACTTTCGTTGTTATTTGGCAAAATTTATCCAACCATGAATTAATTAGGCTCAAAAGATTCATCTCGACCTTTACAGACAAACTGTACAATTAGTTATTTTTTTATCTACATTTAATGCTCCATGCATACGTCCAAAGATTCGACATGACGGGTGACAGAGTAAATATTTTGGGAAGTGAACGGGGCTCGGCAGACGTTGTTTCTGTCGAAAACGATGCGACTGGCGAGGTTCACATCTGCCACAGCCTCCATCTGCTGATGATCACTTGCCATCACGGGAGAAATGCCGTCGCTCGTGTGTCCTGCTCGACTGCCCGTGGCCACGACGGATCTGTCAGAAACTGACGTGCCATGGCCCATGACTGGCCACTCGGGCACAATCTTGGCCGCTTGCTGCTGTTTCGGTTTGGCAGATGGTTGACGTGTCAGGAGGGCCAGCTTATTAGTAGTACTCTTTTCGTTTAATTAGCTCTTCATTCATGCATTGGATAATCTTGTCCTACTGTATGGATTTTTTTGTTGGTAATCAACACAGACTAGCTAGCAGCTACAGAAAAATCATCGACCGTACACGAGTCGTGCTCATGTATACGCCGTACGCATGCATCCGTTGAACAAAAACAAATTGGATGCGTCGCAACTTTGTGTCGAGATCAGCTACGCTGACCTCTGAGGTGTCGCTTACCCGCCCGTGTTGTCAATCGTGTCCTTCCACACCGGCCGAGAGAAACACTGTACGAGTGTCACCGTCGCAAACATGCCGTTAACTGCAAGGGACAACTCCCGCGATACTCAGCGACGATCCAAGATCGCCGGTGACGAGACTAGACGAAGACCCCTCTCGAGACAGAGCGAATATCAATCTGGCGAGCGAGGAGACAGTGGAAAGATAAAATCTTGCCTCATTTTCTACCGGACTGGACTACGGGGGAAAAGAATATCTCCTTTTGGTCTCCCTACTGATTTTTTTTTTTGTAATAACCCCCTGCACTGTTGCTTGTCCATATTATACTGATATACACAAACACAACTGGAGATCATCATTGGGGGATGGCATGCTGCCATTTGTAAATCCTTATGTTTTCCACGACCTAGAAGAAGAAAGGACGCGGAGCTTCTGTAGCTTCAACAATTTATTAAAGTTGGTACTTTTTGTTCAACAAATTTAATTCACATAGCTAGAACGGAAGGTGTGGTACTTCTTGTCCAACAAATTTAATTTGCACGTTTGGACGGGGATTGAGATAGAGAAAGAGAAATATATATTGAGATGAAAGGAGTGGGTATGGGATTGGTATGCTGGTCTTTATTTCTCTATCTCTATATTCATTTTGCATTATCCAAACATAGGATCAAATCTGTCCCACTCCTTATTTTCCTATCCCAACCCCAATTTCCCAAGAACCAAACACCACCTTGGTACAAAATGCTTTTCAGAGGTGAGTGTCACAACCGCCTAAGGCTATGCGTCTTTACAAACATATGATTTCTAATAAGCGGATCTCCACCGCCTCTACAAATCAGTTATGAAATTGCGCAGTGTTTAGGACAGACAGAATAGTGCAGCTCTGCACTGGTAGCATGCAAAACTAAAGCCTATTTGTGGGGAGCAAGATTGCCAAGGGATGAGAGGCACATTGCAACTGTCTGGTGTTCCATACTAGCTGACGTAATGTAATTCAATCATAGAAACTAAATGGTGTATTTGTAAACTTATATGGCTATTTGAGAGCCAATCAATGAAATCAATCAGGTGGGGGATTCTCACCCCCCACACCCCTAGGCTAGTCAAAAAATACCACGTATGCCCCACCGATGGCCATGCCTGCCATGCATATCACCTGACCATGCCTTGCTCAGTTGGAGCCACATGTTGCCCACTGTCGGCCGTTCCCATGCCTGCCTATACCCGCACACTAGACCGCCACTCTGGCCCTTGCTCCGCTGCTTGGGGGTGGCCCATGCCTCCCGAGCCGCCCAAAGGTAGCCACTATACCGATGTCGCTGGCTATGTGGTTTACGCGTTGCCATGAATCGCATCGTGTTACGGCTACCATGCGTGCCATGCTATGACCACCGCACTTGCCACCACTAGAGCAGTCACTGGTTTAGTGGGAAGATAGGAGATAAGGAGAATTGATATGTGGAATAGAGAGAGGTAAGGATACGGATATAGACAATCATAGAAACTAAATGGTGTATTTGTAAACTTATATGGCTATTTGAGAGCCAACATCAATGAAATCAATCAGGTGGGGGATTCTCTCCCCCAGGCTTATCTCAAAAAATACCATGTATGCCCCACCGATGGCCATGCCTGCCATGCATATCACCTGACCATGCCTCGCTCAGTTGGAGCCACGTGTTGCCCATCGTTGGCCGCTCCCATGCCTGCCCGTACCCGCACACCGGACCGCTACTCTGGTCCTTGCTCCACTGCTTGGGGGTGGCCCACGCCTCCCGAGCCGCCCAAAGGTAGCCACTATAGCGATGTCGCTGGCTGTGTGGTTTACACGTTGCCATGAATCGCGTCGTGTTACGGCTACCATGCGTGCCATGCTATGACCACCGCTCTTGCCACCACTAGAGCGGTCACTAGTTTAGTGGAAAGATAGGAGATAAGTAAGGAGAATTGATATGTGGAATAGAGAGAGGTAAGGATATGGATACAGACCAAAGAGTAGTGGTAGGCCCTGCAATCGTGATTTTTTCTTTATGCGCTTGGCCCGAGAAATTTTCAATTCTCTTTCACACTGGCCGCTTCTGAAAATTGATTTCTAAACATGGCTAGTCTTGCCATCTCTAAAAATGAATGTCATTTTCAGAGACAGTTGACAAGGCCAACTGACTCTAAAGATCGATTTCTATAGATGGTCCATTAGCTGGCCCCTTAAGCCACCTTTAGAGGCGGTTTTATGGAGCCGCCTTCGAAATAAAGAGTAGCGTCTTTAAAACTCGTTTCTATTTTAGTGGGTGATATGTTAAGAGGTTTCTACAATTATTTAGACAAATTCAAATACTTTTGAAAACCTGCAGACTCATGGGAATCTTTAAGCTAGCGTTCTCCCGAAGAAAAAAAAAGGAAAAGTGGGTATCTGTGCACATGTATGTTTCAGTGGTTGTGAAACTTTTTGTAACTACGGATCTGACATATATGTTGGTTCAGGTTAATTATGTCTCATTTTATGCTAATACAGAAACAGTGTCACTAGATATATGCTAATACAGAAACAGTGTTACTAGATAGGATCTAACACCGTATTTTTCATTACAGTATTCTTTACTACCAAAAAATGATTTTTTTTAGCATTGGAGGTATTTTTGGCGGTGGCAGCTCAAGCAAAATCCACCGCTAAAAATGGTTTTTGAGCTGACCCAGCTCTAGAAATGGATTTCTGGATATGGCTTGAAATTTGGCCTGCCTCTTAAAATAAGTACAACACAATAAAATTCATAACGTTTTCAAACAAAGTCGGATAAATACAAACTTTATATCATAGTTGGACATCTCGAAGGGTTCTACAACTTTGCAATTGACGATATTTCATTTGAAATTTATTTAGATCCCACAAATTCTGTTTAAAGTCCTCATATTTGAAATTTAAATTTTTGAATTTTTAAACGACCCTGGATGAAGAAAATGACACCAACCAAAGTTATAGATCTTGAAAAGATGTAAAATATTGCAGGTTATAACCTTTTCTTTTGAAATAATATGTGGTCCCAAAAAATGAATTTGAACTCTTCCCATTTTGAAATTTAAATTTCTTTGAACGACCTTGGATAGAGAAATGATAAAAACCAAAGTTGTAGACCTCAAAGACCTATGCAAATTTGTAGTTATAACTTTTTCATCGGAAATGATTTATCCAAGGAAAATTATGTTTGGATATCTTACATTTTAAAATTTAAAATTTTCAAACAATCACGAATGGAGAAATGACAAAAATATAAGTTTTAGTACTTGACGATATCTACAACTTTTCAGTTGAAACCATTTTTATTTAAATTCATTTAGAGGCCCAAATATTTGTTTCAAAATCTAGTAAAGTGAATACAAAACTAAATGTATCTACATTTCAATTACTAGTGACTTTAAGGTAAAGTGGTTACTCGGGTATGCGCGAGACTTGAGATTGCCGGTTTGAATCCCAGTGGGCGCATGTGCGCAAGAAATTATTTGTCTCGTGATGCACGACAATCAAACCTTACCTAATGGTGGGTTCCTAGATTTAAAAAATTATTGTTTTTAGCCTGAGTTGTAATTTCTAGAAAACGATTTTTAGGGGAAGCTGAATTTCGAGCTGCTCCTAGAAATTAATTTGTAGGGACAACTCGTGTTTCCGGCTGCCTATACAAATTGATTTATAGAAACGGTCATTGATCTGAAGAGACGAACAGGTACAAGCTGTTTCTACAAATCTTTTAGGTAGTAGTAATTCTAAAAGCATATTGTAAAGATTGGCAGTAACTTACATGATGAGTACTCGTCATTCTAATGTAAGATACATGTAACTCAAAATATAAAAAAATACTTGGAACATTTGATTGTGTTTAATATCATATATTCAACATCCTTGAAGCATAAATTTCAATGCAAATATGAGGTTAAAAAAATTCAACTGTTGAAACTCTCTCAGACTTTCAAGAAAGAATTAACATATCTCAAAAATGAAAGAAGATGACACCTGTGTCACTTTGCTTGTTAAGGAGAACAGAATCGAGTAGGGCATGGTAGCACCAATAAAGGTTTTGAAAACATGCTGGCGTAGATAAAACAATCGATTGGTTTCACTTTCAACCGCAGCTTTGGTTCCACTTTTCTTTACCATTTTTCTTCATTCTTTCCATCCATTAACCTTTTGCTTTTTCTTTTTTTTTTCTCTAATCACTTCCCTCTTTTTTGCTACCATGAAGCTCGTCTAGAGCCTAGAGGGGCTGTCGCTTAAACTGTTAGCTCGAGTCTTGTCAATAGTTGATAGCCTTCTCTACGCCTGTCCACTAAGGTCCAGATGTTGATGCGCATTCATATATATATCCACCTCTACCCTCGACAAAAGGAAAAGGAAAAAGAGACATCTAAACCCACAGAAAAACTAACCTGAACGTTGTCACGGAGCCATATCCATATATTACTGATAAATGTCACAGTACCGATACATGATAACTGAGCGTTTATGCATTAGCAAAATACAAAATCATATTATGCGGTTCTCCTTTCTAAATCATAGTTCACTTTAGCTTTATTAAACATCAAACTTCTATATAATATAACTTTGACAAAATTTTCTAGAAAACATAATGGACATGCGGTTTAAAACGGCCATGTGTACATTAGGCTGCACCCACAGCCATCTTCAACTATCGCTCGCCACCCCGCTCCCCTTCTTCCTCCTCACCGACGGCCACGCTCCTCCTCGTCCTCACCCTCGCCCTCACCCCCGCCCCTAGCCTTGCCGGGGCGTGCTAGACCTTGGCCTGAGCACCGCGGACACGGGACACAGAACTCCCAGCCAAGCCCTAGCGTGCCCACGGTGGCCACCTTCCCCTTAGCGAAGCTCGTCCTCACCAGAGCTCCCCCGCCCCGACCTTGTCTGGCTGCCTCCATCGCTGACAGGGCCCCTAAACCACCTGCCGGCCTCCCCATCGCCTGGCCGGCCTTCCTCCGCCAACCCCCTTTCCTTCTAAGACCGCCGTAGTTTGGGAAGAAGGGAGGGGCTCGTTGGAATCCTAACAGAGAGGAGGAGGAGGAGCAACAGCAACAGCAGGAGGAGGAGGAGAAGGAGAAGGCCTACCTTGGCAGATCCGCCATGGCCGCTGCCAGGATCCACCATGGCCGCCGTCCATGGTGTGGTGGGGCGTGGTGGGGCACGTCGGGCGGAGGTGGCCAGGCGCCGAGGAGAGAGAGAGAGAGAGAGGCGGGGCACGAGGTGGGGAGGTGGAAGACGACCCGGCGTGTGTGCGGGTGCTAGGTGGGGCGGGCGGGCAATGCGACTTTAAAATGCATGCGCGTGTTAAAGTCTTTACCAAACATATTACCATATCTACATGTTCCAATAATTAATTCACTATGTATACACACATTTTTTGTTGGAAATTTAATGAAAATACTTTTGGTACTAGTGTATTTTTCTACAAATCTATAAACTTAGTGAAAATCGGAGAAGTTTGACTCATGATAAAACTACAATTTACAAGGAGGCATTTATTTGTAGAATTAGTCCTAGAATAGTTGTGCAATATTCAGAATTACCAAATGTGATATCACTAAGGGCTTGTTGGGCTTACTGTATCCACCTCAATTCACGTATGTTGGAGTAGAGGGAAACTAGTTAATTCTCTGTTCCAATTCATCCTAATACGTGTGGATTGAAGTTAAAATGAATACAGCCAAACAAGGCCTAGAGTAGGACAAGAGGTAGTGTTAAGCCCAAAAGTATTGTTAATCATATATATGGATCAATGGGGAGCTTTGACTTGATGAGAACCAAGAGCATCTCCAAGAGTGCCCATATCCCTTTTCTATCCATGTTTTTTTGGAACAAAGAGAAAAACTCATCTCCCAGAGTTTTCTTTATCCCTTCCTCATCTTTCCGCACTTCGGCCTCCTCGGTGCCTAAAAATACGTGGAGAGGAATCGCGCGGATCGGCCCTTCCCCCGCTGTTCACGGTGTTCATGGCAGGGGGTTCACGGTGTTCGACGCCCACGGCGACCTGGTGTACCGCGTGGACAGCTACGCGTCCGACTCCCGCTCGGAGGTCGTGCTCATGGACGCCGCGGGCTGCCCCGTGCTCACCCTCTGCTGCTGCAGGAAGCTGATCGGCGAGGAGACCCGGCGCCTGCCGCCGCTCTACGCCGTGAAGCGGGCGGCGCAGTCGTACATGCGTGGCCCGTGAGCGTCTGGATCAGCGCGTCCACGAACTGCTGCGACGGGTCCACGAACTACTAGATGATACTGATGGCCTGCTGGTAGCCGGATGATGGGTGCGAGCCTTGCCTGGCTGCCACCGGCTGCTGCTCGGGAGAAGGGTGAAGGCGTGCGGCGGCGACGGTAGATGAGACGGAAGTCGCGACCTCGTGACGGGAGAAACAAAAACCGTGCAGGATTAGTGTGTGGGTCCACAAATCTGATACTTTGGAAGTCAATTATGAAGTACTATTGGAGATGACCTCTTTTTTTCCTTTCCATAGTTATTTGGGAGTTGACAAACACCATGTTTTGAGAAACAAAATATGCCAAACTCTCGGAGATGCTCTAACCCCTCAATTTGTTAATTTACCAAATGCTAGGTAGAGGCTGGGCCGTTGGGTTCACTCTGTGGATTAGAGAGGCCCTTTTCTCAGCTTTGTTAAACACTTAATTAAAGTTACTGTAGGCGGCTGTGTCTTTTCCTCGAGACGCACGCGCGGCACGCCTGCGTACATACAAATCTCTCGATGCCTCGTGCTTAGCCACCGTGCTCATACTCCTTTTTTATACAAAAGAAAGAAAACACAACAATGCTCCAACGTCAACAAAAATTGTAACCATGCATGTCACACAATGTTAAATCTCATTAGATGATTTGGATATCCTGTCCCCTTGATACTTGATTAATCTATATCTAAACATAATCTATATTTTTATCTACACCTAATAGTAAATAGATTCTTTGGTCCGTCTTTTCTACTTTCTACAATTCCCTCACGCTTCTCGTTGTCATGTTTATGATCTAGACTTATGACCTGTGCTCATACGAATTAGGATCGCGTACGTTTGTGCATCGACAACGAAACAAAGTCCAATTCCAATATGTATCATATCGTAAGAGATTACATGACCATTACATGAATCTTCAAGCTGCAAGTCATTCAAGTGACGGCACACAACAAGGTTTATGTTTCCATTGCAACATTTGTAAGAGTGTGTTTGGTTTGTGTATGGAGGTTGCATCGTATATCCGGATAACATGATGAGTGGAACAGAGAAAGAGAGTGTATGACGTTGCATGGGCAGATGCAAAAAACTAAGATACTGCTTGGTTATCTATATATATGAGTGGATGCAACTTGACCATTGCATGTGTGACTGCCTTGTGGGCCCGTCTGGCTCATCCTATATGCACAAAGCCTGGTCTGGGAGCGATGACCAAAATGGCCACATGAGCAGAGCCCGGATACAGCCCCATTCTTGCATGGGCGTGCATGGTCGGGTGTAGCGCCATACACTTGGACCGACCAACCGAACATCCTTCTCCCATTTTTTTATACTACTAACAGTGTGCAGGCTGGTAGGATGCAGGCATCCAAACACGCTCTTAGTGATTGCTCTCTTCGTCCCAAAATTTAAGTCATTTTAATTTTTTCTAGAGTCAAAACTGTTAAGATATGTTCAGATATTGTATCGTAGATACAGGCGAGGCGTCGGTTGATGTAAACATAGGCTAGATACATTCCTTGTAACACAAGTAGATAGATTAGATCTTGTTGATATCTTTCTGTTGTAATTCCATACTTGGTGTACAAGCGATGCGGGGGCTTTGCCTGCCTATATAAACACGAAGCCGAGACCCGAGAGGGTATCTCGTTCTCGCCATCTTTACATGGTATCCAGAGCCCGACTCCTTACGGATCTGATCCATGGGCGATTTGTAACACCCCGGGTGTTATAGTGCTAATTAATCTGCCATGTCATCATAATGCATTGCAAAGCATCCCTGTTAGGTTAAACTTGTTATGCATCAACTAAAACGAGTTTACTTATTTAGGTTGAATGTGTTTCTCAGTGGTGTGCTCCGAACCCGAAAACCCTAATTTCGAATGCCACCGCAAATACTTAGTCCATGCCCTGCGTAATTTGAGGTGTGCGACTGTGTTGCACACTAGTGTCAAGTGTAGGGTATGAGCTCAAGTGCAACATCTAAAATGAAGCTTCAAATTTGAGTTTGAATTGGAGTCCCAAAACTTGTCACGAGTTTTCCGATTCAAATTTAAATTCAAATTTGGGGAGAAATGTAAAAGAATTTCAAAAGCTAATTGGTCAACCAAGAGTGGCATTTGGTCAACCATGTCATGTTGGTCCAAATGATGCCCTTGGGTGAGGTTTTGATCACTAAGTAATCACCAATTAAAGTAGCAACAAATTCCAATTTAAAATTCCTCCGAAAACCCTAAATTTCAAAACCCTGTTTTACCCCTTTTGAAATAATTCAAAATCTAAGCAAAATTTGGGAAAAAGTTCAAAACCAAGTTTGTAGAACTTTTCAAGGGCTACAACTTTGGTGTTTTGAGTTTTCAAAGTTTTAGTGTAAAATGTGGAGCAATTTTGAAAATAAACAAATTTCAAATTTAATTCATTTTTGTCCCCAAACTAAGATTTCAAAATGGAGGCAGAATTTGAAAAAGTTTTGAACAGCAAAGTTGTAGGTCTGGTCAAGATATACAACTTTGATGTTTGGAGATTTTGAAGTTTCAATGTAAAATCAAAAGTAATTTCTAAATTACCAAATCTGAAAAATGTGTCCCCTTTTGAGTTTAAATTCAAATTTCAAAATCCAGTTATAATTTGAAAAAGTGTTCAATACAAAACTTGTAGAGCTTGAAATTCTGAAGATTTCGTAGATTGGAAGTTTTTCAAGTTGTTACATGAATTTGAAAGTAATTTGAAAAACCAGTTTGAATTTCAAAAGTTGGGGGGGGACAGCTACAGTACCGCGACCAATCGCCGCCGGGCACCGCGCGGCATGGGCGCCGGCGAGCCGCCGGGCGACGTCCAGGGGCTTCTCGCGCGCGCTAGGACCGCCAGCGCGACGTCGCGCGTCTTCCAGCACAGTCACCACCACCGTTCCCTATATATACGTCGAGCTCACAGTGGCGATTTCCATTTTCCCTGTTTTCGCCACCGCCGCCACCGCAGCTCCGCCGCTCGTCGCTGCCGCCGTCGAGCCACCTCCAGCCACGCCAACCGCACCATTAACTCCGCCTCATCCTCGCGCACCTCGTGAACCACCCGAGCGAGCTTAACTCCACCTAGATCACCACAGCCGCCGCTCCCGTGCCCAACTCCGGTCGGAGCACCGCCATCGTCGCCTTCCCGTGGCCAGGCCACTCCAGCTCGTCGCCGTCGTCACCAAGAGCACCACCATAACCGCTGTGAGCCCCTGAATGTTTTCCTCGCGTTAATTTAGTCGCTACTCCGTTGGGGACGCGTTTTCGCGGCTCACCGTCGACTGTGGTCCGCCATCGTCGTCGGTAAGGGGTCGCCGGAGCTCGAGCTTAGCTGTAGAAGGGCGTAGTGGAGACGTAGGGTGGTGTAGATCGTTTTGGTCTTGGTGGTTGAGTCGTTAGCGGTGTGATCACCGGCCGGCCGCCGTGCGGGCATGGCCGAGCGCGCGGGAGAGAACGAGAGAGCGGAGGTAGGCGATGACGGGTGGGGCAGAGCTGTCAGAGAGAGAGAGAGAGAGCGAGCGCGCGGGCGCGAGGCAGGCCGCGCTGCTGGGCCGCGTCGCTGGGCCGGTCGCGAGCGCGAGCGCGGGCGCGCGCGAGCGGGCCGCTCGGCTGGGCCGGACCGGAGGAAAGAGGAGATCGGCCCGGTTCGGATTTTCGTTTTTGTTTTCTTTTTCAAATAAATGAATAGTGTTGTTATTTGTTTATTTCATTAAAAATTGTGTAGAGTTCCAAAATTTATGAAAATTTTTGTGTAAGCTTCTCGATGTATAAACTATCTAGGAAAAATGTTAAATCATGAATTTGAATACTTTGAGCAGTAGAATTAATTAGTTTCATTAAAGATTAAATGCAACTTCCAGTAATTTTAATAATTAATTTATTTATCCAAAAATTATGAAATTTATTATAACACTGTTGTAATTCATTCTTAACCCATAGAAAAAGTTTGAGCTTGATTAGGTAAAATTTGATCAACTTCTAATTATGCCCTAATTAGTTAAATAGAAAATAAATATTAATTTGAGAACTTTAAGTGTTGTGTGCCTTTTGATTGAGTGATGTCCTTAGATCACTACCCTTTTGTGCTCTTTGGCACCTTAATTTCATGATTGAGCTCGTTAGTAACTTGTTAGGTTAAGAGCTGGTATCGCTGGAATCGCCGCTTCTAGTTAGTAGGTTTTCTGTTCGCGACTGTGCTGTAGAAGTAAGTTGTACTCAAGTCGTAACTCGTAGCATGTTATCATCAAGCATCATGTTTATCATCGAGCATCATGTTAAAGCATGTTATGTATTCGTGTAGTCTCCGCTTTCGAAGAAGCCGAAGTCGTCGATCAAGCTTCCGGAGAAGAGCGATCGTCGGTGGGTTTCGGACCTGTCGGTGGAGTCCTCGAGTCTGAGTCAGTCGTCGTGTGCGAACAAGGCAAGCCCCGGTGCATTTAAACCCTACCTTGAATTTTACAAATGTTTTATTATTTATAATATGGCTTATTGCATTAAGTAATTAGGAGTTGAGTGATAACCTAATTGCTGCATTATCATCCTTGATTATTGTGATATCAACCTTGATACCTGATTTACAGAAAATGCGTAGTATGCTTCGCTATGCTTAGAAGTTAAGCTTTTAAATGAAATGTTTATATAGCCATGACGGCATATCGAATGAATATTGAAATATGAGAATAAATTTGAAAGATCGGGCGGGTGGTTTGGCCACTGCTAACATGCATTGGGAAAGGAGTCTCAATGTATTGTTTCCGCCTTGTCAGTTAAGGTCCGTTCGTTGTAAGCCTGTTGTGTTCGAGACTTTGCAACTAACCTCATGCCTTGGGTAAGCCCAAAATGTTGGTGATTCCATTACGAGAACGTCTAACCTCGCACTGGGAGTGGAGAGATGGCGAGAGTAGCGTGTACCCTCGGGGCTAGAATTTGGTCGGGTTCGAGGAGTACTGTACTCTCGGGTGGCGATGGACACGTTCTGGTTTTGGGAGATCTAAATGAGGGTTGATATATGCAAGATTCGGTTCTACATATGTCGTGAAGTTAGAGATCCCCAGCTGGGTATAATCGGTTCGAATCGTCGTTGCTCCTCGGTTATGGAGACTTGATCACCTGACTTGCATCGTAGTTAAGAACTGGAATTGAAAGAAAGAATGAGAAAGGTTTTGATGATAATTACTTTGATCTAGATTAGGATCACCTAGAATTGGTTAATGAACCATCAATGGTAAAAGTAAAATATTGAAGATAAGGACTTACCTTAGTAAGCTTTTCTGCAAAAGAAAATTTGATTCTTGATTACCCGTACCTTGATTCCCTAAAGCTAGCATGCCCTTGGAGTCTTTGTCTTAGTCGGGTAAGTCTTGTTGAGTACTCTCGTACTCAGGGTTTGTTAACCCCTTGTTGCAGGTGCGGTTCATGAACAAGTCTGCTTCGAGCCTTGTTGCATGACCGTCGTGGTTGAAGACAGTGACGACGAGTAGATTGTGTGGCCTTTGGGCAAGGCATCTCGCTTGTGTGATGTAATAAAGTTACTACCGATACTTCTCTACTAATGGTTTGTAATAATGTTACATAAGATTTGAAGTTTGAAAAACTGGTTTGTAATCTATGTTATTATAAGACTTCCGCTACTTTACTCTGTTGAATATTTTGAATAAACTGTTGTAATATTGCAATACTCCTGTGATTGGATCCTGTTCGGAGGAAAGCAGGCCTTTAAGTTATGGTGAACATAAGTACGACTGTCAGAGGTCATTAGGGCAATGACGTGTGCTTGTGGGCCATCATAATTAGGAGGTTCTGTGACAGCTGGTACCAGAGCATAATCACTCGGGTTATTGTAGTATTACCTTGTAAAACTTCAAAATGATTTGGGTCAACAAATTTAATACTGATATTTTGGGTCCAAACTGCTTTTGCTTCTCTTAATCCATTCTATAGTTTCCTTAGCTCATATTTGAAAGCTTTGTAGGGAAGTATCATGTATAGTGCCCTATGTTATAAAGATTGCTTGTGTTACTTAAATCTTTCTGTTAGATCGTAAGTACGAATGCATGCATCATGTTTAATTAACCTGCTTAAGTTACCTTCCCTTTTAAAGTGGTTTGGGTTAAGTAAGGTTCAATCCTATTCATGCTAACCTTCAGATCCCTCCTATCTGTCCTTATCGTCCTAATTCTGTCTTGTTTTAGGATGGCACGTGTGAAGACGACTCCTCGCAAGAAAACGGGTCCGCAAGGAGTGCCGCGTCATCAGTTGGCCGCCAGAGTTGATGGAGCAAGCAGTAGCCGTAATCCGAACCCGGATTCGGAGTCAGAGGTTGCAAGGCTTACATCAGAAGTAGAGCGACTGGAGCGCAACATGCGTTTTTGGAAACAGTTCCAGAAAGAGTCTTTGGAAAAGGAGACAGAAGCCAGGGCTCGTGTTCGTGAGTTGGAGCTTTATGTGACACACCTGGAGCAGTACAACACAGTTCTGCATGAGGAAGTTCATAGGCTAAATGATCTGATGAATCCCAATCATCAGCCCCAGGCAGTAGAAGATGATGTCGGTGCCGTGGTTGTTCCTGATGGAGAGGACAATGAAGAAGATCCGGAAGAAGATGAACCCATGATGGAAAGTGGGGATGATGCAAGTCATGTCACTGGTGCAAGTGCTCCAGAGAATGAGGATGAAGTGATCGTGATCAGCGATGATGATGAGGAGTGAAGGGTCACATGGATGGATGTGTAATATGGTAGTCTTTCCTGCTTTCTAAGAACCTTAGTGGGTGGTTTCTTGCTTGTGAGCAAGTTTGTAATGAAATAATGTAAGATAAGTTTGTGTTTGTATACAAGTTCTGTCCTAACTGCTTTTTAATTCAATAAAGCAATGTAAATAAACATGGTTTGTGTACAACAGATGGACGGTACTGGAACTTCCCAGGAAGGGGACCATAATCCGAATCCCCCACCGTTTCCACCTACCTTGGCAGAAGCTATTGCCGCACTAGTTAATGCTACTACCCTGTTGGCTCAGAATCAGAATCAGAATGGGAATCAGGGTCGTCGAGGCCGTAACAATGGAGGGGAAACCACTTATGTGGATTTCACCGATACCCGTCCACCAGTGTTCTCAAAGGCAGATGAGCCGCTAGAGGCGGATGACTGGCTCCGTACCATGGAGCAGAAGTTTGAACTTTTACAGTGCACAGAGCACCAGAAGCCTGTGTTTGCAGCACAACAACTCAGAGGTGCCGCAGGGGCGTGGTGGGCGAATCTAGTCGCCGCACAGCCTGCTGGCCACCGTGTCACTTGGCAGGAGTTTCGTGAAGCCTTTAGAGCACATTATATCCCAGATGGTGTCATGGCCATGAAGCTAGAGGAGTTTCTCTCACTGAAGCAAGGAAACCAGACAGTTCTACAATATGTGGGCAAATTTAATCATCTGTCCCAGTATGCAGCTGAATATGTGAATACCGATGCAAAGAAGAAGAGTTGTTTCATGAGAGGTTTGAGTACCAGAATCCAGGAAGCATTAGTCACCTGCTATAATGCTACTTATCATGAGATAGTCAATGTGGCTATTGCGTCAGAAGAGAAGTCCCGACTGCACAAGGAGTCGAAGAAAAAGAAGCCAGTGTTTTCAAGTCCGTCTGGCGGCATTAAGAAACGCCAGAAGTTTGTTTATCACCCTCAGAACCATTTCCGTCCAACTTATCGTCCACCGCAGTATCAAGTTCAGCCGCAGACGTTTTTCCGTCCTGCCGCAACCCCGCAATTTTACAGCAGCCGAATGCCCCTGGTATTCGAAACCAGACTCCAGTAACCATAACTTTCCCTGCTACAACTGTGGAAAGCCAGGCCACTTTTCCAAGGATTGCCCGTATCCAAGGCAGTACAATCCTAATTATCCCAGAGCTCCCGTACCACAACAGCAACAACCTCAGAGTAAGAACAATAATCTGAATGTTCAGAAGGGTAAGGGTGAGAAGAAGAAGACCGGACGTGTATTCTACACTCAAGCAAGTGCAATCCAGAGGGAGAACCTGTTATGATGGGTATGTTCTCTGTTGCTAATCATCCAGCAGTACTGTTATTTGATTCAGGTGCATCGCATACATTCATAAATCGCACCTTTGTTGTTAAGTATGACATTCCAATTATGGGAACACCAGAGGATTTCTTTATCCAGTCGCCCCGGGGGACGACTGTGTACTAAGGAGATGGTACGTGACGTACCTATAGAGTTAGGTGGGCATATATTCCCTACCTCAATGATAATATTACAGAAACAGGATATATATGTAATCCTGGGTATGAATTGGATGTACCAAAGAGGAGCCCTTATAGATGCACTGCACAGAACTATAAGGTTGAACCTGCCAGATAATAAATCTCATCTTCTTATCCAACTTCCTATCCCGAAGAGAACAGTTGAAAGTATATGTGCAACTTCAGTACATGAGATTTGTGATATACCAGTAGTCTGTGAATTTCCAGACGTGTTTCCAGATGATCTACCAGGTCTGCCACCAGACAGAGATGTAGAGTTTGTGATTGAGTTAAAACCGGGTACTGCCCCAATATCCCGGAGAGCTTACAGAATGCCACCCAATGAATTGGCAGAACTTAAGGATCAATTGCAAGAGTTACGTGACGAAGGTTTTATCAGACCCAGTTCCTCACCATGGGGATGTCCAGCTCTTTTTGTCAAGAAGAAAGATCAGGCTTTAAGGATGTGTGTTGACTATCGACCGCTGAATGAAGTAACCATTAAGAATAAATATCCGTTGCCTCGCATTGATCTGCTCTTTGATCAGCTTGCGGGGGCAAAGGTATTTTCAAAGATCGATCTTCGATCAGGGTACCATCAAATTAAGATTCGACCTGAAGATATTCCAAAGACTGCATTCACCACCAGATATGGACTGTATGAGTACCTAGTTATGTCTTTTGGTCTCACTAATGCACCGGCACATTTCATGTATCTAATGAATTCAGTTTTCATGCCGGAACTTGACAAGTTTGTGGTTGTTTTTATTGATGATATTCTGGTATACTCCAAAAGTGAAGAAGAGCATGTTGAGCATCTCAGAGTTGTTCTGACTCGTTTGAGAGATCATCAATTGTATGCCAAGTTCAGTAAATGTGAGTTTTGGTTAAAAGAAGTGCAATTCTTAGGACATGTGTTGTCAGCCGAAGGAGTAGCAGTAGATCCTGGCAAGGTGAAAGATATTCTGAATTGGAAGCCACCAATCTCAGTTCACGAAGTCCGAAGTTTTCTGGGAATGGCGGGTTATTACCGTCGATTCATACCTGACTTTTCAAAGGTAGCCAAGCCAATCACAGAGTTGTTGAAGAATCAAACTAAGTTCATATGGTCTCCAGAATGTGAAAAAGCTTTTAGAATTTTAAAGAGGTCATTGACAACTGCTCCAGTTTTGGCACAACCAGATATAGAAAAGCCATTTGATGTTTATTGTGATGCCTCAGGTATTGGCCTTGGTTGCGTATTGATGCAAGAAGGCAGAGTCATTGCTTATGCCTCGAGACAGTTGAAGCGCCATGAAGAACATTATCCGACACATGATCTTGAACTAGCAGCTGTGGTTCATGCATTAAAAATCTGGCGTCATTACTTGTTAGGTAATACTTGCCACATGTATACAGATCACAAGAGCTTAAAGTATATCTTTACTCAGTCAGAATTGAATATGAGACAAAGAAGGTGGCTTGAGTTAATAAAGGACTATGATTTAGAAGTACACTATCACCCTGGAAAAGCGAATGTAGTTGCTGATGCACTCAGTAGAAAGAATCGTTGCCATTGTACGACTGTGCAGCCAATGGATTACAGTTTGTGTTATGAGTTGGAAAGGTTGAATATTGAAATAGTTCCACAAGGTCAGTTGACTAATGTCACAGTGGAATCAACAATCAAAGATCAGATTGTGTCTGCTCAGAGAAAGAATTCCGGAATAACTCACATCAAAGAAAAAGTTAGAAATGGTCAACCGACAGATTTCAGTATTGATGATGCAGATGTATTGTGGTTTAAGAACCGGCTAGTGGTCCCAAAGGTTCCAGAGTTACGTCGACTCATTCTTGATGAAGCACATAGGACAAGGTTTTCTATTCATCCAGGGAGTAATAAGATGTATCAAGATTTGAAACAGAGATTCTGGTGGACCAAAATGAAAATTGAGATTGCTAAGTATGTTGCTAGATGTGATACTTATTGTAAAGTGAAGGCAGTACACCTGAAGTCGGCAGGAATGTTACAACCCTTGCCCATTCCATCCTGGAAGTGGGAAGATATCAGTATGGATTTCATTACTGGGTTACCTAAGACCTCAAGAGGCTTTGATTCAATTTGGGTCATTGTGGACCGACTGACAAAGTCATCTCATTTTATTCCAGTTAAGGTGGACTATTCTGCTATAACTTATGCAAGAATTTATATTGCACGAATCCTGAGCCTTCATGGGGTACCAAAAACCATTGTATCAGATAGAGGTACGCAGTTTGTTAACAAATTTTGGAGACACCTACATGAGTCCCTAGGTACAGAACTTTTGCACAGTACCGCTTATCATCCACAGACAAGTGGTCAGACTGAAAGGGTCAATCAAATTCTAGAAGATATGTTAAGGTCATGTGCACTTAATTATTCAGACACCTGGGATGAGTGGTTACCATTAGCGGAATTCTCTTACAATAATAGTTATCAAGAGAGTATCAAAATGGCACCGTTTGAGGCATTGTATGGCCGCAGGTGCAGAACTCCATTGAATTGGTCAGAACCGGGAGAAAGATGGTTTTTCGGTGTTGATCTTGTGAAACAAACAGAAGAAAAAGTTCGACAGATCCAGAATAATTTAAAAGTTGCTCAGTCCAGACAAAAGAGTTATGCTGATAAAAGGCGTAGACCTTTGGTATTCCGAGTAGGGGATTATGTTTATCTAAAAGTATCACCCATGAAAGGAGTTAGCAGATTTGGAGTCAGAGGCAAACTCGCACCACGTTATATTGGTCCTTTTCAAATCATTCAACAATGTGGAAAGGTGGCATATAAGTTAAAGTTGCCTGAACAACTGTCAGCAGTGCACAATGTATTTCATGTATCACAAATGAAGAAGTGTCTACAAGTACATGATCAAGTGGTTGATGTTGAGGGAGTTGAACTTGAACCGGATTTGACATATTCTGAATATCCTGTCCGAGTTTTGGATCAAAAAGATCGTGTTACCCGCAGTAGAACAACAAAATGGTACAGAATACAGTGGAATCAACATTCAGAAGAGGAAGCCACCTGGGAATCGGAGGATTACCTGTTGGAGAATTTCCCGGAGTTCTTTGCTTCTATCTAGGTTGCAATTTCTTCTTTAAACTGTAACCTATCCTTTTAAAATCGTTGTAATGCAGAAAACCCCTACCTGTTTTGTAGACAAGTCTTGGACGTGTTTGCTTGACACGTTTCCTTTTCCATTACTTAACTCAAGGCTTTAAATCTCGGGACGAGATTTCTTTAAGGGGGAAGGGCTGTAACACCCCGGGTGTTATAGTGCTAATTAATCTGCCATGTCATCATAATGCATTGCAAAGCATCCCTGTTAGGTTAAACTTGTTATGCATCAACTAAAACGAGTTTACTTATTTAGGTTGAATGTGTTTCTCAGTGGTGTGCTCCGAACCCGAAAACCCTAATTTCGAATGCCACCGCAAATACTTAGTCCATGCCCTGCGTAATTTGAGGTGTGCGACTGTGTTGCACACTAGTGTCAAGTGTAGGGTATGAGCTCAAGTGCAACATCTAAAATGAAGCTTCAAATTTGAGTTTGAATTGGAGTCCCAAAACTTGTCACGAGTTTTTCGATTCAAATTTAAATTCAAATTTGGGGAGAAATGTAAAAGAATTTCAAAAGCTAATTGGTCAACCAAGAGTGGCATTTGGTCAACCATGTCATGTTGGTCCAAATGATGCCCTTGGGTGAGGTTTTGATCACTAAGTAATCACCAATTAAAGTAGCAACAAATTCCAATTTAAAATTCCTCCGAAAACCCTAAATTTCAAAACCCTGTTTTACCCCTTTTGAAATAATTCAAAATCTAAGCAAAATTTGGGAAAAAGTTCAAAACCAAGTTTGTAGAACTTTTCAAGGGCTACAACTTTGGTGTTTTGAGTTTTCAAAGTTTTAGTGTAAAATGTGGAGCAATTTTGAAAATAAACAAATTTCAAATTTAATTCATTTTTGTCCCCAAACTAAGATTTCAAAATGGAGGCAGAATTTGAAAAAGTTTTGAACAGCAAAGTTGTAGGTCTGGTCAAGATATACAACTTTGATGTTTGGAGATTTTGAAGTTTCAATGTAAAATCAAAAGTAATTTCTAAATTACCAAATCTGAAAAATGTGTCCCCTTTTGAGTTTAAATTCAAATTTCAAAATCCAGTTATAATTTGAAAAAGTGTTCAATACAAAACTTGTAGAGCTTGAAATTCTGAAGATTTCGTAGATTGGAAGTTTTTCAAGTTGTTACATGAATTTGAAAGTAATTTGAAAAACCAGTTTGAATTTCAAAAGTTGGGGGGGGACAGCTACAGTACCGCGACCAATCGCCGCCGGGCACCGCGCGGCATGGGCGCCGGCGAGCCGCCGGGCGACGTCCAGGGGCTTCTCGCGCGCGCTAGGACCGCCAGCGCGACGTCGCGCGTCTTCCAGCACAGTCACCACCACCGTTCCCTATATATACGTCGAGCTCACAGTGGCGATTTCCATTTTCCCTGTTTTCGCCACCGCCGCCACCGCAGCTCCGCCGCTCGTCGCTGCCGCCGTCGAGCCACCTCCAGCCACGCCAACCGCACCATTAACTCCGCCTCATCCTCGCGCACCTCGTGAACCACCCGAGCGAGCTTAACTCCACCTAGATCACCACAGCCGCCGCTCCCGTGCCCAACTCCGGTCGGAGCACCGCCATCGTCGCCTTCCCGTGGCCAGGCCACTCCAGCTCGTCGCCGTCGTCACCAAGAGCACCACCATAACCGCTGTGAGCCCCTGAATGTTTTCCTCGCGTTAATTTAGTCGCTACTCCGTTGGGGACGCGTTTTCGCGGCTCACCGTCGACTGTGGTCCGCCATCGTCGTCGGTAAGGGGTCGCCGGAGCTCGAGCTTAGCTGTAGAAGGGCGTAGTGGAGACGTAGGGTGGTGTAGATCGTTTTGGTCTTGGTGGTTGAGTCGTTAGCGGTGTGATCACCGGCCGGCCGCCGTGCGGGCATGGCCGAGCGCGCGGGAGAGAACGAGAGAGCGGAGGTAGGCGATGACGGGTGGGGCAGAGCTGTCAGAGAGAGAGAGAGAGCGAGCGCGCGGGCGCGAGGCAGGCCGCGCTGCTGGGCCGCGTCGCTGGGCCGGTCGCGAGCGCGAGCGCGGGCGCGCGCGAGCGGGTCGCTCGGCTGGGCCGGACCGGAGGAAAGAGGAGATCGGCCCGGTTCGGATTTTCGTTTTTGTTTTCTTTTTCAAATAAATGAATAGTGTTGTTATTTGTTTATTTCATTAAAAATTGTGTAGAGTTCCAAAATTTATGAAAATTTTTGTGTAAGCTTCTCGATGTATAAACTATCTAGGAAAAATGTTAAATCATGAATTTGAATACTTTGAGCAGTAGAATTAATTAGTTTCATTAAAGATTAAATGCAACTTCCAGTAATTTTAATAATTAATTTATTTATCCAAAAATTATGAAATTTATTATAACACTGTTGTAATTCATTCTTAACCCATAGAAAAAGTTTGAGCTTGATTAGGTAAAATTTGATCAACTTCTAATTATGCCCTAATTAGTTAAATAGAAAATAAATATTAATTTGAGAACTTTAAGTGTTGTGTGCCTTTTGATTGAGTGATGTCCTTAGATCACTACCCTTTTGTGCTCTTTGGCACCTTAATTTCATGATTGAGCTCGTTAGTAACTTGTTAGGTTAAGAGCTGGTATCGCTGGAATCGCCGCTTCTAGTTAGTAGGTTTTCTGTTCGCGACTGTGCTGTAGAAGTAAGTTGTACTCAAGTCGTAACTCGTAGCATGTTATCATCAAGCATCATGTTTATCATCGAGCATCATGTTAAAGCATGTTATGTATTCGTGTAGTCTCCGCTTTCGAAGAAGCCGAAGTCGTCGATCAAGCTTCCGGAGAAGAGCGATCGTCGGTGGGTTTCGGACCTGTCGGTGGAGTCCTCGAGTCTGAGTCAGTCGTCGTGTGCGAACAAGGCAAGCCCCGGTGCATTTAAACCCTACCTTGAATTTTACAAATGTTTTATTATTTATAATATGGCTTATTGCATTAAGTAATTAGGAGTTGAGTGATAACCTAATTGCTGCATTATCATCCTTGATTATTGTGATATCAACCTTGATACCTGATTTACAGAAAATGCGTAGTATGCTTCGCTATGCTTAGAAGTTAAGCTTTTAAATGAAATATTTATATAGCCATGACGGCATATCGAATGAATATTGAAATATGAGAATAAATTTGAAAGATCGGGCGGGTGGTTTGGCCACTGCTAACATGCATTGGGAAAGGAGTCTCAATGTATTGTTTCCGCCTTGTCAGTTAAGGTCCGTTCGTTGTAAGCCTGTTGTGTTCGAGACTTTGCAACTAACCTCATGCCTTGGGTAAGCCCAAAATGTTGGTGATTCCATTACGAGAACGTCTAACCTCGCACTGGGAGTGGAGAGATGGCGAGAGTAGCGTGTACCCTCGGGGCTAGAATTTGGTCGGGTTCGAGGAGTACTGTACTCTCGGGTGGCGATGGACACGTTCTGGTTTTGGGAGATCTAAATGAGGGTTGATATATGCAAGATTCGGTTCTACATATGTCGTGAAGTTAGAGATCCCCAGCTGGGTATAATCGGTTCGAATCGTCGTTGCTCCTCGGTTATGGAGACTTGATCACCTGACTTGCATCGTAGTTAAGAACTGGAATTGAAAGAAAGAATGAGAAAGGTTTTGATGATAATTACTTTGATCTAGATTAGGATCACCTAGAATTGGTTAATGAACCATCAATGGTAAAAGTAAAATATTGAAGATAAGGACTTACCTTAGTAAGCTTTTCTGCAAAAGAAAATTTGATTCTTGATTACCCGTACCTTGATTCCCTAAAGCTAGCATGCCCTTGGAGTCTTTGTCTTAGTCGGGTAAGTCTTGTTGAGTACTCTCGTACTCAGGGTTTGTTAACCCCTTGTTGCAGGTGCGGTTCATGAACAAGTCTGCTTCGAGCCTTGTTGCATGACCGTCGTGGTTGAAGACAGTGACGACGAGTAGATTGTGTGGCCTTTGGGCAAGGCATCTCGCTTGTGTGATGTAATAAAGTTAC
The DNA here is from genome assembly GCA_038087645.1 of Saccharum hybrid cultivar R570. Classification (NCBI taxonomy): domain Eukaryota; kingdom Viridiplantae; phylum Streptophyta; class Magnoliopsida; order Poales; family Poaceae; genus Saccharum; species Saccharum hybrid cultivar. Next base: position 2,509,749 of record JAQSUU010000606.1, on the reverse strand, counting down.
TACCGATACTTCTCTACTAATGGTTTGTAATAATGTTACATAAGATTTGAAGTTTGAAAAACTGGTTTGTAATCTATGTTATTATAAGACTTCCGCTACTTTACTCTGTTGAATATTTTGAATAAACTGTTGTAATATTGCAATACTCCTGTGATTGGATCCTGTTCGGAGGAAAGCAGGCCTTTAAGTTATGGTGAACATAAGTACGACTGTCAGAGGTCATTAGGGCAATGACGTGTGCTTGTGGGCCATCATAATTAGGAGGTTCTGTGACACGATTCATCTTCTTCCCCTGCATTTGCTATACAACAGATAGGGTTCATACCCGTGAGCGAGAAGTTGTCAAGGAACAACTACAACATGTGGCGTCTTCAAGTCATGTCTGCGATCCGAGGCGCTCAACTCGGCAAGTACATCCTGCCGGCGGCCAAGGCACCGGAGATGTACCTAACTCCACTGAAGGCGGACGGCACCGTGGATGACAAGAAGGATCCGGTGCCCAACCCTACCTACACCACCTGGATCTCCAAAGAACAGACGGTGCTAAACTTTATCCTGTCTTCACTTTCAAAGGAGATTTTTTCCCAGGTTACTGCCTCGGCAGATTCAGCGGCCAATGCTTGGGCTGCGATTGAAGCTCTCTTCGCATCGCAGTCCAGGGCCAGAGTCATCAGCACTCGGATGGCCCTGACCTCTGCAACAAAGGGATCATCTACGATCTCTGAGTACTTCACGAAGATTAAAGCTCTTGCAGATGAGATGGCATCTGCAGGAAAGAAGCTGGAGGACGACGAGCTGGTTTCGTACATCTTGACCGGGCTAGACCTCGACTACGACCCGGTGGTGTCCGCCGTCGCCGCTAGAGTGGAGCCGATCTCGGTCGGTGAGCTGTTCACCCAGCTGACTGCCTTTGAGTAGCGCATGGAGCTGCGTGGAGGCGGCAACAACAACCCGTCCGCGAACATGGCTGCTAAAGGCGGCCGTGGCAACAACAACACACGTGGCCGCGGTGGTGGTGGTCGCGGTGGATTTGGACGTGGCTTCCAAAAGGGCGGACGCGGCGGTGGAGGCCGCAGCAGCAACTTCCTCCAGGGAGTGTTTTGCCAGCTCTGTGGCAAGGAAGGGCACCTCGTCATCAAGTGCTACAAGAGGTTTGACACTACCTTCACCGGTCCTCCTCAAAAGAGTGCTTCATCAGCCACAACTTCCTACGGGATTGACACAAATTGGTATGTCGATTCTGGCGCCACCGACCATGTGACAAGCGAGCTTGAGAAGCTCATGATCCGCGACAAATATGGTGGCCATGATCAAGTGCATTCAGCCAGTGGGGCAGGTATGGATATTGATCACATTGGTTCCAGCGTTTTGCGTACTCCCACTAGCAATATTAATCTAAACAAAATTCTTCATGTTCCAAAAGCCACCAAAAATCTTTTATCCGTTCATCGTCTTGCATGTGACAATAATGCCTTTTTAGAATTTCACCCGGATCATTTTTCTATTAAGGCACAGGGCACGAGGAGGACCCTTCTCAGAGGCAGATGTGAAGGGGGGCTTTATCCTTTGAAGTCGAGTCCATGCAAGTCGAGTCCAAATAAACAAGTCCTTGGTGTCATCGCCAAGCCATCAGTGTCACTATGGCACCATAGATTAGGGCATGCTTCAACTTCTGTAGTCAAGCAAGTTCTTAATCGCCATAGTCTTCCTTTTGTTAGTGATGAGTCGAATAAAACAATGTGTGATGCTTGCCAACGAGGAAAAAGTCATCAATTGCCATATCCTATATCGACTAGTGTGTCTTCTAGTCCATTGAATCTTATATTCTCAGATGTATGGGGCCCTGCCCCTTCCTCCGTTGGAAGAAAAACTTATTATGTGAGCTTTATCGATGATCACAGCAAATTTACTTGGATTTATTTCTTATGGCATAAATCTGAAGTTTTTCATCGTTTCCATGAATTTCAGCAATTTATGGAACGGCAGTTTAATCGAAAAATCCTTGCTGTACAAACCGACTGGGGTGGTGAATATCAGTCTCTCAACTCTTTCTTTAAACGAGTTGGGATAGCACACCATGTCTCCTGTCCTCATGCCCACCAACAAAATGGTTCTGCCGAGCGTAAACATCGCCACATAGTCGAAGTCGGTTTGTCTCTGTTAGCTCATGCCTTAATGCCACTGAAATTCTGGGATGAAGCTTTTTCCACCGCTGTGTTCCTTATAAATAGACTTCCATCCAAAGTAATCCAAAACGAAACACCCTTTGAGTGGCTCTTCACAAACAAGATAGACTACTCCTTCCTTCGGTCTTTTGGCTGCGCATGCTGGCCGAATTTGAGACCTTACAACACTCATAAACTCCAATTCCGATCCACCCAGTGTGTTTTCTTGGGATATAGTGATTTACATAAAGGCTTTAAGTGTCTGGAGCCTTCTACCGGGAGAGTTTATGTTTCACGAGATGTTGTCTTTGATGAAAAGGTCTTCCCATTTGCCAATCTACATCCCAATGCAGGTGCACGGCTCCGTGCTGAGCTTGCGGTCCTTCCTGATTCCCTGTTAAATCCCTCAGCTAGCTTTGGGGACGCAATTTTGCTTGACCGATGTGATACTAATCCTCTGTCTACTAATGCTACACCTAGCCATGGTGTTGTTCATGATGAAACAGGAACATCTGATTCTCCCAGCTCTAGCGGCCGTCATTTTATGTGCCCTCCGCATGGCGACAAGACGGGCACTCGATCTGAGGGGGATTTGGTTCCTGGCGGCAGCGTGACAGTGTCCATGACAGCGCCTGAATCTGGATCGGGATCGGTGCCTAATGCAGCAGCTTCGCTGTTCCCCTCTGCGCAATCACATGGCTCGGCTGCGGGATCTTCTCCATCAGCTTCAAACGCCACACCATCACATCTGTCGACGTCCCAGCCACAACAGGATCCGATCGTGGGGGGGGGGGGGGGGCAGGTTGTCCATGGGGACCCTTCTCCTACTGTCGAGATATCGTCCGGATCTGGTGTGGTTGCTCCGACTGAAGGACATCCTGTGGTGTTCAGGCCTACAACTCGTTCACAGCATGGGATACACAAGCCAAAGGTCTATACCGATGGCACAGTAAGATGGGGAATGTCAGCGACTTCTGGAAACAGTGAACCAAGCTCGGTTGGTGAAGCTCTGCGTGATCCAAGATGGGTAGCTGCGATGGACAACGAATATCAAGCCTTGCTCAAGAATAAGACATGGCACTTGGTTCCTCTACCAAAGGGCAAAAATATTATAGACTGCAAGTGGGTCTTCAAAGTCAAGAGAAAAGCTGATGGCACAATTGACAGATACAAGGCACGTCTAGTTGCCAAGGGGTTCAAGCAACGTTATGGAATTGACTACGAGAATACATTTATTCCAGTAGTCAAGGCAGCCACAATTCGACTAATTCTCTCTATTGCAGTCTCTAGGGGATGGACACTACGACAATTGGATGTGCAAAATGTGTTTTTGCACGGAATTCTGGAAGAGGAGGTATACATGCGACAACCTCCTGGATATGCTGATAAGTCCAAGTCAACATTTGTGTGCAAGTTAGATAAAGCTTTATATGGCCTCAAGCAGGCTCCACGAGCATGGTATGAGCGTTTGAGTGGAAAGTTGCAAGCTCTGGGATTCAAGCCATCAAGAGCAGACACGTCTCTATTCTACTACAGCAAGGGAACGTATGCAATGTTTGTGTTGGTATACGTTGATGACATTATAGTGGCGAGTTCTTCATCAGAAGCAACACGGGCTTTGCTGAAGGATTTGGAGAAGGAGTTTGCATTGAAGGATCTCGGGGATTTGCATTATTTCCTGGGGATTGAAGTCAAAAGGAACGCTGATGGCTTGATTCTATCACAGGAGAAGTATGCTCGAGATATTATAAAGAGGACAAGCATGTCGAATTGTAAACCGGTCAACACACCCCTGCCTAGTACCGAGAAGATCAGCATAGAAGATGGGGATTCACTTGGATCTGAAGACTCTACCAACTACAGAAGTGTTGTGGGCGCACTGCAGTATCTAACTCTAACCCGGCCGGACATCTCCTTTGCTGTCAACCGGGTTTGTCAGTTCTTGCACTCACCTACGACCACGCATTGGACCGCTGTGAAGCGAATACTCCGATATGTTCAGGGTACACACAAGCTTGGGCTTGCAATCAAGAAGTCCAAGTCAATGTTGGTAAGCGCGTTTTCAGATGCCGACTGGGCAGGAGATGTTGATGGGCGAAGATCAACCGGTGGTTTTGGGGTCTTCCTTGGCTGCAACTTGATATCCTGGAGCGCAAGGAAGCAAGCCACAATCTCACGCTCGAGCATAGAAGCCGAATACAAGGCACTTGTAGATGCTACTGCAGAAATGATGTGGGTGCAAAAGTTGCTTACAGAACTAAGAGTTCAGCACCCTCCGGCGGCAAGGCTTTGGTGTGACAACATTGGAGCCACTTATATGACTGCTAATCCAGTGTTTCATGCGAGGACGAAGCACATCGAAATTGATTTTCATTTCGTACGAGAAAGAGTGGCACAAAAACTTCTGGATGTGAGACATGTAAGTACTCGTGATCAAGTCGCCGATGGGTTTACAAAGTCATTGCCGTTGGCCAAGTTGCTGTGTTTCAGAAACAATCTCAACCTAGTGGTCGGTTGAGATTGAGGGAGGGTGTTAAGATATGTTCAGATATTGTATCGTAGATACAGGCGAGGCTTCGGTTGATGTAAACATAGGCTAGATACATTCCTTGTAACACAAGTAGATAGATTAGATCTTGTTGATATCTTTCTGTTGTAATTCCATACTTGGTGTACAAGCGATGCGGGGGCTTTGCCTGCCTATATAAACACGAAGCCGAGACCCGAGAGGGTATCTCGTTCTCGCCATCTTTACAAAAACATCTCCAACAAGAACTGCTAGAGTTTAACTTTAGTCTTATCTTATACAAAAGGTATTTTGTACATGTGACTAGACGGGATACTGTTTTCATTTGAGTCGTACAATCATTTGAACACGACATAATAATAGAATAATTTTATTCATAAATATCTTGATATCAGGCACCTTGACCATGATCTCCAAGATCCTGCTTATTTGCAGCAGGAGATTACTCCTCGTACATACACTATACAAATACAAGTAATCCAACGGCTATAGTATACGTACCCAACTGATCTCCTAACATTAAACACCAAACAGAAAGAAAGAGGTTCATATTGAAAGAAGAAACACGACGAAAATTGAAACTGAACATTAATAGGCACCGCGCTTTGCTCTTGTGCCTTTCAACTTCCACCAACCTTGGCGCCACTCCCGTGACGCGCCACCATGCACTCGCCGGCTCACCGGCCGGCGCCGGACTCTCGGCCTTCACGGGCCACAACACCAGCCTCGAAAGGTGAGCAACACCTGCCATCCACCTCGCTCTGTAGGCTCATCAGACTGTACATACCTACACCAGCCTGACCGGCGCCGCGGCAGCCGCCACAGCCTCGAGGCCCTTGCAGCTCAGCGACCGTATGAGCCTCCACGGCGCCCGCCCCGCGGCGGAGGAAGACGGCTGCTCGTTCCCGGCGGCGCCGCCAGCCAGAGCCTGCTGCCGTGTCCTCAGCCTCAGGCGCCTCCTGATCTCGCCCATGTCCATGGCCGCCGGCACGCGCACGGACCCGAACGCCATGTCGTGCCACCGCACCTGCTGCTTCCTGCTTGGTGGCGCCGGCGTCGCCGCCGCGATGCTTTGCGCTCCGCGGCGCGCGCGCTGGGGAGGCTGCGGCTGGGCGACGACCGTAGTGGCCGCGACCTGGACGACGACGGTTCTTGGACGCTCGGTGCGCGCGTTGATGATGCGCCGGCGCCGCGGCCTGAGGAGGAGAGGCGTGAACTCGAAGTCGTCGTCTTCGTAGTAGTCGTCGTCGGGAGAGCACAGCTGGTAGCGGTGCTCGTGGGCTGCGGTCATGGTGAGCACGGCGACAGACGACGGGGGGAGAGAGGACGCCATCTCTCTCTCTCTAGAGAGGGGGAGATGGGAGTGTGTATGTGAGCTTGAGGTGTGTGTGTGTAGAAGTGTGTGCCCTTTTGCGTCGTTTGATGGGCGTGTTTGTGGTTGCGGTGATGGAAAATAGAGAGAGGGAGGGAGAGAGATGCCGTGATGGTTGATGATGCCTTTTGTGGCCTCGCCGCTGACGCTGAGCTTGTCGTTGAATAATAACCAGGCCGGCCTGGCTCGAACGCTTTGCTTTCTGCGTAGGTAAGGTACACCAGCCACCAGTGTAGTCGGTCTCTGATGACGCGGATGTGGAAGCATCGGAAAGCTGCATAATCCTGGCCATGCACATGGAGTATAGTATTTGTATAGTACTTCCTCCGTAAATAAAAAAGGTACAACTATAGGATTTGTGTATCAATCAAATTAGCTTAACTTTAAGTAATGGTAAACATTATTAACATTTATGTCCCGACTAGGTTTACTATGTAAATATATTTTATAATTAATTTAGAAATTATATTTTATAATTAATTTAGTGATACTTATTTTGTATTATAAATATTAGTAATTTTTTATATAATTTTTTTGAAAGAGTTTTTTTATATAACTTTGATCAAACCTTAAACCGTTTGATTTATCAAAAAGTTAGAGTTAGTTTTTTCTTAGACGGAGGGAGTAGTACATGGAGGCTCAACTAGCTCGTTAGTCGATACCAAAAGGCTCATATTAAGCTACAAAATTAATATACTAATATGTGCTTGTGATTTTCTTGATTGTTTTTTTAAATTATAAGTAATGTCATAGTTTTTTATGTGGTAGGCGACCCGACTATCGACACGAAGCCACCTTGTGCTAACTTCATCAGTTTTTTTATCTTGCGTTCTAGTCTCTCGAGGTGCTAATAGGAGTAGAGTGTGAATATGTATGTTCTCAGGAGTGAGTGTAAATGTGTATGTTCTTAGCAGTTCGTGTGTATTTTAAGAAAATCTTGTATAATTCCTATATATCTGCTATAATTTATCTCTTCCTTTTTCAAGCAGAATATAGTAATATAGTTAGTTAGGTGCACCTTGGTGGACACCTAACTTTACATTATGCACATAAATCTTAATCGACCTCCCACATATCTTGAGTAACTTGCATTCAACAACCGGAGTAAAAGCATCATTTAACCATTCTAAAACGATTATTCACTTTGATATATAACTGAAAATGGAGATGAATAAGTTCTTGATTATGACGTGTACACGAATTGTGCACAAACTCTATAGTAAGGTTTACTACTCTTCGAGGGAGTACTGGGCTTAACAAAACACACGTGTTCACTAAACGAACCATCATTTTTAATTAGTTCAACTGTTTCTAGATGCTTTGTTGACAAGTCGATCGAGAGAGTGACCATACCCGAAAAAGATGTAATAAACCAAGGGGATGGAAAAAGGCAGATAGAAGACAGAACATTGGGGTCAACTTTCTGTGATGTAAGCTACCTCTGGAAGGTCTTCTCCGAACTGATATCATACGTACAATCCGTTCAAATTTTCAAAGACTTAGTATATGCTGACTCGAGAATGGGCTGCTAAGGAAAGAGTGTATCTCGACGTTCTCGAAGCTTAAGGTTTTTTTTTTATAAAGATAGAGCTTTATTGATTACTTATAGACGGCGTATAATCTTGAGCAATCAGATGCCCGACGCAGTGAAAAGCCTGCATACACCGCACTACTGTATATGTGTTGTACGTTTCGCCAGCTGTGCCCAATAACATTCCTATCTCACTTTACACCGTAAACAACTAAGCTTCTGGCAGCTTAGAAAGATTCAAATTTACAGTTGGGTTTGAAGAAAGACAATAGTAAAGAATTGCAATGGAAGAGGTAATGGATCTACTATAATATAGAAAGAAGTAAACTACCAAAAGCCAAGGGACAAACATACAAATAAAGTGTGTAAGCGAAGTAGACTATGCGAAGTGTGTAAGCAGAGTAGACTCGCCTTGAGGTTGGAATATAGCCTCGACCTACCTATCACTGGCAGTTTGGCACATCCATGGGCATATATGATTGGCAATACCACAAGGTGCCTTGAGGTTGGAATACTCTTTCATCAAGGACTCAGTGTGGAGTTCAGTAAGTCGGCTGAAAAGACAATACCCACCAGATGATATGGTGAAAAGAAGAATCAACCAACAGATCATTGGTGCATAGAAGGGAGCTGGCACAGTTAAAGACTTGGAAGATCAAGATCATCGGATCGTCCGTGAAGATCAGAGCCGTGGAAACAGATGTGGTTGACAACGAAGGATAAGGTGATGTATCATCGGATGAAGAGGACCCAATGTTAGTGTTTTAGTGAGTGAAGATTCAATGGTCGACTAGGGAATATACCACACCATGATATGGTGCCATATCATGGACCACCCAGTAGATCATCTGGCGATGCATAGAAAACCTGGTAGACTTTTCCAATGGCTCTTTGAGGGGAGTGAGGTTGCCTCACTTCACTTGTTCGAGTGTGTTGGAGTACCCCAAGGCTGCTACAAGTTAGAGCAAGTGTTTTTACCCATCCACCCTCTCAAGACACTCAATATCACATCCAATGCAAGGATAGACACTATAGCGCATCTCTGTGAGATTTATGCCTTAGAGCTTGAGAGCTTCAAGTGATTAGGTTGTGTTGCCCTTGTATCCTAGAGACTTGGAGCGCTTCAGGTCTTTCTGACCTTCCGGTAAAGGCATGGTGGCCTTGGAGGCGGTGATCCTCCATTTTGACTGTGGTGCGGGGTCATATCGTTGTGCAGGCGACGAGGAGAGACAACCTCCCTCGTGTGGAGAAAATCCATAGTGCACATAGCATCAAGGTGACCGAAAGAGGATTGTGGTAGTGGTGAGACTATGTGATTCACATACTAACCTTTGGTTGGTAGAAGCCTATGTTTCAAATAGATCTAACACCATGACCGAGAGAGATTTCCTAACTGAAAGCATACCTCGATGCATCTTCAACATTGACTATGGGTTGTGTTTTGACAACTAATACCACAGGATATATCGTTGCATCTATGGGAATTTACCCTCTCTACCTTTTGTTTTTATTTACCGCGTTTATTACTTTCACATGTGCTTTGCTTGTGTGATCTTTACTTTCTTAGATTAGCTATAGGCTAGTTGACAGGATTAGGTCTAGGTTGCTAATATCTTTTGGGTTGACAGTAAGTTAGAGCACACAAGAAAAACCCTAACATGTTAGAGTAGTTTATGGTTTTCTAGTGGCAGTTTTTATTGTGCCCTAGGTTTTTACATTTGAATTAGACACCCAATTCACCCCTACCTCTTGGGTGCTCACGAGACCTTTCACCTGTTGTGAATGTCATTATACTGCAGTGCTATTGGTCATGATGCTAGCATATATGTTTGTTTCCACTCGATCAACTCCTAGTGAAGAAAAAGGGCAAACAATGTTTTTTGCACTGCTTGCAAGCTTCTCATGCATGCACATTAGGGAAATGATACACCGATTGCACGTATGATATCATAAGTAGATATGGTTTTGTCATAGGGAACTGATATACCAATTGCATTTAAGATATCGTAAGAAAAATATGTTTTCGTGATATCATCAAAATTGTAGTAATGGGAACTTGTTCTTCTGCTAGGTCGCCACCATGGAAGTCATTTGATTTGAGATAAGTTACTTACCATAGAGGGGACTTGGCAGCAATTACTCCGCAATAAATATTTAGGCTCGAAACCATTAATACAAGTGGAATGGAAAAATGGGGATTCACATTTCGGGTCTAGTCTTAAGAAGGCGAAGCGAGACTTTTTCCGCTTTGAATCCTTCATTGTAAAGGACGGAACACAAGTGCGTTTTTGGGAAGACAAATGATTCGTCTTTATAGGAACAGTACCCGTGTCTTTACAACATTGCCAGACCTAAACATGTTGCTATTGCGGAGATTCTTTCTGATCCATCACCAAACCTATCTTGGCAAAGAGACCTCATTGGTCCCAAATTAGTAGCGTGGAACAATTTGTTGCTCCGTACTGCTAATATAGAGTTGGTCCATGAACAAGATGACTTTCACTGGAATTTACATCCAAATGGAAAATTCTCGATGAAGTCACACTATCAAGCGTTATTACATACTAGTATCTCAAACATTAACAAACTCATTTGGAAAGTGAAAACCCCACTGAAAATAAAAATTTTCCTGTGGTGCCTACAACGAGGAGTTATATTGACAAATGATAACTTAATAAAGCGCAATTAGCAAGGTAGTAAAATTTGTTGCTTTTGTCACAAAGAAGAAACAATTAAGCACTTGTTCTTTGACTGACGGTTTGCTTGTTCAATTTGGTCTTTTATTCATGTTGCAACATGACTTTTAAAACCCCACAATATAGGTCATATGTTCAATGGCTAGCTAAGTGGTGTCAACAAAGATGTCAAGGTTTTATTCCTGCTAGGAGGAGCTGCGACTTGTTGGTCTATTTGGCTCAAGAGGAATGATATTATTTTTGAAAAGAAAAAATTGTTTCTCCTGTGCAGGTTATGTATTTTGTTACCCACTGGCTACGTACTTAGGCTATCCTGCAGAAGCCGGATTTGCAGGATACATTTGCAGCGGTATCACAACAGCTGACGTAGGTGGCCAAGGATTTTTTTTTCTCCTATGCACATGGGTGACGATCTAGTTTACGTATTGATAGTCACTAAATTGTGTCAAGTTTCTTCTCTTTTTGTGGCTTTGTGCCTCATGTTAGGCAGAGGCGGGAAGTTGCCCTCTTTGACTTTGTGTCAACTTGATGTAGTGCTTCCGAGGTTTTAATAAAAGCTTCCTTTAAAAAAAATATTGTGAATCAACCTGTTATATTTGGTTCTTTCGCTACAATGACGTTGATGATGATGCCAAAGCTTTCTGTCAAGGAGCATATGGAAAGAACCACTCAGCGTCCATATAGGGCTGTAGCGAGAGGACAAATTGAGATGGTGAAGTGTAAGAGCATGACAAGACAGTGAGAAGCATGGGGGAACAAAAGCGTTGATGATTTTTGAAGGCATGTAGCACCTAAGAATGCATATGATCCATCCCTCCCATAGACTTTCATGTGATTTTCGATGTTTTTATTACTATTGGCAAAATCTAGTTGTAACATTGTTTAAATTATATACTATTATATATTTCTTTTCATACTTGTTATATCTGTATTGGATACACACTATTTATTTTTTTCTATATCTTTTGATGGGTCTAGACCATTACAATCTGGAGTTATAAGATCAATGGTGATAGCTTTTAGCTATTTTATTTAAATGTTGGATAGCCAAAAATAGACTTCTTCCTTGCAGTCAAATTTTGACTTCACTAATATCTATTTAAATATTTTCCCAACTCATATTAAAATCATAAATTGCTGTGCTTCTTTAAATTATTATTTAATTTTATTAATTGTAACAGGAATGAACTATTTGGTTTAATATAAGCAGTTAGATCATCATAGAATCTAATGATGTCGTTATATATATATATATATATATATATATATATATATATATATATATATATATATATATATATATATATATATATCTTCTAGGCCATGTGATGGTGTTTTTAACACTATAGTTACCAAAATAATAGATTGGAGTTTAAAGATCCAGTCAGGAAAGATGAATTCTTGTCAATGCACTCCCTCCGTTCTAAATTATAAGTCGCTTGACTTTTTTGGTACATCCATTTTGCTATGTATCTGGATATAATAATATGTCTAGATATATAGTAAAATAGATGAACAAAAACAGTTAAAGCGACTTATAATTTGGAACAGAGAGAGTATTAAATTAACTTCTCAGGAATCATCTCCTTTTCGATCTTTCCTTTACTCCTCAACTTTTGCATGCCATGCATGCGTGAGACTGATCATGATGAGTGGCGACGACTAGAAAGAATCATGAGAGCAAACTGAACATTAGTCAATTCAAATACGCATCCGTACATGCACGGAAAGAACGAGTGCCGCACTGATTCATGATTGCACCATATGCCTATAATCACTTCAGATGATAGCTGAGCTTGTTTGAGGAGATAGCTTTGCTTTTGCTTGTGTCGTTCACCTCCTTAAAGTGCGATTAGTCGCCACACGCCATTGTATAGTCTAATTTTTGTAAAAGGAAAGGAAGCGAGACACGATGCAATCAATAAGCCCTCAGCATTTTTTTTCTAGTCGACACACACAAGCCTCCACTCCTATAATTTCACGTACTTTCACCAAAACCTAGCCCGAACATTGTTCACAAATCACAATCCACCGAAACAAAACTCAAACGATGTATGCCATTGTCGCAACTTTTTTTTCGACGCTAGCTCACTGTCACTGTGGACAACTAGCAGACCTGTGTGATGTGTATTGTTTTGCCAAGCAGCATCTATTCATTGGATGAAGATCCGGATTCAAAGCCCCCATGCTTAATTATCTGCAGGATATATATCAGGACCTTAGCAAATGGAGGTTGGAGCCTTGGAGGAGGACATGGATGTGTAATGCAGGCCAATGTGGAAACATAGCTCTCTTCCATATGTCCACACACAGCAAGTGAAAAGCGAAGTGGAGAGGTATGATGGCACCTTTCCACAAAGGGACCCTACTGGTGCTTTTTCTGTATCTGTATGGCTATCTATGAGAACCTGATCCCAAACTTGACAATGCACATGCATGATTACATACCCCCGCAAGCTTCAAAAGAATCGTCATTCCCAGAATCCCAGCTGCCTGCCCAATGGATCATGGAGTAGGACTTTACACAAGCACTTTTTCTTTGGTCCCCCAATTTGCTTACCCTACCATCCTGCATAGATGTGAGGCACCTATATACCATAACATTCGTAGCAATGAAATTCAAACGTATAGAAACGTGTTTGTATTGCACTGAAACCCGCAGACATACATATACCATCACATTCCTAGCAATGAAACTCACACGGTCACACACATATATCTAGCTAGTAGGACTTGGGACTGTGGAGGCTTCGCCTGGTCTCCTACCCTCACTAAGGAATAGCGCGGAGGAGGCCGAGGGTGGCCACAGGAGAAATAAAGCAAGGGTTGAACATGGAGGGACAAAGGGGAATCACAATGAATTTAGGAGTAAATGACCATTGATTCATCATCTGTTACCGTACCACCCACCAGGTATTTATAGGGCATACCAAGAGACGTGACGAAGCTACAAATTGCCCTTGCCATGCAGGGCACCACTAACCCCTGCCCTCTCTAGGGACCATCGACTTCCATCCAATGCCTGATAGCACAGATCGCCGATCACACGAGGGCTGCCTCTTGTTCAAAACACCTTGCGAGCGACACTCGACCTACAAAGACATAGGACCAAAGTTTCCTTCGTCTTGAGCGTTAGCATGGCACCCTTCGCTGAGGGTGCCGCTGAACGTGGCGGCGAGGGTCCCACTGAGGATCGTCCTTGGGCCACATCGGACAGAGCCACGCTGGCTGTTTCCTTGGATGCATGTAAAGGAAAAGAGTGGTCGAGGGTTCAGTGTTTGGGCAAGGCTAGGACGGGGTGGCACATCGAGGGCCTCCCCCCAACAGTAGCCCCTCGAGGGTTTGGGCCAGCTTGACGGCCCGAAGCAGCGTCAAACCAAAAGGAGGACGAGCGGAGCTCGAGCCCGGGGACCCTTGGCCCAAGCAACGCCCCGTCTGCCTTCGGCCAATGGCGCTGGGCCTGAGGCTTTTTAGTTGTCGCGTTTTTTGAGGAGTTGGTTAGGGTACTGTTTGTGGGTGTTGGGGTGTGGATACATGGGTGAGGATGCGTTTCCACATGGATCGGTGGGTTATTCCTTGGTTTCCATGGCCGCACCGCTGCGGGCACGTGGTGAGGGCTGGGTGCCCTGTGCCTATTAATATGAGTGGTTGTGGGACTCATTTTTTACTCAGCTTAGTTGCTCTCATTTTGTTGTCGCGGCTGTGCTTTTGCGAGGTTTTCTTGAGGTTTGTGGGTTGCATGCTTTGCGGAGGCTGCGTGCCTGGCGAAGGTTGTGTTATTTACGAGGGTTCCAATGGAGGTTTATGTCACCGCCTTGTGTTGGGTATATTTTTTATTGCACTTTGCATTATAGTATTTTGCCATGTCTTTTGGTTCTGAAGGCTTTTGATTTGACTGTTGTGCATATTTGACCAAAACCTATTGTGGTCTAGCTTTACAAATATGAAATATATACCATGAAAGTAGTACTGGGCCTGTTTGGCTATGGCTATAGCCGCGTTTTTTATAGTAAGGCATGGTTTAGTTCCTAAAATTTTTTGGGTTTACCCATCACATTGAATGTTTGACACATGTATGGAGTACTAAATGTAGACGAAAAAAACTAATTGCACAGTTTGGTTGAAAATCGCGAGACGAATCTTTTAAGCCTAATTAGTCCATGATTAGCCTTAAGTGCTACAGTAATACACATGTGCTAATGATTGCTTAATTAAGCTTAATAAATTCATCTCGCAGTTTCTAGACGAGCTATGTAATTAGTTTTTTTATTAGTATCCGAAAACCCCTTCCGACATTTCATGAAACATCCAATATGACACTTAAAAATTTTCTTTTCGTGAACTAAACACAGCCTAATCTGTGAGAGAAGGAAAAGCAACTACATCAGCCACTACCACTACCACTTTTTCTTCACTCACAGATTACTGTGAAAAAAGTGGCTGTAGCTGGAGCTGAACAAGCCTGCTAGTGGTTTTTGTTCATAAATAAAACTATGAGTGGTCGAATAGGTCCAACTCTAGCTAAAATGGACAATCTATAGAAGATAGTAAAAATTAAAATTTTAAAATAACTAAAAGATAATAATATTTTAGTAAGTAAGATAATGTGCAAAATTTCAAGTCTGAAATAAAATAAAAACAACATATATGGCTGCAAAGGAACACCGAACACCTTTGATTCAAAAAGAAAAGATCAAGAACGTTAAGTGTGGTCGACCACCTGACACTTAGTGAAAATGTTCTAGTTTTGAAGGATGGTGAAAAATCATTGTAAAGAAAATCCACAACTTAAAAATAACACTAAAAATCATGAATACTGCATGAGTTTATGTTGTGACACCCATTATTCAAAATTGCACGTAAAAATTTGGTTCCACATATATGAGATTACAAAAAAAAAAAATCTTGTGCAGCACCAATGGAGCACCAAAATCATACAAAACATCTCAGTTCTTAAAATGTTGCACTTGAAATTGTGGAAGGACGTACAGTATAGCATTATTTACCAACTCAGTTTTTAAAGAATTCTTTTGGGCTTTTGGCCCGCTTTGAACTTCACGAGGTCAACAACCTTTCCAGGTTTCTTGTGGTGGAACTGCCAACTTGGGTTTAAGTTTTTGATTTGGCACAGATACTTTTATTTTTCTAAATTTATTCTATAATTTAGATTTATATTCATAAGAGTGAGTGGACGTGTATGGGGACGTCAGGTTGTACTGTCTAGTTAAAAAAAACAGCCTTCGCAGCTCAACCGCTCAAGACAACCTGACTCGAACTTGAACATTCGCAGTCCACCACCACTTGCAGCACGACGCAACTCTTCCTCTTCCCCCACCAAACCTGCCCAAGCTGTGCCGCTGGCCGGGCCGCCACCACCGCCTCCGCCTGAACAGCAAGAGGAGGAGCACGATTCACCCTGCCGCGGTCGTCGATTTCCGGTAAGCCGCCAGCATTCCTTCCCCCCGAATTCGACGCTCCTCTGTCCCTACTCCCTCGGCTCCCCTTGTTCTCGCCGCGGGTCGCGCACGCAAGGTGTTCGATGCATTGCCTGTTTGCCTGCGATGCAAGCGCGCGCCGCCTACGCTGCTCGCGTTTTGCTGCCGGTTTATGAACGCAATGTGTGTCCTCGCTGACGGCTGCTGTTTCTTCCGATCGTATTTGCAGGGTCGGATCGACCGATGGCGGATACCACGGGAACGTCGTAGTCGGACATCCCGCTGGACCTCGCCGGCCGGATCCTCCACCGCCTGCCTGCCCACGTCGACCGCGTCCGGTTCGCCGCCGTGTGCCCCCAGTGGCGCGCGGCCACGCGGCACGGGCCCCTGCCCCCACCGCTGCCTCTACTCCTGCTCTCGGACAGTAGGGTGTACAGCCTGCCCGGAAGCGAGCCGTTCCACTTCCATGGCTCCACGGGGTACACCGACGCTTGTGGCGACTGGCTGGTGTTTTCAAGTGAAGAGGGCCGTTTCCTGAGGGATCCTTTATCCAATGACACCGTGACACTTCCACCTCTGTCCCGTGTCCGAACCCGGCTTGTGGGCACGGACGGTGGACCAGTTTGGAGTCAAGCCCCCTCTACTGCCCCCGCAACCATCAAGTGCCCTCCTTCTACTCACCGTGGAAGAGATGGAGGAGGAGTTCTAAAGGATGAAGATGGCCTGAGCCCTGGACCCTCGTTGACTCTAGAAGAACGGCCCCTGCATGTGGATGTGGGTGATGAGTCCGTTGATGTGGCAACCCTAGCATGGATGGAAATGGCTGAAACGTTGAAGTTGGAGATGGAGCCAAAGAATTGCAAACTGTGGCTCTGTTCATCCAATCTCATTGTAGCAACAATCTATTTCACGGGAGGCCAACGGATTGCAGTGTGCCAGGCAGGGGCTACCTCGTGGTGGTCTGTATGGGCGGAAAATCTCTGTGTCAGCTTTGATGACATGGTATTCCATCAGGGCAAGCTATATGCCATTGACTTCATGGTTACACTTTTCGCCATCGATGTCAACGTGGACCACAGCAGCGGTGATCCATGGATTTCTCAAATACGAAATGTCATCGAATATCCATGTTTGGACATAGGTTATTTCCTAAGAGGTGGTCACATGATGGCCTATCTAGTTGAATCACGTGGTGTGTTGCTGGGGGTGATGAGAAAGTTGTGCGACCCATTCGACGACCTGGATGGTCCCGATGCAGCTGGACATAATGAGTTCGAGGTGTTTGAAGCTGACCTCAGGCAGAAACAGTGGCTTAAGGTGACGACGATCGGGAACAACGAGATTTTGTTTCTAAGTCGACGATGCAGCAGGTCTGTTTGTGTTCCTCATAACGCGTTGCCAGGGGACTGCATCTTCTCCCTGGAGAAGGGCTGGGATCGCAGTTTGTGTGCTGGCTCAAGTTCTTGCAGGGTCTATAGCATGACGGACGGCAAGGTGTCCAACCCCCTGCCAACTGTGTCATGGGAGCCTGGCATGGTGTTTGGGACTTGGCTCTTCCCTCAGAGCTGAAGTGAAGCTGTTGCTGAGCTAGGTGCTAAATTCGTCGAACGAACTTATCGTATCCTCGTAGTATGTCTAATGGTCTCTGATGATAACTGAAGCTAAGTGTATCAGTACTTGTCTAGTAGAATGGTGTGACTATGTGCTGACTGTGCCATTATCAATCTGTAAACATCTGATGGATCTTTTGGCATTGCTATCTGCTGTTGTGGACCTATTCTGTGAGCTTGGCACCGTAATGGTGTCTCTAGTTGGGGAGGTAGCAAGCTTTTTAATTTGATCGATCTTAACCATTGTTATGTTAGTCATTAAAAAAACTATCGTTATATTGAATCTTCTGTGTGTGTTATGAGTTATGACATGAGAGGTTTATCATGCTGTTTTAGCCTTTTGGGGTCGAACAGCCATGATCCATGTGGAGATCAATAAGGTTTACTTTCATGGTGGACGATCATTAACATGTGGTGTTGCGTCGCTAACGTATTTGCTTGGCTTTGTCAAAATTGTGTAACTTGTGGGATGTCCTCAAATTATCTTTTTTGCTATCTGTACTGTACTGCCGTTATTTAATTTTTAGAAACGTATGGCTCTATAAATCACGCGGCTTAAGAGACTTGCTTCTGTAAATTATTTCCAATAGGTTAATTTATTTGCCACATCTGTAAAGCACCGATTTACACAAACCTTATTCTAAGAAAATACACAAACCTTTTGGCAGAGGCAAATATAGGAGTACAATCATGCATATTAGCATGCTATACAAGAAACTAGCATGGTGGCTCGCAGAGTTGCCAGCAACGGCTGTTCGGAGGATCGGAGCAGCCCTTTTTTTTACATGGAAGGATTCTCCATTACTCATAATATGACGCCAAATTTTTGGCGACCAGTACACGGATACAACTTGGAATGCTATCCACAATCGGATCAGCACCTGGACTCAAACTTGCCCCTAGGGCAGCAAGGCTATCAGCAGCCAAATTACGTGAACGGGGGTATGAACTACATTATATGAAATGAAAGTACTTCCAAGCAAGTCCTTGAGCTCCCAGATGAGATCATGAGACCACCTGCAGAACACCGATCAAAGTCTGCAGATTTCACCGCTTGCACAATCATGGTTGCATCTGTTTCCAGAATCACTCTCTGAACCCCCAGATCAGCTGCTCTCTGCAGGGCTTGTAGACAGGCAACAATCTCGGCATGAAAAGCTTCACTTACATTCTCCAGCTTACCATAGCCCGAGCTGATGACACCACCATCCCATTCCCGGATCAAGAAACCCCATCCACCTGATCGCGTGTTCACAGAAAAAGCACCGTCACAGTTGATCTTGACAGCATTTTCCGGAGGTGGCGACCAGAATTTCCTTGCCTTCACCTGATCACCCACATCCTTGGCCTGCTTGAGAGGCGACCATTCCGCTGCATAGGAGCCGATCAACTGTGCCAAACGGCTGCTATCTCTTGGCTGCTCACCTTCTCTCACACCACATCACTCGGACCACCATAAGTAGAGTAGGGTTATCACCTGTCTCTGTATCTCCGGTTTCATTTTCAGTATCGCCTCCACAGCCTCTCTAGCTGACATGAGCCCCGCTAACTCCTCCCGCACAGCCTCAAGTTGCAGGTTTGCCCACACATGCCGCACACCTTTGCACTTGAAAAAGAGGTGTGCTCCATCCTCATCAAGGCGCCCACACATGACACAACTAGTGTCTATCTTCATTCCACGTCTTCTCAGGTTGACCCGAAGTGCCAAGCTGTTGTGCCCCAAACGCCATAAGAAATGGATCATTTTCTTTGGACGATTTAAGTTCCACACACGCCTCCAGAACAGGTCATCTAACCAACTAGCAGTTCCTGATGCTGAGCCCCCGCCTCTGCGCTCTGTGCTTTTCTTTTTGTCTGCCATAAACACCTTGTATGCCGATCTGACAGTGAATTGCCCATTATTGTTAAAATGCCAGGCAACCAGATCATCCATTCCTTCATGTACAGGTATGCACAGAATACACTCCGCATCTTCTTCCCAAAAAATCTCCCTGACCAGTGCTTCATCCCAGGATCCAGTGATCGGATCTATAAGCTCATCCACACGTGAGATCAAATTCGAGCCTCTTGGAGTGAAAGGCCTGCGGGACTGAACCCTTGGAAGCCAGTCATCCTCCCAAATCCGGATATTAGCTCCATCCCCAACACGCCATATAATACCCTTCTTGAGCAAATTCAAACCAGAAAGGATACTACGCCAAGTGTATGACATATCTCTTTTAGATTTAGCTTTCAGGACATCACCATCTAAGAAATATTTCGCTGCAAGCACCCAGGCACAAAGAGAATCAGGGTTTGTCAGTAGTCTCCATGCCTGCTTTGCCAACATTGCCATATTAAAAGCATGTATATCCCTGAACTCGAGACCTCCATCTTCTTTTGCCTGCGTCAGTTTATCCCAGCTTAGCCAATGCATCTTGTTATCTTTATCTTGATGGCTCCACCAGAACTTTGCAACCATTGAACTTATCTTATCACAAAGCCCCTTTGTGAGATCAAAGCAGCCCATGGCAAAGGTTGGGATGGCCTGCGCTATTGCTTTTATTAAAATTTCCTTTCACGCCTTTGAGAGCATCTTCTCCTTCCATCCAAGAATCTTTTGCCAAATTCTATCTTTCAAGTAATTGAAAGTGCCAGCCCTGGACAGGCCAACATGTGCTGGTAAGCCCAAATACCGATCATTCATGACTTCATTTGTGATCTGCAGAGTTTCCATCACAGCAGCCCAAATACTGGTCATTCATGGCTTCATTTGTGATCCTCCAAGGTTCTCCGCTTCCCAGATGCTTGCAGAAAGGTGAACAGGAAGTGATTCTCACCTAGATCCTTGTGCAGAACCCCCTTAATTGGACACCACACATGTCCCAGTGTCCTCTCTAGGGTTTCTGTCGAGACCAACTTCTCTGCCAAGACCTTCCCCACTGCCTGCGGCTCCGCCAAACGAGAACGTCGGGATCCACCACCACCAATCTTCACTCCACCCCACTCCTCCGACAGGCGCAACTTCCCCATCAAACCCTCAACACCCTCCATTAGGGATTAGAAGACTCATGGAGGCGACACAAGAGAAAAATTAGGGCTAGCACGTTAGGTTTGGGCTCCGATCGCCGGAGAGGGACGTGGACACTTGGGGAATAGGACATGGAAGATCTGGATCCTAAACCTCGAGGCGAGGAAGGACCAAGATCCGAAGGAAAACGAGGACGTGAGACGTGAGAGAGACTCGAAACGTAGTCGCCTCCCGAGTCACCTAGGAAACCCTAGGCGCTGGGACTGAAACCGTCTTTGTGGTGGTTTAGCAGCCCAAAATTAAGCACGGGTAAAAACATCGGAAAGGTGTGGACTGTGGAGGGCTCACTTGCCTGTGAAAGGGAAAATTCAATTTAGGAGGGAGGGACGCTTGATCAAGAGGGGGAAGAGGGGCAAGCGTGGCCATAGGATTAGCCATATAAATAAATTGTTTTTTTAAGATTTCTTTTAGCTGTAGAGAAGAGGAACGAGAAGAGAGAAGATTTGTTGATTCAGCTTTTTAAGTCTTGGCCCACCTAAAATTTTAGATTGAGTGTGAGAGATAGCAGTAGGGATTGGGGAATTGAGAAGAGAAGTGTGGTACAAGGAAGAAGAAGAACAGGGATACAAGGATGGAAGAGTTCTTAGCTTTAGGATATCAGAATTCGGTTAATACAAAATGTGTTCTCCTTCTCTCTCTGCTCTCTCTTAAAGCATTACAGAGGTGTTGCCTTTTTCACGTGTGCAAAGCGTCTCAATCGGCCATGGACTACCCATGTATCTTGGGTTTGTCTTCCTAGGCATGTGTCCTCCGGGCTAGCCTCCTGGTTTCTCTACTTCTCTTGTCAACTGGTTATCTTCAGAAGCCGGAGGGTGTGCCTAGGAAGGGGTGGTGTGCTCCAACGCCTAGATTCGGGTGGTGGAGTCGGCGTTGGACTGGATCTGGCATTCTAGACCGTCGAAACGCTTATCCTGCGCGGGGAAGCGCTTCTCGAGCTCGTCGAGAAGGATATTGGTCTTGGGATTCATGGCTCCGCCACTGCGCTATATGCGGGTATAGTGATCGTGGGAACAGGGTGATCCAGCACGGCAACTCGCCGCAAATCGAACTACCCAGAGAGAGGAATTACGGAATCTCCTCTCAAAACTGCAGCTCACAGATTGGGAGGAGTTAGACCAACCGACTCAATTGGGTTATTTGATCGATGGGATACTGAGTGCATGAATAGGATAGGCCAAGAATCGATGTCTCTAATACCACTTGTGAGATATAACAATAGGGTTTGAGGAATTGAGATGAGAAGTGTGGCGCAAGGAAGAAGAAGAACAGGGATACGAGGACAGGCTAGTTCTTAGCTTTAGGATAACATAATTCAGTTCATACAAAACATGTTCTCCCTTCTCTCTCCTCTCTCTTAAAGCATTACAGAGGCATTGCCTCTTTCACGTTTGCAAGCGTCTCAACGGGCCCATGGACCACCGATGTATCTTGGGTTGGCCTTCCTGTGCCTGTGTCCTCTGGACCGGCCTCCTAGTTCCTCTGCTTCTTTTGTCAACTGGCTATCTTCAGAAGCCGGAAGTTGTGCCTGGGAAGGCAGGTTGCTGACTATGGTATATGCATGGCAGTTGGCGCCTAAAATTTTGGGCTGAGCTGCTAAAACGTGCTTGGATCGGTGGTGTCTCTGCATTTTGCCGGTTCTTGTCTTACATGGTGATGGCGAACAAGGATTTCACTTTGCAGTTCGTTTCTACTTGTATAAGGTAAGACGTGTGCTAATGTATATATTAGTACAATCTTGAATAATCCAAAGTATACGTGGGGAATGGAACGTGCAATCGTGCAAGGTGGATGACGGATCGCCTCCTCCGGTGACCACGTCGAGGCGTGCATCTCTTTGGCAAGCTGCCTCGTGTCCCCACGCTCCACACACAGCTACGCGTGTCTCCACACGTGCTAGCGAACGTGTCAACACCTCGCCGCTTTGTTTGTCCCAGGCTCCCCACTCTCGGACGCGTGTCCACATGCACAAAACCTATAAAGTGGCAACAAAATCCAAACGTTCTCTCTCAGCTACCGCACACGGCACATCATCATTCCCTACGATTTTAGTGAAACGCTCACGAGTCGCGACACTAGCTACTTGCCGCGAGCGAGCGAGAGAGAGACATCAAGCCCAAACAGCCATGCAGCCCGGGAGGACGGCAATGGAGGCGACCAAGGAGGCCGCGGCCAACGTGGGGGCCTCGGCGAACGCCGGCATGCAGAAGACCCGCGCCGCCGTGCAAGGCCAGGTGGAGAAGGCCACGGCGCACAACGCGTCCGACAGGGCCGCGGCGGAGGCGAAGCAGCGGGAGCGCGTGCGCGCCGCGGAGCTGGAGAAGCAGGACGCCATGCGCGCCAACGCGGCCGCCAAGGAGCGCGCCACCGGCGGCGCGGCCACGTACCAGCACCCGTCGCAGGGCGCGCCCGGGATCGTCGACGCCTCCCGGCAGGGCTACGGCGGCGGAGCTGCCCCCGCGGGCGGGCACGTCGAGGACGGCGTTGGCGAGACCCGCCCCATCGCTAGGGCCACCGGCACGGAGCGGCCCAGCGCCGCGCACAACCCGCACGTCGGGAGCGACTTCCCGCAGCCGCGTGGCACCGGCGGGCAGTACCAGTGAGCTGGCCGCGACGCGTAACAGTATGATGTATATCAGAAGAAGCTTGTACACGAATGGTCGCTGTGTGATAGTGTATGCCAAATAATGTATCTCTGGTATTAGAGAGTATTTTCTAATACGTACATGTACTCTTTACCTTCCATATACCTCTAACATTTTTGTTTACGGTAACGATAGACGACAGAAGTCCGGAAACAGACGCATGCCCAAGCGGTGCGGCACGACCCGCTCGTCCGTGCCGACGCCCTCCTTATCCACTCGCTCATCCATTCCTTCCCCCTCCCCACTCTCGCACTCCACCTCGGTCGCTCCGCCTGCGCGCAAGTCTCTTCCTCACTCCACGCTCACGACGCTACTCCTCCCAGCGCCCTCGATGCCGCCCCGCCAGCGAGCCACACCATGCCTTCCTCCCTCCCAGCGCCCTCGACGCCGCCTCGCCAGCAAGCCACACCATGCCTTCCTCTCTCCAGCTCTCCCCTCCGCCCTTAGCGGCGGCTCCCGGCTCTTTTCTTCTGGTTGATCCATGGAGCGCCGATGTTCCCGTGCTGGATTCATGCGAGGAGTTGTAGATCCGGCGGTGTGGGGGTCTACTCCACCCTGACGTGCCCTCCCCACCAAGACGGCGGCATGGGGCCCCCCTCCACGTCCGATCCATGGTGCACCGGCCCCCCATGCTGGATCCATGGTGGGAGGATGTGGATCTAGCCGCGTGGTGGGCATTCCTCCACCATGTCGTGCCCCCCACCTTGACGGCGGCATGGGGGCCTCCCCCGTTGGTGGATCCATGCAGCAGCGCGTGCCCTCCCCCGTGGTGGATCCATGTGGGCGTTGAAGATCTGGTGGTCTTCTCCCTCTCTTCTGCCCCTGTTTCAATAGTATTTTTTCTGTTGTTTCATTTGCTCAAAAGGTATGTTTCAGTAGGCAATCTGGGGTGTTTTTCTGGGTGTTTTTAGTAGTTTAAGTTGGGTGTTTCAGTAGCCAATCTGGCGGGTGTTTTCTGGTGTTTCAGTTGTTAATTTGGGGTGTTTTCTGGGTGTTTCAGTAGTTCAAGATGGGTGTTTCAATAGCTCAATCTAGGTGTTTCAACAGGAGGATTTTAAGTGTTTTAGTAGTCCAAATTGGAGTGTTTCAGTAGTTTAATCTAGGTGTTTCAATAAGATGTTTTCAAGTGTTTCAGTAGTCCAAGCTGGGGTGTTTCTGGGGTATCTCAATATGTTTCAGTAGCATATTTTAATTATTTCAACAACCATCGGATGTACATTGCAACAGTTGTTTTTAAATGTTTCATAGGTAGATCTTGGTTTTTGCATCTCTCTCCCACCTCTGTTGCAAGCGTGGGGGAGGGGCTGTGGAGGGCAATGGTTGCCTCGGGGAGCAGGCGAGGTCTGGAGAGCGGGGTGGGGGCACAGATCCGTGCGCGGGGGCCGCTCATTTCGCTTTCCTTTTTTTGTTATTCGTTAACACGCGCGGCGGAGGTAGCGGGGCAGGGAACCTCGGGGCGGTGCGTCTGGCTGCTAGCGCCCGGATCTGGACGTCCGGGCGCTAGCGGCGCCCTTTTGTTTATATTGTAATAAGAGTAAAATGCACCAATAGTCTATCAACTGTTTGTCTGTGTCACTTTGGTTCATCGAAACTGCATTTTGGATCCAAAACCTTGTTAAGTGATCTATAGATCGTTCATACCCCTTCGTTTCGCGAATGACGTGGCAGACCATGTTATCAGCCAGCGTGGCGTCTGTGTCACGTGAGGGCTGAGACTAGTCGCACCGGCACCCGCTATATCTCCCTCCAGGATGTGTTTACAGGAAAAACTCCTGCAGCGGGATGCGCTACGTTGCCACCTTATCCTCTGTCCGAAAGTCCATCCGGCAAATATAGCGGGCAAGTGCCATTTTACAGGTGATACGGACGTGCAGCCCATGGCAGGCGCAGCCACGCGCGTGGAGGGGCAGTGCTGCTATCCATGCGTCAGTGGCGGGCCCCACTGATTTTTCAAGCTACAAAATGTTATAACTCATAAACTAAAAAAACCAAATTAAATTCCGATTACACCATTGAATTTATTGTAATAAATACTTCAAAACTAGATCTCACATAGATATATTTAGATAAAGTGACAAGTGGACCCCACAGTGGATAGAGGATGATATAGAGGATGGATGGGTGCGGGAGAAATAAGTATAGAGAAGAGAATCTTGATGACTAGGCAATATAGAGGATGATATAGAAGATGAATGAGTGCGGATAGCCTGAGTGGCCCTTATTTTTTTTGCCGATACCCCTGTCTTTCTCTCCTCCCGTTTCACCCCACTCCAGCTCGTCTGTTCTCAGCTCGGCTCGGCACCCTCCACTTGCCGCTTCTTCCATTCCTATGTCATGCGCCTTATTCCATCTCCTCGTCCGACTACTGGGACGACCCGCTCTCATTCAATGCCGCGGCCGTCGAGGCCCACTTCCAGGCACACAAGGTCGAAGAAGTCCGCGACGCGCGGCGGGGTTGCCGGAGAGCTCCTACAGGCGGCGCTCCAAGCAGACCAGTGCGGCCGCGATGACAGCGCCACTGTCGGCGGAGCATGACCGCCGTAGCATGCCGCACCTGCCTGTGCCCTTGGCTGGAGCCCTACGAGCCCATTAGGCCGCCGCGTCGAGGTAAAGCGCCGTAGCACGGGAGCTTTACCGCGGACTTCACCGCCGAGCGGACTCCGCCGCGAAAATTGGTCACCGGCGCCGCCAGGACATTCCAGGTTAGTCGATAGGGCCGATTCGGCCTAGAGAAAGAGCCCCGCCACCACGTTTCCGTGACCTGCAGCGCCGCTGAGGTCGCTGCTGCCATGGCCGCCATCCCTGAGGTGCAAAGAATGATCTTTTTCCCTCCTACCGCCTCGGTTGGGTGCGGCAGGGTCCTAGACGCCCTTAGGAGCCCCACCGAGCCGCCAACGAGCCCTGTCGTGCCGTCCCGACGCCGACGAGCCCACTGCGGCACCGCGTCGAACAGCTGGGGAGCACGCGTCCCATGGCTCAGAGAGGGTGTGGGGCCTTGCGCTCGTAGGCGTGAGGAGCGGCGCGGCCCATCCTGGCAGCAACTCGCATGCCCAGGCATGAGGCTCGGTGGTGCCCAGCGGTTGTTGCGATGCACCGGCAGCTGCGCCTGGAAGAGGACATGTGGAGCTGGTGCGCGCGACATGGAGGGCGCGGGCGCGGCGGGTGCACGTCGACGCCGCAACGAGGATGCTGGCCATGCTCGATGTCACCAACTTCGGCGTCTGGCCAGGGACATGATGCAACACGACGTGGCGACGGTGTCCCTGAGCATGGCACGAGCAGCGGCGCGACGGTGTCCTTGAGCGTGGCGATTGCTAATCCTTCCTCCCGACGCTCCCTCAAGGCTTGCGAGCACCACGGCGGCCAGGATCGCATCCTCGGCGCCCGCACCGCAGCCGTCGACGAGCGCCCATGTGCCGGACGAGCACCACCCGCCGAGCCTGCTCCACCGTGGAGCTGGGGCCAGGGCTCATGCTCGCCCACGGTGGCCGCCGTCATCGAGCGCCCCACGTCAGTGTCCCAGGGACGGAACTGCACCACCTGCCGAAACTGCTCCGCCGTCGGGCTCCCTCAAGCCTCGCTCCGGGGCGTTTTGGCAAAGCGGCGCTGGCGAGCGTGCATGGGACCTCCTGTCCACTTTAGCAGCCAGGTGTACTGCCCATGTCAGATCTATTAGCAAAACGAAAGGGTATAGACTATTTATGCACTACTTAACAAGGTTTTGACTTGAAAATACACTTTCAAAGTTGATGGACCAAAGTGACACGTACGAGCAAGTTGATAAACTGATGATGCATTTTACTCTTGTAATAATAATAAAAAATTCTGTCTTTTCATTCTTTTGCGCTGTCGTCAGTCCATCGGTCTCTCTTAAGCTCATTCTGTCAGCTTCTTACAACGAAATCGGAATGCAACTTTGTTAACTGATAATCAGATGGATTCAGTTTGGTGGCCCGTGATGTGCTTGCTGGATCGTCACCTGGGACATTGTGGCATTGTGCTCTTGCAAAAACAGATGAACATCCCGACTTCATGCTTTCTCTGGTGCCAAGCATATGCTCATTCTCTAATTTTAGTTCAAGTTCGATTGGGATTGCTTATTCTCTAACATGAAATATCAATTTTGATTGGGATAACATGATCCCTGACTTCATGTTTTTTTCGTGCCAGACATTTGCTCCATTCTCTAACGTGTAATATCAATTTGGTTGGGATAATGCGAACTGAGCATAGCTCAGCTGGTTGGGTTCCTTGTGATAGAATCTGCCCACCTGGGTTCAATGAGTTCCTTGTGGTAGAATCAGTCCAACTGGATTCAAATCTCCGACTTACGCTCAGCTAGTTGGGTTCCTGTGCTAGAATCTGTTCACCCGGGTTCAAATCTCCAACTTAACATGGGTGCTCGTATTGGACTTGACACGAGTGCTCGTATTTACCTGGGTCTCGCAAAGAAAAAGATTGATTGGGATAAAAGATGATCCTTGACTTCATGCTTTTTCTCTTGCCAGCGTAACGTATTCTGTACCGTGTAATATCGAGTTCGATTGGGATAACATGATCTCCATTTCCTGTAACCTGTCTGTAATGGGGACTTCATGCTTTTTCTCGTGCCAGGCATTTGCTTAATCTCTTAGGCGCACTAGTACAGAGACATACTATACAGGCGGGTCTATACCCATTTAAATTGGCGTTTTTCAGCACCGCCTGCGCTGAAGGCCAGTGGAAATGGGACAACATCACAGGCGGATGCTTTCGAACCGCCTGTGGAAATCCATTTCCATAAGCGCCTGTGATGTTGGATATTTTTATATTATTAAATATATACATATACATTGATATTGGAACTACTATACCTTATTGGATGGTGTTCAAATATAGCAACATGCAATTTAAATATTTCATACATACATTTATATACATCAAAGTTTCGTGCTCACAAACATAAAGTTACAAGAGTATCTATACATCACACATTATATACATCAAAGTTTTCACCCGTTGTCTAATAACTGTCTCGACTAAGTTGAAGCCTACTAATATCTATGAGCATTCTATACTCTGGGCATGCTAAGACGCTAGTAGCATTGTGATATTTCCTTTCGCATGGGATGACTTCTTTCAAGATGAATGAGCATATGTCCTCAACTATGTTGTATAAAGCACGTTTGGTCATGTGCTTAGCCTTTTTTACATCAAATTTCTGGAAAGGAGGTTTATAAACATCATATATTTACACTTGATAATACATTTGCAAATTTAATGTCAGAAATACATACATGACTATTACTTATATTACCTTAGAAAGGTTCTTGATGTATCGTCCGTTCTCTCTCATGAACCCGCACACGTAGAATCCACAGTGGACCGATCCGAGTGATTGCTTGTGGCACTATATAACGGGAAAGTGGTTATTTACTTGCAACATCATCCTATGTATTGTACATGTATGATATATATTCATAAATTTCCATACGTACCGGTCAGTTATGATGTATTTTCAATGGCTGCCCTTGTGTTGATGACTCGCACCTTCCACCTTTAATCTTGTAATACCTATATGCCTTATAATCTCGAATAGAATCACATTGTTATTCTCAACATCTCATCGATTAAAGTATGTATGCAAAATCTCGACTTACAGCTCTAAGTGCCTCACGAATGTTCCATAGCTTGTAGTCGGGTAATCTGCGGAGTCACATACCAGCACCTGTCTAGGTCTAGGAAAAATCATGAAACAGATCCAGTGGTCCCTGCACGAATCAAATTTGTGATGCATGTGCGTACTAAAAATAATTAATTTGATATATGCAAACTCACACTAACCCAAAGTTATAGGGGGGCACTATGGATTCCCAGTGTTGAAACTGAAGCATTACATGTTCTAGGTACAAGGCGTATCTGGCTTCAAACTCCTTCGTAAGTTTCGCTGTTTTCTTCTACCGTTCTTCACCTTGTAAACCCTGTAAGTCTTCGTGATCGTCCCTGGTTCTGAATGTGTGCTACTCCTCACATATTTTCATTGGGTTCAAATACCCAACCCTTTGACTGGCATTAGAATTAGGATTCAGACGGTAACGCATCTCCTGCTGATCATATTGCATTCTGCAAGACACACGTACATGTAAGATATTGAAAATTGATACAACTCACTAATAATAATGCATGCATGTGTTAGTACGAGTGACACTTACAATGCAAACATCGTTACGAGCTGTACATCGAGTCTCTGGAGGTTCATCATCAACCATATGTCCTCGAAGGTAATAACAGTCGTTTGTCTGCCACTAACAAATGCAACTGGTGGTATAGACACATTGATGGTGTCGATGCCAATAGAGGATGCTCTCATGTACCAGTCATGTAGCCTTTTAACACCCGCTGGGATCTTCTTGAGTGTATCCCACTTGAGTAGAGGCCTTCCAGGCACGTATTTATCAGAGACATTTTTGTAATCATCTATTGTTAGCCTCCTGATACTTACGGTAATTACCTTAGGCTTTTTTGCTAACTTCTCATGCTCAGCCAAGTCAAGGGTACATGTAGTGCGGCTTTGTACAATTCTTGACAAAAATTTGACCGTGTTGGTAGTCTTTTTCTTTGGCTCAAAGGGGGAAACCAATTTGGGTACTGAAAATTTCTTTCTCGGCCACTCTAGTGCCTCCCGTGTTTATTCAGGATCTTTGGGTGGTGGAGAAAGTGGAGAATTGAATGTTGGCGGAGATGATGGGGGGTCAATAGGAGCCACGATTGGTGATGATGGTGGGTTAGCAAGAGGATTGGCAGGTGCTGATGAGTCCTGAGTGAGTGGCGGGGCTTGAGAGGATGGTGGTGGCTCACTCAACTGGACATCTCGTCGAGGCCAAAGGATGAAGTTCTTGATAGCCTGTCCGAGTTTCTCAATGCCCTCGGGACCGGGGATGTCTAGCATGTCGTCCTCGTATCCTTGGACGACCGTCAACACTTCTACCTTGCAGTAGTCTTCTGAAATGTCGCTCTCATGGTACTTGCGTTCTGGGATCGCAAGGCCTACGGCTACTTCTCTTGTATGATGATTGTTAATACCATATCTTATGACTAGGGAGCAAGCCACCGGCCTATCAATGTCGTCAACTGGATAGTGAACCTTGTTTGTCGTTGACGCGACACTGCTTAGAATGGTTGTGGTACACTATGTCACCAACGGTTGTGTTGTTGGGACTAGTTGCATCTGGGGAGCCTGAGTGCTCATCTGTTGAGCAGACATCGCACTTGCCAAATGCTGCATCAACTCTGGAGAAGGATCGGATAGAATTTGGGACATCATCTCTTGGAAGTCTTTCTTTGCCTCCTCCTTAAAATAACTTTTCATTTCTTCCTTGTATCGATCATGTTTCTTGTACTCACCCTCCCACTCTGTTCTAAATCCTTCTTTCCATCCTTCTTTCGATGAGATGCCTCAAACATGACCAGGGTGCTCGGGGTTACCTAGACCAGCAGTAAGGATGTCCCTCTCTCTTCGTGGCTTGAATGATCCTTCGTGCTGCTTAGCTGCCACCGCAAAATATGCTCTTTGCTGCTTCATCGAGCATTGGGTCATCAAAGGACACACTGGTCTCAGTTTCCCTCGGTTTTTTAGCACAAATCCAATTTGCGGTCCTTTCTCTAAGTTGCTCAGACAGCGTTGGCAACCCTGCCACTTTCTTGGTAGCCTCTTCTTGCCTCCACTTGGGAACCTAGCGTTGGTAACCACCTGTGCCTAGGTGGTGGTGGTACTTGTTCTTCTTTGCCAGCTCGGTATTGGCTTCACTCCAAGCTATGAACTCTGGCTCTCTCCTTTGCTCTAGAAAAACCGCCCACTGCCCGGCCATAATCTTGTACCTTTTTGTTGGGTCCAACCCTTTCTTTGTCCACTTGGTATTCATCTCAGATCTCCAGTTTCAAAACATGATCGTCCACTGCTTGATGGCATATTCCTTCACAAGTTTGTCTGAGCCCCGAGGAAAAACGAACCTGGTCACCAGCTTATCCCAAATTTTTTCTCGTCAACATCTGACACAACTTTCCACTATCGACATGTGATGTCAAGATTGTCCCTAACTAAGAAACCAAGGGCGTTCCGAAACTTAGGTAGGGCTTCCTTAGGAGCTAGGGGCTGTCCTTTTAGGCTCACTTCTAAGATTCTATATGTATCATCTGGCCACCTGTTCAGTCCTCTGTCACCTCG
The DNA here is from genome assembly GCA_038087645.1 of Saccharum hybrid cultivar R570. Classification (NCBI taxonomy): domain Eukaryota; kingdom Viridiplantae; phylum Streptophyta; class Magnoliopsida; order Poales; family Poaceae; genus Saccharum; species Saccharum hybrid cultivar. The sequence continues at coordinate 2,478,498 of JAQSUU010000606.1, read as the reverse complement.
CTTTCGGTCACTCCGCTTCCTTTTCCTTGAACTCTCAGTGGTCGTCTCGGTCGGGCTCAGTGCGTCTTCGTGTGCCACTTCTTCTTGAGCTACAATCTCTTTGAACTGAGACAACACCTCCTATTCATGAAAAAAGGTACACACAATAAATTATCGATTGGTACATATAGATACAAACATGAAAATCATGTATGTGTAATTTACCTCATCATCGTGTGGATTGTAATCAGGGTCACGTGCTAATTCACGACGAACCTTCCTTACTTTGGGAGCCTCTATGTCGTCGCTAACGCTTTCGTATGAAGGTGTGACGGCCCCTGATGCTTGGCCCGTTTCGTGGGTCCCTTCTACTTGCTCCGTGGGGTGGGACGACACTAGAGCTTGGCGCGTTTGGTGGGTCCCTTGTGCTTGCTCCGTGGGGTTGGATCCTGGGGCATGTTCCGTGTGTTCGGACCCTTGTGCTTGGTCCTTGCGCGGAGAACTCATCGTGAAAATCTGACATACAAATATATAATGATATCATAAGGACCCTAAACCCTACTCAGTAGAGTTTGTATTTATAAAGAAATAATAATTACATCATACATATATATTTATAAAGAAATAATAATTACATCAGACATATATATTTATAAAGAAATAATAATTACATCACACATATATATTTACAAAGAAATAATAATTACATCAGACATATATATTTATAAAGAAATAATAATTACATCAGACATATATATTTACAAAGAAATAATAATTACATCATACATATATATTTATAAAGAAATAATAATTACATCACACATATATATTTATAAAGAAATAATAATTACATCACACATATATATTTATAAAGAAATAATAATTACATCACACATATATATTTATAAAGAAATAATAATTACATCACACATATATATTTATAAAGAAATAATAATTACATCATGCATATTTATCAAACAAAGCAAAATAAAATAAGGCCGCCAAGCAATTGGGCCGGCCCACTAGCTCGCAGGCCCGCCTAACTGCTCGGCCTGCCCTTACCACCGCACCACCTCCGCCACCCCCGCGCCTGCCACCGCACCACCTCCGCCACCGCACCACCTCCGCCACCCCCCGTGCCCGCCACCACACCTCCACCACCACACCATCGCCACGGCTCCGCCACCGGCACTGACCGCCGCCCCCGCGCCAATGCGTAGAGAGAGAGGAGGAGGAGAGAGGAGGTGCAGAGGACTCATCGACGCGATGACAGTGGCGAGGCGGCGAGACGCAGCAGAGGCGGCGCCGGTGGCGGATTTCGGCAGCTTAACAGCGTCGATTCGAAAAACTGGTCTGCCAAGAAACATAGAAAATTTCAGGGTCCTGCACTTTCTTATATAGGGTGGGTATTTCTATAGGCGGTTGGTATTGACCACCGCCTATAGAAATGATTTCCACAGGCGGTTGGTATTGACCACCGCCTGTAGAAACATGTTTCTATAGGCGGTTGGCCTTGACCACTGCCTGTAGAAATTATTTCTATAGGCGGTTCGTATTGACCACCGCCTGTAGAAACATGTTTCTACAGGCGGGTGGCATTGACCACCGCCTATAGTAATGTATTTCCAAATTTATTTCTGTTTTTTAAATGAATTTACAGAAATTGTTTAAAAGCTTCAAAAATTCATATCTTGAGAAATATTGGTCCAAAATTAGTGAAAAAAATTTATGGTGTATCTCTTGAGATGATCTTCATGTTAAAAATATGAAATGTCATGTTGAGAAACTTTTATATGTAGCTTTATTTACAATAATTTAAATTGAATATATGCCTCATATCTTGTTTAATACATAAATAATTCTAGGGATACTAGAAAAATGTGAATCCAATTTTGTTAGCTTTATTGTACTGTGTAGATGCTATGAAAAATATATTCCTTGGTGCTCTTGTTACTTAGAAAAATGAATTTGTGTTTTTCCTAATTAAATGTTTATTTCTTATGAAATTCATAGAGAAAAAATATATGTATTCTTTTTTATTTGTGTTAGGTTTTAGCTAGGGTTTAGGGTTAATTAAGCTAGAGTTTAGCTAAAGGTAGATTAGGGATTATAGATAAAGATGATACAAGCTAGATTATAGAAATAGATTGCATGAAGGTGAAATAAGCATAGGGTCTCACATGTAGAAACAGAGAAGGGTACGTAGCATAAGGTACACATTGTAACATAAATGGATTACATGACAAATGATAAATATAATCTAGGCATTTACTATTCTTCCTTGTCCATCGTGGCACACCCAGGGAAACAAATTATGTGGGATGCTTCGCTCAACATTCCTTATCTTTACTGGATGGTCATCAACAAAGAGAGATATGTCACTGAACTCGTTAAATTTATCCAGGTCAGATACACCATCAACTCCTATAGCTTGTTGCTTTCCAGGAAAAACTACATGCTTCGGCTTGTTAGTATTTTTCTTCTCATTAGGAGAAAGGATATGTTCAGCATAGAAGACCTATGTAGCACGGTTAGCCATTATCTACGGATCATCTTTGTTGCCTATCTCTTACTTAGATCAAGAACTCTGACCCCATAGTTGTCCACTGTGACATGTTTGTCTTCAACCTATTGACATCGAAACACAGGGATTTGAAATGTACCATAATCTAGTTCCCATATGTCCTCAACGAAGCCAAAGTATGTAGTTTTCTCACCAGTTTCAGAGTGTATGGCGTCAACTCGAACTCCACTATTCTGTGACATGCTCTCTTTGTCCTTGGACTTGGTACAGTATGTGAAGCCACTAATGTCATAGGTTTGTCATGTCATGACCTGGCGTGATGGTCCAGAAGCCAACACCTTGATGGTGTGTTCCTCAATTGTTTCCCCATCTGAAATGTCATGCTCCCTTAGCCATGAGGTGAACCGATTCTTATGTTTCTTCATTAACCATTCATCTGTGTGCCCAAGATTATGTTCGCGAAGCTCATCAATGTGTTCCTCGATCAAAGGCTCCATTATCGAGAGCTGATGTAGGATGATGTGATGTGCCTCGAGGACTGTATTGTAATCTTGCGGGACAAATGATTTCTTTCCCATCCTCCCTCTTCCATTCAGCCTACCCTCATGTCATGACGGAGGCAAACCTATTGCAACCTAGTCTTTTAGGATCCTATTGCAGAATGGACCACCGAACTCAATTATCTCTTCGGTTAAGTACCCCTCTACCATGGACGCCTCAGGACGAGCACGAGTTGATACATAGCCATTTAGTATTGACATGAAACGCTCATACGTCCACATCTCATGCAAGTACATGGGACCAAGTGCCTCTATTTGTGGAACCAAGTGCATCGCAAGGTGAACCATAATATCGAAGAATGCTGGGAGAAAACACATCTCAAACTGTGACACTGTCTCCACTGCGAATTCCTTAAGAGACGCCAACTCATCACGATCAATCACCTTCTGTGAGATCTTGTTGAAGAAGTAGCACAACTGTGTGACTACAACCTTTATCTACACTGGATTTATAGCTCTGATGGCAATAGGGAGGAAAGTAGTCAGTATAACATGACAATCATGTGAGTTGTAGTTGGTGAGTATAAGGTCTTTCATTGACACAATACTCCGTATGCTGGAGCAGAATCTAGATGGGACTTTCAAATTCTTCAACCACACACACATTGCATGTTTCTCATCATTGTTGAGGTTGTAGCTTGTTGCCAGGAGGTGGTACTTCTCATTTTCTTGAAGAATAGGGTGAAGTTCTTTTTTTATTCTAATTGTACCATGTCAATGCGTGAATTTAGTCATTCCTTTGTCTTGCCCTTCATGTCTAGCAAGGTTCCAATTAGGCTTTCAAACATGTTCTTCTGAACGTGCATACCATCGATCGCGTGGCGGATGTCTAACTCTGGCCAGTATGACAAATACTCGAAGAAAATAGACTTCTTCTTGAATGTAGCCCCTGGAGTTGGTTTGACATCCTTTCTTGGTTTTTCATCTTTTGTCTTCTTTCTGAAAACAAATTTGAGTTTGCTGACTATGTTGAAAACTCTTTTGCCTTTACTGTTATCCAATGGAGCAGTAGACTGTAGTTCAACGTTATTGTCGAAGTACTTATCCATCTTTTTCTGACAGTACCTATGTCCTTTCGATAAGAAGCATATGTGCCTCATGTACACTATCTTCTTAGATGCAGTAAGGGACATGTAAGCGGTTCCATCTTTGCATACCACATAACCAACATTTCTCTTGAACTGCCCTAATAAAGTGAAAAGAGCAGGATAATCGTTGATCATAACAAAGATAATTATTCTCAGCGTGAATGATTCTTTGCGGTACTCGTCCAATATTTGAACACTTGTTTCCCATAATATTTTCATGTCATCCATTAAGGGCTCCAAGAAAACATCCATGTCAACTCCAAGCTGTGTAGGTCCAGAGATAAGAATGGTTAGCAAAAGGTACTTTCACTTCTGCATCAACCATGGAGGAAGGTTGTAGATGGTGAGGATCACCGGCCATGTGCTGTGCTTGCTGCTCCTCTCAGCAAATGGATTCAATCCGTCAGTACTCAGTGCGAACCTAACATTTCTTGGTTCCTTTGCAAAGTCCTTATGGTTTTCATTGAAATCTTTCCATTGCTGGCCATCAGCTGGGTGCCGAAGCTTCCCATCATCTTTGTGCTCATCAGAAGCATGCCAGCTCATAAGTTTGGCATCCTCTGGGTTAGCGAACAAACACATCAATCGATCAACCAAAGACAGGTACCACATCACCAAAGCAGGAATCTTTTTCTGTGTATAATAGTCTACTTGTTTTTCTTTGCTGGTGGGTTTTGAACTACTCTTCTGGGTCTTCTGTTGGGTCCTCTTTCGCTTCTTTCCTTTACACAAGGAGGCAGCACACTCTTCCTCTCTGTAGTCTTTATTCGTCTTGTACCTACTTGCACCACAATTTGGACAGCTATCCAAGTCCTTATAATTAGCACCTTGATATAGGATATAATGATTTCTACATGCGTGGATCTTCTCAACACCTATCGTTAGTGGACTGATTAGCTTCTTTGCATAGTACGTGTTAGCAGGCACTTTGTTCTCCTTTAGAAGCATGTCTGCGATAATACTCAAGAACGCATCGAAGCTAGCATCAGAAAGACCATACCTAGCTTTGCACACCAATAACTTTAGCACAGACCGCAGCATCGTGAACTCTTTGGTGCAACCCTTAGACTCATCGTACAAAGGCTCTTCTGCTGCCTTCAGGGCCTCCATACCTTTCATGAAGAACATTGATGGATCTTTCGCATGACGACACAACATTGTCTCTAGGAATTCTGCATCTTCCGCAACCATATTATTTGGCAAGACATTAGTTCTGACACCTTCATTTCCTCCAGTGAAACCATGATCAGGAACATTTGGCACAACATGTTCGGCGTCTGGACCATCGGCGTCAGGTTGTTGTGTCTCGTGTACGAACTGAAACCCGCCAACAAGCATATCTGGACTATCGACGTCGATGTTCACAAGGTTTCTAGTTGTATAAGGCGCAAAGCTACCCTCTACATGCTTTGTCTAAATCAAGTAATCCTTCATAAATCCTCGGTGGACCAGATGAGAAAGAATTTGTTGAGTGTCATCAAATACAACAACATTTCTGCAGTCCATGCATGGACAATGTATGTGCGTCTTCTTTGTTCTCCTTACATGGTTCTTAGCGGTATCAATAAACCTATGGACCTCGGGTATGTATGATGGATCTAGTCTTGATAACTTATACATCTAAAAGGACCTCTCCATCATTACCTATAAAATAATGACACTGTGGACCTCGGGTATTATAATCAATGCAAAACAAGTAACCATATATATATCTAGAGATATTTATTAGCACCTTTTGATGTGAGGTAGGGTATAGCTATGGTTTATTAGTTAGGGTTTACGATTTATGTGAGGTTTTAGTTAGGGTTTAGGTAGGGTAGCTAGGGATTAAAGTAAAAAACCTAATAAGTAGCATAATTAAAAAACCTAAGTTTAATAATTACAAAACCTAAGTACCATAATTAAAATAGATACATGTGGATAAAATAAATTGTGAAATAAAGAGAGAGATTAAAGTAAAAAACCTAATGAGCATAATTAAAAAAATAACAAAAAAACCTATATTTCTCTCTCTACATAAATACACAAGAATACACCATTGATGGAATATATATCTTGCATAAACTAGCTAAATTGATAAGCAAACATGAAAAGGGAGAGATGAGAGACATTATGTAACCATCTTAAGCAACCTAATTAGAAGAAATAAAGACAAGAAGCTAGATTTTCTTCTCTCTAACTCATGGTGAAACCCTAGATCCAAAAAGTGGCTCAAATTAAGCAAGAATGAATAAAATGATGGTACAGGGACATAAACTAACCTTTCTTATCAACCTCCTTCCAAAAACTCAGATCAAAACCTCTCCCCTTATATTTTGAGAGATCTGGACCTCCAAAATGCCCTCCAATGGAAGGTGGCTCCGATGAATAGTTCTGCTCGGGGAGGAAGGAGGGGTATATACTCCCTCCATATCAGTTTTAGACGACGTTTTGGAGGGAGCACGATTTGCTTCAAAAGAAGACGTCTGCGCCGATTTGTGCTGTTTAGGACGCGAATGCCCTTGGCCTGGCCACGCACGCCGCCCTTCCGCACGCGTCGACTCGCATCCCACGCGTGCCTCGTCCCTCGCGTCATCATTACTCGTGACTCTCCATCTCTCTCTCGCATCGCGCGCGGACCTCGCGACAGATTCCATCGAGGTGGTGCCGGAATCCTTGCCACCGGGAGCGTTTGTATGCGGGCGTTGTGGTCTCCTCCATGAGGATCGCTGCTGTGAAGAAGACGAACTGGCGTTGGACAGTAGAAAGAAGAAATGGCGCTGGACAGTAGATGTAATAGAACCGACCAATTATACGAAATTAAGTAAGAAAATCATCCACCGAACAGACGATTTAGCAAACTTAAGCCCATATAACCCGGTAGTCCGTGAAATCACGACGGATTTCAAACCAACTTACATACCAGCCAAGATCGTAATAAGTTTAGCGGTCACCATCACAAATTACATAAAAGTTCACATCGCAGATACATTGGAGTTTAAACATAGTTATTACAAACCAAGTTCAAATAAAAGTAGCGGAAGCATTTGGTTTAAACCACACACACTCACACAGAGTTTGAAATAAAGTGCCAACTGGTGATCATCTCCAACAAAAGCATCAGACGAGAAGTAGGGAATGACCACTACCCATGGTCCTAAGCTTCACCCATCGCAGGATAAAGGCAGTTGATACAGTAGTCGTAATACATCTGCCAATCTGCAACAAGTGGAAACAAAGCCCTGAGTACGAGAAGGTACTCAACTAGACTTACCCGACATAACCGAAAAATAAATGACACCAAGGATCATGATAGGCTTTATGGTAGGGTAGTTGACTCATTTGCAAAAAGGCATTTTTAGTATTTAAATAATCTTTTCCAGAAGCTTTGCATCAAGTTAAATCTTTATTAACCTGTCAACTACATTTGCATCTGTACTAGAGTAACATGTAATTAAACAGGTAAGGATAACCAATGATCATTAACCACTCTCATCATGTCATATTCCATATAACTGTCCAAGTGTTCCATCAATATTACTACGATGAAGTAACTCAAGTCAAGTGTTCACTATCCAGTGAACGATGGCGATTCGAATCGATTATTAACCAGCTGGTAATTTATTCCTCACACAAACCTCACTCACCCACTAAAGTGAGGTATTGGTCATCGAGTCAACAATTCAGGTAAGGTCTCGAGTTTGCCAGGAATCACATGTACCCGGGGGCCGCCCGACTGCTCTTTGGCATTATCATTGCGCCCCCGTGTCCTACCACACTTGCTCTGGTACAGTGCGTTGCAGGCAATCCACTCGGCCCGAATAATCTCCCAGCTTCGCGGACGAAAGGTACTTTATTCGGCCAGCTAAATGTAAGGCATGCATTCAACATGACTCGAGGCCCAACAACGGTCGGTCCTTAATCGACACAGATGGAAAACACTACAGTCCGAAACCTTGCAAGTCTCTGTCCGGTCTCAATTTCACATTAACACTTAGTTATTCTAAGATGACATACTTTTTCAAGCAGATCCAGGTAACCACCTATAGCTCGCAGGTGACAGGAAATCACCTAACTTCTACCGCTCTAAGCAAGCTAAGCATTTCTTGACTACGAATACCAAGGTAACAAGGATATGGTAGAACAGGGTAAACAAGGTATAATGCAGCAACGGTTGCAAACAACTCCTAAACGTAATGCATCAGTTAAAGTAAAGCATTAATCAAATATTTGCAAACCGGGAGAGAAATGCTCTAGGGCTTGCCTCTTTCGAAAGAGCTCGGGCGGTGGTCGGGACACTCTGGAAGATCCTCACCGACCTCCTCGTCGGCTTCGGGCACCCTTGCACCTCGGGCTGCTCTTCCGGCTCCTCGGGAACTGCTACCGGAGTTACTTCTTGCGATCCTATATGATGCAAATGTATAAGTGCTCATGCCTAGGTGCATTACAGAGATGACATGTAATAATCATGATGAATAAGATGTAGATGAACAGGTTTACTTTATTGCATAAAGTAGGAATACAACTCTTCTACAAGGTAGTCCACATCATCCAAGAACATGTACTAGTATGCTACTACTACAATCATTCTCTACCATGCCAAGTCACCATAGAAATCTAAGATGCTTCAAAGATACACCAAAGCAAATCTTATTAACTAGTCATGCATTAACAATATTAATTAAACCCTAATTGCAACTAGGTTTGAACAGCAACACCTATTTTGGTAGCACAGAAAAATCTGATAAAATTACAGTAGCTTACTATCATCTAATCTAGCATGCCACAAAAATTTCATTGCATTTGGATTACTAGAACTGCCTATACAAAAAGAACAAGCTAGGGCCTAAATAAGAGCATGAAAATACTTTAGACTATGAAAAGTATCAAACAACAGATTTAGCATTTTTCCTACATTCTACACAATAAACAATCACTATATAAAAATTATCAGATGCATGTTTTATTCATATTTTTCTCTCTATCAAAAATAACAATTATCAACAATAATAAGCACTTGTACTACACATCAAAAAATTTCTACAGAACATGCATGGCACATATTTTTCCTAGAAAGCACTTTACACAAGAAGATTAACAAAACTGGAACCATATTTTTCTGAGCTTTTTATGATTTATTAAGCATTTATCAAGAAAACAGTAATTTCAATGATTAAATAAAAACTTTACAGAACCGTGTTTCCAACTTGACATGCAATATTTTTACATCATAGATCTGGTCCTAAGAAGTCTACCAAAATTTGTTTCACAATTTTTGGAGCCAAAATGAGCAAGTTATGAATTTCTAAACCATTTACATATTTTCTGGAAATCATTTTCAAATTCCTTTTAAACATCAGCCGCTGAAACGCTAGGTGCACCCGGTGCAGCGTACACGCGCGCGTGAGGGGAGACAGACATGTGGGCCCGTGACCCCACGGGTCAGTCACAGGGAGAGGGAGAGAGACGCCGGCGGCCACAGCTCGCCGGCGGTGAGGCCTCAGGCCAGGCCAAGGTCACCATGCTGACCACCTCGATCTCGCGAACTTGATGGCACACACGCGGTGGCCAATGGAGCTCGGAGGACCGGTCACCACCGTCCATGGTGGAACGATGGCGTGATTGGTCGCCGGCCGGCCATCCCCGACCATGATACGGTCACCGGAAGAGTGCTCGAGCACCGGTGAGTCGAGGCGAGCAAGATGCACGCGCAAGAAGGGAAGAAGGTGGGGTGGAGAGGAGTGGCCCACGGAGCGGATATCTCCGGCGAGCAATACCCATCGAACGGGGCCTTACCACGGGAAGCTGGTGCGAGCACGGGCTGCGCGATGGATAGGCGGAGCTCGGGGCAAGATGGAGGCGTCGATGGTGCGATGCGGTGGCTGGAACGGCAATGCCGGTGAGCTCGCGCGCGGCGGAACCGTGCGGGTGCGGCCATGGGCGCGAGAGAGGCAGAGAGGGGGAAAACGCGAATGGAGAGGGAGACGCTGCGGTCGACTTGAAGGCGGGCGAGCGCGTGCGCGAGAGGGGGCCACCGGGCGCCACCCGGTCGGCGTCGCCGGCATGCGGCCGTCACGCGGCGCGCGACGCCTGCCACGGTCGGGACAGCGGGGCGCGCGAGCGGGAGAAGAAGGAGGCCGCGCTGTGCGTGGGCCTGGGCCGCGGAGGGCGAACTGGGCCGCGGCAGCGCGCGGGCGAGCGGGAGCGGCTGCGGGCGCGCGCGGGAGAGCTAGGCCGCTTTGGCCAGCGGGCCGAAAGAGAGGCGGCGGCCCGTTTAGGTGAAAAATTGATTTTCCAATTTTCTATTTTTAAACAAATTTCAAATAACAGTTTTTAAATCCCATTTTGAGCAAGAAAATGGCTTTTTCTGAAAATGTCCCAAAAATGAAAGTTGCTTAGAATTTAATTCTCTACAACTTTTATTAAGGGACCAATTCAAAATTCCCAACAGATTTTGAATTGGAGAATGAAAGCTAAATAGGGAGGGTTTTTGACCATTTTCCAATAATATTTTTAAAAGCAAAATTTGGTAAAACTTTGAATACCCAAGTTGCTCCAAAATTTGTGCTAACTAGTTTTAGGTGATTTAAAATTATAGCCACACATGTTTTAGTAGCCTAGCAAGTATAATCAAGGTGGAACAATTATTAGACAATTATATGCAACAATCAAGGCTCATAGAAATGCTTTAACTCAAGATGCACTCTGCTTCACATGTGATTATGAATGAAATGATGCATCATGTGTATGATCTGCAATGCTAAATGCTTGCGTAACACCGGGGTGTTACAGTAGACAGATGAACTGGTTAAATAAGAAGCCGGGCAGGAGATGAAGCGGCCGGCCGAAAAACTACGCGCTAGTGCCAACACCGTCCAGAGCGCGCGAGTGCCAAAAATTGATGTCCACAGCGCGCCAGCGGCCAAAAGCCAGCTTCCAGAGCGCGCACACGGCCTATACGTGACGCAACGCAACGCACGCAGGCGACTCAACGCGCCCATGCAAGCCATGCAAAAACACTCAACGCAAAAAATACCGCAGCATGCACAGGGCTCGACCCGGGGACCTCCTGCCTCGCGCCGTGGAGTCTTGGCCAATCAGGCTACGACGGACTTCTATACAAGTACCACCCACAGAGCTATTTAATAAGGGCAAAACAGGAAGATTAACCCCTAATTAATCACTCCTTGGTAGCTGTACCCATCTCCAAAACGTCCTCTAAAACTGATACGGAGGGAGTATACCAGAAACATCACTGGCGGTTGTCGTATGACAACCGTATGTGGAAATCCATTTTCATAGGCGGTTGTCATAAAGGCGGGCCAGTGTAAATGTAACATTTGCACTGGTGGTTGGCTTATGACAACCGCCAGTGGAAATGGATTTTCACAGGCGGTTACAAAGTCGTGGCCCACCCATTTCTTTACACAGCCGGTCCTAAAGTGAAACCGTCAGTAAAAAAAAATAGATCGCCGGGTTAGAGCTCTTTTCTACTAGCGATGTAATATCAAGTTCGATTGGACAATATTATTCCCAACACTATAACCTGTCTGCAATCTGTTTGTGATGCAATGGAAGTTTAAATCCTCAAAAGAAAAAAAAAAAAGAGAGAATAAAAAACTCAAAAAAAAATGAAGGTGCAAAATATCCAATCGCTCTCACTATCTCCTCCCCCTAACCCTACACACGCACACCACACTCACACAACACGTACATAAACAAACCTACAACTATATACAGATCACTAGATCGTGTCCTTGTGAGTTCACCGGATCCATCCATGACTCCTTCGGTGACAGGCATGTCGTATTCCCTTTATGGCTGCACGCGTGAGAGACAACGAAATTTTACGGTCCCTATGAGAGACTCGAGTAAAATTCCTAGGAATCGAACTCACGCCGACTGCACGTCCACCGGTGAAAGTCTCTAGTTTGGTTTTGGCTAATTGATGAAACCTAGGACTAACCTTTGTATCTAAGTGGATGATTTAGATAAAGGTGGTCATTGAATATGAGACATGACATTGACTCATGTGACCAAGATGATGAAGACCGAGGTGATGCTTGGCTCGATGGACCGGTTGTGAAGGTGAAGGGCAAGTCGAGGCTTCGAAGCGAAGGACCATGCGATGGTGAAGCTTGAGCAAGACTTGGCGCCGACGGACCAATGCAACGGTGAAGAGCAAGTGAAGTCAAGGTCGATGGATCGAGACTGTCATCTGATGATATGAAGTGGATCATATCTTTTGGAGAAACAAAATGGGCTCAAGGCAAAGGTATAACCATAGGGCCATTTTGTTTTGCACTCAAGACACCATAGAGGGTGTGAGTGGTTTAGGATCGATAGCCGAACTATTAAGAGGGGAAGTCTTATCGGTTATTCGATGCATGGGTGCCACTAGGTGAATTCATGTAGTGCATTGCATGTAGGGCCTAGTGAGCTAACTGGAAAACCTTCGAAAATGATTATGAAAATGCTAACACACGTGCACAAGGTGGTGATCACTTGTTGGTGTTGGCACATTTACGAAGGCGTTGAAGTTTAAGCGGTAGAGAGGGTTTGGGTCTCTCTCTCCCTCCCGCCGAGCTTGCGAGCGCGGGATTCAAGCGTTTTTGGGAACTTGAAATGCCTATTTTCCACTACGCCGGAAGTCGGAAAAGAAACGGAGGCGAACGGAGGTCACAGAGGTGACCGGACGCTGCACTGGACGCGGTCATGGTATGACCGGACGCGTCCGGTCAGTACAGCGCAGGCGCGGGTGCTAGGGTTTGCAACCGGCGCGTCCGGTCACTCGCGGGACCGGCGCGTTCGGTCATGCGCCCAGAAGGAACTGAGGTTCGCAGAGGACGATCGGACGCGGGGCGCGTCCGGTCACTCATGATCGGACGCGTCCGATCGTTGAGGGAGCTTACTGGACTCAAACCGGACGCGGGCACTGTCGCGGCCGGTCGTTGCGAGGGGCGCGTCCGGTCGTTGCTTTGCGGGCGCGCGAGTCAGTGCGATCGGCGCGTCCGGTCGTTTGAAGCGACGCGTCCGGTCGTTTGACGGGCGCGTCCGGTCGTTGCCTGGGGCGCGTCCGGTCGTTGTTTTGACCGTTGAGGGTCAGTGACCGTTGGAGAATCGGACGCGGTTGAGCGCGTCCGGTCAGTTATGACCGGCGCGTCCGGTCATCCTGAACAGACCCAGTGAAGTGGTATAACGGCTCTATTTGGATGGGATGCTTATAAATACTTGTTGGCCGAACCTTGGGGAGGCAACTCGTGATTTCTAACATTCTTGTACATCCTTTGAACTAGAGCATCTCCTCCCACTCATCTCTCTTGAGTGATTGCAAATCATAAGTGAGATTGAGTGATCCCAAAGTGCATTGCATAGCTTGAGGGCATCTAGTGGCACTTGTGGGTGGTATAGCTGGTGGATTTCTTGTTACTCTTGGAGAGTACCGCTCCTAGCCGGCTTGGAGATTGTTGGAGGCGTTGGCAAGAGAAGGTGATTGTTCTTGGCCACCTCCGGTTGATTGTAAGAGGTTCTTGTGCTTTCCTCGACGGGACGCCAAAAGTAACTCTATTACATTGCGCGTGTCATTGAGTTACCTCACTTGAGAGTGGTGTCTTGCGATGCCTTGCGGGGCGTGCCTTGAGGGGCAAGTGACTTGAGGGTCACACCGAGGAACCATCTAAGTGTTGGTCGACACAACCGGTGACGTAGCTTGTCGGTGCACAAGTGAACACCGGGTGAACAAAAATATTGTGTCTCTTGTCTCCCGGTGATTGGTCTACATATTGTATTGTTGTCAATATTGATTGATTGTATATCATCTTGGTGATTGGCAACATCTTCACTCCACTGTTGGTATAAGATTCACAATCCTATCTCTCGCATTTACTTTTACTAGTTTATCTTGTGTAGCTCTAGTAGTACCTTTGCTAGTAGTGTTGTTAACTTGCTCACTAGTGTAAAATTAGTGACATAGCCCTTGTGTGAACTAGAGATCATAATCTACTAGACTTGTGGATAGAAGGCTTACATCACAACCATAGGCTAAGCAAAACTCGCTTTACGTCGTTTGTTATTCTAACAAGTTTGCTTAGTGGTTCTTGTAGAATTTTTATAGGCTATTCACCCCCCTCTAGCCATCTAGGACCTTACAACCGGCTGTGCTAGCCACCCAAGCGCTGCTCGGTTCTCTCCTCTCCATTCTTAAGTCCACTCTCAACCTTCCTCTTGAAATGAAGTTTGAAGCTGAAAACCCATGTTCAAACCCATGTTGGTTTCCTCGATCTTCGTATGCTAAGAACGAAAATTTAGACTATAAAACCACTGTGTCATGATCTGGTCGTCCTATGTCGTGATGAACTCATAGGCAGATGCAATAACTGCTTATTTAAATTCAGTTAATCTCTTGTTATTTTTTATATTTTTAAAATAATCTCTGTTCTGATCGTTCAAATATCTAATGTGTCCTGACGAACTCATATAACTAGATAATACCCCGCGCGTTGCTATAGAATATTGTAGTGTTATATAGAAGAAAATTATCGTACATAAGAAGCATCATATGAAATCAATAGGATTGGGCAAACAAAAGAAAATTTTAATTATTATATATATTAGGCAGCCCAAGCATCTTGGCTACAATTAACCTTTGAAACTAAGATGAAATTATTTACATCATGCGAAAGCAGTCCTGCATTTTACAGGACATTCAAGTGAAAAAAACAAAGAACCAATCTTCATCCACGCAACATGGAAAATAAATAAAAATCCTTTCTGGAGAATGAGGAACATACACTTCATTGTTGGGCTTGGCAACAAATTCTAGTGTCTCTCCTAACCGGAAAAATGAGACGTGAAGCATGAGTATAGTCACCGCTGATAATAAGAGAAGATCCACCGCCTCCTGAGGGAGCACCATAGCATCACAATTCATGGTGGAGAACAAAGCCATAAATAGATATATAAAAGGCCAAACAATGATCCTTTCTAGTATGCCCCCACACGGCGCAGCGGACGATCAAATAAAATTGAGATAGGGAGAGTGAATAATTAGCTAATGAAACAAATAGTACAAAAGGCGTGATGAAAAAAATTAAGTTCATGCTTGGTGCTCGTTGAACAAAAAAAAATAAACAATAAGCAATTAAGCAATAAAAAATTGAAAATAACCCGCCTACCTGATCATGCTCGCCGCTCAGGCCTTGTTCACTTCCCCGTTCCAACCCAAAATATTTCCTCTTCCATCCATCACATCAAATCTTTCGACGCATGCATGGAGCATTAAATGTAGGTAAAAAAGATAACTAATTGCATAGTTTGTCTGTAAATGTCGGAACGAATCTTTTGAGCCTAGTTAGTCCATGATTAGACAAATTTTGCCAAATAACAACGAAAGATGCTACAGTAACTTTTCACCAACTTTTCGCGAAGCGAACCCACCCTCAGCTGTTGTACGATGATGGTGTGCTCCATGCATCTGCTGCACTTTGCTGGTATGCACGGCGGGCGGCAGGGGTGGCATGTGTGGATCATGCCTCCGTGACTCCATGTCTCGGACGTGATGCTTTTTCAGCGTCAGGCCACCAGGGTCCTCGGTATAGGGCATGTTTAGATCCCAAATATTTCACCAAATTCCACTATGCAAAAAGAAGATTTCCCGTCACATCAAAATACCGGCACATATATGGAGTACTAAATGTAGATGAAATAAAAAGCTAATAGCACAATTTTGTTGTACTTTCCGAGACGAACATTTTGAGTCTAATTAATCAATTTTTGGACAATTTTTACCAAATAAAAACAAAAATGCTACAGTAACTCGGGTACTGTTCATGCCCGAATTCAGGCCCGAATTCAAGCATCTAAACACGGCCATACATGTAGAGGAACACGAGCAGCTCCATGATCCTTCATATGCCCACAGGCACACACTGCATCGAATTAATGCTTGCTTGGTGGAGATTAATTTTGTACGCTTTAGAGGGCTGCTTGAAACAGAACGATGATTCAAATCCTCCACTTTCAATAGTGGCCACGTAGTGAAGGCGGAAGGAGGTACGAAGACATGCGCTGGATTTCTCATGACATGGCAGCATGAGAAGCGAGATGAATATTGTAGTGGGGATCTCCTATTTAGTTACAGAAGATAACTCATAAGCAGATGCAGTAACCATCTGTTCGTGATGAACTTATAAGTAGATGCAGTAACCATCTGTAGATGACGAACTCATAATTAGACACAGTAAGCATCTGTTCAAATTAAGTCAATCTCTTATCAATTTTAATATACTTTTGTTGTGCCGGTAGTCTTGGTATAAATATCGCCACAAAATTGTATCTCCTACTATATATAATATTTACTCTATCCATTCTAAATTATAAGTATAATATTTACTTCATCAATTTTAAATTATAAGACATTGACTTTTCTAGATATATAGTTTTTGCTATGTACCTAAATATATATTCTCTCTAGATATATACAATAATACAAGAAAATCAAAATGTATTATAGTTTCAAATGGAGAGAGTATTAAGAAAAGATTGGTTTGCTAATGATAGGTTAGAGCACCTCCTACAGTTTAGAGATGTGAACGCGGGGCAGTGGAAGCATCAAAATTAGCAAGCTAATTACTCACAAGCATTTCAGCATACCGAACGCCTTATATGCCTACTATCTTTACCTAACTTTATTTATTTCTGAAAATAATTGTGGATAAAGTTATACATAAATATATCACGGTACACCAATATAGACCGATACTAAATTTATTCTAAAACAAAAACCAGAATGGTATCGTTTTTTTTTTGAGAAACCGGGTTTGTATTCATATATGTTTCATAGAGATTACATTCCAAGACTTGCAAAGACACCCTAAAAGAAAGAAGAAAATACAACACAGTCCTTGCACAGTCATCCTCCTGGTCGTCCTCGTCGCCGGCAGTCGGAGCACCGTGGAGCTTGAAGCCGACCTCCTTCCCGACGATTGAACACAAGATTTGATTGGCACCAAAAGCGCCATGTCGAAATCATCAACATATGTTTTAACCGCTGAACGCCCAGGGCGAAGAAGATGGCCGCCGGCCATCATATCGCTGGAGTACAAGGAATCTGGCGCCCCAAAAGCTACCAGCAATCCCCACACACCAGACGACGGTACACTTAGAAGGAGAATGAAACCACCAGAGAAGGTGGTAGTAAGAACCAACCCGGTTTCGGCGAGTCGGTAAACAAACCTCTCGAAATCTTCACCAGAGAAGTCGCCTTCACCAGAGAAGATGAGGGAGGGACAAAAGATTAACTCAACCAGATCCAGAAGAGGCAGAGAACTCCAGATCTGGGGAGCTCGTACTAACTCCTAAGCCTCAACCCCACAGGCCTCGCGTCGACGCCAGAGCGCATGACGTCGAGGTGGAAGACAGCCAAGAGGAGCTTATTCGATGGCGACCGTGCATCTTCCACTAGCCACGCGCCGCCAAAGCACCTACTCCTCTTGCCACCAACTCCAGCGAAGACAGGGAAACCGCGCGGAGATGTTGGAGGAACCCGCGCAGGAACGCACCTTGGAGGCATCCTCGTCGAATCTCCGCCATCGCCCGCTGGAGGAGCAGCCGCAGAGGAAGACAAATCTGGGTCAGACCGCCGACACGGGTAAACCTAACCCTAACCTACATAAACTACCTCTAGTAGCATAGGGTATATACACCGGCCGCCGAATACGCAGAACCCCCCACCCTCCGGCGCCGAGGAGGCCACCGGAGGCGGAGCGGATCCAGCGGATTCGACGCCGGACCGGAAATCGCCCTCGATTCGCCCTCTTTGAACTGTAGAAGGGGAAAAACAAAGGAGGGGGTTGGCTGTTAAAGTACTCCTATTTGCATAGGCCAACTTTCCTCTATCCTGGCCCAACCCGGCCCGCAAGATGCTGAGGTCATCCATCCCTTTCCCCTCCCATTCCCTTCCCTTCCCAATCGGAGGGAAGAAGCGCACGCCAATCGGCATCCACCAGAGATTCCCTTCCCACAGTCGCCCCGGCCCCGCCCAGATCTCTCTCACTCGCACTCGCACTCGCACTTGCACTTGCTCACCCCGCGCAATGGCATCCGCTGGCGCCGATGACGGCGCGGCGGCGCAACCTAAGGCCGCCATCTCGCACGTAATCTTCGATATGGACGGCCTCCTTCTCGGTATCTCTATCTTCTCCATGTTTTGTCGATCGGGGATGTTCATGTTCTTGGCCCCATCCCCGTTCCATGGGTGGAGTGCGCTGATGATCGTCGGTCTGTGGCGCCGGGTGCAGACACGGAGGGCTTCTACACGGAGGTGCAGGAGAAGATCCTAGCGAGGTACGGCAAGGTGTTCGACTGGTCGCTCAAGGCCAAGATGATGGGCAAGAAGGCGACCGAGTCCGCCCGCATCTTCGTAGACGAGTGCGGCCTCAACGGCCTGCTCACCCCCGAGCAGTTCCTCGAGGAGCGCGAGAGCATGCTCCAGGCGCTCTTCCCATCCTGCACCAAGCTGCCAGGTGAGCCAAAGATGAACATGAACGCCTCTCGAAGTTCTCTCTTTGTAGGATAACCATAGGTCTACCATTATGCATAATCGATTCGACAATATTGTACAATTGTACATTTGTGCTCCGTGTTGACGATTACTTTGATCCACTGAATTTCTGGGGAAAAATATAACTCAAAAAAGAACTAACTTGAGTTCTAGAGTTGATATATTCAGATGTAATTCCATAGTTGCTCTGACCATATGGTTACACCTTGCTTAATGTTGTTGTTATCTACAAGATACAGTATTTTGGGTCTAGCAAGAAAAGAAAAACAAGATACAGGCTTTGATTTCCCTTTTTTTTTACTCGAAAACGCAGGAGAGCTCCCTTTTTTTAACTCGAAAAGGGGCTATAACCCTTACAAACACACAAAACTCAAAAAACGCACAAAAACAGAAAACAGTACAGTTTACTTTACAAAAGGCTGCACAGATCACCGATGACCAACACAAACACGACCAGGCCAAAGCCTAAGCCTAAACTTGCTACTATTCCTCATCCGGCACAATGGCAAGAAGGTGGGTAATTCCTTTAGCCCTGGCCAAAGACCATTCCAGCAGCTCCTCTTTAGGGAGCAATAAAGCTCCCGCTAAATTTGGAGATGCCCCATCAAGGACACAGTGATTTCTTGTTTCAAACGTGAATGTGGCTCTGAGATTGGCAAGGGAGGAAGCCTTCTGTTGGAGCCTTGCAGGAGCTAAGGGATTCCCCCTGCTCTCTGCTGGAGGTGCGGTCTGATGGGCTGCTGTTGCTGTAGGGTCGACTTTTCTTGTGTTAGCCAGTGATTTAGTCCCCATGTATTAGTGTGCGCATGTGTGTGGGGTGTTGGGTCTATGTATGACTCTTTCTTTTTCTATTAATACAATGATACGTAGCTCTCCTGCATGTTCGAGAAAAAAATTTCTTGTTTCATGTACCATCATAAAATCAAAGCGACGATGTGAACTTTTGCTGGAGGCACATTACATATTAAAAATTATATCAATCAATACACAGAATATTTTTGCATAGTATTTTCTGTGAGCATATAAATTACATGGTATCATATGGAATCTGTTGTATATGCACTTCAGGGTTCAGGCTCATGCCGTCCTTACTGAAAGTGGCATTTGGGCTTACTACTTATCTATTGAAGAGCCAAAGGAAATTGCCATATTTTTCAACATTCCAGATTGTAGCCTTTTGCAATTGAAACTTTTTTGTGATGTCCCAGACCCAGTTTTGACTTTACATTGTTCCTCTTAAGACAACCTCTCATAATAAAATCACTGTTTCTTTAAGGTATGCCTTGACTGATGGGATATTCTGAAGAATAAAAATCAACATTTTAGCATCATTGATCAAGTTGCTTTAATATAAGTGCTTTGTTGTTCCTTTCAGTGATTTATTCAAACTGTGACAGGTGGGTTGCTTATGATGTGTTAAATGAATCTTGTTTCTTGCAGGAGTACTATGTTTGGTCCATCATCTTCATGCCAACGGAATACCAATGGCTGTTGCGACAGGGTAAGTTTCTTTACATCTGATCATCCATTTGACTTTCCTCAATGGTCAATGCTCATCGTCTTCCCATCAATTAGAACCCTATTAATGTTTGTTGCTGAGTTGCTTTGGCTTACAGATCCCATAAACGTCATTTTGCACTGAAGACACAGAACCACCAGGAAATGTTTTCCCTGATGCATCATATTGTCATGGGTGATGATCCAGAGGTGAAGGCTGGCAAACCATCCCCTGATATTTTTCTTGCTGCTATGAGGAGGTTTGAGGTATTGGATTTGATCATATGGCAACAGTTGCAATTAGAATGTTCCTTTTGGATGCTGTCTGTGAGAATCTCTACTGATGCAACTGCACTGCATTTTTTAGGGTGACATAGAACCCAGTAAGTGCTTGGTTTTTGAAGATGCTCCTTCCGGTGTAGCTGCAGCGAAAAATGCTGGAATGTAAGGGTGCTGTTATGCACACTTTTTGCAACCATTTGTACCTTTTCTAAGACTCTTGCTACTTATGCAGGTCTGCAGTGATGGTCCCAGATCCGAGGCTGGATGTTTCATATCACAAAGGAGCTGACCAAGTTCTTAGTTCATTGTTGGACTTCAAACCTAGTGAATGGGGCTTACCGGCATTTAAAGAGTAGACAAATTCCATACAAAGAATAGAAAACTCTAGTGAAGAAGAATGTGAGATACTTGAATACTGACGGCGTGGATAATACAAATTCCATAAGATGTTGCTCAAGCATACCATTGAGCATTCTTGTCGCCTCTTGACTATGTGGCACCAAATTACTTTGTGACTTGGTTCCTTCCAATAAGAATATCCCCGTCACAGTAATATTTCCTCATGCATGTTTTGGTTTTCAATACTTGTGACTAGACATGCATGAGCAAAAGACATTACTATTATACAAGGCTTGGTGGCGTTCACATTGATATAGCTCAAGTATTTTCAGTCAAGTTAAACCATCACAAAATCTAATAAGCATGTTACAATATCCCAGCATTGTGGCAACCTACATTTTTTCAAACTTTAACATTGCCATTTACCAAACTATATCGACATGCTGTGCAAATCTGTGGACTGCTGGCAAGCTAGTCTTCTCATTACAAACTACAAAAGATCATCCTGCATTCACAAATTTGCTATTGATGTTGATATATACATTAACAATTTGACATACATTTGAGGAAGCACATGAGTACTACAGAAGTGTGTGACGGAACTCAACCCATCACAGGTGACAAACTGAATTCCTGGTCGCAGGTGACAAAATGAATTCCTGGTGGTCACCGGCACGAGAGAGGCTTGTCCCTGCCCTACTTCTGCCCAATTCGCCACAGCTTTACTTTGAGGGATGAGGCATCAAAAATTTAAAAAAAAAGGAAAAAAAACAGCCCCTAGTAGCATCCGTAGATAGCGTGTGCCGCAGCTTGAACCCCAAATGCCAGGCTCCCATTAGTGTCGGTTCTCAGTGATTACCGTGGCTCGTGATAGTCAGCTGTAGTCTAACATCAAAACCAACCAAAAAATATAAATATATTAGTTCGTTTGCCAAGAGAGTATCAAACTCCCAGATTAAACAATATCATGACAACAGGGAAGTATTGCCCAACTCACCATGTACAGATTTACACTTGCTTCTGTGATATCAGCTTACCGCCAATACTGAGCCCATCTATGGATGGTCTCAACCATTTGAGGGAACAGAGCACTGACGCTTTCATTGATAAGATCCTGGAAGAAATGTATAGCCTCCTCATCGTCCAGATCCAACCGGAATTTCTCCTGGAGCTGATCGACGATGCACCACACAAACAAAGAGGAACATGTCACTTTTGAGTTTTTGACTGCTCTTTATAGAGCTCACAAGCTGCCGAGCTCGTAAATAACCAATTTACCTTGAGACCTCCGCTTTCATCAGCAGAGATATCTGGAATGCCTGATCGTTCCATCAGCTTGAATAGATTCAAGATGAGACTGCTGGACTTTCTTAGAATGTTGTATGCTTCGCAACAGTAGGACTTGAATCTTGTATAATATTGGCTGAAACACAAAAGCAAGTTTTGACAGTACATATCCATCGGGCAAATGAGTGAAAGTGCAAAGACTTGACAAAATTGTTCAACTAATTACCTTTCTGCACCACCCATGGCCTCAACCATTTCTTTACACAGTTTCATCGGTGGTGGAAATGGCTTTGGGTCTCGACCAAGGATAAAAGCAAAGTCAACATGAAAAAGGCGTCCATCATCAGTTAGAAGAAGATTATCCAGATGCCTAGAGAGAAGAGAAAGGGAAAAAAATGTTATTATTGTTAAATTTGCATTTCTATATGTCGTATCATTGTCCATGTTCAACATGGGTAACTTCATCTATCAGGAGAAAGAGGATGTAAAAACATTGCTACAGAATGTCCTGATCATGAACAAACTTCCATTAAAGTATGATGAGCACTGCGATACTTGAATATTAATTGGGCAATACTGTGAACTTATTTATGTACAGATTTACATATTTTCATGCTTTGACAATCTTCACAAAAGAAACAAATGAAGTAAACACATAAATAAGTTCAGAGTCCTCATCCTAGCTTCCTGATCATAATATTGTAATAACTCCTTGGTTAGTTACATTACATAGAGCAGAAAACAAACTCGAAGGTTACTATCAAAGAGGTGCTTCAAACCAGAAGGTGTTAAGAAGACAAACCTGTCTCCAACCCCCAATATATATGTAATGACAGAGTAACCGGCGCAGCTTTTTATGAATGTCTCCAAACATTGTGCCGTTATACCAAAAGGACCATCCTCATCAGGATGGAACTTCTGTAGGTAACTTGTAATACTGCGATGTTCTGATAGAATCTGGGAACATGCTACTTAAATCAACATAGCTATCTTTACGAAGTTTGTAGAAATAAAGAGTACTAATAAACTGAAGATAGAATTATTAGGAAGCTTCATTGCAGTGGAAAGAACATTTGACATTTGAAACAAGAGCTTCCACTACCAAGTTACCTGTGCGAGAGAACTGGAAGGAATAAATTCAAGCATCCCTTCATCTTGTCCAGTTGCAAGAACTCGGTATGGAGTAAGGTGCAAATCTAGATTTTCTAATTTGAGTAACCGGTCCATCAAAGAAACCGTTTGAATAACCTATGATCATACAGGAACAATTAGCCATGATTCTCCCACTCATATCATCTAAATGGACATCCTTGAAATGTTACACATGTTATAGCTCACAATGTTTCATTACATTCAATTAAAGTGTCAAATAAGAAACTGATAAATAATAATCACTCGTTCAGACTTCGGAATGTCAGGAACCAGAACCATAGTAATGTAAATAATAATCACTCGTTCAGACTTCGGAATGTCAGGAACCAGAACCATAGTAATGAGGGTGATATTGCGTACAGACTGGAACTGAATTAAACCATTCAATAGCATATGTAAAGCAACATTGATTACTTACCAACTGATCTTGCCGGAGGTCATCTCCCTTTTTGTAAATAATCTTGGATGTTACCCCATTTGCTGTTTTAAATGTCAGGCGCAAAGGGTTCAAGGCGCTTTTAAATATAGACGATTCTTGAGGCACAACTCCTGTTAGGAGAAGAGTTGGTGCTAATGGTGAACGAATTGGCTGGAATCAGTTCAAACGAACAAGTTAGTTATAGCTACGAAGTAAAGTTAATCTGTGATCGTATTTTTTAGCACTAACAAACAATACATATTTACCTCATCAAAGTTTGTAAGCTCGCTGAAAACTCCTGATAATAGCTGCCTTAATTTTTCAATTTTCTTTTGTGCGCTACCTCTTACATTTCTTACATCCTTCATAATAGAACACAATTGAGCAGTGAGGTCAGTCTGCCGGGTTAAACTCTGCCACAGTCGAAATCCATCTTCATCCCCATCCTCCCTACCAACCAGCTGTTAAGAACAGAAACAACAACATACATATATAAAAAATATAAACACTGCAAAGTTACAGACAGGGAATGAAAGAACCAAGAAGATTGTGAAAAAGGAAGAAAACCGTACTTTCATCATACTATTTTCAAGCATGTCATATGTGCCATAATATCGTCTTGCATATGCATGACTGTGAAGCTCAACTAATATATACCACCGGAGGAAGCTAGCAATTTCGATGTTTGACAAAGCTGCAATGGAGTGGGAAAAAAAAGATCAAAACACCGGCGATAGTTCTCTACAGAAACAGTTTCGTGATGACATAAACAACATAAGTTGACAAAAGCTCTGCAGGTAAAATTTCCACAATTCATGCAAGCTTTGTGGTGACCTCAAAGTTTACAATGAATACTCAATCTTGCAACAGTAATAAAAATATTAAGTGTTTTGATTGGATTGCACTTGGTGCTAAAATAATTCAAAGTACAGCCATGGAAGTCTGGGTGATGTACACATGAAGGCACACAATGACATTTTTCTCCTTTCAACAAAAAAGTAGTATGTTACTTAGTCAAATTTAAGTATTTAACAGTGATCAAATGTGGCAGATGAAGTTGTGAACAAATATTTGCATAGGTATTTAAACATACCACGGTTTACAAGAAAGAGTGCTAGACGGGACTTGTCAGATCTTTCAAACCGAAGAGCTTGCACTAACTGGAGTAAATAGCACTGTAATTCTTCATCATCAGCCCTTTCAAGTACGCTGACAGCATAACCGCGAACCTTTGCACAAAAACAATTGTTACCTTACAGAATAATATGTCATGAGATAATAAAGCCTATAGCCAGAGTCAGAGTCTAATTATTCAATATTCTTTAGGAAATGAGATAATAAGATAATCATTTATATAACCTTAACTAATAAACATTTCGCCAGGAACAAAAAAAAAAACTATTACCAGTGCACAAACCTTTTGAAAATGAAAAAAGAAAAACAGGAAAGCCAACAAGAAGTCGAGAAAGAGGGCACATTAGATCATCTCACGTAAATGATACATATCTTGGATAAAATCTACAGCTCAGTAGAACGCTGACAAGTCTTTACTGCAACAGCATTTTGGGTATCAAGTAAACAAAAAAACAAGGTGGATAGTAAATGGTGATAGTGTGCCAGGTACTCCCTCCGTCCCTAAATATCTGTCTTTCTTGCTTCCCGAGAAATAACTTTGATTAATTTTATATAAAAAATATTAATACTTATGATGCATAGTTGATATCATTAGATAGATCTTTGAATCTAGTTTTTTAATAAATTTATTTGGAGATACAAATGTTGCACGTATTTTCTACAAATCTAGTCAAAGTTGTGACACGGAAACCCAAAACGACAAATAATAAGGGATGGAGGGAGTAAGCACCGTGCAAATGCCTACAACTGCAATCCTACCTCCAATCCAGCCAAAAACCCACTGTCTCACTGCTTCCAGGTGCAGCTCTGTGTTAGGGTACAGCAGGTAGGTGGATTGAATTTTAGGATCAGGATTAGAAGAATTGGGAAGGATTAGATCTGAAGTAGAGAAGAGAGGAGGAATTGATTTGAATGAAGTAACTGTCATGTCCCTCATGTTCCATAAAAAACCTTAACTTTTATACAACTTCATTGAGGCCTCTCTCTGATTTTCCCTTGTCTTAAATGACTACAGCAGGTCATGCCCACAATGCTTACACAAGCAACTCATATCCATTCTGGACCATCCAGACTGATGTGAGCAATTTGGGCCTCGACACTCCATCTGGTGTCATACTTCTGATGAGAGGCCCCCAAGCCAGAGCTAACGGGCCTAGCGAGGCCCAAAGGAGGGCACTGGCCGGCTTGAACTGGTTCTAGCGCAACCTCAGGAGGGGCACGCGCGCCAGGAGGGGCGGCATCGGCGCCCCCGCAGCGCCCGTCGCCCAAAAGGAATTAGATAATAAAATAGGAATTAAATTAGGAGATTGATTAAGATAGGAGTTTGGTTTGTTTAGGAAAGGAGGATCCAATCTATAAGGATATCTCCCGTAGTTGCTTGGAACACAAGTCCTCTAGGGACTATAAATATAGGGGAGATGTAATCCAGTGGCGGAGGATGAACCAAAAGTATGGAGGAGCAATTACAAAAACTATTACTGAATTAGCTATCAAACTTAGATTATGACTATAGGTGCAATCCTATTATGAGGCTTATCCTATGGTCCTGTCCTAGACTAGGGGGGCGGAGGCCGAGTTTCGCCTCCATGAGCCTCCACCCCTGATGTAATCTAATCTAAGCAAAGGGCGTACCCAGTGCAGAGAGCTCCCGCTCTGTGCGGGGTCTGGGGTAATCTAATCTAAGCAAGAATAGAGCAATTGCTCCTTCCCCTACCTCTCTCTGTAGAAAGATAGGTTTGGGGAAAACACCACACACCCTATTAGGGGGGGTGACCTTTTATATATATATAGCCAAGTGGCTTAATGTACAAGTATGGTTTACAATATGGTACAATACACATTAGCTATACATATCTCTAATACCCTCCCGTAGTTGAAGCGGGAGGATCCCGGACGCAAAGACTAGATCTAAAATCAATAAACAACTGTACAGGCAAGCCTTTGGTCATAATGTCCGCGAACTGATGGGAGGATGGAACATGGAGCACCCAAACCTGTCCCAAAGATACCTTGTCGCGGACAAAGTGGATATCAATCTCGATGTGCTTCGTTCGACGATGATGAACCGGGTTAGCCATCATGTACACAGCACTGACGTTGTCGCAGTAGACAATCGTCACCGAAGACAAGGACGCATTAAGCTCCTGAAGGAGCTGACGAAGCCAGCAAGACTCAGCCACAGCATGTTCAACCGCACGATACTCAGCCTCTGCACTCGAACGAGAGACCGTGGTCTGGCGTTTGGAAGACCATGACACCAAATTGTCGCCGAGGAAGACACAGTAGCCGGATGTAGAACGCCGAGAATCAGGACAGCCAGCCCAGTCTGCATCAGAGTAAGCTGTGAGACGATCCACTGGTCCATTACCGATGTGAAGACCAGTAGAAAGTGTGCCCTTGACGTAGCGCAGGATCCGCTTGATGAGCGCAAGATGAGGCTCACGAGGATCATGCATGAAGAGACACACCTGCTGAACAGCATAGGCGATGTCAGGACGAGTCAGAGTAAGATACTGAAGAGCGCCGGCGAGTCTCCTATACTGGGAAGCATTCTCAACAGGATCACCATCTGTGGCAGACAGCTTGGCACGAGTGTCGACGGGTGTCGCTGTAGAGTGACATTCAGCCATTCCAGCACGCTGAAGGAGATCCACCGCATATTGGCGCTGGGACAGAAAAAGTCCATCAGTAGAACGAGTGACAGAGATCCCGAGGAAGTGATGAAGCTCCCCTACATCTGTCATGGCGAACTCCGAATGCAGGCGCGTGGTGATGCGGTGAAGAAGATCAGCCGAAGATGCCGTGAGGATGATGTTGTCAACATATAGCAACAAATAAGCAACATGACCGCCCTCTTTGTAAACAAAGAGAGAGGTGTCTGAGGCTGAAGCGACGAAGCCCAGAGTGCGGATGTAGTTGGCGAAACGCTTGTACCACGCCCGAGGCGCCTGCTTAAGTCCATACAGAGACTTTTGCTGGAGGCAAACGTTATCGGGCGCAGCTGGATCGACGAAACCGGCGGCTGCTGGCAGTACACCGTCTCCTCCAGATGACCATGAAGAAAAGCATTCTTGACGTCGAGCTGATGGATTGGCCAGGAACGAGAGACAGCGAGGCTGAGGACGACCCGTATCGTTGCCGGTTTGACAACCGGACTGAAAGTCTCGTCGTAGTCGATGCCATGCTGCTGCGAGAACCCGCGAACAACCCACCGAGCCTTATGGCGAGCAAGGGAGTCGTCCGAGTGGTACTTGTGCCTGAAAATCCATTTTCCAGAGACGACATTAGCACGAGGAGGGCGAGGAACAAGCCGCCAAGTACCGTTGTCGATGAGTGCCTTGTACTCTTCAACCATTGCAGCGTGCCAATTTGGATCGGCGAGGGCACTGCGGTAGTTAGACGGCAGGGGGGAAGCATGAGTCGCCGAGTTCGCCGAGAACCCCCAGCGGTTTGGTGGTGGTGGCAGGGAGCCCGTCTGAGCCCGGGTGACCGCACGAGATGGTGGCGGCTTGTGCGGTACCGTCACCCGTGGCGGCCCAGCTAAGGCTGGGCATGTGGAATCGGAGACGGAGTCGGGGTCGCCATGTGCCGGAACGGAGTTGGTGGCACCGGGGCATGGATATGCGCCGGGGCACGCCGTTCGTAGACGCGGAGAGGCCGGTGCACACCAGAGGGCGGCCGCTGTGCGCCTACAGCAACCGACTAATGCACACCAGCGGGTAGACGCTGGGCTCCTGGACGCTGTGCACCTGCAGCAACTGACTGGCGGCCGGTCGTGATCTGCGAGGAAGAGGACCGGTGTACACTAGCAGGCAGCCGTTGTTCGCCTACAGCAGCCGGCTGGTGACAGGTTGGGGGCGTCGAGGAGGCTGGGGCCAGCTGGAGTCCATTGGCGGCTTGCGTGGCCGGCGTGAAGTCGGCCGGTGCCGGAATGGGGCGAGCCGGGCCATGCCAAATAATGGCAGGGTCCAGGTCGGCCAAATCCGGCTGAGCAGCAGTAGAAGACCGTGGTCGCGTGTTGTCCGTGGACAAAGGGAGCACGGTAGAACGATCCTGCACAAGAAAGTCACGTGAATCCGAAGGCGACTTTGCAGTCGCAAACGGAAATTTAGTTTCATCAAACATGACGTGTCGCGAGATGATAACCCGGCAAGTGGAGAGATCAAGACAGCGGTAGCCCTTTTGGGATGAAGGGTAACCGAGGAACACGCAGGCTGACGAACGAGGAGCCAATTTGTGAGGCGTTGTGGCACTGAGGTTAGGATAGCAGAGGCAGCCAAAGACTCGAAGCATGGAGTAATCTGGCAGTTTGTGGTAGAGGCGATGATAGGGAATGTCATTGTTGATGGACGTAGATGGGCGCCGGTTGAGAAGAACAACAGCAGTGGCTAAGGCTTCGGCCCAATAGGATGGCGGCATGGAAGCATGAATCAGTAGGGTACGAACTGTATTGTTCAAGGTGCGCAGCATCCGTTCAGCCTTGTCATTCTGAGCGGAGGTGTAAGGGCACGATGTGCGAAGTAGAACACCAAGTGCAGCGAGAAACGTAGTTGTGGCGTTGTTAACGAACTCAGTGCCGTTATCTGCCTGAAAGCAGCGAATGGGCAAGCTAAACTGAGTTTGAGCGTAAGCAACAAAATTGACAATATGAGTATGGACCTCTGATTTATGCCGAAGAGAAAACGTCCAACAATAATGACTGAAATCATCAACGAGAACAAGATAATATTGAAATCCAGAAATACTAGACACTGGAGATGTCCAAACATCACAATGAACGAGTTCAAAAGGAGCTGAAGTGCTAGATGACGAGCTAGTAAACGGCAAGCGAAAGTGTTTGCCAAGCTGACAAGCATGACAAAGACCACGAACAGTATGTTTACATGAAATAGCTGATAATTTATTAAGTGAAGCTATGACAGCGGGCGCAGGATGACCAAGACGTGAGTGCCATAATGAGGCAGCAGCGAGATGACAGGAGGCTGGTGGCGGTGCAGAGGGGATGGTGTAGAGGTCTCCATCACTATTGCAGCGAAGAATCACGGTCTTGGTTTGCGGATCCTTAACAGAAAAGCCAAAAGCGTCAAACTCAATAGAGCAGTTATTGTCGCGGGTAAGCTGTCGAACAGATAGCAAGTTACGAACAAGATTAGGAGCGACAAGAACATTATTGAGTCGAAAAAGATGATCAGCTATAGACAAAGTGGAAGTGCCACGACTACAAATTGGTATGAAAGAACCATTGCCAACAGTAATGAAAGACGGCGAATGGGGAAGGCGGGAGAGAAGGATACCGTCATTGGAGGACATGTGCGATGTCGCTCCGGAGTCAAGGACCCATGGGTTGGCGCCCTGAATAGCCATCTGGTTCAAGGCGGCAATGAGACCCACCTAATCCCATCCTCCCGGTGCAGGGTAGGTGACGGGCGCCGGCGTTGGCGGCGAAACCTACGGTGGCGCGAAGGCAGTATGTGCCTGAGGAAGCGGCGCCAGAGGTGGGCGCCATTGCTGTTGCTGCTGCTGCTGGGGGCCCCAGACCCACGGGTTGTAACACACCCACGGGCCGGCTGGCTGGATACCGGGGCCGGGCTGGAAACCAGGGCGCGCCCCGCCCTGGGAGCCTTGGCCGGACTGCTGCTGCTGCTTGCGGCCACCGCTGCCGCCACCCCCTTTGTTGCCCTTGCCCTTGCCCTTGCCCTTGCCACCACCACGTGGCTGAGAAGACGAGGACGAGGACGAGGAACGGCACGATGCAGATGTGCAGGCCGCTATCGTTGAGGCAGCGAGGGCGGTGTTGGGGTGGCCTTGGTCTCACTGGCGAGACGGAGTTCCTTGAGGCGAAGCATGTTGACAGCCGAAGTGAAGGACGGCAGAGGTGTCGTGTTGGCGATGATGTCGGCGGTGTTGGCGAGGCGCTGGTTGAGGCCGTTCAGGAGATTGAGCACCAACTGACGGTCCTCGACAGCATGGCCGACGTCGCGGAGGGCGTCAGCAGTCTGCTTCCGTTGCGAAGCATAGGCCTCGACAGGAAGATCACCTTGAGTCGAAGAGGAAAACTCCTGATTCAGGATGACGGCGCGTGGCTCTTGGTTTGCCTGGAACAGATCGCGGATGGCGGTGTAGAGGTCGTGAGCGGTCTGTTCTGGTGCCATGGCAAGATCAAGAACGCCATCAGAAACGGAGCCGTACATCCAGCTGCGCACACAAGCGTCCGGCTGAGTCCTAATAGAATCAGTGGGACGGGCGGCGATGGTGCCATCGATGTGACCTAGAAGGCCAAACTTGCCGCACATGGCGGTGAAGAAGGCATTCCACTTGTTGTAGTTCGGCAGCCGGAGGTCAAGCTCGATGGGAACGTGAGTCTTGACGTTGACGGAGGCGTACGAGGTGACGAAGACCGGGACGAGGGAGTCGGAGACGCCGGGCATCGTGCCGGAGGCGGAGCTAGGGCTGGAGGCCGACGTGGTGGATGATTCTGTCGTCATGGGGCGCGGCTGGAGGTCGGCACGGCCTGGATTGGCGGCGCGCAGAAGCTAGGGCAGCCTGGAGCGGTGGACGTGCGGGCCTGGAGCGGCGGCGCACGGACTAGGGCAGCGGAAGGGTCCAGGAGGCGGCTGATACCATGTAGAAAGATAGGTTTGGGGAAAACACCACACACCCTATTAGGGGGGTGACCTTTTATATATATATAGCCAAGTGGCTTAATGTACAAGTATGGTTTACAATACGGTACAATACACGTTAGCTATACATATCTCTAATACTCTCCCTCTCTGCCATCGCCCTCCTCTCCCTGCGCCATCTCCCTCCCCCCAGGAGGACTCTTACATCTGGGTTGATGGCTGTTCTCTTAGGCCTTACTGGCAGATGGTACTGGATTGACACTCTGCTGCCTACCACCGACTACTGCAGCGCAATCTAGTGAACCCTGTAGAGCGACTGCTGTTATCCATCAGCATGCCTATAATTGATGGACATCTGTAGACTACAAAACCCCACAAATCACACATCTTTTTCCTCAAGATGCTGATTTCAAGAATAAGAATAAACCAACACAATAAATATGATTTTAAGGAGGAGCAGCAGGCATTGTTTCAATAACACTGGAGAAGATAAATAGGCAACCTACTGCAAAACTTGAACAAAGAAATTTGCAGAAATTTGCAGAAATTCTGCTTGTTGATAGCAAACTGCCATGAAAAATTCCAGAAAAGAATGGCGTTGTGATTCAGGACTAATTCGTGTAACTAAACAAAGGGTGAAGAAGAAACATTTATATGTAAAAAAACAAACAACTAAACAAAAGAAAACCAGAAACATGCACAAATAAAGGTGGCAGACAGCATACTTCGTCACTTTCAAAATCAGGTGAGAGAAGCTCTAGTGCATCAGCCACATCAATCATTTCCCACTTTCCAATCAACTCAACAGCTTGCTTAGCTTCCTGCAAAGCATTATCACATTTAGGAAACAGATCATGCAGTGTTCACGGCTCCAAAAAAATCAATACACTAGATTCCTTCCAGTATATAATAAAAGAATTTGTGGATGATAAAAAAATTTGACATCAAATAAGCTAATTGCAGGTTTGCAGTACACTTTTATGTGCATCAATTAGTCCAGCCAGACCAAATATGACATTACAAAACAAAAGCAGAACTTGCACATAGGGATTTCTTTTACTAACTTGGTTATCACTCCAATCCACTGAGCGGACGAATTTCGTTAGAGCTTTCTTCTCAGACATCAAAGAGAAACGAAACTTCCACACCAACTGCTTCTCGTCCACTTCCAAAGTGCGTGTAGGAGGAAACTTAATAATTGTTTGTAGTAACCTACAAAGTAAGGACAAAATCAATCAGCTAGAAAACCACCAATTGTGCAAACTATTAACATAAACGACAAAGTTCTGTTTCCAACATCTTCTAATTCAGCCAGCTCGCATATGAATGTGGTTGTCTCACAAGTTCATGACAGCATGAAACTAAAAGTCAGAAAATTCCTCACGAAAGATCATAAGTTGACAGAGGGGAAAAGGACACTTACTTTCGCTCATTTGAGCTTGGTTTTAGATCTCTATCAACTATCCCACGAGTCAAGCTCCTAGCAAGTTTTAACTGCTTGTGCTCAGATGGATTGGTTCGTCCAAGTTCTGGGTCCCATACAGTAACCAGCTCATTGGATAATGATACTGGGGCCGGTGTATAAAAATTTGCTCCAGATTCCTGCATGGACAAGTAACACTCAACATTTCTCTGGCGAAGATAAAATTACACTTTCTATAACTTGCAAGCAGGAGAAGTCATGTTCAGATAAATAAATATTATTTGTCTCAACAACTTCAAAATGTAAATTCCTCCAACTATGAAAGTAGCAGAAGACTATTCTAAATATATAAGGATCACCTTGTGCAAAAAAAAAAGATCAATTTTACTGCTAAAAGAGTCATGTAGCTGCATAGTGAGTTACAGGGGGGGGTGGGGAACAGCTCAGTGCTATAACATATATGTATAACAAGGTGAGTAATGTTAACCTGGAAGACAATTCTATGTTCAAAACTGCACAATTCAACAACCAGGCTAGGGTACAAATTTTCCTTCCTATCACACTCTTTCTCCTTAGCTTTGTCCATAGCACTGAAGGCAAGACGATCAAGCCAATCAACATGTTGTATCTGCCCTCTCTCATACTTGTTAACAAGCCTTTCCAAACGCTCTATCTCACCCCTCTCATTCCTAGGAACCTACAAGTTACATAGGAAAAAAACAGTAAGTCCACCTTTGAGGTAATAGAAGTAAAAAAGAAGTGCAGAGATTAGCTGAGAAATAACTAAAACAGATGAATCCTGAGTTCAAGAAGAGTAAAGCGTTGTGTTACCTTGCCAGGAGTTGTGGTGGGGACTCCTCCATCTGCCTCCTTTTTGGGCCATAGCCGCAGCTTCTGTCTTCCTGTTTTAAGCTGCCTTTTGCTGTTGAAAAGAAATATGGTGGCTCCACCAACAATCTCAGGGTCCTCACCAGATGAGACATCCCACACCTACATCAGAGATTAAAAAACATAGGAAGATAAAACACAAGGAAAACCATACAGGTGAGAACTACATAAACCATGCTGGACAGTGGACACCAATGATCCTATGAACTGAACTTATTAACATGAGACATCACATACTCATTGGGCATATAGCAAAGTTACTTCCCTAATATAATGTGTTATCACTATCGTCAAGGTATAATAAGGTCAATAAATTTGATTCATCATATGGTGTTCTCCAATAAAATTGACTGAAAAAACATCATCCTATTTGTTTATTGAAGGTGCACTTGGAAATAAATCAATGCCTCCACTTAAATGAGAAGCTAAAACTTTCTACCAATAAAAAGAACTATACAACATGTTGAGTATGACCCATCTAGTGACATTTTTATCAGATTAAACATCTGTGCTCAATTTTTGGAATCTTCATACTCACACGGAACCCCTCCACATGTCTGCTAAAAAAATATCAACCTTGACACCCATAAAGATAGAATTCCTTTCGTTAACAATTGACAGGAGTGTGTTTGTGTGGGGCTGTTTTGTAACATCCCGGCCCAGGGCTTAACAGGATTAATAGGATACTCATACCAACAAGTTGCAACTTCTTTTCTGGAAGCCCATCTCGAAAGATGTAGGTGTGACCGACCGGGAAGTTCTTTCCGGGTGCGCACGAGTGAGGACAAAGTGCGTAGAAAAGACTTGTGCTGGTCTGTGAGGGCAGTCTATGTCCTAGAAAGCGGCCAGATGTAAGCGGGCTCGGCCTCGAGGAGGCGAGACGTTACAGAATGGTATCAGAGCCGACTTTCGCGGTTTCACGGGCGCGTGTTTCGCAGTTGCGCAGGCATGGTGCGCATGGCTGGTGTGGACCCAGAGTGGTCACACAGCATGACACATGCGCTGGCACTGGACACACAGACGTGGCCAAGAGAGGACGTTCCTGGCTTGGGATTGACCGACGAGGACGTCGGTCTCTTAAGGGGGTGAGGATGTAACATCCCGGCCCAGGGCTTAACAGGATTAATAGGATACTCATACCAATAAGTTGCAACTTCTTTTCCGGAAGCCCATCTCGAAAGAACTCCAAAGTTAAGCGTGCTTGGCCTGGAGCGATGGGTGACCGACCGGGAAGTTCTTTCCGGGTGCGCACGAGTGAGGACAAAGTGCGTAGAAAAGACTTGTGCTGGTCTGTGAGGGCAGTCTATGTCCTAGAAAGCGGCCAGATGTAAGCGGGCTCGGCCTCGAGGAGGCGAGACGTTACATGTTTTCCCCTAGCTCTTGTACCCTTTTGTTTTTTAATGAAATGACATACAACTCTCATGCGTAGTTTGAGTAAAAAACAACTGACACGAGTGGTGTACGAATCCAAAAAATATACCGTAAATGCAAGCTGTGAGAGGGATGTTAGGTCCCTGTATTTGGTACTTAGTGTTATGAGCTCATTCCAACAGTATTTCGGTCCCGAAGGTTCCAACCTAGCGTGAGAAAAAATGCGCATTAAAATTCCAAGAAACAGAACTGGTGAGTACAGTCAATTGGCTGATATAATTATTGAATACATAAAAATAAAAATATGTACCTTGTTTTTACAGGCAACCCAAATTGTATCCCGTCGATGTATAGCTTGCACTCAACAAAGAGCTCTGGGACTTTTTGGTCGGTCAACAAGATATGTTCTGGAAACAGGAAATGTTGAGACTGTGAAATATATATATGAAAGACAAAGACGAAAAACATATTAATCATTTTAATTATGATGATGCATACTAGCGAACACAGGAAAGTTTTTTTTGGCAGCAGTATAGAACAAAGAAGTAAAACAGGTTTGCCTCTCCTGTGGGATAAAATGCCGACCCGTGTTCTCGAATAAGCATGAGAGCTGTGTATCATTGCATTAAGAAGAAGAAAACAGGTAGTGTGGATGATTGAGATGCATTAAGAAGAAGAAAACGGGTAGTGTGGAGGATTGAAGATAAACATTGAATTAGGACATGTTTGGATCAGCTAGGGCGTTATTAGCTGAGACTAAAAATTAGGCCAAATTAGCTAGGGTTGGCCAGTTAACAATTAGTTGGAGACTTATTCCCCTGTTTGGATGGGTTAGAGCTAATTTTGGTTAACTTTTAGCTGGTAACAATTAGCCCTTGGTATCCAAACAGGCACTTAGAACGAAAAGAGAAGAGTGCTGTGTAATAACAGTGCAAAACAGTTAAATGCTGTGATGGTAGCAGTTACAAATCTGCAAATGAGAATACAGAAATATTGGATTCAGATCGCTGTAGGGGGCGAATTTGTTGAGAGTGAAAAACATCGGAAAAAGATGGGTTTTTGAAGCGGGTGGTAGCACGGCGTGCACATCAGGGCCGAATTGGCAAGCAAATTGAGGTGGAGAAGAGAGGTAGTACCTGCGTGGAGAACGCGAAAGGCGAGCGGGTGGCTGATGTCGCAGGACAAGAAGAACCGG
The DNA here is from genome assembly GCA_038087645.1 of Saccharum hybrid cultivar R570. Classification (NCBI taxonomy): domain Eukaryota; kingdom Viridiplantae; phylum Streptophyta; class Magnoliopsida; order Poales; family Poaceae; genus Saccharum; species Saccharum hybrid cultivar. The sequence continues at coordinate 2,442,199 of JAQSUU010000606.1, read as the reverse complement.
AACTCGTTGCCACCGCCGACCATCTTTTGGTGATGAAGAACAGAGATGTCGCGGGAGAGGAATTGGGGATGGGATGAACGGATCAACAACGCGCAGAGCTACTGTAGTCGCTTGGTATGGACGGCCTTGGAAGGAAGAGGACGCCGAGGAGAAGCGGCGGCGGACGGAGGAGGCGGGCGGGGCGATCGCAGCAGGGGGCGACGAGGGTGAGGGTTAGCGGTTCTGCTGATCCCTCTTATTCTCCCTCCTTATTTCTGCGCGTGCAGTCGGCGGTTGAGACGACGAGGAGAGAGGCAGCGGCGGCGGCCGAGCGTGCCGGCGAGGGGACGGCGGTTGCGTGACTCCAGCGGCGAGGATTCGCTGGGTGTGGATGAAGCAGCTGTGCCCGCGGGTGCCGAGTTCGACCCGAACCCGCTCCATTCCAACTGCTTGCTTTAGCAGCCCACCCGAACCATGATAGAGCCCAGCCCGTGTAACCCGAAGAAACAGGGCCTTCCGTTCCACAAAATCAGAGCTATAGAACACACGGTGTAACAATTCCGGTAATTAAATTTTGAAAACGGACTTGCGAGCCGGGGCGCTAGCGTCAGACGGTGCTCCCGCGTCCGCACCTAATACATCCAGCACCCTCGCGCTGAGCCCACGTCTGACATACCTAGCTTCCTCGCGCCCACACCCATCCTGCTCCGAAGGCGTGTGGATCCATGCATGCGCGGGGACCACCTCATGAGTCATGCCGCTTCGTTCCATGCGCCCACATGCACGCAGTAGCCAGCACTGACAGACCCGCACGGTGACCCATGGAAACACGGTGACCCACGGCGACGCACTAGCAGCAGCACATTCTTCCCCCGAGATCTACTTTTGAAACATCCAAATAAAACACTTACAACACACGTCTAAACAGATGAAACACTTGAAGCATGCGTATATAGTAATAGCAACATGTGCAACGTCGAATCTATTTTTGAAACATCCAAATGGAATATTTACAACATACGCCTGAAATAGATGAAACACTTTGAAACATGCGTGTAGCCATTGCAACATGTGCAACACCAAGATCTACATTTGAAACATTCAGACGCAATATTTGCAACATACGTTTAAAACACCTAAAACATTTGAAACATACGCTTGCAACATGCCTATATAGCTATTGCAACATAGACAACATTCAAATGAAACAGTTAAAAATGTACGTCTGAAACACGTGAAACACTTGAAACACGACATTGTCCGTGACCTCTTGGTTGTCTTTGCAGTTTGATCTTCAAGCTCCGATGCAGTGAACGTTTGAAACAAGACAACCGGTTTGGTCTTTGATGTACCTTTGTTTTTTAGGTCATTTTATGTCTTTTTGTCTATCTTTTGTACTAGGTCTTTGATGTACCTTGACATATATCAGATATGAAACACTCTTTGGAGTGTTTTTATATATAAAAAAAAAGAGCTTCCAAGTAGAGGTGATCGATTATCTCCTTGTCCTGTCACAGAGGGCACGAGAACTGCTGCTGTGGAGATTTGATGCCGGCACAAGAACTGCTGCTCTGGAGATTATGTCGGCGCCAACGATCCAACTATGTAGAGTGAGCCAACATACAAGTTTACATTTGGCAGCCGCCCGAGAGTCGAGAGCAAGCCAATATAAGGGTAGCTCTGTTGGAGTATGTATTAAGCCCATAAGGCTAAGGCCCATGAGGCCCATGTATGGAACCTATATAGCTACCCCTCTAGGGTTAGCCCTTATGGAATAGAGTCTAAAGTTCCAACATGGTAATCAGAGCTTAGGTTAGGGTTAGGGTTCCCTGTTCAGCCGCCACCAGCAGCCATGGCAGAGCCGCCGGTGCCCTTCTCCCTCTTCTCTACCTCCCTCCACCCCTCCTCCTCCCACTGGCCCGACGTCGTCGCTTCCCGACACCAGCAGCTGCCGGCGCCGCCGTTTCTGCCCGGTTTTGGCGCCGCCGCCGCGAACCGCGCAATCGCCGCCACCTCTGGGGCTGAGCGTGCGGCCGCCACCATGCGCGCGCGGGAGGACGCCGCCGCCGTCGCGAGCGCGTGGGAGGAAGCTGCCGCCGCCGCCTCTAGGGAGATCGCCGTCGTCCTGACGGCGGCCGGCCTGGACGCGGAAGGGGCCGATCTAGCCCTCATGGCCGCGCAGGAGGCCGCCGGTGCTGCCGCCGCAGCCATTGGCCGCCGCGCCGCCTCCCAGACCGCCGATCCCGCCTCCCTGGCCGCCGATCTGGCTGCGGAGGAGACCGCCGCTGCAGCAGCCACCGCTACCGCCAGGGCCGCCCTCAGGGAGGAGGAGCCGCCCGCGGCCATGGCTGGAGCGGCCCTGCTCGCTGCGGCCCAGGCAGCCGCTGCTCGGGCAGCCCAGGCCGCCGATGCCGAAGTTGCAGCTGCCCGGGAGGCTGCAGCCGCCGCCATGGCGGCTACTGCAACCCGCGCTGCCGTCGCTCGGGCCCTCACAGCACCCGGTCTGGGGATGTACCAGGCCGGCCCACCTCCTGGAGCCCCCGGATCCGCCTTCTCCAACGCCCTCACCGCTGCCCGGACCACCTTCGTCGCCCCGCAGGCCCGCGTGCAGGCAGTAGCCGCCGCCTTGGAGTGCGAGCGTGAGGCGGCCGACGCCCTGGGATGCCAGGTTGCCAAGGCGGAGCACTTCCTTGGCGCTCCTGCCTCCCACGACGCTGGGGACGTCTCCACTGGCTCGATGGCCCACCGCGTGCCCCACAACGCGGCCCTCTGGCACGACCCAGCCGATCCTGCGGTTGTGCAGCTCCACTATCAGGCCGGGGGCGTCCAGAACATCAAGCTCCTCGTCCCGGTCGTCCTCGAGCCCTCGTCGCCGTCCTACGCCCACTGGCAGGACCTGATGCTGCTCACCCTCCGCCGCTACGCACTCTGAAAGGATCAAGATGCCCAAAGGGGGGTGAATTGGGCTTTTCTAAAAAATAATTGCAAGAATTAAATCCTACAAGCCAAACTTCACCCCTAGTGCCTACTTGTGTTCCTTGTGATTCTACCGACAAAAGTTTTGCACCCTAAGTTCCAATCCTAGACTAGCAAGGCAATTCTAGGAAAGTAAACAAGCAATAAAAGTAATGCAAGAAAGTAAATGCTTGAAAGTAGGGAATAGGAACACGGCGATGTTTTGCCGAGGTATCGGAGAGTCGCCACTCCCCACTAGTCCTCGTTGGAGCACCCGCGCAAGGGTGTAGCTTCCCCTTGATCCACGCAAGGATCAAGTGCTCTCTACGGGTTGATTCTTTGACACTCCGTCGCGGCGAATCACCTAAAACCGCTCACAACTTGAGTTGGGTCACTCACAATCTCGTCGGATGATCACCGAACTCCCAATCACCACCAAACCGTCTAGGTGATGGCGATCACCAAAAGTAACAAGCTAGAACTCTCACTTGACCACAACAAGCCTAATGAGAAGATGGATGCACACTTGCTTGACTCTTGTCACTAGAGAGGATTCTCAAACTTTGATTCGCAAATCAATATCCTCACTAGGGCTCTTGCACTCCCTTTCACTTTAAAGGTGTTTCTCAGCTAAACAAATGAGCAAGAGACCTCTAAAAGAGGTGGAGAGGTTGTATTTATAGACCCCTCAAACAAATCCAACCATTACCTTTCGAAACAACCAGACACGTACTGACCGGACGCGCCGGTCAGTTGTAATGGTCGAATAACGGAAACCTGTGCTGAGTGACCGGACGCGCCGATCTGTGATGACCGGACACGCCGGTCTGAGATGACCGGACGCGCTGATCAAGGATGATCGGACGCGTCCGATCATGCAAGAGCTCTCTGGAAATCTGACCTGACGCATCACCGCGTCCGATCATAGGTGACCGGACGCGTCAGGTCACCACGGGACCTTACTGGAACATGACCGGACGCACGACCGCGTCTGATCATAGGTGACCGGACGCGTCAGGTCTCCACGGGACCTTACTAGAACATGACCGGACGCGCCGATCATTTTCACAGTCGCGTCCGATTACGCTGTTTACCCTCTGGAACACGTGCCAGCCTGACCACCGCGTCCGGTCAGTCAGCTGAAAAACACAGTGAAGATTTAGTACTGACCGGACGCGTCCGGTCATGACCAGGACCGCGTCCGGTCATAGGTAAACGGCTCAAACGTCTTCTAAACGCGATGCAACTTGAACCAAGTTGCTTCTAACTGAACTCTGAGCTTTTCTCGAGCTACCTAGTGCTAAGTTTGACAAGTGTGCACTACACCTAAACACAAGACTCACCTAGGTCAAGCTACTCGCTCATGCCCCTCTTTATAGTACGGTCAAAGGAAGAAACAAAGATCCTAACGACTATTCCAGATGTATCTCAACACCTTGACATCCGGAACTAACCGTCCTTAATCTTATCGTTGATCCTTTGAAAACCGAAACGATTTCCATCAAGGGACATGAATACCATATTGCCCAAAGCAGTTATCATCTCCATGACCTAACTTACCAACGTTTCTGCAAAACACACGTTAGTCATGGTAATTATGTGTTGTCATTAATTGCCAAAACCAACATCGGGGCCTAGATGCTTTCAATCTCCCCCTTTTTGGTGATCGATGACAACACTTAGATTCAGAAGATATGAATTGAGGTTTTCAATCATGCTTGGTTCACATAAGCATAAAGCTGTAAACACAAGGGGTTAGTCAATGCTTATGTGTTCCAAGCCAACTGAGTGTACTCATAAGATAAAACATGAAGAGTTAGTACACATAAAACATAGCTCATATGAAATCGGAGTAAGGCACGGAAGCACAACCTTATGAGCTATAAACAAACACGTGACATGATTTTAAACTGTGATTAGATAAACCATAGAGACTCAAGGTATCTCATAAGACCACATGTCACACGAATGCAATTACTATAAAGTAAACATGATGCATGAGTGTAGCACACAAAAAAAGAACGAAAAACCCTCTAACAAAAACTCTCCCCCTGAATCTACTCTCTCTCCCCCTTTGGCATCAACCGCCAAAAACTAATCTAAGGATCTGACGGGGGAACAGACGGAGTCGAGTCGGGTGCCGAGGAGCGCGTAGTAATCACGAACTGAGAAGTGTCTCCCTCGGACTCGGAGCTATCTGGCTGACCCTCTGAAGAAGCGCGCGGCTGTGAAGCAGTCTGGGTCTGATCAACAGGAACAGGTGCTGCCGAAGTAGCAACAAGTGGAGCAGTCTCTGTGACCTGAGCCTAAAGAGAGCCAAAAGCTGGGGGATCTGTCGAGGCAACGGACGAAGGAACTGTCTCTGTAGTGCCTGTCCCTGTCACTGGAAGAAAAGCTGCCTCTGAAGCTGACAACCCTGATGAAGTAGCAAATGTGGTGTGCGAGGGCGTCGGCTGACCAGTCAACTCGCTATATGTGGCACTCATATCAATGAAAGGTGTGCCGGTCAACATGTGAGGGCGAGGCTGGTCTGAAGGAGTAAACCCCGTCTAAATGGGCGTGTAGCTCGGGGACTGAAACGACTGCGGAACCTGCAGCTGTGGAGAGGTGAACTGAAAGCTCGGCTGATCCTGACTTGAAGGTCCACTGAATGGTAAGGTTGAAGTCAGGACAGATGCAGGTGGAGGAACCCCAACTGTGACTAGGTGACGCAGGAGATCCAAGTACTGCTGCTGGCTAGCTGCACTCTGTCGCTGCATCTCATACTGCTGACGCTGCATCTCGACTTGTTGGCGTTGTATCTCAAGCTGCTATCTCTAGAACTCGTCCTGTCGAGCCTGTATCTGTGCAAACGCAGCAGCTGTATCCTGAGCCTGTCTCTGCAGCTGAAGCTCCTATCGCTCCTGTGCCTAGGTCAACCTCTCAAGAATAGCCACCATGGCTGGGTCTGAGCGGGAGGCTGAACCAGAGCCACCGGCCTCGTGGTCGTGAGGCCGAGGAGACCGATACCTGGGGATGGGCTGATAATCCTCGTCAGTGCTGTCGGAGGCCTCATCCTCAGCTATATCAGCGGGCTGAGCGTCTAGATCTGTAAGCTCTGCCTCAGCAAGACCCTGTACGGTCGCATCCTGCTCAGCCGCTGTCTCAGGCACCTCAGGTCTCTCTCTATGTCCTGGCACAGGGACCTGCTCTCTCGTAACTGAAGCCCATAACTGACGAATATCATACTCAGGAAAAATAGTAGTAGTTTCAGTTATCTCAGCACTAATCTCTGAAGGCAGCTCAAGTGCAGATCTGATGATGAAGCAAATCCAATGAGCATAGGGCAGCTGACGGTGTCCCTTGAAGCCTTCTGCTAGGGTGTCCTCCATCTCACTAACCATAAGATCCCAAATGTCAAAAGGTGTTTGTGAGAGGAGGTGGTGAACAACCCATAGCTGCATCCTAGTCAATCCCTCTCTGTAACCAAGCCTGGAAAGAAGAGTACGCCTGACAATAGCATCTAGGACTCGGGCAAGCGGTGTCAAACTGGCAGGTGTGCGACGAGACCCTTCGCCAAAAGGCTCACGGAAGTAGGGTCGAATCAGATCTGTAGGTGGCACAGTACCGCCATGAGGGCGTCTAGGTGGAGCTGTCTGACCGAAACAGAGCTAGTGAATCTTCGTGTCTGAAGCTGGGAGTCTGAGAATCTCCCGCACTCTTGTGCTATACAGTCTGCGGTCGCGGCCTCTGAATGCAAAGTGTATGAACTCATGGGCTGGATCAATCCATAATGAAGCATAGAACTCCCTAACCCAAGTGCCGCAGTATGCACCCGTCCGTCCAAGAAAATCTGACAAGCCTAATAGATAGTACAGGTGCGGACGAAGTTGCTCACCCACTACCTCAACAAGTGACTCAATGCGACAGACCCTCTGTGGTCGAAAAGCAATGCCACTGTCAACAAGAGCTCTGTAAAAATCCTCCTGTAGAGGAGTATAAAAACCCTCTGAAGCTCTGGAGTCCCTCTGAGGTGGAAACCACCGGCTGACCTCAACAAATCTCAAACTTTGCACCTAACGTGCAGTAGCACCTCTCAAGTCAAAGTGCTCGACTGGGGGTGAACCTCTAACTCTGGGAGGCAGACGTCCTCCACGACGCTGGCCCTCTGGCCTGGGAGTCACCTGAGCCTGTGTGCGTGTGGAGCGGCGATGTGATAGAGTCTGAGCTGGCTGCTCCTCTGTCTCCTCTGAAGGCTCTGCAGGTGGATCAACTGACATAGTATCTGCATCCATTGGCACTTCTGTGCTCTCAGTGGTCTCAGTAGTCTCAGTACCAAGCTGTCGTCCTTCAAGATGAAAACGACTGTCGCCAATGCGTATACCACTGCTCCTGCCACCCCTCTCTACTGCATCAGCTGCATCTGCCACTGCCTGAGCTATCTCTGCATCAGTAAGAGTCTTCTTCTTCTTTCTGGCCATAATCTTGATGCGCTTTCCACGCGCAACCTCAGACATACGAGGACTGTTGTCCCTGTCACTAGGAGCACCACCAGCATTCTTGCAACGAACCATGCTGTCACACTGTCGAAAAACCTCTGAAAGATGATGTATTGACACTCGAGAGGCTTGGCCTCAATCCGTATCCGCAGGCTTGGCCTCGGATTCAACAGCTGAACAGCAGTCACCCCGACACACCGACAAACTCGCTGAAAAGATGGAATAGATGGATCTACTATAAGCAACATATATGATCTAAAAGGTACGAAACCCTAGAGATAGCAAGCATATAAGATAAGATGTGAAACGAAACGCGATGGCTACCTCGGATCGACGATAAAGCGGTGACGAGATGAGATGACCTTGATCATGAGATTTCCCGAGGCACCAGACGAGAGCTGATTTGCCGAAACAGAAGATGATTAGGATAAATGATAACGAAATTTTAGCAAACCCTAACATGAAGATCAAGGATGTGCGAAACAACCTCGGAGCGAAGACGTCGCGCGAAGCACTTTTCGACGACGAACGAAGGAGACGCCGCAGCGCGAACCCTAGGGTTAGGGCGACACGCGGTGGCCAAAAACCGAGGATGGTCGCGAGGGCAGGGGCCGACCGAAGGTGGTGCAGGTGGAGAAAAACGCGGCTCGCGGGCAGCAGCTCACGGCGGCGGTGGTGGCGGCGCGGCAGAGGCGGTGGCGGTGTGGGCGCGGCAGAGGTGGCGTGTCGCGGTGAAGCTGCGGGCCGGGCGGTGGTCTTGCGGGTCACCGGAGAGGAAGGAGACGCAGGGCGCGGCGGTGGTCTTCGGCAAGCGGCTGAGGCAAGCTTTCCGGCGAGCTAGGGCAAGGAGGCGGCGGATTTGCGAGGAAGAAACGGCGCGGATGAGGAAAAGGGAAGAACGCGAAAGGTTATATGAAGGATTAGATCCGCTCGTCACGCGATGACCGGACGCGGTGGTCGATATGACCGGACGCGGAGAGGCAGCGTCCGGTCACATTCTAGTAAGCTCCTGGAATGACCGGACGCGTCCGATTATCCACGATCGGACGCTGACAGCGTCCGGTTTTTATTTGCCCGGAAAACTGATATGGATGACCGGACGCGGTGGTGGTTACCGGGACCGGACGCGGTGGTCAATAGGGGCGCGTCCGGTGCAGTGTCCGGTCACTAGATCAGGAGATGGTCTTCTGGATGACCGGACGCGCTGGTGGTCGCCGGGACCGGACACGATGGTGAAGCATCACTGCGTCCGGTGCAGCGTCCGGTCCAGCGTCCGGTCCCTGTTTTTCGCCCTTCTTCATTTCGAACTTCGACGCGACTTCTCCCAATCAAGTTCCAATTCAAAGAGACACAAATAAACACCAATTGGAACAAGATATGAGTGACCTCACTTAAACCCTCAAGTTTCTCAAAATAGTTTGCCTTAGGCTAATATTATTTTTAGGAAAATAGGCAACAAACACCCGAGGAGCAACGTATGGCCATGCAATAGAGTTTTTGAACCTTTAGGAGCGTCAAAATGCTCTCTCTATCCATGGACGAACACAGAGGTTGCTCAAGGCTTAACCGAAAAGAAACGACAAAGCAACAAACATGCATATGCAATGCAAAACAAGTAAGTAAAGCTAGGTTTCTTGTCAAGTTTGATTCACGGTTAGGCTTTTTCACTCCTCCAAAGGAGGGTTATCGTAACCGTGTTAGCCAAGGCCTAGATGCATTGCGGGTAATTAAACATGACATATAATACAATGCGATGCAAGGGACAACACAAGCTCATTTTTTAAGGTTACTAGAGTCAAGCACATTGAGTTCACTTCTCAACCTATAAAAGGTAGCTTCATCCAAAGGTTTAGTGAAGATATCCGCTAATTGATTTTCACTTCTTACACCTTCTAGTGAAATGTCATTTTTAGCAACGTGATCTCTTAGAAAGTGGTGGCGGATATCAATGTGCTTGGTGTGAGAGTGTTGTACCGGATTATTAGCAATTTTAACCGCACTTTCATTGTCACATCAAAGCGGCACCTTTTCAAGAACAACTCCATAGTCTATGAGGGTTTGTTTCATGTATAAGATTTGTGCACAACAAGCCCCCGCGGCAATGTATTCCGCCTCGGCGGTGGACAAAGCCACACTATTTTGCTTTTTAGATGACCATGATACTAAGGATCTCCCAAGCAAATGGCACCCTCCGGATGTGCTTTTTCTATCAATTTTGCAACCGGCATAATCCGAATCGGAGTAGCCAACTAGTTGGAATCTAGCTCCTTTGGGGTACCATAGTCCGATGCTTGGGGTATACTTAAGATATCTTAGGATTCTTTTTACGACACTTAGGTGAGGTTCTTTAGGGCACGCTTGAAAGCGGGCACACATGCACACACTAAACATGATGTCGGGCCTAGATGCGGTAAGGTATAACAAGCTACCAATTATTGAACGGTAAAGAGTTTGATTGATTGGTTTACCTCCCTCATCTAGGTCGAGATGTCCATTAGTTGGCATTGGGGTCTTGATTGGCTTGCATTCTTCCATCTTGAATCTTTTGAGAAGATCCTTGGTATACTTTTCTTGAGAGATAAAGATCCCTTCTCTCATTTGCTTGACTTGAAACCCAAGGAAGAATGTTAGCTCACCAATCAATGACATCTCGAACTCTTTTGACATCAATTCACCAAATTCTTTGCAATAGTCTTCATTTGTTGACCTGAAGATGATATCATCAACATACACTTGACAAATGAAGATCTCTTCTCTGAATTTCTTGGTGAATAGTGTGGTGTCAACCTTCCCAATAATGAAGCCCTTCTCTATGAGGAAGTCCCGGAGGCGCTCATACCATGCTCTAGGGGCTTGCTTGAGCCCATATAGCGCCTTGGACAACCTATAAACATGATTAGGATATCTAGGGTCTTCAAACCCAGGAGGTTGTTCAACATAGACTAGTTCATTTATGAAGCCATTTAAGAATGCACTTTTCACATCCATTTGATATAGTTTCATATCACGATGTGATGCATATGCAAGAAGGATACGGATGGCTTCAAGTCTTGCAACGGGTGCAAAAGTCTCTCCAAAATCAAGACCTTCAACTTGAGAGAACCCTTTTACTACTAGTCTTGCCTTGTTTCTTACTACAACTCCTTGATCATCTTGCTTGTTGCGGAACACCCACTTGGTTCCAATGACTCTTGCACCTTTTGGATGCTCTTCAAGTGTCCATACTTGATTGCGGGCGAAGTTGTTCAATTCTTCATGCATGGCATTCACCCAATCCGGATCTTGAAGAGCTTCTTCTACATTCTTAGGTTCAAGACAAGAGACAAAAGAGTGATGTTCAACAAAAGAATTAAATTTTTGAGATCGAGTCATTACACCCTTTGTAGGACTCCCTATGATGAGATCTTGTGGATGTGCTTGAAGTAGGGGTGAGTTTCTTCGATCAACCATTTGAGGAGTGGGATGAGGAGCATTAACATCTTGTGCTTGTGCCTTGGCTTGATGATGAGAGACATGGGTGTCTTCATTTTCAACTCTCTCATTCTTGTCATCATCTTGAGGCACATATGATGAAGATGGTGGATTAACAATTTGTACATCGTCTTCATCATCTTTAGGCTTGATGTCACCTACCGGCATGTTCTTCATGGCCTCCCTTAATGGTTCATCACCTACATCATCACAATTCTCAATTGCTCTTTGGGAGCCGTTAGATTCATCAAATTCCACATCATATGTTTCTTCAACCAAACCGGTGGCATGGTTAAATACTCTATATGCTTTAGACTTTGATGAGTAGCCAACAAGAAAACCAATATCACAACATCTTTGGAACTTCCCTAGGTGTTGACGCTTCTTGTAGATGTAGCATTTGCAACCAAACACCCGGAAGAATGAGACGTTCGGCTTCTTCCCATTTAGCAACTCATAAGGGGTCTTGCAAAGGAACTTTTGTAGGAAGAGGCGATTTGAAGCATAGCATGCAGTGTTGATTGCCTCGGGCCACAATTTCTCCGGTGTGTTGTACTCATCTAGCATTGTTCTTGCAAGAGTGATCAAGGTCCGGTTCTTTCTCTCAACTACACCATTTTGTTGAGGAGTGTAGGTTGATGACACTTCATGCTTGATTCCAATTTCATCACAATAGGCTTCAATGTTGGTGTTGTCAAACTATTTTCCATTGTCACTTCTAATCTTCTTTATCTTGACTTCAAATTCATTTTGAGCTCTCTTTGCAAACTTCTTAAAGCAACTTGCCACTTCGGATTTGTCATGAAGGAAGAAGGTCCAAGTGTATCTTGAGAAGTCATCCACAATCACAAGACAATAAAGATTTCCACCCAAACTCTTATAAGTTGTAGGACCAAACAAATCCATGTGTAGAAGTTCTAGTACTCTTGATGTTGACATGTAGGCTTTGGTTGGATGAGTGTTTGCAACTTGTTTGCCGACTTGACATGCACTACAAGGTTTGTCCTTTTCAAACTTTACATCCGTTAAACCTCTCACTAGTTCTTTCTTCAATAGCTTGTTGAGAGTGTTCATTCCAACATGAGCAAGCCTCCTATGCCAAAGCCATCCAAGTGAAGTCTTGGTGAACAAACATGTCATCAAGTTTGCATCTTCGGAGGTGAAGTCAACAAGATAAAGATTGTTGTATCTAAAGCCCTTGAAAATCACTTGCTTGTCATCTATCTTGGTAACAACCACTTCATTTGGACCAAACAAGCATTGGTAGCCAAGATCACAAAGTTACCCAACGGATAGTAAGTTGAAGCTCAATGAAGCAACATAGAGCACATTTGAGAGAGAATGATCATTTGATATTGCAACCTTGCCTATACCCTTGACTTTGCTCTTTGAATTATCCCCAAATGTGATCTTATCTTGACATACCCCATCCTCTTCAAGTGAGGTGAACATACGAGGATTACCGATCATATGTTGTGTGCAACCACTATCAATCACCCAATGAGATCCACCGGTCTTGTAGTTCACCTACACAGAAGAGATCAAGCCTTATGTTTAGGGACCCAAACTTGAGAGGGACCCTTAACTTTTTCAACTAGTGACTTGGCAACCCAAATTTTCTTTGGCCTATTCTTGTTAGGAGGACCCAAGAACATGACTTTCATCTTTCCACTAGAGTCCTTTCTAAGCATGTAGTGAGCATTGAAAGCAAAGGGTCTAGCATGCTTGGGCAAGGGTTGTGGTGGTGGGGTTTTGCACTCATGAGCAAAGTGACCTTGTCCATACTCAACACATCTCTTTGGCTTGGGCTTTGTATTGCTTTGTTGTTGTTTATCCTTTACCTTCTTTTCTTGATTTGCTAAATACCCAATGCCACTCCTATCCAACTTCATGACGGTGTTCATGAGTAGCTCACTTTGCAAATGTTGGCCTCTTGTGAACTTACTTAGGCCGGTCTTGAGATGCTCTTTCTCTTGCTTGAGCTTCTTGTTTTTTTCAATGAGTGACTCATTTGAAGCTTGCTTTTCAAGAGCCAACAACTTCTTGTTCTCATCTTTAAGCATCTCATTTTCACTCTTGAGCTTGACATACTCATCATAGTCATTTGCCTCAACCACACTCTTGCCTTTGCCGCTAGAGCCTTGCTCAAAGTTCTCAACAATCAAGTCATCACATGATGTAGCTATATCAATCTTAACAATTTGGTTAGTAGCATCATGTGTCTCAAGAGCAAGCTCAATAGCAACAATAAGAGTATCATAATTAATTTTCAAGGTGGTGTACTCTTCTTTTAGCAAGTTTAGTCTAGTGATGAGTTCACCATGCTTCTTCTTAATTTTATCATGTTTATCTCTAAGCTCCTTGTTAGAAGTTTTAAGCTCTTTGAGAGAAGAAGACATAGTTTCATTTTGATCTATGAACTCATCTCTAGTATTATGTGCACTTTCAAGCTTAGATGAGAGTGATTCATTTTCATGTTGAAGCTCATCATTTTCATTTCTAGTCCTCCTTAAGATTTTAGAATATTTATTTAACAATTTAACTAGTTCATCATAAGAGGGAGCATCATATTCATCATCACTATCACTATCATCATCATCACTATCACTATTTTGTACCTTTCGATCACCCTTTGCCATAAGGCATAGATGAGTAGTAGAAGATGATGGTGAAGATGGCGGTGAAGGTGGTGATGAAGATGTCGGTGAAGATGATGATGGCCCAATCACAAGGGCGGCGATCTTTTCTTTGTCATTGTCACTTTCATCACCGGAGGACTCACATGATGATTCAATATCGGTGAGCCAATCACCAACAATATAGGCCTTGCCTCCCTTCTTCTTCTTGTGGAATTCTCTTTTCTTGTCATCTTTCTTCTTGTATGGCTTGTTCTTTCTTTTGTCATCTTCTTCATCACTTGAATCATCTTTCTTGCCCTTCTACTTGTTCTTGTACTTGTCTTTTGGAGGCTTTGGGCATTGATGAGCTAGATGGCCAAGTTCTCCACAATTGAAGCAATCCATTTTAGAGATTGGCTTCCTTTTGCTACTTGTGAAGAATTTCTTCTTCTTGCCATCGAACTTGATGCCACTCTTGTTGAGCTTCTTTAGCATCTTAGTGGTCTTCCTTACCATGAGTGCAAGTGATTCATCATCAATGTCACTTTCACTAGAGCTTTCTTGCACAATCATGGCTTGGGCCTTCTTCTTTTTCTTTTCATGACTAGCTTTGAAGGCCAAGTCTTTCTTCTTGGAAGATGATGAGCCCTCTTCCGGAGTGATGTGCATGTACATCTCATGTGCGTTGATCTTCCCCAATACTTGAGTTGGTGTTGCGGTGGAGAGATCACTTTGGTGAAGTACGGTGACAATGTGTCCATACTTCTCAACGGGAAGAACACTTAAGATTCTCCTTGCAACATCCGATTGACTCATTTTAGTGAGTCCAAGAGCATTTAGATCTTCTACAAGAACATTCAAACGAGTGTACATGTCATTAGCACTTTCTTTAGGAAGCATCTCAAAAGAATTAATTTTCTTTAAAGCAATGTGATAGCGTTCCTCACGCTCACTCTTAGTTCCCTCATGGAGAGCACAAAGATTTTCCCACAATTCGTGAGCGTTTTTAGCATTTCACACACGATTGAAAATATCTTTGCCTAGCGCCCGGTAGATTGCATTTTTTGCTTTTGCATTCCACCGGTCGTATTTCTCCTCGTCACCACTTCGGTTAGCGGGATCCCTTATGGAAGGAAGCCCTTCGGTTGTGGCTCTAAGACACCCAACATCTATGGCTTCGAGGTACGCCTCCATACGAATTTTCCAATATGGAAAATCGTCTCCCTCAAAAGTGGGAGGTGGTCCTTCCTCATTAGACATCTTGCTCTAGGCGGTAAAGTCTAAATTTAGAGCAACATGGCTCCGATACCAATTGAAAGGATCAAGATGCCCAAGAGGGGGGGTGAATTGGGCTTTTCTAAAAATTAATTGCAAGAATTAAATCCTACAAGCCAAACTTCACCCCTAGTGCCTACTTGTGTTCCTTATGATTCTACCGACAAAAGTTTTACACCCTAAGTTCCAATCCTAGACTAGCAAGGCAATTCTAGGAAAGTAAACAAGCAATGAAAGTAATGTAAGAAAGTAAATGCTTGAAAGTAGGGAATAGGAACACGGCGATGTTTTGCCGAGGTATCGGAGAGTCGCCACTCCCCACTAGTCCTCGTTGGAGCACCCGCGCAAGGGTGTAGCTCCCCCTTGATCCGCGCAAGGATCAAGTGCTCTCTACGGGTTGATTCTTCGACACTCCGTCGCGGCGAATCACCCAAAACCGCTCACAACTTGAGTTGGGTCACCCACAATCTCGTTGGATGATCACCGAACTCCCAATCACCACCGAACCGTCTAGGTGATGGCGATCACCAAGAGTAACAAGCTAGAATTCTCACTTGACCACAACAAGCCTAATGAGAAGATGGATGCACACTTGCTTGACTCTTATCACTAGAGAGGATTCTCAAACTTTGATTCGCAAATCACTATCCTCACTAGGGCTCTTGCACTCCCTTGCACTTCAAAGATGTTTCTCAGCTAAACAAATGAGCAAGAGACCTCTAAAAGAGGTGGAGGGGTTGTATTTATAGACCCCTCAAACAAATCCAACCGTTACCTTTTGAAACAGCCAGACGCGCACTGACCGGATGCGCTTGTCGATATGACCGGACGCGCCGGTCAGTTGTAACGGTCGAATAACGGAAACCTGTGCTGAGTGACCGGACGCGCCGATCTGTGGTGACCGGACGCGCCGGTCTGAGATGACCGGACGCGCCGATCAGGGATGATCGGACACGTCCGATCATGCAAGAGCTCTCTGGAAATCTGACCTGACGCATCACCGCGTCCGATCATAGGTGACCGGACGCGTAAGGTCATCACGGGACCTTACTGGAACATGACCAGATGCACGACCGCGCCCGATCATAGGTGACCAGACGCGTCAGGTATCCACGGGACCTTACTGGAACATGACCGGCGCGCCGATCATTTTCACAGTCGCGTCCGATTACGCTGTTTACCCTCTGGAACACATGTCAGCCTGACCACCGCGTCCGGTCCTCTCAAGGACCGCGTCCGGTCAGTCAGCTAAAAAACACAGTGAAGATTTAGTACTGACCGGACGCGTCCGGTCATGACCAGGACCGCGTCCGGTCATAGGTAAACGGCTCAAACGTCTTCTAAACGCGATGCAACTTGAACCAAGTTGCTTCTAACTAAACTCTGAGCTTTTCTCGAGCTACCTAGTGCTAAGTTTGACAAGTGTGCACCACACCTAAACACAAGACTCACCTAGGTCAAGCTACTCGCTCATGCCCCTCTTCATAGTACGGTCAAAGGAAGAAACAAAGATCCTAACGACTATTCCAAATGTATCTCAACACCTTGACATCCGGAACTAACCGTCCTTAATCTTATCGTTGATCCTTTGAAAACCGAAATGATTTCCATCAAGAGACATGATGCCATATTGCCCAAAGCAGTTATCATCTCCATGACCTAACTTACCAATGTTTATGCAAAACACACGTTAGTCATGGTAATTATGTGTTGTCATTAATTGCCGAAACCAACACCGGGGCCTAGATGCTTTCAAGCTCATCCCTAGTATTATGTGCACTTTCAAGCTTAGATGAGAGTGATTCATTTTCATGTTGAAGCTCGTCATTTTCATTTCTAGTCCTCCTTATGATTTTAGAATATTTATTTAACAATTTTACTAGTTCATCATAAGAGGGAGCATCATATTCATCATCACTATCACTATCATCATCATCACTATCACTATTTTGTACCTTTCGATCACCCTTTGCCATAAGGCATAGATGAGTAGTAGAAGATGATGGTGAAGATGGCGGTGAAGGTGGTGATGAAGATGTCGGTGAAGATGATGGTGGCCCAATCACAAGTGCGGCGATCTTCTCTCTTTCATTGTCACTTTCATCGCCGGAGGATTCACATGATGATTCAATGTCGGTGAGCCAATCACCAACAATATAGGTCTTGCCTCCCTTCTTCTTCTTGTAGAATTCTCTTTTCTTCCCATCTTTCTTCTTGTATGGCTTGTTCTTTCTTTTGTCATCTTCTTCATCACTTGAATCATCTTTTTTGCCCTTGTACTTGTTCTTGTACTTATCTCTTGGAGGCTTTGGGCATTGATGAGCTAGATGGCCAAGTTCTCCACAATTGAAGCAATCCATTTTGGAGATTGGCTTCCTTTTGCTACTTGTGAAGAATTTCTTCTTCTTGCCATCGAACTTGATGCCACTCTTGTTGAGTTTCTTTAGCATCTTGGTGGTCTTCCTTACCATGAGTGCAAGTGATTCATCATCAATGTCACTTTCACTAGAGCTTTCTTGCACAATCATGGCTTGGGCCTTCTTCTTTTTCTTTTCACGACTAGCTTTGAAGGCCAAGTCTTTCTTCTTGGAAGATGATGAGCCCTCTTCCGGAGTGATATGCATGTACATCTCATGTGCGTTGATCTTCCCCAATACTTGAGTTGGTGTTGCGGTGGAGAGATCACTTTGGTGAAGTACGGTGACAATGTGTCCATACTTCTCAACGGGAAGAACACTTAAGATCCTCCTTGCAACATCCGATTGACTCATTTTAGTGAGTCCAAGAGCATTTAGATCTTCTACAAGAATATTCAAACGAGTGTACATGTCGTTAGCACTTTCTTTAGGAAGCATCTCAAAAGAATTAATTTTCTTTAAAGCAATATGATAGCATTCCTCACACTCACTCTTAGTTCCCTCATGGAGAGCACAAAGATTTTCCCACAATTCGTGAGCGTTTTTGGCATTTCGCACACGATTGAAAATATCTTTGCCTAGTGCCCGGTAGATTGCATTTTTTGCTTTTGCATTCCACCGGTCGTATTTCTCCTCGTCACCACTTGGGTTAGCGGGATCCCTTACGGGAGGAAGCCCTTCGGTTGCGGCTCTAAGGCACCCAACATCTATGGCTTCGAGGTACGCCTCCATATGAATTTTCCAATATGGAAAATCGTCTCCCTCAAAAGTGGGAGGTGGTCCTTCCCCATTAGACATCTTGCTCTAGGCGGTAAAGCCTAAATTAAGAGCAACACGGCTCTGATACCAATTGAAAGGATCAAGATGCCCAAGAGGAGGGGTGAATTGGGCTTTTCTAAAAATTAATTGCAAGAATTAAATCCTACAAGCCAAACTTCACTCCTAGTGCCTACTTGTGTTCCTTGTGATTCTACCGACAAAAGTTTTGCACCCTAAGTTCCAATCCTAGACTAGCAAGGCAATTCTAGGAAAGTAAACAAGCAATGAAAGTAATGCAAGAAAGTAAATGCTTGAAAGTAGGGAATAGGAACACGGCGATGTTTTGCCGAGGTATCAGAGAGTCGCCACTCCCCACTAGTCCTCGTTGGAGCACCCGCGCAAGGGTGTAGCTCCCCCTTGATCTGCGCAAGGATCAAGTGCTCTCTACGGGTTGATTCTTCGACACTCCGTCGCGGCGAATCACCCAAAACCGCTCACAACTTGAGTTGGGTCACCCACAATCTCGTCGGATGATCACCGAACTCCCAATCACCACCAAACCGTCTAGGTGATGGCGATCACCAAGAGTAACAAGCTAGAACTCTCACTTGACCACAACAAGCCTAATGAGAAGATGGATGCACACTTGCTTGACTCTTGCCACTAGAGAGGTTTCTCAAACTTTGATTCGCAAATCACTATCCTCACTAGGGCTCTTACACTCCCTTACACTTCAAAGGTGTTTCTCAACTAAACAAATGAGCAAGAGACCTCTAAAAGAGGTGGAGAGGTTGTATTTATAGACCCCTCAAACAAATCCAACTGTTACCTTTCGAAACAGCCAGACGCGTACTGGCCGGACGCGCCTATCGATATGACCGGACGCGCCGGTCAGTTGTAATGGTCGAATAACGGAAACCTGTGCTGAGTGACCGGACGCGCCGATCTATGATGACCGGACGCGCCGGTCTGAGATGATCGGACGCGCCGATCAAGGATGATCGGACGCATCCAATCATGCAAGAGCTCTCTAGAAATCTGACCTGACGCATCACCGCGTCTGATCATAGGTGACCGGACGCGTCAGGTCACCACGGGACCTTACTGGAACATGACCGGACGCACGACCGTGTCCGATCATAGGTGACCAGACGCGTCAGGTCTCCACGGGACCTTACTGGAACATGACCGGACGCGCCGATCATTTTCACAGTCGCATCCGATTACGCTGTTTACCCTCTGGAACACGTGTCAGCCTGACCACCGCGTCCGGTCCTCTCAAGGACCGCGTCCGGTCAGTCAACTGAAAACGCAGTGAAGATTTAGTACTGACCGGACGCGTCCGGTCAAGACCAGGACCTCGTCCGGTCATAGGTAAATGGCTCAAACGTCTTCTAAACGTGATGCAACTTGAACCAAGTTGCTTCTAACTGAACTCTGAGCTTTTCTCGAGCTACCTAGTGCTAAGTTTGACAAGTGTGCACCACACCTAAACACAAGACTCACCTAGGTCAAGCTACTCGCTCATGCCCCTCTTTATAGTACGGTCAAAGGAAGAAACAAAGATCCTAACGACTATTCTAGATGTATCTCAACACCTTGACATCCAGAACTAACCGTCCTTAATCTTATCGTTGGTCCTTTGAAAACCGAAACGATTTCCATCAAGGGACATGAATACCATATTGCCCAAAGCAGTTATCATCTCCATGACCTAACTTACCAATGTTTCTGCAAAACACACGTTAGTCATGGTAATTATGTGTTGTCATTAATTGCCGAAACCAACATCGGGGCCTAGATGCTTTCACACTCGACGACCACGTCCTCACCGACTTCTCGGTCGTGGTGCGGACCCCTGCGTGGCTGCGCCTCGACAACATCGTCCTCTCCTTGCTCGCAGGGACGATCTCCCTCGAACTCCACGACCTCGTCCGCAACACCACCGACGCCCGCCAGGCCTGGCTCGGCCTCGCGCAGCAGTTCCTGGGCAACGCTGAGGCCCAGGCCCTTCGGCTGGACGCAGCCTTCCGCAACTTCGTCCAGGATGACCTCTATATTGGCGAGTACTGCCGCCGGATGAAGGGCATGGCGGACTCCCTCGGCGACCTCGGCTGGCCCATGGAGGACCGTTTCCTGGTCCTCAACGTCCTTCGTGGGCTCAGCGACCGCTACGCCACCCTCCGGTCGCTGATCACCAGGATGCGGCCACTGCCGACCTTCCTGGAGATCCGCGATGACCTGGCCCTGGAGGAGCTCACTTAGGGCTTCCAGCCGGGCTCCACCGCCACTTCGAGGACCTCGACTGCACTAGCCGCCACTTAGCCGCGTCCCCCCGCTCCACAGCCGCCGTCTTCTCACGGCTCTCCCTCCCCCGGGCCAAGCGGGGGTGGGGGCCGTGGTGGTCGCCGTCGTCGTGGGGGCGATCGTGGTGGCGGTGGTCGCGGTGATGGTGGGGGCCGTGGGAGTAACACCACCACACCGCCACCACAGGGTGCTCCCTGGCCATCCTTCCACAACCCGTGGTCAGGGCGCATCTCCATGTGGCCGTTCCAGGCCCCCGGTGGTGACCCTCGCTCGCCGGCCTCCTCCCTACTCGCCGGCGCTCCTCCGGGGTTCCAGCCGGGGTCCCAGTGGACCACACCCTCTGGCTTCGCTGCTGCTCCGCCTGGGCTCCGTCCGACGTCTCTGTGGGCAGCACCTTCCGGCTGGGACCAGGCAGCCCTGGCGCACTCCTTCAGCACCATGGGCCTGACCCCTCCTATCGGTCCGCAGTGGGTCGCTGACTCCGGGGCCACCTACCACACCACTCCAAACCCCGGTATACTCTCTTCTGCTCATCCTCCTTCTTCCTCTCTTCCTTCGTCCATCATGGTGGTGAATGGTTCGTGCATTCCTATCACATCTGTGGGTACCGCCGGTGCTCATGGCTCCTTTCGTCTTCCTAATGTTCTTGTTGCCCCGTCCATGGTTCACAATCTCCTTTCTATTCATCGGTTTACAGATGACAATTCCTGTTCTGTGGAGTTTGACTCTTCTGGTCTTACTGTGAAGGATTTGGCTTCCCGGCGTCCTCTGCTCCGATGTGACAGCACCGGGCCCCTTTACACGCTCTGCTTCCCGGCGTCGGCCTCTTCTTTGCCGGCGTCACTTTTGTCAGCTGCCTTCGCCACCACCACTCCTTCCACTACCTGGCATCGGCGTCTCGGTCATCCTGGACGTGATGCCATAATGCAGCTCAGTCGTAGTTCAGACATTCCTTGTACTCGAGCTCACGATGAGCCTTTGTGTCATGCGTGCCAAATGGGCTGACATGTTCGCCTTCCTTTTTTCTAGTTCTTCTTCTCATGCGGCTCACATTTTTGACCTTGTACATTGTGACCTATGGACATCTCCTGTAATCAGTATTTCTGGTTATAAATACTATCTTGTGGTGGTCGATGATTTCTCTCATTATTCTTGGACTTTCTCGCTTCGTTTGAAGTCGGATGCTTTCCCCACCCTTCTTCACTTTTTCGCTTGGGTGTCCACTCAGTTCGGCCTCACCATTAAGGCCGTTCAGTGCGACAATGGCCATGAGTTTGATAACTCCGCCTCGCGTGCTTTCTTCCTCGCTCACGGTGTCTAGCTGCGTATGTCTTGTCCGTACACCTCCTCTCAGAACGGCAAGGCTGAGCGCATGATCCGCACCACCAACGACACCATGCGCATCCTTCTCCTCCAGGCGTCTCTCCCTGCTCGCTTTTGGGCTGAGAGCCTTCACACCTCCACTTACCTTATTAATCGCTTCCCTTCCGCTGCCTGCCCAGCTCCCACCCCACACCACGCTCTTTTCGGTACCCCTCCTCGGTATGACCACCTCAGAGTCTTCGGGTGTGCGTGTTTCCCTAACACTGCAGCCACCGCTCCTCACAAGCTGGCGCCCTAATCCACTCTCTGTGTCTTCCTTGGGTACTCCTCGGATCACAAGGGGTACCGCTGCTACGACCTCACCTCTCGTCGGGTCCTTATCTTTCGCCATGTGGTGTTTGATGAGTCTGTCTTCCCCTACTCTGCTGCCTCTCCTTCCCCATCCACCCCTGAGCCTGACGCCTCCTTCTTGTTTCCTGCTGACCAGGTGGTTGAGCCACCATTTCAGTTGTCTCCTGCAGGTCCCACACTGTCGTCCCCTTCCCCGGGGCCGTGCCCTGCGTCGCCTCTCCTGGCCCTGCTCCCTACCCGGGCCGGGTGGGATCACCGTCCGGCGCGTCGCCCGTCTCGGTGCCGGCCGCGGAGCCCCATCCGTCGGCCCCGGCACCGCCACCATCGGTCCCTGCGCCACCTACGCGCTTTGCGCAGCCGGTGCATGTCTACCAGCGTCGTGCCGCTGCGGGCCCTGCTTCGTCGGCCCCGGCACCGCCACCACCGGCCCCTGTACCACCTGCTCGGTTTGCCCAACCAGTGCAGGTCTACCAGCGGCGTGCCCGTCCGGCGCCACCTCCGTCTGCTCCAGGGACGCCTACCTCGGCGGCCTCTTCTCCGCCGGCTACGCCGACTCCGCCGCCGTGGCCCCTGGCTGCCCGTGTTGAGCAGCCGGTGTACCACCCGCCGCTCCTCCACCGACACTCACGTCATGTTCACCCCATGGTGACGCGGCACGCAGCTGGTACCCTGCCGCACCGGGCTCTTGCGGCGATGCCCGGGGACTCGACGGTCTCTCCGGTGCCCTCTTCCGTCCGCGAGGCGCTGTCGGATCCTCACTGGCGCCGCGTGATGGAAGAGGAGTACGCGGCTCTCCTCGCCAACCAGACCTGGGATCTGGTGCCCCGTCTGCCAGGCTCCAACGTCGTCACCGGCAAGTGGATCTGGACCCACAAGCGCCGGGCTGATGGCACTCTCGAGCGGTATAAGGCTCGCTGGGTACTTCGAGGGTTCACTTAGTGGCCCGGCATCGACTACAATGAGACCTTCAGTCCAGTGGTGAAGCCAGCTACCGTTCGCACGGTTCTCTCACTGGCTCTCGAGCGCTCCTGGCCAGTACATCAGCTGGATGTCAAGAATGCCTTCCTCCATGGCACTCTGACTGAGACGGTCTACTATAGCTAGCCGGCAGGGTTTGTTGACTCTACTCGCCCTGACTTGGTCTGCCGCCTGAACAAGTCGCTCTATGGTCTCAAGCAGGCGCCCCGGGCTTGGTACTCTCGGTTTGCCTCCTACCTGCAGACACTTGGGTTCACGGAGGCTAAGTCTGACACCTCCCTGTTCATCTTCCACCATGGGGATGAGACTTCATACCTGCTCCTATATGTTGATGACATTGTCCTCACAGCCTCCAGTCAGACTCTGCTCCAGCGTATCATTGCCTCTCTGCAGAGGGAATTTGCTATGAAGGATCTTGGAGTGCTCCATCACTTTCTCGGTGTCACTGTTGAGCCCCGACCTTCAGGCTTGTTCCTCCACCAGCGCCAGTTTGCTTGTGACATACTGGAGCGAGCAGGCATGGCTGACTGCAAACCCTGCACCACCCCGGTCGACACTCAGGGCAAGCTGTCAGAGGCGGAGGGTCCGCTGCTTGGGCCCCAGGACTCCACCGCCTACCGGAGTCTTGCTGGCGCGCTCCAGTACCTCACCTTCACTCGGCCGGACATCACCTACGCCGTGCAGCAGCTGTGCTTCCACATGCATGCTCCGCGGGAACCTCACCTCGCCGCTATGAAGCGGCTTCTCTGGTACCTCCGCGGCACAATCGGCTACGGGCTACTTCTCAGCAGGTCCTCCTCCGCCGACCTGGTGGTCTACACCGACGCTGACTGGGCGGGCTGCCCGGACACCCGTCGGTCCACCTCCGGCTACGCTGTCTTCCTCGGCAGCAACCTTGTCTCTTGGTCGTCCAAGCGACAGCCGGTAGTTTCTCGCTCCAGTACCGAGGCCGAGTACCGCGCCGTGGCTAACGGCGTGGCTGAGGCGGCTTGGCTCCGCCAGCTTCTGGCTGAGCTGCACCGCCCTCTCGCCAGGAGCTCCCTCGTCTACTGCGACAACGTCAACGCCGTCTACCTCTCCACCAACCCCGTCCAGCACCAGCGCACCAAGCATGTGGAGATCGACCTGCACTTCGTCCGCGACTTTGTGGCCATCGGCGCCGTCCGAGTCCTGCACGTCCCGACGACTTCGCAGTTTGCGGATATCTTCACCAAGGGCCTCCCTTCCTCGACCTTCTCCGAGTTTCGATCCAGTCTCAATGTCACCAGTGGCTAGTTGTGGCTGCGGGGGGTTCGTGTGTGCGTGCTGTACTTCTTTCTCGTCCAGTCTTGAAACTCCGCTGCGCCGATAGTTCAGACTGCGGGGGGTGTTGGAGTATGTATTAAGCCCATAAGACTAAGGCCCATGAGGCCCATGTATGGAACCTATATAGCTACCCCTCTAGGGTTAGCCCTTATGGAATAGAGTCTAAAGTTCCAACAAACTCCAATAATGACTTTTAAGCTAACTCTAAGCATTTTTCTTACATTTTAATAGAAGAGAGAGAAACTAGCTCTCGATCAAGAGCTAAGCTCTTGCACGTATTTCAAGGTTATGTGAGAGTGTCATGTGAAGCTATCAATGTTAAAAGC
Organism: Saccharum hybrid cultivar R570; assembly: GCA_038087645.1. NCBI lineage: Eukaryota > Viridiplantae > Streptophyta > Magnoliopsida > Poales > Poaceae > Saccharum > Saccharum hybrid cultivar. The sequence continues at coordinate 2,417,657 of JAQSUU010000606.1, read as the reverse complement.
TACGTGCTAAAAGTTGTCATTATTGGAAAAGTTGGCTTAGAGACAATAACTAACTTTGACCATTGTGGGTGCCCTAAGAATTTACATTTGGCAGGCGCTCGAGCCTTCCAAAGCACTTTAGTGACAGCAAGCTGTATATGACCATGGAAGGTCAAGGAGCAGACACTGCAGTAGCTGGGAGGAGGACCAACGCCAAATGAAATGGTCTGGGGCCTCCTGTCTGGCCCCACCGCTTGGACCAAATCCTAAACTTTGTATGGATTTATATGTGATGGATAATCACACGATGACACGAAGCCCTATTTGGCAATACTAATAACACCGTGAGGCTTATTGCCAAAATTGTCCTCATCTTATACATAATATAAAGAATATATAATACATAGGTACAAAAAAACTCTTGAGAGAACCTCAAAGACAAAAGAAAACAAAAAACTCTTGAGAGAAACTAAAAAGCAAAAGAAAATGAGAGAAAATAAAAAATAAATACAGAACCAATAAAAATATCAGATCTAGTCTATTGTCAGTACTCTTCCGGTAATAGTTGTACACATGTGTAATACGAATGAATGTTTATCCCCTGAATACCAGTTTTTTTTCATATTTCACAATCGTCTCGCCTTTTACCACACATCCCTCAAATATCTGCCCTCCATTTGGAGATTCTTCACAAAGCTCTCGGCTTTAGAACTGTCGAGGGAGCCCTGTTTGCCAAAAACGACGAAAAATTGCATGAGAACAACAGATGCAGAGAAAGAAGCATATTTGAAGTACATAAGTATTTTTAAGTTTTAACTAGGCCTAGGATCAGTACCTGCTCCTGAACAATGGTGTGGAGAACTCTATGTACATCTCTGGCCATGCCTTTGGCATCACCACAGACATAGATGTAAGCACCTTTGGAGATCATGTCCCAGATTTCAGATGCCTGGAAATGGACAAAGGCAAGAACTGTGAGCCACTGGGCAGATTGGAGGGTAACAGAAGTTTATCAGAAAAGGGGCAGCTGGATTACTTTCTGTGCCATTTTGTGTTGCACATATTCCTTAGTAGGGCCCTGACGCGAGAAGGCGAGAACCAGCTCAGACAGTGCTCGTTGCTCAAGGAAATTGTTCAGCTCATCCTCATAGATGAAGTCCTGCAAAATCATAATTACGTTAGCTACAGCATAAAATTGAAGATCTTGGTGTTAAGTGGATCATCTGTCTGGTGTGTACCATCTTGCTATTTCTGCATCCAAAGAAGAACACAGATGGACCAAGCTCAGCTCCAGATTCTTTTTGAGCTAGTCTCTCCTGGGATCATGGGCAAAATATACATGTTAGAGACTTGACTGGTGAATGGTACAAATATAGAGTACCAAGGGCTGCAATAAACCTGCAAGAAGCCGCGGAAAGGTGCAAGACCGGTCCCAGGGCCAATCATGATAATTGGCACTGAAGGATCAGCGGGTAGTTTGAAGTTTGATTGCCTCACAAATATCGGAGCCCAGCTGCAATCCTTGCTCTCTTCCGATGGAACAGCATTCTGCAAATCCAATTGGGATGGCAATGCAACTTCAGATAAAGCTCAAACATGAAAATTATTCTGGTTAATTGGCTTCAAAAGTGCAAATTGAGAAGCAGGGGTTGTAAAAGTAAGAGTTACTTTCTTTTCCCAATACCAAGGCAATCGTTAGGAGTAAGCATGGTTTGCAGGAAAAAAATTAAACGATCAAAAATTGATTATATAAAAACAGACGGCTCTATAATCTTCAGTTGCCAGATGAGAACAGAGAGATCAAAAGATTGAGATATCAACCAGGCAAAAAAAACACATAAAGAAAATCATAACGTCAGTAAGTTACCTTAATCCAAGTTGAGCAGACTCCCTTATGTATCCTTCCAGTGGGTGTTGTTTCGTGCACGAGCGCACATGTGACATGAATCCTGGTTGCTGCCATACTGATGGATGAGAGGAAATGTAGGTCAACAGGAAAACAAATATTCATGATGAGAAGGGAAAATTATGAGTGGGGCTATTTACCTAGGCGAAGATGAAATAGAATAATATCTTGGTTGAAGACGAGGGGCAACAGCTGCAAAGAAGACTCCTAGTGGAGGCTTTGCTGAAGGGAACTCTGCCATGATTTCCAACAGGCTCCTCTGACTTGCCACAACCCATTGAGCGTACTCATCCTACACAATGAATAAATGTGTTAAGTATGAAAGCTAGGGGCTCCATAGAATGAGCAAAGCTTTCACAGATCCCTGAGAAAGCAACTGACCTTCCCAGCGGCAGAGGCCAAGAACCTCAGGCGCTCAGCCTCAGCAGGATCTGAAGCATAAGTAGCTAATGCAACCAGAGAAGTCTGCAAATCAGAATATCATTTGGTTGAGGAGATTTTCATTGATTTTCCATAAACCCTGTAGGATTTGTGCACTAATAAAACACTCACCTTCTTCGGTGAATTTAGAAGGTCGGCATATCTAGCAAGTGCATTCCTCACTGTGATCGGGGAGGGGAATGGAGGAGCAAGAGAACTACCACTTAGTGGAGTACCATCCTCTTTGTCTGCATGGATGGTGAAAAATGTGTCTGGTGAGTAGCCCAACAACCTCTCTGCCTCCTCTACAACCTCAGCACAGTTCTCAGTGTATACACCAACATGGTCGCCAGTTTCATACCTAGTAAGCAGCATAATGAAATTATGTTAAGAAACGATGAAGAAAGGATATGAAGAACCAGAACTATAACAATGGTCAAACTCTGATATTCAAGCAATACAACTCCATAAGCATATGTGGCCCTGTTCACCTGGCTTATAATCCGTCTTTTTCAGCTTGTTTTTTCAGCCGAAACAGTGTTTTTCTCTCACAACAAATCTGTCTTTTTCAGATTCCAATAATTTACATTTAAAGAAAACAATATATCCAACATGTATTAGAATAATCTATCCCCATCCCACTTTCTGAACTTTACAACTAGAGCCTATTCCTGACCATTAACAACGCTCATAACTTTAGATGTTGACTTACGTGAGACCAGTTCCAGCAATGTCGAACTCCAAATGAGTGCATGAACGATCAGAAGCAGGAGTGTGGAGCTCCCGCCGCACAGCCACATTAGCCCTAAATATGCACATAAGTTTCAACTTATTAACGTAAACTCCAAAGTTACAGAAAAACTTGGTGCCTTCAACCTCGGCCATTATTGCAGATGCAGAGAATAGTGGCATTCTTACTGGCAAGGATGCTGGGCATCATGGACTGCATGGCCATTTGCAAGGCTGAAGTTCCTCTCCAAATGAGCTGCCTCCTCAGGTTTGATGAATTCAACTCGGTATTCAGGAATAGCAGCTGTGTATGTAGTGCCTGTAGAGACATCATTTTCATCCCGAAGTAATCGATCCAACTCTGGCCAGAGAGCTTCTTTCCTAAGAACACAACAGAGTTCAGAAAAGCAGCGTAAATAACATTGAAGCAGTCAAATGCCGCCCCCCCACCCCCCCCCCCCCCCCCCCAAAAAAAAATCAGCTCAAAAGAAAACAGAATATATACCATGCGTTGAAGTCATCCTCAATGCATTGGTCATCGTCTCCAAGACCAACTGGAACAAGGCGCTTTCCACCTAAGCAAACATAAAATACTCAAGATCAGCTGAACATACTAACTAGAAAAAAGGCAGCGTGATAGGATACTGAAGACTCAAAGGGGCATACCTTGTTCTGTTAGGATATCATCAACCACCTTGGCAACCTGTAGCCAAAAGCAAAACATTCAGAAGAGAATGAATGGCAATATAGTATTTTACAAATGGGCAACCTAAATACTCCGTAGTAAAATGACTTGATAAGTACCCCTAGCTGAGTACCTTGTTGAAATGCTCATACTGTCGATTGCCCAGACCAAACACAGCATACTCAAAATCATTTAACCAGACACCCCTCTCATTTCCCTCAGTGAACCATTTATAGAACCTAGCAGCATTGTCAGTCGGCTCACCATCCCCGTACCTGAATTTTAACAAAAGCATCATTAGGAAGGCTTCCTTGATTTTGTAATGCAAAATAGATGAAAAAAAAATCATCCAAATGTCGACAGCCCCTGAACATAACTGAATTACCGATTCTATACCAAATCTTCCAATGCTTCAAAATATAGATATCATTGTAATTTTTAGGACAACACATCGAAAATGTTGGTAATTTGAATCCAGTGACAGAAACATGTTGTTCTTGTCCAAATTCAGCCAGTGAAATTATGCATACACCGGGTTTTACTAATTGTATCCACATTTTCCTCCAAATTTGAGTGTAATATTCAGTAAGAAAATACATGGTGCAACAGAGAGAATAAATGTCTCACGTTGCCACGAAGAACAACGCTAGCTTCTCCTTCTTCAACTTCTCCTCATATTCCTCATCCTCTGCTGCATAATCATCCTACAAACAACCACAGTTTGTATGTAAGATCATCTGAAGTGATCCTTCTCCCAGATCCATCATACCACACATTAGTTATCGGTTTCTTACCAAGTCCACAACTTTGAAGATTGCCTTGTCATATCTTGCCTTCGCCTCCTCAGCAAGCGCCTGTTATGTATATAGCAGATCAGAATTTTTAGAAGACATATTCCAAAGAAAGAATTTAATATACTGAGACTATATCAAGGGTGATTGATTCAAACTAGAAAAGACAATTGCCTTTTCCCATCCAATCTACCAAACCACTCACTTTTCGCTTTCTCCTCTGTTGTTGCTTCTACGGCTGTCGATTGGGCCCAGAGAGAAGGTAGGAGGAAGAAGGTTTGTTTAGCCCACCAACCCCTCCTGGAGGTTTGACATTGACACCCATATTATTCGCAGCCAGGTGCTTGCGGTTGTGGGCTTATTTGTGGTCAACATTCTGCTACAGCACATGTCGTTGGCTTTTTTGCTAGTAGAAGTTTGAAAAAGTCTTATGGATGGTGAAGAACTTGCGGTTTGACTTTCTCAAGCTGATAGGTACGATAGTTGGACTAGAATACTTGTTTATTCATTTTTTTCGAGAAGTTAATAGGGCCTGTTTAGATACACCCAAAAGTGAGAATTTTTTCACTTTCTCCATCTGGACCCATGAATGAAGTAGTAAATGTAGGTAAAAAAATAATTAATTACACAGATCAGTTGGAAATCTCGAGATGAATCTTTTGAGCTTAATTAGTCCACGATTGGACCCAAATAAGACGAAAATGGTCCTATTCATCTTGTTCAAAAAAAAATTGCAATCTAAACGTGGCCAGATGTGATAAATAAAATTCAGGTTTTGCTCACAAGTGCTCCAAATCTCGCGGTAACTTTTCGTAGATGACTTGCGTGCAGTGAAATTTCCTGCCGTTACGAAAGCAACCCCAAGGCCGGCATGACAGCGATAAAGAAAATTTAAAAAACCCGTCTCAATCACCCACCAAGAACTAGTTCCCTTCATTAACAAAAATTCCCCCACTCCCTTGGGATCATTAAAAAAAATGAAAAATTGCTAACATAAACAAGAGTAGCAATTCACCACCTAGAATTCGTCAAACACGAGGAGAAACTAAGAGGCATCATCCGAGATAGATGATGATTGATTTGGTTATGGCAGGCAGGAAGCGACGCACGCACCTTGGCGAACCCCTCGGCGGTGCCGGTCTGCGTGCCGAAGAAGACGGTGACCTTCTTACTGCCGTCGTCGGCCGGCTTCTCGTCCTCGGCGCCGCCCTTGACGCCCCTGGCCTTGGCCTGCGTGGCCTCGGCGACGGCGGCGGCGGCCTCCCTCTTGCGCTTCTTCCCGGCGGCGGCGCGCCTCCAGAGCACGAAGAGCGCGGCGCCGAGCACGGCGGCGGCGAGCGTGGCGACGAGCGCCCGGCCCTCGGCGCCCTCCCCGCCCATCAGCTCCGGCGGCACCCGGCCGCGCAGCAGCGCGGCCACCAGCTCCATCGCCCCCGACGTCGCCGAGTCCATGGTCACGTCACTCGGCGACCGAGGGAGGTGTTGGTTTGGTGGCGGTGGTGGCAGTAGGTGAGTCGATGGGCTGTGAATGAATGCTGGACGCGGCAGCGGCGATGGGTACTGTATACGTGTACGTTAATTACAACAGCTGCTGGAACGGCTGCTGCCGGCGAGGCGTGGGAGGTGCGGGGGCTTTTATAGGTGGCCAGGCGGCGGGGTTGGCCGCGGTCAAACCACCTACCGCCGCGCCGTAGAGGAGGGAGGGAGGCTTCGCTGCGACTAGCGGGGGCTCTGCTGCGTGCACCCGGAGCAGTGGGGGTGGTAGGTTTGGGAGACGGAGGAGAAGCGTGGCCGCTCGGTGGCGACGCGTTGGGGCGGGGTGTGGGCCCGCGTGTCGGGGAGGCTGGAATGCAAGCATGTGTTCCGCGTTGCGCCGTGGGGGAAAAAGTACCCCGGGTTTACCTCTTAACTATGAATCGGTCTAATTTTGCTGTAAATTTTAATCTATTTTTTTCTGTAATTAATTTGAATAATTCATACCACAAAAACTTTGTACTAAAGCATACTATATTATATATTTACTGTGTAGATATACTCATGTGGAGTCCAATAAAATTAGATTTTCTATTTTATGATTTTTTTTGTGATTTACTATGATTTTTCAAAGATTTAGACGAAATAAATAAAAAAGAAAAGGACAAAACCACTGTTACTGTAGCAAAACCGTTGTTACTGTAGCAAACCACCGTCCAAAATCGCTCGCTGGGGTGATTTGACTGGTTTTGCAAAGTTCAGGGGGGTAAATTAGACCGTTTCATAGTTGAGGGGGTAAACTAGACCACTCCAATAGACTTTTTCCCGCCGTGGGGGAAGTAAGTTATGGAGCCGCAAGTTATTGGCGGCAAAGCGGACAGGCGTGGGCAGGAGCGCAGCAATGATGAGAAAATCGTTGTAAAAAAATGACGAGAAAATCATTAATAAAAAAAGGCACTGCCTCATTCTAAAAAAATATTACTCTCTCCATTCTAAATTATAATATATTTTAGTATTTTAGATACATTATTTAACTATGTACCTACGCAAAATGTATATCTAAGTGCATAATACCTAAAAAAATCAAAATGTTTTACAATCTTTTTTAGGATGGAGGGAGTACAACTTTTATTAAACCAAGTAATTTAAAATTTGATCCGGTCTATAAAAATCACAAACATTTATGGTAAGTATCATTAAATTAATTATAAAATATATCTGTACATTAAATCTATTTGAGACATTGTTTTGGTATTAATAAACTAGTAAAATTGAAGAAAAAATTTATCTGCTTTAAATCTAGAATTGCACTCTTGTGTGACAGAGAGTATTCCGTTCATCATTTCTAGTACTACTGGACGATTACATTCTTTTTCGAAGAACCAGCGGCAAGAGCATGCCGGGTATGTATTAATAGAGAAGAAGTTACAAAAATTAATTAAAGAAAAAACAAAACAAAACCCACACGTAGGAGGCAACAACAAGACAACCATCACGTGAAAACACAGTACCAGCGAACCTCAAAAGCAACGACCGTCGAACGCCACCTTGCACGCCGCAGAGAACAAGCGAACTAGTAAGAGGAGTAGATTTTCCACAGCGATGCCTCTAAGGAGGGAAACGACATCCACAGATGTCGTCAACGCTGACAGGAGAACCACAATTTTTCAACCAAACTCCTAGAGGGTACAGGGGCCTCACAACAATGCCTCCAACGAGGGACGTGACGCCAAAGGCGGCACCATTGTCAGCCACGGCCAAGGGCCTGGCAGGGCCTTCGCCCGACAACCCCATGCCCAAGCCCCAAACTAGCCACACTGTGACTTGGCGTAGCCAAGAACCACAACAAGTCGTTGCTAGTAGGAGATCGCTGTAGCACCAACGAGGTCATTGGCATGCGTGACCTGTCGCCGCCACGCCAACTTGCAAGGGCTGCCTCCATCTTACATAGCACCAACTGTCGTGGGAAATCACTTCTTGTTCATGCACCATGCAAAGGGTGTCACCGACTTCACTGCACGTCATTCTAGCAAATGGCCACAAGCGTCCCCATAGAAGCCGTCATCCGCAAAAGCCACCACCCGCTGGTTGTCGCAACGGTAGAGAGCCGCCCACTGACGTGCGTGGCCAGTCACAACCACGCCGGTCAACAAGGACCGTAGCCAACTCAACAGATGTCGAACCACTGAAGATCGCCCTAGGAGAAAGCTTGCTACACCACTTGCATCGGATGTCGTAACCTAAACCTTCCGCTTAACTCCAGAGTTGGTAGTGGTCTTACACTGTTGCCGCCAGCGTATCCACTCTGCCTCATCAACCAAAGGAGCCACCGTGACCCTGCCAAAACTGACCGTCGCTAAGCAAGACCAGTCACCGTGGCCACGACCGCAGTGAGCCGCCGTAGACAAGCTATCGCTGCCACACCAAAGAAACTCATAAACACCACAAATCTATTGCAGCGCCAGTCGTTGAGGACCGACGTCAACCTGACCAACGCCAGCCACGACGGAATGCCCCAGACAGGATGAGGCATCCCCAGCCCAGCAGCCCCATCAATGTCCGCACACTAGCCACTAGTAGCCGACCGACGCAGCGCGAACAGGGGAGGAAAGCTACCGCAAAGCAGCACCACCTCTGCCTCCAGATTGGACTGCCGTTGTAAGGTCCAAATAGGCTAGAGGGGGGTGAATAGCCTAATTAAAACTTCTACAAGAATTACTTAACCACGAGTTAGTACGAAAGGTGGCGAAGCAAAAGCACTAGCTCTAACTAATTAAGCAAGCCACCTACACAAGTCTAGTACAAGGCTATTCACTAAACACAACAACAACTATAAGCTAGAAACGAGAAGTAATACGAGAGAAGAGCTTCGAGTGATTATACCGCCGTGAAGAGAAGAGAAATACCAATCAATCAATCATACAAGAGAAATCCTCGGGAAGAGAATGACACAAGAATTTATCCCGAGGTTCACTTGCTTCCCGGCAAGCTACTCCCCGTTGTGGCGATACACCCACTTGTCGGTTCGCGAGCTAATCGACTATCAAGAGTCGAGCCCTCGGCGGGCGCCGCACAACCGCACACAAGATGGGGATCCTCCAAGCCACGAGCTCCACTAGAGTATCCAATTTGCGAACTCCCGCGGGGAAGGATCAAGAACCCCTTACAACACTTGGTGAAGGCTCTAACAATCTCCAATTGCGAGCTCAATCACCTCCGCTGCTCCAAGCCGTCTACCGTGTCGGGAAACACGGAAGAGTAACAAGAAATCCGTAGCAACTCGAAGATCAAGTGCCTCTAGAATGCAACTCTCAAGCAATGCACTTGAATCTCACTCAATCTCACTCAAGATGTGCAACTATGCAAAGAGCTGAGTGGAGGGGTTGTTCTCTAGCTCAAAGTATGTCTCTAGGTCTCAAAATGTGCAAGAGTTACCCTCAAACCCCGGCCAACGTCTATTTATAACGAAGGGGTACGCAGCTAGCCGTTACAGACGACGCAGCGAAAAACGCACTGACCGGACGCTCCGGTCAGGGTGACCGGACGCGTCCGATCACTACACGACAGCAAGAAACAGTGCGTGTCAGAACTAGCCGTTGCCGTGACCGGACGCGCTGAACCGATTGACCGGACGCGACAGTGCTCGCGTCCGGTCGCATTCCAGTATGCTCCCGTTGAGACCGGACGCGTCCGATCGCACGTGTCCGGACGCGCCGCGCGTCCGATCGTTACTCCGCTTCGCTCTACCCTTCTGGACGCCTGACCGGACGCTCCGGTTACGTGAGGGACCGGACGCGCCGGTCGCGCACTCTGATTCGCTCAGGAGAACTGACCGGACGCGCTGTTGAACAGACCGGACGCCACAGTGCCAGCGTCCGATTAGAGTCCAGTAAGCTCCCTGGATGACCGGACGCGTCCGGTCATCAGTGACCGGACGCGCTGCGTGTCCGATCATCAAACTGAAAACCGCACAGACGCTGAACACTGACCGGACGCGTCCGGTCATGCAGAGACCGCGTCCGGTCCAGCGTCCGGTCACCTCTGTGACCTCCGTTCGCCTCCGTTTCTTTTCCGACTTTCGGCGCAGTAGAAAATAAGCATTTCACTTCTCCAAAAAGTGCCGAATCCCGCCTCGCAAGCTCGGCGGGAGGGAGAGAGGAACCCAAACCCCTCTCTACTGCTCAAACTCCACCGCCTTCTCAAACGTGCTAACACCACCAAGTGTACACCACCATGTGCATGTGTGTTAGCATTTCACAATCATTTTCCAAGGCGTTATGTTAGCTCTTTACTAGATCCTAATGCATATGCTCAAGACATTGATCTAGTGGCACTTGATTCCCGAACTAACCGTGATTGCCCCTCTTGATAGTCGGCTATGTATCCTAAATCCGGTCAATCACTTCTCTACTCATCTTAGACCAGCAAAAGGAAAACCCTATAGTTATACCTTTGCCTTGCGCTCTTAGATCCTTCTCTTTCACTTGATCATCATGTGCATCTCCACCATGATCATCATTTTATGTCCATGCACCATCTCTTTGTGATCTTGTGGCCACCACTCCTTGCCACATACACCTTCATCACATGTGTTGCTTATGCCTAACTCAAAACACTTAACACATGACATTAGCAACTTGGTGTCATTAATTACCAAAACCAAACTTGGGCTTTCAGCCGTTGAACAAGCCGCAGCAGCAACCACCTGAGACCACCGTCCATCCACCTTGCTGACACGCGCCTCCTAGCACATGAATCGGGGCCAAGGGAGCAGACTGCCGTGTCCTTAGGCTCCGCGGCTGCGTTGTTCAAACGCGAGCCCAGCCGTCCCGCCTTGGCCAAAGCACGAGGAGAAGGTGGGGGATGACGCGACGGAGCCACCGTCACCGCCGCTACCTCCACGCCATTGGGCCCGCATTGAAAGGTCCTAATATGGCCAGAGGAGGGTGAATAGCCTATTAAAAATTCTACAAACTCACTAGAGTAAAATGTTAGTATAATAAATGGCGAAATGCAATTTTGCTCTAGCTCTATAAGGGTTGCAAGTCACCTATCCAACAATTCTAGTTACTATGATCACTATAACAATTAATGGCTAAGTCACTACGAGCTCTTAAAAGCTAGCTATACTAAAGAGCTCAACTAGGTGAGAAGCTACACTAGCAAAGATAATACAATCTCTCAAAACTAATTACACTAAAGAGCTTGTTATAACTAGTTTGTCAAAAAGTAAGTGAGAGGTATGTGATCTTTATACCACCGTGTAGAGGATGAACCAATCACAATATATAATGACCAATCACCGGGAGAAATCCAATCATACACAAGATGAACATAAGATTTTTCTCCCGAGGTTCACGTGCTTGCCCTCACGCTAATCTCCGTTGTGTTGACTAACACTTGGTGGTTCGGCGGCTAAGAGGTGTAGCATGAACCTTGTCCAACCCGTGGATAATTTGCCCGTCCTGTCCTGTCTGGAGCCCCAGCCCATAGCCCATCCTTCTTCAGAAACAAATAAAAAGGAACAGTTGATTGAGTGTTTTGTTATAGCCAACAGTTTTTAGAAAGGTTCCAAAGCTAGGTTTTTAAGATTCAATTTTTGGGATATCGTTGGAAATGCTCTCAATGCTAGCAAGACGCAACTATCTATTATTCGAGTGGAAGCAAAGGTTAATTTGTTTGTCGGGTCCATTTCCTTCATGGTTTAATCATTTATTCAACACGATTAGTTATTTCCGACAAATGTTATCGTTTGAAGATTGGGATGACTCTCGCATAAAGAAAACTACGTAAATTTCTACCAAATATAATACGGTAATGCTCACGAGTCTGGACGCCGCGTTTTGTGGGCCTGTGCAACGGTTTGGCCCAAGACACAGCCAGTCTGCTCCCCACTATGCCCTACCGATCTCTCTACTCTCTACTGAGCACGCTACGATATAAATTCCCCACTCGCTTCGGCTATCGCGGCTTCACGGTTGCGTCCGCCTGCCCTACTCCGCCACTCCGCCGCCGCCATCCCTCGCAGTGCCTCCACCCTGTGTCGCGCCTCACTCCGGCGCGCTACCGCCGCCATCCCCCGCGGCACCTCTGTCCCCCGCCTCGCCATGTCATGCCCCATCGTCCGCCGCGCCCAGGCCAGGTGGTCAAGAGAGAAGGCCGTCGCTGGCCAGACCTAGGCCAGGCGCAAGCGCAACTGGACGCTGCCAGGCCGTGCCACCATCCGCTGCCGCCGGCTGGCCGGACCCGACCACCCGCTCTGCTCTGCGTCACATGGAAGAAAAAGGGCAAAAAACACATGTTGCAAACATATGTTTTAGGTTTTTTCAAATGTTTCAGAGGTATGTTGCAAGTGTTTCGTATCAGTGTTGCAAAAGTAGATCGGAATGTTGCATATGCTGCAATAGCTATACACGTATGTTTCAAGTGTGTATGTTCCAAATATTTCATCTATATCAGACGTATGTTGCAAGTATTTTCATCAGGATGTTCTAAAAGTAGATCTAGATGTTGCATATATACATGCATATTGTAAGCATACTTTTCAAGTGGTTTCAGGTGTTTCATACGTCTGTTGCAAGTGTTTCATCGAAATGTTTGCGATGAATTCCTAGTGTTGTCTGTCTTCTTTGCATGTTGCAGTTATTGCATCCGGATGTTTTAAAAGTAGATCGAGGTTGCACATGGGGCGGCGCGGGCCTGCTGCTGGGGCACTTGCCCACAGACCCAACGCGCTGGGGGTGCTCGCTAGCTAACTCAGGGGTACCGTCTGACGCTACGGACTGGCAGGCAAGAACCGGAACCGGCTGGCCGCTGCTTTCTTGGGCAACAAACAAAATGGAAAGGAAATGGAAACCAAGAAGGAGAAGGCAAGCAGCACCCAAGGAGCGAGCGAGCTGGGGGGGCTTGGAGGCCAAGGCCTTCCGACTGACTTGACTCGATGGACGATCCAGATGGCACATGGCACTATGGCAGGGCAGGCGGCAGAGTTGACCTGGTCTCAGCCAAGTGAGCTGTTCGTACACTACGCAGATGGCATGCAGCGGTACCAGAGGTGTCGTGCACGCCAGTGGGGCGTGCAGTGCTTGCTCGGCAGTCCTGCTAGGTATGCTGAAATTTGTCTTAGGGCTGGTTTAGATCCAAAATTTTTGGCAAAATGACACTGTAGCGCTTTTCGTTGTTATTTGATAAATATTGTCCAATCATGGTCTAATAGGCTTAAAAGATTCGTCTCGTCCATTTCGTCTAAACTGTGTAATTAGTTTTATTTTTTATCTATATTTAATGCTTCATGCATGTGTCCAAAGATTCGATGTGACGGGGAATCTGAAAAATTTTGCAAAATTTTCTGGGAACTAAACAGGGCCTTATACTGATGTTTATACTGAAATGTTGTAAAAAAATATTATTCATTCGCTGAAAAGTATATATGAAGTAGTGATACAGAACAGACGCCGTGTAATAATAATATATTAATATTATGGTGGTTTATTAATTATTGGGCTTGTTCGGCTGGTCATGTTTCGGCTGGTTTCGGCTTGTTTCAGCTTATTCTTTCTCACATAACACTGTTCAACCAGCTGAAATCTGTTGAAATTCTACCAGCCGAACTGGACCATTGCATTGTCATGTTATAAAGTTGATTAAACCCAATAAAAAACCTTTTACCAACCAACCTCTCTTAAGTCGCACTGCAGATTTGGTTTATGCTGATGTTTATGTTAATTTATTATGAGAGTAAAACAATGTTTCTTCACTAAGAAGCACTGCTAATGTAGCTCAAGCGAACGGGGCTTTACTAGCGTTTTGTCTAAAGAAAAAGCCGCTGGCATCTCGTGCCAGTCAGCCAGTCCCGGCTTCAGGCCACCACCCGCCAAGCGTGCGCATCTCGTGCCGTAGTCGTATGTGGACCTGGTCATCCGCAACACAGAATACCTTCACTAATCACTGTAAGTATATAATATCATCTGAATCCAGCGGCCGTAACCTGATGCAATGCAATGCTGCTTAACCAAAACTACCTTACCTACCAACACCTGCTAAAACAAACTTTATTACGAAGAAACCGCCGTCCTCCTTTCCGCCCGCCTTCTCATGTGGCACATGCATGCGTTCGGTAACAATCGACCCTAACTTTTCCATTCACCTTGTCAAACAGCTCAAAAATTCAATTTGAGCCCTCCACCTCCCAGTCCCAGCACATGTAACATGCATATTGATGTTATTACAAGAATCTGTCTTGCCAACAACCGGTTGTTTTAGTCCTTCCCAACAGCCACATTTTTCTGATGCACTTGCACTCTCTTATAGCTACTAGTACAGTGCTCGTGCCAACGCCACGATTTTATTTTAAGGATACACATGAAAATAACCTAATGACAATATTTTTTTTCATAGTATATTGCCCATGCTAACACTAAAGGACACATTACTTGCAAAGTTAATTCTATCAAATTTGAAGTACCTTGTGCTTTGTCAATTCCCATAGCTGAAAGTTCAGTGTTTTGCTAATAAGACAAGACATTACATGAAACTCTTTTGACATTAGCCCATAAACAAGCACCGGCCTTGTTTAGTTTCCACGTCAAAACTTTACACCCTGTCACATCGGATGTTTGGACACATGCATGAACTATTAAATATAGACTAAAAAATAACTAATTACACAGATTGCGAGCGCTTTACCAGACGAATCTTTTAAGTCTAATTAATCCACAATAAAGTGCTAAAGCAACACATGCGCTAATGATGGATTAATTAGGCTTAATAAATCTGTCTCGCGGTTTACCGACAGATTCTATAATTTTTTTATTAGTATCAAACACCCAATGCAACACCCTAATGTGACACCTGACGTGACATCAAAAACTTTACTCCCTGTAACTACACAATGCCTATGTTGTTATCTTCATGGAAAAAAGTGGCATTCAGAGACTACATCCACCTATGAGAAGGAAGGTCTCACCTCGGACACACACAAAAAAAACAGCCTTCATAGCTCATACATTCTAGAGAGTTGCACAAGACAAATTATCAGTTTTACAAGGCTAGGAAAACATGTGTAGGCTCTCTAGGTGGTGAGAGAAGAAATCTACTATTCTTCTATTCTCTTGTTCTCTTGCAAATTGGTCTTTGGATTTGGCTTCAAAGCATGGACCGAACTTCGTCCCATCTCGGATGAAAAGCATAGTCCCTATGTAGTTACCCACAAGATCAAAGTTACCCTGAAAAAGGCATGAAGAAAATCAGAAGGCATTATCCCATGTCCCTTGGATATAAAAAATGTTGCTCTCTATAAAGCAAGGCCTATCGGTTTAGAGTCTAAAAGTTTGTTCAAAAATTTCAATCACCAAAATTTATACTCGGTGATAATTTCATCAATATGAACAAATGGCACAAAGTTCAGCATGTCAAGACATTTGTATTCCAATGAGCATGCCTTATTATTATAGTTACAATAATTTATTCAGTGTAATTTATTGGACAGAGTGATGCAATTTAGGTATTTCTATGGATTGCAAATCTCAGAAACATATATGCCAAATTTTTCAGAAAAAATCATAAATTATTTCTATGAATTGCATATATCAGAGAATATATATGTCAAATTGTTCACAAATTCCTCACAAATGTCAAATTGCTCACAAATTCTTCACAAATGTCAAACTGGCCGGCCATGGAGAAGGGTCGTCGGAGCCGGGGCAAGGGCAGCACCGGAGCCCACGCCGTCGAGATGAGGCAGGTCCCACACGCTGGAGGGAGCGGTGGCAGGCCCTAGGTTCGGCGGCGAGGGTGCAGATGGCAGCCATGGGACGGCGGCGGAGGGAGCATCGGCCAGCTTGGGGCGCTCGGCGAAGGGAGCAAGTGTAAGGTCCTAAATGGCTAGAGGGGGGGTGAATAGCCTTTTTAAATTTTCTACAAACTTTACTCAACAACAAAGTTAGTACAAAAGATGGCGAAGCTAATTCTAGCACTAGCTCAACTATGCTAAGCAAGTCACCTATACAATTCTAGTTAACAAGGCTAAGATCTCTAATTCACACCACAAGCTAAGTCACTAATCTACTTACTCCTATGTGATACAAACTACTCTAAACACACTAGACAAGATAAGGTGCAAGAATGTAAAAGGGGAGTAAAATGATTCTTATACCGACGGTGTAGAAATGAGATGTATCCAAAGAATCAATTACACACAATCACAATGAGAATCCTCGGCAAGAGATGACACAAGATTTTTTACCGAGGTTCACTTGCTTCCCGACAAGCTACTCCTCGTTGTGGCGATGCACCCACTTGATGGATCACGAGCTAATCAACTATCAAGACTTGAACCCTCAGCGGGTGCCGCACATCCACTCACAAGATGGGGATCCTCCAAGCCACGAGCTCCACTAGAGTAGCTAACTCACAAACTCCCGCGGGAAAGTCTCAAGAACCCCTCACAATCACTTGGTGAAGGCTCGAACAAGTCTCCAATCACGAGCTCAATCACCACCGCTGCTCCAAGCCGTCTAGGGTGTCAGGAAACACCCAAGAGTAACAAGCAATCCATAGCAAACTCAAGAATCAAGTGCCACTAGATGCAACTCTCAATGCAATACAATGCAATGCACTTGAATCTCACTCAATCTCTCTAGAGTATGCAACCAAGCAAGGAGATGAGTGGAGGGAGAGTTCTCTAGCTCAAAGTGTGCCTCAATAGCTCAAATGTGCAAGAGAGAGCCTCCCAAACCCAGCCACCAACTATTTATAGCCCCACGAATAAATATGACCGTTACCCCTTCACTGGGTGAATTTTCGGATCGACTGGATGCGACGGTCAAACTGACCGAACGCGCTGCACTGCGTCCGATCGCTCGGTGTCGTCCACGTGTCCCTCTGTGTTCAACACCGAACGTTCGATCTCAACGGTCGACTCAGCGTTTCAACGGTCAAACGAGCGACCGGACGCGCTACACCCGGCGTCTGGTTTGAGTCTAGTAAGGGTCCACTCGCGACCAAACGCGTCCAATTGATCGTGACCGGACGCATACCGCGTCCGATCGACCTTGCGATTTGCTGTCCCTCTGGGCGTCTAACCGGACGCGCCGGTCCCGTGAGTGATCGGACGCGCCGGTGCAAAACCCTAGCCCGCGTGCCTCTGCAACAGCTGCTACTGACCGGACGCGCAGGTCCACCCTGGACCGCATCCGGTCCAGCGTCCGATTGAAGTTTTTCAGTGATAAACATTCCGAACTTTCACCACCTTTTCTCGCCTCCGGCGCAATGAAAAATAGGCATTTCATTTCCTCAAAAACGCTAGAATCCCGTGCTCGCAAGCTCGGCGGGAGGGAGAGAGGACCCCAAACCCCTCTCTACCGCTCAAACTCCACTGCCTTCATAAAAGTGCTAACACCACCATGTGTAAATCACCATGTGCATGTGTGCTAGCATTTTCACAATCATTTTCAAGGCGTTACATTAGCTCTCTACTAGATCCTAATACATATGCTCAAGATGATGACCTAGTAGCACTTGATTCATGAGCTAACCGTGATTGCCCCTCTTGATAGTCGGCTATCAATCCTAAACCCGGTCAATCACTTCTCTACTCATCTTAAACCGGCAAAAGCAAACCCTATGATTATACCTTTGCCTTGATCACTTTGTTCCATGTCCATCTCCTCATGCTTGATCATCATGATCGTCATTTCATGTGCATTTCCACCATCTCTTTGTGATCCTGTGGCCACCACTCCTTGCCACATACACCTTCATCACATGTGTTGCTTATGCCTAACTCAAAACACTTAACACATGACATTAGCAACTTGGTGTCATTAGTTACCAAAACCAAACTTGGACTTTCAGCAAGCCTAGGGCGCTCGGCGGAGGGAGCAGGGCGCGGAGGGAGTAGCGGACGAAGGAAGCGGCACGGCTAGCCTGGGTCACGTGGTGGAGGGAACAGGCCTGGGTCGCGTGACGGCAAGAAAAAATCGCCTGCAGGAGAGCCAAAACAACTGGTTGTTAGAAGAAGGCAAAACAATCGGTTGTTTTGTAGCAATTCTGTATTATAAAAGGCTCTTTGAGGGCTCTTACCTACATTATATCATTATTGTAGCAGAAACCCGTGAAACCCTTCAATTTGATTTCGTTGCACTACTACACAAATCTTTACTGTCGCGGGTGTTTTTGATTTACCATTGCGGGCAAAGCAACCGTCACCAAGCAAAGGCCACGGTTAATCGTCGCATTAACCGTGGCGGGCGACCAACCGCAACGGTTAATGGTATTAACCGTGACGGGCAGCTTAGGGCAACCGTCACGGTTAATATGCATTAACCGTCGCGGTTGCCTTAAGATGCCCGTCACAGTTAATATGCATTAACCGTCGCGGTTGCGTTAAGAAGCCCGCCATGATTAATATTTTCCAAAAATCACAGAAAAAGCGCCAAAAAATAGCAAAACATTTTTTTTAATCTGAGGAGGACCCCACCGGTCATCCTCACCTCCCACCCTGTCACTCTAGCATTTTTTATGTTTTTTCACACTTTGCGTTGTCCATGATTCGAACCCACAACCTCTCCCTCGCGCGTACACTCCTCAACCACTACACCTAATTGTCACATGTGGCTAGAGTTGATTTTGGTTCATGCATATTATACAAAACTGAGCATAAATTGATTGTTTGAGGCCCTAAACGATTTCAAATAAAAAAGTTGTCAACTATAAAGTTTCATAACTTTTCAAGATCTATAAATTTTATTTCGGTAGTTTCTCCATCCGAGGTCGTTTATAAAATTTGAATTTCAAATTTGAGAAATTCAAACGTAGTTTTACATTACAAGATTATTTCAAATGAAAAAGTTGTCAACTACAAAGTTTCATAACTTTTCGAGATCTACAACTTTGATTTTGGTAGTTTCTCCATCCGAGGTCGTTTACAAAATTTGAATTTCAAATTTGAGAAGTTCAAATGTAGTTTTACGTTACAAGATGATTTCTAATGAAAAAGTTGTCAACTACAATGTTTTATAACTTTTTGAGATCTACAACTTTGATTTTGGTAGTTTCTCCATCTGAGGTCGTTTACAAAATTTAAAGAAAGGTGTGTTGGATGCTATATATAGGCCCAGGATTAACCATGGCGGGCAACTTAAGACAACCGCCACGGTTAATCAGCCATTAACAGTGGCGGTTGCGTTACATGGCCTGCCATGGTTAATCTATTAACAGTGGTGGTTGACTTAAGGCAACCGCCATGGTTAATAGGCATTAACCGTTGCGGTTGGTTTACATGGCCCACAACGGTTAATCGATTAACCATTGCGGTTGGTTTACGTGGCCCGCAACGGTTAATCGATTAACCATTGCGGTTGCTTATAACTCAACCACCACGGTTAATGTATGATTAACCATGACGGTTCTCTTACAGTGTCCGCGACGGTTAATCGATTTACCATTGCGGGCGGCTCCCCGTCCGGACGGCATGGCCGGCCGTGAATAACTGTTGTGGTTTTCTCTGTTGCCTGCAACGGTTAATGGAGGCCAAGTGTGACGCAAAAGATTTTGTGTAGTAGTGTTGGTTTCTCCCTCTTCCTAATATGGAAATTCTAACACACAACGGTCGCGTTGGAGCGTGACCGCCTGATGCCCTCGCACACGCCCGCTCCCATGCAGCGCAACTACGTGAAGCCCTCGCACGCACCTGCTCCCATGCGCCCGAGTAGGCTGGTTCCTCCTCTTCCTCCTGGATATGTGACCATCGGAGACGAAGATGACGACGTAGGTGGCTAGTGTTCTAGCAAGCATCTACCCCCTCTTTCTTCTTCGACTCTGGCAGCTATAGAAGGGAACGGTCGGGGGGGAGGCAGGCAGGCCAAGTGGTGGGGATAGTAGTCAGGAGGTTTAGGGCCCCTAGCGGTGGAAGTGGCGGTCAGGTCAGATCGGGCCAGGGGAGTCTCGCCAGAGTTTGAGAAGATGGTGGCGGTGGAGGGAGGGGGGAAGAAGTTGGCTGTCGTGGGCGTTAGGGTTCGCCGAAGTTTGCCGAAGCTCTGGCGAACCCTAGCGCCCGCGGCGGGGCACAGGGGAGAGGAGGAGCAGGAATAGCGGTGGGGGCAGGGTCGAGGACGAGCGCGGGAACAAGGATGAGGTACGGTGGTGGAGGGTGCGAGGAGGTGGCGGCAGCGGAGGAGCACGACTGAAGGTTGAAGACGGGTCGCACGCTCTGTCAGCAAGTGACCTGTTGCGCCATAACTCCCTCCTCCCTAATAAATATATAATTCATTTGAAGTTGGAGGGAGAGCGGAAGGGCTAGCTTTTCATTGTACTGCCGCTCAATACTTTTTGTTACAATATTACTCCATTTTTTTTTGCTGGAGAAGCTAAAGCCAATGGAATCCGCACCAAACAAAGAGTAGCTAAGGGGGTGTTTGGTTTGAGGAGTTAAAGTTTAACAAACATTGTAGCACTTTTGTCTTATTTGACAAAAAGTTTCTAATCTTGGACTAATTAGGCTTAATAGATTCGTCTCGTAAATTACTCCTAATCTGTGCCGACATGCATGCAATTAGTCTACATTTAGTACTCCATGCATTTGAGGGAACATTGATGTGATGAGAGTTAAACTTTAACAAGTTGAAACCAAACAGGCCTTAAATTACAGGGGACGTATACACAGTGCATCTAACGTATACACAGTGCATCTAATGTTTACTGAATAAACATCATTAGATTAATCAGCCCATATAATTTTTGTAGTAAACTTATTTAGAAATACAGATGTGAATACTTTCTTCCATAAATTGACTTTTCAAAATATGAGATATCTATTTATTTTGGGACCGAAAGAGGGGTAATATAATTATTAATATCATCTTTTTGCATTTTGAAAGCACTTATTTCTGTCCATGTTCCATGTGAAAATGGGCTGTTGAACTAGTGTGATTTTATTGGGAGGAAAACGTAACATCAATTTCCATCTATCTTTTGGGGATACACATATACAAGTGATGTGACCAAGGCCATGGTTAGTTTGTATCAAAATGCAAAAAGTTTTCAAGATTCCCCGTCACATCGCATATGTCGGCATATATATGAAGCATTAAATGTAGGTAAAAAATAACTAATTGCACAGTTTATCTGTAAATGTCGAGACGAATCTTTTGAGCCTAGCTAATCCATGATTGGACAAAGTTTGTCAAATACAAACAAAAGTGCTACAATACTTTTTCAAAAAAAATTGCAAACTAAACCTGACCCAAGACGTGGTGCGTGGTAATGGTCGTGCGAAACCACGCAGCACGTCTAGATGGCAGGCCGGTCCACATGGCAGGCTCCGCGCCAACACATTTTTTCTGGAACGGTACTGTGCATCGTCAGTTCTCTCCGGTCTTGATTACGTCCCAACTCCCAACAACGGATCGGAGAGGATGCTGGGAATAATGAATGTCATTTCATTATTAGCACCGTCGGATTTGCCACCACCTCTGATGGGATCCAAATCTGTGCCGACCCCACCGGAGGCCACCGGGTGCAGACGTGCCCGTTTTTCTCTTTTTTTTTTACAACAAACATGAATTTATTTCAGCAGCAACTTGCCGTGAGGAGATATGGAGTATCCTCCATTCTAATATATAATGTGTAACTATTTTTTCTTTAAGTCCCTTAATATACTAAACGCACGTACATCAACGCAGTAATACTAATGTTGAGAGAAAGAATTAAATACATTTCTTAGTCCTTGAATCAGATGTGATTACGCCTTATATACTAGGACAGAAGAAGGATTAGTAGATGAACAAAGTACATATTGACATTGCTGTGCACTGATTTGCATGAGCCAGATTTGTACAAGTAAAATGTGGACAGGATAGAACGGCAAGCAACATAAGTACCTAGGCCTCGTTTAGTTCCTACCGGATTCAGCACTCTGCATAGTGTCGCGTCAAATCAGCGCACTGTAGCATTTCGTTTGTATTTGGTAAAAATTATCTAAACTTTGACTAATTAGACTCAAAATGTTTGTCTCGCAAAATACAATCAAACTGTGCAATTAGTTTTTTATTTCATCTACATTTAGTACTCCATGTATGTGTCGAGATTTTAATGTGACGGAAATAGAAATTCTACATAGTAAATTTGGTGGCCAATTTAGACGTAACGAGGCCCTGCTTGTTTGGCTGCGTGGACCTCGTGCCATTTCCGTATGTGCCCTTCATTGTAGTACAGTATCTCTCATGCCAGCCACAAGCACGTGCCATCCGATCTCTGGTGTCTGGTCCCTACCACTAGCACGTGCATTGCTATCTCTCCGTACCGCTAGCTTACCTCTGGTTCCTACCACTAGCACACGTGTGAGTAAGGCCTCGCCCCCAACAATAATATTAATATTATTTTCTATTTAAAACAACTAGTATATTGTCCGTGCTAACGCCACGGTTTCATTTTAGGGATGTATATGAAAATAGCCAAACGACGATATTTTTTTATAGTTTATTAAGTTTGACGCAATCCGGAAAACACTCATACAAAGGTACTCGCCGCCCAGCTTTTGAAAACTACGACATAAAAAAGTACTATTTGTTGCTAATTGAGTCATTCATGCAACTATACTAATTGCATACAGTATTGCCATCCTTGATTCTTATCTTACTTTCAAGTTACACAATTTGATGCAGAGAATTAGCCCTTGAAACCTGCGGCCTCGTTTAGATGCCAAAATTTTCCGCAAATTTCACTATGTAAAAAGAAGATTCTCCATCACATCAAAATAACGACATATGCATGTAGTACTAAATGTAGATGAAATCAAAAACTAATTGTACAGTTTAGTTGTACTTTGCGAGACGAATCTTTTGAGCCTAATTAGTCAATGTTTGGACAAAAATTCACAAATACAAATAAAATGCTACAGTAAAGAATCTGTTACTACGCAGATTTTGGACCTCCCAAATTGGGCCAACTAAACACGGCCTGCATGGAAATATTAAAGTAGCATCTTGAAGTTAATGTGAACATATTCAAAGATATTTCAAAGAGAAATTTACCATACAATAGAAATTACAAATCATGAATGCTTCAAGGCAATTACCTTAAAATTCTTTAAGCTAAGTGACACATCTTAATATTGCATGTGCTAATGCTACAGTGATATTTAGCAGTATAAATCAAGCAATAAAAAAAGGATACAAAGCTGAATTGATGTGTTCACACAACACAGTCAAAGAGCTGGAACCACAACTGAGCAAACCCTCCATCGACATTTCTTGACCAAGCATAGTAAAAACACATCACACTTTTAGGTTATCATTGTGATACAATATAGATCTTGACATTATAATAACTATGCATTTTCAAGGCTTTAACAGTGAAGCACTAAAGTGGATCCCGCCATAAAATGAACCTACAACACCAACACTGACCAATACCATGTTCAAGAAGAGATCACATCTTAATTTGTCAGTACCACATAAAACATCCATTATAAATGTTGCTACAGGCACTGCATTTCAAAAAGGAGTCAGTATCTATTGTATTAGCTCATGGATGGATCTTTGTAAAGTAACATAGAGGGAGTAGCATGTGGACGCACTCGGCCTTGAGCATCTGAATGAAAGCCACGGAAATATTCAAGTACGCCGTGTTGCCAAACCTGAAAAAGGGACATCAAAATCGATGTGTGAATTATAAGGGGAATATGTGCTTAGCAAATCTCATTTAAGAAAAACTCTAAAGGAGCACAGAGAACATGCACAACAAGGCTTACTAATGGAAAATTTGTAAAGTGTAGTTCAATTCTAATGCTACAAGCTAACAGAGTTAGAACCGTACATTAGTAATGTGCCCTCATCCAAAGACTTATACCATCAAGGTTTACTTAGAGAGACACTGCAATCTTATATTTAGTGAACAAATCAAAGATTTGTTTGGCCAAAGCCATATGCAACCAACACACTTGATTCTGGAAATAATTAGTAGAGAAGTGTCTTGATTTGAAAACTTGCCTGATCTTAAAACTCTTTGTCTGATTCACGTGAGTGACTTCTTACTTCTCAGTTCTCACAACTCATGGAAAGACCACAATTCAATTGTTGTGAGCAGGATTCATGATACAAAAAATGATAATAATGCTCAAGCCTAAGATCCAAGATGTCCTGGCACACTTCCTGCAAAAGCAACCGCATGGTCATGCTTCCATTTTAAAACTGGATTGCTTCGTGGAACAAGCCAATCAGGCTCGTAGCCGAAATCAACACATGAACAATAATCAGGGGAAGGAAGGAAAGACCTCGAAGCATCAATTGTATTCCCGTGCTAATACTACGGCGACAAACCATATTGACATCCTAGAAGAAAGCAGCATGCCATGTAAATAACAATAGTCTCAATTTAGTTCCTAAAATATTTCCAAAAACAGCACAAAAAAATTCAATATTCATACAATTAGGATCCGATGCAGCATATATTTGTCCATATCTTGAATCCTAATATCATGTTTATGCCGAGACACAAAAATACATAACTGGGAATCTTGGGGACGAATGAAGGCACCAACGCAGCCAACACACTGCTCGTAAATTTTAGCAGGTTGCCAAACACAATCAAGGTTCTTGTGTGAAATTTCACCCTAACTTGTTGGTATGAGAACCATGAAAAAATATCCACCATCTGTTGGTATGAGCAGTTCAGAACAGAGGTTGTATGTAATAGGTTAGTTCAGACATTCATGAGAAACGGCGATGGGGATTCGTGTATGTGATCAGACCAGTGTTTTTTGTATTATCATTCAAGATTTGCATGCAGTACGGTCACTAAACAATTAGCACAAAGACAAAACTATAATGCTGCAAATCTTCAGGATTCTTACTAAGCAACATACAATTTGACACAATGTCATTTTTTTTGAAATCTGACAAGTGAAAAGTTTGCAAAGCTGAGTGATAATACATGTAGAATTTGTCAGACAATGATACATTCTAATATAGAACAAGAGGGGAAGTTTACAGGCTCAGAACTATATTTGAATCCTGCTGCACAGATATTGTATCGATCAAATTCGACAAAAGGAGCTATGTGATGCATGAAGTAATTAAGGATCCCAATGGCTAATACTTAATTGCCTTGTTTCTGAATCATTTTGAAATTCCTACAGCTACCGTTGCTTCATACTGCAGGGTAAACAACACCACGAAAAGGGGAGAAAAAAGAACAGAAGAGAGGAGCAGGACAAACCGTGTCCCAAATCTGGACGTCATGGATGGGCCTCTCAATATCCAGTAATTTTGCACCACATCCTCTAGGTCAACTAATCTGCACACACGACATGAATAATGAACTAATTACTTGCAAGATCAAAGCGAAACAGTACTGCATTTCCTATATGGATGAAACAATGGAGGAAACAAGACCCAATATTCCAGACATAATATCAAGTGCTAGAGTTGCAGAAATCGCTAAAATTTATAGTTTCATGTACAGCTAGAATCTCTGTACGGGTAAGTGTATTCAGTCACAGGCATTGCGTCAGACACCATGAGCGCAGCAACTTAAGAACAACCGTTGTATTGAGATGTTATTAGCAGACGAACAGGGCCTAATAACACAGCAACTGAAACACCACCTTGCATTCATTCTGACCTGTGCGACGGGGAGTGCGTCGCAGACGAACTCGCGCTTGATGACGACGGCGTCGGCGACGATCTCGCGGACGCGGGACTCATCGAGCTTGCCACGGCGGCCGCCGACTGGCTCTCGGCAGCTGGAGCCTGGCCTGGCGCTCGCCTCCCTCGCGCGGCCCTGCGCCCGCAGGTGGCGCGCGGCCAGCCCCGCGCATCTCCCTGTGCCAGGCCCGCCGCCGCCCAACGTCGCCGTCGCAAACCCTAGGAGCCGCCGCGTGACTGGAGCCGCCGCCCTCTGCCCCTCTCTCACTCAGCACGGGAGGATTGAAAAAAGAAAAAAAAAAGTATTGCCGTGGAATCGAACCGCGGGCGGTTAGAGGGGGCTGGATGTTGAGAGCGCTGGGTGCGGGTCGGAAGCGCGGGTTGGGGGCTGAGACTACTTGCACTCATCAACCTCTCTTAAAAAAATATTTTATTCTAGTCACCATAAAATATATAGTTTCTCCGCACTTATTCATCGTCTATATCATCCTCCATCTATTGTACAGCCCACTTATCACTTTATCTAAATATATCCATATGGGATCTAGTTTTGAAGAATTTATTGAAACGAATTTAATGGTGCAATCGGAATTTAATTTGGTGTTTTGGTTTATAAGTTATAATATTTTTTATATAGAAAAATGTTGGACACGCTTTCCTAGGCTCTCTCTTTCATGCCCGTCTCTCGCGCGCACTCTCTGCTCTGCCGCTTGCTTCTTGGGCCAGTGTAGAAGAGGAACGGTACCACGCTATATTTAGAGGATCCGCGTCGGTTGCAGACCATTTACTATCCTGTTGTGGAGCCTTTTTACTCTATATCGGTACTCTATATTGGTTCGGTATGATTTACCCGTGTCCCAGTGTGGGTAGTCTGAGTTTGAAGCCTTGCGTCAAACTTTCATTGGCGGCTATCAGATCTAATCTAGATGTTTTATTAGCCCTTGATTTTAATTGAGACGGATTTCTGTGTGCATTTTCCTGAGTGTGTAATAGTTAGACTACTCAGCGGGGAACATTTTACTGGGTGGTCCAAGTATAATTTAAGTGTTCAATTATAGTAAAGATGGTGATATCAGACTAGTACGGTGGTGGATCCAGGGGTTGGGTCAGAGAGAAAGGTGAGCATGCATGCAAATGCAATCAGGTGTAGTGTCTTAGTCGATGACCTATATATATTTTTCAGAAAGTGCGGTATATGAAGATACATATACGCTTATCTAGGCACGATAGGTAATGCCATTAGCGTCTAAACAAAGAAGCATCGTATGTGATCTCTAGGAAATTAACCATATAGGTAAAGTGAGGTCCTAGCTAAGTGAACCGTAAGGAAATTAACCATATAGGTAAAGTGAGGTCCTAGCTCAGTGAACCGTAAAAGCAGCTATAGATACAGGCTTGCCACATAGGGGACTCATGGCTGAAGCTCGTGTATCTCCGTTACGTGTCTCTTTCCGTGTCTCCGCACACATGTCCAACATCCATTCATTCTCCTCCACAGATGGGCCCGCACATGTAGAGTAAACAGAGCCGCAACGCCAGGAGAAAACGGAGTCGTCGGTCTAGTCTGCCCCCGCTAATCACGTGCTTATCATTTTTTGGCCCCATATTAAATTCCACAACGAATGGATAGTGGACACGTGTGCGGAGACACGGCAAGAGACACGCAACGGAGACACACAAGCTTCGCCCGGGACTCGGGACTCATCCACCTATGCATGCTGCATCCTTTTTCTCTTCTCATCTTTCTCCTTCTCCCTTCCTCTTTTCTCTTCCTTTTCTTAGGGAGCATTTGGAACTGCTTCACGAAATCTGTTCCACGAGAACATATGTAATCCAGGAAAAATTAAAAAATATGGGCACGTCCGATCCTAACCTTTCGGCGGAACACAAATACACAATCTTGATATGACACCTCGTTCGCTGGACATCTCGTGGCCGATCGAAGACACGGCATGCTTTGCGTCACACTCGTTCTTCTAGAAGGCCACCCCACCCCACGAGAGCATCTGCTGGCTGCTGGATGCTGTCTCCGTGTCTCGCTCTCAACAGCATTTCTCAGCTGTGCGTCGTAACGTGCGTGAGTCGTGGTCTGCCACGGGCGCGGCCCGCGTCGCGGTGACGTCAGAGCAGAGCGAAACTTCCGGCGCTGCACAGATTCATGGTCCGATCTCCGATGAAGATCGAGGACGGAGAGAAACTTCCGGCGGAGGAGGGTGACAGCCGGTGTGGGTGTGATTGTGTGGAGCCAATCCATGGAGAGCTATCCTAGGGCCGGTTTAGATCCGAAAAATTTGGCAAAATGACACTGTAGCGCTTTTCGTTGTTATTTGGCAAATATTGTTCAATCATGGTCTAATTAGGCTTAAAAGATTCGTCTCGTCCATTTCGTCTAAACTGTATAATTAGTTTTATTTTTTATCTATATTTAATGCTTCATGCATGTGTCCAAAGATTCGATGTGACGGGGAATTTGAAAAATTTTGCAAAATTTCCTAAGAACTAAACTGGGCCCTAGTAAAACAAATTGTACTTGGATGATGAGCCGCCTAGCAGCTTTATTCTTAAGGCGGCACTGGCGTTCGGACATCCGGCCGCAACTCTTGGTCCCAGCGAATCGAATCGTAGCCTAGCTTTCAGTCACAGGCCCACAGCAGCTCGCCCTCCGCCCGCCTTCGCACCGACCCCATCTGCCTTTGCCTCGCCCACGTCTCTGCACCCGCGAGTCACCCTTGACCTTCTCTCTCTCCGCACGGGCGGCACTCAAGAGCCGCAATGAGCAGCTAAGGACGAGCACGCCCCCAGTGTGGCCCGACGGCGGCACCCCCGTCCCCCCTGCGCGCACCCCCGTTCGCCGCCCCCCAGTGCGCCGCGTGCCCCTTTCGCTGGCCCCCATGCTCCCAGTCGAACAACATAAAACACTTGCAACATGAATGCAACATAAGACTAAAAACAGATGAAACATGCTTTTGCAACATGTGTGTGAAACACATGAAACATCCATAATAAAACACTTGCAACTTGTAACATTAAACCACTTGCTGCAATATAAGACTGAAACACTTGAAACATTTGGAAAGACACTGTTTCAACATATGCAACATTCAAATAAAAAAATGATTGCAACATACGACTGTAAAAATAAAAGAAACATTTTGAACAAACGCTTGCAACATGCCTCTGAAAATACTCGCATATGACGTTCTCACATGATTAGTTTTTAATAATGACTTATAGTATGATTAGACCCATATGACGTTCTCACATGATTTTAGAATGTGTGTAAAAGCCTAGCTCTTTGATTAAAAACTAGCTTTTCTCTCTCTTCTATTAGAATATGAAAAAAATACTTAGAGCTGACTCAAAAGTTGATTGTTGAAGCTACCCTGAACGCACAAGAAATGAAATTCTTTTTTTTTCTTTCTTATTATCGGCCGGGCATACCAGGACAAATATGATGCAAAAAAATTATGGCTATTGCCGGTAAACTTAGTACATGAACCAAAACCAAATAGGGCTTTTAGACGCCGATAGGTTGTGCTGTTGCTGTGTGCTCTTGCAGGGCGAGCAGAGCATGCCGATGACTGCTGCTGCCGTTGCCGTTGCCATGGCCACGCCGAAGCAGAGGCACGACAACCTCCCTTCAGGATGGGAACGGGTCGGGTCGGACCATTGGGTAGCTGGCCCGACCCGCAAAAATGAGGCCAATGGGCCATGAGGGTCGGCCTCAAATCAGAATTGGGCCAGTGGAGCCGGAACCTGTTGACCCATCGGGTAGGATGGGTCGGCCTCGGCGCAGTCGATTTCGATCTGATCCACGTGAGCGGCGAATCCTGGAGTCCCAGCTCGCTGTACGAGCTGCCGCCGCCGCCGCGTTGGGCGCGAGCACGCAAGACCATGGAGCTGGGCTACAAGACGGCGGCGAGCGCCTTCACCCTTCAGCTTCGGATCCTCCGCCTCCATCAAGCCATCAAGGCGAGTGGTCTTCTGCTCCTTCGTCTTCGTCCTCTTGTTCTTGCCTTCTTGCTGTGTTGCCCATTGGTGTTCAGGCTGTCGATCAGATCGTTTTCGCCATTTCTTGCTGCTCTTGCTTTGTGGGAAGACATGGCCGTGTGAGGGCTGATGGGGAGGAGGTGACGGATGGGCAGAGGATCGGCGGACGGAGCACCGTGCACCGCCGCCATTTTCTATTAGTTATTGGTACAGTAAGTAGCAACGTCTAGCATTGATATCAATAGAAAATATCCAGCCTGTGAATGGTCAAGCAGTGCAAGTGTTCATGAGAGGGAACTTTAGCTTGCTAGCTGCCTGTCACCTATCGTCGTCGGTGGGTCAATGAAGGCATCCAGTGTCCTGTATGCATGTTACTCTACTAGATTGTTCTCTAAATTTTCACCTAGATTGTTCTCTGAATTCAGCCTACCATTTCTGTTTTAAGCTCACGGATTTCATATTATGATTACTGATAATATTTTGGGTCGGCCTCATGGTACCCATTGGGCCAATGAGGCCGAAGCCTTTTTCAGATTTGGGTCGGCCCATGGACTTGCTAATTGGCCTTGAGGCCACAGGGCCAAGTCCAGGGCCAGGTCCGGGCCGACCCGTTCTCATCCTGAACCTCCCTTCATTCTCAAGCCCCGCCACTCCCTCCTCTAGCCGAACGAGCTCGGCAACACCTCCTCCACCGCCATACGCAAGAGTCGTGCCCCTTCACCGGTCTGCTGCGCTACTGCACAGCAATAGCCGCCGGAGCAGCTGTCGGGCCACCGCCTGCGCACATGGTGGTGCCGCCACGGGCCGTTACGAGCCGAGCTTGGACCTTCCGCAGGCACAGCCAACAGCCATGTAGCCGGCGGCCCTGCCTCGCTGAAGAAGGCCGGTTGTAGTGTAATTTTTCTTTTGTGCATGTTGGGCTCCACATGTGTCAAGTGAAACGCAGCTGTAGTGGCGCTGCCTCGCTGTCGTCGGCCTTCAATCGGCCGGAGCCCCACCTCTCCTGCTCTACCCTGCGTCAAATTGAAGAAGGCTGCAGTGTAATTTGTCTTTTGTGCATTTTAGGCCCCACATGTGTAAGGTGAAGTTGGGAGCTACTATTTTTCAGTTTCATCCCACCCCATCCATATCCGAGCAGAAAAAAAGAAGCTTCATCCATGAAACTGTTTTGAAAAAATATGTTTAGCAAAAAAAAACAGCTCATGAAGTTGTTGATGAAGCGATGCTAAACAGAGTCACAGAATGCATCATTGAATCGTCTGGTAGAACGATTAGCTAGATCTAGGATGGAGGGAGCACGTTTGCCTAATTGCCTGCCTCCGAGGCACCCCCACCGCCACTACCGGAATCCGCTTCTTTGCCGAGCGTCGGAGACTTTGCCAAGCGTTTTTTTCGGACGCTCGGCAAAAAAGGCTTTACCGAGAGCCAAATAAAAAACACTCGGCAAAGCCTCTGCACTCGACAAAGAAGGCTTTGCCGAGTGTCAAATAAAAAACACTCGGCAAAGAAGTTTCTTTGCCGAGTGCAAAAAAAAACACTCGGCAAAAGCTTCTTTGCCGAGTGCCAAAGTAAAACACTCGGCAAAGCAAATTTTCAAACCACGTTTTGGTGCCCTAAACGAATTCAAATAAAAATGTTTTCAACTACAAAGTTTCATAACTTCTTATGATCTACAAACTTTATATTGGTCATTTCTTCATTCGACAAAGTAATAATTACGTTGTTCACAAAATCTACAAGTCTCTCATGTAGTTTCATGAAACTACAAGAGAGATATATAAGATTTGTGAACAATGTTAGCACCATAATTTTGGATGAAAAAACTTCCTAAATGAAGTTTGTAGATCTCGAAAGGTTATGAAACATTGTAGTTGACCACTTTTAAATTTGAATTCATCTTGTCATGCAAAACTACGTTTGAAATTCAAAATTTTAAAATTTGAATTTTTCAAAAGATCTCGGATGGAAAAACTTCCTAAATAAAGTTTGTAGATCTCGAAAAGTTATGAAACATTGTAGTTGACCACTTTTTCATTTGAATTCATTTTGTCATGCAAAACTACGTTTGAAATTCAAAATTTTAAAATTTGAATTTTTCAAAAGACCTCGGATGGAAAAAAACTTTCTATATGAAAAATGTAGAGCTCGAAAAGTTATGAAACTTTGTAGTTGACCACTTTTTCATTTGAATTAATCTTGTCATGCAAAACTACGTTTGAAATTCAAAATTTTAAAATTTGAATTTTTCAAAAGACCTCGGATGGAAAAACTTTATATATGAAAAATGTAGAGATCGAAAAGTTATGAAACTTTGTAGTTGACAACTTTTTATTTGAATTCGTTTAGGGCCTCAAACAATCAATTTTCACTTGGCTTAGTATAATATTTGAGTAATGGAAACACTTGGTTTATGTAGATAAAATTTTTTGCATGGCTGCTACTAGTTGATAGATTGAACACTCGAGACATGCTCAGAAGAAGGCATAAGCATCTTGAGGAAGGATATCACTGTGAGCTATGTCCTGAACAGGTGGATGAGACCAGCATGCACCTGTTCTTTGAATGCACCTCAAGTACAACTAGATGGTATGTTATTGGAATACAATGGGAAAATCAAGGATCAATTGTGGATATGCTGCATCAGCAACGACATAGCTTTCAGGGCCCATACTTCATGGATTTATTCATGATTGCAGCTTGGTGCATTTAGAAAGAGAGAAATGATTTTTTGTTCAACTATAAGGTCCCTTCTTTAGAACATTGGAAGTAGCTGTTCAAGAATGAAGTTAAACTTCATCTCTTCAGATTACCTTGTGACAAAAGTGGTTTAGTTATGAATTGGTTAAATGCTTTGTAATCTTCTTTGCTCTTTTACTCCTTGTGTCTCTTTTGGCTCCTGTGCTGCTGTTTAGGTTCTAGATAGGTCCTAGGTAAGCCTTTCTTCTTTTTCTCTTTTTGTTAGCGACCTGCTAACTGCCCTGTAAGTTTTCTGTTGTTTTTAATATATTTCTCTGGGGAGCAGTGCTCCACGGTTTTCCTCAAAAAAAATATTTGAGTAACCGAAACGGCATATAGACGCATGTGAGTGTGTAGTGCAGGTGGCAAAGGAGGTATCGCGTGAGGGAGAGGTCACGAGTTCGAATCCTGCCGATCGCGTAGCCGCGAATTTTGCGCGAAAAATGCTGAGACGGACGGATGCTGGCCAATGGGGCCCTCCCCCGATTAAAAAAATTTTCTAGATTTTTTTTCACATTTTTTTATTTCGCGCTTTGTCGAGCGTCGAGCACTCGGCAAAGGCTTTACCGAGTGCCCGATAAACGGCTCTCGGCAAAGAAGCCTTTACCGATTGGATTTTCGCCGAGAGCTGTGCTCGGCAAAGGCTTTGCCAAGGACCTTAGAGGCTTTGCCGAGAGTCTGAGACCCTCGGCAAAGCAGCAGGCTCCGGTAGCGCCCCACACAGCCAGTCACCCGCACGATCGTCTGTCTAGCGGATCCCATACACCATAACACCATATTGCATGCCCACGTGAAGTCCTGGATCTCAAGCTGCCGTTTTCACGTCTTCTATTCTCTGGCCCGCGGATGACGTTATAGAAGACACAAAGCATATGGTTGGGCAATTGCAGTTACCATCCGTCCCACTCCTGGGTCCTGGCCGCCCTCGCCGCCCCCGTGATCTAATCGCACCTAGCACTAGCAGCAACAAAAAATGGGGACAGTGGGAATAGTCTATTTGGATATTTGGAACAGTCATAATCACCTATGGGATTACTGCGTAAATTCAGAAGACGTTAGATAGAAAAACGACAGCTCCTTTATGCATTAGATGAAATCCGTAGCAGGTGTCCATGGCTACCTCATGGGACAGTACCCAATGACCCTTTTTTCTAAAAAAACGTGGCACCAGGGCATTGGAGGAGAGTGTCCCTAACAAACCTAATAGTTTAATATCTATGGGACTATTTGGTTTGTAGCCAAAACCTGCCAAATTTTGCCACACTTAAAGTCAGTCAGATTTGACCGACTTAGGCACCTGTTTTGGTTCATAGATACACTTATGGCAAGATTATTTTCCTACTGCTATGGTCTCATGGGTCAGTGACTAAAAAAAGTATGACAATGTTTGTTTCTGTCAAGCCAAATTGTGGCAAAATTTTCATGAACTGAACTTAGGCCAGTGAGGCAAAAAAAAAGTGTGGCTATCAGTTCAAAAAAAATAAAAAGTGTGGCTATTGATGGTAAACTTAGTACATGATTCAAACAAGCTTTATGTGTCACACCCATCTTAACAAGGTCTAACTTAAAAGACTACGTCTCCAATGATCTAGCCTCTACACATTGTTAAAAAGCTAATATGGCCCCAAAGAAAATAAAGATGATTGGTGAGATGTAAATATTGGCCCTCTAAACATCAAGAGGTATGCATGTCGTTGTAGCTCATCATGAAGAGCTAGCTCTTCTCTTTCTTCTCTCAACGTATGAAAGTTATTATATCTATATAGGTTATATAGATTGAGAATCTTCGCCGGCAAATTTTATTTTCTACCCACGTCATGGCCAAAGTCATTTGTGTCATTCCTCTACTTCTCTATTGCGAAAGTCACGTGGTCAACCATATCTTCCTCTGCTTGTGCGTGCTGTTTTATACATGAACACCAGAAGGAGACAAGTGCATGACAGATGCATACATATTGTGAAAAAGGAAGCCATTATCTACTAGTAAAATAAAAAAAACAATTATTTACATGTAGTCTCTATCAAATTTCCTGCAAATGCCAGCTCGCATACTGGAAATATATGAAACTAGTCATCATCTGTTTTAAAAATTTGCTGCCCCTAGAATATTTAAAGTGAATATTTAAGCAATATTGTATAAGTTCAAATATGTGAATAATGAGCATATAAAATCATACTACTAGATTTATCTTTGGGCAAATATTTAATATACATCTAAGTGATACAATCTTCTGTATCCTAAAAAACACAATCCTATCATAGTACTTAGCGAAACCATTTTAACTTTGAGCAAACCTAAATGAAAAATAACAATATTTGTGATATTAAACAACTGTTTTAGTTCTTCATCGAATATATTTTTGTAATATACATATTTTGTATCATAAATATTTGTACTATTTTCTATAAATCTAGTCATATTTTAGATTGTTGAATTTGACTTGCCTCGGAGGTAAGCTCTCTAGCACGATTCGAACGAAACGTGCCCTAAATACTCATCACCGCCGAGTGTGGTTAAGAAAATCATGTGCTCCCTCTATTTCAAACCGTAAGTTGATTTGATTTTTGAAAATAGCTATATGTGTCAGATGTATATTGTTTTTAGATATATAATAAAATTCATATATCTAGAAAGACTAAAATAACTTATAATTTCAAATGATAAAAGTAAAAAAAATGTAATTCCCCTGTGTAGACTTAAGCTATTTTCCTCGTTAGATGGTAGATTGAGGATATGGGATGTTCATCGTCACAAATCCAAGAGCCTTCAGCGGTACAGTACGGTGCATTTATTTTTTTTTAAAAAAATTATTGTATTCGCTAGGATACCAGAGATTTTGGTAGGGCATCAAGAGACAAACTTATCCTTAAAAATAACGAATACACAACAAATCACCAAAGCCTTAGCTCGATGTATACGCTATGAAGGCACAAACATTCCGCAA
This sequence comes from Saccharum hybrid cultivar R570, assembly GCA_038087645.1. Classification (NCBI taxonomy): domain Eukaryota; kingdom Viridiplantae; phylum Streptophyta; class Magnoliopsida; order Poales; family Poaceae; genus Saccharum; species Saccharum hybrid cultivar. The sequence goes on along the minus strand of JAQSUU010000606.1, from coordinate 2,382,360 downwards.
AACGACCTCCATGGGTGTCTCCTCCCACCGGCTTGCCGGAATCTGTAGAATGAAATCAGGTGGGGATCGGTTTAATCCTCCCCGTAGTTGACTAAAAAAACATTCCGCAAAACTGTGGATACAGACCGGCTACAGGCATGCATGGGAAAAGGGGTCGGTGCCTTCGGAGGAGGCACGCACGGCACAGTCGCGCCCTGCCCATCAAAAAGTCGTAGGCGACAGGTTGCCACGATGCGGTTGAAAGCCAGTCACTTGGCTGTTTGGTTTAGGGACCGACCCCGTCAGGCATCCGCACGTCAGGCATGGGTTCATCCGACGATTTTTAGACGGACAAGTAGGTGTCATGGATATACTAGCAGAGGCTACCATCGCGTGACGGACAGATTGGTTCTCTCCGCCAAACCAGACAACGTTTTAGGTTCGGACACAGGGTCGGATGATTCCTGACCGTGACATTCTGTGAACCAAACGTGCTGTTGACTATCCAATGCAACCCAGGTGCTGTGGACACAGGGTCGGACACTGGCGCTGCCGCTGGCGCTGACCTGGAGTCCTGGACTGCGTTACTCGATCGTGTGCTAAATTTGACCATGAACCGTTCCTTTTTCTTTTGTCTATTGTCTTGATTGATGACATCGTCATGGCTGCTATCCGATCCAATAACATGGACATCGTCCACAATTCTACGTTAAGGCCTTGGTTTGACATACTCGGATTCGGATCAATCCACGTGTTTTAAGGTGGGTTAGAGTTGAACTTGAACTAAATTATACTCCAATCTATCCTAACACACGTGAATCGAGATGAATCCGATAACATTCAAACAAGGTCTAAGTAGATGTAGCCCGACTTCATCTCTTTTCTATTCTATCTAACGAAATCTTCATCAAGTCCATGATCGTTCTGGACTACTTCATCTGAGCAATAAGAAAGCATAAATAGAATTAAGTCTAGAACTGTTGGACCATCCAACCTTTACCCCTACGCCTAGAGAGCGCATAGGCTGACCCTTGCCAGGCTCTTCGACGGTTCAACCACGTCCACAGGCAGTCCTCTTATGCTGAGGACAAAGTCTGTTCGTTTCGCTGGTTTATTATGCTGAAAGCACTGTTCGCTGGTTTGTTGTGAGAGAAAAACACTGCTGGATGGCTGCTGATTCTGCTGATAAGTCCAAACGAACAGGGCGTATTAAAAGAGAGAATTATTTGTATTGCCTCTACAAACCTGTGTCTTCTTTGTATGGAAACTTTTTTTTTTGAACTTGCCTGTGAGGCCTGTTCCATCAGTTTCCCCTTCTACTCTATGCAAAATGTCTAAGTTACCCTTTTCTTATGTAATTTTTTGCCTTTTGTTTCCTCCCGTGGTCGCAACGACACAAGCCAACGCCGTGTACCCTTCCGCACGTGAGTCTACTCCCTCCGTCGCTTATTATCTATTGTCATCGGTGTGCTGCCACAAGTTTGACTCGATTTATAGAAAATATGTGCAATATTTATATCTCTAATTAAAAAACTAGATTTAAAGACATTTTCAATGATACTAATTATGTACCATAAATATTAATATTTTTAATATATATTTAGTCAAAGTTGTTTCTTGGGAAGCGTAAACGACGCATATTTAGGGACAGAGGGAGTACCTCGCTGCCGGCCGCACCTGCGTAAAGCTTCTCCACTGACCGGACACACGTGCCACACCGTGCTGCTGCCATTGGCCACGACTGGCCGCAAGGACGCCCACGCCACGCTGCTGCCGCCACTGGCCGGACGCACGCCTACGCCTTGTTTACTTCCCAAAATATTTTTGGATTCTATAGTAACATCGAACGTTTGGACACATGCATAGAGTATTAAATGTAGACGGAAAACAAACTAATTGCACAGTTTGGTGGGAAATCGCGAGACAAATCTTTTAAACCTAATTAGTTCATGAATGGTTTTAAAGTGCTACAGTAACCAACATGTGCTAATGACGGCTTAATTAGGCTTAATAAATTCGTCTCGCAGTTTTCAGACGAGCTATGTAATTAATTTTTTTATTAGTATCTAAAAATCCCTTCCGATATCCCACGACACATCCAACGTGACACCTAAAAATTTTTCTTTCCCCAGCTAAACGCAGCCCTAATCAGAACACAGATTCAACCAGCGTCGGAAACAAGTACATCGGTGGTTCAGGTTCAGTGGCCTAGTTACTAGTCAACGGTTCTCGATCGATCGCCGGAATCCATGTTCAAAAATAATATACTTTTAATATTTGTTTGTCTATAATAGTGAGAAAAGAAAGCCCTAAGGAAGAGTGGCCTGACCTTATTTTATTCAATTCTGAACACTTTAAACTAGACTCAATATTACTCTACATCTCAAACGGACAAACTAAACTCTCCACTTTAATCTTTTTATGACAGGGGTAAAATGATCATTTTACCTCTCACTTAACACCGTTAAGTGACTGAAATGGATGGAAGGTCATTAGGTTTGGGTTTTTCGTTTTCAGGCCTTATAGGTAAGTAAAAAAAAGGCCATATAAGAAAGACATAGTTTTTTGAGGCCATATAGGTAATTCTCCAAGGAAGGACATCAACCGAGATGCAAGTTTTGATCCACTGGTGGTTCGGACTCTGATACATCCGTGGATGAGGATATTGTTTTGGAAGACAATGCAAGGAGATCTCAACGTCACGGTTCATCTCCTAATTAGCTGGTCATAGCTCGGTACTCGGATTTTGCAGGAAGCATAGCAAGGACTCAACATTGTCCATCCATGGTTGAATGTGTTGTCAAGTCTAACTAGTAAATGTTTGAATCATTTGTGGCAACCTAAGCTTTATCAGATGTTGCTTTTGTGAACTGAGTGGCATGGTTGTATGTTCTAGCAATAGTGGCTTCATACTTAGAGCTTTTTTGTTTGGGCTTCCTAGGAACTTATTTAGATCAAAGCTTTGGGATGTAAGTACGAAACACAAATAAAACAATGATTTATCAAGTTTTTGAAATTTTGGACAAATTTTAGAGAATTACTTAGGAATTAGTTCATAAAAAATGTTATTTTCTAAATCAAATTAAATAATTAAAGACTGTATAAATGGTTAATGCATTCATGCCGCTATTCCGTTGTTTTTGATTGACTAGGTAGCGTGTCTGTGCGTTGCTACGAGACAACTAAACTTTTGAACTAAAAACACACATATCACACAATAAGATGACAATACATAGAAATTAAATACCGACATTAAAGTGATATTTAATTCAAAGGAAAAAGTTCGTGAAATTAACATAGTCACAGAAAGCGCGGCGTCACAGGCTCACCAACTCTACCTTTCCGTGTGTTGCAATGGGAACAAATAATGCCCTGATAATTTGAGCATGGTATTGTTAAAAAAACGATAATGCGAGCGTGATGATCAGAATGTCAATATTACAAAATGATTTTTGGGTATGTCTAAAATTCTCATTGATGGTTTGCAATCATCAAGATATGTATTTATAGTATTGTACATTTGTGCAAATGCACATAAAAGTTTATATCACCATAGAAATTAAATACTGACGTTAAAGTGACATTTAATTCAAAGGGAAAAATTCATGAAATTAATATAGTCACAAAGAGCACGGCGTCACATGCTCACCAACTCTAACTTTCTGTGCGTTGCAATGGGAACAAATAATGCCCTGATAGTTTGAGCATGGTATTGTTAAAAAAATGATAAAGCGAGCATGATGATCGAGATGTCAATATTACAAAATGAATTTTGGGCATGGCTAAAATTCTCATTGATGGTTTGCAATTATCAAGATATGCATTTATAATATTGTACATTTGTGCATACACACATAAAAGTTCATATCACCATAACAAGATTAATTGATTTCTCAACCTTTTAGAACTAACCATCTCTTTAAATTATCAATTGTGTGTGGGGATGGCATGCTGCGCGTGGGATGCAGCCAGGAGCATGGAAACGAATGCAGGCAGACCGACGACGTAACGTTAGATTGTCGCACCAAAATGGTGGCTACTTTTTAGTCTTTTTAGTTGTGAGAGACTGAAGCTTGCAAGAATAAGAAACACTCAATTTGAGAAAAGCAAACCATTCCGGTACCTCACATGAGCATAACTCCCAACCCAGTGCAGTATACTTTGATGGAAAGTTTGAATAAATTCCTACAACCTTAAACTTATCAAACTTTGCAGGATAACCATTTAATGTTCTCTAAACTAATGGCCAAACTGCAGTCTCAAAGCATTGACAACACAACAATAATATTCACATAGGTATAACTCATGCATCTGTCATCAGAAAACGTTGCCGGTAATTAGTCCCCGATGATATCCACAGCTTTGTAATTATGAGTTTTTGCAGGAAAAAATATTTCCGTCACCTAATAATCGAGAAACAGAAACATGGTGAAGATCCATCAAAAAATGAGTATATGTTGGAGCAGTTCTGCTGGAAATGAACAGTTTTCATACAGTTAGTATAGCCACAGACGAATGCTCCCGAAAAACAATATTGTGATACTTTTTGGTAGACAACTTACATCCTGTTCTTTGGAGCAGAGAGAATAGATCACCTGTAGAATAGCTTTATTAAGTCCACAGTCTTGATTCATGTGATTTCAGTGACAAAAAGGAGTAGTTACTGAAATCGTTATCTAGAAAAACAGGCATGCTTTGTCTTTGGCCACTCAGATATTTCTTTAACGAATGGAACGGATAATATGATTCCATGAATCTAATCTAAGTATTGAAACAATGATGCATCAATCTAAGTAAAACAAAGGTGCATCAATCTAGCAACATTACTGAAGCCTTGAAGTGCATACAATTTAGCAAAAATATTATGAATATAATAAAACCATACAGTAGCATGAGAGAAGGCCATGGCGCCATGCCAATTCAGTTTGTGATAGTCAATTGGAGGCATGAATATGCAAAAGGAACAAATCATGGCTGGGAGAAAAAAGTTGTAGGAACGATTTTGTAAATTTGAAAAAATAAACTGAAAAGGTGTTAATTGAGAAGATCTATCAGCAGCTGCCCAATTTGTACGAAAGGATGGAACTCGTGGCTAGCAGCATGTTGTCCATGTGCAGGGAAGCAGTTTAATTCACTTAAAAAAAATCTAACATAGCCCAAATACGCTATCAAATGCCGGTGCATTTCAACGGGATGGACAGAGGGCTCGACTTGATTGGAGATTTTGATGGAAGCTACCACTATCACAATAGGTGATTATGAATGTTTAAATTTCCAACTCTGTTTACATCTCTGCCTTGTCCAAGGAGCTTTATTATAACAAAATTCCAATGAGATAACAATGAGGGTTGTTTTTATTTCACATATTCAGATGTATGATAAAAAAACTCTGAATTCATAATATGTTGGTTACTGCAAATGAAAAGCTCATAGGTCAAATTGATTACCTTGTTAAAAATAGGAAACTTTGCTTTGAACCTGGTCTCCTAGATATGTGCTGCCAGTGTGGGATATCAATATTAGGGAGACCCAACTAAAGGAAGTAAACAACACATCTATGTTGACCGCTCGAGGCTCAACAAACAATTTCCGCCTCGCCCGATCCAGCCGCTAGGCCTTGGGCACGCCTGGCCCATTGGAAACAATCTCTGCCTCGCCCGACCCTTGCGACGTAAGCATGGGAGCGCTCGACCCCCTCGGCATACTTTCGCCTCGCCCGAGGGACGCGTAAGGCCCTCGGGCGCAACTGGGAGCCGCGTGGGCCCCCCACCACGACACTCATTCCCGCCGATGGAACATGCACGACCGCGCACAGTGTACGGGGGGCATGAGAGCCGTGGTACCAAATGACATGACTCCAGTCATTCCACCACGACGACATCCATACCTCTATAGCGATGGGGGTAACGACAACTGTACCACCTAACCCCCTCTCTACGCAAATCCGGACGCACGGACCGCCCATCCTCGACGGCACAGAAGCACACAGAACAAAGCATGACCACAACACGTTGCACCAGCGAATGGAGAGGCCAAAAGCTCAACGCCCATGACGCCTCTGCGCTACAGGGGAAGCTGCTCACACCGGATAAGGAGGAAGATTGCCACGACCGAGGCTATCTTTTTTGTTTTTCTCTTTCGTCTTTTCCTCATTTCACCTTTTTACCACAAATGTAACCCGAGCCTTCCCCTTGAAAACTATAAAAGGGGGAGGCTGGGACACACACCGAAAGGGGGAACAACAGACCACACACACAACACACGCCTCCCCGAAAGAGACCTAGGATCCGTTCCCTCTCTCGAAAGCTTCTAACCCCTACCACTAGCACTCCGGTGCAAGGCAACACGAGCAGCAGCAGAATCCACTGGACGTAGGGCTATTCTTGACCGAACCAGTATACACCCTTATGTCCACTTTGCACACCATCCAGGCCAAGACGCGCAGATACAAATTCACTCGTCGCTCTGCCTAGATCTCTGGTTTTCTAGACACCGATAGCCAGGCTCCTGACTAGCAAATTGATTACATGGGAATGCAAGTATCTCAAGGCCTACATGTAAGAGTAAAAGGAAGCCAAGGAAAATGAGATAAATCCATTTTGATAAAGCATCTATTTTTATATTATTTCAGATATGATTCTGGGTGAGAACCCTATAGTCAAAGAGCAAACTTTTTTCTCTGTATTTCTCATACAAGACATTTAGCTCTTTGTAATTAGAACTGGTTAGTCTCCGCTACAAAATATGTAAAACCAATAAACCACAAGTTGCACATATGCTTCAACTGTGAAATAAAATTAAACATAGCTCTAGTTTCTATTTTATGAGGCATCTTCATTTAGTCTTACAATTATGACTTTAATAGGGGAAAAGATGTACAATAAAGCATATGTTTTCTATACCGGAGTGACCTATTTACAACATCAGTAGTCAGCAGTATAGTAAGTGATAGAATATAAAATGTCAGGTTCACCTTCCTTAAAGGCCCACACAGAAGCCATTGATTCTCAATTATAGCTGAATCTATCTTTACTGTACAGCAACTCAAATCCATTTTAGGTGCTTGAAATTTTTTTAGTAACCGTCCATTCTATATTGATAGTTGCTGTTTCAAAAAAATGGCACCAGTCTGCTTAGGGCCGACAACCTCCTCGCTAGGTCCTGCTTTGCCCATGCTTTCATCTGCTCAGCCTGTGCCTGAACAATTCAGTCCAATACTCAGTGAGAATAGCTGAATACTCCATCCAAAGAATTCGAACCAATGCAGTTCACAGAGAATGTTGTTTAGAGATTGATTGAAAGAAGAAAACTCGAAAAAGTTTGGAAATTGAATCAAATCGAATGGAACTGACCTCAGCCTGCCTCAGCAAGGTTCGAGATATTTCTTTCCCAAGTTAGCAGCAGCAGCGATTTGAAGTAGTATCTAAAAATGAAACTACCGAGCACCTGCATCGCGCCACGTCCTCAGCGTCCTACTGCGCTTGTTGGCACGGTTGCGGCTAGGGATTCCTGAGTAGTCACCGCCATGGTGAACGCACGCGTCCATAACCCGGGATTCCTGAGAGTAGTCACCTCCATGGTCCATAGCCCGAGATCACACAGAAACACCGTCAGATCTGACGATGGAAGAACCAAAACAACTCAGATTCGCGATAGCGTGGTGAAAGAATCAAGATGCCCAAGAGGGGGGGGGGTTGAATTGGGCTTCTCTAAAAATTAATTTGCAAGAATTAAATCCTATAAGCCTAAGTTCAGCCCTAGTGCCTTCTAGTGTTCCTTGTGATTCTACCGGTAAAAAGTTTTGCACCATAAGTTCTAATCCTAATCTAGCATGGCAATTCTAGGAAAGTAAATCAAGCAATGAAAGTAATACAAAAAAGTAAATGCTTGAAAGTAAGGGTTAGGAACACGGCGATGTTTTCCCGAGGTATCGGAGAGTCGCCACTCCCCACTAGTCCTCGTTGGAGCACCCGCGCAAGGGTGTAGCTCCCCCTTGATCCGAGCAAGGATCAAGTGCTCACTATGGGCTGAGTCTTTGACACTCCGTCACGGTGAATCGCCCAAAACCGCTCACAAGATGAGTTGGGTCATCCACAAGCTCGCCGGATGATTACCAAACTCCCAATCACCACCAAGCCGTCTAGGTGATGGCGATCACCAAGAGTAACAAACTAGAACTCTCACTTGACCACAACAAGCCTAATGAGAAGATGGATGCACACTTGCTACTCCCTAGTCACTAATGAGGGATCTCAAACTTTGATTCTCAAATCACTACCCTCACTAGGGCTCTTGCACTCCCTTGCACTTGAAAGGTATTTCTCAGCTGAACAAATGAGCAAGAGGCCTCTAAAAGAGGTGGAGGGGATGTATTTATATACCCCACAGTCAAATCCAATAGTTACCTGCCAAAACAGCAAAACACGTACTGACCGGACGCGCCGGTCGAACGTAACGGTCGAAAAACTGAACGACAACACTAAGTGACCGGACGCACCGATAAGGGATGACCGGACGCGTCCGGTCATGCAAGAACCTTACTGTACTTTGACCTGACGCTTGGTCGCGTCCGATCAGTGATGACCGGACGCGTCAGGTCAGCAAAGTACCTTACTGGAACATGACCGGACGCGTCCGATCATTTCCCAGTCACATCCGATTAGACTTTTACCCTCTGAAACACGTGTCAGACTGATCAACACGTTCGGTCCTCGCAGGGACCGCGTCCAGTCAACCAGGTTGAAAACGCAGTGACTGTTAGTACTGACCGGACGCGTCCAGTCATGACAAAGACCGCGTCCGATCAAGGGTAAACGGCTCAAACGACTTTGAAACGCGACGCAACTTGAACTAAGTTGCTTCCAACTGAACTTTGAGTTTTCCTTGAGCTACCTAGTGCTAAGTTTGACAAGTGTGCACCACACCTAAACAAAAGACTCACCTAGGTCAAGCTACTCGCTCATGCCCCCCTTTATAGTACGACCAAAGGAAAGAAACGAAGATCCTAACGACTATTTCGGATGTACCCCTACACCTTGACATCCGAAACTAACCGTCATTAATCTTGTTGTTGATCCTTTGAAAACCGAAACGATTTCCATCAAAGGGCATGAATACCATAGTGCCCAAAGCAGTTATCAACCCCATGACCTAACTTATCAAAGTTTCTGCAAAACACATGTTAGTCATGGTAATAATGAGTTGTCATCAATTGTCGAAACCAACTCCCGGGGCCTAGATGCTTTCAATCTCCCCTTTTTGGTGATTGATGACAACACTTAGATTCAGAAGATTTAAAAGTTGAGGTTTTCGAACATGCTTGGTTCACATAAGCAAAAAGCAATAAGCACAAGGGGTTAGGAATTGCTTATGTGTTCCAAGCCAACTGAGTGTACTCACAAGATAAAACATGAAGAGTTAGTACACAGAAAACATAGCTCATATGAAATCAGAGTAAGGCACGAAAGCACAACCTTATGAGCTAAAACCAATTAAGTGACATGATATATAATAAAGTCTCACAAGCACACATGTCACAAAATGCAGTGCGAGTAAATAAACATGATGCATGAATATAGCACACAAAGAAAACGAAAACCCTCTATCACCACTCCCCCTGAATCTACTCTCTCTCCCCCTTTGGCATCAAACGCCAAAAGCAAAGCTAAGGATCCGACGGGGGAACAGAAGCTGTCGTGTCGGGTGCCGAGGAGCGTGGAGTGATCACAAACTGTGAAGTATCCTCCTCAGACTCTAAATTGTCAAGCTGACCCTCTGTAGATACACGTGGTAGTGAAGCGGTCTGGGTCTGTAGAGCAGGTGCAGGAACTGAAGATGTAGTAGCAACAATAGGAGCAGTCTCTGTCACCTGAGCCTAAAAAGTACCAACTGTGGGAGGATCTGTCGAGGCAACTGACGACGACACTGTCTTTGTAGTCCCGGTCCCTGACACTGGAAGAGCCACAGTCTCGAAAGCTGACATCCCTGAAGAGATCACAACAGTGGTGTGTGAGGGTGTCGGCTGATCAGTCAACTCGCTGTAGGAGGCACTCAAGTCAGTGAAAAGAGTGCCCGAGAGAAGGTGAGGTCTGGGCTGAGCTGGTGGAGTGAACCCCGTCTGAATAGGAGTGTAGCTCGGGGACTAAAAGGTTTGAGGGACCTGCTGCTAGGAGAGGTAAACTGAAAGCTCGGCTGTCCCTGACTCTGAGGTCCACTGACTGTAGTGCTGGAGCAAGGACAGATGGTGGTGGAGGAACCCCAACAGTGACGAGGTGTCGTAGGAGCTCAAGATACTGCTGTTGGGTGGCTGCCTGCTACCTCTACATCTCAAACTGCTGCCTCTGAAACTCTAGCTGCTACCTTTGGAACTCATCCTGATGAGCCTAAATCTAAGCAAATGCAGCTGCTGTGTCCTGAGCCTATCACTGCATCTGAACCTCCTACCTCTCCTAGGCTTGGGTCAGCCTTTCAAGAATAGCCACCATGGCTGGGTCTGAGCGGGAGGCTGATCCTGAACCACCGGCCTCATGGTCATGAGACCGAGGAGAGCGGTACCGGGGAATGGGCTGGTAATCCTCGTCAGTGCTATCAGTGGCATCATCCTGAACTGGATCAGCTGGCTGAATATCAAGATCTGCAAGCTCGGCCTCAGTAAGACCCTCAACGGTCTCATCCTGCTTAGCTGTTGTCTCTGGAACCTCTAGCCTATGACGCTGTCCTGGCCTAGGTGCCTGCTCTCTGGTCACTGAAGCCCATAACTATCGAATATCATACTCTGAGAATGCAGTGGTGGTATCAGATATCTCAGCTCTAATCTCTGCAGGCAGGTCACACGCAGAGCGAATGATGAAGCAAATCCAGTGTGCATAAGGTAACTGATGGTGACCCTTAAAGCCCTCTGTCAAAGTGTCCTCTATCTCACATAGCATCAGATCCCAAATATCAAACGATGTCTGAGAGATGAGGTGATGAACAACCCAAAGCCGCATACGTGTCAGGCCCTCTCTGTATCGCAGCCTCGGAAGAAGAGTCCGCTTCACAATGGCATCAAGCACTCTGGCAAGGGGTGTCAAGCTAGCAGGTGTACGTCTGGACCCCTCGCCAAACGGCTCACGGAAGCAAGATCTGATCATATCTGTGGGTGGTACTATACCTCCGTGAGGACGTCTCGGTGGTGAAGTCTGTCCGAAGCACAACTGGTGAATCTTCGTCTCTGAAGCAGGGAGTCTGAGAATCTCCCGTACCCTAGTGCTGTACAATCTGCGGTCACGGCCTCGGAATGCAAAGTGTATAAACTCATGAGTAGGGTCAATCCAAAGTGAGGAGTAGAACTCTTTGACCCAAGTCCCACAGTAAGCTCCAGTTCGTCCCAGAAAGTCTGACAAACCAGGTAGAAAGGACAAGTGTGGACGGAGCTGCTCACCAACAACCTCAACTAAATCCTCAAGTCGACAGACTCTCTAAGGTCTGAATGCAATCCCGTTGTCAACATAGGCTCTGTAGAAATCCTCGTGCAGAGGTGTGTAGAAGCCCTCTGAAGCTCAAGGGTCCCACTGAGGTGGGAACCACCGACCAACCTCGACAAACCTGAGAGCCTGTACCTGTCGTGCTGTAGCTCCCCTAAGGTCAAAGTGCTCGACTGGAGGGTGACCTCGAGCCCTAGGAGGTGGATGACCTCCACGACGCTGGCCATCTAGCCTAGGAGTCACCTGAGCACGTGTACGTCCTGAGCGACGACGCGATGGAGTCTGAACAGTCTGCTCCTCTGTCTCCTCTGTGTCCTCTATGGGCTGCTCTACAGGTGGGTCCTATGTCCCCTCTGTGGCCTCAGTACCGAGCTGTCGACCTTCAAGATGAAAGCGACGCTCGCCAATGTGAATCCCACTGCTTCTACCACCTCTCTCTGCACACTCTGTTGCATCAGCGACTGTCTGTGCTATCTCTGCCTTAGTGGGTGTCCTCTTTCTCTTTTTGATAGCTAACTTCTTGCGCTTGCCATGGGCTACCTCTGTCATCCTAGGAGGACTTTCGTCCCCGTCACTCGGTCCACCACCAGCATTCTTGCAGGGAACCATATTGACCAAACCCTATGACTGAGAAAACCCTGATAGTGCAAGATGGTGAACTGACACTCATGAAGCTTGGCCTCAATCTATATCCACAGGCTTGGCCTCGGATTCAAAACTGATCACCTGACACACACAGAGCACCAACAAGACCCTGTATAAAGATGGAATAGATAGAGCTACTATTAAGCATTATATTTTAACTACCAAACAAGCAAGGTCCTTATGAAAGCAAGCATACGAGATAAGAAAAGAATAGATTGCGATAGCTACCTCGGATGAGCGAAACTCCGATGAGAAGGAAAGTGACCTCGACGCGCTAGGGTTCCCCAAAAACAATAGACGAGCGCTGGAGTGCCGAGATAAACAAAGGATGAATTAGAATTTCGCTGGGAATCCATCGGCAAACCCTAATTGAAAGGATCAAGGCAATTAAATCACCTCGCGGGGACGAAATTGCGCGAAAGACCTTTGCCGAAGAACGGCCAGAGAGATGTCAAAGACGTCGCGACCGTTAGGGTTAGGTCGTAGCCCTGGCAGTGGAGGAGCAAAGCTGGCGTGCGGTGGAACAGCGGCTGCATGGGAAGATGAGAAGGTGCGGCAAAGGGTGCGGCTGCGTGACTGCGGCGCGGTTAGCGGCGGCGAGTGGCGCGGCGCGGCAGGAGAGCTTCTAGCTGCGCGACGTGGCTGAGCAGTAGGTGCACGGGAAGGTGCGGACGGCGGCGCTGAGGAGGAGATCGGCTATGGTGGCCCGGCGCAGCTACGGAGGAGGGCGGAGGCACAACGGCATGGCTCGGCTTGGCTGCGGTGAGTAGCGAGCTAGGGCTAGGGTTCGGCGGTGATGGTGGATGAAAAACAGAGATGGCCGAAAAAAGAAAAAATAGATCAGGATGTACGGTTAAAAAGTCTTAGATCCGCTTTTCACGCGATGACCGGAAGCGGTGGAGCAGCGTCCGGTCAGAGTCCAGTAAGCTCCTAGCGTGACCGGACGCGTCCGGTTAGAGATGATCGGACGCTGATAGAGTCCGATCAGAGTTTACTCGGGAACCCAACACGCATGACCGGACGCGGTGGTCACAACGTCGCATCCGGTGCAGCGTCCGGTCACAGATCCTTAAGATCGTCTTCGGGATGACCGGACGCGCTAGTGGTCGCCGGGACCGGACGCAGTGATGAAGCAGCATCGCGTCCGGTCCAGCGTTTGGTCGCTGTAAAGCGCCTTTATTCAATCCAATCTTCGACGCGACTTCTCCCAATCAAGTTCCAATTCAAAGAGACTCAAATAAACACCAATTGGAACCTTATATGAGGGACCTCTCTCAAACCCTCAAGTTTTTCAAAATAATTTGCCTTAGGCTAGTATTCTTTTTAAGAAAATAAGCAATAAACACCCGAGGAGCAACATATGGCCATGCAATAGAGTTTATGAACCCTTGGGAGCGTCAAATGCTCTCTCTATTAATGGACGAACACAGAGGTTGCTCAAAGCAAAATCGAAAAGAAATGACAAAGCAACAACCATGCATATGCAATGCAAAGCGAGAAAGAAAGACTAGGTTGCTTGTCAAGTTTGATCCACGATTAGGGTTCTTCACTCCTCCAAAGGAGGGTTATCGTAACCGTGTTAGACAAGTCCTAGATGCATTGCAGAAATTTAAACAAGACATATGATACAATGCAATGCAAGAGACAACACAAGCTCATTTTTTAAAGTTACTAGAATCAAGCACATTTAGTTCACTTCTCAACCTACAAAAGGTAGCCTCATCTAAAGGTTTAGTGAAGATATCCGCTAATTGATTTTCACTTCTTACACCTTCTAGTGATATATCATTTTTAGCAACATGATCTCTTAGAAAGTGGTGGCGGATATCAATGTGCTTGGTGCGTGAGTGTTGTACCGGATTATTAGCAATTTTAACGGCACTTTCATTGTCACATAAAAGTGGCACCTTTTCAAGAACAACTACATAATCTAGGAGGGTTTGTTTCATGTATAAGATTTATGCACAACAAGCCCCCGCGGCAATGTATTCCGCCTCGGCGGTAGACAAAGCCACACTATTTTGCTTTTTAGATGACCAAGATACTAAAGACCTCCCAAGCAAATGGCACCCTCTGGATGTGCTTTTTCTATCAATTTTGCAACCGGCATAATCCGAATCGGAATAGCCAACTAGTTGGAATCTAGCTCCCTTGAGGTACCAAAGACCAATGCTTGGGGTGTACTTAAGATATCTTAAGATTCTTTTTACGGAACTTAGGTGAGGTTCTTTAGGGCACGCTTGAAAGCGAGCACACATGCACACACTAAACATGATATCGGGCCTAGATGCGGTAAGGTACAATAAGCTACCAATCATAGAACAGTAAAGAGTTTGATCAACCAGTTTACCTCCCTCATCTAGGTCAAGATGTCCATTAGATGGCATTGGGGTCTTGATTGGCTTACACTCTTCCATCTTGAATCTCTTGAGAAGATCCTTGGTATACTTTTCTTGAGAGATGAAAATCCCTTCTCTCATTTGCTTGACTTGAAAACCAAGGAAGAATGTTAGCTCACCAATCATAGACATCTCGAACTCCTTCGACATCAATTCACCAAATTCCTTGCAATAATCTTCATTTGTTGATCCGAAGATGATATCATCAACATAGACTTGACAAATGAAGATCTCCCCATTTAGCTTCTTGGTGAATAGTGTGGTGTCGACCTTCCCAATAGTGAAGCCCTTCTCAATGAGGAAGTCCCGGAGGCGCTCATACCATGCTCTAGGGGCTTACTTGAGCCCATATAACGCCTTGGACAACCTATAAACATGATTAGGATATCTAGGGTCTTCAAACCCAGGAGGTTATTCAACATAGACTAGTTCATTTATGAAGCCATTTAAAAAAGCACTTTTCACATCCATTTGATATAGTTTCATTTCATGATGCGATGCATATGCAAGAAGGATACGAATGGCTTCAAGTCTTGCAACGGGTGCAAAGGTCTCTCCAAAATCAAGACCTTCAACTTGAGAGAACCCCTTTGCAACTAGTCTTGCCTTGTTTCTCACTACTACGCCTTGGTCATCTTGCTTGTTGCGGAACACCCACTTGGTTCTAATGACTCTTGCACCTTTTGGATGCTCTTCAAGTGTTCAAACTTGATTGCGGGTGAAGTTATTCAATTCTTCGTGCATAGCATTCACCCAATCCGGATCTTGAAGAGCTTTTTCTACATTCTTAGGTTCAAGACAAGAGACAAAAGAGTGATGTTCAACAAAAGAAGCAAGCTTTTGAGATCGAGTCATTACACCCTTTGTAGGACTTCCTATGATAAGATCTTGTGGATGTGCTTGAAGTAGAGGTGAGTTTCTTCTATCAACCACTTGAGGAGATGGTTGGGGAGCATCAACATCTTGAGCTTGTGCCTCGGCTTGTTCATAAAAGACATGAGTGTCTTCATTTTTAACTCTCTCATCCTTATCATCATCTTGAGGCACATGTGATGAAGATGGTGGATTGACAATTTGTACATCGTCTTCATCATCTTTAGGATTGATGTCTCCCACCGGCATGTTCTTCATTGCCTCCCTCAATGGTTCATCACCTACATCATCACAATTCTCAATTGCTCCTTGGGAGCCGTTAGATTCATCAAATTCCACATCATATGTTTCTTCAACCAAACTGGTGGCATGGTTAAATACTATATATGCTTTGGACTTTGATGAGTAACCAACAAGAAAGCCAATATCACAACGTCTTTAAAACTTCCCTAGGTGTTGACACTTTTTGTAGATATAGCATTTGCAACCAAACACCTGGAAGAATGAGATATCCGGCTTCTTCCCATTTAGCAACTCATAGGGGGTCTTGCCAAGAAACTTTTGTAGGAAGAGGCGATTTGAAGCATAGCATGCGGTGTTAATTGCCTCGGCCCATAATTTTTCTGGTGTATTATACTCATCTAGTATTGTTCTTGCAAGGGTGATCAAAGTCCGGTTCTTTCTCTCAACTACACCATTTTGTTGAGGAGTGTAGGTTGATGAAACTTCATGCTTGATTCCAATCTCATCATAATAAGCTTCAATGTTTGTGTTGTCAAACTCTTTGCCATTGTCACTTCTAATCTTCTTTATCTTGACTTCAAATTCATTTTGAGCGCTCTTTGCAAACTTCTTGAAGCAATTTGCCACTTCAGATTTGTCATGAAGAAAGAAAGTCCAAGTGTATCTTGAGTAGTCATCCATAATCACTAGACAATAGAGATTCCCACCCAAGCTCTTGTAAGTTGTAGGACCAAACAAATCCATGTGTAGAAGTTCTAACACTCTTGATGTTGACATGTAGGCTTTGGTTGGATGAGTATTTGCAACTTGTTTGCCGGCTTGACATGCACTACAAGGTTTGTCCTTCTCAAACTTGACATCCTTTAAGCCTTTTACTAATTCTTTCTTCAATATCTTGTTGAGAGTGTTCATTCTAACATGAGCAAGTCTCCTATACCAAAGCCATCCAAGTGTAGTTTTGGTGAACAAACATGTCATCAAGTTTGCATCTTCGGAGGTGAAGTCAACGAGATAGAGATTATTGTATCTAAAGCCTTTAAAAATAATTTGCTTGTCATCTATCTTTGTAACTATCACTTTATTAGGAGTGAATAAGCATTGGTAGCCAAGGTTACAAAGTTGCCCAACGGATAGTAAGTTGAAACTCAAAGAAGCAACATAGAGCACATTTGAAAGAGAGTGATCATTTGATATTGCAATCTTGCCTATACCCTTGACTTTGCTCTTAGAATTGTTCACAAATGTGATCTTCTCTTGACATACCCCATTCTCTTCAAGTGAGGTGAACATACGAGGGTCACCGGTCATATATTGAGTGCAACCACTATCAATAACCCAATAAGATCCACCGGTCTTGTAGTTCACCTACACATAAGAGATCAAGCTTTTTGTTTAGGGACCCAAACTTGAGAGGGACCCTTGACTTTCTCAACTAGTGACTTGGCAACCCATATTTTCTTAGGCCTATTCTTGTTAGGGGGACACAAGAACATGACTTTCATCTTTCCAATTTAATCTTTTCTAAGCATGTAATGAGCATTGAAAGTAAAGGGTCTATCATGCTTGGGCAAGGGTTGTGGTGGTGGATTTTTGCACTCATGAGCAAAATGACCTTCTCGTCCACACTTAACACATCTCTTTGGCTTGGGCTTTGACTTGCTTTGTTGTTGTTGAGCTTTAGCCTTCTTCTCTTGATTTCCCAAGTAACCAATGCCACTTCTATCCATCTTCATGACAGTGTTCATGAGTAGCTCACTTTGCAAATGTTGGCCTTTTGTGAACTTGCTTAGGCCGGTCTTGAGATGCTCTTTCTCTTGCTTGAGCTTTTTGTTCTCTTCAATAAGTGACTCATTTGATGTTTGCTTTTAAGAGCCATCAACTTCTTGTTCTCATTTCTAAGCATCTCATTTTCACTCTTGAGCTTGGCATAATCATCATAGTTGTCGGACTCAATCACATTCTTGTCTTTGCCACTAGAGCCTTGCTCAATGCTCTCAATAATCAAGTCATCACATGATGTAGCTATATCAATCTTAACAACTTGGTTAGTAGCATCATGTGTCTCAAGAGAAAGCTCATTAGCAACAATAAGACTATCATAATTGATTTTCAATGTAGTATATTTGTCTTTTAGCAAGTTGTGCCTAGTGTTGAGCTCATCATGCTTCTTCTCAAGTTTATCATGTTCATCTCTAAGCTCTTTGTTAGAAGTTTTGAGCTCCTTGAGAGTAGAAGACATAATTTCATTTTGATCTTTGAGCTCATCACTAGTCTTATGTGCATTCTCAAGCTTAGATGAGAGTGAGTCATTTTCATTTTGGAGCTCATCATTTTCATTTCTAGTTTTTATGATTTTAGAGTATTTGTTTAATAATTTTACAAGTTCATCATAAGAAGGTGCATCATATTCATCATCACTATCACTATCATCATCATCACTCTCATTGTTTTGTACCTTTCGTTCACCCTTGGCCATAAGGCATGGGTGAGAAGTAGACGATGATGGTGAAGGTGGCGGTGAAGGTGGTGATGAAGATGTCGGTGAAGATGATGATGACCCAATCACAAATGCGGTGACCTTCTCTTTCTCATTGTCACTCTCATCGCCGGAGGACTCACATGATGATTCAATATCGGTGAGCCAATCACCAACAATGTAAGCTTTGCCTCCCTTCTTCTTCTTGTGAAAATCTTTTCTCTTGCCATCCTTCTTTTTGTATGGCTTGTTCTTCTTATTCTCATCTTCTTCATCACTTGAATCATTTTTCTTGCCCTTGTTCTTGTTCTTGTACTTGTCTTTTGGAGGCTTAGGGCATTGATGAGCTAAGTGGCCAAGTTCACCATAATTGTAGCAATCCATCTCGGATATAGGCTTCCTTTTGCTACTTGTGAAGAACTTCTTCTTCTTGCCATCGAACATGATGCCACTCTTGTTGAGCTTCTTTAGCATCTTGGTGGTCTTTCTCACCATGAGTGCAAGCGATGCATCATCAACATCACTTTTACTTGAGCTTTCTTGCACCATCATGGCTTGGCCCTTCTTCTTTTTCTTGTCATGGCTAGCTTTGAAGGCCAAGTCCTTCTTGGAAGACAATGAGCCCTCTTCTAGAGTAATGTGCATGTACATCTCATGTGCATTGATCTTTCCCAATACTTGTGTCGGTGTTATGGTGGAGAGATCACTTTGGTGAAGCACGGTGACAATGTGACCATACTTCTCAATGGGAAGAACGCTCAAGATTCTCCTTGTAACATCCGATTGACTCATTTGAGTGAGCCCAAGAGCATTGAGATACTCTACAAGAACATTCAATCGAGTGTATATTTCATTAGCTCTTTCTTTGGGAAGCATCTCAAAAGAGTTAATTTTCTTCAAAGCAATGTGATAGCGTTCCTCACGCTCACTCTTGGTTCCCTCATGGAGAGCACAAAGGTTTTCCCACAATTCATGAGCGTTTTTGGCATTACGCACACAATTGAAGATATCCTTGCCTAGGCCCCGGTAGAGTGCATTTTTTGTCTTTGCATTCCACCGGTCGTACTTCTCCTCGTCACCACTTGGGTTGGCGGGATCCTTGATAGCGGGAAGCCCTTCAGTTGTGGCTCTAAGGCACCCAACATCTATGGCTTCGAGGTACGCCTTCATACAAATTTTCCAATATAGAAAATCGTCTCCCTCAAAGGTGAGAGGTGGTCCTTCCCCATTAGACATCTTGCTCTAGGCGGTGAAGCCTAAATAAGGAGCAACTCGGCTCCGATACCAATTAAAAGGATCAAGATGCCCAAGAGGGGGGTGAATTGGGCTTCTCTAAAAATTAATTTGCAAGAATTAAATTCTATAAACCAAAGTTCACCCCTAGTGCCTTGTAGTGTTCCTTGTGATTCTACTGGTAAAAAGTTTTGCACCCTAAGTTCCAATCCTAGTCTAGCATGGCAATTCTAGGAAAGTAAATCAAGCAATAAAAGTAATACAAGAAAGTAAATGCTTGAAAGTAAGGGTTAGGAACACGACGATGTTTTCCCGAGGTATCGGAGAGTCACCACTCCCCACTAGTCCTCGTTGGAGCACCCGCGCAAGGGTGTAGCTCCCCCTTGATCCGAGCAAGGATCAAGTGCTCACTACGGGCTGATTCTTTGACACTGCATCGCGGTGAATCGCCCAAAACCGCTCACAAGATGAGTTGGGTCATCCACAAGCTCGCCGGATGATCACCAAACTCCCAATCACCACCAAGCCGTCTAGGTGATGGCGATCACCAAGAGTAACAAACTAGAACTCTCACTTGACCACAACAAGCCTAATGAGAAGATAGATGCACACTTGCTACTCCCTAGTCACTAATGAGGGATCTTAAACTTTGATTCTCAAATCACTACCCTCACTAGGGCTCTTGCACTCCCTTGCATTTGAAAGGTGTTTCTCAGCTGAACAAATGAGCAAGAGACCTCTAAAAGAGGCGGAGGGGATGTATTTATACACCCACAGTGAAATCCAACCGTTACCTGCCAAAACAGCAAAACACGCACTGACCGGACGCGCCGGTCGACGTGACCGGACGCGCCGGTCGAACGTAACGGTCGAAAAACTGAACGACAACGCTGAGTGACCGGACACACCGATCAGGGATAACCGGACGCGTCCGGTCGTGCAATAACCTTACTGTACTTTGACCTGACGCTCGGTCGCGTCCGATCAGTGATGACCGGACGAGTCAGGTCAGCAAAGTACCTTACTGGAACGTGACCGGACGCGTCTGATCATTTCCCAGTCGCGTCCGATTAGACTTTTACCCTCTGAAACACGTGTCAGACTGATCAACGTGTCCGGTCCTCACAGGGACCGCGTCCGATCAACCAGGTTGAAAACGCAGTGACTGTTAGTCATGACCGGACGCGTCCGGTCATGACAGAGACCGCATCCGGTCAAGGGTAAACGGCTCAAATGACTTCAAAACGCGATACAACTTGAACCAAGTTGCTTTCAACTGAACTTTGAGTTTTCCTTGAGCTACCTAGTGCTAAGTTTGACAAGTGTGCACCACACCTAAACAAAAGACTCACCTAGGTCAAGCTACTCGCTCATGCCCCCCTTTATAGTACGGTCAAAGGAAAGAAACGAAGATCCTAACGACTATTCTAGATGTACCCCTACACCTTGACATCCGAAACTAACCGTCCTTAATCTTGTCGTTGATCCTTTGAAAACCGAAACGATTTCCATCAAAGGGGCATGAATATCATAGTGTCCAAAACAGTTATCAACCCCATGACCTAACTTATCAAAGTTTCTGCAAAACACACGTTAGTCATGGTAATAATGCGTTGTCATCAATTGCCGAAACCAACTCTCAGGGCCTAGATGCTTTCACGTGGATTGATTTGATTACCTGTACTTGCTGCTGCGCGTTGACGATGCCCTTGGACAGCGGCAGCACCCGCCCGGCTGCCTGAGCTGCTCCTGCAGCCGCTCTTTCCCCCGCTCGACGCCCTCGACCGCCCACCTCCTGCTGCCGACGGCCTCCTCCACGCGAGCATGCTGGAGGCCCCACCTAAAGACATCACAAAACCTGAGGATTTGTCCTCCTGGAACGAAACATTGATTTTGGATTTGCCAATAACATAGAAAACTAGATATATAGTGTGGTTTCTCTCTGTCATACCTGCTTTGTGGATCGATGTAGCCCTGCTCGAGGAAGAAGCTTCATCATCACAAATCCAATGCCCAGGCTGCAGTTCATTCATGTTGGGAGGCCACACCATCCTTCGTGGATCCACTGCCAGCATGCCAAAGAGCCACGCTGCCGCCACCAAGGTCACCATGGACGCACACAGAGGGGAACCATGCTGCTCTTAACGACTGTGCCTAGCTCCCATGGATCAGCCGCCGGGGACGCCACGCTGCTGATGAAGGGGATGGCACCGTCGTTGCCGCACAGGTCGTGGGACGGGTGCTGCTGCTGCTTCGTGGGAGAGGAGGCGACTGTGTGGGCGTGTGCGTGATTGGAGCAGGATCGCGGAGGGGATGGATCGCGAGATTGGTCCCACCTGTCGGCGCATCGGTTTTTTTGACTCCCGGGATTGCAAGAGACGGGCGTAGGAGCGAGGGGTGCGGCATCGGAGGCAGGACGATGGACCCACGTTGGAACGTTGCACCAAAACGGTGTCCACTCTTTAGTCTTTTTAGTTGTGATGATGAGAGAGATGAGAGATGAGAGACTAGAGCAGTTTTGGTATGATTTGTTTTTTTGCTTTAGGAATCATTTGAATTGCTTTTTTTAGCAACAGGAATCATTTGAATTGCTGTTTTGGAGTTTGTAACTACGAAAAAAAATTCCTTCTTCTTAGTTCTTACTCGTTGCGCCAACTTCTGTTCGGCCTACTTCTGTGAGCCTCACGGGCTTAAGCCCGTTTCCACTCTGTCCATCAGAACGAACCTGTCCTGCTGTGGACCATAGCCCAACAAGCAGTCCAGCAGCACGACACTAGCCAGCTGCCGGCCTGTTCGTGTTCAACTCCCCAACGAAATCAGCAGGACACCGACGCCAGGAAAAAGAAAAAAAATCAGTGGGGATCGACTTTGTCGTAGAATAATCATGAGCACCTATCCTAGATTCATAGAATCACGACACCTGTCCATATGCATACGTATAGAACAGTTGTTTAAATTTAGGATAAACAGTTGAAATGAAAATTTTTAATTCTCTTATGCGTCTGATGTATGTGTATAGACACGTATTGCGAATCCATCACGATGCCCATGATTATCACATAAGGATTGTCGGTACCAAAAGTACGGGGGTACCCATACCCATCGCTAGTAAAAAACTAAAACGACTGAAACCGCAATAAAAGGCAGCCCGCCTCGACCGCGCATCCTGTCCGCCTCGTACGAGGCCCGCTCGACGGGGCGCCTCGACCGCGCTCCGGCTCCGACTCGTACGAGGCCCGCTCGACGGGGCGCCTCGACCGCGCCCCATCCCGTACAGCAAGCTACCTCGACGGCGCTCCGACCCGCGCGAAGCTCGTCCGCCCACTGGGAAAAATTCCGACTCGCGTGAGCCCGGATCGAGCGCCTCGACTCCTTCTCTTTACCTACCCCAGGACAAAAGCCATAGCATTTAATGTGGTTACCTACTATCACCTACCGGCATGGCTGCGACCAGGATCGACGTGGGAACAATGCCCGTGTCAGGTCTCACTGTTTTACCACCCATCCCATGATGGGAGGTGAAACCCGTCACTATACCCACCTTACCGCGCACTGTTTACCATCGATCACCCTCGAGGGAGGATAAGACAAGGCACGTTCTCCGCAATCTCGGGGATTCGGCCTTATCCATCCGGTCTCGACCCGGCATCGACCCAACCTCGACGCTCGGCACAGTTCAACGGCAAGGGAAGGACGGTATGGCACGGCGCTCCGGGTCATTTCGCCGTCTCGTCTCCCACAACGCCATGGTGTCCAGGGATGGCCGGCCATTCCCAGGGCACGTCGCTACAGTCAACTCAACAGGAATCGACCAAACATCACCTCAAGGCTCCCTGTCGTCCTAGCCTCCTCTCGCCCTATAAAAGGGCAGGCCAGGGTTCTACGAGAGGGGGAGAAACGAAGCACCCGATCGGACAACAACAGACAACGAAGAAAAACAAGAGATCGATACCTCAAGCAACGACCCTTGTCCTTTTTTCCTCTCTTTGAGACTTGGGCTCGACGCCCTCTCTCGCATGCTTGTAACCCCTACACGAGCACTTCGGTGCAAGGAAATACAAACTTCTTTCCCCCCCGCTGGACGTAGGGCCTTTTTTTGCCCGAACCAGGATAAACCCCCGTATGTTCTTCTTGCATCACCATCCAGGAAAGAGACACGCAACATTTACTCGTTGGTTTAGGACCCCCTCGGGTCCGAACACCGACAGTTGGCGCGCCAGGTAGGGGGTCGCTGCGTGCCAAACGTCGCTTTCTCGCCTTTTTTCCTGGATGGCTGACCCCGAACGCCCTATTCCGTTGGCCACGGTGATCTGGTTCGGGAGTTTGGAGTTCATGTCGCTTGGCCATGGCTACGATATGGTCCTACTTCCCCCCAGGCACCCATCCGACGAGGACTACGAGCTCTCCCAGCCCGGGGGAGCAATCCGCCGGCACCGTCGCTCTAGGCGGGCGCGGGCCGCCCGATGACGACGAGCCCGGCACAACCACCGTCTTCACCTCGCGGAGGGCGATGGGGTCCCCCGGTCCGGCACCCCCCAGCCAGGCGCCAGCCTAGACCTCCTTGTGGAAGGTTTGGGAAGGACGAGCTTGACTGAGGGTAACATGCCAACGGGGAATCCCGCCGCTCCCCCGTCCGGTGAGACACCACTGTCCGGAGCATCCATTTCGGCACGGACAGCAACATATCCATCACCATTCCCGTTTGGGCTAGACTCGGCTGCCCGGGTGTACACATCTTTCGTGAGCACTCGCATGAGTGCTTATGAGGAACTCCCCGGGCACCATCTACGCTCCACTCTGGACCTCGTTGCATCCACACCGGCCTCTGATTGTCTGGACTCTACGGAAACACCAGACACAGAGCCCCATGTGACTGCTTCTCAACGTCGCAATCCCAGTGACGATTTGCAACGGCCACACATTCCCCCGTCATACTACTACTTTAGCGCTCCTGACTCTGACTCAGCTGACGACACATATGATCCGACCCGTGAATGCTTCAACATCGACGTTGAAAGCACTTCGGAATCAGAGAACGAAGAGCCAGTCGAAGGAAGGTACACGCCACCCCATGTCGAGCTTCCTGCTGAGCGAGACGATCCTCAGTTCCTTGCGGATCAAGGAGCGCAGCTCGAGCAGATTCGTGAGTTGCAGGACAGGCTTGACAAGGAACGGGAAAACCTGGGCCTACTCCAACAAACCCTCGAGCGTGACAGTGCGGAACGCGCACTTGGCGGGAGAGCTCGCGAAAGAGCTCGTGACGTCAACCGTCGCATCGACGAGGACCGGATGGTCGACCCCCGGTTTTCGCTCGAGCCAGCCAGAACATCGTCGCCGCCGCCATGCTTCTCCGCAACATGCCCGAGCCGTCAAACCCCGACGCCCGTCGGGCTCGGGATGAAATC
The DNA here is from genome assembly GCA_038087645.1 of Saccharum hybrid cultivar R570. Lineage (NCBI taxonomy): Eukaryota > Viridiplantae > Streptophyta > Magnoliopsida > Poales > Poaceae > Saccharum > Saccharum hybrid cultivar. The sequence goes on along the minus strand of JAQSUU010000606.1, from coordinate 2,357,642 downwards.
CGAGAACTCCTTGAGATCGCCGCCATGCAGCAGGCCGAGAGCTCTGCCTCGAGGCGACGCGAGGCAGCCTCGGAGCGGATCATCGAGCCCTCCCGACAGGAGAGAGAGGCCTCGGTTCACCCCGAGCCTGCCCGGCGAAACCGGGTAGCTCCGGCCCCTGAGCTCACCACCAACGACCACGAGCCTCGAGACACCCGTGGCAACATCGTCGAGCGCCGCACGCGCAAGCACGGTGACGGCGTGGCTCGAGGCTACCATGTCAACAGGGGCGGACGCTACGACAGTTCGGAAGATCAAAGCCCTTCACCCGAGCCTCCGGGTCCTCGGGTCTTCAGTAAGGCTATCCGTGAGACGGTGCTCCCGACTCGGTTTCGCTCCCCCACGACTCTCACCAAGTACAACGGCGAAACCAAACCCGAACTTTGGCTCGCCGATTTCCGCTTGGCGTGTCAGCTAGGCGGGGCCACCGACGACCGGGTCATCATTCGACAACTCCCCCTGTTCCTCTCCGACACCGCTCGAGCCTGGCTCGAGGATCTCCCACCTCGACAGATCCACGACTGGGATGATCTCGTGAGGGTGTTTGAGGGAAATTTCAAGGGGACCTACATGCGCCCCGGCAACTCGTGGGACCTCCGGAGCTGCAAGCAGAAACCAGGTGAATCCCTCCGGGATTACATCCGGCGCTTCTCCCGGCAGCGTACCGAACTCCCCAACGTCACTGACTCCGATGTAATTATGGCCTTCCTCTCCGGCACCACCTGTAAAGAGTTGGTCCGAGAATTGGGCCGTAACACTCCACTCATTGCCAACGGGTTAATGGACATTGTCACCAACTTCGCCGCCGGCGAGGAGGCGGTTGGTGCAATCTTTGGTGGCGACCCGGAGAGGGGGGAGCAGAAGGTCGACGATCCCGCGAGCTCCACCCGGGGCTCCAAGAGAAACAACCGCAAGAAGAAGAAAGGCCAGCAGGGCAAGCTCGAGGCCCCGGCCGACGAGCTCGTCGCTGCTACCGAGCACAAAAAGCCTCGAGGCCCCCCCGGCGAGGGCGTCTTCGACAAAATGCTCAAAGAACCGTGTCCCTACCACAAGGGACTTACTAACCATAACCTCAAGGACTGTCATATGCTTCACAGGTACTTTAGGGGTGCCGGCGTCAAGAAGGACGACAAGAAGGAGGACCCTAAAGGCGACGACAAGGACGGGGAATTCCCCGAGATCCACGACTGCTTCATGATCTACGGAGGGCCCTCGACCTGCCTCTCGGCGCGCCAGCGCAAGCGAGAACGGCGCGAGGTTTTCTCCGTACAAACGGTAGTCCCCCGCTTCCTTGATTGGTCTGCGGTGGCCATCACCTTCGACCGTGACGACCACCCAGACCACATCCCCAACCCAGGAGTCTATCCGCTCGTTGTTGATCCCGTCATCGCCAACACACGCCTCACCAAGGTGCTCATGGATGGCGGAAGCAGCCTCAACATCATCTACTCCCAGACCCTCGACCTTCTGGGGTCGAGAGAGCGCGCCTCCAACCTAGCGTCGGGGGCTTCCACGGAGTCATGCCAGGGAAACGGGCGGAACCCCTTGGACGGGTCGATCTGCCCGTTTGTTTTGGCACACCGGCCAACTTCCGAAAGGAGACTCTCACTTTTGAAGTGGTCGGATTCCGTGGAACGTACCACGCTATCCTGGGACACCCATGCTACGCCAGGTTCATGGCGATCCCGAACTACACCTACCTCAAGCTCAAAATGCCGGGTCCAAACGGTGTCATCACTGTAGGGCCCTCGTATGAACATGCCTACGAGTGCGACGTCGAGTGCGTCGAGCACGGCGAGGCTGTTTTGGAGTCGGCGATCTTGGCGCAGACCTCGACGGTCTCGCCAATGCGATTCCCGACCCAAAACGCCATGCCGGCAGCTTCGAGCCCGCCGAAGATATCAAACTCGTACCCCTAGACCCCGCAAGCTCCGATACTACTTCGAGGGTTACCCGATTACTGTGGTTTCTTCTTTCCCCTTGGGAGAGATAGCCCAGAACCGGGAAGCCTCGGGTAGGGTTGCCAAATGGGCAGTCGAACTCATGGGCGAGACCTTGTCCTATGCGCCGCGAAAAGCTATCAAGTCATAGGTGTTAGCAGATTTCCTGGCTGAGTGGACCGACACCCAACTCCCCCCTGCATAGCTTCAGGTGGAGCTGTGGACCATGTACTTCGATGGGTCGCTGATGAAAACGGGAGCAGGCGCGGGCTTGCTCTTCGTCTCACCCCTCGGGGTTCACATGCGCTACGTCATCCAGCTTCATTTTCCTGCGTCTAACAACGTCGCCGAATACGAGGCGCTCGTCACGGGATTAAGAATCGTCGTCGAACTCGGGGTCCGACACCTTGACGTTCGAGGCGACTCCCAACTCATGATCAATCAGGTCATGAAGAGCTCGAGCTGCCGTGACCCCAAGATGGAAGCCTACTGTCAAGAAGTACGGTGCCTCGAGGACAAGTTTCACGGCCTCGAGCTCAACCACATCGCGCGCAGGTACAATGAGGCCGCCGATGAACTGGCAAAAATCGCGTCCAGTCGAGCTACGGTTCCACCAGACGTTTTTGCAAAAGACCTTCAGCAGCCGTCCGTTGACCTCGGGCCAGACGGAGGGGTTGACGGGACGTCACTCGACCCTCCACCTGAGGCAGAAGCCCCCTCGACCGGGGCAGAAGCCATGCAGGTGGAAGACTCGACCCCGCCGTCTGACCTCGAGCCTGACTGGCGCGTCCCGTACCTCGACTACCTTATCCGAGGGGACCTCCCCTCGGGTAAGACCGAGGCTCGACGGATCGCGCGCCGGGCCAAAACCTTTGTGATCATGGGCGACAGCGGAGAGCTCTACCGCCGTAGCCCTACTGGTATCCTCCAACGATGCATCTCAAATGAGCAAGGCAGGAACCTGCTCGGCGATCTCCACTCGGGGGCTTGCGGTCACCACGCAGCACCTCAAACCCTCGTCGGAAACGCCTTTCGACAAGGATTCTATTGGCCGACCACGGTCTCCGACGCTGTCAAGCTAGTACGCTCCTGCAAGGGTTGTCAGTACTATGCGAGACGAACCCATCTTCCAGCACATGCCCTGCAAACTATCCCCATCACATGGCCGTTTACTGTTTGGGGGCTCGACCTTGTTGGACCATTGAAAAGGGCAGCTGGCGGCTTCACCCACTTGCTCGTCGCAATCGACAAATTCTCCAAGTGGATCGAGGCCCGTCCAATCACCAGCATCAGGTCCGAGCAAGCTGTGCTATTCTTCACCGGCATTATTCATCGCTTCGGGGTCCCTAACTGTATCATCACAGACAATGGCACCCAGTTCACTGGCAAAAAGTTTTTGGATTTCTACGACAGCCACCACATCCGAGTGCTCTGGTCAGCCGTGGCCCATCCAAAAACAAACGGTCAGGTGGAACGTGCCAATGGTATGGTCCTACAAGGCCTGAAACCCAGAATCTTTGACAAACTAAATAAACATGGCAAAAGATGGGCTGCCGAGCTACCCTCGGTCCTGTGGAGCCTAAGAACAACGCCGAGTCGAGCCATGGGGTTCACTCCGTTCTTCTTAGTCTACGGGTCTGAGGCTATGCTCCCAACTGATATAGAATACGGATCCCCAAGGTTGAAGGCCTACAACGAAAGAAATAACGACGCCACAAGACGGGACGCCCTCGACCAGCTCGAGGAAGCCCGAGATGTGGCTCTGTTGCATTCTGCCAGGTACCAGCAGGATCTCCGACGCTACCACGACAGACACGTCCGCAAGCGTGACCTCAACATCGGCGACTTGGTGCTACGGCGGAACCAGAACACCAAGGGACGGCACAAGCTCACGCCACCATGGGAAGGGCCGTACATCATCGCAGAAGTACTAAAGCCGGGCACCTACAAGCTATCCAACGAGAAGGGCGAAATCCTCACCAACGCTTGGAACATTGAACAGCTATGTCGCTTCTTTCCTTAAAAAGCCTCGAGGCTCTGTATTTTCTTTTTAGTCAATAAAGAATACAACGATGTTCAAACTTTCATTTTACAGTGAGGAAGGATCGACTCTGCACTCCCAGAATCGACCCTCCCTCGGGGGCTACAAGGGGGGAACCCCCCAGTCCCCGAAAAAACTTATGCTCTTTTTTAAATTTAAGAACCACTTCTTAGATCGACTTCGCTGCAAGAGCACCCTAAGGTTCGAAAGGGCTCCCGAGTCAGGAGTATCACCTATGCCTCCGAGGCTACGGTACCTCCACTCACCCCTTACGCCTTTTAGAGGTGCGACTTCACGCTAAGGAGATCTAAATAACGGTTCCTAACTTTGAAAAAGAACGTACCCCCTGTCGCTTATATCAGGCTCTCACACGATTTACAAGGTCGCAACATCACCCTGAAGCTCGAGGGCGGTCGAGCCGTGAGATCACTTACGCCCCCGAGGCTACGGTACCTCCACTCGCTCCCTTACGCCAAAGGATGCAGCTGCGTGCTAAGTAAATCACGCGAGAACACGATCCAAGCGATAAAGGGAAGAAAAGCTCGAATAAAACTAAATCAACCATGAACCGGTTTATGTTTCGAGTTTTTAGGCCTTCGAGGCCACCATGATCAAAATTCAAAATGCTAACTTATTACATGGGCCTTCATGCCCAGATTTGGCTCACAGGCCCTCATCGTCATTAGGCGGAACCACCTCGGCTTCAAAAAGCGAGGCCATACGGCTTCTAGGCTCTTCGGCGGCTTCAATCAGCTCCACACAGGCATCCTCGTTCTCCTCGTCTGTCCGGTCCGGGTCTGTGATAAAGCCCTCAGCGACGAGCTTCATGTCGAACACAAACCCTGAACGGACGACGGCCAGTGCCCTCTTCACGCCGTGATGGAGGCCGTCCCGTATCTTCTCCCGGGCAAGGCGGCCCAGCGCCACCATCCGACGGACGAAGGAGTTCCCCGGAACATCTTCCCCGGTGTCGGCGTCGGGCTCGACCCCTAGGCCGTCACACACGGTGGTGATCGCGCCCTGGAGCAGTTGGGTCCTCCGGATCTCGGCTTCGAGGAGGCTCTGGAAGGAGTTGGCAGAGGATTGGGCCTCTTGGTTCCCCCTCTCCAGCTCTGAAAAACGACGAACAGATTAATACCCAACGCAAGGCCCTCCACATCGTAGCCGTAACAATCACACTTACCCTCGATATGGGTCTGCAGGCCCACGACCTCGTCGCGAAGCCCCCGCACGTTCGCTCGAGCCCCAGGAGGGCGTTGTCCTTGTCACTGATGGTCGCCTTTAGCGCCTCGATCTCCTGCTGAGCAGACTCGAGAGCTGCGTCCTTCTCTTGGACGGTTCCCTTCAGCGTCATGACCTCGTCCTTCAGAGCATCAGAACGAGCGGTGGCCCGCTCGACCTCGACGTTGAGGGTATCACGCTGACGGCTAACCTGGGAGACATTCTCCTTGAGCTCCTTCACCCATCTCGACAGGGGCTCGAGATCCCCGCGGGCCTGGGCAGCCTCCCCCCGAACCTTGTCCATGCCAGTGCGCATCATGGCCTCGGCCGCCCACGCCTGCATCGCTTCCTCTTTCACCACCGCGTAGGCGACGCGCAGCTCAGCCATTTCGGCGTTCCGATCGGAAAGCCATTTCTGGGCCGCCTCGGCCAAGACCCGTTGCTGAGACAGCGCGGCCCACACGCCACTCTCATCCCGGATGAAGAGTGACTTGCGGCGGGAGTGCTCCTTCAGCTCCTGAACGCAATCCGAAAAAACCAAAAAGGTTAAAAAGCTGAGGGAAAAAGACACCAAGAAAACCACGGAAAAAGCCGACGGGTCTATCGTACCTCGGTGGCATCCCCCATACTCCGCACGGCACCAGACGCCACTCGGAGCAACCGATCAAGGTGCCGGCGGACGCCCTCGAGGTACTCCCATCGGTGCACTTCATCTTTGTCGTTCAGGACGAAGATGGGCTCGGCGTCGGGGTTCGCGGCGTCCCTAAACTGGAGCGACGCCCCCCACCTCGGTATCTCCGCCTCTGCCCGCGCTATCGCCAGTGCGGCGATGTCGGGCCATGACGACAACGACCCAGCCGGGGCGTCTCCCGGTCCCGCGGAAGGACCGGCCTCGCCCGCAGTTTCCGCCTCTCCGACGGCCGTCGAGGCACCGGCCTGATCCACGACCTCGCCCCCCTCGACCCCCATCACTTGTTTCCCTTTGTCCAGGGGGGTGTCGTCGGGGGGAAGGTCCACGGCCATGGGTGCCCGCCCCCTAGGGGAACTGGCCCCTCAACCGCCGGCGCCTTCGGAGCCGGCGCCTCGACCAAAGACGGCTCCGGTACCCGCGCCTCGACCGTAGGCGCCCCCGGAGCCGGCGCCTCTTCTTCCGGCGCTCCGGTCAGGGGCTCGACCGCCCCGCCCTCCACCATACCTGCTGGCTCGGCCAACGGGTCTTGTTGCGACGGCGACCCGCCCGCCAGGGCCGCCTCCTGCCCCGACACCGATGCGACCTCCTCCATGGTCATGTTAGCCCCTGCCCGCTCCGCGCCGCGGACGGGTGCCTCGCCCGTCGCGACCTCGACGGCAGCCTCGGCCGTCGCTGACGACCTGGGCCCCGCCTCGACCGCACCGGGCGCCACCATCTTCGCCGGTTCGGACCCCTCCATGGCAGGGTCCATGCCAGTAACCACCGTGGCATCCGCTGGTTCCTGCCATTGTCGCAGGCGCCCCTTCGCGGCCTCGACCTGCCGGACCCAGGCCGCATCCTGCTCCGCCGTCCGGTTAAGGACAACGGCGCTAGCCCGCAGCGACTTCACGGGGGTAAGCCCCATTGGCTCCGCCTTCCGCTTTAACCTGCAAAGTAAAGAAACGTCAGCCAACGGACCCCGAGAAAGGCAGGACAACCGAGCAGAGACGCTTACCCGGAAATTGGCACCAAGGGCCTCGACCCCGTGTGACCCGAGCCTCCCGGGGCGGCCGATTGTGGCCTCGCAGCGGCCTCACCAGCAGGCCGGGCACTCCTGGGGGCCCTGACCGACGCACCGCCCTGCGCCTTTTGTGCCTTCGAGGCCAGCTGGCCTCGGGTTCTCACGCCTGCCGACGCCGCCGCCGATGACGACGCCAGTACTGCCGTCCCAGCCCCTGCCCGAGCTTGCGGGGCCTGGGCTGGTGCGGACGTCCCCATCGACCCCTCTTGATGGGTCCAGGGTAAAGCGGCCCCTCCCGTCGAGGGGCCCGTCTCCTTCTCCGTCTTCTCCTCCTCCTCGGACTCCTCGACCACGACGACCGAGGAGGACGCCCCCCTGATGGGTTCCACCAGGGGGTGAACGTCGGGAAGATCCCCCAGCCCAGTCGCGGTCTCATACCGTGACAGGGCGTCATCGTCCTCACCGCTGCTGTCGTCGTCCTCCCCCGAGATCGTCTCGGAAGGCGACGGCGCCAGGGGGACCCCATCGATAGTCTGCTAGCGCCGGAGCTTCTTCAACGCCATCGCCTCTTTGGCCTTGCGGATTGCCCGCTTCTTGGCCGTCTCCTTGGTTTGCTTCTTCTTGGAAGCATGCTGGCGTCGAGCCTCCCGGGCGGGCCGGTCCTCTGGGACTGGCGGACGCGTCTCTCGCAGCGCCGACAAATCCTACGCGCCGGCCTCGACCAAATCAGCGAAATCCAAAAATAAACGAAATTGGCAAACCTACTAACCCTAAGATACGTACCACTGGCTCGAACCCTTCGGTAGGTCTCATGGGGACCCGGTTAGCCTCCTCCACCTTGAAGTTCCCGACCATCCGACGCGCTCGCCGGAGGACCTCCTCGAGGGAAAGGGATTCGTGGGACATCCGGGTCCCCTCCAGCGATGCCTCCAGAATCATCTGGTCGAGGCGGAGACGACGCCGGCACAGCGGCATCACCCTATGGCAATGGAAGGCCACGGCCACCGCCACAGCCGTCAAGCCCTGAAGGCGAAGCTACTGCAGCGCCGCCAGCAGCGGGTCCAGGCGTGGCTTCTCGGCTTCCGGCACTCCGTATGTCCAGCGATCCTCTCGAGCGGTTAGCACGCGGCTGGTGTACCTCGGCAACTGATTTTCATCGTTGCAGAGGTAGAACCAACCCTCGTGCCACCCACTGTTCGAAGAGATGAGGCGAGCCGGGATGTACAGATCTGCCCGGCTCAACCTCACCTGCAGGACGCAGCTCCCTACTCGGGCCGCGCACAAGACACCCTTCTCCCCCGCCTTCTTGGCGAAGAGCTCGGCCTTGAAATGGTGAAGCCACAGGTTCCACTGCGGCTCCACCCCAAGGTAGCCCTCGCAGACCGCCGCGAAGATGGCGGCCTGCGCGACGGCGTTGGGGGAAAGGTGGTGAAGCTCCACCTGGTAGTAGTGGAGGGGCGCGCGCATGAAGACGGACGCCGGCACGCCAAACCCCCACTCGTGGAAGCAGACGAAGCTCACCACGTACCCCTCCGGGGTCGCCGGCTCCCGGTGGGCAGGGGGTGGCGCGATCCACTCTGGTTGCGACCGGCTCGTCCTCGGCCGCAACAGCCCATCCTCGACCAATTCTTCCAACCTCCTCTCCATCACCGAGGAGGCGGCCTAGTCGTCGGTGGGGAGGATCTGGCTCTTTCCTGCCATCGGTGTTGTCGAAAGGGGGGGTTGACAAAGAGGACGCGGTGGCGACAGCGATGCGGGCGCAGAGCGCGATAAGGCAAGGGTTGTCTGAGGCAGAAGAATGCAGGAGCGCAAGGGAATGGAGGGGAACACAGAACCCCAGGCCTTGATTTTATATGCCCAGGCGGAAGCCCAACAGCCACGCGAAAAGGTAGGAACAGTTTCCCGCATTAAATGCGCCCACCTAACCGTTTCCTTACATCTCGCAGGAGTCGGGCACGTGGCCGTCCCCCACGTCGTAACCGTACGCCACGTCGCCCACTACCGCGCCGATCTCGCCTCCCCCAAAAGACGCGCCCGGCTAACGGGCAGGGGAGAGATCCGCGGACGGATATTCCCAGATATCTGGGAAACGGGCCCCGAGCCCGGTATAAGCCTCGAGGGAGCGAAAGCTGGCCTTCGACCAGGGTTCGACAGCTGCCCTCGAGCAACAGAGTTAGGGACGACCCAGGGTGTGCCCGTACATGGCCAAGGGCTCGAGGCACCCCAGGACGTATTCGAGGCCGAAGGAGGAGGTTGTCGTAGGAATCCCCCCGGGGGAGGCATCGAGCCCTCGAATCCTGTCGCAGGGAATCGAGATCCACACGACCACTCCTTGGCATCTTTGAGAGCGCCTCCGGGCCACTAGCCGACCCCTAACGAACGGGGCACGGGCTCTCACTCGAATTCCCCCGCTAGCAGCTCACCGGAGATCGTCGGAACTCGCGCCCAAACGAGGGTAGTACGACGTTCTCCACCCCTCCTCCTTTTTTCAAAAAGGAGCGTGAGGGTCGCACAAAAGACGGTCGGGACTCTGATCGACCTCATGCACGCGAGGCTCGGGGGCTCGACCGCAGAAACCTAAGCCTCGAGGGAGCGAAAGCTGGCCCTCGACCAGGGTTCGACAGCTGCCCTCGAGCAACAGAGTTAGGGATGACCCAGGGTGCGCCCGTACATGGCCAAGGGCTCGAGCCACGCTCTCGAGGCACCCCAGGACGTATTCGAGGCTGAAGGAGGAGGTCATCGTAAGAATCCCCTCGGGGGAGGCATCGAGCCCTCGAATCCTGTCGCAGGGGATCGAGATCCACACGACCACTCCTTGGCATCTTTGAGAGCGCCTCCGGGCCACTAGCTGACCCCTAACGAACGGGGCACGGGCTCTCACTCGAATTCCCCCGCTAGCAGCTCACCGGAGATCGTCGGAACTCGCGCCCAAACGAGGGTAGTACGGCGTTCTCCACCCCTCCTCCTTTTTTCGAAAAGGAGCGTGAGGGTCGCACAAAAGACGGTCGGGACTCTGATCGACCTCGTGCGCGCGAGGCTCGGGGGCTCGACCGCAGAAACCTAAGCCTCGAGGGAGCGAAAGCTGGCCCTCGACCAGGGTTCGACAGCTGCCCTCGAGCAACAGAGTTAGGGACGACCCAGGGTGCGCCCGTACATGGCCAAGGGCTCGAGCCACGCTCTCGAGGCACCCCAGGACGTATTCGAGGCCAAAGGAGGAGGTCGTCGTAGGAATCCCCCCGGGGGAGGCATCGAGCCCTCGAATCCTGTCGCAGGGAATCGAGATCCACACGACCACTCCTTGGCATCTTTGAGAGCGCCTCCGGGCCACTAGCCGACCCCTAACGAACGGGGCACGGGCTCTCACTCGAATTCCCCCGCTAGTAGCTCACCGGAGATCGTCGGAACTCGCGCCCAAACGAGGGTAGTACGGCGTTCTCCACCCCTCCTCCTTTTTTCAAAAAGGAGCGTGAGGGTCGCACAAAAGACGGTCGGGACTCTGATCGACCTCGTGCGTGCGAGGCTCGGGGGCTCGACCGTAGAAACCTAAGCCTCGAGGGAGCGAAAGCTGGCCCTCGACCAGGATTCGACAGCTGCCCTCGAGCAACAGAGTTAGGGACGACCAAAGGTGCGCCCGTACATGGCCAAGGGCTCGAGCCACGCTCTCGAGGTGCCCCAGGACGTATTCGAGGCCGAAGGAGGAGGTCATCGTAGGAATCCCCCCGGGGGAGGCATCGAGCCCTCGAATCCTGTCGCAGGGAATCGAGATCCACACGACCACTCCTTGGCATCTTTGAGAGCGCCCCCGGGCCACTAGCCGACCCCTAACGACTGGGGCACGGGCTCTTACTCGAATTCCCCCGCTAGCAGCTCACCGAAGATCGTCAGAACTCGCGCCCAAACGAGGGTAGTACGACGTTCTCCACCCCTCCTTTTTTCGAAAAGGAGCGTAAGGGTCGCACAAAAGACGGTCGGGACTCTGATCGACCTCGTGCGCGCGAAGCTCGGGGGCTCGGCCGCAACGAATCATCCCCCAATAAAACGAAAACAAGACCTCGGAGGAGTCTCAGCACTCCACCGAGGCCTCGGGGGCTACACCCGGCGGGTGCGCTCGCGCGCCCCCACCGGAAAAAATCACGACGCTACGACTCCAGTTCGAACAAACCTCTGGGAGAGTGATCACACACTCACCCAAAGGCTTGGGGGCTACTGTCGGTACCAAAAGTACGGGGGTACCCACACCCATCGCTAGTAAAAAACTAAAACGACTGAAACCGCAATAAAAGGCAGCCCGCCTCGACCGCGCATCCTGTCCGCCTCGTACGAGGCCCGCTCGACGGGGCGCCTCGACCGCGCCCCATTCCGTACAACAAGCTACCTCGACGGCGCTCCGACCCGCGCGAAGCTCGTCCGCCCACTGGGAAAAACTCCGACTCGCGTGAGCCCGGGTCGAGCGCCTCGACTCCTTCTCTTTACCTACCCCAGGACAAAAGCCATAGCATTTAATGCGGTTACCTACTATCACCTACCGGCATGGCTGCGACCAGGATCGACGTGGGAATAATGCCCGTGTCAGGTCTCACTATTTTACCACCCATCCCATGATGAGAGGTGAAACCCGTCACTATACCCACCTTACCGCGCACTGTTTACCATCAATCACCCTCGAGGGAGGATAAGACAAGGCCCGTTCTCCGCAATCTCAGGGATTCGGCCTTATCCATCCGGTCTCGACCCGGCCTCGACCCAACCTCGACGCTCGGCACAGTTCAACGGCAAGGGAAGGACGGTATGGCATGGTGCTCCGGGTCATTTCGCCGTCTCGTCTCCCACAACGCCATGGTGTCCAGGGATGGCTGGCCATTCCCAGGGCACGTCGCTACAGTCAACTCAACAGGAATCGACCAAACATCACCTCAAGGCTCCCTGTCGTCCTGGCCTCCTCTCGCCCTATAAAAGGGCAGGCCAGGGTTCTACGAGAGGGGGAGGAACGAAGCACCCGACCGGACAACAACAGACAACGAAGAAAAACAAGAGATCGATACCTCAAGCAACGACCCTTGTCCTTTTTTTTCTCTCTTTGAGACTTGGGCTCGACGCCCTATCTCGCATGCTTGTAACCCCTACACGAGCACTTCGGTGTAAGAAAATACAAACTTCTTCCCCCCCGCTAGACGTAGGGCCTTCTTTTGCCCGAACCAGGATAAACCCCCGTGTGTTCTCCTTGCATCACCATCCAGGAAAGAGACACACATCATTTACTCGTTGGTTTAGTACCCCTCGGGTCCGAACACCGACAAGGATGTCCCCACTGAATTTCTTCACTGCTGTTCCCGACCTAGGCCCCGTTCACTTCCCAAAATATTTCTTTTGTCACCCGTCACATCGAATCTTTGGACGCATGCATGGAGCATTAAATGTAGGTAAAAAAATAACTAATTATACAGTTTATCTGTAAAGGTCGAGATGAATCTTTTGAGCCTAATTAATTCATGATTGGATAATTTTGCCAAATAACAACGAAAGTGCTACAAGAATATTTCCCCCAAATATTTCGGATATAAAACACAGCCCTAGTCGAAGTGGGTACGCACGCCGAGGTGTGTCAAACCTGAAGCGGCGACACTATCCCTCTTGTGTGTGCAATAACTAGACCCACAGTCTGCCTTTTTCGTGCCCCCTTATTCTATCTCTACTACAAAACTGGGGGGTCAAGCCAAGTTCGACCGACCGTGCCGTCTCTGACCTGACCGCACACATCTTCAATTGCGTTCCAGAGTGAATGCCGACGAGATGGACGAGGAAGTCCCACTCGATGCCCCTTAAACCAACTCTAAGCATTTTATTTTCATATTTTAATAGAAGAAAGAGAAAATCTAGCTCTTTATTAAGAGCTAAGCTCTTCATATATTTTAAAATTATCTAAGTGTCATATAAGGCCACCCATGTTATAAAGCAATATGTTAAAGTTATCATTATTGAAGAAGTTGTCTGAGAGGCAGTAACTAATGTCTCTGTAGCTTTACGAGCTGTTCGGCTGGTGGTTTCTGCGGCTAATAAGCCGGCTGATGCTTATTCATTGGGAGGAGAAAAACACCGTGACGGCTCGTCAATATGAAGGGCCTGTTTAGGTTGCCCATGCAACCCAAAAAAGTTTGCACAGTACCTGTCACATCGAATCTTGCGGCACATGCACGGAGTACTAAATGTAGACGAAAGAAAAAACTAATTACACAGTTTAGTTGTAAATCACGAGACAAATCTTTTGAGCCTAATTAGTCCATGATTGAACACAAATTGCCAAATAAAACGAAAAGTGCTACAGTAGCCGATTCCAAACTTTTTCACCAACTAAACAACCCCGAAATCAAAAAAAAAAAATCATCGCCACTGTAACAGGTTGAGCCCTAAGCTGTCACGTGCTCCTGGTCCACGCAGCCAATGGGAAGTCGGGCCCAGCAGAAGCAGTCCCTCTCTCCAGATCAGATCTCTGTGGCTGTGTTTAGTTGAGAAAATTTGGGTGAAAAGTTACTGTAACACTTTTCGTTGTTATTTGGTAAAATTTGTTCAACCATGGATTAATTAGACTCAAAAGATTCGTTTCGAACTTTACAGACAAACTATGTAATTAGTTATTTTTTTACCTACATTTAATGTTTCATGCATGCGTCTAAAGATTCGATGTGATGGGTGGAAGAGGAAATATTTTGTGTATGCATGGCAAGTGAACGCGGCCTGTGTCTCTGACCATCCGTGCCACAGACATCACGGCCCCACCTTACCGTTGCCGGCCTGCCCTTCCGAGCCCGGCAGTCCCCACCGTCCCCGTCCTCCCACGCTACCATTTCAAATCACTCTCTCCACCCAATAGCCCTCGCCGTCGTCAAATTCATCATCCATCCCCATCCACCCATCAGCTCTCAGATCTCTCTCCCCCTCTCGCTCTCTCCTCTCTCTCTCTCTCTCTCTCTCTCTCTCGCGCGCGCGCGCGCGTGCTGCGGCGGATGTCGTCGTCGGCGCGCTTCGATCTCTGGGTAAAACCCTAGCCCCCAGCCGGCCGGCCCCAGATCCGCCGCCCTCCCTTCGCCGCCTCTAACATCCTCCCTCCAATGCAGGCCTCGTCGCAGCAGCTGCAGCCGCCGCCGTCGCACGCCGGCATGAGGTGAGCGCCATCGCGACCTCCCTTCTCTCTCTATCTCTCCCTCTCGGGGTCGAGGTGGTTTGGTTCTGATGGCGGTGGTTTGCGGCGTGGCTGTTCGTGCAGCGACGGGGGCGCGTTCGCAAACGCGGGGAACCTGGAGCACTGCGCCCGGTACCTGAACCAGACGCTCGTCACCTTCGGATTCCCGGCATCTCTCGACCTCTTCGCCACCGATCCGGTACCCTCCTCTTCCCTCTCTCGCCCCGGCTCACCGCTGCTTCACGTGTCATTTCCGTTGCGGGCGGTTTGTTTGCTTATGATTTTCGGGGTTTACGGGATTTATCTTGTCGCTATTTTTTTAAGTACAAATTGCGGAGGCCAATTCGTCGATCCCTCTGGTATTTCGCCTCTGTTCGTTTTCCTGGATACCTGCTTAGTTTTTCCTCTCTACCTCTCTATTTCCATCTTCCATTGTCTTTATCTGGCTTACCTTTTGGGTTTTGTCCGTATTTTTCCAATAATCATTTTGTTCTTTCTCCAGTAGGAATGCTATGATAATTGTTACATTGTTCCCCTCAATTTTTTTTGTCAGATCTTCTGATACATTATCACTTATATATTGTGATTTTTTTATAGCATTGTGAATCTTGTGGTTCTGCGTGCAGTGGTAGTGTAGGACTGCTTCTTTTGGAATTTGGAGATCAATCCATGAAGAGGGCTGTTAAGTTTTCTTTCATGTGCTTTTCTCTGTAAACTTACCACACCTTTTTTTTTTGGGGTTCTGTTGTGCAGGTCTCGATTGCAAGAACATGTAACTGCATCTATGCACTGCTTCAGCAGCGGCAGAGGGATATTGAGTTCAGGGAGTCCACAAATGATCAGCGGCAGCGGTGAGCCTTGCACTTGCCATTTCTTTCCATTCTGTTTCATGTTATAATTCGGATGTTCTTAGACAGTGCCAACCTGTTAACTGTGAATTGTCACCAGATCTGGAGGGTAGCACTGATTAGTGATACATTACTAGACATAGTGCTGCATCACTAAACTTAGTACTGGTTGGTAGTGATAGATGCTGGTTATTCTTCTCACATGACATTATTGTTGTCATTCATGTTTGTTTTCTTGACCTAGGGCATGATGATGATAGTTGATTTAATCGCCTATCTGTATTGATTAGCAATAAGAGTATGAGTTAGAGGCCCAGGTTACGAACCTGAAATATGCCAGGCCCAAAAGAATTGCATGTTAAGGAATCTTGCCAAAGTTCAGTGTCATAGGGTATAGACTTGTAAAGAGGAAAGCCCTGAGAAATTGAAGTGATAATTTTTTTATTGGCCACTATGCTAAAGTGCCATGTAATAATACATTTCAATAAATTGTGCCAGTGCAGCTTCATCATATTTTGTACCTGATGTTCTTATTCTTTTCCTACTGAACCAACCATTATTCTATCTCAGACATAGTGACATGAGGCTTAATTATATTAACAGTTTCGAATTAATATATCATTATGTTAGTACTTGCTTTTAGTGTTTATTGCTGGTTGAATCTTGATTTTGCTTGCCTGTCAAGTTTAACTTTCACAGTGCAATTCTGCCTTTCAATCAAAACTATACCAGGCAATTATGGAATACTGTTTTCCTTGACATCACGCTACCATATAGTCTCTTTTCCCTGACAGTACCACTTTGTGCCATGAGCCAACCCTGTCACCACCAACAGGCAACATGGCACCCTTTGTCCTTTTTTCATCTACCTTCCTCTTTTGCCCTTTCAACATTTGTGTCTCCTCTACAGTCCTGTTGGTATTGAAATTTTATTGCTCGTGCCTCCTATTTGTCTGATATAACCTGCAGACGTGTGAAATGTCTATTTTGTAATTAGGTGCACCTAACAACTAAATGCGTTGTTCTATTTGTCATCATTAGTTGCACCTGCATGGTACTATTTGTCCAGAGCCCATTCCTCCACAGTGCTGATGTGCTGCAAGGCATTGTTTGCTTGCCACGAGTCAGTATTAGATCAACATACCGTGATTTTGTTATCAGCTCTTTCCTATGTTCATGCATGTTGTATCAGTTTAGGTGAGGAGGTTAATTCATTTGATTGCAGCATTTGGACAGTTCTGCCAGAATATTGTTGAGTTTTGGTGTAAATGAACAGAAGTCAGTTGTTTGCTTCATTCCATTATGCGTTCATGCCATTCAATTGGGTGGCCACATTAATGCAATTGACTGCAGCATTTCGAGAATTTACCAATGCTGCTTGAGACTGACTAATGGCTGCTTGATTAATGTTATGCAATGTTCAGGATGCAATCTGATATATCACGACTGGAAGCCAAGATTGAGAGAATGGATGCTCAATTAGCAGCGAAAGATCGAGAGCTAGCCACTCTTACTCGAACGGTTTGTCCTTGTATCAACTCTTTGGTTTCTTGACCAGTCTTGGGATTCTAAATTCTTTTCAATTATCAGGAGGCCAAAAACACTGCTGCTCTGAAGTCTCAGATTGATAAGCTGCAGCAAGAACGTGATGAATTTCAGAAAATGGTTATAGGAAATCAGGTTAGACTGCCTTATTTTATTCCTATGAAAATCATCCTAACCCTAGCATGTTTAGTTTATTATTGCATTGATGTTTGCTGATGAGGTAAGTTGAACCTGTCCTGACCTACTTTGGTTCTTCTGCAAGCAAGTACGCACCCAGCAAATTCATGAAATGAAGAAGAAAGAGAAGGAATACATAAAGTTGCAGGCAAGTATTTATACCTTTAATGGGCGACTCTGTAGCAGAAACAGCATTGCAATGCACTGAAAGTACCTATGCCTATTTTGCAGGAGAAGCTAAACCAGGTATTGATGGAGAAGAAAAAAGAATCATCCCGTTCTGGAATGGAGATAATGAACTTATTGCAGGTGATATGCCTGTGAATCTTCCTGAATGTTAATTCTTAATGCTATCTTATCTTATTTTGTTTTTGGATCTTATTTGGCTACTGAACTTAACAGAAAGAAGGACGGCAACGTGGAACATGGAATGGAAAAAAGAATGACAATGATTATTACAAAATGATTGTAAGCAGTAATGCAATTTTGAAATGCAGATCTGATTGAATTTATTCTGATGTACATCAAGCATGTATTCAGGTTGATGCATATGAAGTGAAGAAACAAGAGCTGATGCAAGAGAATGCAGATTTACGGGCACTGTTACGTTCAATGCAGGTAAAAGAAATGTGATGTTTCAAGTTTTATACCCTGCTTTTGTATGTTATAATGCATGTAACAGAACTGGATTCATATTCCTTGTATTGGCTGCTTGTTAAACTACTACTCGCTCTGTTCCAAATTATAGTTCATTTTAGCTTGGTCCTATGTCAAATTTCTCTAACTCAGACCACGTTTATAGAAAAATGCACCGACATTAAATTAGTTTCATTAAATTATTAATGAAATTTGTCTTGAAATTTGTCTTGACAAAGCATTTATTTATTTGAATTTGTAGATGTTAATATATATTATTTTAAAAACTTGGTCAAAGTAAGAAAAGTTTGACTTGGGACAAAGCTAAAATAACTACAATTTGAAATGGAAGGAGTAACTGTTTGGATAGTTTTAACTTTTGTACAAGACCTGTAGTTACTGTATTTGATAGGCCGAGAAACCAGTGGTAACATTTGTGAGCATCAGTATCATATCTAATCATAAAGTGTCAAACAGTTCGTTGATCCAAATGATAATGTTTTACCTCAGATGGACATGCGTGAGTTCCTCAATGCCCCAAATGGGTCATCACAACCTACTGTTACTGCTAATGGAAGACAGGAGTCAGGGTCTCCTCAATCTCCACTTGGTGGCAAGACGGTATGAATGCCGGATCTTTACATGTCACACTGCTTGTTTCCTCTGTTTTTCTTACCTTTGAATTTACATGGTTCTCTGCCATGTATTAAGTCACACTTTCTCTTTATTTATGTTGGCAACTTCTGTATAGTTGGAGTCACATGATCATTTTTTGTTTCCACTTTGGCAGGATGTCTTTGACCTGCCCTTTCATATGGCCAGAGATCAGATAGAAGAGAGTTTGCGCACAAAAATGACTTCAATCAAGGTAGGAGCCACTGGATTGAGACTATCACTATCTTATAATTGCTGTTGCTCCATACACACTTGTTTTCATTACTTCATGGTAATTATTTCTGATGACAACCAGGCACGAATGACACAACTTCAAGATGCTCAGAAAGGTGCAGAAGTGACTTCTGAGGCTACTGACCGGGAGCTTGAGCTTGAAGCTCAACTGGTTGAAGCAAGAAGCATCATCCAAGAGCAGGTTTGTGCATTTTATATTTTGTTTATCGTTTCTGAATGAAAGTACTCCCTCCGCAAGAAATAGTAAGTTGTTATGGCTTTCTAGAGTTTCTATTATACATCTAGATACAGTGTATATCTAAGTGCATAATAAAAGATGTGTACCTAGAAAAGGCAAAACAAAACAGCTTACAGTTAGGAACAGAGAGACTGAGAGAGTAGTTCTCAACATGATGGTAATTGCCAACACTGTACTGTATGGAATCCTGTTTATAGTTGACATGAATAAATTTAGTTGTATATGCTTTGACAGCCAATAGTTTGGTCCTGAGGAACCTGACATTTAAGAACTGAATTTGTTGCAGGCTTCCATCATGTCGAAGCACTTCACCAAGTCTGATAAGCCAAGGTGATCCGTATGTCTTGTTTCCCTTTGCTTCTCTTCAGTTCACCTTCACTCCAACTAGACCTTCAATTCATGTATTCCCTTGCAGTGGCAGGAGGCATAGTGGTCTGGATGGCGAGCGCGAGGCATCTGCCGAGGTGTAAAAACATGTCTGTAGCAAGGATATCTGTTCTGCAAGGCCTCCTGTTTTTAGTAAGTACTGAGGTAGTATGTTGCAGGATAACATCGTCCTGTGCTGTTGTAGCCCGAGTCTAGGTGCTGTCTATTTGTCTATGCAGTATGATGTGCAGGAGCATCTCCTCCGGCACATGGCTAACCCGGTCAGATCTAATAGTCACATGTAGCGTAACTGTAATCATATTCATACTGTATGAAGAATGTCAGTGTAGCAACCTTTACACCCTTGGATAAAATCAACCTTTCGGACCTTACATCTTGAAGGAGTATTCGCATGCTTTTTTTTAGTTTAATTATGCAATCACCAGTGACTAGTCTTGATAGCAGGTTGTCATCTGACCCTTTTTGTTCCCTGATGAAAGATGGTTGCCACCTCATCTGTCCCCTGGGCACAATCTGGTTTGTGACTGCATGTGGTCCAATAAATTTCATTTATTCTAGCGGCAGCACCCAAACAAAAGCTCCCAAATCTATATCAATAGACAATGACATGGGGGACCTAGGCGTCATCGAGTCAACTTTCTTCCCCTCATCTCCACACGGGCCAGGGGCGTGGCTGAGACGGACGGCTGGGGCTCCCGCGTGGACGGGTGGAGCTCATGCGGTGGGGCAAGGGAGGCTGCCTGGGGTGGTGCTCTGCACATCCACCGGAGGGGCGCCGCCGCGTTTGCCGAAGGGGCCTGTGTCCGCCGCGTTTGCCGAAGGGGCCTGTGTGCCGGGGCGGGAGGTGCGCTGCGCCCGTGGGATGGGAGGTCATGTCCGCGCGGCTGCCGCCGCGCTCGCGCCGGAGGAGCAGGGGCCGCCGGAGCTCGCTGCCACGCCATGAGGAGAGGGGGAGCTGCGCCACAGATCTGGCTGCGCCGCCGGAGCTCGCTGCCACGCCGGGAGGAGAGGGGGAGATCGCTTCTGCACTGGGGAGAAGAAAGGGAGCTGCGAGGCGCCGGAGCTTCGCTGTCGCACTAGGGAGACGTGAGAGAGGGCTGGACGGGCATCCTTCCGCGCGAGCGCGTGAGGAGAAACGGCCGCAACGGTGGGTTGGGGGCCGGGAAGTGACCCAACAAGGAGGGGTCTAGTGGGAGGAATTTGGTGCCCCAATAAATTTAGGTCGATAGTAGGGGCTCTGCTAGAGTTGCTCTTGCCGCAGCGTTAGGACGTTGAGAAGATGCTTCTCCAATGTATTGTCACACGGACCCTGAAATTATTTTGTTTTGAAAAGCAACCGCTCGGCATCGTGTCATGCTGTTCTGTTTCCCCCACATAAATTTGACGTAACCGAAAGAAAGACGCGTAAGTTCGAATCGCCCAAACTCTTTGGGCCTGGGATACGTAGAGCGGCCTTCCGTACTTGGAATCGTGGAATCAGGCACCGATTCGGCCCTGGTTGCTTGCACGTATGACGTATCACGTTCTCTGGACCCCGGATCCAGCCTAAAAGATGGCAATGGGGACCCACGATCCGATACCCGATGGGTATTTACTCTATTAGGGTACTAATATGGAGTAAAACTCGTACCCATGCGTACGTAAACGAAGCAAAACCTTCACCAATCGGGTACGTGGGTACGGGGACGGTGTAGCAGGCCCCATATCCGTTTACCCGTGGGTAAAAAATACCCGGCCCAAAATTAAAGAAGTCCAAAATTAAATAATTATTATGGTGCTATGTGATTGGTGGTTGCAATAGAAATTATTATGCTACTATTTTGTCTTTTTTTTGTCTAGGAGTGATGGTTGCTTGTGATTTGTAAATTGCTGATTTTCTATGAGGCAACAATAGGACTTTTGGTGGATATGGGTGACCCGTCGGGTATAATTTACCCTGACGGGTATGGGTCTGGGGAAATTCCCCCACCCGCAACCAGATATGGGGATACCCGCGGTGTCATATTGTTATCATGGAGATGGATCTGGGGAGTCCATACCCGATGGGGATTTACCCATTGTCATCTTGAATCCAGCCACGTTCTCTGGACTCCAGTTCCAGCTGACTCGGCCTCGTGCCACTGTACAGTATCTCCACGAGTATTTGTTTTGAGGACAAAAGGAAAACGACAGTGCTAGCGTCCGGACATATGAACATATAAGCAAGTCCGGACACCCACTCGAAAAAATTCTGACGGATCCTTGTGATTAGGCACTCTTTTCCCCAAATCGTAGCATTAAGTATTTCTTGGCGAGCTATAAGATGATCAGATTTATAAGTAAGTATTTCTTGTAAAATATGAGCAACACCAAATCCTTCTAAAGCCCAAACTTCCATTTTTCCTATTCGTTGTCCCCCTTGGCTCTTCCTCTAACGGGTTGTTAGGTAACAAGTGAGTAGGCCCAGTAGAACGTCCATGAATTTTCTCATCAACTGCACAGCCTATCCTCGTCCGCTGATTTTTTCCCCGCCCTGCATGCGCACACCACCATGTCGCAGCGCTCGCGTGTCCGAATGGCTCACCTCGCACGCGCAGCCCACCTTGTCGCCTCGATTCAAGGCCATTCACCCTTCCCCGCACGCGCACCCTACCCCCGTCGCGCCCTGACCGCCGGCCCCGAGTGCGCCTCGTCTGCAGGACACCAGCGCGCCGCATGGCCCATCCGCCGCCCCCAGCTCACCGTGCCCCATTCTCCGGCTCACGTGCCGTGCCACCATCACTCCTCACGCTCCTTCACTCCCTGAACAACATGAAACACGTGAATGCAATATACATATGAAACATGTTTTCAAAAAAAACATACATATAAAACATATGAAACATCTGGAACATACAATTGCAACATATGTGTAAAACTTATGCAACATCGAGATAAAACACTTGCAACTTGCAACATGAAAACACTTACTGTAACATAAGACTGAAAACAACTGAAACATTTGGAATATATTTTTGTAACATATGTGTGAAACATATGCAATATTCAGATCAGAACGCTTACAACATTTGTCTATAACAGATGAAATATTTTGAACAAATCTCTGAAAAACTTGCGACATGCCTCTGAAACACATGCAACATGTGCAACGTCTCGATCTACTTTTGCAGCATCCATATGAAACAATTGCAAACCTCTGAAACGTCTAAAAACTTGAAATATACGCTTGCAGCACGTGCTTTTGTCACAACATCTTCTTGCTGACGTTGCGCGTCGCGGCGGCCACGATGTCGATAGCGGTCATGCCCTTCTGGTGGGGAATGGTGGCGTCGACAACACCCATTAGCACCTCGACGCGCGCGGGGGATGGGGCGCGGCACGCAGTTGCGAGGGCGCGGTGGGGGATGGAGCGCGGCGCGGCGACGGAGGAGGCGCGACGCGGGATGGAGCGCGGCGCTAGAAGGGGGAGCCGCATGGCGCGGGACGGGGTGCACGGCGAGGAGAAGATGGCTGTAGCGAGCACACAACAGCAGCACATGATGGAGTATCATGGAAGTGGGAGATATTTGTGAGAGAGATGAGGAGACGTAGAGAGGAAGCAGACTTGTGGGCCAGTAGCGTGCGGACCCAAAAAGCGACGTCTGGATCCGCTCCTGAGCATTACCATACGGTTTTCTAAAAAATAAGAATAGAGATTATTCGTTAATTAATTCAGTAGATACGAGAAGATTTCAGGTGCACGGGTCCGTGTGCGTGCCAGAAGTCATGGACTCCTAGGCTCTCGTGCGCGCCACAATGCGGCTGAGAGAGAGGTGCCTTCCCTGTTTTTTTAGTTAGAGAAAAAAAATCTGCCTCGAGTTGAAGATCATATCTTAACATAACTGTCTGAAGGTTGTTATAATACATTTTTACCGCAGGCAGTGGCAAAATTAGCGCCAAGGCAGTCCCTATCAGGATCGTCCATCAGCGAATCTGACCAGGGCAAGGCAGGCCAAGAGAAAGGAGTGATCGATGAATCTTGGTCAATCAACACAACAAGGGGACTAAAACTAACGAAAGTGTGCTTATGCTTTTGCTTTTCAAGATCTCTATTATGCGTATGTATGAAACTCTGTTTTTCAGAATATGAATTCATATAAATGTGGGTTTGTTTGGCTGCAGGGCTGCTGCTACAGTGTTATGTGAGGGGAGAAAAAATGGCTGTGCGCAGGCAGTCTCCTCTCACAGAATTTTACCGCGAATTTTGTTTATATTATTATATCATATCATAACATAATTTTACATTTGCTGCACGATTTCCTGACCAACCTGCCACAAGTCATGCTTGCTTTGGATAAAGTATGGAAACATTGATGGGGGGATGAGCCCGCAACCCTAGCCCTTGACGGCGCTCGCCGCCACGCCGGCTGCCTCCCCGGCATAGGTGCCCGCCTCCCCCTCCCCCTTCCCCTTCCCCTTCCCTCCTCCATCCCTCCCGTGATCGCTCAACCGCGCCGCCCCTTAGCCGTGCGTCGCCCCCTTGCCCGTCGCCGACCCCACCACCGCCAGCGACGCGCGTAGGCCGCCGCTCCCCTCCACCCTCCCCTAACCCACCGGCCGCCTCCCTAGCACCGGCGGCCACACAACCCTCCACCATTGCTGCCAAAGGTAAGGCGGCCTCCTCCCTCTCCCAGCTCACGGTGTCTTTCTTCCCTAGCGGATCCTCTGGGCGCTTGAAGGCCTTGTGCTGGTCTTAGGAGTCTGCCTACTCCGACTCCAACTACGACTGTACTCCCACCGTTGAACCGCCAGCCTCCTACGCTGATGCCGTCCGCCGGAGCTTTGCAGCGCGGGTGACCTCGATGACAGGGCTCTAGCGACTCATCACCCACCCGCGCTGATGCTGAGCAGCCGGTGGAGGTGGCGTGTGAGGCTGAGGTCGGGCGGTGGCAAGGCCGCAAATGCCGCAGGTGTCGGAAAAGGCCTCGTCGCGCTTTTGGCAATGACGATCGCAACGGCGAGACAGTGCATCACCAGGAGCATGATCACATCCCAGTGCACCAGAGGCTGGGCCCAACCGAGTGCGTCCCCACCCACCTTCGTCTCGGTGCGAGAGTCCCACCACGGCGGTGGAGATGCATCTCGCATCCAGACGCAGATGGATGGAGGTATAGTTTTCCAAACGGGCCGCCCGACACGGCACGGGCACTAGCACGATGAGGCACGGCACGGCGAGGCACGACACTATGCGGCATGGCGGCCCGTCGTGCCGTGCCTGATAGTGCCGCCGTGCCGAGGTAGCGGCCCAGGCACGACACTACGGAGGCTCAAGCGTGCCGTGCCGTGCCGTGCCGCTGGGCACGGCCGCCTGTGCGTGCCCGTGCCGCCGCTGGCCCGACGCGACGAGGCCACCGTCATCGCTTCCCTCGCTGAGGCCACCACGTCTCCGCTTCCTCGCCGAGGCCGTCGCGCCACGGGACGCCGGGACGACAGGAGGAGTCGCCGTCGATCTGGGAAGGAGAGGAGTCGATGTTGTGCCGCGTTGTCGCAGTCAACGCCGTGCCGTCGCTGTAGAAGAGGCTGCAAGAAGGGGCCGCTGGAGAGAGTGGAGGAACGGGGAACGACAGCATGGATGATTCGCATGCAGGCATGCGGTGGCCGCGAAAGGCAGTGATGAGCAGCGGCTTGGTGTTTGCGGCGTGAGGAAATGAGGCCAGGGGAGAGAAGAAGTTAGGGTTTAGGTGGGAGAGATGCTTTTATATATGTATCCAACGGCATCAGTGCTCATCCAACGGTAGAGGATTAGCGGGCCACAGCCGGGCCAGGCCAATTTCCGTGCCGTGCCCGTGCTGGCCCATGGGCTGAATGTAAGGCCTAGGCACGGGCACAGGGTCGGGCCGTGCCAGGCACGGGCACGGAGGCAGCCGGGCCGGGCCGTGCTTGGGCCGTGCCCGTGTTAGCCCATCGGGCCTGGCCCATTTGAAAAACTTTAGATGGAGGGAGGTGCTGCCCAGGCAGGCGGACACGTCAACGGCCACACCTGCCTCCAACGCAAGGCCGCACCGATGGAGACGCATTCCGGAAGCGCTGCAGGATAGGTGCCTGAACTAGTTGTCATACACCCACCGCATCACCACTTGTCGCTTGCCTTTGCAATGCCACGGATTCAGACACCTGGTCCGGGAATGCAGGCGCTCACGCTCGTCGGAGCAGCGTGCGGCCGCCTCGGGGGCCGGTGGGCAACGCCGCTTCGTCAGGGCGTGTCAGGGCCCGGTAGTTCGGGAACTATACGTCTAGCTCCTAGGCGAGCGGATCCACCCCACCCGCCGGCCCGCCACCGGCTGACAGCGACGCGCACAGGCCCACCATCGACGAGCGTGACCCGCTGCCGCTAGGCCACCCGGACCTGAGACCGATGGAGACCACCTGCATCATCCTCCACTCTTCTGCCATCGACGACGCCGAAGCCGACATGAGACTCTTCTTTACGGCGCTTGCGGTGGACGCCGCCCGCGCCTTGAGGAGCATCCAGGGGGTCGAGGAAGGGACCGTCCCGCGCTTTCGGATCCTTGTCCCCACCAAGAACGCGACAAACTATGATTTATGGACGCCGTGGCCGTCCCCATCTTCATGAGAGCACGACGAGGGGGACAGTGGCCATGACAGCAAACCGGACCGGCACTACTTAAACCCGGTGGATGGCAATGACCATGGTGGAATTGAACGTGACCCGAACAACCATGGTGGGCAGGACGCTGGAGGATAGCCGACCTTGGATCCTATGATCCTTGAGGCGGGGCTATTCAGCGGTCCACAACCACCACAGACCCGGAGGACCATAGCACAGCGGACGATAGGGCCACCCATTTGGATGCGCCCCCTGATGTCACCGAGGTGGCAGACGTGCATCCCACCAAGGAAGCAGTGCAACCACCTTCGCCTACGCAACCTGACACCCCGAGTCAGGATGGCCACGACTTACCGATCGGCTCGCATGAAGCAACACACGCAGGTCCAGTGGCCTCCGACGCCGACCACGGTGCACTTGCAGGTGTGCTGCCAATCCCGCTGGGACGCAGTGAGGAGACGCCCATGCCACGTGAGGCCGCTGATCGTCTCGCCGCCCAAGCTGCCGCCGCCACCCAAAAAGTGCACAATCCCAAAAAGGAGTATACAGGTTGCCACCCAGCCACTGACGCATATCCTAACCTCCAAGCGGGGCGAGGTGCTACTCATGAAGAAGATGGGCATCCTGCCACTGGCCGCACCAGTCTTATCCGCCGCCCAGAATATGTACGACACAATTTTCGCAAGAAACTTGTCGTCGGAACAAGTCGGAGCTCTGGACAAGCTGTTCCCAATCATCAAGCCTTGGGGACTTGGCGTGAGAGTAGCACTCCAGTGGGATGTTAAAGTCATTGGATAGTTACCTTCAAAATGTAGTCGTTTACATTCACTAACGCGGCCGGAGACCGGCATTCTTGTATGTTAAACTCTTCTTTCTCCTTAAATACAATGATACGCTCGTGCGTATTCAAGGAAAAAAACACCTTTGGGTACCAATGAGACCGTGGGGGTGTACTTTACAAGGATAAAAGACTTCATCAATCATCACAACCATTGCAACTCCTGTTGTTATTTCCCAATAAGTACAACAATAATTTATAAATACAGTTTCATTTTGTGACAGTTTCAAGCTGTATATGTGACCAAAATGCTGTTAGCAAGGCAGTCTATAGGATGAACAAACGTACGTAGGGTGTGTATTCACTCAGTTCCAAGCGACGACCACCTGCTTGGCGTGGCGCCGTCGCTGAAAATGCGCGACGAGCGATAGCAGGAAGCGGCGGCCGTGCCGTGGAATCCGGTGACGGCCGGCGAGCCATCGCCACATTCATTCACATCACACCGTGTAGTGCTGCTGGACGCCTTCCATGTCGAGGCCCTTGAGCTTGACCACCGACTCCATCTGTCCCTTGAGCGTGCTGAGCTCCCTGAGCCTGGCCACCTCGGCGCGGCGCTTGGCCTGCTCGGCGATCTCGGAGAGCTCGCGGTAGCTGGTGCCGGCCAGCTCGGGCGTCTGCAGGCCGTGCAGGGTGCGCTGCGCCGTGGCCCACTGCGCCTCCCGCTCCTCCCGCCCGTAGTCCTTCTTGGTGGTGAAGGCGATCTTGTGGTCGAACAGCGTGTCCCACGCCTTGCCGCTCAGCGCGTACCGGATGGCGAACTTGAACACGTCCAGCGGCAGGAACGTGACGACGCTGTAGAGCCAGATCACGCCCGCCCAGCCCCACCCGATGCCGCGGATGTGCGCGAACCCGATGGTGGGGATGACCGCCACAAGGGTGGCAATCTGCACGCACGCACGCATTCGGCAATGATCAGGCTGCATCTTCATGACATGGATCGGCAGCATGCAAGCACGAATAGGGCAGGACGACAGGACGGAGATGATCGATGTGGCCGGACTTACGATCTGGGCGACGACGAAGGCGACGCAGAGGAGGAAGCCGGGGCGCTCCGTGAAGCACAGGCCGCGGGAGCGCGTCACGAAGATGAGCGCCTGGCTGATGATGCTCACCTGCAGGTACAGCGCCGACATCATCTCCTCCCGGCTGCCGTGCAGCGACCTCACGCCGAACGTGTTCTGCCGTCCGTCCGTCCGTCGGTCGCCGGAGCAATTAATGCAAACAAAGGAAGGTTGCTTGGTCAACATCTTATCTCCTTGTTACTGGCAGGAAGAGAATGAATGAATTTGATGGCCACAGCCACAGCTAGTGCAGCTCTAGCTTTTATTTACCGTGAAGAAGTCGGTGCTGCGCATGGCCCAGAAGAAGATGACGGTCATGACGGCGAGGTAGGTGCCGTAGACGACGCCCGTGACGAAGATCTCGTTCAGCTTCCAGCTGTCTGGATGCGGAGATGGCCTCACCCTGTCCTTGGAGATGGTCATGATCGTGCCTGCATTTTTTCATCAAAAGCAAGCAACAAGTTGCATGCTTCAGCTTGCCAATGGTGCCATGGAGTGGAGTATTTAGATTGTTCCGAGTCTGTCTGAGTTTTTTCAAACCCACCGTCGTTGAGGATGGCAATGACCAGGATCATGAACGGCGAGAAATCAAACTTCCAGATCAGCGCGATCAGCATGAACCCGAGCTGCATATATATTCCCATCACCAGAGCTTGTGGTTTTCACAGACAAACCCAACAGGGGAGCAAAAAGTCCATAAACAAATGGTTGACACGAATCAACTTACCACAATACGGATTGTTATCGACACTGCGTAAATCTGACAAAAAGAAGAAAGCTTCAGTCCAAACTGAACTGCTGAACTACTGCTGGTGGTTGTCATCAGATGGATGTGGCACGTGCTTACAGTGTAGTTCTTCATCCTCTGGAAAATGGAACGGCTGGTGAGCACGGCACTGATGATGACGCTGAGCCCGGGTTCAGTGAGCACGATGTCAGAGGCACTCCTGGCCGCGTCAGTGGCGTCGGCGACGGCGATCCCGATGTCTGCCTTCTTCAGCGCTGGCGCGTCGTTCACGCCGTCCCCGGTCATCCCACAGATGTGCTTCCTCTCCTGCAGTTTCTTTACGATCTCGTACTTGTGCTCTGCATCATATCAACAAGATACATGGCAACCTTGAGATTGGATAATGCCAACATTCACGGAAGATTGCTCTGCCACAATACCGATGATCCATTACCAGGGAAGACGCCGGCAAAGCCATCGGCCTTCTCGATCAGATCATCCACAGGGATGGAGGCGATGGCTTCATCTTTGCACTGCCCGAGCAGCGCCGACGAGGGGTACATGTTGGTGCCCATCCCCAGCCTCCTGCCCGTCTCCTTGGCAATGGCGAGCTGATCACCTGCAACGCCGCTTGTACTCTCAAGTAATCTTTCAAACTGATCTTATCTTGCAGTGATTTAAGCATAAACAGTAGAAAATATTTTTACTCAAAAGGTGAAGCTGGTACCCGTGATCATCTTAACATTGACGCCCAGGTTGAGCGCCTTCTTGATGGTTTCTGCACTGTCATGCCTCGGCGGGTCGAAAAGGGGCAGCAGCGCGACGAACTCCCATGGACCGCCGGGGCTCTCCTTAGACTTCTCCGGCAGTTGCTGTAACAATGCATCGTGACAAGTGTCATGTACAGGAAAGAACAAGATGATGGTTTACTTGTCCGGCAGTTCCTGTAACAAGATATGTTCAAGATCGATCTGAACACCTGTCTGGCGACGGCGAGAGATCTTAGGCCTCGCTCAGCATACTTGTCGATGATGACATGAACCTTGTCTACGACATCCTCTTTGCACTTGCACAGGGTCATGATCTGCTCAGGAGCACCCTTGCTGACGCGGTGCCAACTGTTGTCGGCGAGGTCGATGTAGGTGAGGGCCGTGCGCTTGTCGACGGGATTGAAGGGAAGGAAGTGCACCTCTTTGATGCCTTCCCTAGCCTCCTTGGGGTCACCGAGCATGCCAACCATGGCAGCATCGATGGCGTCCTGATTCTCGACCCTCGAGGCCCTGGCGGCGAGAAGGATGACTTCGTTGGCCTTGACTCCCTTGACGAAGATCTCAATGAGGCCTCTGTCGACGCTGAGCTTGTTGATAGTCAGCGTGCCCGTCTTGTCGCTGCAGAGCACGGTCATGCCGGCCATCTCCTCGATGGCGGTCATGCGCTTGGTGATGGCACCTTGCGTCGCCAGCCGGTGCGAGCCGATGGCCATGGTGACCGAGAGCACCGTGGGCATGGCGATGGGGATGCCACCGATGAGGAGCACCAGGAGGTTGTCGATGCCGTCACGGTACCTGCGGTGCTGGATGGCGTACATGACGATGACCTCGATGACGATGCCGATGGCGATGGCGGCGATGCAGAAGTTGCCGATGGCCTTGAGCACCTTCTGGAAGTGGCCCATCTGGTTGGTGCTGTCGACGAGGTGCGCCGCCTTGCCAAAGAAGGTGTGCACGCCGGTGGCGATGACGACGGCCCCGATCTCCCCCTGCTTGCACGTGGAGCCCGAGTAGATGCTGTCGCCGGGCGCCTTGGTCACGGGCAAGGACTCGCCGGTGAGCGCCGACTGGTCGATCTTGAGCGGATCGCCCTCGAGCAGGCGGGCGTCGGCGGGGATAATGTCGCCGAGCTTGATGCTGATGATGTCCCCCGGGGCGAGCACGGCGGCGTCCTGCTCGCTCCAGCGGCCGTCGCGGAGCACTTTGGCCTTGGGCGCGAGGTTGGCCATGAGCGCCTCCGCCGCGCTCCCGGCGTTGCTCTCCTCCCAGTAGGAGATGGAGGAGTTGAGGAGCAGCAGGAACACGATCCCGACGAAGTCCTGCCAGTCCGGCGGCTTGCCGCCCCCGTTGGCGAGCGCGATGGCCATGACCGCCGCCGCCTCCATCACCCACGAGAGCGGGTTCCACATGAACCCGAGGAACTTGAGAATCTTGCTCTCCTGCATTGCACGCGCGCCA
The DNA here is from genome assembly GCA_038087645.1 of Saccharum hybrid cultivar R570. Taxonomy (NCBI): domain Eukaryota; kingdom Viridiplantae; phylum Streptophyta; class Magnoliopsida; order Poales; family Poaceae; genus Saccharum; species Saccharum hybrid cultivar. The sequence continues at coordinate 2,327,353 of JAQSUU010000606.1, read as the reverse complement.
AGAAAAAGATCAATGGCTCGATCCGCCATTGTTACACAGCAGAAAAATGATGGAGGAGAATATCACGACCTTCTTCTCCTCGAGCTTGTTGGGGCCGAAGACGGCGAGGCGCGCCTCGGCCTCCTCCGAGGAGAGGCCTTGCCTGCTGCATTTGAGACTCTGGAAGACCTCCTCGATGGGGATGTTCTCCTGCCATGCATAGCAAACAGAGAGTACGACAGCATCAAAACTACTAAACCCATCCAAGCCCTGGAACAGCGACGTCGGTGCGTCTGTCTAATCAGTGATTAATTATGATTATTAGTAGCAGTCATTAATGAGCCCAGCCGAAAAAAGTGCGGTGGTTGCAGATCACAAGGAGAGGAAAAAAGGATGGAGAAAAGCGAAAAAACATGAAGCGGCTTGTAACCCGTGAATCAAGCAATGCTACAGAAAACAAAAAGGAGGCAACTTTAGCGCTAGCTTCACATGAGCAAAAGAAGAACACTAATCACTAGTTTACTCTAGTATGAGCGACGCTGAGCAGGGTGACGACTGGAGGCCTGGTATATGTTCTTTTCCCGGGAAGAAAAAAACGAAACAAAAAAAATACAGATTAGCCAGGTATCACACACAAATGATTCGTACTTGTTCGTAACATTTTTTTCGAGAGAAAAAAACGTGTTTTTCGTGCTCAATCTTCGTCATCTAATTATTCATGGAAAGAGCTAGAGCTAGTAGGTCTTCTAAACCAAAGTAACGGACAAACCAAAGGATCTATCTTAGGTTTGAGGCGGACTGACGCGTCAGAAGCAGGAATATGGAGAGCAGAAATGTGTTGGTTTTTGAATCGACGGCCAGGAAAGACATGACAAACCAAATGAGCTTGAAGAAGCATGTTGCTCGTACCAGATCGATTGCCTCATTCTTGATCTCCTCGAGCCCCGCCATGCCGGCTGCTGGCAGCCGGCGCAACTGCCGACGCAGCCGCCGGAGGGAGGGAGGGAGAGGGACGACGAATGCCGGAGCAGTTACGGCGCGGCCGGTGAGGAGTGGTGGGAACGAAGCGAGGCCACCCAGGAAGCTCTTATATATCGGGAGCGGTGGGGGCAAGGCTCAACGATATCATCTTTTCCTTTTTCTATTATTTATATTATATACAATCACGGCGATACTAACGTACGTGTGCATATCGACGGCCATTATCCGATATAATTGATCACGTATGAGCATCTCTTATATTATATAATTCATAACGTATCCGATATAGGGCTTGATGATTGGTTGAAGGCTAAAATTTGCTTACCGAAACTTAGACAAGCCAAAATTTTGGCAGCTATTTGTTTGCTACCAAAATTTTACCAACGTCGCACAATTAGCATGCCAAATCTATGGCAACTATTTTTGCTCTAGTTTTGGCATAATATTTTTTGGTAGTCAATCAAGCAGGCCCATAATCCGATATAATCGCATCCAAATCAAAATGGAAATGCTTTGATCCAAACTTCCGACGTTTTTCCAAAGTCTCAGACGGACAGACATACCCTAATTCCCATCCAAGTGACACACTCCGTCCATCGTTATCCACTCAATTCATCATCCCGTGCGAGACCCCTATATCATCCTCTCAGCTCTCATTTCCCCTTCATCTTCCAGAGCACGAACGCAAGAGCTTTCTCCTTTGTCTTCTAGAACATGAACGCAAATTCTAGGCTGCTGCCCATGGCTGTCGCCGTTGCACGGCTCCTCTAAAAAAACAGCGCCTTTCGTCTTCTCCATTGCAAGGGTCACCCGTCGCGGCCTTCTCTAGCACAGTGGTGCCGCACCCGCGCTGCACCGCGCGCCCACACCGCGCCACCATCCACCTCACCTGTCGCAGAAGGGGAGGCAAGGGAGGCATGCACTTGCGCCCCATCCACCCCGCGCCGTCAGTAGGAAGGGGAAGTCTGTGCCACTGTAGTTCCCCGCACCGGTAGGCCGTGGCTGCTTGCAACGCTGTGTTTCAAATGTTTCAATATGCTGTAAGCCTATATTTTAAGTGTTTCAGTTGTTTCAAATGTATTTTTCATGTGTTTCAATTGTTTTAAATGTATGTTTCATGTGTTCATACAAATGTTGCGAAAGTAGATCAGGATGCTGCATATATTGCAAAGGTTTTACACGTATGTTGCAAGTGTTTTTATTATGATGTTGCATATGTTTCACACATATGCTGCAAGTATTTTATCTGGATGTTGCGTATGTTTGCAATGGTTTTTAAGTGTTTGTCAGGTGTTTTATAAGTATTTTAGATGCAAGTTTCAAATATTTCATTGTTGGTATTTCTTAACTCATACAGAAATAATCCGCAAGCGCACGAAATGACCGTTGTAGCATTTCACCCGTAAGTATTCAGGGTTTCGTTTTTTCCCAAAGGAACGGATGTGTAAAATTCTCTTAACTAGTTCACCTAAGGTAACAAGAAGAAAGATAAATCGGGTAGTGAGGTTTTCTAAGGATAGAGATCCTAAATTAAAATTGTTTTGTCACTAAAGACTTGCTTCGGACACTGGAGCGCACCTGGTCTGCTAGGCGATACCGGCTTGACGTGGGAGATTACAAGGGACGAACAGGGCTATCACCTGCTGCTTACCCCTCAGCCATGGAGTACGAGGCAAACGAAGGTTGCCTCTAGCCTAGACACCACGTATACGCTATCGACTACTACTCTAGCGTCGATTAGGGCTATCCGTCTTTATCAAGACCCTTGTTGGTACATTTTAGATACACACATTAATCCGCAAGCACACGAATACCTTCACCAGAAAGTATTCTAGAATATCGAACTCAAAGAAACATGTGTGAGATACTAAGTCTAACTTAACCCAGAGTAGCAACAAGGCTTAGGATAAACAGGAGTGTAGGGGGAATTACTAAGGTTCTCTAATTCTAACTTGGGTAAGCTATGTTTTCTATTGTTTAACTGCGGACATTACTAAGGAAAGACACCAACAGAGGATGCTTTTAGTCGCAACCGTGTCCTACTTAGCCTACAGACGGGAGGTGGTCTACAGAGGACTCAACGAGTGTCACTCTCGTGATCTACCACCGATCCGGAATGCAAGGTGCATTCAAAAGTAACCGAAGTCTAAGCACAACGCTTACACTTAACAATTACTACTTCAACAATGCCTCCGTACCATGGAACCCTTATTCGCCGATCCCCTCCTCGCACTATGATGGAAGACACATTACTACATTAGGAGATAGGTCCCCAGATTAACATAGGTGGGTATTTCTAGTAGTCACCTCTATAAATGGTCAAGCCATCAGGTGGGTCTCACAAGAATGCCACCACAGTTAATCATTTATAGATTGGCGGATATCCCAAGGAGATTCTACTTTTTACAGAGGCGGTTGTTTTATGACGCCTGCCTCTATTAGTTGATTAATAGAGATAGATTCTTAATAAGAAGCATGCATATTAAAATGTCTATTAACAAAGATTGGCAATCTAAGGATCTACCTCTAGGAATCGATTAACAGAGACGTATGTTTAAGAAGCCCGCCTCTAGGAATAGTTGTCCAAAAAAATCCATAACTTTTTCGTATGACCTTGGATGAAAACAAACTTTATAGGAACATTATAGAGCTTGACGCAATCTACAAGTTTGTAGTTGATAATTTTTAGTTTTGAAACTATATAGAGTCCAAAACAATTACTTTAAGTTCTTAGATTTTGAAATTTAAAATTTAGATTTTTCAAACAACCTTAGATGTGTACATGGTTTATACCAAAGTTGTAGTTCTCAAATACATTCTAGAGCTTTGTAGTGAACAAGCTTTTGATATCATGTCATTTAGATACCTAAATATTCATTTTATGCTATGATATTTTGAAATAAAAAATCTATATTTTTCAAATGAATTCGGATGTTGACATAATCGATACCAAAGCTACAGTTGTCAATGCAATCTACAACTTTGTAGTTAACCAATTTTTTATTTAGCAGTATTTATATTATCGAAAATCCATTTCAAAATTCTTAGACTTCGAGATTCAAATTTTTAAAATTTTTAATAACTTGGATGGAGGCACACCACATACCAAAATTGTAGATTTGATGAGATCTAAAACTTTGTAGTTGATACATTTTCCATTTGAAATCATTTAGGGGTTGAAATATTCAATATAAAATTATCAAAAGCTAATATATAAAAATAGTATCCTATTCAATGTCACAATGTAGTGTGTAGTGTAGTAGTAGGGAGTGAATATATGAGGTTAGAGTAACTCAAGCAATGTCCCCTAAACTAGGGCCTCTACTTGGGGTTTAAGTGCCCTGTAACAGAACCGACCAAATTATAAGAGCACAAGTACAAAAACAAGCACCGAAGCGCTTAAATTTTCGAATTTGAGCCCATATAATCCCGGTAGTCAATCGAAACCACGAAGGATTTCAAACCAGCTTGCTTACAACCAAGATCGCATCATTCAACATACAACATCATACGTTACATTTCACAAATAGTGCCGAAATAAGTTTACACACATGGAGTCGCAAATATTACAAACCAAGTTTATAAAGTAGCGGAAGCATAACACACGCATTAATTCACATACTACTGCCAGTCTTGAAGATCAACCACCCGCAAAAGCATCAGGAAAGTACATAAAGATGATCACGTCCTAGTGATCTAGTCTTCGTCACCCGTAGGGTGGAGACAATTTTTGCAGAAGCCTTGGTAGAGCATATCATCTGTAACAGGAGGGAATAAACCCTGAGTACCGGAATGTACTCAGCTAGACTTACCCGTCGAAAACCAGAAATAAGATGACACCAAGGATTATGCAAGGCTTACACAAGAGGCTAGCTGACATCACATTTTTGCATAAAGGCATAAGTAATTGAGACTCTTATAACCTGTACTAGCAGTTATTTTTAGCATTTACCTGTCATCTATCTTAGGACATGTACTAAACATGCACTTGATTATAATCAAACAATTATCATCATTATATCCAGAGCAGGTATGAATTGTGGCAACATTGTATCATTCCCTTAACCACCAGTTCATTTAATGAGATCTACGTTGCCGCTGCTCAAGTCAAGTGCTCACTAACCGGGAGCGACGGCGATTCGAATCGAATTCCTATCCAGCTGGAGGGGTATTTCTAACACTCACCGCGCAGGCCCCTGCCAGGGTCGCACAAGCCACCTTTTCATATGATTCAGGAATCGCGGGTCCGAATGATGTCGCGACCCCAAGGGCGACACTCTGCCAGGTGATAGGGACTCTAACCCCCCCTTGGTCTCACGCCAATGTCCCCAAGCACATCATTTCTCTCCTCCAAGAAGCAACCTACCATTCGATTCCCGGCCTGAATCAAATTACTCGGCTTCACGGTCGGAATGACTTATCCGACCAACTAAGTGTTAGACTGCGTTCAACATGACTCAAGGACGTACAGCGAATCGGTCCTTAAACGACTCAGACGGGCATAGCTCCACACCCAAGACGTGAAGTGTCTTGCGGCTGTACTATCGAACTCCCGCCCGGTCTCAATTTCATTTTTAAAGCATGGTTCCATCCACGATAGCCATAAAGCCACTCGTGACTCCTTCCTACATCTCGCGGATGACCGGAAATCACCCGACTTCTACCGTACTAAGCAGGGCTAAGCATTGATACGTGCCTAAACCTAAATTAGGATTTAAGTACGATATCTGGGCAAGGATAGGTATAATGCAACAATTTTTTTCACACAACTCCTACAACTTAATGCATTAAACAATTAAAAGTACTCAAGATAGATTTATAAAATGATGGGTTCAGCATGCACCGGGGCTTGCCTTTCAGAAAGGTCGAGGGCTGGTGGTCTGGGCACTCAGGAAGGTCGTCTGCGAGCACTCCTTCGCCTGCTGGATCCTCGGGCTCCTTCTGCTGCTCCTGGTCCTCCTCCGGAATTGCTCCTTCGAACTCGAGGAGTGTCACCCCCTCCGGTACACCTATTGCATGAATGCACAATAAATATTATGGATGCACAATGGGTGCAACATGCTCGGAATGAAATGCATTTCAGCAGTAAGAGTACTCTATTCCAATCACTTCATCATTACGTGCAAATCTCTTCTCCGGTGGAGAAGTACTTACCTAAGCTACTCAACCTAAGATACAGCTGTTCCTCTTCGGTTAAGGCTCTAACACCTAACAACACAAGAGTAATATTACTTAGGTTACCACAGTAAGACATTCTAGACAACAGCTCAAAAATTCTAACATAACTGAAGATTCCTAACTCCAAAAGTTATGGTCTAAGACAATCTGGAAAACTTAAGAAATGCACTACAAATCATTTTCAGACCTCAACCTTAAATTCCTAAGTTTTTCATGTCGAATTTCCCAAGTTCCAGAATCTGTCCTCTCTAAACAGAGAGCAGCCAATTCTGGACTGTCACTTTAAACAGCAGTAACTCCCAAACTACTAGGCCAATTGCTCCCAAATTTTGACACAAGATAGTTTATCAAGTTTACTACAACTTTGAAATTTACAAGTTTTTCAGCGAACACCTTTATCAAAGGTCAAACCCAAAAATACTACCAGCTGTCCAGAAAACCTAGAATTACAAAGATTAAATATTTATTTATGTGGCAAACATCCCATAAGACCAAACTAATATTACAAAAAGTTCACATAGGTCACAAAAACACCAGAAAGTAAGGTGTGCCCACCTAGAATATTTATTTACACCCCTTTCTTAATTTATTTAAGTAATTAAGTGGAATTTCAAACATATATGTAAACTGCACCTAAAATTCTACAAAAATTACAGGAGACTCTATGAACCAAAAAGAAACCACTGTAAAAATTTGAACTAAATTTATTTACAGAAACTCCCTAAACAAAATTCACAAGCCCAAAAGGCTGATTTTTGTATAATTAACAAATCATATTAAAAAGTGTCAAACAATAGATTTCCTATTTTTCTTAGACACTTTAAGGTACCAAGACATTCTTCAAAAATTTATAAGAACATTGCACATGTAGAAAAATTACAAAAATTCATTTAAGTATTTCCTAAAATAACAAGATAGCATTATAACTTGAAAAGTACTTAAGCACTACTACCCAAATTTTTACCAGAACTAGAGCAAGTATAAATTAGCCTACCCACCAAATTTCATAATTTTTGGAACACTGAAACTCAAGATATGATTTAAACAAGTTTGCCTGCAATCTAAAACACATTTCAAAAACCTATTTAAATCTCCGAGAAACTAAACATCACATAAGCATTTGATATTTTTCCTAGATCCTACACTTTATTTGGAACCTAACAAAATTTGTATCACAATTTTTGGATCTACCAAACCCTAGATATGAAAATCACAAACATTATTCAAATCTGTGAAATAATAAAGAAACTAAAATTTCAAACAAATCAAAAAGGACACTGGGCCGGCTCAACACGCCCGCACGGCCCAGATCTCACGCGCGGCCCACTTCTCCGTGCGCGGCCCGCGACGGCCTCCCGCCCACGCCCGCGTTCTGACGAGAAGGGCCCACCGGTCAGCGAGAGAGAGGCGGAGGGGAGGAGACGGCCGCGACTCCGGCGAGCTCTAGCTCGCCGACGACGGCGCCTCCGGCGAAGCTACGGTACCAGCGCGTTCACCTCAACCTCGCGCACCTAGGGGTACCCTCAATTGCTAGGATTATGGCGGCCAGAGAGGATGGCAGCGGTCATGGCGGCGTGCGGCCGCGGCTCGACCAACTCCGACGAGTCGCCAGCATCCCGGCTCAATTTGCCTACCCTATGAGCTTCAGCATACCTAACTATACCTACAGCATGGAGGAGATAGGATAGGGGGGCCCGAATGGCATGGCCACGTGCGAGCTCGACGGTGGCGGACGTGGCGGCCCGGTGGAGCCGTCTTCGCGGTGTAGCTCACCTGAAGCGATAGAGATGGTTCGGTGAGGACGAGGAGGTGGAGGGGCTCACGGTGGTGCGGTGGTCTAGACGGTTTGGCCAATGGAGCTGCGGTTTGGGAGAATGGCTCGAACGCGGTCGCTGTTCCACTTCTCCGGTCACCGCCCGCGCGCGGAGGAGGAAGCAGAGAAGGAGGGAATGGTGAGCGCGAGTGGTGGTGGTTGAGGTGGCGGCCCCGACTTCATGCCCGCGCGCATGCTTGCGACGTGGAGGCGACGGCAGGGCGCGAGCACCACGCGGCTCCCGTGCTCTGCGCGGCCGCCATGACAGCGAGGCTGTCTGTCGACTGAAAGGAGCCGACGTGGTGGTCTGACAGCGACATTTTGACGTTGATTATCTCTCAAACCGTTTCGAGTTAGTCGAAGATGATAACACCAAAATTGTAGAGCTTCGTGAGGGCTACAACTTTGTCAATTGGAGCTTGGACTGGTTCGGCCTAGATTTGAAACTACCGAGCTCTAAAGTGGGGTACCCGAAAACTGAAACTGAGTTTCAGTCAACTATGCCGACTGAACCCCATTTTTCAAAGCACCATATCTCCTAAACCATTTAGAACCAGGTGATGGTGATGTTGACAATGTTGTAGAGCTATGTGTGGACAACAACTTTGTCAATTGGCTCAAGGACTGGTTCGGCCTAGTTTGTGAGTTACAAGTTGCCAAAGTGAGGTACAGTGAAACGGTTTTCAGCTTCACACTTAGCCAAAATTGCTAAGTCCCAAAACAGCCTCTAATACTGACTTGTGGGCCATTTTTGAGTATGTTCTGGTCATTTTCATGAGATGGGCATATTAGAACTTTTGTTCCTTATGAAATTCTCTACAACTTTGCTTAAGGTTGCTCCTCCATGCAAGATCTCTAAGCTGGACTTTTTAATTGGTCAAACCAGATCACTCTAGGGGTCCACACTTAGTCAACAAGATTTGGAAGGACAATTTGGTAATTTTGGTCAACATGAACATTGCTCCACTACTTACCCTAAATGTAATTAAGGTGTTATGAGACCTAATTAGCCACTCTATAGATTGGTTACACGAAATTCCTAGTGTCACACACTTTGAAACAAGCAAATCAATATTCCACCCAAATGTTGCAAGCTCATGTTGCACATGTTGCATGAGTGTGTTGCATAACACTCTCTAATTATGTTACACTAAAGTGGTTAGCATGTTTCCAAATGAAATTGCACATAAGGTACGTGTGTGTTGCACACTACTCACTTCTTACTTCACATGAAATATAACAAATGTGGCAATGTTTCCACAGCATGTTTCACATATTAAAAGCTCATGCATGAAATGAATGATGCTCCCACTCATGAATGAGGTGATTAATGTTAATGCTCATGAAACGCAATGCACTTAAGGAAGCCAAACACCTGAGGTGTTACATGCCCCCTCTAATTTTTGGTGTCTAAAATTTTCCATCAACTCAAACAATAACCCCTACATCCTAGCCCTCAGATTTGTGGCCCCTAATAATCACTGGGTACAATGTTTTTGTTGGGAAAGTGCATCCTGACGGGAGGATGGTCGAACTCAGAGCAACCTAACCCAAGTTGGCGAAGGCCCTACCCAAGGACAAGGACCTTCAACACGAGTAGACACGATTGTCGAGGCTAAAGATCCTAGAGTTTCAAGCTAGAAAAGAGATATATCCTGGCTCTTCTCGAGCTCACCATGCCACTGCCACTAATGACCCTTATCGTGGCCTCACTGATTCGGAGATTGAAGCTAGCTCATGGCCACAGATGATCTGGCCACACCAAAGGTGACGCTAGATCCCTCCAGACCTCATTAGCATGGGATAGAGAAGCCCTACACGTAGATTCATCCTCATCGACATTGATCCGCTAGGCCTCCATGTCGATTAGCCCCATCCGGTGAAAGCCCTAGTTTGGTTTTAGATAATTGATGAAACCTAAGTGGACTAACACTGTGCTCTAAGTGTGTAAATGAGATAGGTTGGTCCAAGTCCAAGAAGGAGACTAGATCACACTCATGGTGATGGAGATGGCCAAAAGATGGTAATCAAGTGCTCTTGGAAAAGAAGAAAGACGAAAACAAAATGGGCTCAAGGCAAAGGTATAAGAGATAGGTCCATTTTGTTTTGCCGGTCAGGACTAAATAGAGTGCGTGATCGGATTTAGGATAGATAGTCATATTATTAAGAGGGGAAGTCTCACAGTGAATACGGTTATCTAAGTGTCACTAGGTGAATGAACTCCATGCATTTGCATTAGGACCTAGTGAGTGCTAACATCCCTTGAAAATTGTTTTGGAAAATGCTAAGTAACGTGCACAAGTATTGGAAATACTTTGGAACTAGCATTTTTGCACAAGGGATGACAAAAAGAAGTGAAGAAGCTGACTATCTTGCATCGACATAGTAGGCGCAAGCATCAAACAAAGTGGTCTTATGTCCGATGGCTTACCCTAAGTGCTTGGGCACACAATAGTTGCATCAGACTCTGGAAGGTGCATAAGACGACTAAGCATCGGACACTGTTCGATGTGAATCGGCTACTCTCTGTCTTGGAAATAATTCTTCGGATGTTTCTTAGCGCAGTCATCGGACAAAATGTCATCATCGTCTGATGTGACTAGAGCATGTCCACTGCCAGTGTTCTCTCGTGGAGCGTGGCTGACTTCATAGGCACCAGACGCTAGGAGTGTGTCCGATTTGAACCGTCGGACGTGTCCGATGTGGTTTCAACGTCTCTGGACCCTTTCTATTTGACATCAGACGCTGGCTGGGTGTTTGTCCGATGTAGCATCAGACACTGGAGATGGCAGCACACGCAGAGATAGCCGCTGGGCGCCAACGGCTATAAACAAATGGCTAGGACATGTGTCGTGCGTGGGTGGATCTAGACATAAAAGACTTCTGTCCGATGTAAACAATGCAACTTTCAATGCTCGCGTAGAGTGCCTAGTGAAGGGGCCAATAGCTCTTTGAGCCTTGGGGGCTCTATAAATAGAGGCTGGCTAGGGTTTGCTCACTCTCTTGGATCTCAAACTTGTTGATACACCTTGTGAGCATACTTCACTCTCTCCCACTCATTAGTTCATGTGTTGATCATCTTTTGTGAGATTGGAAGTGATCCTAGTTGCAATTGCTTAGAGTTTGAGCATCTAGTGGCACTAGTGAAGTAGTGATCATGTGAGCTGCATGAATTCTTGTTACCCTTGGTCATTGCCGCCACCTAGATGGCTTGGAGCAACGGTATCGTTGAGCAGAGGGTGGTGGTTGTCCCTGGTTCCAATCGTGGTGATTGTAAGGGGTTCTTGTGCCTACTCCCCACTTGAGATCGCAAAAGGCAACTCTAGTAAATTGCTCATGACTTGTGTACCCTCTGTTATGTTGGTTCTTATGGTGCTCTTGTGTAGGGTTAGGCGTGTGATGCCTATTAGTGCGTGAACCACCAAGTGAGTGTGTCATCACAACATGGACTAAGTTGCCGGCAAGCAACCGAACCACGGGATAAATATTGTGTCTCATTATCTCATTGGATTTCTCATTGGACACTTGTCTGGTTCGGTGTCACTCTCTACTACACTTGTTTTCATACATACATATCATCTTGTGTAGTAATTGCTTATCTAGCTAGTTGAGTAAATTAGTTGTAATTAGTTATCTTGCTAGCTCTCTAGTTGTAATTGTAGCGACTTAGCTTGATTGCATGTGTGATATAGACATAGATCATAGCAACTAGCATTCGGTAGGTGGCTTGCATAGCACTTTGTAGAGCTAGAACAAAACCGCATTATTGCCATCTTATTGTCTAACACATTACTCTAGTAATTTTGTAAAATTTTTATTAGGCTATTCACCAGCCATTTAAGACCTTTCATCCAGGGCCTTTGTCTGAGAGTGAGAGAGCACAGACTGCCTTTGCTATGGCCTTGCCTCCACTTTGCCTACCAGGGACTCGTGCCTCCATTGCCACCCCGCCATGGTGTAACGCCCTAGAGTCCAAACGACTCATATCCACTCCGCACGTTGAGTGAACCACACCTACCACCATCCCACTTACGCTTTTTCATCCTCGCTTCGTGTAAAAGGATTAACTCGGGGATGGTAGGATGGACTCTAGAAGCCTACATGTTGGTCTAACCCACCCTAAACAACTAAGGTGGGACTAAACCCTCCACAATATTTCATTTACATGCACATGGGCCACTATGGGCCTCCAAACTAGATCGGATGTCACACATGGCCCCATTCTTCTATACACGTCGTGACATTGCATTGGCCTCGCCTCCACTCTGTCCCATGTGTCCCCCACCATGGCCCCTTCCCACTTCGCCGCCACCGACAATTCTTGGTGTATGAGAAGGGAGGAGGATGGCGGGTAGGTGAGAGAACAAGGAGAAGGCCAGCTGAGAGAGGTCTTAGAATTTATATATGGTTTAGTTTCCTAAGACTATATGTAGAATTTTTAATAAGTCTCAAAGGCCCAGTGCTTGCATCCTCTAATGGCCTTTAATGTTTGAACCCATGAGTGGAGGTCTATGAAGGTGCGACATCAGTTAGTACATTGCTAGCTAGTGTGGATGTAGGGGTTCTCCTCCCTATATATATGCACCAAAATCTTCTTGGGAAAGAGTACCAGGACAACTAATATGGAGATCCTAGGTAGTGTGGATTACTCACGGTTTCCATCATGGATCGCCTGCCGTTGAAGTTAGCCGATGCTGCATATTGTCGTCTTTATTGATGACTGCACATTATCATCAACAACATTGCTCCTCCACTAGCCATGGCCACACCACCTGCAGACATTTGGTTCAGTCATCGCGTATGGAGTATCGCTGTCCAGCATTGAGTTTTGCTATGTTTCATCAGCTAAGTTCAACTATATCAACGAAGCTTGGTTAGACCCGAGTAACAGCGGTGCCGATACCTGGCACCGGTCCCACTTAAGGGTATAATTTCATAACCATTCTAATATGGTTTATTTTATTCATTCCAATAATACTTGCTATCTTGTATGCTAGTTTATGAGAAATAACTTACTTTATTTAAGTAGTACTAGAATCATGCCTTTATTACCTCTGTTATGATTTATATTCAGAATATAACCTAAATGATTTATGATAGGCAGGAGTGTCCACTCACTCCTGCCTATCAAAAATATTTATTAGCTAGGATGCAAACACTTCCAGACTAATATTTAGCCGGCGGCTAAAATTTGCGTGACTAATTTTTAGCCATAGCTAATAATTAGCTCTAATCTATTCAAACATGGCCTTAGTTTGTTGTAGTATGTATACTTCATTACTTCTTATCGTACCGAACAATTCCTTGCGTGCATGTATCGACATTCTCTTTGTATGGAAAGAAATCAATGCAAGGAATTATTCCATGTATATATTAAGGCAAACGACATGGCTGGGATGCACGGCTGATGGAGCCAAGAATAAAGGGCACGTCCGGCCGGGAGTATATCCCTTGCCTCCTTCGTGCCTCTGGCTCCGATTAGCACTGACTGTTTTTTCCCATTAGCTCTGTGTACTACGTGGAGACATTCACGGATATGCTTTTGGTGCACACGTGAATGAATGAAGCAGCAAATGCCTGCACTGACGTTGTAATCAACATATATAGCCACTGCTATTCTTTTCTTTGGAAGATCATATCCACTATACTATTCTAAGACTTGATCGATCAGATCGATGTAGCCGCTGCATGCTTCTTTGCTGATCGATCTATATTCCTTGTTTGCAGGGACCGTAATTCCATCGACATGACAGTCATGTCTGCTCTTTATATAGTCTTTTCTCCGCTTTTTCAGTTTACTATATATTTTCTAGGAAAGCATGTGTAGAAGATTCATTACTTGGAGTAGTCAGGCTTGTGTTTGGAGCCAAGATGCCGTATGTAGGACCTCATCAAAGGTATAAAGACATGGGGGTGGGCAAGTCACACTTTCAGCAAAGTGAGTCCTTTTCTAGAGGCAGGGATAACCTGCTGCTGCCGGATTTTGCAAAATATAAGGAGGCCCCACTAATTAAAAATCAGCCAAGGATTTTAAAAAATTAACTTTGGCCTATTTTATAAAAAAATGCAACAACATCTGCAACATCAATTAGTTTTATTAAATTCTCCTAAAAATATGTTTTAGTAGTTCATTACTTTGAACTCATAGATGTTAACATATTTCTCTAAAAGATTGGTCAAATTTATGTGAGTTAGAACAAACTGAATGTGAACTATAATTTGGAATGATTAAAAATTAGACCTAGTTAGTGAAATTTGACTTATGAAACTAAAACACCTTCGATTTCGAAAAGATGGAAGTACTAACTTGAAATTATTACTAGCTAGAATCAAACTTCTGATATAAGGATCATGTGACCATGTCCGTATTAAGTATGATATTGGTGATTTAGATGATAATCCAATCACTAGGACTAACATGCATGTGTGCTAGGATAAATACCCTTGTAATCTAATCCTCTGGAAAGTATGGCAGTAGCGTCCAAATATGCAAATTAATATTGTGGTAGGAGAGCAGGGTGGTCAAGTCATCTGAGGTACATAATCTGCTTGTATCAATGTTATAGCTAGGCATGTTATGACAGATCCTAGGGATGAAAGGGAAGAAGTGGCATCGATATTGGCAAAGAAACACAATCAAAATGATGAATTCAGATCTATAAGAGATCGCCGGACATTTTACACCTCACCAAAATGAGTGCGCTGGACAAATCATAGTGTCATTTGTGCAGTGGCTGTACTGCATGCACTATTCACTTGAATAGACAAACTGACCCAACAATGAAGGGGGAGCACCAGACAAAGGAGGCATGACTAGATAATTGGCTGAAAGCAAGGAGTTCACAACCACCTTTAAGGTCCATGGGACAGATAGTTTAGCCAAAAGAGAAGGAGAGTCTCTAGAAAAATAGAAGCATAATTCGGCCATACTTTACCATGTGGCATTACACAATTGCTTGGGATGAACAATCTTGCGAGAGCAAGAGTTCAAGCATCGGATAGTATGATTTTAGCAAGCTGCAATGGCCACTTGAACTATTAATTAATGATCTGATGGTCCAATGGAATTATTTGGAAGTCACAAGACCGTCTAGCCAGTTGCTCTTCGGTATACTTTGTCAAGGGGGTTGTAGTTGGGCTCAACCGACTATATATAAGAGTTCCTACTCACTTGGCTGATGTTTTTGGATTGTCCCAAGGATGCTAGAAGCTAGATCAAGTGATTCTATACTCCATCCATCCTATCAAGTGCATATCTATCACATCCAAGGCATGGTAGGAATTAGTGTTCATCTTTGTAAGGGACAGACCTTAAAGCTGGAGGCATTGAGTATTGTAATTTTGATGAGCCAGAGGAATTGATGTCTTGGTGACCTTGCACCGACGTAGACCCTTCATTCTTGGTGTGGAGCGGTAACAACTTGGTGTGCAAGAACGATTATGCCTTTTTCTAGGTAGAGAAGCTCCATAATGAACTGCGCCAGAGTGAGTGGAGGCAGCGAGTAATGGTGGTGAGACTTAGTGGCTACCATCACTTTCCTTGGTTGTGCAAGCCTTTGTGTCATGATCAACACTATGATTGGAGGAAGGCTTGGTGACCAAGAGCATACCATGGCGGAGCTCCAATGTGAA
This sequence comes from Saccharum hybrid cultivar R570, assembly GCA_038087645.1. Classification (NCBI taxonomy): domain Eukaryota; kingdom Viridiplantae; phylum Streptophyta; class Magnoliopsida; order Poales; family Poaceae; genus Saccharum; species Saccharum hybrid cultivar. The sequence continues at coordinate 2,311,770 of JAQSUU010000606.1, read as the reverse complement.
CTAGAGTTGCGGTTTGGCAACTAATACCACATGATCTTCATTTCACGGAATTTGCTTTCTCTTAACTTCCTCTTTTCTTACCACATTAAGCTTTCATGTTATGTTTTGATTTTGTGTGGCCTTTACCTTTCCTAGATTAGCATAGGCTAGTTAATATATTAGTTCTAGATTGCTAAACTCTTTGTGGGTTGGGTTGGTAGAGTACACTAGAAAAGTCTGTGGTGCACATCATGATAGTTGATAGGATTTCAAGTGTAGATCAAGTGGAGCCAAGCTCAAGCTTTAAGATATGAAATGATGAGAACATCACTCCTTTGGATATGCACAAGACTTCTCAAGTTGTGTTATGCAAGGGCCAACTACCAAAGCTCAAGCATGATAATTAAATCTCCAGGTGAGCTGTAACACCCTAGATTTTGCATTGTTTCGAAATAGATAAAATTGATTTAATTATGAATTTGTTTATGCATTCAATTTAGGGAATAATAAAAATTGGTGAAAATAAAATAAATCATAAGGGTTAGTTACATGTTGATGCACTCATGCCGATGCATTTTATTTATTGTGGTGACTGGTTTTGACAAAATCTAAAAATGATTTCAAAATTTGGTTTAAAAATGAATTGGAAAACTTGATTTGGAAAAAGAAAAGAAATTCTTTTCTCTCCCTACCTCTTTTCTCCATTTTGGCCCGCTGGCCGATTTCCCCCTCTCCCTTGTTCTCAGCCCGCCAACCGCTCAGCCCAGCCCCACGCTCTGGCCCAGCTCGGCCAAGCAACCGCCGGCCCGGCATCGCGCGCCTGCTTCCCGCGCCCAACCGCTGACAGCCCGACCCCGCGTGTCAGGTCGTCCTCTTCACCGCGCGGCTCGGCAACCGCCCGCGCCTGGCGCTGCAGCAACCGCCACCACGACGCGCGTCGTGGGAGCGCCCTCCTCGCGCCTGGCTTCTTTAAATCGAAGCCCGCACCGAGCCGCCCCCCTGCTGCCCCTCTCCACTCCATTTTCGCCCGTGCCTCGGAGTCCGTTGCTGCCGCACGGAGGAGCTTCGCCGACGCCGTCCGCCGTCTTCTCTCTCTCGCTCGGACCGACGCCGCCGGGCATCGCCGTCCCCTTTCTTCCCCGCGGTGAGCACCCCCCGGCCTCCCTCTAGCTCCTCGAGTTGTTTAATTCTCGTTTTGTTGGTTTCTTGGGCCTTAGCCGCGAGCTCCGCGGGCCATGGTCGCCGGCCATGGCGGCCACCGCGCTAGCCCTCGTTTCCGGCCGCCGCTACGGCATGGCCATGACCCTCCTTACCCCTCGATCTCACGGGTGTCCTCGGTGGTCATTTTGGTGGACCATAGGCCCTAACCACGCGCTCCGGCGAGGCCACTGTCGCCGGCCATGGCGCCTGGCCGCCGGCGACCCTGTTCCGGCCGGCCAACCCCCCCACGTCTAATCCGAACCGTCCATCGCGAGATCTACGGCCTGAAATAGAAGATACCCCTTCGGGGGTAAATTTGCTAAAGAGCCCCTGGACTTTTCTAAGTCCTAACCCGCCATCCTTAGCGTATTTTCCCGAATACGCAATCCCGTTTGGAAAGCGTAAACTTCACTGTTTAAGTCAAAAGTACGCTTTCAGTATTTACAGAAATGCCATTCGAACTGTTTCGCTTATAGAATTGTCGTTTTAACTCCGAATTGATCCATTCAAATCGCGTTAGCTTCGTAATTTCATAAGCTACATGCTGGAGCTACTGTTAGTCAAGTTTGGAACTTTTAATTTCATGATTATAATTAATGAAATATAGGGCGATAGGAAAACCCGTTTTACTTATAACTTTCGCATTTTAGCTCCGTTCTTCGTGAACTTCGCGTTGACGCGATCGTAGCAAAACGTAGATTAGTTTTACAAACATTTTATCTTGATTTCAATACTGTTGGTGTAATGTTCTAATGATAGGAATGTTTGCTTTGCATGAATGCTTTTGGAATGTTGTATGTTGCCGTGTTGGTCGCGTTCAGACGGTGAGGAAAACGTTGGAGACCAAGAACTCTTCAATGACCAGCAGGACCAACACGAGTTTGTGAACCAAGGCAAGTATAGCATGGGCCTACCTTGATTCCTGTTCATTATATAATCTACTCATTATGCATGTGTCTAATATTGCTCGACTATAAGGACATCCTAGCCATTGATGACTTATACCTTGATGCCTATGGGTTTTATTGCATATGGGTAGAATGCTAGTGCTCTATTCAAACATGATCAATACTATGATTAATGGAACAAACGGATAAACATGACGATAATAATTGAAATATAGAGTGATGGTGCAAATGATGTCGATCATGTTGCCCTAAACTCTCCGTAAGGACTTATCTGTAGGGCAAAAGCTGGGACATACAGTGCAACCGTGAGAGTTATATGGCTCTGACTTTAGCTCAGTAATAGGATCTTTTCTAGCTTGTTAGAGGTTACCCGAAAGGGCGCAAGAGGGGCTTGCCACTTTGGGTATAGAACTGCCTCTGTTCTTGTGTGTATAGCCTGCGGGAATTGTGCCACAGAAAGGGGGGGTTCTCTATATCTGCCTGCCGAGGAAACCTCGCGGCCCTAACTTGTTAGACAAGACCTATGGAAGGCTTCATAGTGTACCCTGCCCGCTCACCTTGGAAGTGTTATGGGAGTAATTAACCCAGGCATATGGGCAACACGACTCACGGGTAAAGATGCACAACCTCTGCAGAGTGTTAAAACTGTTATAACAGCCGTGCTCACGGTCACGAGCGGCCCGGAAAACTCACAGAATAAATGGTCACTTGTGAAGATGTTGTTCGTGGTGAACTATGATGGTATTATGATGATGATGACGATGATGATGATATAATGTTGATCAATGACTCTATTTAATTCTAGTATATGATCATGTGGGTTAATTTGGGAGCCTAAGCATAAGTTGATGTTAACCAATGATAAAATGCTGACTTACTAAAATGCTAAATGCAGTAAACCGTGTCTGCCTTTTGAGCCTCATGAATCCTCATGTTATGCTTGTGGAGTACGAAATGTACTCACGCTTGTTTATTTTCTATTTTTGGATAAAAATCCCGGATGGGTACCAGACTGCCAGAGATTGGAGCAGATAGGCTTGTGATCAACCAGTCAGTTGTCCCTGTGGAGTGGAGTCTTCACCTGAAGACCGGAGTTGTCTTTCCGCTGTTTGCTATCTAAGGTTATATCTTTTATAATAAGTACGTTATATATTAAGCATTGTCATTTGATATTACCTTTATTTGTAGCTATATGTGAGATTTGACTTCCTGGGCTCACATATGGTGTGTATCTGGTTTTGTTCTTAAAACCGGGTGCTACAAAGTGGTATCAGAGCAATGCTGACTGTAGGACACAAGCCTAGTTAGCAATTGGTCGTCTTAAGGTTTAGGAATTGCTATAAGACCCTTGTTCTATAAACCTTGATATTTCTCCTCTATTATTTCTGTACCCTTGATATTCATCTCCTTCTTGATACTTGTTTAAGCCTTTGCTCTCATCTTCACTCCTTGCTTTGATATGCTCTTAGAATCTTGTCTCTTACCATCTTCCTGTGACATCGGAAGCGGAGCTTTAGGATATTTGCCCTTAACATGAATAGAACGATAGCATCGCAAGCTGAGTCAATGATTGAAGTATGCACCTTAATTGCTTGTTGAATTTTCATTATGCATGTGCTTGTTTTGGATCTTTGTAATGATTGTAATGATCTTGTGGAGATTGTCCACAATTTCATTTAGTCTATAGGCCTAAGGCATAAGGATTAATGAAGTAAATATGCGGGTTTTGGTTTTCTCCTGTTTTATCCATCCTGTTTTCTAGAGCAGTATGTGTTCATCATGATATATCTCCAGATCTGGATATCCAAAAGTTATGAAACTTTTATGGATAAAGTAGACTCTTGTATGTTTCATCTGCCGCTGGAATCAATTCCATAGCTATTTTGGTTTGGGAGTTATGGAAATCACAAGACGATATAGTTGTGCTATCTGAAACCTGGAGTAGTTTTGTGGTGCACAGTTTTCGACTAAATTATGTTTGGAATCAGAAAAAGTGTTCTATACAAAAGTTGTAGAGGATTTCAACAGCTTTCCAACAGTATAAACTACAACTTCATTGGATTAACAGAATATGAGTTACAGCTGTTTTCATGCGCTGCTGTTTTCCTACTCATAAGGAATTTCAGACTTCTTGTTCTTACTTATACACATGAGTTTCCGTGGGATATCAGAAGGTCATTATGATGGTTAACTCACTTGGAAGAAGATGCAAGCTACCCTTTGTTGTCCCCTAGTTGATCTCTCTTAAGGGGGGTAGCCGAGTAAAGAAGTAACAAGATGAAGGTTTCTTACATTCAAGTACTCTACCTGGAAGAATTAGTTATCCCTAGGGTTGAGAAGTCACCATCAAGCACAGTTGGGTGTTTGAACTTCACCATACCCAAGACAAGTCAGCAACAATGACAAGGCAAGGAGATATGGTTCATCTACAGTTGGTTCTATAGAGACTCGGAAGATTCGTTGCGACATCAATTATGGCAATAAAATTTTGATTCAAGGAAGATCTCTACTTGGATAAGTTATCTCAAATGGTGGAATTATGGGAAACTTAAGAAAGCTAATGATGTGTTGAGTTGAAACCCACCAAAGGATGCGAGATGTGAGTGAGATTTAAAGTTTTCCTAGGAATAGAAGATATCGTCAGAGGTTCATTGGAGGCATTATAATCTTGGATATAAGGGTGACATCCACAAGGATCGTAAGAATCTAAAGGATATCTTCGCTAAGTTGGTTTTGATCTTATGAAATCATCGATGAATTAGAGCGATCAAGGATTATGACATGGAAGTGTGTTATCGTCTGGAGAAGCAAAAGTTGTTGCTGATGCTCCTAGCATAAAGAGTGAGCTAGGGAGGTTCGGTCAACACCAAGGTTGAGTTGTGTGAGAAACTTGAGTGGTGTCACCTACACTACAAAGTTGGTAATTAATAGTGATCACCTTGGAACAAAAGGAATTGCAAAGGTCAATTGGAGGAATGGCATAAAGGGCTAAGGAATTGTGCTTAAGAGTTGATCAAGCAATTAGGAGCAAGGTTGTAACAACGTGCAAGCTACAACGTGATCGTTATGAGAAAATGAAGAAGATCCAAAGACAGAGCATGTACATCTCTTTGATCACCGTCTTCCGAATCTCGAGGACGAGATTCCTCTTAACGGGGGTAGAATTGTAACACCCTAGATTTTGCATTGTTTCGAAATAGATAAAATTGATTTAATTATGAATTTGTTTATGCATTCAATTTAGGGAATAATAAAAATTGGTGAAAATAAAATAAATCATAAGGGTTAGTTACATGTTGATGCACTCATGCCGATGCATTTTATTTATTGTGGTGACTGGTTTTGACAAAATCTAAAAATGATTTCAAAATTTGGTTTGAAAATGAATTGGAAAACTTGATTTGGAAAAAGAAAAGAAATTCTTTTCTCTCCCTACCTCTTTTCTCCATTTTGGCCCGCTGGCCGATTTCCCCCTCTCCCTTGTTCTCAGCCCGCCAACCGCTCAGCCCAGCCCCACGCTCTGGCCCAGCTCGGCCAAGCAACCGCCGGCCCGGCATCGCGCGCCTGCTTCCCGCGCCCAACCGCTGACAGCCCGACCCCGCGTGTCAGGTCGTCCTCTTCACCGCGCGGCTCGGCAATCGCCCGCGCCTGGCACTGCAGCAACTGCCACCACGACGCGCGTCGTGGGAGCGCCCTCCTCGCGCCTGGCTTCTTTAAATCGAAGCCCGCACCGAGCCGCCCCCCTGCTGCCCCTCTCCACTCCATTTTCGCCCGTGCCTCGGAGTCCGTTGCTGCCGCACGGAGGAGCATCGCCGACGCCGTCCGCCGTCTTCTCTCTCTCGCTCGGACCGACGCCACCGGGCATCGCCGTCCCCTTTCTTCCCCGCGGTGAGCACCCCCCGGCCTCCCTCTAGCTCCTCGAGTTGTTTAATTCTCGTTTTGTTGGTTTCTTGGGCCTTAGCCGCGAGCTCCGCGGGCCATGGTCGCCGGCCATGGCGGCCACCGCGCTAGCCCTCGTTTCCGGCCGCCGCTACGGCATGGCCATGACCCCCCTTACCCCTCGATCTCACGGGTGTCCTCGGTGGTCATTTTGGTGGACCATAGGCCCTAACCGCGCGCTCCGGCGAGGCCACTGTCGCCGGCCATGGCGCCTGGCCGCCGGCGACCCTGTTCCGGCCGGCCAACCCCCCCACGTCTAATCCGAACCGTCCATCGCGAGATCTACGGCCTGAAATAGAAGATACCCCTTCGGGGGTAAATTTGCTAAAGAGCCCCTGGACTTTTCTAAGTCCTAACCCGCCGTCCTTAGCGTATTTTCCCGAATACACAATCCCGTTTGGAAAGCGTAAACTTCACTGTTTAAGTCAAAAGTACGCTTTCAGTATTTACAGAAATGCCATTCGAACTGTTTCGCTTATAGAATTGTCGTTTTAACTCCGAATTGATCCATTCAAATCGCGTTAGCTTCGTAATTTCATAAGCTACATGCTGGAGCTACTGTTAGTCAAGTTTGGAACTTTTAATTTCATGATTATAATTAATGAAATATAGGGCGATAGGAAAACCCGTTTTACTCATAACTTTCGCATTTTAGCTCCGTTCTTCGTGAACTTCGCGTTGACGCGATCGTAGCAAAACGTAGATTAGTTTTACAAACATTTTATCTTGATTTCAATACTGTTGGTGTAATGTTCTAATGATAGGAATGTTTGCTTTGCATGAATGCTTTTGGAATGTTGTATGTTGCCGTGTTGGTCGCGTTCAGATGGTGAGGAAAACGTTGGAGACCAAGAACTCTTCAATGACCAGCAGGACCAACACGAGTTTGTGAACCAAGGCAAGTATAGCATGGGCCTACCTTGATTCCTGTTCATTATATAATCTACTCATTATGCATGTGTCTAATATTGCTCGACTATAAGGACATCCTAGCCATTGATGACTTATACCTTGATGCCTATGGGTTTTATTGCATATGGGTAGAATGCTAGTGCTCTATTCAAACATGATCAATACTATGATTAATGGAACAAACGGATAAACATGACGATAATAATTGAAATATAGAGTGATGGTGCAAATGATGTTGATCATGTTGCCCTAAACTCTCCGTAAGGACTTATCTGTAGGGCAAAAGCTGGGACATACAGTGCAACCGTGAGAGTTATATGGCTCTGACTTTAGCTCAGTAATAGGATCTTTTCTAGCTTGTTAGAGGTTACCCGAAAGGGCGCAAGAGGGGCTTGCCACTTTGGGTATAGAACTGCCTCTGTTCTTGTGTGTATAGCCTGCGGGAATTATGCCACAGAAAGGGGGGTTCTCTATATCTGCCTGCCGAGGAAACCTCGCGGCCCTAACTTGTTAGACAAGACCTATGGAAGGCTTCATAGTGTACCCTGCCCGCTCACCTTGGAAGTGTTATGGGAGTAATTAACCTGGGCATATGGGCAACACGGCTCACGGGTAAAGATGCACAACCTCTGCAGAGTGTGAAAACTGTTATAACAGCCGTGCTCACGGTCACGAGCGGCCCGGAAAACTCACAGAATAAATGGTCACTTGTGAAGATGTTGTTCGTGGTGAACTATGATGGTATTATGATGATGATGACGATGATGATGATATAATGTTGATCAATGACTCTATTTAATTCTAGTATATGATCATGTGGGTTAATTTGGGAGCCTAAGCATAAGTTGATGTTAACCAATGATAAAATGCTGACTTACTAAAATGCTAAATGCAGTAAACCGTGTCTGCCTTTTGAGCCTCATGAATCCTCATGTTATGCTTGTGGAGTACGAAATGTACTCACGCTTGTTTATTTTCTATTTTTGGATAAAAATCCCGGATGGGTACCAGACTGCCAGAGATTGGAGCAGATAGGCTTGTGATCAACCAGTCAGTTGTCCCTGTGGAGTGGAGTCTTTACCTGAAGACCGGAGTTGTCTTTCCGCTGTTTGCTATCTAAGGTTATATCTTTTATAATAAGTACGTTATATATTAAGCATTGTCATTTGATATTACCTTTATTTATAGCTATATGTGAGATTTGACTTCCTGGGCTCACATATGGTGTGTATCTGGTTTTGTTCTTAAAACCGGGTGCTACATGAGCTCATTCATATTTCTCCTTTTTGTGATTGTGAGGATAGATGGCTACCTAATGATATTATTATTCATAGGGACTACAAAGATGACCAAGAAGTACTTGGAAAAGCCATATGGAGGTGGAGAAGACCAGTATGACTGTCCAAGCCAAGTTGGAGGCCTGATCCATATAAAGTTTGAGGTCACCTCTAACTATAGAAGCAACCCACACTAAAATTTTCAACCAGATTGCATATGGACTATGATTTTGATGTTCTACATGTGCACTAGGAATGCAAGTGGGCTAGCCCACTAACCCACATATATGCTTGATTTTGTTGTTTGCTCATGGCAACCTGCAAAATTAAAAAGCTTACTATATTCTTCTTCAGCCTGTTGACTGACACCATTTTGCTCATTGATGATTTCCAGCGAGCACATGACCTTCTTCCTTGATCGTCATGCCCAGTCCGCCGGCTGGAGCTCAGGCACAGCACCCGCAAGGCGTCGACTGCGCCGTGGGGTCTCACTCGGTGGCAGAGTTTTTGTGTGATGTTTGCTGATGGTGGGGACTGACAGCAGACCTGCTGTCCGACGGGAGAGCTTGTTGATGAAGGCTTCGTGGTTCGAAGGCGTCACAGCTGGGGACAGAGCCGAAGCTGCCACGTCCCCTGCCGGGATAAACGAAGATTTGGGGATGACCTCAGGTTCCAGCTCTGCTATCGGCACTGTTGTGGTGCCCTCTGGTTGAGCATCCCCGCGTGGGCGAAAGCGGCAACGAGAGTAGACTCGTAACAGCTTCACAGAGCGTTTGCCCAACCCCGGCGCTGATACCCAGTTAATTGGTTTGGCTGCCTTGTTCAATTAGTCCATCCCTGAATTCAGTGAGGGTGGTGACCAAGCTGGAGAAGATGTATTAGCTGCATAAGCTGCTTTGTTCTGTGCTCTTGGTGGTTTCTTTACAATATTGTAATGGACCCAACCAAAATTTTAATTTGGAATGTAAGGGCCCTCAATTCTATAGCAAGGCAAGATTCTCTTCGTACTCTTGTGGAAGCTTCTCAGTCAGATATTGTGTGCATCTAGGAAACGAAAATCTCTTCGTCATCCAGGCGAGTGATCCTGTCTGCTCTGGGGACAAATTTCTCAGAGTTCGCTGAGCTCCCATCTGTAGGTGCTAGCGGTGGTATTCTTGTTGCTTGGCGTCGTCATCTTGGTATTGCAGGGGCCTGCCATGTGAATGCCAACAGCGTAACCGTTCAGTTCTGCCCAATTAATGGTGTTTCCTGGTGGTTAACCTATGTGTATGGTGAAGGGTCGAGATGGCGGACTAGAGGGGGGGTGAATAGTCCTTTCTAAAACTTAAACGCGTAGGCTAACCAAAACAAATGCGGAAATAAACTTATCGGTCTAGCCAAGACTACACCCCTCTATCTAAGTTCTCTAGCACCTTGCAAAGATCCTAATTAAGCAACTAAGGTGCTAAGCTTACCAAGAGCTCACCTAATAAATTCTAGAGCAAGGTCACACAAACCTATGCACTAGTACTTTGCCAAACGAGGGAGCTCCTACACAACTAGTGAAGCAAAAGCACAAAGCTTAAGCTCGCTAGCAAAGCTCAATAACAAGGCAACTAATGCCAAATTAGAGAGCGCAAAACACTTAGCTACACAAACTAAGCAATGTGACTAACAAGGTTACACAAACCGAATTAGCCACGCAAAGGGGATACTTCTAGCTACACAAGCAAGAAGATAACTAGCAAGCTACCCAAGCAAACTAGTTACGAGAGCAACTACACAAGCACAAGTATATATGAAAGTAAATACAAGCTTGTGTTGCACGAAAGCAAACCACCGAGAAGAGTAGACAATGTTGACACGGTGATTTTCTCCCGAGGTTCACTTGGTTGCCACCAAGCTACGTCCCCGTTGTGTCGACCAACACTTCGTGGTTCGGCGGCTAATCGGTCACACATCGAGCCTCTCAAAAGGCACCGCAAGAACCCACCATAAAGTGTGGTAGCTCAATGACACGCTCAACTAGAGTTGCTCTTCGCGATCCCCGCGGGGTGAGCACAATCCCCCTCACAAAGCTTCTCCGGAGCCCCACACAATCTTCTTGCGAGCTTCGACGGAGCCACAAGCCACCAAGCCGTCTAGGAGGTGGCAACCTCCAAGAGTAAAAAGCACCACCGGCTTGCAACACGATCACCTAGTGCCACACGATGCAATCTCTCAAAGCAACGCACTAGAATCGCTCTCTCACTCGATCCGATGAACACTATCAAGCATGAGTGAGTTAGAGGGCTCCCAAGCACTACCACACAAGTCACAAAGACTATAGTGTGCTCAGCTACCGGCCATGGCCGGCCAAGGCATCTATTTATAACCCCACGGTCAAATAGAGCCGTTACCCCTTCACTGGGTCATTTTCGGGATGACCGGACGCGCCGGTCATAACTGACCGGACGCGCTCAGCCGCGTCCGATCCTCCAACGGTCACTAACCCCAACGGTCAAAACAACGACCGGATGTGCTTCTCAAAACGACCGGACGCGCCGGTCCCGATGACCGGACGCGCTGGTCCAACTGACCGGACGCGCCGATCGAACAACGGCTAACTGCGAAGCAACGACCGGACGCGGCCCTGGCAACGACCGGACGCGCTGCTGACGACCAGACGCGCTGGTCCCGAGAATGATCGGACGCGCTGGTCGCCTGAGCAGCGCTCAACGAAACAACGACCGGACGCGCTGAAGAAACATGACCGGACGCGACAGTGCCAGCGTCCGGTTATAGTCCAGTAAGCTCCCTGAACGACCGGACGCGTCCGATCGTCAGTGACCGGACGCGCCTCGCGTCCGATCATCGAACTGAAAAACGCGCAGACACTGAACACTGACCGGACGCGTCCGGTCATGCAAGGACCGCGTCCGGTTTAGCGTCCGGTCATCTTTGTGACCTCCGTTCGCCTCTGTTTCTTTTCCGACTTTCGGCGCAGTAGAAAATAGGCATTTCAAGTTCCCAAAAACGCCTGAATCCCGCGCTCGCAAGCTCGGCGGGAGGGAGAGAGGACCCCAAACCCTCTCTACCGCTCAAACTTCATCGCCTTCGTAAATGTGCTAACACCAACAAGTGATCACCACCTTGTGCACGTGTGTTAGCATTTTCATAATCATTTTACCGAAGGAGTTAACCACTCAACTTGCCACGCCACTCGATCCTAGCAACGATGCATAGTTAGATCACACGAGTGGCACTAGATGACCGATATGCAAACAAGTTTGCCCCTCTTGATAGTACGGCCATCTATCCTAAACACGGTCATAAACTTCTCTACACACCTATGACCGGTGAAATGGAAATGACCTAGGTTATACCTTTGCCTTGCGCATTCCATTCCATCTCCTCCGATGTTTATGCAACACATGCACCAACCAATCACCAAATGATATGATCCACTTCATATCATCACCTGACCGTATTGGTTCATCGATCTTGACCTCACTTGCTCTTCACCGTTGCCTTGGTCCTTCGGCGCCAAGCCATCACACAACTTGCCCTTCACCCTAGCAACCGGTCCATCAAGCCAAGCCTCATCTTGATCTTCTCCACCTTGGTCACATGACTCCATGTCATGTCTCATATGCAATGAGCTCCTTCATGACACCATCACATGTGGACTAATCTCCTGTGTATCTCACATAACCACATATTAGTCCACCTAAGTTGTCACTCAATTACCAAAACCAAACAAGGACCTTTCATATGGTCCTCAGGGCATGAATGAGAAAATTCAGTTTCTACAAGAGCTAAGAGATATCAGAGGGGGCTGTCTTGGCCCATGGGTTTTAGTTGGTGATTTTAATTTGATTTACAAAGAGGAAGACAAGAATAATGATAATTATAACCGAGCTATGATGGGTCGTTTCAGACGTCTAATTAATGATCTTGCTATCAAGGAAATTCCTCTGCATGTTCGGAAGTATACGTGGTCAAATCAGCAAACAAATCCTACTTTGGTAAAGCTAGACATGGTGTTTTGTTCAGTGGACTGGGAGGATCTTTTTCCAAATTGTGTGCTGCAAAGTATGGCTTCGGAGGATTCAGATCATTGCCCTCTTTTGCTTGGGCTTCAGGATAATAAATCGGGCCACAAACGTTTTCATTTCGAGTCTTTTTGGCCTAAGCTAGAGGGATTTCAGGACACCATAGCAGCTGCTTGGGCCTCAGTGCCGGCTGGTCCTTGTCCATTCTTCACCTTGGACCTCAAGTTTAAAGCTGCTACTAGAGCTTTACAGAGTTGGAGTGATAAAACAGTTGGTCATGTTAATTCACAACTAGCCCTTGCTCGTGAAATCCTTCATCAATTGGAGATCACCCAAGACAGTCGCAACCTTTCGCCAAGAGAAATTGGCTGAAAAACAATCTTAAGAAGCACAACCTTGCTCTTGCATCCCTCAAGCGGACAATTGCCCGTCTTCGCTCAAGAATTGATTGGGTACGTGATGGGGACGCCAACACAAAGCTTTTTCAACTCCATGCCCGTCACCGCAAGAGGAAGAACTTCATTGGCAAGCTAGTTTCTGGTGACCAGATCTACACCAAGCATGAAGACAAGGCAAGATTGATAGATGAATTCTATGAGGATTTGCTTGGGAAAAACATAGACAGAGAGCGCACTATCAACCTTGATGAGCTTGGGATCCTCTCCCATGATTTGGCTGATCTCGAGCTCCCTTTTACTGAGGAAGAGGTGTGGAAAACAATCAAGCAGTTGCCTCCGGACAAAGCGCCCAGTCCAGATGGTTTTACTGGCCGCTTCTACAAGGCCTGCTGGTCGGTTATAAAAAGTGATATTATGGCTGCAGTTTCTGCTGTGTGGAGTAGGAGATTTGCTGGTTTCGTGGTGCTTAATGCAGCCTACATCACTCTTCTACCTAAGAAGGAGGAAGCTGAGCAACCAAGAGACTTTCGGCCTATCAGCCTGGTACATAGTTTTGCTAAGTTGATCACTAAAATGTTGGCAAATTGGCTTGTATGTCGGCTGCAGCAGATGGTGTCTCCCAATCAAAGTGCTTTTATAAAGGGGCGTTTTATACAAGACAACTTCATGCTTGTTCAGAAAACGGCAAGATTTCTCAATCAACAAAAGCAGCCCAGAATTCTATTAAAATTAGACATCTCAAAGGCCTTTGATTTAGTTTCTTGGCCCTTTTTGCTTGAGGTTTTACAGCACTTAGCTTTGGCCAGATTTGGAGGGACATAACCAGTGGGTTACTCTCCTCCTCTTCTACTCAAGTGATGTTGAATGGGATACCTGGGGAGCGTATTTCTCACCGACGAGGATTAAGGCAAGGTGACCCGTTATCGGCCATGCTTTTTATTCTAGTTATGGACGTGTTGGGGCATATGGTAGCCAAGGTAGCCGCTGATGGTATGTTGCAGCCACTATCTTCTCGAGCTCTTCAACATCGTATATCCCTCTATGCGGATGATGTGGTTCTTTTTCTCCGCCCAGAGGCAACGGATATTACGGTCACAATGGGCATCCTCCAACTCTTTGGTGAAGCTTCAGGTCTCAAAATCAATTTGCAGAAAAGCAATGTGTTGCCAATCAGGTGTGAGAATACAGAAATGTCTTTGGTACAGGAACTTCTCCCTTGTGCTCTCATGGATTTTCCTTGCAAATATTTGGGGTTGCCTCTCTCTCTCTCAAGAAGTTAACTAAGGAACACATCCAACCTATAATAGATAAAATAGCTAATCAGCTACCAGGATGGAAAGGAGATCTCATGACACGGGCAGGACGAAGAATTCAGGTGCAGTTTGTCCTCACTGCCATGCTAATTTATTTGGTAATGGCAATTGATTTCCCACCATGGGCTATTAAAGCCGTGGACAAGCTTCGGAGAAGTTTCCTTTGGAGGGGCCGCAAAGATGCTCGTGGAGGACATTGTCTTGTGGCTTGGGGAAAGGTTACCCGCCCGCCTGAACTCGGTGGGCTTGGCATTTCTGACCTCAAGCATCTCAGCTGGGCACTAAGGATGAGGTGGGTTTGGCTGAAAAAAACTGAGCCTCATCGTCCATGGGCATCCCTCCCTATTCAGATCCCGGACCAAGTTAACTCCTTCTCTGTAGCTGTTGTATCGGAAGTGGGCAATGGAAATCGCACTTTGTTCTGGACTGATCGTTGGATCCATGGACAGTGTATTGCTGATCTTGCACCTTGACTACTAGAAGCCATCCCAAAGAGAAGGGTGAAGTGACGTACTGTCCAGGAAGCTCTTAATGGTCACAGTTGGGTTTTGGATATTAAGGGAGCCCGCACTATTAGTGTTATTGTGGAATTCCTCCATCTCTGGGATTTGCTGTATAACTTTGAGTTAGAACCTGATGTCGAAGATGTCCACATATGGCGATTTTCTGCTAGTGGGCAATACTCAGCCAAGTCTGCCTATGAGAGTTTCTTTCTGGGATCTACTCAGTTTGGACCATATGAGAGGATCTGGAAGACCTGGGCACCGCCTAAATGCCATTTTTTTCTTTGGTTGGTGGCCCACAATCGGTGCTGGACGGCAGATCGCCTTGCGCGTCGTGGGCTGCCTCGTCCTGAGCAGTGTCCTCTTTGTGACTAGGAGGTTGAGACTATTAACCACCTCCTTGTCTCCTGTGTCTTTGCTAGACAATTTTGGTACCTCCTTCTAAGACAGGTCGACCTCCACTCCTTGTCGCCACAGCCTTCAGATACTTCCTTTGATAGCTGGTGGGAAAAGGCTGGTGGAGCAACAAGTGGATTGATACAAAAAGGTCTCAACTCTCTCATTGTGCTTGGAGCTTGGACTCTTTGGAACCACCGGGAATCGTTGCATTTTTGATGGTATTACCCCTAACCTTGGTAGTGCTCTCACCCTTGCTGGAGAAGAGCGCCAGTTGTGGAATCTAGCAGGAGCCAAGGGTCTGTCTTCCTTGACAGCCCCTCTTTTTGGTGGTTAGCTTAGTGCTAGTGTTTGGTCGTCCTTTGCCCTTTTTCAGGCGCGAATGTAATTCCTGGGTTTGTGTGGGGTTGTGTGTGGTGTGTGTTGTAGGGCTCTAGCCCCTTTCATTCTTCTTAATATAATGAAACGCAGTTCTCCTGCGTTTTCGAGAAAACAAAACCTGCAAAATTAAGCCTAAATGCGGGATCGTAGGCGCCCACTTGCATCCCTATTGTGCACACAGAGCTAAGGAGAGAATCTTTCCAGTGGAACAAGTCTATGTCAAAATTCCATATGTCTCAAAAGAAAATCGTTGAAACAAGTGGACATATAGATGTTGTCAAGGTGTTGTGTCATTGTCTTTTGGGTCATTGAGCCATGTCTTGTGTAGTAGTCCATTAGCGACACATATATGGGTCGTTAGTAAAACCTAATACCTTATATTTAGCAGCTGCCACTTGAGTTTGGGTTTTGGCTCTTGCTTAGATTAATCTATCATTGAACAATTTCACTATTCTCGGTTTGTGCGACCCCAACTTCAAGTGCTTAATCTTTTTCAGCAAATTGAGTTGTGTTATTTCTTGTTCTTGCTTGTGTTCCTCAATTCACAGGAAGGGAGCGAGTTAGCCTTCATGCTGAGGTTATCCTGACAATGGACGATTGACAAATAGAGAGGCGTGGTGTGGCGATTGTAGTGTCTGGGTCTTGTTGATCGGAACCTGGATCATGTGTGTCAACTATCTACCTAACAGAAGTTTGGGCACCCCTGTTCCCATCACCAAATTCAACCCCTCTCCCTCTTAGATCTATGTGACTTGCACTTGCTCTCAAGTGTCTCTACACATCGTGGTTGGTTGCACGATGCATGTTTGCGTCTCTGCAGTAGCCAGTCGATCAAGACTTTGAGTTTTGACCATATGGACTCAAATCTCTCTTGGCGAATCTGCACAAAATAAGGTTTGGTAGACTATCATTCCCTTTGATTATAAGACACTCCTAATAGCAGCCAAAATTGATTTTGAAGGATAGTTTGCGATCTAAAATGCTCCCCATCCTAGTTAGAGGCAGTTTCTTACATGGACCGTCTTTGTAGAAAATTGGAGTTGTCTGTAAAAAGATATGTATAGTAGTGAAAATGCAATTTAAGATGGGAAACAATTCAAATGTTCTTAAATTTATATAAAATAATATCAATATTTATGTCTCTAAATAGATTTACTATGAAAATATACTTCATAATTAATCTAACGGTATTTATTCAGTATCATAAATGCCAGTTTTTTTTATAGTTGGTTGAACTTAAAATTGTTGACACCTCAAAAACTGAAAATTATATATTTTTAGAACAGATGAAGTAGCGTTTTATTAGCACAAATGAATAAGTAATTGGTGATCACCAGAACTTATGATTAGATTGTATACTCGACTACAGGTCGCTCGAGGTGCCAGAAAATGAAGAGGGCGGCCCGGCCCTACGGCCTCTTTGGCAATGCAATGTAGGTCAGCCAAGTTGAAAAGCTGAATAGGGTGGCCCGGTAGTGGCTTAGCCTTGGCAGGAGAAAACTGACAATTTCCTGTGTTCTGAATCCCCAATTGTGTCGCTGCACCGGGGCCCGGGGGCCTTGTGATAGCTTGGAAAACCAAACTGGCAGAACCCGAAGGTACAGAACCGAATCGGACTGACGAAACTACTAGTAGCTTGCTGCAAGTGCAAGCTGATTAGCTGAAGAAGAGCTGGTTGCCCAGTGTTCCGGATTTAAACGAACTTGCACCGTTTACTTTCCAATATGAATTTTAAATTGCAATACCAACTTTCGGCAAACTATGGCTTCCATAGAAAATATGGCGAAAAAAATTGAAGCTACACTTGTGGCAGAGTCTGGTACTAGTAAATTTATGGCGTATGGGATAGAGGGATAAGAAAGTATGGCATGTCATAGTTATAGCAACTAACTAAATCAGCTGTCGAAAAAAACTATAGCATAACTACCTTTAGCGTGGCAAGTTTTGATCACAAACCGTGGGCCCTAAAAGTGAGACGCCATTTATTTTTTTAGATAATGGAATATAAGTATCCCAGCCTCCACATTGGGGTGATGTACAAGCCGTGAGACGCCATTCATGAGAGACGAAAAAGACAGGCATCTCTGGTTTTCTAGGGTACGGTACCATAAGAAAGGATAAAGGATTATTTGCGCCTTCATGTCGTTAGTGTACGGTAAGTCTGTAACTGACATGTGAGTTGCTGGTGAAGCTAATGAAAATCAATTGGCGGGATGTTAAGATAGCCGAAGGTGATGAGACTGCTGTGCTGACGAAACAACTAATTCACTGCATTTTTTTTTCAAAAATGAAAGTTTTATTAATTTCACAAATTACATCAAGGTGATACAACATCTTGAAGTCTTTTCGGCCTCCGCCTGAAAGGCACACAGTCCCAAAGGTAACAAACACATGTGCCCAAGGCACGAAGCGGCCACGATTAAATCTTGATATATTAACAAACACACGTGCCCAAGGCACGAAGCGGCCACGATTTGGCTAACGCGCATCGATTAATTTTTGCATCCTAAAACGGAGAGGGCGATTAGTTGCTTAACAAGTTTTCATATAATTCTTCTTTCGTCGAAAAAAAGTGACTACACGGTGCCCAATCACCAAAGAGGCCTTTGGTTGGGCTGACCAAATATATGACTTTGCTTGCACTGGGCTGAGAGTGTGTTTGGATGCAGCCCAGGGCCAATTTATCCCAGACAATTTGCAGCTTGTAGTCTACCTAGAAATCATTTGCTTGAAGCCCTAGGCACAGCAGGTCAGCAGTCTGAACCAGGCAGATGTTTCTTCCACCAGGCCACCAAATTTGACTACCTGGTCAGCAGTCGGGCTCTAATTTAATCACCATGACTCTCTAGGGCGCCATGGCTCTCCTTTCTCAGGCAGGAAGTTTCAACCAATTAAACAATCACTCTTACGGATGCCTAGCCAGACAAAAATTGATTGCACTTACATGATGCAGCATCTTTCTCCACGCAAATGAATCAGGGTTGCAACCAAACATACCCTGAATACCCTAATGACTCGTCCCCCCTTCACCTTCGCGTACTGGGCTTCTTGTGCTGAAAGGGGGTGGAGGTTACCTTGGACGACCTTCATTGATTTATTTGGCTTGGAATTCAGCATTTTTTTGTTTGTGAAAACGCAGGAGAGCTGCGCTTCATTGTATTAGAGAAGGGCTTGGAATTCAGCATTGTTCTCTTGAACACTTCCAATAGCTTGTTGCAGGCGCAGGTGAATAATAATATTGGCTTGTAAGAATAGTCCTGAATGCATATGGCGTTTTGTAATTGGCACTTGTTTCCTTAATCTGCTGCATGCACGTTTAATTGCATGTGGCTAAGGGTAGTCATAACCTACAAACTAGCATAGTTTTTATGTTTATTAATTAAGGTGCCAACTAAGTAAAATAGTGAAGTGACACTATATAATTAATGAAGAGAGATGAGAAAATGGTTTATTTCTTAGGCCCTCTTTAGTATGATTTCTAGAGGGGCTCCACCTGTGGCTTATGTGTCATTTTGGGGAAGCCCTACCAAACACTCACAAGTAAGACGGCCTCTGAGGCTAAAACCATGTAAAAAGTGATCAATCCCAAACCGTTTAAGCCTATAGAAGCTAAAGCCACAAAAATGTGGCTTTACTGGCTTCACCATTTTTAGAGAAGCCAAAGCCTGCCAAAGAGAACCTTAGATAAGAAATCACGTTCACAGCAAAATCAAGATATAAAGAGATGTGTAGATACAATAGGAAAGAAAAGACACATGATTAGATAAAAAATATTTTGAAGAAACCATCCGATAGAAATAGATTTCTATATATAGTGTCTATATGACCGACAAGAATATAAATTATCTTAAAGTTTTTGAGTTGGGACTGTTCTAACTAAGGCTGGCTAACGAGCCAGCTCGGCTCGGCTCGTTCTGGCTCGTTAGGATAACGAGCCAGCTCGGCTCGGCTCGTTATCTTAACGAGCCAGAAAGCCAGCTCGGCTCGGCTCGTTACGAGCTCGAGCTGGCTCGTTAGGCTCGCGAGCCAGGGGAAAAAAAATACAAAATATAATATTTGTATTTATCTAAAGCATAAAAATATTAATAATATAAAATAATATATTCAATAGCTTTAAATCGAACAAAATATTCATATGAGGTAACATATCATCTATTTGTGAAGTGCAAAACATGAAATAATACAAAACTAATATGAGTTATGATGACTTTTTCTCTAAAACTACGGCTCGTTTGGCTCGCGAGCGGCTCACGAGCCAGCTCGAGTTGGCTCGTTATAGCTAACGAGCTAAAATCCTGACTCGGCTCGGCTCGTTATCATAACGAGCCGAGCCGAGCTGAGCCGAGCGAGCTAACGAGCTTCGAGTTTTTCGTCCAGCCTTAGTTCTAACCAAATGAAGTGAGTATAAAAAGGACAACTAATTAGATGACTTAACAAGGGGCGTCCAAGTTGTCTTCTCCATAAATATCACCTGTCTAAGATTTTTATTATAATTAAAATCTTTTTAGACAGAAGGTGTACAAAGAAATATCATCACAGTTGCCTATATCAGAGGTACATACACTTCGATCAGATTGTCAATGGCATATGAAGTACTTCCTCCATTCATTTATCTCCTTCATCTAAACAAAAACTTTTTATTCAAAAATCTCCTTCATATTAGCTTAGAACTTGCCCGCATTTATTGTCCGTTTGCTGCTCATTGGCTACCACCCGCCTGCGTTTATTGTCTCTTTACTGCTCATTGGCTGTTCCTAGCCTGTGACTCCTCGTATGCGTTCATCACGCGATGATTAAATGCAAACTGAGTGGTTTTGCTCTGCTCCTTGGTCACTGCGCAGAAGGCTACAATGATGGAGATAAATGAACGGAGGGAGTGCATGCCTAGAAAATCTTATTACACAGCACAAGCATGATGGAATAATGAGGAATGTCATTTGAATTACCCATTCATCAGCTACAAGCAAAACCTCCAGAACACTGAAATGGAAACTCTCAATAGGACGATGCATTCACATAATAATATACATCGATGTGGAGAGAGAGAGAGATGATCGGAGAACAACACACATTAGTACACACACTGACATAAGCTCTGGACTTAACAATCTACTCATCAAATGTTCGTGCTTCCTAGCACATAACTTGAATCATAATACGCAGCAGGCTAGCTGATTAAGTTGATCTCGAAACCTGGGAAAAGGGAAAACAGATTTATTTTAGTCAGATAACGTTGTAAATAAAGCCATAATAACTGACAGCATAATACTACTACTCATGCAGCATCTGCTGGTTCACCTACCAGGCAGTAGCATTCCCCCATCTGCAAGCTCTTCATGAGGACGCCGTTCTCGTTCACCGGTAGGATCTCGCCGGAGGAGTGAACCAGCATCGCATCACGCCCGAACGTGCCAGCCAAGTCCAGCAATGCGCCACCTCCTGGCACCTCGTACACCACACCGTTGATGAACACCTGGATAGACGCCGTCGCCGTCGTCGTCGTCCCTGCAAATAAATTGTCATCCAGCCATTAACCCCATAATCACAGATTAGCCTACAGATGATCATCAATTACTCTATACGAGTAAGAATATATATATATATAATGCAATATATATCTATGAGATTCCACATGCAATGGCAGCAATGCACAACCCTGTTAATAAGAACACTCACCAGTTGGTTGGTAGCTCAGCTGGGAGGTGTCGTTATCCGTGTAGCCGCAACGGTGCTGGTCGCCGCCGCGCGACATGAGCCCCATTTGCCGGGAGATGGCGAAGAGGTCGTCCCCGCCGTCGATGTCGTCGCTAAAGAAGTGGGGCGACGACGCGACCGCAGGCGGCATCGGCGCAACCGCGGGCATGCCGGCGGTGCGTGCTTGGCTCTGCCCGTGCATGGCGAAGAGAGAGACGCTGTCGTTGAAGTCGTGCCCGTGGAGGTTGCCGGCGACGGCCGCAGTGGCAGTCGTTGGCAGCTGGGGAGCCGCGCCGCAGGCCTGCTGGAGCTGGCGGGCGCGGCGGCGGGACCTGGAGCGGCGGTTCTGGAACCAGTAGAAGACGTTGGCGTCACGGACGGCGCCGAAGCGCTCGAGGAGGCGGCGGATGCGCGCCGTGTCGTCTTTGGCCGGGTTCACCATGCCGCTATTGAAGATGGACTCCAGGATCAGGATCTGCTCCGGCTTGGGCGCCCACCGCGACCTCGCCGTCGTTGGCTCGCCGCCCTCGCCGCCGCGGTGGTGGGCTTGTGCTTGGCCGAGGTGGGAGTCCATGGCGGGGGTCTTGGAGATCGGAGAGGAACAGGGTAGCTAACCTGGAAACGGTCAAAGCTTGCGTGCTAGGATGAGACAGCGTTGTGGAAAGGGACGCAGGAATAGAAGAGAAGCCAAGAGAAGACCGACAAAGGGCAAACCTGGAGTGGAGGCATAATTGAGAGGGGTCTGGGTCTCTCCCTACTTATAGGGCTCCGTGTGTGCGGAGAGAGAGAGAGTTCTTCTTTCGTTGGCTAGCTAGCTAATGTGATAATCGGATCATTTAGCAAGCAAACAGCGCAAGCAGTGATTATGCTTTATATTGTCATGTTCTGTGAAGGGGTGGTTGTACATTTTGGGTGCCGCTAGTTTGTTTGAACTTGCATAATTGTAGAGGTTGTTTGGCATGCATGCCTCGTCCTCAAGTGCTCCTTCGGAGGAGCCACAAATTGCAGCTCCTCCTCTAGACCCTAATACGGCTCCGGCTACTAACTACCACAAAACGATGCCAGAGCTAGAGGTGGAGCCGTACCAAACAAGCCCTTACACTTATAGAGCTCGTCTTCACCAACCAATTCAGTTAATATATATGTAGTAACTTGCCTTGCAAAAGCGATGTTTGTTGGCAATAGAAATTGGTACATATCTAGAAAAGTCAAAATGACTTACTATTAAGAATGGAGGGAGTATGTTTCTAAGTCATACATTTGTACCACTGCAGTCCCCGATAAAAGCCACCTTATGAAAATCAAGGGAGAAGGTCTCCCATCATGGTCATCAACAGATAGGCTAGTACTTGGTATTCCGGCAACTAACTTCTTGTCAACTTTAATCTGATACTAGAACCACAAATTTTTATCGATACTCAAAGGAAGTCACGAAACTCTCGATTTTTAACTGTAATAACACATGAATAGTATGTAAATTAAAGTTATGATATATTTACGAGTTAATATTTCTATGCTTTGCATTTGCATTTTAATTCCATACAGACTTCATAGGATATTTCCAACATTAACTTATATTTTTGGATGCCACGATTCTCATAAAATAAATTATAGTTTAAAAATGTAATAGAAAGTGTAAAACATAAATAGACAAGTAATATTCCCATTCTAGTTTAGCATGCGCATTCGATAGTTTTTTTTCTCCTGTTACAACATACACACATATTTGCCATATAATATAAACCTATTATTAAAGAGCAAAGTTATGTTTTCTTTATGGTTTTTACTTCTTAAAGTGCTCTCGCATCTCTCCTAATTTGTATTTCACTCGGACCCATGATCCATCTTCATACGAGTTATAATCACACATGTTTTTGCGTGTTGCAATGATACGACCTCCGATTCCAGTATATTTTGAAACTGATGATATGACTATTACAGGGAGCGTATGCTATGGAAACTAGCTTCCCGTGGAAACTATGGAAACTTCAATCAAGTCCACAGGATTCTAATCCGATGGCCTCAGCTGAAGGTGGGTTGTGCTTCATCTGAGATTATCGGATTAGAATCTTGGTGGGAGGGTTTAAGTGAATAAATGACCCACCTTCATCTGAGACCATCGGATTAGAATTATGTGGACTTAGATTAAAGTTTTCATAGTTTCCACAAGAAGCTAGTTTCCATAGCATACGCTCCCATTACAAAAATCTCTGAGCCACTAGTCGTTCATAAGACTGTGCAATAAGGTTTATATTCCGTCGCAACGAATGGGCACATTTGCTGATATTATATCACCCTTGCCCCAGACAAAGTTAAAACACAAAGAATTAGTTGCAATCATCAACACTAACAATAGCTTTGTCCATTGGGACGAGACACTAGAACGTGTGCTCGTGTCTTCATGGTGCCTACATATACCACTTTATCTTGCAGAAATTGGATCGTATCGTCCATATACAAATGATCATTATCCTGGTTAGCAAGTATTGCCTTTTGGAACTAATTAACATTTTTTTTTGCGTATGTAGGGATGGTATAGAATTAGCACGCCACAACAAGAATACCAGTTTCGCTATTCATAACTTACTATCTGTTTTTGTGCGCGCAACTATAATAGTAACTAGCATTTGCTGTTTAGTTGACTCCAACTTTGACCGTGTCAAAGATGTGACATAAGCAAAATTGAACAAAGCTATATTTGTGTCACCTTTAAAATGGACAGCCCACAATTAAAATAATAACTACAGTTAAGAATAGGATATATATATATATATATATATATATATATATATATATATATATATATATATATATATATATATATATATCACCTACGACATATATATTTGATGTTGAAAAGTATAAACCAAAAGCATATATGTATTACTAGTCAATGTATTCTATTGCTTCTCTCTTCGATTTCTAATGATAATCCATTTTCGTTGATGGATCTATCACTACCGGAAAACAGATCTTTGCCGAGTGTTTTTTACTTTGCCGAGTGTAATTTTTCGGACACTCGGCAAAGACCCTCTTTGCCGAGTGCCAAAACAAAAACACTCAGCGAAAAAAAAACACTCGGCAAAGAGGGTCTTTGCCGAGTGTTTTTTTTTTGACACTCGGCAAAGAGGACCTTTGCCGAGTGTTTTTTTTTGACACTCGGCAAAGAGGGCCTTTGCCGAGTGTTTTTTTTTGACACTCGGCACAGACCCTCTTTGCCGAGTGTTTTTTTACACTCGGCAAAGAGGGTCTTTGCCGAGTGTTTTTTTATTACACTCGGCAAAGAAGATCTTAAAAGCATATTTTGAGGCCCTAAATGACTTCAAATTAAAAAGTGTTCAACTACAAAGTTGTATAACTTCTCAAGATCTACAACTTTTGTATTGATAATTTCTTCATTTGACAAAGTGATATCAACGTTCTTTATAAAATCTACATCTCTTGTATATAGTCTCAGGAAAACTAGAAGACAGATCTCTAAGTTTTGTAAACAATGTTAGTATCGCTTTATTGAATGAAGAAATGACAAAAATAAAAGTTGTAGATCTTGAGAAGTTATACAACTTTATAGTTGAACACTTTTTAATCTGAATTAATTTTGCTAGTGAAAAGTACGTCTGAATTTCAAAAAAATTAAAATTTGAATTTTTCAAATGACCTCGGATGGAGAAACGGTCAAAACGAAAGTTGTAGATCTCGAAAAGTTATTAAACTATGTAGTAGAAAACTTTTTGATTTAAAATCATCTTGTCAACGAAAAGTACGTTTAAATTTCTCAAATTTAAAATTCATTTTTTTTGTAAACGATCTCGGATGGAGAAACAATCAAAATGAAAGTTGTAGATCTCGAAAAGTTATGAAACTATGTAGTAGAAAACTTTTTGATTTAAAATCATCTTGTCAACGAAAAGTACGTTTGAATTTCTTAAATTTAAAATTCAAATTTTTGTAAACGACCTCGGATGGAGAAACAATCTAAATGAAAGTTGTAGATCTCGAAAAGTTATGAAACTTTGTAGTAGACAACTTTTTGATTTGAATTCGTTTAGAGCCTGAAATAAGCAATTTACACTCGATTTAGTATAATATGTATAGAACGAGAATGAGATACAGACACAAGTGACAGTGTGGTGCAGTGGTAGAGAGGGTTACGCATGAGGGAGAGGTCACGGGTTCGAATCCCGTCGGCCGCGTTAGTCGTGCCTTGCCGAAAAAATACCGCGAAAAATGCGTGTTTGAAGAGACCGGTGGGCGCTAGCCGGTGGTGCTCTCCTCCGATTAAAAAAAAAATTCCTGTTTTTCTTTTGGATTTTTTTCGATTCGCAACTTTGCCGAGTGCTCAGTCTTTGCCGAGTGTTTTTTCAGCACTCGGCAAAGTCTTTGCCGAGTGCCCGATAAAAAACACTCGGCAAAGAGCCTTTGCCGACGTAAATTTTGCCGTGTGTTCTTTGCCGAGTGTGGCACTCGGCAAAGCCTTTGCCGAGTGCAAAAAGGTCTTTGCCGAGTGCCACAGGCACTCGGCAAAGCACTGAATTCCAGTAGTGTATATATATATGCTAGCCGACCTCGTACAGATAGGAATGAAGAAACAGCCTCATTTTGACGTGTAAAGTGAACCGGGCGGCCGGGAGTAGTACTGGGAGCCGAGGAGCGAACATGTGGGACCATAAAATTTTGCAGCAGGATCAAATGACCTCTCTTTGGGGAGCTGGTGGGTGGCCTAGGGTTTCTTATGTTGTTGGGCCGGGATAGGTCGGCACTTCGTGTGGAAAAAGTGAAGGACAAGCTTCCGTTTCTTTTGTTTATTTATAGTTTGATAGACTAGAATATAAATGCATGTGCAGGTTCGGACGTATGCTAAATTTAATATATCTCCATTGAATTATTTATATGTTGGCTGATATATATAGGCTCCCATAATAAGAAAATATGTATATGGTAGGTGCTGTACTTACCACTGATGACTCACACACAGGATACATGCATACATATGTGCTCATTAATTAGCTTGGTTTAACAGATCGGTGTGTCGTCTTGTGTGCTTCTTCCCTCCTGATTCCTGTGCTCCCTGATGCATGAACCTGTCTAGCTATGTGCTGCCAACAGCAAGCGTGAGAATATGGAAATAGTGTCCTGATTCCTGTGCTCCCTGATGCATGAACCTGTCTAGCTAGTGAGGCGTGAGTCTCCAGACAAGACCCCAGGAATGTTTTGTTGACACGATGTACTACACATTATGAGCATATATCATTCAACAATCTTCTTATGCTTTAGCTAGAGATGGAATCGGATCATGGATACCAGTGATCCTGCAGTATGTTCTATATTCCGTATTTATCTCATATGTTTTTCTCGGATCTTAAAACTGCATAAGGATCATTCGGATATTGATATCTATCTTATATACATATCAGAAAATTGATTTTGAGTATTTGGATTCAAATAAAGTCGAATATTGAATGTTCGGATTTATATACGGATTTTCCATAGAGTGTTTTGACTCTGGTATCAGAAAATATCCGTCCCATTTTCATCCCTAGCTTCAGCCATATCCTGGCAAGGCCGGCCACGGCGGCATCCGCTCGCACTGCCAAGGGGAGACCAGTGATCCGCGTATGTAGCAAGCCACCAGCAGGGCGGACGCTACATCCACACGCGCCACTGCCAGGGGAGAGGAAGAGGAAATGAAGCCGGGAGATGGCGAGGCATAGCTAGCCTCTAGCAGTGCCGGACGCCACATACCACACGCGCCACTGCTGGGGGAGAGGAAGGGGCGATGAAGCCGGGAGACAGCGAGGCATGATGCTGTGCAGAGGGATTGTCGTCCTGCTGAGACTAGTTATTCGGAACATGAATGTATGTTTTCTTAATATTATACAAGAAAAGTAGCAAAATTTCCAAAGCATTGTACTCAAAATGCATTGGACATTTGTCTCCTTCCAAGAAAGAGCTAGCTGGTAGCTTTCGGCGTAGCCATATAGGGGGTTTTCCACGCGTACTCACACTGTCCCAGAAAAATGTCATTATAGCATGCGTGCAAGTCAAACTTTTTCAATTTTGATCAGATTTATAGAAAATATGTGCATCATTTATATGTTCAAATAATTTTATTATGAAAGTATATTCAAAGACCTATCTAATGATACTAATTATGTAGTATAAATATTAATATTCTTTTATGTATAATTAGTCATATATAGTTAAAAAAGTTGACTTTTCGGAACGTGAAAATGACTTCTATTTTAGAAAGGAGGGCCTTGTTTAGATGCACTCCAAAAGTTAAAATTTTTTCACTCTCTCCATCACATCAATCTTTGGACTCATGCATGAAGTAGTAAATGTAGGTAAAAAAATAAATAATTACACAGTTTAGTTGAAAATCACGAGATGAATCTTTTGACCCTAGTTGGTCCATGATTGGATAATATTTGCCAAATAAGACGAAAGTGGTACTATTCATCGGTTTGAAATTTTTTCACAGTCTAAACGTGCCCGAGGAGTATATTATCACAGATACTGTAAACGCATTGATGCTTGGAAGCACGCTGCTGTTTCTGCACATTCGTCTGTCACTTGTACAACCCTTATCTGCGCACATGCATCATCGTAGATCTTGCATGCATGCGGTCGCCGCAGCGCGAAAAATTCACTGTATACATAGCTAGCTAGCTGTACCACCTGGCAGCTACAAAGGTCGTAGGTTTTTCAGATCGTGTACAGTGCTTCTGAGCTTTTTATAGACATATATACGTGAATATGCATACAAGTGCAAGCCAGCCCAGAAAACCATTAGGGCCATCTCAAATTTTCTCCCAAATTTTACTATGTAAAAAGAAGATTCTCATCACATCAAAATATCGGCACATGTATGACATAGGCTGCGTTTAGATGCAAAAATTTTTGCAAAAGGCTCATGTAGCACTTTTCATTGTTATTTGACAATTAGTGTCCAATCATGGACTAATTAGGTTTAAAAGATTCGTCTCGTGAATTTCATCTAAACTGTGTAATTAGTTTTATTTTTTATCTATATTTAATGCTTCATGCATGTGTCCAAAGATTCGATGTGACGGGGAATCTTGAAAAATTGTGCAAAATTTTTTGCATCTAAACTGGCCCATACTAAATGTAGATAAAATCAAAAACTAATTGTATAATTTTATTGTACTTTGCGAGACGAACGTTTTGAACCTAATTAGTCAATGTTTGGACAATTTTTACCAGATACAAATGAAAATGCTACAGTGATCCACAGTGATTTGGCCGGCGCCAAATCGGCCGGACTAAACAAGGCCTAGGATTTAGTTCCCTCCGGAATTCAGAATTTGACACTATGCAAAAAGAAGATTCCCATCACATCAAATGCCGGCACATGCATAGGAGCCGTTCGGCTGCCGACTGAAAAACACTGTTGGCTGATTTTTTGTGAAAGAAAAATACTGTTCCGGCTGAAAAAAAAAAGCTGAATAAGACGGATTATAAGCCAGATGAACAGGGCCATAGAGTACTCAATGTAGATGAAATCAAAAACTAATTATACAGTTTTATTGTACTTTGCATGATGAACGTTTTGAGTCTAATTAGTCAATATTTAAATAATTTTTATCAAATACAAATAAAATACTACAGTACACTGTAGTGTCAAAATGCCAACTTTGGATGTCCAAAGTTGGGAACTAAACGAGGCCTAGAGTGATGTTCGTGGACATGTATGGCGACTCTGCGTATTGCCGACATCCAGCTGAAAGCAGCCTCGACGGTTGGCCTAAGGATCGGCCGCTTTTGTACCCTTCTCCAGTCGCATTATTTGCGTACGATGACAGAAATGTACATGCTTCCATCAGATGGGCTGACACCCTGACACGTTTCTGATCGACGCATGTATCGTCCTCAGATTGAAAGGACGTGACACCACGGCAGTGTTTAGATCCCTCGAACTTTCAAAAATTTTATAAGATTCCCTATCACATCGAATCTTTAGACGCATGTATAGAGTATTAAATGTAGGTAAAAAAATAACTAATTGCACAGTTTGTCTGTAAATGTCGAGACGAATTTTTTGAGCCTAGTTTGTCCATGATTGGATAAATTTTACCAAATAACAACAAAAAATGCTACAGGAACTTTACACCAACTTTTACACCATCTAAACACTACCCACGTGCATGAATGATCCATTGCATGCATGCACGGATCTAATAGGAGTATGCAGGCATGTGTGTGACAGTGCACGCGTGAGCTAGCTAGGGCCGGAAAAATAAAGCAATACGCTGACGTGTGGCTCGATCTGTCCATCTCCTGCTTGCGGTTGATCAGCTGCATGCATGCCGCTAGATTCCCGCCCATGCATGACCGTGCTTGTGGAATCGATCTCGACAAGGGACGTCGGTCCAAGACGAATCACGATACCCCAGCCCCACCCAGGAACATATATACATATGCATGCATATTCCCGATCGAAAAGATATATACACTATTGGAAAATAGGCATGCACTCAAAATGCGTTCATGTCTCGTTAAATTCGAGGCGGTATATTTGACATAACCATGCATACAATTTTTAACTCTTTAACTTATTACCGCGGATATAGTTTAAAGTGAAAGAAAAACTACAATGATATATATGACAATCGGTTTGATTTAGCTACAAGTTTGAGATGCAGTAGTTAAGAAAGGATCACACGGGTTCGAACCCTATTGCTGGACGCGCATGAAAAAACTTGTGACTTGGGACGTGCAACAATGAATAGTTGTTGGTCCTATCCTAGATTTTTCTGCTATTGTTTTATTTGCAAATTCTAGAAAACCATTTATCTAAACATGGTCATTCACTTCTCTACAAACCTTGGCTGGTGAAACAAAACCTTATTACATATACCTTTGCCATCGGGCTTTAGGTTTCATCTCCATCCATCATCTTCCTCATCATGTTGAACACTTCACCTCCATGGTCCTTGCCATCTTCTCTCATGGCTCCATTTATGGCTCAACTCCTCTTATGGACTAAACACCTGATTATCTCATGAAAACATTAATTAATCCACCCAATGTTATCACTCAATGACCAAAACCTAATGTTACTTTCACTTTGGTGGTTTGGCCAAAAGCTCTCCATAATGAAAATGGTAGGGAGAGGTCTAGGTGATGGCACGCGGACACCCACTTGCACGTGGGAAATGAGGGCTCGTGGACTATCCACAGAGTTACCCAACAAAGAGATTGGCCTTTGCGAGTGGCTTTAATGAGGACTAGTGGAAAGCACGAGCTTTTCGATACCATAGTAAAAAGGATGATTGTGTAGGAGTTTGCACTCTCTATGTCAATTTATGTTTTCACATTTATTTTGCATTTCTCAGAGTGTGTGCATGTTGACACTTAATGTGGCAAACAGATAAATCCGCAAGCAGATGGATGTCAATGTTGCCTTAAGGTATCTAATTTACATGGAGAACATGAAGTGAACTAGTTAAGAATTAAGATTGTCCAAGGATAGAGCAAGGGTAAATGATAAAAGCTAGAGAGCATATTTGAGGTTTCTATGATACTAAGGCAAGATTATATCACAATCGTTTACATTGGGACACAACCACAACACAAACCAAGATTGATGCAGAAGTAATGTGACAAGCCCTAAACTTTATAATTAGAACTATAAGGGTGCGTGGAATATAAAGGATGGACAGGGTTGTCACCACCTACCAACTACCACAATCTATCCAGAGGCCTCGCCGTATCCCGAGGTAAGCTATAGTCTAAACACCATGTTTACACTATAGACTTACTACTCTAATCTAGCAAGAACTAGAGCACCCCATAAAGAACGGTGAATCGGTAAACAACAATGATATGAATCAACACTTAAGTAATGCAAAGGATTAGAAATACCATAGAAGATCCCAGACTTCACTCGAACAAGAGCTTCATCTGCTGAAGAACAAATAGGAGAGGGTGTCGATAGGCCTAGCTCCTCTCCATGCTTGTCCTTACACTCTCCCTATCTTCTACTTCTAAAGTGGTATGGCTTCACCTAGAGAGCTCCTTGCTTTATATGATTATCCCTTCTTAGATTGGTGGATATGTTGAGAGATGAACTTCAAGTGGTGCCGACGCCTATATTGACAACACCATGGAGTGGATGGGGTACTTGTAGGAAGAGGTGGATGTCGATTGATCTCCTACTGTGGTGTAACAGCTCCAAAGTGGGCCTAGTGGGCCAAATTCGCCGAATGGGCCGAGTACTGTAGCAGGGGGCAGTGGGGCGATACTGTTGCTGAAAGGTACTATACATTCAGGCTCTGGGGTACTGTAGCAACAAGGTACTGTATGTGAAACACTGCAGCAGCCCATTACTGTTCACCAAATCAGGCCTGGCCAAATTCGGTTTACTGTTTATAGGGTGCTGTAGCATCGCGAAACACTGTGTAACCAGGAGTTTAGTACCATACCGTGAATCCGGAGGCCGCCCAACCAGCTTAAATACTAGGGTCAGGGACGCGTAGTAACCTTCGGTTAATCATTTTGAGCAAAGCGAGGACAAAAGCTCAAGTGGGTTGCTACGCAAGTGGGACCACTCCTCGGTAGAGTGGGCCTGGGCCGTGTATGCCGGGACTGGATGTTACATTTGGTATCAGAGCCGACTCTTGCGGTTTCACAGGCACGTGGGGATCAGCTGTTTGGGCATGATGTGTGCATGCGCGTGGGCCCGTCGTGGACACGACATGGCATGACACATGCGCCGACACGGGAACACACAAACGTGGCCAAGAGAGGAGGATCCTGGATTAAGTGTCCCGAAAGGGTAAGCCAGTCTGGCATTCGACGGGGACGTTGAATCCTTAGGAGGGGTGATTGTAACAGCCCCAAAGTGGGCCATATTCGTGGAATGGGCCGTTGTTACTATAGCGGGGCAATGGGCCGGCACTGTTGCTAGAAGGTATTGTACATTCGGACTCTGGATACTGTAGCGGGCTGGTACTGTAGATGGAACATTGTAGAAGACTGTTACTGTTCACCGAATCGGGCCAGTCCAAGCTTGGGTCCTTGTTCACCGGGTACTGTAGCCATGCGAAACACTCTGCACTAGAAGTTTAGTACCATACCGTGAATCCTGAGGCCGTCCAACCAGCTTAAATACCAGGGCCAGGGACACGTAGTAACCTTTGGTTAACCGTTTTGAGCGAAGCGAGGACGAAAGCTCAAGCGGGTTGCTACGCAGGTGGGATCACTCCTCGGTAGAGTGGGCCTGGGCCGTGTATGCCAGGACTGGATGTTACATGTGGCCAGACAACCTCTTTGAGGGTCGGATGACCCTTGGATGCATTGCCTTTATGCATCCATGGCTAAGGATCACTCCTGAGGCAGTTGTCAGTTACCTGAGGCAATTTGGTGGGCCTCCCTAGGTTGGACGACCTAGGTGGGGTCACCTGAACTAGACCAGACACTTTTGTCATGCATCTTGAGTCGGTGTAGGAATCAATGGTTCACATTGACTTGGGTACAAATTGTGGTCGTGATGGAATTATTCTTCTTTGGTTGGTGGGCCTATGGATGCGTGGGAGAGGCCACATGGCTCCATTTCATCCCTAGATGTGAACTATCTTTAAATCAACATGTGGGATGCCTCTTGAGTGTTTCTTTAGTGTGGAGCAGATTGGTGACATGGATGGGCACATGGCTAGGTTGGCCGACCATAGTCTGGATCACCTAACTCCCCCAATTTAGGCCTATGGTGTGAGAATTGCTTCCTCTAGGCTAGCTTCTTGTTGGGTGGAGAGGCTCTGCACCAAGTTTGAGGGTCATTGGGCTTAGCCCTAGGTCGCTGGACCCCTGATAGGGTCACCCGACCTCCCTATGTGTGTCCATTTCTAGCCTGACCCTAGGTCGCTGGACTTCGAATTGAGTGATCCAAAACTTGATTTCGTGTATCTCGACGAGCTCTTTGACATAGTGTAGTCAAATTGAGAATTTAATGAAGTGGTTTTACCGTGTTTATAGTCACTTTGTTCCTGCACTCACATATATTCATAAAAACTTGTGGAAACAATTATAATTAAATCCTATGACTATGGTGGAGGCATTTATATTATCAATTTAAGCATATTTGATGGTATGAAATAAGGATTTAGTGACCATCAATAGTCTTACCTCCTAGCCTTGCACTCTAGCCTGCTAGGTTAGTTGATAGAATAGGAACCTAGGGTGCAAAACTTTTTTGTGTTAGAGATAGCAACACCTAGAAGAACCTAGTGCACGTCTAGATAGAACTTGTGTAGGTTTATACATGGTTTTGGGTTTTACTTTTTAAGTGACCTAATTCAAACCCCCTCTTAGATGTCACAGTTCCTTCAAAGCAAATAGTTGTACCATCCTCAAACAGCTATATCCAAAGATGGTGACAATGGAAGTCGAAAACTTACACACTATAACAAAGATATGAATAATGTAAAAAATAGTTTTTCTAGACATCCCACTAATAGCTTTCCTCATGTAACCCAATTTATGAGCCTGCTAGTGTAGTTTCACATGCGGCATATGTTAACATATTTTTCTAGAGCTGTTTGACATAAGGAACCGTTTGTAATTCACATCTTCGCAGGTAATTCCTTATGAGCCACCTCTTTGGAAATTATTCAATTTCCTTTGTTAATTTGCCCTTTTTTTACATTTTTAGTCAAGTTGAGTATAGCGACGAACTTTTGTGGATGGATGTATTATGTCTATCTCATCTCTAGTAAAATTCCTGAAACGGTTGCAAAATTTTTGGGAATAGTACAAATGTAATGTAGACTGTCGTGGCATCTTCACTTATACTTCACTAATGTTGATGTCTCAATGGTATATATCTTATTTTCTTTAGTCCCAAAAAGCTTGTGAAAATGCAAATTTCAATGTCAACATCCTTTGGAAATTGTTTCTTCACATTTCACAAGGTTCAAAAGGAATGCCGACCCTATTGCCATCATCATTAACAATGTGTGGTTGGATGGTAAGAGTGATCTTGTGAGGAGGAGGTTGTGGCCACTGTTAGTCTAAACGGTAGTTTAGTCCGTTTAAACACTGTTTAAACAGTAAATAGAAGTTAGTCGTGTTATTTAGGCCCTAAACAGTTAATTAAACGGTTGGGCCGTTTAAACCCGTTTAAACCGTTCAATCCCGTCTAAACGGTCTAAATAAAATCAGATTAAACATGATTAAATGATCTAAACAACCATTTAATCTATAATTAAGTGAATTAAAGGACTACATCTATCACAATCAACATGAAAATAATTAACATTGTTATTATATGAAGTGTTGTGGGATTTAGATTTCTTCCAACAAGATTATTTGGTAGAATATTTGATTTTTACATGTGTAAATATGTATGGGTTCTAGCAAATTTTATTTTTACCTACATAAATATGTATATTTTATTGTTATTATATAAAACCGTTTAGGCCGTTTAGCTCCATTTAAACGGTCTAAACGTTAAACGAAGGGTAACCGACTG
The DNA here is from genome assembly GCA_038087645.1 of Saccharum hybrid cultivar R570. NCBI lineage: Eukaryota > Viridiplantae > Streptophyta > Magnoliopsida > Poales > Poaceae > Saccharum > Saccharum hybrid cultivar. The sequence continues at coordinate 2,277,368 of JAQSUU010000606.1, read as the reverse complement.
TTTACCGTTTAGCGTTTAGAAAAACATTGGCTGTGACACTACTACAAAAGTGATTTGAAGTGGCAGCCAAACTAATTTTTAGAGGTGGTTGCAAAACCCATCACCTCTCTTGTGTCAATGTCTAGAGGCAAGTATCTAACGCCACTAGAAAACAATAGGCGGGTCCATAATGTGGCTCACTTCTAGAAATTATTTTTCAGAAATTATAAATCGTTCTAAATATAGTAATAAATTAAAGTTATTTTTTAAATTATATAGATGAAGCCTACCAAGGAAGCACCCATAGGCTGTGCGTCATAAGCCACACAATTTTCGCAAGAAATTCGCTCGTGTAGTACCAAAGATTGACCTCAAGACCTCAAGGCTTGCGCTAGCCTCCTCCTTTCCATAGGGTCACTTGTGACCAAATGTAGGATGTATTATTTATAGTAACTTTTATGTATCTTGTATTAAATATTTTGGCTCCTAAATTTAAATATAAAAAATTTAATAACAAAGTTTTAGATCTCGTCGAGTACTATAACTTTAGTTTAAGTTATTTCTCGATCCACGATCATTTGAAAAAAATTAAAATAAAAATTAAACATGATTCTGGGATTCTAAATGAGTTCAAATGAAATGGTTATAAATTACAAAGTTGTAGATTCCTTCTGGCTCAATGACTTTGACATAAATTTTTTCTTCATATGATTTGATTTGGAAAAGTTATGAAGCTTTCTGAGCTTAGTATATTTTTTTAGGCAGGCTATATTGCCAACCTAAAAATTAATTTCTAGAGGCAGAGCTGCCTTTACGAAATGTGTATTTTTTTAGAGGTGATCGATAATAGCTCTAGAAGTGGGTATTTTTAAGGCAATTATAAATAGAAGATAGTTTAAGAGTCGACGGGAAACACCCAATTGTACTCCAGAAATCGATTTCGAGATATGTGACATTTTTTAAACTTTTTAGATGTGATTTTTGATAGTCTGTCTTAGCTTCAAAAGGGTGGCTAAGGATTCATCCATTATTGCGTTGCTATATACTCACTCCGCCCCTTATTAATTGTCATTCTCGCTTTAAAAAAATAAGTTTGACTAAATTTATAGAAAAATAATATTTATGGAACATAATTAATTAGATAGATCATTCAATCTATTTTCGTAATAAATTTATTTGAAGATACAAATGTTGCTAATATTTTATATAAATTTAGTCAAACTTACAGACACGTAAATCAATAACGACAAATATTTAGAAACAGAGGGATTATACAATAATAATAATTTGTGTGCAATATGACATCACAAATCAGCTCCAGTAATTTCTTGCTGAGAGATTAGTGCTTCGACCGAATTTTTGTTACCCGGCCTGGAGGCGACAGGGCGCACGACTTTTACTCATCGCTTGTTCCTCGGTCTGGCCTCAAATAGTAAAAGTCGCACAAAAGCAAACGCTCACGTTTCTCTTCGCATGCGTGCAGCTTGTAATTACTATTCCCTGCCTCGCAAGCCGTAGCCGTAGATTCACTGTGCATCAGTGTGCCTACCATTATTATGACTGAGAAAGAAAATCTAGGAAGTCCTAGTCTGCAAGACTGCAACGAGCCAACGGCACAGGCCGGCCAGATCGATAACTCTACTCCTATATATAGTGTACTCATTCCTTTTCTTTTCTTATTAGACACGATTTGACCCAATATGGTCTTCGTACTTCACCGGTTAAAATCTTATCTTATACTCCCTCCATTATCTTTTATTAGGCGTACAACGTTCTTTCATTCTTGACGATATGTTGGGCGTGCTTAATTAGCGCAACCAATCCCGTGCATGCATGCGAAGAGAAACCAAGCGGCCAGCGGCATGCTTAATTAGTGTAGCCAATCGTGATGCATGCATGCTGAAGGAAACTAATGGAACACTGATGCATGCAATAAAAATGAAAGAACCCAGCCACTCGTCTTGGTGGGATTCTCTACCTCTTGTGCCTAAAAAAAGAGAATGGAGGTAGTATATTACAATGTTACTGACCATGACATTATACGAAATAAGCGTAGAGGCAGTCAGAAATGATTTGTAGATGCAGGTGCGCCAACTATCTTTGTGCAAGACCCCTCTAGAAATCGAACATTTCTAAGCACAGTTTTTAACCGTCTTAAAAAATCGATTTTTAAGAGGTGGACTAGAACATATGCCATTTTTAGAAATAGTTTTTTAGAGGCGGTTGATGTTTTAGACAACCTCTGAAGAATGATACATCAGAGGCAATTTAGATTCTAGAGACAGTTGATATTTATTTCAGCTCACCCTAGATTTTTTTTGAAATGTTTAAAAGTTTTCTACTAAATTTGATTTTTTTATTTCTTACTAATTTTATTGAAGCCATTTCATGTAACATGTACTATAGGCTAAACTTAGTCGTATTTTGCATCGCATTCGCTAACGTCATCAATGGTACACACACACATATACATAGTTTGATCTAATGCAAACATCAAATTATATAATAATGTAAACAACATGCATATTGTCAGCGATGCTTAGAGCATCTCCAAGAGACATTCTAAATTCCATGTTTCGTATCTTCATTTAGCTATCTACTCTATAAAGATTCTTTCTTCATAATTCTGCACATTCCAATAGACTAGCTATATCTCCAAAAAAAAAAGGAATGGAGTTTGGAGCAACGTAAAAATGGTGCTAGCTATCAGCCTCACATACACCAAGATAACAAGGCACACCGACCAGCCAAATTTGGCCTCCGAGGTTCACGGGAAAGCATGTCAAATAGGATAGCAATCGTATTGGTTACTCTATTGGAGCTAGTTTTCTAGAGCTTTAGCTAAAAAAAAAGAAATAGCTAGTTAGATACCAATTCTCTTGGAGACGCTCTAACATTCTGTCCCACGATAGCATGGATGAAGGCTCGTGGAATAGCCTCTCTTGTGTACAGTTTCATGGATGAAAAACTTGCGGATGTCCCTGACGACATTTAGAGGATCGGCCTCATCGAGTCTATTGGCCTTAAGGGAACTGCAATGAAAAGAATTTTTAAAAAGATGGTTATATCTATATTTCCATACAAGAATTAGTGTGGACCATAACAATTCATTAATTATTAAAAAATCCCATAATAACAATTCACAAAATATTTCCACACTTAATACATTTGGAGTTTAAGTTCCTTCACAATAATATGCATTGTATCTCATGAGCTTGTTCCATTATAGGATGGTTGTTCACCATCATATAGTCATGGAGCTTCATCATGCACAATTTGTTGCCTGTATTTCATTATACTAAACATAACATTCAGTGTATATCCCACATAACTTTTGCATCTGTTATGTGCGTGTACGCATCACAAAGACGATTGATAAGAACGCTAAGAGTGTACAACGTGAAGAAAGTATTTGTTTCTCTAATTACAACAAAGAGAGTTCCTTCTAGCCAGCCAATACTATTCCGAACAAATACACAGTCATAAGATAGAGCAAGACCTTAGCTTGTCACATCTTGAAATTGCACACCGGAAAACTTTTCCATCCTCGGTGCATTGGCAAATCCAGCCGTTGTTAAACTAGCACATAGCCTATTATATAAAGTTTTTGGAGTGTTGGAGAAACTAGACATTTGTAAAGTTATATTCCAAATATAAATCATGATATAGAAAATAAAGGCACGGTTACAGTACTACTTAAATAAAGCATGCTGTTTTTCAGAAACTAGAATACACGACAATAAATAGTTTTGGATAAATAAAACAGATCATAATAGAATGGTTAGAAAATTATACCATTAAGTGGGATCGGTGTTGCAGACACCAGTGGTGCTGTTATTTGGGTCTGACAAGGCTCGTTGATGTAGTCGAGAGCTCAGCTGAAGTAGTGTTGCAACTCTGACACAGTGCAGCGACAGTTTGTATGGCAACCACTGAACGTCTGTAGATGGTGTCGTCATGGCTGGTGAAGGAGCCATGCTTGTTGATGACGATTTTGGGGAGAACTGATTGAAGAAATACTACGACACCACCATTCTTGGTCTGAAGGCGACCCTTGGTCAAGAACGTGAGCAGCCGCACGAAGTGCTTCCCAAAAACCTTATTCATCCTCTCCTAGTTTAGGATCATAAGAGCAAGAGGTTCTGAAGACCTGCTCTCTCAATTACCAGTGCATGTCGGCATTGTGGTGGATTAGACTACAGTTGCGACAGAATGGAGAGAAAAGGAAACTATCTAAATAATTACCTTAGGGGTTTGAAAACCTAGGGGTGCCCTATATTGTAGCTCTGGTCACATTTCCTAGGAGGGGTTGGTACATATATGTATAGGGAGGAGAACTGTTTACCTCCAAATGAACCCGTAATATGGTACTAATTATCTGTTATGGACTTTTGAGATTTGTTGCATACTTATCTGCTAAAACATTAAAGCTCATTAGGGAAGATATGCAATGAATCTTTGAGATTTATTAGAATGTCTGCGTATGAGCTTAGAGGAAGAGAAACTAGGCCATATAAATTCCAACAAACATATTTATTGGAATTTCTACATATAAACTTAGGGGAACTAGCCCATATAAATTCTAACATACACAGTTCAAAAAAAATTATAACATATATGTCTTCTAAATTTGTCCACAAGGAGTAAGCTTATGCAATGGCAATCTAAATCACATCAAAGGGAAGGTGTTAGACCTAAGCAGGCATCTCCAATTCCATTCATGCGGTCGTTCACCGAAATCTATTCCAGCGAACGATCCCACCGAGCCGTGCACCCAGTAAACGACAACGCCCCCATTGCATGATGTCGGACTCATTTTGAAAAAAACAAAACGTTTATTTGAAAATGCTATGACTTCTGAATGATGTATCCGTTTTTTAATTCAGTCTGAACTGGTGTGTTCTACGCGACGAGGTGAACAAAACTAGACCCCACTTATATATGTTTCAAAGAATTTTATTTTAGTAGTAATTTATGTGTATTTTCTTATTACTTATAATTTATAACATACGACTTACAAGTATAACTTATGACACAACTTATACACACAACTTGTATTGAATAACTTATGTACATAAGTTGTGTTTGATAACTTTTGCACATAAGTTGTACACAAGTTTTGTTATATTCATTGCATATTTGGAATTCATAAAATTTGTTTACCTATGCCTGAAGGTATTTGTCCCAGCTTGCAAGAATAGATATTGGTATGTCGTTATTGCAAACATATGGGAAAAAAGATTTGAAGTCATTTGTCCATTGGAGGACTTCAATATTGTCAAAGAACTCTCCTAATTCTTAGGAACCTTCGTAAAGTCTTCAAATGTTCATATTTAGTGTTGAGAAGAGATGATGTTTACAATATTGGCATTGCTTCTGTTAGTGTGTCCAATTCAACTAGCCAATATGGTTCTTTGACTTCTTGTCCAAATTTTGGAAAATTCATATAATTTGTTGAACCTTTAAAAGATTAATATTTTAAAAATTTTATTATTTTTCCAGAAATGACAGGGGAGTATTTGTTCTTCAATTACTTAAATCTTATGGTGGCCAGACTCGCTTTTATTTTAAAGAGTAATTACTTTGTGCAAAATTTATTACATATTTTAAGTATTATAAATTATTTATTATACTTTGAAATTTGGTTGCTTCTCAAGTTCTATTTTAAATTGTTATGATTATATTAGATTAGGACATATTGCCTACATCTTCAGATTTGTTGAGAAGAAGTTTTTAAAATTTTTGTCATACAAGAGCATGCAAAGCCTATTCGTGAAGCATTGACATATCATTTGTGAACCCATGAGGAGAATCAATTATTGTTACCTGCAACACGTGACATAGCTGAGCAACATGTAAGATATATTGTACCTATGTTTTTGTGTTTGAAGGAATGGTTACATTTTTATCTTTTAAACTTCTCAAGATATAAAACTTTCAAATTCTGGACCTGCAAGATACAACTGGTATGATTTTTTTGCTAGCAATCTTAGTTGTTTAACTAAGTCTAAAAAAGTTATGTACTTACCTTTCTTTTCATATGTATGCTGGTTAACTTATTTGATTAACTTATGGCACATAGTTATATATCTAACTTGTGTTCTCATGTGTATGCAGTCTAACTTATTTGATTAACTTATTGTTCGGAGTTATGTACCTAACCTGTCTTTTCATGTGTTATGTATGATCAACTTATTATACTTAGTTTCATATTTATCACCTTATGTTAGATTATCATGTTAGTTTCTGCTATTAAATTATGTGTTTCTTTGTTGAGAACGTTATTCTTTTTGTATTTATGATTTTTAAATATTAAATATTTTATAGATCTTACAATTGAAGACACAGATGATGAATATCATAGTTGTACAAGCTATGCAAATCTATTTTGTTACTTGTTATTGAAGTTTGCATCATCTCATGGGATTTTGTTGTGTAGTCTATGGTTAAAAGTTACTTTTATTTTTCTCCCCATCCCTTTTTAAACCCTTTTTTCATGCTCCCAAATGATTAGTTTCTGAAACAAAAAGAAAAATGTTGATGAAACCTAATGAGAATGTTCTATAACTTAGCATGCTTAACTTATTCTTTCGAAATTATGTTGTGTAAATCAGTTTGTGTAAGTTATGCGCGAGAGGAAAGAGAACGACAGGTTCATGTGCACACACGCGAAAAGAAAACGAGGCAGGCGCGTTTGCGCGTGCAAAAATAAAATAAAGCGCCTGCCTGCCGAATAAAGAAAGTTGTGAGATTTGTTTATTTCTAAAATAAAAATTACAGCGGCTGTCGGATCGTTTGCCCAACTGGAATCCGGTGAACGTTTACGATTTAGTCACGTCGGCATGCATCTGTGGGTCAGTGTACAACTGTGATTTAGCTGCTGCTCCGGCCACCGTTGCCCACCGTGGTCCACTACACACAGCAGCCTCTCGGCGCTTGAAAACCATGCATCATCTCAATTGTCCACCTGGCCAACTCGGCAAGCTCCCAAGCCGTGTTAGTTTGTGTGGATTTTTTTTTATGCCTCAGCTCCTCCGGTATAAGCTGTAGTATCTAAACTCACGCACTAACTCACATCATTACCATACACACAAACTCATACACACCACTCTAGTGGGCAAGCTAGATCTATATCTATACGAAGAGACTTGCACGTGGCTGAGAGGTATCCGAAATCTTCAAGCTTCACACATAACGGGCACGTCATCTTGACTATAGTGGCGCATCCACGTGTGAGACAACGGAAATTATTTGGGCCAATTGCATAACTGCCCCTGTTTTGAGCTCTAACTGCATGTTTGACCTTGTTTTTTTAACTTTGCCGGTTTACCCCTTTTTTTTTGAATCTGAAGCCTTCATTTATCCCAGTTTCGTGAAGGAGAGCTAACGGTACTAAGTATATGCTAAAAAGATAGAAATGCCCTTGACATAACAAACGGAGAGGCACGTGAAAGTTTTACTCTGCCTCTATCTCTCTGCTAACCACTGCCAGTGGGGCCTACTTATCGGCACCTTCTTGCTCCCTAGTCCATAGCTGCCCCGTCCTCACTCTGGCTGCCTCGTCACTCACTCTGGCTCCCTCGTCCATGGCTGCACCTTCTTACCCCCACACAGCACGTGCCACGGACTGCGACTCGTCAGGGGGAGATCGGGTCGCGGCTGCAAGCAGCAGACCGGTGGTGCTCCCCGAGAGCAGGGACAGGTGGCAGTGCCTGGCTGGTCCTCACATGCGGCAGCTGTAACACCCAAAAAATTTAAAAGTTTGAATTAGATGAAATTTAAAGTTAAAAGAGATTTAGTTATGAGTTTAAATAAGTTAGATAATAATTAATGGAGATTAAAATTTAAAATAGTAGGTGGAATATTGGTGATGCATTTATGCTGTTGCATTTGCTTTATTGTGTGGTATGGTTTTGGTATTTATTTGATTTGGATTCAAAATCTATTTTTAAATGGCTTTGGAAACAAATTTAAATGAGAAAAGAAAAGAAAAAGGAAAAAGAGAAAACCTTACCTGTTGATCGGCGACCTGGAGGCCTGCCCGAGCCGGCCTGTCCCTCCCTTCTCTCTTTCGCGGTTGGGCCGACGGAGCCGAGCCCGTTTCTCCGTTTTCTCCCGCTCCCGCGTGGGCCGGCCCAGGAAGCCGCTGCCGCCACGCGCCTTCCTTCCTTGCATCGCTGACGAGCGGACCCCGCTGTCAGTCGTGATCTTCTTCCTCACGTCGTAACCGAGCCGGAGTCTAGCGTGATCTTCACCGAATCGAATCCGTGCTACCCGGGATTCTTATCCAAACCGAGGTGTCTTAGCTCCATATAAGCTAGAGCCGAGCCGCCGCCTTTCGTTTTTAGATCAAACCGCAAGCGGCCACCTCCGTTCGAGCTCTTGCCGTCACCGCAACCCTAGGCTTCACTGTCGGCCGTCATCGGGGTTTGCCGGTGAGCCCGCGCCCTCCTTCTTTGTATTGGTGAGCTCGCCATCTCTTTCTCTCCCTCCCCATGCTTTTCTTTTGAACTGTGGTGCCTTGAATCGCGAGAATATAGAGCTCCGGTGAGTTTGCCGAAGCCGATAATGGCGCTGCCGTCTTCCCGAGCCGCAACACGTCTTGGATCCATTTTTGCCTCCCTAACCTGCGTAGATGAGTTCGCATTGAGCTCCGCATTCGATTGATATCGACTCCCTTCCAAACGGTGTACAGGGACACTCGGTTACCAACTCCGGTGAGCCGTCGGCAATGGCGCCGCCGCGTGCGGCACTGTGGACGCCGGAATTTCCCCTCTCTGTACCGGAACCGTCCAAATTATAAGAGCACAAGTTCAAAAACAATCGCCGAAACGATCAAATTCTCAAACTTGAGCCCATATAACTCTGGTAGTCCACGAAATCATGAGGGATTTCAAACCAAACCGAGAGCAACCAAGATCATAGTGATTCAACATAACACAACACTTGTTACAACAGTTCATAAGTAGCTCTCATACATCGGAGTACAAATAATTTTATTACAAAACTAAAATAAAGATTAGCGGAAGCAACATAATTTTTGAAACCATTTAAAATCAAATACTGCCAGTACATAGTCACATCCTGCAAAAGCATACCAGAAGAGATACTACAGAGACCATGGCCATATGGTCTAGTCTTCACACCCACATGGCGAAGACAATACTTGCAGCAACAAGTATGAATCTGCTACCTGCAACAGGTGGGAATAAACCCTGAGTACGAGAAGGTACTCAGCTAGACTTACCCGATAAAAACCAGAAACAACGGTGACACCAAGGAGTATGCAAGGCTTTATAAGGTGGGCTAGCTTGACTCACTTGCAGAAAAGCTTATTACAGATAGGTGATCATTAATGCTTAAGCATCAAGTTAATAATCATTAACCTATCATCTAGATTAGCACCTGTACTAGAGCAATCACTTTATTATGAGCAAACAATATTAATCATAGCAGGTATAATAAGGCCATCATCATCATTATCATCAATTCCGAACCATCATTAATAATTAGTTGTAACACCTCTGGTGTTACTAGCGTACTTAGCATGCGATTAAGGTCTAAAAGAAATTAACAAAACAAATTCCGTGGGTTTTAAAATTTCAAACGCACATAAAATGATAAGCGAATTTCTATAAATAAAAATAAAACATCAATTGAATGTAGTACTTAATAAAATTTGAAGCGCAAGTCTAGTAGATGAAAACGCAACTTTTGTTCCGATAAATAAGTGATCAATAGCATAACTGGTAGCTCAAGAATTGATTTGGAAATGGGTTCCAGCTCCTAGAACTATAATGACCAAGTCTGAAAACCTAATGGTAATGTCGCTTTGGCATTTAAATTTTGATTAAAATTCGTAAACACTAGATCTATGTTTTTGCACCGATAATTGCACCTTTGCGAGTACTTTAGCACGGTGTAGTTCGTAGGGTGGAGTGATGTTGAGTGGTTACTCCAAAAATGGCCGGAAGTTCCTTAGAACGAGCTGTAACCTTGTGGTCGATGCTCTGTTCGTGAGCCAGCGTCAGCACGACGAACCCGTTTTGGCATCACTCCATCTCCCTCTCTGGTTGTCCTTTTGACGTGCTATTTGTTTCTTTGGGAAGCTGTTAGGGCCATCTTGAGGGCAGAGGAGTTGGTTTAACCTCAACCAAGACGGGTAAGTGTTGGTACACGCTTTAAAATCCGTGCATAGCACGTTGTCGGTCGTTCGGCCGAGGTGTGCGCGGTCACCACGTCATTTTACTCGGCGTTGCCTGGCCGAGCCGCACCCCGTGCACGCGCACCACCGTGCGTTGGCCGGCCGAGGCCGTCTTGGTCTGACCGTGGCGTGGTCGCGCCTTGGCCACTCTGGCCGCGGCACCTGCTGCCAGCCACGCGGAGCCGCTGCTGCTCGCGCGCGCGTTGAGTGGCCACCGCTGGCCCCGCTGCCCTCCCCTGTGCTCACATGGCTGCCTCGTCTTGACGTGGCTCTACCCAGCGGTCACGCCACGCTATCCCTTTACCACGTTCCGCCAGGGCGAAGACTGACCGAGCCGTCCTCACCTTTCCGTCTTGGTTTTTCTTCCCTGTCACCGTGGCCGACGGGCCGCACCATCGCTTACGGCAAGGAGACCAATTCAAGGCAAGTTTTCACCTCCACGCCTTCGCCATTAAGTGTGTTAGACAACCAACCCCACTCCGCCTAGAACCGTGCCCGGACAAGCCGCAATTTTGGAGCTCTTCACTCTCAGTGTCGATAAAGCCGAGCCATGCCATTACCAAGGGCAGCGCTTCCTTCGACCATCTCGAGTCGAATTGGATGCACCAGTAGACTCGCCTTGAACCCCTCTTCCTCCCGCGCACCTTAGTCGAGCTCCTGCCGCTACCCTGCCGCCGGTGACACGACCGTGTCATCACAGAGCGCCGCCGCATGGTGCGGGCGCGCGTGGTCAGGTCACCTCGGCAGTTCTCCACCTCGACCATCGGCACTGCTGGCATCCGGGTAAGTCATGGATACTCGTGCGCCATCCCTACCGCTCTCGGGCCGCCTAGACTCGCCGGAACGGCCTCGCCACCATGGTGAATGGCCGCTCGCCGCTACAGCTCGCGTGCGTGCGTAGCTCAGTCCCCTGTGGTCACCTAGCGTCACCGTTTGGGTTGTAGGTGGTGGTCGACCGTTTAGCAGGGGCATAGTGGGCCCCAGATGGCCGGCGGGACCGTCCGATGCCGGCCGGAGCCGCGCCGGCGGGCACGGGGGCGTCGGGGACCGGCTCAGGGAGAAGAAAAGATTGTTGGGGGCGCTTCGTGCATAAAGTGTCTCTGGTGCAATAGGGACCTGAGGCTCCGCGTAATAGCCCTTTTGTTCAGGGGCTCTTCTGCAAAAAGAGCGACCTCGCGCGCGCTGTGGGCCAGTTGGGCCGGCCTGCTGTCGCCTGACCCGTCCCGCGTGGGCCGCATCCGGGTGCTAGGCCAAATAGTGGGCGCCGGCCCGTTGCTTTAAAAGTATATCTTTCAATTGTTTTTCCTTTTTCTTTGTTGCTAGGAACTTGTAAATTTAATATCTAAATGTATAGGAGTCCAAAAATGGTGAAACCAATTTTGTTAGTTTCCTAAAATCATGATCTAGATAAAGGTGTAATTGGTTCATGTAGATTTCTACTATTTTTAGGCTTGCTCTAATTAATTCGAGGCGTTTAATATTATCAAACATGAACTTGTAAGAATTGTTATGAATAATCAGTGATAGTATTAACGCTGAAAATTTTATAGTAAGCTAACCATAATGTTAGTTGTCCACTGTAATTTTTGTAGCTCCAAAATAATTAGTTTTGTTAGGTAGCTAATAAACCCTAGTTTGTATATATATTAAATCGACGAAACGAAAAGAGCAACACCCTGGGTTGTTGGGAAATAACGCTTAAGTCGATAACATAGATACGAAACCTAGTTCGTTAGCCATAAGGTTAGCTCGTTAGCTTGAGAGACGAAATCGTATGATACGAGGTTGCGATTGCCGTCGATTATTTACATTTCTATGTCGCATCTCCGAATATTATAATAGGAACAATGACGGAGCGTGAAGTCTTTTGGAGCAGCGGAAAAGATGGTGTCCTGATGACCGTGTCGCCGTGATGGAATGCTAACTTTTGGTTATATCTTAATTCCCATCCAGGCAAGCCCCGGTGCATAACCCTTATTTTACAAATTATTATATATATATATATATAGGTTGTGCATTTACGTTGCAGGAGTTTTATGATATCCACATGCATATATATATATCTACCCATGAGTCTTACTAGTACAGGATCGTGTAGCTGTTTTGCTTAGGTTTATCGGTAGCGTGAGTAACCTGTCGTTACTCACAATAGGTGGTTATTATTATTATTATTACCCTAATGATGAAATGATGGAAAAGGAAATGGTGACCGGGCAGGGATATGGTATGGGTATTGGTGGGTGTAACAGGTTATGTCCCGCGGCCACGGGGCATAGCTTGGTTGCACTTTTTCCCTGTCCGTGTCGATTAAGGACCGTTCGTTGCACTGGATCCCCGGTCAAGTCACAGATTTATTATCCCGAGCATATACTAGCGGATGGGGGCTAGGAAGACTTGTTACTCTCTTGTCATGGGCTCCGGCTCTTTCCGGACCGACTGATTGGAGGCGGGGATAGGTGGAGGTCTTAGCACCGTATTGAGGCCGGGCCTCAAGTACGGGAGCTAGGAGTCCAAGTTTGGACGGGGACCTGGAAACCTGTGACAGGAGGGGAACGGGTTGGTCTTGCTTGTGCCTGGGGTACAAGCGAGGCGTGTGTTTTTCGGGGTACCCAGCTGGGCACATTGATTCGCGAATCGCCGTTTCTACGTGACGGTACGACTTGACTGCACTCTAGCACCGTAGTAAGAAATGAAAGATGAAAGACGAAAGATGGAAAAATTGGTTCTGATGGCTCAACCTTTGCTTGAAAGTAGAACAGGTGCTTACCTAGAATGGTTGGTTAATACACTACTGATAACTGCTAATAAAAAGTAAATATAAGGATGCACCTTTAGTAATGCTTCCTGCAGTTGCAATAACCCACAAGCCAGATAGCCTTGCATACCCTTGGAGTCTTTTCTTCTGACGGGTAAGTCTTGCGGAGTACAATTGAGTACTCAGGGTTTGTTCTACCCTGTTGCAGGTAACAGGTGTTTGAAGCTGACAGTTGTGTGTGGAAACCTCCTGGTGGGCTCAGTGGGGATTTCCTTTACGTTGCGGATGTAGGGTTGATTTATAACTCTCACCAAAAATGTTTCACAAGGGAAAGATTTACCACCTGTTATCATTTGCTGTATATAAATGTTCATCATGATAATTTTAACTCATCATCAAATGGTTTCATTTCCGCTGAACTTTGATAATATTTTATATTCCGCTATTATAATCAAATAATGAATTACTCTGATGTTGTACTAAAAGTGATATATGAAATGGTAAAGTTGTTATAAGCTTTATCTCTCATTTATGATCCTGAGGTAAAATGTGGACTTTCGAGTTCTCCCGTTGGGTGTGCTCGACGGAATCGCAGAGTTTAGTGCTCTCTCTTGGGTACTTAGTGTCTAATGGAAGATAAGTACTCTTGGGATGACATTAAATTAGGCGGTTCTGCCACAGGTGGTATCAGAGCATAAATGGGGAAATAAAGCTTCAAAACCCTTTTCTAAATTAAAATTTGACAACACCTTTTTGCAAAAAGTTAGGACGTTTGCATACGAAGTTATATAAGTAGCCCTATTACTATAGTTAAGTCTCCGGAATAAGTTTAAGTAGGCTTTCGTCCGGTAAGCTAACTGGTGTGTAGCATGCGGTCCTAAAGTCAGACGTGCTGTTTTGCTATAGTCATCGTGCGAGTCCTACTTGCAGGTGCCCTGTTTCTAGGTACCACGCGTCCCTGTCCCGGAGTTACTGTTGTACAGTGGCTTCATGTTTCGCGTTCACTCGTGCTTCACGGCTGTCGGGGCTTACGTTTTCGGCACTCCTTCTGCGCCCTTGTCGGACCTCTGCCCTGCAACCATGCTAGTCTTTATGGCCTCGAACACCGCTCGCCTCGTGTGCGTAAAAATCCTGCTATTTTACTTTACTGATCCTCGTGCAGGGCTCGAGGGTGGCCTGCGCCAGGACCACTGGCTGCTCTGCCTTTTTAAGGGGGCAAGCCCAGCCACTTGGTGTCACCACCCAGTGCATTCCAGCTCGCTTAGCCCTTTTCTCTTGAGCAAGCTTCTCCTCAAGCCTTCCTTGCAACCACCACCCACCTAGGATGGCAGGAGTCTGGGTTAGCAGCTACTGCTTGAACACCGAGGGTTTTCCCAAAATCCTGTATGCCACCCTGCAAAAACTCGGCGTTCGGGAGCGTCCCGAGTATGAGGGCCGTGAGTACATGAAGCGTGGCACTGAGCGGTGTAAGGTCACCGTCTACATTGGCAAGAGTGAGGAGTTCCCCGACCTCACGGAAGCCTGGAATGTGACTGCAACCGGGTTTCGCTTCGGCGACACCTACCAGGTTGTGGCCCGCAAAGCCTTGCAACATCTCTGTCAGATCTTTGAAGGGCCCATTGCTCGTACCCCCATGCGGTTCTTTCCCCCTTGGGATAAGAATCGGCGGGTATGGAGGGCTTGCATGGAGGCTTTGCATGGTCTAGACGTGCAAGAGGACAACCCGACCTTGGTGCACCTGACCTCGTACTTGCTTGCCCTGGATGAGCAGTATGACCGGCAGGCCTCGGAGCTAAGGGAGTGCCTCCACCGAGCTGAGGAAGCCGAGATCTTCTCTAGGATGCTCGAAGTGCAGCTTGCTGAAGCTCATGCCAATCTAGCAGCCGCTGAGAGTCGAGAGGCTGCCATGGCGGAGGCCGTCAAGGTGGACCAAGACCGTCATGCCCAGGAGCTGGAGGACGCCTATCTTGCCACAAGGGCCAAGCGTAGGACGCTCGCCACGGAAAGGCAGGAACCCTTAATCCTGGAGGGGATCCCTGTCCATCCGCTGGAGCGAAGGAGAACTGGTTTTGCAGCACCTCCACCCACGGAAGCCTCGGAAGTAGAGTCATTGTTTCCCCTCACCCAGCCACCACCACAAGAAGGAGCAGATCCACAACCTAGTGCAGCAGAAGAACCCCAGGAGCCCAGGAAGGAAGCCGTTTGGGCCGACGAAGTAGATTAGTTGTCCTAGGGGAGATGTAATCGTTGCTAGTAGTGCTTTTCATCGTTGTTCCCTAGTGTTGTAATCTTTCCGTTGTACCGCATCCGTAGTTGTTAAGGCCGCCTGGTTGTACGTTCGAGCGCTGTGTCGAGTGTGGGAGAGTGAATGTCTGTATGTTGCACCCGTGTAAGGCCGTTGGTAATGAGTGTTTGCTTTATCGGTTGTGTTTGTTACGTCGTTTTTCCTTAGACCTCGTTCGATTTGCTTAGGGTTCTTGAGACGACAATAAGCAGGTTACAAGGGGAACAACTGTTCTGATGCAACAGATCGGCCGTGATTGGAAAACAGAGGACACTGTATCACTAATTGTGGATGTCCCAGTAGAACACTTGAATTCCCTTGATTTAAATCCGCCTTGGGATTTACTTACTTGTTCCTTATTTTGAAAGGAACCCGTGTTGCCTGAATTTTTCCCTTACTCCTCTGATTCTGTGGTCTATGACCCCGTTGTTTTTACTGCGAGTAAGTTGGTAATAGTTACTTAGTTAATAGCTTATGGTGCCGCGACGGAACCGAGGGCCACCTGTGGAACAGCTGCCACCTGGTGACGCTGCTCGGCGCGCGCTGGTATCGAGGTTGTTGACCAAGTGCTTTTACCGAGTTACACCGCGGTATCGCTCTTGCTATAAAAATTCTCTTGGTAAAAATATTCTTGTGTTCAAACGGGAAATCCACAACGGGTTGATGGAATTGTGCTCTGTCAAAGTAACAAGGTTTTTGAAGAAAGGAAAAGAAGAAAGAGAAAAACAACAGGAAGGTTAGCCGCACGTAGGTCAGAGAAGTTGAATTGCCCGACTCGACGTCGTTCCTGTGACCGGTTTGACAATGCTACGCATGCCGGGTCGCTGTCACTGTGTGCCCTGCGGACGCCGTCGGTGGTGGGACCGCGTGTGTCGCTCCCGTGCGACCGCGGCGTTGTGCCGCACTCGCCTCGTCTTGTCGCACAGTACGCCCCTCTGATCCCGGCACCCGTGTCGGCTCTCGGTTTTCGCTCTTGTTCCCGTACCGGACCCCCCTCTCTTTCTTTTCCTTTGGGGCCCCGTTGCTCGCACGCCGCCTGGTCGAGCGAACCCCATCCCCTCCTTTCTCCTTTGCCCCACTCAAGCTCGCACAGGGAGCGCACTATGGCCGACGCTCTCCCCACCTTGTGACCCCCCCAGTGATTCCCATCTCCTCCGCTTCCGGTGCACTGCATCACCACCTCCGTCCACCAAGCTTTTATAATGCCACCTTGCTTGCTCCTCCTCCATTCAACCCCCAGATCTAGAGTAGAGCTCATAGTATCAACTTCCTCCGTCAGCGCTCAGGTAGAAGAAGCTCAGGAAGCCGTCGGGAAGAAGTGGTTGGAGGCTGAGCTACGAGATCCAGCCGTTGCTCGCAGATCTAGGGTTCCTAGTCAGAGGCAATGGTGTAACTGGAGAAGAAAGGATCTAGTTTCTGTTGGAGAAGTTCAAGTTCATCCCTGGTTAGTTTAGGTTTAGAGTTAACGATGATCTTTGTACCAATCTCCAATTTCTGGCTTTGTTGGGCATACGCCATGTTCTGGATAATCGTTTTCCTATTGCTCTTCCACTGTCCCCGTCTTCGTCGGTTTCTAGAGAGGTTGTGAGTTGTATTAGAGTTGTTCTTAGCCGTGCTATCTCTAGATTCCAGAGTGGTTTAGCGTTTGAAGTCGTGTAACCTCTCATGTAAGCTCAGATCTGTGAAATGTAATCGTGCTTCCCTCTTTTGTTTCTTGTTCCGGATCTCGGGACGAGATCCTTTTTAAGGGGGGAAGGATGTAACACCTCTGGTGTTACTAGCGTACTTAGCATGCGATTAAGGTCTAAAAGAAATTAACAAAACAAATTCCGTGGGTTTTAAAATTTCAAACGCACATAAAATGATAAGCGAATTTCTATAAATAAAAATAAAACATCAATTGAATGTAGTACTTAATAAAATTTGAAGCGCAAGTCTAGTAGATGAAAACGCAACTTTTGTTCCGATAAATAAGTGATCAATAGCATAACTGGTAGCTCAAGAATTGATTTGGAAATGGGTTCCAGCTCCTAGAACTATAATGACCAAGTCTGAAAACCTAATGGTAATGTCGCTTTGGCATTTAAATTTTGATTAAAATTCGTAAACACTAGATCTATGTTTTTGCACCGATAATTGCACCTTTGCGAGTACTTTAGCACGGTGTAGTTCGTAGGGTGGAGTGATGTTGAGTGGTTACTCCAAAAATGGCCGGAAGTTCCTTAGAACGAGCTGTAACCTTGTGGTCGATGCTCTGTTCGTGAGCCAGCGTCAGCACGACGAACCCGTTTTGGCATCACTCCATCTCCCTCTCTGGTTGTCCTTTTGACGTGCTATTTGTTTCTTTGGGAAGCTGTTAGGGCCATCTTGAGGGCAGAGGAGTTGGTTTAACCTCAACCAAGACGGGTAAGTGTTGGTACACGCTTTAAAATCCGTGCATAGCACGTTGTCGGTCGTTCGGCCGAGGTGTGCGCGGTCACCACGTCATTTTACTCGGCGTTGCCTGGCCGAGCCGCACCCCGTGCACGCGCACCACCGTGCGTTGGCCGGCCGAGGCCGTCTTGGTCTGACCGTGGCGTGGTCGCGCCTTGGCCACTCTGGCCGCGGCACCTGCTGCCAGCCACGCGGAGCCGCTGCTGCTCGCGCGCGCGTTGAGTGGCCACCGCTGGCCCCGCTGCCCTCCCCTGTGCTCACATGGCTGCCTCGTCTTGACGTGGCTCTACCCAGCGGTCACGCCACGCTATCCCTTTACCACGTTCCGCCAGGGCGAAGACTGACCGAGCCGTCCTCACCTTTCCGTCTTGGTTTTTCTTCCCTGTCACCGTGGCCGACGGGCCGCACCATCGCTTACGGCAAGGAGACCAATTCAAGGCAAGTTTTCACCTCCACGCCTTCGCCATTAAGTGTGTTAGACAACCAACCCCACTCCGCCTAGAACCGTGCCCGGACAAGCCGCAATTTTGGAGCTCTTCACTCTCAGTGTCGATAAAGCCGAGCCATGCCATTACCAAGGGCAGCGCTTCCTTCGACCATCTCGAGTCGAATTGGATGCACCAGTAGACTCGCCTTGAACCCCTCTTCCTCCCGCGCACCTTAGTCGAGCTCCTGCCGCTACCCTGCCGCCGGTGACACGACCGTGTCATCACAGAGCGCCGCCGCATGGTGCGGGCGCGCGTGGTCAGGTCACCTCGGCAGTTCTCCACCTCGACCATCGGCACTGCTGGCATCCGGGTAAGTCATGGATACTCGTGCGCCATCCCTACCGCTCTCGGGCCGCCTAGACTCGCCGGAACGGCCTCGCCACCATGGTGAATGGCCGCTCGCCGCTACAGCTCGCGTGCGTGCGTAGCTCAGTCCCCTGTGGTCACCTAGCGTCACCGTTTGGGTTGTAGGTGGTGGTCGACCGTTTAGCAGGGGCATAGTGGGCCCCAGATGGCCGGCGGGACCGTCCGATGCCGGCCGGAGCCGCGCCGGCGGGCACGGGGGCGTCGGGGACCGGCTCAGGGAGAAGAAAAGATTGTTGGGGGCGCTTCGTGCATAAAGTGTCTCTGGTGCAATAGGGACCTGAGGCTCCGCGTAATAGCCCTTTTGTTCAGGGGCTCTTCTGCAAAAAGAGCGACCTCGCGCGCGCTGTGGGCCAGTTGGGCCGGCCTGCTGTCGCCTGACCCGTCCCGCGTGGGCCGCATCCGGGTGCTAGGCCAAATAGTGGGCGCCGGCCCGTTGCTTTAAAAGTATATCTTTCAATTGTTTTTCCTTTTTCTTTGTTGCTAGGAACTTGTAAATTTAATATCTAAATGTATAGGAGTCCAAAAATGGTGAAACCAATTTTGTTAGTTTCCTAAAATCATGATCTAGATAAAGGTGTAATTGGTTCATGTAGATTTCTACTATTTTTAGGCTTGCTCTAATTAATTCGAGGCGTTTAATATTATCAAACATGAACTTGTAAGAATTGTTATGAATAATCAGTGATAGTATTAACGCTGAAAATTTTATAGTAAGCTAACCATAATGTTAGTTGTCCACTGTAATTTTTGTAGCTCCAAAATAATTAGTTTTGTTAGGTAGCTAATAAACCCTAGTTTGTATATATATTAAATCGACGAAACGAAAAGAGCAACACCCTGGGTTGTTGGGAAATAACGCTTAAGTCGATAACATAGATACGAAACCTAGTTCGTTAGCCATAAGGTTAGCTCGTTAGCTTGAGAGACGAAATCGTATGATACGAGGTTGCGATTGCCGTCGATTATTTACATTTCTATGTCGCATCTCCGAATATTATAATAGGAACAATGACGGAGCGTGAAGTCTTTTGGAGCAGCGGAAAAGATGGTGTCCTGATGACCGTGTCGCCGTGATGGAATGCTAACTTTTGGTTATATCTTAATTCCCATCCAGGCAAGCCCCGGTGCATAACCCTTATTTTACAAATTATTATATATATATATATATAGGTTGTGCATTTACGTTGCAGGAGTTTTATGATATCCACATGCATATATATATATCTACCCATGAGTCTTACTAGTACAGGATCGTGTAGCTGTTTTGCTTAGGTTTATCGGTAGCGTGAGTAACCTGTCGTTACTCACAATAGGTGGTTATTATTATTATTATTACCCTAATGATGAAATGATGGAAAAGGAAATGGTGACCGGGCAGGGATATGGTATGGGTATTGGTGGGTGTAACAGGTTATGTCCCGCGGCCACGGGGCATAGCTTGGTTGCACTTTTTCCCTGTCCGTGTCGATTAAGGACCGTTCGTTGCACTGGATCCCCGGTCAAGTCACAGATTTATTATCCCGAGCATATACTAGCGGATGGGGGCTAGGAAGACTTGTTACTCTCTTGTCATGGGCTCCGGCTCTTTCCGGACCGACTGATTGGAGGCGGGGATAGGTGGAGGTCTTAGCACCGTATTGAGGCCGGGCCTCAAGTACGGGAGCTAGGAGTCCAAGTTTGGACGGGGACCTGGAAACCTGTGACAGGAGGGGAACGGGTTGGTCTTGCTTGTGCCTGGGGTACAAGCGAGGCGTGTGTTTTTCGGGGTACCCAGCTGGGCACATTGATTCGCGAATCGCCGTTTCTACGTGACGGTACGACTTGACTGCACTCTAGCACCGTAGTAAGAAATGAAAGATGAAAGACGAAAGATGGAAAAATTGGTTCTGATGGCTCAACCTTTGCTTGAAAGTAGAACAGGTGCTTACCTAGAATGGTTGGTTAATACACTACTGATAACTGCTAATAAAAAGTAAATATAAGGATGCACCTTTAGTAATGCTTCCTGCAGTTGCAATAACCCACAAGCCAGATAGCCTTGCATACCCTTGGAGTCTTTTCTTCTGACGGGTAAGTCTTGCGGAGTACAATTGAGTACTCAGGGTTTGTTCTACCCTGTTGCAGGTAACAGGTGTTTGAAGCTGACAGTTGTGTGTGGAAACCTCCTGGTGGGCTCAGTGGGGATTTCCTTTACGTTGCGGATGTAGGGTTGATTTATAACTCTCACCAAAAATGTTTCACAAGGGAAAGATTTACCACCTGTTATCATTTGCTGTATATAAATGTTCATCATGATAATTTTAACTCATCATCAAATGGTTTCATTTCCGCTGAACTTTGATAATATTTTATATTCCGCTATTATAATCAAATAATGAATTACTCTGATGTTGTACTAAAAGTGATATATGAAATGGTAAAGTTGTTATAAGCTTTATCTCTCATTTATGATCCTGAGGTAAAATGTGGACTTTCGAGTTCTCCCGTTGGGTGTGCTCGACGGAATCGCAGAGTTTAGTGCTCTCTCTTGGGTACTTAGTGTCTAATGGAAGATAAGTACTCTTGGGATGACATTAAATTAGGCGGTTCTGCCACATTAGTGTATCTACGCTGGAGATTACTAGTTAAGTTTCTCACTATCCGGGAGAGACGGCGACTCGAATCGATTCCAACTCAGCTGAGGGGGTATTCCTGACACTCACCCGGCAAACCCCGCTAAAGGCAGCCGTAGATAACCTTTGGTACAACTCAGGGTGGGCCCGAACAGCGCCGCGTTCTCGGGGATACCAGTGGCCAGGATGCTCAGGACTTTTAACTCACCTGCCCTTGGACCCTCTGGCTTCCTTCCGAGGCGACTTTCACTTTTCGACTTCTCAGCCTGAGTTGAGCTACTAGGCTTCGCGGTCGGCAACCTCAGGCCGTCCAACTAAATGTCAGGCATGCGTTCAAAATGACATAGAAGGCTCCAGGTCTCGGTCCTTAATCGACACAGACGGGGATAGATCCACACCCAAGACCTACATGCCTTGCTGCTTCTCTATCGTCATCCCGCCCGGTCTCATTTCATTTTATTAACACATGGTTCATTTCCACGATAGCAAATATAGCCAACCGTGACCTGATAAGTCCCTATATCTCACAGGTGACAGGAAATCACCCGACTTCTACCGGTCTAATTTAGCAGGGCTAAGCATAGATACGATCCTGTCTACATAGGATTCAAGGTTCGAATTGCTGGACAAGGAGTGTTATCAGTGCAGCAAGGGTTTCCAACCAACTCCTATCACGTAATGCAACAATACATATAACATATATATAAAGATAATTGCTTTAAAAGTAGGAGGCTTATAATGCTCCGGGGCTTGCCTTAACCAAAAGAAGATAGATCAATGGTCAGCTTCAAGAACGGCTCCCACGTCTTCTCCGGCTTCGTCGGACTGGACCTCCAGTTCTCGAACGGACTTCAACTTCGGGTTCCACGCCCAGCGGAACTTCGCTTGTAACACGATTCTTGGCACACCTATTGCATGTATATGCATCCAATGAATTTCATGTATGCATCCAAAAATGACATGATGATTTATGGACGTGCATGAATGATGTGAAGATGAATGCAATGACATTACAACGTTGTAAGCACAAAACCAAGTTATGTGGTGCTCTATTCAAATCACTTCAAGATTAGGTGCAAATTTCCTCTCCGGTATTAACACGTTCCTCTAAGAAACCACTAGGTTCCACAAGGTTAAGACCAAACACACACATAACAAGATTCCAGCAATTTAGTATTTACCACATAATATCAATAGTAGCTAAGAAAACTCACAACTGGAGTTCTACAAATCCAAATGACCTGAAAGAGGACATTCTGGAAAGCTTATGAAATTGTATACATTTCATTTATAAACATCTAAGCATGATTTCATCATTTACCAAGTTGAAATAGCATATGTACCAAATCTATTCTAAAAGAACAGAGAGCAAAACAATTCTAACTCGAACTTTGAACAGCTGTCATTTCTAAACTATAAGTCCAAATGCTACCAAAATTTTTCCAGCAACTAGTTCATGAAATTATCAACAACTTTGCTATAAATCACCAAGCATGAAAACATCATTAACATAGGTTAATTCTCTTAACTAGCAAATCTGTCCAGAAATGGCAGATTCACTAACTTAAATAATTAATGACGATTCAAAGCACAATTGGACCAAACCAAGTTTACTAACTTGTTGTGCATACCAAAGGAACATCAGAAAGTATAGTGCCAACTTCTAAATAAATTATTTAATATTCTTTTATAATTTATTTAGTTAATTAGGTGATTAAAGAAACATATAGTAAAACTATATATAAAAATCTACAAAAATTACAGTAGCCACCTAATGCTTCACATAGGCTACCATAGAAATTTCACCTCATTTTGACAAGAGATTAGGAGATATCAAAATAAACAAAAGTATAAGCAATATAAAGCATATACAAAAAGGGGATTTGTAAATGAAGCATGTGACCTCCACAATTCATGAAAATTTAACTGGAGTAACATCAAAGCAAGCTTAGTATCTCACAAAAATTTCATGACCAAAAGATTAATACACAGAGAGCTACAAAATTATCTAAATCACCTAATTAAATAAAGTGCTTAACAAAAATAATTACCAACTTCAGAAAACATAAATTAACAGGCCATGTATTATATTTTCTAAATAAACTAAACCTCATATAGAGCACAACACAACTTGAACCAACTAAATTGGACTTCTAGAACATGAGATAAGAATTTATAAAGTTTGAGTACAAATCAAACATTTGAAATAATTCAAATGAAACAAAAACCTACTAAACCGGACGGCCCAACAGCCCCTGCGGCCCGCGACGCGCGCGCCCGCACACGCGCCCGTGCGGCCCAGCACTCCGGCGTGGCCCACTCACGCGGTTCGGCCCGCGGTTGAGTCCCGCCCGCGCGTGTGGCCGCTGACACGCGGACCCCGCTGGTCAGAGAGAGAAACAGTGGAGGGAAGAATGGCGGCTGCGGTAGCTCGCCGTCGGCGGCAGCTCCGGCGAGGCCATGGGTACCGGTGTGTTCACCTCACCCTTGCGCACCTAGGGGTGCCACTAATTGAGGCAATCGTGGTTGCTAGGGAGGATGGCGGCGGCCATGGCGGCACACGGCCGCGGGTTGACCAGCTCCGGCGAGGTAGCTATGGCTCAACCCTAAGGGCTTTCCCCACGAGCTTTAGCGACCTAGGGCGGACACAGAGCGATGGAGAGACGGGCAGTTACGGATCCTGAGGGCGCGGCCGCATGCAAGCTTGGCTTGACGGCGATAATGGAAGCCGTGGTGGAGGCGCAAGCTCGGCGAGCTCTGCCTGAGGTCCAACGGTGGCGGGGTGTGGTCTGAAAGCATCTAGGCCCCGGTGTTGGTTTCAGCAATTAATGACAACACATAATTACCATGAATAACGTGTGTTTTGCAGAAACATTGGTAAGTTAGGTCATGGAGATGATAACTGCTTTGGGCAATATGGTATTCATGTCCCTTGATGGAAATCGTTTTGGTTTTCAAAGGATCAACGATAAGATTAAGGACGATTAGTTCCGGATGTCAAGGTATTGAGATACATCTGGAATAGTCGTTAGGATCTTTGTTTCTTCCTTTGACCGTACTATGAAGAGGGGCATGAGCGAGTAGCTTGACCTAGGTGAATCTTGTGTTTAGGTGTGGTGCACACTTGTCAAACTTAGCACTAGGTAGCTCGAGAAAAGCTCAGAGTTCAGTTAGAAGCAACTTGGTTCAATTTGCATCGCGTTTAGAAGATGTTTGAGATGTTTACCTATGACCGGACGCGGTCCTGGTCATGACCGGACGTGTTCGGTCAGTACTAAATCTTCACTGCGCTTTCAGCTGACTGACCGGACGTGGTCCTTGAGAGGACCAGACGCGGTGGTCAGTCTGACACGTGTTCCAAAGGGTAAACAGAGTAATCGGACGCGACTGTGAAATGATCGGCGCGTCCGGTCATGTTCCAGTAAGGTCCCATGGTGACCTGACGCGTCTGGTCACCTATGATCGGACACGGTCATGCGTCCGGTCATGTTCCAGTAAGGTCCCGTGGTGACTTGACGCGTCCGGTCACCTATGATCGGACGCGGTGTTGCGTCAGGTTAGTTTTCTAGAGAGCTCTTGCATCCTTGATCGGCGCGTCCGGTCAACTCAGACCGACGTGTTTGGTCATCACAGATCGGCGCGTTCGGTCACTCAGCACAGGTATCCGTTATTCGACCGTTACACCTGACCGACGCGTCCGGTCATATCGACAGGCACGTCCGGTCAGTGCGCGTCTGGCTGTTTCGAAAGGTAACGGTTGAATTTGTTTGAGGGGTCTATAAATACACCCCCTCCACCTCTTTTAGAGGTCTCTTGCTCATTTGTTCAGCTGAGAAACACCTTTAGAGTGCAAGGAAGTGCAAGAGCCCTAGTGAGGATAGTGATTTGTGAATCGAAGTTTGAGAATCCTCTCTAGTGACAAGAGTCAAGCAAGTGTGCATCCATCTTCTCATTAGGCTTGTTGTAGTCAAGTGAGAGTTCTAGCTTGTTACTCTTGGTGATCGCCATCACCTAGACGGTTTGGTGGTGATTGGGAGTTTGGTGATCATCCGATGAGATTGTGGGTGACCCAACTCAAGTTGTGAGCGGTTTTGGGTGATTCGCCACGATGGAGTGTCGAAGAATCAACCCGTAGAGAGCACTTGATCCTTGCGCGGATCAAGGAGGAGCTACACCCTTGTGCGGGTGCTCCAACGAGGACTAGTGGGGAGTGGTGACTCTCCGATACCTCAGCAAAACATCGCCGTGTTCCTATTCCCTACTTTCAAGCATTTACTTTCTTGCATTACTTTCGTTGCTTGTTTACTTTCTTAGAATTGCCTTGCTAGTCTAGGATTGGAACTTAGGGTGCAAATCTTTTGTAGATAGAATCACAAGGAACACAAGTAGGCACTAGGGGTGAGGTTTGGCTTGTAGGATTTAATTCTTGCAATTAATTTTTAGAAAAGCCCAAATTCACCCCCCCTCTTGGGCATCTTGATCCTTTCAATTGGTATCAGAGCCGTGTTGCTCCTAATTTAGGCTTTACCGCCTAGAGCAAGATGTCTAATAGGGAAGGACCACCTCTCACTTTTGAGGGAGACGATTTTCCATATTGGAAAATTCGTATGGAGGCGTACCTCGAAGCCATAGATGTTGGGTGCCTTAGAGCCACAACCGAAGGGCTTCCTCCTATAAGGGATCCCGCTAACCCAAGTGGTGACGAGGAGAAATACGACCGATGGAATGCAAAAGCAAAAAATGCAATCTACCGGGCACTAGGCAAAGATATTTTCAATCGTGTGTGAAATGCCAAAAACGCACACGAATTGTGGGAAAATCTTTGTGCTCTCCATGAGGGAACTAAGAGTGAGCGTGAGGAACGCTATCATATTGCATTAAAGAAAATTAACTCTTTTGAGATGCTTCCTAAAGAAAGTGCTAACGACATGTACACTCGTTTGAATGTTCTTGTAGAAGATCTAAATGCTCTTGGACTCAATAAAATGAGTCAATCGGATGTTGCAAGGAGGATCTTAAGTGTTCTTCCTATTGAGAAGTATGACACATTGTCACCGTACTTCACCAAAGTGATCTCTCCACCGCAACACCAACTCAAGTATTGGGGAAGATCAACACACATGAGATGTACATGCACATCACTCCAGAAGAGGGCTCATCATCTTCTAAGAAGAAAGACTTGGCCTTCAA
Source organism: Saccharum hybrid cultivar R570 (assembly GCA_038087645.1). Taxonomy (NCBI): domain Eukaryota; kingdom Viridiplantae; phylum Streptophyta; class Magnoliopsida; order Poales; family Poaceae; genus Saccharum; species Saccharum hybrid cultivar. Next base: position 2,251,057 of record JAQSUU010000606.1, on the reverse strand, counting down.
AGCTAGTCATGAAAAGAAAAAGAAGAAGGCCCAAGCCATGATTGTGCAAGAAAGCTCTAGTGAAAGTGACATTGATGATGAATCACTTGCACTCATGGTAAGGAAGACCACCAAGATGCTAAAGAAGCTAAATAAGAGTGGCATCAAGTTCGATGGCAAGAAGAAGAAATTATTCACTAGTAGCAAAAGAAAGCCAATCTCCGAAATGGATTGCTTCAATTGTGGAGAACTTGGCCATCTAGCTCATCAATGCCCAAAGCCTCCAAAAGATAAGTACAAGAATAAGTACAAGGGCAAGAAAGATGACTCAAGTAATGAAGAAGATGACAAAAGAAAGAACAAGCCATACAAGAAGAAAGATGGCAAGAAAAGAGAATTCTTCAAGAAGAAGAAGGGAGGCAAGGCCTATATTGTTGGTGATTGGCTCACCGACATTGAATCATCATGTGAGTCCTCCGGCGATAAAAGTGACAATGACAAAGAAAAGATCGCCGCACTTGTGATTGGGCCATCATCATCTTCACCGACATCTTCATCACCACCTTCACCGTCATCTTCACCATCATCTTCTACTACTAATCTATGCCTTATGGCAAAGGGTGATCGAAAGGTACAAAATAGTGATAGTGATGATGATGATAGTGATAGTGATGATAAATATGATGCTCCCTCTTATGATGAACTAGTAAAATTGTTAAATAAATATTCTAAAATCATAAGGAGGACTAGAAATGAAAATGATGAGCTTCAACATGAAAATGAATCACTCTCATCTAAGCTTGAAAGTGCACATAATGTTAGGGATGAGCTCATAGATCAATATGAAACTATGTCTTCTTCTCTCAAAGAGCTTAAAACTTCTAACAAGGAGCTTAGAGATAAACATGATAAAATTGAGAAGAAGCATGGTGAACTCATCACTAGACTAAACTTGCTAAAAGAAGAGTACACCACCTTAAAAATTGATTATGATACTCTTATTGTTGCTAATGAGCTTGCTCTTGAGACACATGATGCTACTAACCAAATTGTTAAGATTGATATAGCTACATCATGTGATGACTTGATTGTTGAGAACTTTGAGCAAGGCTCTAGCGGCAAAGGCAAGAGTGTGGTTGAGGCCAATGACTATGATGAGTATGTCAAGCTCAAGAGTGAAAATGAGATGCTTAAAGTTGAGAACAAGAAGTTGATGGCTCTTGAGAAGCAAGCTTCAAATGAGTCACTCATTGAAGAAAACAAGAAGCTCAAGTAAGAGAAAGAGCATCTCAAGACCGCCCTAAGCAAGTTCACAAGAGGCCAACACTTGCAAAGTGAGCTACTCATGAACATCGTCATGAAGTTGGATAGGAGTGGCATTGGCTATTTGGCAAATCAAGAAAAGAAGGTAAAGGCCAAACAACAACAAAGCAAGAAAAAACCCAAGCCAAAGAGATGTGTTGAGTATGGACAAGAAGGTCATTTTGCTCATGAGTGCAAAACTCCACCACCACAACCCTTGCCCAAGCATGCTAGACCCTTTGCTTTCAATGCTCACTACATGCTTAGAAAGGACTCTAGTGGAAAGATGAAAGTCATGTTCTTGGGTCCTCCTAACAAGAATAGGCCAAAGAAAATTTGGGTTGCCAAGTCACTAGTTGAAAAAGTTAAGGGTCCCTCTCAAGTTTGGGTCCCTAAACAAAAGGCTTGATCTCTTGTGTGTAGGTGAACTACAAGACCGGTGGATCTCATTGGGTGATTGATAGTGGTTGCACACAACATATGACCGGTGATCCTCGTATGTTCACCTCACTTGAAGAGGATGGGGTATGTCAAGACAAGATCACATTTGGGGATCATTCAAAGAGCAAAGTCAAGGGTATAGACAAGGTTGCAATATCAAATGATCACTCTCTATCAAATGTGCTCTATGTTGCTTCATTGAGTTTCAACCTACTATCCATTGGGTAACTTTGTGATCTTGGCTACCAATGCTTGTTTGGTCCAAATGAAGTGGTTGTTACCAAGATAGATGACAAGCAAGTGATTTTCAAGGGCTTTAGATACAACAATCTTTATCTTGTTAACTTCACCTCCGAAGATGCAAACTTGATGACATGTTTGTTCACCAAGACCACACTTGGATGGCTTTGGCATAGGAGGCTTGCTCATGTTGGAATGAATACTCTCAACAAGCTATTGAAGAAAGAATTAGTGAGAGGTTTAAAGGATGTAAAATTTGAAAAGGACAAACCTTGTAGTGCATGTCAAGCCGGCAAACAAGTTGCAAACACTCATCCAACCAAAGCCTACATGTCAACATCAAGAGTACTAGAACTTCTACACATGGATTTGTTTGGTCCTACAACTTACAAGAGTTTGGGTGGAAATCTTTATTGTCTTGTGATTGTGGATGACTTCTCAAGATACACTTGGACCTACTTCCTTCATGACAAATCCGAAGTGGCAAGTTGCTTCAAGAAGTTTGCAAAGAGAGCTCAAAATGAATTTGAAGTCAAGATAAAGAAGATTAGAAGTGACAATGGAAAAGAGTTTGACAACACCAACATTGAAGCCTATTGTGATGAAATTAGAATCAAGCATGAAGTGTCATCAACCTACACTCCTCAACAAAATGGTGTAGTTGAGAGAAAGAACCGGACCTTGATCACTCTTGCAAGAACAATGCTAGATGAGTACAATACACCAGAAAAATTATGGGCCGAGGCAATCAACACCGCATGCTATGCTTCAAATCGCCTCTTCCTACAAAAATTCCTTTGCAAGACCCCTTATGAGTTGCTAAATGGGAAGAAGTCGGACGTCTCATTCTTCCGGGTGTTTGGTTACAAATGCTACATCTACAAGAAGCGTCAACACCTAGGGAAGTTCCAAAGACGTTGTGATATTGGTTTTCTTGTTGGCTACTCATCAAAGTCCAAAGCATATAGAGTATTTAACCATGCCATCGGTTTGGTTGAGGAAACATATGATGTGGAATTTGATGAATCTAATGGCTCCCGAGGAGCAATTGAGAATTATGATGATGTAGGTGATGAACCATTGAGGGAGGCCATGAAGAACATGCCGGTGGGTGACATCAAGCCTAAAGATGATGAAGACGATGTACAAATTGTTAATCCACCATCTTCATCATATGTGCCTCAAAATGATGACAAGAATGAGAGAGTTGAAAATGAAGACACCCATGTCTCTCATCATCAAGCCGAGGCACAAGCACAAGATGTTGATGCTCCCCATCCAACTCCTCAAATGGTTGATCGAAGAAACTCACCTCTACTTCAAGCACATCCACAAGATCTCATCATAGGGAGTCCTACAAAGGGTGTAATGACTCGATCTCAAAAGTTTAATTCTTTTGTTGAACATCACTCCTTTGTCTCTTGTCTTGAACCTAAGAATGTAGAAGAAGCTCTTCAGGATCCAGATTGGGTGAATGCCATGCATGAAGAATTGAACAACTTCGCCCGCAATCAAGTGTGGACACTTGAAGAGCATCCAAAAGGTGCAAGAGTCATTGGAACCAAGTGGGTGTTCCGCAACAAGCAAGATGATCAAGGGGTAGTGGTAAGAAACAAGGCAAGACTAGTGGCAAAAGGGTTCTCTCAAGTTGAATGTCTTGATTTTGGAGAGACTTTTGCACCCGTTGCAAGACTTGAAGCCATCCGTATTCTTCTTGCATATGCATCACATCATGATATGAAACTATATCAAATGGATGTGAAAAGTGCATTCTTAAATGGCTTCATAAATGAACTAGTCTTTATTGAACAACCTCTCGGGTTTGAAGACCCTAGATATCCTAATCATGTTTATAGGTTGTCCAAGGCGCTATATGGGCTCAAGCAAGCCCCTAGAGCGTGGTATGAGCGCCTCCGGGACTTCCTCATAGAGAAGGGCTTCATTATTGGGAAGGTTGACACCACACTATTCACCAAGAAATTCAAAGAAGAGATCTTCATTTGTCAAGTGTATGTTGATGATATCATCTTTGGGTCAACAAATGAAGACTATTGTAAAGAATTTGGTGAATTGATGTCAAAAGAGTTCGAGATGTCAATGATTGGTGAGCTAACATTCTTCCTTGGGTTTCAAGTCAAGCAAATGAGAGAAGGGATCTTTATCTCTTAAGAAAAGTATACCAAGGATCTTCTCAAAAGATTCAAGATGGAAGAATGCAAGCCAATCAAGACCCCAATGCCAACTAATGGACATCTCGACCTAGATGAGGGATGTAAACCAATCGATCAAACTCTTTACCGTTCTATGATTGGTAGCTTGTTGTACCTTACCGCATCTAGGCCCGACATCATGTTTAGTGTGTGCATGTGTGCCCACTTTCAAGCATGCCCTAAAGAACCTCACCTAAGTGCCGTAAAAAGAATCCTAAGATACCTTAAGTATACTCCAAGCATCGGACTATGGTACCCCAAAGGAGCTAGATTCCAACTAGTTGGCTACTCCGATTCGGATTATGCCGGTTGCAAAATTGATAGAAAAAGCACATCCGGAGGGTGCCCTTTGCTTGGGAGATCCTTAGTATCATGGTCATCTAAAAAGCAAAATAGTGTGGCTTTGTCCACCGCTGAGGCGGAATACATTGCTACGGGGGCTTGTTGTGCACAAATCTTATACATGAAACAAACCCTCCTAGACTATGGAGTTGTTCTTAAAAAGGTGTCACTTTTATGTGACAATGAAAGTGAGGTTAAAATTACAAATAATCCGGTACAACACTCTCGCACCAAGCACATTGATATCCACCACCACTTTCTAAGAGATCACGTTGCTAAAAATGATATTTCACTAGAAGGTGTAAGAAGTGAAAATCAATTAGCGGATATCTTCACTAAACCTTTGGATGAAGCTACCTTTTGTAGGTTGAGAAGTGAACTCAATGTGCTTGACTCTAGTAACTTTAAAAAATGAGCTTGTGTTGTCCCTTGCATTGCATTGTATTATATGCCATGTTTAATTACCCGCAATGCATCTAGGGCTTGGCTAACACGGTTACGATAACCCTCCTTTGGAGGAGTGAAAAAGCCTAACCGTGGATCAAACTTGACAAGCAACCTAGCTTTACTTACTTGTTTTGCATTGCATATGCATGTTTGTTGCTTTGTCGTTTCTTTTCGGTTAAGCTTTGAGCAACCTCTGTGTTCGTCCATGGGTAGAGAGAGCATTTTGATGCTCCCAAAGGTTCAAAAACTCTATTGCATGGCCATACGTTGCTACTCGAGTGTTTGTTGCCTATTTTCCTAAAAATAATATTAGCCTAAGGCAAACTATTTTGAGAAACTTGAGGCTTTGAGTGAGGTCACTCATATCTTGTTCCAATTGGTGTTTATTTGTGTCTCTTTGAATTGGAACTTGATTGGGAGAAGTCGCGTCGAAGTTCGGAATGAAGAAGGGCGAAAATCAGTGACCGGACGCTGGACCGGACGCTGCACCGGACGCAGTGATGCTTCACCAGCGCGTCCGGTCCTGGCGACCACCAGCGCGTCCGGTCATCCTGAAGACCATCTCCTAATCCAGTGACCGGACGCTGCACCGGACGCGCCCCTGTTGACCACCGCGTCCGGTCCTGATAACCACCACCGCGTCCGGTCATCCGTCTCAGTTTTCCGAGGAAATCAAAACCGGACGCTGTCAGCGTCCGATCGTGGATAATCGGACGCGTCCGGTCATTCCAGGAGCTTACTGGAATGTGACCGGACGCTGCCTCCACCGCGTCCGGTCATATCGACCACCACGTCCGGTCATCGCGTGATGAGCGGATCTAATCCTTCATATAAACTTTCGCGTTCTCTTTTTCCTCATCCGTGCCGTACACCTCACGAATCCGCCGCCACCTTGCCCTAGCTCGCCGGGAAGCTCGCCGCAGCAGCTCGCCGGAGACCACCACCGCGCGTGTGCCACCGCACGGCCCTGCAGCTTTGCCTCTGCCGTACCCACGCCGCAGCCTCTGTCGCGCCCGCGCCGCCGCCTCTCTCGCGCCCGCGTAGCCGCCATCTGCCGCGCCGCCACCTCCACCGCGCCTGCGCCACCGCCGCCGTAAGCTGCTACCGCCCGCAAGCCGCGCTCTCCTCCACCTGCATGACCTCCGGCCAGCTCCTGCCCTCGCGACCATCCTTGGTTTTTGGCCACCGCACGTCGCCCTAACCCTAGGGTTTGCGCTGCGGCGTCTCCTTCGTTCGTCGTCGAAAAGTTCTTCACGCGACGTCTTCGCTCTGAGGTTATTTTGCACATCCTTGATCTTCGTGTTAGGGTTTGCCGAAATTTCGTTATCATTTATCCTAATTGACCTCTATTTCAGCAAATCAGCTCTCGTCCGGTGCTTCGGGAAATCTCGTGACCTAGGTCATCTCATCTCGTCACCGCTTTCTCATCGATCTGAGGTAGCCATCGTGTTTCGTTGTCACATCTTATCTTATATGCTTGCTATCTCTAGGGTTTCGTACCTTTTAGATCATATATGTTGCTTATAGTAGATCCATCTATTCCGTCTTTTTAGTGAGTTTGTCGGTGTGTCGGGGTGACTGCTGTTCAGCTGTTGAATCCGAGGCCAAGCCTGCGGATACAGATTGAGGCCAAGCCTCTCGAGTGTTAGTACATCATCTTTCAGAGGTTTTCCGACAGTGTGACAGCATGGTTCATTGCAAGAATGCTGGTGGTGCTCCTAGTGACGGGGACAACAGTCCTCCTCGTATGTCTGAGGTTGCGCGTGGAAATCGCTTCAAGATTATGGCCAAAAAGAAGAAGACTCTTACTGATGCAGAGATAGCTCAGGCAGTGGCAGATGCAGCTGATGCAGCTGAGAGAGGTGGCAGGAGCAGTGGTATACGCATTGGCGACAGTCATTTTCATCTTGAAGGACGACAGCTTGGTACAGAGACTACTGAGACCACTGAGGGCACAGAGGTGCCAATGGATGCAGATACTATGTCAGTTGATCCACCTGCAGAGGCTCCAGAGGGGACAGAGGAGCAGCCAGCTCAGACTCCACAGCGTCGCCGCTCCACACGCACACAGGCTTAGGTGACTCCCAGGCCAGAGGGCCAGCGTCGTGGAGGACGTCCACCTCCCAGGGTTAGAGGTTCACCTCCTGTCGAGCACTTTGACTTGAGAGGTGCTACTGCACGTCAGGTGCAAAGTTTGAGATTTGTTGAGGTCAGCCGGTGGTTTCCACCTCAGAGGGACTCTAGAGCTTCAGAGGGTTTTTATACTCCTCTACAGGAGGATTTTTACAGAGCTTATATTGATAGTGGCATTGCCTTTCGACCATAGAGGGTCTGTCGCATTGAGTCACTTGTTGAGGTAGTGGGTGAGCAGCTTCGTCCGCACCTGGCCTTTCTACCAGGTTTGTCTGATCTTCTTGGACGGACAGGTGCATACTGCGGCACTTGGGTTAGGGAATTCTATGCTTCACTGTGGATTGATCCAGCCCATGAGTTCATACACTTTGCATTTAGAGGCCGCGACCGCAGACTATACAGCACAAGAGTGTGAGAGATTCTCAGACTCCTAGCTTCAGACACGAAGATTCACCAGCTCTGTTTCGGTCAGATAGCTCCACCTAGACGCCCTCATGGCGGTACTGTGCCACCTACAGATCTGATCCGACCCTGCTTCCGTGAGCCTTTTGGCAAAGGGTCTCGTCGCACACCTGCCAGTTTGACACCACTTGCCCGAGTCCTGGATGCTATTGTCAGGCGTACTCTTCTTCCCAGGCTTGGTTACAGAGAGGGATTGACCAGGATGCAGCTATGGGTTGTTCACCACCTTCTCTCACAGACACCTTTTGACATTTGAGATCTTATGATGAGTGAGATGGAGGACACCATGGCAGAAGGCTTCAAGGGAAACTGTCAACTGCCCTATGCTCATTAGATTTGCTTCATCATCAGATCTGCACTTGAGCTGCCTTCAGAGATTAGTGCTGAGATAACTGAAACTACTACTATTTTTCCTAAGTATGATATTCGTCAGCTATGGGCTTCAGTTACGAGAGAGCAGGCACCTGGCCCAGGACAGAGACAGAGGCCAGAGGTACCTGAGATAGCGGCTGAGCAGGACGTGACCAAACAGGGTCTTGCTGAGGCAGAGCTTGCAGATCTAGATGCTCAGCCCGCTGATATAGCTGAGGATGAGGCCTCTGACAACACTGACGAGGATTATCAGCCCATCCCCAGATATCGGTCTCCTCGGCCTCATGACCACGAGGCCGGTGGCTCTAGTTCAGCCTCCCGCTCAGATCCAGCCATGGTGGCTATACTTGAGAGACTGACCTAGGCACAGGAGCGACAGGAACTTCAGCTACAGAGACAGGCTCAGGATACAGCTGCTGTGTTTGCACAGATACAGGCTCGACAGGACGAGTTCCAGCGACAGCAGCTTGAGATACAGCACCAACAAGTCGAGATGCAGCGTCAGCAGTATGAGATGCAGCGACAGAGTGCAGCTAGCCAGCAGCAGTACCTGGATCTTCTGCGTCACCTAGTCACAGTTGGGGTTCCTCCACCTGCATCTGCCCTGACTTTAGCTTTACCATTCAGTGGACCTTCAAGTCAGGATCAGCCGAGATTTCAGTTCACCTCTCCACAGCTGCAGGTTCTTCAGTCGTTCCAGTCCCCAAGCTACATGCCCATTCAGACCGGGTTTACTCCTTCAGACCAGCCTCGCCCTCACATGTTGACCGGCACACCTTTCATTGATCTTAGTGCCACATATAGCGAGTTGACTGGTCAGCCGACGCCCTCGCACACCACTTTTGCTACTTCATCAGGGTTGTCAGCTTCAGAGGCAGCGATTCCTCCTGTGACAGGGACAGGCACTACCGAGACAGTTCCTTCATCCGTTGCCTCGATAGATCCCCCAGCTTTTGGCTCACTTCAGGCTTAGGTCACAGAGACTGCTCCACTTGTTGCTACTTCGGCAGTACCTGTTCCTGTTGATCAGACCCAGACCGCTTCACAGCCGCGTGCTTCTTCAGAGGGTCAGCCTGATAGCTCCGAGTCCGAGGAAGACACTTCTTAGTTTGTGATTACTCCGCGCTCCTTGGCACCCGACTCGACTCCGTCTGTTCCCCCGTCAGATCCTTAGATTAGATTTTTGGCGGTTGATGCCAAAGGGGGAGAGAGAGTAGATTCAGGGGGAGAGTTTTTGGTAGAGGGTTTTCGTTCTTCTCTTGTGTGCTACGCTCATGCATCATATTTACTTTACGGTATTTGCATACTTGTGACACGTGGTCTTCTGAGATACTTTGAGTCTCTATGGTTTATCTAGTCATAGTTTTAAATCATGTCACTTGTTTGTTTATAGCTCATAAGGTTGTGCTTCCGTGCCTTACTCCGATTTCATATGAGCTATGTTCTATGTGTACTAACTCTTCATGTTTTATCTTATGAGTACACTCAGTTGGCTTGGAACACATAAGCATTGTCTAACCCCTTGTGCTTATAGCTTTATGCTTATGTGAACCAAACATGATCGAAAACCTCAACTCATATCTTCTGAATCTAAGTGGTGTCATCAATCACTAAAAAGGGGGAGATTGAAAGCATCTAGGCCCCGGTGTTGGTTTCAGCAATTAATGACAACACATAATTACCATGACTAACGTGTGTTTTGCAGAAACATTGGTAAGTTAGGTCATGGAGATGATAACTGCTTTGGGCAATATGGTATTCATGTCCCTTGATGGAAATCATTTCGGTTTTCAAAGGATCAACGATAAGATTAAGGACGGTTAGTTCCGGATGTCAAGGTGTTGAGATACATCTAGAATAGTCGTTAGGATCTTTGTTTCTTCCTTTGACCGTACTATGAAGAGGGGCATGAGCGAGTAGCTTGACCTAGGTGAGTCTTGTGTTTAGGTGTGGTGCACACTTGTCAAACTTAGCACTAAGTAGCTCGAGAAAAGCTCAGAGTTCAGTTAGAAGCAACTTGGTTCAAGTTGCATCGCGTTTAGAAGATGTTTGAGCTGTTTACCTATGACCGGACGCGGTCCTGGTCATGACCGGACGTGTCTGGTCAGTACTAAATCTTCACTGCGCTTTCAGCTGACTGACTGAACGCGGTCCTTGAGAGGACCGGACGCGGTGGTCAGTCTGACACGTGTTCCAAAGGGTAAACAGAGTAATCGGACACGACTGTGAAATGATCGGTGCATCCGGTCATGTTCCAGTAAGGTCCCATGGTGACCTGACGCGTCTGGTCACCTATGATCGGATGCGGTCATGCGTCCGGTCATGTTCCAGTAAGGTCCCGTGGTGACCTGACGCGTCCGGTCACCTATGATCGGACGCGGTGTTGCGTCAGGTCAGTTTTCTAGAGAGCTCTTGCATGATCGGACGCGTCTGATCATCCTTGATCGGCGCGTCCGGTCATCTCAGACCGATGCGTCCGGTCATCACAGATCGGCGTGTCCGGTCACTCAGCACAGGTTTCCATTATTCGACCGTTACACCTGACCGGCGCGTCCGGTCATATCGACAGGCGCGTCCGGTCAGTGCGCGTCTGGCTATTTTAAAAGGTAACGGTTGGATTTATTTGAGGGGTCTATAAATACACCCCTCCACCTCTTTTAGAGGTCTCTTGCTCATTTGTTCAGCTGAGAAACACCTTTAGAGTGCAAGGAAGTGCAAGAGCCCTAGTGAGGATAGTGATTTGCGAATCGAAGTTTGAGAATCCTCTCTAGTGACAAGAGTCAAGCAAGTGTGCATCCATCTTCTCATTAGGCTTGTTGTGATCGAGTGAGAGTTCTAGCTTGTTACTCTTGATGATCGCCATCATCTAGACGGTTTGGTGGTGATTGGAAGTTTGGTGATCATCCGACGAGATTGTGGGTGACCCAACTCAAGTTGTGAGCGGTTTTGGGTGATTCGCCGTGACGGAGTGTCGAAGAATCAACCCGTAGAGAGCACTTGATCCTTGCGTGGATCAAGGGGAAGCTACACCCTTGAACGGGTGCTCCAACAAGGACTAGTGGGGAGTGGCGACTCTCCGATACCTCGGCAAAACATCACCGTGTTCCTATTCCCTACTTTCAAGCATTTACTTTCTTGCATTACTTTCGTTGCTTGTTTACTTTCCTAAAATTGCCTTGCTAGTCTAGGATTGGAACTTAGGGTGCAAATCTTTTGTAGGTAGAATCACAAGGAACACAAGTAGGCACTAGGGGTGAAGTTTGGCTTGTAGGATTTAATTCTTGCAATTAATTTTTAGAAAAGCCCAAATTCACCCCCCCCCCTCTTGGGCATCTTGATCCTTTCATGGTCGACGACATAGAGGAGTTCACGGTGCGTCTGTGGCTATGAGGAATCGGTTGGTGGTGCTCGGCTGCGGTGGCGACGGCGGTCGCTGCGCTCGGCTTCCGCTCTCGTGCGCGGTGAAGGCGATAGAGAGGGGGAGAAAATGGCGAGCGAGATGAGGGGCGAGGTGTCAGCTCGGCCTTCACATTTGTGCATGCGCTCACGACGTGGAGGCATCGGCAGAGCGTGAATGCCACGTGGTGGCTCGGCTCTGAGCCGGCCACCACGACAGCGCCTGCTCTCTGAACCCACGCCCGATCAGAGCGACTGACAGGCCAAGTTGGGAGCTTAAGATCTCGCAAACGAGTTCGAATTGGGTCAAAGTGTTAACTACAAAACTGTAGTTCTAAGTAAGATCTCCAAGTTTGTCAATAGGATCATGAGCTAACTCAGCTTGGTTAGTGAGATACAGCTTGCCAAAGTAGGTCACCTAGAAACTGAAACTAAGTTTCAGTTAAGGCTCGACTGAACCCTGATTTTCAAAGCACTCTAGCTCCTAAACCAGTGAGATTTAGGTGATGGTGCTATTGACAAAATCATAGAGCTATGTGAGGGCTTCAACTTTGCCAATAAGGGCTTAAGCTAGTTCGGCCTGGATTTGTAACTACAGAGCCCTAAAGTGGTGTACATTGAAACTGAAATGCACCCTGACTTAGAAAAATTTTGCTAAGTGTTGGGCAGTCCACTTACTGACTTGTGGGCCCTGTTTGAGCATGTTCCAGCCATTTTCATGAGATGGTCATATTGATACTTTTGTTCCTTGATAAATTAGCTACAACTTTGGTAAAGGGTGCACAACCATGCAAGATCTCTAGATACCACTTTCAAATTGGTCAAACCAGATCAGTACTATGGTCAAACTAGGGTCTACCCTAATCAAATTGGATTTTGGCCAAAACATGAATATATACCCTAGCTTATTTTGCACCAAAAACAAGATGCTAAAATTGGATTTTGAATATAGACACACATTACCAAGGCCTTAAACACACATTAGCATCACCTATGCATAAGAGTTACTCAAGTCGGCATTGAAACACTATTGCTAAAACTAATGAAACATCACTAACATAATTATTGAAACCTAATGTTGCATATGTTTCAGGAGCATGTTTCACATGTTTTCAAGCATAACAAACTGACACATGTTCTAGCTTGGTCCAGATACAAGATATTATCACTACCACCCATAACATACATCTGTTGCAATGTGGCAAGGTCATGTTTCAAGCAAGGATGCACATGAAATGATGATGCTTATGGTAATGCCATGCTATGACCATGCTCAAAAGATGCTAAAATGCAAGGCAAACACCTGGGGTGTTACACTCTTCCTCCAACTCCTATTTGAGCCGTCCATCTGCTAACCAACGAACGAGATTAGAAGATATCCCTTCGCGGGGTAAAATTTATAAAGAGCCCCTGTGTTTTCATGAAATAGAACCCGCAGTCCTTAGCGTCGTTTAGGAGATACGCTTCTTTGTTCTGAAAACGTATTTCTTCTCGGTAAATCAAAAATATATTTTCTGGTATTTACAGTTTTGCCACTAAAATTGTTTTGATCATAAAATCTTCGTTTTAACTCCGATTTGACCCGTTCAAGTTGCGTTATGTTCATATTTGCGAGCTCTACATGTTAGAGTAGCTGTACAGTGGGTTTGAGAAATTTAATTTTTGAGTTTATATTAAAGTAATTATTTATCTATAGGAAATCTTAGAAAATTCATAACTTTCACGTTTTAAATCCGAATTTCGTGATCTTTACGTCTGTGTGATCGTAGTAACGTGTAGAAGAGTTTTACAAACTTTTCATACTGTTTTGATACTGTTGGTGTACTGTTCTAACTATGTTTCTTTGTTTACTTCATGTATGATTGCTCGGATGATTGTGTGTTGATGTTTGGTGATCGAGTATAGACGGTGAGCAGTTTCTTGACGATCTGGAGTATTATTTTGAGCCAGATCAGCAGTGTCATCAGGAAAGCTTTGAACAAGGCAAGTATAACATGGGACCATCCTTGTTACCTATTCACTAAAATTATCATACATATGCATGTGTCTTCCTTAACAACCATAGAGATTATAACTTAGCTATTGATATCTTGTTTCCTTGTCACCTATGGGTTGTGCATTTGGATAGCTATTGCTAGTGCTTAATTATGAACAATAATCTTGTAATTTGAATAATGGATTAAGCAACCAACCATTAAGATGATTTTATTACTATTGAAAAGGGGGCTAGAGCAAGGGGGTTATATTGTTACTCTGGCTTCTCTCCATAAGGACTTATCTATACGTGATCATCCGGGACATACAGTACAACTGTGAGGGCTATATGGCTCTGGCTCTAGTTGTTTAAGAGACCTTTTCTAGCTTATTAGTGGTTACCTTAATTGGCGTAAGAATGGCTTGACACGTTGGGTGTAGGACATCATCTAGTCTATGAGTATAGCCGAGAAGGAATTGTGCCATTTGAAAAGGGGGGTTCCTACATCTGCCTGCCGAGTGAATTTAATGGCCCTAACTTGTTAGATGAACTTTTGAATGGCTTTATATGGTTTCTGATGTTTTGGGCCTTGCAAACCCACGCATTTGGAAGTCGTGACTCATAGTGAAAGTGTACACCTCTGCGCAGAGTTAAAAACTGGTATACTAGTCGTGCCCACGGATACGGGTGGCCTTGGAACATCTACGGATAGATGATCACCATTGTTATATCATGCTTAATTATTGTTGTTATTATTATGCTCATATTAATGCTATTCATTATCCTTATTACAATTGATCTTTGATTCATTAACGGGAAGTGGAATATCTTGATGCTACTTAATTGCTAAGTATATGATGATTAAAAGCTAAATACAGTAAAATAGTGTCTAGCCTTTTTGAGCCTCATGAACCCTATGTTATACTTGTTGAGTTTGACATGAACTCACTCTTGCTATTTCCACCGTAACAGATGAAGAATATGAAGATGATTATCGAAATGAGTACTAGTCTTGGTGTCAACCAGTCAACCGTGTCCCTGTGTTTGAAGTTTCCGCTGGAGATCTACTATTAGCTGCTACAAGTTATTGTATAAGACTATGTGTTAAATATTTATTCGCTATGTAATAAGCACTGTGATGATACTATGTAATTTGTCTACTTATGTGTGCGACCGTTTCCTGGGGTGCACATGAGTCTTTTATACATCCTATTTTTGTCCTTAAAAATGGGTGTGGCAGATTGGTATCAGAGCCGTGTTGACTGTATGACGCAAGCCTAGTTAGAATGGTCGTTATTACTATCTATGCTTCACTTATTTGATGCTTACTTCTTTCACCTTGGTAATTGCTAAATTTTTATGCTTCTTCTATCTTATTCTATTGTGAAAAATATATTGATTCTATCTAATCTATATCAAAATTCTCGTAGATGTCTCCTCATCCCCGCATGTCCATTGCTCAATACATTGGTCGCTTCAAACCCCAGGAACCCCATGTTGATGGTGACCAAGATATATCAGATGCTGAATCAAGAGTGGGAGATACTTCAATGGAGAATTCAGTCATGGGATGGACCACGAAGCTTCACATCATGGTTCCTAAAGCTGATGTTTTCTTCTATGACATGCTGACAAGAACTTTGGATAATTATTACTACGATTGGAAAGCTATGTTGGAGTATCGCTGCAAGGAGTATAGTCATCCATTGATGGACTCTTACTGGGAGACTGAGCTATGGGTCAAGACAATGGATCCTACCACTAAGGAGCCTAAGGTGGAGTCAAAGTTCATCACCTGAGTGAGCCGGGCAACTGTAGAAACAAGTATGGAAGATGTCGCCTACAATGCGTTTGTCTACTACCATGGTCTTTGCTCAGACAAGACGTTGCAGGGTGCACTCTAGAATTTTCCTTGTCTTTTACATGACAAGGGTGTTTGGACCGTGCCACTCGCTGATGATTCATCCTTGACTTTACAAGCCACAGTGGGACTAGTTCGTGAGTTGGCTCTTCATGAGGCGGATTTGAAGGATGAGTTGCTAAAGGAAAAAGAAACATAAAGAGCAAGCTTATAAGGAGATCGATGAACTAAGGGCTGCACTAGGGCTTCGCAAGATTTATGAGAAGCTCAATTAAAATTAGGAAATCCCTATGTAATAGGAACGATATTAGTTTGCGAGTCAATTTGAATTTGGTAATGTCGAGTATTAGTATGTGGTGTGAACAATTGTGTGCTTGATGAATTATTATTATAATAATGTGTGATTTGGATCTTTGTAATGTGTGCTGGAGCTTTGTAGACATGTCTACAAGTTCCATAGTTAAGAATATTAAGTTTGATCATGAATTTTAAGTTGGGATCGGGATAAACTTGGTTCTGTCTTTTGCTGATTTCTGGATTAGTCAAGGATGTTTCGGGAATAACTCAAAATTTGTTTGTGAGAAATTTATGAAATTTTACTGATAATAATTAGGCTTCTGTATCTTTCCAACCCCACAAGAATCATATTTTTATCTATTATGAGCTAAGAGATATACCTGTTCCAAGTTGGGGGTCACTATGCAGTTTGGAATTCTGAAATAGTTTCGGTTAAGATCAGTTTTTGACTAATTTATTGATAGAATCTGAAAAAGTGTTATTAATAAAAGTCGTAGATAATTTCATAAGCTTTCCAGCCATTTAAAGATCACCTTAATTGGACTTTTGTAACTCGAGATATGGCAGTATTACTGAGTTGCTAAAATTAGAATTCGCCAAGAGAATTCAGATTTACTTATCTATGGTATACATCATCTAGGATAATACTGAGCTTCATCTTTGGTGCTTTAAAAACAGATGGTAGCCAGAGGCCGTGGCAGAGATCGTGGAGGTGCTAACCCACCCATTACTATAGAGGAACTTATGAATACACAGAATCAAATGATGCAGATGTTCATGCAGCACCTGCAGAACAACCCCCCTACAGGAGGACCGCCACGTGTTCATGTGATAGACAAACGTGGTGAATTTTTGAAAGGTCACCCTCCAATGTTCTCTCATGCTGCTGATCCATTGGAGGCGGATGATTGGGTGCGAGCGGTGGAGAAACAGTTGAACATCGCCCAATGTAATGATCTAGAAAAAGTGTTATATGCATCTGGCCAGTTACAGGGGACAACTCAGACTTGGTGGGAGTCGTATCAAGTTGCACGTCCTGACAATGCTCCTCCTGTCACTTGGAATGAATTTGTTAGAGATTTTAGAGCTCGCCATATTCCTGAAGGTGTAATTGAGCTGAAGCAGGAAGAATTTAGAAATCTCAGAATGGGACATATTAGTGTCAGTGAGTATCATGACAAGTTCTCGCAGTTGGCTCGCTATGCTCCCAATAAAGTAAGGGAAGATGCAGATAAGCAGCGTCTCTTTCTCAAGGGAATTAATTATGATCTTCGTTTGCAGCTGAAGGGTAATAATTATGCCAGTTTTCAGGAACTTGTGAATAAGGCTATTATGCTGGACAATAAACGTTGAGAGATGGACAGGAAAAGGAAGAAGAAAGGACAAGGTGTTGGGAACAATATTCGCCAACGTACAAATTCTCAGCATGGGTTTCATTCAAAATTTCAAGGGCCAGTCAGTCAGTGGAACCATAATTCAAATCAACAGTGGTCTCAGAATAGGTAGGGTAATCAGTTTCAGCAACGACCCCAGTATCAGCAGAACAGACAGTTCCAACAGCAGAGTGGTCAGCAAACTCCACGCCAGGGTAATTCTAACTCTACCCCAATGAAGACCAGTGCACCTAGTACCCCTAATCTGTGTTATCGCTGTGGAGAGCCTAGACACTATGCTAATCATTGTCCCAAGAAGCAGAATCAACAGACACCGCAGGGGCAAAGGTCATCCAATACTGGAAAGGTGAATCATATGTCTACTGAAACGGCACAGACGGAGCCTGAAGTAATGCTTAGTACGTTCAATGTTCATTCTACCCCTGTAACCATTCTTTTTTATTCTGGAGCTTCGCATACCTTTATTTCAAATATTTTTGTTAAGATGCATAGCGTACCCATGCTTGCCATGAAAGAACCTCTCTTAGTAAATTCACCTGGGGTACCATGCAAACCACTAATCGGTGTCTTCCAGTTAGTATGGTTTTAAGGGGGGTAGAGTTCAAGATAACTCCTATAGTGTTGAGGACATCTGGTATTGATGTGATTTTGGGTATGGACTGGATGATGCAAAATCAGGCAGAAATTCAGTGTTAGAAAAAGGTAGTGGTTGTAAATGCACCGAATGGTGAGAAGATCAGTGTGAATGTAGCAGTACAAAAGCAACCAACAGCTATAGTGAATCAGCTTGATGATGATGCTAGCAAAGAGAATCCTGTTATCAATGATTTCCTAGATGTTTTTCCAGATGATTTGCCAGGTATGCCACCTGACCGAGATATTGAATTTCTTATTGAATTATTACCTGGAACTGCACCCATAGCTAAATGACCATATAGGATGGAAGTAGATGAATTAGAAGAACTTAAGAAACAAATTAAGGAATTACAAGATAAAGGTTTTATTCGTCCTAGTTCATCACCTTAGGGTGCACCAGTTATTTTTGTTGATAAAAAAGATGGTAGCCAGAGAATGTGTGTGGATTATCGGTCACTTAATGAAGTAACTATCAAGAACAAGTATCATTTGCCCAGAATTGATGACTTGTTTGACCAGTTGAGAGGTGCTTGTGTGTTCTCTAAGATTGATTTGCGTTCTGGTTATCATCAATTGAAGATTCGTGCCTCTGATATTCCAAAGACAACTTTTACTACGAGATATGGTTTGTATGAGTATACTGTTATATCATTTGGTTTGACCAATGCACCTGCCTACTTTATGTACATGATAAATAAGGTGTTAATGGAGTATCTTGATAAGTTTGTGGTGGTATTTATTGATGATATATTGGTATTTTCCAAGACGGAGAAAGAGCATGCTGAACATCTGAGGTTGGTATTGCAGAAACTCAGAGAGCATAAACTGTATGCTAAGCGAAGTAAGTGTGAGTTTTGGTTGAAGGAAGTCTCTTTTCTTGGTCATATTGTCTCTAATGGTGGAATATCAGTAGATCCAGGCAAGGTAAAGGATGTATTGAATTGGAAGCCACCTACTGATGTGGGAGAGATTCGTAGTTTCTTGGGTTTAGCTGGATACTACAGATGGTTCATTGAAGGGTTTTCTAAACTTGCTAAATCTATGACATCTCTGTTAGAGAAGAATGCCAAGTTTGTATGGTCTGATCAATGTTAGGCTAGTTTTGAAGAATTGAAGAAGAGATTAACTACAGCACATGTCTTGGTATTGCTAGATTTAAGTAAGAAGTTCTCAATTTATTGTGATGCTTCTTGTCAAGGTTTGGGGTGTGTTCTTATGCAAGAAGGTAGAGTTGTTGCCTATGCATCTAGGCAGTTCAGAAAGCATGAGCTGAATTATCCTATTCATGATTTAGAGTTAGCAGCTGTAGTTCATGCTTTGAAGATTTGGAGACACTATTTGATTGGACATAAGAGTGATATATACACCGATCATAAGAGTTTGAAGTATATTTCCACGCAGTCTGATCTGAACTTGAGGCAACGTAGATGGTTGGAGTTGATCAAGGACTATGATCTAGAGATACACTATCATCCTGGTAAGGCTAATGTTGTAGCTGATGCTCTTAGCAGGAAGAGTTATGCTAATGAGATGCAAATGTTGTCCATGACAAGTGAGTTATGTGCTGAATTTGAATATCTAAATTTGGGAATTGTTGCTAATACAATAGAATTAGTGATAGAACCTACATTAGAGCAAGAAATATACAAAGGTCAGTTGAAGGATGAGAAATTAAAGAAGATAGCGGAGGATATAGTGATTGGTAAGTCACCAGGGTTTCGAATGGATGATAATGGGATTTTGTGGTTTGGAAAGAAGTTGTGTGTACTTGAGGATCAGACTATTAGGCAGGCAATCCTTCGTGAAGCTCATGAGTCAGCTTATTCTATTCATCCTGGAAGTACTAAGATGTATCTGGATCTCAAACAGAAATATTGGTGGGTTGGATTGAAACGAGATGTAGCTGAGTATGTGGTAGTGTGTGATACTTGTTAGAGAGTGAAAGCTGAGCATCAGAGACCAGCTGGATTACTACAATCAATGAAGATTCCTGAATGGAAGTGGGAGGAAGTTGGTATGGACTTTATAGTTGGGTTACCTCGTACTCAGAGAGGTTATGATTCTATTTGGGTGATAGTAGATCGGTTGACTAAAGTTGCTCATTTCATACCGGTTAAAACTAAGTACACTGGGGAACAATTAGCTATATTATATATGGAGAAGATCGTGTGGTTACATGGAGTTCCAAAGAAGATTGTGTCTGATCGAGGTTCGCAGTTTATGTCACACTTTTGGAAGGATATACATGAATCTTTAGGGACAAAGTTGAATTTTAGTACAGCATATCATCCACAGACAGATGGGCAGACTGAAAGGACCAACCAGATTCTAGAAGACATGTTGAGAGCTTGTGCATTGCAATATGGAACTAGTTGGGATAAGAGTTTGCCTTATGCAAAATTTTCTTACAACAATAGTTTTCAACAGAGTCTTAAGATGGCACCGTTTGAAGCTTTGTATGGACGTAAGTGTAGAACTCCATTGTTTTGGGATCAGACGGGTGAGTCTCAGGTATTTGGTATAGATGTTCTTAGAAACGCAGAGGATCAAGTGCGAGTGATTCGTGAGAATTTGAGAGTGGCACAATCTTGTCAGAAGAGTTATGCTAACAACCAGAGAAGGGATTTAGTTTTTGAGGTAGGTGATTATGTCTATTTGAAGGTGTCACCAATGAGAAGTGTGAAGAGGTTTAACATGAAAGGCAAGTTAGCACCAAGGTATGTTGGGCCATTTAAAGTTATCGATAGACATGGTGAGGTTGCTTATCAATTAGAGTTGCCTGAAAATTTGTCTGGAGTACATGATGTGTTCCATGTTTCTCAACTTAAGAAGTGTTTACGTGTGCCTAAGGAGCAAATACTTTTGGATGAATTGACTGTTAAGGAGGATCTTACATATGAAGAGTTTCCGATTAAGATTTTAGAAACTGCTGAAAGAGTTACTCGAATTTGGGTTATTAAGATGTGCAAAGTTCAGTGGAATTGATATTTAGAGGCAGAGATAACTTGGGAAAGAGAGGATGAATTGAGGAAATCATATCCGCAGTTATTTGAGTAAGCAGTCCAATCTCGAGGACAAGATTCTTTTAAGGAGGGTAGAATTTGTAACACCCAAAAATTTTTAAAAGTTTGAATTAGATAAAATTTGAAGTTAAAAGAGATTTAGTTATGAGTTTAAATAAGTTAGATAATAATTAATGAGGATTAAAATTTAAAATAGTAGGTGGAATATTGGTGATGCATTCATGCTGTTGCATTTGCTTTATTGTGTGGTGTGGTTTTGGTATTTTATTTGATTTGGATTCAAAATCTATTTTTAAATGGCTTTGGAAACAAATTTAAATGAGAAAAGAAAAGAAAAAGGAAAAAGAGAAAACCTTACCTGTTGATCGGCAGCCTGGAGGCCTACCCGAGCCGGCCTGTCCCTCCCTTCTCTCTTTCGCGGTTGGGCCGATGGAGCCGAGCCCGTTTCTCCGCTTTTCTCCCGCACCCGCGTGGCCCGGCCTAGGAAGCCGTTGCCGCCGCGCGCCTTCCTTCCTTGCGTCGTTGATGAGCGGACCCCGTTGTCAGTCGCGATCTTCTTCCTCACGACGTAACCGAGCCGGAGTCTAGCGTGATCTTCACCGAATCGAATCCGTGCTACCCGGGATTCTTATCCAAACCGAGGTGTCTTAGCTCCATATAAGCTAGAGCCGAGCCGCCCCTTTCGTTTTTAGATCAAACCACAAGCGGCCACCTCCGTTCGAGCTCTTGACGTCGCCGCAACCCTAGGCTTCACTATCGGCCGTCGTCGGGGTTTGCCGTGAACCCGCGCCCTCCTTCTTTGTATTGGTGAGCTCGCCATCTCTTTCTCTCCCTCCCCATGCTTTTCTTTTGAACTGTGGTGCCTTGAATCGTGAGAATATAGAGCTCCGGTGAGTTTGTCGAAGGCGGTAATGGCGCCGCCGTCTTCCCGAGCCGCAACACGTCTTGGATCCGTTTTTGCCTCCCTAACATGCGTAGATGAGTTCGCATTGAGCTCCGTGTTCGATTGATATCGACTCCCTTCCAAACGGTGTACAGGGACACTCGGTTACCAACTCCGGTGAGCCGTCGGCAATGGCGCCGCCGCGTGCAGCACTGTAGACGCCGGAATTTCCCCTCTCCTCCAACTCCTATCTGAGCCGTCCATCTGTTAACCAACAAACGAGATTAGAAGATACCCCTTCGCGGGGTAAAATTTATAAAGAGCCCCTGTGTTTTCATGAAATAGAACCCGCAGTCCTTAGCGTCGTTTAGGAGATACGCTTCTTTGTTCTGAAAACGTATTTCTTCTCGGTAAATCAAAAATACATTTTCTGGTATTTACAGTTTTGCCACTAAAATTGTTTTGATCATAAAATCTTCGTTTTAACTCCGATTTGACCCGTTCAAGTTGCGTTAGGTTCATATTTGCGAGCTCTACATGTTAGAGTAGCTGTACAGTAGGTTTGAGAAATTTATTTTTTGAGTTTATATTAAAGTAATTATTTATCTATAGGAAATCTTAGAAAATTCATAACTTTCACGTTTTAAATCCGAATTTCGTGATCTTTACGTCTGTGTGATCGTAGTAAAGTGTAGAAGAGTTTTACAAACTTTTCATACTATTTTGCTACTATTAGTGTACTGTTCTAACTATGTTTCTTTGTTTGCATCGTGTATGATTGCTCGGATGATTGTGTGTTGATGTTTGGTGATCGAGTATAGACGGTGAGCAGTTTCTTGACGATCAGGAGTATTATTTTGAGCCAGATCAGCAGTGTCATCAGGAAAGCTTTCAACAAGGCAAGTATAACATGGGACCATCCTTGTTACCTATTCACTGAAATTATCATACATATGCATGTGTCTTTCTTGACAACCATAGAGATTATAACTTAGCTATTGATATCTTGTTTCCTTGTCACCTATGGGCTGTGCATTTGGATAGCTATTGCTAGTGCTTAATTATGAACAATGATCTTGTAATTTGAATAATAGATTAAGCAACTAACCATTAAGATGATTTTATTACTATTGAAAAGGGGGCTAGAGAAGGGGGTTATATTGTTGCTCTGGTTTCTCTCTATAATGACTTATCTGTACGTGATCATCCGGGATATACAATACAGCTATGAGGGCTATATGGCTCTGGCTCTAGTTGTTTAAGAGACCTTTTCTAGCTTGTTAGTGGTTACCTTAATTAGCGTAAGAATGGCTTGACACGTTGGGTGTAGGACAACCTCTAGTCTATGAGTATAGCCGAGAAGGAATTGTGCCATTTGAAAAGGGGGTTCCTACATCTGTTTGCCGAGTGAATCTAATGGTCATAACTTGTTAGATGAACTTTTAAATGGCTTTATATGGTTTCCGATGTTTTGGGCCTTGCAAACCCACATATTTGAAAGTCGTGACTCACAGTGAAAGTGTACACCTCTGCGCAGAGTTAAAAACTAGTATACTAGCCGTGCCCACGGATACAGGCGGCCTTAGAACATCTACGAATAGATGATCACCATTGTTATATCATGCTTAATTACTGTTGTTATTATTATGCTCATATTAATGCTATTCATTATCCTTATTACAATTTATCTTTGATTCATTAACGGGAAGTGGAATATCTTGATGCTACTCAATTGCTAAGTATATGATGATTAAAAGCTAAATGCAGTAAAACAGTGTCTAGCCTTTTTGAGCCTCATGAACCCTATGTTATACTTGTTGAGTTCGACATGAACTCACTCTTGCTATTTCCACCGTAACAGATGAAGAATATGAAGATGATTATTGAAATGAGTACTAGTCTTGGTGTCAACCAGTCAACCGTGTCCCTGTGTTTGAAGTTTCCGCTGGAGATCTACTATTAGCTGCTACAAGTTATTGTATAAGACTATGTGTTAAATATTTATTCGCTATGTAATTAGCACTGTGATGATACTATGTAATTTATCTACTTATGTGTGCGACCGTTTTCTGAGGTGCACATGAGTCTTTTATACATCCTATTTTTGTCCTTAAAAATAGGTGTGACAGCAGCCTTCCTCCGTGCACGGGGCCACATGGCAGCGGCAAACACACTAAGAGGCAGGGCACAGGCTAGGACAACGGCGGCGGCGGCGGCCAGTCATGGCCAGCCCTGCGCGCGAGTAAGCGGCGGCAGCGGCGTGCTCTGGCGACGCGCTGAGCACGGAGGCCGGCGAGCGGATGCACTCGAGTCAGATGCGCTGAGCACAGAGCACGGATGTGCTCGAGCCGGCAAGCTGCTAGCCCACGACTGCTTTGATGGCGTGGGCATGCTCCGGCGGGGAGGCAGAGCTGATGCTCCCGCGTAGACGGCGGCGAGCTGTAGTCCCATGGCGCTGCAGTCCGGACGCCCGCCGCAGAGACCCGTCGCGCCGCCCGCCCACCGCGAAGGCCTACCGCGCTGGCCACACGCCGTGAAGACCCGCCCGCCACGCCATGACCTGCATGTGCAGAACCGAGCCCGGCCATCACGCCATGGCCGCGAGTTCCGCCACGCACGCCCCACGCTGTCATGCTCCCGCCGAGCCCCACGCTACCCGCGTAGACCACGCCCCGCCGCCAGCCATGCACGCCTTGCGCGCCCACGCAGACCCCACCCCACCGGCGGCGAGCTCAACATGGCGACCATCCCGCATCGCAGCCGTCCCGCCATCGGATCTCTCCCATTGGGGCCATCACGCCCCAGCCGCAAGCGACGGTGAGCTCCGGTCGCGGCGCCTCGCCCCCACCGCAGCCGGAGAGCCGCCCCAGCCCAGCGAGGCTCCGGCCGCAGCTGTGTCCGCCCCGTGCCCCGACGACGTCAGCCCCGTACCCAGTGGCCGGCCTCCTCCCTAGCCCCCACCGTCACCGACCTTGCGCCCCAGGCTGGCGCGCGCCTACCGCCACTCGGGCCGCCCGCCGTGTAGATTGGCTGCTGTGCCACCCACCCACCGCGGCCGTGTGGCCGACCGGCTCCCACCGGGTCACGGGATGGGAAAATGGGGAGGCTTGTCGTTTAGATAAGGAAGGGGCAGTTTAGTCTTTTTTTCTTTTTTCTTTTTTCTAAACATTTTTTCTTGACCATTATTTATCAGCATGTCACAGAATTTAGAAGTAGGGCAGACGGTAACTTCAGTTTTGAAAAACAAGGGTAAACATACAAAGTTAAAAAAAACAAGGGCAAATGTGCGGTTAGAGTTCAAAACTGGGACAGTAATGCAATTGTCCCAAATTATTTAGAAACTACTGTTCTGGTGGAAAAATCCCGCAACGAGCCGAGCTCCAACACGGGATCGGTGACCTCCGCACCCGGAGTACTCACCAACCGAGCTAAGGCACGGTCCCTGTGTGTGGATTTGTAATACAGTACTAGTAGATGATAGCTTTTGTATGAGGCGATGAGGAGCGCCGAAGAATCAAACAAAAAATGGCCCAACCCAACCGTGCACCAGTTGAAAGTAATGATTGCGTGGAACCTGCTATTCAATCGGCCAGTCTGGAAGTGGATCGATCACAACGAGACAAGCCGGGAAAGATGCTAAGGATTTATTTATACAATATCCGTCGTCCATGAACACGATTACACGGGCGCGATTAAATCCATTGAATAGCAGCATCGTCTATGCCTAGTTAATTAATAATAATATAATCAAATCAG
This sequence comes from Saccharum hybrid cultivar R570, assembly GCA_038087645.1. Taxonomy (NCBI): domain Eukaryota; kingdom Viridiplantae; phylum Streptophyta; class Magnoliopsida; order Poales; family Poaceae; genus Saccharum; species Saccharum hybrid cultivar. Next base: position 2,225,908 of record JAQSUU010000606.1, on the reverse strand, counting down.
GGTTCCGGACTGCGCGGCCGTGAGTGACAACGTGGAGGGACAAACCGTCCAAAGCGAAGAACGGCACGATCATATCATCGCCTACCTACTAGCACCAACCTACCTAAAACTTGTCCCTTAATTTGATCGATCGAAACAAACAAAGAATATGCACGCATGTACATCTAACTCAGCTCGATCGACTTTCAGCTGTAAATTTTAACACAGAATTGATTTTCAGCAATGGAGTGGCTCAATTAACAACCCTTGCCTTGGTTGGTTCCCACCAACCAGGTCGCCTTTAGAAATACATTTTGCGAGACGGTTGTTTTCCCTATCATCTTTGAAAAAAAATCTAGAGATGGCTGGTGTCGTACATTTCCATAGGCGGTTGAGATTTCCAGTTGCCGCTAGAAATACATTTTTGAAGACGATTCTAATTATATAGAGTCGTCTCTACTAATATGTTTGTTGTATAAATTATAGCCCGACCAGACCGAGGAGCGCGAGCACGGAGCCGCTACGTGGCACGGGCCACCACTGACTGCGGGAGAAGGAAGATGGCGGTTGGCCGGGGAAGGATGGGGGAGGCACAAGAATGGTCTGACATGGTACGTATCTGACAAAGCCTTGACGACTCAAATGTAACCCAAGTGCTAATTTAGCTAATTTCTATTGATTTTTTAAAAAAGATTTTTCAGTGTATATGTATAGATATGAAGATATCATTTGTCAAGTATATGCGTTCAGAGACCATTTAAAGGACTGGATGTGGCACAGACCAGGAGTGGCTAGCTAGTAAAACTAGCTAGATAGATATTACAATAGAAATTTAAAATTGCTGGCCTAAGTAGCTGCATAATTATGACTGTGATATATGCTTGTTGATTTAATTATGTTTGCTTGTTGTCGTGTACAGAAGGAGCACGTATGATCGCTTTTTGGTGTGACACGGAGCCGTCGCCATCATTAATCTGTGCTAGAAAAAAAATGTAATCTAATCACGCGGCTCCAAAGCTTGTCGGAAGAAGAACATGCACGAGTGGAATCTTTGGGCACAAAGTGTGTATGCGTAAAACCTCCAACAATTAAATCTGACGTTTGGGCATGCAGCACTGAGGGAACAAGTCTTTTGCTAAAGTGAAGCTAGCTAGCTCATACCTACCTACATACATATACTGTTCTGATTTCTGAACCTGTCAGTCACATTACCTTGTTATAGGATACCTCCTTCAGAACTTCACTATTTCTTGTATGTATGTATGTATAGGTATGCCGGTGAGCCCATGGGCCTCATTTGCTTTGGATCCATATATGACCCATGGGCCTCATTTGCTTGCTGGCCCCTAATTTACAGGCAAAGCCGAAATTTGGCCCTGCCCAAAAACTTGGTACCCGTTTGTGTTGAGTGAAGTCTCAGGAGAATCACATAGATATGGGCCGAGAGGAACTCTTGTTGAATGGGCTCATATATGGGTTCCATTCTTCTTGGGAAAAAGTCTACTTTTCCACCCTCAACTTTTGCGAAAGTCCGTTTTCCTCTCTGAACTCCAAAATCGGGCAAACCACCTCCCTCAACTTTTGAAACCATGCGTTTTATCTCCTCGACCCGGTTATAAGCAGTTTTAAAGGCGGTTTTATCTTTATCTTTTTTATTTATTTTGGCTGAATCTTTAAAACATCATAGTAAATCACTGAAAAATCATAAAATAAAAAATCCAATTTTGTTGGACTCCACATGAGTAGATCTACACAGTAAAAATATAATACGGTATGCTTTAGCACAAAGTTTTTTCTGTAGATTTTGATCTATTATTGTGGTAAAATTTTTATGGTGACCTAATTATTGTATGCTTAAACTATAGTAAAAAATTTCATACTAATTGGATCATATATAACTTAGTTATAAAACTTTTATTACAGTTCAAGCATACAATAATTAGGCTACCATAAAAATTTCATCATAATTGGACCATAGAAACTACAGTTATGAATTATTCCAATTAATTATAGAAAAAAATAGATCAAAATTTACAGCAATAACTTTGTAGTAATATATATCATATTATATGTTCACTGTGTAGATCTTCTCATGTGAAGTCCAACAAAATTGGATTTTCCATTTTATGATTTTTCTATGATTTACTATGATTTTTCAAAAATTCAGCCAAAATAAATAAAAAAGAAAAAGACAAAACCGCCTTCAAAACCGCTTATAACCGGGCTAGGGAGGTAAAACGCACAGTTTCAAAAGTTGAGGGAGGTGATTTGCCCGATTTTAGAGTTCAGGGAGAAAAAACGGACTTTCGTAAAAGTTGAGGGAGGAAAAATAAACTTTTCCCTTCTTTTTTTTTCTTCTTGAGTAGACACATCTTTGCTCTGCTAGTTTCGGTTGGGTCTATCCCGTGGCCTCAATCGTTAAGAATTGATTACCGATGGATTTTATTGAAATATTGACATAGCATGTCAAATGAATGCAATAATTTGCATAGAAACCCTTTGCATTGGACAAATAAATCAAGCAGTCGTACCCGCATGTAGCCGTAAACACCCCCCCGCCGGGTGGACGGCAAAACCGTGCACTGACACAACAGCTATGACGTGCCTTGAACCGACAACAACATCCTCTCTTGCTCCTTTACGTAGGGCTGCTCGGCATTGCTACGAGCTTTGCGCCTGCTCCCATGCATTATCATAGTTTTAAATCTTCCGCTATAGCTGTCGCTATAGCCCGCTATAGCCTTTTGAGGCAGGGTGCCGCTATTTGAGTTCATGTATAATTTAGCCGCTATATTCCGCTATAGCCCGATATAGCTCCGCTATTAGCTATTTTAGATATATACCGCTAAACGTCTTAACCCGCTATTTAAAACATTGTGCATTATCCGTGCTTGCTCCCGTTCGAGCCCGCGCCTCCTCTCGCCCGCGCGTGCAAGCCCGCGTCGCTTCGAGCACGAGCCCACGCCTTCCTCTCGCTCGTGCGTGCGAGCACGCGTCACTTGGAGCCGCCGCCCGCGCCTGCTCCCGTGCGCAAGCTTGTGCCGCCTCAAGGCGCTGCCGCCTAGGCTTGCTCAAAAATTCACAAAGGGACATGCGACATCAACGGGAAAGAAAGAAGAGGAAAACGATAAAAAAGAACGGACACACAAATAGACGCCGAACAGAAAAGGAAAGGATTTGTGTATTACAGTTACGTTGGAAATTGGAGAAGTGTTGTCACGCCGTCTAAATGCTTGCTTTTTGGTTCCGGTGGTTTATGCTCTCTAGGGTATTATTTGTCTTCATTATATGGTAGTAGAATCGTTGTATGTTTTCGTATTTGGACAAGGACCATAGTCCTATACGGACTCAGTAATTAGTGCAGGAGTCGAATTCGGACAACTCTTTTTTTTTTTCTCTTTTCAATATATTATTAATTAATGTTGGGTAAGCTGGCTATACCGAGGCTAGCAAGGGAAGCGCACAACTCTTTTTTTTCTTCTCTATATAATATATTTTAATTAATTAATGTTTGGCAAAGCCGGTCTATACTAAGGCCACGTTTAGTTTTCAAATATTTTCAAGATTCCTCGTCACATCGAATGTTTAGACACATGCATGGAACATTAAATGTAGACGAAAAGAAAAACTAATTACACAGTTTGGTAGAAAACCACGAGACCAATTTTTTGAGCCTAGTTAGTTCATGATTTGACACTAATTGACAAATACAAACGAAAGTGCTACAGTAGCCAAAGCCAAAAATTTTCGCGAACTAAACACACCTTAAAGCTAGCAGGGAAGCGGGGGTGGCTCTATGTGCGGACGGAGTGAGTATGAGGGATTTTTTTCTTTTTTTTTTACTAGCAGATGCCCGTGTATTGCTACGGGAGTCTAAAAAATTTTAATATTTCAATGTACTAAGAGTATATAAAAAAAGTGAAACGGGGCCTCAATTTTTTTAATGAAAATTGACAAAATTTTTAACTCAACTTAATAACATATTATTCTAAGCCACATTCAAAGAAATGAGCATCAATTTTAGTAACATTGTTTTAAAACAAGTGCATGATAGATAAGTTCTCCACAACTATCTCTTTCAAGTTGACTGTCATTTACGGTCACATACAAGTAGGAATCCATTTCATTTGTTTCGTCTGATAAATGTACATCTCTTAATCAAGTACCAAAGCAATACGTAGTATCAGTCATTCTACAACCAAAGAATGAGCAGAGTGTACCTTCGTGTATAAATTTGTGTAATTCTAATTTTTATGCCCACTTGGACTTCACGTTTTTAAATCAGAGGTAAACACCAGTACATCACCTTCACAAGTCAAAACCAACCACTTTCATGAATAAAAAACAGCCCAACCAATTTCACATGTTCACACCTCCCACTACTATAGGAACACCGAACCAACCTCATCTCCAATCATTCATTGTCCAACTATTAGAATTAGAAGTTCAACGGTGAACAAAGGCAAACCATTCAAATAGCCCATGCTCTGTGTATAAACATATATCACTGCCAACAGATCACATTTGCCAAGTAAGCAACATTGTCCTCACACGGAGCAGACCGATTCCGTTTCAGTAATCAAGGGAGCACACCGATCCCGTTTCAGTAATCAAGGGAGCACACCGTTTCATCGGTATCATCTAAACATCAGAAAAATATTCACCTAAACGAGCCGAAGCACTGCACTGGAGACCTTGTGCACTTGAGTCCATCCCGAGGCAGGTGAATCCTACAACTATGTAACTCTGCCAAGGCAGCCGTTGACAAACAACTGGCACATCGTAGCACCATGCCGGGATTAAATGTCCTTCGCCTTTACTTCATTCTTGTGCGGTAAGCTGGTAACAATGGAGGCCAGCTTCGACTGCTTGGGGATTTTGAATTTGTTGTGCGAGATCCAAACGACATGAAGGGTTTGCATCAAGAGCTTAAACCTACATCAAGAATGAGACTTGGTTAAATTGTTGCTCTCAATTATCAGAATTACAAATGACAATATGTGCTACATTTCAGCATCATAATTAAGTCTAGCTTAATAATTAGAATTACAAATCAGAAGGTGATATTATCAATAAGCACTGCAGCCTCTAAAGAAAAGTCTTCTAATTCCGAATGCTAACTATTGAATATTATCAATAAGCACTGCAGCCTCTAAAGAAAAGTCTTCTAATTCCGAATGCTAACTATTGAAGGTCCAAGAACAAATATGATCGATGAATAGGAGAAAAGCTGCTCTATAAAAGTTTTTTAAGAAAGAACCTGAAGCTGAAGGTACCGCTGTGATAGCTGCTTGGTGGTGTTTCATTGTACTAAGCTACAATATGACATGTGTCATTTGTTTTTATAAGAAGTCAAATGATAATACTTGTAATTTATTGTGCTACCCCTCTCTCCATAATACGCAGTACAATATTTAGCCTGCAATGCAATATTACTGTTCTTGTAATTTATTGTGCTCAGTGCCACTGCCTCAGTAGTCAGTACATTGATATATGTTCTCATGGTGTACTATTCGTTTTTAGAAAATTTAGAATAAGGTACAAATAACCTGAAACGGTGAAACTCAAGACACTTAGTCAGTAGCTTTTTCATTGAACAATTGTTGACTCTATATTTGGTCAATGTCCCACTCTTTGTTTCTTCCATCGCATACTATATACTGCAATTTTTTCCTGCTCTCTATTCTAAATATCTTTAGAGCATGACTGGAATAAACAGCAAGGCAAATTTATCTGCAGTCCAATCTAACATGCAAAACTCTTCATGAATTTAATTTTCTAAGCATCCAAGTATAGCATGTACCTCAAAATATTGTGATCTGGTTGCTCGACAGAATCAAACGGTAGAATTGAAGATAATAGAAATGCCTCTACTTGTGTAGTCAGTATACAAAAGACAAAGCACAATTTCAAGTTATATTAAGGATAAATAGATCTTACAAAAGATATGGGGGTCTTTGCAACAAGACGAATTATGCTACAACTACATGCCTAGAATCGATCAAAACCGTGAATTCAAGATTTATTTGAATCTGGATGTTAAAACCAGCACGGAACTCACCTCGCTGCGGGGAAAAGTGCATACCATTGGCTGTGCTTGCACGTGCAGAGCTGTGGCACATTGTTCCTCGTGAAACCTTGCTCCACCATGGTGGCCACGTCATCTGAGGACGTGCCGTACCAAGCGAACTTAGCGGTGTCACGTTGTCCTACTATCCTTGTTGCTGTTCAATAATCCACCAAGAACTTTTGCTGCTAATGGAGAGCCACTGAGTTTGTTAACCATTTCCTTGTTGATCTGCTGCAGACTTTTAGGCTGTGTATACTCTGCTATCATGGCATTCTAGGTGACTTCATCTCCCTCCTGGCACAGAGGAAGTTCATTCTGTTTCTTCATAACATCCTTAACCTGCAGGATGTTTGTGTATAAGAACAAAGAGTTTAAACCTGGCACCTAACCTATAGAAACAAGAAAATGACACACATGCTGATGCTGGTTCAATAATAATATCCAAAGAAATCAGATAACTGAGAAAACAAGATCTAAGCTTGATTTGATTTTCAGTAACTATTTTGCACGTGAACATGGCTGTCATTCAAACATGTCATGTTGCGACTATTAGACAATCGACAATACAAACAAATGATGAGGAGCTTTTTTGTTTTATCTCTTGTGGCAGAGAAAACACAAAAAATGGCATGTGCATATAAAAAGGACTGTGACATGTACCATAAACAGAAAAAGTATCAGCTGGATAGTGAATAACTTATCCAATCATAAAGCGCATTTCACCAGGGCTATTTGTTGAACCAATCCTACTGTCACCGACATGCAACTGTAAACAAATCCTAGTAGTAGTAAGCATCCTGGATCTTATGTCTCCCACCGGGTGGCAATACAAGATATTGTGCATGTTGATTAAACAACCCCCCCTCAAAAATTAGATGGTTGAAGAGACAAGATCTACTCTTGCTTTAGAATTCAGCAACTATTTGCAGATGAACAGAACAAAATATTCATTCAAATATGACAAGTTATGCAAACCAGATTCATTGGGAGTCATTTGGTTTAAATTCACAAGCCACCAAATATGCAATAACTGGATGAAGTAAAACAACTACACAGATTAATCATTAGCAGCAGCTCCACATATGGTTACTTTCAGGACCTTCTCCTTAGCTGACAACATATAAGCACTTATGATATTGCTCCTTGAGTGCAGCCCAGTTATCTGATTGGATGGAACTCGATATCTATCTGCAACAAAGCCTACATAGCTTGTTGAGAAATAGAGCCGGGGAGATATCTGGGCTTGCTGACACTATATCCACATGTACAGGTCGATGCAGGGGAAACCTACGAGCAGCTAATCCTGCAGTGTGGAAGAGGAGTTGGCTGTATGCATCAACAATGGCTCACATCGTTTTTGATACCATCGATAGATCAACAATAAAGTCTATCTGCACTTTTAATCATCATCTTTGACACCATCGTTTTTGTCCACGCCGATGCCACAACCGCCGTCCATGACCTCCACCGCAGTCACCTGCGGGAATGACCACCGTCTCTGCAGCATCCTTCCTCTCTGCAGCTAAGGCCTTGTTTAGTTGCCAAAATTTTTGGCAAAATGCAACTGTAGCATTTTCGTTGTTATTTGGCAATTAGTGTCCAATCATGGTCTAATTAGGCTTAAAAGATTCGTCTCGTCCATTTCGTCTAAACCATTGTTTTCAGGTCGGCTGGTCGAACCTGGTCGCCCTGGGGTCGACTAGACGATTAATCGCGATTAGTCGTCGACCAGGTCGATTAATCGAACCCTGGTCGACCTGGTCGTCCACCTAATCGTCCACCTTATCAGGACATATATACTTATATATATAGACCTATATATACTATATAGTATACACAATAAAGCAAGCATCAAGACTGCATTAGTGTTTAGCTAGTGACTTACTTGTGGGAGTTGTTTTCTTCTCTTTTCTACACTGTCCAGAGGTCCAAATTCCTGTCCCAAACTCCATTTCTTCGCTGAATTGTTGCTGCAAGCCTACAGGACCAAAGAAGACCATAATTAGCAAGTAGCAACACTAATGCAGTCTTGATCTTGACACACCTTAACAGTAGCACTGCTGCACTAGCAAATAGCTACAAATTAGCAGACCATAGCAGCCATACAGCCAGCTGCCAGCATATTACAAAACCAAGTTCAAGTTCAGTACAGAATAGATAAGCCAAACTGGTCGTCCATGGCCTGGTCGGACGATTAATCGTGATTAATCGACGATTAATCGGACGACCAGGTTTCTGGTCGAACTAGTCGAGTCGAGGAACCTTATCGAGTCCCTGGGGCGACCAGGACGATTAATCGCAATTAATCGCGATTAATCGGACGACCTGAAAACAATGGTCTAAACTGTGTAATTAGTTTTATTTTTTATCTATATTTAATGCTTCATGCGTCTAAAGATTCGATGTGACGGGGAATCTACTGTTCTTTTGCAAAATTTTCTGGATCTAAACTGGGCCTAACTTGCTGCAAAATCATCACGAGGAGAAATCCACAGTCCCGTAAGCAAACAATTTCAGAAATTGCAGTTTTGATGTACTCACCGAATAACCAGCTGCGGATCTATGGTTGTAGCACCAGGGGCAGGGGCCACCGCCGCCCGGCGCCGGCGACACACTGCCGCCCTATCGTTGCAGGCCGCCCATGTCGCAGCCTCCCACCGGTCCCTAGCTTCGTGGGCCTTGATGCCGTGTCTGCCTGCGCGATGACTGCCAACGCCGCCAGTGGGGGACGCGCACGGCCTTCCCTGTGCGCTGCCCGTCGGGGAGATGACGGCAAGACGCTGGGAGCTCGGAGGCGACCTCGCCCATGTGAGCGACCACCTCGGCAGCACAGGGGTGAAGAGCGGAGGTGAGGGAGGGCTCCGCACGGGGGTGGAAGAACGGCGGCTACGGGCGACGGGGCGAGAGACGCGAAGGAGTTACCGGAGGTCCCACCTGTCGGCGCTTATTGACTGGAGGGGAAAGACGTCGCTCGGCTTCACTACGGGTGGTGAACGGTCCAGTTTGCTCTTTTTAGAGCAGAGATGGGCCTCTCCAAATTATAAGGTATTTCAAAAATCTCGAAGAGTCAAAATATTTTAAGTTTAATTAAAATTATATCAAAAATTACAAAAACTTATAACATCAAACATGTATACTATAAAAATATAATTAATAAAGAATCTAATGATATTTAATTGGTGTCATAAATATTATTATCTTATCGTATAAGTTTAGTCAAATTTGAGATTTTTTTGATTTTCCAAAATTCTTGGAATACCTTATAATTTAGGATGCAGGAGCGGCGCACACAAACACATACTCTGATTCGACTTGAACTACACAGACTCGTATTGGACTTGAACCATTTTTTTGTTTGGGCCGGAGTCTCGCACGGAACGACGACTCGGACCGGAACTGGAAAAAGAACGGTTAAATACTAATACGGATAGAACCCTGAGTCCCTGACTGGAACGAAAAAAAATATAAGAATACGGGAGAAAGAGGCAGGAAAAAAGTATAGCAGAAATTTTGTATATATATATATATATATATATATATATATATATATATATATATATATATATATATATATATCTCTGTAGATTTCCTACAGTTCTTAAACTATTATTCAGCTCTCGAAAAAGAGCTGACTATGACGTGTCTATCTCTTTTATAAAGTTATTAATTCCCACTACAAGTACTACTCAACGTGCAAGACATCCACATCTTCTCTCACGAACTATGCACATAATCTTTTAATAATAGTTATGTCATGCCGCTAACGTCCAACCTCTTAATACAAGCTATCTACGTCATCTATACTTAATTTTATTCTAAATTCTTCAGAGTCTCCGCAGCAGCGCATGAGAATCTTCTAGTACTGTGGAAAACAAAATCATCAACTCTCTCTCCAAATCTCTTTCCTACTGTTTCCCTCTATTTAGCTATTTTCGTTAGTCTATAGAGCAATCATGCACTGCATCTATTCTCATCTGTGCTTCTCGCACCTGTGCCATCCGTTCCCTGAGAACCCTATTCTCGAGCCACTTTTCACTTTGGCCTCAACAAAAAAGGGGAATTTATTGATCACTAGGGTGTCCAAAATATGGTAAGAAAACGTTGTTGACCACACCTTAATCTTGTCGTGCCACCATGGACCCGTGTAAGTGGATAATGACCAATTTTTTATGACATCGTAATGTCAAAAAAGTATTTATTATTCCTCCATTATGAAGGAATTTTTTCTTACACACGTGCACATCTACCTGTGAGCACAAAGCAATTTATCTGTATTCCACAAGTTATCTTTTGTGCAACTCTAGCAATTTTAGTGTCGTGAGTTTCAGCGAGAGCCGAAATTATAAAGATAAATAGGTCTATGTCCTTAAATTGTAGTGCAATTTTGGTTTTTGGCAGTAGTAGATACTCCCTTCGTTCTAAATTTTAAATCGTTCTAGCTTTTTTTAAGATACATATATCATGTATCTAGACATAACGTACTTAACTACATCGGTGATCCTAGCACCCGGACGTCCGGCACGCGAGTTGCGTCTGGACGCCACTCCCCTTCCCAAACACCCCCCTCCTCGCCCGCACCCCCCTTCTCCCGCGTATCGGAATAGAACGGAACCCGCCTATCCCCGCGTATCGAAATAAAACGGAACCCGCCCATGTCCTCCGCTCCCCACCGTGCCCCTATCCCCATTCTCCAATGCACTCCGTTCCCCCACCGCGCCCCATTCCCCACCGCTCCCCTGTCCCAAGAGCACGAAACACTTCAAAAGTGCAACATCACAAAAGTTATGTAAACTGTGTAGTGCAACATCCGAATATAGATACAGCAACATCGCAAACTATGTAGTGCAACATCGAAAATTATGTACTGCATATCGAAAAATTGTGTACTGCAACATTTAAAAAGTATGTACTGCAACATCTCAAACAGTAGTACTGTAACATCGCAAAATCAACCATGAAACATGGAAATTGAAACATCTCAAATCAACTTTCAGTGCTGCAACATTTGAAAAAGGTAATTTCAACGATTAAAACCATATGTTGCAACATTAGGGAAAAAAACAAAATTCCAAACATTAGAACCCCCTCTGCAACACATGAAACACCATATTGCAACATTCAAAAAATCGTCTATTGCAACATCCAAAAATCCCCCTTGCAACATGAGAGAAAACAGAAAAAAATGTACAAACAACAAAGGGGATGAGTTCGAGGTGCAGGCTGCTCTAGCCCCTGGCCCCATCACCTTCGAGCTCGCCGGAGGGAGGAGGGAATATGACCCAAAGCTCGTCGGAACCCTAGCCACCGACGTGTCCCTCAGATCTAGAGGGGAAGAAGGAGGAGGGCTCAGATCCAGAGAAGGACCGACCTACCTTGTTGGAGCCGCCGCCCACTGCCGCCGCCATCCTCCTTGTCTCCGGTAGGGATAGCAGGAGTCGGGTCACTGGGGAGCGCAGGGTAGCAATGGAGGTCGCGGAGTAGGGAGGGAGCGCTGGCGGGCGGGCGGGGCGGCAGCGAGCTGGCGTAGGCGCGGCATCCGTCGAGCGCGTCGCGGCAATGAGCCGGGGTGTGGGGATGAGGAAGTGAGCAGCAGAGTGGGCGCGCGGAGACAGAGGCGCAGAGTGGGGATGAGGATGAGGGAGCACGGAGCAGGAGCGGATAAGGACGAGTCGGTCGAATCGTTCCGTAGTCGTTCCGTGTGCAGTTCCGTCCGGACGGAACGGACGCCCATTATATATCATTATCGTAACTACATAACAAATTAGCTATAATGCATCCAAACAAGAGGGCTAATAGGTGGACTCCATTGGGAACGCGAAAAAAGACTCTGGGAGATTGAAGAAGAGAAGAAATGGACCATGATCCTGACTAAGAGTCAGAAAAGAGAGCAGAAAAGAGCGCTCAGGACAGCTGATGCTCAATCAAAGAAAGTTCGATTTGCTGCGAAGCTTATTCAGTCTCACCCAGCAAAGAAGATCAGTCCGATTTCTAGCAGATCTGGCAACATTTCCTTTGGTTCTTTTAAAGTTAATTTGATGGATTTGGAGGCTGAGCATCAAGATGCTTTCAAAGCTTCAGCAGTTTCTCAAAAGGCTGGGTTGTTTCCAAAAACATGTCTGAAGCATTCTGATTCTAGCCAGCTGAATTCAGATAGTTCAGAAAGTTCAGTATATTCAGAAGATCTAGAAAATTCAGTTCAAGGAGGTGCCCGCAAGCCTGATGACTCAAGGGTGACTTTTTCTAAGTCGACTAAGCAAATTTTAAATTCTTCTGATGATCATCTCCTTGTTCCTCATGAAATTAATTCCCGCCGGCATCCGAGGTTATGCTCGTGGTGCTTTAGCCTTAATCACACAGCGTCGAGATGTGCATCTGAAATCCGATGCGTTAGCTGCTTTAATTACGGTCATAAAGCAAGATGGTGTATAACGAGGAAGCAGCCTAGAGTGGCTTGGAGGCAAAAATTTCCAATTCACACTGATAAAGGCCCACAAGAAATTGAGGGGTCAAGGGAACTGAATGCTATTTTAACCGGGAAGGATGGTGGTGGGGAGAAACCCAGAGGAGAGAGCGGCTCGTCTCCGCCCTCTCTTGCTCGTGAACCTCAAATTGACTCCAACCCGTAGTTGAACAGTGAAGAACCACCATCGCCCATGGTGAATTTTGTTGTGAATCTGGGGCCTTACGTCCCGGAGGGGCTTCAGCTGGAGGAATGGGCAAGGCCTGCAAGAGGACGCATCGTGATCGCCGACAATCCTCCTCGCAGGCATGAAGAGTATGCTATTGTCACTGTCTTTCCTCCCCCTCCGCAGCATTTGCTTTATAATGCAATGGATGAAGTTGTTGAATATTTTGAAGAAGAGCATAGAGTTGATATTCAGTCCTCTTGCCTTTCGCCTTTGGGGTTATGCCTTTTGCAATTCCACTCGACGATTGCTCGAGAAGCTATGATCAATCTGAGCCCCATTAGCTAGATGAAGTCAGGGAAATTGTTGTGCAAGAGCATGATCGTGGAATTAACATGAGAGCTTGTCCCTTCACCCGCACTTGCTGGATCATGTTTTTGGCTTTCCCCCTAGATTTTCAGACTAAGGAACTCATTTCGCAAGTTGTTGGTCATTTCGGCCACGTAGTCACTTGGACGGGTAATAGCAGATGCAAGTCAAGAGTTCTAGTTCGCTGTGCTATCACTTTGGTTAGCAAGGTCCCTAGAAGTGTGATTATCTGCCAAGGAAGTCAGATTGGTGAGGCAGGTCACTCCTGGGCTGTCCCTGTTTATGTGCTCAACTCTAACCTGAATGCTGGACAAGATGGGGATGAGGACCCGATTCCGCCAGATGGAAATCCTCATCCTGTTAATGGTCCTTTCTTTCTTGGAATTCAGCCAGAGCCTCATGTGGGGTTTGAAGATGCGGGAGATCTTGATGAAGTCAATCAAGCCAACATTGATCAGGGTTGGGAGCCAAATCAAAACCCTCCTCCGGTTGTACCATTTAATCCTAATGAGTGGCCTGCATGGCCTAAACAAGAGGGAGAAGTTGTTGGGGAGAATGAGCTTGCTCAAGTCCAACAACTTGCTGACCAAGTAGTGGCTAAGGCTATGCAGCAAACCTCTACAACTATTAGCTCATCAGCCAGAAGCTTCTTCAGAGCTGAGGGCCCTCCTATAACGCTGGAAATACCCATAAGAGACTGCTTTGCTCTTGTGCCAACTGTTAACTCTGTGCAGAGGATGGAGAGTGACTATGGAGTCAGACAAGCTGCTGCAGATATGGGGCTGCTATCTGATTTTGGACCGCAGCCTTCGGTGACTATGCTCCTGAACCAGCTCACTAAAATAGCATATGAAGCCCAGCTTAAATTGCCCATGAAGGGGCCTCTAGTCCAACCTTTTCTAAATTTCAGGCCGACATATGGAAGTGACACCTGGTGGAACCATGCCACTGATGCCCCTTGGTGGGGAAACAATGCTGAAGCTTCCACCTCCACAGCTCAAGTCACCTCTTTGCCTCAGGGCTCTCTTGTTGTCATTGATCAGAATGACAGTTCTATGGCTGATAAGGGCAAAGAAATTGTCCTTTATGATGCTGGGTTTGCTGTGCAGCAAATAATGAAGAATCTCCATCCTAATGTGGGTACTGAGAGCTACCATAGCTTGGATGTGGAGATGAATGAAGTTGATGATAGTCAGAATGTGGGTATGGGGACTGATGAAAATGAGGAAAGGAATTTGTTTACTGATACTGTCAATATTGGTCAGAATGCAGCTGTTGGAGGCAGCCCTGCTACTAGAGTTGGTTCTGTGGATAATTTGCATCAGGAGGCTGTCATGATAAGCACTCCAAATGCAGTCAAAAAGAGAAGGTTAACCAAAGCTAAAACCCCCATTGTGGATGATGAAGTCAGAAGAAGCAATAGGCACATAGCTGGTGTGGTTGTGGATCATATTCAGTTGGACAATGAACCAAGAAGAAGGAAGGGAGAGAAAAGGAAAATTGTGTTGTTCTCTATAGTGGAAGACCTGAAGAAAGCTATTGTCTTGGGAAATCTAAACGAGCTGATGGAGGAAGTTGAAGCCCAAAATGAAGATGGGGAAGAGGAAGCACAAGTTCAACTTGATCCAATCCCTATCCACATGCTGATGGATGTGGGTACTGATTTATGTGGGGGTGCCTCTTGAGGAGATCACTCCGGTTGCTCTTCTGGATGACTACCGTAATTAATGAAGCTGATCAAAGCCTTCGATGGGACCAGGGCTGTGATGAAAGCCTTCGATCTGGCCAGGGCTATGAAGCCTTTATTTTGTTGCTTTTATGCTCATCTTCCTAATGCTTCTCCTTTGTTTTCCATGTCTTTCAATATTAGTGTCGTGTTTCTGAACTTTGGTCCTATCTATGGAAAGTCTGTTATTAGTATTGTGCCTCTGAACTTTTATCTTAGCTATGTAAGGTCTGATGACTACTTTGTAGTTATCCTACTCTATGAAACCATCCATGTTATCAATGAATCAAAGCTCAGTTATTAATATTAACAGTCGTGCCTGGAATGTGCTCTGTTGGAATGTAAGAGGCATTAATGACAAGGAAAAATGGAATTCCATTAGAAATAAAATTGAAGAGAGTGGTGCAAATATTTTTTTGCCTTCAGGAGACTAAGAGAGAAGCTTTTGATATCTAGTATGTTAGGAAGTTTGCTCCTAAACGTTTTGACAAGTTTGATTATTGCCCATCTTTGGGGGCATCTGGGGGAGTACTTATTTGTTGGTGTAGTTCATATTTTTCAGTAACAACTTTGGAAAAGTAGCCTTTTGCTCTAAAACTTGATATTACCAGCTGTCATGATCTCACTAAATGGTTCCTAGTTGCAGTCTATGGACCCTGTAGGCAACCACAAAGAGATGAGTTTGTTAACTGGCTTTATAACCTGAGCATTGATGATGATGAATTGTGGCTTTTCATGGGAGATTTCAATTTCTATAGATCTTTGGAAAACAGAAATAAGCCTAGGGGAAATTTCAATGATGTCTTAGTATTCAACAGCATTATAAGTCATTTGTGACTTATTGAGTTGCCTATTAAAGGAAGAAGCTTTATCTGGAGTAATATGCAGGCAGAGCCTCTGCTGGAACAGATTGATTGGTTCTTCACATTTGCTGCTTGGACTCCTAGGTTTCCCAACACTCTTGTGCTACCCCTTGCCAGGATAATTTCATATCATATTCCTTGTAAAATCCAAATTGGAACAAGCATCCCCAAAGCAAACATTTTTAGATGTGAAAACTTTTGGTTCAGTCACCCATCTTTTATAAATACTGTCTCTGATGTTTGGAGTCAATCTGTCAGAGCCAATAATAGTGCACATATCATCAGTTCCAAGTTCAAATTACTTAGAAGAACTCTGAAACATTGGGCAAGAAATTTATCTAACTTGTCAAAGCTAATTGGGAACTGCAATCTGGTCATTTCCTTTCTGGATTGTATGGAGGAGCATAGAAACTTGTACATCCAGGAAAGTAATTTTAGGTCCATCATCAAAGCTCATCTACAAAGACTCTTGCATATGCAAAATGAATATTGGAAGCAAAGATTCACACAAAGATTCATTCAGCTAGGAGATGAAAATACAAAATTTTTCCACTCAATGGCTACTGAGAGGTACAGAAGGAACACTATATCCCAGATTCTTAGCCCTGAGGGGAGAATGGTTTCTGATCATCAGGAGAAAAGTGCCCTTTTCTGGCAGGAATTCAAGAACAGGTTGGGGGTATCTCTGAATGTTGATATTCTTTTTGATCTTGAAGATCTTATCACCCCGGTTGGAGATTTGGAAGGATTAATTTTGCCTTTTAGTACAGAAGAAATTGACTCTATCATTTTGAGTATGCCTAGTGATAAAGCTCCTGGCCCTGATGGGTTTAACAGTCTTTTCTTCAAAAAGGCCTGACACACCATCAGAGAAGACATCTACTCCTTGTGCAGGGACTTTTTCAATCACTGTGCTGATATTAAGAGCATCAATTCTTCTCTCATCACCCTGGTTCCTAAAAAGAATAATCCAGAGACAATCAATGATTTTAGGCCCATATCCTTGCTTAACACATCAGTAAAGTTGCTGACCAAGTTGTTGGCTAACAGGCTACAGAAAGTCATTCTTAGGATCATTCATGATAATCAGTATGGGTTTACTAAGGAGAAAACCATACAGGACTGCCTTGGGTGGGCTTTTGAGTATTTGCATCAATGTCATCAGTCAAAAAGGAAAATTATCATCTTAAAGCTAGACTTTGAGAAAGCCTTTGATCTAGTTGAGCATAACACAATTTTCAAGATGCTTGAGGCCAAGGGCTTCCCTCCTAAATGGATTGTTTGGGTAAAAGACATTCTTTCTACTGCAACTTCTGCAGTTTTGCTCAATGGAGTAGCAAGGAAAGAGTTCAAGTGTAAAAGAGGTGTGAGACAAGGAGACCCTCTTTCTCCTTTACTATTTGTGCTTGCAGCTGATCTTCTTTAGAGTGTTATTAACAAAGCCTATCATGACAATGTTCTACAGCCTCCTTTTCCACAGCATCCTGATAGCCCTTTTCCAATTGTGCAATATGCTGACGATACTTTGTTAGTCATGCAAGCCAATGAAACTCAGTTGCACAGTTTGAAAGATATTCTGCAAATTTTTTTAGAATCCACTGGACTGAAAGTTAATTATGGTAAATCTTGTCTAGTTCCCATTAATATCAGTATTGACAGGGCCACCCATCTTGTTGAGGCTTTTGGCTGTTTGGTTGGAAGTTTCCCTTTTACATACTTAGGGCTTCCATTGGGTATCACTAAGCCACAAGTCAAGGACTATGCTCCTCTGCTGTGCAGAATAGAAAGAAAGCTCTCTGCTAGTTCTTTGTTTCTTTCCTATGCTGGAAGGCTTCAGCTCATCAACTCAGTAATTTCTTCTCTCCCAACCTATTATCTTTGCTCCCTAAAGCTTCCTGTGGCAGTCATTGAAACTATTGATAAATACAAAAAAGATTGTTTGTGGAGAGGCTGTGATTTCAAGAAAAAAGGTTACAATCTAGCAGCATGGAAGATGGTTATGAAGCCCAAAGATAAAGGAGGTCTTGGGGTTATTGGCCTCACCTTACAAAATGAGGCTCTTCTCCTTAAGCAGCTAGATAAATTTTATAACAAAAAGAATGTTCAATGGGTTAATCTCATCTGGAATAAGTATTATAATAGTGGTGTTCCACATCTTAGAAGGGAGAAAGGTTCCTTCTGGTGGAAGGATATTCTTAGGCTGCATGTAAAGTACAGAGGGATTGCCATTTGTAACCCTGGAATTGGAGATACGATTAGTTTTTGGGATGATCTAATCCTTGGAAATGTGATGGCACTGAAATATCCAAGTCTTTATGCTTTTGCAAAAGAGGATGTTATCTCTGTTGACAAAGTGTTAAATACCATAAATCTGGTGGACCTCTTTCGTATTCCAATGAGTCGGCAGGCCTTTGATGAGCTACAGCTTCTTGATGAGGATGTGCTGTCCCTAATCATTGATTCCTCTGATGAAAATGATCACTGGACATTCGTATGGGGGAAGAATTACTACTCGGCTAACAGGTACTACCATCATCATTTCTCCAGCATTGTCACTCCACAGCCTATCCGTTGGATCTGGAAATCCAAATGTGTACCAGACATTAAATTCTTCGCTTGGCTCTTGCTGAATGATAGACTCAACACTCGCAATATTCTTAGAAGAAGGAAAAAATTTATGCAAGAAGGATACAATTGTGTACTTTGCCAGGATAGTGTGGAAGAAATAGTTGACCATTTGTTTTTTGACTGTCCAGCGGCTGTTAGCAGATGGTTTGCTCTTGGCATCACCTGGGCAGACTCGGTTGATATATATGAGAGACTAATTATTGCAAGAGAAGCTTCCTCCCACTCTTTCTTCATGGAAATCTTCATGATCTCGGATCACTGTATCTGGGTGGAACGTAACGCTTTTATCTTTGAAGCAAAGGCTCCTAGTCTGAGCTCTTGGAAAGCTGCTTTCAAGCGTGAAGTCATTATTCATCTGTACAGAATCAAACCCTCTTTGCATTCCTCCGTTCGAGCTTGGCTCCAAAGCTTGTAATCTTCCTCTTTTAGTTTTGGTTGCTTAGTCTAGTAGGCTTGTTTTCTTTCCTTTCCTTTTTTCCTTTTTCCTTTTCCTTTTCCTTTAAGGTTAGCTTAGTTTGTTGGTGGTGTGCTCGTGTGGTCACCCCTGGGTGTCTTCCTCTCTACTTGTTTTTTGTTCTTTGTTTTTACAGTTTTGTTGGGTGCCGGGGGTTTTCCCCACGGTTTTGTTCAAAAAAAAATCTCTAACTAATTGTTAGCCTACCACATAGCCAATTATAACTATATTGGACTAATTTTTAGCCTAACAAGTAATTAGCCATACGTGTGAAACACCGACAACAACACGGCCTGATGTGCGGGAAAGGAAGAAGCAGCTTCGGTGCATTTTGAGGATTGACTAAAACATTGCAGTGCAACGACTAGAGCATTGAATTGCAAATAAAGTATCTTGCTTGCAGTTGCAGCTCCGATACAATCGATCCGTTGGAGAAGAAAGCTAAAAGACAGTAGAGTACAACAGACGTTTCTCGATCGCGGTTCTGATTCGGATTATCAGGTAGAGCCGGCGGAGAGATCACACAGAACCTTCCCTGACAGTCTGATCGAGTTGTTTCTGTCGTCAGCACGACCAGCAGAAGGGATTGTGCGCCTTGAGGTCTTCCACGACGCCGGCGATGGACCCGGCAGCGGCAGCGACGGACACAACAAGGCACCCGGCGCTGAGACCCTGCAAGAGCAGCCACCGCCTGCTCCCCCGCGGCACCCGGCGCTCCGCGATGTACATCTCCACGGGGAAGTAGACGGTGAGCGGCCAGAACCCCAGCGCGCCGATGAGTCCCACGACGGAGCCGAAGAAGGGCAGCAGCATCGCCACCGCCGTGGTGACGCACACGTATGCCGTGCGCCACGCGAGCCTGATGGGGCTCACGGTGAACGCCATGGCCCGCCCCACCCTGACGTCCCTGGCGCGGACCAGCGCGCTGCCAGGCCATGCCGCGGCGGCGCGGCGCTCGACGTAGGCGAAGACGGGCTGCGACATGACCTGGTAGGTGCCCACCAGGTGCACCACCACGAAGGCGTTGGCCACGTCCAGCAGCCAGAAGGGCTCGTAGAAGCCGAACCCCGTCAGCAGGTTGTCGGGGGCCATCCCGCCGAACGCCGCGTACCCGACGCAGCCGCACAGCAGGTATATCACCGTCGTCACCGCCACGCTCACCGCCGTCGCCTTCTTCATCACTTTGGCCTCCGACGGCGGCGGCGACTTTATCGTGTCCTGGATCTCGAGCAGGATAAGAGAGAAACCGTACGCGAACGCGATGTTCCCAAACGCCTGCAGGCTGCGCCACACCTTCTGCATCACCGTCACGCCGGCGCCGGCGCCGATGACGCCGGCCAGGCTCCCCCTTGGTCCTCGATGTACTGCAATGTAGTTAACAAAGGTAACAATTTTGTCTCTTCTTATTTCGACGTGTCAGGACAACGTGCACTGATCGAAACAACGTACCTACAATCTGGGCAACACCAAGGCAGATGCCGATGGTGGAGTAGGAGAAGGACATGATGGCGGCGACGGTGGACAGCCACCATACCTTGTCCAGGTCGGGGATCTGCGAGAAGAAGATCTGCATCACGCCGAAGATGGCGATGTATGGGCTGGTGGAGGCGTGGCAGGGGTCCTCGTGCCCCCTGTAGTGGAAGCACCCCGCCCTCCTGATCGCCCTGCTCATGCATGTAACAAAGAACTTGCTGACGATGGACATGGAATACGCCAATATACGATGCGGTTTGATTTTGGTCACCACACCACCACTTACTGCATGCTGACGGAGGCAGCAATGGAGACGCCGATGCCGATGCCGAAGAGGTTGGAGAGCTGGATGGCGCCGCAGAGCCTCTCCTTGGAGTCGCCCAGGGTGGCGCGGACGGCGTCGATGTAGGTGCGGTTGCGGGGGCCGAACATGGGGTCGCCGGAGCGGTAGCACTCGGCGAGGAGCGTCGACGTGTAGCAGATGACGGCGCCGAAGAGAACCATCGCGGCGGGGCCGCCGACCCACCCGAGCTGCGCGACGCCCCACGCCAGCGAGAGCACGCCGGAGCCGATCACCGCCGTGATGATGTGCGCGCTGGCTGTCCACAGCGTGCCCGTGCGGAGCGGCCGCCCGTCGTCGTCCACGAGCGGCGGCTTGCGCGGCGTCCCCGATGACGACAACTCCGCCGTAGTGCGGCGACTTTGTTGGACATGGTTGCCGTTGCCGGCCGCGCCATGGTCCACCTCCATGCGGGCCGTGAGTGTGGAGCGGCGCCGCGCTAACGTTGAGCTAGCGTATCTATCTATGAGCTTGTTCAAGCTTATAGAGATTTGACTTGACAGTAGTGATTATTTATGGAGCACAAAAAGTGAGGTCATGCTTATTTATTAAACAAAATTAGTTGCGCTGCTTGCCACCAATCTAGCGGTGTCGCTACATCTGTACTCCGTCAAACCTTTTTTTAACTTTAGTAGAAAATATTAGTAACATTTATATCACTAAATAAATTTATTGTAAAAATAAATTTAAAATCTATCCAATAATATTAATTATATATTATAAACATTACAATTAGTATATATTTAGTTAATGTTGAGTACTTTTGACTTTTCGAAAGGTGAGAACGACAGAAAAAAAAGAGACAGAGAAAATATGTCACCAAATATAACAAAAACCTTGCTTACGAGCATCAAGAATTAAATCTTCTAAGGCAATAGAGATTTGATTTGGCCGTGTGAGTATTTATGAAGCGACAAAAGTAGGGTCTTGCTTATTTAACAAAATTAATTGCTCCCCACTAACCTATTTGTACGGTATCGCCGCTTTCTTGCTGTACTGCTAAATGTGCCACCAAATACTATGACCACGGTTGACAAGAATGACTAGTAATGATGAGAGATTACTCATGCCTGTAACATTCCGTTCAAAACTAGCTTCTCACTGTCATATGTATAACATTTCTCTTATACATTGGTCTTTATCTAACCATATCTATAAAAACCGGTGGCACCGGCACCCCTCACATTTCACTGTAGCGCAATGTTCTACGTACAGTACCAGTTCACGTGAGCAGTATCTACCCGTAATGAACAGTACATATGTGAACAGTCATACCCGTTAACAAACAGTACCTGCCCGCTATGAACAGTATATATATCCGTTAATAAACAGTCTAAGCCCGTTACCAACGAATCTACCCACTATAAACAGTCATACCCGTTAACAAACAGTCCAAACTCATTCGAACCCTTAAGCAATAGTAACGAATCTCATTACCAGTACACATCCACTTAAAAAAACAAAATAAAACACCCGTGCTTTGCACGGGCTCCCTGCTAGTTTTCTATAAAAAGGTTAATGGTTAGATTCTATATTTAAACGATAAGAACTATAAGTAGGTCTTTATCGGCCTAAGTCATTATTGATAATAGTTAGCTAGCTAATATCTTATTATCTGATTTGGTTTAGCTAGTGGAATATTTGTTATCTAAAGGTCCACCTAACAATTAGCTAGTCTATTATCTATATATGTTTGGATTCAAAAGAGATAACTATTAGCAGAATAACTACTATCTATAAGGATCCAAATAAGATCTAAACTTACCATGTTGTGCTAGACCCACCAACTACAACTTATAAGGTTATAATGAATCTACCAACTAGTGGCAGAGCCTGAGCAAAAATAAAGGGGGCAATTTGCCAATAACGGGGCTGGAAGCTGCTGTGTGGGTGCCAGGGTCACGGGCTCAGGGCTGTCCCTCACTAGCAGCCGGCTGGTTGCAGGTCGCTGTGGTCTATGGAGTGGACGCCTTTAGCCCATCATGCCGCGAGACTCTCGAAGAGATGGAGAAGCGGAGGACAGGAATAGGAACGAGAAGTGCTGTGGCCTACGGTGACTTTGTGGAGTCATAGTCTCGTAGAGGGTGCCGTACCGCTAGGGACCGGACGCAGTGGACTATTGGGCTAAATAGACTGTGGAGTTTAGAAAATTTACAGAAGCAAGGGGGGCTATGGCCCACTGTGGCCCCCACGTAGATCCCCCGTTGCTACCAACTGTACAGCTATGCATACCAACTACATAACTGCTATAAATTAACTTTTAACAGGTACTAAATCTACTAACTACAACCACATATAAGCAATTCAAAAACAATTACAGAATTGTAACAAGCTGGGGAATAACGTTCTCCCTACCTTAAAGGTTGACGTTTTTAGCACTCACTACATAAATAGGTGGTAGATGCCTAAAATCACTCCACATGACACGGTTGTGCCACTCTTATAATGCAACACGCATATGCCTCTCTTGTACTTTTATCCACACTTTGTATAAAAGGATTAACTTGTAGGGAGAGTATACTCTATAGCTAGCTACAAAATAAGTTATTTTGTAGCCACCTCTATTTACGATAATTTTATATACTAATTTACGACAATGTTAGTATATATTTACGATAGTTGAATTACTATAGCACATGGGGTTATTTACCATAATGTTATAGTAAATCATATATTAAGGAGTTACTATAATCTCGTAAATTAGCATAGCAATTATCGTAACTCAAAGTGGCTACAGAATAAATTATTTTGTAGCCAGCTGTAGGGTAATAGTTCTCTCTCTCTATATATACACTCTATAGCTAGCTATAAAATAAGTTATTTTGTAGCCATCTCTATTTACGATAATTTTATATACTAATTAATGACAATGTCAGTATAGATTTATGATAGTTGAATTACTATACCATATGGAGATATTTACCATAATGTTATAATAAATCACATAGTAAGAAGTTACTATAATCTCGTAAATTAGACTAGCAATTATCGTAACTCAAAGTGACTACAAAATATATTGTGCAATAAGGATTATATGGTAGCCTTCACTCACCCAAACTTTCAAGGTGATATGAAACGTCGAAACCCACCAACTGCATTCAGATATATGCCAACTACACAAGTACTTCATGCTTCTAGCAAGTAGGGTGTTACAAGCAACATTTGTTTGTCGTGACAAAATATGAAATAACGAGGAAATAAAAATAAATCCTTAAAGGTGGTCCATGAAGCACCACTAGTTAATTACCGTTACTACATCTCTTTTTGTATGAAATATTAAGTTTTGAGGAAGTATTTCAAGGGACCATTGATTTCTCTTTGCAAGATGCTATTAATTACAAGAAAATCAATCTTACTAAAAGATATGTGAAATAATTCTATCGATGCACAAAAGATTAATCTTTCGGCAATTCCAATTCAACGATCACAGCATTTGTCACAACTCACAACGCTGCCAGAAGAAACAAGAGAACTGAAGGGAAGAAGTGAATAACAATAGGGAGAGGGTGGTTTGGTAGGACTGGTTGCGTTAGGTAGGAATCTTGATTCTTGTGAAACGTTTCAAATCTAAATTCTCTAAGTAAACATTAAACATAATGAATCAAAATTTCTCTACGAAAACCGTTTGATTAGTTGGCTAGGTTCCAATTTTAAAATAAAATATTTTTTTTATAAAAATCATATAAATAATAATATGTTTTAGAAAGTTTATAACTTTTTTGTGTGCGTAGAGAAATATTTTAATACAACACATTTTAACTTGTAGTAATTAAAAAAGATAACTAAAAAGATACAGTCGCTAGTGTAAAGGAGAGTCTAGAAACTGAATCTAGCAAAATCAGCGTAAAGCCGTTGTGCTCGTCCCATGCAAAAAGCATGGAACCATCCAAAACAATCCGAGCCAGAATGGAGTTGAAAACGCAACCAAGATGGTTCCTAAATGTCGATGGTTCGTTCATCGAGCAGACGGGGAAGAGGGGGTTGGCGTGATCTTCGGGAACCATGTGGGAGAGGTGATCCTGATAGCATGGAGGGTTCTCTTCCGATGTGCTTCAGCGAATGCAGCTGAAGCCAGGACCAGTCGTCGTGGAATCAGATAGTGCCTGTGAAGGCAATGTCTAACCGCAGCGTTGACAGCTCGGACATTGTTTTTTTTTTAAATTACACATATAATACAGACACTCACAACGCAAACATACTCACCTCTATGAATACACGTACGCAAACCCTACCCCTATGAGCACCTCCGAAGGACTGAGCCGGCAGATCACGAGATTCACGAAGTCACCGCAGACGTCCGTCGATGGGACGTCGCCTACCACTAAAAGCATACACAAACCCTACCCCGTATGAGCACCTTCGAAGAACTGAGCCGGTAGATCACGAGATTCACGAAGTCCCCACAGATGCCCCACTATCGACGGGACGTCGCCTAGCACTGAAAGCATATCGCCGTTAAATTCTGGAATAAATAAATTCAGAAAAATACAAGCACTCGTGCCAAGTCGAGAACTTGAATCCGGGTGGGCAGGTTTCACCACAAGGAACCCAACCAGCTGATTCACGACAGGTCAGGCATTGGTAGCACCGTTACAGAAGCAAAAGAATACTTGCAGGCCTTGGTTGAATGGAGGATCCAGAAGGTTAAGCGAGAATGCAACAAAGTGGCACATGAATTGGCCCAATTAGCTAGATGGTGTATCCATAATGCTACATGGTGGGGCCAAGCACCTGCGTGCATTTTTTAGAAAGGACGGCAAAAGCTTTGCCATGATTTCTATTAGACGAAGAAAGAAGAAAAGCAAGTGCCAACCCATTTTTTGAATGAAAATTGGACTAGAAAAACCATATAACTGAAGAGAGTGTCTCATTCATCCTGCACAACTTTGGTACAACTGTCAAAACTCACGCCACTGCTTGCAACTTGGTCGAATCGACCTAACTGACAACAACTACCCAACTAACAATAACTTGACTGAACAAAAAAACCCAACTAAGATACCTCAACTAGAAAAGACGACTTGGAGCACCGAGCACCACCACCCTTGGAGAAGCGCCATGGCAGACGACAAGATATCAACAACAAATCGAAAACTAGATAGCCTAGCAGAGCCTGCACGCGTTTTAGACCTCATCAACACTGACTGTAATCTATCGTCTAGTTAATAAAAGCTTGATTTTCCCCGCAAAAGAAATCCAGAGCCAGAATGGTTTTGTTATTATATGGCACCGTTTCTTCGAATTCTAACCAGAATCTGACCTGATCCAGCCATCCAAACAAGGCCTAAGAATCTGAGCTTGTCTAGGTTCCAGAGGCTTCAGCTGATAGAAGGGATGACCGAGGCCGAAGAGGGGCTAGTAGGCAAGAAGTGAGACAACGACTTGAAGTGGTTACAAAATAGAATGGGTGTGGGTGGAGGACTACAGCAGGAGATGGGCATTGTGGCACGGTTGCCTTGCCGTAGGGCTCAGGTGAGGCTACCGAGGTCACATGCCAATCTCTTGTTACGACGCTTTCAAAAATTGGTCGCTACAGGTACTCCGAGGATCGTTTTTGGTCATCGATGAACTATTTTTGACCAAATAAAAGTTGCATACATTTTTTTCTTCGTAGTGAGGAGTGGCGTATGCCAATTTTCCCCTTTCCCCTTCTCTGATCCCCTTCCTTCCCCAATCTGCTTGCCCTCTCGATCCTCCGCCAAGATTCAATCTTAGATCAACAACCGCTCGTCTGTTCTACCATTCCATCCGTTTAGGTTCCGTCTAGGATTGTTTCCTACTCAAGCCCCGATTGGATAGCAGGGGACGTGCTTGTTCATCCCCTTCCTCCATCTCCACCTAATCCCCCATCCAATCCGCATCTCGTTCGCATCCACCTCCAAATCCAGCCCAAAATCGCCATATGCGGAGCTAATCCTCTCATATCTAGCCTCAATCGTCTCCACTTCCTACATCTCTGTACTTGGGAAGAGGATCCTCCCTGGAGAGCACTCGGCTTGGCTCTGGCTCCTGCTCGGTGCCGTCGTTCCCGACTGGGGCTTGTGCACGCACCTAGTTTGCACCGGGGAGATCCTGGCTATCGTTGGCCCAAGCGGCGCCGACCAGTCCTCGCTGCTCGACATCCTCACCACGTGCACGGCACCGACACTCCGAAGGCTGCTGCTCAACTCTATGCCACTGCAGCTATCGTCGTTTCGTGGCTCTTGGCGCACGGCCCCCAGGTGGACGTCGCGCTCGACCTGCTCATCCTCACTGAGACCTTCGTGTTCATGGCGTCACTGCTGCACCCGGAGTCGGCTAACAGAAGAGCGCCCATGAACTCTCTCACCCAAGCAACGGCGGATGGTCCTCAGCCTGCAATCGAGAAGATGGTTCTGCATTCTCAGTGTCCGCTTCTACATCAACAACGCTCGCCAGCCTCAAGGGCGCCAAGGGGGCCATGACGTTCCTTGCCTGGAACTGCAGGGGTTCGGGCGGGACCCTTCGCAACTCTAAGATGACACATCTCGCCCACCTTCTCACATCCACGAAGGCACATGTTTACTTCATATCCGAAACGAGAAACTCTTCAATTTCTCGCACTTCTATTGTTAATCGTTTTAATGTTGTTGATGCTTTTGTGGTTCTTGCGCAAGGCCAATCTGGTGGCCTTTGGTTATTTTGGCATTAGGATGTTAGCCTTACAGTAGTAGATCACTCCAGCTACTATATTTTTGCTTTGTGTACTAGTAATCTTAGATCGCAGCAGTTTGGCTTAATTTGTATCTATGGTGATCCTCATCACCGAAACACAAATACCATATGGTCACAAGTGCTAAATTTTGTTATAAATAACAGCAGCTTGCCTATGCTATGTATGGGAGATATGAATGACATTATGCATGCTAATGACAAAATAGGCCCTGGTAGACCAGACATTAGACGAATTAATGTTTTTTTTATCATGTGAAGCAGTGTGGTTTCATTGATTTGGGATACGGTGGGCTGGCTTACACTTGGACCAACAAGCGTTTCAGCACCACGCCCACCTTCCAACACCTCGATCGCTGTCTGGCCAACGTTGAATGGTGCACTACTTATCCTCAGACAACTGTGTACCACCTCCCTATGCTCCACAACGACCATGCTCCCATCCTCACGCTTCTCAATTCTACTCGACAGCAAACTAACAAACTCTTTTGTTTTAAAAGTTGGTGGCTTATGGAACAGGACTATGACAAAATGGCCAAGACGAGTTGGAGTCGTTTAGCAAGCAAACCCTTCTGCCAAAAAGCCAAATACCTAGCAGTCGACCTTAAGAGGTGGCGCAAAAAACAAACCCAGGCTATCCGACCAAATAGCCATTGTTGAGGACCAGATACTCCAACAGCAAACCAAGCCCCCCATCAACAGGACTTTGATCTCCAACGTCACCTCACTCAGCAGCACCATGATCTTCTAGCCAAAGATGAAGAATTCCATCTCCAGCGTGCCAAAAAACTGGGCCCTTCATGGTGACCGTAACACATCCTTCTTCCACCAATCTATCACCAAAAGAACCAAAAAGAACAGAATTGCCTATCTATAGAACCCTGACGACTCTGATTCTACCACTCCTGAGCAGATTGCCAATACCCTCAGAGCCTTCTTCTAGAATATTTTCTCTAACCATATCATCCCAACTTCTAATGTCTCTATTTATGCACTTAACTAGCACGATGCAGGACAACAGGTGATGAGTCTCCAAAATTACCAGCATATCAGTTCCTTCCTGGACAAGCATGAGCTTCACTCCATCATCAAGAACATGCGCAACAACGCCTCCCCTGGGCCGGATGGACTCAATGCGGCATTCTATAAATCGGTGTGGCATTGGATTGCTGATGATGTCTACAGTGTGGTACGCGAATTCTATACTTCTACTTTCCTTCACAGTGATCTGAACCAGACCTTCATAGCTCTTATCCCTAAGAAAATGCAGCCTATGATCCCTTAGGATTTTAGACCCATCAATTTGTGTAGCGTTATATATAAAGTCATCCCTAAATCTCTAGCGAATAGACTTAAACCTCATCTCCCCAACTTCATTGACCACTCACAAGTGGCTTTCATTAAGAATATGCATATTTCTTCCAATATTGTCATCACTCAGGAAATCATCCACTCCTTCAACCTTAAGAGTTGGAACCACAATGGTTTCCTTCTTAAACTCGACCTTGCTAAGGCCTTCGACCGCCTCAACTGGGATTTCATTGCCGCTACGCTCAACAGAATGGGGTTCCTTGCTAATTTCATTCGGCTCATCCATGCATGCATTTCTACTCTGACCTTCTCCATCCTTGTTAATGGTGAGCTGGCCACTTCTTTCTCCTCCCAGAGGAGAATCCGCCAGGGCTGCCCCCTCTCTCCCTACCTTTTCGTTGTGGCCATTAATGAGTTCTCCATTCGCCTTTAGAACAAACTTCACCATTCTAACTTGCTGGGCATCACGCTGGGGCCTGACTGTCCACCCATCCACTCCCTTCTTTTTGTTGACAATCTCATCCTCTGTGGACCTGCTACGATGCACGAGGCCTCTACTATTCATCGCATCATTCAAGACTTCTGTAACTATTCTGATCAGACTCCCAATCTCCAGAAAGTCTTCCATCCTCTTTAGTAAGAACGTTGACAACCAAACCAAAGCTCAGATCAAATACATCTTCCCTATCCCTAATCTCCTCCCTAATACCTTGCACCTTGGTCACCCCATCATCTTTAACCACAATGACAGGAACAAAGCTTACGAATTCATCATCAATAAGTTCAGAGCCAAGCTTACTACGATCAAAGCAAACAAGCTCAACCACGCTGGGAGGCTAACCTATATCAAATCTATTCTTTCCTCCATTCTTGTCTTCTACATGTCCATTGTCCTCTTTTCCAAGGCTTTTGTGGAAAAAAATCAATGCGATCATCGGAAGATTCTGGTGGGTGGGGGTTCAGGAGGATAACCCCACCTCTCCGGTTGCCTTCAGGTCTTGGGAGAACATTTGCCAACAAAAGGACAATGGTGGTCTAGGCATTAGGGATCTTTATACTATCAACAGAAGTCTTCTCATCCATGCAGCCTATGATATTGCTAACAATAAGAATCATTTTCTCACTACTGTCCTCAAGGCTAAATATTTTCACAACTCCTCTTTATAGACTACTAATACTACTGGACCTAGATCCATTCTCTGGTCCTCAATTTTGCAGGTAAAAAAGGAACTTTGCAACAACAGTGTTTATCAGATTCATGTAGGTAACACTTCTATTTGGTCAGCTCTGTGGTGCCCACTTTGCAACTCTATCCACGACCACCTGCTACTGCCTGTAACTATAGTGCCTCTGCCCTTGTAACACCCTAGGTGTTAAGCATGCATTAGCATTTGCAAATCATGAGCATAATCATCATTATGCATACATAAGCATCACATGAATAATGAATTGAAACAGATTTCCGAAACATGCATGTTGCAATGTTTTGTTTCAATAGATTTAAGGTTATGTTGATGCTTGTCATGCCTTGTATGTGTTTGTTTGAGTAGAGAAACAACTTATAAATGTTTAGCAAACATTTTGGAGCAAGTTTTGTATTCAAAAGTTTCTCAAATTTTGCTTTTAAAAATAAGTTAGAAAAATGAGTTTTTGAATTAAAATGAACTTTGAATCTCTAATTCAAAATCTAGTTGGAATTTTAAAATGCACCTTTAAGCAAAGTTGTAGAGTTTAAAATTTTAAACAACTTTTGTTTTGGGGTTAAGTTTTGAAAATGTCATTTTCTACTTCAAATTTTGAATTTGGGGCTGTTTAGTAAATTTTGGATTTGAAAAATAAAAAGAAAAAGCTAGTTTCGCTTAAATGGGCTGGTGCCTCCCTTTCGGCCCACCCGAGCAAGCCGGCCCGGCCTCCCCCGCGCCGCGCTCGCACCCCGCCTCCCTCTCCCGCGCGCCGTGCCCGATCGCGGCAGAGACCGCCCGCCCCGTGGCCACCATGCGCTGGCGACAGCGGCACCTGGCCACCCGATGGCCCCCGCACCCCACGCGCTCGCCTACTCCCTTCGCGCGCGCGTCTGCCTCCTCTGCTCTCTCCCATTGCGTTCCTCTGCGCCAGCAGTAGCAGAGCATGCGCCCGCGCTCGCCTCCGATACCGCCCGCGCAAGCTCCTCGTCAGAGTTGGTCGTTCCGGCCACCTCAGATCACCACCATCATCTCCATCTTCCTCCGAGCATCGCCTCTCTCGCGTGCAGCCCGCGCTTGCCTCAGATTCCCGTGGTAAGCCTCTCCTCGGCGGGAATCGCTCGCCAGAGCCCCGGCCAAGCTCACCGGAGAACTCTGCTCCGTGGACTCCTGCCTTTCGCTCCCCTTTTTCCCTTCTCCGTGTGCGCATCTTGTTCACCTTGCTCCCCCGGTGCTCGTGCGCCTCTCCCCGTCCTGTCTCTTGGCCGGAGATGGCCGACCGCCGTTGAGCCGCGCCACCGTTCCGCCATTGGCGACGGCGAGCTTGCTCCCTTGCCTCCTAGGTTGCTTTGGTAGGTCCAATAGGTTCGCCTCGTGGAGTAGAGTGCGATGGTGAAGACCTCATCGCCGGTGACCTCGCCGACGGCGAGATCTCGGTCGGTCAAGCCTCCCCTGTCACGGTGTGGCTAGCAAGTGGGGTCGGTTGACCCGCAGGCCCCACCTGTCTGTCTCTCTGTGCCCGCGTGGGTGTACTGCGCCGGGTGTACTTAGCATTTCAGCGTGCGTTTTTGGAAAAAAGATTTCAGAAATGATTTTTCATAAAATAGTTAAATGCTTGTTTATTTCATAACTCAAAAAATATGGCTCCAAAATTTATGAAACAAATTTTGTTGTGATCCTCATGACTAGATCTACATTATAAAAATGTTGTATGTCAAATTTGTAATACTTTTGTATAGGGCTTTATTTAATTCTTGTAATTGCTATTATCTTAGAAAATGCATAGTAAATAGAATATTTATCAAAAAAATATGATTCTAGTTTTGTTAGTCTCTTATGTGAGGTACTTTGTATGAAAAATATATGTCATGCATGTTTTTAGAAAAAGTTTGATGTCTGGTTCAAGTGCCTTTATTGGCTGATTTTTGTTATTTTACTAGAGAGAAAAATTTGTATAAAACATGCATATGATCATTTTTGTATAGTATTTGTTTACTGTGTAGATCATGGGAAAAATACTAAATCTATTGTTTGATTTTTTTCATAGTACAAAGTATTTTCATGTTCATTTATACACCATAGCTTGTCATTTTTATGTAGGCAGTTTTACTTATCCAAATGCCATGAAAATTTTATGGTAGGCTACTTAGAGTAGGACTATGCTATTGTAATTTTTATGAATTTTTATATGCACCAGAAATACATGTTGCTGTTGTAACCCTAGATTAAATTAAAATAAAATAATATTTTTTATGCATGATTAGTTTAATGGTGTAGATTTGGTGTATTTTGAAGCTTCAAATCAATTGCTACTATCTTTGGGCATGTAAGTGTAGTTATGTTGAGACAGGGTAATAGCACTTGGTTAGGGTTATAAGTTAGTTAGCGTAAAAGTAACGGGGATTAGTAGTAGAGGAGAATGTTGTAGATGACATGTATTCGTAGTGACTGATCTTGGATAATATTGACTACCTTGTAGAAAGATTTTACCTTTATGCTATCCAATAAGGCCTTAATGTGTTCATCTGCACATCATGTCATCATGATCATCGCATGTCATCGCATCCGATGCACCGTTTGCATATTTACTTATACACTTGCATCATACAGGATCGCAGGAGGAAACGCCAGTAGCAGTACAAGAGGAGCAGACCGGATCCAATCCACAAGAAATTCAGGCACAGGAGGTGCTAGAGGTAGAGGAGCAAGAAGAGGATCTACCAGAGTGTGTGGACCACCAACCCAGTTCTTTCGAATGAGGCAAGCCCCGGAGCATTCTAAGTCTCCTACTTTATAAAAGCAATCCTTTATATATATGAGTTTTATATATGGTTGCATTAAGTTATAGGAGTTAGGTGAAACCGTTGATGCATTTATTACTATCCTTGCCTACATTATTACCTACTTACCCTATTAAGTTTAGGATCAAATACTACTTAGCCCTGTTTAGACCGATAGCGATCAGTGATTTCTGGTCACCTGCAATAATAGGTGGTTACTGGAATACTTTAGCTATGAAATGGATGATATCCTGGAAATAACCATGCGTTGATGGAAATTGGAGACCGGACAAAAAGTTGGAGGCAACCAAACAGGGTTCTGAGGTGCTATTAGTTTTTCATCTATGTCGGTTAAGGACCGATCATTGCTTGTCCCTCTTGTCATGTTGAACATATGGCTCACATTTAGTTGGCCGAATAAAGTACCTTTCGACCGCGAAGCTAGTGGCATTATTCGGGCCAGGATCTACACGGGTGCACGTACTGGTGCTGTAGGAGTACGACGGGGACATGAAGAGTGAGCCAAAGGTGTGTCCTGGCTGTCAGGTGGTCCTTGGGTATTGCGGCTCCAGTTTGTCTCGCGATGTTTACCTGGATAGTGTCATTGGTGATATGTAGCTCACTTTAGCGGGTGAGTGTAGTTTGTATGAGGAATAAATCACCAGCTAGTTAGGAATCGATTCGAATCGCCATCGCTCCTGGATAGTGAGCACTTGACTCGAGTTACAGCATCATAGTAATGATGATGGAAGACTGATGATTATATGGATGACGTTGAAAATGCTAAATCCAAGTGGTAACTGGATGTTATTGGTTAATCAAGTGATTGCTATAGCATAGGTGCTTACTTAGATTGATATGTTATAATAAAGATGATGCAAAGTACTTAAAATGGTTCATTCATGATAGCTTATGTTTTTCACAAATGAGTCAGCTAGTCCACTAAAAGAAAGCCTTGCATACCCCTTGGTGTCACTTTATTTTTGTTTAAGATGGGTAAGTCTAGCTAAGTACTTTCTCGTACTCAGGGTGTTGTTCTCATTGTTGTTGCAGATGGTCAGATGTACTACGGTTATTACATCATCTGCCTGTACCCTGCGATGGGTGGCAACCAGGACTAAGGACATGGTCACTCCGTATGTCTTACCTAATGCTTTTATTGGAAATGACTATCTCCTGGCACTGTAATTGAACTAAAAGTGTGTGTGGTTTATGAAACTATTTGCTTCTGCTACTTTATTATGAACTTGGTTTGTAATAACTTTATATTTTAAACTCTGATGTATCTTAGTGTTGTTGCGAACTTTATGTAATATGTGACTGCTAAACTTGTACGATCTTGGTTTGTATGTTGGTTGGTTTGAAATCTTTCGTGATTTCACGGACTACCGAGTTATACGGGCTTAAGTTTGCCAAATTATCTGCTTTGGCGGGTGATTTTCTTACTTAATTTCGTATAATTGGTCGGTTCTATTACAGTCCTCCACTGTCTCTGACTTGTGGATTTCTAACACTCAAACTTGGAATATGCAGCTTAACACTTTTGACACCCAAGCAGTCCAAGCTATCACCACTGTACGCCCAGTTCCTAATGATCAACAAGACATTATGCGATGGATGCCATCAAAGAATGGTCTTTGCACCACTAAAAATATTTACAGGCACCTGCCTTCCTAGAACTTGATCTAGCTCCCTCAACAAGGCTCAAGAAGCATTCTCCCCCAAGCAAATCAAATCTTGCAGCGCGCGTGGGAAAGCAGGAACCTTCCACCTCTCATCAAAACCTTCACATGGAGGCTTATAAGACGTGCTCTCGCCACTGCAGAATGAGTAGCCAGGTACTCCACGCACATTGATAAACATTGCGCCACTTGTGGCGCCGTGGAAGATGATGCTCATCTTTTCTTCCATTGCAACCTCCCTCATGGCGGTCTAGTTCTCCACCCCTCTATGAGAACTAATAATCTTCCTAACAAAAGCGATGGAGTCCAAGAAATTCTCCAATGCTTCATCTCCAACTCAGTATCTGATTCTCTATTCCAAAAAATTCTAATCACATTGTGGTACATTTGGAAGGCTAGAAATGATAAGTGCTTCCAAAGAAACACTTGGACTCCTATGTAGGTACACAATGCAGTTGCAGCTCACATCAACACGCATATGCAAGCACAGATTCTAAGCACCGATGCAGTAGTTACTCAACTCAATGCAACGACACAGGCCCCCCAATACACAGACCACAACCAATCAGATACAACCTCTACTCTTGTAGAAATGGTCTCCCCTTGTGGGGCATCAGCAAACTATTGCCAGGTGCATGGTGAGGTGGACGAACCTCCACGACAACGTTTAGCTCCTGTCGCTGCAGATGGCCATCATGCACACAACAGCACAACAACTACAACTCAGGTGAACAGGAATCAGGAAGAAACAAGCACTGCTCTCGCAACTGCAATTTCAGGTATAAACAATTGCATTGCAGGACATGACTCCTCTCCAACTCATTGATGCCTCCACTGAGCTGGATCAAGGTTCATTGCTACCTAGGAAAGCACTTGGTATCTTCATCATAAATACCTAGGTCTAGCCTCATCAAAACATCTATATCAAAGCAGCTTTGCAACACTCAACCTTAGTCCTTATGGCTGAGGCAGCTGCCCTGGCGCTAGCGGCAACTGTGACTGCTCACATTCAAATTCAGCGTATCAACTTTCTATCTGATAATCAAGAGCTAGTTAATTTCTTCAATTCATCAGATCTGTCCCACCCTCCAGATTGGAGAATCAAGCACATGACCCAGCACTTCATCAACTACAATCACAGCAGAAGCCTAAGAACTTACAAGATATCAGGAGTCCTAAATCAAACTGCTGATACTCTTGCAAGACAAGCATTAAGGGACATAGATTCATCTACTCATGCTGCTTCCTATTCCTGCTCTAATGCTGATCATGTAAACTAGTGCACTATACAAGCTGCACTTCAGTCTGTAACCATTGACTCTGTAATGGTTCTAGCAGCTACATGCCGTTGAAATAAATTTGTGTTTGTTGTCAAAAAAAAAAAATGGTCGCTACCTCCACTGTGCACATCAGGGATTTGGCAGGGCCGCTTTCTCTCCATTCACGCCGTTTCTCCGAGACTTTATTTTCTCCACGTTCAGTACATGTTAATTGCCGAAGTTCTCAAATCTTGTCAAGTTCATCTGATTTTCAATGTAAGGAAGTATAACGGGAACATGATTCATTAATCTTTGAGACTCCCTTTAATAATAACTAAGTACTATTTTGCCGTTATCTGTAGTCCACGATTCCATACTATGACTCTCAGGATGTTGGAGCATCAATGGATGCTTTCCACTAGATGACGGGCTCCCCTCCATTGTCATCGGTGCAGGGGCAGTCACAAGTCATGCCACCACGGGCGGGACAACCCGGCATCGAGATCATGTTGGGCCAGCTACCCTGCCACGAATAACCGAGCCCATTTTCCAAATGTCTTGCATAAGTTTTTGTGTAGTAGTGGAAGCTGCTCGGCATCTTACATGGTTCACCAAGGAGGTGCAGCACAAGCGAAAGTCACCATTAATCGCCAGTGCACCAAGGCAGAAGGCAGCAACCACAAAGCGCCCCCTGCCGATCAGGAGCTGACAGATTGTATCTCAACCGTTGGCGCACGTACCGACCTCCAAGCGGGGTGAGGTACTACTCATGAAGAAGATGAGCATTGTGCCGCCGGCTGCACCAGTTTCATCTGTGTCCAAGGGAGCATACGACGCCATATTC
Organism: Saccharum hybrid cultivar R570; assembly: GCA_038087645.1. Lineage (NCBI taxonomy): Eukaryota > Viridiplantae > Streptophyta > Magnoliopsida > Poales > Poaceae > Saccharum > Saccharum hybrid cultivar. The sequence continues at coordinate 2,189,633 of JAQSUU010000606.1, read as the reverse complement.
GTAGGAAACTTGAAGTCGAGCCAAGTTACAGCCTTCGACGAGCTGTTCCCAGCAACCAACAACATGGCTGGTAGAAAAAGCAACGTGCTCTTCTCAGACGCCGGAGTAGGATCACACACCCAACGGCGGAGGCGTCTAGCTTCGTAGATTGCAGCAATGCTCTTCGCTCGGTTGTAGACCTTTTATGTAATATCGAAATTTGAAATTGTTTACTAGGATGGTCCAGCCTTTTGCAAGACCTTCTAAGGCACTCATCAGAAGTGCATCGTTCGTATGGTTAAACTTAGGGCTGGACAAAAAGCTCGTTAAGCTGGCTCGGTATAAAAGTGCTCCGATTAGACTCATTTTTCTTTTAAAATAAAAATGGCTTGATTTGGAACGACTTTCAACTTCGGCTCGGCTCGTTAGGCTCGTCATGAAGTTGGGTCTTAAACAATGCAGGAAATAATGATGAATAAGATTATACTAATTTCTAAAAAAGCTCGAAAAAAACTACGGTTGGCTCGATATCCAGCCCTAGTTAAACTCTTCTTCTTAATACACTAAGATGCAAATATTTTTGCGTATTCGTGTAACACCCTAAAAATTTGTCTTATTTTGAAATAGGGGAATTGAATTTATTTATGCAATTTTGTGAGCATTCGAACTTATAGAAATAATAATTTTTAATAAATAAAATCAACTATAAGATTAGATACATGCTTGTGCATACATGCCGCTGCATTTTTTATTCATATTGGTGGGGTTTTGTTACAAGAAGAGAAATATTTAAAAAATTATTTGAAAATACATTTGAAATATTGAAAAAAGAAAAGGAAATATAAATATTCTTCCTTCTCAGTTTTCGGCCCGAAGGCCTAGCTTCTCTCCTCCCTCCCTTGCTGGCCTGTTCGGTCTCCTCACCCGACCGCTCAGCGAGCCCAGCAGCTTCTCCTGACCGCAAGCCGCGTAGCGGGCCGGCCCAGCAAACCAGCCACGAGCCTGCCGCGCTCTTCTTCTCCCTTTCCTCTGGCTGACGTCTGGGGCCCGCATGTAAGCGGTATCTTCTTCTTCCTCTCGCTCGTAACCGAGCCGGACACCGACGATGGAGTCCGCCTCCGTCCCGACGCCTTGGTTGGCTTGAACCGCACGACGAGCTCCTCATAAATAGCCGCGGGTGCTGCCGCCTCTCTTCCCAACCCTAACCCGAAGCCGCCGCCCTCGATTCAAGTTCTAGCCACCGCAACCGAGTAGCCGCCGCTCGAGCTCGGAAGTAAAACAACAAACTCGCCGACTCGGTCGTCTCCGTGAGCTTTCGAAGGGTTCGGGTCACTCTTTCGAAGTCGCCAAACCCTTTTCCTCCTTCAATTATCACCGGGGTTGCTTATTTGGTTGTATTGCCGTGCACAGGAGGTCCGCCGCTGCCATTGGGAGCCGCACGACGTCCTCATCCGATTTCCGTCACTCCGATCCCGCTAGGTGAGTTCGCGATCATCTGCTCTTGCTCCCCGTGCCATTGGTTCAACGAATCGTGCGTTATTTTGCCTAATTGCTCAACGCCGACGAGCAATGGCTCGCCGCCGGCCAAATCCCCGCCGTCGGGTCACTGTTGGTGGCCGGAGTCCACATCTCTCATCCCCTCCGTCTAATCTCAGCCACTGGTTTTGGATCCATCGGCCTAGAACGCTGCATACCCCTTCGGTTGCCGGATTTCTAAAAGAGCCCCTCTGTTTTTCTATATTCAAACCCGCAGTCCATAAGCGTAAATCCAGAATACGCTTTATCCATTTGAAAGCGTAAATTCAGTAGGTTTAATTGAAAATACGTTTTTAATATTTACAGGATTTATTTCAATCTTATTTCGCTTATAAAATCTTCATTTTAACTCTGATTTGACCCGTTCAAGTTGCGTTAGGTTCATAATTTCATACTCTACATGGTAGTACTACTGTTTAGTAGGTTTTTAACTTTTAAATTTTGAGATTAGATTTAATCTATTACTTTAATAAGGTAAATCTCGTTAAATCATAACTTTTCTGTTTTAACTTCGATTTACGTGCAATTCGCGTATGTGTGATCCTAGTGAGATGTAGATTCATTTTACAAATTTTTCATCTTATTTTACTACTGTTGGTGTACTATTCTAATTATAGCTTTGTTTGCTTTGCATGATTGCTCTTGGATGATTGTTGTTGATGTGTTAATCGAGAATAGACGGTGATCAGTTCGTTGGTGATCAAGAGTACTATTACGAACCGGATCCACAGGATCAGCTAGATCAAGGCAAGTATAGCATGGGATTATCCTTGTTACCTACTCACTTTAATTCACTTAATTCATGCTGCATGTGTCTCCTTGTTAAGGATGTCTTAGTCTTGATCTTGTTCCTTGAATCCTATGGTTATGGCATTGGGTAGTGGCTAGTGCTCACATAAACAATGATCTTGTAACTTGACTAATGATATATGCAATAACACTAAAAGATGATTTTTAGCAACAAGAACGAGAGGGCTAGAGTTTTCTCTAGATTCCTCTCTATAAGGACTTATCTGTAAGTGAACATCCGGGACTTACAGTACAGCTGTGAGGGCTACATGGCTCTGGCTTTAGTCATATAAGAGGACCTTTTCTAGCTTGTTGTGGTTCCCTTTATGGCGCAAGAGGGGTGTATTCCGGGTCGGGTGTAGTGCGGCTTCTGTCCTTATGAGTATAGGCTGTGGGTCATTGTGCCATACGGAAGGAGAGCTCTACATTTGCAGGACATAGAAACCTAGCGGCCCTAACTTGTTAGACGAACCTTGGAAAGACTTCATAGTGAAACTTAACTGTCCAATAGGGAGTCATGACCTCAGACTTTTGGGGATCGCGACTCACAGTGAAAGTGTACAACCTCTGTAGAGTGTAAAACTGGTATATCAGCCGTGCTCATAGACACGAGCGGCCTTGGACCCTTATAGAATAGAGATCACTATTAACTTACTTGTTCTTGCTATTTATTATTCTCTTTACATGATCATGTGTTTATTATGAGAACATCACCTATTTGTTGCTACTCAATTGCTTAAAATATGACCAACTAAAAGCTATATGCAGTTAAACCTGTGTCTATCCTATTTGAGCTTCATGAACCCTATGTTACACTTGTTGAGTACTTTTGTGCTCACCCTTGCATTCCCCCACACCTCAGGATGGATTCCTGAATGTGCAAATAGTGATTACTACTACTACTTCCCTGAAGATTACTAGGCTTGTGGTCAACCAGTTGACGTGCCTGTGCTATGGAGCTAGCTACCACAAGAATTATTCTATGTTTCCGCTTAATTACGTGAAGACTCTGTGATATTATTCGTTATGTAATAAACATTTGTGATGATACTATTTATATTTGTCATCTTATGTGTGATTGATCTCTGAGCGCACATAAGACTATACATTCCATTTGTTCCTTAAAAATAGGTGTGACAATTCGTAAAAAAAACTAGTTACAAAAAAATATTTAATCATGTAAGCAAAATTGATCGGTTATTGGGTTATTGTAGACATCTGATTTAAGGTTAAAAAAGGTGAGAAGCAAGACACATACCCGCGCACGCGCCAACTCACAACGCGTATGGGTTCAGGCTCAAGCGACTAGGTCACAACATTAGTACAGTAGTTGACGTAGTGTTAGAGGACACAGTATATCTTCGTTGGACCTCAGACTCCTAACATGAAGCTATGTTTACTATCCGCCAAAGTGAGAAGGGTGGCAGTGAGGGATGGTGAGTCTAATTGGTTAATGGCTAAATTTTTGTTACAGAACTTAGGCAAACCAAAATTTTGGCAACCATTTGGTTTGGTACCAAAATTTGTCAACATCCCATAATTAGTATGCCAAATCTATGGCAAATATTTTTGCCCAAATTTTGGCAACTTTTCTTGCCAAACCTTTGGGCATGGTAGATTTTGGTAGCAAACCAAACAGCAGGCCTGATACACCCCAAAAAATGGAATAAGAGCCCCCACTTAGATCTCTCTTATATTGCATCTCCTATAAGTTATTTTAAAAAGTACTTTAAAATCAATTTAGGATATATATGAGTACTACTGCAGCAGATTACATAAAACATGTCTCCTATATTTATTTAGGGACAGGGGAGAGGGGTTTGGTTATTTCGTTTATTTAATAGAAAGTATGGTTCTTTTAGAAAATATTTTAAAAATTATAGGTATAGAAAATGAGACAGAATACTGCTGCAGCATCTCCATCTCCTAAAATGCTATTTATTTGGATATGATATCTAGTGGAGATGCTCTAAGGGTATGGTAGTGGGGTGAATAGAGAGAAGAGCAACAGGTCAAGAGGGGATGGAAATTTTCTCCTTTTATTATATAGGTATATAGGTATAGACAACTTTGTGGATTTTCTTGGGTTCTTAGACTATTATTCGTCTCATGAAAAAGAGCTCTCTCCTATATTTAGCTATGTCCGTTAGTCTATAGAGCAATCATGCACTGCATCTATTCTGATCTGTGCTGCTTGCTCCTGTGCCATCCGTTCCGTGAGCACCTATTATTATCAAGCCCACTTTTCACTTTCGCCCCCAATAAAAATTAAGAAAACTTATATTGTCAAAAAAGGAAACACGAGGCATAACAAATAACTAGCACCTTTGAAGGCCAAAAGTCTTACCAACAAAGCAGGATCTGCCATAGCCATAGCTAATGTCTGTCTTTTTACTCTCCAAGAATTGCATCTAAACAATGTTTATTTCGAATCATTCGCCTACTTCCCTTTGCCGACTATTGTGGGTGGGTGGGTGGGGGGATCAGAACTAACCTAACTTACCTTACCTTTGACAAAATATATTATTGACTGCTTTTTACTTACATTAGTGTTAAGTCTACCTTTATAAAATTTGATGTGCTTCGAAATGAGAATATAAATATACTACAAATTGTCTATGTTATACTGAATCTAATTGGTTGTTCATGTATTATATAATAATAACATGGATGTCAAACAATGAAAATAGACATCCTATTATACAAAATCAACTCATATCATATGGTCCTTTCCATATATCTAATAGGAGGTAATCAATTTTTTTGGCCATCTAAGAATCGTTGTAGCTTCATTTTGGACATTGAACATCAGAAAATTATTTTGGACTATTAAACTATTGAAACAGGAAAAAAAAGTCACCTCCTAGCTGGTTTCAAAGGATGTTTTGTCTATATCTGTATATTCTTAAAGTTTAAATTTTTAATTAATCTCAAACTTTTCATAACGAATTCATTTTTTGAATAAAAATAAAAATATGAAACATGTGCCAAACTTTTTCAATACTACAATACATTTATTTGTTCTGCATTTTGAATTCTAGGATGTTATTTGTTATTCCTAGTGTTTATTGAAATTATTATTTCACGCTTGACTCTCTGATGATTAAATGATTAGTTGATTGCATGATGTCTAAGAAACATAATATCTAGTCAAGCAATCAAAACAAAGTAAATGCTAGCTAAAGATAAATAACTAAAACAATCTTTACATGATGGAGCATAGCATCTTTGAGGTTGGTTTCGTCTTTTACATCTTCCATGTACTAGTTTGTTGGGTCCTTTTGGTCTCCTTGTCTAATATAGCACAAAACAAAATTTTAATAAATAAAAGGTGTGGCAAACAAAAATTAAACAGTAGAAAAATGGAGAACAAAGAATCAAATAACTCCAAGTATAGTACCGATATTTTTGGAAAATAATTTGTACTGGCGTACTGCCTACATCTATCAAGTTCTGTGGCTTTCGCTTTTTCTTCTAGCATATTTGTCTCCCTTCGGACAAGCCTTTTCTTCTAAATATTGGACGTTCAGTTTGCAACGTAATGTAGGTGAACTTTTTTTCTGTTTGTCAGTATCCAAAGAACATATGCTTCCCTTACACTTCATCCGCATAGAGATGAGGTAATCCAAAAATTCAATAAAAAGTACAGAAACAGTTTCATAACATAAATGGTGCATCTTCAATAAGAAGGTAACCTGGTACTAGCAAAAAAATTTACAGATTTGTTACGAAGAAACAAAAATGAATCATGAAAAAGTCACATGAATCACTCCACAACATTTCCTCGCTCTTTTTTTACCAGAGAACTGGACAAGCATGACTCATGACCACAGACCACTAATGCCAGATATATTTTTCTTATTTAACCAGCAAAATGAAAATCAGATGTCTGTCAATATATGCCCCATAAAGATCACAATATAATCATCCTCTCAAGCACTTCCATGGATTCAACATATAGGACCACCATTTAACTATATTATGACTAGACAAGCTACACTGTCGCAGGCAGCTCAAATGTATTTATAGGGTGTTCATGAATGTACATGGCTGCATGCAGCAAACCGTTCATAATAAGTATAGAGGACTCAAACAATCATCCAAATGAATGTGAAAGATTGTATTAACATGATGTTAATAGTGAAAAAGAAATAGAGGCCAAGAGTTCTCCAGAGAAGATGAGGGAATGACAACATTGTACTCACCCAATGAACCTGAGAACAAGTGAATTCCAAACTGTATTCCTTATTCGATCATGAACAGATGATCAAACCGCTGTTACTGTAAATTTACAACAGTATGATAGGTATGATAAAAACTTCCTATCTGCATGACTGAATTTCATCCTGTATGAGAACGTACAAGTTTCTGAATGTCTGTAGCACTTGCAGAACAATCAGCTACACTCTTCTGTACAGTAGAAAGTATGTATTCAATTGCAACATGAAGACAACAATCCGAGTTGGATAATTTCGAAACAAAACCCAATGCTTCAGGAGCTCAGGTACATTAGGCTCGAGCTCCACACCCTACCACTCCTGTTTGCTTCATCCAGAGAGACCATTTAACTGCTTCTAGGAAATTTTCATTCCTTTGTAGGGCATTAATGAGGTTAGCATATGTCACCCGATCAGGACTGATGCCTTTAATCCTCATCTCTTGCATCAGTTTGACAGCATCCTCAGGCATTCTTGCTATCCCATATGCTTTTATCAAGGTATTGTAACTGTACAAATCTGGCTCAACACCTCGGTCCTTTAGCTCTGCAAGAACATTCGAAACATCTTCTATCCAACCCCTTCTCCCATAAATATTGATCATTATATTGTAAGTGTAGTGATCAAACTTGCATTTTGCTCTCTTCATTTTCTGCAAAACAGAAGCAAACTCTTCCAATCGCCCTGCCTTTCCATAAGCATCCAGCATGCAATTGTACGCCTCAGGAGAAACAGGAAACCCTGCATCCTGCATCATTTGGACAAAATAATTCATACTAAGGAAATTGCCGCCTTTTGCATATGCAGCAATAATGGTATTGTATGATATGACATCTGCCAGGCCCTGCTTTCGAGCCATGATAAAGACCTTTTCAGCCCTGTTAAAAAGCCCAGCTTTTCCATATATATCTAGCAATACATTGAGGGTAACAGTGTTTGCTAAGTGTCCCTGTTGAATCATTTCATCAAAAATCCTGGACAGCTCATCAACAGGTATGGCCCGCCCACAGCAATTAATAATGCAGTTATACATGGCTTCATCACATTCAACTTGACTCTTACGTATCCAGTAATACGTATCAGCCAACTTCTCGAGCAGACCACATTTTTGGTAAGTCCGAAGCATGTCGAGAAAAAGGTATTTATCAGGAATTATTTCTTTTTGTTTCTCCATTTCTGCCAAAATTGAACAAGCATCCTGTAGTCGCCGTGCTTTAATGTACATCCTGACAATGACACTGTAAGAAATCATATCAAGTACAGAAGCTGAAGCCTTCAGTTCAAGGTAAATAGTTTCAGCATTGGCAAACCTCCCCATCATGCTGAAAACATCAATCATAGTGCAAGAAATACGGGGATTTGGATGTGTTTCAGACTTAGCCATCTGATTGTATATCCTAACAGCATCAATGTAACTGCCACCCTCTTTGCAAGAACATATCAATATATGATATAAGTTGTCTTCAAAAGCAGAATCTTTCCACTTCTTTTCACGCAGAATGTACAAAGCTTCTTCCAGTAAAGAATTTTGAACAAATGATGTTACTAAAATAGAGCATGAGGTGGCATCAAGCAAAATCTTCTTGTTGAAACAAGCTTGTAGAATGGGGAGAACCTTGTGCATTCTTCCTACTGCTCCATAAGCCCCGACAAGAAAAGTAACAATTGATGAACACTGACAGCCTGCAGCCCTCATGTCCTCCAGGATTTCAGCTGCAGTTTCATTGTCATCATGTCTTGCTAGTAGGTTGATCATAGTGTAAAAGTTGGATGCATTTGGTCGGAAGCCAGCACCCTTGAGCTTCCTGTAGTACAAAATTGCCTCTTCATATATGTTTGCTCTACCAAAACCTTCTACCATTGATCTATAGGTGGTTTCATCAGGAGCTAAACCTGCACTACCAAGGCTATCAAACACTTTGTTTGCCTTCTGCATATCAGAACTTTTTCCATATCCTGTAATTAAAGTATTGTATGCTACAACATTCAGGGTGAATCCTTCGTCAACCATGGACTGCAAGACCAATTCGGCCTCCTCCATTTTACCCTGCTGGCAGTACACATTCAAGCGCACCAACCAATTTTCCATGTTTGGAATTAACCCATCATTGTTCATTAGATTAATAGTATCCTCAGACTTGGCAAAAAGGCCTAAACGTGTATACAAAGTAATCATGGCTGAGTAAGCATTAACACACTTGATATTGCAATTCCTCATTTTTTCGAAAGTGAATTCAGCTTCTGATAGTTTCCCAGTCTTCTGGTAAAGGCCCATAAGCATACCAATGGTAGACAAGTTCGGCTGCACTTCTCTCTCAAGCATCATGTGAAACCACTTTGTTGCCCAAGCATCAAGCCTCCTTTTAGCACAAACATATATCAGTCCATTAAATGCTCGAGCATCCAATGCACAATCCGAATCAGCAACCATTTCACGAAGCAACAGCTCAGCCATCTTCCAGTCCTCCTTCCAGGCAATGGCTTGGAGAGCTAGGTGATATGCATGAGCATTCCTCGTAAGCTTCCCATTAACCTTCATCCAATCAAAGAAGTTAAGAGCCTTCTCATCGCTGAGCTTCTCAAGACGGATCAGAGCAGCGTTGCACTCTTCAATGCTGGACTCCTTGCTTATCCCGGACAAAACAGCATCAATATCATCATCCTTAACTGCAGACTTGTGGCCATGCCTATCCTTTCCCAGGCCATGCTTCGGAGCTCTATGCCTTACCAATTTCTTACCACCACCCTGTGATCTCCGCCATAACTTACCCCCTTTCTTCTTCTGTGCAAAGCCCACTGAATTAACTAATGACACTTTGCTGCCGAAACTTACAGCTTCAGATGGAAGAGACGTAGACACCCTGACACCACTATCGTCGAAAGAGCAAACCACACCATTCCTCAAGAATGCCCCTGGACAGCTCTTCCTCCCAGCACCAACATATCCAACACCATGGCTTGTGACGACTGCGCTGCCTGCACACCTGTGGTCCCCCATTGGCAACATCCAGGAACTGAACCCAACCAAATCCAGCCCGACATGGATTGGGTTGATTGCAAGATTGCGCCTTCTGAGTTCCGGAGGACCAGCTCGGTTTTGAATCCTCAGGGAAGCCATTCGGGCATGGGTTTCAATTTCAACCAAGCAGTCCTGCACATTAGAGCAAAACACAGATTAATCCAGCTACCTCCACTCTCTAGTACCAGCCCAGCGGAGGAGGGGAAAAGGAGGGCCGCGCCGCCTCTCGAGGACACAAGGCCTCGACGGGCTAGCTACCGCCCCAACGCGGCAACGCCGGCGGTGAGGCTGCTGACGATGAGTCACAGCAGACCAGCGGTGCAACAGAGGGGAGGGGAGAGAGACCAAAGAGGGGATGGAAACCGTGCTGACTGACCTGCGGGTTAGAGGACAAGGTCGACGACAAGGAGCGGGAGCGCCTAGTGCATACGCCGGGCCACTGACTGCCGCCTTCCCTTCATCACAAGGTGCGCCGAGCCCCCCGAGCCAGTGACGCGGCGCATCGCCAGCAGCCGCCGGCTACAGCTAGACGCCACTGGCGGAGGTGGGAGAGGAGGTCTCGCTGTGGGGAAGAGGGTGCGGGAGAAGGAACGAACTCAGCTCCGGTCGTGGCTTCGGCGAGAGGATTCGGCCGTGAGTGCGGGGTGAGCGGCAAGGTTTGGCGAGGATGCTGCCGCGTGCGGCGTGAATGTGACGCCGGAGATCGACTGTGGAGTGGCCGAGTGAGAAGAAAAGGTCCTATCCGGTTCTTCGAACAGGTTGGGGACTTTGGGTGGTGGCAACCGATAGGGGATGGATGGTCCAGATTCCCTACATGCTAGGGGAACAAGGATATGCTGGTGGAGGTTTCTTCACTTCCTTGTATGCTGGTGGACAAGTTTCTTCAGTTCCAGCGTCTCCAACAGAAAAAGAAAAATTCAAACCTCAAAACAAGCTATTGAGGAAAATACAAAAAGTGTTTTGGAATTTTGATGCTCTCCTTTCCAACAGAACGAGAAAACTCATCCCCAATGAGAAAAACATGTATTGGGGAGAGGAGAGGTCTCCCCTTTATTTGAGGGATAGGAGGCTATGGTTTGAGGGTTGAGAATTTTTTTTCTCATTGGGGTTTGGTTTGGGAACTGTTGGAGCTACCAAGTCCCTCAAATGATAGTTTTTCCTCATTGGGGGTTAGAATAGGGGAATTGTTGGAGCCCAATACCATCAAAAAATTCCTTACTACCCAAATTCTGTGATACAAATTTGAAAGATGAAAAATTCAAGACTGGTCTAAAAACAAGGCTTGGGTATCATCTAGATCTATGTACTATCAAAATACTATTTTGGAAGTTCAAAAAAAATACTATTTTGGATCTCTAAAGTTTACCTAGACCCAAATGAATCTTAGTTCACTCATTTTGCTTAACTTGTGGGTCCCAGCTGTCAACCACTTTCCTACATTCTTCCCCTCTCGTCGTCTAGTAGAGGGTTTGGCACTGCACTGGCTCTGCTTCACCGTCCTCTATCGGCGCCTCGTGCTGGCCCCGTCACGACGACCCAAGCTTGCGGCTCGCGCTACCCTAAGCCAGTAGCGCTACGCTAGCCTCGCCCCGTCGCCACACGGTTGTAGCTCGCGCTAGCCGACGCCACCCCACGCTGGTGGTCCGCGTCGACCCATCTTGCAGCCTACGCAGCCCCGTCGCACCAACCCACGCCGGGGCTATGTGACAGAACCGCCTAATTTAACACCCATCCGGAGTACTTGTCTTCCATCAGACACTAAGTACTTCGGAAGAGCGCTAAACCGAACAGTTTCGTCGAGCACACCCAACGGGAGAACTCGAAAATCCACATTTAACATCAGGATCGTGAATGAGAGAGTAAAGCTTTCAACATTCTAAACCATTTCTTACATCACTTTATTATGACATCAGAGTATTAACAAGTTACATGGGATCCTATCCGATCCACATCCACCGCATCTGCTCTAGAATCTCCCTCCTTGTTATTTCAACGAGAGAGAGCTGAGCGACGGCGTGAGCAGGGCGCAGCAGCACATGGACGCAGCAGGGCGCAGTTAAGCAGGCAGGCAACGAATGAGCGCAAACAGGGAGACGCTTCTGCAGCTGCCTTCACTTCATGTCTGGGCACGGCAGTGATGATGGCGTGGTGGTGAACTGCATTGACACGGCGACGGGAGCCGCAGAGTCGGCCCGGCTACGCGCGCACGGCGGGCAACGCGCACACGTGAAGATCTCGTATCATGTCGGCACGGTGGGGGAAGTGACCGTGGCTGGTTCGGCCAGGTGGCAGCAGCAAAAGGGCGGGCAAGGGTCAAGGGTGCAAGCGCATGCGTGAGTGTGTGTTTTCCTCTTTTTTTAAAAAAAAACTTTATTACTAATCTACCCTATACATACATACGCATATATTCATTATATAATTATGCATATATTTATCTAATAGAGATACACTCGGAAAGAAATAAGTTGTACACTACGTTAATTAATATAACAACATGCTTATCAAAATAAACACGTGAGTATATATATACCTCTCTATATATTTTTATTTGTTTATTAAATTGTTTTTCGTGCCAAGCAATTAAACAACCTATCCTATTTTTCTTACTAGGATCTTATTAGCATGCTTTCACGTAAAACGAATAAACTACTTGCAACACTCATTCAAATTTTTTTTAACACAAAAGCGAGCTATATGAGATTCCGTTCGTCGTCTCATACGCATTTTAAAATCTAAAAACCCGAGGAACTTGTTTCGTTACTTTTTCTTAGATCTTAAACTGGTGCTAAGCAAGCTCGTAACACCAGGGGTGTTACAGGCTCGAACCGGCCATGTCGCCCCACATGCGAAGGACCAATAGGGTGGTAGGGCAGAAGAGAAAGAAGGAGAGGGAGAGGTTGGGGAGCCGCTTCATTACCATCTTTCGTCAGATCTCGAAGACCGGCAGAACTAGACGCACAACCACCGGTGGAGTAGGCGGCGTGGGGCGGTTGCGCTCTCGTCAACTTATGCAAGAAGGGGTTTTTTACCTCAAAATTGGGTTGACGATGAAGCATGAATTGTTTGTGACGATATCCTCTTGCGTAAGTTGTTTTGGTTTTTTTTCCCCATTTAAAGACAAACTCTTTTGGCTTTCTCTTACGCGTGTATTTACAAAAGATTCAAGATTAATTTGTGGAATATTATGAAATGCTCACCGTTTTGATTAAGTATCATATGAATACGATGAAACTCGAAAGTCTAAACCCATACAAAGGGTGACTCGTAGGACTTTTACCTATATGCTATAAACTGATTTTCCCTATTTTGTTTTAATTTTGTTCCTTTTTAGTTCGTTGTTGATAGATGACCCTCGCGTCATACTAGTAGTTACGAAATCTGCAACAGTAGAGTGGGAATTTGGCAATTTGTGACATGAGATTATGATGGTGAAAATGGAGATTGTAAAAAAATATAATCTAAATAAAGACATAATGTATATATTCTTTTAGCATCTCTCGTAAAAAATGAAAGGAAGAGAAGATAGAAAGTAAGTGGCTGCCAAATGGGTTGCCTGTTTAGGTGGACATCGGGATCGTCTCTGTAAATGTTTAGGTGGACATCGGGATCGTCTCTGTAAATGTTTAGGTGCCGCCTCTATTAATCATCGATTTACAGAGGCGGTTGCCTTAGGACGACCATCTCCGCACATTGATTTTCGGAGACATAATGTCCCCATCCGAACTTCGAATAGACAATCTTTACATGTTCTGAATGATCCGACGAGAGAAAAATAATGGTGAAGTCTATTCTTCAATTTGTAAAACTTTACAAGATCGGCATAGCAAGTTTGGGAAACCCACTTATCAGGTTTGGGAAACGATTGCTCGATATTTTTTTTTTCAAAACTGCAATTTTTTTATCCAAACTCCAGATTGAAAATTTATATATACTTTTTCTATTGTCACGATGAGAGGAGCACAAGATAAAAGTCTATTATGGGTTTTGTTCAAGTAGAAAAAACAACTTAGTTTCTGCTGTAATTTCTGAGGCCAACCATTTTTGTCCACATTTGGTTGTTCTGAAACTCTAAGTGGTTGTTTCCTTTTTATTTGGTGGAATTTAAATCTACTTCAATAAGTTAGGCTATTTGGTTTCAAATTTAACATTCCATCACTTTATAAAAGCTCACATATAAGTCTATCTCCAATTCATAGGGTATAAGATGGAAACTGAATCTATAGATCAACATTCCATATTTTCTACTTAGAAACTTATAGCACGTTCTTTAACTCGCTCTCAAGCTCTCATACGCTAGGAATGCAACAAATAAACATGTCTCTCGTATAGCCAACAATAATATACAAATATAATCTATATACAACTATATTAGCTCAATTATATATGGCTAAAATTTGATTATTAAAATGAATTCAATTCCAAAGGATCCAAACGGGACCTTTAACTGAAAGATCTATATATGTTTTTTCTATCATTATGATAAGAGGAACACAATGATAAAAGTCTATTATGCATTTTGATAAAAGTACCAAAAACAACTTAACTGGTTTGACAAATCGACTACCATATTTCTTTTCTATGTAACTTTTGTCCATATTTTGTTGTCAATAGATAACTCTGTATCTCCATCAAGGATATTTTTATTTACGCGTGTACCTAGTTTTGTAACAAGAAAATATATCTTCAATCAAAAAGGTAAAAAAAATAAAAGAAACAAATACAGTAATACAAATTAGTTATTTTTGTGAGGGAATGTTTGTTGTACAGATACACCCGGATCTCAGCGGAATTCCAGAACTCTGCCTCCACACCTTCCTTCTTCTCCGTCGCGTCGCTTATAAATATCGTCGTCTTGTTCCCATTTCCTTCCCCATTTATTTCATCCGCTTCGGCTCCCTTTCTCCGCCAAATAAACCCCCGAAAAGCAGGAGAGGCAAGACCCGGAGGTGGGAAGCCTAGGGTTAGGGTCCCAACTCCGCCGTCGCCTGGGCGGGTCGAGAGATGGCCGCCCCTGCCCCCGCCCCCGCCGGCGCAGCCAGTGCCGCCGCCTCACCGTCGCCGCCGACGCAGCTGCCATCGCCGTTCGAGCTCGTCAAGGCCCCCTCCGGCCTCGAGAAGATCGTGCTTCGCGGCGCTCGCAACTGCTGTGCCGAGGTACACGATTACCCACCTCCTCCGATACCTCTCGTCGTTTGTCTGGTTGTGCATACGGCTGCAGTGTGCTGGGGGCGTGTGTGCACGGGGCCACGATTCGTTTCTATTTCGGCGCAGTTGGCGCAGATCCGGTGGGAATTCTGCTGATCCGCAGGAGGTTTGGACGGAATTGATGAGGTTTTTGGTGTTCTGGTGTGCGATTTCGCCTGTCCGTGTCCTGTCCTGGTTGGATCGTTATTAGCGCATTGCATGATCCGTGTGTCGCGGGCTTGGAATCGAGGGATTTAAGTTTTCACGCAGGTTTTAACCTTCCGAATTTGCTTAAGGAAGCAGTATAGTGCTGGAAGGATGAGTGGTTAGTGTTTCAGAGCAGACACTAGGATTATTTGTCCAACGGTTGGGTACTGCAATATATAGTGTTAATATAGGAAGTGAAGGACGTGTTTTAGTGGCAACACCCGATTTTATAGGCCTTTATTAGTGACGATTACAATTTGTTCTTCCATGTTGAACTTACATTATGGGCGAAAGTATCCATATAGTATGTTATTGTTATTTATATCAACAAAATGATCTATCTGAATAATATGTGCCACCTAGTTTCTCCTTGGTTGGTTTAGTTTTTTTAGTATATGAGGTGTGCTGAAGTTTTCAACCCTGTAAATTCTGCATTACAGATCAGTTGAATATGACAGTTTTGTGAATTGTTGATAGTATTTAAATTATTTGGGGCCTATTTTGGAAAGGCAAAATGAAACAGTGGCGTTTGGGTACAACATGCAACTAATGCCAAGACTACCATGGCTAATGTTTTTATTCTTATTTTGCTTTGTTTTCAATTTGATTGTAGTATTTCTAGATAATATATTCTTTACTGTTTTTAGATCTATCTTTATGGAGGTCAAGTAACATCATGGAAGAATGACAATGGGGAAGAGCTGCTTTTTCTCAGCAGCAAGGTACATGCTCTCTTGTATGGTTGCAGTGACATTATCAGTTACATGGATAAAAAGTTGTGTGGGTGCATATCTCACATACAGATATTTATCTTTTTTGGATGTTAACCTTTTCCTAACACGTCAATCAGGTTCGCTGGTTGTCTCCTTGAACTTTTGTATTGCTGTCCTTGTTAATTTGTGTTACTTTCACTTAAATCCTAGAATAGTCGAGTAAGTACCTTAAGTTTTTATCTGCTTAGCTTTTTTGTCCTCAAAAAAGTTAAGGTCAGCTTGATTTGTCTTTAGTTTTCGTTTTGCTGTATTACTGCAGTGTTCAACATATATTGATGACTACATATCATCCTTGATTCCCTATGAATTTTGAAAGAATTCTTTTGCAGGCTATTTTCAAACCTCCAAAAGCTATTCGTGGTGGTATACCAGTCTGCTTTCCCCAAGTATGGTAACCATTATCTGTAACTGTAATGCTTTACCCATGTCCCTCCGTCTTCTTGTCCTCACTGAAATGCACAATGCAGTTTGGAACACATGGAAATCTTGAACAACATGGATTTGCTAGGAACCGGTTTTGGACTATTGACAACAATCCACCTCCTTTACCAGTAAACCCTGCTATTAAAGCTTTTGTTGATCTGATTCTGAAGCCTTCTGAAGATGATTTAAAGATCTGGCCTCACAGGTTTGTTTACATCACAGGGTGATCACTAGGTTTTGTCTCAATCTAATGTCTGCTCGTTGTCTTGTTAACAGTTTTGAATTTCGCTTGAGAGTTGCTCTTGGACCTTCTGGCGATTTGAGTCTGACATCACGAATCAGGAATACCAACACAGATGGAAGATCTTTCTCTTATACATTTGCATATCACACATACTTCTCTGTCTCTGACATAAGGTCTGCTTGATGTCTCCTTAATTTCTTTCGAATAGTTGGTTTATTCAATATGCTTTGGCATTCTCTTTGGAAGTGGAAGTTAAAAAAGTTGTTAATTTGGGTTTGATTGTGGTTTGGTGCACCTGTCAGGTTTCTGATGGGTTTGACTTTTTCTATCTTGTTATGGTAGTTAATTTCCGAAGCTGCTTTCAGTGCCTGTTTTAATTTAGTATTATTATTATTATCATTATTATTATTATTGCTTGATGTTACTATTTTATATATCAGTGAGGTGCGTGTTGAAGGACTGGAAACAATGGACTACCTTGACAACTTGAAGGCAAAGGAGCGTTTCACAGAGCAAGGCGATGCTATTGTTTTTGAATCAGAAGTAATTACTGAGCTCATGTTATACATTAATATTTCAAATCATTGTACATTAATATTTAAATCAATATCTAACTGTTTTGATTTTTCAATGTCAAGGTTGATAAAGTTTATCTTGCCGCACCCTCCAAAATTGCTATCATTGATCATGAGAAGAAAAGAACATTTGTCATGACAAAAGAAGGGCTTCCTGATGCTGGTAAGCAGGATTTGATGGCAAACCTTTTTTTTTTTTGAACCAATTCAACATGGTTGCTGCAATGTATTCTTATTGTGCTGGCTTCTATAGTTGTTTGGAACCCTTGGGACAAGAAGGCAAAAGCAATGCAAGATTTTGGGGATGCAGAATACAAGAGCATGCTGTGTGTGGAGCCTGCAGCTGTTGAGCGGCCTATTACTCTGAAACCTGGTGAAGAGTGGAAAGGAAGGCTTGTGCTCTCAGCGGTTCCTTCGAGTTACTGTAGTGGACAGTTAGATCCATTGAAGGTCCTTCAGGGTTGAAAATCCTCAATTTCTGCATCTTGTACAGGTGATACTATACTCAGCTTAAATTTGGATGCATTGCACATGCTTGAAGCCCTGTCCTAATGGATGTCATGCATAACCTGCTAGGAGGGATTTTAATTACGGTCAAACATGTTTTTGGTTAACAAAAATCTGGTTTTCTGGTTTTGTTTGAATTTATCTGAATTGCTTTAGGATTATTTACGCTAATTTGGCTGCATGGATACAAATAAAAGTTGCTTCGATGATAGGAAGCTAATCCAAGCACTGGGGACATGTTCGGGGTCCTAACCCAAAGCAGCAGCATTAACTACACATTCAGTAGGCTAGGACTAGGATCATATCAAAGAAGTTTGTTTGTTATTTGCTCTTTGAATATTTTTTACATTTCAAATTTGATTAATTCATTTGAGCAAACATTTTGAACAGAATGTTTGAATTTGCAAATTTGGTAATTTCAGATGAGCAGCTAAAGTGAAATTCGAGTCAATGTAGCATGGCTGTTGCATAAATGTTTGATTCTGCTTCTGCAAATAGGGCATGGCTGGAGTTGCAGTCATTGTGAAACACAAAAAACTGAGTTGTAGAATGTGCTTGCAAAGTCAATTATAGATTTTGACCAAGTCTACAGAAAACATTGTTTTGTTTGGTTTGGGTCTTTGGGAACGATGAGTTCAGTTATGTTTTGTTCTTATCGTGTGGGTTATACCTATTTTTCTGGTGGTGCTACCTTCCCAGACAACAAGGGTGACCAACAAGGGCCTGTTTGGTTTGGTACTTGAAAATTTTGCCTAGGCCAAGATGGCTCCCAGATTTTGGACACTTGGGGTCAGGATTGCTTACCTGGTGCCAGGCCAGGCTTCACTCCTAAGAGGCCCTGAATCCATCCGTGTCTCCTTTAGCCTGGAATCATCAGAAACCAAATTCATTTCGATCACGTTTATAGAAAAATGCGCCTGTATCTAAAATATCAAATTAGTTTCATCAATTTTTAAATAAAATATGTTTTGATAGTGCATTTATTTTTGCTTGTAGATGTTAATGCATTTTTCTAAAACTTGATCGTAGTTATAGAAGTCTGACTTAGGAGTCTGACTTAGGATTAAAGCGAAGAGTGATCAATAAGGTGGACTGGATGGAGTCAACAAAATTCTAGTCTTAAGTATGGCCAACAAGTATTTGTTTGAAAAGTCGTCCTGTATTTTTTGAAGTCATATCTTGTTACTGCTAATTAGTGCTTATGTTTATGATCTTCACTAATCGTGTGGTATGTTTGTTTTCTGCAGAAGTTCATTGCCCTTACTATTTGATGCTGGGCTGGCGTCAACGCCGCGTCGTCCTTTTGCCATTTCCATCCCCTATATTTCTGGTCCTTTTTTTGTATCTAGAATTTGAGTGATAGGTTGGTTCCGAATAACAGTCCGTGCTTTGAGCTTAGGATTGGGTCATCTCATCGGTGAATGATACCACTGGACAAAATACTGGCATTCGTGTCAGTTTTATAAATCATTTCTGGGCCGCATAAATTCTCTAGCATTGTGTTTTGGTGCTCCTTCATAGTTGAGCATGTTTGGGAGCGTAACCACAACCCTTGGATTCTCCTACTACAGTCTGTGCTTTGAGCTTAGGATTGGGTCATCTCATCGGCGAATGATACCGCTGGACAAAATACTGGCATTCGTGTCAGTTTTCTAAATCATTTCTGGGCCGCATAAATTCTCTAGCATTGTGTTTTGGTGCTTCCTTCACTGATCATGTTTGGGAGCGTAACCACAACCACAACCTTTGGATTCCATCCTATCTATCTTGTCTGATGAGGTTTCAATTGAGTTATCTTACGCGGTTAGCCTTTACCCTTTAGCACTTGGGCCGAATGCGTGTTTCGGAAAACCGATTCTCATGTGATTGATCTTGATGCAAAATCGATGTCTTCATGACTTACAAAAAGGACAGTACTCCTTCCTAATTTAGAATGAATTCATCAGGTACAATGATAATATTATTTTTAGACTTTTAGATATAATAGTAAAAAGTTTATACCTGGAAAAGTTAGAACGCTTGTAATTCAAAATAAAGTGAGTGGCCTGACAATAACAAACATCTGATTCAGAATGGGCCGTTTCTAGAACTGAATGTTTGAATGGCACAGCAGTGAAAGATTAAGCTGTGTCGAACTGAATTTTTTTTAAAAAAAAACTGAATTTCTGAATGCTCGCAGCGGAAGTGTGGCGTGGTGTTGGGATTTTTTTTTTAGATTACACAGTACACAACGCAGACGTTCAACACGCACGCACACTCACCCCTATGAGCACACTGGGATTGGTCCACTGTTGATGGGCTTTCTTTTTATCTTCTTAAAAATTTAAAACTACACACGGTTCTGGAACAACAGTTACATAGAAAAGTCAAATTTACAAACTTTAGTAGCAATTATTTAAACTGTATACAATTTGAGGCAAATTTGCATCAACAGATTTATTTTTTAAAATGCCTATGAGATTATTATATTAATGTTTTAGTATATGACAATATATTGTAAAAATATTATGGACCGAAATATTTTTTGGTTCAACTTTTTTCCTGATCAAAACACAACTCTTCTAGATCGGAGATCTGACGATTTGATTCGCTTTGCATGCACACAATGGTACGCAAGTGGCAATTTTTGTTTTTAGAAGTGATTTTGGGATGATCACGTATCGCTTTGGGTGTGTTTTAACTCACAAGCCTGCATACACATGGAGGTATATAAAGTCGCTTGAGCACTGACCAGCATGTAGGATTTGCACGAGAATGTAATTGTACGAGTGGAAACAAGCTAATGGGATACATTCGAATCTACTACCTGCCTTTCTCCCCCCCCCCAAAAAAAACACCTACTACCTAGCCTTGTCGCAAAACACACACACACACACACACACAAAAAGAATATACTACCTAGCCTAGCCTGGTGGATACAAAATGAGTACTGTGACATACCCACATGTCAGTATCATAAAGCAAACATGTTGCATCTACTGATCCAGCCAAATAACATCTCAGTTTTTTATTTCATCCACTTATTTAACCTCACTAAACATTTTTTTTTTCTAAAATACGTTTTTATTTAGCCTATGTTTCCTCATCTAGTACCTTATCCGAATCTATATATTTTTAAGTTTGACTTTTTATGCGCGGAATGGAGCAGGTAGTCTCATGTACTCCACGAGGCACAAGAGTTTCTTGTTAGTAATAACAATCTGTGCACCACATCCACAAATGAACAAAGCGCAGAAAGCTACAAAAATAGTGAGAAAAATGGCAACTAAAAACTGCACTATTAATGCTGATTTTGTTTTCACGTTTATATATAAGATAAAGAAAAGCAGAGTTCAACACTGACTTCAAGTATTCAGCTTCAACATCAAAACTGTGAAAATCCTTTCTTCTAGGACTTATTTTCCTGCTTCCTATAGCTCTGCTCTGGCAAGTGTAGTGTGAATTGAAGAGCAGTTTAGGATTGAATTGAATTGAATAATTTGTTCTAGAACCAAAAAAATTGCGTACTCCAATTTGATTACAATGAACTGATACTTCTCTTTCTGTAAAGAACACTATGAGCTGCTGACAGAAGCGACACATTTACAAATCGGGCACCAGTTCTTTTGCTGAAGCCACTGTTGGATGCAAGTGGTATGGTAGTAATGCTTACATGCCATCTTGGCCACCTCCACACCAGAGAAGTACTCCTCCTAGGGGAAAAAAATCACAAGCTAATACAATAAGATACCACTTGGTGCGGAATATCAATATAGCTTGTTGAACAACAACAGGTTATAGAAGGCCCACCACTTTCTAGATGATTTTCAGCCTGATTTGATCCCTAATTTGGTGATGTACTCGTTATTACTTTCTTGATATTATGCTTTTTTTTTAAAATCCTTTTCGTTTCTATTGCTGCTGGTAAAACCAGTATAAAACTACAGGTCTCCTTAGTCTTAACTGAATGGAAACTCTTTAACTGAAAACCATCCTGTAGTTTTGTGTGTTTCACCTAAATATTATTGTGAACGCCAATATTAGAGTGATTCCTTCAGAAATCCAAATACTCATTGCATAAATAGGTTTTGAGGCACCTAATGGTACTTCAATAGGGCAAGCGATAGGATTGTACTTTTATAATTTACATCTCTAACATTGTTAGGAGTATAGAACTTTAGTATAAAAACTGTTGTATAGACGAACTAATGGTTATGGTAAGCAATGTACTGTCACATATACAAAAATACCTGACATATACTGCATTTGAAGTCACCATCTTCATGGCTGCTTGAAGTTGTGGGCACATAGAGGCTTCTTTTCAGACACTCAGAAAGCGCATCATCTGAAAGGCCAGTGCTTACAGTACCTATTATCTCCCCAAGCGCAAGCAAGTCCTATGTATCCGTGTCGATCAAAAGGAAAAGTCAGAAACAAAGTATGTGTGGGTTTTTTACATAAATATGACGGAAGGATGTCAGTAGCACATTGACAGACCAAAGAATAGATGTACTACCTCGTAAGACATGTCATCAATGTCCATTCTCATTCCCCTATGCTGATCATTAAAGACATAGTAATCCTCAACCTGCAAGGCATAATATCATTACTATGAACATACTGATCACTGTTACTAGCAACATGAACTGCTTCTGCCATCACATTCACATTATTAATAATGACAGATTAGAAAGCATTGTGATACTAACTAAATGAATCATTTCAATCAGAATAGTCAGAACACTAGTTTCTACAGACAGGTTGATTGTAGAAAAAAATGCAAGAACGGATCATTGAAACAGTCATGACGAATTTTACTGATGAACAAAGGTAAAACTTTGAAACAAGGGAGACACTGTAATAGATGACATAACACCACTTGTCAAATAAATAATTCAAATGGTTGGATTATCAACATTGTTTAGGATGATATCTATAAAAGGACATACCTCTTCACTGTCATCCATATCAAAGTGCAAGTATTGACTGGAATCATCTAAAGCATCCTCGAATGATGATATTGGCCCTTGCTGAAGTCTACTCCTGCGCCTCAACAAGCTTCTAGATAGAAACCTGTCTGAAGGATCTTGGTTAGAATTTCTTGTCAACTCATCTTCCCTAGAGCTACCACTACTCTTTCTGGCTTTACGCATCCTCATAGCTTCTGCACCCCTTCCTCCATCCTTCCTCATGCTCGAAGCTGGCCGACATATTGATCTTGAAATCGATCGGCTACTGCTTGATGTGTTTGTTGATGATATGTTAGGACTACCCAGTCCACCCAATGAGCGTTTCCTGGATGCATTGGCCCTTTCTTTCAACCGAGCCAGTAGATCACACCCGGGATTTTTTTTTCGTCTTGGTAAATTGTCAGTCTCACCAAAAGTACTTGCTGTATTCCTACTGGTGCTTCGATCATAAGAAGTACTTCCTTGAGGGGACATCCGGTTGGATTTCCTCAACACTTGTGACCTCTGGAGAGCCGATGTTTCCATGGATGCCCTGCGTGTCTTCCTGTCTTTGTTTGGAAAAAGCTTACTGCTGCACCCGAGGCGGGTACAACATGCTGCGGCCTTGTGGCGTGGGCTTTCTTCCCTGAAGACAAGAATTGAGCCTCCTTTGGTGACAAGAAGGCCACTGACTGTTCTCCTTCCCATGGTTTCATCCATATCAGATATTCAACTGAAATAAGAAGCAGATTAAATTAGTGAAAGTTGAACATTTCATGTCAGCCAGGTCATACTTCAATTGAATTGGCAACACAAAAACTTTTCTGAACACATTGGCTACAGTGGACAAGATTATGGCACATGGAGA
The DNA here is from genome assembly GCA_038087645.1 of Saccharum hybrid cultivar R570. Taxonomy (NCBI): domain Eukaryota; kingdom Viridiplantae; phylum Streptophyta; class Magnoliopsida; order Poales; family Poaceae; genus Saccharum; species Saccharum hybrid cultivar. Next base: position 2,166,384 of record JAQSUU010000606.1, on the reverse strand, counting down.
CGACTGCACGCACTATCATCATAAGAAAAACAAGCATCTTCCCTGCACAAATCAGAGAAGGTATTGAACTGCAGTTTGAGCCTGAAACAATAGGCACACATCAAAAGGTACAACTGCAAATGATGCATAACCAATAATGATGGAGAAGAAATATTCCTAAGCCTACAATACTCAGAGGTATCTGATCAATGCTACTTTTGTGTGCAAAACTTGGCAGCCTTACAAGGAAGAAAAAACGACTAGATGAAACAAGGTATATCCCACTCCCACATCAAGACCAAGGCATCAAAGAGTGCAGGCCAGAGGTCAAATATATAGGAAACTAAAAATACAAGCCAGTACTTTGCTGAAATTTGCTTGCAAGAATGAAACAGAGCTCTGACGATACTGAACTGGCACAACCAAATTGACGTTGACATCTGTGCGTCTAAAAATGGGCAATCTAGCCTAATCAGTGTCACATTCAAAAGTATCCCAGTTAGGTAAATCCTATGAACATGGACTCTACACGCATTAGGTATTGAGGTGCTTCCCACAACCGTAAAGCTTATGGGAGGATGAAAAACCACCAGGAATAAAGTTACTGGTAGCCTGGTGCCCCTCCCTCCCCCCTCTCCCTCCCTTTCTAGCTGACATTATTGCCTTTTGCTGAAAGGTGAATCCACTGATACACCCCACCAGCACGCCAAGCACTGTAGATGGACAATTGGAACGTGATCCATAGAGTATGCGATACATCTAAACTACGCCAAAGATGTAGAAAAAGCAGAGGAAATCTAAATATTAGTTGCCACGATATATATGGGTACATAAATAAACTAACAGAAATTTAACATTCATTCGAGAAAAGAAGCCAAACAAATTCTAATCCTATCAGCCCTGTCCCGATTCTGGGAATAGTTCTTCATCAGGAAAAAAGATTGGGGATTGCGAGATAAGAGTTGAAATTGAGCACCTCTTGTTACGGCATCAACAATTGGGCCGATTCTCCCTCCGTCGATCGCAAGACCAGAAACAGTTTATATGGCCGGAGAGACAAATAAAGCAGGCAGCAAAAACGACTGATGGATGATCGGAATGCCCGCCGCTGCTTTGGCGTCAACCAATCCTCTAAGAATCGCCGGGTCGACGGTGATGGATTGATTATTATTACTTACTACTATAGACTAGATAGATAATAATAATTAATAATATTATGATCGCACATTACATTACAAGTCATTACATTACAAGTTGAGGACGGCTTATATACGAATAGATAAATTATGATCGCGCATTACATTACAAGTAGAGGACGGCATATATACGAATAGATAAATATCGAGACTAGAGAACAATCCTAATACAGCTCTTTGTAACGGACGGAACAAGGAGAAAAAGACAAGCAAACAAATTCGACACCGATAATCGATCGCCCGATACAAAGGGAACTCCTCGTCGTGTCTAACTAATACTCAGAGGAAGACAGAGTCAGTTTGTTCGCATCGCCGATCCCCAATTTGAGATACGAACCGGCACGACAGAAGAGGCATCTCAGATCAACACAAACCCCACCCGGAACGACACGAGGAGGACAGACGGGCGGACGGGGGCGGCCTGACGACGGGTCCCGCGAGGCTGGTTCAATGTCGGGAAAGCAGAGAACGATCGGCGGCTAAATAAAGCAGCTAGCGGGCGGCCGTCTGTCCCTCATCGATCGATCGATCAATCTCCAGCTGCAGTCATTCTAAATCTAATCGAATAACTCAGGACGACGAGTGAGAGCGGGGGAGGAGAAGAGGAAGGAGAGAAATATCCGAACCTTCTCCGTCGAGCTGGCCGAGCCTTTCCTCCTCGTCTCTCCCCCTCCGTCGTCCTCGGTGAGGAGAGGAACGAAGCAATTCGACCCGATTTAGATAGAGTGATGAGAGAGAGGCGTCTGCGTCTGCGTCTTCCTTCCTTCCTTGCCGCCATTACAGGGAATGGGAGGGAGAAGCCAAATAAGCATTTAACCCCTACAATCCGAAGTTTCTCGTCACCTACGCTATCCACGTAGCCGCGTGAACAGTACCGGGTCCCGCGTGAACAGTACCAGACACGACAATAAACAGTACCGACCCATTAACAGCAACAGTACATACATAAACAGTACAGACCCATTAACAGCAACAGTAGCAGGTTCCATAAACAGTGCATACCCGTCATCTAAGAACAGCAACCGGTCGCGTGGATTCCGCGCGCGATGGCGCGCGTCTTGCACTAGTAGGAAAAGAAGGTGGGTCGCGGCGGCGGCGGCGCCGAGCGCTGACGAGGAACGGTGGGACGCCCACTGACAGGGAGGACCTCGGGCGGGCCCGCCGCTTAGAAATGGTTTGAGGGGCGGCGTGCCCGCCACGTCATGTCAACGGATCCATAGTGCTGTGTGAGTCGCCCGCATTTTCGTGTGTGCCAATGCTTGGTTTTCATCTGTAGAAATCCACACACGACAGTAAGAATATCATCATAATATATACGGAAGTAACATTCTGGGAAAATCTAAATCCTGCTCAAATAAGCCGAGATGTCACGGTTGCAGTGTTTGTTCCGAAATGCTCACAGAATGCAATTTTTTTTTCTTTTCTTTTCTTGTTCCCAGGACGACGTACCGAACAATGCAGGGATCATTTTGTCCTGTGCTCTTGTGATACTGGACGAATTATGCCACCTTCTTCTGACCAAATAATCCATATATTCCTCTTAGGGGAATGCTTCTCTTAATTATCTTCAGCGATGATATTTCTTATATGATCTTGATCCAGGTCGGATGAGCAAAAGAAAAACCTGCCATGAATTCTCTTCATATATAAACTAGAATCCAGCCGTACCGTCCTGTATTCACTATTCATATAAAGTTCATCTTTTTTACAGTAACTAAAAGTAAAACTCTTTTTTTTGTAAGTGTACGGAAGGAAGCTAGGTCAATAATTAGTCAAGATATATATACACTTTTATTTATAGTGTATAAATATATAAAATTATTTGTAATGAAATTGCTTTTAAGATGTTCGTCAATTATACGAACCGTAAATATTCTGTTAGTAGAAGAGACTAATGCTCAAAACCCACCTTCCAAAACTTGATCATATTAAAATATGCCTTCCATAATATGACCATTTCAATTACTTGAAATAAAATACGACATGTTTATCCTCTTTTTGGGATCTAAACGTGCAGTCAATGTGATGCATGGCATGTTTATTATTCCGTCAAATGTTGGAGCGCCACCCCCAAGTCAACAACTGATCGACCTTAATCAATCCATATTACTGTCGCTGTATACAAATGCTCTTCATTCAAACTGGGATGGATAAACTCCGGTCAACAAGTCAGTTATTTATCGCTGTTTCTGAGATGCTTCTCTTGCTGCCATTTGGACTTCACATAGTTTTCCCCGCATGTTTTGTACTCTCCCGTCCCAAAATAAACGCACGTCTCCTATCCTGAGGAGTCAAACGTTTTAAAGTTTGATCAAATTTATATAAAAAATGCTAATAATTATGATGTATAATGACTATCGTTAGATTAATCATAGAGTGTACTTTTATAATGAAGTTATTTGGAGATCCAAATGTTGATATTATTTTTGTTATTTTTAGTCAAAGTTAAACAAGTTTGACTTCTCGGGACTTGAGACGTGCATTTATTTTGGGACGGAGGGAGTATACGCAAATCCACTGTCTCGAAGATGCGTGGATGGCCTTCTTTTTTTTTTGAAAAACAGTTTTGATATAGAAGGAAGATGCGTGGATGGTCATATGAGAGTTAGAGGGTGATCTCAGAATTGATAGTGACATTACCAGAATAAGCAGACAACAGTTGTTGAATTAGACATGGCAGTATGCTCCTTAAACTGTCTTGAGTTCGCAAACGATGTCGAACATCATTAGCTTTTTTAGCTATAATAAATCTGACATGTTACGGTTGCAGTGTTTGTTTCGAAATGTTCACAGAATGCAATTTCTTTTCTTGTTTCTATAGGATGACGTATAGAACAACGCAGAGAACGTTTTGTCTTATATGTACACCTGTGATGTTATTATACTGGACGAATTAGCACATTCTACTGACCAGATGATCCATATGTTTCTCTTAGTTATCTTCGGCAGTGATACTTCTTGCTACTAGTATGTGATCTTGACCCACATGGTCAGATGAGCAAACGACCTGGCATTAGCTCTCTTGAAGCCTCGTTTGGATTCTTGAATTGAAATCCATTCTAATAATCACAATGTAGGCACAAATCAATTAAGTTAGAGTAAATTGCACCGTAGGTACCTAAACTATTGAGCGTGTAACAGATAGGTGCTTCAACTAAAAAAACGTAACATCTGGGTACTCAAACTATACTTTCTGATGTCTAAAGGTACAAATGTAGCCATACAGGCGCCAGCAGCTGACGTGGAGCTGCCACCGTGGACAATGGACGCTGGGTCCTTGGTCTTTTTGCGAAAACCTCCTCCCCAAATCTTGAAGCCCTCTCCCTCGTTCCTCTCCCTGTTCCCGCACGCGAGCTGGATGCCGTGGCATGACAAGGAGTTCGACGGAGAACTGGATGCTGACGAGTGACGACGAAGCCGACGGAGAGCGTTGCACGAGGTGACGCTCTGCTCCTCCGTCGTGCTGCTGAGTGCCACGTCGAGCCATGCCCATCTCCGTGTCTCCATCATATAGGTGATTCCCCGGCAAGGTGAGGTGTGATTCCGGCGGCAGTGCGAGGTCCCGGCGTCCGCGAGGTCTTTGGCGCCTCCCACGGACGCGCCGCTTGCTGGACGGTGGTGCGCACGGCTGCACTGGAGCGGAGCATGATGATGAGGGCGTGAGCCGTGGCGCCGTACACGCAGCGCCACATCTTGACGGTGCCGTCGGCGGACCCCGTGAAGACGCACCCGTTCGCCTCGTTGACCACCATGGCGTTGACGGTGCGGTCGTGGGAGCCCGTGTGTAGCACGAGGCAGGCACACGGCGGTGGCGCATACGGTCTAGACCCGGACGGGAGCGTAGCCAGGCAGTGGTATCTGGCGGCCGGCGACGGAGGGAACCGGAGTCGCGCGGATTCCAGGCCTGGCAGGCACGCGCGCCCCGCGAGCCGTCCGCCGCGACGTCGCCGGTACGCGCGCGGGCAGCTCTGCGGCGACCTCACTGGCGCGAGGGCTGCTGCGCCGCGGCCTCGCCGGCGCGAGCGCGAGCGCGCGCAACTCCGATGCGGCTTCACCGGCGCATGGGCGAGGCGCTCTGCCGCAGCCTGGCAGGCGCGCGCGCGGGCTGCTCCTCCGCGTCCTCGCCGGCGCGAGCGCGAGCGCGAGGCCCTCCGCCATGGCCTGGCGGGGCACGGGACAGGCGTGGCTAGGCGCGGACGGGGGCGTCGTGGTGTGGCCTGGGCGTTGCGGCAAGGAGCGCGCGAGGCTAGGCGCGGACGGGGGCGTCACGACTCTCCTGCATGCGGCGGACGGAGGCGAGTGTGGTGTCCCTTCCAGTGCTGGAGGAGGTTGAAGATGAGTGAGCAGTGAGGGAGTGATTGAGGAGAGTCAGGAATAGGTGAGGGGGTTATCACAAAAATGCCAAGGGGCCATCATCCATTGTCCACGCTGGCGTGTCCACGTCGGATGCTGGCGCCTGCGCGGCGAAGTTAGTACCATTGGACACCAAAAATATACTTGCAGTACCCAGATGTTAAGCGTTTTAGTTGGAGTACCTATCCGTTACACACCAAATAGTTTAGGTACCTACAGTGCAATTTACTCATTAAGTTAATATGGTTACACTTGGAATATATGTATATGTTGTTGTTAGCCACATAGTATGACTATCTATGGAATCAAATTCTATCTCTCGCTCTATGATTTTAAGACAAGCTTGTATCTGAAATTTGCAAAGTTGTGGAATATTAAATTCCAAGTCAAATATTCAGTTCATAAATTATATTCCAATTCCATTAAAAACGAAAGACTCAAACATACGTTTATATAAATTAGAATTTAGCACTACCGTGTCACCACGAACTTTTACCTTGATTTGGACAAGTATTTCTCTGTTCATATTTCATCTTTTTTTATATATATAAAAGTCAGTCTTTATAAGTTTTGTGACAAAAAATAGTTAAAATATACATAGTCTTGGTGCATAAATATATATAAAAATGTATTTATATTAAACGTGTTAAAATATACATAGTCTTGCTTCTAAGACGACGTTCGTCAATTACAAACCATCAATATCATGTCGTACTCCGTATAAGAGAGCTAATGCATCTTTCGGAAGTTGATCGTATTAAAATTTGCCTTACGTAAGATGACCATTTCAATTACTACTTGAAATAAAATATGACATTTTTACACTTTTTTGGGTCTAAACGTGCGGTCATTGTGATCCATGTTATGTTTATTGCTCCGTCAAATGGTGGAGGGGCCACTCAAGGTCAAGTGACCTTAATCAATCCATACTACTGCTGTTTCATACATATGCTCATCGTTCAAACTAGGATGCCTAAATTCCGGTCAAAATAGGCCGTTTCTGAGATGCTTCCGTTGCTTCCATTTGGACTTCGCATAGTTTTTCTCCATTTGGAAGATGTGCGGATGGTCACATCAGATACAGAGGAATGAAATCATCAAAATAATTAAGCAACAGTTGTGGAATTAGACATGGCAACGTGCTCTTAAACGGAATTAGATTCTCTGCAGTATGTTGGCCAGGTAATCTGTCTCTGTAGTCACCTAATCAAGAAAAAAAAGTATAATGAACAAGAATAAAGGAAATTATAATGGACAAGAATAAGGGGAATTAAAAAGTGGCTGATTTGTTTTTGAACATAACCATACCCTTTGGCTAGCTCCCACGAATCTCACACTTGATGGTGTCCCAAAGAAGAACTTTGAGTTACAAGGTTTTGAAATTGAGGTGACTGATGATGTAAGAACTGGGCCCAAAGCTGCTCAAAGTTACAAGGTTTTAAAATTGCGACGCCTGGCAATTCCTATTGAGAGACACATGGTGTAGCTCCTCTTTTCCCTTGCAGCTCCAACCTCCGCCTCCGCCACTGTTTCTCGTTCCCCATCCCACGCGACTCCTCCATCCGGCCACGTCACTGAAGCATCGCTGCTCCCATCAATCATCAGGTGCGACACTGGATTTGGCGTTTTTGCCCTCTCCATTGCACACTCACTGTTGGTGTCGGCGGTCATTTTCTCTGATGTCTTTGTAGGCAGCAGATCGGCGTGCCACTCCCTTCCTCGCCATGTGTGGCACCTGGCTAGCGGTGCCACCCTCGCCAGGCACGACACGCCTACCATTGGTGTCAACGCTGTCACCCCTCCACCGCACAAAAACCTTATCGCTGAGGAAGTTGCCACATCCCCCCTGCCCAGCCGCGTGGTGGTCAAGAAGATGCTTATTAGTGTAAAATGTGCTTCAAGGTGCTCTGTGCTACCACATTATAAATGTCAGCAAAATGTGAATTGTCACTCGATAAGAATTGTCAGGCGTCTCAATTTCAAAACCTTGTAACTCTGAGTAGCTTTGGGCCGAATTCCTGCCTCGTCAATCGTCTCAATTTCAAAACCTTATAACTCTAAAATTTTTCTTTGAGACACCATCAAATTTGTGGTTTGTGGCAGCCGAAGGGTATGATTTGTGTTTCAAAAACAGATTAGTCACTTTATAATTTTTCTTATTCTTGTCCATTATACTTTTTTTCTTGATAAGGTGATGTTTTTTTAAAAAAAATGATGCTCTATTGTACGTGAAAGGACATGCTGATGTTGGGCCGAAGCCCAACGAGCTGAGGGGGTAGCGTATATATGCTCTGTATTGGAAATATGCACAAGTTAGTATGGGCCTGTCCAGCCCATGTGGCCCATTTAAGAACTTCTATATATGCTAATCACCGGCCCGGCGGCCCCTAATCACTTCAGGTGCACATGCCGTCGCTGCCTGGATGTGCATGCGCATGCGCCTCGCCGCTATTGTGTGCACGCAGGCCCTGGCCGCCTTTCTTACTCGTCATACGGTGGATCTACTTTCTCAACGTAAGACTACATCAACTAAAAAAAAAGCATGTGTTCTGTCAAGTCTTCATCGCATTGTTGGAAAGGTATAATCTATGATCATCTATATGTAAGTGATCTTATTTTACGTGTATTAATTATGTGCTAGCGAGTAGCCATCTGTGTTTTCCAACACTCTGGTCATCGTCAGATACAAATGACCGGACAGATTTCGAGCGACTGCGCAGAGACAAGTTATCGGGGGAAAAAATGGTACGGGCGACGGGTCCATCAGGCTTCTGGTGCTCCCCTGGCCGGATGAACGACACCTGCAAGCCCATTCAATCAGACGGCAGGTGCAAACAGTAGGTCCCATGGGCTCTAAACAACGGCTCGGCTCCTAATCAGATCGGCTCAGAGCGTTCATTTTCCATCCCAAATTCCTTATCCTCTTCCGATGCCGCCGCCGCTGCTCGTACCAGTGGTCTACGACCTAGCCATCCGCCTCTGCACAGAGCGACCTCGCAGTCCGATGCTCTGCCACCGCGAGCTAGGGCTCGTTTAGTTCCATGCCAAAATGCAAAATTTTTCAAGATTTCCTGTCACATCAATCTTTGGACGCATGCATGAAGTACTAAATGTTAATGAAATAAAAAACTAATTACACAGTTTGGTACAAAATCACGAGATGAATCTTTTGAGCTTAGTTACTCCATGATTGAACACTAATTATCAAATACAAACGAAAGTGCTACAGTGCTAACTTTCCAAAAATTCCAGGAACTAAACAAGGCCCTAGTCGTCGCCATTCGTTCCAGCTACGACCAGCCCGGCGCCGCCTACGTCGCCGAGGCCTGAGCCCTTTTCGCAGGCACCCTGTAGTCGTCGTTGTCTCCTGCACCTCTTCCCGAGCGTCGTTATCATCGCCGTAGGTGACCATCGCCGGACGGAACCTCTTCCGGGCGCCTGCTGTGATCTCTTCTTGGCCCCCAACGTCTTCCGTGGACACTGCTCACGGAGGCTGCAGGGGTGGCGGCGACGGCATTGCGGGTATCGTTTCGTATTCAATGTGATTTCAGCGAATTGAGCTGTGTCGTTCTGTATTCAACGTCACTTCCACGAGCTGAATCGATGTGAAACCGAGCCGATCTAGCCATGTGGAGCCGATGGGAAGGACAACGCCAATACTGTTTCCACCTGCCGTCTGATGGATTGGGCTTGTACGTGGCATTCATCCGGCCAGGGGAGCACCAGACGCCTGATGGACCCGTCGCCCATACCATTTTTTTTTCCAGTTATCGGGCCTACTGCAGATTCCAATCCCTCTAATCCACCGTTCATACATATACACAGATGATATATGAACAGTTCAGAAAACTTCACAAAATCACGTCAACCAAATACCCCCACCAAGATGGGATTGAAGCGCGAAGCAAATTCAATCTCAACTTGGTGCAGATACTTCCAGACGGAAAATTATGACGCGTCTAATCTTTACTTTGTGCAGCCATCGCGATCGAGGCTTGTTTTCTTCTATTTTTTTGTTATTTATAGAATATATATACGCGGGAACTATGGACAATAGACTTGGGTCGGCGCGAGACGCGCGGCCATCTCCTAAACATACGGCGCAACCATTCCAACAAACCCGAGCAGCCTGCGCTTTCTGCGAGCGACAATTGTTGATCTCATCTGCGTATATGGTGAGATGGGCAGATGGCCTTGCGCCTGTACACTACGCGAAACCTGGATTTCGCCGAGCCCCAGATTTCGGGCATTTGGCAAAGAAGAACGTGTCAGGCACTTGGCAAATACTGACACTCGGTAAATGCTGTCTTTGCCGAGTGTTAGGCACTCGGCAAAGCCAGTCACTCGGCAAAGATTGGCCGAGGCCTGACGGGACCTGGTACCATTGGCTTTGCCGAGTGGCAGACGTTTGGCACTTGGCAAAGAAATTACTTTGCCGAGTGTCAACACTTGACACTCGGTAAAATATTTTTTGTTTTTTGTTTTTTGGCACTATTTTTTTGAAGCTTTAGTACATTATCACAACCAACATGTTCAAATTTGGGACATTTTTGTTGTTTTTTTTGTATATTTCTTTAGTTTTTTTCGCTTTCTTGATTTTTTCCGAAAAATGTAGGTTTGAATTGCAGGTGCATCGAATAATAGATTTTATTGGTTAAAAAAATGTTATCTTTGTTTGTTAGTGTAAATTTAGGCTAAATTTATGAACTATCTCGAAGTTTCGATCAACGTGTTCACAGGGCAACGTCGCCAACTTGCCTATGAATGGTTTTTTAATTATATAAAATGCATACAAATTCCGAAAAACATGAAACTTGTCGAGTTGTCTTCGTATCGCATGCGTATGTCATAGTAAAAATTTTAAAAAGTTTCGAGCACATTATCACACATGTTGCCACGGACCAGTGCTCGTGCCTTACTTTGTAGGTGACATTGAACTTTTCTCGCTCATCGGCACTCTTTTTCCTTTTTAAACATAGCACGCATCCGTAGTAAGCCAGTTGCTCCTGGAACCTCACGTGGTGACGACAGGGATTAGCCGACGCGCTCCTCCCACGGCAACAAGCGCACCTCCGAACACCAGCGCTAGGACAATCTTTAGAGAGAGATTTAGCTACATGACGCTAAAAATAATGCCTCTTTGATGTATGGTCCTTTTTATTTCGAACTTTGCTCTATGGCCTTGAAATTAACTTTTTTTTTAGCTTTGTGAGCTTCTATTAGATCTGAGTACTTAACAGTGTCAAGTATGGAGTAAAACGACCATTATACCCTTGTATGGAAAAAATAAAATGCAGCATTTTCTTTGTTTATTATATATTTTGTGACATAATAACGATGCATAATTAGATACTTAAAAACAGTGCATAATTGAACATATAGTTCACAAATAAAGAAAAAATTTCACAAATGCATAATCAAATGCTTAAAAAATTTCACAAATACATAATAATAAAAGTTTTTTTTAATAGACAATAAAAGACAACTGCTCCCTCTATGAGCAAATATGATACATTTTGACTTTTTTTTTGCATATTAATTTTGCTATATATCTAGACATTAATATTGTCTCACAATTATATATTGTTAATAATAAGATCCCTCAGCCACAAGTTATTTTCATGCTTTCTCATTTCCGTGGAATCTTACTTTTTCGTCTAACCGCGCCCCATCGGAGCAAACTTGCATCATGGACATATACGAATACGGAACACAGACGAAGCGTATTATGCATCATTATAACTCGATTTAATTAGTGAAGGACTTCGGGTCGGATCGAGTAGCAACAGTCTTTGAAGGTGTCCATGGCATGGCTGAAGAGCGACACATGTGCCTCCACGCTCCCGTCGCTCTGGTGGGCGTGGGACGCCGGCAAGATGTAGACGACGCCCTCCACTGGTTGGTAACTGGGCATGAACAAGAACTGCTGGCCGCCGCCGAAGTCGAGGTCGTAGAACGGGACCCTCTGCAGGCAGTAGACCGCGACATTGGGGCTCAGCGTCGTCTCCTCCGTGTCAGCCGCCGTCACCAGCCGCTCCTTCTCCACGTCCCCGGAGCTCGCGAAGTCGATGAAGGACCTGAAGTAGGCGTCGTCGATGCGGCCCACCTCCCGGCGAATGAGCTCCGCCGTGCGCTGGAGCGGCCCGGCGAGCAGCTCGCGCGCGGTGGTGGACGCGTGCGCCCAGAGCACGACGTTGCCTGTGTACCCCGCCGGAACCGGCGGGCGCCTCATCCGCGCCCGCCCGTTCACGGCGACGTGCAGGCGGGTGGCCTCGCCACCGTCCAGCCTGCGCGCCTTGGTGATGCACCGCCACAGGTGCGCCACCACGCACTGCGTGGTGCTGAATGGAACAGGCACAGGCATGCCCTCCGACGACGCCTGCGCCTTGAGTTCCGATACGAACTCCCGGGTGAACCGCACCACGTGTGTCACCACCTTCGCCTCGCCGCCGACGTCGTTCCGGCACGCGTCCTTGTCGTCGCTTGGTGGGGTGGACTTGAACTCAGCGCCGCGGTGCTCGAACGCCACCCGCGGCGGGTCGCGCGGCACGAAGAAGGAGACCCGGTCGTGCACGGGGACGGGATCGACGGCGACGCCGCGAGTGGCCTGGCCCCACGCGACCACGAACTGGGCCATGGCGAGGCCGTCGCCGACGGCGTGGTGCATGGTGTGGCCCACGGCGAGGGAGCCGCACGCGAACCTCGTGACCTGGACCAGCAGCAGCTCCTCGGCAACGTCGCCGCCGCCGCCGCCGGGGTGCAGGCGCAGGACCTCGGGGCTGGGCTGCAGCGGCATCACGCTGTCCAGCGTGACGTCGGCCATCGCCTCAACGAACCGCGCGCCGGCGTCGGTGAGGAGGATCGCCCGGCGGCCGGTGGTTGGGTCGACGCCGAGTCGGCCTGCCCACTCACGGTAATCGGCTAGCGCCCGGGCGAGCCCGGCCACAAGCTCCTCGGTGGTCGGAGCTGGCGGGTGGAAGAGGTGGATGCCAGAAATGAAGTCATCGAAGTTAACTAAGTCAAACACACTCAGAGGGGCAACGGTAGCGTCCCAAGTTTCCTGTCCAGTTCTGCCGACGTAGGCAGCAGGCTTGACGGCCTGCGAGGACCGCACGGTGATCTTCATGTGGACAATTTTTGTACCTATACTAGACGCTTGAAAGCTTGAAGTACACGGGAACACTTAGCCCCGAGCTACTTCATTATATAGGAGTGCTCGTGCTACTGCTCGTGGTGCACGATGTACTAAAATACTAGAGCAAGGAATTTTTTTGGGTCCTGCCTGTATCTGTATTACTGGGATAGGGGTGCCTCTGGATGTACTAAAATACTAGAACAAAGATTTTTTTTAACTCAATATAATGCTGTCGACTTGGATTTCAATCACCACAGCGACACCACACATAGTCTGGATATGCATGCAATGCAACGGAGCAAGGTCTAAACGATAAGGCCGACCAGTATATCAATAAGTCCGATTGGAGGCTTGTTCTTTAGTCGATAAACCTATGATCGAATACCTATCGGGAAGACCAGTAAGAGAGACGCACGAAAATGCAACCTACAGCGCTGGCATATCTTAATTATCAAGAGACGTGCTGGATAGCAAGGGGTTGGAAGATAAAACTAAAGACAGATGTTTTTTTGATGATCGGAAAGATGGATCTATGAATCGGCTGTGACCCTCTCATATAAATAGACTGGGGCTATCCCACTAGTAAACTTCATAAGTAAAATTTACAAGTTTTCTAAGAGATCGGAGGAGCTTTCAACAAGCAAATCAAGATTTGTGTTCAGACTGGTTTTCAAAATTGGGCAAGATAATTTTTATGGTCCAGGGCAAAAAAAATCCCATAATTTCTTCGTCCATATTCCCAATTGGATCGGATGATCTTTATACATTTTTTGATCAGCTCGATGAGAGAGAAATGCAATGATGCATTCCATTATTTAATTTGGAGAGCTCAAAAAATCTAGCTTGGTCGGTTTTAGGCTGGCTGGTGTCATGTTTTCTGCCTTCGAAGTCCAAACTAGATGATTCTTATATGTTTTTTCGATCGCCTCCATCAGAGGAACACAGTGGTCGAGTCTAGTCTTGGAAACCAAATCAAGGATGGTTTCTACTAGAAACTCTAGGGTCAACTTCATTTGATCTTTGCATGTTTTCTTGTTCGGTCTATTACTCCCAAAGTAATTTTTTGGCTGCCATCAACTCAACGTATGCTCCCATATTTTAAGCAAAGCATATGTGAGTTTAAGAACACAGGAAAGCCATTGCAATGGTATCGAGTTCATTTGCTACTTTTGGTCTATGGGCGATACATGGATCGGCCAAGCTATTCAAAGGGCGATATATGTATATCGACCATATTTCAAACAACTCTTAGACTTCTTTTTGTAATTTCTTGCAATGAGTGTGCTTAAGTTTACGCTGTTGCATCTTGGTCAAGGCCGATGGGCACCAACTTGGATGAAAATATTTGGAGTCAGGTGTGCTACTCTCGGCTTCATCTATAGTTGAAGCAACACTTTACTCCACTTTTAGCAGAGTGGGTTGACCCTGATTCCTAATGACAATCGACTTTTAATCTTGTTGACCGGTGCTTCCATGGATCCAGTCATGATGCTTGCTCAATGCCATCCAAAGGTGCAGCAATAACTTTCTTCTTATGCACATGAATTTGTTTTGGAAGTGACAAGGCTTGGTTTTTATGGTCCGTTAAACGAAACAAAATTTCCTTGAAGGGAAATCCACGAAACAAACTGTGATGTTACAGTAAATATGAAGCTGATATCACCGGAGATCATCCCATCACTTTATCGAAATTCAGTTGATATCACAGTTCATGCATAGTGAATACTGTATTAGAATGGTACAAATAGAGGTTTACACATATTTATTACATCGCCACATTGTCGGAATTGCACACACACTCAAACAGAATAGCATCAGAGTAGAGGTAGCGCCACAGATGGTGAAGACTCTAATGCCACAAGCATCTTGAGGACAAGAATCTCTAATCCTCCCATGCTTGTTGGTATCCAGCGAGGCTGCGGCTGCCTTGATGGTGTGCTGCACCTGGCATCATCAAACGCTGGTCCCGGGCAGCGCTGCGTGTCTCGGCCCACTCGGGGCCACACCACTTGTCCACGATCATCGCCCAACACTCTGGATACGAGGTGCACCACTAGCTTGGGAATCATCTGCACGTCATCAAGTATTTGACATATAAGAAGATCAAATTAAGCCTACTTAATCTCAAAATGATTCAATATTAATGTTCTGTATCTGCTGAATGTACTGTTCTCGGGTAAGCGTCATCGTTCTTGCGTCGACTTTGGTGACCTTCTCTCCAGGGATCGACCGGTGGTAATTTACGATGGCTTGGATGCGCGCCCCATAATGCATGTCCATGACGAGTTTTTTACAGGCTTTGGTCGCCTCCTCCTCCGCCCTGGCCTCAAATCTCTCCTCACATCTATAAAATTCCTGCATACAGATGTGATGTATCCATTCATTATTTCAAGAAAAGTCCAATGAATGCAATGCATTGAGCAATTAGTGCGAGGAAGACTTACCCACAGCTCTAGCCTCACCCGCGCCGCCTTGTTGGGGCAATCCCTACCAGCCACATCTCTACCATCGGGGGCGATGGCGTAGTGGTCAAACATGTAGGCCGGCTCCGTCTTCCTGGCGTACTCAACCAGGCTAGGGTAGTGTTGCTTGCACAAAAGACCGAGGATGCCGTTGACCAGGCGTGCATGACCACCACCCGACACAACCATCCAGTTCCTGCACAAGGGATTAAGAAAATTGTTAGTTTCTATTTCGATTTTCAACATATCAAATGAAGAAGTAGTGGTAACATATAAGTAAGTTACCTTTTTCCCTTCGGGGCGAATCGCTGGGCCTTGATGACGAGGCGGAACCGGAGTGCGCGACATTTGGATAGCACAACCACATCTTTGCCGAGTGCCGACATCTGGCCCTCTAACAAAGGCCGAGGCACTCGGCAATGTCCCTGTTTCCGGTAGTGATAGCGAAGAGTACGCAAATTCCTGCGGAGCGTCCGCCAATTATAAAGGTCAGAACCAAGTATCGAGAATACCTAGTTCCTATAATCAATCTATAACTTATCAAGACGTGGCAAATATGCCCTAACATCCATTTGCATCTTATGAAGTACTCTCTGTCCCTTTTTATTTGTGGCTATGATATTTGTACTATAGTCAAACTTTCTTAGATTTAACTAAATTTATAGAAAAAATATAAGTAATATTTTTTTATCTCCAAATAAGTTGATTATGAAAATAGATTTTAACAATTTATCTGATGATAGTATTTATGTTTCATGTAAATACTAATATTTTTTTATATGTATTTGGTCAAATCCGAGCTAGCTTGTTTGACTTTTCCGGAAAAGAGAATGATATTTCTAGATAAAAAGGATGGAAGGAGTAGTGCAGAGGTTGTAGGTATTGTATCATGGAATCAGAAAATTAGTTGTACCAAAATTTGCCTCCCTGAGGCAACTTTTAGTTTAAATTTGGCCATGTCCCAACATGCCAACACGTCCCGGTTATGGCCCCGCTTGTTATATAAACGTGGCTCACACGTCGGGGCTGTACATCCAGCTTAAGTGCAGGCAACTCGTTTATCCTTCCTGTTATTCCTCCATCCCAAAGACGTGCATTCTGATCCGATGGAGATTACAGTCCTGTCTTCCAAGGCTGTGAAGCCCGCCTATGGCGGCAGCTGTGACTTGGATACTCATCGTCAAGCCATCGGCGACGTCGTCCCGCTCACTGTATTCGACGAGCACTACGATGAGTACATGTCCAGCATCCATGCCTTCCACCCGCCGGCCCCGAGCACCGCCGTTCTCGAGGCCGGTCTCGCCAGAGCGCTGGCCGAGTACCGTGAGTGGGCCGGAAGGCTCGGTGTGGACCGCTCCACCGGCCGCCGCGCGATTCTCCTCAACGACGCCGGGGCGCGGTTCGTCGAGGCGACGGCAGAGTTTTCGCTGGAAAGCATCATGCCGCTGCTGCCGACGACGCCCGTGGTGCGGCGCCTTCACCCCAGCGGCAGCGACGGCGGCAAGGAGCTGATGCTGGTGCAGGTCACGAGGTTCGCGTGCGGCTCCTTGGTCGTCGGCCACACGATGCACCACGCCGTCGGCGACGGCTTCGGCATCTGCCACTGCTTGCTCGCGTGGGGCCAGGCCACCCGCGACGTGGCCATCGACCCTGTCCCGGTGCACGACCGGAGGTCTTTCTTCGTCCCCCGCGACCCGCCGCAGGTCACGTTCGAGCACCGCGGCACGGATTTCAAGGTCGTCCCTGAAGACAGGAGGAGGAGCCATTGGAGCACCCACCACAAGGACGGCGAGGTGGTGACACACAAGGTAAGCTTTAGCAGGGACTTCATCTGTGATCTCAAGTCACAGGCATCTGCGGGCATGCTCCGTCCGTACAGCACGCTGCAGTGCGTGGTGGCGCACCTGTGGCGGTGCATGAACAAGGCGCGGGGACTCGACGGCGACGGCAGGGAGACGACGACGACGCTGCACATCGCCGTCAACGGGCGGCGGATGAGCTGCCCGCTGGTGCCCAAGGGATACACGGGCAACGCCGTGTTGTGGGCGCACCCGGCCACTACAGCTAGAGAGCTCCTGGCTCGTCCTCTTGGGCATGCCTCGGATGTCATCCGCCGGGCGGTCGCCCGTGCGGCTGACCACGCTTATTTCAGATCGTTCATCGACTTCGCCAGCTGCGTGGACGTGAAGGAGGAGGGTCTGGTGTCCATGGCTGACTCAGAAGAGTGCCTAGACGACGGTGAGGTGTACTGCCTCCAGGGCATCCCGTTCTATGACCTTGACTTCGGCGGTGGCCAGCAATTCTTGTATATGCCGAGCTACCGTCCGGTTGACGGTCTTATCTACATCTTACCGTCTTCTCCTTTGGGCGACGGCAGCGTCGAAGCACAGGTGTCTCTCCTTAGCGGCGTCATCAATGCCTTCAAGGACTGTTGCTACTCGATGTGGTGATCCGGATCGTCTGATAAAAAAAAAGTTTCAGGATTCCTATGACCAAACTTTGTATAGTCTTGATCATTATCTACATATATATAGTATAGCAAAAAAAAACGAGTTGTAGTGGGTGGAAAAATATCAAATTAAATGTGGATAGGCTCTGTTCCGTATTTATTTATATTTGTACTTTGTTCTAAAATTTTAAAGCTACAATTTATTTTTTGAGGACCACAATTATCTATAAATAACAGTATCGATCAAGTCCGTACTGCATCGTAAAATCTAATTTGATTGTTTTTCCTTCTACTGTGAAGCGCACAAAAAAATTTTACTCATAAAGTATACCACAATAACTTTAATTTCCATACTATCCATATGTTAATAGAGTTATTAGATATCAGTTCCATCACTTTATTCAAGGACACAAAAAAATATATAATTTCAACACATTACTAGGGTCAGTAAGGAGTTAGTAGCATCGTTTCAAAGATTGATCGGCTATCCACTGATAATTATGACAAAGACCTCTCTCAATTTTCACGTGGCAGCCCTAGTCAAGAATTGTCCTCATATGCATGGAGGCAAATTATTTAGTTAGATTAGATTGATAACGAACTTCAGTTTATTGGTTGGCGATGAGACTCAAACATAAGGATATATATCTAAGTCAGGAACATATCTAGTGCAAACCAACCTCTCCATGCAAACCGTGCAAACCAACTGCAGGGAGAGGTGGGAGGGGGGATTTGCAAAACACGGAGAGGTGGAGAGGTGGGAGGGGGGTTTTGCACTTGATACGTTCCCATCTAAGAGCATCTCCAATAGTTTGGCAAATGAGGTTGTTATCCTTGAAAATTTGGCAAAACAAGAAAATTTCCTCTCCAACAGATTGGCAAATCAACTTGGCATTTTTAGCAACTTGGCATCCAGGCTTGCCGCACGCGCATATTTGCGCACTCTTTTCCGCGGCGCATCTCACGGGCTCGGTAGAGGTGGAAGGGCACAAAAATATTTTTGTTTCTATCTCAGGGTTCCCGATATAAGTTTTCAAGAGGTGGAAGGACATAAACAAAATTTTGTTTCTCTCTCAGGGTTCCTGATGTAAGTTGGATCTATGTTTGGCAAGTGAATTATGCCAAACTATTGGAGATGTGCTCTTTTTTTACTTGCCATATAGTTTAGGCACTTGCCAAATCACAAGATTTGCCAAGTTAATTTTGGCAAACTATTGGAGATGCTCTACATGGTTCCCAATCTGAGGGACCCCCACCCACCAATCCCTCTAGCTCGGCCAGGATCGCTCGGGAGCTACACCTATGCGGTGCGCTAGAGCGCACCTTCTGTCCAAGGACACCGGGGCAAAGCCTGAGCACGCTCTGTGCCTTTACTCGAGGGCCGGGGGTTTACTCGAGCCACAGGCTGCTGATCGATAGCAGCCTAGGCTTGATCCCTGACCCTGCCTTTTGTTCGAGGCAAAGCGCCAGGCTACATGACAGTACCGAGAACTCGGGGCTTTGGGATTTCCAGAGCGACTTGAGGCTCGGGGGCTTATTGAGCATTTGAAGCTCGGGGGCTGCTAGGTGCTGCCCAACGAGCGTCGTCATGTCACCCACTCCTCCGTCAAGGTCACGCACCGGGGGGCATAACGCAATGGTACAAATCCCTCCAGTGGCTTCATGAGCTTGGAGGCCTCCAGCCTACTTGTCGGCTGAGGCCGGGGTGCCTTCACTGCCAAGGAAGCCTCCAGAAGGCGCACCTAGTGGAAGCCGGTCCAAGCCGATAGGCCATGATAGTTAGAGCGTCAGGGCAGAGGGATCGAACGATGCCCAACGCTTCTCTTGCTCTACAATGATACCGAGGTCCATTTACATTGCAATAGTGCTCTCCTAAACTCTAGTGCATGTAGACCATAGACTAAAACCCCAACCGCCTTGTAGCCGACCTACTGATGAGGACATGTTTGATACCATTTGATATGATCATTGATGATAACATGATCTTGTTACTACATTTGCATAGTGATTTTTGATACAAATTACCTGGTTACACATGTACATGTCATTATTTGCTTGTAGGTACAAATGTGTCTCGACGTACAAGTCTATCAACTTTCAACATTCGGTCTGATGCATTTTCATGCGTCAGTGCTTTTGAGTGGTGGCTCCATGCTCCACTGGTTGTTCTGGAACTCTGGTTTGGTTTCATGTATTTTAAGTCTAATACCTTGTTTACTATTAGCACTTGAACCCTGGCTTGTAATATGTATCTATGGCTTTGTTGACTGCTTTTGCCACCACCTCATGGTGTCCTTCTGTTTGGGTCTTATTGTTGTGCAATGGGCCCAACCCTATCTACTCCTTTTTGACTAGTTCTCATGGATCTCACAACCCAAAGAAGAAGCTGGAACATCTTGTGTTGGAATGTAAGGGGCTTGAATGCTGAAAGCAAATGGGTTTCCATAAGAGACAGGATTATTGAGAGCAAATCTGACATAATTAGTATTCAAGAGACAAAAGGAGAGGACTTTGACATCAACTACATCAGGAAGTTCTGCCCAGGGATTTTGATGACTTTTGTTTCCTTCCCTCAGTTGGGGCATCAGGGGGAATTCTTGTGGTTTGGAAAAGCTCAGTATTCTCTGGCACTGAAATTTTTTAGAACAGTTATGCAATCTCAGTGTCTTTCTCTTCTACTCATAATGATGACAGTTGGGTGCTTACTTCTATTTATGGACCATGTGATTCTCATGGAAAAATCAATTTCCTCAACTGGCTGGAGAATATCCAGATGCCTGATGATGCCCATTGGTTGCTAGTTGGTGATTTCAATTTTCTCAGAAAGCCGGAGGACAGAAACAGATCAGGAGGGAATGCAGTAGAAATGCTCCTTTTTAACAGTGCCATCAGCTCGTTGGGTCTAGTTGAGATCCCCCTTCATGGAAGCAAATTCACATGGACAAATAAACAACAACCCCCACTATTAGAGAGGCTTGACTGGTTCTTTTCTTCTCAAGCCTAGGCATCTTCCTATCCAGATACTGGGGCACATTCTTTAGTAATGGAGGTGTCTGACCACTGGCCATGTGTGATTGAGATCAAGACCTTCATTCCAAGAAGCAGAATTTTCAGATTTGAAAACTGTTGGATGGAACACAGTTTCTTTTTACCTCTGGTGGAAGGTGTATGGTCCAACCATTACCCAACTTTGGACCCTGCAAAATTGATAACTACAAAATTTAAAGCTTTAAGGGCAGCCTTGAGAGAATGGTAGGTAAAACTCTCAAATCTGCTGGAAGAATGAAGGGATCTGTCCATACAAGAATGAAACTTCAGAAATATCTTAAACTCAATGTTGTCTAATTTGCTTCACCAACAAAGAATCTACTGGAAGCAAAGAAGCTCTATAAAGTGGGTGAGGCTAGGGGATGAAAACACAAGGTTCTTCCATGCAAATGCCACCATAAGACATAGGAGAAACATAACCACTTCCTTACTAGGGCAAGATGGTGAGCCTGTCCTTGAGCACTTCCAAAAGGCTGATCTCCTCTGGACTGAGTTCAAACAAAGGTTGGGAACCTTCGAGTTTCAGGGAATGCTTTTTAATCTAAATAATTTACTCACCTCCAACCTGGACCTCTCTTCAATTGAGGAATTGTTCCCCAAAGATGAGATTGATTCAGTGATAAAATAGCTACCCTGTGACAAATCACCTAGCCTAGATGGGTTTAACAATGAGTTCTTAAAGAAATGCTGGCACCTTATCAAGGAAGACTTCTATAATCTTTGTCTCAGCTTCCATTCTGGGAATGCTTGTCTGCAGAGCATCAACAACTCCCTCATCACTCTTATTCCTAAGGTTGATGGTCCCACAAGGATTAATGACTACAGACCAATATCACTCTTGAACTCTTCTGTTAAGTTGTTCACTAAACTTCTAGCCAATAGGCTGCAACATTTCATCACCAGATTAGTGCACAAAAACCAATATGGTTTCATAAAGTCAAGGACAATTCAGGATTGCTTGGCATGGACTTTTGAGTACTTACATCACTGCCACACCTCCAAAAAAGAAATCATCATACTCAAGCTTGACTTTGAAAAGAAATTTGATAAAATTGAACATGAAGCAATGCTTAGTATAATGGCTGCAAGGGGCTTTGGTGATAGGTGGATAAAGTGGATGAAGTTAATCTTTGGAAGTGGTACCTCAGCAGTTTTGCTCAATGGGACCCCGGGCAAGGTACTACATTGTAGAAGGGGAGTCAGACAGAGGGATCCCCTGTCACCACTGCTATTTGTCCTAGCTGCTGACCTCTTACAGAGTGTGATCAATAGAGCAAAGGATCTTGGGATGCTGAAACTCCCAATTCCCCTAAACTTCACCTCTGACTTTCTAATAATCCAATATGCAGATGATACCCTTATAACCATGGAAGGTAATGTTATGCAACTCTTCATCCTCAAGGCACTTCTGAACTCATTTGCCTCATCCACTGGCCTCAAAGTAAACTATGCAAAGTCTATGCTGGTGCCAATCAACATCTCCCAAGAAAAAACCTTTGTCCTTGCAAAGACTTTTGGCTGCTCCATTGGCTCCCTGCCCTTCACTTACCTGGGATTGCCCCTGGGTACAACAATGCCAAGAGTGGATGACTTTTTGCCCCTCGTCACTAGGTGCGAGCGAAGGCTGGTGAGCACATCTCTGTTCCTCACTCAAGCTAGAAAACTGCAGATGACAAATGCAGTCTTCACATCCCTCCCAACCTTCTTCATGGGTTCTTTCTATCTTCATGTCTCTGTCAGAGAACAGATTGATAAATATAGGAAACACTGCCTTTGGAGGGGTTCAGATGACAATAACAGAGTTAATGCAAAGGCTGCATGGACGATGGTGACAAAAGCAAAAGATGAGGGAGGTTTGGGGGTCCTGGACCTCAAGACTCAAAATGAAGCCCTACTGCTCAAGCACCTGCACAAGTTCTTCTCTAAAGCTGATATCCCTTGGTGCACTTAGTGTGGGAAAAGCATTACTCAAATAACAGGCTACCCAATCATGTCAAAAGAGGATCTTTCTGGTGGAGGAATATTCTGAAACTGCTAGACAAGTACAAAGGTATGGCTTTGGCGTCGGTACAGGATGGATCTTCATGCTTATTCTGGACTGATTGCTGGTTAGGGCAACCTTTAAGCCTTGCCAATCCAGAACTGTGCTCCTTTGCAAAGAAAAAAGAAATAACAGTCAAGCAGGCAATATCTTCCTCCTTCCAGGCCGAAGCGATATTTAACCTTCCCCTATCAGCAATTGCTTTTGAACAGTTTTTAGCTTTACAACAGAAGTTACAATCTTACCATTTCTCTGATGACAAGGATCAATGGTCTTACATTTGGGGGTCCCCTGCCTTTACCTCTAAGAAAGCCTACAAGCATCTAAGAGGAACTAGTCATGCACATCCAATCTACAAATGGATCTGGAAGTCATCCTGTCAACATAATCATAAAGTTTTCTTCTGGCTATTAGTTCGTGATAGGCTGAGCACAAGGAACATTCTCAGAAGAAAGAGCATGCACATTCCATCATATAACTGCGTTTCCTGTCCCTACAATCTTGAAGAAATAGTTGATCATTTGTTCCTGGAGTGTGACCTTGCAAAAGCTTGCTGGGGACTAATTGGACTGATAGTGATCAGCACCCCAGACCCGGTGCTGCGATTTCAGAGTTTCAAGCAGCAAATTGGCAAGCCTTTCTTCATGGAAATAATAATTGTCATGTGCTGGTGTATTTGGATGTTAAGGAATGATGCTATATTCAGGGGAATTTAGAGCTCACCATTACGAGGACTTTTGATCTTCAAAGAAACTTTTGGTAAACTCTTATGGAGAGCCAAGAAGAAATACTTTCCTGGAATCCAAGAATGGTTGAAACAAGCTGCCTCGCAAGAACACTGATGATTTTCTTTGTCTCCTTCTTTGTATCTTGATTTGCTTGGGTTGTGGCTCTCTTGAGCAATGCTGTTTTTTCTTTTCTAGGTAGATCGTTGTACTGGTTTGTTTTTAATTCTAATAAAATTTCAGTAGGGATCGCAGCATCCCTCCTGTTCTCTCAAAAAAAACTTTCAACATTCGGCTTGTCAGTAGCGCAATAGTGCTTCATTGGAAGGCCATAACTCGTCCATCCGGAGTGCGATTGGGATCAATGAGCACCAGATGCAATCTTTAAATCATTTATTCTTCCATTGTAGTGTTGCCAAGGCTGTGTGACAAATGGCTTCCCAATAGGAAGAAGTTTCATGCTGTTGAAATTGCAGCTATATGTTGGGTTATTTGGAATGTCAGGAACAGGGTGTGCTTTGAGAAGAAACCTTTGAAAAATGTTCTTTCTATTATCTGCATGCCATGCATGTTCGCTCATGAAGTACTGAGGGCAGGGCTTTTTATGGAGGTTGGTAAGGAGGTCCTTGAAGCTGGAGCGGACACCCTGCTGGAAATTGCATTTGGTCTGGTCTACAAGAAGCCAAGGAACGACAAGATGTTGCTGATTAAAGACGGCGATGGTGATCGCAAGCAAGACTGAAACGTGAAGCTAAGCTTACAGATGATGAGGGCTGGAGTAGTGCTCAGTTAGCTTAGCATTTGCTAGTTGTGATCTGGTGGTTCTTTCTGATGTTAGTCTGCTGCTGGAACTGTGTGTTCCCTTCTCTTCTGCTAGAACTGTTGACGGTGATCTTCGGAGAGTAGTTCTGTTGTTTATTGCTTAGCTGGATCGGGTTGTAAGCTGGCTTACTTGTCTTTCACTCTGTCGCCCTGCACTGTCCAAACTTGCTAATGTATTTCCATTAATCATCAATGGAAATGAGGTTACCTCCGGTTCAAAAAAAGGTCTATTAGATATGATTTTGCTATCACGAATCATGCAAAATCAGTCAATATTTGGACGTGTCACATTATGTGAGATTAGTTTTCTAGCCAGAATATTTTAATATATATTTGTGAGCTTGTTTTAGAATAATTAGCTTTTATTTAATTGGTCCAGAGTCGGACATTGCATGGTTGTGTGCGAGGCAGGTCGGGCCTGACGCATACGTGGTCGAGTCGGGGTGAGCACAAGTTGGAGTCGGACACTGTGCCGGCGTGCACGTATATGGCTAGCTACAAGGTTTGGCCTTGATAGATTAGATCGAATTTTAGTGTGGAGTATTGTCCATAGAGCCACCGCTCGTGAAATCATAAATGGTATTTGCATCAGGTTCTTCATGTTGGAGATTATCTTCGGGTTTCTTGTGGATTAGGATAGGGTGCGTGATCAAGCTATATGAGTGCGTTTCTTGGAATTCTCCGAGTTCCCTACCTTATCATCATGGTGCATTGAGACCACGGGTACGGCAGTTCTTGTAAGCCAATTATTAGAGTTTGATCTACTATTTTATTCTGGTTACCCTTGAGCTGGATGATCTGCTTTTTTGGTGAAGAAGGAAATTCTATCTTGACAAGTGTTTTCTTTTCTTTTAGAAAGGGGAATATATTAATATTCCAGCTTTTGCATCGATTAATGCATACGGCTGTTCATTATTACACGCAAGCACTAAAAAGTCCAAGGAATCTCAAAAACGAAGCTTTGAGCCATCAAGACGACAAAGTTTGCGATACATAAAAAAGACTAAAGAGCAATTCTATTGCTGAAACTCCAGCCGTGTCTAGCAAACACCTTCATCGCGGCTGTCTCAAGAGTTCTGCAACCCATCTTCATCATAAGACGATCCTCCTCCTTCTGAAGTAAGGTCCAGGCTCTTGTCCAATATGTCCCGTTGAAGATAACCTGCAAATAAGATGGTGCTAGGGTCTTATCAAAACAATGTCATTCCGTGTTAACCAAAGTTCCCAGCAAATGGCATACTAGTCTCTTGTCTCTAACTGACTACGTGTGAACAAAGTGTTGCTGCTACAGTGTTTTGTGATGGCCCATTAAATTAATCTTAGTCATATTTAATCTGTCGTGAGAATTCACCGGTAGACAACTATCATTACTTTCTATATTGCCGTGAAGAGCTGCTGGTAGTATTCTTTTTAAGTGAATTATTACATCGGCCAAGTTCCTCACCCTGTCCAACGGCAGATCGTGCTCGCTGCTTGTATTCCTTTGAGTTAGAATATCAAGTGATGCTTTTTTGCAGCTGGTACAATTTGCCGACGCATAGGTTATCCTGCGGTTTGCTTGAGAATAATTTGAGAACACTTGTGCTCGCTACTGCAGTATGAAAGATCTTAGGCATCGTACTTGTGTCCTTATCACTACCTTCCTGGATCCTCCTGGGAACTGAGTTACAATGCAATCAAGCATTCTGAGCAATCCAGGAAGCCTTTGATCTGTACTGACGGAGAAAACTGTAGTCACTGATGATTACAAAAATAATATGGCTCTGCGTGTGAAGATACTCTGCACAAGCTCATCCCACATTTGGACTCCATCCTTCCATGGTCTCTCCATTTCCTATTGCTTTTGGCCCTGATATTAGAATGGTCAGCAACAAATACTTTCTCTTCTATCAAAACGTTGTAGGGAGGTTGTAAATCGACTGGATAAGTGGCTATGTGTTCGTGTGATGGTCCTATATCACCAAAAGGATTCTTCCATGAGTGCTCAAAGCGAACCTTACGTTTTTCAGATCTTCATGAAATCCTGGATTTGAGCAAGTGGCTCTTCAAACTAATTAATGAAGATGGTCTGTGGCAACAACTTTTAAGGAATAAATACATCAAAGACAAACCAATAGGATGTTGTAATAAAAAGGCAATAGATTCTCACTTCTGGAAAAGTATTATGAAGGTAAAAGATGCCTTTTTGGTTTTAGGATCCTTCAAGGTGAAAGACGTATCACTGACCAGGTTTTGGGGTGATATCTGGTTAGGGGATAAACCACTTAAAGATAGATTTCTTGCCTTGTTTAACATAGTAAGAAGGAAACAAGATTCAGTTGCCAAAGTACTTGGTTCCATCCCACTTAATATTTCATTTTGAAGAAATTTGGTTGGGAGGAAGTCTAAGAGATTGGCACAGGATTGTTGCTTCTTTACAAGAGGTTAACTTACAAGGACAAAGATATTCTTTTGTTTGGGCCCTACATCCCTCAGGATTATTTTCAGTCAAATCTATATATGCTGCGCTAGTTAACAATGGGGTAAGAGTGTCACAAGATATATGGCAAACTAAACTCCCTACAAAAATCAAAATATTTTTGTGGTACCTTAAAAGAGGTGTGACATTGACCAAAGATAATTTAGCCAGGAGAAACTGGAATGGTGATACTAGGTGTAGTTTTTGTTACTCACCGGAAAGTATTCAACATCTCTTTTTGGATTGTTTCTATGCCAAATTCTTGTGGCGCGCTGTACATATGTTATTTGGTTTACATCCACCAACTAGTATAGACGACTTGTTTAATAATTGGTCAAAGTTGGGGAGTAAAAAACATAATTTACTGTTACTTACAGCGGCGGCAACTCTTTGTTGGGTAGTCTGGCTAACGAGGAATGAGGTAGTTTTTGAAAATGCAGACCAAAATCTTTCTTACAGGTTTTATTCAGAGGAACTCACTGGCTTCGTCAATGGGCAAGCTTGCATCGGCATGAGGACCTTCGAGATCAGTTGATCTTCGTTGCACAACATCTGGAAACGTCGGCCCTGCAGTTCTTTGGTTCCAATGGGTGGCTATCAACTAGATTTATTGGTCTTAATGCATCTTAAACTTATTTTTCATTCCCTCGGAATTTGCTGTACCTGGGTTGCATCCCAGTGGTTTTTATTTTTGGGACCCGTACTTTGTAATAATGGGCCTGATTCTACTTCGGTAGATGAAGTCGGATATTCTTATTCATTATCTAAAAAAATGAAATCCTGGATACTTGACATCGAGTCCTTCCACTGTTTTGCATCGGATGGGTGAAGTAGCACTCCGTCATCTTTCTTGTTCTCATCCGAAGCCCACCATTGCATAAGCTTCCATTGGGTTTGAGAAAAAATGCCTAAAGCGACTAGGTACCACATAATCAATGTGGGGATTCTTCTTTGTCAGTACCATCTACTGACAAGGTAGTGTTTTCCTTGTCAAGGAGCTGAGAAGCGACATATTTCTTACCACCCTTCTTTTTTTTCTTGTTCCCATTTGTGGTTCTTTTTGTATCCACTAGCGCCACATGTTAGACAATTTGTTAGGTCTTTAAAGACCCCCACACTACAGGATACAATGGTTTGGACAGGCACGTATTCTTTCCACACCAATCATCAATGGATTGATAAGCTTCTTCGCTTGATATATGTTGGTGGAATAGAGTTTGATTTAGGAAGTACACTAGCGAAAGGAGTCAATATAGGTCGTTGAAGCTCCTATCGGACCAACCATAGTTACCTTAAAGATCAGCATATCTAGCAAATAATGTAGCAACGACCATCTTTTTTCCGTGAATAGCATCGACCATCTTTTCTGACAGCTTTGCCTCCTCATACAAACATTCTTTCGTTACCTTCTTCAATGTCTCCAAGTCATTTAGCCCTTTCACTGCCTTCAATACTTACTCCACTTCATCATGACACAACATGGACTCTATGAAGTTTTCTTATTCTTCCTCCACTTCTTTGGTGTCTTCACCATCGTCCTCCCCACCACAGCACTATCCACCACCACCTTTTGCAGCCTCATCTCCCGTACCATCCCAAGCATTCTTTACTTCTCATACAATCCCTTCTTGGTTGTTTTCTTCTATACGTCTCTCACTATGATGATCCCAAATCGTCTAGTTCTCCATGAAACCTCTTCTCTTACTAAGTGTGACCTTATCGTATTTGAATCCTGCCATACAAGATAGTTCTGATAGTCACACTAGGGACAACACACGACGGACGCTGGATATAGGCGGGTGGTCAGCTAACTGTAGGAGATTTTAGGAAAAACCACATCGGCAGCTTAGTTCAAATTTAAATTTATCCTAGAGCACACATGAAACATGAACAAATACACAATCGCGTATACAAGTCCAAAACTTGATTCAAGTCAATGTACACAATAGCTCATACGAGTATATATATCATGCAACAAAATCGAAGTCCTCCTATCATGCTATCACAAACATTTTTATCTATGCAAAAGTTCCAATCACTTCGCAATACCATTTTTTTTATCTCGAACCATTGTTTCATAACATGATTTTACAATGCATTCTCCCCTTATCAAAACATTGGCAGCACTTATAAATAATGAAAATATACATTTGCACCCACTAAATCATGTAAGTATTGATTCTCATTCTCACAAAATGAAAACAAAAATCATCCGCATATTAATTCTCAATTTTACAATAACTCAAAAGGCAAAAAAAACTCAAAAGGCGAACTGAAAACAAAAATAACTCATCAAAGAGACAAAAATAACTCTCCTCCTTTGTCATTTCACCGAATCACCCGCGTATTAATTCCCAATTTTACAAAATCACACATGTGATGTGCAATTTGTTTTTGATCTGCTTTGTTTCCTTTTCAATAAATATGAAATTGGAATGTTGGCACTGACATCGTTCCATTATCTCAACAGACTAGGAATGTTATAAACAGCTCTAGGTGGGCTTTACAAGAAATCATTAGAATTGTATATTAGTTCTCAACGGACTCAAACAGGCTATGGTTCTAATTCTGGCCATTTCTTGACATTCAAACGTGGAGACTCGCGAGAGCCTCTTTATGTGTAGCTCCAGATTTGTAGACGAGTTGTAAGCTCGATTGTCACGTACGTTCTATCGGTCGGACGGAATTTTGCAGTTCATCCCTGGGGTTCCCTGCCTGCATGCTGCTTAGGTTTTCTCTATATATTATCACTATAAGAGGAACTAATCAGAAACACCAGAAATGGTATAAGTGGGATGCCCCTTGTTAGATGATAGATATTCTTGTTATACGGTTCCGTGTGTAATCCTCTAGATGATAGGTTGTTGTACTCGGTAGTTAGTTACTTGTAGATGAATCTAATCTCAATTTGATGTACAAGCCACAGTGGGGGGCTCTTCCCACTATATATAAAGAACCGTGAACCCCAAAGGGTATCACGTTAACCCCATTTTATATGGTAATCAGAGCCTCCTTCCTCACAGAAAATTTTCATGGCGTTCGCTTCTTCCTCCTCCGCGCAATCTGCTGCCATTTTCCCTTTCGCCTTCCTCCCCACGAGCGAGAAGCTGAACCGCACCAATTTCCAATCATGGAAAGCCCAAGTCACATCGGCGTTGAAGGGTGCTGAGATGGCAAAGTTCATCGATCCCTCTGAGCAGCCACCGCCGCCCTTCCTCAAACCAGAGGACTCGAAGGACGGCAAGAAGGCTGATCCCGAGCCAAACCCTGACTACGTGTCATGGGTGGCCAAGGAGCAAACGGTGCTCAACTATCTCCAGTCAAACATGTCCAAAGAGATTCTTGGGCATGTCAACACCTGCGTCACGGCGGCGTCGGCATGGATGGTCATTGAGGGGCTGTTTGCATCTCAGTCCCGTGCCAAGATCATCAGCACCAGGATGGCGCTGGCCACTGCATCCAAAGGTACCTCTACTATTAGTGAGTACTTTACAAAAATGAAGAGTTTAGCAGATGAGATGGAGGCTACCGGGCGGAAACTTGAAGATGAGGAGCTTATCTCCTATGTACTGACCGGCCTCGACATGGACTATGATCCGGTGGTGTCATCTGTCGCCGTCCACGTCGAGCCGATCACCGTCAATGAGCTGTTCACGTAGCTCATCAGCCACGAGCAGCGCTTGGAGATGCGCAATGGAGGGCATCAGTCCTCCGTGAACATGGCGGCCAAAAGGCCGCAATGGAGGTAACTCGCCCGTGGCCACGGTGGTGGCGGCCGCAATGGAGGTGGACACAACGGTGGTGGTCATGGCGGTTTTGGCCGCGGAGGCGGTGGCCGAAATCCCTTTCAGCAAGGGGTTTTCTGCCAACTCTACGGAAAAGAAGGGCATGCTGTCGTCCATTGCTACAAGAGGTTCGACTCTTCTTTCTCAGGGCCACCGCAGCAACAGCAACAGAAGGCGGTGTCATCGGCCACGACGTCGTATGGAGTGGACACCAATTGGTATATGGATACCGGTGCCACTGGCCATGTGACCAGAGAGCTAGAGAAGCTCACGATCCGAGATCGCTACCATGGAGGAGATCAAGTCCATACTGCCAGCGGGACAGGTATGGAGATTAACCACATTGGTCATAATGTTTTGCACTCCCTATCTAACAAGTTACATCTTCATAATGTCTTGCATGTTCCAAAGGCAAATAAGAGTTTGGTTTCTGTAAATCGCATCACTAGAGATAATAATGTGTTTGTAGAATTTCACCCTAATCGTTTTCTTGTTAAGCAACAGGGAACGAAGAAAATCCTTCTTCAGGGCAGATGTGATCGTGGTCTCTATCCAGTTGATTCATCAAATAAAGTGCGCTCGGTGTTGTCAAGCCATCAGCTTCCTTGTGGCATCACCGACTAGGTCATGCGTCCTCTCCAGTTATTCAGCGTGTCATTAGCCGGCACAAGCTCCCTTTTGTTCAAGATTCCAATAAAGATCGTGTGTGTGATGCGTGTCAGCAGGGTAAAAGTCATCAGTTGCCATATCCTAGGTCTACTAGTGTCTCAAGTAGTCCTCTAGATCTTGTGTTTTCTGATGTATGGGGTCCTGCTCCAAACTCTATTAGTCGAAATAAATATTATTTGAGCTTTATAGATGATCATAGCAAGTATGTTTGGATCTATTTGCTGCGTCAAAAGTCTGATGTTTTCCAATGCTTCCATGACTTCCAAAACTTAGTAGAGAGGCAATTTAATCGTAAGATCCGTGCTGTCTAAACAAATTGGGGTGGTGAGTATCAATCCTTAAACCCTTTCTTTAAGCGTATGGGCATAGCACATCATGTCTCATGTCCTCATGCCCATCAACAAAATGGATCGGCTGAAAGAAAACATAGACACATTGTTGAGGTTAGTCTTACCCTATTAGCACACGCCTCTATGCCCTTGAAATTCTGGGATGAGGCTTTTCTCACCGCAGTATTTTTAATCAATCGCTTACCGTCTAAAGTAATTGATTATGATACTCCATTTGATTGACTCTATGGCAAGTCACCAGATTATTCTTTCCTTTGCACATTTGGGTGTGCATGCTAGCCTACTCTTAGACCATATAACTCTAGGAAACTTGAGTTCCAATCCAAGCAATGTGTCTTCCTGGGTTATAGCAATTTGCATAAGGGTTTCAAAATGTCTTGAACCTTCAACCGGGCGTGTCTATGTGTCTAGGGATGTTATCTTTGATGAACAAGTTTTCCCTTTCTCCAAACTCCACCCAAACGCTGGCGCCCAACTCCGAGCTGAGTTACAACTCCTACCCGACATCCTTTTGAATCCATCTTCTAGCTATGGGGGTGCACAAATGCCTGATCAATGCTTGGTTTCTCCTGTGTCTACTTATACTCCATCGAGTTCTACTCGAGATTTGATGAATGCAGAAGAAAATTTGGAGCAAAATGGTGCTGATTTGGGCTTCAATCGCCTTCCCTACGCGTGCGCCCCGTCGGGAGACCGTTCTGGTGATTCTCCTGCCACCCGAATCGAATCCACCTCGGGATCGGTGGCTGATTTTGCCTGCGACGGCAGCTGACGAGGTCGAGCTGTCACCTGGTGGATCCTCTGCGCCAACGCCTCCGTCGTCTCCGTCTCCTACACACCGTGTGGCCGCACAGTCAGATCCGGTCGTCGGGGGACAGCCGCAGCAGCCTGTGGGATCTGGTGTGGCTGAGCAGGGATCTAGTGTGGCTGCTGACTACGGAGCTATTCCTGCTGCATCGGTGTCTACTTCAGCTGCTTCGGGTGAATTACCTGGGGCACGGCCGGTTACTCGACTTCAGCGTGGTATCAGGAAACCAAAAATATACACTGATGGGACTGTTCGTTGGGCAATGCTTGCCAACACTGAGGAACCGACTGCTGTAGCTGATGCTTTACAAGATAAAAATTGGTCACTTGCCATGGATGAAGAGTACCAGGCCCTTTGTGAGAATGGTACATGGCGTTTGGTTCCACCTCCTAAAGGCAAAAACGTCATCGACTGCAAATGGGTTTATAAGTTGAAAAGAAGAGCTGATGGCAAGATTGAGAGGTATAAAGCACGGTTAGTTGCCAAAGGCTTCAAACAACGTTATGGTGTGGATTATGAGGACACCTTTAGTCCTGTTGTCAAGGCAGGGACCATTCGGTTGGTGCTTTCCATTGCTATGGCTCGAGGTTGGCATCTCAGGCAATTGGATGTTAAGAACGCGTTCCTTCATGGTGTGTTACAAGAAGAGGTTTATATGCATCAACCGCCTGGGTATGTTGACTCCAGATATCCAGGGTATGTTTGCAGACTTGACAAGGCAATCTATGGGCTTAAACAGGCTCCGAGGTCCTGGTATGACGTCTGTGTAGCAAGCTTGAGGCTTTGGGTTTTATTCCTTCGAAGGCTGACACGTCTCTCTTCTACTACAATCGAGGCCGGCACACTTTGTTTGTTCTGGTGTACATGGCTGACATAATTGTTGCTAGTTCCTCTCAAGCTGCTACAGATGCTCTCTTGCTTGATCTTCAGAAGGATTTTGCGCTCAAAGACCTGGGAGATTTACACTATTTCTTGGGTCTCGAAGTCAAGAGGGGGAAAGGATAGTTTGCTTCTTACCCAAGAGCGGTATGCACAGATGTATTGAAGCGTTCTGGGGTGGATAAATGCAAGCCCGTGGATACACCCTTACCAGCTTCAAAACGCTTGAGTATAGAAGATGGAGATAAGCTTGGACCTGAAGATGCTACAAGATATCGGAGTATATGGTAGGAGCTTTGCAGTACTTAACTCTTACAAGGCCAGATATCTCTTTTTCTGTAAACAAGGTTTGCCAATTCTTGCATTCTCCTACCACCGTACATTGGAGCGCTGTGAAACGGATCCTGAGATACATACAGGGTACCATCAAGTTTGGCCTTAGAATTAATAAGTCAGACTCTATGTTGGTAAGTGCATTCTCAGATGCGGATTGGGCTGGCTGTGTCGATGATCGGAGATCAACGGGTGGATTTGCTGTGTTTCTTGGAAGCAATCTGATCTCATGGACAGCTCGAAAACACCCAAACTGTCTCTCGGTCAAGTACGGAAGCTGAATATAAAGCACTTGCCAATGCAACAGCTGAAATGCTTTGGGTTCAGAAACTGTTAACTGAACTTGGGGTTCGTCATCCTCACAAAGCTCGGTTATGGTGTGACAATCTTGGAGCAACTTATTTCTCTGCTAATCCGGTTTTTCATGCCAGGACAAAACATATAGAGATCGATTTTCATTTTGTTCGAGAACGGATAGCACAGAAGTTGTTGGAAATTCGGTTCATTGCAACTGGAAATTAGTTAGCAGATGGGTTTACCAAAGCCTTACCGGTTGTCAAATTGAGAAAATTCAGAAGCAATCTCAACCTTCAGAGTGGCTGAGATTGAGGGAGGGTGTTAGATGATAGATATTCTTGTTATACGGTTCCGTGTGTAATCCTCTAGATGATAGGTTGTTGTACTCGGTAGTTTGTTACTTTGTAGATGAATCTAATCTGTTTTATCAACTTGATGTACAAGCCACGGTGGGGGGCTCTTCCCACTATATATAACACGGAACCGTGAACCCCAAAGGGGTATCACGTTAACCCCATTTTTACACCCCTGACTGCTGCATCATGCATGCATATATAATTGCCTACTTTATTTAGAGAGGTCGAGTAGCTCAAATTGAGACGGAGAGATATAATCGTCGGCGTACGTGACAAGGCTGCTGATCGAGATAAGACAGAAAACCCGGTTTGAACAGAATGCATCTCGATCTCATCTTTCTTTTGGTTTTTTCTTTCTTCTTTTTGGCTGACCAGGATCAGATGATATCTTATATTTTTATGGCGGGATGACTTATTAGCTTGTGCTTGCTCTTTCATATTTCAGCTCGCGACGTACACTCGACATGACATATTTTGATTTGATATCATCCTGATCGATGCTCAGCATCCATAAATTATGGAGATACTATATGCCTTGGAGCGCGATGACTTGAGCCTTCAGATAACATTCATTATAACATCAGCCGGGGATAGTAGCCAATTAGCTTTTCCCATAATGAGGATACGGGGATACTTAGCAGCTGCGCGCGGCCGGATGACATACGAGCATGATTCACGTGCACCTAGCATGTGCGATGTGGACATTCATTCATGGCATAATCACTGGTGGTTGGGGTCGTCAGATATACGCCGTACTATTTAAGATCAACCACTATCATTTTCATGTTATGTGGTTTATGTTGGCCCACTGACACCAATTTCATTTTTCAAGCAATTTGGTTTACATTGACACCATTATCTTTTTTTTTTTACTAACGGAGCAATCACTCCATCTTAGCAAGCATCAATGTGAAACTTGGCACCACTTTATTCTTTGACTCGTTCAGAAAAGATCAAAAAAACATTCCATAATGTCATCAATGTTTTACAGGTGTAAGTAATTGTAGTTTATTACTTGTGGGGACTAATTGTTGCATCCAATTGTTTTTATAGCGGAACTGATTCTTTCTTCAAACACATCCATTAAAACAAGTTCTTGATGTGCCAGGTTCTCCGTGAGAGGGGCTCATTTTATGATGTAATTGCCACACATCCCAAGTTTGAGGCCTTTTGCGCTACAGCCGACCAACCTTTCAAATCATAGTTGTGATAAAGTACAACGATAAGTACTAGTTTAATGTAAATTAAAGTATGCTACAAATACTTTGTGAATCAGGTTTGTATTAGTTAATAACTAGTTCACTAGTATATATGACGTTAATTTGAATCAACTTCAATATAATAGGCTCTACAATTCAGTGGGAAACGGGCGATTTCAGATAAGGCAAGAAATTTCAGAAAATTAAATCTGACTTTCAGGGGCGGTTCAGGACCACACTTATAAATAAATGTTTATGGGTGGTTTAGAAGTGGTTGCATTGCCACAGCCGTCCTCGTAAAACAGTTTGCTTACCGAAACCACCCCCCCTGAAAATAGATTTTTTTAAAGGCGGATAACACCCATAGAAATACTTCCACGATAGTTAGATCTCTAAAACTTCAAACGTCGTATCTTTATGATCAATGGCATAATCGCGGTTTTTTAAACCAGCTTTGAAGACATTTGACCATCTGTAAGATCCTTTTCTGTACCAATGAAATCAACTACTGGCGGTTATTTAGAAAGACTCAGGCTGAGACTAGAGAAAAATCATCGGCGTGCTAAAAGGCTGCCGATTGATCGATAAGACAGAAAAACGCTAGTATTTCATATTGATTGATTGGCTCCAAAAGCTGATTGTTTTTCACGGTACCCAGTACTGGTTTACACTGCGTTTAACTGAAATAGAGCACCAAACATCAGTGATTTCTGTCTCGAAAACCCGGTTTGAACAAGACTGCATCTCGATCTCATCTTTCTTTGTTTTTTCTTTCTTCTTTTTGGCCAGAGGACCAGATTATTGTGCTCGATCGTTGACTCATATTTCAGCTGGCGACGTCTTGACATGACAACTGATTTGATGATGCTCCTTTGTTCATCCTGATGGAGGCGACCATCCATTAACTATGGAGATACGATGCCTTGGAGCGATGACCTGAGCCTTTAGATAACATTCATTATTACATTTGGAGGCCTAGTAGCCAATTAGTTTTTCCCATAATGAAGATACGGCGATACTTAACTGCTGCGCGTGGCCGTGTCACACATGCACGTGCACCTAGCATGCATGGTTTGTTGATTGGTCAAAATCATATCCTTGTTGGCGTAATCACTGGTGGTTGGGGTGTCAGCTGATAGATGCAGGAGATCAGGTGGGAAACGCTCTTTCAGCTGGGAGCAGTTGAAGACGACTGACAGCTGGTGACCTCGCCTGGGAGATCGTGGGCGACGTTGTCGTGCGCGTTGAGTGCCAATGGTTGTTTCTTGTTTTCGGCTTGAATTAGCTAGTTAAGCTTGTGTTTAGACCTTTGTCAGAGTGCCTGTGTTATTGTAACCTCTACTACACTGTATTTGAACTATTGAGTTAAATAGCTCTGCCCTCTGAACGCGCTGCGGGTTTCAGCGTATTCATCGTTCTGTTAAAAGACACTGTTCTTGATCTGGTTACGATTAGCCACTGTGATATTTGGTGTTTGCACGTCGCCTGCCGAATTGTGTAGCTGGTTGTGATGATTTGAAGACCTTCCCAATGTGATATATTGAGGTAGAACCAGGTCTATTTGAAAGCATATCAAGTAAGCTTTCCATCAAGTGCTCATTGACCTCAATCGCACTCTGGATGGATGAGTTTTGGCCTTTTCAATGAAGCACTGTCGGGCCGTCGACGAACCGAATATTGGACTTTGATGATCTTACATTTTAAGACACATGTGTTGCTCCAAACAAATAATAACACGTACACGTGGAACCAAGTGAGTACCAAAAATCACCATATACATATAGGAACAATTTCACCTTTTGATTAATGATCATATCTGAAGGTGTCATGTCCTTATCACTAAGGGTCAACAGAGCTCAACAATACTCAGTGCAAATACAAGCAGCAAAAACATGAATGAAGGTTTTCTAGCCTAGCATGTATGGCTGTGGTAGGAATTTCAAAAGTTCTGTCGAAACTCATCATGTAGCATTTTAAGATTTTCAAAAGATAAATCTCGAGAACTCTAGTATCACTTACAACAATATAAACAGCAACTCAGACCTTCTCATATCATACCCGTCAATTGTCTAGATTTAGATCAAGCATATGCTACCCACGGGTTTCAAGTTCAGAATAAATCCTTACATCAAAACAATCTTATCCAAAACTCAGGAGAATTCAAGGCTGAAAACTAGTTACTTGAAAGGAATTACAACAGAGCAACTATTCATCATTTCCATTTAACTGAGATTATCTTGAGTGCACTTTATTTTATTCAATTCTTACAATCTGATTCAAGCAAATTAGACACACTAACTAGTACACAGTTACTAAAAAAACACAAAATAGAACAAATACTTAATTAGATAAAAGAGACAATGAAGATTTGTAGATGTTTGAAGTGTGCCTCCTCTAAGCTGACTCTTTACATAAGTGTGAACCTTTATGTGCTCACTTTTTTCTTTTGTTTGTTTATCTTATTATATATGTATTTAAAACGCAACTGTGAGCCTTTATGTGCTCATATTTTTTTTATCTAAGTAAGAATAAAAGAAAAACTAAGAGGATAAAGATACTTACCTAGATACATAGGGGTGCTTCTTCCCCAAGCTAGCTCTTTCGATGGGGGTTTATGTGTCCCTCAAAATAGAGTTCTTCTTATGATATTTATCGATCAAATACTTCAGGTTGTTTTGAAGACGAGGTACTTGAATCTAGCTAATTTTGACCCTTCTGTTTCATGCAGCATAAGGCGTATTTGCCTTTCTGTGCAATTAACCAAAAGGATATTCAAGAAGTTCTTGATGCGAGAGGTTCTCCGCAAGAGTGGCTTTTATACTATGATCGTAATTCGGAGTATTCCACACATGCCAAGTTTGAGGCTCTTTGCATGCGCTGCAGCCAATCAACCTATCAAATCATTGTTGTGATGAAGTGCCATGTTACTTACTAGTTTTAATGTAAATTATGATGCTACAAATACTTTGTGAAAAAGGTTTGTATTAGTTAACTAGTTCACTAGTATATGTATGAAAGTTAACTTGAATCAATTCCAGTAGGCTTTGAAATTCAGTAGGAAACTTGCGATTCCAAATATGGCGGGAAATTTCAAAAATTTAAATATGATTTTCATGGACAGTTAAGGATGTTATCCTAAACGCTAAGCGGTAAACAGTTGGTCACCTACTGGTTAGCCCATTATTTGGGCAAAACGGCTCTTTAAACGGTCAAAAACAACCGATTAAATAGAAACGTTCTACCGTTGTGTAGCATTTAAATGTGTGTAAACGGGCTAAAAACGAGCATTTAGGCGAACAGTAATAAGGATCACCCTTATAAATAAATTTTTAGGGGTGTTTTCAATAAGCCATTGGCCCCAGAAAGTGTGTTTTTTAGAATCGGTTGCAGTGTGTTTTTAAGAATTGGTTGTGTTGCCACGGTCGTCCTTGAAAAACAGTTTGAAGGATGGTTGGAGTGCAGCAACATCCACTGAAAACAAGTTTGCAGGGGTGGTTCGGTTATTGAAACCACCCCTGAAAATAGATTTTTAGGAGTGGTTCTCCTATTGCAACCACCCCGTGAAAATACCATCTTTAGGAGCGGATATCCTAATGGAACCGACATTAAAAATGCTTTCCAGGGATAGTTATGCCCGACACTACAAATATCCTATCTTTACAAGCGCTAGCATAGTCACGGTTTTTTAACCGGCTTTGAAGACTTTTTTACGTCTGTATAGAATACCAGTGAAATCAGCTAATAAGCAGAGATATTGCTGCTATGTTCCCTCTACAAAATAAACAGTTCTACCATATATATACAGTATATATACATACGTGCTAGAATAACTATTCTGACACTTATTTAGAGAGACTCAGGCTGAGACGGAGAGATAATCGTCGGTGTGCTAAGGCTGCTGAGAGATCAGAGAGAAAACCCTGGTTTGAACAAGACTGCATCTCGATCTCATCTTTGTTTGTTTGTTCTTTCTCTGATCTTTTCGGCGAGAGGATCAGATGAGATCTTATATTTTTATGGTAGAATGACTTCCATTAATTATGGAGATACGATGGTTTGGAGCGATGACCAGGAGCCTTCAGATAACGTTATTTATTACATCACGAGGGCTAATAGCCAATTAGTTTTTCCCATAACGAGGATACAGCACCTGCACATGCCCGCGACACATGCATGAATACTGTATATATTGTCGGTTGGGTCAAAATAATGAGGATACAAGGGATACTTAATTAGCCAATTGGCATACGGAGCGGTCATGCATGGTTTGTTGGTTGGATCACATCTTGTTGGCGTAATCAGTGGTGGTTGGGGCTGTCAGCTGATGGAGGAGATCAGGTGGGACTCGCTGTTTCAATTGGGAGCAGACGACTGACAGCTGGTGTCCGCTCCTGGGAGAGGGGCGATGTCGTGCGCGTTGAGTGCTGATGGTTGCATTTCGGTGTAGGCATCGAGTTTCAGGGCGTGCGTTAGCTAGTTATAAGCTTGTGCTTAGACCCTTGTCAGAGTGCATGTGTTATT
The DNA here is from genome assembly GCA_038087645.1 of Saccharum hybrid cultivar R570. NCBI lineage: Eukaryota > Viridiplantae > Streptophyta > Magnoliopsida > Poales > Poaceae > Saccharum > Saccharum hybrid cultivar. Next base: position 2,126,519 of record JAQSUU010000606.1, on the reverse strand, counting down.
GTAACCTCTACTACACAGTATATTTGTGCTATTGAGTAAACTAGCTCTGCCCACTGAACGATGCAGTTTCAGCGTTTTCATTGTTGTCTTCACTGTGTTCTTGATCTGGTTAGGATTAGCCACTGCGATATTTGGTGTTTGCAGTTGACTTGTGACTAACAATCTTTGCACGTAGCCTGCTGGGAATTGTGTAGCTGGCTGCGGGCATGCTGATCGATTTGCGTGAGTCTGTTTCTTTTAAGGGACAGGATATGTACTGAATGCATATATACGACAACATGGAACACTGCACAGTACCTTTACGTGTATTTCTATTTTATTTTCTTTTTTCTTGATAACAAGATGCAGGAGGAAGTGCTAGTCATACATCCCAACTTCCCAAGTATTGCTACTAGGGCCTGTATTGATGGACTTTGGCTAAAAATTAGCGAGCTAAAGTTTAGTCTACCTATTAGCTGAGTGGTGTTTAGATCCTAACTAATAATTAACTAGGAGTCAGCCGCCCCTACAAATCGAACAGTAGGTGGAGCTGTAGAGTGAACCGCCTCTATTATTGGATTTGTAGAGGTGGCTAGTCTAGTGAGACACGCGCAGACCCAATGTACCGCCTCTACTCATAAAACCAGACGTTGCTACAAAGATTTTTCTGTAGTAGTGCGTCTTTGATGACCCGCATCACTTGTGATAGGGTATTGTTGGTATTTTTATGTCTATTGGACAATTCCGCAAATTGCACAGAATATACCACTGTAGGACTTCACCCCGGAGTATTCCAAGGTGTCATTACTTATTTTTATTCCAAGGAAAAGCCGTAGCTATGAATTATAATAAAAGAGAGATCCTTATAATTACCACAACTTATTGTCAACTAGCTAGTGTAAGTCGGGTAATCGAAATATTTTTTTTTTCGCGACCCGGACTTCACCGGTTTTTCATTAAGAGGAGAAAACACAGTATGATAGGAAGGTAACTAATAAAGTCTAGATAGGTAATAAGAAAAGTATTCCTATGATTCAAACTCTATTTCAATGATCTTAACTTGAGTACACAATTGAGACATATGGATTGATACTTTACAACATGTATGCTAGACGATAAGTTTCACATTAGAGTTTTTACAATATTTTTCAGAAAAAGAATACTTAATGTTCCTCATATGCAAGGGCGGATCTACAGGGGGGGCTGGGGGGGGCTCCAGCCCCCCCTACAGCTGCTGCACCAATGGAGAAATAGAGAGGGTGAGGGAGAAGAAGAGGTGGAGGGAAGAAGAAAAATGGTGGAGAAAGAGGAAGAAGAAGAAACCAGCCCCCCCTTCACTCTTAGTCTAGATCCGCCACTGCTCATATGGTAATTTTTAGTGTTCATTAAACAACAACAAAACCAGGATAAGACTAATGCATAAGAGTAAGAATAAGTGTATCAAACACCATAAAGAGGGCCATGGCCTTCAATTCGATATACACGTCACTCATGCAACTTTACAAAAAAAAAAACTGAATTTTGTCATATAGCGAGAGGAAAGGTGACCCCAGGCCATACAGATATGTTCGTCGATTTTTAACCTTACACAAAACTACACGGTATTGCTACACTTTCCAACAATCTTGCTTACAAATATTTTTACCAAATTGTATCCATTAAATATTTCCTCAGGCACCCTACGTTCACTTGAAGTTGTCTCTCGGTTCCCACAGCAACGCATAAGGTTTTTCTATACATAGTATAGTACTAGTATCTTCCATTATTCTCTTGTCCACCGCGCTATAGAATATAATATACACCGGGTACCTAGCTATGCAGTATAGTGGAGACGAGATGGGAGAGGCAGAGCAAAGCATTTTGTCGCTCCTATCTGTATAAATTAGCACCAAGCACACTTGGTACGTAGCCAAGCATCATAGCTCCATCAAGGCAAGGCAAAGCAAAGCACAAATGGAGGCACAAATGGAGTTGACGTGGCTTCTTCTCCCGGTCGCGACGTGCCTCCTCCTCATACCTCTTGTTTTCGTCCTCTCCCGTGCCAGCAATCATCGCCGCCTGCTGCCACCAGGGCCGACGGCCATACCCATTCTCGGGACCCTGGAATGGCTGACGATCACCAGCGGCACGGAATACCTGCGCATCCTGCGACGCCTGCACTCGCACCATGGCCCGCTGCTGGTGCACCGCTTCGGTTCCTACCGGGAAGTGACCGTGGCGGACCGCCGTCTCGCGCACGCCGCACTGGTAGATGGTGGCGCCGCTGTGGCCGATCGGCCAGCGGAGATGGCGCCCCACGACCGGCTCGGACCTTTCACGGCCTTCACCATAAATGCGCAGAGCTACGGCCCGCGGTGGGGGATGCTGCGCCGCAACTTGGCATCGGAGGTCGCGAACCCGGCTCGCATCCGGCAGTTGGCGCAGTCGCGTGAGCGGGCCGTCTCCGAGCTCATCGGAAAGCTCCGGCGCGAGCAGCAAGGCCGTGCACCGGGCGCCGCCGTCGGCGTCCGGGACGCGTTCCAGCACGCCATGTACAGCCTCGCCATCACCATGTGCTTCGGCGAGGTCGTGGAGGACTCCGCGGTGCGCCGCGTCACCGCCGCAATGCGCGACTTCATTCTCTACACCGCAACGCAGTTTGATGTCTTCTTGTACCTCCCTGCCGTCACGACGCGCCTCTTCCGTGGCCGTCTGCAGGCCTTGGAGGACAAGCGCCAAAAGGCCCATAGTTATTTCCTGCCAATGATCAGCGCGCGAAGGCAGAGCAAGCAGCAGCAGCTCCTCGGCCATCAGCCTTGTACCACGTCGCCGCGCTCCTATCTTGACTCCTTGCTCGACATAGTCAGGCTCGACGAAGACGGCGGCGGCTCTCTCACCGACGACGAGATAGCAGCTCTGTGCTCCGAGCTCATCACCGCTGCCACGGACTTGCCCGTGACAGCTCTTGAGTGGACCATGGCAGAGATAGTGAAGAACCCGGGCATCCAGGAGAAGCTCTACCAGGAGATCAAAGCCACCACCGCTACGAGTAGTAGTGGTTCCAGTTCAAACAGCATGCACATGGTGTCGGAGGAGGACTTGCCCAAGATGCCTTATCTGAAAGCAGTGGTGCTCGAGGGTCTCCGGCGCCACCCGCCAGGGCACATATTGGTGCCACATGCCGCCAGGGAGGACGTGGAGCTCGGTGGCTACGTGATTCCCAAGGGCACAGCAGTGAACTTCATGGTGTATGACTTGGGCATGGACGAGAGGACATGGGACCGTCCAACAGTGTTCATGCCGGAGAGGTTCCTACCTGGTGGAGACGGCGAGGCGCTGGACATCACCGGTACCAAGGAGATCAAGATGATACCTTTTGGGGCCGGCAGAAGGCTGTGCCCGGGCCTCAACATTGCCCTGCTGCACCTCGAGTACTTCGTGGCAAACCTGGTAGCTGCGTTCGACTGGCAGGAGTGCCAAGGGAAGGACGTCGTTGACGTCACATCCGAGGAGGGTCAGTTCTCCATCGTCATGGGGAAGCCGCTCCGGGCGCACCTTGCATCAAGACTGTCCGCGTGATGCTGGATGTTTCTTCCTCGTCTTCTCGCTGCGCGCTTATTGTTACAAGTTTTACTTTATAAGTCATGTAATAATAAAGTCTTCTGTAATCCCGTCGAAACTTTGTAGCAGTGTCACTGTTACTTTTTCTGGGCGTAGAATCGCGGGTGGCAGGTGAATGCATTCCGTGACCGCCAAGGGTTTGTCCCCACCACGACGTCACGTGCTGCGCGTCCTACGTGGAGCCGGTCGTGGTGGCAGGGGTGTTCAGGCTTCAAGCCCATGTATCCATCTATATATCATCGTAATGGAAAAACTGCGGAAAAAGCTGCGGCATTTGGCAGCGCCAACGTGTGTCTCTCCTCCGGCTCTACATATTTAGCTTCTCTCCCTAACTCCGAGGACTCTAGATTCTAAGATGTGGTAGTAGAATAGTTCTACTTAATCTCCAATAGTTTCCTAAATTTTACTTGGCAAATCTTGTATTTTGTCAACTTCCAAAAAGATATGCTAAGTAAAAAAAGATCTCATCTCCAACAGTTTGGCATAATTCACTAGCCAAACTCAGATCTAACTTACATCAGGAACCCTGAGACAGAAATAAAATTATGTTTATGCCCTTCCACCTCTTGAAAACTTACATCAGGAACCCTGAGACAGAAACAAAAATGTGCTTATACCCTTCCACCTCTTCAGACATGAAGGAATTCGCGGCGGAATCGAGCGCGCATATATGCGCGCGCGGAGGCGATTTTTTCCAACTTGGGATAGATAGCAATCTGAGATGGGGAACTGTTAGAGAAGGTTTTTTCTGTTTTTGCCAAAAAAAATAAGAATGGCAACCTGGGATGGGGAATTATTGGAGATGCTCTTAGAACTTAGGAGGAGAAGCTTCCTCGAAGTTCTGCTATAATATTGTATCGGCCCTTTGTAACACTCAAAAATTTATCTTCTCTAATTACTGAATTACTTATCCAGTACATACCTTAGTGTTTTAGCTAAAGCATGGTTAGTATATGGTGGTTTACACCTTGACACTACCGGAAACTGGGCCTTTGCTGAGTGCCAAATATCGCGCACTCGGCAAAGGCCATCTTTGCCGAGTGCGGCACTCGGCAATGACAGGCACTCGGCAAAGAGGTCTTTGCCGAGTGCCAAACACTCGGCAAAGTCTAGCACTCGGCAAAGCCTGTCACTCGGCAAAGCCCTTCTTTACCGAGTGCCAGACACTCGGCAAAGCATGGCTGTGACACCCTAAAAATCTCACTTTGACCAATAGAATTAAATTGATTTAATTCATGCATTATGTGAGCATTGGAATCTAGGGAAAATAACAATTTTCTTTAAAAATAAAATTAATCATAAGGCTAGAGACATGTTTTGCATTCATGCTGGTGCATTTTTATTTTTGTGATCTGTGGTTTTGACCAAAATTCAAAAAGGGGTTCAAAACCCCTTTCAAAATTGATTGGAAATGTCTATTTGGAAAAAAGGTTAAATGGCAAAACTTCTATTCCTTTCTCTTATTGACTTTCGGCCTGTTGGCCTTTTCCCTCAGCCGAGCCGGACTGCTCGTTTTTCTCTCCCCGCAGGGCCGTCACCCTTCCTCCCCTTTTCTCTCTTGGGCCGGCCTGGTTCAGCCAAGCCCAGCAGCAGCCGCTGCGGCTCTGATCTCTCTTCTCTCGCTGACGGATGGGACCCGCCCCGTCGTCTCCTTCCTTCCGCCAAAGCCAGCAATGGTGCCGCAGTTCACCCCTCCGCAACCGCCGCGCCCGAGCGCCACGGCCTCGGGGGCTTATCCCAAGTACGGCCGCGCCTATTTAAAGCCCCAGCAGCCGCCACCACCACCCAGTCCACACACATCGTCGCCCCACCGAGCTCCGCCGCCGCCACAACCCTAATCCACGCGGGAGAATTGGGCGCCGCCACTCTGTCGTTTCTCCGGCCAATTCGACCCTCCTCCGATGCTCGTCTCACCGTAAGGAACCCCCAGGGGTATTCTTTTCGATTTTTCCCTCATCCGTTCGCTCACCCATCCTCGCCGGACCTCGCAGGGAGCCGCCGTCCGCCATTCTCCGTCGTGCGCCACCTTGATCCCGACCTAGCCAACGTCTTCACCCGTGGTGAGCTCGCCGGCCTCTCCACTCTCTCCCGGTCCTCTCGGCGCGTTGCTTCGTGCTCTGTAGCGCCGGAACGAGTGCGCCGGCGAAGTTCCGGCATGGCGCCGCCATGCGCCGCCGCGTGGCCCCTGTTTCCAGCCGCCGGCGTTTTCTCAGATCTAATCTCAGTCACCCAAATCAAATCCAACGGCCGATAGTGGTTGATACCCCTTCGTTGCAACTTTTGCAAAAGAAACCCCGGGTTTTTAAATATAGAACCCGCAGTCCACCTCCGATTTCAATATCCGAATTCTTTTATTTATTTTAAATCAGTTACTGTTTATGGTATTTACAGTTTTGCCATCCATTCAAATTCAAACTTGTTTTCTTTATATTTCACTCGTTTTAGCTCTGATTTGAACCGTTCAAATTGCGTTAGGTTCGTAATTGAATAATCTACATGTGTTATGACACTGTTAGATAGTTTTGCAACCTTTTAATTCCATGGTTAAGTTTAATTAATCATATAGGTATAGGAAACCTTGTTTTAATCATAACTCTCACGTTTTAGATCCGTTTGACATGATTTTCGTACCTGCGTGATCGTAGTGTAACGTTGTTTTGTTTATAAAAGTTTTCTTACTGTTTTCATGTGTATGGTGCACTGTTCTAATACTAGGATTGTTTGCCTTGCATGTATGTTTTGGAATGCGTGTTGTATGTTGTTCGGGTACAGACGGTGAGGTTTTCGTTGGTGATCCGGATTTCTTTGGCGGTCTGCAAGGTCCCCAGGATTCAACCAAGGCAAGTATAGCATGGGTTTTCCTTGATGTCCTATTCACTTGTAATATTTAATCATACTGCATGTGTCTAATTGGATTAACCGTAATTAAGGAGTTCCTAGCCTTGTTACCTTGTTACCTTGATACCTACGGGAATGTTTGCATATGGGTAGCATCTGCTAGCGCTTTAACATAATAAGATGTGGCTAATGACTTATGAAACTATTGGTAAAAGTGGTTCTTAGCAACTAAACTTAGGGCGAGGAAGCTTGGATGCTTCTGGCCCTCCCTAAGGACTTATCTGTCGGCAAAAGCTGGGACATACAGTACAACCGTGAGAACTATATAGCTCTGGCTTTAACTCAGTACGGGGCTCTCATCTAGCTTGGTAATGGTTACTCGAAAGGGCGCTAGTGGGGTGTGTCACGGGTCGGTGTGGTGTGGTCCCTGTTCTTAAGTGTATAGCCTGCGGGGAATGTGCCTTTTGAAAGGGAGGCCCTACATTCGCAGGGCACAGAATCCATGCGGTCCTATCTTGTTAGATGAACTCCCGAATGGTTTCATAGTGAACCCTGCTGGCCTTCCTCGGAAGAGGGTCAAGAGGTTTGCAACCTCGTATCAAAGGGTAATTCACGACTCACGGTGAAAGTGTACACCTCTACACAGAGTTAATAAACTGTCATGATAGCCGTGCTCATGGACACGAGCGGCCCGGAAAACTCACAGAATAGTTTATGAATTTCTTATGATGATGTTTATGATTTAATTATGATGAAGCTTATGGTATTATGATTACTCCATGTTCTCTTTTATGCCACTGTGGTTTAATCGGGGCTTAAGCAAAAACTTGTAGTAAACTATTGATAAAAGATGTGACTCACTAAAAATGCTAATCGCGTTAAGCCAGTGTCTAACCTTTTGAGCTTCATAAATCCTATGTTATACTTGTTAAGTACGAGATGTACTTATGCTTGCCTACTTTATTGTTTTGGATGAAAATCCCGGATGGGTAACATATTTCGACTTTGATGATTTCTCGGATGGCTTCTAGACTTGAGGTCCCCCAGTCGACGTCCCTGTGGCTTGGAGTTTGCTACGAGAGAGTTTATTTTACTTCCGCTATGTTTATGTAATAATACTATCGTGATGTAATAAGCACAGTGATGGTACTTTTTGAAATTTGTCGGCTTATGTGTGTGAGTGATCTCTGGGCACACATAAGATTTATGCATCCCATTTTATCCATAAAATCGGGTGTGACAATGGCACTCGGCAAAGGTTGGCCGAGGCCTGATAGGACCTGACGCCATCGGCTTTGCCGAGTGCCAGGCGTCTGGCACTCGGCAAAGAAACAACTTTGCCGAGTGCCAAACCCGGCACTCGGTAAATTAATTTTTTTTGGTTTTTTTTACTCCAAATTTTTTTTGTAGCTTCTCCTTTGTGCAGCCACAGTCCTTTGGTTCGAACCCGACTCCTGACGGTGGCCCTTCTCCACAGACCGGGTGGCCTGGCCCTTTTCCACAGTCCGGGTGGCCAAGTGGCCATCTTCCACCGACACAAGGGTGGCCAGGTCCATATCTCGGGGGCAAGGTGGCGCTTCGAGCTCCGGGTGGGGAGGGTCGCACTAGGTACCGTTTCTTTGTTTCATTGCATGTTGCATGGACTTATGGACTTAGCCTTATGTCGGACTAGTATGTGATGGATTATGATGGATATTGTGATGGTTGTGCTGGATTATGGACATCGGATTTGTATGTGATGTATTGTGGATGGTGGATGTGGATTATGATGTGTATGTTACTTTATGGATGATGGAGGTGATATATCATGTCCTGTGTGTGATATAAATGATATATATGTGATATCTTTTGTATGTGCTGATGGAAAGCGAAAAACAAAAAAATAGCAAATTTGGGCCATTTGCCGAGTGTCAGCACTCGGCAAAGACCTCTTTGCCGAGTGCAAAGCTGGCAAATCTGGGTGGCTGAGGCCCAGTTTCCCAGCTCATTGCACTCGGCAAAGATTATTTTTAAAAAAATAAATGTTTTTCTTTGCCGAGTTTCGGCACTCGGCAAAGATTTTTTTTAAAAAAAATTCTTTGCCGAGTGCCGGCACTCGGCAAAGAAATTACAGATAAAATTAAACATTTTCTTTGCCGAGTGCCGCTGACGTCGGCACTCGGCAAAGAGGCCGTCAGACTTGACGGTCAAAATATTTTGCCGAGTGCGGATTTGGCACTCGGCAAAGGCTTTGCCGAGTGCCGATATTTGGCACTCAGCAAAGACCTCTTTGCCGACTACTTCTTTGCCGAGTGGTCTTTACCGAGTGCGACACTCGTCAAAGCCTTTGCCGAGTGCTTTATCGCCTTTGCCGAGTGCGTCAGGCACTCGGCAAAGCGCCGGGATCCAGTAGTGTGATATGGGATCTCCGGTCGGCCTATTACTATAGAAATGGGCTTTGTGGAACCGGTCGTGGTGGCATCCAACCCTACATAGAGTTGTGGTATCCCCGAAGGTGATAGTCCGACCATGCCTTTGTAGTCCAAGTAGGGATTGGTGTTTCGTATAGCTTTTCACACAGCCTTCTCCCGATCACCCCTTCTCGAGGATCAGAAAGGAAATGTTGCTCCGAAGTGTCATGGTGTGATCGTTGTGTCTGATCTTGCTCAGTTAATCCTTTGTCAGCTCTAGATGGAACCACAGTAATCAAAAAGTATAAAGGAATCTTTGACCTCTTTCGTTGTTTTCCCAGCTTAGTTGTCAGTTCTTTTAGGTGGGGGGGGGGGGGGGGGGGGGGGGTTCTACCACATACCCGTGCGTGTTAGCACAAGCTGACACATGTGTGTTGGCTGGTGAAAAAACACATGAATTGTAACCCAAGAAAAAACCATGTATTTTTTAATGGCTAGCACATGGTTGTTGGATACCTAAGAAACACACAGACTATAATAGAGGGAAAAAACATGTGATTTGTGAGGAAGTAACACACAAAATCCATCAGGCAAGACTATAATAGAGGAAAAAACATGTGATTTGTGAGGAAGTAACACACAAAATCCATCAGGCAAAGCAGGCCCTAGATTGTGGTGTTGAATTGTGTCCAATTTTGTTGTTCCTCTGTCCATGTAAGAAAGAATAAGAAAAAGGCCCAAAGTCCAAAAACTAATATGACATAAAAGCCCATTGTGGTTGCACAGCCCACAAACCCAAATTCTGCTGTTATTATACTTGGGAAACAAGATCTGTTCCCCTCTGCTCTGTGTGCAGATGAGATCTGTGCGTGGAGATCATATGCCAAAGTAGAGCACTGCTTTGGGTATAGACGATCCAAAGGGGAAATAGAAATGCCTTGCATAAATGCTGCAAACTACTGAAAGAATTGTGTTTGGTTTCCCAAACCAAAATTTAGCCTCTATCATATCGAATGTTTGGACACATGCAAATCTAATTAGTCTTTCATTTGACAATGTGGTGTGGTAATGATAGATTAATTATACTTAATTAACTGGTATCGCGGAGGACTGATCGAATCTGTAATTTTTTTATTAGTATCTGAGCACCATATGCGACACCCCATGTAACATCTGATGTGACACCTCCTAAACTTTAGTCATGCATCCAAATAACCTAGACACTGCAAACTGATGACCTAAATAAAAATCTTGGAGACAAACCCTGTGGCTCTAAATTATAAATTCAAGTATATTAAACAAATGTACAGGAAATGGTGGCCTAGCAAGATGTAGCATGCAAAAAGGACCATGCCATAACGTTGCTATAGTACTACTACTACCTCTGCTAACAAAATTCTATGTACATTTTAGTTGATGTATTTAAAGTTTAATCAAATATATAGATAAAATATTAATAAGTGTAGTAGTAATAATATATATCTCATAACAAATTTAATGACATTTATTTTATAATATAAATATTTTTTATTTATAGTTAGTTACATTTAAAATATTTTTATTTAAAATTTGTATTAGAATTATATATTCTTCTATGAACAGAGGGAGTATTATAAATAATATGCACTAAGCCAGGTGAATTACCATTATCTCACATTACAACTTCCTATATCAACGGAGCGGGCCACCCATCTGCCCGTAGCGGGCTGGTCGCCTCGCCCAGCTCCTGTCACGAGATAGCAAAGAAATTGGCCCGCGGACCAAGCTGACATTACTTTTCACCAGACGGAGAATATCACGGCCGGCCCTCTGCTTTTCAGGCATCCACAACAGCAAGATGGAGAATATCACATTCAACCAAGAACAAATTCGCTAGAATTTCTGGAAGTTCTCTAAAACGCCAAAATGAAAACGGTGCAGGTGGTGGCCGGTTGAATAACTGGTTTGTTCAATTGGCCCTGCAACAAAGGCAAACGTCGAGCTCCATAAACCAGAAAACAGCATCCAGCATGTTGAAACAAAATAAAAATACACCTTGGGATTGAAAGGAACCCCTCTTGCTCCCTCTTCTTCCAATTAATTGGCGAAACAAAAAGTGTTCAGCACTGGTTCATATCATCCCTCTATCTACACACCTCAAACATGATGTTTGGGAGCCTCTCTGTATCTCTCGCGCTTACTCTTATTGTTCTTGCTGCAATTCTTTCGCTCTTTCCGACGGAAGAAGGGCAGGGGGCGGACGCCTCTGTAACAAAATGTTTGCCAGGACCTACTGCACAGGCGCAGCGGCAATTGTTGACGAGGACCGGCCGGGCCACACAGGCGGTAGCGCCTGCTTGCAGGGCGGCGACGGCGATGGCTTCTGGGCTTGAGCAGCCTCGAGTTCCGATGTCAACATGTCGAACATGACCTGGACGTCCTTGTAGCCGCAAGTCTGCACGTCCTCGTGGAGCTTCAGAATGCCACCACTGCCTGCACATGATCCATGGTGTCCAGGTGCAATCCACTCAGATGAATTGTGGTGATAGTGAAAAGGCACCATTCAAGGCTTCAAGCATTTCCTTAAAATCTCAGCATAATAGCATATTCATACATAAAAAAACAAATTACCAACGGAAAGAATACTAAGTTGCTATTGAGCCCAGACAAACTTCACTGTATAGGCCAAGCCTCAAATGCTCTGAAGACAGGGCCACTATTTGTATCTTTTGCTTTGGGCCCTTGGAATTGCCCTCCCCAAACTTCATTCATCAGACAGTTGCAGCCAAAGTTGCTATCTAGTCAAAATGTTAGTTTTTAATCTAAAAGATTAATAAATGAATTGGCCAGCTTAGTATTGTTTTAAGTAAAGGCTTTTCTTAACAAACAAAACAGGGCCCAATTAGTAGAGCAAGCCTTTGAGTTAAACTAAACAGGATGAGGCTTAGCTTTGGGTAACTAACTCAAGTAAGCGTCTGTATTCATTTCCATTGCAACTCGAAGTGTAACACCAAAAGAAAACATAAATGAACAAAGTAAGGTTGTATGAACTTTTAAATGAAATAGAAGGCTAGAAGGGGTAGCCCAAACTGATTAATGAAAAGACAAAAAAAAACATTACAAAGCAAGCTTAAGGGATAAAAAATGAAACAAGGAAAATGAACAAGGGTGGTATGTAATGGCATTTTTGGAATTTGGAGGGAACGAAAGGAAAAATATTCACATATTGACTTTATTATAAAATGTATATGTAAATGTAAATGTGAGTATGTACATGGCATTATGGAACAGGAACATTAGACCCATCCCAAACTGAAGAAAATGCGCTTCCTAGTTCCTATATAAAAAAACTGAAGAAAAAGAACCAGAAATTAAACAATCAATCCAATGGACGGCTGGGGACAAAAATAGTGACATCCTAAATAAAGAAGATGCAAAAGCTCATCAGTCCTCCAAAATGAATATGCACGTCATAAAAACTTAAAAAGGTTGGTGCGAGTCATAGCTCTTAAGAAACTTCCTGCAGATGAGTAATCATGCTCTAGTGCCATCCGCAGCTTCACTGCAGACGTAAGGTGTCCATTTGGACCGAGTAGCTTTTTCTCTGTGGTTCTGGTTCACTTGGCTCGCGATGTTGGTTTCCAGAGGATGGGTCCACCATCACTTTTGAATTTCTCATCTATGCTCGGGACAAAGAAAACATATATGGATTCTATACAAAATTATGGTAAACCTTCGAAGCTTTCAGTTACCTTTATAGCCCTATCCATATCCATGGCAGTAAAACGTACGTATCCTGTATCCAAGGCATATCATGGCAGTAAAACGTACGTACGTATCCTGTATCCAAGGCGCTCTCCATATCCATGGCAGTACGTATCCAAGGCACGAGATATGTAAAGCTTTCACGTGGCCCGATGGCAACATTCAACGCGAGACACTGCAGCAGCAGTGGCTTGGCCCACCTGTCTGTGGCGCTAAAGGTCAATGGCAGCAGGGCTTATGTCAAGGGGCCACCATGTGACCTGTGTGTGTGGGGGTACTGGGTACACCATCTCGTGGTGAGGCCACGCAACGCGGCGGCCATTCAAGTCGAGATCGTCCAGATTTCGTGCTGCTGCTAGTGCTAGGCAACAAGATCTGGGGACGGGGAGGGGGATGAATGCAGATACTCCCTCCGTCCCATGCAACATGCAATTCTCACGTTCCGAGAAATCCAACATCACTAACTTTAAAAAAATTATATAAAAATAAATACTAATACGTATGAGACAAAATAAGTTCCGTTAGATTGGTTATGAAATATATTTTCATAATAAATTTATTTGGAGACATAAATGTTAATATTTTTTTTATTATAAATTTGGTCAAAGTTGACGCAGTTTCATCGGGCACGCTTCCCATAATTGTATTATCTATGCCATGGGACGGAGGTAGTACAATGCAAGCGATTGCCGTGCCGTCCTCTGTTCCCCAGCAATTGCGAGTGCACAGTGCTTTGCAGGCCACTGTTACGGGCTTACGGCCTCCTGTACCCTTCACGAATCACTGTGATGCATCAAAGAGGTTTTTTTTTTGTCTCCCTTCGGTTGGTTTTGATATTGTGCAAATTGGAAACGTTATATTGGCCTACATCTCAGTTTGGTCGATTTTCAAGCAGAATATCATGGGTTCTACTGCTGACTGCTGAGACTCTCAGAGGGTTAAAGAATTTGAGTCAGGTCATTTACTTTACATTGAGAAGGAAAAAAAACAAATAAGGGTGAGTTTCAGTTAGTAATAAATCACCGGTAAGCGCAGCGCTAAAATAAAAGGTGGACTTAGTGGATCACATTTCATTTCAGATGGTGAATCACCAAGTGTAACCGCAACAGAGTTGTAAGAACTGAATCGCTAAAAACTCAACTCATAAAAAGGAAATTCGTAGAGACGAGCATATACATATAATACTCTAATTATCGGAGCATGCACGTATGTATTTGGAGATGAAACCCTCGTTCCTATGAAAGGAAGAACAGGGTTTAGAATCAGCGCCCCCAAACAGAAACAGAGCAAGCACACGATTCGATCGGCGAACTCGACCGAAATGACTCCTACGACGGCGGCGGGGGCCAGGAGGACGAGATGTCCCGTCGCTCGCTCCCAATCTAAACTCCAGCGGTTCCAATCCAAAGCTAATAAATGACGATCGCCTCAGTCTGATTCCGATCCTCCACGGAGCAGATCAACGAAACGGCCGACTGGCCGGGGTTAGGGAGGAAGAGGTGGGGGGCAGGGCAGTAACTGACCAGGCTTACGCGCGCGGAGCCGCTTGGCGACGGCGGCCCAGGCGCGGCGCGCGCGGGGCACCACCTTCCTCCGCCACCACGCCACCATTCGCGCCCGCCGACGACGCCCTCCAGGCTCCTCTGCTCTCTCCTGACGCGGCCGCGGTGCTCTGCGTCTGCGGGGTCTGTGCTGTGAAGAGGCGCGGCGCGGTTAGACGACAGGCAGGCAGCAGCACACAGGGCGGTTTTATCCGGTGGGTTTTCGTTGCGGTGGGCGGCGGTGTGTGGGCTGGGTTGGGTTGGGCCGCCGCGGGCTTTGGCGGTGTGGTCGCCTACTGGCCTTGCGTCCGGCCGGGTTTCCAGGTGCACGTGGTTGGCGCCAGCCTCGCCGCCGCGCCGACTCGTACACGCTGGCCTGGCCAGTGGGCACCTGGTTCCTCTCCTCCCAAAATATCTCAAGAGACTAGCGGATGAGCGATGTTTTTTTTTTTTTTTTTTTTTTTTTTTTTTTTTTTTTTTTTTTTGTTGCCTCACCCTTCGATTACAAGCTGTAGCATCTGAACTCAGGCACTAACTCACACCACACGCACACACTCACACCCCTAGTGCGAAAGCTAGACCTACAACTTATATCTAAGGCTAGAAGTACACGGCTGGTAGATATGACAGTGGTACCACATCCGTGCGAGGCAACGAAATTTATTTGGGAACTACTGTTCCCGGTGGGAAATCACGCGGCCGAGCGAGCTCGAACCCGTGACCGGTGGCCTCCGCTCCGGGAGCGCTCACCACCCGAGCTACGCTCGGTTCCCCGCGGATGAGCGATGTTGATAAACTGTCCTAGTTTCTCATCGTACGAAACCTGCTTTTCATCCAATGGCTGGCAAATGTTCTCGTGTTCTAGAGCCGAGTCCATGGACGCCATGATCATTTGCGTCATTATTATTAACATCTTTTGCTTTTTTTATATTTTTTTATATGGACAGGTAGCCGCCATGTTTACCTACTCCATGTTTCTGAAGTTTTCACCGTGTGCAAATAGTGATGAATACAACCCATCGTTGCTTAATACACGATTTTTTTTCTTTTTTTTTGGGGGGGGGGTTAGAGTTAGAGAGGCTGCCTTCAAATGCGAGGAAAATTTGGCTCCGAGAAAGTTTTGTGTTGACACATTAATTTGGAAAGAAAAAAGATTCTGCATTTATGTAGTGGGTTTAATTTTGGATAAACTCCACCGGCTATATATAGCGTTGACATATTTCACACGTATAAGCCATAACTCTGAAATTTAAAAATGTGGATTAGTGCGGCAATCTCTCATCAAATACGTGATCTAACTGTTTAAAAACGAAGATAGGTGTTCATCACAGAATATGTATCTCCATAATAACTTTTTAATCATACTATGAGAATAAGCCTAAATTATAAGAGAGAGAAAAATATCTGCCCACGTGTAACACGTCACGCTGGCTCACCTGTGTGTGTTGGAGCAGTGGACCACAACCCCGTCACTCCTCGCTGCGACCCGGAAGGCGACGTAGCTCCTGCCATACGACACGTGGCTGCCTCCCATGGAAATTTTCGTTTCCTTTCTCTTTTCGTTCCCTTCCTCTTACCCACAATGGATTTTTTTTTCTTTTATTCTATTGTACACCACTAGTAGTTAACAAACTGTAAGCGTAATCGAGATTACAAAAAAGATTCCTTACTAATTTAGCCATGCTCCGAATGAAACTTACCTAGAAATAGCGTAACTAGTGAAACAAGCAAAGTAAAACTTAGCATTATCTGTATTCAAACGTACCGTGTAATGTTATAAAAAAAAACGTCCCTTGTCCTCAAAAACTTTTTTGAATCCATTGTGTCAAGACTTTTGGATCCATGTTATGAAAAAATTAGTATGAGCCTATTTGGAACTGCTCCATGAAAAGCTGAAGTTTTAGGAGCACTCATGTAGATGCTTTCATAACTCTAATTTTTTTTTATAACAAAGTTTAGGAAATGCTTCAGTTTGGTTGAAAAATAAGTAGAGCGAAACTAAAAACATGGAGCGGAGAAGACCCAAGCTGACCATAGGACAAAATTTTTCATGAAATAGCTGCATTTGGAAGATATCATATTGTTACATGCTTTTTATCGACCAATCACTAATAATTATGTTAATAATAACGTCCGATTAGGAATTAACGTGAAGATATATTTTTTTGTGTTCTCTCTTAATCTATCATGGAACCTATAGAATGCAGGGGGAGTATAATATATGATTATTTGGACTCGAGCAAGCTAAACGAAAAGGATCTCGTGGCGTGAGAGGCTCCTGGCTCCAAAGTTAATCGTACTAAATCCCATAACAGTTTTTTATCTAATAAGTCCAATAATATGACTACTTTGCAATTAGACACCTACTCCCTCCGTTCCCGAATATAGCGCATTGTGGCTTTCAAAAATTGTACTCAAATATAGTGCATTCTATGGAATGACTGTATCTAGATTTAGTAAAATTTGTGAAAAAGGAAACCATAATTTGAGGAGAAACTCCTTAATTGGAATAAGCTATGGGTACATGCGTCATTTGAGTGTCCTCTTAAGTTGTTCTAAAATTTATAGGATACACTATATTTGGGGACAGAGTGGGAGTAATAGCTAGCACCAACCTAGTGTTAGATGTACATATGACTACTTTGCGATTAGAACACCTCTAATAGTAGCTAGCTCCAACCTAGGTTAGATGTTACGTGGAGGGGACAGGCTAAAATCTTGTGAGCTAGTAGGAAGAGAAAAGTAGCCAAACCATTTGACGGCTATAATGCAACTTCTTTATCTAGAAGAGACTATATTATGTAAATAAAGAACATATATTATATGTGGGACATGCAGGATGCAATGAAACCTAATAATCTGTGTCTGATTTTCATGTTATATAGAGGTGAATTAAAAGGGCGAACTGATCCTATATCAGCTGATTAGGCTTCTTATGGTGTGGAACGTACCCACCCGGAGTCCTGGACTTGGTCTGAATTAGTTCAGGATTTACCGGCGCTATGCATTAAGTGTCATGCGACAGTCCCCGTCGATAGCGAGGCGCATGTGGTGATTTCATGAATTTCAAGATTTAATGGCGTCATGCATTAAGTGGTAAGCAACGTCCCCGTCAAGAGCGAGGCGCCTATGGTGACTTCGTAAATTTCAAGACAGTAATAATAATAGGAATGTTCGTGCACGTTATGAACGTCCATGTTGTAGTGTATAATCTCGAAGGAGAGTAAATTAAAGGGAAACAGTAATAATAATAGGAATAAAATAAAAAAGAGAAAACGAGGATCTAACCATAACTACTAAAGTCGAGGGATCCCAGCGGGCCCGTCGCACTCACATGTTACTGTTCATAGAACAGTGCTTTTTGGAACAGTGAGCCTGTTCGCAACAGTACCGGTCAGTACAGCCTGTTACGGAACAGTAACGAACCCAATCCGTTTGTAACGCTAACGGGTTAGCGAACAGTCTTCCTGTTACAGAACAGTAACAAACCCGATAAAAAACAGTGCCGACCCGTTACACCAGTAACAGGTTAGTACAACGGATTAGTGCAGTACAGCCCGCTAGCCAGACAATAGCAAATCCGACATGGGCCTTGTTTAGATTGGAAACTGTTCATCCCATAATTTTTATGGAGACTGTAGCATGTTTCGTTTGTTTGTGGTAAATACTGTCTAATCTTGGTGAAACTAGGCTCAAAAGATTCGTCTCGTAATAACGTTTCAAATTATGTAATTAGTTATTTTTTTATCTATATTTAATATTCCATACAAGCGTCCAGAGATTGATTGATGTGATGGGTTACTGTTCTGCCATGAAATTTACGGTATCTAAACAAGGCCATGGTACAACCAACCCGTGCAACGCACGGGGCCCTGCTAGTTGATTATGATCGATGGCGACTGGCGACGGGCCCAGAGCCGTTGTCGTTGACTGCCGATGGGGCCACCCGAGCCTTCCGTTACCGTCCACGTGTTACAGGATGCGGTGGGGCCCGAAGGCTACCATGGCCTAGCTACCGGCCTAGTGCCCGTACGACTAACAACCGAGGGCTCGTTTAGTTTCACCCTAAAACACCAAAACCACAAAAGTCAACCGTCACATCAATCTTTATACGTATGTATGGAGTAATAAATGTTAATAAAATAAAAAAACTAATTACACAGTTTGAAAGATAATTACGAGACGAATTTTTTGAGCCTAGTTAGTTCATGATTGGATAATGTTTATCAAATACAAACAAAACGTGTTACAGTGCTAATTCTCCCAAACTTTCCCAACTAAACAAGCCCGAGAGTCTTGCCGTCTGGGACTCCGAGCTCTGCGCCTCTGCGCGTAGGCAGGGACGGCAGTTATCTCCTCGATCATCGCCTTGTTTCGTGTCTAACTTCTGGTAATTCGGTTGGAGACTCCAGGAATTCTGGTGAGTGTGCCTAGATAAAAGGATTTGAGAAAATGGAGAACGGCGATTTAAAACAAAATGGCAAACACGATTAAATTACAGTACGTTTAGCAGTTGCTGGTTGGAAATCGATTGAACCACTAGCATATTGGTCGGGAAAATAAAAGTACAAAATACATGAGCCGTTCCCTTCTGCTAGAAGCTGCAACTGCAACGGCTGTGGCTGCAACATCTGTAACCGGTTGCTAGCAGAAACGTACAGTAATTCTTTGTACAAGGACATGAGCCAGAAGATTCTGAAATCTGTTAGTACTTGTTCAACTACTAGTATATCACAACTACATCCAGACAGAAGAGAAAAAATATATTACGAGGTGAGAATAACAACTATTTTATAACAAAATTTGATTCCTACATCATCAACTATTTTGGGAGGAAAGGTGTAGCCACTTCTAGACTAACCATAGAATAAATTGGAATGAAAGGAGTAACACATTTTTTGTAACTTTAATAAAAAAAATTAAACTATCAGGTGCAAAAACGAGAATTAATTGTATTTTTTTGGACTGAGGGTGTGAATAGTTCTAGCTTTTCTAGATAGTTTTTACTTGTACTACGTGAGAGCTCTGTAAAGTAATGAAAGTGACAGTTCTAAGAAAATCATATATTTTCTCCGTTCTATATATCATAGTAGTACCATGCGAAGGTGTGAGCGTGCCGCCGTGGTGCTACCATCTCCACGTGAACAACGGCAGTTCAGTCCAATCGAGAAGGCATGATCTTATATCGGATAAAGGCCACTTGAGTCAAATCTAGTTCAATCAAGACGCGTTGGCTTGTTTCATTCTGCCAAGCAGACTAGACACGAGCACGGCTTGTTTCATTCTGCAGCAGACTACCACGAGCACGACTGACAAGCTAGCGCGAGACAGGCGGCGTGTACTATACTGTACGTACTCTCTCCGTAATAATACAAATTAACAGAGGCAGGAGGGTGAATATAAAAAAAATTCTTCAAATTAATGAAATCATGGGTACACAAGAAAAGTTCACCAAACATAGGAAGTGTCCCTCTCTCCTTCCGTGGGAGACCAACGCGTCAGATTGGGCACACCTCCGCTTGATATCTCGCTTGGTATCTCCATGTTTGGAGGAGTTGAGCCGTCAAAGCTGATGGGGAGTAAAAGAGCGGGAAAAGGGAAAAAATGAATGGGTCGTCGGGTACTATGTAATCTAAAAAATAAGAATAAGAAAATACATAGAATAGCAATTCAGACCATAATTATAATATCGGCGTCAATAGCGCTCCAACGTCCTACCGATAGGACGGTAGGACCCCTGCATCGGACGCCTCCCGCGTCCCGCCCCGCCTTCCGTCCTCGCACCCTCGTCGCGCGCGTGGTCCCGCGAAAAAGGACCCGCGTGTAACAGAACCGACCAAATTATAAGAGCACAAGTACGAAAACAAGCACCGAAGCGCTCAAATTTTCAAACTTGAGCCCATATAATCCCGGTAGTCAATCGAAATCACGAAGGATTTCAAACCAAACTGCTTACAACCAGGATCGCATCATTCAACATACAACATCATACGATACATTTCACAAGTAGTTCTGAAATAAGTTTACACCACGGAGTAGCAAATATTACAAACCAAGTTTGAAAGTAGCGGAAGCATAACACACACACTAGTTAATTAAATACTGCCAGTCTGGATGATCGACAACCCGCAACAGCATGAGAAAAGTACATAGAGACGATCACGCCCTTGTGATCTAGTCATCATCACCCGCAGGGTGGAGACACGTCTTGCAGAATCCCTGATAAAGCATGTCATCTGCAACAGGAGGGAATAAACCCTGAGTACTGGAATGTACTCAGCTAGACTTACCCGTCAAAAACCAGAAATAAGATGACACCAAGGATTATGCAAGGCTTACACAAGAGGCTAGCTGACACCACATTTTGCATAAAGGCATAAGTAGTTGAAACTCTTATAACCTGTACTAGCAGTTATTTTTAGCATTTACCTGTCATCTATCTTAGCACCTGTACTAAACATTCACTTGAGTATAATCAAACAACATTATTATTATATCCATAGCAGGTATATCATTGCGGCAACATCATATCATTTACTTAACCATCTGTTCATTTAATGAGATCTACGTTGCCGCTGCTCAAGTCAAGTGCTCACTAACCGGGAGCGACGACGATTCGA
Organism: Saccharum hybrid cultivar R570; assembly: GCA_038087645.1. Taxonomy (NCBI): domain Eukaryota; kingdom Viridiplantae; phylum Streptophyta; class Magnoliopsida; order Poales; family Poaceae; genus Saccharum; species Saccharum hybrid cultivar. Next base: position 2,105,807 of record JAQSUU010000606.1, on the reverse strand, counting down.
ATCGAATTCCTATCCAGCTGGAGGGGTATTTCTAACACTCACCGTGCAGACCCCTGCCAGGGTCGCACAGGCCACCGTTTCATATGATTCAGGAATCGCGGGTCCGAATAATGTCGCGACCCCAAGGGCGACACTCTGCCAGGTGATAGGGACTCTAACCCCCCCCTTGGTCTCACGCCAATGTCCTCAAGCACATCCTTTCTCTCCTCCAAGAAGCAACCTACCATTCGATTCCCGCCCTGAACCACATTACTCGGCTTCGCGGTCGGAACGGGTTATCCGGCCAACTAAGTGTTAGACTGCGTTCAACATGACTCAAGGACGTACAGCGAATCGGTTCTTAAACGACTCAGACGGGCATAGCTCCACACCCAAGACGTGAAGTGTCTTGCGGCTGTACTATCGAACTCCCGCCCGGTCTCAATTTCATTTTTAAGCATGGTTCCATTCACGATAGCCATAGAGCCACTCGTGACTCCTTCCTACATCTCGCGGATGACCGGAAATCACCCGACTTCTACCGTACTAAGCAGAGCTAAGCATTGACACGTGCCTAAACCTAAAATAGGATTAAGTACGATATCTGGACAAGGACAGGTATAATGCAACAAGTGTTTTCATATAACTCCTACAACTTAATGCAGTAAACAATTAAAAGTACTCAAGATTAATTTATAAATCAGTAGGTTCAGCATGCACCGGGGCTTGCCTTTCAGAAAGGTCGAAGGCCGGTGGTCAGGACACTCAGGTAGATCTTCGGCAGGAGCTTCCCCGACGTTGGGTTCTTCTGCTAATTCCTCCGGTTGACTCAGCACCTCCTCCGGTATTGCTTGTTCGAATTCGAGGAGTGTCACCCCCTCCGGTACACCTATTGCATGAGTGCATAATAAATCCCATGAATGCATAAATGGGTGCAACATGCTCGGAATGAAATGCATTTCAGAGATAAAAACAATAATCTAATCAAGTTACTTTATTAGTACGTGCAAATCTCTTCTCCGGTGGAGAAGTACTTACCTAAGCTACTTAACCTAAGATAAAGTTGCTCATCCTCAGTTAAGGCCCTAACACCTAACAATTACAAAAGTAGCATGTCTTAGGATATCACACCATATCAATCAGTAAAACACCACAGTAAGCATTCTGGACAGCAGCTACTTGTTTTTATCACAACTGGAGATTTATAATTCCAAAAGATATGATCTAAGACAATCTGGAAAGCCTAAGAAATGCACTACAATTCATTTTCAGACCTCAACTCCAAACTCCTAAGTTTTCCATGTTAAACTTCACAAGTTCCAGAATCTGTCCTCTCCAAAACAGAGAGTAGCAGATTTTGAACTGCCACTTTAAACAACAGTAACTCTCAAACTACTAAGCCAAATGCTTCCAAATTTTAACACAAGCTAGTTCATCAAGTTTACTCCAACTTTGGTATTTACAAGTTGTCCAGCAACCAATTTTATCAAAGCCAAATTTAGAATTACTACTTAGCTGTCCAGAAAACCTAAAATTACAAAGGTTAAATATTTATTGATGTGGCAAACATTCTCTAAAACCAAACTAATGCTACTACAAGTTCACAAATATCACAAAGACACCAGAAAGTAAGGTGTGCCCACCTAGAACATTTATTTAAACCCATTTCTCAATTTACTTAAGTAATTAAGTGGAATTTCAAACATATGTGTAAACTGCTCCTAAAATTCTACAAAAATTACAGGGGACTCTCTGACCCACAAAGAGACTACTGTAAAATTTTGAACTCAATTTATTCACAGGAACTTCCTACACAAAATTCCCAAGCCAAAAAGGCTGATTTTTGTATAAATAACCAAGCATAGTAAAAAGTGTCAAACATCAGATTTCTTAATTTTCTTGGACAGTCTAGGGTACCAAGACATTCTCCAAAAAGTTATATGAACATTGCACATGTAGAAAAATTACAAAAATTCATTTAAATATTTCCTAGAATAACAAGATAGCATAATAACTTGAAAAGTACTTAAGCACTGATGCCCAAATTTTTACCATAGCTAGGGCTAGCATAGAGTAACCTACCCACCAAATTTCATGATTTATGGAACACTACAGCTCAAGTTATAAATTTAACAAATTTGCATGCATTCCAAAACACATTTGAAAGATCTATTTAATTCCCCTAGAAATTAAACATCACATTCCAGATTTATATTTTTCTAAAATACTACACATCATGTAGACCCTAATAAATTTATCTCATGATTTTTGGATCATTAAAACCCTAGATCTATATTTTTCCAACTTGTACAAAAATCAGTGACAAAATAATAAAAATGAATTTCACTGCGGATGAACTGGGCCGGCCCGGAAAACTCGGCCCACACACTCGCGCGCGCGGCCCGCTCAGCGCTCCCGCCCGCGCGCGACACTGACGGGCGGGCCCCGCGGTCAGTGACCGGAGACAGGGGAGGCGGAGACCCGCGAGCTCCGACGAGCTCGAGCTCGCCGGAGAAGAGCTCGCTCGGCCAATTGAGCACCGCCTCGTGTTCTCCGTCACCCGGTGCGTCGATTGGTGCTCGTGGAATGGATGGGGATGGGGTGGAAGGGGCTTGTCACCGCGAGCGGCGGCCGGTGATGTCCGGTGGCGGCGCACCGTCGCCGGTGAGGATGTACGGTGCGGTCTAGGCTCGGTACGAGCTTCACCGAAGCTAGGCGGATCCATTTTGCTAGGAAGGGAGGATGGAGAGAGACCCGAAGCACCCCGACCACGGTGAGGTCCCATGGCGGGCTCCGACGATCTCTCGGAGACGGGGAAGAAAGCAATGCGGCTCACCTTGAGTCAAATCGCTGGCTTCGGTGGGTCAGGGAGATGGAGGGTGGTGAGGCGGAGGGATTGGCGAGGTCTAGCGGCCGGTGATGCGGCGTGGCTCGCGCTTGAGCTCGCCGAAGTGGAGGCGGCAATGGCGGCTTGGTTTCTCCGCTCTGCCGATGAGAGAGGAAAGGAGGGGGGGATGGATGGGTAAGGCCGGGACGACAGCAGAGGCCCCCTTCTATGCGTTCGGCAGCTGGCCAAGGCGCCAGGTCGCGCGCGGCGCGTGGGGGACACGCGGCGACGCTCTTCTGCCCGGCGCCACGACAGGCCGGAGTTCGAGCTCGTGACTGAAACCGCGCCTCCAAGGCCGACTGACAGGGCAGTTTCGTCGACGATTTACTCTCAAACCAGCTCGTATTAGTGAAAGATGATTACACCAAAATTGTAGAGCTACATGAGGTCTACAAGTTTGTCAATTGGAGTTTGGGCTGGTTCGGCCTAGATTTGAAACTACAAGGCTCCAAAGTGGGTCACCCGAAAACTGAAACTTAGTTTCAGTCACTATGCCGACTGAAACCCTAACTTCAAGACATTATATCTCCTAAACTATTGAGAACCAGGTGATGGTGATATTGACAATGTTGTAGAGCTATGTGTGGACAACAACTTTGTCAATTGGCTCCAGGACTGGTTTGGCCTAGTTTGTGAGTTACAAGTTGCTAAAGTGAGGTACAGTGAAACTGAAAAGTCCAATTTCCAGACTTAGAATTTTTCTAAGTGTTGATCACCACTCAAGCTGACTTGTGGGCCATTTTTGAGCATGCTCTGGTCATTTTCATGAGATGGCCATATTAGAACTTTTGTTCCTCATGAAATTCTCTACAACTTTGCTTAAGGTTGCTCCTCCATGCAAGGTTTCTAAGCTGGACTTTTTAACTGGTCAAACTAGAGCCTTCTAGGGTCAAATGGTGGTCAACTTCTCTTGGAGGGCAAATTTGTAATTTTGGTCAACATGAAACTTGTTCCAAATGTTACCCTAAGTATAACTAAGGTATTGTAGGTCATGATTGGCTACCTTACCTTTTTGTTACACCAACTATCAAGTACTTCATGAAATAAATCAAACAAACCCTAAAATAATCACATGTGTTGCATCACATAAAATAACAAACATGAATGATGCATGCTTATGCTTATGCCATGCAAATGCAATGCAATTAAGGACTAAACACTTGAAGTGTTACACCGCGCCCCCGCAACGCCTTCCGTCCTTGCGGCGCACCCTCATCGCGCGCGTGGTCCCGCGGAAAAGGACCCGCGCCCCGCACCGCCTTCCATCCTCGCGGCGCACTTCGTCGCACGCGTGGTCCCGCGGAAAAGGACCCGCGCACCGCACCTCATGGTCACGATTCCTCCCCTGCCCCCAACCTCTCGCTGGAAAACAAGAACTGCAACATCACCCAAAAAAAAAACTCCCCTGACCCCAACCTCTCGCTGGAAAACAAGAACTGCAACATCGGCAAAAAATGGCAAAAAAAACATATAATGCAACATCGGCAAAAAAAAATCTAATGCAACAACGGGAAAACAAGAACTGCAACATCGAAGCAAAAAATACTGAAAACAAATGGAAACCATCTACTGCAACAAAAAATCTACTGCAAATTGCTCCAAACAACGAACTGCAAACATACACCTAATGCATCAAAGGGAAAAATAAGTACTGCAACCTCGAAGCAAAAACTACCAAAACAAATGGAAACCATCAACTGCAACATGTAAAAAATATGCTGCAAGTTGCTCCAAACAACGAACTGCAAACAACACCTAATGCAACGAAGGGAAAATAAGAACTGCAACATCAAGATAAAAACTATCGAAGCAAATGGAAACCATCTACTGCAACAATTATACACATCCACTACGACATGACCAAAAAAATTGCAACAATAAGAAAAACAATTGCAGCATTCAAGAATAACTACTGTAACATCGCAAAAATGTCTGCTGAAACAATAACAAAAAAAGAGGAGGGAGGAGGGCTTGGTCGCAGCCCTGGGCTCCGTGATGTCGCCGCTGCCGCCAGGTTCCTCGCGCCATGGCCACCGGATTGCAAGCGACCATGGCGAGCACCCTTGTGGGAAGAGAAGCCGATCTAGATCTGGAGGAGGACGAGGAGGGAGGAAAAAGGGGAAGACTCACAGCTGTCGCGCTTCTTCATCGGAGCTAGGGAGTTGAGGGATGCAGGGGAAGGGGAGCACGTGGGCTTGGCAGGAGCCGCCGCTGTCGTCCCCAACTCCGGCACCATGGACGTCGAGGCAAAAAAGGAGAGAAAATGGAGGGACTGATGGAGAGAGAAGGGGGAGGAGGGAAGCAGGGAGACAGGAAGCTGAAAGTCCCTAGTTTGGTTTTGGCTAATTGATGAAACCCTAGGACTAACCTTGTTTATCTAAGTGAATGATTTAGAGAAAGGTGGTCCTAGCCAAGTGAAGAGCAAGTGATCATAGTAGATGGATGATGATGATGATCCAAAAGATGATCAAGGCTCGGGACTTGGAGTTTGGAAAGGCAAAATGAGCTCAAGGCAAAGGTATAAGCAATAGGGCCATTTTGTTTTGCACACAAGACACCATAGAGGGTGTGTGTGGTTTAGGATCGATAGCCGTACTATTAAGAAGGGAAACCTTATTGGCGTATCGATTCATTTGTGCCACTAGGTGTCATCATGTTCATGCATTGCATATTGGACCTAGTGACGTGAAAAATCCTTTGGAAAATGCTAACTCACAGCACTTGAAGTTGTACACTTCGTGGTGTTGGCACATTTGCAAAGGTGGAGAAGATAACATCGATGCGGGGCTTGTAATGCTGATTTACAGAGCGTCGGACGCTCGATCGGGGCGACACCGTCGGACGCAGGGGGCGCGTCCGACGCGTGTGTTGGCGCGTGGCTACGGCCAGAGTTGTGTCGGACACGTCCGACGTTCAACTCGGGCCAGCGTCGGACGCAGGCTGTTCCCTGTAGCTCGTCCGACGTATGCAGTTGGCCGGTTTGGCGCGGATTCAAGTGTGTACGCGTCGGACGCTGACGTCAGTGTCCAACGGGGGTCGTCGGACGTTGAGTCGTGCCTCGGACGCAGTACAGAGAAGGTGTTAGCGCGCAGGACCGTTGGACGCTGACCATCGAACGCGGCTTTGGAGTGTCGGACGTGTCAGGCGTTCGTCCAACGGTCGACTTCGTTTGAAACTGGGCAGAGCTGACTTCTACGCGTCGGACGCGTCCTGAGGGAGCGTCGGACGCGTCCGACGTGGTTTAACGGACCAAGTTTCAAATCTAGTGACTAACCTCTGGCGCGCAGGCGAAAAGAACTGGTCGAACGTGTCCGACGCATACGATGTGTGTGCAGCGAGGTCCCAACGGCTATATACCGGTTGGGAGCTCAAGGGGGCTTATAAGTAGTTGGTGGCCGGCTTGGGGCCAACACGCTTGGCATTTTGACTTGCCATACATCCCTTTGAGCTATTGCAAACCTCTCACTCATCTCTATTGCTTGATTGCGAATCAAAGTGAGATTAAGTGATCCGTAGTGCATTGCATTGCTTGAGAAACATCTAGTGACACTAGTGGATAGTTTAGCTGGTGGATTTCTTGTTATGCTTGGTGGGTGCACACCACCTAGCCGGCTTGGAGGTGTTGGAGGCGTTGGCAAGAGAAGGTGATTGTTCTTGGCCACCTCCGGTTGATTTGTGAGAGGTTCTTGAGCTTTCCTCGGCGGGGCACCAAAAGCTACTCTAGTGGAATGCGCGTATCGTTGAGTTACCTCACTTGAGCGTGTGTTCTTGCGGTTCCTTGTGGGGGGAGCCTTGTGGGGCTAGTGACTTGAGGGTCACACCGAAGAGCAACCTAGATGTTGGTCGATACAACCGGTGACGTAGCTCGTGTGCAAGAGTGAACACCGGGTGAACAAAAATAATTGTTTCTCTTGTCTTGTCTCGGTGATTGGCTTCATCTCTTGGTTGTCTAATTGTGATTGGTTGTATATCTCTTGGTGATTGGCAACCTCTACTCTTCACCGTCGGTATAAAGAGCAAAATCTCCTCTCTTGTTTTTACATACTTAGCTTTACTTGTATAGCTTGTTTAGTTGTTGCTAGCTCTTGTGTAGTTGCTCACTAGTTGTAGAAGTAGCGACATAGCCTTTGTGTGACATAGAGATCATAGCAACTAGAATTGTCAATAGGAGGCTTGCAACAACCTTAGGCTAAGCAAACCAACGCATTACGCCATTTGTTATACTAACCACTTTGCTTAGTGAATTTTGTAGAATTTTTAATAGGCTATTCACCCCCCTCTAGCCATCTAGGACCTTACAGAAGCGTGCGCTCGTCGATGGAAGCTCAGCGTCACGGTGAGGAGGCGCACGGAGAGGAAGAAGGGCGATGGCAACGAAGCGACACGCGGTCTCCCACAGCTCGCCCAAAGTAGTTGTAGTCGTCGTCCTCGAGACCTCGCCCGGTGCCATGGAGGTCATGGAGGGGGAGACATGGGGAGGGAGCGCTCGCGGTTCGTCCCGGGCATGGAGCTCGCTGCTGAAGGGAGGAGCTGGAGGGGCGACGGCAGACGAGGAAGTGGGAGAAGATAAGGCGAGAAATAAAGGGGTGGAGTGAGTGGAGGGGATAAGGCGAGTCCATCCATGCTCGTCGATGCAACCGAGGCGTGGCCGCATGGGCGAAGGGCGCAAGCACGTGGCGCGGGCGTGCAGCGCGGTGGGCCGCGGTCAAATGGGCTCGCGCCACGCTGTCCTATGCTTAGGATGTCTAATCCACAGCATTACCGTTATAATATACATGCATATATTGATATATGCATATACCTCTTGCTTCAAACTACCCTCACTATTAGAGAACAGACTTTTGGTTCAGGGCTTTAGTCTCAGCCATTTTGTTGCCCGGGACTAAAGAAAGATGTAGTCCCGGTTGGTGGCTCCAACCGGGACTGCATATCCTTGCCCAACGGCTAGCGCAGCAGGCTTTGCAGGAGCATTTAGTCCCGATTGGTGGCTACAACTGGGACTAAAGGTTAACCTTTGGTCCCGGTTGTAGCCACCAACCGGGACTAAAGGTCCCGTGAACCTTTTATTCTGATTTGTGGATAAAACCGGGACTAGAGGTTGATCCTTTAGTTCCGATGGTCTCTACCAACCGGTTTATTCCAATTTGTGGATAAAACAAGGACTTGAGGTTAATCCTTTAGTCCCGATGGTCTCTACCAACCGAGACAAAATGGCCCCACTATATATACCAACAGCATGTACTATCTTTCCCACGGGAGACACCCTTATCTATTTGGTCTTTGTTTGAGCGCGTGTTTGCATCTATGTTCTTGCTTGGGGGGGGGGGGGGGGGGGGGGGGCAAGTTGAGCAACTTCTTCACCCTGTCGGCATCATCTTCTTCAAAAGGTTCGCAACTCTTATATATCTTCTAATATTTCAATGGTAAATAATATAGATGATTCCATGGTTTAGTTTACAAACATAGAAATATGTAGTTTTTTAGATTAGAAATTAATATGATAAAAAAGTTTGTAGTTTACCATATTTTCATTTGGATTCATCTTGTTAAGATAAAATAAGTTTGAACATTATAATAAAACTATGAAAAGAGGGCGGGAAATGAAACTGCCGCGCCAAAAACTGGCCTTTAATCCCGGTTGGGCTCCAAACCGGGACTAAACGTGCAACATTTAGTCTCGGGTTGGGCCACTAGCTGGGATTAAAGGGGCTGGCCATATATACCAAGCGCCGCCGTATCCTCCCAAGCGCCACCACCTCCCAAGCGTCGTCCCTTCCCAGTACCGCTGTCTCCTCTCCGCACTGCCGCCACATTGCGAGCGCCGCCATTTTTCGCGCCGTGGCCCTCCTAGCGACGTATTTTTTTGCTTGGTGTCATAAATATTAATACTTTTTATTTTTCTATATACTTGGTCAGATTTTATATATTTTAACAAAAGAATGCACCTAGAATCAAGAAAATCAATGCTATATAGTTATTTCAATGTGTATTCGAAACTGTTTTATTTTTCATGACCAAATCGTGGGCACATATTTTTATTAAGAGAGAGCAGAAGAAGTGGCCAAAGTTCGAAATAAAAAGTCCGATTAGTAATTGCATGATTACAAAGCAGGACCTAGAGCTTAGAAACAAATGAGCGATATTACACAAGACAAATTTGCGACTGAAAACTTGGGGCAGTAAATCACAACACCAGCAGCTCCCGGATTCGCTTGTACCCAACTCTTGACCACTCTTTGGCCTTCTCCACAATCTTTGCCACTATTTTGAAACTATGAGAAAGTAAAAAAAAAATTACTAGAACTAGATGAATCATGTACACTTACTAGTATGATAGGGATCCTGTAGTATTGCCATGCTAATATGCTATAGTACTTAAATTAGGGAAGTCAGAGTGAAGGAGTGTCATTTACGAGAGATATATCCTTATATTACTGCTACGACATGGTTTTGGACATGGATAATAATTGGAGATAGGATGGGAATGGAGACTTTGGATGTGAACTTGGTTGGGAAACAGAGGGAGGCTCTGATTGCATTAGTCCCACTTGTGTCGACAAAGGACCGTACCTTCGGCTAGACCGCTGGTTAAGTTTGAAGGTACTATACACATATAACATGGGCTTATAATTTTTTAGCGTCAGATCGTTCATCGCCAATCTTAGTATTGTGGTGTAGTGGCTTTGGACATGCCCTATGGATGTCTTAAATGTTAAGGTTGATCAGGAAGCTGTGGTGGAGTTCAAGGATCAACTTACATTCACATCGTTTCAAGAAAGAGCATCAACACTCTTCTTAGCTTGTATGAAAGAACCTTGGGAGCATTACAGCTGGATTCAGAAGTGGTGCATTCATTGGACAGTTTGAATCATAGCTGTAGCTCCCCTTGCGAATCTGCTGCCCTGCATGATGGCTGTGATAAACATCGGCGGTAAAGTTTAGATATGGTAGAAGGACCAAATTTTTTTGACTTTGTAGTTTACAAAGTGTTACAAAACATATCAACACTCTTCTTATAGTGTTTCCATTCTATAGGAAGGATTAGTGTTTATTAAAACAGCAGATATGATTACATAGTCCATTAGGAAAATCCGTCCTTTTTAGTTGAACAACGTTATTAGCTATGGCTGAACCCACTTTCACATATTTGAACATTAAATGGCAATACTTAAAATAGTAACAAAACCCAAATTCAGAGAACGTATGGAGCTTTGGGTCAATGATAAAAAAAGGGTGTACCCAGTGCCGTAGGCTCCCGTACTGTGCGGGGTCTGGGGAAGAGATTTCAGCAACCATGCCGATACCCGCACAAAAGTGCGGAGGCTGGGGCTCGAACCCTGGACCAACCGGTTACAGGCGGTAAGACTCTACCGCTTGCACCAGGGCCGCCCTTCAGCTTTGGGTCAATGATATCTAACAAAACCCAAATTCAGAGAACGTATGGTGTCGGTGCATGTAGGAGCAATCCCAAAATTAAGCAGAGTATTATTACCTTCTAGCAGCATGGTGAAAAATAGACCATCTTTGATCTGTAACAATTATGAGGAAGCGGTAAGGATGTTTTGCAAGAGGTAGTTGGCAAATCGGATCAGTCATGAACGCATAAATAATCGTTAGGCAAAGGAAGAACCGAGAGGTAGATGAGAAACTCACCAGGAGTTTATGCTTGTTAGGTACATCTATCCCCCAAATAATTTGCTGCTGCACCTGACACCAAAAAGTAAATTACACTTCGACGGAATCGATAGATGGATGAACTAAATCGATCAAGCAAACATCAGATCCGAGAAAGAAGATAGTCTTGTATATTATGTTTATTGTGTACAACAATGACCTTTCATGGAACCATAGACACAATAGTTTAGCAGGTGGGCTCTCAGTGCATGGAGTAAGCACCTAGTTCAGTCGGCAATGAATGGTTTACATATAGTCAGCGACAGTCCACCGCCTTGAAGAATGTACAACCCTGTCATATAAAAGAACAAACAAACAGCCAAACAGAGGGTGGGAAGAAACACTAATTTTTCAGAAATAGTTAGCTGAACATATTAGTACATTGGAAACAAAAAGGATCTTAACACCAAATTTGGAAGGGAGTAGAAGAAACTAAACCTATAATAAAGGCAAGGATGCTTCAGGTTAAAATGTAATTTCCATGCATGGAGATATACGAGGAAAAATGGTAAGGCCAAAAGCTTGAGGTGGAGTCCAATGTGTACACATAGGAGGAAGATCATATTTTGGATTGGAAAGTCATAGTCATTGTAAGAACCACAGAATAGGAACCAAAGAACAAAGCCAATGTATAGGTATAGCCTAGAAATTTACAGAAAAAGCTAGCTCTCCTATTGCAGTTCACCATGTAATAAATCACATTACTACAAAGCCTTACTGCAAATGCACTATATCAGTTAATGGTAGAGGTATCAACTAATATGATTCAAAGTTCTGGTGGGAAGATGTTCTCGAACGCCCAAAAACCTTGACCTGCACCATTTACGGTTGACAAAAATACAATTATAAAGAGAGTTTTTTGATATATAAAAAAAGTAACCCTACGATTCATGTTCAAGTTCAAGTTTAGGAGGTAGCACACATGGTTTAGCATCCTAAATAATCGCTGGACAAATATTTAAATTAAAAAGCTTCAGATGACTACAATTTAGGTAGTGGAGCTGACCCCTTTAGCTTCAGATGACTACAATCTAGGTAGTGGAACTGACCCCTTTATCCCGCAGCACATATGCTTACACTAAGTATGCAAAGCACACCTAGATGGAAGCAAAATTCTAAAAACACAACAGGCAGGGAGCCAACATCTCCACTGCCCCTTGTTTAAAGATATACTCACAAAATGGTATGGTTCAATTATTTTTTATTTTTTAGTATAGTATGCAGGAAGTTAAAAAAAGTAATGAAACTAACCCCAATGGCTAGAACGAAGCGAAGCCTAAGAAAACACGGCATGTAGATGATTACTAACTTGGCCGATAGGTCCTGCCGGGTAGCGATACTATCCCCTTATGCAGGATAATGAACTATTCTTTATGCGAGCCAATAGGTGAGAACACGACTCGAAGATATTTAGTAGTAGCTAGAGTACATTTAGGTGACAATATAAAACAAAGAAAACAATATTATGTGAAATTTTTTTTAGCATAAGATATTTTCGGTCTCTAGTTGTTACCGTAGAATGAAGGAAATAGTATATAAAGAGGCATCATATAACCAATAAGCAAAACATATGAACACATGTCACACATTATAGGATAATCCATCTCAATCCAACATTATCCTTAACACACATTTTTAAGTATTATAATAATTTGAAGGATAAATTTGAGCAGATATAGGAACAAAATTATTTAACATTCTCACCTATGCTGCTGTTATTAGCATTCTATCAAGCACATCATACAAATTAACAAAAGATAAAAACTTTTTCATCTTAAATTAATTCAAGACCCACTACAAATAAACTGTTATCTACTTCAAGTGTTGCACGCACAAAATTGTCATAGTGGTTAATTAATCATATTGCACAGACATTTTTTTCTACAATGTTTATAAATAACCTAAAATAGAAAATTCCTGGCATGAGAGAAGGACACAATTATCTGGGAAAAAACTGTAATAGCTAATCGACATCGAACGAAGGAAGACATCTAATTTGGGATTTCAGAGACCCTATTTAATACATCAAATTTGGCATATCAGAGAAACCCTATTTATGTAAGAAAAACAACAAATAGGAAAAAAAATTAAGGATCGCAGAGGAACGGTAAGAAAGACATCGAATATAACTGAAATCAGTTAAGAAAACAAATGAGGATAAAGTTAGGGTTTTGACTATAGCTGGGGTTTGATAAAAACCTAAATAAAACATACGCTCTTGGTGGGGGAGGCGTTGAGGAGGCCGTGAGAACGATGGGGAAGAAGTAGTAGACCACCGGGCTGCACCTCCGCCGGTGCCGACGCGCCGCCCGCAGGGTGCGCCACTGATTCACCCCGCCACCATCTGCAAGGGAGAAACGGAGTTGAGAGGCAGGGAGGCGAGAGAGGCTGGAGGGAGGAAGGGGCGGAGGAAGGGGCGGAGGCGCAGGCACGAGCGGAGGAGGCGGGGGCGCGGGCGGAGGAGGCGCGAGCGGCGGCGACGGCCCGAGACGATGAGTGCGATGCGAGATGAGGGAATCCGGAAATAATCTCGAAATAGAAGCTGAAGCCGAGTATATATTTGCCTCGTTGGATTCTAAAGAGAAGCTAAGAAGCTGAGAAGAAGCTAGAGAAGCGAATCCAGACATTAGAAGCTGCTTCCGGTGAGAATCCGCTCCAAACGATTTGGGCCACAAGATCGAAGATCGGATGGATGAAACAATTTCAGGTGACGTGTCCAGCTGCTTCTTCCCAGGAGCTGGCCAGGTTTCTAGGGGTTAAATTAAATTTGTAGATAAATTTCAAATGTTAGAAGTTTGGGGCTTGCTAACGCCAGGCGTTAGGCCTCTCGCCTGCACACCACCTTCCTGCTCGCCTGCACACGGGCGCCACCCCCATCCACCTCCTCCCTGCTTGTCGGCGTCACCCCCAACTCCGGCGTGCTTGCCTCCGGCTCCACCACCACCCACCGCCGGCGAGACCCTAGCTCCCCGGCGGCCACCCTCAGTCCCTACCCCTCCATCCTGCCCACACCTCGCCCCCCGCCGCCTACCCATACCCATCTCCGTGCTCTGACTCGCCCGGAGCTCGTCGGCGCCGCCGTCGACGTGCTCACCGCCGGCAACCCGCCTCCACCGACGTGTCGACGACCGTCGCCAGGCCGGCCGGCCGGAATCTAGAGAGGGAGGGGAAATTGAAACCCTAATCCGACACGCCGGAACCCTAACCCCCAACCCCATGGCTGCCGGAATAGAGTAAGAAATGAGGAAGAGGAAGGAGTGGAATAAGCCGCCCCCGCCGCTGCCGGATTTTCAGCTTATCATGGAGTCATGGTCGGATCGGATCGACCTACTTCATACCACGTTTTCACCAAACATGCGACACGTGAAGGGGTTTGCACACGCACGCGTTTCGTGTGTCTGGAGTGATGCATGAGGTACTCATGAATTTTGTTTTTTTTTTGGTGGATGGCTGATAACGATGGCCATCGGGTAGAATGGCAATTGCTGAAATTTTCCTGCTCTTGGAGCCATACCCGTCAGCACCCGACTCGGACCGTTGTCGCCGTTCCGGCCGCCGCCACCCGCCTATATAAGACAGATTTTCCTCCGGCGACCACCACCAACCAGGAGAGTGGAGGAGGAGACCCACCAGCGGCTCGCCCCATCCGGCCATCCTCGATCCATCTCGTCCTCGACGTTTGATGGAGTCTCTCCTCGCCACGCGATCCATTAGGTCTTCCTTCTCCGCCGTCGCCGCTAGCGCCAGGGGCGCTTCCCCCAGGCCCTCGCGTGTCGCCACCCTCGCCGGCACCGCCGCCCGCCGCTCCCGCCCGCTCCGTGCCGGCCCCAAGGTACGCCCTGCTGCATTCTCTTCTAATGGTCTCTCCACTCTGATGCTGCGGGTATGCTGTGGAGGTTTACTGTTTTCCTGTACGATTTTGTCACGGATGTCACAGACAAGAATCACTCAACAGTATACCAAGATTTTTATACAAATAGAGAGAAATTGGAGAGGATTAGACGAGGGACAGCTAGAAACTGGAGACAGGCAGGGAGCAGGGACACAGGAGGAAGATGAATTCGGCAGTTCTCTTGTTCTGTTCGATGATGCCCTCTCTGCCTGGCTCCCTGATGATCCTTTTGTACCTGCACATTTCACTAATCTGAGCTTAATCGGCAGCCCGGTCCATGGTAGGCCCATTTGGCAGCCTAGTCCGTGACAGATTTCGTATCCATTGCCCCCATTGGCTGAGCACGATTTTTGCGTTTCCCTCGGTGTGGCTGCGTTTAGTCTTGATACTTGCAGCAATCATCAACTCAATGCACAATCTTTCCACCCATTTCGCCTGCCACGTGTATGGAATGCCAATTTGTTATTTTACCAGTAAATCTTGCGTATAAATACTGAATTAATATGCTTCATGGTGCGCTTCACTTGTTTGATACTTTTTTTTTGGCTTATTTAGGACTCCATTCTTGAGGAGCTGGCACAGGACGATATGCTGAACGCAAAGGAGCTGGTCCAATGGGAGAATGGCTTGTCATTCAATGACATAGCGGCTAGACAGGGGATTCGCATCCGCAGGCACTGCCGCCCCACTGCCTCCTTGAAGGAGATAGAGGGGGAGCTGGGAGCCCCCCGCAACATCCTAGAGAAGATCATCTGGGACAAGGAGATTGAAGTAGCTCAGGTATGCAGTTGCAACTGTGTGCACGCGTTGGACTTTTCTGGTTCAGTTTGCTAGCAAATTTGAATGGCCAAATCCCAAAGGTAGAGAGTGATTTTTTTTTGAAAGAAAAAGGTAGAGTGACTGTTGTGCAAATACTGATAATAAATAATAAAGCATTGTGATCATTATGTATTACGGACAATAGAGGCTCTTTGAGATAACTACTGACTGCTACTAATTAGTTGTTCACAAGACTGCATAAACTCGATGGTGTGCATGTAGAGTCTTATGTTAGTACATAGTATTGGCAAAAGTAATCTGCAAATTACAACTTACAATAGCCTTTGGCACGAATTCTCTGATCCATATAGAGAAGTTAGATATGATAATGCAGAAGTTACTGGCATGTATATGTATGGCACAGTTTATTAGGGCCATTGCAATGAAACAAACCCAATGAACAAATGACATTCTCTCTATAATAAAAAGATACACAGCTCTACTGCATATTCTATAAAAAAAGATTTCAAAAACTATGATTCCATTGTGGGCCAGAATTACAGTGCAGATCAGAAATGATGAAAGCCAGCATTAGCTGCTAACAACAAAGAAAACTCAATTATTCAACTCCAAAGGCATAGACAAAAACGCTAGGTAAGCTCTAAGTTGTATGAAAGCAGGGACATATGCCGATGCACTCCATATATCCAGGGGGGGAGTTGCTCATTGTTCACAGTGGCAGAGACAAGGGGGAACCCACCCCCCTACAGTTCCTTTTTTTTTTTTTGAAATTGACTAAATTTGATGAAATCTGTACTGGTGGCCCTCCCCCAAAAAATCGCATTTCTACCTCCGCCACTGAATGTTCACACAGAGCTCGCACTATTCAATTCCTGTCATTATATTCTTAAAATGTATACATATTCATATGGCCCTTAGTTTATTCTGTGAAACAGAGACATTTTTCACAGATGCACAATAGCTTCATATGTAACCCATGTAGTTGATTTATGAACACAAAATATATTTCAATTTTCCTAGTTAAAAATTTGTGATGTAGGTTATTGAAAATAAATAATGAGGTTCTTAGGATATACAGATTCACCTTATCTATTTATGCATCAATTAATTCATGCAACAAATAGTTAACATAAGCAACTGCGCTGCAATTGTGTCTCTACAGATTGAGAGTTAAATTACAGACATCAAAGATGATGATAATAAAACTATAGTTCTCCACAGTTCAGGGTCACAAGGTTGTGAATCGCATACAAAGAGATGCAAAGCCGGGTTTTAATAGATTGCAATAGCCATGACGGAAATTAAAACTCATATGAATAATGTCAGCAAAACATACAAAATAAATAAAACTAACCATGGAAGGGAATCATAGGTGCTTGATGCCATGCTTGCACTGTTTTTTCCTATGTTAGGTGTTTCTTTTCTGTATACTTCCTCTCACTAAGATAGGTCTATTGATTTTGCTCACATCCTGCAATCTGAATCTTTGATTATGTCTATAAAAATTGTACCACCAATGCATTAAACTTTGCATTGTTAAAGTATATTTCGTGAAAACCCTAATTAAGTTCTTTTCATATGGTTAATCTGCATACTCTTACGTGATGGTCACTATTTCATAAGCTTTCACTATATGATGTTTAACAGATTGTACTGGTCTTGCACAGGGGCATGCTAAGAAGCCTCTTGAGGAGGTGACTCAGGCTGCAAGGAAAGCCCCTCCTTCAAGAGACTTCTATGGCGCTTTAGAAGATGCCTACAAGCGTAATGGGGTGCCTGCATTGATTGCAGAGGTCAAAAAAGCATCCCCGAGTAGGGGCGTGCTGAGGGAGAACTTTAATCCTGTATGTCCTGCGCTCATTAGCTGTGAAACCTAGAGTCAGTTTCAGTATATGGTTATGTAGTTAATATGTAATTTTCTGTTGCAGGTTGAAATTGCTCAAGCTTATGAAAAGAATGGAGCTGCATGTTTGAGCATTCTGACGGATGAGAAGTACTTTCAGGTATATTTCAATTGATTAAATTGATTGTATGTGGGGTTCATAGATGCTATGCTTACCTGGCTTCACTCATTTTGCTTCCATTGTACAGGGAAGCTTTGAGAATCTTGAGAAGGTGCGCACCTCAGGAGTGAAGGTACTGATGCATTTAAGTGTTTTTTTTTGTGACAGTGATTATGAGTTACCAATGGTTCTCAAGATGTAAAAATTTCTTTTGTGAATACAGTGCCCCCTTCTCTGCAAAGAGTTTGTCATTGATAAATGGCAAATCTATAATGCTCGCTCTAAGGGTGCTGATGCAATTCTACTAATTGCTGCTGTGCTACCAGATCTTGACATCAGGAAATTTCTTCAGATTTGCGAAGAGTTGGGAATGACAGCTCTTATTGAGGTTTGACATGTTATGCAATTCTTTTTGTTGTACCAACCCATTACTTAGAAACTGGCTTAGTTTGAACATTGACTTTTCCAGTGCTGGATGGCAGAATGAACCATAGTAGTTTACTTCCTCCGTTTCAAATTATAAGTCGTTTTCACTTTTTTGGTACATAGATTTTGCTATGTATCTAGACATACATTATATCTAGATAGTAGATACATAGCAAAATTGATATACCAAAAAAAGTCAAAGTGACTTATAATTTGGAATGGAGTAAGTACTTTAAACGATGAAAAAGTTTTAAATTCTCCTTTCTAGTAAAGTTGCATAGTTTACTTCACACGATAGAATGAACCATAGTAGTTTGCTTATGCTTCTATATCATGTTAAAGAATTATTCTCTAATCATCATTCTGTGTGTGTGTTTCATTTCAAATACTCAACAAGTAATTTGACAAAAGAAATGTTATGAATTTTCTCATGTGCGTCTTCATATGGAAAATGTGGAATAACGTAAAATTTCCTGCTGATGTGTATGCTGGTCTCATAACATTTTTTCTGAATACTCTCTCTGTTCCAAATTAAAAGTCATTTAGGCTTTTCTATACATAGTATATATCTAGGTGCATAGCAAATGCTATGTACCTAGGAAAGCCGTAACGGCTTGTAATTTGAAATGGAGGGAGTAGAAGACATAAGTGTGATCAACTCAAATAATCTGCAATAAGCTAAGCTTAATTTTGATATTCTGGTGGGTTTTATATTTTAGGTTCATGATGAAAGAGAGATGGAGCGTGTGCTGAAGATAAATGGGGTTAAACTTATTGGTATCAATAACCGAAGCCTTGGTACGACATTCTTGTGGTGCTTGTTTCTCTTTTTTCTGTAGAAGACATCTTGTCATAAGTTTGAATGTTTCTGTTTCATGAAGCACTAATGTCGCTTGCTTTTTCTCTGGACCATTTTTCTGACAAATGCTTATATCGTTTTGTTTTCTGAAAATTATTTACACTGCAGAGACATTTGTTGTTGATACTTCGAACACCAAGATGTTGCTCGAGAAGCATGGGGATAGCATCAGGGAGAAGGGAATTTTGGTAATATCATTGTCTTGGGTGCATATTTGATTCATTGAAATAACCTTGTCTGGTTCTAGTTCCTAGTGTGTACACTCTGTCGGCTCAGACACAGAACACAAATAGGAACTTCCATATTTCGATGCAAAATAAGTGTGGTCCTCTAAGGACACATAGGAAACCATGATAAATATCCAGTTTTTAACATGTATGTCTTACGAGTTACCAGCACGCATTGAATGAATACTCAGTTATAATGGTTTTGACCTTTTTTTTTGTTGGGGGGGGGGGGGGGTCTGAAGCATACTGAATGTCTTTGGATTCTAAACACGATCTTACTTTGAGGGAGAGAGTTTATTGGAAAGCTTATTCAGAAATGTGAAAAGGCACTGGAATGGCCTGTTTTCCAATTTGTTGAGCATATTACTCCAATTACTGTATGAACATATGTGAAAATGAGTTTCTTGGAAACAGGAAGGAGATTACGAACTGAAACTGACAATTTATTTTAAGCAGATATGCCAACTTATATTTGGTATTACAGTTGGAGTGTATTGCATATTGCTAGGGTATTTTTCTAAATTGCTATTAATTCCTTTGTTTCTGTAAGAACTTGTTTGTTTTAGCCTTTTGCTGGCTTCTGCCAACTTAGAAGCAGCCCAGGCTTTTGAAAAGCTAGAAAGCTGGCTTCTGAGGCTGCCTTTTGGTGTGGTGAGATACTAAAAAAATTATTACAAAAGCCAATAGCAAAAAACTAGGAAGCCAACTTTTGAGCTAGAAGACCAAAAACTGCACAAACAGATCCTATGACTATTAGGTAGGTGTCATAATCTGGTCCTTGCTGATTATTTATCTTTTCCCTTTGTACTTTTCAGGTTGTTGGTGAATCAGGTTTGTTTACTCCGGATGATGTTGCTTATGTTCAGAATGCTGGCGTTTCTGCTGTAAGTTCCCTTGGTTCCTTATCAATTTAGATTCTGTCCCACGTGACTAGAAACCTTTTGGGCAACATCTTCTGAACCACATAGTATTGTTTCGCCTTATCTTCTTTCTGTACTGTTTACAGATTTGTCAGCTTATCTTGAATTCACTTCAGTTTGTGTTCCCCAATGTAGACTACTGGAATACACACAGCTTGCTTGAACTCAAATGTTTTACTATATAGATAAACGTTACATTAAGAGAAGGATGGAATGGAATGCCTTGTTGGTGATGTTTTCTCAGTTTTCAAGTCCCTGTGTGTGCTATGAACTGAAGCTAATTGAAGTGTGTCTGTTGTTGCTGTAGGTTTTGGTTGGGGAATCCCTGGTGAAGCAAGAGTGCCCTGGACGAGCCATTGCTGGGTTATTTGGCAAAGAACTGCTGCACTGAATGAAAGGACAAAGAATATAGTAGTACTTGGTTTGGTGGTGATGAGGTATTAGTGCTAGACTGCTAGCTGTTAGCCATAGCCTGGTTTGCAGTAATAACATGTGAGCATTGGTTTTATTAATAAGTATGTCACATGCAGAATAAAAATAATGTTCAGTTGTAAGTTCCATTCAGTGATTTATTTAGTTCAGTGATAAACAAATGTGATGTGTTCATGACATAGGGGGCACTACTTGAGAAAAAAGGAAATTGGAGGATTTTACTTGAATATGACAAGGGGATCTCCCAAGTTAGGTAGCACTATGTTTTTTTTATCTGACTAAAGTGGATATATAGTCCCTAGTAATTTTTTGTTGTTCTTGTAGGAACATCCACTGTTTCTTGTGTATTTTTGTTTATTATTCAATGAGCGAAAAATTGCTATTGTATGGTATATTTTGATTTGCAGTAGTGGAAATCCATTGTTTTGTGATATATTTTGTATTCTCCATTGAAGGAAATTCATTAAGCAGTGGTATATGTTTATTGTTCTGGCATGAAAAATGCATTGTTTCGTGGTATGTTTTTATTATTCCAATAGGGAAAATTGATTGGTCTGTGGCATAGTTTGGATTGTTGTGCTACTGAAATATTGTCCTCCTACTGAAAAACTGTTCTGCTAGCATAACTTAATCTCAAATTTTTATATAAGATTAGTGTCTCCCATACGTTACTTAAATTTTTTATTTACAGTTTCACTGGCTAAATGCTCAGGCATTGCTATAGGCTTAAACATGTTTCACCTGCTAGTATAATTGGTGGGTATAGTAGAATTTATGCGTATTAACATCACAATGGTTCATGTTAACATAAGTGGGGTCTATGTATATTAAAACAACACTGTTCTTGCCTAATCGTTAGCTTCTATAGCCCTTAAAAACGGATCCTCAACCAAATACTGTCTGTATATTACTAACATCACTTCCAATACTAAGTTAAATAGCCATGAAAGTAGGATGGAGCGGCTCCATCCCATCTGATCCTCGACCAAATGCTGCCTAATGACATGTTTGAGAGAGCTCCAACTTTGAAAAAACAGATATGAAGTACTAGCTTCACCTAGATCCATCACATAATAAGCTCCACCATGGATCTAAGCTCCCACAAGCTCCTTTGGGAGGGCTCCAGCTCTGAAAGGGAGTCCTATATAATTATTAAAAATAAATAGGGGTTCAAATATTCCCGAGGAAGCAAAATAAAATGATGCCAATGGAAGACCATGAGCGAACACTCGAAGATTGCGCATGGCAACGACGACAGTGGCTCTAAGCCTGAAGGATGCGAGTGCAAGGCGGTGGCTCTTCCAAGAGCGGAGGCCGAGCGTAGAGGTTGCAAGCACGGTGGCGACAGCTGTCGTCTTTGTGAGAAAGGAAAAATAGAAACAAATCGGTATACCATATAATCAGTAACAATGGTGAATTATTTTTCCTAACTCTACCAAACTTGAATTTTCAAAGCACCCCTTAATATGAAATGCATGAATCTGGAGGCACAACCTTGAACATGCTCTATAGTGGATCTAAAAGTATTTAGCTTGAAAAGGCACATATGGTGCTATTTTTCTGAATCCGAAGCTCTCCCACATAGGACCTAAAATACATCCTAATAGAGCGACCATTGCGTGACGGAAAAGTGTGCATTTGTATCATAGACGTCAGAGCAACCACATAGTTAGGGGTTGTTTAGAACTCCCCCACTCCCAGTTTTTCTAGCTCTGCTCTACCAACTCCGTTATAAAGCAATTTACTATAGAGTTTATAGACCAGGTGGACCTATTTGGCATTTAGCCTGACTCTAGCTCCATAAATGAGGGGTTTTCCTATAAAAGACCTAATATGCCCTTAGATTATGATTGATGTATTTTTTTAGATACATAAGCATATGTGAGTGGATGTTTTTGTTAGCGCCCACCCTCAACGGCCGGCAGCAAAACCCACAACAGGGTCTAGCATGGTCGGCGAGGGCGCGGAATGGCCAGGTCAGAGCGGAGCACGACGCTGCTGCTTGCCGGGCGCGGTGCACCGGGGAGGAGCACGACACGACTTGGGAGACGCGAGCGGCAGCTCTGCACTGCTGCTTACCTACCGAGAAAAGAAATCGCACACAACAAGAACAAAACGAATTGGTAGATGTGTGTAATGAGTGATAAAGGTGGGTAAATTTGTATACAATTCTATGAGAAAGAAACGTAGAGTTGGTAGTGCTCCAAAAAAGAGTAAATTGCGTACTTAAACTTTTAGTGGGTTCCCATCTAGGTACTCGAACAGAAAAATGTATCGCCTGGGTACTTAAACTTTTGGTGAGTTCACATCTAGGTATTTGAACTAAAAATGTATCGTCTGGATACTTCGCCGGGCATCGAGGTCAACCCCTGGGTACTGTGCACTGATGGGTGGGGCCACCATGTCAGCTGGACAGTGCAATTTTTCCTTTTCAGAAAATGCAAATAGTGTTGATTCTTTGAAAATTCATAAAAAACAAAATCTGAGCTCCAAAAGTTCTAAATATTTTTGTGTAGCCTCTTTTTAATGTGTACTATCTAGGAAAAATATTAAAATTAAATTTTGAATAGTTTTCTATGAGATAAAATTAGCCCTTTTAATAGTAAAATGTAGCTTCCATGATTTTTTAGGATTTATTAAATGTCCAAAAATCATGAAATTTGTCTTAAAACTATTTCATGACATGTTGAACCTTCACAAAAAGTTTGGGCTCAATTGGACAAAGTTGATTTTATTCTTAATTTATGCTTTATTAATTAATTAATAAACCAAAGTAATTAACCTTAATAACTTAGGGTTTGTGTGACTTTAGGATTGATTATTGACCTTGGACCATTGGCATAATAATGATTAGGGGTGGGCAAAATACCCAATACCCGAAATCCGAACCGAATTACCCGGACCCGGACCTGAACCCGAAGTACCTGAACCCGAATTACCCATTAATATATCGGGTATTAAGTTTAGATACCCGAATTTAGTTTGGGTAATTCGGGTATTAAGTTCCGGTACCCGAATTACCCGATCTACCCGAAATATTGAAATATGATATGCTATTTAGTATTTGTGATTGATTGATTGTACTATTTCTCAATGTCAACTATAATATAATAGAGAAATGTTGCTCTATGATATAAATAGTTATGTGTTTGTTCTAAAATTCTACCAAAAGAGGTTGTTTACATTGTTTAAACTTGCAACTCTCATATTTTTTTTTAGCTTTTGCTAATTTCGGGTAGTTCGGAAAAACCCGAACCCGAAATTTCGGGTACCCGAATTATCGGGTAGTGTTTTTTTGGGATAGAAATCGGGTATCAGTTTCTACTACCCGAATTTTTAAATAACCGAATTACCCGACCCGAACTTTTCGGGTAACCCGAATGCCCAGGCCTAATAATGATCCATGACACTTACTTAATTGTTTGAGCTCATGATTAACTTGGTCATTAAGAATTGTCAATGATATTTTACTTTGATGAAAAATAAATAATTAAGGTTAAGGATGCAGCTAACTTACGGCGGCCGTTAGTTAGTCCCTTCGCACGGCTTTACCGTATTTGTCAAAGAGTGCAATTGTAACATGCATTAAATTCCTTTTCCGGTAAGATGCTAATTCATGACTGTCTGTCGTGCATTTTTTAGCCAACAGCAAGCTGGCAACTTCTAGAATTTATTACGTTATCACTTTCTGCATTACTGGAGACTTTTGCCTGCCAATATTTTTAGCCCAAATCCCAAATATTACAAAATTGATACGTTCACACAAGCAAGAAAAAAAATCAAATTTGTCTAGGCATTTTAAGATGTTTTGTATGGCATCACAGGCATCTTAGAACACAGTCGACAAAGTATTATGTACTACTCTAATAGAAATACATCTTGCTCTACTAAACCACCTTGTGTTGGTAACATATATACTGATGCACCATACATCCCACATGCTGTTCAACATGGTTCTGATGCTTGAGACCATCACACCTGCAATTATTAAAATATTAAAAGATTTAGGGTTGCAGCAATCAAATGTCATATAGCACATATAAGCACTGAAAACTTGGTCTATGTAAATTGCCTATTAGGAGCACAATGTGCCTAATGAATGACATTTAAATTGCCTAATAAATGACACTTGATTTTCCTAACAAAATGGTTGTGCTTTTCTTGTGTGTGTGTAACCATACCTCGTTACCGCCATTGGACGCTGGCAAACACAAGCCATGAAATCTCTACTCTCTAAGCATTGTAGAGATATTCCTATAAATACATACACAAAAAAGACCGGTTGTTACTACATTTGTATATAGTAGGAAGAAAAACATTAAAATGCCTACAATATGATGCAAGGGCAACTAGCTCAATCATGTATGACATCCGGTATGAAGAAAATATGGGTAATAAGCCTGCTCGACTACAATTATTTGGTTGCGGCTGCAGTTTATTGCAGTTATACCCTACAATATAGTCTACTTTACTTTTGTAGCCAAAATAGCAGCAACTGGCTGCAAGAAGGTGCATTTCCTTAGGTAGTGCCATTAATTAGGCAACAAAGTCTTCTTAAATAGGTTGTTTTTCTATTCTAAAAAGCAAATATAGTGTTCAAACAGCAACAAAGCATTTTATTCATGAACAGTAATACCTTTATAGTATTTTCTCCTCTCCCCAAGCATACACCTAGAGTGACCAAAAACAACAAGAAAAGCATTTTAGTCCTAAGAAAGTTGGTGCGTGTTGAGAGAACCAAAAACAAAGTCTGCCTTCACGGCCCTAGCAGGTGCACCAGATGTTATTACAACTTGTTGTTTAGCAATAGAAAGCAATTTAATTTGCTACACCAGCACTCCAGTAAATGTGTGCTCGTGCTGCTACCATCTTCTACCTTCAATTGTTAGATGAGAGGGTGAATGTAACGTGATAAATAATTAGGCTGTGGCACAAGTACTTGCACCATGCCTAAAGAATGACTATATTTTCTTAGGCAATTTAAGTTTTATTCGTTAAGCAACAATGTCTTCCTAAATAGGCAATCTATGTGTTCTAGAAAAGTAAGTATAATAAAGTTTATTGTACAATATTGCCTGTGTTAGAATGGATAGTCTCTCTCATTAGGGCTAACCCTAGAAGGGTAGCTATATAGGTTCCATACATGGGCCTCATGGGCCTTAGCCTCATGGGCTCAATACATACTCCAACACCCCCCGCAGTCTGAACTACCGGCGCAGCGGAGTTTCAAGACTGGACAAGAAAAGTACAGCACGCACACACGAACCCCCCCGGCAGCCACAACTAGCCACCGGTGACGTTGAGGCTGGATCGAAACTCGGAGAAGGTCGAGGAAGGGAGGCCCTTGGTGAAGATATCCGCGAACTGCGAAGTCGTCGGGCGTGCAGGACTCGGACGGCGCCGATGGCCACAAAGTCGCGGACGAAGTGCAGGTCGATCTCCACATGCTTGGTACGCTGGTGCTGGACGGGGTTGGTGGAGAGGTAGACGGCGCTGACGTTGTCGCAGTAGACGAGGGAGCTCCTGGCGAGAGGGCGGTGAAGCTCGGCCAGGAGCTGGCGGAGCCAAGCCGCCTCAGCCACGCCGTTAGCCACGGCGCGGTACTCGGCCTCGGCACTGGAGCGAGAGACCACCGGCTGTCGCTTGGACGACCAAGAGACAAGGTTGCTGCCAAAGAACAGCGTAGCCGGAGGTGGACCGGCGGGTGTCCGGGCAGCCCGCCCAGTCAGCGTCGGTGTAGATCACCAGCTCGGCGGAGGACCTGCTGAGAAGCAGCCCGTAGCCGATGGTGCCGCGGAGGTACCGGAGTAGCCGCTTCATAGCGGCGAGGTGTGGCTCCCGCGGAGCATGCATGTGGAGACACAGCTGCTGCACGGCGTAGGCGATGTCCGGCCGAGTGAAGGTGAGGTACTAGAGTGCGCCAGCGAGACTCCGGTATGCAGAGGAGTCCTGGGGCCCAAGCAGCGGACCCTCCGCCTCTGACAGCTTGCCCTGAGTGTCGACCGGGGTGGTGCAGGGCTTGCAGTCAGCCATGCCTGCTCGCTCCAGAATGTCACAAGCGAACTGGCGCTGGTGGAGGAACAAGCCTGAAGGTCGGTGCTCAACAGTGACGCCGAGGAAGTGATGGAGCACTCCAAGATCCTTCATAGCAAATTCCCTCTGCAGAGAGGCAATGATGCGCTGGAGCAGAGTCTGACTGGAGGCTGTGAGGACAATGTCATCAACATATAGGAGCAGGTATGCGGTCTCACCCCCATGGTGGAAGATGAACAGGGAGGTGTCAGACTTAGCCTCCGTGAACCCAAGAATCTGCAGGTAGGAGGCAAACCGAGAGTACCAAGCCCGGGGCGCCTGCTTGAGACCATAGAGCGACTTGTTCAGCCGGCAGACCAAGTCAGGGCGGGTAGAGTCGACAAACCCTGCTGGCTGGCTGCAGTAGACCGTCTCAGTCAGAGTGCCATGGAGGAAGGCATTCTTGACATCCAGCTGATGCACTGGCCAGGAGCGCTTGAGAGCCAGTGAGAGAACCGTGCGGACGGTAGCTGGCTTCACCACTGGACTGAAGGTCTCATCGTAGTCGATGCCGGGCCGCTGAGTGAACCCTCGAAGGACCCAGCGAGCCTTATACAGCTCGAGAGTGCCACCAGCCCGGCGCTTGTGGGTCCAGATCCACTTGCCGGTGACGACGTTGGAGCCCGGCGGACGGGGCACCAGATCCCAGGTCTGGTTGGCGAGGAGAGCAGCGTACTCCTCTTCCATCGCGCGGCGCCAGTGAGGATCCGACAGCGCCTCGCGGACGGAAGAGGGCACCGGAGAGACCGCCGAGTCCCCGGGCATCGCCGCAAGAGCCCGGGGCGGCAGGGTACCAGCTGCGTGCCACGTCACCATGGGGTGAACATGACGCGGGTGTCGGTGAAGTAGCGGCGGGTGGTACACCGGCTGCTCAACACGGGCAGCCGGGGGCCGCGGCGGCGGTGTTGGCGTAGCCGGCGGAGAAGAGGCCGCCGAGGTAGGCGTCCCTGGAGCAGACGGAGGTGGCGCTAGCCGTGCACGCCGCTGGTAGACCTCCACCGGTTGGGCAAACCGAGCAGGTGGCGCGGGGACCGGCGGTGGCGGTGCTGGGGCCGACGGATCGGGGCCCGCAGCGGCACGGCGCTGGTAGACACGCACCGGCTGCGCAAAACGCGCAGGTGGTGGAGGGGCCGGCGGTGGCGGTGCCGGGGCCGACGGGCCAGGCTCCGCGGCCGGCACCGGGACAGGCGACGCAGGGCACGGCCCCGGGGAAGGGGACGGCAGTATGGTACCTGCAGGAGACAACTGAAATGGTGGCTCAACCACCTGGTCAGCAGGAAACAGCGAGGAGGCGTCAGGCGCAGGGGTGGATGGGGAAGAAGAGGCAGCGGAGTAGGGGAAGACAGACTTATCAAACACCACATGGCGAGAGATAAGGACCCGACGTGAGGTGAGGTCGTAGCAGCGGTACCCCTTGTGATCCGGGGAGTACCCAAGGAAGACACAGAGAGTGGATCGAGGTGCCAGCTTGTGAGGAGCGGTGGCTGCAGTGTTAGGGTAACACGCACACCCGAAGACTCTGAGGTGGTCGTACCGAGGAGGGGTACCGAAAAGAGCGTGGTGTGGGGTGGGAGCTGGGCAGGCAGCGGAAGCAAGGCGGTTGATGAGGTAGGTGGAGGTGTGAAGGCTCTCAGCCCAGAAGCGAGCGGGGAGAGAAGCCTGGAGGAGAAGAGTGCGCATGGTGTCGTTGGTGGTGCGGATCATGCGCTCAGCCTTGCCGTTCTGAGAGGAGGTGTACGGACAAGACATGCGCAGCTGGACACCATGAGCGAGGAAGAAAGCACGCGAGGTGGAGTTATCAAACTCACGACCATTATCGCACTGAACGACCTTAATGGTGAGGCCGAACTGAGTGGACACCCAAGCGAAGAAGTGAAGAAGAGTGGGGAAAGCATCCGACTTCAAACGAAGCGGGAAAGTCTAGGAATAGTGTGAGAAATCATCAACCACCACAAGATAGTATTTATAACCAGAAATGCTGATGACAGGAGATGTCCATAGGTCACAATGTACAAGATCAAAAATGCGAGCCGCATGTGAAGAAGAACTAGAAAAAGGAAGACGAACATGTCGGCCCATTTGGCACGCATGACACAAAGGCTCATCGCGAGCTCGAGTACAAGGAATGTCTGAACTACGACTGAGCTGCATCAGGGCATCACGTCCAGGATGGCCGAGACGTCGGTGCCAAGTAGTGGAAGAAGTGGTGGCGGCAAAGGCAGCTGACAAAAGCGACGACGGCGAAGAAGAGGAGGCCGACGCCGGGAAGCGGAGGGTGTAAAGGGGCCCGGTGCTGTCACATCGGAGCAGAGGACGCCGGGAAGCCAAATCCTTCACAGTAAGACCAGAAGAGTCAAACTCCACAGAACAAGAATTGTCAGCTGTAAACCGGCGAATAGAAAGGAGATTGTGAACCATGGACGGGGCAACAAGAACATCAGGAAGATGAAAGGAGCCATGAGCACCGGCGGTACCCACAGACGTGACAGGAATGCACGAACCATTCGCCACCATGATGGACGAAGGAAGAGAGGAAGAGGGAGGATGAGCAGAAGAGAGTATACCGGGGTTCAGAGTGGTGTGGTAGGTAGCCCCGGAGTCAGCGACCCACTCCGGACCGACAGGGGGAGTCAGTCCCATGGTGCTGAAGGAGTGCGCCAGAGCCGCCTGGTCCCAGCCGGAGGGTGCTGCCCACGGGGACGCCGGAGGGAGCCCAGGTGGAGCAACAGCGAAACCGGAGGGTGTGGTCCACGGGGACGCTGGCTGGAACCCCGGTGGAGTGCCAGCGAGCAGTGAGGAGGCCGGCGGGCGAGGGTCACCACCGGGGGCCTGGAACGGCCACATGGAGATGCGCCCTGACAAGGGTTGTGGAAGGATGGCCAGGGAGCACCCCGTGGTGGCGGTGTGGTGGTGTTGCTCCCACGGCCCCCACCATCGCCGCGACCACCGCCACCACGACCACCCCCGCGACGACGGCGACCACCACGGCCCCCCCCCACCCCCGCTCGGCCCAGGGAAGGGAGAGCTCTGGGAAGACGACGGCTGTGGAGCTGGGGGACGCAGCTGCGGAGCGGGGGGACGTGACGGAGTGGCAGCCAGTGCAGTCGAGGGCCCCGGAGCGAAGGTGGAGCCCGACTGGAAACCCTGAGTGAGCTCCTCCAGGACCAGGTCATCGCGGATCTCCAGCAAGGTCGGGAGCGGCCGCTGCCTGGTGAGTAGCGACCGAAGGGTGGCGTAGCGGTCACTGAGCCCGCGAAGGACGTTGAGGACCAGGAAACGGTCCTCCACGGGCCAGCCGAGGTCGCCGAGGGAGTCCGCCATGCCCTTCATCCGGCGGCAGTACTCGCCAACGGAGAGGTCGCCCTGGACGAAGTTGCGGAAGGCCGCGTCCAGCCGAAGGGCCCGGGCCTCAGCATTGCCCAGAAACTGCTGCGCGAGGCCGAGCCAGGCCTGACGGGCGTCAGTAGTGTTGCGGACGAGGTCGTGCAGGTCGAGGGAGATCGTCCCGACGATCCAGGAGAGGACGATGCTGTCGAGTCGCAGCCACGCGGGAGTCCGCGCCGCGACCGAGGCGTCGGTGAGGACGTGGTCGTCGAGGGCGTAGCGGCGGAGGGTGAGCAGCATCAGGTCCCGTCAGCGGGCGTAGGATGGCGACGCGGGCTCGAGGACGACCGGGACGAGGAGCTTGATGTTCTGGACACCCCCGGCCTGGTAGTGAAGTTGCGCCACCGCAGGGTCGGCCGGGTCGTGCCAGACGGCCGCGGTGTGGGACACGCGGTGGGCCATCGAGCCAGTGGAGATGTCCCCGGCGTCGTAGGAGGTAGGAGCGCCAAGGAACTGCTCCGCCTCTGCGACCTGGCGGGTCAGTGCCTCGGCCGCCTCGCGCTCGCGCTCCCAAGCGAGTGCGGCGGCCTGCACACGGGCCTGCCCGGCGGCGGTGGCGGCCCGGGCAGCGGCCAGGGCGTTGGAGAAGGCGGATCCGGGGGCGCCGGGAGGTGGGCCGGCCTGGTACATCCCCAGACCGGTCGCGGCCGCGCGCTCGGCGGTGGTGGCGTGCTCGGCCCCGGTCGGTCCGGCCCGCAGGGCGCGCACGGCGGCAGCCCGGGCTGCGGTGGCCTCAGCGGCGGCGGCGGCGGCGGCCCGGGCGGCTGCAGCCTCGGCGGCGGCGGCCTGGGCTGCCCGGGCGGCGGCGGCTTGGGCCACGGCAAGCAGGGCCGCGCCTGCCTCGGCCGAGGGCGGCTCCTCCTCCCGGAGGCCGGCCCTGGCGGCGGTGGCGGCTGCTGCAGCCGTGGGGTCCTCGGCGGTGGAGAGGGGGAGGTCCAGGGGCTCCTCCGCGAGGGTCTCCTCCGCGGTCAAGGCGGCGGCCCGGCGGCACATGGCAACGGCGACGGCGGCGCTCTCCTGCGCGCCCGCGCCCAGACCGACCGCGGCCAGGGCGGCCTCCCTCGAGGCGACGACGGCGGCTGCCTCCCGCACGCTCGCGGCGGCGGCCGCACGCTCTGCCTTGGCGGCAGCGGCGCGGGCCGCGGCGGCGGCGCCGAACCCCGGCGGGGCAGAGGAAGACGGCGGCGGCTGCTGGCGGTTGCTGGTGACGACGCCGGCTCAGGAGAGGGAGGAGGGGTGGAGGGAGGAAGAGAAGAGGGAGAAGGTCCCTGGCGGCGCCGGCGGCTGGCCGGGAGGGGGCGGCGCCGGCGGCTCAGCCATGGCTGGGTGGCGGCTGGGGGCAGGGAAGCAGGGGAAACCCTAACCCTAGGTCCTAGGAGCTGTCTGATACCATGTTAGAATGGTAGTCTCTCTCATTAGGGCTAACCCTAGAAGGGTAGCTATATAGGTTCCATACATGGGCCTCATGGGCCTTAGCCTCATGGGCTCAATACATACTCCAACAGCCTGGTTAGAGCATATTTAGTTGTCTATTCCCAATAAAATTCAGTAACTAATCAACGCACATGTAGTCCAATCAATTACTGGTAGTCCAATCAATTACTGGTATCTCAACTAGAATCCCTGATACCCCAACCTATCCAGATGTCATTGGTTCAACTGCTTTATCGTGAACCTAGCAAAGACTAAAAGTGAAAAAATGGCACAAGAAATAAAATAGACTAAGGATTTGCTCCCCTAGAAACCAAACTGCTCCACCATAGAACCATGACTGTTGACCCCGGATGCAAGCTGGTGACATAGTGAGGAGCACCAGGCAAGCTGAATCTGGGCGCGTGGGGCAGCAAGAGACGACAATGCAATACGAGGCTTCTCTGACAGCATGATAAATGCATAAATTGTGTTATTTGTTAGGCAATTTAAGTGTCACTTAGGCAACATTGTCTTCCTAAATTGGCAATTTACAGTTCTTAACAGTGCCATTTGTACTTTGAGCCATTTTTTATATAGTAGTCACTGCCCAACTCTTGCTATTTCAAAATTTCATTGTAGCAGCGACAAATGCATGTCATGATTTCTTAAAGGTACATCAATGTATCATGAAATTCAGAAGACTGATTGAAACTAAAAAAAAATGCAGACCGAGTTACAACAGCTGGCTAGTGAATAAAAAGGATAATACCTTAGATGAGGGCAAGGGATGATCATATAAGCACATCAATTTCAATCCACCAAACTGCTGCTGGTAAACTAAAACTACAGAGACAAAAATTTACTCTGTTAGGCAAAATAGTGTTTGGCATTAAGCAATAATAATATTATAAATTAGGCAAAACAGCGTGGTTGATAAAGCAACAATAGTGTTATGAACATAGCAATGAAGGAGAGGGAACAATGCAGCTTGTCTGGCATAAGGGCTCTGTAAGTTTGAAAGAGGAATTCCAAGCAAACCATACATTGTTGCAAGGAAAAACAACTTTGAATCTACAAGCATAGGATAGAGTACACCAGCGTTTCCAAACAACCATAAAACCCACATCCCTCCTTTTTGTATAGTTGAAGTTCTAGGATAGGCAAAGAACAAATTTCGGCAATTTTATATCAACACAACCCAAAAGTATGCCCAATATCACTGGTAATCATCTTTAACATACACCATATCTAGTAGATTTGTAGATAAGAAAATGACTTGCTACTACTAAATCACAGATGCAATAGAATGGTCCATGACAACATACCAAGCCAGCTTGCAAATGCAAGGTACTGCAACTTCTGCACATTGGTCGGTATCTCATTGGCAATGTCACGATCGATGATGGGGAAGAATGGTGGCCAGTTCTCCTCCATTAGCACACTAGTTGCACCAAGCAAAATTGGAGGAAAATGTCAAAAATCGCACATCAGTATTCAAATCTAAACAAGTGACAACTCAACACCACCGACATTCTAAATAGCAAATAGGTCCAGGGATTTACAATTTTACACTAGCACAAGTATTTGGGATTTGTATGGGCATAAGTAATAGAAACAAGTAAAGCATTATTGCAGATACACAGTACTAAATACCTAATTAATTACCTGAGCTTGGAATGTCCTTGTGGTGTTAGAATTTATGAGCTTTTCCTCAGTAGGTTTTTTAATAGTTTTAATAATACTTCTTTGGTTCAAGAGCCTAACCTGAAAGGCAAAGTATTAGAAAAAGGTATCCAACATTTGTTCTAATTCAAAAAAACTAAAAGAAAGAAAATATTCTAGAACATTAGAAACATAAATGTATACCCCTTTTCTGGTTTGCAGTATATTGAACATTAGAAACAGAAAATATCTCCAACCATTGCTTTTCCAGCAGGATTTGGACAATATATGCAATAGCAGTACGCTAGCTACATGACAGTATTTTTTGAAGATATCAATTTCTATAAAGAATGCGTTAACTAGTAAGTCAGAAAAAAATTTAGCATCTCGTTGCACAAAAACACCCAAACCAAATCCATTTCTGAATCTTAGACCCTCTCAGCATTCCCTTTTTTGGTTCCAGACTGATCGATTGCAACATTTCCATAGGTTCTTTTTCTATAAAGAGGTTATAGGCTCTCAGCATGCAAATACTAAAATTCCAATATCTGATTTTGGTAATGTAAGACATGAAAACAACATTTGAGATCTGAACTTTGCTTCAAGCAGATTATCTAGATTCAGTGCTTGGTTTAATGAAATCAATTCAAAAACATTCATTAATGTTATCTACAAAGGAAAGAATGAGCCAAATAATGCACACATGTTCTTTATCAGGCAACAGAAGATATATGCATGGCTAAATCTTGGTAACATGAACGCTAAAAAACATATATTTCTAGTTGCAATCAGACCTATCGTACATCAACCACATTTTAGCAACTTCATCGACCAATCATGAAACAACTATTTGAGATCATCATGATTTATTTTTTTCCCACCTGAAGGCCAATGGGGAACAGGAATCACAATCCCCTCCATCTTGACAGCAAAGAGTTAGGCAATCAACTGACGGCAACTGTTGCATCCCGAAACACTAGATTAGCATGTCAAATAGCAACCAAGGAAAAACGAAAGCAGCCAGTGGATGAAACACCTTCTTACCCCCATGGTTTCGAGCAGTACGTCGACGACAGCGTCGCCCCTGGAAGCGCCGCAGAACCAGATGGGCTCTGTCGGTTGGAACTGCTGTTTGGGGACGGATGGGGTCGCGCCGTCGCGGGGTAGGGGTCGTACCTTTGAGAAGTGGTACGGGGTTGGCGGATCTGAGGGGTCGCCCGCTCGCCCACTCACAGGACGACAGATCAGGGAGGAACTGATCTAAGGCATAGATAGCTACATCTTACGTTAGGGTTGGAGAGCTCGATTTTGCACAGAGGAAAGGGAAGGGGCGCAGGGGTAGCCAAACCTGGTGGGTGCTCATCGCGAGATCTCACTCGTCGCCGGCAAGCAGCCAAGGCCCCGGTGAAGTCCCTCGGCACCTGGCGGTGGTCGCCAGTCTCACGCGACGAGAGTGAGGGAGGAAGGGAGAGGAGAGTCCACGCCGGTGCTGGATCTATGCCGTCGCCGGAGTTGGGGAGGAGGTCATCGGGGAGAGGGAGGGAGGGAGGGAGAGGAGAAAGGAGCCGTGGCCATGGGAGGCGCGCGTTGTGTGGAAGACGAGCGGCGGCTGTCGTCTGTCGAGTTGGGGGCGACTGGGAGGGAGCCGTAAACTGTTAATAAAACACGGCGGCTGTATCCAAGTCTTTACCTAAGGTTAATTACTTTGGTTTATTAATTAATTAATAAAGCATAAATTAAGAATAAAATCAACTTTGTCTAATTGACCCAAAATTTTTGTGAAGCTTCATCATGTCATGAAACAGTGGTAACATAAATTTCATAACTTTTGACATTTCATAAAGCCTAGAAAAATTATGTAAGTTACATTTTTCTATTAAAATGACTAATTTTAACTCATAGCAAAACTATTAAAAATTCAAGTTTCTTATTTTTTCTAGGTATTACACATCACACAGAGACTACACATATATTTCTAGAATTTTTGGAACTCAGATTATTTTTTTTATGACTTTTCAAATAATCAGCACTATTTGCATTTTCTAAAAAAGGAAAAACTGTACTATGCAGCTGACATGGCAGCCCCATCCATCAGCACACTGTATAGATGGAAACCCATCAAAGTTTAAGTACCCAGACGATATACTTTTTTTTTTTCAATTCGAGTACCTAGACAGGAACTCAACAAAAGTTTAAGTATCCATATGATACATTTTTCAGTTTAGATACCTAGATGGGAACCACTAAAAGTTTAAGTAGCTACAGTGTAATTTACTTAAAAAAACCGAGAAGTTGGTCTCAGCTCCATCTCTTTTACAGAGCAGCAGAGTTCCTGAAGGTACAAGTGTTTGGCGAAACATCCGTTTAATTCCAGCCAGAAAAAAAAGAGAAAATTGGCTAGGCCCAACAGACAACATGGGCCGTACTCCACTCCTTCCATTTCCGGGGAAATTCGCCACAACAAAATTTAAACACCAACCTTCTCATTTCCTCTCCCCGTCTCCGTGTCGCCGGCCACCCACTGATCCACCCACCCGCTCGCTCCTATGGATCACGCCGCCGAGCACCTCGACCCCACCACTCCGGCACCCTCGTCGGCCTCCTCCTCCGCCGCCGTTGCCGAGGTAAATGCGTGGCTGGCCTCCCTCGTCGCGGAGGCGGGGGGCGCGGGCGGGGCCGGAGGGCGAGGCGGCGGCGGAGGTGCGGCGGCGGAGCTGTCGCTGGGGCCCGACCCCACACCGCGCGGGGTGGCCTACCTCCGCGCGCTGGCCTCTGCGTCGCAGGCGCGGTCCCGCGCCGCCGGAATCGCGGCCGCGGGGCTGCGTGCGCAGGCGGCCGAGTACCGCGCCGAGGCGGCGCGGTTGCGGGAGGCCCTCGAGCGGGCGGGGCTCGCGAGGGACGCGCTCCCTCCACCAGCAGCCGCGGCAGCACGGGCCGTCGCTGCAGTCGCTAACCTCCTCGCCATCCGTGACACCGAGATGAGCAGGTGACTCGTTGTGCTAGGGTTCCCCGAAATATCGCATTATCGGAAGGGCATAACTCTTCTTTTCTCTCAGATACGTAATTAGTGAGAGATCTATACTTCTGACGGGTACATATGTTCAGTCTTTTCGTAATTTTATTACTGCCATTGCATGAAAAAGATGAATCTTCCGTTTCTTTTAGAGTTGGCCATGCTCCGTCTTTCATGATAAAGATCAAAAGACTACATTTCAGATTACTGACTGTGCAGGGTTTAAGTCAACCATTTCCAATCGAGAACAAAACCCAACAAACGGCTTCTTTACAACCATGACAATCTACCAACATTTGTTGCAAGAAACCATGTCTCCTCAACCTTTACGCTCTGATCCACAGAAATTAACAAAACCGACGCTTGACTGGAGGCAATCTGGTAATTTTGCATTTATGTTTGGTTTGATCCACACTAAATATAGACTAAAACTAAACTAACATGGCTTCATGGAACTCAAAGCAAATATCTAAATTGGCAAACATGTAAAACTATGTCCTCAATGTTGAATATACAAGAAATTTCTCTGAGTGTATGTATTGTATCTGATTTTTACTTTGTCATAAACTCTGAGGAAGCTAGTGACTTTTGGTCTTTGGGTGGTATAGGAACTGTTACATTATTCATTTCTATTTGTCATTTTTTACTAGTTTCTAAAATATTTATCATGCAGCTTTGTGGTGGCAAGTGCAGACTTGTCTCTGAGGCGAGCAGAGGTGGAGGAGAAGAGGGACAAAGTGCATAAGGAGTCAAAGGCACTACTTGATTACACGCGGAAGGCCATAAACAAGCTTACTGAACTGAAGAAGTGAGTGGAAACCTGTCCATTTCATAGTTGGAGTGCTCACTAGTTAGTAATCATTGTCACCTAGATTTCTGTGTCAAGCATGATAAGTACTTGTGTTGTTTCTAGGATGTATTGGTTAATTATGAGGTACAGTAACTCTAATATATGATTGTTGAACAGAATGTGCAATGCCCAAATCATCTCACATAGTGTATTTCTAGATTTTAAGAAGCTTTGATAGACTTACCACAGCTGTCATGCAATTATGTAGCCAGCCTTCTGATTGAACTTTGTGTTTCAGCAAGTGTTTTTAGTTCAAATCCACCTTTGCTGGATTTGTTTCCTTAATAGGATGGAACCTCAAGTTTTAAGGGGACATGTCTTTATAAAGTTGGGCTGAAGCAGTGTGTAACTTCTAACTTCATAATTCTTGGCCCTATGAAAACTTGAGCATATCCCTCGGATATATATGCTAAGCTACCTTCAGTCTTTCCATGTAGACAGTAGACATGAGGATTTAGAGATGTATACCTTTGACCGGATTGTTGGACACATATATAATAAACATAATTTGTATATAGGTTTTGAAGCTTTGAACTAATGATACACTTATTTCTCCATTACCTGTTTTCAATATCGTGATCGATTATGGATAGCAAGCGATTAACAAAGTCATAACTGTGAATTGAAAAATCTGACATCAAAGATCGGATATGTTTACTACAAAAAGTTTTTACCACCATTGTAGAGCTGATGTGGTATTCTTTTTTCATCCTTACGAAGAACTGCTTGCCTCTTTGTAGGCCAAGTTGTGTGCTATTTGATACCCCCCCCCCCCCCCAAAAAAAAAAAATGAGACCAACCTAGGAGTAACTAGGTGGTATTTTATTAAGAAGAAAATAGGCACCCAAATTCACCTTGGTGAGGACTTCAACTTGGGTGGTCTAGGCATACATCCACACCCTTGACTAACTGGCTAGCTCAGCTTCCTTGCTATTTGATACACAATGTTCTCTAATTATCAAATTTGCTTTGACGCCTTACAGATTTGTTGTCTTCCTATCTTTATCAGGCAATGCTTAATCGAGTGGGTTATACGCCGGAGATCAATCATGGTGTGTTGATGGAAATGGCTGAGCATAAGAAGGATCTTGAGAGGAAGACAAAACCCATAGCTGATACATTAAGGAGCTACCAGGATTTGCCTCCAGTATGCCTTTTGCCTTTTGTTTTGTTCTTTTTCTGATGGAATCCATTGCTAATTATTGGGTACTTGGCAATTTGTAATCAGGATAAAGCTCTAGCTGCACT
Organism: Saccharum hybrid cultivar R570; assembly: GCA_038087645.1. Classification (NCBI taxonomy): domain Eukaryota; kingdom Viridiplantae; phylum Streptophyta; class Magnoliopsida; order Poales; family Poaceae; genus Saccharum; species Saccharum hybrid cultivar. Next base: position 2,068,086 of record JAQSUU010000606.1, on the reverse strand, counting down.
AGCTATAGAGGACAAAAAGAGGCAGTATGCAGCTGCAGAGAAGTACCTAGAAGATGTGTTGCAATCTGCTCTAACCACAACCGGCCTATAATGTGCATATCTTACATGTTGGCATTGATTGAAGGTGAAATGGTAATTAACTTGTAATTTGTAACTTGGTTAAATAATTGTGTAACATCCCTATCTTCACCATAGAAATTAAGTTATGTTGCAGTTATGATCTCAGCAACAACCAAGGCACTCGCGAGAGATCTTGGCCTGTTGTGTGTGTGATGTCTAGAGATGAGCTTTGTGATGTTTTAATGGACATGCAGTTGTGATAGAGTATGCCTGTTTTTGTTTCTATTGCCTTTTCATGCATTCTATCATATATGTACCAAATTTGTTTGTAGCAGTGAAACAAAACTCAATTGCTGAGGATAACATTTTGTATTCTGTGATTTATGTATGACCTTTCATGCATTCTATCACATATGTACCAAATTTGTTTGTAGCAGTGAAACAAAACTCAATTGCTGAGGTTAACACTTTGTTCTGTGATTTATGTATGGTTAATTTTTTTTATTAAAATAGTGGAACAAGGGCAATAAATCTTTCAGTGGCATGAGATATTTAGTTCTAATATTTGGATCTCTTGATCCTCTAGCCCAGAGATATGCTCTTTACCAGACTTGGCTATAATCATGGAAGGCAGACAAATTAAGGATAAACATGCCATATATTCCTAAGCAGATTTTCGGAGACTGCAAATAATTACTTCACATGTCTAATTTCTCCAATATTTTGCTTAAGGCCATTATAAATTTGTATTCTTTTTTCCATTGACATCCTGTTTTTCTACAGCACATTGTTTGATGTCAAATTTAATTAATTTTCTAGTGTTGCGTTGCATGACAACAGTTTCTTGTTAGAACTATATTATTCAATGCAGGAAGCAGATGACATAATACAAATGTGCAGACAAAATCTTTTGTAGGAGCTCTACATGTATAAATGTGATGCACATCTTGTTTAAATGTTCTGATAACACTAAACTGTGCGTGGTGTGTAATGTAATGCTATGTATAGTGAAATCTGAGAAGCAAATATAGTAGTGAAGAAAAGGTCTACAGGACTCTTGGTTATTTTCTAGTTGACAATTTTTTGTAACGATCCATAATCCATCTTTATAGACATAGCTTTAAGCTTGTTTCATATTCATGATTTATTCGTTAGTTTATCATGACAATCTAATCCATCTTTATAGACATAGCTTTAAGCTTGTTTCATATTCATGATTTATTCGTTAGTTTATCATGACAATCTTTTTGTCGGTACCAAGCTGAATTCTTTGTTTAGTGTCATGTGCGGGCGCACGTACGCCAGGCGCAGGCAAGCCCGCGACGTGCGCCGGGAGGCCGAGCGCGCAGCCAGGACGCAGGAAGGGCAGGCGAGTGGCTAGGAGGAAAGTTAGCCACCTGATTAGTTGTTTCCTTTGTTAGTTATTTCATTGTTTAGATTAGTCCTACAATTAAGGAGAGCCTTCTCCTTCTGTTTGGCCGAGAGCCATATATGCTTGTACGGGGAAACTAATTGAAGGAAAAAAGAAAAGAAAAAGAAGTTATCTCTAATCTACTCTCTTCTCTGTAAGCCGACGGCTGAGGGGTATAACCTCGCCGGCGTGACGGACGGCGGCTACGAGCTACGTAGCCGAGGTCCGGCCAGTCAGGGGTTCGAGGCCCTTGACAACCTGGTATCACGGTCTCGTCGATCCTCGCCCACCCGCTCCACCCCCTCTTCCACCGCAGCCCACCAGCCGCCGCCGCCGCCATCGCCGCCAGCCCCTACCGCAGCCATGGCCGAGCCCACCCTTGCCGACGTGCTCGCCGAACTGAGGTCCCTCAGCACGGAGGTGTCGTCTCTGAAGTCCGATATGGCGGCCATGAAGGACAAGCCCGCGTCGTCCTCGGACAACGGAGGGGGCTGTCGCCCCGACGGGCAGCGCGACCAAGATCCGTTCATCAAGCACAAAAAGTGGGACTTCCCCCGCTTTGATGGCACCGTCGATCCGATGCTGTTCATCAACAAATGCGAGTCGTACTTCCGCCACCACCGCACCATGGGAGAGGAACGTGTTCGGATGGCCTCTTACCATCTGGACGACGTCGCGCAGCTGTGGTACAACCAGCTCGAAGAAGATGATGGCGCCCCGTCCTGGGGTCGATTCAAAGACCTCCTGAACGAGAGGTTCGGGCCTCCTCTCCGCTCCGCCCCGATGTTCGAGCTTTCCGAGTGCCGGCGCACCGGAACAGTGGCGGAGTACTCCAATCGCTTCCGGGCACTCCTGCCCCGCGCCGGTCGGCTTGACGAGGCTCAGCGGGTGCAACTCTTCACCGGCGGCCTCCTTCCGCCTCTGAGTCACGCGGTGAGGATCCACAATCCTGACACGCTCGCCGCCGCGATGAGCCTGGCGCGTCAAGTGGAGCTCATGGAGATCGACATGCCACCTCAGGCCCCGGTCCGGCCTGGCGCGCGTGGTCTGCTGCCGCCGCCGCCGCCTCGCCAAGCTCTTCCCGCACCGCCCCAGCAGCTGGCTCTTCCCGCACAGCCGGCGGGTGCCGACCAGGGACGCCGCGAGGGCAACCAGCGGCACCTCTCCACGGCGGAGCAGGCGGAACGTCGCCGCCTTGGCCTCTGTTTTAACTGTGATGAAAAGTATACTCGTGGCCATAATAGGTTTTGCAAGCGGATTTTCTTCGTGGATGGTGTGGAGATTGATGACACCGAAGACGCCGCTGACGCCGGGGACAAGGACGCCCCTTGCTTCTCGCTGCAGGCGGTGGCCGGTGTGGCCATGACGGACACCATGCAGCTCGCGGTGACACTGGGGGCCGCCTCGCTCGTCGCCCTCCTCGACTCCGGCAGCACCCACAATTTCATCTCCGAGGAGGCCGCGCGGCGCTCGGAGCTTCCTCTCCGCCAACGTCCCCGCCTCACGGCCATGGTCGCCAATGGCGAGAAGCTCACCTGCGCCGACGTCATCCGCGACGCGCCGCTGCTCATCGCCGGTGCTGCGTTCCCGGCGGATCTCTTCGTCATGCCCCTGGCCGGGTACGACATCGTCCTCGGCACCAAGTGGCTCGGCGCGTTGGGGCCCATTGTCTGGGACCTGGCCAATCGGCGCATGTCTTTCCAGCGTGGGGGCCGCACCATCTCCTGGGCTGGACTGGCCTCGGCGGCGGGGCCGGCGGCGCGCGCCTTGTCTGCTGACGAGCCGCTCCTGGAGGCTTTCCTCGACGCGTTTGCAGGGGTCTTCGCCACTCCGACTGCCCTGCCCTCCAAGCGCGCCCATGATCACCGCATCCTGCTGAAGCCCGATGCACAGCCGGTAGCCGTCCGTCCCTATCGGTACCCGGCTGCCCACAAGGATGAGTTGGAGCGGCAATGTGCCGCCATGATTGAACAAGGGATCGTCCGCCGCAGCGACTCCCCGTTCTCGTCGCCGGTCCTCCTTGTGAAGAAGCCCGACGGTTCCTGGCGCTTCTGCGTCGACTACCGGGCCCTGAACGCCATGACGGTCAAAGACGCCTTTCCGATTCCGGTGGTGGATGAGCTGCTGGATGAGCTCAACGGCGCCAAATTCTTCTCCAAGCTCGACCTGCGGTCGGGGTACCACCAGGTCCGCATGCGGCCCGAGGACATCCACAAGACGGCGTTCCGCACGCATGACGGCCTATACGAGTTCCTGGTCATGGCGTTCGGACTCTGCAACGCGCCGGCCACGTTCCAAGCCTTGACGAACGACGTTCTGCGGCCGTTCCTCCGTCGCTTCGTCCTCGTATTTTTTGACGATATCTTGATTTACAACAGGACATGGGCGGATCACCTGCGGCACCTGCGTGCTGTCCTCGACGAGCTCCGCCGCCACTAGCTCTTCGTCAAGCGCACCAAATGCTCCTTCGGTGCCTCCGCCGTCGCCTACCTCGGCCACGTTATCTCCGCTGCGGGCGTCGCCATGGATCCGGCCAAGGTGCAGCCCATCCGTGATTGGCCGGCGCCGCGCTCCGCCCGTGCTGTTCGTGGCTTTCTCGGACTCGCGGGGTACTACCGCAAGTTCGTGCATAACTATGGCACGGTGGCCGCGCCCCTGACGGCGTTGCTCAAGAAGGACGGCTTCGCATGGGACGACGCAGCAGCCGCGGCGTTCTCAGCGCTCAAAGCGGCGGTCATGTCGGCCCCCGTCCTCGCCATGCCCGACTTCGCCAAGCTGTTCGTCGTCGAGTGCAACGCGTCGACGGTCGGCTTTGGGGCGGTACTAGTCCAGGAGGGACACCCGGTGGCGTACTTCAGCCGGCCAGTGGCACCGCGCCACCGCGCCCTGGCCGCCTACGAGCGCGAGCTCATTGGCTTGGTTCAGGCGGTCCGGCATTGGAGGCCCTACCTGTGGGGGCGCCGCTTCCTTGTCAAGACGGACCACTACAGTTTGAAATACCTCCTCGACCAGCGCCTCGCCACGATTCCGCAGCACCACTGGGTCGGCAAGCTCTTGGGCTTCGACTTCACAGTGGAGTACCGCTCCGGGGCCACGAACACTGTCGCCGACGCTCTATCCCGCCGCGACAACGATGAGGGCGAGCTGCTGGCCATTTCAGCGCCCCGGTTCGACTTCATCGAGCGCCTCCGACATGCCCAGGCCACCGACCCAGCGCTGGTCGCCGTCCACGACGAACTCCGTGCGGGCACCCGCGCCGCGCCGTGGGGCATCATCGATGGCATGGTCGCCCTGGCGGGCCGCCTCTACATTCCGCCCGTGTCGCCACTCCTACAGGAGATCCTGGCCGCGGTCCACGACGACGGCCATGAAGGCGTTCATCGCACGCTGCACCGTCTACGGCGTGATTTTCATTTCCCCAACATGCGTCGTTTGGTACAGGATTTTGTGAAGGCGTGCGCCACGTGCCAGAAGTACAAGACGGACCACCTGAGGCCGGCCGGGCTGCTCTAGCCGCTGCCCATCCCGTCCAGCGTTTGGGCAGACATCGGCATCGATTTCATTGAAGCGCTGCCCCGGGTGCAGGGCAAGACAGTCATCCTCTCCGTCGTCGACCGCTTCAGCAAGTACTACCACTTCATTCCGCTGGCGCACCCCTACACCGCCGAATCCGTCGCCCAAGCGTTCTTCGGCGACATCGTCCGTCTTCATGGCGTTCCGCAGTCCATCGTCTCGGACCGCGACCCGGTGTTCACGTCGGCGTTCTGGACCGAGCTCATGCGCCTCACTGGCACCAAGCTCTTCATGTCGTTGGCCTTTCACCCGCAAACGGATGGCCAGACGGAGGCCGCCAATAGGGTGATCGTCATGTACCTCCGCTGCTTCACCGGCGACCATCCTCGACAGTGGCTTCGCTGGCTCCCGTGGGCCGAATACACCTACAACACGACTTTCCAATCGTCGCTCCGGGAGACGCCGTTCCGCGTGGTCTATGGCCGCGATCCGCCAACCATCCGCTCTTATGAGCCTGGCGAGACGCGCGTGGCTGCTGTTGCCCAGGAGATGGAGGACCGCGCGGCCTTCCTTGACGACGTCCGATACCGCCTCGAACAGGCTCAGGCGGTTCAGAAGCGTGTCTACGACCAGCACCATCGGCCAGTGGCTTACCAAGTTGCTGACTGGGCACTCCTTCGGCTCCGGCAGCGCCCAGCAGCGTCACTGCCACGTACCACCACCGGCAAGCTCAAGCCCCGGTTCGTCGGGCCGTATCGCGTCGGGGAGGTCATCAACGCCGTGGCTGTCCGGCTCGATCTCCCACCAGGGGCCCGCCTCCATGATGTGTTCCACGTTGGGGTGCTCAAGAAGTTCGTTGGCACGCCGCCTGCAACGCCCCCGGCACTACCACCAACCCACAACGGCGCTGTGGTGCCGGCGCCTGCGGCGGTCACAGCCGGCCGGCTGGCTTGCGGAGTACGGCAGGTGTTGGTCCAGTGGCAAGATGAGCCGGCTGCATCGGCAAGCTGGGAGGACTACGACGACTTCCGTGCTCGGTTCCCTGATTTTCAGCTCGAGGACGAGCTGGTCTTCGACGGCGGGAGAGATGTCATGTGCGGGCGCACGTACGCCAGGCGCAGGCGAGCCCGCGACGTGCGCCGGGAGGCCGAGCGCGCAGCTAGGACGCAGGAAGGGCAGGCGAGTGGCTAGGAGGAAAGTTAGCCACCTGATTAGTTGTTTCCTTTGTTAGTTATTTCATTGTTTAGATTAGTCCTACAATTAAGGAGAGCCTTCTCCTTCTGTTTGGCCGAGAGCCATATATGCTTGTACGGGGAAACTAATTGAAGGAAAAAAGAAAAGAAAAAGAAGTTATCTCTAATCTACTCTCTTCTCTGTAAGCCGACGGCTGAGGGGTATAACCTCGCCAGCGTGACGGACGGCGGCTACGAGCTACGTAGCCGAGGTCCGGCCAGTCAGGGGTTCGAGGCCCTTGACATTTAGCATGTGATTTATGGAACATGTGTGAAAATTATATCATTTGGTTAATAAATACGAAAAACTTGCAACAATTTGAGCATCTCCCCACCCCCTAGTGCATTGCATCTTGTGATCTTATTTCCTGCAGTGCTGGCTTTTAGATTTTAGTGGCAGGTGACCTCCTGGTGGTGGTGGTGGGGGTCGGGTCGGCTACAGCTTGTCCCAGCATGATCTGCTACTGTGTGATAAACAGTTTTTATTCCCAGAAACCATATTGTAGGGATTTTGTTCCTGGATACTCAATGGAGTTGGAATTGTCCTGAATAATGTCATAACCAATATTTTTCCTTTAGATATGGCCTGCGTTTCTTTGCAGTAAATAGCCATGCCTGTGTATAAAGATCCATTATAGAACGCTTATTTCTGACTGAAGATGTTTTAATAGACAACTGTTACCTTAGTAATATCTGTGCACGTCTGATTAATCTAAATTCTAAACTTTTCATAATCTAGAGCACCATTATGGTCAGTGCATATCCTTTAAATTGATGTATGTTTATAGGCTTTTTCCCTTCGTTGTTACAGACAAATACCTCCTTTTTATTTTTTTGATTGTTGAACTTTTTTTTGGAAGTCATGTTAGCTTACCATAACTTTCTTAAAAATATAAAGTTTTGTTGTTGACAGTGTATCAGTGTGGAAATGAGGGAAGGGAGTGCTCTAGTTGTTTAATATGCTGATCTCCTTAATACGATTTCTGCAACAAAAGTAGGCATACCATCATGCCACGACACCCGTTAACCCGTTAGCCGTCGGATTGGGCGAGCAAGCGAATCTGGTCCGTCTGTTTGCGGATCGGTCGGGTCCCTCGCCCGCTGTCTTTTGCCCGACCCATCGCGAACCTTCACGGGCCAATGCCGTTCGCCTCTGCCCTCGCCCTCGCCCCTGCGTCGGGCTCAGACGACGCGGCCCAAGCACAACCCACGGCCGCGCCCCGGCGACGATCGGCCCCTCCTCTCCCGCACCAGCGAGTCCTGAAGATGGGCACGTGCACGGCGGCTGCGGCGCACGGCCAGTGCCCGCCGCCGGCATGGCGCGGGACGTCACGCCAGTGACTGGCGTCCCCCTCTCTCTGCCACGGCGGCCTGCGCGACACGGCCACAGCCACCGCTGACAGCGGCCCTCCTCGCCGGCGAGCCGCCCCATCGACCGAAATCGGCGCTGCGAGTCCGTCCTTTCCGTGCGAGGAGGAAAAATGATTAGAAACTCTTTCTCGGGTTCAGATGCAAAAATTCATGACTCAGCACAGCACACAGAGGCTGCTGGTTAATTACTTAGAACTGCAGGGTCCCCGGTGCAAATTTTTTTTACATTTTCCATTTTATTTTTCTTTTATGCATATAATTAGCTCAAACTTTGAAAAATCACATTAATTCATAGAAAAATGTAAAAAGGAAAATCCAGTTTTCTTAGACTCCTTATGACTATATCTATGCAATGGATAAACTTGAGATGTTTCATACATCAATGCTAGCTCTATTTGTTATAATATGCGATGTAAAATGAAAGACAAAAGTTTGAACAAAAATGTAATTCCATTTGTTACTAACATATATTTTTTTTTTGTCTCCACTTCACCTTCAGATCTGTATACATGTTATCAAAGAAAGAAATATCCTTCCATGTATTATTACAAAGCCCAGCACTAAAACCGTGTAACTTACATAGGTTGTTATAACCACTATACTACAGGTTCTTTGGCTACATGAAGTAATCTTTACTATCTTTCATCGTAACAGAAAGATGTGAAATGTATGCTTCGTCATTGCTATAGAGGCTCTTATAACCACTACATTACAACGCCTATATGTTCTTTTTACATCTCTTTGTTTCCTTATGTCAGCTTTGCTTTCCAATTAGTGAATCGAATTGCATAATTCACTCTTTTATAAACTCAAAATAGTATACTTTGCCTAGCATTTAGGCTCTTTCGATCATATATAATTAAAATATTCAATGCTCATACTCAAGCAAAAAAAACTTAATTGGTCTTCATATACAATCATGCATTGCATGATGGCCAAATACAGGCGAGCACGTGGCAACGCCGCGAGCATTTCTAGTTAGAAATGATAGTGGCTGGCTCTGCTCAAATCCTACTGGTTATTTCAACTGCAGATTAGAAATGATACTGATATGTTCAGGTTTCTCTGTAACTGCTATATTCTCTTACAGTGAATGGTTGTTTGCATTGTGAATCTGATATATGTTTCTGGGGATCATCCAAGCCATGGCAGGATGAGGGATTACATTTCTTGTCCAACTTTATTATCACTTGGGCTTCACCGTTTGTATTTTTCTTTGGCAGTGAGTCACAAATCTGTCTCACTCTATCATGTTTCACTTTTGATTCTACAGTTGTTTGAGTATAATTTGTTTGACTCATGCACAGCAAACAGTTTGGTTTATTTCCCCTCCTAAGAATGAATGAAGAATACTATTTCTGCTATGATGATCATACTCAATGATGAATGGACTACATCCTGCAGCACTCTTACCCTTCCTATATGCTTTGCTGAATACTAACTTCTACTGTGACCCACATTCTGGAGGGTATCCATTAGGAAACCTCCTCGAGTCAGTACAGTAGTCATATATCTTGTTTTTACCATTGACATCATTCAGTTTTTGCTGCCCCTCCTCATCCAACTCCTGGTTGAACCAACTGCTATCACCGGAATCCCGGCCGCAAATCCAGGCCCTATTGTTTGGGACACAAGCGTTGGCGGTGTAGTTCCGGAACAAGGCTGTGAAGGGCCCATGGGACCAGTCAGTTTTGATGCGTCCACCCTGGGTCGCCCATTCGTCAGCGTCCCAGATGCTGGCATACAACCTCATAGGCTGATACAGTGGGAAGGGAGTATCATCCCTCATCTGATTCCTCATCCGCCGAATTGGCACGTCGTTAACAAGTATTCTGCATCCCAAGAATAGACAAATGGATTAGAACAAATTGATGACACCTTAGAAGCGTTTAACAAATATCACAGAGGGGCTTTAGCATCACTAGAAACTGATAAGTTCAACATGACAAAAATGCAGATCACATACAAGATCATGTGCGGGTTCCATATGATTGAGTAGGTGTTGAAGTCTTCAGTAGGATCAAACCAAAGACGATACTGCATTTCTCGGTCACCTTTCCCTCTTGCATAGATGTTAGTGTGCAGGGTATATGGTTCACCAGTGGTGTTCCCCAGGAACTCAAGGTCAATCTCGTCGTGGTATTGCCATGGCCCCTCTGTTACCATCTGTTTTAGAATTGAAAGAGAACAATGGTTAGACTAGGTCTACATAACATAACCTGATGATGGTTTCATTGATCACATTTCTTGTTAAAACTACTTACATATACTGTGGTGACAGTGCCAGCTGAGTCGTTGGGGACAAGCTTGATGTCAATGTCGAACCTCCCAAAGAGGTACTTGCTCTTGGAGCGGAACGCAGAGGTGGTCCAGCAGTCGAGGGACAGTGACACCATTTGGCGGCCGGCGCCGTCATAGAGCACCTGTGTGTTGCCCCACATCATGTCAACGCTATCAGCAATGTCGCTGGTTGCTGGAGAGAAGGCCAGGCTGAGACAGAGAGCCGCTAGAGAGGCTATGCAGTAAGCCCTAGAGGACTGCCACATGGCTTCAGCCTTCAGCTTGTGGAGGTAGTGAATGCCTGAATGGGCACACCGTGAGTTTGAGTGTGATGCACTTGGAACCATGATGTGGAGTTTATATATTTGGACTCTAGCTAGGAAGGGATCGGAGAACTGGGTGTCAGTCTGAATAGAATCTAACTAGATATGACTTCGTTTCTTGGATGGCATAATAAACTGGCAGAATTGGCTGGCTTCTGAAGAAGCGAGTATAAAGATTCAACTTCAAGTACTGGAGTTAAAGCTTGAGCAGGATAGCTAGCCGTCCCACGGTGCCTCCTGCCAACCTAATCAGGCCCAGGCCATGCTTCAGCAGGATGAGGGCTCATAGTTGCCTTGTGGGGCAGTTCCTGTGGGCAGTATTACTATATCCATTCAATTGGGAGTATCATATAAGCCATGAATGAAATAGTGAAATTCAGCACAGCTCCTTGAAATTGTCTGTAGGTATCATATAGGTCTCCTAAGTCTTAAAATGCATTTTGAGACTTTGAGAAAATATATGACAGACAACTTCAAGGACCTGTGGTGAATATGATTCAATGAACAACGTTTTGTCCAATCGTGGGCTCTGCTTATTAAGTTATTATTATGCTCTTGAAAGAAAGCCGGTACTGTTCTGAAGTTATGGCATAGAAGTTGTGGTATTGTCCCTGTTCCCTGCCTTGTAAATCATAACAGTGTTCTGATGAAGTTACACAAAATTTTCACTTGCCCTCTTAATTTATCCAATGATACTGTACAGAAACCGTGTTTGCTATAGGTGACCAGGTTGCTGGCAGATCTAAGAGGTTATTAAAAAGAATTAATTTTTCAGGTTTAGAAACTAATGCAAGTGTCCTTCATAAAAGAAATCAAATAATGATGTCGAGTCAAACAGGCAAGTCACCTGACGATCACATGTCCATGTACACAGTATGACCATAACTGAGTTTTTTTATATCAACAAGTTACTGTTCATATTTGTGCACTGCAAACTTTTTTGGTCCCCATAAAGGTACATTGTGGACACATACAACTCGGAAAGAGAAACATATTTGATAAGTGGTTATGTAATAAAAATAACTCTTATTTGTATAAACAAGCAGAAAGGAGGCATTGGCATTAAAGACATTAGAAAGATGAATATAAGTATGCTGTGCAAATGGTGGTGGAAACTGGAAAATGGCCATGGGCTTTGGCAACAAATTATTAATGCTAAATATGTCAAGGGAAGATCTATTTGTACTGTGGCACACAGACAAAGATGACTCTGCTATGTGGTATGACCTATTGAAAATTAGAGACATATATTTGCAAGGCAGGAAAATGCAAATTGGCAATGGGGAAAAACTTTATCTGGAAGGACCCTTGGCTGTATGAAAAACCCATAAATTTGAGCTTCCCTGTGCTTTTTAAGTTTTGTGAGCAGCCTGATATTACTCTTGCTCAAGTAAAAAGAAGCCCATCTGATGTTTCCTTTGCTAGATGGTTTGTTGGCGACCTTAGAGATCAATGGAATAACATTTTGCTAGCTGTTGAAGAGATCTAGTTATCTGATTCAAGGGACAGAGTCTCTTGGCGTGTTGGGTCCAATGGTTTGTTCAGTGTCAAGTCTGCCTATAAGGCAATGACTAACAATGACGCAGGTCCCAATCATTCTAAAATCTGGAAAGGGAAAGTCCCAGCCAAATTCATTTTTTTGTGGCTTGTCATAAATAATGCAATTCTCACTAAGGAATAAGGATAACATGATAAAGAGGAACTGGCAAGGCAGCCCACTTGCTATTTTTTCTCTGAAGATGAGAGTGTTCAACGCTTGTTTTTCCAATGTAGCACAACTAGAGCGGTTTGGGCCATTATAGCTAGTGCCATAGGAGCTAACAATATCCCAAAGTCTATTCACCAGTGCTGGTCTTGGTGTGAGATTGGCTTCCTGATGGGAAAAGTTTTCACACTTTGGGCATAGCTGCAGTATGCTGGTCTATCTGGAAAACTAGAAATGCTATATGTTTCGGAGGGAAATCCATTGCTGCTGCTGAAGGACGAGCATGATGAAGAACCCGAAGACCGAGAAAGTTGGGCAAGTTGCTCTGAGCGGTTGAATGGTTGCATTGAAATGCTGTATGCAGTGTCATTTAGTCTTTTGGTAGTGGTTACTCTATCTTCTGTCGTTAGCCTGATTGGTTCACTCTGGATGTGCACACTTTCTGTCCGCCGCCTGAAGCAGGCGTGTTAGGCTGACCTCTCTTCTGGATGCTATAAATCCTGTCTGTTTTCTTTCTTCTGTTGTAAGAATTGCACGTTGTATTTCCGTTGGTCTGTCAATGGAAATGGGGAAGGTTCCTCGTGTAAAAAAAACTAAAAATCAATACCATCTCAGAACAAAATTTGAATACAAATCTATTGATGCAAGATTTATATCCTCAACTTATATATAATTTGACTTATTGTTAGTCAAAGTTTGTGGGACTTGGACTTTTCTCAACAAAAATGCACATATCATTACGAATGGAGTGCTTTTTTCGGAGTCCTTTTGTATATCCCAATAGACATAGTGAATTAGAGATTGCTTCTATTTAATGCTGAGATGATGTCTATTGTCATTTCAGGCTTATGTTTGGCTTCCCGAATTACGAAGCACACATGTCATGGGTTACAGCAAATCGCAATGCAATAAATCCACCATTATTCTGTGCAGACGTGGTAAAATGTATTGCCTAAATGATTAGGGGAAGGCAGATAGGGCCGCTCTCAAAGATAAGTTTCTTGGTGTTGTTTTCAAGACTGCTATATAATATAAAATAAAATAAAATGAAACATAAACATGAATTAAACAATCAATGGAGAGTTCCATTCTAAAGAATTAATGGGTGCATGGTACAGAAGAGACTATAGTTATTCATCCCATTAAACTCCATTCATGATAGCTTGATTTACCAAGAGGGTCCGTTTGACCGCTTCAGGTCATTCTTCCTTCAGCTCTCTTCTCGCTCCTCTAAAAAAACAGCATTTGGCAGGACTTCTTTGTCAACTCCAGCTCTATCTTGACAAAGAGGCATTGTGTTGGCAGAGAGAAGGGGCAACATGAGCGCAGACTGGAGGAGCAGCTCTAGTGTGGGCGGAGACAATAACCACTACCGGAAAATGTAAATTTGCCGTGCGCTAAAATTTTGCCGTGCGCTTTTTTACGGGACGCACGGTAAAGAGAACATTTGCCGTGCGCCCTGTTCAAAGCGCACGGCAAACATGAGGCGCAAATTCAGTGCGTCATAAACTACAGCGCTTCCCAGCTTGGAAAGAAGATGTCAAAAGCAGAAGCAAGAACCTTTAAGCTGACCCAGACACAATATGAGGAGGTAAAATTGATTTATTCTCAGATTAAGAACATCGCTTAATATGGTCTTTTTACATGTCGTTCACTTGATCACGTGTAGACGCCTGCATGGTGGTGCCGTAACGATTCCGAGTGCTGGAATCGCATAGTGGCCAGGTGGTTCACACCGGAGTGGATTGCAAAGCACGACGCTGGCCGACAGAAGCGTTTGCTGATGCCATACCCGACACACCATCAAGGCAACCTTACCAACGAGCAATACAGGGCTAAATGGGTATGAATATTCATTTCTTTGTTGTAACGTTCAATTACGCATAATTTGTAATCAACTTGTTGTTTTTTCGCAGTCCAACGCACATGGTGGCGCTCCGTGCAACCAGTTCATGGGATGGGCCTTGTCCCACAAGGGCAAGGCGTCCGCGTCTGAGACCACCTACAACCCTGATGATCCACCCCAGGCGTACAGCAATCCCTCCATCCACGGCCGCCTCAATGTGTACACGGAGACGGGAAGGAAAGTCCATGGGCCAGAGTGGGATCCGACCAGTGCGCCACTTGATGGAGAGGTGATCATGAGGATAGGACAAGGAAAGAAGCATGGCCACTACTATATTGGCGACAGCATTTTAGACTCAGGCAGCACTCCCACTCTCGCACAGCTCCGAGCGCGGAGCACGAGCAGTAGCCCTCCCATACTCTCACGGCCGTCCGCGGCACTGGCCCACGTGGAGCGACTTCAGGTTATTTCTGTTTTATTCATCGTTACTAAATTTCTACATAAGTTTCCTTTGATTTGTAACATTGGGATGAACAATTGTAGGTTCGGTTGGATGAGCAAGAAGCGGCACACCAGACGGCCTTAGCCGCGGTTGAGCAGCGGGTGGCCCAGCAGGTGGCCGAGCAGCAGCAGCAGATGGCCCTGCAGATGCAGCAGCAGATGCAGCAGCAGATGGTTCTACAGCAACAGTACATGGCCCAACACATGCAGGCTTGCATGCTAGCTGTTCAGAGCGGTCAACCGATGCCCCCGATGCCCCCGATGCCCCCAATGCCCCCGATCATGTTCCTTCCGACTCCGGCTCCGGCTCCTGCAACCCCTGCTGTAAGTTACTTGACATTCTTGTTGTTTCATTTCAATGATTAGAGACTTAGAGAACGTAGAGACTTAGACTCACTAAGAGACCTAGAGAAAGTAGAGACTTAGAGAACTTATATTATAACTTAGAGACCTGATAACATGTGCCATACAGGATCATCACGCATTGCATTATCAGTTCCTAATAACTTAGGTAGGACATAGATATTCTCTGTCTCACATGCAATCTACTCTTTTTTTTGCAGAATCAATCGGCGGCATCGAATAATCTTGAAGCGTCGTCGGCCATGTCACCGACGTTTCCCCCACAGCAGCTGTTCCCACCTCTTTTGGGCGGCGCACGGCCCCCGTTCGAGCCACCTCCTTCTCAATGAACTTGTTTAACTTAATTTGAGTTTCTGAACTATGTGGACTTGTGGATGGACTTGAATAATGTTTGTGTATGAACTATGGACTTGTGGATGAACTTTGTGAACTTGTGGATGATTATTGTGATATGTATGATGCTTGTGATGATTATTATGATATATATGATGCATGTGATGATTATTATGATATATATATATTATGCCTGTGTTTTTTTGAATGAGTGGGGATTTTTAAACGCGAAAAACAAAAAAAAAGAAACAAGTTGGTCACTTTGCCGTGCGCCAGACAGGAGGGCGCACGGCAAAGTGACCATTCCTGCCCCCCCTGGCATCTTTGGCGTGCGTCGAAAGGGGCGCACGGCAATAGTGCCATTCTTTGCCGTGCGCCTAGCAGAAGACGCACGGCAATGGTGCCATTCTTTGCCGTGCGCCTAGCAGAAGACGCACGGCAATGTTCCAATCTTTGCCGTGCGCCCAGCAGAAGACGCACGGCAAAGTTTAACACTTTGCCGTGCGTTATGGACACACGGCGCACGGCAAACCGAGCAACGTGCCGCAGCCTAACGCCGCTGCCGTTTGCGCGGGGTTTTTTTTGCCGTGAGTCGACTTTGACGCACGGCAAAGATATTCGCCGTGCGCGCGATAAAAAGCACACGGCAAAGCCACTTTGCCGTGCAAATTGCTGCCGTGCGGGCTTTGCCGTGCGGCGCGATGGAAAACGTACGGCAAAACGTTTGCCGTGCGTATACTGGCGTTTGCCGTGCGCCGCCGGCGCACGGCAAAGGGGCGCTCTCCCGTAGTGAACACTGACGACTTATGTGATGTGAGCGAAGAGAAGGGGCCACTCGTGCGCAAGGAGGGGAGGTGTGGCGAGGCCTGGACGGAGAGGAGTGGCGGCGTGGTCAATCACATTCTGCATGATTGATAACCAACAAAAATGTGGCGCAGTGGTTGCAGAGGTCCAAATCATACTTAGTTTTAAGCATGAAATTTGAGTTTCCCTCCAATCTAATTTATCATACGTATGGAAAGATCGGTCCACGTCTCCATCAGAAATGGTCATCCCAATGTTACTTTCTTGATCCAATTTATTAACATATGTGGTGATGCGTGTTACCGCCGGCTCATGTTACCAACCAACGCTAAAAATAGAGCCCATCATCACTTCCTGTTCGTGTTTCAAGAAGGCAGTAATATTCCATCATCACCACTGGTTGGTGTCGCGAACTGACAGTCATGTCTCCTCATCACCACCGACTCTCCATATGAATCGGGTGAAAGAGGTTTTTAAAGCTGGCTTGTATGTGTTCCGATGGTGATAATCATGCCGCAACATAATAATGTTCACAACTTTTTGGAACAAAACTAGAGAATACAAACTTTATATCATATCCACAATTTTATACTCGATGACTTCTTCATTTAAAATTTTTTATGGCCCGAAAATTCTATTTGAATTTCTCATATTTTAAAATTTATTTTTCAAATCTTGCAAACAAGCTCAAATGAAAAATTGGCCAGAAGCAAAGTCGTAGATCTTAACGAGATATACAACATGGCAGTTGACAATTTTTTCATTAGAAACCATCTATGGTTTCAAATTTCTATTTAAAGTTCCAAAATTTTGATATTTAAAATTTACAAATGACCTCAAATGGAAAAAGAACAAAAATCAAAGATGTACATCTACAACTTTGGAGTTGACAAATTTTTCATTAGAAATCGTTTTGGGTCTCAAATTCTATTTCTACCATTCTGAATTTCAAAATTTTTGAAGGACCTCGATGGAGAAATGACCAAAACCTAATTTGTCGATCTCTATGATACCTACAAATTTTTAACATTTTCACTAGAAATCATTTGGGGTCCCAAATAGTTATTTTAAAATCTAGAAAGTGAATACGAGGGGAATGAATATGCCCTCTGGTCACAAGAGACTTGGGTGGAGTGGTTAGAGGAGCTATGCACAAGAGGCCACATAATGTTTGAATCCTGCCACCACATAGCATGGAAAAAAAATCAAAGGTGATAACAGTTTATCACCGCAATGATGACCATGTCATCACAGTCTATACAATACTGATGAGGGCCAAAATGGACAATGATGAGAGGTTTCGAAATGGCACTACGATGTTTCTACAGTACTGTAACCAGTTATTTATAGTTATAATATATGTTTGAGACTTTGAGTTTGCTAGCCCGCTCAATAGCATGGATGGGACTTTCTGCTAGAATTGATGATAATTCACCATTGAACATGAAACGAAAATATTTACATGGATTTGAACCTACTTGCGCAGAAATCTTCGGACATTGTCTTCACTTTTTACATCATATATATGGAGTGATGTTTAAATTGATTTGTGGCACTTGAGCTATCATTTGGTCTATCACGATGGACCTGTGCTGGTTATCTTGACAGTTCTTCAGTTAATTTTCACCATGGCATGTTCACAACCATACCATGTCCAGAATGGTAATGAATCTTGGTGCTACAATGAGTACTTATGGATCCATAAATTGCAAGTCATCAATATCGAGTAATTTGCTAATCGTTTTCTTTTTGATGAAATCACTTGGGGGCATAGTCCCCCACCCCACCTGTATATATTGATGATTTGACCATTATGTCCTGATGTCAAAGTTACAACAACAACACTTAATATTACATAGCTATAGAGCACACATTCGGAACTGCTAGTTGCATACCAACATGGTTAGCACCATTCCAGTGGTCTTTTCAATGAGAAGATATACACGCGCTTGTCCAATGCAGGGAAGACATACCATTTGGTCATGTTTGTCATTATTTGAAGTTGTTCAATGAAAGTATTATATGATATTGCCGTACAACAAGATTGGTGGAATGTGAAATGATTTCTGCGTCCTCTGGTTTGACACCGAGAATTATTTTGATTATGGCAACTAGCGGCGGATCCAGGAAAATATTTAGGGTGCTAAAGAAAGAGCGTCTAAGCAATGAATCTACTATATTGACTCTACAAGATCATTGTATAGTAGTGGTTTAAAGGATTTTTATTTCAAAAACATAAGATGATTTGAGAATAGATTGTTCCTTTTGAGTTTGTCATTTTGAGTTCTTCAGCAACCTCAATTGGAAACTTTTCGTATCACTCAAGCTAACATGGACTAAATTTCATAACAAAAAAATGTAGGGAAACTCAAAATATCCAAACCTTAAAATTGATATCTGAAGAGCTAAATTCTTTAGCAGTTCAATCATGAAGTTTAATAAAACAGATGAAATGGTACAAATTTTCATCTATGTAAGAAAGTTCAAATATTTTTTACTCCAATCACACATTCAAACCCTGCTACTCAACAACCAATTTTTTGCAGAGGCGCCTCAGGAGGCTCAATAGGATCTGCAGCGGTAGGGGGGCTCAGTCCCGCCACTAGATCTTCCATCCCTGATGACAGCACCGAGTTTATGGCGAGTAGATACACAGGAGGACAAGGACCACCGATACTCACTAAAGAAAATATATATGCAGGTGCATACGAAAGAGAATAGGGATCACCGAAACTTAGTAAAGAAAATGTAACACACTAGTGACTAAAATGATCGAATCAACCACTAGTGGATCAAGGATTGTCCCTGGTATTGGGGCCTACGCTGATGAAACTTCTGCTAATGGACATGCAAATGTCCATGGGCTAGAAACATACATAAACCAGATGTTGGCAGAGGATTATATTAGGTGCCTTAGTAATGCACTTGATCAATTATTGGCTAAATTTAACAACAACGCAGGTGTAAGCTTGTTGCGCCCTAGTTGTTTGCTACAATATAGTGTGCAGAAGTTTTATAAAACTTCAGTTTCTAGCAATTAATGCTTGGGAATGCATGGAAATTATTCATCACATAGTAGCACACATAATAGATTGTCTTAGTATGGTAATTGTGATGGGAATTCTTCATCACAGTAAGCACACATAATAGTTGCCTAAATATGGTAATTGTGCACAACCTAGCCCTTCCTCGCCCTCGAGTCCCCGACCCCCACCCACCGAAGGGGTCATGCGTCCCCAGCTCCACCCAAACCCTACTCCAAAGACAAAGTGGTTGGTCACCTCATGCGACGTGAGGTTACTCTAGCCACCGCCTTGCTCTGTTCCTCGCCCTCGCCCTCACACGGTGCCACCGCCGCCGCCCTACCTTCACAATCTCTTGGTGTGGAGGTCATCCTGTCCTCGCCCCCACCCCCAAATGCCGTCGCCCTGCCCACGGCCACACCACAGACGTAAGACCTCCAGGGCGATGCTGGTGTCGAAGCACATCTAGCTTCACTACCTACCAGTCATGTCCACTGCTATTGGGAACCACAGTGATCTAGAAAGGCGCGTCATAGCTAGGGTTTGAATGCTGCTAGCCATGTTGCTTACATCCCAGCCTCTCGTTGTGACCCTCCTCATGCTGTTGTCGCTTGCAGCTGCTTCATCCCCCGCCAGTTGCCCCATGTGTGGTCTGCTAGCCACTTAATAGCTTTGTTGTTCCATCACCTAGATCGACTTAGGATTGAATGTAGCTAAGGGCATGATTGGTTGGCAAAGACCCAAAGTGATGGGGAGCTAGAGTGGAGAACCGATGCAAACTGGTGAGATGCATGTTCAAATTGTACACCCAATCGTGTTTGGTTGTCTTTGTTGTTGGTCCAGCACGAGACGAGATTTTGTTTGGTTGCATGCCTATACAAGAGGTTTGGTTATCCGACACATGTATAGGCCCTTGCACCACACGTGTATCGTGCCATCCTGCATTGCGAGGGAAGGAGACATTGAGAAGATGAAGTCTTGCGGGATGGTGAGGGGCAGAGGAAAGAGACGATGCAGACAAAGCGTGCAAGGAGGAGAACCATACATGGCACATCATACACGAGTACACGATACATGAACAAGGCGAAGCACGCAAATTTGGGAGGATGGCTCCATTATATTTATGCAACCAGTCACCCCCTAAGTAGGATGAATGAGAGCGAAAGGATGGGCATGTGGGCTGGCTAGCTAGGATGTTGTTCCATAAAAATGCCCATACTGATCCGCCCATGTCGGCAAGGGCCTTGTCCTCACCGATGACTACGAGTGGAACCACAACTATCATGTACCCAGCGGCACCCAACCTTCAACATGGACACCTCACATGCATGCACTACTGGCGGAGCCATCCTCCGGAGACCCCGAGCAGCCTCCTGAACTAGCTCATCGACAAAGTGGAAAATTTTTCTAGGTCCGTCACTGCGTTTTTGTTGCAATTTAATTTAGACAACCAAAATAAAAAAATATAATCATATTACCTATTGTTTCCTATATTTGAGGCAATATGTAATAATAATGGTCATCTAGATCTATGTGAATGGACTGGTCACATTCTCTCTCCTCTTAGGGGCGTACCATAGAAAATCCCTTATATAGTTAAAAGAATGATACCGAATCACTGAATCACGCAATACAACCCTCACCACACCATCGTTTCATTCTTCTAGTTGAACGACAATCACTTCTAGCTAGCTATTGTACCCCACACTCCTTCGGGAGGCCATTCTTGTACCTCTTGGAGTCTGTGCAGTAATCATATATCTTGTCACTGGAGTCCACCTGCGCCAGTTGCTGTTGCCGTGACTGATCCAACTGCTGGTCGAACCAACCGGAGCCTGCTAGACACAGAGGGTCGGCCTGGTATAGGTCGCATGAAATGGCCCTGTAGTTCCGGAAGTATGCGGTGAATGGCGCCTGCGACCAGTCAGTCTTGACGCGGCCGCCCTGTGTAGCCCAGTCATCGGCGTTCCAGATGGTGGCATACACCCTCATTGGATAGTAGTAAGGGTATGGGGCACCGTATATCTGGTTGTTCTTGATCTGCCGGTATAGCTTGTCATCCACAAGGAATCTGCAGCTCAGGAAATATATTGTACTATTATTAGCACCGAATGACATTGCATGGAACATTGAGCCTTAGATATATATATGAGCTATAATGTTTGCCTGATAGAAGGGGAGCTTACAAGATCCAATCTTTATTCCAGATGATGGTGTACTTGTGGTAATCTTGAGTGGGATCAAAATCAAACTTGTACTGCTTCTCTCTGCCACCCTGTCCTCTGGCATACATGTTAGTGTGCATGGTGTAGGGTTGGCCACTGCTGTTGCCCAAAAACTCAATGTCGATTTCATCATGGAACTGCCACGGGTTCTCGGTTATCATCTGTCACCAGAGATTGCAGCACAAATTACATATTAGGTTGGTGTTAAGGATCCACAAATGGTGGCTGAACAACGTCAAACAGTTTGTTTATAATTTCTAATTAAGACACTTACATAGAATGTGGTCACGGTGCCGGCTGAGTTTCCAGGGACGAGCTTGATCTCTATGTCCACCCTGCAAAACTGGCATGTCTTCTTGGAGCGGAACGCAGAGCTAGTTGAGCGATCAAGAGCCAGCGCGATGGCCTGTTGGCCGCTGCTGTCAGTGACGAACTTTGCGTTGCCCCACATTATCTCGAGGTCATCGGTCAGGATGCCGGTGACAATGACATGCTGGGTGACGGCTAGGATGAGGTAGATGGCCGCTAGGGAGGCTAGGAGCTGATGAACCCTAGCCTGCCCCATGGCGGTAGGTGCTGTTGAGCTAGTAGGTAGTGTGAGAACGCTTTCATTTCATCCAAATGATGTCAATTTATATAGAGAGATCAAGGAGGAAGTGAAGATTAGGGTTCTGTACTGCAACCAAGATCTAACCTGGTACATCATAGCTACTTTGATTCTCTTAAGATCTAAGAAATTTAAGAGAATCATCTAGTTGTTGAGTACTGAGTAAGTGGGTATATATAAAAATGTTGATCATGACTTCAATTAAAGCTCGAACAGAGAGAGAGGGAGAGAGATAGTAGAGAGTTGACTAATTGGTTCGAGGGCTCTCATGCACTGAGCACAAATCTGTGTGTGAGCCGCCACACTCTGACAGACGTAGTTGATTCTTCTGCAAGTTGAACTGTGAGGTTTACGTGGGGAGTCGAGAAGTTCTAGGGTGCCTTTATTATTTCGATTAGAGGGTTTTACGTCCTTGTGGCCACTCTAATTTGGCTTGTTCTTCCATAGCAATGTAGATCCGCAGAGTCAGAAAATGGCCAGTCACGTGTAGATCACGAGGTCATACATTTGCTCTGACGTTCACTACTACACAGTTCACTACTACACAGAGCTTTTTGGAGGCGGGCAAAAGAGATTAATGGAGGCGGGCATGACAACCGCCTCCAATCAAAGGCCTCCGTTAATAGAGATTAATGGAGGCGGTTGCAAATGCCCGTCTCCGTAAATATTTTGACGAATTAAAAAAAAAAGCCCATTGAGTCGGAACCGTTTTGTAAAATCATTTGTGTAGTAGTGGTTCTACCGTAGAATTTAGACATCCAAAATTTTCTGATTTACATACTGTTAGTGCGTGTGTACGTCCAGTGTTCAGTGCTATTTTTTCAGGACATGGTCTAAAACTCCTAACTTGTACTGAATGGTACAAGTGCATGACATTCTAGCTGCACGTTCTCATGCGTCTAGGCTGAGGTGCTCCTGTTAATGCATGCCTGAAATAAATAAAACTAGGGTTTCATAACATGCTCAGAACATCGATTCTTTTGAGAAGTGTGAACAAAAGTTCTTCGCAAAGAAGTGGAGATCACCAAATTGCTTTTGCATTTCTAATACAAATATAATTCTTCTCATAGGAGAACTGCATGTTCAGTGGATCTTCATTTGATATGTATTGAATTTTTTGTGTATAGTGTTGAATGATGAACTCTCTTCATTTTCCGTGCACAAAAGGTTCATTGCAAATTATAAGTCATTTTGGCTTTTCTAGGTACAAACACTTTTACTATGCGTCTACGCTATGTCTAGATACAAAGTTTTCTATGTATCTAAAAAGGTCAAAACAACTTCTAATTTAGAACAGAGGGAGTAATTTGGATTCTCTACCGTCCACTCATAGATAAGGTGGGATTGCGGACGTGTTTGGACAGAGGGCATTTTACAGAAGCACCTATTGGTACAGACGATATATATACCACTGAAGGTATGTTAAGCTGCTGTGCTATGGACCTCTCAGTGAGTGATCAGACTGATTCTGCAATTTCTATAGATCATCCAGTTTTACTCTGACAAAACTACATACATCTCTTGGCAACCTGTGAATATAGATCAAGCATCCATTATTCATACTGTTTTCTTTAACTTGCCACAACTTTTTTACAAGGGCAAGTTCTGACTCGTACAGGTCTTGGTTGACAACATACGGTCAAATTAGTTCGTATTATTTTAACCGTGTTTCGTGTAGAAGACCGTGAAGCTTGCCGGCTTGCAGTAAATGTCACATGAGCCGTAAATTTTCGATGTATATATACATATATCTAGTCTAACCTCCAATTAATGTCCACATTTTGTTATGCATGAGATCCCATCGACCAATGCAGTCGTGATTTAGATTAGCTGACAATATTGTTTAGGCTTTGTTTCTGGCTTTGCAAATGTCTAGGCACATGAGAAGTCGTGAGATCTTTCTGTGACAACTCTGTTGCTAGGAGAGAGCAGAGCACCACATGTGTAGTGCGTATGGGCTCTACTATTTTTTCTGCTTAACAAAATTTTTTTTGTCTCAGTATTGATTCCCAGACTCTGACTTCTGTGTTGTACACTTTGCAGGAAATATATTTTTAACGCCTCTGTGTTACATGTACGAAAATCTCGATGCGAAACTGGAGTAGAAGGTGCAGAACTGAAGATCTCGGAGATTTCCAGTGCTTGTGTGTGCGGTAACTTGCAAGCTCCCAGTAGTCTGAATGATAAAACCGGATCGATTGCAGGTGGTGGTGTACAGCTAACCAGCTTCTGATTCAGATCTTTTGTATTGGGCCACACTTATAGGGGTTAACGGTACCCAAAAAAAAACTGGAGGTCACCAATAAACTGCATTTATCGGATTTATTGGAAAATTTCTCGGTAAAAAAATACAACAAAAAAAATACTTAATTTCTATATAAAATTACATAAGTTGTCTCTAAAGCATCTAACATCAGGAACTAGCACATAATAGCATTGATATAAGAGAATATCACACTTTTATGAGGGCGGACTAGTGAAAATTGGAATTTCAGTAATAATTAAATTTTATCGGACCTCAGCGATAAACGAGATTATTGAGTTTATCGAAATTTTATCGCCGATAAAATTTTCCCTTATTATCAGGACCTCATTGAGGAAAGTGCATAAATCTTGCCGTGCATATTCGTGTAGCATTGAATAACACAGGAAGCTTCCTTGCAGGAGTTCAGTACGAAAAAAATTCAAAAGGATCTATTTAAGATTTTAACTACTTTGAGCAGAGTGTAATATCCCAGTCCATTTGTAGCCTGTAGTAGTTGTAAAGTTAGCCCATGTAGCACAAATAACTCTTGTGTGGTTGTGGTTGGTGGGTTTAGTACCACCTTGAAAGTTTAGGAGGGTGAGGGCTAGCTTATAAGCCTTGTCGTTCCAAACGTAGCACCTCCGGGTTAACTCTTTTATACGAAGCGAGGACGAAAGTGTAAGCGAAGTGCTACGCATATCCAAACTCGTTTCATATGCGGAGCTGGGCCATATAAGAAGTTTTAGGTGCGGGGTGTTACCGAATGGTATTCAGAGCATCAACCCTGGATACATGTGCCCGTGGAGGGGGTGGTCCTGGACATCTGCCACATATATGTGGTGAGCTGCCGAGAGCGTCATCCTTTAAGGTGGGGGGTGGTGGTGAATGTAACACTCTAGCCCATTTGTAGCCTGCAGTAGTTGTGAAGTTGGTCCATGTAGCCCAAATAACTCTGGTGTGATTGTGGTTGGTGGGTTTAGTTACCACTTTGGAAGTTTAGGAGGGTGAGGGCCAGTTTATAACCTCTGGGTTAACCCTTTTACACGAAACGAGGATGAAAGTGTAAGTGAGGTGCTACGTGTATGCAGACCCATTTCACGTGCGGAGCTGGGCCATATAAGCAGTTTTAGATGCGGGTAATTACATAAATAGTACTGTCAGAGTAAAGGAGATCAAAGCTGTTTGGTTCAGCACTTATTAGCGCATTCAGAAAATAGCGCTAACTGTTACATGGAAACTAAAAAAGCTATTTGTTTGGTGGTGTGAGTGCTACCTGTTTTTCTTGTCCTTGGAGGAAGAGGGGGCCAGTGGTGAAGGCTCGCCGGCCGGTGGGGGTTTGATCCCCCGTCCCGCATCTGCCCTCCTGTGAAGGGTGCACGTGCACCAGGTGCTGCTTAAAAAAAAAGAGGATGCCTTCTCTTTTGCCAGTGCCGGAGTGGGTGCAGGAATGGTAATGCGATCAGTTACTGGCCCTAATGGTTACATGGAAACTAAAAAAAAATTTGTTTGGTTGTGTGAGTGCTACCTCTTTTTGTTGTACTTGGAGGAAGAGGATCGCTTCTTCTTGGCCAGTGCGGGGCGAGGTCTCGGTGGGATTGGTTTTCAAGGTCACACCGCCACTACGAGAGGTAGGGTTGCGGGGGTGGTTGGCGCTGCAGTTGGTTTGGAGGAGAAGTTGGACGCGGGCGTGGCCGGGGTGGCGGACGCAATTGTAGGAACACAGGAGAGGTGGTTGGATGGAGCACGCAAGTGCGACGACAAGGACTCTGGTGCTTCCCAAAATCTTTTCGTTGTATTCCAAATCAATCATTTGAGTTTGTCATACATCAACCTATCTCTGAAAACTTCTTGGGAAATTTTCTGGCTTTTTGTGGAATTGTTTCCTACTTTTCTAGGAGCATAATCTAATTTTTAGATGTTCCAAAATATCTTTTCATGAGCTCAAAATACTTTATTTGGGTTTCTCATGTTCCAAAATATCTATGGAACTTTTGTCCCTGGATTTTTTTGAATCTTTGAGTATTTTTTGTGGCTTAAATATCAATAGACTTTTTCTGGAATTATTTGTATACACGAAATTAAATAACTCTGAAAATAATTAATCTTAACCCTAAATCACCTTTGTCCAAACATTTTTGCTCTTTCATTAATGGATGGAAGAAGCCCGTGTGCAATCCTCTGTCATTGATACTTCCTATCTATTCTTTTGTGTTTTGTTCTTTGGGTCTATGCTTTGACGTGATGATGACATAAACATAATCCACGGAGCAAATAACCAGGCCAATGCTTCTATATCACATAGAGCGAGTATTATAAGGGGCTGAGCAGGCTGAATGCTGACGTGGAGGAGAGATGAGAGAAGAGAAGCGGGTTGTAAGCTAATAGCCAGCTTATGCATAGGAACCAAGAAGTTCTATGAGACAGATAAGTGGGCTGTAGGCCAGCTAAATATTATACGAGTAGGCTAATAGATTGGCTGTAAGTTTTCATACAACTAGCAATCAGTTGTATTATTAGCCTTGCTCGTAGCAATCCTAGTATTATGTCTTTCATCTTGGTGTGTCACGCATGCCAAGGACACCAGGCCGGTCCATCACGTCATACGTGTCCATCTATAAATAGCGAGCTCCTGCTGCCCTAGACGCCCTGCAGATCATATGCGCCGCCGCGGCCGCCGCCACCACAGCGATCTTAGCTCGGCAAGGCCAACCTGCTTGTCGTCCATGAAGGGCATATACCTGCTTGTCGAGCTTCAGCATGGGACGAGCAAGTCCAAACCGCCGGCGGTGCACTCTCCAGAAGCAAGACATATTCTGTGTTGAGTGTCGCCGTGTGCCTAGTGCCTGCCACCGACCACCATGCATGCCCAGCTGCTTTACGTCATCCTTCTGAAGCTGCGCATATCTTCTTGCCGGTGAGAACAACTCAGTACGTCTTGTTGCTCTCTTTCTCCCTCGATCTCTCGTATGCTCATATTTGCCTCTACTCAGTTGTTACTATTGCAGGCCACCACACCCTTAAGCCCGTGTGCTGGCCGTTTCCGTGCACATGCACTACGGGAGATGGCATCTTCGCCGACTGCCCGCAGTTTAGCCGATAGCCAAAACATGGACAGTCGGCGAAGAATGTCTTTTGCCGACAGCCCTTACCAGCTGTCGGTAAAGAAATATTTGCCGACAGTCTAACTGTAGCCACCAGTCGGTAAAAAACCTGTCGACAAAGGACATTTTTGCCGACAGCCGCACTATCGGCAATGCCAACCTGTCGGCAAAGAACCTGAGGGTTCCAACGGCGTCCGACGCCATTACCTTCGCCGACAACATAACCGTTAGGCTGTCGGCGAAAAGTTCTTTGCCGATAGCCTAACACGACTGTCGGCAAAGCTTTCTCATTTTTTTTGAATTTTGAGTTCAAACTTTTTATATGGCCTAACTATATTGTTTACAATCACATGTTCCAACTTGGAACCTTTTATAACATTTTGCTATGTTTCGTTAATTTATTTCTTTAACTTGAATTTTCTCGCATATTTTAGATTTGAACTGTAGGTACATGGAATAATGAAAAATGGTGAAGGCAAAAATGATAGTCATGATATTTAGAGCAATTTGAGGTTGTATCCAGGAATTCACATGAAATCTCAAGCATCTAGTTGACGTAACACGTCGAGTTGCTAGGGGAAAAAGTGTTTTTAAATTATATAAAATCCAAACGAAGTCGGAAAATCACAAAACTTGTCGGGGTGTCATGTTATCGCATGTGGAGGCTATGATAAAAATTTGAGAAAGTTTGGGGCAAGTTTCGGCGTCGGATGCTCAAAACCCAGACATCTCCCCCAAACTTTCTTAAATTTTTAATATAGCCTCCACTGTGATAACTTGACACCCCGATAAGTTTTATGATTTTCCGACTTTGTTTGGATTTTATATAATTTAAAAACACTTTTCCCCCTAGCAACTCGACGTGTTACGTCAACTAGATGCTCGAGATTTCATGTGAATTCCTGGACACGGCCTCAAATTGCTCTAAATATCATGACTATCATTTTTGCCTTCACCATTTTCCATTATTCCATGTACCTGTAGTTCAAATCTGAAATATGCGGGAAAATTCAAGTTAGAAATAAACTAATGAAATATAACAAAAAAAGTCAAAATTGACCCAAATTTTAATATTAAGTGTGTAATAATGTATTTAGTCCACACACAAAATGGAGCAAAAAAAAAACAAAAAATTTAAAACAAATTTGCCGATTGCTTGTTATGGCTGTCGACAAAGGATTATGTGCCGATAACCTTTAATAGGGCTGTCGGCAAAGAAGTTCCCAAAAAAAAAGAAAACTCTTTGCCGACAGCCGGCTGGGCCTAGCCGTCGGCAAAGGATTTTGGTAAATTGGGGCCCGGCCTGGCCAGGCCAAACTGTATCCTCGTCTTCGCCCCCCCCCTCTCGCCCCCGCCGCCGCCGCTAGCCGCCGACCGCGGCAGATCCACCCTGGCCCCGCCCGCCCTGCCACCCGTAGCGCTCGCCCCGGCCTGGCGTGTGGCCGGCCGCGCCGCCCTGGCCATCGCCCGCCCCCGCCGGGCCACCCCGGTCTCGCCCGTCGCCGGCCAAGCCACCCCGGCCTCGCCCCGCCCCGCTCTGCAGCCACCGCTTCGCCGCTCCTCCCTCCTCCTCGCGCCCCAGCGCCGCCCATCTGCGCCTCCCCGGGCCGGCCGCACCACCGCCTCCCCGGCCTGCCGCGCCACCGCCACCCGCGAGCTCACCTCTGCGCCGCCGCGAGCCGCGCACCGCTGCCTCCCCGGCCTTGGGGAAGAGGAGGGAGAAAAGGAGAGCGAAGAAGAAGGGGAGGGGGGAAGAAGAAGAAGAAAGAGGGAGATGAAGAAGGAGAAGGGAGAAAGGAGGAAGAAGAAGAAGGGGAGGAGGAAGAAGAGGAAGAAAGAAGGGGAAGAGGAAGAAGAGGAAGAAAGAAGGGGGAGGAGGAAGAAGAGGAAGTTGCCGACCCAACCCCATCAATCCTTGTGCTGCTGCGGTGATCCCCGCCATCATCGCCGACCCTCGCTTTTGTTGTTCTTGCCGCCAAGGTAAGCCCTACCTTTCTAGTGTTAGTAGTAGTAGTTAGTAGTGGTTAGTAGTAGTAGTTAGTAGTGGTTAGTAGTGGTTAGTAGTAGTAGTTAGTCGTAGTTAGTAGTGGTTAGTAGTAATAGTTAGTAGTGTTAGTTAGTAGTGGTTAGTAGTAGTAGTTAGTAAGTAGTTAAGTAGCTCTTAGTATTTTTAGTTAAGTAGTTATTAGTTGTAGTGTTAGTAGT
Source organism: Saccharum hybrid cultivar R570 (assembly GCA_038087645.1). Taxonomy (NCBI): domain Eukaryota; kingdom Viridiplantae; phylum Streptophyta; class Magnoliopsida; order Poales; family Poaceae; genus Saccharum; species Saccharum hybrid cultivar. The sequence goes on along the minus strand of JAQSUU010000606.1, from coordinate 2,038,938 downwards.
AGTTGTAGGTTAGTAGTAATTGTTGTTGTAGTACTTGAATTGTTTCATTTGCATAGAAAGAGAACTAAAGTATATGGCTCCATTTGATATATCGGTGGTTGTTGGCCTTCGTGCCCATGTTTGGTATATATATATGGTTGTTGGCCTATGTGCCATGTTTTTTTGCAGGTTTTTGGAACCTCCCCGTGTAGGGGAGGTGCTGCCGAAATTTTGAGTGGATACTAACCTTTTTTGGCCCTTTTTTTGTAGGACTTGTGGGAGGTACTCGGTGACCCCAATCGCCTTTGTGGGCGCTGCGGGTCTTCCTACACTGCGTCGACTCTCCACCGCCCCGCTACCCGCCTCTGCGCCGCTACCCTAGGTATAATTCACCTCTCATCCTTATAGTTGTTGTAGATTACGTAACCGAGTTAGGCGTCTCCCATCTGAAAGGGATACGCGGTCGTTGGTATGCTGATCAGTGCATATCTACGACGGTATCTCTTTCAGATTGTCCATGTTTTTTGGATAGCCCGAGGATGCGTAAATGGGTTAGCTTCCGTGTTCTGCCCCCATTTGAGTCGGAGTTTCGGCAACACCTCCCCTTTGTTCTCTGGATACACACTCTCCCCGCCGAGACGTGTATCAGGAGAACAACAGGAAGGTGCTGTCGTAATTCCGTCTCGGATAGGAGCGGAGCATGGAAGCTAACCTCATCTACGCATCCTCAGGTGGGATTAGAACCTATCCTTCACCTATTAGATGGTAGCAACGCCTTGTAGATGCATATGCTGGTTTTATTACTCGCTTACATTGGCGCATGGCAGAGGATGGCTGACCGTGAGTGGATGTACACTAGCTGGGCAAGTAAGACCTCTGAATGGGTTAGGGGGACCGATGCTTTCCTACAGCAGGCATTTGGCCCAGCTGCTAAAGGGTCGATTCGGATGACGTGTCCCTACAACACTTGTAAGAACAAGAAATGGAGACTAAAGTGTCAGGTGTACAAAGATCTTTTCAACAATGGATTCATTCAAAACTATACACGCTGGATCCACCATGGTGAACGCGATCGTATTAGGGAGGAGGTGGTGAGACCCCTTCTCGAGGAGTATGATGCAGATGCCAGGATGGCAGACATGATGGCAGACTTCCACGAAGGGCGGTTCGTTGAAGGAATGGAGGTGGAGGAGGATCTAGAGGAAACCGCAAAGGCGTTCTACACCATGATGGAGGCGGCACAGAAGCCCCTTCACGAGAAGACAATGGTTTCACAACTGGATGGCATTTCACGCCTAATAGCGTTGAAGTCACAACTGGGCATTAGTCGAGACGGCTTCGATCTCGTGTTGACAGTTCTTGGCAAACTGCTTTTGGAGGATCACATCCTGCCGAAGAACACGTACGAGTCACAAAGGCTCCTTCGTGCACTTAAGATGCCATATGAGGCGATCCAAGCTTGTCCGAATGGGTGTGTCCTGTTCAGAGGAGACCACGACGAAGCAACACACTGTCCAAAGTGCAAAGCCTCTAGGTTTGTGGAGGTAGAAGGCAGTGATGGCACCAAGAGACAGTTTAAGATCCCCGAGATGGTCGTACGACACCTTCCTTTCACACATAGGCTCCAACGGCTATACATGACAGAGGAGACCACGAAACAGATGACGTGGCACAAGAATGACAAAAGGTACACTAACAAGATGGTACACCCAGCAGATGGTGATGCATGGAGGCACTTTGATAACATGAATCATGAAAAGGCTCTAGAGGCTCGGAATGTACGTGTAGCGCTGACAACAGATGGGTTCAACCCGTTTGGAATGATGGTGGCCCCGTACACTTGTTGGCCCGTGTTCGTGATCCCCCTCAATCTTCCCCCCGGTGTCATGTTTGAACCCAAGAACATGTTCTTGACGCTGATAATACCTGGACACCCGGGCAACAATATGGGTGTGTTCATGCAGCCAGTGTGGGATGAATTGCAACATGCTTGGGAAGAGGGGGTGCTGACGTATGACCGAGCTACAAAGAGGAACTTCACAATGCATGTGTGGTACCAGTATTCATTGCATGACTTCCTGGCATATGGCTTATTCAGCACGTGGTGTGTTCATGGGAAGTTCCCTTGCCCAACATGCAAGGCAGATGTGATGTTCACCTGGCTGGCCAAGGGTGGCAAGTATTCTTCTTTCGACAAACATCATCAATTCCTGCCCGAGAACCATGAATTGAGACGAGATGAAAAGCACTTCATGAAAAGTGTTCAAGTCATCGACCCCATTTCTGAGGTTAGGAGCCCCGCCGACGTCCTTGCTGAGATACAGGCTCTCCAAATTGATGAAGAGAATGGTGGTTTTATTGGATATGGTACCACCCACATGTGGACTCATATATTGGGCTTGCATAGGCTACCGTACTTCAAGGACCTTCTTCTTCCACACAACATCGATGTAATGCACACAGAAAAGAATGTTGCCGAGGCACTCTGGGCAACACTCATGGACATTGGTAAGAAGTCAAAGGACAACATTAAGGCTAGACTGGACATTGAAACGATTTGTGATAGACCAAAGCTTATGATGAAGACCCCTGTGCCAGGCAAGAGATGGAAAAGGGGCCCGGCCAATTACATCCTGAAAAGGCCAGATAGGAAGGAAGTACTGCAGTGGATCAAGACGCTACGGTTCCCTGATGGGTATGCGGTGAATCTGAGTAGGGGAGTGAACGTGGACACTATGAAAGTCTTAGGGATGAAGAGTCATGACTTCCACATATGAATTCAGCGGATCCTTCCCGCGATGACCCGGGGATACCTCCCCGAGCCAGTGTGGCACGTCCTGGCAGAGTTGAGCTTTTTCTTCCGCCAACTTTGTGCCAAGGAGTTATCTCAGGACGTTTGTCTTGAACTGGAGAAGGCTGCACCTCTGTTGCTCTGCAAGTTGGAGATGATATTTCCACCCAGCTTCTTCCTATCGATGCATCATCTGATTTTGCACCTACCATGCGAGGCACGGATGGGGGGTCTGTGCAGGCCCGTTGGTGCTATCCAATCGAGAGGTGTCTAAAGCTTCTTCAGAAAAAGTGTAGAAATAAAGCCAAAATTGAGGCTTCCATGGCGGAGGCATTCGTTCTGGTGGAGGTGTCGACCTTCACACAGGCGTACTATACTGAGAAACTTCCCAGTGTGCACAATCCAACCCCTCGTTACAACATCGACGAGAACTCATCGAACCTCAGCCTTTTCAAAGGGGATCTCAGAAGAGGAAGCGCAGATGCCAACAAGAACTTGACCCATGATGAGTGGAGCACTATCATGATCTACTTGTTGTTGAACCTTGATGAGTGCATTCCTTATTAGAAGTAAGTTCTCAGTCTGCTTGTTACATACGCCGTCACTATCCTCCACCTATCGATCCGACCCCCTTGTCTCTTGTTTTCAGGGAATTTATTAATATTCACTAGAGAGGCAATACTGCTCCTACCGAGCAAGACGAAGACCATCTTCTTAGACATGGCAAGCCCAACTTTGTTTCCTGGTTCTGTTCAAAGGTACCATCCAAGTAACCTCGTTCTGACTTTGTGATTCCACTTTGCTCCTAGGAGCGAGTAATGTAACAATCAAACTGTCCTAACCCTATGGGCCCTGATGGATCTGGAAATGAGTGATGAATTGAGATAGGTGGGCGATGGCTTCAACCGTAGGGTCAAGTCATTCACCGTTTATGATGTGAATGGCTATCGCTTTCGCACGAGAAGCTACGAGGAGAGCTGACCCCACCTAAAAACCACATGCAGCAGAGTTCGTATGCCCAACAATGATGACAAGGACTATTACGACATAGTCGAAGAGATATACGAGCTCCAATTTAAGGGTGCCAAATCTTTTAAGCTAGTGGTATTCAAATGCCATTGGTTCGATCCTGATGTCACGAGAGAAGACCTTAAGATTGGGCTAACCGAAATTCGATAGGATTCTAAATATAAAGGAGATGATGTCTATATTGTGGCTAACCAAGATGCCACGCAAGTTTATTACCTCCCATGGGCGTGCCAAAAAGATGCAAGGCTGGCGGGTTGGAGCCTTGTGCACATGGTATCGCCGCGCGATAAAACGGCTGTCCCAAACAATGATGATTACAACTTTGACCCAATGACAGATGAGTTCTATCAACTTGAGGGGCTAGAAGGGAGTTTCAAGATAGACATTTTTGCACTGATGAGCATGGAAGAAGACAACGACATCAATGAGGACGAGGGTGATGACGTGCAGGATGCTAAGGACTTACTACTTCTTGAGCGATGGCAGAGGCAGCGTGATGGAGTTGTTCTGGACGATGACAATGACGATGGAGATGATGAGGACGATCGAGAGCTCGACAATATTGATAGTGATGACGAGGAAAGTGGTGACGACGTCACACCAGTCGTATTGCCGTACACGGAGATAATGTCGCCTCCACGTAATACTATATTTTTATTATTATTACCTTGCAATTATGTTTATTTATTTACAACTACTTCTCATTTATTTATGCTAACTATTTTAATCTTTGTCATTGCAGGCGCTCGACAAAATGCTGGGTGGAGGCATAAGGAAGAGGCTGCCGCCATGGAACTGCCGCTCGCGCTTCGCCGTTCCCGCCGATGACCAGGAGGAACGGGAGGAGGAGCAGTCGACCAGTAGGGTGGAGGAGCCCTCCAATGGGCATCCGTCATTGATGAGGAGGCTGCAGTTTGACACGTTGACAACGATGACGACGATCGGGGACGGCGGCAGCGGCGGCGGCGGCGACGACGACGATGGCGACGACGACGATGATGGGGGCCACAACGACAGGGGCCATGATGACAGGGGTGACCGGGGCCTTCCTCAGGTTTGAGGAAGCCCTACCAGCATGGGCCCTCGACGCTCCCTGACCCATGGCTGCTCCTTGGCTGCCGCACGGAGATTACACCCGTCGGCAAGATGTAAGTAACCATTGTTGATTTCACTATTTGTTCATATGACATGTTGAAAACCGAACCGCAGACTAACAATTGTTGTTAATGACTCATGCAGGAGCTGGAGGTATATGAATGGATTGAGTGGTTCACGCCATATCAATGGCATCCAGACCCTGCTGATTAAGGAATACTACCCTGGCTTGGTCTTCCACAAGGGTGAGTTACAGCCGCCCATGAAGTGGGAGCACTTCTACAGCGTCACCTTGAACGGAGAGACCCTTGCGGTGAAGATCAAGAGGGAGTTGTGGGTGAGTGTTTTCATCGCACCGCATTTCTCAATACTGCACATTCGTTGGACGTTCTTGAAACAATTAAATGATACATGATGTCTACGTGCAGGACTTCTTCAAGTGCGAGGAGGGGAAAGAGGAGCATGCGGCGCGAGTGCAGGAGGCAGTCTGCCATGCACGCCTCAAGGACATGTACAACGAGGCGCACATCCAGTGCGTCATCACCCACTACGCCAACGTGCTTGGCGAGGTGATCAAGAAGGAGCGAGTCAGGCTGATGCTACTCTAGAGGGAGACCAACCTCACCGAGGAGCAGTACTTGCAGGTAATTAAGTAGGAAACATTCATTCTGATTCCTTCCGTGAAACATTCAATTCATCTTCTGACATGTCAAATACTTGATGTTTCTTAGTTCATGCTGGGGTGGTGTGACAAGGACCCGACATGCTGGTTGGCTATTGTGCGTCACTAGAGATCGGACGTGGCGTACAAGGAGCGCAATGAGCATCAGGAGCGCCGTATGAAGATGCCAGGGGCACCACACCACTAGGGGAACTGGTCCCTCCTGTAGTACATGGACCCATGGGTATGCTTCTGTTGATCTATTTATTCTAGCGCTCAATCTATTTACCTATAACCATGTTTGTGTTTTCCTCGTAGTCCTAGGTGCATGGTGGGGAGGTCGTCAATGAGATGGTGGGGTACGCCCTTTCTCACAAGGGCAAAGCGACGGCGCCGGACAACAGATACGACCTGGAGGATGGGCCGGACGCGTACACCAACGTGAACATCCACCCCAAGCTCGCCGAGTACACCACCGCGTTTCGTTGGCGCCATAGGGAGGAGAAGGACCCTGCCACCGAGCCCATGGACACGGACCTCGTGGTGAGGTTAGGAGGAGGGAAGCAGCATGACCAGTACTGGATGGCCAACAATGCCATCGACCCGTCCTCTACTCCCACGCTGAGGGAGATTCGACGAGGCGGGTCCAGTAGCTCCTCTGACATCCCCATAGCACCCCCGATAGCCGAGCAGCGCGCATATGTACTCATAGTTTCAGGTAAGTGCGGTTTCATTCGTCGTTCACTTGTTTCACACATGATCAACCTTGCCTTCACATACCATCAACCATGCGGGTGTAATATTGCAGGCCAGGTTCAAAGAGGTGCAGGCCAACCAGGCGGCCCAGGAGGCAAGGCAGGAGGCGCTGCGTCTGCAGCAGGAGGCGGCCCACCAGCAGCAGATCGTGGCACTGACGCAACCCTACCAGCGTCAATTGGCGGACCTGACAGGCTACTTCCGTTCCTAGATCCCGAGAACACAGGAGCCTCCTCCCTCGCTCTTCGCTCCACCAGTGCCTGCTCCTGTTCAAGCTCCAGTGAGTATATTGCCTGTTGCTTTAGCTTATGCGGCCATCCTGCAGGTACTAATTACATCAATTGGCCTTTGTGCAGGCGCCGTTGGTGGGTTTGAACCCGACTCTAGGTACCAGCCCTCCACTGGGTCCTTCCCACCCCATGGGTGGCCAACCTACTCGACCTTCCCCACGCAGCCGTACGTGTGGCCTCCTCCACAGTCGCAGGGCTACTCCTCGTGGCCACATGCGCAGACGCAGCAGGGGCACTCCGGGCCGACGCAGCAGGGGCTTCGGCCGCCCTACTGGACATACGAGGCGGTGCCGCAGTCAGGCTGGTCTCCGTGGGAGCAAGGTGGGGGCTTTAGGATCCTTGGGGACGACGCCTCGAGCTAGGTACCTTTGCTTCCCTCTTCTGGACTAGTAGTGATGAACTTGTGGCACCCTAGACATCTTATGTGGATGTTGGACATATATGGACTCTTTTGGCGACATCATGTGTATTGTGGACATGTATCGATGGATTTGAGGACCTTGATGTGTGGATTCATGTTGAGAATGAATTCGATGTTGAAATGTGGTTCATATGCTATATTGTTGTGAATATCTATGATGAAATGTGGGTTCTATGGTATATATGCGATAAATTGTGGTTTAAATGCAAGAAAACAGAAAAAAGAAAACAAAAAAATGCTGCCCAGCTTTGCCGACAAGCTGGACAAATTTTTCAGCAGAGCCCAGCTTTGCCGACAGCAACGGCCCTACTCTTTGCTGACAGCCTGCCACGTGGGCTATCGACAAAGAATCTTCACCAACTGGTATGCCGGCGATCGACGAAGACTTGACCGATAGCCCTGGTTCTAGCTGTCGGCGAAGGACTAACGGCGCCGTCCTCCTTCGCCGACTGGGACAGGGCTATCGGGGAAGCTTCACCGACAGGGTGCCATGTGGCTGTCGGCGAAGAGGTCTTTGCTGTCAAAAACGTCGCCGATAGGATTTCTGATATCCTGTCGGCGAAGTCTTTGCCGACAGGATAAGGCCCTTCACCGACTCGGTGAAGGCAGCGTTCCCAGTAGTGATGCGTCATCAGTTGCATGCCGTTGTATGCCCCTCGGTGGTGAGCAAGCGTAGCTACCTGCGCTGCAAAACCGATCAAATCGCCATCACCCAACAGGTCAGCACCTGTCCAGCGGCAAGAGAAGATACTATTTTCTCTCTCGCCTTAGCCTTTTCATTTTTTATCATGCACCATTTAATTGTTTTTATAGGAAGTTTGAGCAAGTGTAAAAGGCAAGTATAATATGAGGCTCTCCTTAACAATCATAATGTCACTATTTTCATGCTGCATGTGTCAAATTGAATGGCCCTTAAGGATATTCCTAGTATTTATTACCTTGATCCTTGATACCTATGGTTCATGCATATGGGTAGTTTTGCTAGTTGCTCTACTTAACGATGAAAGCTCCTTAATAATGTGTAACACATGAAAATTTGCATTCTTTTAAAGTAGCACAAATTTGATTTATTTATGCATATATGTGAGCATTCAAACATATGAAGTAATATTTTTTGTTAAATTAAAATCAATCATAAGGCTAGATACATGATGTTGCATAGATGCTGGCGCATTTATATTTTTGTACTGAATATTTTTGGTCTAAAACTTAAAGTGAATTCAACTCCTTTTGAAATTAGCTTTGGGTAAATTCAGTTTTCAGAAAAAAAGAAAAGAAGAAATCTTTTCCTCCCTCAGCTGTTTCTCTTTTGGCCTGCTGCCTTCTCTCTCGGCCGAAAGGCCTTAGCTGGCCCCTCCCTTCCAGTCCACGCCAGCCATCCGGCCTGCCTCCTTCCCTGCCTTCACAGCCCAGCAGCACCACTGCTCTAGCTTAGGCTCAGCTTCAGCGCGCCAGCCAGTTCCCTCCCGTGGCCGTGAGCATGCTCTTTCCCTCTATCTGTGTGGATGACTGACAGGTCCCAACCCTCGCTCACCGACACTGCAGCCCCATGCCACGGTGTCGTCTCCTTCCCTTCGTCTTGCTGAGCCGGACTCTATTTGGGATGAAACTCCACCGATGCACACATATGGTTCATATCCCGTTTTGTCTTTAAAATTGGGTATGGCAAATTGGTGTCAAAGCTAGGTTGACTGTAGGACGCAAGCCTAGATAGAAATGGTCGCTTAGGATGCATTTATTTCATCTATTTCATGCTATTTGTCTTATCCTTGCTATCTGTTAAAATTCTGCCTCTTGTAACTTTATTCTATTATAAATTAATTGCCTCTATTCTAACTCTACCTTGGTCTAATTCTGTAGATGCCTCGTGATCATAAGACTGCTCGCAAGAGCACCGGAGGAGCTGCCCTTTGCAAGAAAGTGCGCATTGAGGAGGTTCCAAAGGAGCAGGAGATTGCCCCTGTTGGTGTTCAGTCTGAGCAAACATCCCACACACCATCACAAGCTGTGCCACCCCTACTATGGGATGGACCAAGGAGAAATACACTAAGCTGGAAAACAACATGTCCAAAACCCACACCCAACTAATGGGGCTACTACTCTAACTTGGAGACAGCTGTGGAATATTTCTGCAAGGAGAACAAGCATCCCCTCGAGGACACCTATTGGAATTCTAAGGTGTGCATCTCCGTTTGGGATGAAGCTAAGAAAGCTTTTTGAGTGTACTTGGTCTACAATCATAAGGTTAGCCATGCCACTATTAAAGAAATCATGGATGATGCAGCTTTGAAGCCTACATGGGTCTCCGCGCTCGACGTTTTGGGGCTATGATAGAGGATCAATTCCGGTTACTTCCTTGCCATCATCATGAACTTGGATGGGCAATGATGAAGCTTGAAGGTCTAGACCCAACTACCGCAGTGATGATCAACTTTGCCCATGAGCTAATGAAGCGGAATGAGTGGCTTACCATAGGTGTTGGAGTTCCTTTATGTAAAAAAAGACGCTAGTAGCGCGAGTCATGTCGAGTCGTGTCAAGTTTGTGTGTGGTGTGAACTTTAAATGCTTAGTAGGTTTGTGCTTTTGATTAATGTGTGATTTGGAGTTTTGTAACGACTTCTGGGAGGTTGTGGGAATGTCCACAAAATCCCTTAGTTAAAGTTTTAAGGTTTAAGGTTAATGAATTATATAGTTGATGAGTCGTTTTATCATGTCTTCCTGCGTGCTGTTTTCTGGTGCAGGCTATGATCTTTGTGGAATGTCTCAAAATCTATTCGTGCAATGGTTATTAAATTTTTGTGTATAACAAGACTTTTGTCCCTTTCAAATGCCACTGGAATTACCTTTTTATTTATGCTGGTTCGGGAGATATATCTGTTACAAGTTGAAGTTTCTGCGCTATCTGGAATTCTGGACAGTTGTGTTATGCTTTATTTTTTACCACTTTAACTTCCGAATCTGGGAACACGTTCTATATAAAAGCTGTAGAGAATTTTATAAGCTTTCCAACCATATCTAGAAAGTCTCTTTATGAGACATAGAACTTGAGATATGACTATTTTACTAAACTGCTGTTGTTGGAACTCGGCCAGAAAATTTTCAGATTGCACCTTTTATCTTTATAAGTGATCTATAACTTTGATATCTCTAAATTTTGAATATTTGTGTTGAATATTAATGCAGAGGTGCCACGGCCCCTGTTACCTCTTCCTCAAGCGGCCATCTATTATCCAACACAGATATTCAAAATTTAGAAATATCCAAGTTATAGATGACTTATAAAGATAAAGAGTGCAATGTGAAAATTTTCTTGGCGAGTTTCAACAACAGCAGTTCTGTAAAATTGTCATATCTCGAGTTGTAGGTATCAAAAACAGATGTTCTGGACATTGTTAGAAATCTTATGAAATTTTAAATAACTTTTATATAGAACATTTTCCTAGATTCTAATGTTAAAGTTGTAAAAAATAGAGCATAAGAGAAACTATCCAAAATTCCAGACAGCGCAGAAACTTCAACTTGTAATAGATATAGCTCCCAAACATAACAGATAAAAAGTTGATTCCATTGGTATTTGAAAGGCACAGAAGTCTAGTTATAACCATAAAAATTTCATAAACATTGCGCGAACAGATTTTGAGATATTCCACAAAGATCATAGATTGCTCCAGAAAACAGCACACATGAAGACATGATAAAGCGACCCAACTGTATAATTCATTAACCTTAAACCTTAAACTAATGGATTTTGTGGACATTCCCACAACCTCCCAGCAGTCATTACAAAACTCCAAATCACACATTAATCAGAAGCAGAAACCAACTAAGCATTTAAAGTTCACACTGCACACAAACTTGACTTGACTTGACATGACTCGCGCTACTAGTGTATCATCTTGAAGCTCTCTCTATAGTCATCCACCATATTTTTTGGCTTCACTTGCAAGAATCCTTTTGTTCTTTTAGCTCTTCCTCAAGCCGCTCATTCCGCTTCATTAGCTCATAGGCAAAGTTACTATCACTGCAGTAGTTGGGTCTAGACATTTAGGCTTCATCATTGCCCATCCATGTTCATGGTGATAGCGAGGAAGGAACCAGAATTGATCCTCCATCATAGCCCCAAAACATAGAGCGCGGAGACCCCGTAGGCTTCAAAAGCTGCATCATCCATGCTTTCTTTCATAGTTGCATGACTAACCCTATGGTTGTAGACCGAGTACACCCAAAAAGGTTTCTCAACTTCATCCCAGGCGGAGATGCACACCTTAGACTTTCAATAGGTGTCCTTGAGGGGATGCTTGCTCTCCTCACAGAAATATTCCATGTTGACGATGGATAACGTCAACAATTTATAGTTGAATAAACATGAGAAATGGTACAAATAAGAGAATATACATAGGTCTAGGGTTTAAACTGACAAATTCCATGAGTTTTGGTGAATCTCTGTTCTCTGCAGGATTATTCCAGAAAACCACCAAGAGGGACCTATTCGTCAAAGGAAAATTCAGAATTAAAATACGGCATATACGCGAGAAGACTCTAGAAGACATGAGAAGACACCTGAACAAAGCGGGAGGCGAGGGGCTACCAAGTGGGGCCAGCCAGCCCCCCTGGGGGATTCCTCCACAAGCTTCTGGAGTATTCTTCACCGCCTCCTAGGATGCATCTCAGTCGTACCTCAAGTCGGTTTGATCCAAGGGCTCACATTGGACCCCCTAGGCTATATAAGGAGACCCCAGCCCCCCTGAAGTCATCAAGTCATCAAGTCATTTGGAGATCAAGCCATTCTGAGCCAGAAACCCTAATTCCTCAGAGTTCCTCCGTATTTTAATTCTAAATTTTCCTTTGACGAATAGGTCCCTCTTGGTGGTTTTCTAGAATAATCCTACAGAGAACAGAGATTCACCAAAACTCATGGAATTTGTTAGTTTAAACCCTAGACCTATGTATATTCTCTCATTTGTACCATTTCTCATGTTTATTCAACTATAAATTATTGATGTTATCCACCATCAACACAGGGCGCGCTTGACCTCTAGGTCGGGGCCCTACGGTGAGTGAGGCTCAGGCTGGTGGGCCGAGCCCCTACCTTCGCCAGGACGGAGGGGCAATGACCAACACATCATGACTCCCCCTCCCCCATTGGAAGGCAGAAGGAAATTCTAGGTGATACCTCGTTGGAATCCTTCATCTTTCTAGGGGAGGGGAGCGTGACAGACGCATCTATGTCGCCCCTCCTTTGTTGGAATCCTTCCACTCTCGTGGAAGCAATTGCCTAGTGAAGTAGGCAAGGCTCACTCAGAGGGAGACTTTGTACTCCATCGTCATCATGGCTGCTAGGAGTTGGATTTGAGAGGAAGAAGAGAAGGAGCTGAAGAAGGGAAAGAAGGCACTACACCCTCGGGGCTCCCCTTTATAGCCCTGGTTGAAGTGCTATGAGCGGCTCCAAGCCCTCTCATCAGCCATCAATGGCTAAAGAGGCCCCAAGGGACCAGCTAGGCACCCTTTCAATCCCCACGACATGCCTTGAGCAGTTGTGTGATGGCTACCATGTAGTAAAGGTGGAGTCAGGAGGGCATTGAGAATAAGTCCCCACTCCACTTTCCACCAAGCGCGCCGCCCACTCCACGCATGTCTCCTCATGGGACTTGAGGGGTCCAACTCCCATCAGGCACACCGGTCACCTTCAATGGCCTAGATCCGTGCGCACCAAGTGTCACGACATCTCGTCCACCAGATTTGCTCCATATGGCCCAATGTCCCATCTCCTAGAAGAAGTGGGGCAATGCGGAAGTGCATGCCGTAACTCCACCCACAGGCTCGGCAGCCCAAGCACCATCAAGCGCCCATGTGGTGTAACACCTCTGGTGTTATAGTAACTAAAACTGGCCATGTCATCATATGCATTGCAAAGCATTCATGTTTTAGTCAATCTAATGTGCATCAACTAAAACAAATTTACATTTATAGATTGATTGAGTTCTTGTGATGTTGGACTTGAATTGAATGGCATTTCAAATACTTGGTTTATGCCCTATGTAAATTGAGGTGTAAAGCTATGCTCTACATTGGTGTGTCAAGTGTAGGGGATAAACTCAAGTGCAAAATTTAAAAATGGACTCCAAGTTTGAGGTTGAATTTGAGTTCCAAAACTTGCCCTAAGTTTTCCAATTCAAATTTGAATTCAAATTGGGAGGTTTATTAAAATGAATTTATAATTCAAAATTGGTTCATACAAGTGGCATTGGGTAGGTCACATGTGATTTGAACCAATGGTACATTTGGATGATAGTTGATCACTAATTAATCACCAATTAATGTAGAAATCAAATCGAGTTTGAATTTGATTCAAAACCCTAATTTCCGAAAAACCCCGTTTTATCCCCTTTTGTGTAATTCAAAATCTAAAGAGAATTTGAGGGTGGGCCAAAAAGCAAACTTGTAGATCTTGTCAAGTTGTACAACTTTGGTTTTTGGAGTTTTCAAAGTTTTAGTATAAAATTTGGAGTAATTTAGAAAAGATTCAAATCCCAAATTTGACCCCTTTCATTTTCCTATTCCAATTTCAAAATGGATGCATGATTTGAAAATGGTTTAAATAGAAAAGTTGTAGGCCTTACTTAGATGTACAACTTTAATGTTTTGAGTTTTTGAAGTTTCAATATAAAATTTAAAGTAATTTTGAATTTACCAATTTCTAGAAAATGTCCCCTTTTGATTTCAAAATCTAGGCTGAATTTGGAAAAGTTTATATTGAGAAAGTTGTAGGGTTTGAAAAGTTGAGCAACTTTTGTATTTATAGTTTTCCAACTTCTTTTGAAATTTTGAAAGTAATTTGGAATTTAAACTCAGTGGCAGTTTCATAAATAATTCAAAATCCAGTTTGGTGGTCGGGCGCCACTGAGCTACTCGTCTGCCTGCCTCACCGGGGCACCGCCGCTGTTGTTCACTGCCTCCTCTTACGCGGACAGGCAGCTGCTTCGCTTGGACACATCGCAAGCAGGAGGTGGACATCTTGATGCCTTCCCCGACATCTTTAACTCGCAGGGTTGGTCATCTCCTTCACTTCCGTTCCCTCCCGTGCCACCAGTCTCACCTCACCGCCAGTGAAATTAGCCACACACACAGAGCCAATGTCCAATTGTTCATGTGCACCACCTAGCCACATATTCACATTCCTCCTCGGCCAATCTGCCTCGCCCATAGCAGCATAGAGCCTTCACGTGTCGCTTTCTCCTCCACGGCCGGCCGCAGCTCTGCCGGAGCTGCCCTCCACGTCGGCAGCTCCATCCGCCACCTCTCAGCTTCAACAAAGCACTCTAGCAGGTCTATGGTAGGCCACTGATGCTCCCCGACCTCTCTAATCCACCTCTTTTGCCTTGCCGTGGTCGGCACACGACCACCGCACCACCGTGTCCGCCATGGACGGTTGCAGGCCGCTGCACCACCTCAATCCACCTTGTTTTCGCATTGGGTCAATCCGTGGCAGCATCCTAAGCATGCTAAACCAAGTCACCTCACCAGAGACCTTGTCGTCGGCGTGGCTCACCGGCCAGCGACTGCTCGGCCATGGCCATGGTTGTCGGTCTGAGCAAGAGGGCGGTCTAGCTTTGCTGGGCCGACCTGGTATGTTGGGCTAGGCAATGAGGATTGGGCCGAGGGGAAGTAAAGAGGAGCACGTGCCCTGGGTGCCAGGTTGGGCCGATTGGGCCGAGCGAGGAGAAGAGAAGGACAGCAGGCTTGCAATGCAGTTTTTGTTTTTCTTTTTCTAAAATACCAAAAAGTATCAATTTTTGTTTATTTCTTTGTGAGTTGTTTAGAGTTCCAAAAATGATAAAATTTTGTGTGTAGCCTCCCTGTAATGTGTACTATTTAGGAAAAATATGAAATGCTAATTTTGATTACTTTTTGTATGTCAATTAATTAGCTCCTTTAATTGATAAATGACTTTTCCATAATTTTTCTAGGCTTAAGTATTTATCCAAAAATTATGAAATTTGTTTTGCCATTTAGTTATGATGTAAGCTTCTTAAAATTAAATTTTGGGCTTAATTAGACAAATTTGATTTTATACTTAATTCATGCTTTATAAATTAATTAGTTAATCAAGTAATTAGTACTTAATGATTTAGGGTTTGTTTGACATTGTGATTGTGTGTTGACCTTAGGTCATTAACTCTTAATGATCTTTGGCACCTTTAGGTAATTGTTTGAGCTCCCTTAATCATGTTGTTAGGGCTTAATTAGTATTATTATTTCATGTGATTAACAAAAGTCATTAAGAAAGTAGTTAACTTAATGAAACCCTAAGCTAGGGTTCGGTTAGGCTTTGTTAGTTTGCAACTGTACCGTGAAGGAAAGTTGTACTCAAGTTTTTAATTTGTCATACCATCATCAAGCATCATGTTTATTACTTCATCATGTTGAGCATACATTATCATCTCGTGTAGTCCCCGTGAACGAGAAGATTAATGTGGTCAAACCCGTCCCCGAAGAAGAGCAGTCGTCAGTGGAGGTGGGATTTGATATTTCTGGTACTGACCCAGAACCTGAACTTCCCGTCGATCAAGGTAATCCCCGGATGCATTTAAACCTTCCTTGCATTTTAAAAAGCTTTACTTCACTTATGCTAATGCTTTGTTGCATTAGGTGATAGGAGTTGAGTGATAACCTAATTACTGCACTACCATCCTTGATACTTCAATATTGTCCTTGTTACCATTTTATTTGAAAATACTTAGTATGCTTAGCCTTGCTTGATGAGAAAACTTTAAAAATGTTTAACAAAGTTTAAAGGGTTGTTGTGGAACAATTGAATGAATAATGATGTTAATTTGAGACTGGTCGGTGGACTTGCATCGGGAAAGGAGTCTTGATGTAGTGTTTCTGATTGTGTCGATTAAGGACTATACCGTTATAGGCCCACCTGTGTTTCGAGACTTTGCAACTGGCCACATGGTCCAATAAGCCTAAGACCTCGGTAATCCCATCATGTGAATGGCTAACTGCGCACTGGGAGTGGAGAGATGGCGAGAGTAGTGTGTACCCTCATAGCCAAGGGCTAAATTGGAGGTGTACTGTACTCTCGGGTGGCGCTGGACCTGGTCACATTTTGGAGGATTCGGATGAAGGTTGATATATGTAGGTTAGAGTCCTATATATGTCATGTGGTTAGGGATCCCCAACTGGGTATAATCAATTCGAATCATCGTTGCTCCTTGATCATGGAGACTCGATCACCTGACCTACATCATAGTAACAAGTGGATCTATGGTTGAGGATTAAGAAAGAAGTTTTATGGGTTACTTGAGCTAGGATAGGATCACTTAGATTCTATTAATGATTAATGATGAGTTAAAATATTGATCTTAAGGACTCACTATTAGTAGCTTTTATGCAAAAGAACTTTGATTCTTGCTACATCCTCACCTTGATTCCCCTGAGCCTACATTCCTGAGTATTCTCTACCCTTTTCGTCAATTAAGTCTTGTGGAGTACTTTTGTACTTAGGGTTTCTTAAACCCTTGTTGCAGGTACATCTCATGAGAAGGTTTGTTTCAGACCCTGCTACATGACCGTCTTTGCGGTAAGCGACAACGAGTAGAATGTTTGGCTCTTGGGCAGAGCGCTATGTTTTGGTGGTTTGTAATAAAGTTATAATGCTACTCCACTACTATGGTTGTAATAACTAAACTTAAGGTTTGTACAGTTTGGAACAAATGGTTTGTAAATTAGGTTATGTAAGACTTCCGCACTTTTATTCTGATGTATTTGCTATATAAACTGTTGTAATACTGCAATGCCTTTGTAATGTGATCCTGCTCGGAAGATCATAGATGATTTGTGTTTCCCGAGGACACCCGATAGACTTCTTAATTTCTGTGGTACACATGCATAGCTATCAGAGGTCTTTTGAGATAATGACAGGTGCATGTGGGCCATATTATTTAGGAGGTTCTGCCACATGTGGGGCATTAGAAGGCGGTGAACGCTTAGAAGCTGCCTCGCCTGCTAACAAGGAGGCCCCATAATGGCCTCAGGGCTATGCTAACTCCCAAGATGGAGAAACCAGTCCCCCGATTGATGGGTGCCTAGGCGGCACGCTCCTAAAACAAACCAACCCTCTGGGGTTGGGTCAGGAGCCACTGAGAGGTGGACCCAATGAGGGCACCCAATGAGCTCAGTGTGCTCCCTGCACCTTGGCCTATGGCTGTAATAGTTGGCCTAAGAAGGTCGGGACCTGCTACCGAAGCCCTTAGAAGGGCAGGGCGCACCGGGTGATCAAGCGGCCGCAAGCCAGAACCTAGACACTCTCAATCACCTGACCCATGGTGGGCCTAGACCAAAAGATGAGGGTGCCCCCGGGCCTTAGGTCGGCAACTCCTAGATAAGTTCACCGAACCCATGCTCGAGCCATAGGCACTTGTGATATAGGCCGAAAGAAGGGTTAGCACCATCATCGCTCGGCCCCGATAGCCGAGCACCCTGATCACACCGAGGAAAAGCCCCATGCAGGGTGTCCCACTCTAGTTAGAGGAAGGCATCCCCACCATGGCTGAGTCTGGTCACTAGAAGATCGAATTCAGCCCTTCGTCGTCATCATGAACCAAGTCAAGTGAGGCCGCAAAGGGCTCAGGGCTCCTAATGAGATCCAAACATATGTGTATGTTAAGCCTCGGGATCAAAGGTTCCTGACCGAGAGACCCCCCGACTGACCCTTCCTAGATCACTCGGGGGCTATAACCATTAGGTATGCTCGTGCGCACCCTCAGGTTAGAGGATCGGGCCAAGCCTGAGTAAGCCTGCTGCCTCTACTTAGTGCTCGGGCGCTTGCCTGAGGCCGGGGCTCCTGATCGATAGGAGCCTTGACCCGATCCTTGGCCTCCCCTAGCCTTAGGTGCTAGCCAAGGCCCAAGCATAGGAAAACATGCCCCAAGCCATCAAGCTCGGCGGCTCCCAAGAGCCGCCCCCGCAAGTGCGTTGATGTCAACCACTCCTCCAATAGGGTCACGCACGGGGTGTGACATAAGAAGACAAGCTCCTCCATGGCCTCTAGGGGCTCGTGGGATCCTAGGCCCATGCGTCAGCCCCTTGAGCCAGCCTCCTTCGCCACCAAGAAGTCTCCGAAAGGCGCACCTAGGGAGGCGGGTCTAAGCCGACATAGCCTGACACTCCATGACATCCCCACGGCCCACAGAGCAGCTGAACGACGCCTAGAGCTTCTTCGGCTCCATGACATCACCATGCCTCACAAAGCACCACTGCAAGACCCTCCTAGACTCTAGCACATGTAGACCATAGGCTCATCCCCCAAACCACCATGTACTCGACCTATCTCGGTATATAAGGGATAGGTCAGAACCCAGGGGAGGAGGAAGAAGGGGGATCTGAGATAGATCATTCCATTCCTCACCAATCCGCTCCTGCTCAGCACCGAGAGCAGAGCAACTGAGAGAGGGGCACCGAGAGCTCCTCCACCGCACCCGTCGTCTTCCTCCTCTCTGACAAGGGAAAGACTCTACCGGCGGTGAGGCAACCTTAGGATTAGCACCGAGCTAACCCCCTACCAAATCTCTCTTTCTCCTATACACTCTATTGTAACCCCCTGATTTTGGGTGCTCTTGAGTATAGGGATCATCAACTGCTAGACGTAGGGCACCAGGATAAACCGTTGTGTCCTATCTATGATTATTGTGTTCTTGAGTCCACCTGAGCCACTAGAGACACGTACTTTGACACCACCTCGAACAACAATGCTTGACGTGGTTCTAACCCCGTGACACTAGCGTTAGGCCATGGGTGGCGGCGCCATGGCCGATAGCAGCAAGAACTCATTGGAGTTCTGCATTTGGTAGGTTCTAGGCATCATCGGCTGAAAGGAAAGTACTAGGAGATAGAGGGGATAGACATGAGCTCACTAGAAGTGGTTTCATGGTCGGAGACGTGATGAGGTCAACATGGGGCTTGATGAGGCGAAGAGCAGCATTCTGCAAATGTTCGATTTTGAAAAGTGAGCAAACAGGAGTGAAACAAAGAGGTAGGACAGCGCGGGGAGGTTCACACCATAGAGAGATGTTCGGCGATGGATTATAAGTGATAGAGAAGCGACAGTCGGCACCAACAATGACGATGGCTCTAAATTAGGGTTCTAGGTGGTGCTACACGCTCGAGACGAGGCGGTGGCTTGGGCTAGGGATGAAAATGGCAGCGTGTGCATGGGACTCAGCTTTTATAGAGATGTAGGTGCACAGAACACTCTGAATCACGGGAAATCTAGGCGCATTGGTGGGATTTCATCCCAAATAGAGTCCGGCTCAGCAAGATGAAGGAAAGGAGACAACACTGTGGCATGGGGCCACGTCATTGGTGATAGAGAGTGGGGACTAGTCGGTCAACCACATAGAGATAGGGAAAAATCATGCTTGCGGCAGCGGGAGGGATCTAGGCCAATGCGCTGAAGCTAGGCCTACGAGAGTGTTGGTGGTCTTTACTGATCAAATACGACCACCAATTAAGCTACAAAAAGAGGAGAAATTGGTAAACTTAATCACGCATGCATTTACTATTAACCAAGTTCCACATGTATTTGGAGAACATCATTTTGCTGGTTATAAATACAAATACATGGAGGATTTCACCGAAAGGCACTTTTCAATGCTGATTTGCGCAAAGGAACAAGGGAGACACCCACCAAACCAACTCAAAATGGGCTAAGCACCCTGAGGAAGCAACTCACATCTAGCCCATGGCCTGCCATGCGAAGGTGGTGACAAGGTGGCTCGGTCAGGGACCGACCGTTCCCTAGGGGTGATCGCCCCCTTTCTAGCGCCCCTCAGCCACCCCTTGCTCTGGCGGTGGCATGGCTTCATGCTAAGGTGGCGCATCTGGTGCCTCTGCGCTAAAGATAAACATAAGCACCGCCTTCACTCTTGTATAAATAAAGGGGTACCCCCTCTCTCACACACACACCACATTGAGCAACACCTCACTCTCTACTCTCTTTAATTTTACTTTTTAGTTGTATTAGAGCAAGGCAAAGCCACCTTGGAGGGCTTGACTCCTTGGAAGAAAAGACTCTTGGTATGAATACCAATATGGGTTCTTCCAAAGCCATGTCTTCACTTTATTATAGTCATACTTATGAACTAGAGTATAGTTATTGTGTTATGATCCTGATATATAAACTAGTGCAGAGTTTATGTGTCATGAGAGTAGCATACTTAACTTTATGCTTAAACAATCATATAACTTATATAATCAGAATTAGAGCTAAGTTGAGGTTGCGGTTCATCGTGCTATCAGGTGTGCCCAAGTTCTTTACCTGTCAATCTGTAGGGTCGGGGACTCGAGGGGATTTGGGTAGTTTCTGTATATGCAAGCGTGGAGCTTGGGTATAGAGAGACAGGTGAATGCATTATCCTACTCTTCGGTTGAGGGGTAGGCAGCAGGTGGTGATAGCCCTGTCTGTCCTTCATAATCCCCATGTTCATTTAGGGTGTAGGAGTCTAAATTTTTACATGAGGTTGCTGGCAGACTAGTACTCGATGGCCTCCCGACCTGCTTCACACTTAGCTCTAGTACTAATTATGTAAATTGTATGATTATTAACTAATCTTTGTATGACTATACTAGACCAATGCCTGCTCGACTTAGGATTATTCTTTTATCCCTTCTCTTTATTTTATCTTTTGAGGTATGCCAAGTGTGTGTCCACTATCTTGAATATACCATTCTTACCCCTGTTATAAACATTAGTGTCCTTGCAAATATTATTATTCAAGTTCATATCCATACTGGACTCTTAATCAAATGCCTTGCTTTGGAAAAATATAAATGAACGATACCTTGAATACTTCTGGGTGAAATGCTACAATGGTGCGCTTGCGGATAAATGTATAAAAAATGTTAAGGAACTATCAAGGCTATTTTTAGTGGCATTGCTAATCATTAGTGATGACATTAAGAAATACCAACAAGCACTTCTAGCATAGTTGCTAGGAATACAAACCTAGTAGCTACGCTAAGAAGTGTCAACAGGGAGCAATGACAGTGCTATTGGGCTGCAAAGGTAGGGAAGGAGGCAGGCTGGGCAGCTGGCTGGCTGGTGAGGGCTAGAAGGGAGTAGGCCAACTAAGGCCTTTCGGCTGAGAGATAAAAGCAAGATGGCCAAAAGAGAAACAGAGAGGAAGGAAAAGATTTCTTCTTTTCTTTTTCTGAAAACTGAATTTTCCCAAAGCTAATTTCAAAAGGAGTTGAATTCAATTTCAGTTTCAGACCAAAAATACTTAGTACAAAAATATAAATGCAGCAGTATGTATGCAACATCGTGTATCTAGCCTTATGATTGATTTTAATTTAACAAAAATTATTACTTCCTATGTGAATGCGCGAGAGCTCTACACGCTGCGAGACGAGTAGTTGGCCTAGGATAAGGGCAAGGCTGCACTCAGGGACCTTCGCAAGATGTAGTTCGAGTAGAATAATAAGTCTGAGTTGTAGTATCTTGATGTAATATAAATAATCTGAGCTATAGCAACTAGTAGTCGGGTCTAGTACCCCGAGTAGTAGTAATGCGCTTAGTATCGCTTCGATGTCCTTAGAGTGTGAGTAGTTGCATAGTAATCATCCTAGCAGTTAATGTGTATGATGTGCCCATGTATCATATATGTGTAACTGTTCATGTGATGTATTATATTGTGTGTTTGTTTATGCATGCGTGTTTTGTTCGCTAGTTATTTTTACCTTCCTTCTATTTAGAACCTATAGGATATCTTCTCATCCTTGTTGTTCCACAGCAACAGATGGAAAGGAGATCTGATAGGATTCGGCAACATCCTAAAAGGGCCGCTGACATGGAAGTCCATGAAGAGGAGGAATAGGTTGCACCACTACCTAGAGGCAGGCAAAATAGAGGCAATCACGGGCATCGAAACCAAAGGCATGGGCATGAACAACCATAGGGAGATAATATCCCAATTATAGAAGAAGTACATAAAGAAGGCAAAAAAGAAGTTGAATAGAATCTTGGAAATGATCCAGTGCAAGGAGAAGAGCCCCCGCCACCCCCACCAACATTAGCTAAAGTAATGGATCGACAAACGTGATTATTGGAGAACCTCGCAAGAAGACCAGAGAATGGAAACAGGCAAGGAAAATGGCAGCATTTATGAGACTTCATCCACCAACTTTTGATAGTGCTGAGGATGATCCCCTATTAGCAGATGATTGGCTATGCACTATCACAAAGAAATTAAATGCAATACGAGCCACAAATGAAGTCAATTTAGCCACCCACCAACTGGTAGGAGCAGTTGGTGGATGGTGGGAAAACTATCAATATGCAGATGAGCCAGACACTATCACATGGCAACAATTTGTGGAGGAATTTCACAATTACCACATCCCTAAAGGAATCAAGGAAATAAAGGAAGAAGAATTTTGCTCTCTGAGACAAGGCGCGATGATAGTGAATCAGTATATCTAGACATTTATGAAGCTGGCACACTATGCACCAGATGATGTTAACTCCGATAGGAAGAAGCAAAGACGTTTTATAAAGGGACTTAATGTAGCTCTAAGGGAACAAATAATCACCCACATCTACGCTGATTTCAACAAGAGTAATGAATCGTACCATCCTGCTAGAAGAAGAACGCAACAAGAGTGAAGGAGAAAGGAACCGCAAGTTCCTGATACAACATGCTCGTCAGCAAGACAAGACACAACGAGTCCACACCAACAACACTGCACCAACAAGGTATCAGCCAACCATGCAGTATAGGTCATCTAGATCCAACACCTTGCAGACCACATCCAACTACAAGAACCACATGGTAGCAACAACAGCAACAATAACCAGCCCAAGAGTAACAATACAGCACCAGAGACCTGTTTTGGATGCCATCAACCAGGACACCTTGTTGCCCAATGCCCTTATAAAGCCACAAATCCTGCCCTAGCCTAGTCTATAGCTAGCAATAGGACAATCGCCTTAGGAGTCGGACGCACCGCATCCCAGAATTCTGGACCACCAAGAAGGAATGCCCAAAATTTTGGGAAAGGCCATGTGAACCATGTGGACGCAGAGGAAGTACAGTAGCATCTGAGGTTGTGTACGATGGTTTCTAGTAAACTCCACTTCTGCAATTGTGTTGTTTGATTTTGGCACTTGTTTCTACTTGTTTTGTGTTTAAAAATAATTTAAGAATGGTGTTACTCTCCACCTGTCTTATGATTCACACCCCTGGAGTTGTCCTCAAATGCACACTAAAATGCCCTCGAGTGAAGATAATGCTAAACAGAGTAGAATTTCAAGCAGATTTGGTAGTACTGAAGACAAAAGGCTTGGACATAATATTAGGAATGGATTGGTTAAAGAAACACCATACTAACATATCCTACAGTGATAGAGCAGTAACCCTGATAAACCATAATGGAATAAAGGTAGAATGTCACCCACAAGCCCCAAACATAGAACCGATGGTTTTCAACATACAAGCAACAACTATTGAAGAAGTACCAGTCATAAGTGAGTACTCCAATGTGTTTCCTAAAGATCTACCTAGAATGCCACCAGACAGAGACTTGGAGTTCATTATTGACTTGATACCCGGAACTGCCCCAATAGCAAAGAGGCCCTATCGAATGGTAGCCAATGAATTAGAAGAACTAAAGAAGCAACTATGGGAGCTACAGGAAAAAGGATACATTAGACCAAGTTCATCACCCTGGGGATCGCTAGTTTTGTTTGTAAAAAAGAAAGATGGCAGCCTCTGAATGTGTTTCAATTATCGGTCATTGAATGAGGTCACCATCAAGAACAAGTACCCTCTAACAAGGATTGATGACCTGTTTGATCAGCTAAAAGGTGCTAAATACTTCTCCAAGATAGATCTAAGATCAGGCTACTATCAACTGAACATTCAGCTCAACGACATACCAAAGACCGCATTTGTAACCCGCTATGGGCAATATGAGTTCACCGTGATGCCATTTGGACTGACCAATGCACCCACATATTTCATGAATTTGATGAACAAAGTCTTTATAGAAGAATTGGATAAGTTTGTAGTGTTCATCGATGATATTCTCATATATTCAAGAAGTGCTGAAGAACATGAACAACATTTGTGAGTGATATTGAACAAATTACGGGCGCATGAGCTATATGCTAAATTCAGTAAGTGTGAATTTTAGCTACAAGAGGTTGCTTTTCTAGGGCACATCATCACCGCAGATGGAGTAAAGGTAGACCTAAAGAAAGTTAAAGCAGTGTCTGAATGGAAGCAACTGACAATTGTAACAGAGATTCGTAGTTTTCTTGGACTAGCAGGCTACTACAAGAGATTTATTGAAGGATTTTTGAAGATCGAGAGACCCATGACCGCCCTGATGCAGAAGGGAAAGGAATTTAAGTGGACAGATGCATACGAGAAAAGCATCCAAGAGTTAAAGACCAGGCTAACTACAGCCTTGATACTCACATTGCTAGACATACACTAAAGCTTTATAGTATATTGTGATGCTTCTTGATAAGGATTAGGATGCATCCTAATGCAAGATGATAAAGTGGTCGCCTACGCCTCCCAACAACTATAAAAGCATGAAGAAAATTATCTGACACATAACTTAGAGCTAGCAGCTGTGGTACATGCACTAAAGATACGAAGACACTACCTCATTGGAAACAAATGTGAAATATTCATAGACTAGAAGAGTTTGAAATACATTTTCACCTAGCTAGATTTGAACCTATGACAAAGGAGATGGTTGGAACTAATTAAGGACTATGACCTGAGCGTACAATATCACCCGGGAAAAGCCAATGTGGTTGCTGACGCATTGAGCAGGAAATCCTATTGCAACTACATGACAACTCTAAATTGAAGACTGGAGCTAGCACAAGAAGTCCGCCAACTAAACATGCAAATCATACCACATGGCACCTGAAATGCTCTACACGTGCAACCCACTTTAGAAGATCAGATAAAAGAAGCCTAGGACAAAGATGAAGAAATACAACATCTCAAAGAGCTAAGCGAGAGAAAGGAACTCTCAGGAATTAAGGTGGATGAGCAAGGAAAGCTATGGTATGAAGATCGGATATGTGTACCCCGAGATGAGGCACTTCGGAGACTGATATTGGATGAAGCACACCATTCTGCATACTCCATCCACCCAGGATTGACCAAGATGTACATGGACTTCATAGTAGGGCTGCCCAGGACACAAAATGGAAATGACTCAATATGGGTTATAGTGGATCGACTAACCAAGGTAGCACACTTCATTCCGGTAAAGGTTGCGTATTGAGGGGACAAATTGGCACAACTATACATAGATAACATACTTCGATTACATGGGGTACCAAGCCAAATTGTTTCAAACAGAGGGACTCAATTCGTCGCACGATTTTGGAAGAGCTTGCACAAAGCATTGGGAACATGCCTTGATTTTAGCTTAGCCTATCACCCACAAATAGATGGACAGACGGAATGAGTAAATCAAATATTGGAAGACATGTTGCGAGCCTATGTACTCACCTATGGAAAAGACTATGAAAAGAGCCTATCATTCGTGGAGTTCTCCCACAATAATAGTTACTAGGCAAGCCTAAAGATGGCACCATTTGAAGCGTTGTACGGAAGAAAATGCCAAACACCATTAATGTGGTCCGAGGTTAGAGAAAGGAGCTTATTCGGTCCAGACATGATCAAAGATGCAGAAGAGAAAGTAGCCAAAGTCCGAGAGAATTTGAAAGCGGCTCAAAGCAGACAAAAGAGCCATGTAGACACCAGATGAAGACCATTTGGAATTTCAACCAGGAGATTTTTCCTATTTAAAAGTATCACCCATTAGGGGCACTCGAAGATTTCAAGTCAGAGGAAAATTAGCACCATGATACATTGGGCCATACAAGATCATCGAGAAGATTGGAGCCATAGCTTACCGCCTAGAACTATCTCCGAAAATGTCAGATGTACACGATGTGTTTCACGTGTCACAACTAAAGAAATGTTTGAGGGTACCAGAGGAACAAGCACCTATAGAGGTAATGGATTTACAACCAGATCTATAGTATCAAGAGAAACCGATCAAGATATTGGACATTGCCACCCGACAAATGAGAAGGACAACAGTAAGATTTTGTTGGGTACCATGGAGAAATCATACAAAGGCAGAGGCCACATGGGAAAGAGAGGATGATCTTAAGAAGGACTTTCCCTACCTATTTGAGGATCAGTTCGAATCTCGAGGACGAAATTCTTTTTAAGGGGGTAGGTTTGTAACACCCTGAATTTTGACCTAGTTTAAAAATCACTAAAAATCTGAACTTTTTAAAACTTTGCATAGGAACTAATATATACAACTAGCATAGGTGTTAGTTTAGTAGAAATAGGTTCACTTAGGAATAAAACTTTATGTGTGGAATTGTGTGAGAGAATGTTTGCTTGCTTGTGAACATATGGTGGTACACCCTTCATGCATGCATATCCAAATTTGAACTCAAAAGCATTCAAACAAATGCATAACAAATCTAGGAAATGGAAAAAGGAAATAGAAAATGGAAAAGACACTTGGGCTCATTCCTCTGTCCCTCTCTCTCTCGGCCCGCAACAACAGCAACCCTCCCTCCTCCCTCTTCTTCCTTCCCTCCGCAATGGGCCGGCCCACCACTGTGACCCAACCCATCTCGCAACATGCCAGCGGCCTCCCCTATCTTCCACTCACTGATGGATAGGGCCCACGTGTCATCACCGTCGTCTATCTCCAGACAACAGGAATACTATGTCACGGCACCCGCCTCGACCACGCCATGGCCGTGCTCCGTGTAACACCCCAGGTGTTAGCCACTGGTTGAACAATGAACTTGGACTTAATTGAGCAATGTTTAGTGATGATTATGAGTTGGATCACAACATTGGAATGGTGACAAGTGAGTTGAAGCCTCTTCTCTTTGAAATGAGGCCTAACTTAATTTTTGTGAAATAAAGACAAAGCTTGTTTGCTGGTGATTGCCCTTTTCAAAATGTATGCTTGAGTAATGTTGGAGGTACTTCTTTCATGTGTCTCACATCACTCTCTATCTATAGTGATCACTGGAAAAGTTTCATGAAGTTTGGAGCCAAGAAGTCACATGAAATGATAAGTTATAACCTTTCTTGAATTGCTTTATTAAGTGAATTGCATTTTGAATGTTGCATAGGTGATGTTTCATATGTCACATAGGTGATGTTTCATATGTTACATAGGTGATTTTTCATATGTCACATAAGTGATGTTTCATATGTTGCATAGGTAACGTTTCATATGTTGCCTAAGTGATGTTTCATTTATAGCCAACATATGTTTCATATGTTTATCCCTTGTATAGGCTTAATGACCATGCTTGGTTAATGCAAGTGATTGTGTTTGATCACTAAAATGCCTTAGACACACTTAGGATGCAAAAATGGAACCATGCTTGTATTCATGACTTGGTCCAAATATGCTTCTAAGTGTTGGTTGGCTTCAAAATACCTTTTTCATGTTGTTGCTTTGACCATAGTAAAGGAATGGATTCTGTTCAAGATACAAGGCTTGACCTTAAATAAAAGTTGTACTTTAGTTGGTGTACAACAAACTTTGTTTAAAGATCCAAGCCTAAAACTATCTCTAAGCTTGTCAAACAAAGGTCCCAAGTTGGAATTTGCTGCTGTTTTCCCTAGTGAAATAATTCTAAGTTTGAAATTACAATGGCAATGATGATTGGCATGTTGCGTTCTCTAGTTTTTGTTAAACAACTTGAGTTGATCAAAAATAAAAGTTGGAGCTAACTCCATGGAGAAGGTCTAGGAAAGAGTTGGCTATGGTGTGACATGTTTTGACCAACAAATTGGAGTCCAAACCGAGCAAAACTTAATCCTAATTAAGTCACTGATAGTGCCATTTTTGGAGCTAACTAACCACTAATCTACTACCCTAATGACCATGGTCCCTAAATGAAAAGTGTAGAGCAGTTCGCGGGCTTCAACTTTGCTTTCGGGCCCAAGGTCTAAATCGGCCAGTAGCCGGCCCAAATCTGCGCCCGCTTTCCACACTTCGTCGCCCGACATGTGTTCGTCGAAATGTCACCGTGGCAGCCATGCATGTGTTCGTGCCCTACCATGGCCGACGCGCATCCAACCTTCGCTGCCTCATTCCTACACCCTCTTGAAGTGGACGCTGAGCCCTAGCCTTCTCTCTACCTCTCGCGCTCGCCCTCTCTCGCT
Source organism: Saccharum hybrid cultivar R570 (assembly GCA_038087645.1). Classification (NCBI taxonomy): domain Eukaryota; kingdom Viridiplantae; phylum Streptophyta; class Magnoliopsida; order Poales; family Poaceae; genus Saccharum; species Saccharum hybrid cultivar. Next base: position 2,010,665 of record JAQSUU010000606.1, on the reverse strand, counting down.
CCCGCCGTCGCTGCCGCATCCGCCATGGCCCGCTATAGCCATTGCCACCAGAGCAAGCCGCGACTACTCGTTCCTCCACTACCTTAGCCATCTTGGCCCTTCCTTGTGCCACCACTAGTTCTATAGCTGCCTCTCGCACCTATTCCCGGCCTCGTATGCCACTGGGAGTGCCGCCACAGTTGTGCAACCGCTCACTGTGGCCGCACACGCATGTGGCCAGGCCAACACAGGCCACCTCAGGCCGAGCTGAACCACCCCACACATGAGCGCTGGCCCCTTGGTGCTTCTCCTCCTCTTCCCCGACGCCGGCAACAACCACGGCTGTCGGAAATCGCGAGCCCAGCCGTCTTCTCTGTTCAATCCGCAATCAAGGGCCTCGCGGTCAAATTTGACGAAAGGGAAGGGCCTATCTGTGAACCCTAGACTCATATGAATAGTGCCTATAAGGACTTGTTCACTAGAGTCGGTATTAGAGGAAAGTTTAGGGTCTTCAATGCAAATGTGTTTCTCCTTTATTGCTTTTAATTTAGCTGAAACTTTAAAAAATCATAATAAATCGTAGGAAAATCGTAAAATAGTAAATGAGGACTTTTTGGAATCATTGTGAGTAGATCTATGTAGTGGAGTCATAATATGACATGTGTTAGTAGAAGGTTTTTGTTGTTTTTATCTATCTATGATAATTAGGGTTTTCTAGGAATAAATTCATATCTAAAGTTGTGGTACTCCAATTGCTATGAAATTTTTATGGTAGGCTAATGATGCTATGTGTGTGCTATGGTAAAAATTTCATGGTCATTGGATGCAGTATGTGTGAGTTATTGATTTAACTTGTTTGGTGCTTGATAAATGGTTTTAAATCAGTTATAATTTTTATAAAGGTGTGAAAATGTTGTTCCTCTACATTTGAATAATGTTGTGCTACCATAATAACACATAATAAGGCCATGTGTTTGTAGAAAAGGATGATCTTTAGATTTATCTTGCTCTCACATATTTCTTGCAATAGAAATTCGTCTTTTTTATAGTAATTAAATTATAAAACCTGAGCATGTGAAACTTGTGCAGTAGCCATATTTTGATAACACCTACCACTCATAAAAATCTTAGCCCAAAGTAGTTGTTCTCGTATATCACTAAAATAGTATATATATATTTATTAAGAGAAAGGGTTAATAGAAGTGTATTTATAGATAAAGCTTGTAAATGTATTTTGGTGATGCTTGAGTGCTGGGTGTTTCAATAAAGTATTGCTAAATATTTTAGTGGTGGTTGAAGTTCTTTGAATGGCTCATCTGTGTATGCCCTTTGTTAGCAAAACAAATAAAAATCTCAAATTGTTATATTCTGAAATGGCTGCATGTGCAATTTCTGTTGTGATGATGACTTCATGAATCAAATGATGTGTTTTGAAGATGTGGTAAGTACAAAAGTTGTAGATGATTTCCTTATCGTGCTTGTCCTGCAATTTCATGATTTTAAGCCTGATGGTTTAGGAGCTATGGATTTTACAATTTCCCTATCAGGTTTTGCATGCTCTCTATGCAGATCTGAATGATTGTGTTGTTTGGCTTAGCTAAGTTTTGAATCACCTTCTAGTGATGTTAGAAGAGTTGTAGTGCTTCTTATAAGCTTTCTAATATGTCTAAGTTCACTACTTTTGGTGGTCTAGAACTCTAGTTATTGCTGTTCAAAGTGGAATGACATATTCTATCTAAATCTGGATAGAGATGCTTTCATTGGATTAGTTGGCCTTGGTAGATGTAGACTCATATTAAGATGATAATAAGAAAGTTGTAGATAACTTAATAAGCTTTCTAGAAAGCTAAGAATCATGTTCGCTAGATGTCTGGACCTCCATTTATGCATCTCTTAAGTTACTATCGGTTTTCTGTCCTTGTCTGTGCAGACCTAAAACATTGGCATGTTTGATCATGTTAACCTGTGAATTAGCTTTTGGTATGAATAACAAAGTTATAGACAATTTTCTAAGATTTCTAGAAAGTCTAGGATCACCTTTGTTTGAATGCTTGTAACTCCAGTTATAGGTAAAACAAGTGACTGTTGTGCTGCGGTCCAGATTTCTGTACATGTGCTAGGTGCTTGCTTTAGCCTACTCTTGTTGGCTAAACTTGTTAGTTAGTTCTTAATTATAAATGCTTGCAATAGCTGAACTTAAGTTGATGGGTATGTCATGCTTGATATGCTTGCTATACCCACTTGTTGTGCTTGGATGATGTTTAGTTAAATAACTCTAGGTGCCCATGTCTTGCATAATCTTGTGCTTGTCTTGAATGCTTTAATGTGATGCATCTCGTATTACCATTCTTCACATTCATGCACTTATATTTTGCATCTCATCTAGGTATGCTAGATGGACCACGTGAAGGACATGATATTGGAGCCAAACCCGAAGACAGTGTTTGGTGGATCTATCCCGAAGATGGAAGGACCCTAGAGTGGAGATGTTTCCCAAGACAGTGCAAGCTAACTAAACTGACTTTGTGTTGGATCCCAGGCAAACCTCGGAGCATTCTAAGTCTCCTATCCTCTCTCTTTATAAATTCACATGAGTATAACTTTTGTATGATGCATTAGGTGATAAGAGTTGGATGAAACCGTTGGTGCATGTTCGCTACCTTGTCCACTATATATAAATACATGTACCCTTACTAGTATGAGGAGGACGTTCCATGCTTAGCCCGGTAGAAGTCGGGTGATTTCCTATCACCTGTGAGATATAGGCTAATATCTGGTTACGGTTGGCTATATTTGCTATCGTGGAAAAGAACCATGTGGGGTTATATAAATGTAGACCGGGCAGAATCTTATATGTTGGTGGTGTTTTGACTTATAGTGATCCCGTCTGTATCAATTAAGGACCAGATCATTGAAGGCTCTCTCGTCATGTCGAATGCATGCCTATCACTTAACTAGCCGGATAAGTCATTATGTGGGGAGCTAGTGTGAGACCAAGGGTAGGTTAGAGTCCTGATCGACCTGGCATCCGGTAGTATCCTTGAGTGTGGAGCGCTGATCACTTCTAATCGCCGTCTCTCCTGGATAGTGAGAACTTGACAGAGCTTCTTTCATCGTAGTAACACTGGATGGAACATGGTGGTTATGATGATTATATGATAAACCGGATATGGTTACTATTGTGATGCTTATTAATCAAGTGATTGCTCTAGAATAGGTGCAAAGTTAGCCGTAATAAGCTTCACTAAACCGGATGCCAACACTTGACTAAAAGAGTGAAAGTAAGGGCTCAAGATAGTAATGCTCTTTTGCAAAGTTATGCTATCCAACCAGCTCCACTAAACAAGCCTTGCATATCCTTGAGAGTCTTTTGTTTCTCTCCTATTGGTTAAGTCTAGCTGAGTACATTCGAGTACTCAGGGTTTTATCCCACCATGTTGCTGGTGAAGTTCTTGACCTCTGAAGATGGTGGCTAACCGTCCGTGGCCTCAGTGACTCTATATGGTATTCTCATCTATATACTTTTGTTAGAGGATGTCACATATGCAAGCAATGTATTTTGAACTTATATTATTATAATCATTTGAAAGCTATGTTGTTTTCAATTATTAGTTTTGAAACCCATAATTGTACTATTATTTGTGAACTCAATTGTAATATTATTTCCATTACAACTTCGTGTATGTGATGTGTATTTGCTTAATTATGCGATCTTGGTTGTGATGTGGATTTACCGAGGTCCTTCGTGACACTCGGCGGACTACCGGGTCTATATAAATGAAAGTATGTGCGTGTCAACATGTTAAACGGGGACAGTTGTACTCGAACTTGTATAAATTGGGCAGTTCTTTCACACTCCGCCCACCCAGCACTGAGTGGATAAGATCGATCATGTTCTTGCGAACCTTCCTGGCCCCACGGACGCTCCTCCCCTCCTCTCTCCCTCTCACTATGGCACCATTGACATGGGTGCCATGTCCGCTCTCCGCTAGCACCACCATGGGTAGCCACCAAGTAACCTCTGCCACGCACATGGATAAGGCCGCACTGTGGTGAACCAACCTAGCCAATTTGAACACGAGCGCACGCAATGGTGGAGCGCGCGGTGAGAAAATATCTCGTCGGCCAAACTAATATTGCCGGCCTATAAATAGGCTCGTTTGGTGACGCTTCGACCTCTCCCTCCTCACTCTGAGCTCTGCTAGGAGCTAGAACACCTCCTTTCCCCCTCAATTCCCCCTTTCCACTTCCCTTTCGAGCTTAGTCTCATTCTTCCCCAAATCGGGAGCCGCCATCGCCATTGGAGCCATTTCCTCCTCCTTTGCTGCATCCCTGCCCAATTAGTGAGGTAGGTGAGTCCTAGAGCCTCCCCTCTATCTTCTGATGTAGCTAGTTGATCGTTAGTCACTCTGTGTTGCGCTGCCGTTGTGCACCTTGCTCCATCGAGCCGCCATGGCTGACAACTACTGACGGCAAGGCTCGGCTAAGCACCACACCGTCACCATTGCACTCACCACTCACTCGCACCCACATACATGTAGCTAGTTGAATTGATTAGGGCCTCTGAGGCTGAGTCCACTGCACAGCGTCGTCGTGTTCCCTCCGATGAGCCACCACCGCCACCACAGTCATTCCTCAGCACCTAGATCACCATTGACGACCGTGGCTTAGCCTCCCAAGCCACGTCCACCACCTCACCATCCACACTGGGGATCAGCCTCATCGGTGTAACCCGCTCCGCTGAGCTTGAGCCCCCTCCCCTATGCTCCGGTGCCACGATGACAACCCATCCGGCTACCGTTTCCTCTCTCTCCCCTCGCTGCGATGTTGGGCCGGACGGTGCCGCTATTTTTAGTAATGGTTGTTTCCATCCGTTACTCTCTCCCTCCACTTTCTTCCTCTGATATGTGGGCCTACGGCCATAACGCCGTCATCAGCATGGCCCCACGAGTCAGCCACACATGCCACGCACGCACACATAGCGCCGGGTACACTATAGAAAATGCTAAGTGCACCCGATTAATGTACATAGAGGGTTAGAAATCAATTTTCCTAGCCTAGAAAAATTAGTAGAAAATTTGTAAATAAACTAGATGAAATTGGGAAATTAATCATGTAGTTTGCACATATTTTCATGCACTAGAAAATACAAGTAAAATTCCACCTAGTTAATCAGCTATAGGTTAAACTTCTAAAATACATAACATTTGCATCCTAACTCCTTTTCGCATGGAACCACTTCCAAAATTCATCTAAAGTCTAGCTCTATGCATTTTACCTAGTACCACCATATTGTTCTATGTTTGCTTTTGCCCTTTTATTTGGCGGTAGTCTCATTCGGTAGCTACGCCCAACAGACGATGGTGACTACTAGGAGAAAGAGGACCCGGACTATGTAGATGTGCCAGAAGGAGAAAATAGTGAAGGCAAGTCCTAGCTCCCCTCCCTTCTACCATCTTGCTTTAATTATTATCAAATGCATAAACTTGATTAATTATTATCCTAGAATATGAGCTCGGTTATTATGATATGATTAATGTTGAATTAAGATAAATGGTTCTCTTGTTGTTTTTTGAGCTCCATGATATAAAGGAAACTTCGGGATAATAATTTGTTGAATTTAAAATTTGGTAAACCTGAAACAAAACCAGGGCGAGTGGAGGTAACTTATGTGGGATAAGTTATCTTGGCAGGATCACCGGGAGAGGGTTCCTGTGGGAAATACTCGCCTCGGTCGCATAAGGACTGGTTCATAGGCCATCTCGCCTAGTGAGATATTACGTATATCCACACGTCTAATATGAGTAGACTTGACCTCACACCCCGTTAGATAGAAGTATAATTTATACTAGGAGGCTGGTGTAGGTAGCGGAATATCAGGAGAAGGCATGGATGCTATGTGATTTTTCGTGGCCCGATTGGCGTGGTTGCTATGTGATCTTCCACGTTAAGCCCTTGAAATTTGGCCGTGTTTGAGCCCATATTATTGTTTATTATGATGATTAGGTATCATCTGCACTATTAAATCTAAGGTCACGTACATTTCGGTACGGGGATTAGTGTGTTTTCCAACCCCTAAGAAGTTGCGGTAGAGTTATATGGAAATCTAAGGTCACGTACATTTGGGTACGGGGTTTCGTTAGGCTTATCCTGTCTACTGATCATGGAAGGGATTGTGCCTATCGCGTGGGAAAACTTGTACACATCTGCAGAGTTTAATGAATCTATTCGAATAGCCACATCCTTGGAATGGGCAGATGGTGGGATGAGGTCACCTATGATTAGTTTTACTTTTACGTGTAATGAAACTGGTAATGCAACTTGGCACTAACCCAGGGACTAGTGGGAATGGAAATACTCCACTAGGACCCAACCCTTAATGTAATGGCTACACCATATTTGCACCCTATGGTTAGGGCTTGCTGAGTATGTATGTACTCACCCATTGTTGACTCACAGACATCGGTACCGAGGAGGACCAAGACTTTGATGAGGAAGCGTACCATGAGGATTAGGAGTTGCGTGAGGATTTCGATCGTAGGAAGAAGACATTGAATCTAGGGTTTCAACCACGCTCGAGCTTGCCTATGGAATAGGATATCGCTACGCTATATAATACCAACGTACTAGAGACCACCAGGATGTAATAAAAGGCCGCTTCATAGCTGTAGTCTTCTGCTAGTTATGTAAGCCTATGACCAAGCCTTTGGGCCACTGTTGTAAGACCCTATTTTCTAGATACAGAACATTTTTATTAAATATCTGTGTGCCATTTTTGTTAAATTGTGCATACTTGTGCATGATCCTGGCGCAAGTACAGATGCACCTAGGACTCTCTAAATAAGGGGCTGACACCATGGACTTCAGGGGGAGAGGGAAAGTGAGTAAGATGGAGAAAGGTGGAGGAAGACAAGAGGATCAGTTTGCATGAGAAGAGATAAGACGGGGTCACATGCTGCTGGCACCATCGATTTGGCCTCTCCCACCACCTAGTGGGTAGCATCCCCAGTGCGGTGCCCCCACCGCAATCTTGACCGTCACCATTGCTAATCAATCAGCCTCCCCAAACTTCTCTTAATAGTCATAGAACACATAAGTATCGACCCCCAACCCCAAAAACACAACCACTAACCTGGCTCGCAATCGCCAGATCTGCTCGACTCAGAGGAGGAGGAGGAGGATTAGAGTCGCCAAGTCTGCTCAACTCATCATTGGTGGTGGACGGATCGGCACCCCCGCCGCCGTTGGTGGCTGGATCCGCACCCTTGCCGCCTTTGGTGGCTGGATCCGTGCCCCTACCAGATGGGAGAGCCCTGTGTGTGCACCGCTGCCAAAGTGGAGAGCTCTAGTGTGCACGCCACCATAGGGTGGGAGCTCCCATGCTCTCATGCACAACCAAGGTGGGAGATGAGAGGGAGCCCCCATGCGCTCATGCACAACCAAGGTGGGAGATGAGAGGGAGCCCCCATGCTCACATCTTCATGTGAGAGGGAGACGAACGGGTAGGAGATGAGAGAGCTTGAGGCACGACGGTCAGTGGGAGATGAGAGTGAGTGAAAACCCTAGCTGGGTGTTTATATAGTTGAGGGATTCTAGGATCAAAGATGGCCTAGTTGGGCTTCACACCCATTAACAGAGGTGGACCTCTCCGAAAATGGCCTCCATTTTCAGAGGCAAACCTCTTAAGAGGCCCTCCTCCGTAAATCAATTTTAAGAGACGGGCAAAATCCGACCGCCTGCGTAAATAAAAACATCTGCCTCCATAAATCTATTTCGTGAGATGGCTAATGTTGACTGCCTCCATAAATAAAATAACCGCCTCCGAAAATTCTCAGGTATTTTAGGAGATGGTTGCATTTTGCGACCGCCTCCGTTAATGTTGAGTAGTATCTCGCAAATCATTTTTGTAGTAGTGAGACCTTTGTTCCTTGGTAGCCATGTATTTTAGGGAGAGTGAGAAATAAGGAACATGGAGAAAAAAAGGTGGAGGACGCAGCAGGACTGGTTACGTGGGAAGAAATAAGGTGGACTCGCTCACTGTTGGGACTGTCCAATCTGCCTTTCCGACCACCCGGCAGGCGGCAGGGACGCCGCCCTCCCCACCACCTTCTTGACTATCACCATGACCAGTCCACTAGCCGCCTACCCAAACTTTCCTCCACAACTAGAAAACACATAAATCCCCGAACCCAATCCAGAAGCCTTAACCACTAAGCTGGCTCATGGTCGCCAGATCCGCTCGACTCATCGGAGGAGGATCAGGGTCATCAGGCTTGATTTGTTAGGAGGAAACCTTGGATCCTAGGCAGCTGTGGATTTGAGGGAGAGAAGGGTGAGGAAGAAGGGAGGACTGGTTCGCATGAGAAAAGATAAGGTAGACTCACCCGCATGCGTGTTGTGCCTAAAAAGCACGCACTGCTTGAGGAAAGCGGCTTTTACCATAAGAGTAATCTTTTCACACACAAAAAAATGCAGGAGTGATCTAGTCTTACAGAGGTACCAAAACTCATATCACAAAAGCTGATAAGGAGGACAAGCAAGTGTTAGCTAGAGTGACAGCAAAAGAAGAAAGAAGAGCAGTTCCCAATTTGTCAGGGAAAAAACATGGTTGGTTGGCCATGGTGGCCCCCTTGCACAATATACACAGACTTGTGAATGGCATGTGTCTGTTCGAGCACTAGGAAGGGAGGAAGGCGCCTAACCATTTATTTAGCGTTAGCGCTCCCCTCTTCTTTTCTTGGAGTCATAATGTTTTTCCTCCTCCTTAACTACTTCTCTCCTTCATCTCTGATCACTCAGTCGATCCTGGTCTCCCCAAACTCCATCGTCCTGTGCGTGGTTGCACGCAACATAGCCAAATAAACGACCAGCAGCCCGCGCCAAAGTTGAGGGCCGATCGACCGATCTAGCGTCATCGTCCATCCATCGTGTTATCGGGGAGATGGACGTGGAGGATGGTAGCTGGCCGGCGGTGCACCTGCAGTCCATGAGGATGCGGGCTGTGAGCTCACCATGCATGGGTAAGCTAATTTTAGGTGCATGTCACACCCCAAAATTTTCAATTTTGGGTTGTGCTTGGAAAACACTAAATAAAATAAATAATTTCAATATCTGAATAAATTTATTAGATAAGTTAAGTTGCTGCTAATTTAAATATAGAAAATTGTGGTTAAACTTTTTCATATTAATTTGATAATATGGTGTTTGTGTGATGCTTGTCTTTGGTGTTGGTGAGTGCTTTTATTTTTAAATTACCATAGGACGACGTTTACTTCTCATAGGAAAACTTTTTGGTATTTTCTGGATTTAAAATTTCAATTTCCGTGAGCTTAATCTTTTTCCTTGATATCTTCATCAATCTTTTCATGAGCTCCAGATACTTTATTTGGGTTCGTCTCATTCTAAAATATCTCTGAGAATTTTCCCTAAATTTTCGGAGCCTTCGAGGTATTTTTCGTGGCTTAAAATTCAATTCTGGACTTTTCTAGAATTATTTTATCCATGAAATTAATTAAATCCAAAAATAATAAAATATCTCAGATTTCCTCATGCCCAAAGGCCCATGTCTTTATTTACTAATGGGCTTTAATAATTAATTAGGCCTATTAGTAAAGGTGGATGGTGCAACGTCAATTAGCATCATATCGCTAGTTGACATGGAGGTGGAGAGTTTTCCTCCCTATATATACGTACCTATCCCTTGGGTAAAAGCACACCAAAACTACCGTAGAGGAGCCCCTAGTTTGGAAAATCTCTCGTGTAGTAAATTAGAATTTTCTCCCTTCTTATCGCGAGCCGCCGCTCGTAGCTCCCTCCACCCCTCGCCGAAGTTCTGCATCTACAGCTTGCGTTCCGGCGAACTTTCGACGAAGGTTCGGCGAGCTTTTCCGGCCACCTCGGACGTCTCCGGCGAAAACCGTCACCACCAAGAGGTATATCTCGTCGTTCTCTACGCTGTAGTATACTCGTTTTCTCGAATCCGTGTTCGTTTGATCATGTTCCTAATTTATCTCCCTCTTTTCCGGCGAAAACCACCAGAGAGGGGTTCAGCTTTGATCTGTCCCGGTTTAAGGAAGATCCGCTCGCGCGCCGCGCCGCTGAGTGCGTCTTCGGACAGGAAGTCGTGAACGGCGCATTTTCAAGATTTCACCGGCCGAACTTTCCTATGAAGCGCTGGTGAGTGACCTTCTGACGTATGAGCAACGTCATGCTCTGTCAGGCCCAACTCGCTCCGATCCAGTGTACCAGATGGCAATACAGTCTGTCCAGGAGGATTTGCACTGTGATGAGAAATTAAATCCATATACTATTAGAGCTGTGGCGAGACTTAGTGAATTCCCGAAGGCTAAGTCTCCAGGTTTACCTTGGAAGCTACGAGGATATAAGAGCAAAGGTGATGTTGTTGCCGAGCCAGACAACGTGCTGAGATGAAGTAATTATAAGTTTGCCACTAGTTAGTATAATCCCCGCCGTTTAATCGTTTTAAGTCCGATTTGAGTCGTTCCAGTCGCGTTAGATTCGTGTCGTCGTGCTCTATGCAGTAGTGGCATTGTTTATCGTGTCATTTAGTTATGAATTTATTGATTGAAATACTAATATGATTACTAATAATTTAATAGCTTTTTAATTAGAAAACGAATTAGGGTTGCGATGCTGTGCGTGTTGAGTCGTGATTGTGCCGATGTAAACTACACATGAGTAATGATGTTTATCATGTCACTTGATTATGAATTTATTAATTTGAATAGTAATTAGATTAATATATTTATTTAATAGCTTTCCAATTAAAAGAAATTCCGGTTTAACTCCGTTCTTGTTGTTTTGCAATAGTGCCGATCGAGGTTATGTGTTAGCAACAACGTTTGACATGTCTTACATCCTTAAAATTTATAAGTTAGATATTAATTTGATTTATGCTTGTGCAATTGAGTTTCTAATTAAACGCAACACAGGCAGTCTGTTCTAAATTAATATTAATCTAATTAATATTAAACTAAATGTTTCTTTTGAAATATAAGATGTTTAGTCCAACCTTGAAACATAAGTGCTTTCGTTCAGTTGCCACATGTTTTCTATATATATAGTTCAATATTAAATTGATTAATATGATTAATGTATAATATATTTCAAATTAAAATTTGCTTAGTCTCAGTATGTTGCATATATGATAGACTTGCGTAGATAATTTCACATTACAGTACATATCTGCTCTTCATAGTTATATGACTTTAATCCTCGAGCATTTATTCGTTTGAAATCTATTTTGCTCCAATTAAGTTGCGTTAGATTCGCATCAACGTTCTCTGTGAAGTAGCACTAATGTTTTTCATGTCATATGCTTTTCCATATATAGCTGAATATTATATTAATTAATATGCTTGTTATTAGTTTTATAATTAAAAATAATATATAATCTTGTCACGTTAGTCCTTTGTAACTAAGCATGAACTTAGCTAATGGCAACTTAAAATATGTTTAAATTATAATTTACTTAGCCCAACCACATATCTCATATAATTGGAATAATTGTTCTCACATGTTCTTTTATCTCTGCAAAGTCGGTAATACTTATAAATAAAATATGACCAGGGTTAAACCTAGTTTTGTAATTCAATTGATTAATCTAATTTTAGAATATTTCTTCAGAATGTTTATCACCTTATTTCAATAACTAAAATGTATTAAGTTTATAGTTTGTCTTCTCCGATATGTTGTAATCGTCTCGATAGTCGTGTGTCATCTTTAATGGTAGCTCCGTTATCCGTCGTTCTTGCGTTTTCGTGACTGTAGCAACGTACCGTGTCCTTTAGTGCATTCTCTTTTAAAGCGTTTCTTTTGTTTGATGCATGTTCTTAGTTGTGTTTGTTGTTTGTTTACTGTGCTTGGTTGCTACGAGTAGAAGAAAGACTATCTGTGAGCACCGAAGATTCGAAGATGAAGACCAGAAGCTGAGTGCCAGAAGTTGCAAATAAAAGATTAAGTTGAGGTTTTTCAGAGCAAGTTGTTTTGAGCATAAAACAAGTTCTAAGGCAAGTATAGCATGGGATTATCCTTGTTGTCCTATTCACAATAAGCAAATAATATCATTATGCATATATTCCTTTGTTAAGGATGACTTAGTGTTGATCTTATTCCTTGATACCTATTATATTGCATGGATTAGTATTGCTAGTGCTTAACATGAACTATGATCATGTAATTTGACTAATGGAATATGCAATAAACATTAAAAGATGATTTTATTACTGTTAAAGGGTACTAGAGCATGGGGTTATTTGGTGCTCTCGTTACTCTCCATAAGGACTTATCTGTAAGCGAAAATCCGGGATTTACAGTACAACTGTGAGGGCTAAAATGGCTCTGGCTTTAGTCATATAGAAGGACCTTTTCTAGCTTGTTGGAGGTATTCCTTTATGGCGTAAGAATGGCTTGACGAATCGGGTATAGTGCGGCCTCTGTCCTCATGTGTATAGGCTGCGTGTTATTGTGCCATCAGGAAGGGGGGCTCTACATCTGTTTGCCGAGTGAAATCTAATGGCCCTAACTTGTTAGACGAACCTTCGAAAGACTTCATAGTGAACCCTGGCGACCTTCCTTGGTAGTGGGTCAAGAGGCTGATCACCTCGGGCGAAAGGGTAAATCACGACTCACAGTGAAAGTGTACAACCTCTGCAGAGTGTAAAACTGTTATAACAGCCGTGCTCACGGTCACGAGTGGCCTTGGACCCTTATGGAATAGTGGATCATTAATAATGAATATGTTTTTGCTATTCGTTAATCATTTCACATGGATCATATGTTTATTGTTACATTGAGACACTTTGATATTATTGATATACTGAAATAATGCTAATTAAAAGCTACATGCTGATAAACCTATGTTATGCCTTTGAGCCTCATGAACCCCATGTTATATTTGTTGAGTTCGACATGGACTCACTCTTGCTATTTCCACCACACTCCAGTGTGTTGAAAGGTGCTGCTTAGAAGAAGGATGAAAGTGTAGTGGAGTTTTCAGAAGTCTTTTCAGAAGTGTTTGGCATATGGAACCCCCAGTCAGCCGTCCCTGTGATGTTGGAGCTTGAAGAAAAGATTAGTGACCATTTCGCGACACTCTGATAGTTGTAAGTGTTAATATAGTATGTTTTTCCGCTTTATATAAACATTGTTTTGATACTTTTTCATTCTGACATATGTGTGGACTTCCTGGGCACACATATGATTAGCCTGGTTTTTGTTCTTTAGAAAACTAGGTGTGACAGTGCATGAGATTTCATCGTTTTGAATGTGTGTGGTGTGTATAAGAACACAGAATGCTAATGGAAAGATTGGTGATTTCCATTCATCAATGAGCTTTAGATATATAGAGTACATGAGCGGCCGTCCTTGTCGTGCGCGCTTCGGTTACAAGACGTGATCGAGTAATGCTGGATCCTATGCTTGTGGAAGACTATGGCTATGGTAATATCCTGGCTAACAGCCCCCCTCAGCCTGGACCCAGGAGGATGTTCAGGCTGTCTCTGAACTCTCTAAAGAGTGTAATTGGTAGTCCTTTAGTAAACACATCAGCAAACTAGCTTGATGAAGGAACATGAACAACCTTGATTTCTCCAAGCAAGACCTTATCTCAGACAAAATGTAGGTCTATTTCCACGTGTTTTGTCCTTTGATGTTGTACTGGATTGCTTGCCATGTATGATGCGCTCACATTATCACAGTAGACAATGGAAGATCTTGGTGGTGGAAGATTCAGTTCATGAAGTAGCTGTCGCAGGTAGCCAGCTGAGTTCAACAACTACATTTGCAACACCTCTGTATTCAGCTTCGGCACTAGATCGTGACACTGTGTGTTGTCATTTTGAGGACCAAGCAACCAAATTACTGCCCAAGAACACACAATATCCAGAGGTGGAACGACGAGTATCTGGGCAACCTACCCAATCGGCGTCTGAATAATCCACAAATCCTAAGAAGAATTCTTGTGCAAGTGAAGGCCATGGTGAAGTGTTCCCTAAACATATCTCAGGATTCGTTTGAGAAGCTGAAGATGTGTGTGTCTAGGGTCATGCATGGACAGACAAGCTTGTTGTACAGCAAAGGATATATCTAGCCATGTCAAAGTCAAGTACTGTAATGCACCTGCTATGCTTTAGTAGTGGGTTGTAACAGACAGAGGTGTGCCTAAGCTAGCAGATGGTTTTGCCTTTGTGTCAACTGGTGTCAGGCATGAGTTGCAGTTCTGCATCTTGGCCTTCTTTAATATGTTAGCAGCATATTTGTCAGGGACCCGCCGTGATAATTTACCTAAATCGAGTGTCATCCACTTGACCTGCTCAATTTAAGCAAACCAACAGAGGTGGCTCCCCTAGAGATGCCACACATCTCCACTACCAGAACCTTGGTTGAGTATCATACCACGATAGCCTCCACAGATCAAGATCGTATCTCATTATCAGAGCACATAAATAAGCGGAAGACATATTGATGTGAACTAGGGTTCCCGATCTTCTGAAAGGTTCTGATAACTCTCGATTTGGTGGAGTCACGACACAATTCGATCCGGCTTCCGAACAACTCGGCTCTGAACCCCGCAATCGCAGCACCACGACCCCTCTAGTTATCGACCGACGTTGCACGGTCGACCTCGCCAAGAAGGCCAAGTCCTTGCCTACGAATTGAGAACACACGCAAGAACACAAAGCAATGCAACTAAATTGCAGATGAATGATTAATCTCACAAAGTTGGGGTCTCACAAACCGACGGCGGCGGCAAAACTATTGTCAACAGAATAATCTAAGTAAAACTAAACCCTAATGTAGACGGCGACTACTGATTATATATCCTAAGTGACGTCCAAGGACCCCTATTCGCATCCCTAGGGAGCGCCGACACGTTACAAGGCCCAAACGGCCCAAAAGACGGTGACATAGCGCCCTGATAGATTCTGGATGGTGACTTGTTTCGACGATTCCCGTTTATTCCGAATAACTTTTGATGTGGGACCACTTGGGTTGGCTTCCTTATCAAATAAGCTTTCCATCCATATATGGATCATCGAAAACAAAGTCCGTACGCGTCCTGGGTGACCAGTTCAAGGCAGACTGGTCCTGAACTGCGAGGCAGACTCGAACTCAACTTGGTTTGATCCTCCATCTTTATCCGGGCGCCCTCGCTGGTCCTCCACGCCTCCAAGCCCTCCTCCATGTTTCTCCTGGACCTCTCCTTCAATCCTATGCACAATATATTCATTAGGTAGCAATCTATTCTCAAAATCATATAAGGAGTTACTTAGGAACGAGCTCACCTCTAAATTTAATTAACGCGCACGAGCTCTAGTGATTGTACCTTGAATGTCCAGTAGTGGATCATTGTGTGTATGTGAAGGAGTGATGTCCTCATCATCCTCCCCCTCTTGAATTGGAGTCGTCCTCGACACCAACTCATCTTCGTCTCCCAAGTATGGCTTCAAATCTAAAATGTTAAATGTGGGACTAACCCCAAATTTGAGGGGTAACTCAAGCTTATATGCATTATCATTAATCTTCTCAACAATTTTAAATGGACCATCAGCTCTAGGCATCAACTTAGACTTTCTCAAATCTGGAAATCTATCCTTTCTCAAGTGCAACCAAACCAAATCACCCGGTTCAAGCTTAACTTCTTGTCTACCTTTACTACCAGCAATTCTATACTTTTCATTCATTTTTTCAATGTTGTGCTTAGTTGTTTCATGCATTTGCAAAATAAAATCAGCACGTTCCTTAGCATCAACATGAATTCTCTCACTAGTGGGCAGAGGAAAAATATCAATTGGAGCACGGGGATTGAATCCATACACTACCTGAAAAGGACTTACCTTGGTGGTAGAATGTGTTGCCTGATTGTAAGCAAACTCCACATGAGGCAAACATTCTTCCCACATCTTCAAATTTTTCTTCAGAATAGCTCTCAACATGGCACCCAAAGTGCGGTTAACGACCTCTATTTGCCCATCGGTTTGTGGGTGACAAGTTGTAGAAAACAACAGTTTTGTAGATAACTTATTCCATAGAGTGCGCCAAAAGTGACTCAGAAATTTAGTGTCGCAATCTAAAACAATAGTAGAAGGCATACCATGCAAACGAACAATCTCTTTGAAAAAGAGGTCAGCAATATGAATAGCATCATCACTTTTATGACATGGTATAAAGTGTGCCATCTTAGAAAATCGATCCACCACAACAAAAATGCTATCCCTCCCCCTCTTAGTCTTAGACAATCCCAAAACAAAGTCCATAGAAATATCTGCCCAAGGAATAGAAGGAATAGGAAGAGGCATATACAAACCATGTGGATTCAAGCGAGACTTAGCTTTTTGACATGTGGTACAGCGTGCCA
Source organism: Saccharum hybrid cultivar R570 (assembly GCA_038087645.1). Classification (NCBI taxonomy): domain Eukaryota; kingdom Viridiplantae; phylum Streptophyta; class Magnoliopsida; order Poales; family Poaceae; genus Saccharum; species Saccharum hybrid cultivar. Next base: position 1,994,308 of record JAQSUU010000606.1, on the reverse strand, counting down.
CGAATTGCTCAACATCTCTCTTCATCTTTGGCCAAAAGAAGTGTGTGGCCAAAACATCCTCTGTCTTCTTAGCACCAAAATGTCCCATCAACCCTCCTCCATGCGCTTCCTGCATCAACAAAAGACGAATGGATCCTACTGGAATGCATAGGCGGTTAGCTCTAAACACAAATCCATCATTGACTACAAACTTGTTCCATGAACGTCCACCTTTGCAATTCAGCAACACATCTTTAAAATCAGGATCAAGCGCATATTCTTCTTTTATTGTTTCAAGTCCAAAAATTCGACATTCAAGTTGGGACAGAAAAGTGTATCGCCTAGACAAAGCATCTGCAATCACATTATCCTTCCCTTTCTTGTGTTTGAAAACATAAGGAAAAAATTCAATAAATTCAACCCACTTAGCATGTCTACGATTTAGATTATGTTGTGAACGAAGATACTTAAGCGATTCATGATCCGAATGAATAACAAATTCTTTAGGCCACAAATAATGACGCCATGTCTCTAAAGAACGTACAAGAGCATACAATTCCTCATCATACGTGGAGTAATTCAAAACAGGGCTATGCAATTTTTCACTAAAGTATGCAATGGGCTTACCATCTTGCATCAAAACACCTCCAATGCCAACTCCACTAGCATCACATTCTAGCTCAAAAGTCTTACCAAAATTTGGAAGTTGCAGCAATGGTGCGTGTGTAAGCTTGTCCTTCAAAGTGTCGAAGGATGCCTCTTGTGCCCTTCCCCAATGAAATACCACACTCTTCTTTGTCAACTCGTGTAAAGGGGCAGCAATGGTACTGAAATCCTTGACGAAACGGCGGTAAAATCCTGCAAGACCAAGACAACTCCTCACCTGTGTGATGGATTGGGGAACTGGCCAGCTCTTAATGGCTTCAATCTTTGCCTCATCCACCTCAATTCCCTGTGGAGTAACAACATAGCCAAGAAAAGAGACTCGATCCGTGCAAAAGATGCACTTCTCAAGGTTACCAAATAAACGTGCCTCGCGTAAGGCATTAAAAATAGCACATAAGTGATCCATATGTTCATCCAAAGACTTGCTATAAATTAAGATATCATCAAAGTAAACTACCACAAATCGACCAATGAAAGCTCTTAAAACCTCATTCATTAGGCGCATGAATGTACTAGGTGCATTAGTCAACCCAAAAGGCATTACTAACCATTCATACAATCTGAATTTAGTTTTGAAAGTTGTTTTCCATTTATCTCCAAGTTTCATTCTAATTTGGTGGTAGCCACTACGCAAGTCAATTTTTGTGAAAATTACAGAGCCACATAATTCAGCAAGCATGTCATCAAGCCTAGGAATAGGGTGACGATATCGAATTGTAATATTATTAATGGCTCTACAATCGACACACATACGCCAAGAACCATCTTTCTTAGGAACCAAAATTACAGGAACGACACAAGGGCTAAGGCTTTCACGTACGTACCCACGGTCCAAAAGCTCTTGGACTTGCCGCTGAATTTCCTTAGTCTCCTCGGGGTTGGTTCGATAAGCAGCGTGGTTTGACAATGATGCTCCTGGAATCAAATCAATTTGATGCTCTATCCCTCTCATAGGTGGCAGCCCCGGGGGTATCTTAGCTGGAAAAATGTCCTCATACTCCTGCAAAAGGTTAGTGACAGCAGGCGGTACCGAGCTAACATCATCATCAAGTGAAAACAAAGCTCGTTTGCAAACCAAAGTATAGCATACATCATCATCAGAAATTTCAGCAAGGTCACTTTTTCTTGCAAGCATAACAACACCCTTCAATTTAATTCCCTGAGCCTTAACATTAGGTGCTAACTTCTCTTGTTTAGGTGGGTAAATAGAATTTGCTACTTGCTGATTTTCAGATTTAACCTCATGCAAACTAGCAGTTCGTGCTTTATCATGTTGTACAATTTCAGCTGGGGTCAAGGGAACCAAAGTAACTTTCTTTCCTTTATGCACAAAAGTGTATGTATTACTTCTACCATGATGTGTAGCATCTTTATCAAATTCCCAAGGATGACCCAATAAAAGTGAACAAGCTTCCATAGGTACTACGTCACAATCAACAGAATCAACATAGGTACCAATAGAAAAAGAGACTCTGCAAGTTTGTGTTACCTTAGCTTTACCTGAATCATTCAACCACTAAATATGGTACGGATGGGGGTGTGGGTGTGTGGTCAAGCCAAGCTTCTTGACCAAATCTGTACTCACCAAGTTATTGCAGCTACCTCCATCAATGATGACACGTGCTCGTCGATTGTTGATAACAAAGAAAATCTAGAATAAATTGTGGCGTTGTAGCTTTTCAGGTTGTTGTACCTGTGCGCTAAGCACTCGCTGCACAATGATGTTCATGTAGGCGGCCGTGTCTTCGCTACCAAAGACTTCGCCGTCCTCCGGAACAGCTTGTTCTTGATCCTCATCATCTTCAATGTCAAAGGTGCTGATGTACCCATCGTCTGTAGCAATGTATGCTCGCTGACTAGGGCACTCCCGCTGCATATGCCCAAATCCATGGCAGCGGTGGCACTGAACACCAGGAGTACGTCCCGTTGAGGCGACAGAAGATGCACTCTTTGAAGGTTCCTGCTTAGAATTTTTAACTAAACCGGAAGGTCGTGGAGAAGACGATTTGACTCTAGACTTATCCTTGCTCGCTAGTGGGAGCACCCGATAGGAAGATGCCCTGGGAAGCCCCGAAGATCGCGGTGTGTATGTGGTGCCAACCTTGTTCTTGCCCTGCAAATCATGCCCCTGCAACTCCTTCTCTGCAAGCATAGCAAACTAAAACAACTGGTTGACATTGTTAAATTCCTTATAATCAACTATGTCCTGAATTTCACGCCTCAAACCCGAATAAAAATGAACAATAGAATCCTCGGGCCCCTCCACTATGCCACAACGCATCAATCCTTTCTAAAGGTCACCATAGTAATCCTGCACAGCTTTATCTCCCTGTTCTAATCGCATCAGTTTCTTACGGAGGTCTCTATGATATGATGGTGGCACAAATCTATCATGCATAGCAACCTTAAGCTCTTCCCAGGTACTAGGTGTCGTATTCTCTGCAGCTAAACCAGTCCACCAAATGATAGCAAAATCTTTAAACTCACTAGTGGCTTGTCTAACCCTATGTTCCTCAGGCACTAGGTGGGAACTAAATTTCTGCTCGACTATCATCTCCCAATCAAGGTATCCCTCAGCATCATAATGGCCCAAAAAGGAGGTATTTTAAATTTAACCTTAGCATAAGGATCATTAAGAGCACGATTACGATTACCTTGGTGGCGGTTGAAGTGTTGAGCGCCACCCATACCTATGGTGTTTGTGCGTAGACGATGGCGTAATCTGTTTTGCCTTGTTGCTGCTCGATCAACATTACCATCGGTGTCATATACTGCATCCTCGAGTCCTCCGGTGTTGCTGCCATCATGGACTTCTTGGTCGGGTGGCGGCTGCACATCCAAGGCAGCTACCCTGTCGGTTAGTGTGGACAAACGTTTGTCCAATCTCTCAAGGGTGTTGCCGAGCTTGAGGTCAATGAGCGCGTCGGTGACAGCCTTGGCTATTGCCTCAGTCATCTCCTTCTGAGCATTATCTACAACAGATTGTAGTTGGTCTTGGCTGACGCACTCCGACCAGTCTTTGGGCGTTGTATCCTCACCGTTACCTAGCATTGTAGACACAAAATAGGAACAAATAGTGAAAGTTATCCCTAATAATCTACTACATAGGCGGAGTAGTGCCTCTCAAGATCGCAGCAAAAGGAGACCCCTTCTCAAGCTCTTACAAGGTTCTTACCAGCAAGGTCAAGGATACCTGGAAAGCGTAGCACTACGATTACAGGGGTCAAAACTTATATTGTCCAGAAGAAGTATGTGGAGTTAAGGCAAGTAGGCCAAATATGTGAGTGGAACACAATTCAAAAACAGAAAGTAATGCTGAATTATAGTCCCAAATACTTGCTCTCGTTGCTGGTCTAACGTGTTCCAAGTACCAGATGTGATAACAAAATGGAGAAATAAGTATGATTGATAGCAAGAGTAATAGGAAACAAACACAAGATAGTACAAGCCCACAATTATAACAAACTGTCTCCTCTATGTGCTCCTCTAAATATTGTTCCTCTTTTGCCCCTCTCAAATTTTCTATTTTTTGGGGTGTCGTTGTTTTTTAGGAACTTTTGACTTTTTTTATTTTTTTTGATATTTTTTCTTGACTTAGGAGCACACAAGAAGTAACCACAAAAAATTTGAGCTTAAACCAGCAAAAGGCGTGGCCTATGGAAATTTTAGAAGATGGGTCCAAAATTGAGAAAAAGCTTGTGACCAGGAAAAGAGGATCTTGTGACTAGTTTTTGGCCTATGGAAATTTCAGAAGATGGGTCCAAAATTTTTGAACCCTAGCAAAGCCGGGGATGGACGGATCCAAAAAAAATTTCTGATCGATTTTGATATCTGGAACGTCGAAATCCGAGTTCGTACGCGAAAACTGGACCAGTTTCAAGTTTGGACTCTGAATTAGAGGACAAAACAGGAACAATGCGCACAAAAAGTGGTCACGGTGGCTAGGGTTTGATGGAAACGATGGGGAAAACACACAAACTGGACTCTAACATAACCTAACCAGCAACAAGCCCTTGATCAGGACACAAACTCAACACGACGGAATCTGAAAAGAATTATGCAAAAGGCTAAACATGGTTTTTCTGTGGACTCTAGGACAAAGGCGAAATCAAACTAAACTAGTGTAAAATTGAACCTGACGGTATACCTGAAGCTCTGATTACCAATTGATGTGAACTAGGGTTCCCGATCTTCCGAAAGGATCTGATAACTCTCGATTTGGTGGAGTCACGACACAATTCGATCCGGCTTCCGAACAACTCGGCTCTGAACCCCGCAATCGCAGCACCACGACCCCTCTGGTTATCGACCGGCGTTGCACGGTCGACCTCGCCAAGAAGGCTAAGTCCTTGCCTGCGAATCGAGAACACATGCAAGAACACAAAGGAATGCAACCAAATTGCAGATGAATGATTAATCTCACAAAGTTAGGGTCTCACAAACCGACGGCGGCGGCGAAACTGTTGTCAATAGAATAATCTAAGTAAAACCCAACCCTAATGTAGACGGCGACTACTGATTATATAGCCTAAGTGACATCCAAGGACCCCTATTCGCGTCCCTGGGGAGCGCCGACACGTTACAAGGCCCAAACGGCCCAAAAGACGGCGACACAACGCCCTGACAAATTCTGGATGGTGAATTGTTTCGACGATTCCCGTTGATTCCGAATAGCTTTTGATGTGGGACCACTTGGGTTGGCTTCCTTATTAAATAAGATTTCCATCCATATATGGATCATCGAAAACGAAGTCCGGACACGTCCTGGGTGACCAGTGCAAGGTAGACTGGTCTTGAACTGCGAGGCAGACTCGAACTCAACTTGGTTTGATCCTCCATCTTTATCCGGGCGCCCTCGCTGGTCCTCCACGCCTCCAAGCCCTCCTCCATGTGTCTCATGGACCTCTCCTTCGTTCCTAAGCATAATATAATCATTAGGTACCAATCTATTCTCAAAATCATATAAGGAGTTACTTAGGAACGAGCTCACCTCTAAATTTAATTGACGCGCGTGAGCTCTAGTGATTGGACCTTGAATGTCCAGTAGTGGATCATTGTGTGTATGTGAAGGAGTGATGTCCTCATCACATATATTACAAGTCTTGCCAAATATTATGAATTAATTATACAATATTAGAGAAGACGTTGATTAGATTCAATTATATGTAGTGAGAACCAACCACTATCTTACCAAACACCAATATGCTACGATATACATTCTTTCTAGTAATAGGTGGTCACCTTGCCCACTGCTGTCTCCACCATAGCTTGGATGGCTCTTGCCATTCACCCACTTTGCCACCAATGACAGGGTGAGATTGCCACCAATGCCTTTTACCTACAAAACAACTTAACGGCAGCACTGTGAGTACATTGCGTACTTGCAGGACTTAATTCCAACATAAATATTTGGTGGATGCAAAGAGAATTAATAGGCATTTGTATATTTGCATAAAAGCACATAAAGTTTAGTAAAAGAAATGACGTGTAATAATGAGTAACATAATTAAATGATCAATATCATAATGCGTCCCATAAACCAGTCTCATCCCCAGCACTACAATGAAGAGCAACCCATTTTGTCCCGAAGGACTTTAGGTTTTTGAAAGACTCTGCACAGAGGGTACAACTGTACCCACATGGAGAACGGGACAAACCACCATACTTGTGCCCGGGTAAGAGTTGTCTCACGTCTCCAACCTTTCCCTAATCCGGCCAGAATGTCCTTGGAAGGTTCGACTGGTTCCTGGGTTAGGCTTCCACCATCTTCCCAGTTCCTCTTATCAGGCTTCCACCATCTTCCTAGCACCACCCTCTTGCCAGGTCAACGGACAAACCGGTCGCAATCAGTTACTCGACTTACCACTCCCATTTGTGATATGTGGTTTGTATGGGTGGTTACTCGGACTCACTATCCCAATGCACGGTGCTTAAATGCTCCATGAGCTACGTCACTTGAGATCCCATACTCAAAGTGATCTACCCCTCGCTTGAGCAAGATTAGCCAAATTGATCATCAAGTTCATATATCAAGATTAGGTTAAGACCTTAATCAAGATTAGGGAAGATACACAAGTTATAATCCTCATTCATTTTAATAGCTAATTTACCCGGGGTAGCATCCTACACACACAAGCATGAGTTCCCTTCTCATACTTGACTTCTACCGTTACTAAGCAAGTAAGCAATTAAACATTACCAAACCTATTGATTAAAGAAGGCTCTAATCAATTAGTGAATAGTTCTAACTTAGTGAAGCATCATTAAGTTATTACTCATATTCAAATGAAATGCATACTCATAATGAGACAAGTAGTAAGTATCCAAAATAGGGTTCATAGTAGTGGGGTGCCTGCCTGTTGGATGAGCAAGGTTCCCATAGCTTGGAACACCACTGGACGTCTCTCCGATATCGCGTACCTATATGTATGTCCATGTATGAGATACTTATGTATGCATGACATTATATGAAACATGCAAGAGAGAGTTTGAGAGTACAAGATATGAGATGTTATGCAATGATATTTATTTAAGTTGGTTCTAGTGTTACAAGAGTGAGTGTTCAGGTATACACTAGAGGACTATCGGTTTGTGTTATCAGATTTTCTGGCGTGAATGTCGGATGGTTCGGTGGTTCTAGGACTTAGTGGGAAAAAGACACTCTAGGAACATTGGACTCTCCGGTATAGGATCGGACTCTCTGGTATTAGGGCAGTGCTCTCGGAAACCTCTCTGTGTTTGGTTTATAATTTAATGGAACGTTCTGTCCAGATGACAGACCATCCATCAAATTAGGTCTATAGGATACTGGTGGTTGCTAAGTGTTCAGGTTTCATCGGACACTCCATTGTATGTGATGGATCATCCGGTAGGAACAAGGTGTTCTCGGGTTTGGCTATAGTTCAATGGACACTGCCAAAACGACGGACCATCTGTCAAAACAACGAACAGCAGCCGTGCACACATGTTGGAGGTGATTTCTGGGGCATTCGGGCTCCAAATCGAGTGCGGTTTGTTTCTATGGCTTACTAGTGATGTAGGGAAGCTTCTATAAATGATGGATGTGCCATGCATGTAGTGTGTAAAGTTTGACCCCATCCATGGTGGTGGCGGCCATGGATGAGAGGTGAAGCTTTTTGAGGAAGCTTGCTAGGGTTAGGGAGGTTGAAGATGGACATCGTGGGGAGTCTCACCATGTCATGGGGGAGTTCTAGCTACAGCAGCTCGCCTTGGAACAGCCTGGGGAAGGAGATCGAGCTTCAGGCTCCTCCATGGCTCGAGGTTGAAGACGACCTTGTGGTGGCCATCTCCTCCGTCTCTGGCAAGGTTGAGGGCGTGGTGGAGATGCAGCAGCTCGTCGCCGGAGTGCTCCAGCAACAGGGGTGGCCTCCTTCCTCCTCCTCCCCTCCTTCCTCTTCCTTCCTCCGACTTCTCTTCTTCCTCTCCTCTCCTCTCTTTCTCTCCTTTGCCTTCTCTAGTGGCCAATGTGAATGAATGGGGAGTAAGGGAGAGAGAGGGTGGAGGGCTGGTGTATGTGAGGGTGAGGTGGGCTGACATGTGGGGCCAGGGCAGGTGTGTGTGACACCACATCACAGTGCATGGGATAGGTGTCACCTGATTCTGACAGACAGTCCACCATGAGAGATGGACACTCCGTTAGCGCATGAGCGCGAGTGTGTGTGACAGTTGGACACATGCAGGAGACACGTGTCGACCGGTTTTCACAGACAATCCGCCACGAGTGACGGACGATCCAGTGGTGTGTCTAATAGGCTGACAGACTGTGCATAGGTTTCGACGGATAGTCCGCCAGTGGCAACGGACACTATGTTAGTGCACGTGCTATCTAGAATTATTCTAAGTTGGTGAGATGTCTTGTTGGACGGTCCGGTGGTAATGTCAGATGATCTGCCAAAACAGCCGGTGCTCGGTTTTGTTGGCCTAGGCACAAGTCAATCTCTAATTTGAATTAAAATGCACATGATGCTCAACAAGTTCACAAGTAACATGCAAGATTTTTTTATTATTGGAATTTTTAGATGCACTATATGCTCGAGGTGCTGTGAACAATTGTAATGATTTTTTGGGTCGCTACAATATTGATGTTGTGATAGAAACAGACCATTGGCTGTCCGAGTGACATGTATACCTAAAAATTGTTGTAGAGGTCCAAGGTCTGACATTGCAAATTCGTGACATATAGCGGCAATGATCCGCTGAAGCAATAGCTGTGAATTGGCTATCAGTATGATATCATCAACTTACAATAAGAGATATGCTGTTTTTGAACCCAAAGATGAACAGTGATGAGTCACTCTTAGAACCGAGAAAGCCGAGAGTCCAGAGAAAGGACGTAAATCTCTGAAACCAACACTGCGGTGCTTGCTTGAGGCCATAAAGTGATTTATTCAACTTGCACACATCAGAAGGAAATGCCAGATGAACAAAGCTAGATGGTTGCTGAGAGTATACCATTTCTGAAAAAGGGTTCCGTGAAGGAATGCATTTTTGACATCAAGTTGGTGAATTAGCTATCTTGCGGACGCGGCAATGCTAAGTACTGTTCTGATGGTTGCAGGTTTGATCATTGGGCTGAACATTTCACCATAGTCGACTCCTTGTTGAGAGCAACCTCTGACAACCCACCTTGCCTTCTAACGAGACAGAGAACCATCGGGATTCAGTTTATGCCTAAACAGCCACTTTCCTGTGACCACATTAGCACCTGTAGGCTTAGGAACAAGACACCAAGTATCATTACTCATCAATGCCTTATACTCTTCTAATATTGTGTTGTACCAATTGGGATCCTCGAGGGCTTGATGATATGTCAATGGAATTGGTGAGAGAGAAGAGCTAACAGGCAGGTTCGTGAACTTTTTAGGCATGAAAATGCCATCTTTAGCACGTGTCTGCATGTGGTGCTGGGTGATAGAGGGATATGCAGACCAAGACACCGACGGTTGCGCATCGGACCTGACCGAGCTGGTAGGCTGCAAGGACGGCGCAGTGGTGGAGGGGCTGTGCACAGATGATGCTAGCGGAGACCAGCTAGTAACGGGCAAGTCATCGCCATGCGGTGGCACTGATGGTGGCAGGGCAGTGCACGCCGAACCATGTATGGGATGCACAGGTGAGGCCTGTAAGGCACGAATGGGTACAAGATCTAATGATGATGGAGCCAGGCCGAGCAGGGATGTTGGAGGTGTTTGCGGTGTGCTGTCAGCTGTGGCGAAGGGAAAGCAATTTTCATCAAAGACAACGTGATGGGATATAATGATTTTGTTGGTGTCCAGGGCTAAGCATCGACAGCCCTTATGCTCAGTAGGATAACCCAAGAGCACACATCGTGTAGATCAAGGGGCTGGTTTATGTGGTGCCGTGGCTGTCATGTTGGGGTAGCAAAGGCAACCAAATGTGCGAAGGTGAGTGTAGCTAGGAGCATGGCCGAACAATGCCTTGTAAGGTGTGAGGAGGGACAAAGGTTTGCAGGGGCGTCTGTTAGATAAGTGGCGGTGTGCAAAGCTTCCACCCAATAACACGGTGGCATGTGTGCCTAATTGAGAAGGACATGAATGATATCATTGACAGTGCATATGGCACGCTTAATATCCTGGCTAACAGTGTGATGGTGTATTTGTGTCTCGAGTCTAGGAGAAAGGAGCAGTGCATTTGATGTCCATCCAAATTAAGGGCTGGTTGTGTTCCTTCTGGGTGTTTGGTCTTTTTGGTGTCTTTTGGTTTTCTTTAGAAAGGAGTGAAGTGTGAACCTTAGTCTCTGCAAAACTGTTGCTGTTGTTGGATCACGCATGCATTCTTCTAGGGCCTGATGCAGATGACGATGGAGAAGGTACATGCCCTTTTATGTGTCTAGTTCTTTTAGCTTGTTATTTTCTTCGTTCATATATCTTTTTAACACCGTTTTATTTCCATGTGAGAAGAGTGAGTCCATGGATGCTTAGAAATAAACTATCTAAGCTTATTGGCAATGTGTTATGTATGAATGTAGGTCAGACATTTGCATTATGCTATGGCATTAGACATATCACATATCTAACATAACCATGTAAAATGGTGGCACCATATGGTGCCAAATCAGCCACTAATCAGGGTGCGTGGTATTTTTGGACCACTATGGCACACCAAATAGATTAGTGAAAGGATCAAGATGCCCAAGAGGGGGGGGTGAATTGGGCTTTTCTAAAAAATTAATTGCAATAATTAAATCCTACAAGCCAAAATTCACCCCTAGTGCCTACTAGTGTTCGTTGTGATTCTACCGGTAAAAAGTTTTGCACCCTAATTTTCAATCCTAGTCTAGCATGACAATTCTAGGAAAGTAAACCAAGCAATGAAAGTAATACAAGAAAGTAAATGCTTGAAAGTAAGGGTTAGGAACACGGCGATGTTTTCCCGAGGTATCGGAGAGTCGCCACTCTCCACTAGTCCTCGTTGGAGCACCCACGCAAGGGTGTAGCTCCCCCTTGATCCGTGCAAGGACGAAGTGCTCTCTACGGGCTGATTCTTTGATGCTCTGTCATGGTGAATCGCCCAAAACCGCTCACAAGATGAGTTGGGTAATCCACAAGCTCCGCCAGATGATCACTAAACTCCCAATCACCACCAAGCCATCTAGGTGATGGCGATCACCAAGAGTAACAAGCTAGAACTCTCACTTGACCACAACAAGCCTAATGAGAAGGTGGATGCACACTTGCTACTCCTTAGTCACTAAGGAGGGATTTTCAAACTTTGATTCTCAAATCACTACCCTCACTAGAGCTCTTGCACTTCCTTGCACTTGAAAGTTGTTTCTCAGCTGAACAAATGATCAAGAGTCCTCAAAAAGAGGTGTAGGGAATATATTTATACACCCCACAGTCAACTCCAACCGTTATGCGCCAACTCAGCAAAATACGTACTGACCGGATGCGCCGGTCGACATGACTGGACGCGTCCGGTCGATGGCAACGGTCAAATTTGGAACCGACAGCGCTGAGTGACCGGACGCACTGATCAGGGGTGACCGGACGCAACCGGTCGTGCAAGGACCTTACTATACTTTGACCTGACGCTCGGTCGCGTCTGATCAGTGATGACCGGACGCGTTAGGTCAGCAAAGTACCTTACTAGAACGTGATCGGACACGTTTGATCATTTTCCAGTCGCGTCCGATTAGTTCTTTTACCCTCTGAAACACGTGTCAACACGATCAACACGTCCGGTCCTCGCAAGAATAATGTCCGGTCAACCAAGTTGAAACACAGTGACTGTCAGCACTGATCGGACGCGTCCGGTCGAGACAGAGACCGCGTCCGATCAAGGGTAAACGGCTCAAACGACTTCAAAACGTGACGCAACTTGAACCAAGTTGCTTCCAACTGAACTTTGAGCTTTACCTGAGCTACCTAGTGCTAAGTTTGACAAGTGTGCACCACACCTAAACAAAAGACTCACCTAGGTCAAGCTACTCACTCATGCCCCCCTTTATAGTACGGCCAAAGGAAAAAAGTAAAGATCCTAATGACTATTCCGAATGTAACTCGACACCTTGATATCTGAAACTAACAGTCCTTAATCTTGTCATTAATCCTTTGAAAACCGAAACGATTTCCATCAAGGGGCATGAATACCAAAGTGCCCAAAGCAGTTACCAATCCCATGACCTAACTTATCAAAGTTTCTGCAAAACACACGTTAGGCATGGCAATAATACGTTGTCATCAATTGCCAAAACCAACTCTCGGGAACTAGATGCTCTCAATCTCCCCCTTTTTGGTGATTGATGACAACACTTTGATTCAGAAGATTTAAGAGTTGAGGTTTTCGAACATGCTTGGTTCACATAAGCAAAAGGCAATAAGCACAAGGGGTTAGGAATTGCTTATGTGTTCCAAGCCAACAGGGTGTACTCATAGGATAAAACATGAAGAGTTAGTACACATAAAACATAGCTCATATGAAATCGGAGTAAGGCACGGAAGCACAACCTCATGAGCTAGAACCAAATAAGTGACATGATATATAATAGTGACAAGATAGACCACATACGACTCAAGTATCTCACAAGCACACATGTCACAAAATGCAAGTGCGGGAATATAAACCCTCTATCAAAGTAGCATGAATGAACCAAATAAGATGCATGAAAGTAGCATGAATGTAGCACACAAAGAAAAAACGAAACCCTCTATCAAATCTCCCCCTGAATCTACTCTCTCTCCCCCTTTGGCATCAAATGTAAAAAAAAACTAAGGATCCGACGGGGGAACAGAAGCAGTCGTGTCGGGTGCCAAGGAGCGTGGAGTGATCACGAACTGTAAAGTATCCTCCTCTGACTCTGAGCTATCAGGCTGAGCCTCTGTAGATACACGTGGCAGTGAAGCAGTCTGGGTCTATAGAGCAGGAGCAAGAACTGATAAAGTAGTAGCAACAATAGGAGCAGTCTCTGTCACCTAAGCCTGAAAAGCACCAGCTATGGGAGGATCTGTCGAGGCAACTGACGATGGCACTGTCTCTGTAGTCTCGGTTCCTGTAACTGGAGGAGCCACAGTCTCGAAAGCTGACATCCCTGAAGAGGTCACAAAAGTAGTATGCGAGGGTGTCGGCTGACCAGTCAACTCACTGTAAGAAACACTCAAATTAGTAAAAGGTGTGCCTGTCAGAAGATGAGGTCTGGGCTGAACTAGTGGAGTAAACCCCGTCTAAATAGGAGTGTAGCTTAGGGACTGAAAGGTCTGAGGAACCTGCTGCTGGGGAGAGGTAAACTGAAAGCTCAGCTGTCCCTGACTCTGAGGTCCACTGGACTGTAGCGCTAGAGTAAGGACAGACGGTGGTGGAGGAACCCCAATAGTGACGAGGTGTCATAGGAGCTCAAGATACTGCTGCTGGGTGGCTGCCTGCTGCCTCTGCATCTCAAACTGCTGCCTCTGAAACTCAAGCTGTTGCCTCTAGAACTCGTCCCGACGAGCCTAAATTTGAGCGAATGCAGCTGCTGTGTCCTAAGCCTGTCGCTGCATCTGAACCTCCTGCCTCTCCTGGGCCTAGGTCAGGCTCTCAAGGATAGCCACCATGGCTGGGTCTGAGCAGGAGGCTGATCCTGAACCACCGGCCTCATGGTCATGAGACTGAGGAGAGCGGTACCGGGGAATAGGGTGATAATCCTTGTCTATGCTGTCAGTGGCGTCATCCTCAACTAGATCAGCTGGCTGAGCATCTAGATCTGCAAGCTCGGCCTCTACAAGACCCTCAGCGGTCTCGTCCTACTCAGCTGCTGTCTCTGCAACCTCTGTCCTCTGACGCTGTCCCGAGCTAGGTGCCTACTCTCTAGTAACAGAAGCCCACAACTGTCGAATGTCATACTCTGGGAATGCAGTAGTGGTATCTGAGATCTCAGCCCTAATCTCTGCAGGCAGGTCACACGCAGATCGAATGATGAAGCAAATCCAGCGCGCATACGGTAAATGACGGTGACCCTTGAAGCCCTCTGCCAAAGTGTCCTCCATCTCACATAGCATCAGATCCCAAATATCAAACGGTGTCTAAGAGATGAGGTGATGGACAACCCATAGCTGCATACTTGTCAGACCCTCTCTGTATCCCAGCCTTGGAAGAAGAGTCCGCCTCACAATGGCAACAAGCACTCTAGCAAGAGGTGTCAAGCTGGCAGGTGTACGTCTGGACCCCTCACCAAATGGCTCATGGAAGCAAGGTCTGATCAGGTCTGTAGGTGGCACTGAACCTCTGTGAGGACGTCTTAGTGGTGAAGTCTGACCAAAGCACAACTGGTGAATCTTCGTCTCTGAAGCAGGGAGTCTGAAAATCTCCTGTACCCTGGTGCTGTATAATCTGCGGTCACGGCCTCAGAATGCAAAGTGTATGAACTCGTGAGCAGGGTCAATCCAAAGTGAGGAGTAGAACTCTCTGACCCAAGTCCCGCTGTAAGCTCCAGTCCGTCCTAGAAAGTCTGACAAACCAGGTAAGAAGGACAGGTGTGGACGGAGCTGCTCACCAACAACAGCAACTAAAGCCTCGAGCCGACAAACTCTCTGAGGTCTGAAAGCAATCCCGCTGTCAACATAAGCTCTGTAGAAGTCCTCATGCAGAGGTGTGTAGAAGCCCTCTGAGGCTCAGGGGTCCCACTGAGGTGGGAACCACCGACCAACCTCAACAAACCTAAAAGCATGGACCTGTCGTGCTGTAGCTCCCCTCAGGTCAAAGTGCTCGACTGGGGGGTGACCTCGAGCCCTAGGAGATGGATGACCTCCACGTCGCCGGCCCTCTGGCCTAGGTGTCACCTGAGCACGCATACGTCCTGAGCAACGGTGCGGTGGAGTCTGAACGGTCTGCTCCTCTGTCTCCTCTGTCTTCTGTGTGGGCTGCTTTGCAGGTGGGTCCTCTGTCTCCTCAGTGGCCTCAGTACCAAGCTATCGACCTTCAAGATGAAAGCGACGCTCGCCAATGTGAATCCTACTGCCTCTGCCACTGCTCTCGGCTAGATTTGCTGCATTAGCAACTGCCTGTGATATCTCTGCCTCAGTGAGTGTCCTCTTTCTCTTCTTGGTGGCAATCTTCCTATGCTTGCCACGGGCAACCTCTGTCAACCTGGGAGGACTCTTGTCCCCGTCACTCGGTGCACCACCAGCATTCTTGCAACGAACCATGCTGACAAATCTGTGTGACTGAGAAACCCTGACAGCGAAAGATGATGAACTGACTCTCGTGAGGCTTGGCCTCAATCCGTATCCACAGGCATGGCCTCGGATTCAACACTGATCAACTGCCACACACAGAGCACCGACAAGACTCTCTGTAAAGATAGAACAGATAGAGCTTCTATTAAGCTTTTTATTTTAACTAACAGATGAGCTAGGTCCTTATGAAAGCAAGCATACGAGATAAGAAAAGAATAGATCATGATAGCTAACTTAGATGAGCGAAACTCCGGTGAAAAGATGAGAGACCTTGATGCACGAGGGTTCCGCAGAAACGTCGGATGAGCACTGGAGTGCCAACAAACAAGTGAATTAGAATTCAACAGGATTTCATCGGCAATCCAAAAGAATAGATCAAAGCAACATGAAACAACCTTGTGAAGACAAAGTCGCACGAAGGAACGTCGCTGAAGAACGACCAAAGTGAAGTCGAGAATGTCGCGACGAATTAGGGTTAGGTCAAAGTTGTCAATGGAGGAGAACAACTACAGCAGTGCGACACGGCAGAGATGGTCCGACTGCGATGGTGAGCACAGCGCGGAGCAGAACCTGTGGTGGCACGCGCGACGACAGAGGACGACAGAGGCATGGTGGCGTGACTGAGCAGCAAAGGAGGGAGGAGGCACGCGCGACATGGCGCGAAATGGCGAGGCAAGCTAGGGCAAGGCGGCGGCGGTGGATGAAAGAACCGAAGACAAAATAGATCGGGACGAATGATTAAAAGAGGGCATATCCACTTTTCACGCGATGACCGGACGCACTGGTCGCCTGACCGGACGCACTGGAGCAGCGTCCGGTCAGAGTCCAATAAGCTCCTGGCGCGACCGGACGCGTCCGGTTAGAGCTGACCGGACGTAGACAGAGTCCGGTCAGAGATCACTTGGGAACTCATCGCGCATGACCGGACATAGTGGTGGGGTCCGGGACCGAACGCAGTGGTCACAGCGTCGCGTCTGGTCTAGCATCCCGTCACAGGTCCTTGAGATTTATCTTCGGGATGACCGGACGCGCTGGTGGTCGCCGAGACCGGACGCAGTGGTGAAGCAACAGCGCGTCCGGTCCAGCGTCCGGTCGCTATTAAACGCCTTTCTTCAATCCGATCTTTGATGCGACTTCTCCCAATCAAGTTCCAATTTAAAGAGACTCAAACAAACACCAATTGGAACCTAATATGAGTGACCTCACTCAAACCCTCAAGATTTTCAAAATAATTTGCCCTAGGCTAGTATTATTTTTAGGAAAATATGCAATAAACACCCGAGGAGCAACGTATGGCCATGCAATAGAGTTTATGAACCCTTGGGAGCGTCAAATGCTCTCTCTATTCATGGACGAACACAGAGGTTGCTCAAAGCCAAACCGAAAAGAAATGACAAAGCAACAACCATGCATATGCAATGCAAAGCGAGAAAGAAAGACTAGGTTGCTTGTCAAGTTTGATCCACGGTTAGGCTTCTTCACTCCTCCAAAGAAGGGTTATCGTAACCGTGTTAGACAAGTCCTAGATGCATTGCGGAGAATTAAACATGACATATAATACAATGCAATGCAAGGGACAACACAAGATCATCTTTTAAAGTTACTAGAATCAAGCACATTTAGTTCACTTCTCAACCTACAAAAGGTGGCCTCATCCAAAGGTTTAGTGAAGATATCCACTAATTGATTTTCACTTCTTACACCTTCTAGTGATATATCATTTTTAGCAACATGATCTCTTAAAAAGTGGTGGCAGATATCAATGTGCTTGGTGCGTGAGTGTTGTACCGGATTATTAGAAATTTTAATGGCACTTTCATTGTCACATAAAAGTGGCACCTTATCAAGAACAACTCCATAGTCTAGGAGGGTTTGTTTCATATATAAGATTTGTGCACAACAAGCCCCCTTGGCAATGTATTCCGCCTCGGCGGTGGACAAAGCCACACTATTTTGCTTTTTAGATGACCAAGATACTAAGGACCTCCCAAGCAAATAGCACCCTCCGGATGTGCTTTTTCTATCAATTTTGCAACAGACATAATCCGAATCGGAATAGCCAACTAGTTGGAATCTAGCTCTTTTGGGATACCAAAGACCAATGCTTGGGGTGTGCTTAAGATATCTTAAGATTCTTTTTACGGCACTTAGGTGAGGTTCTTTAGGGCATGCTTGAAAGCGAGCACACATGCACACACTAAACATGAAATCAGGCCTAGATGCGGTAAGGTACAACATGCTGCCAATCATAGAACGGTAGAGAGTTTGATCAACTGGTTTACCTCCCTCATCTAGGTCGAGATGTCCATTAAATGGCATTGGGGTCTTGATTGGCTTACACTCTTCCATCTTGAATCTCTTGAGAAGATCCTTGGTATACTTTTCTTCAGAGATGAAAATCCCTTCTCTCATTTGCTTGACTTGAAAACCAAGGAAGAATGTAAGCTCACCAATCATAGACATCTCAAACTCCTTCGACATCAATTCACCTCCTTGCAATAATCTTCATTTGTTGATCCGAAGATAATATCATCAACATAGACTTGACAAATGAAGATCTCCCCATTAAGCTTCTTGGTGAATAGTGTGGTGTCGACCTTCCCAATAGTGAAGCCCTTCTCAACGAGGAAGTCCCAGAGGCGCTCATACCACGCTCTAGGGGTTTGCTTGAGCCCATATAGTGCCTTGGATAACCTATAAACATGATTAGGATATCTAGGGTCCTCAAACTAGGGAGGTTGATCAACATAGACTAGTTCATTTATGAAGCCATTTAAAATGCACTTTTCACATCCATTTGATATAGTTTCATTTCATGATGCGATGCATATGCAAGAAGGATACGAATGGCTTCAAGTCTTGCAACAGGTGCAAAGGTCTCTCCAAAATCAAGACCTTCAACTTGAGAGAACTCCTTTGCAACTAGTCTTGCCTTGTTCCTCACTACTACGCCTTGGTCATCTTGCTTGTTGCAGAACACTCACTTGGTTCCAATGACTCTTGCACCTTTTGGATGCTCTTCAAGTGTCTAAACTTGATTGTGGGTGAAGTTGTTCAATTCTTCGTGTATAGCATTCACCCAATCCGGATCTTGAAGAGCTTCTTCTACATTCTTAGGTTCAAGACAAGAGACAAAAGAGTGATGTTCAACAAAAGAAGCAAGCTTTTGAGATCGAGTCATTACACCCTTTGTAGGACTCCCTATGATGAGATATTGTGGATGTGCCTGAAGTAGAGGTGAGTTTCTTCTTTCAACCACTTGAGGAGAGGGTTGGGGAGCATCAACATCTTTAGCTTGTGCCTTGGCTTATTCATGAGAGACATGAGTGTCTTCATTTTCAACTCTCTCATTCTTATCATCATCTTGAGGCACATGTGATGAAGATGGTGGATTGACAATTTGTACATCGTCTTCATCATCTTTAGGCTTGATGTCTCCCACCGGCATGTTCTTCATTGCCTCCCTCAATGGTTCATCACCTACATCATCACAATTCTCAATTGCTCCTTGGGAGCCATTAGATTCATCAAATTCCACATCATATGTTTCTTCAACCAAACCGGTGGCATGGTTAAATACTCTATATGCTTTGGACTTTGATGAGTAACCAACAAGAAAACCAATATCATAACGTCTTTAAAACTTCCCTAGGTGTCTTTGAAACCAATATCACACCCGGAAGAATGAGACGTTTGGCTTCTTCCCATTTAGCAACTCATAGGGGGTCTTGCCAAGAAACTTTTGTAGGAAGAGGCGATTTGAAGCATAGCATGCGGTGTTGATTGCCTCGGCCCACAATTTTTCTGGTGTGTTGTACTCATCTAGCATTGTTCTTGCAAGGGTAATCAATGTCCGGTTCTTTCTCTCAACTACACCATTTTGTTGAGGAGTGTAGGTTAAAGAAACTTCATGCTTGATTCCAATCTCATCACAATAAGCTTCAATGTTTGTGTTGTCAAACTCTTTGCCATTGTCACTTCTAATCTTCTTTATCTTGACTTCAAATTTATTTTGAGCTCTCTTTGAAAACTTCTTGAAGTAATTGGCCACTTCAGATTTGTCATGAAGAAAGAAAGTCCAAGTGTATCTTGAGTAGTCATCCATAATCATAAGATAATAGAGATTTCCACCCAAGCTCTTGTAAGTTGTAGGACCAAACAAATCCATGTGTAGAAGCTCTAACACTCTTGATGTTGACATGTAAGCTTTTGTTAGATGAGTATTTGCATCTTGTTTGCTGGCTTGACATGCACTATAAGGTTTGTCCTTCTCAAACTTTACATCCTTTAGGCCTCTCACTAATTCTTTCTTCAATAGCTTGTTGAGAGTGTTCATTCCAACATGAGCAAGCCTCCTATGCCAAAGCCACCCAAGTGAAGTTTTGTTGAACAAGCATGTCATAAAGTTTGCATCTTCGGAGGTGAAATCAACAAGATAGAGATTGTTGTATCTAAAGCCTTTGAAAATCATTTGCTTATCATCTATCTTTGAAACTACCACTTCATTTGGTGTGAATAAGCATTGGTAGCCAAGGTCACAAAGTTGCCCAACGGATAGTAAGTTGAAACTCAAGGAAGCAACATAGAGCATATTTGAAAGAGAGTGATAATTTGATATTGCAATCTTGTCTATACCCTTGACTTTGCTCTTTGAATTATCTCCAAATGTGATATTCTCTTGACATACCCCATTCTCCTCAAGTGAGGTGAACATACGAGGGTCACCGGTCATATGTTGAGTGCAACCACTATCAATAACCCAATGAGATCCACCGGTCTTGTAGTTCACCTACACACAAGAGATCAAGCTTTTTGTTTAGGGACCCAAACTTGAGAGGGACCCTTGACTTTCTCAACTAGTGACTTGGCAACCCAAATTTTCTTAGGCCTATTCTTGTTTGGGGGACCCAAGAACATGACTTTCATCTTTTCACTAGAATCTTTTTCTAAGCATGTAGTGAGCATTGAAAGCAAAGGGTCTAGCATGCTTGGGTAAGGGTTGTGGTGGTGGAGTTTTGCACTCATGAGCAAAATGGCCCTCTTGTCCACACTCAACACATCTCTTTGGCTTTGGCTTTGACTTGCTTTGTTGTTGTTGAGCTTTAGCCTTCTTCTCTTGATTTGCTAAGTAACCATTGCCACTTCTATCCATCTTCATTACAGTGTTCATGAGTAGCTCACTTTGCAAATATTGGCCTCTTGTGAACTTGCTTAGACCGGTCTTGAGATGCTCTTTCTCTTGCTTAAGCTTTTTGTTCTCTTCAATAAGTGACTCATTTGATGTTTGCTTTTCAAGAGCCATCAACCCTTTTAGCTTCTTGTTCTCATTTCTAAGCATCTCATTTTCACTCTTGAGCTTGACATAATCATCATAGTTGTCGGACTCAACCACATTCTTGCCTTTGCCACTAGAGCCTTGCTCAATGCTCTCAATAATCAAGTCATCACATGATGTAGCTATATCAATCTTAACAACTTGGTTAGTAGCATCATGTGTCTCAAGAGAAAGCTCATTAGCAACAACAAGACTATCATAATTGATTTTCAATGTAGTATATTTGTCTTTTAGCGAGTTGTGCCTAGTGTTGAGCTCATTATGCTTCTTCTCAAGTTTATCATGTTCATCTCTAAGCTCTTTGTTAGAAATTTTGAGTTCCTTGAGAGTAGAAGACATAATTTCATTTTGATCTTTAAGCTCATCACTAGTCTTTTGTGCATTCTCAAGCTTAGATGAAAGTGAGTCATTTTCATTTTGGAGCTCATCATTTTCATTTCTAGTTCTTCTTATGACTTTAGAGTATTTGTTTAACAATTTTACAAGTTCATCATAAGAAGGTGCATCATATTCATCATCACTATCACTATCATCATTATCACTCTCATTGTTTTGTACCTTTCGTTCACCCTTGGCCATGAGGCATAGGTGAGTAGTGGATGATGATGGTGAAGGTGGCGGTGAAGGTGGTGATGAAGATGTCGGTGAAGATGATGATGGCCCAATCACAAATGCAGCGACCTTCTCTTTCTCATGACCGCTCTCATCACCGGAGGACTCACATGATGACTCAATGTCAGTGAGCCAATCACCAACAATGTAGGCTTTGCCTCCCTTCTTCTTCTTGTGAAACTCTTTCCTCTTGACATCCTTCTTCTTGGATGGCTTGTTCTTCTTCTCATCTTCTTCATCACTTGAATCATTTTTCTTGCCCTTGTTCTTATTCTTGCACTTGTCTTTTGGAGGCTTAGGGCATTGATGAGCTAAGTGGCCAAGTTCACCACAATTGTAGTAATCCATCTCGGATATAGGCTTTCTTTTGCTACTTGTGAAGAACTTCTTCTTCTTGCCATCGAACTTGATGCCACTCTTGTTGAGCTTCTTTAGCATCTTGGTGGTCTTTCTCACCATGAGTGCAAGTGATGCATCATCAATATCACTTTCACTTGAGCTTTCTTGCACCATCATGGCTTGGCCCTTCTTCTTTTTCTTATCATGGATAGCTTTGAAGGCCAAGTCCTTCTTCTTGGAAGATGATGAGCCCTCTTCCGGAGTGATATGCATGTACATCTCATGTGCATTGATATTTCCCAATACTTGTGTCGGTGTTGCGGTAGAGAGATCACTTTGGTGAAGCATGGTGACAATGTGACCATACTTCTCAATGGGAAGAACACTCAAGATCCTCCTTGCAACATTCGATTGACTCATTTGAGTGAGTCAAAGAGCATTGAGATCCTCTACAAGAACATTCAATCGAGTGTATATGTCATTAGCACTTTCTTTGGGAAGCATCTCAAAAGAATTAATTTTCTTCAAGGCAATATGATAGCATTCCTCACGCTCACTCTTAGTTCCCTCATGGAGAGCACAAAGGTTTTCCCACAATTCATGAGAGTTTTTTGTATTACGCATACGATTAAAGATATCCTTGCCTAGGCCCCGGTAGAGTGCATTTTTTGCCTTTGTATTCCACCGGTCATACTTCTCCTCATCACCACTTGGGTTGGTAGGATCCTTGATAGCAGGAAGCCCTTTGGTGGTGGCTCTAAGACACCCAACATCTATGGCTTCGAGGTACGCCTCCATGCGGATTTTCCAATATGGAAAATCATCTCCCTCAAAGATGGGAGGTGGTCCTTCCCCATTAGACATCTTGCTCTAGGCGGTGAAGCCTAATTTAGGAGCAACTCGGCTCTGATACCAATTGAAAGGATCAAGATGCCCAAGAGGGGGGGTGAATTGGGCTTTTCTAAAAAAATAATTGCAAGAATTAAATCCTACAAACCAAAATTCACCCCTAGTGCCTACTAGTGTTCCTTGTGATTCTACTGATAAAAAGTTTTGCACCCTAAGTTCCAATCCTAGTATAGCATGACAATTCTAGGAAAGTAAACCAAGCAATGAAAGTAATACAAGAAAGTAAATGCTTGAAAGTAAGGGTTAGGAACACGGCCATGTTTTCCCAAGGTATCGGAGAGTCGCCACTCCCCACTAGTCCTCGTTGGAGCACCCGCACAAGTGTGTAGCTCCCCCTTGATCCGCGCAAGGATCAAGTGCTCTCTACGGGCTGATTCTTTGACGCTCCGTCGTGGTGAATCGCCCAAAACCGCTCATAAGATGAGTTAGGTCATCCACAAGCTCCGCCGGATGATCACCAAACTTCCAATCACCACCAAGCCGTCTAGGTGATGGCGATCACCAAGAGTAACAAGCTAGAACTCTCACTTGACCACAACAAGCCTAATGAGAAGGTGGATGCACACTTGCTACTCCCTAGTCACTAAGGAGGGATTCTCAAACTTTGATTCTCAAATCACTACCCTCACTAGAGCTCTTGCACTTCCTTGCACTTGAAAGGTGTTTCTCAGCTGAACAAATGATCAAGAGTCCTCAACAAGAGGTGTAGGGGATGTATTTATACACCCCACAGTCAATTCCAACCGTTATGCGCCAACTCAGCAAAATATGTATTGACCGGATGTGCCGGTCGACGTGACCGGACGCGTCCGGTTGATGGCAACGGTCGAATTTGGAACCGACAACGCTGAGTGACCAGATGCACCGATCAGGGGTGACCAGACACGTCTAATCATGCAAGGACCTTACTGTACTTTGTCCTAACGCTTAGTCACGTCCGATCAGTGATGACCAGACACGTCAGGTCCGCAAAGTACCATACTGGAACATGATCGGACGCGTCCGATCATTTTCCAGTCGCGTCCGATTAGTTCTTTTACCCTCTGAGACACGTGTCAACACGATCAACACGTCCGGTCCTCGCAAGAACCATGTCTGGTCAACCAAGTTGAAACGCAGTGACTGTCAGCACTGACCGGACGCATCCGGTCGAGATAGAGACCGTGTCCGATCAAGGGTAAACGGCTCAAACGACTTCGAAACGCGACGCAACTTGAACCGAGTTGCTTCTAACTGAACTTTGAGCTTTACCTAAGCTACCTAGTGCTAAGTTTGACAAATGTGCACCACACCTAAACAAAAGACTCACCTAGGTCAAGCTACTCGCTCATGCCCCCCTTTATAGTACGGCCAAAGGAAAAAAGCGAAGATCCTAGCGACTATTCCGAATGTAACTTGACACCTTGACATCCGGAACTAACCGTCCTTAATCTTGTCGTTAATCCTTTGAAAACCGAAACTATTTCCATCAAGGGGCATGAATACCATAGTGCCCAAAGCCGTTACCAATCCCATGACATAACTTATCAAAGTTTCTGCAAAACACACGTTAGTCATGGCAATAATGTGTTGTCATCAATTGCCGAAACCAACTCTCGGGGCCTAGATGCTTTCAATTAGGGAGCCCAAACCATAGTTTGTTAATTCAGGGATCTAGATGACAACTCAACAATAGTTTAAGGCTGTCATGGCACCATCCAAATTATAAGAGCACAAGTACAAAAATAATCATCGAAATGATCAAATTCTCACACTTGAGCCCATATAACTCCGGTAGTCCAATGAAATCACGAGAGATTTCAAACCAACCAACATACAAGCCAAGATCGTAATGATTCCACATAACAAGTCACATGTTACATCCATTTCACAAGTAGTTTAACATACATTGGAGTTCAACATAGTTATTACAACTTAAGTTGAAAAGTAGCGGAAGCAAAGTAATTTGAAACTAACATTACTCTTATTTCAAATACATGCCAGTACCAAAGGTCAACTTTCAACAAAAGCATTCATGACAAGATAACTTAGAAGGATCATACCCATGATCACACTCCGCCACTATGGCAGGAGCCAGCCAATTCTTGCAGTAGCCATGATACATCATAACCTGCAACAAGTGGGAATAAACCCTGAGTACGAGAAGGTACTCAGCTAGACTTACCTGTCAAAAACCAAAAATAAAGTGACACCAAGGATCATGCAAGGCTAATATAAGTGGGGCTAGCTTGACAACGTTTTGCATAAAAGCTTAGTACAGATAAGTAATCATTTAATGCTTAAGTATCAAGTTAATCATCATGAACCTCTCATCTAGATTGGCACCTGTACTATAGCAATCACTTTATTATGAGCAAACAATATTAACCATAGCAGGTATAATAAGGCCACCATCATCATCATCATTCTTGAACCATCAAGTTATAGTGAGATCTACTTAGGAGATAATCCCGTCAAGTTCTCACTAACCGGTGAGAGATGACGACTCGAATCGAATTACAACTCAACTGAGGGGGTATTCCTAACACTCACCCGGCAAACCCCGCTAAAGGCAGCCGTCGATCACTTTTGGTACGACTCAGGAACCAACTTCGCGGGTTCGATCAACGCCAGCACTCTCAGGGATTACCCTTCTGTCAGGACGTTTAGGACTTTTAACTCACCTGCCCTTGGACTCACACCTATGGTTTCCTTCCGAGGCGCACTTTATACTTATCGACTCTCGGCTTGAGTTGAGCTACTCGGCTTCACGGTCGGTCACCAGACCCAGCCAGCTAAGTGTTAGGCATGCGTTCAACATGAACAAGGAAAGGCTCCAAGAATCGGTCCTTAATCGACATAGACGGGGATAGATCCACACCCAAGACCTCCATGCCTTGTTGCTTCACTATCGTCATCCCACTTGGTCTCATTTCATTTCATTAACACATGGTTAACTTATCATCATGCTAAGATAGCAAGTAAAACAGCATCATCACTTGGTCTCCGGGGCTTGCCTAGAATCCGACACGAGTCAGCCAAGTTAGCTTGCACCATCTTGGTGACACCTCTACTTCAGGTATGCACTCCAAGGTCCTTCCATCCTCGGGATGGATCCACCAACACCATCTCCAGGTTCGGCTCCACACCTCGTCCTTCACGTGGTGCATCTAGCATACCTAGATGAGATGCAAGATGCAAGTGTATGAATACATGGGAATGCAATAGAAGATACATCACACACTAATCAAGGCAATTACACAATTACACTAAACCTACTTAAGCACATCACATAGCTTAATTAAACATCACACTAATCATCATGCTAAGATAGCAAGTAAAACAGCATCATACCAATAATTGTGATTATCTAAGTCATTTAACTCATCACCCAAGCACAACATATGAATATAGTAAGCATACTAGACATGGCACACAAATTTTACAAGATCTCAGGTGTATTAACTTAACTACCCTCAAAGGCATAAGTCACACTTAACAATATACAAGCAAACAACTATAATTGGAATCTATTAATTTATGGACATGCAAACAGCAACTACAAGATTTAGCTATAACTAGAGTTCCACAAATCCAAATGACTTGTAAGAAGACATTCTAGAAAGCTTATGAAATTATCTACATTTCATTTATAATTATTGCGGCATGATTCTAAAGTTTAACATGTAGAATTTACATAAACACAGAATCAGGTTTAACATGATAGAGAACAACAGATTCTGTGATCCAACTTTAAACAGTTGTAACTCCTAAACCACATGGCCAAATGTCACCAATTTTAACTGTAACTAGATACTTAAATTATCTACAACTTTTGTATAAACAAGTTTCACAACAAAGCACATTATCATGAAGAACTTTGCTAAGTCTCTAGATCTGTCTAGAAACCTCATTTGCAAGAAATAATTATTAACTTATGTTGCAAACATATAATTGGACAAAACCAATTTTACCAATATGTGACACATGACTAATGAACACCATAAAAAATGGGGTCCATTCCTAAATAAATTCTTTTATTGTATTTTCTTAATTTATTTAAATAATTAGGTGAAATTATGAACACATATAAGAAGTGCACACTAAATTCTACCAAAATTACAGTGGCCTACATATACTCCCAGTAGTCTACTGTACAAATTTCGTGCCATTTGAGTTAGCACAGCAACCTCTATGAAAAAGACAAATTTCTATTGCAAGAAATCATATGAGAGCAAGATACACTAATAACTCACACATACAGAACCCAAAATTCATGAAATTATTAGCACACATCAAACATCACATGAGTAGAATGCCACAAAAATTTCACTTCATTTGGATCCCTACAGCTGCAGTTATGAAAAAGACAAATGCAACTAGCATTGAAAACCTAGATACATAAATCTATTTTTACAGCTAAAAATTTAAACTAAAACATGACATATTATAGATCCACTGCAAAGACAATTTCACGAGGATTCCAAAAAGTCCTCATTTGCTATTTTTGGAGCTCCCAAGCATAAGATATAAATTATCCAAATTCACCCGATTGAAAACAAAAAGGTCCAAAAGGCACTATTCACATGAGTCTGCGGGTATGCACTTAGACCCCTGCCTTTTATTGAATTTGAGCGCGATGTCCCTAATGCGAATTAGAACAGAGGGGGTCGTCGGAGCTCGCAGTGCCAGCCGGAGGGGGCTCGCCGACGACAGGGAAGTGGAGAGGGACGCAAGAGGAGGCCGGCGCGCACCCGTGGGTGGCCACGACTCGTCTCGAGATGGCCTAAGGAGGCGGGGCCACGTGGAGCAGCGGCTCACTGGCGGCGGCGGCCCTCCGGCGGTCTATGGCTCAGCCGAGGTGCACCGGGCATAGTAAGAGGAAGAGGCAGAGGTGGTGACACACGCGATGGGGCAGGAGGGGCTTAGAGGCCGGGAAACGGCGGCTGCCATGGAGCTCGGCGGCGGCACCCATGGCGGAGCACGCTTGTGAGTTGTAGCAGCGCGAGAGGGTGAGCGAAGAGAGGGCGAGAGCGAGTGAGAGACTGAGAGGGAGCTCGAGCGTTCGCTTTGG
This sequence comes from Saccharum hybrid cultivar R570, assembly GCA_038087645.1. Taxonomy (NCBI): domain Eukaryota; kingdom Viridiplantae; phylum Streptophyta; class Magnoliopsida; order Poales; family Poaceae; genus Saccharum; species Saccharum hybrid cultivar. The sequence continues at coordinate 1,966,722 of JAQSUU010000606.1, read as the reverse complement.
AGGAGCAGGGCGAGGCAGGACGCGCGTCAGTCATGGTGGGGCGCGAGCTCGCGCATGGCCAACACGCATCGAGCGTGTGTCACCCATTGAGGTATTTCATCGAGCGCGCGGTGGGCAATGCTGTGGGTAAAGTGGATGCCAGTTTTGGGCCTCTTACGGGCCAAATTGGCGAACAGGCCTTAAACGAAGTTTGTTCACCTCAGCCTACTCTACATTTCCTATTAAGGGTGCACAGCCATTAGAGCCATGGATTAGTGGATATTTAAGCCCAAAGTTGACACTATCAATAAATTAATGATGATCACATTAGAGCTCAGTTTTTGCTGGAGTTGGGATACCAAGCTTGATCAAACTGATCTCAACTTTTTGTACGTTCTCCTAAAAGACGTCAGCTACAACTTTTATTTTGGTATCAAGCCAAGTTACTTAATGAAATTAGGAGAACGTGGCATGCCAATCAAGTTGTTACTAATCTCAGCCTTAATTATTTCTAAGTATGAAAACAGCTGTAGATTCGACCTTCAAGCCTCAGTCTCACTTCCTTCCAAACTGATTCATGATATGCTCCAAAAACAAAGTTTGTTGTACTCAAACTAAACTACAACTCTTATTAGAGAATCATCAACTAGTTCGGCCTGGTTAGGAAATTACATAGCTCCAAAGTATGGTACCCGAAACTGAAACTCAGTTAGGACTTAGCCAAATTTCTGGGCTCCAAGATAACACTGCATTGAATCTTGTGAGCTCTATTTGACTAGGTTAGAAGCCAAACTAGCTCTTGACCATTAAACAAAGTTTGTTCTACATAAGAAGAACTACAACTTTTATTTAAGGTCAAACCTCATAATTGGTATAGAAGTCAAACTTTCACTTTGGTCAAAGTAGCAACTCGATAAAGTCTAAACTAGGGTTTTAGGCCAATTGGGGCATTTTCTTGGCATTGGCTCAATATGAACCCTTCATGACTTTTGTTGTAGAGTTCATCTAGAGTCATTTGGGTAAGGTTGCAAGGTTTGGTTGATGGTCTATAATTCCATTCACTTAATAGTGCAATTCCAACACTTTGTAAAGTCATTGAAACAAAGACATGACTTATCATTTCATGTGACTTTTTGATTCCAAACTTCATGAAACTTTTCTAGGGATCACTATAGATAGAGAGTGATGTGAGACACATGAAAGAAGTGACATCAACACTCACTTACATTAACAAGCATGAGCGTCTAACATACACACATTGAAACACAAATAACAAGGTATGTTGCGTATGTTTCAAGGAGATGTTGCAAGCACATTCCATATATACATGTTTCACATGTTGCACAAGCATGTCTCATATGTTTCACTAATATGTTCTATATGTTTCACTAGTGCGGTACATGTGCTTCATGCTCCCATATGAATGAATGATGCCTAAACTCATGCAATGCAAGTGCAAAGATGCAAGCCTAAGACCTAGGGTGTTACAGCCCTCCCCACTTAAAAGAATCTCGTCCCGAGATTTAGGGCGAAAGACTTTCAAAGGAAGAGAAGCATGTTATCCATTTTCCCACATCTGCGATAGCACTAGGCAATTTAGCTTCAAGCATCAGAGCGGCTATTTTGGTCACGACACTTTTTGATACTTGCTCTTTATGGTAAACTTTGTTCGAAGAATTTCCTTCATTGACTTCCATGAAGTATTGTTACTTTGGGAGGAATCCAAGATAGCACTGCCTTGGGTACTTCGTTCTCGATGTATGGAAAGTACTCTAGAGTATAACTAACTTTCCATGATTAGCTATTGCTTTAACAAGTATAGCTTAGGCTCTATGGATCTTGTACTAGACCGCAAAACTCCTGATGGATAGTCCTTTTAAAGTCTCTGTATTGTCTCACAAGGATTGAAAAGTAGTTCTCTACTAGAATGGTTTGAGTACAACTTTTTACCAGAGATGAGATCATCGACGAGGCAAACACCTTCCGAGAAACTTACTAACCAACATCTAAGCTGGTTGTAATGGTGCAATTACTCAAACCTCAACTGATGGAAAGCTACATAATGATCCACGTGTGCAGTTCTCTTTCTCTGACAACAACACTATATTATCTGAGTTTGTTAAGTAAGAGTGAATGTGATAGCTAACTCTATCCACTTAGCAGTTTTTGATGCCCATTATCTAAGGGAACCTTGGAATCCAAGCGACAACCGTAATCTGGGTTAAATTTGATGCAACCTCTTGGGTAAAAAAACTTATAAGAACCAAAGATCTAGGAGTATTAGCAACTATTGTTAAAGAAGGATATAGCGAGGTCTGGCAGACATCAAAGGTTGTAAGTACTTGCCAACTTCGGTAAATAGTTTCCTACCGAGCAAGTTGAGTACAATTTCTTTCGTGATGCAGTTGCACAGCAAGTTGAGTTGACTTGTAGCGTAGCAAAACTAGCTTTGTCAGGCTAACTTTTCACCTTGAGGCTTCCTCTTGAGGATCAAATAGCAGCTCTAAGATAGGAAATCTGTTGTTTGACACTTTTCAATTTGCTTTCTCCAGTTCTTCCCCTAGCTGATACAACACCTGACACTATCTGTGTGATTGTCCAACATGGAATTGACTTGATTACAATGGCTCTGGAAGATAGAGTATCACTCAAGTTGTTGGCTAGTTGATTAACTTCCTATTGGTTATTGCTCTGTAAGACATAGCCTTTGTAGCTACCAAGGAATCGTTACCTAGCTGGAGGTTAACCTTCCTATTGGTAACTAATCAGTTGTCTCTCAACACTAAAAAGTTCCAAATCTTCACTCTTGACCACAATAATCGTGGTTGATGCAGAACAAATGGTTGACATTGAAGTCTATAGATAAGGAGTCACACCAAGGATGATTGATTTTGATTGTATGGTCATTATGCATACAAAGGTTAAGATTTGCATAATGTGACGATCGATTCTTATCCAACGGATGACTGGTCCAACATTAAGTGTTGTGTGTCCTTTTTATCCAACAAGAATGAGATACTTTGCTCACTAGATGGTGGTCGTCAATATTAGGACAACTAAGAGGAGTCACTTGTCTACCACCTCTTGCAGTCCGTTAATGTTTATGTCAGTGACCTATTCTTCAAAGGTTATCCTTTATGTATCTTCAGATGGAAGCTCCACTACTTTTGGTCTGAGATATGGATCTTATGATACAAGATTGAGAGATAACAAGAAAAGAGATACGAGAAAATAACACATCGACTGTCATTTCATAATGGATCATGACTAGAAACCACGATACCAGCATGTGCTGAGCAGCACAACCTTGTGTGTGCACCCACAGGAGGCCACCGGTTTCGTCGCAGTACCATCAGTTGCTACTCATAATACTATTACAAAATGCACAACGAAAGTGAAATCTCAAGTGGCACAAATTGGGCGACAAGGACGAGCACTAAACAAATGAGGGATAGCAAGCAAAAGGTAGTCATAAGGTTTAGAATCAACAAGGAGCTATCCGCAGATCAAAACACAACATAAGAGAACATAGCTCAATTGCCGAAGGCGACTAAGCATGAGATTTTTTGCGTAATTCCACGCACGCCTTGCATCGACTAGGGAAACTACTAGACAATTAATTAACATGAGACTCAACCATGTTGGGCAGGATTAAGGGATCAAGGCTGATAAACATCCTGAGACATGGGGAGGTTGGGGATGGATTAAGCAAACTTCAAGGAAAAAATCGATGTACCAATCAAAGATTGAGTTGATAAGGTACTACACAATTTGCAAGCACAAGATTTCGAGATCTAGCAGCGAGATATAGCGTCGTACCAAAACATGTGTAGGAGAGGTAGCTAGGAGGTCCAACGTAGAACTGGTTATGGGCCTTACAACTTGGCAGCGAACAACTATGGCCAAAAGGAGGCGTTTGCGAGCATCTATCTTGGTTGGTAGATCAAACAAAGGCATTCACGTACAGGCGCAGGACAACCATAGTATACGTGAATATTTAAGGGTCCAGGCTCAGGCTTACATATCAAGCAAAGGCATGGTGCACAAACATTCAAGGCAAGCAACCATGGCTACAAACTCAGGCTCCTAAGGGAAAGAACCTAATTGGAGACAACACCAAGAGATCGTTTCGCGTAACTTGAGTGTTGCTCTAAGATAAAGCTATTTGACACTCATATGCTTACCAAGGACAAACAAGGTGACAACTATGGCACTAATTAGATAACAAGCATTTACACAACATCACAATTTCTTAAGTGAAGTCTAAAGCATTTGCAAATGCTTGTATGAACAACATCTCCATCACTTGGCCAAACTAGAGGACATCTATAGGTTCAAGTATGTACCCACAATTATTTCTAACAAGGCTAAGCACACACTATCATCACAAGTTACTTATCATTTGAACAAGAGTGAGAGGAGCATAGTTATACAAAAATCAATAATCATGATGATGCATGCTTCGTCCTATTCGTCCTCACAAGATTGCCAACCTAAGGTGGCGATCACGTTCTATATCGGTGGCATAACACGCACTCTCTCGATATATAGCTAGTCAGTAGCTACATTCAACTTACGCACTCATGGTTAGCGTACCTACAAAAGATTTCATTGCAGCCAACCCACATGATATAAATAGCACACAAAGAAAGCAGTAAATAAAATTCTAAGTACCCCATATACATATACCCCCGTATATATACATGTAGCACAAAAACTACCCAAATCATTCGATCACCAGAGGATCGCCCACACAATTGGTACCTTCCTAACTTACATGGTTTACAACATGTAGGTTATTCCAGTCACCACAAAATATATATCACTCCCCTAGACCGATGGATGTTCGGTCATGCTCTCACAACTCACACTTACCTGAGCGTAGGTGCGACGTTTGCATAAATGTAAACTATCAACATATATGGATATTTCATATATAAAGGCTACCTCTAACATTTGACCACAGGGTAGCATAGTGTGGTCCACACATACATACCTTGGTCTGGGCGTAGATGCAGAATTAAAAACCCCCAAGTTAGTACTTATATAAGCCACCTAATAATCCTTATATGGGCATAAGGAATTGACCACTGGCATACTTAGGTTTAAAAATTTAGATTTGAACACCTATATATATAGCTATAAGTTATCAAAACTGACTTTTACAAATAAAAACCTTTGTTTTAAATACACATATGACATGTTTAATATTGAATCTTGCTCCGATGCCAGCTCTCATGAAACCGTCCAAATTATAAGAGCACAAGTACAAAAACAATCACCGAAGTGATCAAATTCTCACACTTGTGCCTATATAACTTTGGTAGTCCAATGAAATCACATGTTACATCTATTTCACAAGTAGTTTAACATACATCGGAGTTCAACATAGTCATTACAACTTAAGTTGAAAAGTAGTGAAAGCAAAGTAATTTGAAACTAACATTACTCTTATTTCAAATACATGCCAGTACCAAGGTTAACTTTCAACAAAAGCATTCGAGACAAGATAACACAGAAGGATCATGCCCATGATCACACTCTACCACTACGGCAGGAGCCAGCCAATTCTTGCAGTAGCCATGATACATCACAACCTGCAACAAGTGGGAATAAACCCTGAGTATGAGAAGGTACTCAACTAGACTTACCCGTCAAAAACCAGAAATAAAGTGACACCAAGGATCATGCAAGGCTGATATAAGTGGGGCTAGCTTGACAACATTTTGCATAAAAGCTTAGTACAGATAAGTAATCATTTAATGCTTAAGTATCAAGTTAATCATCATGAACCTCTCATCTAGATTAGCACCTGTACTATAGCAATCACTTTATTAGGAGCAAACAATATTAACCACAGTAGGTATAATAAGGCCATCATCATCATCATCATTCTTGAACCATCAAGTTATTTACTGAGATCTACTTAGGAGATAATCCCGTCAAGTTCTCACTAACCAGTAAGAGATGGTGACTCGAATCTAATTACAACTCAGATGAGGGGGTATTCCTAACACTCACCCGGCAAACCCTGCTGAAGGAAGCCGTCGATCACCTTTGGTACAACTCAGGAACCAACTTCGCGGGTTCGATCAGCGCCAGCACTCTTAGGGATTACCCTTCTGCTAGGATGTTTAGGACTTTTAACTCACCTGCCCTTAGACTCACGCCTATGGCTTCCTTCCGAGGTGTACTTTATACTTATCGACTCCTGGCCTGAGTTGAGCTACTCGGCTTCACGGTCGGTCACCAGACCTAGCCAGCTAAGTGTTAGACATGCGTTCAATATGAACAAGGAAAGGCTCCAAGAATCGGTCCTTAATCGACACAGACGGGGATAGATCCACACCCAAGACCTCCGTGCCTTGTTGCTTCACTATCATCATCCCACCCGGTCTCATTTTATTTCATTAACACATGGTTCTTTTCTATAATAGCAAATATAGCTAACCGTGCCATATATATATTCCTATATCTCGCAGGTGATAGGAAATCACCCGACTTCTACCGCTTAGAGCAAGGCTAAGCTTCTATCCGATCCTATACTTAATAGGATTTTAGGGATTTATACTTGGACAAGGAAGGATATATATGCAGCAAGTGTTTTCAACCAACTCCTATAACTTAATGCATCAATACATATAACATATATACTCAATTGCATTTTAGAAATTAGGAGGCTTATAATGCTCCGGGGCTTGCCTAGAATCCGACATGAGTCAATCAAGTTAGCTTGCACCATCTTGGTGACACCTCCACTTCAGGTATGCACTCCAAGTTCCTTCCATCCTCGTGATGGATCCACCAACACCAACTTTAGGTTCAGCTCCACACCTCGTCCTTCACGTGGTGCATCTAGCATAACTAGATGAGATGCAAGATGCAAGTGTATGAATACATGGGAATGCAATAGATGATGCATCACACACTAATCAAGGCAATTACATAATTACACTAAACCTACTTAAGCACATCACATAGCTTAATTAAACATCACACTAATCATCATGCTAAGATAGCAAGTAAAACAACATCATACCAATAATTGTGATTACCTAAGTCATTTAACTCATCACCCAAGCACAACATATGAATATAGTAAGCATACTAGACATGGCACACAAATTTTACAAGATCTCAGGTGTATTAACTTAACTACCCTCAAAGGCATAAGTCACACTTAACAATATACAAGCAAACAACTATAATTGGAATCTATCAATTTCTGGACATGCAAACAGCAGCTACAAGATTTAGCTATAACTGGAGTTCCACAAATCCAAATTACTTGTAAGAAGACATTATGGAAAGCTTATGAAATTATCTACATTTCATTTATAATTATCACAGCAGGATTCCAAAGTTTAACATGTGAATTTACATAAACACAGAATCAGGTTTAAGATGACAGACAACAACAGATTCTGTGATCCAACTTTAAACCGTTGTAACTCCTAAACCACAGGGCCAAATGCCACCAAATTTTAATAGTAGCTACATACATAAATTATCTACAACTTTTGTATAAATAACTTTCCCAACAAAGCATATTATCATAAAGAACTTTGCTAAGTCTCCAGATCTGTCCAGAAACCTCATTTGCAAGAAATAATTATTAACTTATGTTGCAAACATATAATTGGACAAAACAACTTTACCAACATGTCACACATAACTATTGAACACCAGTAAACATGGTGTCGATTCCTAAATAAATTCTTTTAATGTATTTTCTTAATTTATTTAAATAATTAGGTGGAATTATGAACACATAAAAAAGTGCACAATAAATTCTACCAAAATTACAGTGGCCTACATATGCTCTCAATAGTCTACTGTACAAATTTCATACCATTTGAGTAAGCATAGCAACCTCTATGAAAAAGACAAATTGCTAATACAACAAATCAAATGAGAGCAAGATACACTAATAACTCACTCATACAACACCCAAAATTCATGAAATTATGACCACACATAAAAAATCACATGAGTAGAAATCCACAAAAATTTCACTTCATTTGCAGCCCTACAGCTGCAGTTACGAAAAAGACAAATGCAACTAGCATTGAAAACCTAGATACATAAATCTATTTTTACAGCTACAAATTTAAACTAAAACATGACATATTATAGATCCACTGCAAAGACAATTTCACAAGAATTCTAAAAAGTCCTCATTTGCTATTTTTGGAGCTCCCTAGCATGAGATATAAATTATCAAAATTCACCCGATTTAAAACAAAAAGGTCCAAAAGGCACTATTCACATGAGTCTGCAGGTGTGCACTTAGACCCCTGCCTTTTCTCAAATTTGACCGTGACGTCCCTGATGCAAATTAGAACAGAGGGGGTCGTCGGAGCTCACGGTGCCGGCTGGAGGGGGCTCGCTGGCGATAGGGAAGTGGAGGGGCAAGCAAGAGGAGGCCGACGCGCACCCGTGGGCGGCCACGGCTCGTCTCGAGGTGGCCCGAGGAGGCGGGGCCACACAGAGCAGCAACTCACCGGCGGCTGTGCTAGCGGCGACGGCCCTCCAGCGGTCTGTGGCTTGGCCGAGGTGCACCGGGCGTAGTAGGAGGAAGAGGCGGAGGTGGTGACACACGCTGTGGGGCAGGAGGGGCTCAAAGGCCAGGAAACGGCGGCTACCATGGAGCTCGGCGGCGGCGCCCATTGCGGAGCGCGCTCGCGAGCTGCAGCAGCGCGAGAGGGCGAGCGAAGAGAGGGTGAGAGTGAGTGAGAGACTGAGAGGGAGCTCGGGCGTTCGCTTTGGAGGAGCAGGGCAAGGCAGGACGCGCGTTAGTCATGGTGGGGCGCGAGCTCGCGCGTGGTCGACACGCACCGAGTGTGTGTCACCCGTTGAGGCATTTCGTCGAGCGCGTGGTGGACAATGTTGTGGGTAAAGTGGACGCCAGTTTTGGGCCTCTTACAGGCTGAATTGGCGAACGGGCCTTAAACGAAGTTTGTTCACCTTGGCCTACTCTGCATTTCCTATTAAGGGTGCACAGCCATTAGAGCCACGGATTAGTGGATATTTAAGCCCAAAGTTGACACTATCAACAAATTAATGATGATCACATTAGAGCTCGATTTTTGCTGGATTTGGGATACCAAGCTTGATCAAACTGATCTCAACTTTTTGTATGTTCTCCTCAAAGACGTCGGCTACAACTTTTATTTTGGGATCAAGCCAAGTTACTTAACGAAATTATGAGAACGCAGCATGCCAATCAAGTTGTTACTAATCTCGGCCTTAATTATTTCTAAGTCTGAAAACAGCTGCAGATTCGATCTTCAAGCCTCAGTTTCACTTTCTTCTAAGCTGATTAATGATATGCTCCAAAAACAAAGTTTGTTGTACTCAAACTAAACTAAACTACAACTCTTATTATAGAATCATCAACTAGTTCGGCCTGGTTAGGAAACTACACAGCTCCAAAGTAGGGTACCCAAAACTGAAACTCAGTTAGGACATGTGAATCTTGTGAGCTCTATTTGAGAGGCCAAACTAGCTCTTGACCATTAGACAAAGTTTGTTCTACATAAGAAGAACTACAACTTTTCTTTAAGGTCAAACCTCATAATTGGTACAGAAGATAAACTTTCACATTGGTCAAAGTAGCAACTCGATAAAGCATAAACTAGGGTTTTAGGCCAATTGGGGCATTTTCTTGGCGTTGGCTCAACATGAACCCTTCATGACTTTTGTTGTAGAGTTCATCTAGAGTCATTTGGGTAAGGTTGCAAGGTTTGGTTAATGGTCTATAATTCTATTCACTTAATGGTGCAATTCCAACACTTTGTAAAGTCATTGAAACAAAGACATGACTTATCATTTCATGTGACTTTTTGATTCCAAACTTCATGAAACTTTTCTAGGGATCACTATAGATAGAGAGTGATGTGAGACACATGAAAGAAGTGACATCAACACTCACTTTCATTAACAAGCATGAGCATCTAACATACACACATTGAAACACAAATAACAAGGTATGTTGCATATGTTTCAAGGAGATGTTGTAAGCACATTCCATACATACATGTTTCACATGTTGCACTAACATGTCTCATATGTTTCACTAATATGTTCTATATGTTTCACTATTGTGGTACATGTGTTTCATGCTCCCATATGAACGAATGATGCCTAAACTCATGCAATGCAAGTGCCAAGATGCAAGCCTAACACCTGGGGTGTTACAAAGGACTGGCCATGTAATTTTACTTTAAAACAAATATTTATCCTTATATTTGCATGTTTAGTTGGTCTATAACACATATTTTTATACTTACTTTTAATTTAGCAATGTTAGAATCGTGCAATTTAGAAATATAACACATACTTTTATACTTCAGAGTTAATAGATGATGTGGATCACTCAAACCATCACATTGCCTTCTAGTCCATCAACCTTAGCCTCGCTTGCTCTTCACCATTGCCTTGGTCCATTGGCGCCAAGCTCTCTACTCACACTTCACCGCCTTGATGGTCCATCATGTCTTGAGCCTCTAGCTTGCCCTTCACCATTACTTCGGTCCATCGGTGCTAAACCCTCTACTTTCACTTCACCACTGGTCTATCATGTCCTGAGTCGCTAGCTTGCCCTTCACCATCACTTTGCACACGGTCCTTCCTAGCCAAGCCTTGTGTTGGTTTTCTCCTTGCTATGCTTGATTTGAGCTTTCCAACATGCTAACCATCAAATCCATGTCAATGGCCATCTTATCTTGTGAACTAAACTAACTTTCCTTCACACACTCAAGTACAAAGGTTAGTCCACAATGTTTTCATTAATTACCAAAACCCAAACAAAGGCCTAGTTCTTTCAATGGCCTTTACTACGACCTATTATGAACCAAGAAGGATAAGGAACAACATTTATTGAGATATGGGAGTAGCCTGCTCATTAAAGCAAGGGAGGTAGATAAAGTCTATTGGGATGAGTGGCACACGAATATCTAGGCCAAAGAGGCCAAGGGGATTGTGGCTACCCCAAAATTAATATTCATATCTTGGACGTGAATAGGTGAGACAACTAAATCTATGATTGTTCTCAAATTTCTTAATTCTGCCATTGTGTAGTTAATAATTTGAAATTTTAGTAAATAAAAAAATATTTTCTAAATTAAATCAATTAGTCATATGGTGCAAAAGTGTCTTGGTAGCATTTATGGTGCTTGCATCGTGTGCTTTACGGGTGTCCTAATGCTTTTAACTTGTATATAGACATCATATAATCCTACTCGAGAATTTTCTACAACTTTTTATAATTTTTATCTAGAGAAAATCCAATTTTTGGATGCTTTAAAAATTATTTCATGAGATTCAAACATTTTGTTTTGGTTCCTCATGTTTGAATTATTTCTTCAGAATTTGTTTTTCAAAATTTTTGGAATTTTTGAAATATTTTTTGGGGTTTAAAATGATTTTAGCTTCTTTCGAAATTATTTTCATACTAACAATATTTATGAAAATTCTAAAAAAAATTTGGCAACATGGACAAAGGAGCAAGAACATTTAACTTTTTTGGTGCTTTGGTTGCTCTCCATAAGAACCTATTCTTAAAGCGGCTAAGTAATTTGAACTACTATAGCTTGTTAGTGCGGCTATCGAAAGGCGCGAGATAGGGAACTTTGGATGTGTGTTGTCCCATTGCTTGCTAAGTATGTGTTATGCCATAACCATATGAGCCACTTGAGAGGACTATTTCCAAGCACTAGGTAGACCAAAACCTTAGGGAAATTAACTTGTTAAGGGAACTTCAGAAAAGAAATCCTATGGACTCACCTTGGAAGTGAGTTGGCTACCATGGACGAGTTAGGGTCATGACTCCTTGGTAAAGTTGTACGACCTCTTTTGAGTGTTGTTTATAATAGTTATAATAATTATGTTTGGTTACCATGGATGATTTGGGTTCAAATTTAATTCAATCAAGCAATTTCTCGTCTCCTGGGTATGTAAGCATAATGTAGCAACTTAGGCTCAGTAAATAAAATATGGTCAACTAAAAGTACTTGACGTAGTATAACCAGGTCCTGCCTTTTAAGCCTTGCATAAACTTGTGTTATACTTGTTAAGAATGGTGATCTCACACTTTTTTAAATCCAACAAAATCTAAGATGGGTACTGGCTTGATGAAGTTCCAAATAAGTGTGCTCCCCTAGTCAATATCGTCCCTATGGAGCAGGGATGAAAACGGATCGGATACGAACAGATATCACTAATATTACATTTGTTTTCACATTTCTGTCCAGATTCAAATACGAATATGAATAGTGTCAACCATGCCGGATAGGATTCGATTGGATATCGACATCATAAATATGCGATTTGAGTATTCGGGTACGGATACGGTATCGGATGTTGAATATCTGGACTCGAATATGGATAGATCTGAACCCCTCTAAACGGATTCGGTCTCGAATACGATCAAAAAATATCCATACAGTTTTCATCCCTACTATGGAGAATGGAGCCCTATAAAGATTGAGAATCATTTCCTCTATGTTGTATTATTGTAACACCCAAAATACATTTTGTTTGTTAGAAAGCGCAAAGTGGCAAATGTTTTAATGAGTGGCAACAAAATAAATTTTTTATTCATTTGTCGGATGGGCAATCAAAGATAATAGATTTGTAGAGGTCATCGAATGCATTCCATTTGACTACTCATAGGTGTTGTTCGGAGTTCGGGTGAAAAAACTATGGTCATCAGAAGAATTAATGGGAAGCAATGTTGTGAACAGTAATAGCATTACTATAGCTCATGGATACATCAACTAGGTCGGGTTAGTCCCATCTTTTCGTGCCATGCCTTTTCTTTTCCCCAAACCGGCACCACCTATCTAGCCCAACAGTCACGAAGGGAAAGAAATAGAGAGAAGGAATTAAAGGAGGGGAGGGCCTACGGTTTTGCCATGGATCACCGCCGTACTTGGTCCTCATCTAAAACTGGTTCTGTATCTTCTTCCCTTCATTTGTTACCCTCAATCCCTTGTTTTCCCTTGTTGTTCTTGATGGTGATGCCGTTCATGGAGTGGATCAAGTCGATGGGACATGTAACACTGAGATCGCTGCGAGGGAGAAGGGGAACGGGAGATCAATGGTTGTTTATATTTTTCATAGCCATCGTGGGCCATTCCGAGAGTGTGTCTGTCGTAGATCACGGAGTCTAGGGCTCTAGGGTGGAGGACCTGGCCAGGAATGAAGGCGAACATGGGCGCTAGCCCATTGACGTTGGCGAACTTAGGGTTCCCATGGCGGATGTGGCTGCTGGAGGCCATTCCATGGGCGAGTCCATCAAAGGTGTGAGGAGCCATTGCTTCCTTCTCAACAAGGAGAGTGCGCGGCTGTCCCCTACCTAGCGCGCCAACTATCGGTGTTTTGTCAACCAACGAGTGAATTTATACGTATGTCGTGCTGCTCTAGGAAGATAATGGTAGCATCCAAAGACACAAGGAATTATTTTGGTTCAGGCAAGAGCCCTACGTCCAGTCTCAGATAGAGGTCGAGTGTGTGTTCCTTGGTTGAATGCTCTTAAGTTCTTACTATGGGGTGTGTAAGTAGAGGGAAAGAGGTAGGAGAGTGGTGAGGGACTACCCAAATGAAGTCTCGAGAGTACATCCCCTTGCAAGGGACGCCTGGCTACCTTTATATAGAGTCTGAGAGCCAGGTTACATACAGAGAGAGGTCCTCCGAACAGAGTGGTCGTGAGTCTGAGGGAGGGAAAACTAGTAAACTTGGCTTTCATGGAAGGCCATCTTGTCTTAGCGTCAGCGCACATCTGGGTATGGTTGTCTTCATGGTCTTGTGCCCACGTCGTGGCATGTCATGGCATGATGCTACATTGCCGGTCGTGAGGGCATTGTTGGCACGGTGGTGGTTCACCAACTGTCCTGTGCGACGTGAACTTGTCATGGCCTTCGTCATCGTCTCATCATGGCAACAGTGAGGGGATAGGTAGCCTTCCCTGGGTCATCGGACGCCTTGCTAGCCATGTGGCTGGCGGCCTTAATCCCGAGCTATGAGGTCAAGGCCCTAGTTGGCTTGGTTGGTCTTGAAAGCCAAGGTCATGGTTGTGCACCCCATCTCGTAGTGGGTGGGGCCGTATGCCCGTCTCATCGGGCCGTAGTGGGTCTTGCCTACTAAGCCTTGCATAAACTTGTGGCATACTTTTTAAGTATGGTGATCTCACACTTTTTTAAATCCAACAAAATCCAAGATGGGTACTACCTCTAAGAAGTTCCAAAGAAGTGTGCACCCCTAGTCAATATCGTCCCTACGAAGAATGGAGGCCTATAAAAGATTGAGAATCATTTTAGTTGTGTTCTATTATGGTATGCATATTATTACACTATTTAATAAGAACCATTTTTTATTTTTTTCCAAAGAAGTTTCATAAGCACTAGATGTGTGCTCCTTTAGTCAACCGTCCCTATACAGAATGGTGGCATTGTGCAGTGTGTGTTGTAACTAGGTTCTTGTCCCATTTTCTTCTTAATATTATGAAGCGCACGTTTTTGAGAAAAAAATTTCTGCTGTTTTCTATTATATGGTATTGCTAATGTAAATATATCACACTATTTAATAAGAAACATTTCTGATATTTTTTTATTGCTATATGTGTTTTGTGGACATCCTCAACGCACAAATATTTAGTGTTTGATGTGCTTCTAAAAATCTGGCGTGACAAGGAGACACAAGTTTGCCTAGGAGAAATCGACGATCATGGATGGAGGGAATGGCGAGAGGGCTAGGGACGTTTATCAAATTGAATGAAGGTAAAAAAAAACAAAAAAATAACCACACACATTTTAATATTCTAAGAAGAAATGATTTTCCCAAATTTTCCATAGGAATATGAACGTGTGGGATCCAACCATTAATATACACAATGTTTTAGGCCTTCACCTTTCACCTTTTTAATCTTTCCCCCTTACCTTTTCAAGTGGTTCCATGTTTTGCGGCTCATGGCTCATGTTAGAACTCATCAAAAGGCATATTTGCTAGAGCACATAATTGAGTTTTAATCGGGCTCTTATCATGATCACGACAATCTTACAAATGTTTCATAGTAGGCAATTCATACTCCACATTTTGACATTCCACACTGTCAGGCTAGGACATATCTAGCTAGCTGGTCTCTTCGTACATCCAGTTAATTTTTTGTGCACCTTAAATGACCATGATCCTCCCTTATTTCCACAAGAATCAGTTAAACAAATTAGCAACGCTAACATTTGGCTAAGTTTCTTATTCACATCTATACATTAAATGTTTCTTTAACCAATTATATGTGAATGTAACACAAATAATATGAAATGTGCAAAGGCATAATCCTTCTCGTTCTGTATTAGTCAATGTCTTAGCTTTCAGCGATTATCTTATGGATGGTTTATAATAGGCAAATCTTTGTGTCACATTCCAGCTATTGTACATCTGACAGGACTCTTGGTATATTCATTCCATTCTTTGCACCACAATTAACATGGTTTCTCTGTTTACTTCCAAAAGTGTCGACTGTAAAATACAGGATCACCTTGAAAATCTATGCATTAAATTATTCCATCCAAGAAATATCTTCCAGGTAAATTAACATGGTGCCCAGCTAAAATGACCAAAAATACACCATGCATCCACACCAACCAAAACATTTCTTCCTACTATAACTCTATATAAACCCCTTTGTACCATATTGCCTAACCATATAATCTCCAACTGCATCTGTTCTAGCTAGAACATATTGATAGCCAAGAAAGAACTTGCCAAATAGCTTGGAGATGGTGAGGGGTAAGTCGACCAAGGGTAGGCAAAGGATTGAGATGAAGAGCATCGAAGGTGAGGAGGCACGTCAGGTATGCTTCTCCAAGCGCCGCCCAAGCTTATTCAAGAAGGCCAGTGAGCTTTCCACCCTATGCGGTGCAGAGGTTGCTGTTGTCACCTTCTCCCCTGGTGGCAAGTGCTTCTCCTTTGGCCATCCCTCTACTTCGTCTGTTGCTGACCGCTTCCTTGCAGTGCACACTTTCAATGGCCTGACCATGGGAAGTGGGAGCCATGGTAGTCAAGGGTCGACAGGTTCAAGCCATGAGATGAATCAGCAGGTTATGGAGTTGCAACAATTAATGGAGACTGAGAAGAGGAGGAAGGAGAGGGCAGTAGAGTCTATGGAGAGGGAGAGTGGGGGGCCTGTAATGAAATTATTGAATGCCAATGTTGGTGCATTAGGGATACATGAGTTGGAGGAGTTGAGAAAGGAGCTTGGTATGGTACAAAACATGGTCAAGGAGAGGTCCCGCAAGATGCTGGAAGATGCCATGCAAACAAGAAGGCTGCCACCTCAATCTCATATGCATATGGTGCCCTCGCAAGTTTTGTCTGGTGGCCAGAGTGCCAGAACCATGTATACCACTTTCCCAAGTTTGAGCAATGGCCCACATGAAGGTCTTCATGACAACTCTCCGCTGCATGGTTCCCTTGGTGGCCTTGGCAATTACTTGAATGGTCAATTTGGAGGCTGATCTCCATGTGTCGTGAAAGAAAGATTATCGATCATTTCCCCCCTCTTATATTTCATAAAATAAAGAAGTTATGATTTGTAAGGCTAGATACAGATAATCCTGCTATCTAGTGAAGTATTTATTGTTTTCGACGTTTCTTCGAAACATTGTTATATGTTTACATCCTGATACTATGATGTAAGATGGTTTGACATCCATATAGTTTCTTTTTGGTTTGAGAAATCATATAAAGATTCTCTTTTGAATTAATCATCTCCAAAGAATAGTTGTGTGAACTAACCAATGTCAGAGGGCCCACCACTCATCATGTCAAAAAAAAGGAAAGACACGTGAAAGTTTTGGGGAACTTGTGAAGTCAGCCTAGTAACGTTATAAGTTTGCATTTGCCGCTCATATCAAGAACGATTTAATGGGCACAAGCACATGACCATGCTCCTTGAGAATTCGGTGTGTTTCATGGGTTTCGGCCAGGAACCAAAACGATCATGCTTACATGGTGAAGAGCGTCTAGCTAGGTTTACGAGCAAACTAGAAAACGATACCTATCACACCTATGTGGCGCTTATGTGGCATGATATCGAGTGTTATGTTATTTTTATTTTCTTAACAATTCTATGCCATGTGTATCTTAGCTATAAAAACCCAAGAGTGGTTTTAGTAGAATTGTTTCATCTTTACGTGGGCATCTAAGATTATTAAATTAAGCTTCCATATTAAAAAAATTGAAAAGGTGATATGGCTTTACCAAAACGTTCTAGCAAGATACGTTATCGTATATGGGGAAAAAAACCTTTTGACATACATACACAGTCCTCTAAGTGATCTGTTGGCAGGGGTTGAGCCGGAGCAAGTCACTAGGGACTATAGTAGCAACTTAGAAGAAGAATTTGTTATTGTTAATGAGGGATTATGGTGGATTAACCAATACTCTTTCATCAAAAAAGAGTCTTTGGAATCCATTGATCAGACCAAAGGACGTAGCTCTGCTCCGATGTGCATAGTTTCTGCTATCTCGTTCATGGTGAAATTTCACTGATGTCACTTCCAGGGTTGTCCAAACCTATATATAAACTTTCTTAAAAAACTATATATGTTCATTGCATGATGGCACGTCAAAATACTCCTATATCGGAGACGCTTGCACTTGAAGAAATTTTGGTGGAAGAATCTACCTACCTCAAGCGTAAATGCAGTGAGTGTGATATTGATGAAGTACTTACATACCTTGCATTACTTGCATGCTGTTCTGCTAGTGTGGTCGATGTCTAAATAATGGTAGTGGAACCTTGTAAGTCATTGACAAAAGCGGCTAGGTCCAAAGTGATCGTGCATGACATATTTGATATCTGCTGTCATCAAAGGGGTTAAGCAAAATATATTATTAAGAGCACAAATCAACAAACCAACTCAGTTGCAATACTGACAGTACAATTACATTATATCCTTGTTGCTCAAAGATTTAAATGGATATAAAAAAACAAAGGAGTGGAATATCAAAAGCTTTCCACTTCGTTAAAGCATTCTAAACTACATCAAATTCTGCCTTAGAATACTTCAAACCTTAAAATGAACACGTGTCTTTTCTGTTCCCAGCAATAAGAGTAAGACGCAGCTAACCTATTAGGCACAACCATGCTATTATAGCACCCCGCACGCATGAATCTTCTCAGTCGAATGCTCCCACATCCACCTCCTCCCGCTTGCCTCAAGCGGCAAAACGATACCTCTGTCACCAACCCGAATCACAACATCCATCTCCTCACACTCACGTGAACACCCCGTCACTGACACCATCCAACTACCTTTCCAAGCACCCTGTGTGCAGCGCCACCCCACCCCTACCACCATCTCGACCACCACCACCGTTAGTCTTTCGACCTCCCCAAACTTTCCTTTACAGACGGAGAACACATAAATTCCCAACACCGAAACCCTAACCTCAAACCGAGCTCTGGGTCATCAGATCCGCTCGACTCATCGGAAGAGGCTTGGGGTTGCCAGATCTGCTCGAGTCGTGAGAGGAGGAGGCCTCATGTCCTTGGTAGCCATGGATTTTAGTGGGAGAGAGAAAGTGAGTAAGATGGAGAAAGGTGGAGGAAGACGAGAGAACCGGTTTGCATGAGAAGAGATAAGATGGGCTCATGCTACTGGCGCCATCGATTTTGCCTCTCCCACCGCCTAGCGGGCAGCATCCCTAGAGCGGTGCCCCCACTGCAATCTCGACCATCACCACTACTAATCCATCGGCCTAATCAAACTTATCTTAATAGTTAGAGAACACATAAGTACTGACCCCCCAACCCCAAAGCCATAACCACTAATCTGGCTCGCGATTGCTAAATCTGCTCGACTCGGAGGAGGAGGCTTAGAGTCACCAAGTTTGCTCGACTCGTCGTTGGTGGTGGATGGATCGGTGCCCTCGCCGCCTTTGGTGGCCGGATCCGCGCCCCTACCAGATAGGGGAGCCCTGTGTGTGCGCCGCTGCTGAAGTGGAGAGCTCCAGTGTACACGCCGCCACTGGGTGGGAGCTCCCATGCTCTCACGCGCAGCTGGGGTGGGAGATGAGAGGGAGCCCCCATGCTCACATCTTCATGTGAGAGGGAGATGGACGGGTAGGAGATGAGAGAGCTGGAGGCACGGTGGCCGGTGGGAGATTAGAGTGAGTGAAAACCCTAGCTGGGTGTTTATGTAGTCAAGGGATTCTAGGCTCAAAGATGGGCTAGTTGGGCTTCACACCCATTAATAGAGGTGGACCTCTTCGAAAATGGCCTCCATTTTTAGAGGCAAACCTCTTAAGAGGTCTGCCTCCGTAAATCAATTTTAAGAGACGGGCAAAATCTGACCGCCTGTGTAAATAAAAATATCCACCTCCATAAATCCTTTTTGTGAGATGGCCAATGTTGACCGCTTTAGTAAATAAAATAACAGCCTCTGAAAATCCTCAGGTATTTTAGGACATGGTTGCATTTTGTGACTGCCTCCATTAATGTTTGAGTAGTATCTCGCAAATCATTTTTGTAGTAGTGAGACCTTTGTTCCTTGGTAGCCATGGATTTGAGGGAGACTGAGAAACGAGGAACATGGAGAAGAAAGGTGGAGGAAGGCAGCAGGATGGGTTCTCATGAGAAAAAATAAGGTGGACTTGCCCGCTGTTGGGACCATCAAATCAGCCTCTCCGACCACCCGGCGGGCGGCGGGGATGCCACCCTCCCCCACCGCTTTCTCGACTGTCACCACGACCAGTCCGCTGGCCGCCTCCCCAAACTTTCCTTCACAACTAGAAAACACATAAATCCCCGACACCAATCCTGAAACCCTAACCACTAACATGGCTCGTGGTCACCGGATCTGCTCGACTCATCGGAGGAGGCTCGGGGTCATCGGGCTTGATTTGTTAGGAGGGAGCCTTGGATCCTAGGCAGCCGTGGATTTGAGGGAGAGAAGGGTGAGGAAGACGGGAGGACTGGTTCGCATGAGAAAAGATAATGTAGACTCACCCGCATGCGTGTTGTGCCTAAAAGGCATGCACTGCTTGGGGAAAGCGGCCTTTGCCATAAGAGTAATCTTTTCACACACAAAAAAATGTAGGAGTGATCTAGTCTAACAGAGGTACCAAAAACTCATCACAAAAGCTGATGTGGAAGACAAGCAAGTGTTAGCTAGAGTGTCAGCAAAAGAAGAAAGAAGACCAGTTCCCAATTTTTCAGGAAATAAAACATGGTTGGTTGGCCATTGTGGCCCCCTTGCACAATATACACAGACTTGTGACTGGCATGCGTCCGTCCGAGCACTAGGAAGGGAGGAAGGCGCCTAACCATTTATTTAGCGTTAGCACTTCCCTCTTCTTTTCTTGGAGTCACAATGTTTTCCCTCCTCCTTAACTGCTTCGCTCCTTGGTCTCTAATCACTCAGTCGATCCCGGTCTCCCCAAACTCCATCGCGTTGTGCGTGGTTGCACGCAACGTAGCCAAATAAACAACCAGCAGCCCACGCCAAAGTTGAGGGCTGATCGACCTATCCAGCATTGTCGTCCATCCGTCATGTTATCGGGGAGATGGACGTGGGGGACGGTAGCCAGCCGGCGGTACACCTGCAGTCCACGAGGATGCGGGCTGCGAGCTCACCATGCATGTGTAACCTAATTGAGGGAATTACTCCTATGGCCCTCTTAAAACTTATCCCTACTTTTTTGGCCCTGAAAATTTCGAACTTACTTATTTAGCCTCCAATCCAACTTTTGATTCCTTGTTGGGTCTTTCCGTTAATTTGACCCTGTAACGGTGTTAGATGGGAGGCAAAAAGTCGATTTTACCCCTGGACGCTAAAGCATTGTTTTTTATAGTTTAAATTTGGTTTTTATATATTTTATAATTCAAATTATGTACTGTACGGTTTACAGGTGCTCGTAGATTGGATATGTTCCATTTTTTAGTATTATTTTCACTTGGCACATAATTTTGAGAAAATTACTCCTATGGCACAGCATAAGAACACATCTTTTTTCAAATATTATAATATCAATTCGCACATTTCTGACATCTCAAATAAATTTAGTTCGCACATGCCAGACATTCTAAAAAATTCAATTCACATATACTGGGCATTTAAATTAGTTGTCACATACACAAGCTAGTACTACACACATGACAGATCATAGGTTGAGCCTTCTTTTACTTCTCGTACGAGGCTGACAAGTATCACCTATGCCCATTCTCAGCCAGCTAACCCAGCAATGAGTACAAGAAGTAAAAGAAGGCTCAGCCTATGATATGTCATGTGTGTAGCACTAGCTTGTGTATGTGACAATTAATTTAGATGCCCAGTATGTGTGAACTAAATTTTTTTAGAATGTCCAGTATGTGCAAACTAAATTTATTTGAGATGTAAGAAATGTGCGAATTGATATTATAATGTCCAAAAAAAGATGCGTGCTTATGCTGTGTCATAGGAGTAATTTTCTTAAAATTATGTGCCAAGTGAAAATAATGCTAAAAAGTGGAACATATCCAATCTACAAGCACCTTTACAGTACACAATTTGAATTATAAAATATATAAAAACTAAATCTAAACTATGAAAAACGATGCTTTAGCGTCTAGGGGTAAAATCAACCTTTTGCCTCTCATCTAACACCGTTACATGGTTAAATTGACGGAAAGGTCAGATAAGGAATCGAAAGTTAGATTGAAGACCAAATAGGTAAGTTCGAAATTTTCAGGGCCAAGAAAGTAGGGATGAATTTTAAGAAGGCCATAGGAGTAATTCCCTCAACCTAATTTCAGTTGCATGAGATTTCATTGTTTTGATTGTGTGTGGTGTGTATATAAGAACACAGAATGCTAATGGAAAGATCGGTGATTTCCATTCATCAATGAGCTTTACATATATAGAGTACATGAGCGGCCGGCCTTGCCGTGTGTGCTTCAGTTACAAGACATGAGTAGCAATGTGGGACTAACAGCCCCCCTCAGCCTCACATGACCGAGTAATACTGGATCCTATGCATGTGGAAGACTGTGGCTACGGTAAAATCCTGGCTAACAGCCCCCCTCAGCCTGGACCCGGGAGGATGTGCAGGCTGTCTTTGAACTCTGAAGAGTGTAATTGGTAGTCCTTTAGTAAACACATCAGCTAACTGGCTTGATGAAGGAACATGAAGAACCTTGATTTCTCCAAGCAAGACCTTATCTCGGACAAAATGGAGGTCTATTTCCACATGTTTTGACCTTTGATGTTGTACTGGATTGCTTGCCGTGTACGATGCGCTCACATTATCACAGTAGACAATGGAAGATCTTGGCGGTGGAAGATTCAGTTCATGAAGTAGCTGTCGTAGGTAGCCAGCTGACTTCAGCAACTTCATTTGCAACACCTCTGTACTCAGCTTCGGCACTAGATCGCGACAATGTGTTGTCGTTTCGAGGACCAGGCACCAAATTACTGCCCAAGAACACACAATATCCAGAGGTGGAACGACGAGTATCTGGGCAACCTACCCAATCAGCATATGAATAAGCTACCAATTTCCGAGAAGAATTCTTGGGCAAGTGAAGACCTTGGTGAAGTGTTCCCCGAATATATATCAGGATTCGTTTCAGAAGCTGAAGATGTGTGTCTCTAGGGTCATGCATGAACAGACAACCTTGTTGTACAGCAAAGGATATCTGGTTGCGTCAAAGTCAGGTACTGTAATACGCCTGCTATGCTTCGGTAGTGGGTTGTATCAGACAGAGGTGTGCCTGAGCTAGCAGATGGTTTTGCCTTGGTGTCAACCGGTGTCAGGCATGGGTTGCAGTTCTGCATCTTGGCCTTCTTTAATATGTCAGCACCATGTTGATGTTGTGATAGAAACAAACCATTGGCTGTCCGAGTGACATGTATACCTAAAAATTGTTGTAGAGGTCCAAGGTCTGACATTGCAAATTCGTGACATATAGAGGCAATGATCCGCTGAAGTAATAGCTGTGAATTGGCTGTCAGTATGATATCATCAACGTACAATAAGAGATATGCTGTTTCTGAACCCAAGCGCAAGATGAACAGTGATGAGTCACTCTCGGAACGGAGAAAGCCGAGAGTCCGGAGAAAGGAGGTAAATCTCTGAAACTAACACTGTGGTGCTTGCTTGAGGCCATAAAGTGATTTATTCAACTTGCACACATGAGAAGGAAATGCCAGATGAACAAAGCCAAATGGTTGTTGAGAGAGTACCATTTCTGAAAGGGTGCCATGAAGGAATGCATTTTTGACATCAAGTTGGTGAACCGGCCATCTTGCAGACGCGGCAATGCTAAGTACTGTTCTAATGGTTGCAGGTTTGATCATTGGGCTGAACGTTTCACCATAGTCGACTCCTTGTTGAGAGCAACTTCTGACAACCCACCTTGCCTTCTAATGAGATAGAGAGCCATCCGGATTCAGTTTATGCATGCCTAAACAGCCACTTTCCCATGACCACATTAGCATCTGTAGGCTTAGGAACAAGACACCAAGTATCATTAGTCATCAATGCCTTATACTCTTCTAACATTGCATTGTACCAATTCGGATCCTCGAGGGCTTTGACGATATGTCGATGGAATTGGTGAGAGAGAAGAGCTAACAGACAGGTTCATGAACTTTTTAGGCATGAAAATGCCATCTTTAGCACATGTCTGCATGTGGTGCTAGGTGATAGAGGGATATGCAGACCGAGACACCAACGGTTGCGTATCGGACCTGACGGAGCTGGTAGGCTGCAAGGACGGCATAGTGGTGGAGGGGCTGTGCACAGGTGATGCTGGCGGAGACGCGCTAGTAATGGGCAAGTCATCGCCATGCGGTGGCACTGATGGTGGCAGGGCAGTGCACGCCGAACCATGTCTGGGATGCACAGGTGAGGCCCGTAAGGCACGAATGGGTACAAGATCTAATGATGATGGAGCCGGGCCAAGCAGGGATGTTGGAGGTGTTTGCGGTGTGCTGTCAGCTGTGGCGAAGGGAAAGCAATTTTCATCAAAGACAACGTGAGTACGAGACAGGATATAGTGATTTTGTCGTTGTCTAGGGCTAAGCATCGATAGCCCTTGTGCTCAGTAGGATAACCCAAGAGCACACATCGTGTAGATCGAGGGGCTAGTTTATGTGGTGCCATGGCTGTCATGTTGGGGTAGCAAAGGAAACCAAATGTGCGAAGGTGAGTGTAGCTAGGAGCATGGCCGAACAATGCCTGGTAAGGTGTGAGGAGGGACAAACGTTTGCAGATGGAGATAAGTGGCGGTGTGCAAAGTTTCCACCCAATAACGTGGTGGCAGGTGTGCCTGAACGAGAAGGACACGTATGATATCATTGACAGTCACTAGTACAGAGACGGGCTTTACTCCCGGTGGGGAACCCCCTCTAGTCCCGGTTCCCCACCCGGGAGCAAGCATCCGGGACTAAAGGGGGTCCTTTAGTCCCGGGTGAGGAACCGGGACTAAAGGAGGACCTTTAGTCCCGGTAGGTAACACCAACCGGGACTAAAGGTGCCTCCTGACATGCCACGATGGCCAGCACCTTTAGTCCCGGTTGGTAATACGAACCGGGACTAAAGGTTTTTTTTTCTTTGTGCCATCGTAACAATTTTGCATGTTCTTTGTTTCTGAACAGACGTTTCAAGCGTGGTATTATAGGAGCATACCAACCTTGGCAGGGATTTTCTTACGTGGACGTTCGCCCTCAACATCACCAGGGTCATCTCGCCTGATCTTATACCGCGACGCATGGCATACCGGGCATGCATCTAATTTCTCGTACTCTTTGCCATGGTATAGGATGCAGTCATTAGGACATGCATGTATCTTCTCTATTTCTAGCCCCATAGGACAGATAACTTGTTTTGCTTCGTAGGTAGTGGCGGGCAATTCATTGTACTTCGGAAGCATCTTCTTTTGGATTTTTAGTAACTCTCCAAATCCCTTGTCAGATACACCATTCTTTGCCTTCCATTGCAGCAATTCTAGTGTGGTTCCCAACTTTTTCTGCCCTGCATCACAAGTTGGGTACAACAATTTCTTGTGATCTTCTAGCATCCGCTCGAACTTGATCTTCTCCTTTTCACTTTCACATTCTCTTTGTGCATCACGAATGACCTGACAAAGATCATCAGCCGGCTCATCTTCTACGGCTACCTCTTCTTCAGCTTCTCCCATTGCAGTATCATTGAGGCACGCACCATCAGGAATAATATCATTGTCGTCCCATTTTTCTTCTTCATCTTCTTCCATTACAACACCGGTTTCTCCGTGCTTTGTCCAACAAATATAGTTTGGCATGAAACCCGACTTGAACAAGTGTGAATGAAGAGTCCTTGAGCAAGGATATTCCACTGTATTCTTACATATGGCACATGGGCAGCACATGAAACCGTCGCGTTTGTTTGTCTCGGCCGCACGTAATAAAGAATGCACGTCGTCAATGAACTCTTGTGAGCGGCGATCAGCATTATACATCCAATGACGGCTCATCTGCATTACATGACATAAATATCATATTAAAACCTAGATCATAATTAATTATTTATACAACATGCGTGCCACCACAAAAGATACAAATTTATGAAAGCATCGCTACAATGTAGACAATCTCAACTACCACTAAAAGAACTAAAGCTAAAATACATTTCAGGAGCACAAGGATTTCGCGACCAATCTCAACTAAAACAGACAGATCCCCCGATTGTGCAACATCTTTGGGCTTCTTCGGCTGGATCACTGCCTCATTAGCCGCCGTATCTGCCTGTTGTGCAAGATATTTTTGCACGAGTTCAACATACTCTTCCTCCCAGTAGAAGCCTGAACATCGTCCACTGCCATCCCACTGAAATTAAAACAAAAAATTAGAACTTTAATCACAACCATCATGAAAATAGGTATAAACTAACCATAATCATTAAATACGATAAAATAACTCACATTGCGATCCGGACACTTGTAGAAGATACGATCCTTGTTGGGACCCTCCTTCTTTACTCGGTACTCCATCACAATCTTCGTCTCATCATGACACTTGCCACATGGAATGAGAGGAAGGCCCGGCCTAAGTCGCTTTGAAAACCCATGAGAGGCCGAGGACCCGGAAGCAGTTGCCATCTACTCTCTATACTCATTTTTTAATACACTATAAATTTCTTCTTTTATAAACAAATAAAATTAACAAACTATAAAATTATCTACATCTCTAAACAATGATATTTTTAACCTTCTTTCATGTAAATATGCAAGCTTAAAGTGATTTTGAGCTCAAATTGCTTACAAATGAAAAAAAACCACAATAAAGAACCATAAATATATATAGTGAATAAAATGGCATAAGAAAATGGTAAAAAATGAGAGTATGAGATTGGTAACCTTTACAACTGAAGAATCGACGGAGGAATCGAAGAATGGATGGAGGAACAATGGAGGGAGGGAGGAAGCAAGAACACCAGTGAGCTTCAAAATGTGCTGAGCTCGGGCTCGGGGAGGAAGGAGGAGACGGCCGATTTATAAAGGGAGAACATTTAGTCCCGGTTGATAGATCCAACCGGGACTAAAGGTAACTTTCCAACCCCGGGCGCAGCCACGGCCCGGGAGTAGACCTTTACTCCCGGTTGGAGCCACCAACCGGGAGTAAAAGTATACCTTTAGTCCCGGTTGGTGGCTCCAACCGGGACTAAAGGTCCTTGCCACCTCTGTCTGGCGCAGTAGCCGTTGGGCAGGGACCTTTAGTCCCGGTTGGAGCCACCAACCGGGACTAAAGGTATTTCTAGTCCCGGGGGCAAAAAATTCCGGGACTAGAGCCCATTTTGGCCGAGGATCAAAGGTCTGTTCTCTACTAGTGAGTGCGTATGGCACGCTTAATATCCTGGCTAATAGTGTGATGGTGTATTTGTGTCTCAAGTCTGGGAGAAAGGAGCAGTGCGTATTTGTGTCTCAAATCTGGGAGAAAGGAGCAGTGCGTTTGATGTCCGTCCAAATTAGGGGCTGGTTGTTCTGCATACTACAATGCAACCGGCGATTCTTGGTGTATTCCTTTTGGGTGTTTGGTCTTTTTGGTGTTTTTTGGTTTTCTTTAGAATGGAGTGAAGTGTGAACCTTAGTCTCTGCAAAACTTCTGCTGCTGTTGGATCACACATGCATTCTTGAGTTCAAGTAGCAGATGTTGTGCTCCTCATCTAACATTGAATCTGAGACGAAGAGTGACATTTATTCTGGTGCTGAAAGTTAGGTGTCAGATTAGTTAGGCTCCTTTTGGTGTTATATGTATGTTGGCCTTGGATTTTTGCTGTAAAATCACTGTCATTTTGAGCCATGTTTATCCCTAACTGATATCCGCAGCCATGCATAAGCTGGATTGGACTCCATGGATGAAATAAACAGCAAATAATGCCAATGATCCTGTATAATTCTTTCGATCGAACCGTTTTGTTGTCGTATATTTCTTGGAAGTATGTAGGTAGAGCTTCGGAGTTGTGTATTTGCGATCTCTGCATTTCACCTGTCTATGTGTACAAGAACACCTTCTCCGGAAAGCAGGGACGAAGCCAGGAAATAATGAAGGGGGGGCTGACGGTCATCTTCTACCTCTATCAGCCCCTCTTACACCTTCATCCATGGCTAACAAATCAAGGGGGGGCTGAGGGGGGGCTCCATGTGTTCGGCAGCAGTAGGGGGGGCTTGAGCCCGGGTTGCCCCCCTGCTAGCTACGTCCCTGCCGGAAAGCTTTGTCTGCTTGAGGAGCATGAGGAGATCCTTGGGGTGCTGTCTTTTTGTCTTCTGGAGCCTGATGCATATGACGAAGGAGAAGGTACATGCCCTTTTATGTGTCCAGTTCTTTTAGCTTGTTATTTTCTTCGTTCAATTATCATTTTAACACCGTTTTATTTCCATACGAGAAGAGTTGGTCCATGGATGTCGGGCCCCTACCTTAGGGTCCACTATGCATCACGTATCAGTCCCTAAATCAGTAGCTGATACGCACAGAGCGAACAAGATTGATATCAAAAACTATACTTTTATTGACAATGAGGGAAACACATTACAAAGTTCATATTATATAGCTTGGGTCATTGGCCTTATGATATACATCAGAGTTCTAAGACAACGGTCCTATAACAACGTGGCTCCATTCTTACAGGTAACATGTAGTGCGGACGTAAACCTTATTCCTCAACTCGATCCTGTATCTTTATCATAGTAGTCCTTGAGTAGCTCCTTTGCGAAATCATACATCTCCACCCTCATACGTACTCTGTCTTCCCATTCATGCATAGCTTTAATAGCTCCATCCTCATATGTACTCCTGCAGCTTGACTCCTAAAAACATAGAATGGAGAGGATTGAGTACATAAAGTACTCAGCAAGCCCTAACTTTGGGGTAGAGGTGAAGTGTATGGCGGAGGCTATTTGTGGAGGTGGTCTTATGGTGAAATTTTATATGATAGTAGTAGAGTTACATAAAATGGAAGTTTGGGCCCTGGGAAAGTATTAACCTTTCTCGCCAGTTCCCGGAGTTTATAAGTCATAACTTACCAGAATTAATAACTTACAACTTATCAGATTATCACAGTTTCTTTACATAAAAAGAGTCTAATCATTTGAGACATTATCCCAGCGATTGCCCATTCCAAAGACGTGGCTATTCGAATAGATTCAACATACTCTGCAGAGGTTGTACATTTTTCCCCACATGATAGGCGTAGCCGACACTAGGGCCAGTGGCGTGACAGCTTACTTGTAAATTCCGTTCCGGTACCGGCCGGAACGGCTCGAATGCCTCGTTCCGTCACCCAACCCGGTACACATGAAGCCCCGTCCTGTACCGGCCAAAATCCCGGTCGATTCCGTTCGTCTCAGACTATACCGGCCGTTCCGGGGGGATTATGCTTCTCGCTGGTTCAGGTACCGTTCATTCATACCTGTACGACGTGACGCTTGGGTCTCATCGCTCGCTCCCCCTGCTGGCTATTGCGTCGCTGGCATAGCATGGGATACATGCTACATGGGCCTGGCTCTTCATTGCTCAGGATGCAATAAAAACAAACATATTTGTATTCATATTTAATATATACATATAGACAACATATATATTATTTATTAAATAAACTTCAAAATGGTATGCCGGTATTATCTGGTACCGAAATATACTATTAGCAAACCAGAATGACCACCGGAACGGTATTTACAAGTATGCGCGACAGGCCTAACGAGATGCCGTACCTGAATGGAATAACCTTAGATATCCATACAACTCTACTACGGCGTACTCAGGGGTCAGACCCACGTAGCATTAGGATGATCACATAGCATCCCAAAATATCTAGTGGTTGGATGATCACACAGCATCCTGTTTCAATAATTTGGATGATCACATAGCATCCAATTTCAATAAAAGGGTGCTTGCACACGGCACAACAATAACTTTTACATGGAAGATCACATAACAACTATGCCGACTAGACCACGGAAGATCACACAGCAATCGTGTCCTCTCCTGATAGTCCGTTGCCACACCGGCCTCCTAGTGGTAGTTGTATTTCTACCTAACGGGGTGTGAGACCAAGTCTACCCATATAGACATGTGGCTGTACGATATTCTGGCTAGGCGAGATGGCAAATGAACCGGTCCTTATATGACCAAAGCGAGTATCTCCAACAGGAACCCTCACTAGGCGATCCTGCCCAAAAGGATAGTCCACACCACATGAAATATCCTCACTCGCTCCCGTCGAAAATAAGTTCTATTTTACCGGTTCGATTAACATCCATGTTCTTAGGTTATCCATATCATAAAGCTCGTAGCATATATATATATATATATATATATATATATATATATATATATATATATATATATATATATATATATATATATATATATCACATTATTCATTATATATCACGACATTCATCATATATCACAATATTCATTATATGTCATATATGCTCATAACATTGGTTCCTATGATAGTATGAATAACATCATTTATGATTAACTTAATTAAATAATTAGTTATAAAGGGGAGTGGAAGGCTTTATGGTGAGAGTGGTGGAATATAGTGGAAACGGTGGAATATGATAGTGGTGGAGCGGTGGAAAAGGAAGTGGTTTAGAAGTGGTAAATTTATGTGGAGGAGAAAGAGTAGTGGAATGGACATGGCATAATATATGGAGGAAAAAGGGGAGGTGGGAGTCAGGACTTGCCTCCGCTCGCTGTCGATTATATCCTTATTCCGAGATCCTGATTCTTGTAAGGTTCCATCGGGTTCTCTCCACGTCTTCTAGCCTACGCTGTCTTTTAATCCTCATTCCGAGGTCCTGATTCTTGTAAGGTTCCATCGGGTTCTCTCCACGTCTTCTAGCCTACGCTGTCTTTTAATCTACTGTGTACGTACCCCGTGTACGCCTAGCAATTCCCTACAGCTGACTGACGTGTGGGTCCAATGCTGTGGGCGTTGCCTGCTGCTGGTGCTCTATGCACCGATCGGTGGACTTGCCCGTTGTGTCTCTGTGTTTCACGTGCACCCAGTTTACAGGAAAAAGGAAGGGTAGAGGTGATGAGTTGGAGTGCTCTGGTTGGGTGTCGTGACGTGGTCGAGAGCTGGGCATTGGATGCCTCCGCTCGGTGGTCCCAATGACGTATATATACCCATACTCAGTGTATCAATGCATGTATACGTAAGCAGCATGTATATACCTATATACATAGGTAACATATCAGGTGGAAACCATACCTTTTGTGAAAACTCAAGCAAATCATGACAAAAAAAAGTCATCTAAATTCACTAAAAAATCACATATGTAGATGATATGATGATACACAACCTTGTAAAATAACTTGTCTAAACTCGACTTCGTTTGTGAGATATAAAAATAACAAATTTCTAGCCAGAAAGTTGTCCAAACGATTTGTTAGAAATTTGTTAGAAATTTGTTATTTTTATATCTCACAAATGAAGTCGAGTTTGGACAAGATATTTTATAAGGTTGTGTATCATCATATCATCTACAAATGTGATTTTTTGGTGAATTTAGATGATTTTTTTTGCCATGGTTTCCACGGGTTTCCACCTGATATGTTGCCATATACGTATGGACGACCCTAGCTAGTTACTCGGTTTAGCAGGATATATATATATATATATATATATATATATATATATATATATATATATATATATATATATATATATATATATATATATATATATGGTGTATGTGTGTTTGTGACTATGTATACTAAGCATGGACCAGTGTGCGGGTGTATATATATATCTCCTCTATTATAACTATGATGCAAGGTACTACTAACTAAAGAATGCAACGCTACTGTAGATAAGTTAACTATATGCAATGCTAGTATGCAGGACTAACCTAGTACTAACTATGATGCAAATTCTAATTACTAATGGCATATTAAAGGTAATGATGCTAACTAATGCTACTAATCATGAATGCAACGACTAACTAAGTACTATGCAACTAAAGTATGATGGTTACTAATGCATGGCCAAAGCACTACTATGATGCATGGTATGAAACACTATGCCAAAAAACCTTATCAGTGACGCGTCTAGACAGTCATCAGTGACACAGAAAAAACGCGTCACTATTCTTGCGTCTGTGATAAGAGCAAATCAGTGATGCGTAAAAACACGTCACTGATAACCCTCTATCGGTGACGCATGTACCCAAGATGTGTCACTGATAATCCTCTATCAGTGACGCGTGTACCCAAGCGCGTCACTGATAACCCTCTATCGGTGACGCGTGTACCCAATACGCGTCACTGATAACCCTCTATCGGTGACGCGTGTACCCAATACGCGTCACTGATAACCCTCTATCGGTGACGCCTGTACCAAATACGCGTCACGGATAACTATTTTAGAAAAACAAAAAAAAAGCTACAATGATCCTATATACATATTGGATGATCCTATAAACAATGATCCTATCAGACATGTTCCACGATTTCAGCAATCAATTCTTTACAAACTTTTTAGATACAAGTTATACTACAACATGTGTATCAGCCATGGGCCATTGTTTACAAGGTACAAAAATGGGAGAATTTACATATCTAGAAACAATCAAATGAAATCTTCATCCACAAATGTGTATTGCTTCCCATAATATACTTACAACATCCCTACGTATTTCTTCTAGTAGGACAACAGTTGTTAAATCTCCAATTCCCTGCATAGCATTATAGAAACTGACTT
Organism: Saccharum hybrid cultivar R570; assembly: GCA_038087645.1. Taxonomy (NCBI): domain Eukaryota; kingdom Viridiplantae; phylum Streptophyta; class Magnoliopsida; order Poales; family Poaceae; genus Saccharum; species Saccharum hybrid cultivar. The sequence goes on along the minus strand of JAQSUU010000606.1, from coordinate 1,934,505 downwards.
CATTTTGAATGGCTTCAACTATGAATAATCACAGGTCTGGCTGCTAAAACACTAAATTTAATCCAACAAAAAGGAGACTAAATTTCAATAGAGATGTCAGTTATACCATCAAGTTCATCTTTTTTCACTCCCTGCAACGCTCTCTTTCCTGGCGAGCACTCCAGTGCTCTCTCTCAGAAATAAGAATGAAACACATGACCATTTGCTTCACTCTATATAAGGTTAGGATCACCTAGTGAGTAAGAATAAACTGTAAATTGCCTTCAAAAAGGATAAACTGTAGATGGCAAGCCTGTATGTGTGAAATCTTATTTTGTGAACAATTAGTAAATCAAAAGGTGATATCTGGAAGCGTTAGCTATGACTATTTTAGCATTTAGTGATAAAAGAGAATGTTCAAACATTGAAGTACCTGTCTGTAGAACACAAGATGAAGCTGGTCAGGGACTTGGACCAAAGAACCAACATATCTGGCATCCTGAGAAGAGACATAATGAGAGCGCCTGCAGCATGCACATATGTAGTCAAATTTGACTATGAGGATGAAACACTAAATGATCTGCCCCAAGCACATATGTAGTCAAATTTGACTGAGGATAAAAAGCTAAAATATGCAACTCCTTTTAGGTGTGCAAGACATGATTCATATCACAACAGAGAACAAACAATATATGAAAGGAAAATAAAATTATGTCCATCGTCTTCAGAAAACAATATATATAAAGAAAATGTGATACCTAAGCTTAGATGGCGTCGTCTTCAGATGGAACAACACAGGAGTGTTTTAATATCCTGCAATAGTAACGATGGAAAAAGTGGTTGCTGGTTGCTGGTCTTGATCTCATACACTTTTGTTTGGGCAAATGAAGCTTATATCATACAGGGGTAGTGAACAGTTCAGTTTAGTGTGCAAACATAATTACAATAAGAGGAACTAATATTTTTATAGGAGTACAACAGATCAATAAAGAAAGTAACCCTGTATACCTGAACAATCTATATTTCAGTGCTTTAAACGGTGACGTTGAGTAAGCATACAAGTTGTGACTGAAATTACCAGTTCATTGGAAATGGGTTTAATCTGAATTTTCAGAAGAAGCACACTAGTTCTTACAACAGATTTTACTACCTAAATATAACGTGAACAGTCCTATTAATCATTCCTAGATTCGATGCAGTTCAGAAGTTAAGATAATGCTTGTTTTAGTTAGGAACAAGAACAACTTAGCCAAAAGAGAATTTAGCCAACAATCATGTACAGTTTCAATTAGATTGTAGTGGATTCATACCTTTTCAGGTAACATTTCTGTGACACATACCACAAAATCATGTATAGCTTAATTCCACTTAACAAAACTCTCATTAGTGGGATGAACAATAATGTAACTAAATTGTTCAGAGACAGTATCTAAAAACAACAATTGTACCTTGGTAACTCAAGCTCTTGTACGTAGCCACTTGGACATGTCAGTCTCGTAGCCACTTTGACCTACATAGTCAATAACAATTAGTCTTTGATATTATGTTTCAGGATCTGTCAGATAGACAATATAACCCGTGCTCACTGCTCAGTCGAGTGAGGTCTCTGAAGAGACAAACGATCTGATCATAAACCAACTAGTTGATGCAATGGCCAGTGAGAAGAGCCGGCATTGCAGGTCAGGCACTAGCACACCTAAGCAGGTCAGTCTTGTCTCGCATGGATGCATATGGACTGACGATGATGGATTCCTCAAACACTAACATGTTTACTATTACTGAACTATCCAGCAGGACGTCCTTTTTTCTTCAGAAGAGACGCGTAACTAATAACTTAATCGTCCATCTACCTCGTGAAGAAGCCGTGCCCTGCACTCGAATCTGAATCAAAGCTCGACGGGATGCATCCTGCACTGAAACCATCAAATCGAATTAAGAAGGGGAAGGGAAACTAAAGGGGAATGACAAGAAGATGATATGGACGAGATGGAGAGGGGATCTGGAGGAGGAATACCTGGATCTGCAACCGGCGTTCAAGAAGCACGCGCGGGAAAGCAAGCGGCGGCGGCGGCAGCGACGGTGTGCTAGCGGCAGCGGCGCCGCTTCTTTCTTCGGCACAACAGGAGACTCGCTCGGCATAGGCACGGAAAGCACGGGAGGCTGCTTGGGGCGGGCACCGGCGTGGAGGTGCCCGGCTGGGGACGGGCCTCGGCGTGCGTCCAGCCGTCCAGGTAGCCGGGCGGGCCTAGCGGGGAGGCGACCCGAGTGTGAGGCTGTGAGCAGCGGCGTGTGGGGATGCCGGATGTGGACAACCAAGGATAAGGTTTGGGGATTTTTTTATTTGTTGTTTCGGTTGTGGCCAGCGGCAAGAGTGTTATTTTGTTTCGGCAGTGGCGACGACTTCGGCCCGTGACCGACGGCGGCGACGACTTCACTGCAGAGAAAGGTGAAAAAAAGGCATGCGAGTGATTTGTGACGCGGCTCAACAAGATGAGTCACAGATATGTACACATATCAGTGACGCGTCTGGATAACACGCGTCACTTTTATTCTCAGTGACGCGTTTTGTCGAGAAGAGTCACTGATATTTCCTTGTATCAGTGACGCGTCTAGGAAAAACGCGTCACTTTCCTTATCTGTGACGCGTATTGTTCACCCGCGTCACCAATATGGCCATATATCTGTGACGCGCCTGGGTAATATTCATCCAAAGAATATTAGTGACGCGTTTTCTTGGCAAGAGTCACTGATAAGTTGTTATTAGTGACGCATCTTGTTCCTAGAGCACGGGCAACAACTAATCAGTGACGCATCTCGTTCACCCGCGTCACTAATATTCTTTTAGTGACGCGTTTTGTTTCTGAGTCACTGATCGAGGTGTCACTGATAAGCTTTTCTGGCATAGTGAAAGTTAAGGGCAAGGAATCTATATGCATTACTACTAGGGAAAATGAAAGACGCGAATTAAACTATGATTTACTAATGCATAGAAATTAACTATATGCAAACTACTATCTACTACTGCTACTACGATTATGTAAGTATGCAGGTGTTAGTTAGGGGTGGGTTATTTTGGTGCCGCAAAGTAAATTCCAGAAACCAAACATACGAGCATTCAAGCAAGCAAGCATACAATCAATCAAGCAATTCATTACTCTAACGTCCTACCCTAATGCATATGGTGGATTTTGATGCAATGTTTTCGGAAACATTTTATTGTACAAGTGGTTTTGCGAAAAAAAAATAAATTGTCAAGTTTTAATTTGTTGCAAGGTTTTAAAACGTTCAAATTTTTAGTGATTTTTAATGAGATGCAAAAACACGGGTGTTACAATGGATGCTTACAAATAAACTATCTGAGCTTATTGACAATGTGTTGTGTATGAATGCAGGTCAGACATTTGCATTGTGCTATGGCATTAGACATATCACATATCTAACATAACCATGTAAAATGGTGGCACCATATGGTGCCAGATCAGCCACTAACCAGGGTGTGTGGTATTTTTGGACCAGGATGGCACACCAAATAGATTAGGGAGCTCAAACCGTAGTTTGTTAATTCAAGGATATAGATGAGAACTCAACAATAGTTTAAGGACCAGTCATGTAATTTTACTTTAAAACAAATATTTATCCTAATATTTGCATGTTTAGTTGATCTATAACACATATCTTTATACTTACTTTTAATTTAGCAATGTTAGAATCATGCCATTTTGAAATATAACACATACTTTTATACTTTATGGTTAATAGATGATGTGGATCACTCGAACCATCACATAGCCTTCTAGTCCATCGACCTCAGCCTCGCTTGCTCTTCACCATTGCCTTGGTCCATCAACGCCAAGCTCTCTACTCACATTTCACCGCCTTGATGGTCCATCATGTCTTGAGCCTCTAGCTTGCCCTTCACCATTGCCTCGGTCCATCAGCGCCAAACCCTCTACTCTCACTTCACCATTGGTCCATCCTGTCCTGAGTCTCTAGCTTGCCCTTCACCATCGTTGTGCACACAGTCCTTCCTAGCCAAGCCTTATGTTGGTTTTCTCCTTGCTATGCTTGATTTGAGCTTTCCAATATGCAAACAATCAAATCCATGTCAATGCCCATCTTATCTTGTGAACTAAACTAACTTTCCTTCACACACTCAAATAGAAAGGTTAGTCCACAAATGTTTTCATTAGTTACCAAAACCCAAACAAGGGCCTAGTTCTTTCAATTGCCTGTACTACCACTTGTAATGAACCAAGAAGGATAAGGAACATGATTTATTGAGATATGGGAGTAGCCTGCTCATTAAGGCAAGGGAAGTTGATAAATTCTGTTGGGATGAGTGGCACAAGAATATCTAGGCCAAAGAGGCCAAGAGGATTGTGACTACCCCAAAATTAATATTCATATTTTGGATGTGAATATGTGAGACAACTAAATCTATGATTGTTCTCAAATTTCTTAATTTTGAAATTGTTTAGTTAATAATTTGAAATTTAGTAAAGGAAAAAATATTTTCTAAATTAAATCAATTAATCATACGGTGTAAAAGTGTCTAGGTAGCATTTATGGTGCTTGCATCTTGTGCTTTATGAGTGTCCAAATGCTTTTAACAGCATACGTAGACATCATATAATCTTACTCGAGAATTTTCTAGAACTTTTTATAATTTTTTTCTAGATAAAAATCCAATTTTTGGATGATTTAAAAATTATTTTCATGAGACTCAAACATTTCGTTTTGGTTCCTCATGTTTGAATTATTTCTTCATAATTTGTTTTTCCAAATTTTTGAAATATTTTTTGGGGGTCTAAAATGATTTTAGCTTCTTTCGGAATTATTCTCAAACTGACAATATTTATGAAAATTCTAAAAATATGTTAAAATGGTTTTTTAGCAACATGGACAAAGGAGCAAGAACATTAAAAATTTTTGGTGCTTTGGTTGCTCTCCATAAGAACCTATTCTTAAGGCGGCAAACTAGTGTTACAGTGCAATAACCGTAAGGGATATTATGGCTCGGACCTTGGCTAAGGAATTTGAACTACTATAGCTTGTTAGTGTGGCCATCGAAAGGCACGAGATAGGGAACTTTGGATGTGTGTTGTCCCATTGCTTGCTAAGTATGTGCTATGCCACAACTGTATGAGCCACTTGAGAGGACTATTTCCAAGCACTAGGTAGATCAAAACCTTAGGGCTATTAACTTGTTAAGGGAACTTCAGAAAAGTCTCATAGTGAAATCCTATCGACTCACCTTGTAAGTGAGTAAAGAGGTTGGCTACCATGACCAAGTTAGGGTAACAATTCATTGGTAAAGTTGTACAACCTCTTTTGAGTGCTGTTTATAACAATTATAATAATTGTTTTTGGTTACCATGGATGATTTGGGTTCAAAAGTTAATCCAATCAAGCAATTTATCGTCTCTTGGGTATGTAAGCATAATGTAGCAACTTAGCCATAATAAATAAAATATGGTCAACTAAAAGTACTTGAGGTAGTACAACCAAGTCTTGCCTTTTAAGCCTTGCATAAACTTGTGTTATACTTGTTAAGAATGGTGATCTCACACTTTTTAAAATCCAACAAAATCCAAGATGGGTATTGGCTCGATGAAGTTCCAAATAAGTGTGCTCCCCTAGTCAATATCGTCCCCATGGAGAATGGAGCCCTATAAAGATTGGGAATCATTTCCTCTATGTTGTATTATTGTAACACCCAAAATACATTTTGTATGATAGAAAGCGCAAAGTGGTAAATGTTTTAATGGGAGTTTTAATGAGTGGCAAAAAAATAAATTTTCTATTTGTTTTGTCGGATGGACGATCAAAGATCCTAGATGTGTAGAGCTCATCGAATACATTCTGTTTGACTACTCATAGGTGTTGTTTAGAGTTTGGATGAAGAAACTATGATCATTGGAAGATTTAATGGGACGCAATGTTGTGAATGGTAATAGTGTCCTGTAGCTCGTGGATACATTAAGTAGGTGGGTTAGTCCCATCTTTTCCTACCATGTCTTTTCTTTTCCCCAAACCGGCACCACCTGTCCAACCCAACAGTCATGAAGGGAAAGAAATAGAGAGAAGGAATTGAAGGAGGGGAGGGCCTAGGGTTTTGCTGTGGATCACCGCCGTACTCGGTCCTCATCTAAAACTGGTTCGTATCTTCTTCTCTTGTTTTGTTTCCCTCAATCCCTTGTTTTCCCTTGCTGTTCTTGATGGTGATATCATCCATGGAGTAGATCAAGTCGATGGGACGTGTAACACGGAGATTGCTACAAGGGAGAAGGGGCAACGAGAGATCAATTGTTGTTTATCTTTGTCATAGCTAGCGGGGGCCATTCCGAGAGCGTGTCCACCATAGATCACAGAGTCTAGGACTTTAGGGTGGAGGACCTAGCCGGGGCTAAAGACGAACATGGGCACTAGCCTATCGATGTTGGCGAACTCGGGGTTCCCATGGCAGATGCGGTTGTCGGAGGCCATTCCATGGGCGAGTCCATCAAAGGTGTGAGGAGCCATAGCTTCCTTCTCAGCAAGGAGAGTGCGCGACTATCCCCTACCTGGCACGCCAACTGTTGGTGTTTTGTCAACCAATGAGTGAATTTATACGTATGTCGTGTTGCTCTAGGAAGACAATGGTAGATCCAAGGACACAAGGAATTATACTGGTTCAGGCCAAAGCTCTACGTCCAGTCTTAGAGAGAGTTCGAGTGCGTGTTCCTCAGTTGAATGCTTTGAAGTTCTTATAATGGGGTGTGTAAGAAGAGGGAAAGAGGTAGGAGAGTGGTGAGGGACTGCCTGAATGAAGTCTTGAGAGTCCGGGGGCCAGGTCACATACAAAGAGAAAGGTTCTCCTGACCGAGTGGTCATGAGCCTGAGGGAGGGAAAACTAGTAAACTTGGCTTGCACAGAAGGTTGTCTTGTCTTGGCATCAGCGCACGTCCACGTATGGTTGTTGTTATGGTCTTGTGCCCACGTCGCGGCATGTCGTGGCATGATGCTACAGTGCCGATCATGATGGCACTGTTGGCACGGTGGTGATTCGCCAACTGTCCTATGTGACGTGAATTTGCTATGGCCTTCGTCATCGCTCATTGTGGCGATAGTGAGGGAATAGGTAGCCATCCCTGGGTTGTCGGTCGCCTTGCTGGTCGTGTGGTCGGCGGCCTCTATCTTGAGCTATGAGATCGAGGCCCTAGTTGGCTTGGTCGGTCTTGAAAGTCAAGGTCATGGTTGTGGGCCCCATCCCATAGTGGGTGAGGCAGTATGCCTGTCTCGTCAGGCCGTATCTAGACGGTGGGTCACCGTACCGGTTGTCACCGCCTGGCGGTGTTGTCTTGTCCACGCAGCATGGCACAGGGATGGTGTGTGTCTCGACTGAGGGGATTGTTGTCACCTTAGTTTAGGCAGAGTGACTAGGGCGTGCCTACCCTTGTTAGAGCTGGCCCACCCGATGGGGCTTGACCTCTCCCCGCTCCTTCCTAGGGGTCGAGAAAGAGGAGAGGTCATGCAGTGTTGTGCTGCGTGTCGCGGAAGGAGGAGGGAGAGATCGTGGTCGACCACCTCCCTTAGTGCATGGCCCTGGTCCATGCAGCTTAGATGGGCCACGACTGTTGGGCTTTTGCTAGCTTGGCCGCCGTGGGCCGCCCGAGCAGCTGATTAATCGGTGTCCTGAGATACTCAGAATATCATAACCCCGACACCTATCGACTCACCTTGGAAGTGAGTAAAGAGGTTGGCTACCAAGGCCAAGTTAGGGTCACGATACAATGGGACAAGTTGTACGATCTGTTTTAAGTGTTGTTTATAACAGTTATACTAATTGTGGTTGGTCACCATGGATGATTTGGGTTCAAATTTAATCCAACAAGCAATTTCTTGTCTCTTGGGTATGTAAGCGTAATGTAGCAACTTAGGCATAGAAAATAAAATATGGTCAACTAAAAGTACTTGATGTAGTACAACCAGGTCTTGCCTTTTAAGCCTTGCATAAACTTGTGTCATACTTGTTAAGCATGGTGATCTCACACTTTTTTAAATCCAACAAAATCCAAGATGGGTACTAGCTCGAAGAAGTTCCAAAGAAGTGTGCTCCCCTAGTCAATATCGTCCCTATGGAGAATGGAGACCTATAAAAGATTGAGAATCATTTCCGCTGTGTTTTAACATGGTATGGCTTATTATCACACTATTTAATAAGAACCATTTCTGATTTTTTTTCCAAAGAAGTTTCATAAGCACTAGATGTGTGCTCCTTTAGTCAAGCGTCCCTATGTTACTTGGTCCTTGTCCCATTTTCTTCTTAATATTATGAAGCGCACGTTTTTGAGAAAAAATTTCTGCTGTTTTCTATTATATGGTTTGGCTAATGTAAATATATCACGCTATTTAATAAGAAATATTTTATGATATTTTCATTTTTATTGCTATATGTGTTTTGTGGACATCCTCAACGCACACAAATAGTTAGTGTTTGATGTGCTTCTAAAACCTTGGCGCGACAAGGAGGCACAAGTTTGCCAAGGAGAAATCGATGATCATGGATGGAGGGAATGGCGAGAGGGCTAGGGACGTTTATCAAATTGAATGAAGGTAAAAAAATGAAAAAATAACCTCACACATTTTAATATTCAAAGAAGAAATGATTTTGCCAAATTTTCCATAGGAATATGAACGTGTAGGATCCAACCATTAATATACACAATGTTTTAGGCCTTCGCCCTTTCTCCTTTTTAATCTTACCCTTACCTTTTCCAGTGGTTCCATTTTTTGCGGCTCATGGGTCATGTTACAACTCATCAAAAGGCATATTTGCTAGAGCACATAATTGAGTTTTAATCAGGCTCTTATCATGACCACGACAATCTTATGAATGTTTCATAGTAGGCAATTCGTACTCCACATTTTGACATTCCACACTATCAGGCTAGCACATATCTAGGTAGCTGGTCTCTTCATCCATCCAGTTAATTTTTTTGTGCACCTTAAATGACCATATCCTCCCTTATTTCCACAAGAATCAGTTAAACAAATTAGCAACGCTAACATTTGGCTAAGTTTCTTATTCACATGTATACATTAAATGCTTTCTTTAACCAATTATATGTGAATGTAACACAAATAGTATGAAATGTGCAAAGGGATAATCCTTCTCGTTCTGTATTAGTTCATGTCTTAGCTTTCAGCAATTATCTTATGGATGGTTTATAATATGCAAATCTTTGTGTCACATTCCAGCTATTGTACATCTGACAGGACTCTTGGTGTATTCATTCCATTCTTTGCACCACAATTAACATGGTTTCTCTGTTTACTTCCAAAAGTGTCAACTGTAAAATGTTCGATGACCTTGAAAATCTATGCATTAAATTTTTTTCATCCAAGAAATATCTTCCAAGTAAATTAGCATGGTGCCCAGCTAAAATGACCAAAAATACACCATGCATCCACACCAATCCAAACATTTCTTCCTACTAAAACTCTATATAAACCCCATTGTACCATATTGCCTAACCATATAATCTTCAACTGCATCTGTTCTAGCTAGAACATATTGATAGCCAAGAAACAACTTGGCAAATAGCTTGGAGATGGTGAAGGGTAAGTCGACCAAGGGTAGGCAAAGGATTGAGATGAAGAGCATCGAAGGTGAGGAGGCACGTCAGGTATGCTTCTCCAAGCGCCGCCCAAGCTTATTCAAGAAGGCCAGTGAGCTTTCCACCCTATGTGGTGCAGAGGTTGCTGTTGTCACCTTCTCCACTGGGGGCAAGTGCTTATCCTTCGGCCATCCCTCTACTTCGTCTGTTGCTGACTGCTTCCTTGCGGTGCACACTTTGGGTGGCCATACCATGGGAAGTGGTGTCACACCCCAAAATTTTTAATTTTTGGTTGTGCTTAGAAAACACTAAATAAAATAAATAATTTCAATATTTGAATAAATTTATTAGATAAGTTAAGTTGCGGCTAATTTAAATATAGAAAATTGTGGTTTTAAACTTTTCCATATTAATTTGATAATGTGGTGTTTGTGTGATGCTTGTCTTTGGTGTTGGTGAGTGCTATTATTTTCAAAATACCATAGGACAACGATTACTTATCATCGGAAAACTTTTTAGTATTTTCTAGATTTAAAATTTCAATTTCCGTGAGCTTAATCTTTTTCCTTGATCTCTTCATCAATCTTTTCATGAGTCCAAACCTATTTAGTTGAGTTCCTTATCTCCCCAAGAGTCTCCAGGATTTTTCCCGTGATTTTTCTGAGCTTTCGTGGCTTAAAAGGTAATTCTAGATTTTCTGGAATTATTTTTATTTGCGGAATTAAAATAATCCTAAAATTAAGAAATTCCGAAAAGTTTCCAAACCCTACAACTATATATATGTCGGCGTAGCCCTCGACGCCCTGGTTTCATAAGTACAACCTTATCGCGAGCCGCCGCTCGTAGCTCCCTCCACCCCTCGCCGAAGTTCTTCATCTACAGCTTGCGTTCTGGCGAACTTCCACCGATGCTTCGGCGAGTTTTTCCGGCCACCTCGGACATCTCCGGTGAATTTCGCTTCCAATCCGAGGTTTGTCTCGTCGTCCTCTACACCGTCACGCCTTTCGTTTCGCGAATCCGTCATTTATTCATCGATTCCCTAAAACCTCTCTCTTTTCCGGCGAGAAACACCATGGAGAGCTTCTTGTTCATCATCTTCGGTCATGGCCGTGCTCTCCTCGCTTAGGGCCAGCGCCGCCGCCCCTGCGCCCCTAGCCGGTAGCTCGTCCCGGCCGAGCCCTCCCTTCCCCGCGAAGCACAGCAGCAGCAGCGGCCATGGAGGCCACGAGCTCGTTCAGCTCAGGGTAGAAGATGACGGTATTTACAGTTTTGTCATCCATCGTTTTCCTCCGCTGTTTATTCGTTTTAAGTTCGATTTGAGTCGTTCCAGTCGCGTTAGATTCGTGTAGTTGCGCTCTACGTGGTAGTACCAACGTTGGTCATATCTCATAATTATAAATTTATTGATTTAGAAATTTTTTGATTAATAATTATTTAATCGTTGTTAATTAGAAAATACCTAAGGGTTGCAATTTCATTCGCGTCGTGTTGTTTTTGTGTCGACGTAAACTATGTATTAGTAACTATGTTTATAATGTCACTTGATTATGAATTTATTAATTTAAATAGTAATTAGATTAATATATTTATTTAATAGCTTTCCAATTAAAAAGAAATTCCGGTTTAAATCCATTCTTGTTGTTTTGCAATAGTGTCGATCGAAGTTATGTGTTAGCAATAACGTTTAACATGTCTTACATCTTTAAAATTTATAAGTTAGATATTAATTTGATTTATGCTTGTGCAATTGAGTTTCTAATTAAACACAACATGGGCAGTCTGTCCTAAATTAATGTTAATCTAATTAATATTAAACTAAATGTCTTTTGAATTATAAGATGCTTAGTTCAACCTTGAAACATAAGTGCTTTCGTTCAGTTGCCACATATTTTCTATATAGATAGTTCAATATTAAATTGATTAATATGATTAATGTACAGTATATTTCAAATCAAAATTTGTTTAGTCTAAGTACGTTGCATATATGATAGACTTGTGTAGATAATTTTATATTATAGTACATATGTTTCAAATTAAAATTTTGCTCCAATTAAGTTGCATTAGATTTGAAATATGTGCAGTAGTACTAATGTTTTTCATGTCATATGCTTTTCCATATATAGCTGAGTATTATATTAATTAATATGTTTGTTATTAGTTTTATAATTAAAAATAATATATAATCTTGTCACGTCAGTCCTTTGTAACTAAGCATGAACTTAGCTAATGGTAACTTAAATATGTTTAAATTATAATTTACTTAGCCCAAGCACATATCTCATATAATTAGAATTGTTGTTCTCACATGTTCTTTTATCTCTACAAAGTCGGCAATACTTATAAATAAAATATGACCAGGGTTAAACCTAGCTTTGTAATTCAGTTGATTAATCTAATTTTAGAATATTTCTTTAGAATGTTTATCACCTTATTTCAATAACTAATATGCCTTAAGTTTATAGTCGATCTTCTGTGTTATGTTGTAATCGTCTCGATAGTCGCGTGTCCTCTTTAATGGCAGCTCGGTTATCCATCGTTCTTGTGTGTTTTGTGACTGTAGCAACGTATCGTGTCCTTTAGTACGTTCTCTTTTAAAGCGTTTCTTTTGTTTGATGCATGTTCTTAAATGTGTGTATTGTTTGTCTATTTGTGTTGCTTGGTTGTTTCAAGTAGAGGAAGCGTGGTTCGTCAGCGCTCAAGACTAGGAGCTGAGGACCGACAGTCAAAGCAAAAGTGGAGACTGAAAGATAGCAGCTGAAGATTCTGAGCAGCTTAACCTTAGGAAAAAGGCAAGTATAACATGTGACCATCCTTGTTGACCTATTCACTGAAATTATCATACATATGCATATGTCCTCCTTGACAACCATAGAGATTATAACTTAGTTATTGATATCTTGTTTCCTTGTCACCTATGGGTTATGTATTTGGGTAGCTATTGCTAGTGCTTAATTATGAACAATGATCTTGTAATTTGACTAATGGATTAAGCAACCAACCATTAAGATGATTTTATTACTGTTGAAAAGAGAGCTAGAGCAAGGGGTTATATTGTTGCTCTGGTTTCTCTCTGTAAGGACTTACCTGTAAGCGATAACTGAGACATACAGTACAGCTGTGAGGACTATATGGCTCTGGCTCTAGTTGTTCAAGAGACCTTTTCTAGCTTGTTAGTGGTTACTTTAAATGGCGTAAGAATGGCTTGACACGTTGGGTGTAGGATAGCCTCTAGTCTATGAGTATAGCCAAGAAGAAATTGTGCCATTTGAAAAGGGGTTCCTACATCTGATTGCCGAATGAATCTAATGGCCCTAACTTGTTAGATAAACTTTTGAATGACTTTATATGGTTTTCAGTGTTTTGGGAGTAATTAACCCATGCATTTGGAAATCATGACTCACAGTGAAAGTGTACACCTCTGCGCAGAGTTTAATGAACTGGTATACTAGTCGTGCTCATGGACACGAGCGGCCTTGGGATTCTTACAGAATAGTTGATCACCATTATTGTATCATGCTTAATTATTGTTGTTATTATTATGCTCATATTAATGCTATTCATTATCCTTACTACAATTGATCATTGGTTCATTAATGGGAATTGGTTCATCTTGATGCTACTCAATTGCTAATTATATGATGATTAAAAGCTAAACGCAGTCAAACAGTGTCTAGCCTTTTGTGCCTCATGAACCCTGTATTATACTTGTTGAGTTCGACATGGACTCACTCTTGCTATTCCCCCACACCTCAGTGTGTAGTGAGGTGCTGCTCAGAAGAAGGATAAAGAGATAGTGGAGTTTCGATAAGTCTTTCAGAAGTGTTTGGCATACGGAGCCACCAGTCAGCTATCCCTGAAAAGAATAGAGCCTAAAGTTTAGTCACCGTTCTGTGATACTCTGATGTAAGTGTTAATATAGCTATGTATACGTTATATAATAACATTGTTTCTGATACTTTTTCATTCTGACATATGTGTGGACTTCCTGGGCACACATATGATTAGCCTGGTTTTGTTCTTTAGAAAACCGGGTGTGACAAGTGGGAGCCATGGTAGTCAAGGATCGACAGGTAGAAGCCATGAGATGAATCAGCAGGTTATGGAGTTGCAACAATTAATGGAGACCGAGAAGAAGAGGGCAGTAGAGGCTTTGGAGAGGGAGAGTGGGGGACCTGTAATGAAATTGCTGAATGCCAATGTTGGTGCATTAGGGATACATGAGTTGGAGGAGTTGAGAAAGGAGCTTTGTATGTACAAGACATGGTCAAGCAGAGGTCCCCAAGGTGTTGCAAGATGCCATGCAAACAAGAAGGCTGCCACCACAATCTCATATGCATATGGTGGTAATGCCCTCGCATGTTTTGTTTGGTGGCATGAGGGTTGGAACCATGTATACCACATTTCCCAGTTTGAGCAATGGACCGCGTGAAGGGCTTCTCGTCAACTCTCTGCTTCATGGTTCCCTTGGAGGCCTTGGCAATTAATTGAATGGTTAATTTGGAGGCTGATCTCCATGTGTCGTGGAAGAAAGATTATCGATCATTTGCCCCTCTTATATTTCATAAAATAAAGAATTTATGATTTGTAAGGCAACATATAGATAATCTTGCTATCTAGTGAGGTATTTCTTGTTTTTGATGTTTCTTTGAAAAATTGTTGTGTTTACATCCGGATACTATGATGTAAGATGGTTTCACATACATATGTAGTTTCTTTTTGAGAAATCATATAAGGATTCTCTTTTGAATTAATCATGTCCAAATAATTGTTGTACGAACTAGCCACATGTGAGAGGGCCACCACTGATCATGTCAAAGAAAAGGAAAGACATGTGAAAGGATTAGGGAACTCATGAAGTCAACCTAGTACCGTTATAAGTTTGCACTTGCTGCTCATATTACCAACGATTTAATGGGCGCAAGTGTAGGGTCGAGATGGCGGACTAGAGGGGGGTAAATAGTCCTTTCTAAAACTTAATCGCGCTGGCTAACCGAAACAAATGTAGAATTAAACTTATCAGTCTAGCCAAGACTACACCCCTCTATCTATAACTCTAGCATCTTACAAAAGATCCTAATCAAGCAACTAAGGTGCCAAGCTTAGCAAGAGCTCACCTAAACAATTCTAGAGCAAGGTCACACAAACTTATGCACTAGTACTTTGCATAGCGGGGAGCTCCTACACGACTAGTAAGCAAAAGCACAAAGCTCCTAGGCTCACTAGCAATGCTCAATAACAAGGCAACCAATGCCAAATTAGAGAGCACAAATTACTTAGCTACACAAACTAAGCAATGTGACTAACAAGGTTATACAAACCAAATTAGCCATGCAAAGGGGATACTTCTAGCTACACAAGCAAGAAGGTAACTAGCTAGCTACACAAGACTACACAAGCAAGATATATATATGAATGTAAATACAATGCTTGTGTAAAGCGAATGCAAACCACCGAGAAGAGTAGACAATGTTGACACGATGATTTTCTCCCAAGGTTCATTTGGTTGCCACCAAGCTACATCCCCGTTGTGTCGACCAACACCTCGTGGTTCGGTGGCTAATCGGTATCCACAACCGAGCCTCCCAAAGGCGCCGCAAGAACCCACCTCAAAGTGTGGTAGCTCAATGACACGCTCTACTAGAGTTGCTCTTCGCGATCCTCGCGGGGTGAGCACAATCCCCCTCACAAAGCTTCTCCAGAGCCTTACACAATCTTCTTGCGAGCTTCGACGTCGCCACAAGCCACCAAGCCATCTAGGAGGTGGCAACCTCCAAGAGTAATAAGCACCACCGGCTTACAACTCGAACACCTAGTGTCACTCGATGTAATCTCACGATGCAACACACTAGAATCACACTCACTCGCAATCGATTCACACTCTTGCAAGCACAAGTAAGTTAGAGGCTCTCCTAACACTCCCAAAGCATGGACACTAAGTTCCAAGGGTGCCAAGTGCCAGCCAAGGCCGGCCACCACTTCTATTTATAGCCCCACGAACGAATATAGTCGTTACCTCCTCACTGGGCGTATTTTTAGGATGACCGGACACGCTGGTCGAACTGACCGGTCATGCTGCACCGCGTCCGGTTACCCTGGTCGTCCACGTGTCATCCGCATTCAACACCGAATAGCCGATCTCAATGGTTGACTCAGCGCTCCAACAGTCAAACATGATGACCGGACGCGCTGCTTCTCAGACCGGATGCGTAGGTGCACACACCCCCATGCGCGCGACGACATGATTGGACGCGCTCTACGCAATGACCGGACGTGATAGTGCCAACGTCCGGTCGTGGTCCAAAGAGGTTCTAGAGAGCTCCTATCATGACTAGACATGTCCGATCGCATGTGACCAGACACGTCACCTTGTTCGATCAGCTCTGAGACTCGTGCTATTCTCTGGGTGCGTGACCGGACGCTCTGGTTCCACGAGGGACCGGACGCGCCGGTTGCAAACCCTAGCGCCCCGTGCCACGCATAGCTACTGCCACTGACCGGACAAGCCGGTCGTGCTGAGACCGCGTCCGGTCTAGCGTCCGGTCACACTAGTGACCCCTTTTTGCCTCCGTTTCTTTACCTCCGACGCAATGGAAAATAGGTGTTTCACTTCACTAAAGCGCTGAATCCCGCCGAGCAAGCTCGGCAGGATGGAGAGAGGAACCCAAACCCCTCTCTATCCATCAAACTTCACCTTCTTCATAAATATGCTACCACCACCAAGTGTACACCACCATGTGCAAGTGTGTTAGCATTTTCACAATCATTTTCTTCAAAGGAGTTAGCCACTCAACTTGCCACGCCACTCGATTCTAGCAACGATGAAAAGTTAGATCACTTGAGTGGCACTAGATGGCTAATATGCAAACAAGTTTGCCCCTCTTAATAGTACAGCCATCTATCCTAAACCCAGTCATACACTTCTCTACACAAGCTTTGACCGGTGAAATGAAATGCCCTAGGTTATACCTTTGCCTTGCACATTCCATTCCATCTCCTCTGATGTTGATGCAACACATGCACCAACCAATCACCAAATGATATGATCCACTTCATATCATCACATGACCGTATTGGTTCATCGATCTTGACCTCACTTGCTCTTCACCACTGCCCTCGGTCCATCGGCGCCAAGTCTTGCTCAAGCTTCACCGTCACACGTGGTCCCTCGCTTCAAAGCCTCCAACTTGCCCTTCACGCTTGCAACCGGTCTATCGAGCCAAATCATGTCTTGATCTTCTTCACCTTGATCACATGACTCCATGTCATGTCTCATATGCAATGAGCTCCTCCATCATCACATGTGCAAGCTTTGCAACATCTCCAAGCCATTTCCACCACCATGGCATATGTTGCTCACACATATTTACCTGTGGACTAATCACCTGCTTATCTCACATAAACACAATTAGTCTACCTAAGGTTGTCACTCAATTACCAAAACCAAACAAGGACCTTTCAGCAAGCACACGGCTATGCTCCTTAAGAATTCGGTGTGTACTTCCTCTGTTTCAGAAACGTTCTTGTTCTTGTTTTTGTTTTAGTTAATTTATCAAAGACAAACATTTTTATTTTTTATCATCATTTTCTAGAAATTTGTATAGTTTAAAATTATAAATTTTATGGTTTTAGATTCATTAGGAGGAATATTTTGGCAATATATAATTGGTAATGACTTTAATATGCACGGCCGTATTAAAATCCAGTCGTGCGCACACTCACTCACACACTCCCTCCCGATGCTCGTGCTCATGCATGTCCCTCCCTCACACGCCTGCCCTCTCTCTCACGCACTCTCTATCTCTCTCTCTGGCACTTGGCGAGCTCCTCCCCGCGCCCCACCGTGCCATGGGTGGTGGCCATGGCAGATCTAGCAATGTTGGCTTCCTCCTCCTCCTCCTAGATCTGCTTCTTCGGGTTCCAACGAGCTCTCCTCCCACCTTCCCCAACTCTGCTAGGTTTAGAAAGGGAAGGTTTGGGGAGAGGAAAGCCAGCCAGGTGATGGGGATAGCTAGAGGAAGGTTATGGGCTTGGCAGCAGTGGAGGCAGCCAGGCTAGGTTAGGGCGAGAGCGTCGTGGCAGCGAAGCTAGGGGAGAAGGAGGTCATGGCGGCGGTGGGAGAGGGGGAGAAGGATGTTGTCATGGGCATGCTAGGGCTTGGCCGAAGCTCCATGGCCATGGAGCTCCGGTCAATCCCTAGCGCACGTGCCACGGCGGGGCGGTGGCGAGGATGAGGTACTAGCATGGCTACCGGTGAGGAGGAAGAATGGGAAGAGGGTGAGGTTGAAGATGGTTGTGCGTGTGGCCTAACGCATGCACGACCATTTTTTAGCTGCATCCTATATAATCCACATGTTATTAAAATACGAATTTAGAAGAATCATCACTCAAAGATAGAAATGTATGTCTTAAGATTATTGTTATTCTTGACGTTGGACCCTAAATGGTTGTGTCGAGGTTATGATACCTCAGGTATCTCAAGGCACCAATTAGTCAGCCGCTCGGACGGCCCACAGTACATGAGCTAATATAAGCCTGAACGACCAAGGCCCAGCTAAGCTATGTGGACCTAGGCCAAGCACTAAGGTAGGGGTTGGCCACGATCTCTTCCCTTTGCCTTCACCAGGCACCGCATAGTTCCACACGACCTCTCCTCCACCCTGACCCATAGGAAGGATGGGGGAGATTAGGCTCCACTAGGAGCATCCACTCTGACAAGAGCAGGCATGACGCACTGCCCCACAAGGACTGAGGAGATAGCAGTCCCCTCAGCCTGGTCAGACACCACCCCTGCACTATGCAGTGAAGACAAGACAACACCACCAAGCAGTGGCGGCTAGTATGGTGACCCACCGTCCAAATATGGCCCGATGAGACGGGTGTACAACCCTACCCACTACAGGATGGGGTTCACGATAGCGGCCTTGACTTTGAGGCCATCCAAGCCAACGAAGGCCACGGCCCCTAGAGCTCGGGATCGTGGCCACTAGCTCCGCAAGCAACAAGACGACCAATGACCTGGAGGCGGCTACCAACTCCTGTACAATGCCCCTGGGAGCTCAGGAGGCGATGACGAAGGCTATGACGAGACCACGTCGCCCGGGATGGCTGGCAGATCACCACCATGCCTACAGTGCCGCCACAACCGGCACAGTACGCCACGCCACCCCATTGCGTGATGTGGGCACACGACCATGACGACAAACACTCCCGGATGTGCGCTACACCAAGTCAAGATGGTGTTTCTTGCAAGCCAAGTTAGCTAGGTCCCCTCCCTCAGGCTCACGACCCATCGGTCGGGAGAACCTCCTTCTTTGTATGTGACCTAGCCCCGGACTCCATATAAGAGCAGCCAGGGCACCCTTCCAAGGCATCGGACTCTCAAAAGTCTCATTCGGGCAGTCCATCTTCTAGCTCTAGCTCCATTCTCCTACCTCTTCCACCATTCTTACACCTCCCATTGTGAGAACTTCAAAGTATTCAAGTGAGGAATACGCACTCAATCATATCTGAGACTAGACGTAGGGCTCCGGCCTAAACCAGTATAAATCCTTGTGTCTTTTGGATGCTACCATTATCTTCCAGGAGCAGCACAACAATCGTACAAATTTACTGGTCGGTCTACAAAACACCGATAGGTTGGCAACTATTCATGTAACTATGCTCCACACCTGAAGAGCTAGAACACTCAGAAGGTAAACAGGTCGCTTTGGCACGATCTTGCTGAAAACTGACCTAGTTGGTTTTAGGAAGAATTTGCCTAGCTAGTTTTCATGGGTCGCCCATGAACCAAAACTATCATGCTTACGTGATGAAGAGCGGCTAGGTTTATGAGCAAACTAGTAAAGGATACCTATCATGGGATCGTAACCATGACAGTCATCGAGTTGTTCGATGTGGGTTGATGTGTGTACTCAAAACACAAGGGGTTTATGCTTTTGAGCCCTACGTCTAGCAGTGGTGTTCTTCGTATTAGGAATGATCAATCGAGAGTTTTTAACAATGGAAGAATCGAGAGACAGGTGTAGGGAAAAGTGCTATGCTAATCTAGAGTTTGATGGGTTTGGCTACTCTCACTGAGTTTCGATCCATTTTTATCTGTCGGTTGTCTATCAGTTGTCCCTTCTACATGATCTCATGCCTTCCTTATGTACCAGGGAGGCAATGGGGGTACAAAGCGAATGGTTTCTCCTAGGGTTTCTGCACCTATGGTTCGGTCTTCTTCCTCTTGGCGCTGTCAGTCCTCCTTTATCTAGTAGCTGGGTGCCGACAAATTGCAACCACCTTCTAATGCCACTGTTGTAGCCTGGTGTTGACCGCCAGGCCCTATCTGCTGCAACGGTGCCTTCTATAGGTGAGGCTTCTCCTGGCTTCCTTGGCACGCTAGGCTTCTCCCCCTGCTCGGAGGGGCTGCCTGGGTGGCCCAGAGCCCCATAGTTTGCGGGGCTGGAGGAGTTCCTGTCTTGACGCGTCAAGCCCTTGGCGTGACTATGCTAAGGGAGTGGACCTCACGGCTGTGGAACGGGACGGTAGTGTAGTGCTTTTGCGTCCGTAAGGTTCTAGGTGCCTGATAGATTCAAGAGCTATCTTCTAGCATTGCATGGGATGAACGCTCACCCTGATCCAAGATTGGGTCAACTATGGGGGCTTTTGCTCGGCCGGTGCTCCCTTGGGTCAGCCGAGCCCCCAAACGAAGGTGGCCCGAGCGAGGGAATTGGACCCTCCTGTCTTGGTTCCTTCCCTTAGTCGCCAGGGCTTCTTCTAGATCGGGTCTTCGGAGGCCCCTTAGGCCATTCGCTTATGGCCCGGGGTGTATGCGCGAGCGTACAGGACGGGTGTAGCCCCTAGGCCCCCGGCTGATTGGGAGAATTAGATGAAGATTAAGTCGGGGGTTAACCAGACTGCTGTGCCCTGAATACGAGTGTTTGATATATGTAGCCCTATATTAGGCTCACGTCAATACCTGTCATGCTTACGCGATCACAAATGAGTAGTTTTTGGACAAACTAGTAAAGGACCATTAAAACACTTGCCCAATAGAGACCTGTCAGGGCGTGGATGTCACTAGGTTTCCCTTGGTTAGCTGGCAACCCTAAGGCACCACTTTTTATCATCGAATTAAAGGATAAACAACAAATAGAGGTTGGAAAAATAGGGCAAAGGAGAAGACATGACAAAAGATAAAGCTGTATACTGATTTGTGCAACTGTCCTCTTCTTAATCGGGCGTCGTCCTTTATATACTAGTATATTGCCCGTGCTAACGCTACAACAACATTTCGTACATACACATGCTCCACCCGGTTAGGGACAGACGCCACGGGTGCCACAATCCTCGCCGGAGCTGCGCCGCCGAAGCGCCTCGACTCTGCCACGCTAACCGGTCACTGGCTTGCCGCGGCCTCACCCAGCCAGCTGCTTCCTGGCCACAACCGCGTCTTCCTCGCCCTCGTCTTCCAGCCACGCCACCGTCAGCCACATGTATCACAGTAGTCATTTGAAGTGTAGGGCAAAAGCGTTACGTAGCACACACATAGCTCCTGGAAACAATAGGTATTTTTGTGATGACATCAAACTATGAAAGGGCCTCAATAAATCATTAAGCATCATGTGTTAATTTTGGTTCTTTGTGTCCATTTTATGTTTTTTCTGGTATGCAAAAAGTACTTCTGTATGAAGCAAATTATTATGTCACTGAAAAACAAACTGTATGTCAATAAAATCATGAGACGATGGCCTATAAATATTTTACCTTTCCTTTGCTTCCACAAATCAGTGGCCATATGCAAGGCTGCACCAGAAGAAATGTAAAAGAACATTAAAGGGGTCAGCTTAGTCAGCATAATAAATTAGAATGTAAAAATAAAAAGTAGTTTAACTTTTTTGCATGATGAAAGAGGTCACAAAATATATCGCTTTTCTCCTTTCGTTGCTTCAAAAAATCCATTTTTTTTCCTTTCAAAGTAAACTAATTTTCTTTTTCATGTACCATAAGATCAATCGTCCCACAGTGGATCAAATGATATGAGTTGGTTCATTTGGCTGAATGTCCCAGCAATGGCAATCTTCCCAAAAACCAAAACCAAACAACTTTCCCAGTGATAGTAGTAGTCAATGCTCTACAATGAGTAGCATCATTCACAGCTTCCTACCTGCAGTAAGTAGGCCCATATAATAAGACTCTCGTTATGAATGTTACTTGTGAAATTCATTCGAGTACAGGAAATGTAGGTTCGTACAGGAAACGTATTTTTTTAGGGGTACGGAAACGTATTTTTAGTTTGGCTGTAGTACGTGCACTCAGCATTGTATTTTATCTGGCAATACTTGCAGCCAAGACTTGTTTGCAGCAATATGTTTAAATCTGAATGGAGTATGTGGTCATACTCACACCTGGGCTCTCCTTAGATTTCAGAGCATACATACAGGTTGTTGATAAGAAAATAAATACATAAAAGAATGCCCCAAAACATTCACCACTGATCAATAAATAAACACCTATTCTGCACTAAAATAAGCATTTTATCAAACACCTGAACTACAAGCAATGGTAGGCTAGCTGTGCAGAGTAACTGAGAAGGACTTCTCCCCTGCATATCGACGATAAAAACAATCTCAATCTCTTTACCCGTCTTCCCCATCCCAAATCATCATAATTTCACATCCCAATCTCAGTTTTCCTCATCTGGCATCCTTAATCAACACAAATTGAATCCGTGGAACAGCACAGCCGCACAGGTGGGCAAAGTTTGGGCTCTGGACGCAGGACGGTCAGAAGACGAGCACAGGACAGAGGAGCTCACTAGGGGCAGGACAACAGAGTTCCTCGGAGAACAAGCAGCAGCGTCCTGTGGAGGAGGGCTCCCGGAGAACCAGCACTAGCGTCCTCGGAGAGGTATATGCATGATTGAACACAAAACTCCAATGAGAAACGCAAGCAGTAGTATATTATGTATGGATTAATGGCCATACAGAGGCACGGAGTCATACCTCTTTCGTGATCATCGATGACTTGCCGGACAGCGAGGGTCCCGGTGGCGGTGGCAGTGGCGTGGGCTGTGGGCGTCGGGCAGGGGCCGGCACGGCGCCTCTTATGGTGAGAAGAGGCGGCGCGACCGGCCTCGGTTGCGGCAGGGGCGGGATGGATGGGCACGAGCATGAGGAGAGGGGCGGCGCAGCTTCGGTGAGCGCTGGGCGAGGGAGATGGTGGAGTAAGGGCGCACGCCTCGACGCGGCCGCCTTTCGCCAGGAGGAACGTGAGGATGCTCGGTCGGCGGGGGAGACGAAGCGCCTTCTTCCCTTCCTGGCCGACCTTCTCCACAATTTACCGCTCCTGCGCCGGCGAAGATGGCAGCGCCCGCGGTGGCCGGCGGATGACCCTCGGCGCCGACCGAAGGAAAGCACCTGCGGGCGGATCGGGCAGGGTGGCAGCCAGGAACCTTAGCCGCGTCGGGGGATGTCGCGACCTCGTCGGGGGAATGCGTGTCTCTGGTGTCGCGAAGAGGATAGATAGAGAGGGGAAAAACGAATCGTTAACTTCGTAACGAGCGGCAGGCGGGTAATTTTCGCGAATCGGCAGACACAGGCCCCGTTTAGTTGCCAAATTGTTTTGGAGAAAAATTCCTGTAGCACTTTTCGTTATTATTTGATAAAAATTGTCTAACCATGAACTAATTAGACTTAAAAGATTCGTCTCGATATTTACAGACAAACTGTACAATTAGTTATTTTTTACCTACATTTAATACTCCATGCATATGTCTAAAGATTCGATGTGACAGTTACTATGCAAATTTTTTTGGCACTTTTTGGCCATCTAAACCAGGCCGCACTGAATAGGAGCTGTCGGATTTGGTCAAGCAAGGGAGAGAATATCTGAGAGATGATCTGGTGCATCTATTTTGATGGTGTTATATTTTCTGGGTACATTTGTGAGTGTGGATGTAGCGTAGATCATGACTGTAGAACAGACATTTGCTGTGAGGCTGTAGATTAATTCTAACTGGTGTATTATAGGGGTAGAGAAGAGACACAGGATGAGGTGGACTTATACCGTCTAAATTGTGCAACCTACGTTTGCATTACAGTTGTCTGAAACGAGAGAAACGTAATAGTAAAGTCCATTTTGCATGTTGA
Source organism: Saccharum hybrid cultivar R570 (assembly GCA_038087645.1). NCBI lineage: Eukaryota > Viridiplantae > Streptophyta > Magnoliopsida > Poales > Poaceae > Saccharum > Saccharum hybrid cultivar. The sequence goes on along the minus strand of JAQSUU010000606.1, from coordinate 1,910,795 downwards.
CAAAGCTACCAAAACCGGCCCAACCAGTTTTGGGAAACCCCAGATCAGCACATATCAGTTTTTGTCTACCTTCTTTGGGCAATTTTTGTTGTTTGTAGCAACCCTCTATTTATTGTATAGATGGTTTGGTTCAAAAGTTTACACTGTAGTGATAAATACGCAAACAAAAAAAATAAATATCATAGTTCCCTGCTAACTTTATTTTTTCAAGTGCAATTTGAGTTAGGCACAAAGTTGCACAATTGTACACGGGCAATAAAAAACACATAGTCACACTCATAGCTCTCACATGGGGAAATGTCGTTACACATTACAATAGGTGGTTCATTTCTCTTGTAATACATATTTATGCCTTTTTGTGACCATGACCAACCATTTAAACGCGTTTACCTATTTTTAAACTGTACTATTTATGGAACTATGCCATACACTATATGCAGACCTCCATGTACCATTTAAACCCTTTTTGACTTTGTTGACCGTCTAAACATGTTTATTAATTTAACGTTTTGTTTACTTGGCTGATAAGCCATGGCTGAAAGTACTGTTGGCTGATTTGTTGTGAGAGAAAAACACTGTACCATCACTAATAAGTTCAAGCGAACAGGGCGTTAGTAACTAGGCCATACACTATATGCAGACCTCCATGTACCGTTTACACGGGTGAAACAATGCTCAGGACAAAACTAGTATGATAACTAATTTGAAACAAACGAAGTAATTCTCTCAAGCTAGAGCATGCATAAAGAATACCCATGTGTGATCTGAGCTAGGTGTGTATAAAATTGACAAGGACAGAACAAGGCATCAATATCCCCCATTTATTCACTGGTGCGCAAGAAGCTTACAATCTGGATTTAAGAAAACATCATTATTTTTGTTCATTTCCAACGTTCGTGGACACACAAACATGTCTTCACTTCAAGTATTTATGGAACCAGTCAAGCATGTAAGCAAGAGCTTGTTCAGCACTTTTGACTGCAGATGGGTCAGAGGTATTATATCTGCAAGCAAATCCATGGGCAACTCTTGGGAAGATCTTGACAAAGTATTCAATCTGCAAGAGGGAAAGTTGAGATATGTGAGGTACTGAATCTGCCACTTCACACATATGCAGGTGCACCAGCATTGAGTGCCACTGAACCCAGCAAGAAGCCAAGAACTCACCTTGTCCTTTCTTTCAGTCAAGGCCTGCTCAAACTGACGGACTTGTTCAGGTGGTGTGATTGTGTCATTCTGAGCACCAAGAATCTCAATTGGCCATTTGACCTCTGTGGTTTTGGTGGACATGGTTAGCACACGAACACATAGTAATCAAACACAAAACACAATGTACCGCCCAAATGTGATAAACCGTGAGGTTTCAACTGCGGTAGAAGGAAACACACCTTTCATATCATCGACAGTTACATATGCTGGATGAGAAAGAACGACGACTTTTATATCATCAGTTTTCGCCATCTCTGCTGCGAACTTTCCTGCCAGTTAATCAGAAAAAAGGTAGACATAAGCTTGTTTTATGTACTGTCCTAGGATGAATTTTGAAAACGAAATTTCATTCAGGCTATGGTTGTGAATTGTAGTGATTGATGTGGATTTCACTCACCACCCCAGCAATAACCTCCAACCCCAACGGATTTTCCTTCCCGTCTTAAATAATCGAAGAGTGGCTTGGCATCTTGAGCAGCTGTGACCTTTAAGATTGATTGAAGATGCAATAAATTTGTTTGCAACTCATCATGCAAAGTAAATTTCGATAACAGGTGAATAGCATGCAGCTTACCGGGGAGTGAGATTTGATCCATTCTGAAAGGTTTTTACTGTCGTTGTAAGGATCACCGTGAAAGAAATCAGGCACCACAACGTAGTATCCTGTCGCGCCAACTTTATCGGCTATTTTTCTGCATTATTAGACATGCACCGGTAAGTATTATATATTTGGACCAGCAAAAAGGAGGTGAAGTTTCCCTCATAGTTTTAAATCTCCCGCTATAGCTGCCGCTATAGCCCGCTATAGCCTTTTGAGGCAGGGTGCCGCTATTTGTGTTCATGTACAATTTAGCCGCTATATCCCGCTATAGCCCCATATAGCTCCGCTATTAGCTGTTTTAGAGATATACCGCTAAACACCTTAGCCCGCTATTTAAAACATTGGTTTCCCTGCCATTTATTTCTGAAAACAGAACTGAGCATCTTTTAAACAACTGAATCGAAGCAGATTAGTGTTGTAAACTTGTAATGGCTATTGACTTCTGCTTTGGTACCAATTACATATTTACATTGCTTAATATGCAATTTGTTCCGGGTTCAAAATCAGAAGGAATTTAAACTCGGGAACTGCATGAAAACCAATTTATATATGTACCTCAGTAAAGGTGCCTCGAACCCTGAAGAATATATATCGAAAGAACAGACAATAGATCTAGTCAGACGGATGGCAAAATAGACTTCAATCTAACTACTAAACTTGAATTCGCACTAGCTAGACTAGCGCGTGCAGGTGCCTAAACCAACCGTAGACGTCGGAGGCGAGGACGACGGCGCGTCTGGAGCTGGGCGGGCCAGTGACATAGGCCCTGAATCCCCCCGGGAGATTGTCTACGACCTTGCCAGCTTCTACGCCGCGCTGTGAGAGGTCAGGCGGGTTGTCGAGGCACTGCGAGTGCTCATGAACGGTCGCCGCCACAGCGACGTGCACTGTGAAGAGGAAGAGGAAGAGCAGCGCAGCGGAGCCCATCATGGCGCTCGCCATGGAGGCTCTGCACAATGCTAGCTAGCTTTTGTGTGCCAACTGCTGCTGCGTTGCGTTGGTTTTTATAGCAGCTGAGCAGCCACAGCATGCTAGACCAGGTCGCTTCCACGTCGCCGCCTGGCCTGGCCGCCGCCCACCAGACGTTTCTGCTACACGAAAGCGAGCTGAACGAAAAGATTGAAAGCGCTGCGAGAATTTCGAATTTGAGTGTGAAACACTCAACATGCCATCTTTGCTGTACATTTCTAGTACGATCACGAACCTTCAATCCTTCCTCTAGTCCTGCTCGTAACGTGAGATCCACGTTCCAACGGGATTTGAGCAATTCGACACAAAAGCACTTCGAAGGTTTATTTTTTGTACGACAGTGGTACATGAGAAATTGAAAAGTTCTGCCGTGTTTTATTAGGATACAAATATGGATTTGACTTTGAGGTCTGATTATCACAATCCTAAATTACCTTGAGTGCTAAAGATTTTCATGAGGGCCAAAACAAAACCGCCAAGAAAAATGTAGTTTCCTTGGTTGCGGGGAAGTGGATATTCTTAAGTACTAAAACAAACTGCCAAGGTAATTCTATGTTTCCATGAGTGTTATTACAAACCGCCAAGGTTATGCTTATTTCCTTTGGTGCTATCTGAAAGCGCCAAGGTAATTTGTATTTCCTTAAGTGTTATTCGAAAACACCAAGGTAATTCATATTTTGTTGAGTATAATTTGAAAACCCCAAGGATATTCTCGGACCTTTAAAATTTGAATTTGCTGAATTTTCCAAGTGACCACGGATGGAGATACGACCTAAACCAAAGTTATAGTATTTGACTAGATCTAAAACTTTTTAGTTCAAATTTTTTTACATTTGAAATCTTTTAGGATCTCAAATATTCATTACAAGATTCATCAAAGTGAATACAAAAGGAAAAAAATAATTCACTTAGCCACAAATTGCTTTGAGGTGTAGTGGTAAGGGCTTTTCATTTGAAGCAATAGACATAGGTTTCAATCCTATATATGAGGCGCAGCATTCATTGATTTTTGTTTTTTTTGCTATTGCTCTGTATTTCCTTGCAGGTTGCTGGTGCTCAAGGAAACTAATTTCCTTGACAATTGGGAATATTTCCTTGAAGGTTGCAGGCTCTGAGAAGATAACTAATTTATCTGACGATTGCAATATTTTCTTGTCCCTTTAACAAATTAAGTATAATCCTAGTTTCCTTGGTGGCTAGCCACCCATGAAATCTTCTTTTAGTGTTAAAACCGCTAAAGAAACTAATTTTCCTTGTCTTTTATCCTTGACTAAGTTTGCTTGACGGTTTGTGGCCCATGATTATTTTCTTGGCGGTATAGGCTCTTTCCTTGAATGTTTTATGCACTCAAGGCAAATCAGAATTGTGGTACTGCGAGTAGATAGATGAAAAAATTCAGCTTGTAGAAAGTTCGAGGTTCGTTGACGTTCACGGTAATCTTGTCCTTCCTGAGACAAGTGGACATATATTTCATCATATAGACTATATAAATAAGTTTGGTACAAACGTGGCGATTGCTGTAGAAGTCATATATATATATATATATATATATATATATATATATATATATATATATATATATATGAATGCCGAATAGCAGGAAGATGACGTCGGCGGTGTCCAGATGTACGCATGCACGAGTTTTTTAATTAGGCTCGCGCACACCAAGAGTGACTTTCGGCTGGACGAGTGAGATGGTACAGATGACTATTGATGCATATCTATTGCAGATATATATTTGCATTCTAGTCTTGTTTCGACAGAAGTCTTTTTTGATGGCGTGCAAGATACTACTCAATTGTGTTTGATGTCACAGAACTAAATTATGGTCATCACACACATTGACAATGTGGCAATGCCCATAAGCTTATGTGATGGGAGGAAAGGCTTGAGTACCAGAGGTGGGCAGCATTCTAGAACGGCGCTGCCCGCCTGCTGCAGCAGCCACGCAAGCTGCCCGCCAGCTGCTGCTACGCATGCTGCTGCACGAGCGTGTGCCTACCCACATGCTGCTGCACCCCACGGGGACCGCCTCTGCCTCCGGCTGCGCTCACTTCCTGCGTCTGCTAATGAAAACACTTACAACATAAAGTATTTGCTGCAACATATATTTGAAATAGGCGAAACATTTGAAACATACGCTTGCAACATATGTCTATGCCACTGCAATAAATGCAACATCTAGATATTACACTAGCAACATACGTCTGAAACAGCTGAAATATTTGAAACATACACTTACAACATGCGTCTGAACACAGTTAAAATATTTGAACATACATTTGCAACATATATGTATAGCCATTGTAATATGTGCAACATTCTGTTCTACTTTTGCAATATCCAGATTAACACACATGCAACATCTAGATAAAACATCTGAAACACTTGAAACATACACTTGCAATGTGCGCTTTCAGCGCAATATCACCTTGCTACTTGAACGAATAGAGGTCGTTGTTGCGGAGCTCGATGCCGGCACGAAGGTTGGCGGCAGCGCATGGAGCATGCTAGTGTGGCAGCGGTGCGGCCAACTTGCCAACAGGGCGGCATCACACGAAGCTCCTCCCGTCGCTTGCTTGTTGGAGCATCCATCATGGACGCTCGCCGACTCGGTTGAGGGGGCTGCTGCGAGCGGGTAGCATAGTGGAGGCAGCTGTAGTGGCCGACCGTGGCAGGCGGATGCTGCCGTGCAGACGAGCGGTGTGGTGGAGCGCGGAGTGGGGAAGGCGGGCAACGCGGTAAAGGCAGAGCGCTGTGGATAGATTTTTTGTTGGAAGGGGCGCGGATGGGAGCGAGCGGACTGCAGGTAGCGAGTGGGGAAGCCCCGTTCGTCCGTACAGACATTCTCACAAGAGCATTAGGGATTCGCGTACGCGCTATGGCCTGGAGCAGCATCGTTGGCGGTGGGCACTTCGCTGGCTCCAATGCCTCCACTTGCTGCTGACGATGATGAAGACGAGTGAAGTGTGAACTTTGAGTAGACTTGCTCTAATAAACACATTTGACGGATGGACCATGTTGTCATGATGACAAGAATAAGTATTTGCTTTAATTAATTTGACTGTTAAGTGAACGAGGCATTTGAGTGCCCTTTCTATGTTCTATGGTTCCAAATATGGTGTTTCAGAATAATATTCCAGCCGGGCTTTGTAAGAGATTGCTATTGTTATTGATTCAAATTTTCCTTTTGTACAGGAATATGCAACTAGCAAGTTATATCTTGTTCGGAGGATGGAGTGGGATGGGGATGGGATGAACCCACCTTTTTGGTGTTTGGATGGGAGTCAGTAGAATGTGGGATATCCCACATAGGGAATATGCTTGAAATATTCGGTAAAACTGGGGCTGAGCTCGTCCCAGGAAAAACCACGACAGAGGTGATCCCACCTCAACGCTGCCATCGCTTGCTCGAGCCATCTCTGCGGGATTCCTCTCTCTCCCCCGTCGGCCTTCTTCCTCTTCTCCATCGCCGTTCTTCCTTCACCCCCGGTGGCGGGCGAGCTACGACTGGGGAGCTCCAGCTGCTTCCTCGCGTGCTCGCGGACGCGGCGGTCAGAGCAGGGGATGGTTGCGGCGGCCATGGCGATCGGAGCAGGCGGCAGCGAGCAGCTCGTGCCCTCGCGGCAGCCCGAGCACACGACAACAGTGGCGGCTCATTCCCTCACGGCAGCGTGCCAACTCCTTCGGCGAGACAGCACGTCTGCTCCCCTCCCAGCAGCACGTCGGCTCCTCTCTCATGGGAGCCGAGCTCGCGGCAAGCTCCTTCCGTCACGGTGCTTTGGATCTCTCGCACGATACGGAGAAGATAAGATACGACCGAAAAAAAAGAGAAACTCCCGTCACCAGCCGATAAGGCTTGTATATATTGATATAAAAAAAAAAGAAAAACAAGAAAATAGAGAACTAGCAGGTAACCCTGCGCTTCACGCGGGAGGGGAAAAATGCAAAATAGGAGGGAAAAAAGTATAGTATAAGAATCGGTACATTAAACGGTGAATAAACATCTCAAATGCTTGGTTGGAAAAGGTATGAGCAAATCTCGGAAACATAAAGGGTAATACAAATTAGAAGATTACAATAACGACTGCAGAATCTCCTATCTCAGTTCCATTAGGTGTGAAGTTAATAATACGACCAAAATTCATGGTTGTCAATGAAGCAAAACTGAAAGCACAGAACACATGGAACACACATATACACATAGTGCTCTACTAATAACGAACTAAGAAAGCAGCAGCCCTCCAATGTGTATTAGCCATTAATGTTCTAGCGACGAATGAAATCGAAGATCTGAAGCATCCTTGTTCCTTCTTCCAAGATCTAAGTGAGCGGAGGAGCATCATCAATAAACTTTCGAGTACTAACTAATTGATCTCTAGGGAACTGTGAGGCAGTTGGAACCTGGCAAACTGATCCTTGTAGTCCTGGGTTCTAAGGAAGCAACCAACATAGAAAAAAGGGAACAAATCAAATTTACCTAGGATCAACCTGTGAAGACTGTAAGTGGGGCACCAAAATAAAACTGCTGACCACAACCAGTTTGTGTTGATAAAGCGAAAACGAAGATGAAGAATGGTCCACATGGACTCCAGGAACATAAGGCCACCAAGTATTGTAAGGTAAAGATTATCAGGCCTTATCAAATGGAATCAGCATATCAAAGAAGCTCCTGCAAATAGCAGCAGGAAGTCAGCAACTAAATACCAAACAGATAGTCGAGAAAATGTGAGAACAAAAGGAAACTGTTGTAACATGAGTTGGAACCTGGATTTTAAATGTTGGGTAGTATATGCAGCCCTTCCATGTATATGATCATTCCAGGAACGTATCTCTAAATTAAAATAGCACAACATGAGTTAGAACCTGGTAGGGTACAGCTTTGTAACAGGTTGTTGAAGGACACAATATGAAGCAGAAATTTCTGGTGCAAATATCAGGCATCATTTATAAAAAGTCTTATACTGCTGCATGGATAGTCATTCAGTAGCTCAAAGGGATGAGACACCTTCAATTAAAACCGCTAACGCTTGTACAATGTAATGAGCATAAACAAAGGAAAAGATAAGGCACTGATCCCTTTTGCTAGTGTGAGGGTTTTATGGAGGAACAAAATCATTTCATATAAGAGGCATAGCCCAAAAGTATAGCGGGTAATCCCGCGCTTTGCGCGGGCAGCAGACTGACAATATACACAATGTATAACAATTTTTGTTTTTTGGCAGGAATGATAATTAGTGCCAGAGTACTATTTATGTCTTGCCATGTCAGAAACAAATTAGTGCCAGAGTTATCATATTTGGTAATGGGAAAATCACGTGGTCATTGAAATGCAGATTGTTTTTATAACCCTAACAAATTAGTTTCTGGCTGTAATGTGTCGTCATTTTCCAATTTGGCAGTAACAATGTGTGACGAAGCAATTCATTGATAAATCACAATCATTTTGATCGCTTAAAAATAAGATGGTCAAATTCAAAAGTATACAACTCTGAGAAGTAAGAAGGAACAAACCTTTGTTGTAATGTCCCATGATAATTTCAGAGCTGAGACATCGTATAGTTCAAGAGTTGCATTGTTTAGCCCCAATGCCATGGTCCAAAGCTAAGGCAGAACAGCAAGAATGTGTCAAGATTTGCTGGTATATCCAAGTCACAGATGGACACATGTTAAACAAAATCAACCGCAAGCAGTACATAAATTAGTTTAGCGGTTGCTACTAATTAGAAACAGACAGCAATGAGGGACATGTTGACTCTGAGAAATTTAGGATTAATGAGAAGGACTGAAGAAGGCAGTCCAAGACATAGAGGAAGTATACGAAACTAAAGTAACTTTACGTTTAGGCAAAACTATCAGAAATAAGCAGGGCGGAAATCTGACTAATTTGTGCATGAGACAGAGAAGTCATACGATATCTAGTTCGTATGTGCCATGGCACAACCTATGTTAGCAGTGTAGCTCAGGAGATTAGTTTAAAATAACTTTTGATGTAAATTAGCGCAGCAAAGCTAGTGGGATTGAGAAACAATGTAACACGTGTAGGCCAGGCGCAGCTTGAGACAACGTGGAAGGCGATAGGCATACAAAGCTGCCCAATCAATCAAAAGAGGAGTATCATTGTAGCAATGAGCACAAAATCAAAGGCTGACCCCAAAGCTGCAGTGCCACATGACATACACATGCAAGATCGTAGGTGAATGTAAATGACGCACAGGGAAAATCGAATAACAGCACATACCATGCCAGGCCAAGTAGAACGCAGGCTGTCGTGGTTGACCTGCATGGAATTTCCCACCTGGGCACGCATGCAGCCGTCAAGGCGACCCTGCTCGCTGCAACAAAGAGGGGAGGCGGAAATCGTAGTCATGGCAGAACAAAGAGGAAGGAAAGGAAGCCGCGGACGGAGGGATCCAGCCGCGAAGTCACCAGATCCGGAGACGCGGCGGTTTCCGGTCGCATAAGCCGAGGCAGGCGGCCTCGGCATCCGTACGGCTGGCACGCGGCATCGTGGTCCAACGGCGCAGGCTGACGGACCGCGCTGGGGGAGGAGAGTGAGGGCCGGCAGCCGCTGCAGGACACCACCGACCGGGGCAGTGCTGAGGCAGGTGCGGTGCCCGGCGGGGGGTGTCGGGCCGGCGTGCCCCGGCGTCACTGCTGCGGTCCGGCGTTGCGGCCGGTGGATGGCGCAGGAGGGGTAGTGCTCCAGCGGGGTGCCGTCGCAGGCATCGGAGCTCGCAGACGGGGGAGAGGAAGGGCAGGCAGAGGCTGCGAGGCGGCGGCGCGCGGCATCTGCGCGTGGAGCGGCCGGCGAGGACGCGGATTTGGCGAGTTTTTTTTTTCCTTTTTTAAAAAGTCTATGGGTTGTCTACTTTACCAAAAAAAAAAACGGTCTAATTTAGCATGAACTTTATAAAACCGGTCAAATCACCTCTCGAGCAGTTTAGTGCGGTAGTTTTGCTACAGTAACAGAGACTTTGTCTTTTTTTTATTTATTTCGTCTGAATCTTTAAAAAATCATAGTAAATCACAGAAAATCATAAAATAAAAAATCCAATTTTGTTGGACTCCACATGAGTAAATCTACACAGTAAATATATAATATAGTATACTTTAATACAAAGTTTTTGCTGTAAATTTTGATCTATTTTTCTGTAATTAATTTGAATAATTCATACAACAAAAACTTTGCACTAAAACATACTATATTATATATTCACTGTGTAGATCTACTCATGTGGAGTCCAACAAAATTGAATTTTTCATTTTATGATTTTTCTGTGATTTACTATGATTTTTTAAAAATTCAAACGAAATAAATAAAAAAGAAAAAGACAAAACCGTTGTTACTATAGCAAAACCGTGGTTGTTGTAGCAAAACCACCGCCCAAAACTGCTCGAGAGGTGATTTGGCCGGTTTTGTAAAGTTCAGGAGATAAATTAGACTATTTCATAGATTGGGGTAAAGTAGACCACCAAAAATTGGGGGTCAAGTAGACTTTTTCCTTTTTTTCGTCGATGGGGTAGCTTCTGGATGTGGGTGCAGGCGCGTGGTGAACATCCGGGATGTGCAGTCGGGATCCGATGAGCAGGGGAAAATCACTGTAGATGAATAGTGTTCTGAGTCAGCGGAATGGGTAAACAGTGGTGTTCTCAGTCAGGGCATGTTTAGTTAAAAAAAATTTCAAGATTTCCCGTCATATCGAATGTTTGGATATATATATATGGAGCATTAAATGTAGACGAAAAAAACTAATTACACAGTTTGATAGAAAACCATGAGACGAATCTTTTGAGCCTAATTAGTCCATGATTGAACACTAAATGACAAATACAAACGAAAGTGCTACAGTAGCCAAAGCCAAAAAATTTCGCGAACTAAACACAATCTTAGTGGAACAGGTGAACAGTCAGTTCACCAAAATCAAGGGCATAGGCTATCAACCGATTGGCGGAGTGTCCATCAATTCAACGGAGTGTCCGTCAAAACCTTAAGAAGCCACTAGAAAACCCTAACCGTAGTCATCTTGGACTACCGGAGTGTTCGTTGAATCATACTGCTCACCCCAAAAAAGGATAAAGTGGTTAGAGTAGGCGTTGAACTTTCTAAGTTTTATCGCTATTGGCTGGATCAACTTCTTCGCCCAATAGGTATTGGCGGGCACCTTGTTTTCCTTTTTGGTACATATTAGCAATGACACTTAAGAGCCCATTGAAGCTAGTGTCGGACTAGCCATACTGAGCCTTCAACATCAGCATCTGGAGGTTAAAACGCAGCGCCATTCAATGTTTCAGACTGTCCTTATAGAGCGGGTCAATTGTCGCCTGCTTCATGTCTCTAAAATTCTCTAGCCACCTCGGGCTCCCAAACAGAATGTCATCTTTGTGGAGGCAGTTAGCTATTTTCTCCAAAAGCTCCGCACCCTCTGGGTCCCTCACAATAGCCTCGTCATTAGCATCTCCACCACCATCGTCGTCAACAGCCATGTCTTGGAATAAATCCTCTATCGCGATGTAATCACGAGCATTGTCATCGCTGGCTGTTGATGATGATGAGGAGGAGGCGGGTTGTCGTCTGACATGGTCTGTATTGACCATTGTCAACGATGATGAGTTCCCTCTAGATGCACCGCCAGTCGCATCTATTTTTCGTCATGAAAAGTCTAGACCGTGTAATCCTTGACGAAACCAAATTTGATCAAGTGAGATTGCACCTCGCTGTCTACGTGGGCTCTCATGTTCATGTAGTGAGAACATGGATATATGGTCGTTGTCCGATTCAGACTCTCACGGTGAGCTTTTGCAGCCGCAATAAACTTTCTCACATGAACCAGGTATTGTGGTTCCATTCTCTTCATCCGGTACATCCATTCGGACCTATTATCCATACTTGCAAACCTTATTACACAAAGCATATATTATTACAAATAAATAGCCGCAAAGAAGAGAGAATAAATCTAGAGTTAAAGAAATAGCAGATTTCTCTCTCCTCCATGAAAAGGTGGATCTAGATCTAGAGCCCCAAATGATGAAGAAGAGCGACAAATGAGGTTTGGAGAGCGTGTATCTACCTTTTGCGGTGTCCTCCTTAATAAAACAAGAGCAAAACTTCTCCCCCTAAATATTGCACAATTTTTAGGGTTTTGGAGCTCAAAACCCTATAAATTAGAAGAAGAGCCACAAGAAAGAAGAAGGGGGTGGCGACTGGGTGCATTTATAGCTACAGGAATAACAGAGGCGGGCACCGTAAGGAAAACCACCTCCGTTAATCACATATTAACGGAGGAGGTTGCTTTACAACAGCCACCTCGGTTAGTGGATTAACGGATAGCAACCGCCTCGATTAATATCTATTAACCGAGCTGGTTGAACAATGTTGACCGCCTCTGTTAATGTATCAACGGAGGCGATTGCTTTAAGCCGACCGCCTCGGTTAATGGCTTATTGACTGAGGTGGTCTCTTTAAATCGACCGCCTCTGTTAAACATTAATCGAGGTCGCCGCTCGGGAGGCTAGTATGGCTGGGGATAGCAGAGGCGGTCAAAAGTTCTACCCGCCTCCAATCAAAAAAAGGGTGCCACCGCCTAAAAAGAATCCTGTAGTAGTGTAGTTCTCTTATTTTAGGCTCACCATCGTAGTCAAATATATTGCAATATGGTTGACACGTTAAAACGAGTTTCATTACTGAGATTTTGCAATATGAACTCTACTTATTACTCTTTTTCAGGTGCCATGCGAGTCACGAAGGGATGGGAGAAGAAGTACTATGTACACATCGATTAGTGCACTTTTGATGTATAGTTTCTATTAGTGATTTCTAGAGGAGAGAGTTGTAATTTAGACTCAACCATCCTAATGCATAGTTTTCGATAATAGTTTCCATAGAGAATAAAATTTAATTAGCACATACTCCCTCTGTCCCTAATTAACTATTGTTTTCGCTTCTCGAGAAACAACTTTGACTAAATATATATATAATTAATATTTATGGTAAAATTAATATCATTAGAAATCTATTTTCATAATAAATTTATTTGGAGATACAAATGTTGCACGCATTTTCTATAAATCCAGTCAAACTTACGACATGGAAACAAAAAACGACAGTTATTTAGGGATAGAGGGAATACATGCACTACAAACAAGGAAGACCAGTTGTGGCAAAAGTAACCATGTGACATAATAAATACCGCTACATCTCAACAAAGCTAGACCTATAATGTTCACATATCAATGTGCAAACAAAATATTCCATCACTAACATGGGTGTGTTGCTTCTTTGCTTACAATTAAAAGCCTTCTCTTTTCTCTCTAGACAATGTATAATGTTTATTTTGCCTTAAGATGGGTCCGACCATGCATATAACTAAAAAAAATCAGTTGCCGGCGATCCCTATCCTATCCGTCCATGGCACCACGCTCTAATCTTGGTCCATATCTTCTTCGCCTTCATCTCAGATGTCAACCGCCTCGTGCAGCAGCAGCACCCGAGCACGCATGGGCAGGGTCATCCCCAACCTCGAGGATGCCAGCGGCCGCTTTCACCCTCATCGTGTCAGCATCTTCAAATTTTTTAAAGTTAAATCATCAGCACCAGAGTATTGGTACCAATAATCCTTATTTCTAGGTTGAAGTTTGATTCTGGGTCCACAACTCTACATCCTACAGATTAGCACAAAGTAGTTTATCTATGATTTTGGACGTACGTGCTCCAATTACTGAGTCACATTATTTATTGGCACGGGGTAATCAACTATTGAACTAGATTTTAAGGAAGTACAAGGAAAAACTTACCCCTCTGGAAGCCATTAGTAGGGCCAGTCATCTAATGGTGCCTTCACCATTCCTCCACCACAAGATTGAGGAAATCCACCTCCTTCACAACCCTATTCAACGATTAAACTCACTAGTGGATGGAGAGGGAGTAGGGAAAATGCAGCAAGGTGCGAAGCGTGGATCCATTTGGCCTTCCGCGTCGCCTCCACCGCTTATAGGGTTTTACTACAGACAGGATCAGGAGAAGAGTGTGTGAAGTGTAAGATGGAAGATGGACTGGACAAGTGAAGAGTGAAGACCGAAGATGGGATGCTCTCAGCCTCCAGTGAAATCAAAATAGACATTTTTGAAAAAAAACATTGACATCCATATTTGCCATAATGGGGTTTCTCACTAATGAATATGTCGGCAGTGACTTGTAAGGGTATAAAAACTAAAATGGTGATCCCCAAGACATATCAACTTTTCTGGTGGCATACACGAAATTCCAAACTTTTTTAGTGGCTTCTAAGGAATTCTTTCTATAGGAGGTTGCAAAAGATCATTACAGTGTACAACAAGATCTAGTCTCAAGGGATTATTTCTCTTCATCCTTTGGCTCATGCCAAACATCAAGTCTTGTCTCTTTCTTATTTTTAGCATAGTGATCGGCATTCGGTATGCTGCCCAATGTACATGGCCTCATTGCTTACCAAATTCGCTTGTTGTACTAGCAATGACGAATAAGGTGAATCGCCATCTCATCTACCAAGCTACAAAGAGGCACTACCAGAAGATTAGACCATATGCACTTAGCCAATCTATTAGTTGTCCAAGTGATGTATAGATTAGTCCAGTTTCTAAAAAAACGGTTTATTTATAAATTTTAGACAAGTTTGATGAATGGTGCATGTGATGGCCCATATAAGCACGCAAGGATCGAGGAGCAGTAAGAAGTTAGGTTTCAGAAATTTCATTGGACAAAAAATTATTGTTAAATATTGTATTTAAATGGCCTTAACAATGAAACACATCGTGAAAAGAGACCAGTTGCCATGGCCAACACATACCACCATAAATTGCATGTGTGAAGGTTGCAGGTTGGCCTAAATATTTTATTTAACATTAATTTCCTTCCATTTTATTTAGAGTCCATCCTATTTAAGGGCTTTTTTGGAACACATGAATTTTATAGAAATTAACAGAAACAACTTTCCCGTATTCCAAACAGACCTAACTTCTTAAATTTTCTTCAACCATTAAGGGAGCGTATGCTATGGAAACTAGCTTCTTGTGGAAACTATGGAAACTTTAATCAAGTCCACAGGATTCTAATCCGATGATCTCAGATGAAGGTGGGTCATTTATTCACTTAAACCCTCCCACCAATCCCTTCCTAATCATTTTAGCCCAGCGAATCAGTTTGTCTTTCGTCCGTCAGTTTGTTTTCTGTCCGTCCGCGAATCACGACGATGATCGCGCGATCACGCCGCCGCCTCGCTGGTCCATCGCGCGAGTCCAACCGAGCACCACCAGACGACATCACCAGCTAGGCGATCGTCACTGCCCTAGGACGACGAGGAACCGGCCACGATCGGGCACCAGCTAGGCTGCTGCCCTAGGATGATAGCACCAGCTAGGCCGCTGCCCTAGGATGGCAGCACCAGCTAGGCCGCTGCCTTCCATCAAGCCACGCCCTGCCTTCCATCAAGCCACGATGGACTCAGCGTCTGTGGCCATGGAGACCCCTGCTGCAGCCATGGAGACCCCCGCTGCCGCCATGGTAGCCGATGATCACGGTGACATCACGATCGACGCGGTCAACACTGGAGTTGGATCCCACCTTGAACAGCCAAGTACACCGAA
The DNA here is from genome assembly GCA_038087645.1 of Saccharum hybrid cultivar R570. Taxonomy (NCBI): domain Eukaryota; kingdom Viridiplantae; phylum Streptophyta; class Magnoliopsida; order Poales; family Poaceae; genus Saccharum; species Saccharum hybrid cultivar. The sequence continues at coordinate 1,895,395 of JAQSUU010000606.1, read as the reverse complement.
GCTGAAACCTTCTCCGAGTTTAGTAGTAAGTTGCAAAGAACTTGTAATTTTTTTTGCAAAGAACTAGTTCTACCTAGTCTGTTGCTCATACAATTTGACACTTATATAGGACACAAATTGTATGAATCATTTGAAGTCTACGGTTGGAATGATCTTTGATACTCTCTCAGATGTGGAAAACTTTTACAAATCATATGCACACGATGTTGGTTTCTCTGTTCGTGTTGGGCAGCACAAGAAGGAAAATGATGAAATATTATTCAAGCGATATTGTTGTTCAAGGGAAGGGTATAGACAGGAGAGCGTAAAAAAAGTTAGTGGTCAATCCGGGAAAAAACGAAAGTCACCAAATGTGATGGAAACAAGATGTGGTTGTCAGGCACATATTCTTGTGAGGCTTGAGAGTGACAAGAAGTACCGAATATATTCAATGGTTGAGGAGCACAGCCATGGTTTTGTGTCGCCAGATAAGAGACATTTGCTAAGATCCAACCGTAAAGTCAGTGAGAGAGCAAAGAGTACTTTGTTAAATTGTCATAAGGCTAGTATTGGCACATCACAGGCATATCGACTTCTTCATGTCAGTGAGGGTGGGTTTGAGAATGTTGGGTGCACAAAGAGGGATTTGCAAAACTATTTCAGTGACCTTAGAAAAAAAAATCAAGGATGCAGATGCACAAATGTTTGTGGCACAACTCGAGCAAAAGAAGGAAGTAAATCCTGCTTTCTTTTATGAATTTATGTGGATGAGCAAGGATGACTTGTTCGTGTATTTTGGGCAGATGCTATAAGCAGGAAAAACTATAGTGTTTTTGGTGATGTCATTTCGGTAGATGCGACATACACCACCAACCAGTATAACATGAAATTTGTGGCATTTACTGGAGTCAATCATCACTTGCAAAGTGTTTTCCTTGGGGCAGCATTCTTAGCAGATGAAAAGATCGAGTCATATGTATGGTTGTTCAAGACCTTTCTTAAGGCCATGGGTGGAGTAGCACCTCACCTAATCACAACAGATGAAGATGCGAGCAGGATGGCTGCTATTGCTCATATTCTACCAGATGCAGCTCATAGATTTTACATGTGGCATATCATGGAAAAGGTACCTGAGATGGTTGGGCCCTCTATAAGAAATGATGAAAAATTTTGGGAAAGACTAAACAAGTGTGTTTGGGGGACTGAGAATTCAGATGATTTTGTATCACAATGGAATTCTATCATAACCGATTATGATCTCATAGGAAATGATTGGTTTTCTACTAGGTTTGCCATTCACGAATCATGGATTCCGGTTTACTTTTTGGACATACATCTAGTAGGAATTCTTCGGACTACATCACGATCAGAGAGTGCAAATTCTTTTTTTAGCCGTTTCATTCATAGAGAGTTGACCTTTGTTGTGTTCTGGCTAAGGTTTGACACAGCTTTGGAGTGCTAGCGCCAAGAGGAGTTAAAAGCCGACAATACAAGTCTTCACAGCACTCCTAAATTGATGACACCTTGGGGAATATAGGAGCAATGTAGAGGGATATATACACATGAAGTTTTTAGTAAATTTCAAGAACAAATCGTAGCTGCAAGAGACCATTGCATTATTCAAGGTGTTTCAGATTGTGAAGATATAAGAAGTTTCACCATTAGCAGCCTAACTGAAAAAGATCGAGTTGTTCATTTGAACAAGTCAAACATGTTTGGTAAGTGCTCCTGGAAATTATATGAGTCATATGGCATCCCGTGTCGTCATATCATACAAGTGCTCCGAGTCGAGAAGCAAAATGAGATACCATCAATTTATATTATGAAGAGATGGGAGACAAGATGTAAAAGGTGTGTACTGTAAATTTTTATTTCCTATGGTTGGTTGTTTTGTTTCTTTCTGTATATGCCAACAATCCTTTTGTTTCATTTAACAGGGAACTATTCTTTGATGAGGAAGGTAACCTACTAGATGAAAAGCCTAAGGATCCCAAGGAGGTGGCAATGCAGAAAAAGATTTCAGAATCACGCAACAAGTTTGAAGATCTTATGCAAATGGCCAAGAACTTAGAACAAGGGATGGACTTTTTATATTCTAGTTTATCCAACCTAGTACAACCTCTCCAACAAATCACGCCTGCTCTGCGAGTTGATAAATAGGAGGAATATGAAACTTTTCTGGGTACTAAAATTCCAAATGAAGTCGATATACATCCACCAAATGATCTCAAGTCGATATACATCCACCAGATGCAAAAAGAATTAAGAAGGGCAAGGAGAAGAAGGCTGGAAGTGGAGGTCAGGGTAAAAATAAACGGAAATGTCGAAAATACAATCAAGTTGTGGATCATGACGCACACAATTACCCAAACAATGTTGTTGGCTGATATTTTTAACACTAGCAATGTATTCGTATTGTGAACCTTTATCTGAACCTCTGTATTGTGAATACACCTGAAGTGCGCGTGCCTTGGTTTTAACCATGAGAATATAGCTGTACTAATGTTTTGAGTTAACCATGTCAATATAGCTGTAGTATGCGTGCTTTGGTATAACCATGTGAATGCTTGCCATGCCTATCAACTATCGAGAAATCTTGCTGGACAAATTGACGTTTTCTCTCCGTTTTTATTTTGTGCATTGGCCAGGGAGAAGTGGAGGTTCTGCGTTGGTCCTGCGTTGGTCTGCGTGTTGGCCTTCGATCTGCAGGGGGCAGCTGCCGACCATGTGGCACGGCGGCGATCTTCAGGCAGCGATCGGTCTTCAGGCGGCGATCTTCAGACGGCATCGGCGATCGATCTTCAGGCGGCGATCTTCAGGCATGGATCGCGAGGACGGGAGTAACGGAGCCAGAACGTACAGGCGCTGGTGGAGTCATTTGCAAAAAAATGATTAGGAAGAGATTGGTGGGAGGGTTTAAGTGATTAATTGACACACCTTCAGCTGAGGCCATCGGATTAGAATCCTGTGGACTTGATTGAAGTTTCCATAGTTTCCACAAGAAGCTAGTTTCCATAGCATACGCTCCCAACCATTAATGTCTCATTTCATCTACTTAGAGCAACTCCTACAGACTCTCTATCCCACCCACGCTCGCTAAAAGTCAGCAAAATCCTGCTCCAACAGCCTCGTCATTCCATTCTCTATTTTGCCGAGCACGCTATTCCGCACTTCTCGGTCGGTAGAAGAAGCGAGCCAGAATCGCTTGCCATGAGAGGCCTTCCCGCACACTTCTCCCGCGTGGGCCCCTCTCTTGCCACATGCATGCGTCCACGGGAGTAGAGTTTTGGCAACACGTGGCGTCAAAACAAATAACGTGGCTGTTTTGAATATAGAGTGGAGAATATAATTTAGAGAGGCTGTTGAAGTAGTCTGGATTTTTTGAGAGGTTTCTATTTTAGAGAATGGTTAAATCATGAATTTTGTTATCTACTTGTGGCTAATCTTTTGAAGATGCTCTTACATATGACATGTGTTCTCTGGCCGTAAAAGGCGGAGGGGTTTGGGGAGGCCAGTGGACCGGCGCTGGTGGCAGTCGAGACAGTGGCAGGATGCCACTTGTTGGGCTGTGGGAGAGGCCGGTTGGATGGTGCCACCAGTGGGGGAACCATTCGGTGAAGAAGAAGAAGTGGATTAGAATTAGCGAGGTCAGTGTGTGTGTGGGCGGAGGTGTGGCGTGGGCATTGCCAGAGCCGAACAGGGAGCGGCAGCAGCAGGGGAGTGTGGGAGGTTTAAGATGCAGGGGAAGGGACCTGTGTGTGCATGCTTCAAGCCAAACACACGTTAGCTGAGTACTTAATTAATACAGTAGGAGGTTGTAAAATAGTGGGGTCAAAAAACCACTACAATGGTACCGTTGGCCTCGAGGGATGATTTGTCTCAAACCTTTGGCCATGCCAAAGATCAAGTTCTTGCCTCTTCTTTAATTATTATATACTAGGATCATGCCTGTACGTAGCAATGGCAAATATCTAAGGTAGCATACTTGAGCATATAAAGATGCTATGTACCAAAAAGGCAAGAAAATATACTGCATCATATCCATCAATGGTGATCGACTAAATAAAATAGAATAGAAAAAATACTACACACTAAGACTGAATGACAAGCACACATACCTGTCTGTACGTAAGCTTAAGTGGTTTGGGATTTCTACAAACATGTACTGCACACGCCACATTTCTGCAAAAGGTGCATATCCTTGTGACAAAGACCAACACAATGTGGATTGAAGATTAGAGACTAAAAAGAGGGACCATGAAGCGGGGGCAGACCTTTCAGGATGTGCGAATCAGTCCAGCACTTCAGCTGCAAAGTAAGCACGGCAGCAGAGCAACTGAACGATAACGGCAGGGACAATAGGATGGACAAACTATCCTCAGGTTGCAACTCAACACAACTATCAAAGTCGGCACCGTGTGCTAAATCCTCTGAATTCTTCGGCCGAAGCCTTACAGCAACTCTCACTCTGAATGAATCTACGATTGTGATGGACAACTTTATATCAATTCCAAATTAATAGAGCAACAAACTAAGCTTCCATGAAAATGTAGTGCAAGTCTACCAAAATCAGAACAACACACTGCAACCGAAAACGGGAACAAGATAACACACTAAGACCAAAAACTGACATTATTTTGTAGAGGAGGGTGGGCATACCTGTTGGGTGCTCGTTGCCGACGAAGGGCCCGATGAAGACCTAAGCACCTGTTGTGTAACGGCGGCACCTTCTCCACCTCTGGGCGGCGCGAGGTGAAGGTGGCATCAATCCAAGGAACACGCGAAAGGTGTTGGCGGGCGTCGGTGTTGCAGGGGTGCGGCATGGCGTCGCGGACATGCCCTATCATCGGTTTGTCGCGACAGCCTTGATACGACGAATGGCGAACGGCGAGGTCGACAGCGCGGGAAGAGGAGGCTACGACGTGCGCGAGTGCGGGCAGAGGTCCACGGCGCCGGGCGATGAGAGGAGGCAGCGAATGGCGACGTCGACGCGCGGGGCAAGATTGTCGACTCATTGTGCACTGCTTGGTTTCGTTCGGGGGAGGGGGAGAAGGATCGTGAAACCGCGGTATCTGGAGCGTGATTGGGGGCGGATCTTTGGCTATCATGAAGTGTTCAGTATTTACCAGGTGGTATTTTATCAAGAAGCGTTCTAATGGGTACATGAAAAGTGGCATTTAGAGGGAAAGGGAGTACCCGGGTGTACCGTGGGGTGAATGATCCTGCTTGCGCCGGGGATACCTACGAGCGAGCGAGTGAAAGAGGCCGGGGGATGATTGTTCTCCATATTTTTTAGTTGTATATGTATGTATGTATAGATATTTTATCAAGAAGCGTTCTGATGGGTACATGAAAAGTGGAATTTTTTAGAGGGAAAGGGAGTACCCAGGTATAGATATAGATATAGATATAGATATAGATATAGAGATAGAGATAGAGATAGAGATAGAGATAGAGATAGCACCATAATCAGCGTCCGATAGGCTGCCTAATGTCTATGGCCTTATTGTTTACCAAATTCGCCTGATGTACCAAACTACAAAGAGGGTCATCTGCACGTCGCCAATCTGTCCTTTGCCCAAGTGATGTATATATTAGTCTAGTTTTTTTAAAAAAAATGCCTTGTTTTTCCTCAATATTAGAACATTTATGAATGGTGGAGGTGACAGTCTCCTATAGTCACACCATGGCATGCCAAGACCAAGTTTTTTTTGGTGTGACAGCTCATGAAAGCATGCAAGGATCGCCGAGTGGTAAGAACTTAGGTTTTAGGAATTTTATTGGATATAAAATTATTCTTAAACATTGTCTTTAAATGGAATAAATAATACACATAGCACCATAAGTTGTTTGATATGATGTTGTGAAGGTTGTAGTTTACCCCAAATATTTCATCTAACATTAATTTCCTTCTATTTCTTTGATGATCCATCACATTTAACTTTTTAAATTTTCTTCAACCATGTCTCGTGTAATCTACCAACAAAGTTATTGACAAGTAGCATCCATGTAAAATCATATATGGCATGTGTAATTTTTGTCTTCATTAAATGATTTATCATTTATGGTTAGTGACAAGTGGCACCCATGCAAAATCATACTTCTACCATCAATGACAAGTGGCACACATGCAAAAATCACAAATGGCTATCATGTACAATGAATGACAAGTGGCACACATGCAAAATCATACATCTACGATCAACGACAAGTAGCACACATGCAAAAATCACAGATGGCTATCATGTACAATGAATGACAAGTGTCTATCACACCCCAAAATTTATAATTTTGGGTTGTGCATAGGAAACACTAAATAAAATAAATGATTTCAATATCTGAATAAATTTATTAGATAAGTTAAGTTGCTGCTAATTTAAATATAGAAAATTGTGGGTTTAAACTTTTTCATATTAATTTGATAATGTGGTGTTTGTGTGATGCTTGTCTTTGGTGTTGGTGAGTGCTATTATTTTCAAAATACCATAGGACGATGTTTATATCTCATCGGAAAACTTTTTGGTATTTTCTGGATTTAAAATTTCAATTTCCGTGAGCTTAATCTTTTTCCTTGATCTCTTCATCAATCTTTTCATGAGCTCCAAATACTTTATTTGGGTTCGTCTCATTCTAAAATATCTTTGAAAATTTTTCCTGAATTTTCGGAGCCTTCGGGGTATTTTTCGTGGCTTAAAATTCAATTCTGGACTTTTCTAGAATTATTTTATCCATGAAATTAATTAATTCCGAAAATAATAAAATATCTCAGATTTCCTCATGCCCAAAGGCCCATGTCTTTATTTACTAATGGGCTTTTATAATTAATTAGGCCTATTAGTAAAGGTGGATGGTGCAACGTTAATTAGCACCATATCGCTAGTTGACATGGAAATAGAGAGTTTTTCTCCCTATATATACGTACCTATCCCTTGGGTAAAAGCACACCAAAACTACCGTAGAGGAGCCCCTAGTTTGGGAAATATCTCGTGTAGTAAATTAGATTTTTCCTCCTTCTAGTACCTCGCCGTTGCTCGAGGCACCTCGCAGCCGCGACATGCTGTGCGTGATGTGCCACCGGCGCAAACTCTGGCGTCCGATCCATTCCGGAGTTCATCATCGTCCTAGTCCGTTTCGACTTCATCGCTGCCGTTCTTTGGTAAGAAATCGCGCATGATGGTTCTCTCTATCTTATCTGTTCGCTTGTCCGGTTGTTGATCTCTTGCTTTTGATCATGTACGCTAACCAGTGTGCCATGCAAGATCTATGTCCACATACGTGATTTACATCCCAATATCTGTCAACGCCGATTTGCTGACATCCATGTTTGCCGCAGCAGACACGTAACGCCAGCACGAACCTCATCTGCAGTGCTTATACCTTGGTCGCTTGACTCGCAAGGTCCGCAGTCTTGAGAATCTAGCACCGGTCCGATGTAATCTGAGCTCGCCTCTGTTCTTCACCTTGGCCAAAGCGGTGCTCGCAGGACCATGCAGTTGCTGCTTGATCATGATGGATAGAAGATCGTGTAGGTGAGCTGCAACTCCAATTAATTTCCTCATAATTTTATTGGTACCACATATTATAGACGTCATACTTCATCTGAGATTACATATACATACATTATTCATCCTGTCTCATCAAGCTCCCATCATCTAATTCTATCTTACGTACGTGGTTAATTCCATGTAAACTCATGTCATGTATCTTTCCGGTGCGGTTCACTACTCCTCTGTTCATATTTCCATCAATCTTATTTCTTGATAAATCTTCTAAAGTTAACATGTTCACGTCGTAGCTATGGTACAGCTTGTTCTCGCGTACTTATTTATTTTGCAAAGTTGAAGTTTAACTAGAATAATAAATTATGTGATAATATTTATATAATAAAATACGATTAACTTGACTTTTGAAATTAAATATTTTATGACTAATATGAATAAATACTAATCACGTAGTTTCACTTAATCAAAATAATCAAGCGTGTAGTTGTTTCTTGTATATAATATAAATATAATTTGATTTATATTGATTTAATATCTTTTAATTAAAAACCAACCTAGGGTTGCAGTTCCTTCTTTTTGCTTTGCGACCATGCCTATGTTAGCTACACGTGAACAGTGTCATTTACTATGTCACATGTTGATTAGATTAATCCTATTACTTTGATTAATGACCATGCAAACTTGGTTCCAAATTAAAAGCAACATAGGTGATGTACTTAAAGATTTTTTCTATACAAATATTAATATGATTAATTGCTACATAAATGCATTCTTAATTTCTTATTACTTAGTTTAAACAAGTTGTATATATTAGGCACTAATAAGTATGCACGTGTCTCTTTTCATATTGCGAACTTTAAGTTGAACTTGCTTAATCCCTACGGCAATATTTATAAAACAAGATTGGTCTTAACTCCGCTTGGATTTAGAATATAATTTAAGTAATCTGAGTTAATTACTATCACGTGGTTTTTTATTCAATTAAGATAATTAAGCATGTAGTGGTTTCTTTTTATAATATAAATATTCCGATAGTCTTTTTCTTTTTAACGATAGTTCCGTTATCGACATTTCTTATGTTCTCGTGACCGTAGCCGGTAGCTCTCTTTTAGTACGCTGTTTTCTCTTGTGTGGTGTATTGTTCTTAGTTGTCCCTATTTGTTTGCTTGTATGTCTGTTAGTGTGCTGGGTTGCTATGATCTACGAGTAGAAGAAAGACTATCTGTGAGCTCCGAAGATCCGAAGATGAAAACCAGAAGCTGAGTGCCAGAAGTTGCAAATGAAAGATTAAGTTGAGGCTTTTCAGAGCAAGTTGTTTTGGGCATAAAGCAAGTTCTAAGGCAAGTATAGCATGGGATCATCCTTGTTTCCTATTCACCTTTAATATACTTAATTCATGAGCATGTGTCTACCTTGTTACCATTAAGGATATCCTAGCTTTTGTATCTTGTACCTTGACACCTATTGGACATTGCATTGGGTAGTGATGCTAGTGCTCTTTTTGAATAACCATGATCTGTAACTTGACTAATGTTATATGCAATAAACGTTTAAATGATGCTTTAAAGCAATATGGCTCAAGAGGGCTAGAGCATATTTGGTTGTTTTTATGGTGCTCTAGTTTCTCTCCCTAAGGACTTATCTGTAAGCGAACATCCGGGACTTACAGTACAACTGTGAGGGCTAAAATGGCTCTGGCTTTAGCTCAGTATGAGGACCTTTTCTAGCTTGTTAGAGGTTACCCTTGTGGTGCAAATGGGGTAAAGCAGACTGTGGATCCCTGCGTGGTGTATCACACGGACTGACTTCTGAAACCTAGCGGCCCTAACTTGTTAGACGAACCTTTGAAAGGCTTCATAGTGTTTCCCTGCCTGCTCACCTTGGAAGTGTTTTGGGAGTCGCGATCCCGGGCATATGGGTAAACATGACTCGCAGTGAAAGTGTACAACCTCTGCAGAGTGTAAAACTGTTATAATAGCCGTGCTAACGGTCACGAGTGGCCTTGGACCCTTACAGAATTGATGATCACTAATGACTATAAATGTGTTTTTGCTATTCATTATTCATCTTTACATTGATCATATGTTTATTGTGGGATTAATGCAAGCCTGATGCTACTCATATGATAAAACTGTGATAATTAAAAGCTAAATGCAGTAAACCAGTGTCTATCATTTTTGAGCCTCATGAACCCCATGTTATATTTGTTGAGTTCGACATGGACTCACTCTTGCTATTTCCTCACACTCCAGTGTGTAGTGAGGTGTTGCTTAGAAGAAGGATGAAAGTGTAGTGGAGTTTCCAGAAGTCTTTTCAGAAGTGCTTGGCATATGGAACCCCCAGTCAGCCGTCCCTGTGATGTTGGAGCCTGAAGAAAAGATTAGTGACTGTTCCGCGACACTCTGATAGTTGTAAGTGTTAATATAGTATGTTTTCCGCCTTATATATACATTGTTTTGATATTTTTTTATTCTGACATATGTGTGGACTTCCTGGGCACACATATGATTAGCCTGATTTTGTTCTTTAGAAAACCGGGTGTGACAGTGTCACACATGCAAAAATCATACATGACACATGTAAATTCTTTTTTTCATAAGATGGTTATAATATTCAATCAGTGACAAGTGTTACACATGCAAAAATCACATATGACACCTGTAAATTTTTTTTCTTCACTAGATGATTATAAATACATGGACTTCCTTCAATGAGAATAACAAACACAAGATTACAAGAGCCATGAGCAACGCTCAAGGAAATGATCACCATGATGATCCAGAAGGTGAGTTTTACTACACTGGTGATATTTCTTAGCAGGACATGGGATATTGTCGCTAGCTATTCGAGATTCCGTATGTAAACAGTTTGTTGTCGGTAGCTAGATTGGGCTACGTAAAGCATTACCGACAAAGGAAACAGTTAGACTGAGATGTCTTTTCCTTTCTAAAAAAAAATTAAGAAGCCCGGCCACAAGAGGTACTGACAAATAGCAAGTTGGATCTTATTAGGTCGTTAGTCATTTTCTTGACCATCGATCAGAAAACACATAGCCAAGTTGATATTACATCTATTTTGATAAATAATTTTTTTGGTACAATTTTGGTGGAGCTCTTCGATACTCGGTCAATATGATATGAGGCACCTAACAATTTTTTAATATCTGCAGGATCAAAACCTCCTGAAGAGTACACCATCCCGAAAGCCACCATAACGCGTATCATGCGCCAAGTCCTGCCACTAGACTCTAGGGTCACCAGCGGCGGCAAGGAGACCATGGACCAGTGCATCGTGGAATTCTTCGCGGTCCTTACATGGGCAGCCATGCAGGAGTGCCATCGAGACCGGCCCCTGACTATCACCGCCGATGACCTAATCGCTGCATTGCTAGATTGGGATTTGCTGATTACGTGCAGCCCATGTCCGAGTTTCTACACCTATACCGTGAGAACGTTAACCAGCCGGCAGTAGCAGGGCTAGCACCGCCGGCACCGCCGGCCCCGGGCGTGGAGCAAATGACTGCAGTGCCACCGCCACCAGCGTCGCCGGATCTCACTCTGCAGTTGGGCCTGCCATCCGTGCCAGACGTCACAGAGCTGACACCTCGTACTCACGTGTACGCACTGTGGCCTGGAGGAGCACTGTCACACACATTTAACGACCAAATAAAGTGCATACTCTTATGTGTGCCCAGAGATCAATCACACATAAGTTAACAAATTATAAAAGATGTATCATCACAAATGTTATTACATCATGATTCTTATCACATAGTTTTTACACAATTGTAGCGGAAGTAAAATATAAAACTCTCGTGGTAGCTTCAATCACAGGCACATTGACTGGTTGACTGCAAGTCTAGTAATCTTCCGGAAAGTAGTAGTAGTCACTATTTGCACCATCTGTTACTCATCCGGGATTTTTATCCAAGTAAGAAAAATAAACAAGCGTAAGTACATCTCGTACTCAACAAGTGTAACATGGGGTTCATGAGGCTCAAAGGCATAACATTGGTTTATCAGCATGTAGCTTTTAATTAGCATTATTTCAGTATATCAATAATATCAAAATGTCTCAATGTAAACAATAAACATATGATCCATGTGAAATAATTAACGAATAGCAAAAACATATTTATTCTTAATGATCAACTATTCCATAAGAGTCAAAGGCCACTCGTGACCGTGAGCACGACTGTTATAATAGTTTTACACTCTGCAGAGGTTGTACACTTTCACTGTGAGTCGTGTCGCCCATATGCACGGGTTAATTACTCCCAAAACACTTTCAAGGTGAGCAGGCAGGGGAACACTATGAAGTCTTTCGAAGGTTCGTCTAACAAGTTAGGGCCATTAGATTTACTCGGCAAACAGATGTAGAGCCCCGTTTCCAAATGACACAATAACACGCAGCTTATACTTATAAGGACAGAGGCCGCACTATACCCGATTCGTCAAGCCATTTTTACGCCAAAAAGGAATACCACTAACAAGCTAGAAAAGGTCCTTCTATATGACTAAAGCCAGAGCCATATAACCCTCACAGTTGTACTGTAAGTCCCAGATGTTCGCTTATAGATAAGTCCTTAAGGAGAGTAACGAGAGCACCAAAATAATCCCCATGCTCTAGTCCCCTTTAAACAGTAATAAAAAGTCATCTTTTAATGTTTATTGCATATTCCATTAGTTAAATTACATGATCATAATTCATGTTAAACACTAGCAATACTACTCCATGCAATATAATAGATATCAAGGAATAAGATCAACACTAAGTCATCCTTAACAAGGAAACGTATGCGTAATGATATTATTTGCTTAACGTGAATAGGACAATAAGGATAATCTCATGCTATACTTGCCTTGCTCAAACTGGTCCTGATGATCTTGCTCGTAGAAAAACTCCTGATCCCCAATAAATTGCTCACCGTCTATACTCGATCAACAATAGCAACAACATTCATCCAGAACAATCATGCATAAACAAACAAGACTATAATTAGAACAGTACACCTATAGTAATAAAATAAGATAAAAAGTTTTTAAAATGAATCTACAACTCGCTAGGATCACACAGACGTGAAGATCACGAAAAACGGAGCTAAAACGACGAAGTTATTAATTTACGAAGATTTCCTATAGAAAAGTAATTACTTTAATTCAAACTCGAAAATAAAATGTCACAAACCTACTGAACAGTTCTACTAACATATAGAGCTTGCAAATATGAACCTAACGCAATTTGAACGGGTCAAATCGGAGTTAAAACGGAGAAATTATGACTAAAACAAACTCAGTAGCAAAACTGTAAATAAGTGAAAGCGTATTTCTAAAATACCGCGATCAAATACGTTTTCAACAGAATAATACGCAATGCGGGAATACGCCTTGGACTACGGGTTATATATTTAAAAAGTGCAGGAACTCTTTAGCAAAACATCCGGCCGAACCGGTATCGGCTAATCTCAGCCGTTGGATACAAAATGGATGGATCGGATCGGATCAGCCGACGGCGGTGCTCCGGCCAGAACAGAGCCGCGACGGTGAGTCCTGCGGCGGCGCCATCGCCGGAGAACATGAAAGCTCGATTCAAAGCGTTACCTTGCGAAAGAAAAGCATCGAGATGGAGTAGAGAACATGGCGAGCTCACCAAGGTAGGAAAAGGAGACAGAGTCGGCCCGGAGAGGGTGTGGAGCTCAGGATGGCGGACGGTGGTGGCGTGGTAGAGCTCCAAGCTCACTGTGGCATCTCGAGAGCTCCATTGACACCGCGAAGGGGTTGGATGGAGGCGGAAGGGTGTGCGGCCTTGACTTATATAGCCCGGAGACGCTCCAATTAAGGAAGGAAAGGATTGGGGGAAAGGATTCGATTGGTGGAGCGATGGAAAGAAATCGGACGCGTCGTGGAGAAGAAGAAGGCGGCCTTGACAAGCGAGCCCGCGATGTCAGCGACGCGTAGAGAAGGAAACCGCAGCGCATGCGCGTGCGAGCTGCCGGGCCAGTGACGGGACTTGCTGGGCTCGGCCCAAGCGGGTGAACGGGGAAAAGCGGGAGACGACCACGCGCGCGGGAGCAAGCGGGCCACGGGCGATGGTGGGCTGCGGGGCTTCACAGGCCCAAAGCTAGGGAGAGAAATGAAACTCTTTTTCTTTTTCCTTTCAAATATTTCAAAGCATTTTCAAATGATTTTGAATCCTCTTTTGAATTTGAATCAAACCACTCAATACAAAAAAATTCAAATGCAGTAGCATGAGTGCACAAACATGTTCCTACCCTTATATTTGATTTTAAGTTAATAAAAATTATTATTACTCTAAATTTGTATGCCCACAAAATTGCATAAAAAATCATATTTACCTAATTTTTAAATATCCCAAAATTTTAGGTTGTTACAATTCTACCCCCTTAAGATGAATCTCGTCCTGAGATTCGGCTAGTGCTTACTCGAATAGTTACGGGTAGGTTTTCCTCAGATCCTCTTCTCTTTCCCAGGTAGCCTCATCTGCATTGTACCGATTCCACTGAACCTTACACATCTTGATAGTTTGACTCCTCGTGACTTTTTCAGCAGTCTCTAGAATTTTAACTGGAAACTCTTTATATGTGAGGTCCTCTTTAACAGTGAGCTCCTCTAACGGAATCTGCTCCTCTTGTATTCGCAAACATTTCTTAAGTTGAGACACGTGAAACACATCATGTACACCTGCCAAACTGTCAGGTAATTCCAACTGATACGCCACCTCACCACGTCTCTTTATGATCTTGAAAGGTCCAATATACCTTGGTGCCAATTTCCCCTTCATGTTGAACCTTTTCACGCTCCTCATTGGAGATACTTTCAAGTAGACATAATCCCCTACTTCAAAAGTCAACTCTCTCCTCCGAGTATCAGCATAACTCTTCTGTCTGGACTGGGCTATTTTTAGATTATCTCTAATCATTCTTACTTTCTTTTCAGCATCCTTGAGTACATCAGGCCCAAACACTTGACTTTCTCCTGTCTGATTCCAGAACAACGGGGTTCTACACTTTCGTCCATACAGAGCCTCAAACGGTGCCATCTGAAGACTCTTCTGATAACTATTGTTATAAGAGAACTCTATATAAGGCAAACTCTTATCCCAACTAGTACCATATTATAAAGAACAAGCTCTTAACATATCTTCCAATATCTGATTAATTCTCTCCGTCTGTCCATCTGTCTGTGGATGGTAGGCTATACTAAAATTCAGCTTAGTTCCTAGTGATTCATGTATCTTTTGCCAATAATGAGATGTAAACTGGGTACCCCGATTAGACACAATTTTCTTAGGAACTCCATATAGACTCACTATTCTTTCCATATACAATTCTATCAACCTTGCACTGCTATATGTAGTCCTAACTGGCAGAAAATGAGCAACCTTTGTTAGACGATCTACTATTACCCAAATTGAATCATACCCTCTCTAAGTACGTGACAATCCAACTATAAAATCCATACCAACTTCTTTCCATTTCCATTTGGGTATCTACATAGGTTGTAGCAATCCTGCAGGTCTCTGATGTTCAGCTTTCACCCTTTGACATGTGTCACACAAAGCAACATATTCAGCAACATCTTTTTTTAAACTATACCACCAATATTTCTCTCTCAGATCCAGATACATCTTAGTACTCCCAGGATGTATGGAATAAGCTGACTCATGAGCTTCACTCAAAATTGCCTCTCTGATAGTCTTATCCTCTGGCACACACAGCCTTTTTCCAAACCATAGCGTACCATTATCATCCTTATGGAATCCTAGTGATTTGCCCTTCACTATATTCTCCGCTATCTCTCTCAATTTTGCATCTTTCATCTGACTCTTGCGTATCTCTTGCTCCAGAGTAGGTTCTAGTACCAATTCTACTGTATTGGTGGTAAAACCTAAGTTCAGATGCTCACATTCCGCACACAACTCTCTTGGCATAGGCATTACTTGCACTTCATTAGCATAGCTTTTCCTACTAAGAGCATCAGCAACGACGTTGGCCTTTCCTAGATGATAATGCACCTCCAGATTATAATCCTTTATCAACTCTAACCATCTACGCTGTCTCAAGTTCAGATCTGATTGAGTGAAGATATACTTCAGACTCTTGTGATCAGTGTATATATTACTCTTATGTCCAATCAAATAGTGTCTCCATATCTTTAGTGCATGAACCACTGTAGCTAATTCCAAGTCATGAGTAGGATAATTTAATTCATGCTTTCTCAACTGTCTCGATGCATATGCCACAACTCTACCTTCTTGCATAAGAACACATCCTAAACCCAAACGAGATGCATCACAATAGATAGAGAAATGTTTACTCAGATCTGGCAAGACTAATACTAGTGGAGTGGTCAATCTTTTCTTTAATTCCTCAAAATTAGCCTGACACTTCTCAGACCACACAAACTTAGCATTCTTCTCCAATAGTGTAGTCATTGGCTTCACAAGCTTAGAAAATCCCTCTATAAATCTCCTGTAATAGCCTGCTAATCCCAAGAAACTATGGATCTCACTTACATTGGTTGGTGGCTTCCAGTCCAATACATCTTTCACTTTGCTAGGATCTACTGATATTCCTTCATTTGAGACAACATGACCAAGAAAGAAAACTTTCTTCAACCAAAACTCACATTTACTCCGCTTGACATATAGCTGGTGTTCTCTGAGCTTTTGCAAGACCAACCTCAAATGTTCGGCATGTTCCTCCTTAGTCTTGGAGAATATTAAGATATCATCAATGAATACCACTAAAAACTTGTCCAGATATTCCATGAACACCTTATTCATCAAATACATAAAGTATGCAGGGGCATTAGTCAGACCAAAAGACATCACTGTATACTCATATAAACCATACCGTGTGGTAAAAGTTGTCTTTGGTATATCACTAGCACGAATCTTCAACTGATGATATCCAGAACGAAGATCAATCTTGGAGAATACACAAGCACCTCTCAACTGATCAAACAAGTCATCAATTCTAGGCAACGGGTATTTATTCTTGATAGTAACCTCATTGAGAGACCGATAATCTACACACATCCTCTGAGTGCCATCTTTCTTGTCCACAAAAATCACTGGTGCTCCCCAAGGTGAAGAACTAGGACGAATGAAACTCTTATCCTGCAATTCCTTAATTTGTTTCTTAAGTTCTTCTAATTCATCTACTCCCATTCTATATGGACGCTTAGCTATGGGTGCAGTTCCAGGTAATAATTCAATGTTACGGTCTGGTGGCATACCTAGCAATTCCTCAGGAAACACATCGGAGAACTCCTCCATAACCTGGTCCTTCTTGTTGGCACCATCATTAAGCTGGTTCACTATAGCGGTCTCCTGTTTTTGCACTTTCTCATCAACCCTGATCCTATATCCCTTCGTTGTTGTCAGCACTACTGATTTCTCCTTGCACTGAATCTCTGCTTGTTGTTGCATCATCCAATCCATTCCCAATATGAGATCAATCTCAGCTGTTCTCAATACTATAGGACTCATCTTAAACTCTACCCCCCTTAGAATGAGACTAATCGGGAGACAACGATAAGATGCTGGCATGCTTCCACCAGGTGAGTTTACTAATATAGGGTTTTTCATGGCACATAAATGAATTCTATGTATTCTAACAAATGATTGTGATATGAAAGAATGGGATGCTCTAGAATCAAAAAGAACAGTGGCAGGAGTGGAATGGACATCGAACGTACCAAGCATAACTTCTGGTTCCTCCACTGTTGTTTCCTGGGACAAGTGGTTCACCCTTCTAGTGTTAGGTGCAGGTTTCTGGTGACTACCCTGCCTCTGGGGAGTCTGCTGGTTGGGCTTCTCAGGGCAATTGTAAGACAAGTGACCTTCTTTTCCACATCGAAAACATCTGTTGGGGTATTGGGAGCACTGGTCTTCATGGGAGTATTATTGGAAGGACCCTGACACTGAGGCTGATTCCCACTCTGCTGCGGAGGGCGTTGGTTGCCATTCTGCGGCTGGAATGGGGGACGTTGCGGGAACTGATTGCGGAAAGGGACCTGACCACGATTCCACTGACCAGAAGGAGGCCTCTATCGATTACCTTGCTAGAAACCAGTACGCGGACGAGTGTTACTACCAGAAGTCTGTCTCTGAAGCCTTTTCCTCTTGGCATCCATCTCCTTGCGCTTGTTATCCACGACGATAGCGTGGTTCACAAGCGTCTAAAAATTGGGACAAGTATTGGACATCAACTGCAATTGTAGTCCATCATACAATCCCTTCAAGAAGCGGTGCTGCTTATCATTGTCATTAGCCACCTCATGTGGAGCATATCGTGACAACTGGGCAAACCTGTCACGATACTCAGCTACAGACAACGACCCTTGGGTCAAGTTCCTGAATTCCTCTGCCTTTAGTTCTATCATCCCTTCTGGTATATGGTAAGCCCTGAAGTTCTCTCTAAACTCCTGCCAAGTGACCACGGGAGCATTGGCAGGGTGACCATACTCATACGATTCCCACCAATCCTAAGCTTCCCACTATAGTTGTCCAGAAGCAAACAACACCTTCTGCCGGTCATCACATTATGCAATGTTAAGTTGCTTTTCCACGGCACGAAGCCAATCATCCGCTTCCAATAGATCAGCAGCATGCGTGAACACCGGGGGACAACCCTTCAATAACTCACCACGCTTATCACGTGGTTGTGCCTCAGCAACTGGCTGATTATGTTGGTTTTGCACTAGTTGTTGCATAAACTGTGTCTGCACTGCCAAAAGTTGCTCAATAGTGGGTGGCGGTGGTGGTGGGGGATTTGGAGGAACACCTCCACGACCCTTGCCTCTTCCTCTTCCGGCCATCTGCCATCCATAAAAATGCAACCTTTGAGATTTCCATGTTATCAACCACTTATAAGAGAAAGAATGAGATCTGAAAGTTTTCTGGGCAAATATCAATGTTAATAGTTTAGTAAATCAATCATATCTCGAGCTACAGAAGTCCAATAGAGGCATGCTTTATATGGTTGGAAAGCTTATGAAGTTCTCCACAACTGTTATTTGGACCATAAGACCAGATTCTGTCGTTAAGTTAATGAAAAATAACACGCAACAGAAACTGTTCTAGATTCCAGACTGTGCAGAAACTTTAACTTGTGACAGTTATATCTCTCGAACCAGATCAGATAAAAAGGTGATTCCAGTGGAATTTGAAAGGTACTTAAGCCTAGTTTCTCTCATAAAAATTTCATAAATGTTGCACAAACTGTTTTTGAACCATAGCAGAAACATTGCAGACTGCTCCAGAAACCGCAAGGATAGAAACGTGACAATACCAAACCCAACTATTATTCCCTTGACTAATAAACTTTTTATTCTTAAAAATGGAACTTGTAGACATGCCTACAAGCCCCAACACTCATAACAAAAATCCAACTCACACATAAGCATAATGATAAAGCAACTATCACACCAAAGTTCAAACCACACGACATACTCGAAGACTCAACTGACGTTACTAAGAACGTTCTTATTACATAAAGGACTCCTATTTTCTAATGACGTGGCTCATGATCTAATGTCTCATAAATCTTGGCCATGCCTTGGTTTACTCGAAGTTCATCAATCATTACTTGGCACCTCTTGATGGTCTTCTCCTGTGCCTTCACCATCTCCTTTAACTGCAGCTTCCTCTCCATCATATCATAGACAAAGTTCACCATCACCCGAGGAAGTGGTTCCAACTGTACTAGATTCATCATGGCCCATCCAAGGTCGGGGTGTGCACGAGGGAAGTAACGGTGAATATCATGCTTCATGCTGTCAAAGCGAAGGTAGCGGCCCATACATGCTTCAAAAGCGGCGTCTTCAATGCTAGCCTCCATGGTAGCTCGACGACCCATGTGAGCATACATCCTATCCAGCTGGTACACCCCTTTTTTCTCATCCTTAGGAAAAATACTCTCTCTTGCCTTCCAGTAAGTGTCCTCCAGCGGATGGGTGTACTCCCAACAGACATACTCCACAGCTGGGTGCCAATCAACAAAGTAGGTAGAGAGCATTCCCACAAGTCGATGGTGAGAGACAGCATCTCCTCTAGCGTTGTGGTAGATCTTCATAGTCCACCCCAATGGGGGAGGTGGCACATCCTCATCAGCTGCATCATGTGGTGGAGACGGGGGTTGCTCTCCTCCATTGGCTTCCTCCTCTTCATCATCTTCAATCTCGATGATCTCAGGGTCTTCTTTAGGCTCGGGTTCTTCCTGAGGAGGTGCTGGCGTTTGGATTGGTGCTTCAAGGGCCTGCTCCTGCTCCTGGGGTACTTCCTCTTGTGGTTCTTTAGGTGCAAGCAAAGCACGAGGCGGGTAGTGTCCTCCAGTGGTGATGCAGGCAGTCTTGCGGCCACGAACCATCTACAGAGTTATTAGATGTAGTTAGAATAGAGGCAAAATTTCATAATAGAATGAGACATAAGAAGCATAAAAATTTATCAAATAACAAGAGCAAGATAATAAGCATAAAAATAGTGAAAAAGAGGATACTAAATCGACTATTTTTAGCTAGGCTTGTGTCCTACAGTCAACAAAGGCTCTGATACCAATTTGTCACACCCATTTAACGACCAAATGGAGTGCATACTCTTATATGTGCCCAGAGATCAATCACACATAAGTTAACAAATTATAAAGGATGTATCATCACAAATGTTATTACATCATGATTCTTATCACATAGTCTTTACACAATTGTAGCGGAAGTAAAATATAAAACTATCGTGGTAGCTTCAATCACAGGCACATTGACTGGTTGACTGCAAGTCTAGTAATCTTTCGGAAAGTAGTAGTAGTCACTATTTGCACCATCTGTTACCCATTCAGGATTTTTATCCAAGTAAGAAAAATAA
Organism: Saccharum hybrid cultivar R570; assembly: GCA_038087645.1. NCBI lineage: Eukaryota > Viridiplantae > Streptophyta > Magnoliopsida > Poales > Poaceae > Saccharum > Saccharum hybrid cultivar. The sequence continues at coordinate 1,875,029 of JAQSUU010000606.1, read as the reverse complement.
ATAAGCGTAAGTACATCTCGTACTTAACAAGTGTAACATGGGGTTCATGAGGCTCAAAGGCATAACATTGGTTTATTAGCATGTAGCTTTTAATTAGCATTATTTCAGTATATCAATAATATCAAAATGTCTCAATGTAAACAATAAACATATGATCCATGTGAAATGATTAACGAATAGCAAAAACATATTCATTCTTAATGATCAACTATTCCATAAGGGTCCAAGGCCACTCGTGACCGTGAGCACGACGGTTATAACAATTTTACACTCTGCAGAGGTTGTACACTTTCACTGTGATTCGTGTCGCCCATATGCCTGGGTTAATTACTCTCAAAACACTTCCAAGATGAGCAGGCAGGGAAACACTATAAAGTCTTTCAAAGGTTCGTCTAATAAGTTAGGGCCATTAGATTTACTTGGCAAACAGATGTAGAGCCCCCCTTCCAAATGGCACAATAACATGCAGCCTATACTCATAAGGACAGAGGCCGCACTATACTCGATTCGTCAAGCCATTCTTACGCCAAAAAGGAATACCACTAACAAGCTAGAAAATGTCCTTCTATATGACTAAAGCCAGAGCCATATAGCCCTCACAGTTGTACTGTAAGTCCCGGATATTCGCTTACAGATAAGTCCTTAAGGAGAGTAACGAGAGCACCAAAATAATCCCCATGCTCTAGTCCCCCTTAAGCTGTAATAAAAAGTCATCTTTTAATGTTTATTGCATATTCCATTAATCAAATTACATGATCATAGCTCATGTTAAGCACTAGCAATACTACTCTATGCAATATAATAGGTATCAAGGAATAAGATCAACACTAAGTCATCCTTAATAAGGAAACATATGCATAATGATATTATTTGCTTAACATGAATAGGACAACAAGGATAATCCCATGCTATACTTGCCTTGCTCAAACTGATCCTAATGATCTTGCTCGTAGAAAAACTCCTGATCCCCAACGAATTGCTCACCGTCTATACTCGATCAACAATAGCAACAACATTCATCCAGAACAATCATGCATAAACAAACAAGACTATAATTAGAACAGTACACCAACAGTAATAAAATAAGATAAAAAGTTTTTAAAACGAATCTACAACTCGCTAGGATCACACAGACACGAAGATCACGAAAAACGGAGCTAAAACAATGAAGTTATGAATTTACGAAGATTTCCTAGAGAAAAGTAATTACTTTAATTCAAATTCGAAAATAAAATGTCACAAACCTACTGAATAGTCTACTAACATATAGAGCTCGCAAATACGAACCTAATGCAATTTGAACGGGTCAAATCGGAGTTAAAACGGAGAAATTATGACTAAAACAAACTCAGTGGCAAAACTATAAATAAGTGAAAGCGTATTTCTAAAATACCGCAATCAAATACGTTTTCAACAGAATAATACGCGATGCGGGAATACGCCTTGAACTGTGGGTTATATATTTAAAAAGTGCAGGGACTCTTTAGCAAAACCTCCGGCCGAACCGGTATCGGCTAATCTCAGCCGTTGGATACAAAATGGATGGATCGGATCGGATCAGCCGACGACGGTGCTCCGGCCAGAACAGAGCCGCGACGGCGAGTCCTGCGGCGGCGCCATCGCCGGAGAACGCAAAAGCTCGATTCAAAGCGTTACCTTGCGAAAGAAAAGCACCGAGATGGAGTAGAGAACATGGCGAGCTCACCAAGGTAGGAAAAGGAGACAGAGTCGGCCCAGAGACGGTGTGGAGCTCGGGATGGCGGACGGTGGTGGCGTGGTAGAGCTCCAAGCTCACTGTGGCATCTCAGGAGCTCCGTTGACACCGCGAAGGGGTTGGATGGAGGCGGAAGGGTGTGTGGCCTCGACTTATATAGCCCGGAGACGCTCCAATTAAGAAAGGAAAGGATTGGGGGGAAAGGATTCGATCGGTGGAGCGATGGAAAGAAATCGGACGCGTCGTGGAGAAGAAGAAGGCGGCCCTGACAAGCGGGCCCGCGATGTCAGCGACGCGTAGAGAAGGAAACCGCGACGCGCGCGTGTGCGAGCTGCTGGGCCAGTGACGGGACTTGCTGGGCTCGGCCCAAGCGGGGGACGGGGAAAAGCGGGAGACGGCCACGCGCGCGGGAGCAAGCGGGCCGCGGGCGATGGTGGGCTGTGGGGCTTCACAGGCCGAAAGCTAGGGAGAGAAATGAAACTCTTTTTCTTTTTCCTTTTCAAATATTTCAAAGCATTTTCAAATGATTTTGAATCCTCTTTTGAATTTGAATCAAACCACTCAATACAAAAAAATTCAAATGCAACAGCATGAGTGCACAAACATGTTCCTACCCTTATATTTGATTTTAAGTTAATAAAAATTATTATTACTCTAAATTTGTATGCCCATAAAATTGCATAAAAAATATATTTACCTAATTTTTAAATATCCCAAAATTTTAGGGTGTTATAAGCACCCACGGCGGCGGGCAGCTCGCTGACGCCGATGCCACCACCTTTTGCTGCTGATGAAGACGAGTGAAGTGAACTGCCCGGCCTGCAACTGGCAACTTTGAGTAGGCTTGCTCTAATAAATCCATGGACGGATGGACCATGATGATGAGCATAAGTATTTGCTTTAATTAATTTGACTGTTAAATGGACGAGGCATTTCATTGCCGTTTTTATGTTCTACTGTTTCTAATTTTTAGAATAATGTTCTAGCCAGGCTTTGTAGGAGATTGCTATTGTGTTGTTGAGTCAAAATTTCCTTTTGTATTGGAATAATGTGCAACTAGTAGCAAGCTATATCTTGTTCCTTCTTGTTTACTAGTATAAGCTATAAGTTTTAATACTTGTGCAAGGTATGTAGCCTAGTGATATATAGCCAGATTTACAATTCAAAGAGCCACCAAAATTAATATGACATAGGGGTACTCAACATACATGGTTCATATATCTTTTAATGATTATTATGCTACTTTGACGTCCAATGTCGTATATCTATCGATTGTGTCAGTGGTTTGCGAGAGCTCACAGACACATTACTCTTCACTCAGCAAGTCAGCAGCCGCCTAGTGCCCTGGTCACACGAGAACGCTTCCAGCCCTCCATCACAGCGTCGCAGGCATTGCTGCCAAAATTGACAGCTAACAGGGCTATGGCCAGATGTGGGCCTAGTTGTTAGAATTAATTAATGAAATAACTTCTCTTCTTAGCTGTTTTTTCTTGAAATCCTTCTTAGCTGTTTTTGTTTGGTAGCCACAATAAAAAAAGCAGCACGGGCTAATGGGATTCTAACTTTCTCCTGCTCGGCGCAATCACACTAGCGCCGAACAACTCGCTGGCTATTTGTGTTTACTCATTCTCTCCCTTCCATATCAGTGTGAATCTACTTCCAAACCTGGTCAGCCAGCAACGTCGACACCCATTGAGAATGCCCTTAGTCTACCACTAGACGATCAAGTGACCGCTGTATGGCCGGAGGACTGGCAAATCTATGTACGCCCGACTGGACAGAGGATGGAGAAGTAATGGACACAATCGGTGTCTCCTTTGATGTCGAATACCACTACAACATTTTTAAGATTTAATTAGTTCTCTCTTATTTTAGGTTCACCATCACAATCGAATATATTGCAGTATGGTTGACATGTTTAAACGAGTTTGATTGCTGAGATTTTCCGGTATGAACCCTACTTATTACTCTTTTCAGGTGCTATGCGAGTCATGCAAGGATGGGAGAAGAAGCACTTTGTACAGATCAATTAGCGCAATTCCAATGTAAAGTTTCTGTTAGTGATTTCTAGAGGAGAGAGGTGTAATTTCGACTCAACCATCCTAATGCATAGTTTTCAATAATAGTTTCAAAAATTCAGTTAGCACTTACATGCACTACAAACAAGGAAGATCAGTTGTGGTAAAAGTAACCATGTGACATAATATACCGCTACATGTCTCTACAGAGCTAGACCTTCAATGTTCACATATCAATGTGCAAACAAAAATCCTCCATTGCTGACAAGGGTGTGTTGCTTCTTTGCTTACAATCGAAAGCCTTCTCCTTTCTCTCTGGCCTATCCAAATCACATAATGTATAATGTTTATTCTGCCTTATGATGGGTCCCGCCATGTATATAATTTAAAAAAATCAGTTGTTGGCCATCACGATCCTATCCATCCACGGCACCACGCTCTACTCCAGGTCCACATCTTCTCCGCCTTCATCTCAGATGTCAACCACCTCGCGCACCACCAGCACCCAAGCACGCATGGGGTAAATCATCGTGTCAGCATCTTCAATTTCTTAAAAGCTAAATCATTGGCACTGAGTATTGGTAACTTGGGCGATATTGTGTGCACCCTTCTTTCGTAGTTGCGCCAGGCTCACTTGCTTTCGTGTTTTTTATTGGAACCACCGGTGATAGCAAAAATGTACATGTCTGAGCGTAGGCAAGATGTTATTTCCTGTAGGCTGATCTTGTTGGTTTTCCTGCTTGGTGGGCGGTGGCCGTTTTGAGTGTTGCTATTCTGGGTGATGTGGCAAAGACACAGCCACTGACTGACTAGGATGGTGGGTGTAGTTTGAAGCGGGCACGAACTGTGGGTTCTGGATTGGAGACCAAATGAAAGGTGGTTGCGCAAAACTTTGGATGGTTGTTGGGTGAATGGGATTACTGTGCAGGGTGATAAGCCGTAAAAACCCTGACCCCCTCCGCCTCCAGGGGGGTTTGCTCTTCGTCATAGCTTTGGCTTTGTTCTCGGTGGTTGGTCTGGGCTTGTGCTTGGTATTGGCTTGTCTAACCTGTTTCTTCTTGGATGATGTTGATGGTGCAAAAGAGTGTTACATTTCACTGGACCGGGGGCTGAGGTTGCCTGGGTATTCTAGGTCGATAGGTAGGCAAAACAATTTCAATAATGGTGACACCATAATGATTTATCCAACATGGCACAAATAACAAAAATTGGGGGCACTTCCGCTGTTCCACATGCTCCTATCTTATCAATACTACATATTTTATTTTTACAGCATGGTTTTTACCACCAGTTACCACAGTTGCCTGAAAAACCAGTGGTGAAAAGGCTGGTAGTATGTGGTGCATAGTGGTTGTCTAGCCAGCAGTGAAAATTGCTTTCACCATCGGCTCACCATATGATCCAGCGGTGATAATCACCATGGTTTTCTCTGCCTTGCTGTCCACCAACCTGTCCATAAAAATGATTTTCACCTCTGGATCAAACGACCACAACGCTCCACCTACTATCAACCAGCGGTGAAGATGCTTTCACCGTTGCATGATCACCATAGATCCAATGGTGAAAACCGACCCGAACAAAACCCCTTTTCCCTGATCTTCCTCCTCACATCCTCTACTTCTTAAAGTACGCACATTTTTCACCAAGTTGGTCATGGAGGCCCCCAGTTCTCAAAGGATGCAAACCACTTCTCTTGTTCTCAGGTTGATAACTAGCAACCCTCTAATTTCGTAGCTTGTTCCTTTGGTTAAATATTGCATTTTCAGATGAGTGTGAAGGAAAAGTGTCTTTCTTGCTTTTAGAGGGCTTCATGCACCCAATTTATCTTGGAGGCTCCCAAATTTTGAAGGCTGCACACCACATCAGCTTACTCTGAGGTTGGTATGCAACCTCTACTGTAATACCCAAGAATGCTTGGTAAATATGGATTTTTAATATGATTAAGTAATTTATCTAGCAAAGGTTGACTTGCTTTTGAGGGAGACTGAAAATTTAATGTTTTGATGCATTCCTCTCGGATGGATGAATGGAGAACACCGATGTGTAGAGCTCGTCGAATGCTGTTCATTTGACTACTCATACGTTTTATTTGGAGTTCAGATCAGCTATGGAAAGATTTTACAAGCAAAGGAAAAGAAACTTTACAACACAGCAGGGGCGGAGCCCGGTATCTCGCGAGGTTAGGCGTCCGCCATACCTAAAATACATAGAAAATACCAAGTTTCTGTAGTATATATACACAATATACATCAATAGGTGCTTTATATACGCAATATACATCAATAGGTGCTTCCCTGCTTGGTCTTGTAGGCCTGATGGTGATGCACCTACCTAGCAAACTCAAGGCAAAAAGATGTTCTAGTAAGCCATTGTATACTTGTATTATAGACATTTGATCTTTATAAACCCCGCCACACCTAAGAATTATTCCTGCCTCTGCCACCTGAAGCTACAGTAACCGTGCATCTACAGTACCTGCGTAGGTGAACAGTGTCAACCCTGTTTGGAGTCCGACTCCTGATCTTTCCTGTGGTCAGCATTGTAGTTTTTTTCCTTCCCTTTTCCCCCACTGTGACCTTAGCCTGGCCAGCCCAAGTGCCCAACAGCTGCCGCCTCCATGTTTCCATGCTTGGGAAAAAAAGAATAGAAGGGAGAAGGGGAGGAAGAGGAGAACTAGGGTTGCCGCCGCCGACGTGTCGTTCTCTTCCAAAATTCCCTTGGAACAACGATCCGATCGTAGCGACGAGGATAGCCGGAGGCTTGTCGTCGTTCTCGCTGTGATTGACCTAGGTGAGATGCCAAATCCTAATTCCCTTCTCTGGAGCAAGTTTCATGGATCCTAATCATCTGATTAGGAGGGGTTTAGTTGGAGTAATTCCCGAATTTAATCTAGCCCACGTCCTGAAACCCCATCAGATTGTGCAGTCTCTGTTCAACGTCAGTTTAGGTCTTTTTAAGGGCCTTAATAATATATACCACCGTGGACAGAGTTGTAGAGGACTTAGTCATCTTTCTTTTGACACCAAAATAACCCTCATAGCCTCTGTATTTTGGAAGATATAATCGTTTGAAGTAGACTGTTTTTCTGTGACGAGTTTTTGATCAGTTTTAGATCTAACCAGTTTTTGGTCATCGTAATGGATGAATCTGAACTTATAATCTAAACAACAGCTGTAGGATATTGATTAAGCTTTCCAAATTGTTTTAGAACACATTTTTTGGATGAGTATATCTCCAGTTATGGATTTTATACATTTATACTGTTCTGTTTTGGTCATCAGAATAGTTCAGAGGTTGTTTGTGCCATCTTACAGATCTCTTATGGTGAATCTTAATATAGCAAAGTTGTATATATTGGAGATTTCTATCATCTGGTAAATTATGATAATTTTTGGATGTCTGGTTAAAACTGTGAAAAATAGAGAAGCAACAGTGCTGTTGTCTTTAACGAAGTGCGTTGGTAGTGGCTTAATCTATGGGTTTGAGTGTTCTTGTACGTATGTCATTGTTTGTATGATAGTGTTGGTACTGAGTATTACTTGTAATCAGGTGGTTTGCTATTGGAGTATGCTCAACTCTTTTATTAAACATTGGTAAAGGTAAGTAAACATGCATGTGTTGTGGTCCACATGTTTTAGCTTTGTTGTTTGAATTGTCTCCTCTAAATTTTTAGTATCTCACACTAGCCATATAATCTGAAATTTGAAGTTTTTGCTTTACTTTGAAGTATCTGGTTTCATATCTTGTGGTATTACTATTGAATTATGAAGTATATGAAGTGCATACATTGCAACATTGGCATTTGCACTTTTTCCATTAATATGTATTTGAAGAAACCGTAGCTGAATTGGTGCGGTAAGTATCGGTACATCAACAATCATTGATAAGCAATGTGGTTGCAACCAGGCACATTCATGAGTAATGTGGTTGCAGTCCTCACTCCCTCTCCTTGGGATGTGTGGGTAGAAGTGAAGTCATGCATATTGCATTGCACTTGGAAGTATATTTATATTTCTATGAAGTAATTGATGTCTTTATTATTGTGTAATTTAAATTTCATGCTTCATCAAACTGTTATTTAAATAACTTGGTTGAAGCAGTTTGCTTGCTGACGTTTTCCATAAACCTCATACGCTTGTTTCCGCATCTCAGGTACTTGAGCTTCAAGAATGCTTGGTGGGATGGGAGTAGCATGCACACATGTTGTACACTTCAAACAATCACATATTTTTGTAACATGCTAGTTGGTTGTATATTCACTTTTATGTTGTAATAAACATCTGAGGTTTGTTGGTTAGGTTTGAGGATGCGTTTTTGTTGGCATTTCTTAGCATCACTCTTTATTATGTTGTCATCCTTAGCATGATGCTAGAAATACATTGTTGGTAATTATTAAGAACACTTGACAATTGAGAAAGATCGTATAAGTTGAAGTAATCTGCAAGCGCACAAATAATATACCATTATAGCATTTCACCTGGGAGTATACCAAGTATCGTTATTTATATTTTATCCATAGGGAGGAGCTATGGGGTTGGCATAGAGTTATTAATAAATATGTATACTTATGATAAAACCACTCTCATGCTATTGCAGGGGTAAGTCAAATGATAAATAAATGATAATTATGAAGTATTGATAGTAATCCAGAGATAGAATTAGATACTCATAAAATGTAGTATGGCTAAGCATGAGATTTGGTAAGAGCAAAAGATTCCTAAGTCATTCCTTATTTACTAAGTCTTTTATACATCCAAGTATATACACTCTCATCTATAGCATAATTAACTTTAGATCTATACATAAGGAATATTACTAAGGAAGATCAAGAACAAAGCTTGACTTTCTTCGCAACCGGGTTCTACTTGCTCTACAAACAGGGAGTGGACTACAAAGGAATCAACGGGAGTGTCACATCTGTGATCTACCACATGACCTAGAGTGTAGAATGCATCCGTAGGTAAACAATATTTAAGCACCACGCTTACATAATATTGATCACTTAACTCACTCGAGTATTGAGTTAAGCGCTTTGCGAACATATACATATATTCATCATCAATCATGACTATATCAAGCATATAACTAGAGCAAACGAGGAACATAATAAATAGCAACATAATATTAAAGTAGCACAAAGTCATAAATAAAGAGGGATATAATAGATGTATCGGCCTCCAAGATGGCGAATCTGGAATTCTGAGCAATGGCCCAAACTCTACTTGAACCTTGCTAGCTAACCTATACTAGAACTTGAATAATTGGAGCTCTATTCTCTTCTCTCTGGAAACCCTAATTTCTGGTCTGCTCTTGACTTATGCAGATCTCCCTCAGGGAGCAGGGTTGGGGATGGTATATATAGGCTGGAGCGTCAATCCTGAGCCCTTGGATCATACTGACTTGAATAAATGGTGTAGACGCAATCCTTAAGGTGGTGGAGAACTTACATACGAACAGGGAGCTGATAGGTGGGCCCCAGGGGTAGGCCGGCATGCACTTGGTGGCGCCTTGGCTTCCGCTTTGGTGTGATGTCTTCTCGCGTCTTCTGGAACCTTCTAGGGTAGTTTTCGCTGCGGGTAAGTGCGATTTTATTTGACGATTTGATCCACCTTGACGGTTTTCTAAATAAACCTTGCCAAAAACATAGATTCACCAAAACTCGTGGAAATTATCAGTTTAAACCCCTAAGTCTATGTTGATGATCATTTTCATGCATGATTTCAAGTTTTATTGGTGGTTTATAATGGCTAATAACTACCGTCAACACTTTTTCTTATGTCATCATAGGAGACTTAATTTAATACTTAATCTAGATGACGTGTTTTTACTTGCACGTACTCTGTTGCTGCAGTGTAGTGTGGTGATTCTCCAGAGGGTTGTTGTGTTTTCTTCTAGGGTGTTATATCTACTTTAATTGTTAGCTTGTTTGCTTGGTTATATGGTTTCCAATATATTGAGATGAATGTGATGGATATCATTGTTAATTTAAATATTTTTTTCATTTAGATGGCATTTTTTAAAGAGTTGTACAAGAGGCTTCCAAATGAAGGTTGCACATCACCAATGTTATTACTCTAACGTTGGTATCTTGCGACTCACAATTGTGAATGACGTAGATTCTTACTATGCATTTTTTTTATCAAATTGAATATAGAGGCATTCTTAGAATGTGTCTTTTTTTCTTCACATGAGTGGGATGATGTCCTGACGTAGTCTAATTTGATGTATAGGTGAATTCATAGTTGCTTAATCAATAGGAAGTTCATGTGGATTTCACCTCTCTTGTCTCCTCTTGAATCCCTTATTTTGCTCTTTTTGTGAATTTGCGTTGCTTGGGTGATTTTGATCCTGTATAGGTCTGATGTCCTGAGTGTTTTTGGAGGTTTTGGGTCTTTGTGACTTGCTTGAAATCCATCTCTCATTTTTAGTTCCTCTCTCCAAATGGATCACATCTCCTGAGTGTTTCTTAAGTGGTTTTGGGTCCTTGGAACTTGGGCTCATCATGACTTCAAGTCCAGCTCCCTCCAAAACCCCTCATTTCTATCCTCTTTTAGTGATTTTCCTGAATATTTTTTGTTGTTGTTTTTTTGGATGTTCTTGATTGGTCTTTAGGTGCTATGAGGCCCTGGGAACATATATAGGGACTACCTTCAACAAATTTTCCACAAGAACCTAAAAATCATCATTTTGAGAATTCTTGCAAAACAACAATTTGAGAGAATAATTTCGAACTTCCAAGCCATTCTTTGATATTTTTGGCAGAATCTCTTGGTAATAGCTTCAAAGTGGGTTAGTCAATGTTAAATTGCTTAGCTCATTTCAATTGATTTTAGATTTTTCTTGGAGAGGGGCTGACTGAAAACACAAATACCAACTATGTCACACCCGGTTTTAAGGACAAAACCAGACATACACTATATGTAAAATAAAGAAGTCAAATCTCACATATAGTCACAGATAAGTGTAATATCAAGAGACAAATGCTTAATAAACATAATGCAATAGTTTAAGATATAACCTTAGAGAATAACACATCGGAAAGATAACTCCGAGCACCGGGTGTAACCTTCACTTCTAGGATCAAACTGACTGGTTGATCATAAGCCTAACAATTCTAGAATCTAGCAGTCTGGTACCCTTCCTGAGATATGGGAAATAGCAAGAGTGAGTCCATGTCGAACTCACCAAATATATCACAGGGTTCATGAGGCTCAAAAGTCGACTCTGGTTTACTGCGATTAGCTTTTAGTGAGTCATCTTTTAGCAATTGAGTAGGAACAAGTTTACCATAAGCCCAAATAACCTCATGATCATGTAAACGAGAATAACGTATAGCAAGAAACAATAATTATTAGTGATCATCAATATCATCAGTATTAGCATTATCATTAGTGTTCATTGTTTATTCTGTAAGGGTCCAAGGCCACTCATGACCATGAGCACGGCTGTTATAACAGTTTTACACTCTGCAGAGGTTGTACACTTTCACTGTGAGTCGTGATTTACCCTTTCGCCCGAGGTAGCTAATCTCTTGACCCACTTCCAAGGAAGGTCGGCACGGTTCACTATAAAGTCTTTCAAAGGTTTGTCTAACAAGTTAGGGTCATTAGATTTCACTCGGCAAACAGATGTAGAGTCCCCCTTCCAAATGGCACAATAACACGCAACATATACTCATAAGGACAGAGGCCGCACTATATCCGATTCGTCAAGCCATTCTTACGCCAAAAAAGGAATACCACTAACAAGCTAGAAAAGGTCCTCATACTTGACTAAAGCCAGAGCCATTATAGCCCTCACAGTTGTACTGTAAGTCCCGGATGTTTGCTTATAGATGAGTCCTTATAGAGAGAAACTAGAGCACCATAAAAACAACCCAATATGCTCTAGCCCTCTTAATCCATGTTGCTTTAAAATATCTTTTAAATGTTTATTGCATATACCATTAGTCAAGTTACAGATCATGGTTATTTATCTTGAGCACTAGCATAAATACTACCCAATGCAATGTTCCACTGGTGTCAAGGTACAAGATACAAAAGCTAGGATATCCTTAGTAGTAACAAGGTAGACACATGCACATGAATTAAGTATATTAAAGGTGAATAGGAAACAAAGATGATTTCATGCTGTACTTGCCTTAACTTGCTTTTCCCCCAAAGCAATACGCTTAAAAGCCTTTAGTATCCAACTTCCAATCTTCTGCGTCCAATTCTCGGCTTCTAGTCTTCAGAGAATAGCTTCTTAATCACCACGTAAACCTCACCGATTGACTGAACCACATAGCACCACACAAGCATCTATACAATCATACACGAAGCAAATAATAGATCTATATTAGAACAGTACACCAATCATACAAAAATAAGTAAAAGAGTTTGAAACACGATTCTACGCATCGCTACGTATACAAAGTCACGAAAAGCACGCTAATCGGAGCTACTGTTAAGAAGATACAACTACCGATAGATTTACCCATAAAACTATTAGCTTCATGTATCTTAATTGGTATAAAAACATATATAAGATATTTTATAGAGATTATAATTTAAGTCAAATTTAGATTCGAATTATAAAACTAAAGTAAAACAAATCATATTTTATTTACAAAACCCAGTTGCATAATTGTTATTTAAGATATGATTCAAATCATGAAATTCCAATATTAATGACATGATAAACACTGTTACAAATGCGTAGATCTCGTTGCTATGAATCTAACGCAACTTGAATGGCTCAAAACGGAGTTGAAACGTAGAAGATATGAAATAAACAAGATTTCCTCTATTAAAATAATGGATTAAATCTAATCACGAATTTTAAAAGTTGAAAACCTACTTAACAGTAGTACTAACATGTAGAGCTCGCAAATACAAACCTAACACAATTTGAACGGGTCAAATCGGAGTTAAAACAAAGAAGTTACGGCTAAAACAAAATCAGTGGCAATTCTGTAAATAGTTGAAAACGTAATTTATTCTTAACCGAAACAAAATACGCTTTCAAATGAAGAAAATAAAATCTGTAAACATATTTTGAACTGCGGGTTTATTTTCCAAGAATACAGGGATGGCGGCAGACTTACTTGTTGCCGAGGAGAGTATGGCCGGGCTAGGCAGCGTGGCGACGACGGCGACGGCGAGAGAAAGAGGAGAAAAATATAATTTACTACACGAGAGATTTCCCAAACTAGGGGCTCCTCTACGGTAGTTTTGGTGTGCTTTGCCCAAGGGGTAGGTACGTGTATATAGGGAGGAAAACTCTCCACCTCCATGTCAACTAGCGATATAGTGCTAGTTGACGTTGCACCATGCACCTCCGCTAATAGGCCTAAGTAATCATTTAAGCCCATTAGTAAATAAATGTATGGGCCTTTGAGATTTATTAAGATTATTGCACATGGGCTTTGAGCGTTAGGGAAAATGAGATATTTATTATTTTCGAAATTAATTATTTTCATGGATAAAATAATTCCAGAAAAGTCCAGAATTATTATTTAAGCCGCGAAAAATACTCAGAAAGCTTCAAAAATTCAGGAAAAATTCCCAGAGACATTATGGAATATGAGGAACCCAAATAAAGTATTTGGAGCTCATGATAAGATAATTTGGAGCATCTAAAAATTAGACTATGCTCACAGACAAGTGGAAACAGGCTTCAGAAAAAAAGTCAGAAAAATTCTCGAGAAGTTTGTAGAGGTTGATTGATGGATGAGAAACAAGGAATTTGATTGTAGAAAAATCATATATGTATATCGGGAAAGGAAAATCGACCTAAACGCATTTTGAAAGAACAACTTGAATTCATTTTGATCTTTGGTCAAAACCAAGCAATACAAAAACACAAATGCATCAGCATGAATGCATCAACAAGTTGCTAAACCTTATGATAAATTTCAATTTAGTGAAAAATATTATTTCCCTATGTTTTCATGAGCACAAAAATTCAAAATTAACTCATTTTAGCTCTATTTCCAAAGAAGCAAATTTTAGGGTGTTACAATTCTACCCCCTTAAGATGAATCTCGTCCCGAGATTCAGAAGATAGTGGTCAAAGAGATAGGGATACTTCACTGTAGAATCTTCTATTCCTCGAGTAGTTACCTCCTCTTGGTAGGGATTTTGCTTTACTTTGCACACTCTATTAACCTTTCTTCAAGTAACTTGCTCAACCATTTCCAAGATGTTGATAGGGACTCCGAACAAACCTTAAGGTAGCCCTATTTATTAAACCACTTCTATTTTCATATTAAGAACCATAAATAAACCAATGTTTCAAACTGTGAACTTATCCTTCATAACAGAACTCCTAGTACTTCTCATAAGGGCCAGCTTGAGACGCACAACCTCCAACTAGAAAGCCTAATCTATTCTTCATGTGCCACTATATATCATCTTCTGACGAATCACTTTAGGTTATCCTTAATAGTCCATCTTGCCAAATCCATAACATTGGAGTCTATACTCAGGTTAGGTTGCTCAACTCTTAAACATAACTCTTAGTCCTTTCTGCCGTTACTTCCAATTAACCTTCATAATTATTCCTCTTGTTCAAAGGTGAGCTCTATTAATTACCGCCTTTGTAGTATTAGTGACATCATTCAAGTTCCACATGCCACTTCTCAAACCTAGGTGTAGTCTGAATCCTTATTAGCATAGCTCTCCTTTGCTAAGGGCATCGGCAACGACTCTTACTTTGCTTCTCCAAGTGATAGCACCTTCCATGTCATAATCAACTCAAATCCAATGATAATGTCACTAACTCAACCCCAACTTAGTAATGATGTCCTTTATATTCTTACAATCCATGTAGGTGTCACTCTTATAAATCGAGTAAATACCACACTTGTGTCCAATAGGATAATATCTCCAAAACCTTCAGAGCATAAACTGATATCTCCACTTCCTTGTGTCAGGTAGTTCAACTCATGTTTCCCATGCATCACTAATGCTCAAGCCATCACATTTTCCTTCTTGCATAAGGACACATCCCTCACCTTGACATGGTGCATCACGATAGATGTGACACTCTTGTCTTGATCTGGCAGATCTAACTCATAAGTTTTACTTCTTCAATGCCTTTATAATTTTTCTAAGGTTTACGAGTCCAAAGATACTTAATATCTTCTCTAGTAGCAATACTCCCTCTGTCCCTGAAAGCTTCAATTCCAAGAATCCGTGCCGGTCAAACTTTTTTAAGTTTGACTAACTTTATAGAAAAGAGGAACAACATTTATGACATAAAATAAACACCTTATGAAAATATATTGTATGATAAATCTAATGATACTGGTTTGGTACCATAAATCTTAGCGTTTTTCTTAGAAATTCGATCAAAGTTTAAAAAGTTTGACTTAAGACAACTCTAGAAATTAAAGTTTTCAGGGACAGAGGGAGTATCTTGAGAGTCTTGGATAAACCTTCCTTTAACTTCTAACTAAATGTCATCATTTTTAAAAGAAACTCTGAGTCACTCTTACATCCCTAGGTGAATTCCCCATCACCAACTTTCTTGAGCTCTTCTTCACCACTAGAGATAACTATCTAAATAGAGGACTTCCTTCCCTCATAGCTCACTTGTGAAACTAGTCATAATGTTGACATCCTCTGAACCTTCGTGGAATCAATTGTAGATGTCCAGTATCGATGCCAACTTATCTTGAGTAAGATTGGACTCCCAATTGATGATAGATCAGAGCGAAGACCAAGACCCATCTTGACGATTACCCGAGCTCCTTGTAGATGATCCAATTAGTCATCAATCCTGATAAAAGATGTCTGCACTCGATAGTGACTTCTCCACCGTGGGGATAACCGATTCTTCCAAGTGAAGCGCTAGAATGTTTGAACAACTTGCATCTCCTTTAACTCGGCTACCCCCTTAAGAAAAGATCAACTAGGGGAACGAATGAGTAGCCTAAACCTTCTTCTAAGTAAGTTTACTATCGTGATGACCTTCTGATATCCAATAAAAACTTGTGTGCATAAACAAGAACAAGTAATCTGAAATTCCTTGCGAGAAGAAAAAACAGCAGTACAGAAAAACAGCTATAACTCGAGTTCCGTTAATCCAATTAAGTTGCATCTTATACCGTTGGAAAGCTTATAAAATTCTCCACAGCTTCCTTATAGAACACTTTTCCAAATTTTGTGGCTAACTTGGTCAAAATTAGTGCACAACAGAAACTTTTTTAGGTTCCAAACAGTACAGATGCTTCGCCTTGTGATTTTTGTATCTCCATACCCAAAATAGCTATCAAGGTGATTCTTGAACTCAGAGAAAGATATTGAAGTCTAATGTTGTCCAGAATTTTCTCATGATTTATGATTGTCCAAAATCAGAGATATAAAGCAAAGAGTGCAGGCTACTTCAAAAAGACAGGATAGAGAGAATAGAAAATAACCATATCCCAACTATTTATTTCACTAATCCTTATACCTTAGGCCTATATCTAAATGAAATTGTGGGATCCACAAATTCATTGCAATCATTACAAAGATCCAAAACAAGAATAGGCATAAAGACAATCCAACAAGGCAATATAGGAGCACAACTCAACATTGACTCAACTTGCGATGCTATTGTTTCCTTCATATTAAAGGCAAACATCCTAATGCTCCTCTTCTGATAACGCAAGAAGATGGTAAGATGAGGTTCTAAAAGCATATAAAAGCAAGGAATAGGATGATCACAAGACTTTGTAAAATAAGCAACAAGGTGGAGATGAATAACAAGGTAAGGATATAGTATAGAAGAAAATACCAAGGTTTTATAGAACAGGATTATTATAACAGTTTCAAAATCTTAACACGACCAATTTCTAACTAGACTTGCGTACTACAGTCAGCATTGCTCCGATACCACTCTGTCACACCCGGTTTTAAGGACAAAACCAGACATGCACTATATGTGAAATAAAGAAGTCAAATCTCACATATAGCCACAGATAAGTGTAATATCAAGAGACAAATGCTTAATAAACATAATGCAATAGTTTAAGATATAACCTTAGAGAATAACATAGCGGAAAGATAACTCCGAGCACCGGGTGTAACCTTCACTTCCAGGATCAAACTGACTGGTTGATCACAAGCCTAACAATTCCAGAATCTAGCAGTCTGGTACCCTTCCTGAGATGTGGGAAATAGCAAGAGTGAGTCCATGTCGAACTCAGCAAATATATCATAGGGTTCATGAGGCTCAAAAGTCGACACTAGTTTACTGCGATTAGCTTTTAGTGAGTCATCTTTTAGCAATTGAGTAGGAACAAGTTTACCATAAGTCCAAATAATCTCATGATCATGTAAACGAGAATAATGTATAGCAAGAAACAATAATCATTAGTGATCATCAATATCATCAGTATTAGCATTATCATTAGTGTTCATTGTTTATTCTGTAAGGGTCCAAGGCCACTCGTGACTGTGAGCACGGCTGTTATAATAGTTTTACACTCCGTAGAGGTTGTACACTTTCACTATGAGTCGTGATTTTTCCTTTCGCCCTAGGTAGCTAATCTCTTGACCCACTTCCAAGGAAGGTCGGTAGGTTTCACTATGAAGTCTTTCAAAGGTTCGTCTAACAAGTTAGGGCCATTAGATTTCACTTGGCAAACAGATGTAGAGCCCCCCTTCCAAATGGCACAATAACACGCAGCCTATACTCATAAGGATAGAGGCCGCACTATATCCGATTCGTCAAGCCATTCTTACGCCAAAAAGGAATACCACTAACAAGCTAGAAAATGTCCTCATACTTGACTAAAGCTAGAGCCATTATAGCCCTCACAGTTGTACTGTAAGTCCCGGATGTTCGCTTACAGATGAGTCCTTATGGAGAGAAACTATAGCACTATGAAAACAACCTAATATGCTCTAGCCCTCTTGAGCCATGTTTCTTTAAAACATCTTTTAAATGTTTATTGCATATACCATTAGTCAAGTTACAGATCATGGTTATTTATCTTGAGCACTAGCATAAATACTACCCAATGCAATGTTCCATCGGTGTCAAGGTACAAGATACACAAGCTAGGATATCCTTAGTAGTAACAAGGTAGACACATGCACATGAATTAAGTATATTAAAGGTGAATAGGAAACAAGGATGATCCCATGCTATACTTACCTTAACTTGCTTTTCCCCCAAAGCAATACGCTCGAAAGCCTTTAGTATCCAACTTCCAATCTTCTGTGTCCAATTCTCGGCTTCTATTCTTCAGAGAATAGCTTCTTAATCACCACCTAAACCTCACCGATTGACTGAATCATATAGCACAACACAAGCATCCATACAATCATACACGAAGCAAACAATAGATCTATATTAGAACAGTACACCAATCATACAAAAATAAGTGAAAGAGTTTGAAACACGATTCTACGCATCGCTACGAACACAAAGTCACAAAAAGCACGCTAATCGAAGCTACGGTTGAGAAGATACAACTACCGATAGATTTACCCATAAAACTATTAGCTTCATGTATCTTAATGGTATAAAAACATATATAAGATATTTTATAGAGATTATAATTTAAGTCAAATTTAGATTCAAATTATAAAACTAAAGTAAAACAAATCATATTTTATTTATAAAACCTAGTTGCATAATTGTTATTTAAGATATGATTCAAACCATGAAATTCCAATATTAGTGACATGATAAACACTGTTACAAATGTGTAGATCTCGTTGCTATGAATCTAACGCAACTTGAATGGCTCAAAACAGAGTTGAAACGTAGAAGATATGAAATAAACAAGATTTCCTCTATTAAAATAATGGATTAAATCTAATCATGAATTTTAAAAGTTGAAAACCTACTTAACAGTAGTACTAACATGTAGACCTCGCAAATACGAACCTAACGCAATTTGAACGGGTCAAATCGGAGTTAAAACAAAGAAGTTACGGCTAAAACAAATCAGTGACAATTCTGTAAATAGTTGAAAAACGTAATTTATTCTTAACCGAAACAAAATACGTTTTCAAATGAAGAAAAAAATATGTAAATATATTTTGAACTGCCGGTTTATTTTCCAAGAATACAAGGACGACGGTGGACTTACTTGTTGCCGAGGAGAGTATGGCCGGGCTAGGCAGTGCGGCTGCGACGGCGACGGTGAGAGAAAGAGGAGAAAAATATAATTTACTACACGAGAGATTTCCCAAACTAGGGGCTCCTTTACGGTAGGTTTGGTGTGCTTTTCCCAAGGGGTAGATACGTATATATAGGGAGAAAAACTCTCCACCTCCATGTCAACTAGCGATATGGTGCTAATTGACGTTGCACCATCCACCTCCGCAAATAGGCCTAAGTAATCATTTAAGCCCATTAGTAAATAAATGTATGGGCCTTTGAGATTTATTAAGATTATTGCACATGGGCTTTGAGCGTTGGGGAAAATGAGACATTTATTATTTTCAAAATTAATTATTTTCATGGATAAAATAATTTCAGAAAAGTCCAGAATTATTATTTAAGCCGCGAAAAATACTCAGAAAGCTCCGAAAATTCGGGAAAAATTCCCAGAGACATTATGGAATATGAGGAACCCAAATAAAGTATTTGGAGCTCATGATAAGATAATTTGGAGCATCTAAAAATTAGACTATGCTCGCAGACAAGTGGAAACGGGCTACAGAAAAAAAAAAGTCGGAAAAATTCCCGAGAAGTTCATAGAGGTTGATTGATAGATGAGAAACAAGGAATTTGATTGTAGAAAAATGATATATGTATATCGGGAAAGGAAAATTGACCTAAACGCATTTTGAAAGAACAACTTGAATTTATTTTGATCTTTGGTCAAAACCAAGCAATACAAAAACACAAATGCATCAGCATGAATGCATCAACAAGTTGCTAAACCTTATGATAAATTTTAATTTAGTGAAAAATATTATTTCCCTATGTTTTCATGAGCACAAAAATTCAAAATTAACTCATTTTAGCTCTATTTCCAAAGAAGCAAATTTTAGGGTGTTACAAACTACCTTGGTGGGATTTTGGGGCTTGCTCCATTTGAGGGGATTTTTGTTATGTATGTTCTCAATGATATTATAAACAGCTCCACCAAATTTCACATTTTTTTGGTAGATGTTTGATTGGGTTTTGATATTTTTCTCCTGAGCATTGAAGGCTGAAATTTGGAAAAATAGCCTAACTTGATTTTGGATTTAGGCTAAGTTGGTTTTTGTTGGAAGTGTTCAAATTCTTCATTTTTTCACCTCTATCGCTTCGGCATAGTCCAGTTTTTAGTGACCATAGGTCCGCTATGACGGCAAGATCTTGGCAAGTGCTATTCCTGAGGTTCATGAATGGGTTGTCTTGAGATATAGGATGCTTTTTAGGCTCCCATTCACCCACCCTCTGATCCTATTGTGGTTCTTCATCCTTCAGTATATCAATAATATCAAAGTGTCTCAATGTAATAATAAACATATGATCCATGTGAAATGATTAACGAATAGCAAAAACATATCCATTATTAATGATCAACTATTCTATAAGGGTCCAAGGCCACTCGTGACCGTGAGCACGGCTATTATAACAGTTTTACACTCTGTAGAGGTTGTACAATTTCACTGTGAGTCGTGATTTACCCTTTCGCCCGAGTTGATCAGCCTCTTGACCCACTACCAAGGAAGGTCGGCAGGGTTCACTATGAAGTCTTTCAAAGGTTCGTCTAACAAGTTAGGGCCATTAGATTTCACTCGGCAAACAGATGTAGAGCCCCCCTTCCTGATGGCACAATAACACGCAGCCTATACACAGGAGGACAGAGGCCGCACTATACCCGATTCGTCAAGTCATTCTTACGCCATAAAGGAATACCTCTAACAAGCTAGAAAAGGTCCTTCTATATGACTAAAGCCAGAGCCATTTTAGCCCTCACAGTTGTACTGTAAATCCCGGATTTTCGCTTATAGATGAGTCCTTATGGAGAGTAACAAGAGCACCAAAGTAACCCCATGCTCTAGTACCCTTAAACAGTAATAAAATCATCTTTTAATGTTTATTGCATATTCCATTAGTCAAATTACATGATCATAGTTCATGTTGAGCACTAGCAATACTAATCCATGCAGTATAATAGGTATCAAGGAATAAGATCAATACTAAGTCATCCTTATCAAGGAATATATGCATAATGATATTATTTGCTTAATATGAATAGGACAACAAGGATAATCCCATGTTATATTTGCCTTAGAACTTGCTTTATGCCCAAAGCAACTTGCTCTGAAAAACTCAACTTAATCTTTCATTTGCAACTTCTGGCACTCAGCTTCTGGTCTTCATCTTCGGATCTTTGGCGCTCACGGATAGCCTTTTCTTCTACTCGTAGATCATAACAACCCAGCACACTAACAGGCATACAAGCAAACAAATAGGAACAACTAAGAACAATACACCACACAAAAGAAAACAACGTACTAAAAGAGAGCTAACTACTACGGTCACGCCAATAACAAAACTATCATTAAAAAGAAACGACTATCGGAAGTTCTATACTATAAAAAAAACAATCAATTAAAGGATATTTTAGTTAAATAAAATCATGAGAACTACAATTCAGATTAGTCATTATCATATCTTTTTATTTTAGAAGAGTCGAATTAAACTAATCATATTTTAAATATTAACATGCATATATCATTCAATCAAAGCAAACTTTAACTTATCAAAATAAAAGAACAGGTGAGAACATCTATTCAATTGGTACACGATACGTGTTGAAGCAGATCACATTTATTCATACACAATTTGACATCATGCTAGTTAAACTTTAACTTGCTAAACAATGTACCCAGTGAACACTAAGACGAGTTTATGATATATATCGTTCTTGAGCTAAGCAAATCATAATTTAAAACATATTCAAATTGCTATTAGATACATCATTCATACTTAATTACAAAGGACCTACGCGATAAACCTATATTATTAATATACCAAGTTAAATCTAGCCATATATTATTCATAATCATATAAGCAAACACATTTCTTTTATGAAAAGAAAGTAAACAAGTGAGCATCTAAACTAGTTTTAGAATTATAGAAACAAATTATAATTAATAAAGAGACATTAATTTCGGTACTAACAAAGTTATAACTAGTAAAGAATATTCAAATTGCTATCGATCAAGTTAACATTTGTTTATAAAAGACCAGATATAAAACCTAAATTACTTTTAATTAAAAAGGCATTATATAAATATTAATAAAATTGCATGTATTACGACTTTATATGAATCATGTTTAAACTAGACAAATTAACAAATACATATTTAAGTAATTATAAAAAGATCAAGATTATCCTATGTTGCTTCCATTTAGAGACAAACTTGCGTAATCATTAGTCAAATTAATAGGATTAATTTCATAAACATGTAACAGGTTAAACATCATTCCTAACATGTAGTTCATGTTGACATGGTCGCAACACATCAAGAGCAAAATTATAACCCTAGGTTGCTTTTAATTATAAAACCACTAATTAATTATTAATTAAATTATATTTTAATTAATAAATTAATAATTGTGTGACATGATAAACATCGATACTAACTAAATTATAATCATAAACACACGTGTTAACATGAATTAAATTAATATTTATTTATGAAACCGTGGATATATAGTCTAAATTGCTTTTAATTATAAAGCTAGTACAAACATATTAATCAATATAATATTTAGCGATATATAGAAAAACATGTGACATAAAAACTTTGGTACTATCGCGTAGAGCTCGACGTGACGAAACTAACGCGACTGGAACGAAGCAAAACGGAATTATAACGAATAACCTATTGCTATTTCCGTTCAATGGCAAAATCGTAAATAAGGTCATCTTGTACCTTGAGCTGCCTGCTCCTGTCGAACTAACAGCACCATGACGTGCTGCTCCAAAGCCGCGCATAGGAAGAAGGGGCCTGGCCGGCTGGCGTCAGCACGCGGCCGCGTGGCAGCACGTTGGGCCCACCCGCAGAAGGGCAGGGGCGATGACCGGCTGGGCGCCCGCAGTAGTGGCCGAGCGGCCACTGGCGGCGGCGGCACTGCTGCCCTGCAGAGCATCGCGTGGGCGCGAGAAGGTGCCGCAAAGGGAGGTGAGATGGCTGCCTGAGTGCGCCGGCCGAGAAGGTCACGGCCTTGATCCGTGGTAGCCGGAAAACAGATGAAGAACGAGCAGCCATAGTGTAGTTCGCCGGAGATGAAAAAGAAAACATGGGGAACAATCAATGAACGATGGATTCGTGGAAAGGAATACATGACGGCGTAGAGAAGATTGAGATGAACCTCGGGGTGAAAGCGGAATTCGCCGGAGATGAGAAACGTGGCCGGAAAAGCTCGCCGAACTATCGCCGGAAGTTCGCCGGAACGCAAGCTGTAGATGAAAAACTTCGGCGAGGAGTGGAGGGAGCTACGAGCGGCGGCTCGCGATAAGGGTTGTACTTCTGAGACTAGGGCGTCGAGGGCTACGCCGGCATATATATAGTTGTAGGGTTTGGAAACTTTTGGAAACATGAGATATTTTATTATTTTTAGAATTAATTGATTTCGGGATTAAAATAATTACAGAATATCCAGAATTTCCTTTTAAGCCACGAAAAATAGCCCGGAGCTCAGAAAAATCATGGGAAAAATCCTGAAGACTCTTGGAGAGATAAGGAACTCAACTAAATAGGTTTGGGCTCATGAAAAGATTGATGAAGAGATCAAGGAAAAAGATTAAGCTCACGGAAATTGAAATTTTAAATCTAAAAAATACCAAAAAGTTTTCCGATGAGAAGTAAACGTCGTCCTATGGTATTTTGAAAATAATAGCACTCACCAACGCCAAAGACAAGCATCACACAAACACCACATTATCAAATTAATATGAAAAAGTTTAACCACAATTTTCTATATTTAAATTAGCAGCAACTTAACTTATCTAATAAATTTATTCAGATATTGAAATTATTTATTTTATTTAGTGTTTTCCAAGCACAATCCAAAATTAGAAATTTTGGGGTGTGACAATTCTACCCCACTTAACAGGAATCTCGTCCCGAGATTCGAAGAGACTAGGGAGAAAGATAAAATAGACCAATAAGGTTGTTTCGAGACTTTTGACAAGTTCTGATATAAGCGTCAAGGATTATCAATGGTTAACAAAAGAACATAGGATTGATCGTTAAGATTGATTCAAGTTAATGAAAGAAGGTCAAAGGATTGAATGTCAATATAGGCGAAAAGGAAGATCAAAGGAGATTGAAAAGATATATCAAGGTTGATCATCGAGTCTTCACTTTATAAGGTGTAAAAACAAGGGTGGAGATTAGTAAGAGATAACGTAAGAGATAAAGAGATATCCTAAGGTGCTCAAAACTCCTGGATTCAAAATTTATGAGACATCATGAAAAAGTGACAGACTAGCATTGGTTGAAGAAAGGTAAAGACCAGTCTTCCGTTTTACCATTCAGGGAGACCTGTGAGAATGATAAATTGATCTTCAAGCCTTTGTAGGTCCTGGAATTAGGATTTATAAGATGTAAGGACAAGGGTCAAAAGTTGTCAAATGTTGATAAGGAAAGTAAAGGTTGATGGCAAGAAGGTGAGACTAGTTAAGAGGCAAGGACTAGCAAAAGATGATATTATGATAGCGATTGGTCTCTGGATCTTCTTGTCTCGTGACTTGAGATTGATGATGGTGGCGGACGCTACCCCACTTAACAAAGATCTTGTTCCACTTGGCGATGTCATTGACGGCAACACTTTCTTTAAGGCTTACTACTATTGATGAGTCCTTCATGTGTTGATCCTCCATTAAGATGAGATAAAGAAGGCAACATGACAACCAATGGTAGGCAAGGACAATGTTAGAGAAAAATGGCAAGATTTAGGATCGATTGAAAGATAAGTAGGATAGAAGATGACACTACCCCACTTAACAAGGATCGAGCTACTCCTCAAGACTTATACCTTTCGAGCCACCTTTGAAACATGAGAATAAGGATAACACACAAGCAACACATCAAGCACAACAAGCACACATCACATCATCAGTACTACATGTGCTTCTTCAACAATGGTGGTCATCCTACATGGCAGATTATAGATGATGAAAAGGCCATCAAATTTTTGAACAGGGTAAGATCAGAAACCTTTTGGTAAAAACAATACAAATCAAAAACCAAGAGAGTAAGAAATAATAGCTCAAAGGAAGCTATCAAGGAAGGGATACAACAGGACAAGGAATAGGAAATAGTCAAAATCAATGAGTCAAAGGATGACAAAAATAGTTTTATAGTAAAATAAGTTTTAGAATACGTCTAGAGCTATTTGGCATACGTCCTACAGTCAACACCGCTCTGATACCACTCTGTCACACCCGGTTTTCTAAAGAACAAAACCAGGCTAATCATATGTGTGCCCAGGAAGTCCACACATATGTTGTCACACCTGGTTTTAAGGACAAAACCAGATATACACTATATGTGAAATAAAGAAGTCAACTCTCACATATAGCCACAGATAAGTGTAATATCAAAAGACGAATGCTTAATATACATAACACAATAGTATAAAAGTATACCTTAGAGAACAACACAGCAGAAAGACAACTCCGAACATCGGGTGTAACCTTCACTCCAGGATCAAACTAACTGGTTGATCACAAGCCTAACAATTCCAGAATCTAACAGTCTGGCACCCTTCCTGAGATGTGGGGAAATAGCAAGAGTGAGTCCATGTCGAACTCAGCAAATATATCATGGGGTTCATGAGGCTCAAAAAGTTTGACACGGATTTACTGCAATAGCTTTTAGTGAGTCATCTCTTTAACAATTGAGTAGCAACAAGTTTATCAAAATCCCAAATAACCTCATGATCATGTAAACGAGAATAATTTATAGCAAGAAACAATAATCATTAGTGAACATCAATATCATCAGTATTATCATTATCATCAGTGTTCATCATTTATTCTGTAAGGGTCCAAGGCCACTCGTGACCGTGAGCACGGCTGTTATAACAGTTTTACACTCTGCAGAGGTTGTACACTTTCACTGTGAGTCGTGATTTACCCTTTCGCCCGAGGTAGCTAATCTCTTGACCCACTTCCAAGGAAGGTCGGCAGGGTTCACTATGAAGTCTTTCAAAGGTTCGTCTAACAAGTTAGGGCCATTAGATTCACTCGGCAAACAGATGTAGAGCCCCCCTTCCAAATGGCACAATAACGCGCAGCCTATACACATAAGGACAGAGGCCGCACTATACCCGATTCGTCAAGCCGTTCTTACGCCATGAAGGAATACCTCTAACAAGCTAGAAAAGGTCCTCATACTTGACTAAAGCCAGAGCCATATAGCCCCCACAGTTGTACTGTAAGTCCCGGATTTTCGCTTACAGATAAGTCCTTATGGAGAGAAACTAGAGCACCAAAAATACCCCATGCTCTAGCCCCCTTGAGCCATGTTTCTATAAATCATCTTTTAAACGTTTATTGCATATACCATTAGTCAAGTTACAGATCATGATTATTTATCTTGAGCGCTAACATAATACTACCCAATGCAATGTCCCATGGGTGTCAAGATACAAGATATAAAAGCTAGGATATCCTTAGGGGTAACAAGGTAGACACATGCATATGAATTAAGTATATTAAAGGTGAATAGGAAACAAGGATAATCCCATGCTATACTTGCCTTAAACACCGATCCTTCGGTAAGCTTTAATCTTCAACGTTTTTCTTCTTCTTCTTGATAACCTCGTATATCTCACCGACTGGACGAAATCATAAATCACCACACAAGCATCCATACAATCATACACGAAGCAAACAATAGATCTAAATTAGAACAGTACACCAAACATAAAATTAAGATGAAAAGTTTGTAGAACGAATCTATGTCTCGCTACGAATACACAGACGCGAAAAGCACACTAATCAGAGCTACGGTTGAAAAGATACATCTACCGAAAGATTTGCTCATAGAAGAAAATATAAAACTATTAGTTTCATGTGTTTTCATTATATAATAACATATATAAAATATTTTATAAATACTATATACGAAATTAAGTCAAATTTAGATTCAAATTATAAAACTAAAGTAAAACAAATCATATTTTATTTACAAAACCCAGTTGCATAATTATTAATCAAGATATGATTTAAACAAGATCTACTTTATTAAAGTAATAGATTAAATCTCACATCTGAACTTAAAGATAGAAAACCTAACCAACAGTAACACTAACAGTATAACAAGTTTGTAAAACTCTTCTACACATTACTACGATCACATAGACATAAAGATCACGAAATTTGGATTTAAAACCTACAAATTATGAATTTTCTAAGATTTCCTATAGATAAATAATTACTTTAATATAAACTCGAAAATAAATTATCTCAAACCTACTGTACAGTTCTATAATCATGTAGAGCTCGCAAATACGAATCTAATGCAATTTGAACGGATCAAATCGGAGTTAAAACGGATAATTTATGACTAAAACAAACTTAGTGGCAAAACTGTAAATATCAGAAAACGTATTTTTCTTTTTCTGAAACGAATTACGTTTTCAATTAATCAAAACGTACTCTGAGCTTTACGTTTTAGGACTGCGGGTTGATATACTAAAAACTCAGGGTTTCTTTTACAAAATTACGAACGAACCGGTATCTTCTAATCTAGACCGTAGATTCGGATTTGGACGGTTCAGATTGAATCGGGGGTGAGAGAAAGAAAACGGCCGGCGGCCACAGTAACTCCGACGGCGGCGCCATGGCCGGATGGAGCCCGAGCTCGCCGGAGCTTGAGAAGAGGATCATCCCGAGCACCAATCGCCAAACCGAAAGTACCAAAAGAAAGAGCGCATCATCGCGACCTTACCCCGCGCGAGAACGAAGCTGGAGAGCAACCGGAGGGCGGCGGCTAGCTCGGCAAGGCGGCGGTGGAGGCGGAGCTTCGACGGTGGCCTTCCCGGGATGTCAAGGCTAGGGTTTTAGGGGCTCAATGAGAAGCGGGGAGGCACGGGGTTCCGTTTTATAGCCCGGAGGCGTCACCGGTTATGGAAAGGAGGGAGTTTTCGAAGGAAATTCGGATCACCGAATCGGTGAAGAAGGGGAAGGCGGTGCGAAGCCGGAGGAAGAAGAAAGGAAAGGGGAAGGAGACGCTGACAGGCGGGTCCCACATGTCGGCGACTCGGAGAGGGAAAACGGGGCGGCGGCTGGGTGCGAGACGCGGCCGCGCGCGAGTTGGGCCGGCTGGCCGCGGCTGGGCTTGGCCCATGCGGGAGCGGGGCGCTGGAGTGAGCGAGCCGCGCGCGGGGAGGCAGGCCGAGCTGTGGGCTGCGGTAAGAAGCGGCCCGAGAAGAAAAGAAATTCATTTCCTTTTCTTTTTCTAATTTTTCAAAGCAAATTTTCAAATGATTTTCAAATCCAAATTTAAATTTGATCAAACCACTCATCTCAAAAATTTAGATGCAACAGCATGAGTGCACAAACATGTTTCTACTCTTATATTTGATTTTAAATTTATAAAAATTATTCTTATCCTAAATTTGCATACTCACAAAAAAATACATAAAAATCATATTTTTCCTATTTTTCATTTCTTCAAAATTTTAGGGTGTTACAATTCTACCCCCCTTAAGATGAATCTCGTCCCGAGATTCGGAAGATGATGATAAAAGAGATAGGGATAGTTCGTCTCTAGATTGTTCTTTACTTCATCGTGTAGTTCCATCGTCTTGATAAGAATTCCGTCTTACTTTGCATACATGTAACTAATCCCAAGATTTTTGACAAATGCTCCAAACAATACTCTGGTATCTCCAATCACTAGGCACCTTTCCTATAATATGAATTTTCTTCCTTAAAATACTTATCTTCCAACAGAGCCTGACGAATCTCTTAGTCAGAAGGAATTTCTACTACCAACCTTCAAAACATTAATGATTCTGGTCAAGTTGCTCAAATTTGGAATACGATTCTTAATCCTTGGTGTCACCCGAACCTTCTTAGCATTATTCTCCATTGCTAAGGGCATCGGCTGCGACTTTTACTTCTCCAAGTAATAGCACTTTTCCAAGTCCTAATCCATTTCATTCCAACGAGGATATCACAAATTCAAGACCAACTTAGCGAAGATGTCCTGTGGATTCTTGTGACCCTCCTATATGTCACTTTCCTTCCAAAAGACAGTACTCCATAGTGGAAAACTCCAGATAACACGTTAGGTAATTCAACCCACACTTCCTTAGTTGACTTAATGAACAAGGTACTATATTTTTCTTCTTGCATAAGGACACATCCCACACCTTGACAAGGTACATCATTGTAGATATGAAGCTCTTGTCTGGATCTGACAAAGCTAATACTTGGGTTTTACTTTAACCTTTTCTTAGGCTCCTTCAAACATTTGCCTGAGGTCTCTTGATCTAAACGAACTTAAAAGCTTCTCCAAAGTTATTTGTTCCTCTGCTATGACTCCAGTAAACTCATGGTCCACTTTACTATCCTTGGTGTACCTATCTTCTAATTGGTCATTCTCATCTCCCTCAGGTAAAAGTCGACCACCTTGATACTCAATTCTTTTCCTTGACGGTGTTGTTAAGAGCATGGTGCACCGAGTACTATAAATCACTCCTTTGTGTGCACAGAGCCATCCATTACCAAAAACCACGCGAATTTTAAGTGACTCCAACACAATGAGTGTTGCGGTGAATTTTTCCTTGTTTATGACAAGACTGACATTCGGGCATATCTGATCTGCCTGTATTTCTCCCACTGGGGTTTGAGCTAGCAAAGGCCTCCTCATTGGACACTTCACCATCTTGCACGTCTCTTCCATGTCGACGGAAATGAAAGAATGCGAAGCACTAGGGTCAAATAAAGCAAAAACTTGTACTGAGCTTACTTGAATATAACCTCCCACCACATTGGTAACTCCATGAATTTTATCCATATCCACATTGCTCAGTCTTCCATTGACATAGTTTTGCTGCGCTTTGCTTCCTTAAGCAGGATTCTTATGGGATTTCCTTTTTCGCTTTCGTTGTTGTGGATTCTGACTTAGTTCACTCCTAACTTGCTCTTCAACATTGTTGTTTTAATAGTGCTCGGCTTCATCATACCCATAACATTCTTCAATGGCAGAAACATCAATCTTTTTCCACATATTAGTGCGAGACGTCATATAGGGCTCCTGAGTCATGAGACACTACACTTCCTGTCATCAAGTGACCAACATCAGCAACACGAGCAAATATAGATGATCATAATCATGAACTATCCAAAAGGACAACTCTTGTCTCCATGGATCCAAAATTATCAACCTTGTTCACAGAACATTTTTGCTCAAGAGTGGCAACTCAATCATGGAGACTAACCAATACTTCCAACTAAAGAGTTCAATCTTAATAATCCTTCTTTACATTGGCTACCCCCCTTAAAATAAGAGACACTAAATAGGGTAGCTTTGAACCTTTTTCTTCTAGATGAGCTACTTAGCATAAAAGTGTTCTGACTTCCCAATGATACTCTTGTGTATGGGTAAGAACAAGAAATCTGAAATTTCTCACGAGCAGAAAATCAGCAGTGCAGTAAAACAGCTGTAACTCTCATTTTGTTAATCCAATGAAGCTGTAGTTTACACCGATGAAAAGCTTATAAAATTCTCTGCAACTTACTTATAGAACACACTTCCAGATTCTGCAGCTAACTTGACCGAAAACAACACATAACAGATTCTGTTCCAGGTTTCAGACAGCACAGTTGCATCGTCTTGTGATTTTTGTATCTCCCAATCCAAAATAGCTATGAGGGTAGTTCTTGCATTTAGAGATAGATGTTGAAGTCCACTCTTGTCCAGAATTCTCTCATGATTTTTGGTCTTTCAAGAACAGAGATATAAGTTGATAAAGACAGGCTGCTCCGAAAGACAAGATATAGAAAGCAGGAGATAACCAAAACCCAGCTACTTATTTCATTAATCCTTATACCTTATACATATAAACTAAATGAAATCATGGTCAAAACCCACGAGATCATTCCACTCATTACAAAATTCCAACTCAAGCATAAACATAAGCACAAAGCAACTAAACACTTAAATGTTCATTAGCCACACATTAAGATGACTCAACTTGGCTACTAATGGTTTTATTACACGGGACATAACTCCTATTCCTTAAACATGGTGTGATTGTAGCAGCTTCCAGAGTAGATAACATCTCTTACATTCCTTATTGCTTTATATGGACATCTGAATCTCTGCATCTCTCTTTACCATTCTTATAACTCATACCTTAAGATGGGTCAACCTGGCATCCCTCAGGTATAGATTTAATACCCTCATACTTAATCCTTTCTCCTGAAAGTGTAGTTAGAAACACTGAACATTGGGCATACTCAATCACTCCTTTACAAGTAGATAACCAGTCTATACCAAGGATAACATCAATGCCCATTAATTCCAAAACAATGAGGTTTACCTTAAAATTTACCCCCTTTATGTCAAGACTAACTTTTGGGCATACGCGGTCTGCCTTTATTTCACCTCTTGGAGTTTTAATCATCACTGTTTTCCCCCTTGGAAGCATAAGTATGTTATGATCTTTTGCATATTGTCTAGATATGAACGAATGTGAGGCACTGGGGTCAAACAAAACCTTAGCATTTCCTGAACTTATGGGAATTGATCCAAACACGACCTCCTTAGCTCCGGGAATGGTAGAAATATCCACATGTTTCAACCTTCCATGGATATAATTTCTCTTTAATTTATTTCCCTGCACATGCTCCTTTTGGACATCCTGTCCTGGGTCTTGCTGTTGTTGATTCTTCTGTGGGCAAGATTTGATATAATGTCCTTCCTGCTGGCAATGATAACACTTTCTCTTAGCTGAATCTTTTGTGATGTCATACTCCAAGGAACTGTTGTTTGGTATGTTGCTATCTTGCTGGCCATAAAAGTTCACCTTCGTCCCTTTGGCTTGTTTCCTAGCTTGTTTGGCCTTTCGGGGTTGATACTCCTTATAGGTAATTGTCCATCCATCTATGACTACTTCATGGGGAGTAGTTTTAGCGGTAGGGGCTTCTAACTCTTCAGGGTTTGGATTTGTTTGACAGGGGATCAGGGCTGCATGTGACAATGTAGTAGAACTCGCTTGCTCATTGCTTTCCACTAGTGGTTCTAATGAGATTGCCTTTCTCTTCTTGTTCATGTTGATCGCAAAATTTGGATCCACCTTGACTTTCCCCTTATTAGACTCGTTTCGAAGACAGGGAAAACCATAATGCTTACAGCAGTGACATTGTTCCTGCTCTCCAAATGCCTTATTATCAACATCTTTATTGGATTTCATATTCTTCCAAACTTCTGCTACTTGTACCTTCTCTGACCCCTTGGATATGTTGGCTTGACCTTGAGATAAGCATCGTTGAGAATTCCCATGTTGAGCCATTTCTTCTAGTAATTGGTTTTGCATCGCTAATGGTTTCTTGTCAAAAGTGAGCAAGAGCGACACAATTCAGTCCTCTTAACCTCTGAAATCCACAGTCTTCTCGTCACGAGCCGTCTAATAGACAAGGAGAAAAGGTTCAAAATAGAGACAAGGTTTTTATAACAGAACGGGGATAGAATTAAGCATAACTTTGAGAAAATAACAAAGTTAAAGAGAAGCAAGAAATAGGCAACAATGAGAACATGCTAAACGTCCAGTTCTAACTAGGCTTGCGTCCTACAGTCAGCATTGCTCTGATACCACTCTGTCACACCCGGTTTTAAGGACAAAACCAGATATACACTATATGTGAAATAAAGAAGTCAACTCTCACATATAGCCACAGATAAGTGTAATATCAAAAGACGAATGCTTAATATACATAACACAATAGTATAAAAGTATACCTTAGAGAACAACACAGCAGAAAGACAACTCCGAACACCGGGTGTAACCTTCACTCCAGGATCAAACTAACTGGTTGATCACAAGCCTAACAATTCCAGAATCTAACAGTCTGGCACCCTTCCTGAGATGTGGGGAAATAGCAAGAGTGAGTCCATGTCGAACTCAGCAAATATATCATGGGGTTCATGAGGCTCAAAATGTTTGACACGGATTTACTGCAATAGCTTTTAGTGAGTCATCTCTTTAACAATTGAGTAGCAACAAGTTTATCAAAATCCCAAATAACCTCATGATCATGTAAACGAGAATAATGTATAGCAAGAAACAATAATCATTAGTGAACATCAATATCATCAGTATTATCATTATCATCAGTGTTCATCATTTATTCTGTAAGGGTCCAAGGCCACTCGTGACCGTGAGCACGGCTGTTATAACAGTTTTACACTCTGCAGAGGTTGTACACTTTCACTGTGAGTCGTGATTTACCCTTTCGCCCGAGGTAGCTAATCTCTTGACCCACTTCCAAGGAAGGTCGGCAGGGTTTACTATGAAGTCTTTCAAAGGTTCGTCTAACAAGTTAGGGCCATTAGATTCACTCGGCAAACAGATGTAGAGCCCCCCTTCCAAATGGCACAATAACGCGTAGCCTATACACATAAGGACAGAGGCCGCACTATACCCGATTCGTCAAGCCGTTCTTACGCCATGAAGGAATACCTCTAACAAGCTAGAAAAGGTCCTCATACTTGACTAAAGCCAGAGCCATATAGCCCCCACAGTTGTACTGTAAGTCCCGGATTTTCGCTTACAGATAAGTCCTTATGGAGAGAAACTAGAGCACCAAAAATACCCCATGCTCTAGCCCCCTTGAGCCATGTTTCTATAAATCATCTTTTAAACGTTTATTGCATATACCATTAGTCAAGTTACAGATCATGATTATTTATCTTGAGCGCTAACATAATACTACCCAATGCAATGTCCCATGGGTGTCAAGGTACAAGATATAAAAGCTAGGATATCCTTAGGGGTAACAAGGTAGACACATGCATATGAATTAAGTATATTAAA
Organism: Saccharum hybrid cultivar R570; assembly: GCA_038087645.1. Lineage (NCBI taxonomy): Eukaryota > Viridiplantae > Streptophyta > Magnoliopsida > Poales > Poaceae > Saccharum > Saccharum hybrid cultivar. The sequence continues at coordinate 1,841,306 of JAQSUU010000606.1, read as the reverse complement.
GGTGAATAGGAAACAAGGATAATCCCATGCTATACTTGCCTTAAACACCGATCCTTCGGTAAGCTTTAATCTTCAACGTTTTTCTTCTTCTTCTTGATAACCTCGTATATCTCACCGACTGGACGAAATCATAAATCACCACACAAGCATCCATACAATCATACACGAAGCAAACAATAGATCTAAATTAGAACAGTACACCAAACATAAAATTAAGATGAAAAGTTTGTAGAACGAATCTATGTCTCGCTACGAATACACAGACGCGAAAAGCACACTAAACAGAGCTACGGTTGAAAAGATACATCTACTGAAAGATTTGCTCATAGAAGAAAATATAAAACTATTAGTTTCATGTGTTTTCATTATATAATAACATATATAAAATATTTTATAAATACTATATATGAAATTAAGTCAAATTTAGATTCAAATTATAAAACTAAAGTAAAACAAATCATATTTTATTTACAAAACCCAGTTGCATAATTATTAATCAAGATATGATTTAAACAAGATCTACTTTATTAAAGTAATAGATTAAATCTCACATCTGAACTTAAAGATAGAAAACCTAACCAACAGTAACACTAACAGTATAATAAGTTTGTAAAACTCTTCTACACATTACTACGATCACATAGACATAAAGATCACGAAATTTGGATTTAAAACCTACAAATTATGAATTTTCTAAGATTTCCTATAGATAAATAATTACTTTAATATAAACTCGAAAATAAATTATCTCAAACCTACTGTACAGTTCTATAATCATGTAGAGCTCGCAAATACGAATCTAATGCAATTTGAACGGATCAAATCGGAGTTAAAACGGATAATTTATGACTAAAACAAACTTAGTGGCAAAACTGTAAATATCAGAAAACGTATTTTTCTTTTTCCGAAACGAATTACGTTTTCAATTAATCAAAACGTACTCTGAGCTTTACGTTTTAGGACTGCGGGTTGATATACTAAAAACTCAGGGTTTCTTTTACAAAATTACGAACGAACCGGTATCTTCTAATCTAGACCGTAGATTCGGATTTGGACGGTTCAGATTGAATCGGGGGTGAGAGAAAGAAAACGGCCGGCGGCCACAGTAACTCCGACGGCGGCGCCATGGCCGGATGGAGCCCGAGCTCGCCGGAGCTTGAGAAGAGGATCATCCCGAGCACCAATCGCCAAACCGAAAGTACCAAAAGAAAGAGCGCATCATCGCGACCTTACCCCGCGCGAGAACGAAGCTGGAGAGCAACCGGAGGGCGGCGGCTAGCTCGGCAAGGCGGCGGTGGAGGCGGAGCTTCGACGGTGGCCTTCCCGGGATGTCGAGGCTAGGGTTTTAGGGGCTCAATGAGAAGCGGGGAGGCACGGTGTAACACCCTAAAATTTTGAAGAAATGAAAAATAGGAAAAATATGATTTTTATATATTTTAGTGAGCATGCAAATTTAGAATAATAATAATTTTTATAAATTTAAAATCAAATATAAGAGTAGAAATATGTTTGTGCACTCATGCTGTTGCATTTAAATTTTTGGTTTGAGTGGTTTGATCAAATTCAAATTTGGATTTGAAAATCTTTTGAAAATTTGTTTTGAAAAATTAGAAAAGAAAAAGAAAAGGAAAATCATTTTCTTTCGGTTTTCAGCCCAGAGCTCGTCTCGGCCTGTTAGCGCGGCCCGTTTCCTCCTCCCGCGTCCGCTCCCGCATGGGCCGAGCCCAGCCAGCGGCCTGCCGGCCCAACTCGCGCGGCCGCGTCTCGCACCCAGCCGCCGCCCCGTTTTCCCTCTCCGAGTCGCCGACATGTGGGGCCCGCCTGTCAGCGTCTCCTTCCACCTTCCTTTCTTCCTCCTCCGGCCGAACGCCGCCTTCCCTCTCTTCCCCGATCCGTATCGAGCTCCAATCTTTTCTTTCCTTTGCTCCCTTGCGCCACCGGGCTATAAAAATGAAACCCCGTGCCTCCCCGCTCCTCATTGACCCCTAAAACCCTAGCCTCGACGTCCCGGGAGAGCCACCGTCGAAGCTCCGCCTCCACCGCAGCCTTGCCGAGCTAGCCGCCGCCTCCGGTTCCTCTCCAGCTTCGTTCTCGCGTGAGGTAAGGTCGTCGTGATGTGCTCGTTCTTCTGGTGCTTTTGGTCTGGCAAACGGTGCTCGGGAGGGTCGTCTTCGCAAGCTCCAGCGAGCTCGGGCTCCATCCGGCAATGGCGCCACCGCAGGAAGCCGTTTCGGCATGTTCTCGGCCCTCGTATTTGCACCCCATTGAATTCGCGAGACCCTGTGCTACGCGTAGGTGCCCTCGGCTCGGTCTAGGGTGGCCGGAATCACCGTACCGGTGATCACCGACGAGCTCAGGCCGTCGGCAACAATGGCGCCGCCGTCCTGTGCTACTTCCCCGGCGACCTACTGCCCCCGTACATGCCTGCGCCGTCAGATGTGACGTGGACGGCCACGATAAGCCCGTACCCCTTCGCTGTGTAACCGGTCCACTGGGACTTGTGGACTCGGTCCACCCCGCCAGGTCAGCAGCGCCCACACCACGTGGTACACCGAGCCAATCACATGTGCCCACGTGTTTGCCTGGTCAGCAGCCGAGTCAACCCAGCAGTCAGCCGTGCCTATTTTACAAAATAGCCCCTCGGTTTCCAATGAATCAACCCGCGATCCAAATTAGTTCAAACTAATTTCTTTTAGGTCCTATTTTCTTCTGATTTAAACCCTATATTTTCCTGAATTAGTGTGCCCAGTCCAAAGTACATTTAAATTCAGATTTTAAACTATTTTAATTCAAATTTGAGTTCAAATATTCACAGAAATGCCACTGAACCTTATTTCATGCATAACTTTTGCGTTTTAACTCCGATTTGATCCATTCAAATTGCGTTAGATTCGTATTTGAGAGCTCTACATGATTATAGAACTGTACAGTAGGTTTGAGATAATTTATTTTCGAGTTTATATTAAAGTAATTATTTATCTATAGGAAATCTTAGAAAATTCATAATTTGTACGTTTTAAATCCAAATTTCGTGATCTTTATGTCTATGTGATCGTAGTAATGTGTAGAAGAGTTTTATAAACTTGTTATACTGTTAGTGTTACTGTTGGTTAGGTTTTCTATTTTTAAGTTCTGATGTGAGATTTAATCTATTACTTTAATAAAGTAGATCTTGTTTAAATCATATCTTCTACGTTTTAGATCCGTTTTAGCTCATTCGAGTTGCGTTAGATTCATAGCAACGAGATCTACGCGTTAGTGACAGTATTTACCATATTATTAATTCTGAAATTTTATTGTTTAAATCATATCCTGATTAATAATTATGCAATTGGGTTTTGTAAATAAAATATGATTTGTTTTACTTTAGTTTTATAATTTGAATCTAAATTTGATTTAATTCCGTATATAGTATTTATAAAATATTTTATATATGTTATTAAATAATTAAAATTCATGAAACTAATAGTTTTATATTTTCTTCTATGAGCAAATTTTTCGGTAAATGTATCTTTTCAACCGTAGCTCTGATTAGTGTGCTTTTTGCGTCTGTGTGTTCGTAGTGATGCGTAGAATCGTGTTTCAAACTCTTTTATTTATTTTTGTATGATTGGTGTACTGTTCTAATATAGATCTATTGTTTGCTTCGTGTATGATTGCTCGATGTGTGTGTGATGATTTATTGATCAAGTCCAGTCGGTGAGATATACGTGGTTATCAAGAAGAAGAAGAAGAAGAACGTTGAAGATTAAAGCTTACCGAAGGATCGGTGTTTAAGGCAAGTATAGCATGGGATTATCCTTGTTTCCTATTCACCTTTAATATACTTAATTCATGTGCATGTGTCTACCTTGTTACCACTAAGGATATCCTAGTTTTTGTATCTTGTACCTTGACACCCATGGGACAATTGCATTGGGTAGTATTTATGCTAGTGCTCGAGATAAATAACCATGATCTGTAACTTGACTAATGATATATGAAATAAATGTTTAAATGATGCTTTAAAGCAATATGGCTCAAGAGGGCTAGAGCATATTTGGTTGTTTTTATGGTGCTCTAGTTTCTCTCCCTAAGGACTTATCTGTAAGCGAACATCCGGGACTTACAGTACAACTGTGAGGGCTATATGGCTCTGGCTTTAGCTCAGTATGAGGACTTTTTCTAGCTTGTTAGAGGTTACCCTTGTGGCGCAAATGGGGTAGAGCAGACTGTGGATCCCTGCGTGGTGTATCACACGGACTGACTCCGGAAACCTAGCGGCCCTAACTTGTTAGACGAACCTTTGAAAGGCTTCATAGTGATTCCTTGCCTGCTCACCTTGGAAGTGTTTTGGGAGTCGCGATCCCGGGCATATGGGTAATCATGACTCACAGTGAAAGTGTACAACCTCTGCAGAGTGTAAAACTGTTATAACAGCCGTGCTCACGGTCACGAGTGGCCTTGGACCCTTACAGAATAAATAATGAACACTGATGATATTGATGTTCACTAATGATTATTGTTTCTAGCTATACATTTTTCTCGTATACATGATCATGAGGTTATTTGGGTTTATGGTAAACTTGTTGCTACTCAATTGCTAAAAGATGACATAATAAAAGCTATCGCAGTAAACCTGTGTCAAACCTTTTGAGCCACATGAACCCCATGTTATATTTGTTGAGTTCGACATGGACTCACTCTTGCTATTTCTCCACATCTCAGGAAGGGTACCAGACTGTTAGATTCTGGAATTGTTAGGCTTGTGATCAACCAGTTAGTTTGATCCTGGAGTGAAGTCTACACCCGGTGTTTGGAGTTGTCTTTCCGCTGTGTTGCTCTTTAAGGTATATTTTATACTATTGTGTTATGTATATTAAGCATTTGTCTTTTGATATTACACTTATCTGTGGCTATATGTGAGATTTGTCTTCTTTATTTCACATATGGTGTATGTCTGGTTTTGTCCTTAAAACCGGGTGTGACAGATTGGTATCGGAGCAATGCTGACTGTAGGACGCAAGCCTAGTTAGAACTGGACGTTTAGCATGTTCTCATTGTTGCCTATTTCTTGCTTCTCTTTAACTTTGTTATTTTCTCAAAGCTATGCTTAATTCTATCCCCGTTCTGTTATAAAAACCTAGTCTCTATTTTGAACCTTTTCTCCTTGTCTATTAGACGGCTCGTGACGAGAAGGCTATGGATTTCAGAGGTTAAGAGGACTGAATTGTATTGCTCTTGCTCACTTTTGACAAGAAACCATTAGCGATGCAAAACCAATTACTAGAAGAAATGGCTCAACATGGGAATTCTCAATGATGCTTATCTCAAGGTCAAGCCAACATATCCAAGGGGTCAGAGAAGATACAAGTAGCAGAAGTTTGGAAGAATATGAAATCCAATAAAGATGTTGATAATAAGGCATTTGGAGAGCAGGAACAATGTCACTGCTGTAAGCATTATGGTTTTCCCTGTCTTCGAAATGAGTCTAATAAGGGGAAAGTCAAGGTGGATCCAAATTTTGAGATCAACATGGATAAGAAGAGAAAGGCAATCTCATTAGAACCACTTGTGGAAAGCAATGAGCAAGCGAGTTCTACTACATTGTCACATGCAGCCCTGATCCCCTGTCAAACAAATCTAAACCCTGAAGAGTTAGAAGCCCCTCCCGCTAAAACTACTCCCCATGAAGTAGTCATAGATGGGTGGACAATTACTTATAAGGAGTATCAACCTCGAAAGGCCAAACAAGCTATGAAACAAGCCAAAGGGACGAAGGTGAACTTTTATGGCCAGCAAGATAGCAGCATACCAAACAACAGTTCCTTGGAGTATGACATCACAAAAGATCCAGCTAAGAGAAAGTGTTATCATTGCCAGCAGGAAGGACATTATGTCAAATCTTGCCCACAGAAGAATCAACAACAGCAAGACCCAGGACAGGATGTCCAAAAGGAGCATGTGCAGGGAAATAAATTAAAGAGAAATTACATCCATGGAAGGTTGAAACATGTGGATATTTCCACCATTCCTGGAGCTAAGGAGGTCGTGTTTGGATCAATTCCAGTAAGTTCAGGAAATGCCAAGGTTTTGTTTGACCCCAGTGCCTCACATTCGTTCATATCTAGACAATATGCAAAAGATCATAACATACTTATGCTTCCAAAGGGAAAAACAGTTATGGTTGAAACTCCAAGAGGTGAAATAAAGGCAGACCGCGTATGCCCAAAAGTTAGTCTTGACATAAAGGGGGTAAATTTTAAGGTAAACCTCATTGTTTTAGAATTAATGGGCATTGATGTTATCCTTAGAATAGACTGGTTATCTACTTGTAAAGGAGTGATTGGGTATGCCCAATGTTCAGTGTTTCTAACTACACTTTCAGGAGAAAGGATTAAGTATGAGGGTATTAAATCTATACCTGAGGGATGCCAGGTTGACCCATCTTAAGGTATGAGTTATAAGAATGGTAAAGAGGGATGCAGAGATTCAGATGTCCATATAAAGCAATAAGGAATGTAAGAGACGTTATCTACTCTGGATACTGCTACAATCACACCATGATAGGAGTTATGTCCCGTGTAATAAAACCGTTAGTAGCCAAGTTGAGTCGTCTTAATGTGTGGCTAATGAACATTTAAGTGTTTAGTTGCTTTGTGCTTATGTTTCTGCTTGAGTTGGAATTTTGTAATGAGTGGAATGATCTCGTGGGTTTTGACCATGATTTCATTTAGTTTATATGTATAAGGTATAAGGATTAATGAAATAAATAGCTGGGTTTTGGTTATCTCCTGCTTTCTATATCTAGTCTTTCCGAGCAGCCTGTCTTTATCAACTTATATCTTTGTTCTTGAATGACCAAAAATCATGAGAGAATTCTGGACAAGAGTGGACTTCAACATCTCTCTCTAAATGCAAGAACTACCCTCATAGCTATTTTGGATTGGGAGATACAAAAATCACACGACGATGCAACTGTGCTGTCTGAAACCTAGAACAGAATCTGTTATGTGTTGTTTTCGGTCAAGTTAGCTGCAGAATCTGGAAGTGTGTTCTATAAGAAAGTTGCAGAGAATTTTATAAGCTTTTCATCGGTGTAAACTACAGCTTCATTGGATTAACAGAATGAGAGTTACAGCTGTTTTACTGCACTGCTGATTTTCTGCTCGTGCGAAATTTCAGATTTCTTGTTCTTACCCATGCACAAGAGTATTATTGGGATGTTAGAATACTTTTATGCTAAGTAGCTCATCTAGAAGAAAAAGGTTCAAAGCTACCCTATTTAGTGTCTCTTATTTTAAGGGGGGTAGCCAATGTAAAGAAGGATTATTAAGATTGAACTCTTTAGTTGGAAGTATTGGTTAGTCTCCATGATTGAGTTGCTACTCTCAAGCAAGAAATGTCTATATACAAGGTTGATAATTCTGGATCCATGGAGACAAGAGTTGTCCTTTTGGATAGTTCATGATTATGATCATCTATACTTGCTCGTGATTGCTGATGTTGGTCACCTGATGACAGGAAGTGTCGTGCCTCATGACTCAGGAGTCCTATATGACGTCTCGCACTGATATGTGGGAAGAGACTGCTGTTTCTGCTATTGAAGGATGTTATGGGTATAATGAAGCCGAGCACTATCAAAACAACAATGTTGAAGAGCAAGTTGGGAGTGAACTAAGTCAGAATCCACAACAACGAAAGCGAAAAAGGAAAGCCCATAAGAAGCCTGTTCAAGGAAGCAAAGCGCAGCTAAACTATGTCAATGGAAGACTGAGCAATGTGGATATGGATAAAATTCATGGAGTTACCAAAGTAGTGGGAGGTTATATTCAAGTAAGCTCAGTACAAGTTTTTGCTTTATTGGACCCTAGTGCTTCGCATTCATTCATTTCCGCCAACATGGTAGAGACGTGCAAGATGGTGAAGTGTCCAATGAGGAGGCCTTTGCTAGTTCAAACCCCAGTGGGAGAAATGCAGGCAGATCAGATATGCCCGAATGTCAGTCTTGTCATAAACAAAGAAAACTTCACCGCGACACTCATTGTGTTGGAGTCACTTAAAATTCGCGTGGTTCTTGGTAATGGATGGCTCTGTGCACACAAAGGAGTGATTCATGGTACTCGGTGCACAATGCTCTTAACAACACCGTCAGGGAAAAGAATTGAGTATCAAGGTGGTCGACTTTTACCTGAGGGAGACGAGAATGATCAATTAGAAGATAGGTACACCGAGAATAGCAAAGTGGACCATGAGTTTACTGAAGTCATAGCAGAGGAACAAATAACTTTGGAGGAGCTCAATAGGAGAGATGATTATGCTTAGGCAGATTAGTTAGTCAGGATATGAGAAACTGTCTTATGATTCTGAACGAAAGAGTAATTTGAAAAAAATGAGGATCAAATAAAGACAAAGTGTCATTATCTCTTTTGTCATCATCTTCCGAATCTCGGGACGAGATTCATCTTAAGGGGGGTAGAATTGTAACACCCTAAAATTTTGAAGAAATGAAAAATAGGAAAAATATGATTTTTATATATTTTAGTGAGCATGCAAATTTAGAATAATAATAATTTTTATAAATTTAAAATCAAATATAAGAGTAGAAATATGTTTGTGCACTCATGCTGTTGCATTTAAATTTTTGGTTTGAGTGGTTTGATCAAATTCAAATTTGGATTTGAAAATCTTTTGAAAATTTGTTTTGAAAAATTAGAAAAGAAAAAGAAAAGGAAAATCATTTTCTTTCGGTTTTCAGCCCAGAGCTCGTCTCGGCCTGTTAGCGCGGCCCGCTTCCTCCTCCCGCGTCCGCTCCCGCATGGGCCGAGCCCAGCCAGCGGCCTGCCGGCCCAACTCGCGCGGCCGCGTCTCGCACCCAGCCGCCGCCCCGTTTTCCCTCTCCGAGTCGCCGACATGTGGGGCCCGCCTGTCAGCGTCTCCTTCCACCTTCCTTTCTTCCTCCTCCGGCCGAACGCCGCCTTCCCTCTCTTCCCCGATCCGTATCGAGCTCCAATCTTTTCTTTCCTTTGCTCCCTTGCGCCACCGGGCTATAAAAACGAAACCCCGTGCCTCCCCGCTCCTCATTGACCCCTAAAACCCTAGCCTCGACGTCCCGGGAGAGCCACCGTCGAAGCTCCGCCTCCACCGCAGCCTTGCCGAGCTAGCCGCCGCCTCCGGTTCCTCTCCAGCTTCGTTCTCGCGTGAGGTAAGGTCGTCGTGATGTGCTCGTTCTTCTGGTGCTTTTGGTCTGGCAAACGGTGCTCGGGAGGGTCGTCTTCGCAAGCTCCAGCGAGCTCGGGCTCCATCCGGCAATGGCGCCACCGCAGGAAGCCGTTTCGGCATGTTCTCGGCCCTCGTATTTGCACCCCATTGAATTCGCGAGACCCTGTGCTACGCGTAGGTGCCCTCGGCTCGGTCTAGGGTGGCCGGAATCACCGTACCGGTGATCACCGACGAGCTCGGGCCGTCGGCAACAATGGCGCCGCCGTCCTGTGCTACTTCCCCGGCGACCTACTGCCCCCGTACATGCCTGCGCCGTCAGATGTGACGTGGACGGCCACGATAAGCCCGTACCCCTTCGCTGTGTAACCGGTCCACTAGGACTTGTGGACTCGGTCCACCCCGCCAGGTCAGCAGCGCCCACACCACGTGGTACACCGAGCCAATCACATGTGCCCACGTGTTTGCCTGGTCAGCAGCCGAGTCAACCCAGCAGTCAGCCGTGCCTATTTTACAAAATAGCCCCTCGGTTTCCAATGAATCAACCCGCGATCCAAATTAGTTCAAACTAATTTCTTTTAGGTCCTATTTTCTTCTGATTTAAACCCTATATTTTCCTGAATTAGTGTGCCCAGTCCAAAGTACATTTAAATTCAGATTTTAAACTGTTTTAATTCAAATTTGAGTTCAAATATTCACAGAAATGCCACTGAACCTTATTTCATGCATAACTTTTGCGTTTTAACTCCGATTTGATCCATTCAAATTGCGTTAGATTCGTATTTGAGAGCTCTACATGATTATAGAACTGTACAGTAGGTTTGAGATAATTTATTTTCGAGTTTATATTAAAGTAATTATTTATCTATAGGAAATCTTAGAAAATTCATAATTTGTACGTTTTAAATCCAAATTTCGTGATCTTTATGTCTATGTGATCGTAGTAATGTGTAGAAGAGTTTTATAAACTTGTTATACTGTTAGTGTTACTGTTGGTTAGGTTTTCTATTTTTAAGTTCCGATGTGAGATTTAATCTATTACTTTAATAAAGTAGATCTTGTTTAAATCTTATCTTCTACGTTTTAGATCCGTTTTAGCTCATTCGAGTTGCGTTAGATTCATAGCAACGAGATCTACGCGTTAGTGACAGTATTTACCATATTATTAATTCTGAAATTTTATTGTTTAAATCATATCCTGATTAATAATTATGCAATTGGGTTTTGTAAATAAAATATGATTTGTTTTACTTTAGTTTTATAATTTGAATCTAAATTTGATTTAATTCCGTATATAGTATTTATAAAATATTTTATATATGTTATTAAATAATTAAAATTCATGAAACTAATAGTTTTATATTTTCTTCTATGAGCAAATTTTTCGGTAAATGTATCTTTTCAACCGTAGCTCTGATTAGTGTGCTTTTTGCGTCTGTGTGTTCGTAGTGATGCGTAGAATCGTGTTTCAAACTCTTTTATTTATTTTTGTATGATTGGTGTACTGTTCTAATATAGATCTATTGTTTGCTTCGTGTATGATTGCTCGATGTGTGTGTGATGATTTATTGATCAAGTCCAGTCGGTGAGATATACGTGGTTATCAAGAAGAAGAAGAAGAACGTTGAAGATTAAAGCTTACCGAAGGATCGGTGTTTAAGGCAAGTATAGCATGGGATTATCCTTGTTTCCTATTCACCTTTAATATACTTAATTCATGTGCATGTGTCTACCTTGTTACCACTAAGGATATCCTAGTTTTTGTATCTTGTACCTTGACACCCATGGGACAATTGCATTGGGTAGTATTTATGCTAGTGCTCGAGATAAATAACCATGATCTGTAACTTGACTAATGATATATGAAATAAATGTTTAAATGATGCTTTAAAGCAATATGGCTCAAGAGGGCTAGAGCATATTTGGTTGTTTTTATGGTGCTCTAGTTTCTCTCCCTAAGGACTTATCTGTAAGCGAACATCCGGGACTTACAGTACAACTGTGAGGGCTATATGGCTCTGGCTTTAGCTCAGTATGAGGACTTTTTCTAGCTTGTTAGAGGTTACCCTTGTGGCGCAAATGGGGTAGAGCAGACTGTGGATCCCTGCGTGGTGTATCACACGGACTGACTCCGGAAACCTAGCGGCCCTAACTTGTTAGACGAACCTTTGAAAGGCTTCATAGTGATTCCTTGCCTGCTCACCTTGGAAGTGTTTTGGGAGTCGCGATCCCGGGCATATGGGTAATCATGACTCACAGTGAAAGTGTACAACCTCTGCAGAGTGTAAAACTGTTATAACAGCCGTGCTCACGGTCACGAGTGGCCTTGGACCCTTACAGAATAAATGATGAACACTGATGATATTGATGTTCACTAATGATTATTGTTTCTAGCTATACATTTTTCTCGTATACATGATCATGAGGTTATTTGGGTTTATGGTAAACTTGTTGCTACTCAATTGCTAAAAGATGACATAATAAAAGCTATCGCAGTAAACCTGTGTCAAACCTTTTGAGCCACATGAACCCCATGTTATATTTGTTGAGTTCGACATGGACTCACTCTTGCTATTTCTCCACATCTCAGGAAGGGTACCAGACTGTTAGATTCTGGAATTGTTAGGCTTGTGATCAACCAGTTAGTTTGATCCTAGAGTGAAGTCTACACCCGATGTTTGGAGTTGTCTTTCCGCTGTGTTGCTCTTTAAGGTATTTTTTATACTATTGTGTTATGTATATTAAGCATTTGTCTTTTGATATTACACTTATCTGTGGCTATATGTGAGATTTGTCTTCTTTATTTCACATATGGTGTATGTCTGGTTTTGTCCTTAAAACCGGGTGTGACACACGGGGTTCCGTTTTATAGCCCGGAGGCGTCACCGGTTATGGAAAGGAGGGAGTTTTCGAAGGAAATTCGGATCACCGAATCGGTGAAGAAGGGGAAGGCGGTGCGAAGCCGGAGGAAGAAGAAAGGAAAGGGGAAGGAGACGCTGACAGGCGGGTCCCACATGTCGGTGACTCGGAGAGGGAAAACGGGGCGGCGGCTGGGTGCGAGACGCGGCCGCGCGCGAGTTGGGCCGGCTGGCCGCGGCTGGGCTTGGCCCATGCGGGAGCGGGGCGCTGGAGTGAGTGGGCCGCGCGCGGGGAGGCAGGCCGAGCTGTGGGCTGCGGTAAGAAGCGGCCCGAGAAGAAAAGAAATTCATTTCCTTTTCTTTTTCTAATTTTTCAAAGCAAATTTTCAAATGATTTTCAAATCCAAATTTAAATTTGATCAAACCACTCATCTCAAAAATTTAGATGCAACAGCATGAGTGCACAAACATGTTTCTACTCTTATATTTGATTTTAAATTTATAAAAATTATTCTTATCCTAAATTTGCATACTCACAAAAAAATACATAAAAATCATATTTTTCCTCAACAGCATGAGTGCACAAACATGTTTCTACTCTTATATTTGATTTTAAATTTATAAAAATTATTCTTATCCTAAATTTGCATACTCACAAAAAAATACATAAAAATCATATTTTTCCTATTTTTTATTTCTTCAAAATTTTAGGGTGTTACATATGTCAGAATGAAAAAGTATCAAAACAATGTTTATATAAAACGGGAAGCATACTATATTAACACTTACAACTATCAGAGTGTCGCGGAACGGTCACTAATCTTTTCTTCAGGCTCCAACATCACAGGGACGGCTGACTGGTGGCTCCGTATGCCAGGCACTTCTTATAGACTTCTGGAAACTCCACTACACATTTATTCTTCTTCTAAGCAGCACCTTACTATACACTGGAGTGTGGTGGAAATAGCAAGAATGAGTCCATTTCGAACTCAACAAATATAACATGGGGTTCGTGAGGCTCAAAGGCATAACATAGGTTTATCAGCATGTAGCTTTTAATTAGCATTATTTCAGTATATCAATAATATCAAAGTGTCTCAATGTAACAATAAACATATGATCCATGTGAAATGATTAACGAATAGCAAAAACATATCCATTATTAATGATCAACTATTCCATAAGGGTCCAAGGCCACTCGTGACCGTGAGCACGGCTGTTATAACAGTTTTACACTCTGTAGAGGTTGTACACTTTCACTGTGAGTCGTGATTTACCCTTTCGCCCGAGGTGATCAGCCTCTTGACCCACTACCAAGGAAGGTCGGCAGGGTTCACTATGAAGTCTTTCAAAGGTTCGTCTAACAAGTTAGAGCCATTAGATTTCACTCGGCAAACAGATGTAGAGCCCCCCTTCCTGATGGCACAATAAGACGCAGCCTATACACATGAGGACAGAGGCCGCACTATACCCGATTCGTCAAGCCATTCTTACGCCATAAAGGAATACCTCTAACAAGCTAGAAAAGGTCCTTCTATATGACTAAAGCCAGAGCCATTTTAGCCCTCACAGTTGTACTGTAAATCCCAGATTTTCGCTTATAGATGAGTCCTTATGGAGAGTAATAAGAGCACCAAAGTAACCCCATGCTCTAGTACCCTTAAACAGTAATAAAATCATCTTTTAATGTTTATTGCATATTCCATTAGTCAAATTACATGATCATAGTTCATGTTGAGCACTAGCAATACTAATCCATGCAGTATAATAGGTATCAAGGAATAAGATCAATACTAAGTCATCCTTATCAAGGAATATATGCATAATGATATTATTTGCTTAATATGAATAGGACAACAAGGATAATCCCATGTTATACTTGCCTTAGAACTTGCTTTATGCCCAAAGCAACTTGCTCTGAAAAACTCAACTTAATCTTTCATTTGCAACTTCTGGCACTCAGCTTCTGGTCTTCATCTTCGGATCTTTGGCGTTCACGGATAGCCTTTTCTTCTACTCGTAGATCATAACAACCCAGCACACTAACAGGCATACAAGCAAACAAATAGGAACAACTAAGAACAATACACCACACAAAAGAAAACAACGTACTAAAAGAGAGCTAACTACTACGGTCACGCCAATAACAAAACTATCATTAAAAAGAAACGACTATCGGAAGTTCTATACTAAAAAAAAAACAATCAATTAAAGGATATTTTAGTTAAATAAAATCATGAGAACTACAATTCAGATTAGTCATTATCATATCTTTTTATTTTAGAAGAGTCGAATTAAACTAATCATATTTTAAATATTAACATGCATATATCATTCAATCAAAGCAAACTTTAACTTATCAAAATAAAAGAACAGGTGAGAACATCTATTCAATTGGTACACGATACGTGTTGAAGCAGATCACATTTATTCATACACAATTTGACATAATGCTAGTTAAACTTTAACTTGCTAAACAATGTACCCAGTGAACACTAAGACGAGTTTATGATATATATCGTTCTTGAGCTAAGCAAATCATAATTTAAAACATATTCAAATTGCTATTAGATACATCATTCATACTTAATTACAAAGGACCTACGCGATAAACCTATATTATTAATATACCAAGTTAAATCTAGCCATATATTATTCATAATCATATAAGCAAACACATTTCTTTTATGAAAAGAAAATAAACAAGTGAGCATCTAAACTAGTTTTAGAATTATAGAAACAAATTATAATTAATAAAGAGACATTAATTTCGGTACTAACAAAGTTATAACTAGTAAAGAATATTCAAATTGCTATCGATCAAGTTAACATTTGTTTATAAAAGACCAGATATAAAACCTAAATTACTTTTAATTAAAAAGGCATTGTATAAATATTAATAAAATTGCATGTATTACGACTTTATATGAATCATGTTTAAACTAGACAAATTAACAAATACATATTTAAGTAATTATAAAAAGATCGAGATTATCCTATGTTGCTTCCATTTAGAGACAAACTTGCGTAATCATTAGTCAAATTAATAGGATTAATTTCATAAACATGTAACAGGTTAAACATCATTCCTAACATGTAGTTCATGTTGACATGGTCGCAACACATCAAGAGCAAAATTATAACCCTAGGTTGCTTTTAATTATAAAACCACTAATTAATTATTAATTAAATTATATTTTAATTAATAAATTAATAATTGTGTGACATGATAAACATCGATACTAACTAAATTATAATCATAAACACACATGTTAACATGAATTAAATTAATATTTATTTATGAAACCGTGGATATATAGTCTAAATTGCTTTTAATTATAAAGCTAGTACAAACATATTAATCAATATAATATTTAGCGATATATAGAAAAACATGTGACATAAAAACTTTGGTACTATCGCGTAGAGCTCGACGTGACGAAACTAACGCGACTGGAACGAAGCAAAACAGAATTATAACGAATAACTTATTGCTATTTCCGTTCAATGGCAAAATCGTAAATAAGGTCATCTGGTACCTTGAGCTGCCTGCTCCTGTCGAACTAACAGCACCATGACGTGCTGCTCCAAAGCCGCGCATAGGAAGAAGGGGCCTGGCCGGCCGGCGTCAGCACGCGGCCGCGTGGCAGCACGTTGGGCCCGCCCGCAGAAGGGCAGGGGCGATGACCGGCTGGGCGCCCGCAGTAGTGGCCGAGCGGCCACTGGCGGCGGCGGCACTGCTGCCCTGCAGAGCATCGCGTGGGCGCGAGAAGGTGCCGCAAAGGGAGGTGAGATGGCTGCCTGAGTGCGCCGGCCGAGAAGGTCACGGCCATGATCCGTGGTAGCCGGAAAACGGATGAAGAACGAGCAGCCATAGTGTAG
Source organism: Saccharum hybrid cultivar R570 (assembly GCA_038087645.1). Classification (NCBI taxonomy): domain Eukaryota; kingdom Viridiplantae; phylum Streptophyta; class Magnoliopsida; order Poales; family Poaceae; genus Saccharum; species Saccharum hybrid cultivar. Next base: position 1,825,368 of record JAQSUU010000606.1, on the reverse strand, counting down.
TTCGTCGGAGATGAAAAAGAAAACATGGGGAACAATCAATGAACGATGGATTCGTGGAAAGGAATACATGACGGCGTAGAGAAGATCGAGATGAACCTCGGGGTGAAAGCGGAATTCGCCGGAGATGAGAAACGTGGCCGGAAAAGCTCGCCGAACTATCGCCGGAAGTTCGCCGGAACGCAAACTGTAGATGAAAAACTTCGGCGAGGGGTGAAGGGAGCTACGAGCGGCGGCTCGCGATAAGGGTTGTACTTCTGAGACTAGGGCGTCGAGGGCTACGCCGGCATATATATAGTTGTAGGGTTTGGAAACTTTTGGAAACATGAGATATTTTATTATTTTTAGAATTAATTGATTTCGGGATTAAAATAATTACAGAATATCTAGAATTTCCTTTTAAGCCACGAAAAATAGCCCGGAGCTCAGAAAAATCATGGGAAAAATCCTGAAGACTCTTGGAGAGATAAGGAACTCAACTAAATAGGTTTGGGCTCATGAAAAGATTGATGAAGAGATCAAGGAAAAAGATTAAGCTCACGGAAATTGAAATTTTAAATCCAAAAAATACCAAAAAGTTTTCCGATGAGAAGTAAACGTCGTCCTATGGTATTTTGAAAATAATAGCACTCACCAACGCCAAAGACAAGCATCACACAAACACCACATTATCAAATTAATATGAAAAAGTTTAACCACAATTTTCTATATTTAAATTAGCAGCAACTTAACTTATCTAATAAATTTATTCAGATATTGAAATTATTTATTTTATTTAGTGTTTTCCAAGCACAATCCAAAATTAGAAATTTTGGGGTGTGACACGAATGTTGACTACATTAATGAGATGCGTTTCACCAAGTCTTCTGCTATGTCATTTGTTAGAAATGTATAATCCAAAATCATGCACATGCAAGAAATCCTGTTTATCATTAATTTTTTTTATTTCAGTGTCGTGTACCATGTTCCCTATATTATTAAATGTATTCCTTCTCTCCCAAAACTCTTCATCATACTGCCATACCCTTGCAATTTCAGTTGGTAAAACATTAAAAAAATTATAGTTTCAATCTACAGCTTTTTGTTGACTTTGGAAGAGAAGTTGGTAAAACCTTCTGTTATTGTAATTTAATTTTACCCCAGCATATGCCAAAAAGTTTACCCACAATCAAACATACTGGTCTAAGGGTGCGCACGTTGGGTACTTGGGTGTGTGCAATTGCTGGCCGTATTTATAACAATTGTTGATATCCTGAATGTTGTTGTGAAAAGTGACTAAAATGACTTGAGATCGGGCAAAAATATGTGTATATCCAGCATTCATCCTCTGACATGTCTTCAAGTTTACAATGCGATTGTCAATAGTTATTATGCTCTTTAATTCATTCTGAACAACCTTTGTACAAGGCATGTGTGTTGTCTTCACTTCAAATATTTGTTGAACCAATCAAGCATGTAAGCAAGAGCTTCTTCAGCGGTTCTGACAGCAAAGGGATCAGTGGTATTATATCTGCAGGCAAATCCATGTCCAACTCCAGGAAAGATCTTGGCGAAGTATGGAACCTGCAGCCATTAAGAATGTCACAGATGCCTATATATAGATGTAATTGTATCCAGTGTGTTACTGTGCTATTAGTAGCAACTCACCACATTTCTTTGACGTAAGGTATTCACAAACTGGTACACTAGTTTTGGTGGTGTCACCATGTCATTCTGAGCTCCAAGGATCTCAATTGGACATTTGACCTCTGAGTTTTCGATTCATTTAGCTTAGGAATTTAATAACGCAAGGGTAGTTTCACAAAAGTCATCCCAATCAATGCACACTCTGCAAGGCTGTAAATACAAAATGAAGGGCACACCTTTCATATCTTCAGCCGTCACTGTTGTAGGATGGGAAATGCAAACTACTTCTATATCGTCTGTTTTTGCTATCTCAACACCAAATTTTCCTGGCGATAAGAAGCAATGTTGTAAGAATTAGTATGTTAAATGTGTTGCCTCAAAAATGTTTTTTTAATGTCAAGGGGGTGGATTACTCCCCACCTGAATATATATTAATATAGCCCGAAACGGCTCATTTTATGTTTTACAAAAATTTAAGAGGGAAAAACAACAACAACATCAAGACGCCCCAGCACCGGGGTGAAAAGTGACAGAACCACGAATACAATAGCGAAATGCAAAGGCTACCACACCAACTCACAAGACCTCTTCAACGATGCCTCCAGGGAGGTGAATGACGCCAAAACGTATCGTCAGCTAAGCAGGAGCTTGACAAGGCTTTCGCCCGAGCCTTGTGTCGGTGGGTAACGGCACTGATCGGGCCGATCCAGGAGAAGCAGCAGTATAGGTTCTTCAGTGACGTCTTCAAGAAGGAATTTCTCATCGCTGGCCCAGACTAATCGGAGCTGAGCTTTCTCCCAGAACCTTTGACTGTGCTCCCGATGACCCGCCCACGACGGAGGGAAGCGCGCACCACTAACCGTCCACGCCTGGACGGAGGGGGGTGCCAGCCGCCGCCACACCGTGGAGCCGTTCCCATACTCACCCACGATAGTGCGAGGCACGCACTGATAAGCATCCGCACCTAGATGGGTTGGTGTCGGCCACCGCCACACTGCGCAGAGCCATTCCCGGACTCGCCCGCGATAGTGGGAGGCGTGCACCGGCAAGTGGCCACGCCTGGACGAAATGGAGGGGTGCCGGCCGCCACCACACCGCATGGAGCCATTTCCGGACTCGCCCGCGATGGTGGGAGGGGCGCACCGGCATGCATCCACGCCTAGAGGGAGGTAGGGTGCTGGTCTTCGCCACACCACGCGGAGCCATTCATGAACTCGCCTGCGACGATGGGAGGCGTGCACCGGCAAGCGTCCATCCTTGGACGGAGGGGGGTGTCGGCCGCCGCCACACCGAGTGAAGCCGTTTCCAGACTCGCCCGCAATGGTGGGAGGCACACACCGGCAGGCTTTCATGCCTGAGCTAAGGGGGGGTCCAGTCGCCTTCACACCACGTAGAGCCGTTTCTGGACTCGCCCGTGAAGATGGGAGGCGCACACCGGCAAGCGTCCGGGGAGGAGGGTGCCGGCCACCGCCACACCACATGGAAGTGATCCTGGACTCGTCCGCGATGGTGGAAGGCACGCACCAGCGTCCGACGCCGCCCACACGGTGCCACCGCTGGCACCATCATGGCCAACACCATCGCTTTGCCCAAACAACGCTCTGCCTTCCCAATAATTGGCAGAGAAGGCCCTCAATGCCAGAAATCGGCTAGAGAGCAGCACATAGGAGAGGGCACCCACGGTCACGCAGCCCCGCCGCCGGCAAGCCTGTGGCCAAACTGCACACCGCGCCGCTGCTAGGCCCGTGCACACAAACGCGAGAACACGGTCATGCAGCCCCACCGCCGGCATGCCTACGGCCAAACTACGCTTCCGACACCGGTACAGGACCAGCCCAGATCAGGACGGTGTCAGTGAAGCTCGTCCGCCATAGCAACAGCTGGCAACGCGCCGAAGGCAGCGACGTCACCCATTGCCTCGCTGACGCCCGCTGAGCACCAAAGCACGTCTTCTAATCTGCGCGCCTGGCCACAGCCAACCGCAGATGGTGTTAGAATTTATATGAATAGTTCTCCTAAATCCATATGAAGAAATTCTAATAAATCTCAAAGGCCATATGTAGAGGTGAGAGGTGCAACATCTATTAGTATCATATTGCTAATTAATGTGAAGGTAGGGAGTTTTTCTCCCTATATATACGTATCAATCCTCCTAGGAATAGACACAATAAAAACTACTATAGGGAATTCCAGTTGGAAAATCCTAAGGTAGCCAAATAGTATTTTTCTATTCTCGCTACTGTGCTGCCACCGTAGTCTCTCCATCCCGATCGTCTGCGTGCACCAGCGTTTGGGAGACCAGGTCTTCGGAACCCCCTGTCTTTGCAATCCTACACTAATAGAAGGCGAATAAGAATTTTGAAAAGTGCTCTTCGTGCAACTGCTCTCAAATCCTTCATGGTGGCTCATCTTCCGAAGGCTGCATCGACACACTGTCTTCGTCGTTGCCAGGCTCGAGGGATCGTCAATGGGAACGTTCCACCACTGCTCATCAACGACCTCGACTTTGCTCCATCATCAACGCCATCTGCATCTCCACCACCGTCAACTACATCTACAATCGTCAGGTATCATTCTCGTGATCTAATCTTGTCATTCATAATGTCTAATCTATTAAGCGTACGTACTATGTTTACAATCATAATCATGTTTATGCTTATACTATGCAATATATTAATCTGTCATGCTAGTTTACTATACATGCTTAATCTAGTTCATCAGTTTGTCATGATTTATATTCTGGTTTTAATCTGAAAATTGTCTAATTACTTAACAATCCAAAAACCTTCTCATAGGTCTTTTCCAGAATTATCTATGGCTAGTTTTGCTGATGCGCTTGGACCGGAAAAGTTTTCTGGTGTGTATTTTAAGAGATGGTCTGTCAAGGTCACTAATTGGCTTATGACCATGAGAGTTTTCTGGGTGAAAGATGGCTTGCCCGAGGGAAATATCTCTGATGTAGATTAGAGAATTCTAGGAAGCCAATCAGATCTTCGTGGGAGCTGTGTATAATGTGCTGTCTGATCATCTATTTGATTTGACTCTACACATGATAGATATAAAGACTCTATGGGATTATCTAAATGCTACCTATGGTGATTCAAATGGAGGCAAAGAGTTGTACATCATGAAGAGCTTTCATGACTACAAGATGGTTGCTAATAAATCAGTAGTCGAACAAGCTCATGAGGTCTAGCGCCTGGCTAAGAAATCTGAACTCCTTAAGTGTGTCATACCCAATGAATTTGTGGTTGGATACATTATAGCAAACTTACCTTCTTCCTAGAGGAACTTCGCCACAAGCCTTAAACACAAGAGACAGAAAATATCAGTTGAAAACCTGATAGCATCTCTTGATATTGAGAAGACTCAGGCTAAAGATAACATTGAGAAGGGGAACAAGGAAAAAGCTAGCGTTCACTTCGTCTAGAGAAACCATGGCAAGAACAAAGGAAAGCCTAAGACTTTCAATGCCAAACCAACAACTGCCTTCAAGAAGAAGAAGAAAGACAAAGCAGAGTTGCCTTGCTTCACTTGTGGAGAGCTTGGTCATTTTGCTAAAGAGTGTCCAGAGTGAGTGAACCGAAAAAATAAAAAGAAGAATGTCAACCTCGTGCTGCTAGCAGTGCTGATGACGGGTATGGTAATTTTGGTCATTTTGCTAAATAATGTCCGGAGCGAGCGGACCGAAAAGAGAAAAAAAAGAATGTCAACCTCGTGACTGCTAGCGGTGCTGATGATGGGTATGGTAATTTTCCTACTATACTATCAGTGTTTCAATCTCTAAGTTGGTTGATACAGGTGCTAAATTCATGTGTATGCTAATATCTTATGTTTTCTTCTTACCAGGGGCTCCAAGGTTCCTCCTTCCTGATGGGGAATGAGTCACATGCTTCTATTCGTGGTGTTGGCATGGTAGATCTGAAGTTTATTTTGAGAAAAATCATGCAGCTAAAGAACATACAGCATGTCCCTATTATTCGCAAGAACCTTATTAGCGTCTCCCTTCTTTTGAGAGATGGGTTTAAGGTAGTGTTAGAATCTAATAAAGTACTAATGTCTAAGCATAGACAATTTATTGGTAAATGCTATGATTGCAGAGGCTTGTTCCGCCTATCTTTGGTAGATTTTTGTAATAAGTCAGTGAATCATATTTGTGGCACAATTAATGATAGTTCGAGTGTTTGGCATTCTCTCTTATGTCATGTGAACTTTGGTTTGATGTCATGTTTGTCTAGCTTGAGTTTAATTCTAGATTTCACTATTGCTAAAGGTTCTAAATGCCATAATTGTGTGCAATCTAAGCAACCTCAAAAGCCTCACAAGGCAATGGAGAAGAGAAACTTGGCACCTCTAGAACTCATACATTCTGATCTATGTGAGATGAATGGTGTGTTGACAAAAGGTGAAAAGAGATATTTTATAACTTTAATCGATGATGTGACTAGATTTTACTATGTTTACTTGCTGAAAACTAAAGATGAAACACTAGACTACTTTAAAATCTATAAGGCTGAAGTTAAAAATCAACTAGAGAGAAAATAAACATCTAAGGTCAGATCGTGGTGGTGAATATTTTTTGATATTATTTGATGAGTTCTGTGTGGAACATGGTATTATTCGTGAGAGGACAGCTCCCTATTCTCCTGAGTCAAACGGGATTGCCAAGAGGAAAAACCGCATGTTGACTGACTTGGTAAACACCATGTTAGACACAGCTGGTCTATCTAAGGCATGGTGGGGGGAAGCTTTATTGACTGCGAGTCATGTCCTGAATAGAATTCCAAACAGAAATAAAGAGACAACTCCATATAAGTATTGGGTTGGAAGGAAATCATCACATTCATACTTGCGCACGTGGGAATGTTTGGTGAAAGTCAATGTTCCAATTTCTAAGAAGCGTAAGCTTAGACTAAAGATTGTGGATTGTGTCTTTCTAGGATACGCTCACCATAGCATTGCCTATAGATTTTTAGTAGTAAAATCTGAAGTTCCTAATATGTATGTGGATACAATTTTTGAATCTCATGATGCTACATTTTTTTGAGAACATATTCCCTATGAAAGATATGTGTAGCAATGCTAAATTTTCATCTGAATTAGCTCCTGATTTTACTATACCAATCAAGTCTCCTGATGAGTCATTCGAGCAACCACTTAAAGAAGTCTTTGAGGAGGATGACAATGAAGTTCCTGTGAGGAACAAGAGACAGAGGATTGCAAAATCTTTTGGTGATGATTTTATTATGTACCTTGTGGACGATACTCCCACCTCTATTGTAGAGGCATATGCATCTCCAGATGTAGATGATTAGAAAGAAGTTGTTCGCAATGAGATGGACTCGCTTTTTTCTAAGGGAACTTGAGAATTATTTGAGTTGCCATTTGGTTGTAAACCTATGGGCTGTAAGTGGGTGTTCAAAAAGAAGCTTAATCCTGATGATACTATTGATAAGTACAAGGCTCAGCTTGTGGCTAAGGGTTATACCTAGAAGGAAGGCGAGGATTACTTTGATACTTATTCACATATTGCTAGAATGACCACTATTCGAGTGCTACTTTCCCTAGCTGCCTCATATGGTCTTTTCGTCCATCAAATGGATGTGAAGACAGCTTTCTGTAACACCCAAAAATTCTAAATTTTAGAGATAATGAATTTTGAATAAATTAGATAACAATTAATGGCAAATTAAAATTTTAAAAAAAATATATTTGGTGATGCATTCATGCTGCTGCATTTATTTTCTTCTGTGATGTGGATTTATTTTATATTGTTTTGGTTTGGAAAATTTTGTTGGAAATAGTTTGAAAACAAACAAATAAAGAAAAGAAAGAAGAGAAAAAAAACAACTTACCGTTTCCCTGGTGGCCTGGAAGTCGCTCGGCCGGCCTCCTCTCGCCCTGGGCCGCGGAACGGGCCGAAGCCGAAGCTGCCTTCCCTTTCCGCACTTGTGGGCCGGTCCAGCGTCGCAGTGGCCACGCCTCCCTCTCTGTGTGGTCGCTGACGGGTGGGGTCCGCATGTCATAAGCATCTTCATCCTCCCGTGTTTAAGCCGGACTTCGAACCGGAGGCGGATGCAACAACCGTCTCGCGATTTCCGGGATCTCCTACCCGTATACGGCATCTTGGGGCTACAAATAGGAAGAGGAGACCCTCTATTTTCCGTTTTCCATCTAAAACTCGAGCTACATCACGTGAGATTGAGCGTAGGAGGCCGGAACCCTAGGTTCTCTCGGCCGGTTCGTCGGTGGAGCTTGTGGGAAGGTTCGAGCTCTTTTTCTTAGCTTTGGTGAGTTCGCTATCCCCTCCTCTTTCTTCCCGTGCTTTTCTTTGGTGTTGAGATGCTTTGAATCGTGGTTTTGGTGAGCTCGGGTGCACCGGCAATGGCGCCACCGTTCATCACCGAGTCGCGCTCTCTTCTCGGTTCGATTTAGTGCACCTAAACCGTCTAGGATAGATCGGGTTCATCTCCTCTTTCGATTTGAGTTGATGGCGGGTCAAGTAGTGGTCGGAAAAGGGGGAGACGGAGTTCTCCGGCGGGCTCATGGCGTCGGCCATGGCGGCCACCGGCCGGACTTGAGAGAGGTGGCCGGATTTTTCCACTGTGCACTTGATGATGAACACGAACCGTTGGATTCGAGATGAAGGGCTGAGATTAGAAGATACCCCTTCGCGGGGTAATCTTTCTAAAGAGTCCCTAGGTTTTTGGATTATAGAACCCGCCGTCCCAAGCGTAATTCCTGAATTACGTTTCTGAGTTTTGAAAGCGTATTCTCTTGATGTAAATCAAAAATACATTTTCAGATATTTACAGTTTTGCCACTAGAACTGTTTTGGTCATAAAATCTTCGTTTTAACTCCGATTTGATCCGTTCAAGTTGCGTTAGGTTCGTATTTGCGAGCTCTACATGTTAGTGTAGTTGTACAGTTAATTTTGATAATTTATTTTTCGAGTTTATAATTAAGTATTTATTTATCTATAGGAAATCTTAGAAAATTCATAACTTTCACGTTTTAACTCCGAATTTGGTGATCTTTGCGTCTGTGTGATCGTAGAAACGTGTAGAAGAGTTTTAAAAACTTTTATTACTGTTTTGCTACTGTTGGTGTACTGTTCTAATTATATCTCTTTGTTTGCTTCGTGTATGTTTGATTGGATGCATGTATGTTGTCGATTGATGATCGAATATAGAAGGTGAGCAGTGTCTGGACGATTCGGAGTATTACTTTGAACCAAGTCAGCAGTATCACTTGGAAAGCTTTGATCAAGGTAAGTATAACACAGGACTATCCTTGCTACCTATACATTGAATTGTCATACATATGCATGTGCTTACCTTGACAACCTTAGAGATTATAACTTAGTGATTGATATCTTGATTCCTTGTCAACCTTGGGATTGCATATGGGTAGCTAATGCTAGTGCTTAAACTAAGAACAATGATCTTGTAATTCGATTAATGGATTAAGCAATCAACCTTTAAGATGATTTTATTACTGTTAAAAGGGGGCTAGAGCATGTGTATTATTTTGATGCTCTGGTTTCTCTCCATAAGGACTTATCTGTACGTGATTATCCGGGATATACAGTACAGCTGTGAGGGCTATATGGCTCTGGCTTTAGTTGTTCAAGAGACCTTTTCTAGCTTGTTAGTGGTTACCTTAAATGGCGTAAGAATGGTTTGCCACTTTGGGTGTAGTGCGAGCCCCTGGCCTAGTGTGTATAGGCTGCGGTTGTTGTGCCACAGGGAAGGGGGGTTCTACATCTGTCTGCCGAGTGAATCTAATGGCCCTAACTTGTTAGACGAACTTTTGAGTGGCTTTATATGGTTCTCGGGTGTTTGGGCTTGATCTCCCCACTCATTTGGAAATCATGACTTACAGTGAAAGTGTACACCTCTGCGCAGAGTTAACAACTGGTATACTAGCCGTGCTCACGGATACGAGCGGCCTTGGAACATTTACAGATAGATGATCACCATTGCTATATCATGTTTAATTATTGTTGATTATTATTATGCTCATGTTAATGCTATTCGTTATCATTATTACAATTGATCATTGGTTCTTTAATGGGAAGTGGTTTATCTTGATGCTACTCAATTGCTAATATATGATTAAAAGCTAAACGCAGTTAAACAGTGTCTAGCCTTTTTGAGCCTCATGAACCCTGTGTTATATTTGTTGAGTTCGACATGGACTCACCCTTGCTATTTCCACCATAACAGATGAAGATATTGAGGAAGATTATCGGAATGAGTACTAGTCTTGGTGTCAACCAGTCAACCGTGTCCCTGTGTGGAGTTTCCGCTGAAGAATTATTATTAGTTATTATTATCTATCGTTCAAGACTATGTCTTAAATACTTATTCGTTATGTAATAAGCACTGTGATGATACTTTGTAATTTGTCAACTTATGTGTGCGACTGTTTCCTGGGGCGCACATGAGTCTTTTATGCATCCTATTTTTGTCCTTAAAAATGGGTGTGACAGATTGGTATCAGAGCCGTGTTGACTGTAGGACGCGAGCCTAGTTAGAATGGTCGTTAATAGCATCCATACTTCACTTAATTCATGCTTCCTCTTTTCACCTTGTTAATTACTAAAGTTTTATGCTTCCTCTACTTTATTCTATTGCGAAAATACATTGATTCTATCTAATCTATGTCTAAATCTTGTAGATGTCTCCTTATCCCCGTTTGTCAGCTGCACAGTACGTTGCCCGTTTCAAACCTCAGGAGTTGTATGAAGATGGTGATCAAGAGCTATCTGATGTGGAATCAAGAGTTGGTGATACACCAATGGAGAATGTAGTTATGGGGTGGACTACGAAGCTTCATATCATGGTTCCTAAAGCTGATGCTTTCTTCCATGACATGTTAACAAGAACCTTGGACAATTACTACTACGACTGGGAAGCTACGTTGGAGTATCGTAGTGCAGAGTATAGTCATCCATGGATGGATTCCTATTGGGAAACGGAGTTATGGGTTAAGAAAAGAGATCCTACCACTAAGGAGTCTAAGGTGGAGTCAAAGTTCATTACCAGAGTGAGCCGGGCAACCGTGGAGATAAGCATGGAGGATGTCGCTTTCAATGCATTTGTTTACTACCATGGTCTACGCTCGGACAAGACGTTAAAGGGTGCACTCCGGCATTTTCCTTGTTTCTTACATGACAAGGGTATTTGGACCGTGCCGCCTGCAGATGATTCCTCCTTGACTTTACAAGCTACGGTGGGATTAGCTCGTGAATTGGCTCTCCATGAGGTGGATTTGAAGGATGAGTTGCTGAAGGAAAAAGAACTTAAGGAGCAAGCTTATAAGGAGATTGACCAATTAAGGGCGGAGTTAGGTCATCCCAAGATTTATGAGAAGCTTAATTAGGAAATAGGAAAAATCCCTATGTAATAGGAACGATAGTAGTTGCGAGTTAATTTTAAGTTTGGATTGTTTTAAGAGTCAGTTTGTGGTGTGAACAATTGTGTGATTGATGGATTGTTATTATGATAATGGGTGATTTGGATCTTTGTAATGTGTGCTGGAGTTTTGTAGACTTGCCTACAAGTTCTATGGTTAAAAATATTAAGTTTGATCAAAATATATTAGTTGAATATGAGGTTAACTTAGTTCTATCCTTTGCTGATTTTTTTGATCAGTCTGGGATGTTTTAGGAATAACTTAAAATCCGTTCATGAGAAATTTAAAAAATTTTACTGGGAATAATCAGACTTCTATATCTTTCCAACCCCGCAAGAATTATTTTAATATCTATTAAGAGCTAAGAGATATACCTGTTCCAAGTTGGAGTTACTGCACAGTCTGGAATTCTGAAACAGTTTCGGTTAAGTTCAGTTTTTGGCCAATTTATTGACAGAATCAGAAAACGTGTTGTGAATAAAAGTTGTAGATAATTTTGTAAGCTTTCCAACCATGTAAAGATCATCTGAATTGGACGTCTGTAGCTCGAGATATGACAGTTTTACTGAGTTGCTGAAATTGGAGTTCGCCCAGAAAAATCAGATTTTGCTTATCTATTGAATACATCATCTCGGATCGTACTGAATTTCAATTTCTGTGTTTTTGGAAACAGATGTCAGGCAGAGGTCGTGGCAGAGGTCGTGGAGGTGCTAACTTACCCATTACTATGGAAGAACTCATGCAAACTCAGAATCAGATGATGCAGATGTTTATGCAGCACATGCAGAACAATCCCCCTGCAGGAGGACCACCGCCTGTGCAAGTGAGAGATAAGCGTGGGGAATTTTTGAAGGGACGCCCTCTAGTGTTTTCTCATGCTGCTGATCCTTTAGAGGCAGATGATTGGGTGAGGGCAGTGGAGAAACAGCTAAATATAGCCCAATGCAATGATATGGAGAAGGTGTTATATGCATCTGGTCAGTTACAGGGGACAGCTCAGACTTGGTGGGAGTCGTATCAAGCTGCACACCCTGACAATGCTCCTCCTATCACTTGGAATGAGTTTGTTAGAGATTTTCGAGCTCGTCATAGTCCTGAAGGTATAATTGAGCTGAAGCAGGAAGAATTCAGAAACCTTAGGATGGGACAGATGAGCGTTAGTGAATATCATGATAGATTTACCCAGTTGGCTCGCTATGCTCCTAATGAAGTGAGGGAAGATGCAGACAGACAACGTCTTTTCTTGAAGGGAATTTATTATGATCTTCGCTTGCAGTTGAAGGGGAACAACTATGCTAGTTTTCAAGAGCTGGTAAATAAAGCTATTATGCTTGATAATGAGCGCAGAGAGATGGACAGGAAGAGGAAAATGAAGGTACAAGGCTCAGGAAGCAACAACCATCAGCGCACTAATTCTCAGCATGGTTTTCATCAGAAGTTTCAGGGACCGGTTAGCCAGTGGAATCGTAATCCGAATCAGAGGTGGTCCCAGAATTGGCAAAGTAATCAGTCACAACAGCGTTCATCATATTCACAGCGTCAACAGTATCAGCAGACTGGGCAACAGACTCCTCGTACTGGAAATTCCAATATTACCCCCATGAAGAATAGTGCTCCCAGCACGCCTACTAGATGCTTTGTATGTGGTAAAGAGGGGCATATGTCTTATCATTGTCCTGAGAAGTAGAACCAGCAGACTCCTCAGAGCCAGAAGAGCAGCCAGAGGCAATCTGGTACTGGAAGGGTGAATCACGTGTCTTCTGATACAGCTCATGATGCACCAGAAGTTATGATTGGTACGTTCAATGTACATTCCACTCCCGCAACTGTTCTTTTTGACTCTGGAGCATCTCATACATTTATATCCAACATTTTTGTTAAAATGCATAGTATACCCATGCTAGCTATGAAAGAACCTCTCTTAGTAAATTCACCTGGAGGTACCATGCAAACCAGTAATCGTTGTCTTCCAATTAGTATGGTATTAAGGGGGGTAGAGTTTAAGATAACTCCTATAGTGTTGAGGACATCTGGTATTGATGTGATATTGGGTATGGACTGGATGAAGCAAAATCAGGCAGAGATTCAGTGTCAGCAAAAAGTGGTAGTTGTGAATGCACCTAATGGAGATAAAATCAATGTGGATGTAGCAGTGCAGAAGCAACCAACCGCTGTGGTGAATCAGCTTGAAGATACTATTAAGGAGAATTCAGTGATTGAGGAATTTCCGGATGTCTTCCCTGATGAATTGCCAGGTATGCCACCTGATCAAGACATTGAATTTCTTATTGAATTATTACCTGGAACTGCACCTATAGCCAAACGACCATATAGGATGGGAGTAGATGAATTAGAAGAACTTAAGAAACAAATTAAAGAATTACAAGATAAAGGTTTTATTAGACCTAGTTCATCACCTTGGGGAGCACCAGTTATTTTTGTTGATAAGAAAGATGGCGGTCAGAGGATGTGTGTTGATTATCGGTCACTAAATGAGGTAACTATCAAGAATAAGTATCCTTTGCCCAGGATTGATGACTTGTTTGATCAGTTGAGAGGTGCTTGTGTGTTCTCTAAGATTGATTTACGTTCTGGTTATCATCAGTTGAAGATTCGTGCTTCTAATATTCCAAAGACAGCTTTTACTACGAGGTATGGATTGTATGAGTATACTGTTATGTCATTTGGATTGACCAATGCACCTGCATACTTTATGTACATGATGAATAAGGTGTTCATGGAATATTTGGATAAGTTTGTGGTAGTGTTTATTGATGATATACTGATCTTTTCCAAGACAGAAGTAGAGCATGCTGAACATTTGAGGTTGGTGTTGCAGAAGCTTAGAGAGCATAAGTTGTATGCGAAGCGAAGTAAATGTGAGTTTTGGTTGAAGGAAGTTTCTTTCCTTGGTCATATTATTTCTAATGGAGGGATATCAGTGGATCCAGGTAAAGTAAGGGATGTATTAAATTGGAAGCCACCTATTGATGCTAGTGAGATTCGTAGTTTCTTGGGATTGGCTGGATATTACAAACGGTTCATTGAAGGGTTTTCTAAACTTGCTAAACCTATGACATCTCTGTTAGAGAAGAATGCCAAGTTTGTGTGGTCAGATAAATGTCAAGCTAGTTTTGAGGAATTGAAGAAGAGGTTGACTACAGCGCCTGTTTTGGTTTTGCCAGATTTGAGTAAGAAGTTTTCTATTTATTGTGATGCTTCTCGTCAAGGTTTGGGATGTGTTCTTATGCAAGAAGGCAGAGTTGTGGCTTATGCATCTAGGCAGTTGAGAAAGCATGAGTTGAATTATCCTACACATGATTTGGAGTTAGCAGCTGTAGTTCATGCTTTAAAGATTTGGAGACATTATTTGATTGGACATAAGAGTGATATATACACTGATCATAAGAGTTTGAAGTATATTTTCACTCAGTCAGATTTGAATTTGAGGCAACGTAGATGGTTAGAGTTGATTAAGGATTATGATATTAAGATACACTATCATCCTGGTAAGGCAAATGTAGTAGCTGATGCTCTTAGTAGGAAAAGTTATGTCAATGAGATACAGACGTTGTCTATGACTAGTGAGTTATGTGCTGAATTTGAATATTTGAATTTGGGCATTGTTACTAATACAATGGAATTAGTGATAGAGCCTACCTTAGAGCAAGAAATCTACAAGGGTCAGTTGAAGGATGAGAAACTAAAGAAGATAGCGGAAGATATAGTGATTGGTAAGTCACCAGGCTTTCGGATGGATGATAATGGAATTTTGTGGTTTGGAAAGAGGCTGTGTGTACCTGAGGATCAAACTGTTAGACAGGCAATTCTTCGCGAAGCTCATGAGTCAGCTTATTCTATTCATCCTGGTAGTACTAAGATGTATTTGGATCTGAAACAGAAATATTGGTGGGTTGGATTAAAGCGAGATGTGGCTGAGTATATGACATTGTGTGATACTTGTCAGAGGGTGAAACAGAACATCAGAGACCTGCTGGATTGTTGCAACCAATGAAGATTCCTGAATGGAAGTGGGAAGAAGTTGGTATGGACTTTATAGTGGGGTTACCGCGCACTCAGAAAGGTTATGATTCTATTTGGGTGATAGTGGATAGATTGACTAAAGTTGCTCATTTTATACCAGTCAAGACTAAATACACGGGAGTACAATTAGCTACCTTGTATATGGAAAGAATAGTCTGTTTGCATGGAGTACCAAAGAAGATTGTGTCTGATCGAGGTTCGCAGTTTACGTCACACTTTTGGAAAGCTGTGCATGAATCATTGGGAACAAAATTGAATTTTAGTACAGCATATCATCCACAGACAGATGGACAGACTGAAAGGACCAACCAGGTATTAGAGGATATGCTGAGAGCTTGTGCATTGCAATATGGAACTAGTTGGGATAAGAGTTTGCCTTATGCAGAATTTTCTTACAATAATAGCTATCAACAGAGTCTTAAGATGGTACCGTTTGAAGCCTTGTATGGACGTAAGTGTAGAACTCCATTGTTTTGGGATCAGACAGGTGAATCTCAGGTGTTTGGTACAGATGTTCTTAGAAACGCAGAAGATCAAGTGCGAGTGATTCGTGAGAATTTGAGAGTAGCACAATCTCGTCAGAAGAGTTATGCTGATAATAGGAGAAGAGATCTAGTTTTTGAGGTAGGTGATTATGTCTATTTGAAGGTGTCACCTATGAGAAGTGTGAAGAGGTTTAACATGAAAGGTAAACTAGCACCAAGGTATGTTGGACCATTTAAAATTATTGATAGACGTGGGGAAGTTGCTTATCAATTAGAGTTGCCTGAGAATTTATCGGGAGTACATGATGTGTTCCATGTTTCACAACTTAAGAAGTGTTTGCGTGTGCCTGAGGAACAGATACCTTTAGAAGAGTTGACTGTTAAGGAAGATCTTACATATGAAGAGTTTCCGATCAAGATTTTAGAAACTGCTGAGAGAGTTACTCGAAGTCGGGTTATTAAGATGTGCAAGGTGCAGTGGAATCGATATTCGGAGACAGAAGCAACTTGGGAAAGAGAGGATGAATTGAGGAAATCATATCCGCAGTTGTTTGAGTAAGCAGTCCAATCTCGAGGACGAGATTCTTTTAAGGGGGGTAGAATTTGTAACACCCAAAAATTCTAAATTTTAGAGATAATGAATTTTGAATAAATTAGATAACAATTAATGGCAAATTAAAATTTAAAAAAAAATATATTTGGTGATGCATTCATGCTGCTGCATTTATTTTCTTCTGTGATGTGGATTTATTTTATATTGTTTTGGTTTGGAAAATTTTGTTGGAAATAGTTTGAAAACAAACAAATAAAGAAAAGAAAGAAGAAAAAAAACAACTTACCGTTTCCCTGGTGGCCTGGAAGTCGCTCGGCCGGCCTCCTCTCGCCCTGGGCCGCGGAAACGGGCCGAAGCCGAAGCTGCCTTCCCTTTCCGCACTTGTGGGCCGGTCCAGCGTCGCAGTGGCCGCGCCTCCCTCTCTGTGTGGTCGCTGACGGGTGGGGTCCGCATGTCATAAGCATCTTCATCCTCCCGTGTTTAAGCCGGACTTCGAACCGGAGGCGGACGCAACAACCGTCTCGCGATTTCCGGGATCTCCTACCCGTATACGGCATCTTGGGGCTACAAATAGGAAGAGGAGACCCTCTATTTTCCGTTTTTCATCTAAAACTCGAGCTACATCACGTGAGATTGAGCGTAGGAGGCCGGAACCCTAGGTTCTCTCGGCCGGTTCGTTGGTGGAGCTTGTGGGAAGGTTCGTGCTCTTTTTCTTAGCTTTGGTGAGTTCGCTATCCCCTCCTCTTTCTTCCCGTGCTTTTCTTTGGTGTTGAGATGCTTTGAATCGTGGTTTTGGTGAGCTCGGGTGCACCGGCAATGGCGCCACCGTTCATCACCGAGCCGCGCTCTCTTCTCGGTTCGATTTAGTGCACCTAAACCGTCTAGGATAGATCGGGTTCATCTCCTCTTTCGATTTGAGTTGATGGCGGGTCAAGTAGTGGTCGGAAAAGGGGGAGACGGAGTTCTCCAGCGGGCTCGTGGCGTCGGCCATGGCGGCCACCGGCCGGACTTGAGAGAGGTGGCCGGATTTTCCACTGTGCACTTGATGATGAACACGAACCGTTGGATTCGAGATGAAGGGCTGAGATTAGAAGATACCCCTTCGCGGGGTAATCTTTCTAAAGAGTCCCTAGGTTTTTGGATTATAGAACCCGCCGTCCCAAGCGTAATTCCTGAATTACGTTTCTAAGTTTTGAAAGCGTATTCTCTTGATGTAAATCAAAAATACGTTTTCAGATATTTACAGTTTTGCCACTAGAACTGTTTTGGTCATAAAATCTTCGTTTTAACTCCGATTTGATCCGTTCAAGTTGCGTTAGGTTCATATTTGCGAGATCTACATGTTAGTGTAGTTGTACAGTTAATTTTGATAATTTATTTTTCGAGTTTATAATTAAGTATTTATTTATCTATAGGAAATCTTAGAAAATTCATAACTTTCACGTTTTAACTCCGAATTTGGTGATCTTTGCGTCTGTGTGATCGTAGAAACGTGTAGAAGAGTTTTAAAAACTTTTATTACTGTTTTGCTACTGTTGGTGTACTGTTCTAATTATATCTCTTTGTTTGCTTCGTGTATGTTTGATTGGATGCATGTATGTTGTCGATTGATGATCGAATATAGAAGGTGAGCAGTGTCTGGACGATTCGGAGTATTACTTTGAACCAAGTCAGCAGTATCACTTGGAAAGCTTTGATCAAGGCAAGTATAACACAGGACTATCCTTGCTACCTATACATTGAATTGTCATACATATGCTTGTGCTTACCTTGACAACCTTAGAGATTATAACTTAGTGATTGATATCTTAATTCCTTGTCAACCTTGGGATTGCATATGGGTAGCTAATGCTAGTGCTTAAACTAAGAACAATGATCTTGTAATTTGATTAATGGATTAAGCAATCAACCTTTAAGATGATTTTATTACTGTTAAAAGGGGGCTAGAGCATGTGTATTATTTTGATGCTCTGGTTTCTCTCCATAAGGACTTATCTGTACGTGATTATCCGGGATATACAGTACAACTGTGAGGGCTATATGGCTCTGGCTTTAGTTGTTCAAGAGACCTTTTCTAGCTTGTTAGTGGTTACCTTAAATGGCGTAAGAATGGCTTGCCACTTTAGGTGTAGTGCGAGCCCCTGGCCTAGTGTGTATAGGCTGCGGTTGTTGTGCCACAGGGAAGGGGGGTTCTACATCTGCCTGCCGAGTGAATCTAATGGCCCTAACTTGTTAGACGAACTTTTGAGTGGCTTTATATGGTTCTCGGGTGTTTGGGCTTGATCTCCCCACTCATTTGGAAATCATGACTTACAGTGAAAGTGTACACCTCTGCGCAGAGTTAAAAACTGGTATACTAGCCGTGCTCACGGATAGATGATCACCATTGCTATATCATGTTTAATTATTGTTGATTATTATTATGCTCATGTTAATGCTATTCGTTATCATTATTACAATTGATCATTGGTTCTTTAATGGGAAGTGGTTTATCTTGATGCTACTCAATTGCTAATATATGATTAAAAGCTAAACGCAGTTAAACAGTGTCTAGCCTTTTTGAGCCTCATGAACCCTGTGTTATATTTGTTGAGTTCGACATGGACTCACCCTTGCTATTTCCACCATAACAGATGAAGATATTGAGGAAGATTATCGGAATGAGTACTAGTCTTGGTGTCAACCAGTCAACCGTGTCCCTGTGTGGAGTTTCCGCTGAAGAATTATTATTAGTTATTATTATCTATCGTTCAAGACTATGTCTTAAATACTTATTCGTTATGTAATAAGCACTGTGATGATACTTTGTAATTTGTCAACTTATGTGTGCGACTGTTTCCTGGGGCGCACATGAGTCTTTTATGCATCCTATTTTTGTCCTTAAAAATGGGTGTGACACTTTCCTAGATGGAGAGTTGGATGAGAAAATTTATATGGATTAGCTTTATGGGTTTGTAGTAAAAGGTGAAGAGCGCAAGGTGTGTAAGTTATTGAAATCTTTGTATGGCTTGAAACAAGCGCCTAAACAATGGTATGAGAAGTTTGATACAACTTTAACGAGTGCGGGCTTTGCCATAAATGAAGCTGATAGGTGTGTATTATTGACATGGTGGGGGCGAATCTGTTATATTATGTTTATATGTTGATGATATTCTAATTTTTGGAACAAACATAGATGCAATTAATGAGGTCAAGTCTTTTCTGTCAAAAAATTTTGACATGAAAGATCTAGGAGAAGCTAATGTGATTCTAAATATTAAGTTGATTAAGGATAAGAGTGGGATAACTTTGTTGCAATCTCACTATGTTGAGAAGGTCTTGAGCTGGTTCGGCTTTATGGATAGCAAGCCTTCTCCAACACCTTATGATCCTAGTGTGACATTGAGAAAGAACAAGAAGATTACTAGAGACCAATTGAGATACTCTCAGATCATTGGTTCACTCATGTATTTAGCTAGCGCAACAAGACCAGATATATCTTTTGCTATGAGCAAGTTGAGTAGGTACATGTCCAACCCGAGTGATGATTATTGGCATGCACTTGAAAGGGTATTGCATTATCTTAAAGGTACAATGAGTTTTGGGATTCACTATTCTAAACACCTAGCTGTGCTTGAAGGATATAGTGATTCAAACAGGATATCTGATATTGATCAGATCTACCTCACAGGTGGGTATGTGTTTACTCTTGGAGGTGGTGCAGTGTCATGGAGGTCTTGCAAACAGACTATTTTGACAAAATCAACCATGGAAGCAGAACTTATTGCTTTAAATGTAGCTTCTATAGAGGCTGAATGGCTGCGTGAGCTCTTGTTGAACTTACCGGTGGTTGAGAAACTAGTACCGGCTATTCTTTATGAACTGTGATAAATAAATAGTGATTACTAAAGTGAATAGTGCTAAGGATAATGCAAAATCAACAAGACACGTTAAAAGACATTTAAAGTCTGTCAGGAAGTTGAGAAACTCTGGAGTAATAGTTGTGGCTTATGTGCAAATAGACAAAAACCTGGTAGATCCCTCTACAAAAGGGCTATTATGAAATGTGATAGAATTTGCATCAAGGGAGATGGTTATGAGACCCATGTGAGTTTACAGTAGTAGTAACCTAACCTTTTTAATTGGAGATCCCGTGACTAAGGACCTGGGAAGAACAAACTATTGATAAACTGAGGAGAGTTATCTATAACCCTCTCTAAGTGAAGATGCAATACTTTCAATGGGATGAGGCGCTGTAAGGCAGGTTGGTGAATGCCTTAATATGTTCTATTGGCTTTTAACAAGCGAAGGTGCTGTCCTGCAGAGCATTCTTGAAAGAACATACCTATATGAGCCCGACTGTAAAACGTCGCAGTCTATGAGATTTGGGTGATCTCTAGTAAGCTTATGAAGAGACCAGGGAGTACGACGTATATGCTCCACCCACGGGGAAGGCTACTGGTAGCCAGGTACTAGTTTGACATTGAGTGAAACTCGTTTGCACAAAACTTGCAATTCAAGGCATAGTCCATTGTTCAAGTTGTGAATGGGTGTAATTTGAAGTTCTAGGCGAATGTTCAACTTAACAGTCTCTGCTGAAACACTAGTGTATAAACAGTAGTGAGAGAAGAAAAATATCTATAATGTGTAGTTAAGATCTGGTGGGGGATTGTTAGAATTTATATGAATAGTTCATCTAAATCCATATGAAGAAATTCTAATAAATTTCAAAAGCGCAATATGTGTGTTCCATTGGCTTTAATGTTTAAACCTATATGTAGAGGTGGGAGGTGTAATATCTATTAGTACTATATTGCTAATTGATGTGGAGGTAGGGAGTTTTCCTCCCTGTATATACGTACCCATCCTTCTGGAATAGACACACAAAAAACTACTATTAGGAGTTCCAGTTGGAAAATTCTGAGATAGCCAAATAGTATTTTTCTATTCTCGCTACTGCGCTGTCGCCGTAGTCTCTCCATCCTGATCGTCTGTGTGCACTGGCATTTGGGAGAGCAGGTCGGCGGAACCCCCGTCTTTGCAATCCTGCACTAGGAGAAGGTGAATAAGGTTTTTGGGAAGCGCTCTTCGCGCGATTGCTCCCAAATCCTTCACGACGGCTTATCTTCCGAAGGCTGCATCATCAATGCCATCTGCATCTCCGCCACCGTCAACTACATCTACAATCGTCAAGTATCATTCTCATGATCTAATCTTGTCATTCATAATGTTGAATCTATTAAGCGTACGTGCTATGCTTACAATCATAACCATGTTTATGCTTATACTATGCAATATGTTAATCTGTCATGCTAGTTTACTATACATGCTTAATCTAGTTCATCAGTTTGTCATGATTCATATTTTGGTTTTAATCTGAAAATTGTCTAATTACTTAACAGACGGGAGCGAGCGGGTGCCGCCTCGACAGCCAGCAGGCACGCAGCGCAGGCGGGAAGGCCCAGCAGCAGGCCGCATAGGAGGCGCCACCACCGGAGCCGTGCAGCGCTAGCACCGCCGTTGGGTGACGAGATTCGACTCCCAGCCGCCGGATCTGCATCCTTGGCCACCGGATCTGCATCCCCAGCCACTAGAACCTTGCCCCCGGCCACTAGAATCAAAGATGGCGACCATCCATGGAGGCACGAGCGCAGGAAGGACAAGAAGTGGGGGGGGGGGGAGAAGAGAAACGGGAGCCTCGCCGCCGCCATCCTTGCACCGGCGGTCTTGGCTACGTGCTCGAGCGACGGCGAGGGCGAGGAAGGAGGCGGCGCGGAGGCCTTCTGCGGCGACGGCGCGGAGCCACCCGTGTCGCCCCAGAGAGAGGAGTGACGCTGGGCGTTCCGTTCTCCTCAAAGTTATAGTTTCCTCAAAAATGTTTTGAAAATGAAAACTAAGTGTGCCAAGCTTGCCGATTAATAGTGTTTGATAAGTTAGGCTTCGCTCACCACCCCAGCAGTAACCACCAACAGCAATGGTCTTTCCTTCCTTCCTCAAAGCAGCAAAGAGTGGCTTGGCATCTTTGGCAGCTTTTACCTGTCACTTCGATTGGATAATGTTAAAAATGAATTAATATTACGATGAGCTTAAGCTCAACTGAAAGGGATATGCAAACTACTTATGACAAGTGACGAGAGTCTAACATAAACCCACGACAAGTAAATGGAACATACCGGGGAGTGAAACTTGTTCCACTCTGTAACGTTTTTTCTTGTGTCGTAAGGATCTCCATCAAAGAAATCCGGCACCACGACAAAGTATCCAGCCAAAGCAACTTCATCGGCGATCGTTCTGTATTATGAAACGTAACCAAGAACTAAATAGCATTCAAGCAATTCAAGAGAGGCATATGCATGGCTTTGTTTATAGATTATGTGGTGAAAGTTCATTATAATGTCGCTATTTTAGGACTCCAACATCCATCCAGTCAATAAACAAGTACTACTAGCTAGCAAATTTACAAAGCAAGATGGCTGAGCGCATGGTCAGTTAATAAAATTGAAGATAGTCTTGTTGACAAAGAACAGAGCCTTTTCTTTCTTTCCTGTTTCTCTGTTTCTTTTTCAAGATTCTCACCTATCGACCAATTTGACCTCTTAAATTCTTCAAGTATATAACCAGCTTAACAAAAAATTTCCGTTGGTTCTGAAGTCTAAACATAAGTGAAAGATTACAAGGGTAACAAGAAGGAACCCAATTAAAATCTAGGAATGGAAGTGAAGGTGAAACATGTTTGCATACCTGAGTATAGGCCCCTCGAACCCTGAAAAATCAATCAAAGGAAACATAAAAGCCTGCTGTCAAAAACTACGGCGAAAACAATCAAAGCTAGCGTACGTGATCATATAATATGGATCTATGCACCGACCAAAGGCGTCAGAGGCGAGAACGATGGCGCGGCTGGACGTGGCCGCGCCTGTGACGTAGGCTCTGAGGCCCCCTGGTAGGTCGCCGACGACCTCGCCAGACTCGCCGGCACGCAGAGACAGGTGGCCTGGCGGGTTGAGGAGGCATTGCAAATGCTGATGGTGAGCTGGGATGGCTGTTGCCGCCGCAGCAAGCATGACGGCGACGAGGCAGAGGAAAACCTGCGCGGAGGCCATGGCGCTCTGACCTTAAGCTCGGCAGCGCTTGTTGTGGTTGGCCGGCTGCCACGCGCTGCTGCGTCGCATGGAACATAGATAGCAAGGTTATGTGGCGTGGACCATGGAAAGATGCCAAATGGCATGACACCGACGCGGTAGTTTTCATGTCGCCATCTGAATTAAGGGGGCTTTAATTTTCTTATAAGGACTTCAAGAGATAAGAACAGAACGCGAGAGCTAAATTAAACCACAGAACTGGAAGGATAAGAATATGTGTATATCCAGCATTCATCCTGTGGCATGTGTTCAAGTTCACAATGCGATTGCAAAGAGTTATTATTCTCTTTAATTCAGTAGGCACAACCTTGTACATGTATGTCTATAGTCTTCACTTCAAATATTTGCTGAACCAATCAAGCATGTAAGCAAGAGCTTCTTCAGCGGTTCTGACGGCGAAGGGATCCGTCGTATTATATCTGCAAGCAAATCCATGTGCAACTCCAGGAAAGATCTTGGCGAAGTATGGAATCTGCAATCATTAATATAACAATGTCACAGATGTTCATATATAGGTGTAACTGGTATCCAGTGTTACTGGTGTTAGTAGGAACTCACCCCATTTCTTTGACGCAAGGCATTCACAAACTGGTACACTAGTTTTGGTGGTGTGGTCGTGTCATTCTGAGCTCCAAGGATCTCAATTGGGCATTTTACCTCTGAGATTTCGAATAATTTAGCTTAGGAATTTAATAATGCAAGACTAGTTTCACAAAAGTCGTCCCAAGCAACCAATGCACACTGCAAGTCTGTAAATACAAAAATGATGGGCACACCTTTCATATCTTCAGCCGTCACTGTTGCAGGATGAGAAAGGCAAACTACTTTTATATCGTCTGTTTTTGCTATCTCGGCACCGAACTTTCCTGGCAAAAAGAAACAATGTTCTCTAATAATTAATGTTTTAAATGTGTTGCCTCAGAAAGGATCTTGAAAACGAAAATTAGTGTGCCAAGATTGGCGACTAATTGTGTATGATAAATCGGCTTCGCTCACCACCCCAGCAATAACCACCAACAGCAATGCTCTTTCCTTCCTTCTTCAAAGAAGCAAAGAGTGGCTTGGCGTCTTTGGCAGCTTTTACCTGTCAGATCGTTAGGATAGTCGATGAATTTATTTTTAACTCAAGATAAAATGTGCTGCAACATATTTTTAACAATGAATTCTTGTTACGATGACCTTAAGCTGAGAATTGAAAGGGGTATGAAAATTGTTTATGACAAATAAATGGAACAGACCGGGGAGTGAGACTGGATCCACTCTGAAATGTTTTTACTTGTGTCATAAAAATCCCCGTGGAAGAAATCTGGCACCACGACAAAGTATCCAGCCTCAGCAACTTTATCGGCGATCGTTCTGTATTATGAAACATAATCCAATGCTAATTATCACTCAACCAATTAAAGAGGGGCATCCTTATGGATAATATTGTTTCTTACTTTGCAAAACACTATGTAGTGTGTCCCATATATAGGTCAATTTAAAGAATCCTGGTTAGTTTACTCTTTAAGTGAGAAAAAGGTCGGTATATTGTAAAACAAACTTTCTAATTTTTGTTGAGATATTCATTCATCAGGAAGTGGATGAAATTGCTCTGTTAATTACATATTGGATTGTTCCTTTTGAGTTTGCGAGACTGTCGTTCTTGCCCTTCCTGTGAAGGGCAATTGTGACTTTACCCCTCCTTTTGTCACGTTGTATTTTTTTGCCCTCACATATTGAAATTAAAGGAGTCGTTTTTCCTCACTTTAAGTGTTTGTTAAGTGTTGGGAGATTAAACAAATAAAAAAGATCACACTGGTTCGGCTTAGACGCATCAAAACTGAACCCTTGCCTAGGCAGCGGCAGTTTGTGTAGAGAGTTGAGGTGCCCGTGGAAGCAAAGGCTTGTAGTGCACGCGCAGGACATGGCTAGAGTCATACTGTTCGCTAGCTGTTGGTGTGAAGATGTGTGCAAATATGGGCTGGGTAGTTGGATTGACATGAGGAGCCGACGGTAGGAGGCCCAAGGATGAACTTGTGGTCGACCAAACATGTGCAATGGGCCGGGTGAGTGGGACAACCTGCCCAATTCTACATGTTCATATGAGCTATGGAAGACCCTAGGTAATTTTTTGAGTCCTCGTCAGATGTCAGCTATAGGGAAAAACAACAATCCAAATGAAAAGGAGGATATATGATGATGATGCTGACACATATTCACTTATGGCACTAAGTGATGGCAGTTATGACATTGATGTGGCTGCATCATTTGACTCTAATGCTTGGTTGCTCTGACCCAAAAAACTACCATCTTATATTTCCCTATAATGTTGATGATTCATGTATTGATGAGAATGTGGTGTTCCCACCAGAAGTGGATCAATGCAAATCAGAAGTTACCAAACATGTTATCTTGGATGATCATTCTTTTCTAGATCGTGAAAAAAGACAAGTATGAGAGAAGTATGCGCGCAAGACAGAGCTGAGAAGGGTGGCAAATGGAGATTTTGCACCTTCAAGAAAGAAGTACATTGGATGCAAGGTGAAATTAATTTCTTGCATACCTTTTTCATTAAGTTAAGTTCATCAACTTCTTGCATTCTTTTCCATTCCCTTTGCACTCACAAAAAATATTTTTTTTGTGTATTATACGCTTGTTGGTTAAGACGAGTGGAACTAAGTATTTTTGTAGTTTATCTACTATATAAACCTAAATAGGAGAACCCCACTAGCAGATTTCCCTGCAATTTCGTGAAGCCACGTCATCGATTATTAACTCAGCAGGCTCCTCCCCATCCCCAAATCCGAACCGAACCATCCCCTCGCACACATCCACATGGACAACTCAGGAGTCATTAGTGGTTACTGGTTAGTGCAGGTTGTGGTCAACTTTATCCATGAGTAATTCTCTATCGATCTGTTTCAAAAAGGTTTGTACATGTACTTTCGATCCCATTGACATCCAAGGATTAGTGGCCTCATGTTGATTTAGGCTACAACAAGAAGCCCAAACTGAGAAGGAAACATGGGAGAACAAGAAAACCTTGGATCAAGAAATATCATGAGAGCACTATTAAGAAAGTGAATATGTTTTGAATGACAAGGGGGTCTCATTGCTAGTCAAAAGAGGAGGCCCTCATTGTCACAAGATGGATGAGAAGAGGAGAACAATGATCCAATATGAATCGATGCATACATTGCAACCCGCTACCATTTATTTACCTAATTTAATCATTGCTAATTTTACTAACATGTTTTACTTTCTTCA
The DNA here is from genome assembly GCA_038087645.1 of Saccharum hybrid cultivar R570. Classification (NCBI taxonomy): domain Eukaryota; kingdom Viridiplantae; phylum Streptophyta; class Magnoliopsida; order Poales; family Poaceae; genus Saccharum; species Saccharum hybrid cultivar. The sequence goes on along the minus strand of JAQSUU010000606.1, from coordinate 1,798,872 downwards.
TATGAAGTGCAAGTGCTACTAGAACGTGAAGGAGAAGAGGAACAAGGAACATGGTCAAGAGAAGATAAAAACCTAGCATGCATTGTTGGTCATTACTGCTTATTTTGTTCATTTAATCATTACTATTTATTTTACTTATTTAATCATTGCTAATTTACTAGCATGTTTTACTCTTTTCTGATTAAGTGTAAGTGCTACTAGAAGGGGAAGCAGGACATGAATGGGGAGGAAGAGGAAGAGGAAGACGAATATGAAGAGGAAGAGGAAGAGGAAGAGGAGGAACACCAAGAAGCTAGCGAATTTGTTAAGTATAGATGCTTGAATGTGATACAAACATGTATGTTGGCATGTCATAGATATATTGGTATGTGATCTAGAGGTGTTAGAATGAGGCTGTAAGGAAAATGAAACCTATCATGGGCCATATATGATTTTGTTGGTTGATTGACAATATGATCAAATGAACTAATGTTGTTTGCTAGTATACAAGGTTTTAGTTCATTTGGATGCAAGGATGACTTGGACAAAGGCAACATGAAGATCAAGTGATTAAAACCTCAAGCAATATAGAAGAGCTAATGTAGAAGACTTAGAAGACATGCTAGAGGCCCAAAAAATCAAGTAGAAGAAACCCAAATGAGAAGACGCGAAGAAAATAAGTCCAACCATGTTGCATAGCTTTCACCCTCCAGCAATTCATGAAATCTAGCATTGACCAAAGGCGTAAAGTACACAAAGCCCGGCAGCGTAAAAGTCACCAAAAAACTCAGGTGCCCCTGAGGGTCAAGCATGGAGCTTAGGGTCGGGCAAAATAGTTCTGCAAAAGGTTTTTCACCCATTAGAATTCTTCGGTGATACCAGGGATAGAACATGAAGAATAGGGACAGGAGAAAAGGTCCAACGATTGGCAATGGCTAGTCGACGTGGCGATCACCAAAAAGCTCCGGTGGTGTCACGGGAATGTCGTGTAAAGTGCTACTGCAGAAACTGCAGTTTGCCACCAATGGCTATATTTTGTGGGAGAGGCTAGCAATACCCTCCTTGGCTGGCCATTTTAGGGTGGCTCGATGTCAAGGAGAAGTTGTAGGAGTGTTCAGGCTCATCTCAAGTTGTTCTAGGCACCAAAGTGCTTAAGTAATATTTAGGTGGTTAGTGCAGTGTAGGCGTTTTGTGAAATGCTTAGGGTAGTTGGACCACTGTTTTAGCACTTGCATTAGGTTTAAGTCTAGTATTTAGTGAGTTTTGCATACCTCCAGGCTATTGATGCTTGTGTGCACCAAGACTTGTACACTAGGGGCTTGTAATCTTGCAAACACTAATTATTGTGGTGAGGCCGCCTATGTTGTATGAATAGAACATGTGATCGTGCTGTTCTGAATGGAAACACGATAGTGAAGATAGTGGGCAGCGGTCTAGGAGAAGGCCTTACAAAGACCACTTGCGCATGGCAAAGGCCTATGTTGTTTCCATGCAGTTATCTAGAAGGGAGCTTGGATGTTGCAAGGGCATTCTTGCGAGGGGCTCCAACGGACTAAGGGGAAGCGTGAGCTACACGAAACTTCGAGGGAAATACCACCGTCAAGGGTGTTTGCATATCTAACTCATTAAGCTTCCACACTTAATTTCTTTCCTAGATAGTGTGCTTACCTTTCCTAGTTTAGCTTGCTAGGGTAGTTGATAGGATTGAAACGTAGGTTGCATAACTCTTTTGCGTTAGAGATAACAACACTTAGCAAAACTACAGTGCACTTTTAGTTAGAAATCTTGCATGGATTTTGATAAGTAAAATATATAGGGACCAAGTACTTTTTAAGAAACCTAGTTCACCCCCTCTGCCCTTCCCCCTTAGCCATCACGATCTCTTTAGTGACATAGAGATGTTACAATGTTATGGTTGACATATGGTTTGATGATTTAATGTATGCAAGTTCTTTCATAATAATGTTGTACATTTGCCAAAGTCTTTCAAAGTTCACTTGTTATGCCAATTGTTTCAAATTTTGTTGAGAAAATCCTTACCAAATGTCGGGGTTATGATACCCCGGGTATCTTAAGATACCGATTAGTTAGCCGCTCGGGCGGCCCATGACAGCCTAGCTAACACAAAGCCTAGCAATCGTGGCCCATCTATGCCATGCAGACCTGGGCCAAGCACCAAGTCAAGGGGTCGACCATGACCTCTCCCTTCCCCATTCACTCCGCGCAACGCAGCGCCACATGACCTCTCCTCCGTCCCGACCTCTGGGTTGAACGGGGAGAGGTCGAGCTCCACCAGGTACGCCTGCTCTGACAAGAGCAGGCATGCCCCGCTCATTCCACTAGGACTGAGAGGACAACTATGCCCTCGTCCGGACAAATGTCATCCTACGCCATGTTGCGCAGACAAGGCAGCACTGCTAGGCGATGATGACCAGTACGTGACCCACCGTCCAAATACGACCCCACAGGACGGGTGTACGGCCCCACCCACTATGGGATGGGGCTCACAGCTATGGCCTTGACTTTCGAGGCCAATCAAACCAACGAGGGCCTCGACCCGCAGCTCGAGATCGAGGCTACCGGCTCCATGACCAGTAAGGCGACCAACGACTTGGTGATGGCTACCTGCCGTACTGAAGTCACCGGCAGAGCGAGAGACGATGACGAAGGCCACGCCAGGCTCACGTCGCACAGGACAACTGGTGAACTAACACCGTGCCAACAGTGCCATCACGACCGGCACTGTAGCATCACACCATACCATGCTGCAACGTGACTGGCACAATACCATGACGGCAACCATGCATGGACGTATGCTCAATCAAGACAAGACGACCTTACTTGCAAGCCAAGATAGCTAGCTTCCCCTCCCTCAGGCTCACGACCACTCGGTCAGGAGAACCTTTCTCTCTCTATGTAACCTGGCCTCGGACTCTAGATAAGGGCAGTCAGGGCACCTTCAAGGGGGCGGACTCTCGAGACTTGATTTGATCAGTCCCTCTCCACTCTCCTACCTTTTTCACTCTTCTTGCATACCCCATTGTAAGAACTTTAGAGCAGTTAACCGAGAAACACGCACTCGAGCCATCTCTGAGACTGGACGTAGCGCTCCGGCTTGAACCAGTATAATTCCTTGTGTCTTTGAATGCTACCATCGTCTTCCTAGAGCAGCGCGACACAGGTATAAATTCACTTGCCGGTTGACTAAACACAGACACCAAACCTATCAAACTATTGTCTAATATTTTGATGCAAAAACAAGAGTAAAATCACAAATAAATTAGAAAAGTAAGGGCAAATCAACATTGGCGAAGTAGTCATTTCATATGTGAATTAACAGTGCTAAATTAAAGTACTTAATAGAATTGGGGCAAAATGTGGCTTTCAAAAAATAAAGCCAACTACAGAGAGTTAAATAAAAACTGAGTGCAAATTTTACCACAAGCTTCCAAAAGTGATGGCACGAACACAAATTTCCCTTCAAGTTTTGTCCACAGAATATTAATAGATGGTAATGCAATTGTTATCTAGGGTTGATCACTTGATCTAAGTCAAAACATATATTAAATTTAACTAAATTTACAGAAAATAGTACTAGTATTTTTAACTTGATGTAGTTGGAATATAAAAAATATATTATAAACAAATCTCAGGATACTTATCTAAGTTGATAAATATTGTTATCTTTTATACAAAATTTAATTAAATTTGAAATGGTTTATCTTAGTACTGTGTTTTATTGTTTCTAGACCGAGGTAGTAACTCATTAGGTGGCGCAAGTTCAGCCTATAACGTGCCAATTTCATGACACCAAGTCGCCAAGGACCATCCAATCTATAAACATGTCATTTTTCCCCTTCTTTTTCTTTTGGGCATTGGTGCCTTGTACTTTTTTTCCTTTCTGTTTAGTTTTTTTCGTACTCCTGTATGTCATATTCTTTCATTTAATTGAAAAGAAAAAAAAGATAGGGGGCTCCCCTGCTGATTCGGTCAAAAAAAAATATAACTCAAAAAAAAAAACGAAAGCAAGTTGGTTGAGTAGTTGTGCACGCTCAGTTGTTTACTTGAAGTCCCTTAAAACTGAAGATGCTCTTGTTGACCAAGAACATAGCCTACTGTTTCTTTTATCTTTTTTCTTTCATTCTTTTATTGGGACTGACAATAGAGCATTGCCACTTATTAACCACGGTATTTACCTAAATGCAGTATTATTCCGAAATTGCTCAAGACTATTCGCGCCTACTGGAATGCTGCTTTTGTCCACAAAATGTTATTAGCTCATAACGCAATTGTTATATGTTATGATAATGCCAGTGAACCTGTAAAATAAAGGAAACACTACTTGAGCATTCAACTGAAAATCTTCAATTTTATGCAGGAACTGACTGTTTGCCGTCTGAAGATATGTTCCAATATTTATGTTTTTTTTATTATGTCATCTAGTACTCTGTGTATATCCGTGCCTTTGTATAACCTTTATAGATTAAGTGGTGAAAGTTCATTACAATGTCGCTATTTGAGGACTCCAACAACCATCCGCTCAATAAACAAGTAGTACTAGCTAACAAAAATATACTCCTATAAAGCAAGTTGGCTCAGTGCATGTTCAGAAAATTGATGATGCTCTTGTTGACAAAGAACAGAGCATTTTCTTTCCTTCTTCTTTCTTTTTTTCTTTTTCGAGACTGACAATAAAGCCAATTTTTTTAACCACGGTATACATTTGACCTATGTACTTTATCAAAAAAAAAAACAAAATGGACCTAAGTATAGTATTCTTCCCAAGATTCTAACCTATCAGCCAATTTGACCTCTTAAATTCTTCATCAAATATTCAAGAATATAACTATCTTAACAAAAAATTTCTGTTGGTTTTGAAGCAGAAGTGAAAGACTATAAGAGGAACATACTTAACTAAATCTAGGAATGGAACAATGGAGGTGATGGTGAGACATGTTTGTATACCTGAGTATAGGCGCCTCGAACCCTGAAGAAACCAGTGAAAGAAAACATAGAAGCTAGGTGTCAAAAACCACGGCGAAGAACAATTAAAGGTAGCGTACGTGATGATATATGGATCTGTGCACTAACCGAAGACGTCGGAGGCGAGAACGACGGCGCGGCTGGACTTGGCCCGGCCTGTGACGTAGGCTCTGAAGCCCCCTGGTAAGTCGCCGACGACCTCGCCAGACTCGCCGCCGGCGCGCAGAGACAGGTCCGGCGGGTTGTCGAGGCATTGAGAATGCTGATGATGAGCTGGGGAGGCAGCTGCCGCCGCAGCAAGCACGACGGCGGCGGCGAGGCAGAGGAAAACGTGCGCTGTGGCCATGGCGCTCAGACGACCGGAAAGCTCGGGAGCTCTTGTTGCGGTTGCTAGCTGGCTGCCACGCGCTGCTGCGTCAAACAGAACCTAACTAGCAACTGGTTATGTAGCGCTGAGAGCTCGATGCCATGCATCACACCGAATGGTAGTTTTTATGTCGCCATCTCAAAGAGGCTTTCAGCTTTGTCGTTTGTAAGGGCTTCGGGATAAGAACAAAACGCAAGAGTTAAACTAAACCACAGAAGCTGAAAGGAGCTTGGTGAGCAAGTTGCATCGACACGGTGAGCTGTGATCGATCGGACGGCGCGATCGGAGTTTGTTGTCCCTCACAGCAGCTGGTACCGTTGACATTGGATCGCTTGGTAGCGATAGTGTTATAATTTGTTTTCTTAACGAACGTTTATGATTCGGTTGCCACCGTTTAGTCATGATTTCTTTTTTACATGTCATATTAGCTAGCTTTGTCATAAGTCAATTGTTACTATTTTCTTTAAATAATAATGATAGGAGCTATGCCGTTCAATTAACATAAATGAAGGGCAAACAAACATGATGCCAACACATGGCACTCAAAGACTAACCGACCCACGCAACGCGGCAGAGTAAACAACTATCATGAGTCATCTTTCCGAAACATGGTTGCATAGCAGTCAGCAGCTCCGACTTCCCATGGTAAACCTCAGACGACTAACGATGCCAGATAGACAGGCCCGGGGCAAGAGGCCGCAACAGGTCATCGTTGCCAAGCTCATGTGTGTTGCAAAGAGCAACTCCGACTTCCTGTCTTGAACCCACGCCCCGTGTCATCGTTGCCGAGACACATCCTCTGACGCGGCAGCTCTGACTTCAAGCTGCAAGTCCTTCATTCTCACATGGACCGGGCGCCGAGAAGCGAAGATTATCCATTGAAGGGAATATCATGGCTGAGATGCATTCCAACAGCGACGCCTTCAGGAAGGGTACGCCACCAATAGCGCCGCCATCGCTTGTCCAAGATATGGACAAGGTTTTTACCCATGGAAGACATGATGGAGTGGAATACGACACTCCCAACAGGGAAAGCGGCGCCCACGGGCCTCACCGTCATCAAGTCTTTTGCCCAAGATTCCCCCAGCACAAATGTCGAGCCATGATGTCGGACCCCTAGTGTACTGCCACCTCCATCGTATCTGCCCTGCCGTCCCACAAAAGCCTCTCCATAGGGGTATTGATGCACCGGCTGCACACAGCAACCACACAGTTGCGTCGGCTGCCACCACCTCTAACCGCCCAACGCAGGGAACCATACTTAACCTGCCACGCACGTAACACTGCTGCACGCCGAAGCTGTCATGGGCTGCCATTGCCGGCTCTAGCACCCACTGCCAACGTTTTTGGCCTCCGCCAACCACCGCCAAGCATGTGCCCCACCACTGCGGGCGCTGCCGCAGCCTAGGAAGCGCCGGATCCGGCCACTAGGGCAGTGGACCTGGTGCCCCAAGCTGGTGCCGATGTCACTGCTGTGCCAGCAACTACGGGCGCAGTCCCCCACCCTGGGTGCGCCAAATTTGGCTTCTCGAGCATCGAATCTGGACGCCCAGACCTTGGAGCGGCCCAGGTCGGTGCCGCCACTACTGCCATGCCCATGGAGGAATGGGAGAGCGGAGGAGAAAAGGATCCCCGCTACCACCACCTTGCGCCTTGATGGGCTTTGGACGGCGCCACTGCTGCCGCAGCAGGCGCCCTCATTGAGCTCCACGCGACTCACGCGAGGCCGCGCCTCGCCGGCCTGCCGCAGCCCATGCTGCCAACACCGCCAGTAGCAAGGAAGAGACCCGCCGCCGCCATCCCGACTAGCTGCATGGCCCTGCCAACGGCATGCTCCAACAGCGGCGCGGCGAAAGAGGGGAAGAAGGGGCGGCCGACGGCTAGGGTTTGGCTCCACCCGAGTCGTCCGTGTGGGGTGTGACCGTCAAACATTAATATTTTTTACCATTTATTTCAAAAATATTTATAGTTTCACAATATATGAATTATATATTATAAAGTATTTCTTAGAGTGAATCTAAAAGCATGTCTTATGTTATAAATTTATATAATTTATTGAAATTGATAGTCAAAGGTACAAATATTTGACTTGGAACAAAGCTAATCCAACATGTAAATAAGAACGAAGAGAGTAAGTGCTACATGTTACTACTTTGTGCTATTATATTGTAGCGCACAAGAGTTGAGATGAGGTGGTGTTGTCGAAATGTACCGTCACACTACGTGTGTAATCATGCTGCAATAGATGCACATACTTGAGAAATGCAAAATGTTACATGCACACATTTGTACTGAAACTAATTTCATCCACACTCAGAATCTGCTTATATTATAGAGCACGTTTACTGCCCCAAATGTACGTAGAAATTAGACATTTACAACTAATGTGTGGGGTGAACCATCTTACAAACTGTCCCTAGAATCCGGTTCAACAGAAAAAAAAAGATAACCATGCAAAAAAAAGAGAAAAACAAGGAGTAGCAACCGCACATGTGACAAATTTCAAATGTACATGTTCGAGGATTGAAAACAGTGATTTATTGTCTGCAATAGAAGATCCATTCCTATAGTACTCTCGATGGATCAATTTCTAGAGCGTGGTGGGCCTCTTAACAGCATGCCTCTAGAAATAAAAAAAGAAATAATACTTTGCAAATAGATTTGAATGCTTTTTAACGAATATTTAGGCCGGTAGACCATCTTAAATGAAAATCTATCGACTATAAAGTCTTACATCTATAAAAATGTTGCGAGGCCAATTAACCGTTTCAGACACAGCTGAATTGAAACGGTATATATATGCCGTTGATTGTCAGCCTTGATTTTTCAGTGGTGACAGTCAGAACCATTTCAGGGACTTGCTATTTTACAGGAATCAATTAGTGCAGCTAATCGAGATGCTATCAAAGAAATGAATGAAATGCTCCACCAAAGAGGAGATGATGTGGGTGCAGCGATCCAGAGTCTCCGGGTTGATGGAAGGTGGCCAAAACACCAAATTCTTTCACCAGCGTGCAGCATATGGCACGCTAGGAGAAATAAAGTCCGCAAGCTAATAAGAAATGCTGACGGCACATGGTGCCCCGACAAGCAAAGTATGGAAGGGCTTGTAAATTCTTATTTTAATGACCTTTACAAGAAGGACCCTAATGTTGAACCCCAAGTGCTAACATCACTGTTTGAGTGTTGTATTAGCGAGGAGATGAATATGTCTCTCTGTAAGACTTGTACAGAGGAGGAAATCGCCGATGCACTGTTTTAGATTGGTCCTCTAAAGGCCTCGGGCCCGGATGGCTTCCCCACTCTAGGAAGATGTAACAAAAGCAGTACATGCCTTTTTTTTTGTTGGTGTGGGCACACGCGGAGGTTGTGAATGATACCGCTATAGTGTTCATACCTAAAGTAAAGTTCCCAGAAAAGGTAAAGGGTTATTATAGGCCCATAAGCCTTTGCAACGTCGTTTATAAGGTTGTTTCTAAATGCTTGTTGAATCATTTACGTGTTATGAACGACATATGGAATATGAAGTAAAACAAGATCAATCACAGTGGAGACACACGATTTAATGTGGAAAACCCCTCCAATGTGAAGGGGAAAAACCACGGGCACCAGCCAGCAACAATCTCACTATCTCAAGAGTTTTGGGTTACACGCCTGTGGCGGCTTACAAGAGAATAAGTCTCTATGAAACCCTAGCAAGGCTATATGTACCCTTCGGCCCAGCCTTCGGCTTCTACGGGCATCCGCTTCGCTCCGTCAGAAGCCCAACCTATATCTTACAGTGAATTTGGAACATGCTTTGTCATCATATCAGCAGGATTATCATGAATACTAATCTTGCATACCTTCAGCTTACCTTCTTCAATCACATCTCGCACAAAATGATACTTGATATCTATGTGCTTAGTTCTCTCATGGAACATCTGATCTTTAGTGAGGTAAATTGCACTTTGACTGTCACAGTGCAAACTTATGTAAGATTCAATTCCACTGAGTTCTGCGTATAAATCTTTCAACCATATCAATTCTTTGCACGCTTCACAAATAGCCATATATTCTGCTTTAGTAGTAGACAAAGCAACAACAGACTGTAACATAGCCCTCCAACTCACAGCACAACTGCCAACAGTAAACACATAATAAGTAATTGATCTTCGCCTGTCCAGATCAGCAGCATAATCAGAATCCACATAACCAATGAGACCCTTATCAGTTCTTCCAAACTTTAAACAGGAATCTGCTGTGCCTCTGAGGTACCTGAAAATCCACTGAACTGCCCTCCAATGTTATTTGCCAGGATTAGACATATATCTACTAACAAGACTCATAGCATATGACAAATCTAAACAAGAGCAAACCATGGCATACATCAAAGACCCAACAACACTAGAATAAGGAACCCTTGATATGTACTCAATCTCTACATCTGTACTAGGACACTGAGCAGCTGACAACTTAAAGTGGGGTGCAATAGGGGTACTAACAGCCTTAGCATTTTGCATGTTGAAACGCTGAAGAACTTTCTTAATATAATTTTGTTGACTAAGAAATAGCAAACCAGATTTTCTGTCTCTACTAATTTCCATACCAAGAATTTTCTTAGCACTACCAAGATCTTTCATATCAAACTCACTACTTAACAACTTCTTTAACTTAGTGATTTCAATCTTGCTCTTGACAGCAATCAACATATCATCAACATATAACAGCAAATATATAAGTGATCTATTAACATGCTTGATGTAAACACAGCTATCATATCTAGATCTTTTGAAACTGTGTGACAACATAAATGAATTAAACCTCTTGTTTCACTAACGAGGGGACTGTTTCAAACCATACAAGGAGCGCTTCAACTTGCACATATATTTTTCCTTGCCAGGCACTATGAACCATTCTGGTTGGTCCATGTATATGTCCTCCTCTAGCTCTCCATGCAAAAACGCAGTATTCACATCTAACTGCTCAAGCTCAAGATCATGTGAAGCAACAATACTCAAGAAAGTATGAATTGAACTGTGTTTTACCACTGGAGAGAACACATCATTATAGTCAACACGCGGAATTTGACTATAGCCTTTTGCAACTAACCTTGCCTTATACTTTGGAGATAAACCCTCCTTTCTCTTAAAGATCCACTTGCAGTTTATGGTCTTCTTTTTCTTAGGCAAAGGAACAACCTCCCATGTACTGTTCTTTTCAAGAGACTGCATCTCCTCATGCATAGCAGAAATCCAATTCTCACTATTAGCACAACGAACAACTTCTTTATAGGTTGCTGGCTCATGAACATTCTTCACCTGTTTAGTACAACTCAAAGCATAGTAAGACAAATTACATTCTTCGATAAGACGTTTAGGAGGTACATGTCACACTCCAATTAAAGGACAATATAGAGTGCATACATCTTATGTGCGCCTCAGGAGTAGTCACACACATAAGCCGACAAATTAACAGAAGTATCATCACTGCGTACATACATAACGTTATTACATCACGTAGTTCTTACATAACAAGAGAAAAAGTAAATTGCAACTCTCAGGCGTAGAGTCTGATCCACAGGGAAGGACGACTGGTTGACCCAAACCTAGAAATCTTCCGGGAAGTCCTCGTAGAAACTGTCATCTGTTACCCATCCGGGATTTTTATCCAAAAACAAAATAGCAACAAGTGTGAGTACACTTGTACTCTACAAGTATAGTATGAGGATTCATGAGGCTCAAAAAGGATAGACACGGTTGACTGCAGTTAGCATTTTTAATAGTTCAACATTTTATTATTACTTAATTATGCTTAAGCTCCCATTTAACCCACATGATCACCTACTAGAATTAAGGAGAGTAATTGAGCATCCGTATAATCTCATTATCATCATCATAAGTCATCCATATGTCAAGTAAACATTTATTCTGTGAGTTTTCCGGGCCGCTCGTGACCGTGAGCACGGCTGTTATAACAGTTTTAACACTCTGCAGAGGTTGTGCATCTTTACCCGTGAGTCGTGTTGCCCATTTGCCAGGGCCCGTCGACCCCCTAACACTCCCAAGGTGAGTAGGCAGGGTACACTATGAAGCCTTCCATAGGCCTCTTCTAACATGTTAGGGCCGCGAGGTTTCCTGGGCAGGCAGATATAGAGAACCCCCTTTCGATGGAACAATTCCCGCAGGCTATACACATCAGAACAGAGGCAGTTCTATACCCAAAGTGGCAAGCCCCTCTTGCGCCCTTTCGGGTAACCTCTAACAAGCTAGAAAAGATCCTATTACTGAGCTAAACTCAGAGCCATATGACTCTCACGGTTGCACTGTATGTCCCAGCTTTTGCCCTACAGATAAGTCCTTACGGAAGGTTTAGGGCAACATGATCAACATCATCTGCACCTTTACCCTATGGTTCCATTGTTACCATCATGTTCATCCATTGGTTCCATCAGTCATAATGTAGATCATGTTTAGTTAGAGCACTAGCATTCTACCCATATGCAAATAAAACACATAGGGATCAAGGTACATGTCATCAATTAGCTAGGGAGTCCTTATAGTCGAGCAATATTAGACACATGCATAATGAGTACATTATATAATGAATAGGACAACAAGGAAGGCCCATGCTATACTTGCCTTGGTTCACGAACTGCTGCTGGTCCTGCTGCTCCTCGTACGCGTCCAGATTCCCAACGTACTCCTCACCATCTGAACTCGAACGACACGAAGTACAACACACAATTCGGAGCAGACATACAAGCAAGACATAACTACGATTAGAACAGTACACCAACAATAAATAAATCTGAATAAAATGTTTACCAAAATCATCTACGTCTCGCTACGATCACAACGACGCGAAGAACACGAAAAACGGAGCTACAACGCAAAAGTTACGCGCTAACAAGGTTCCAAAACTAGCTATTAAACTAGACTTAATCGAGAAACTCAAAAGCTTCTAACAGGTCTATCAGTGGCACTAATGCGTAGATAACGAAATTACGAAACTAACGCAAGTTGAACGGGTCGATTCGGAGCTAAAATGACGATTTTATAAGCGTTTTACTACAGTGACAATTCTGTAATTAATCTAAAAACATATTTTTCATATAAACCGAAGAAACTATGCTTTTCGAAAAAGAACGCGCACTCCGGGAGTACGCCAAGGACGGCGGGTTCAATTAGATGAAAGCGGGGGGTCTCTTTAACAAAAATAGACCCCGAAGGGGTATCAACCAACTAGGACCATTCATCTCATGATGTGCGGTCGAGATTAGATGGGGGAGAGGAGAGAGAGACCGGCCGCCGGATTTAGGGGAGGAGACAGCGGCGCCGCCATGGCCGGCGACCGTGAGCTCGCCGGTGATGCTCAATAAGGTGCTAGGGTGCACGGTTTCCAAAACAGAGAGCACCAGGGCGATGCGGAGAGGAAGGCGAACTCGCCCCGAAGCAAAACACGGCCACGGGGTAAGCCCGAGCGGCTCCCGCCATGGACGGCGGCGAAAAGCTCGTCGAAGCTTGCGGGCACGGCCCTAGAGACCACACAACAAAGAAATAGAGACCTAGGGAGAGAGAGGAGCACGGGCGTTCTCACCGTAATGAAGAATTCAACGAAGACGCAACGGAGATGGCGGATTCCGGTGAGAAGCGGACGGGATGCTCCGGCGAGTTGGGACGCTGCGGTTGCGGCTCTCGCGCGAGTGGGATTGGAGCGGGAAGGGTAGCAGGGGAGGCGGTGAAGGGGTCCGGCTCCCTTTTTGAAGGCCGGGCACGGGGGGAGGGAAGGATGCTCCCACGTTCAGTGGTCGTGGGCGCGGGCGGCAGTTGCGGCCTTGACCGAGAGAGAGGAGCGGGAGGTTGGGGAAGGGAAGGGACTGACGGGCGGGCCTCGGCTGTCAGTGACTGTGAGAGGAGGGAACGGGCGCGTCAGCGGTAGGCCGGCTGGGCTGGGCCGCGGCCCAGGAGAAGGAGCGCGAGGGAGCGAGCGGGCCAAGGGGAAACCGGGCTGCAGGCCGAAACTGAGGAAGAGATGTAGAATGAATAGGAATCCCTTTTTATTTTCTAAATTGATTTTCCAAATCAAACTTTCAAATGTTTTTGAATATGTTTTGAACTTTGACTCAAACCAATCATCACAAAAATATAGTGCAACATCATGAGTGCAAAAACAAATTGTTAACCTTATGATTAATTTTAATTTCACAAAATTTATTATTCCCTAAATTTGAATGCACCAACAAATGCATATTTAAATCAAATTTATCTATTTTTAAATAATACCAAAATTTAGGGTGTCATAATTCTACCCCCCTTCAGAGAATCTCGTCCTCAAGATTGGATGATGCTTACTCAAAAAGATGCAGATAAGATTTTCTCAGATCTTCTTCTCTTTCTGTCACACCCATTTTTAAGGACAAAAATAGGATGCATAAAAGACTCATGTGCGCCCCAGGAAACAGTCGCACACATAAGTTGACAAATTACAAAGTATCATCACAGTGCTTATTACATAACGAATAAGTATTTAAGACATAGTCTTGAACGATAAGTAATAATAACTAATAGTAATTCTTCAGCGGAAACTCCACACAGGGACATGGTTGACTGGTTGACACCAAGACTAGTACTCATTACGATAATCTTCCTCAATATCTTCATCTGTTATGGTGAAAATAGCAAGGGTGAGTCCATGTCGATCTCAACAAATATAACATAGGGTTCATGAGGCTCAAAAAGGCTAGACATTGTTTAACTGCGTTTAGCTTTTAATCATATATTAGCAATTGAGTAGCATCAAGATAAACCGCTTCCCATTAAAGAACCAATGATCAATTGTAATAAGGATAATGAATAGCATTAACATGAGCAAATAATAATCAACAATAATTAAGCATGATATAGCAGTTATGATCAACTATTCCATAAGAATCCCCAAGGCCGCTCGTATCCGTGAGCACGGCTAGTATACCAATTTTTAACTCTGCGCAGAGGTGTACACTTTCACTGTGAGTCATAATTTCCAAATGAGTGGGGAGATCAAGCCTAAACACCCGAGAGACATATAAAGCCACTCAAAAGTTTGTCTAACAAGTTAGGGCCATTAGATTCACTCGGCAGGCAGATGTAAAACCCCCCTTCCCTGTGGCACAACAACCGCAACCTATACACACTAGGCCAGGGGCTCGCACTACACCCAACGTGGCAAGCCTTTCTTACGCCATTTAAGGTAACCACTAACAAGCTAGAAAAGGTCTCTTGAACAACTAAAGCCAGAGCCATATAGCCCTCACAGCTGTACTGTATATCCCGGTTATCACTTACAGATAAGTCCTTATGGAGAGAAACCAGAGCATCAAAATAATACACATGCTCTAGCCCCCTTTTAATAGTAATAAAATCATCTTAATGGTTGAATGCTTAATCCATTAATCCAATTACAAGATCATTGTTCTTAGTTTAAGCACTAGCAGTAGCTACCCATATGCATTCCCAAGGTTGACAAGGAATCAAGATAACAATCACTAAGTTATAATCCCTAAGGTTGTCAAGGTAAGCACATGCATATGTATGACAATTCAATGTATAGGTAACAAGGATAGTCCTGTGTTATACTTGCCTTGATCAAAGCTTTCCAAGTGATACTGCTGACTTGGCTCAAAGTAATACTCCGAATCGTCCAGATACTGCTCACCTTCTATACTCGATCATCAATCAACAACACACATGCATCCAATCAAACAAACACGAAGCAAACAAAGAGATACAATTAGAACAGTACACCAACAGTAGCAAAACAGTAATAAAAGTTTATAAAATTCTTCTACATGTTTCTACGATCACACAGACGCAAAGATCACCAAATTCGGAGTTAAAACGTGAAAGTTATGAATTTTCTAAGATTTCCTATAGATAAATAAATACTTAATTATAAACTCGAAAAATAAATTATCAAAACTAACTGTACATCTACACTAACATGTAGAGCTCACAAATACGAACCTAACACAACTTGAACGGATCAAATCGGAGTTAAAATGAAGATTTTATGACCAAAACAATTCTAGTGGCAAAACTGTAATTATCTGAAAACGTATTTTTGATTTAATCGGGAGAAAATACGCTTTCAAAACACGAAAACGTATTTCCAACTATACGCTATGGACGGCGGGTTAATTATTAACAAATCTAGGGGCTCTTTAAGAAGTTTACCCCGCGAAGGGGTATCTTCTAATCTCAGCCCTTGATCTCAAATTCAACGGTTCGTGTTCATCATCAAGTCTACAGTGGTCATCCGGTCACCCTCTTCATGTCCGGCCGGCGGCTTCCCCATGGCCGGCGGCTCCTCCATGGCCAGAGATGATGGATCTCCCCACCTAGACCACCATTCAAGCCCAAACTCGAACCAACCGAACGAGATGCTCCACGCGAACTCACCCAAGCAATAAAAACTAGCTACGACAAACCGTATCCGATGTGCGGCAACAAGAGGACGGCGGTGCCATTACCGGCCACTGTGAGCTCCAAATCCACGGTATAAAGCACAATAGCTTCAATGGAAAGCATTGGGAGTAGGAGGAGAAGACAACAAACTTACCCAAGCGAAGAAATTGACCACCAAACCACCCTAAGGCCTCACCCGCGCCAACCGAAACCGTCGGCTATGTCCTAACCCTAGAGCTTGATTTCCTGTGGCTAGCCTAGCGTTTAAGATGAAAAACGGAAAGGGTAGATACCTGGCTACTCTTTTATAAGGTCACCTCTCCTATTTTGGTTAGGAAATCGGAGATTGAAGATTGAGTCGGTTGAACAACGAAGATCGAGTCCTACCCGGCTACGGCTGGAGGTGGAAGAAGCGGCTGACAAGCCGACCCCACCGGTCAGCAGAACAGGGAGGCGCGCGGCTCCTCACCGAAGCTGGGCCGCTCGTCACTGCTGGGCCGATGCGCGAAGCTGGGCTACTGCGGTGCTGGCCGGCCCACCCAACGACAAGCAAGGAGGAGAACAGGCCCCTGGCCCCAACGACCATCGGGCCGCCAGGTAAGAAAGGTAAACTGTTTTTTTTTCTTCCCTTTTCTTTATTTGCTTATTTAACAAACTATTCCAAATAAAATTTTCCAAACCAAATCAAAATAAAATAAATCCACTCCACAAAATAAAATAAATGCAACAGCATGAATGCAACACCAAATATTTCTTAAATTTTAATTTCCCATTAAATGTTATTTAAATTATTTGGAACCCACTAATTCTAAAATTTGAAATTTTTGGGTGTTACAAATTCTACCCCCCTTAAAAGAATCTCGTCCTTGAGATTGAACTGCTTACTCAAACAATTGCGGATATGATTTCCTTAATTCATCCTCTCTTTCCCAAGTTGCCTCTGCCTCTGAATATCGATTCCACTGCACCTTGCACATTTTAATAACCCGACTTCGAGTAACTCTCTCAGCAGTCTCTAAAATCTTAATCGGAAACTCTTCATATGTAAGATCCTCCTTAATAGTCAATTCTTCTAAAGGTATCTGCTCCTCAGACACACGCAAACACTTCTTAAGTTGTGAAACATGAAACACATCATGTACTCCAGATAAATTCTCAGGCAACTCTAATTGATAAGCAACTTCCCCACGTCTAGTAATAACTTTAAATGGTCCAACATACCTTGGTGCTAGTTTACCTTTCATGTTAAACCTCTTCACACTTTTCATAGGTGACACCTTCAAATAGACATAATCACCTACCTCAAAAACTAAATCTCTTCTTCTATTGTCAGCATAACTCTTCTGACGAGACTGTGCTACTCTCAAATTCTCACGAATCACTCGCACTTGATCTTCTGCGTTTCTAAGAACATCTGTACCAAACACTTGAGATTCACCTGTCTGATCCCAAAACAATGGAGTTCTACACTTACGTCCATACAAAGCTTCAAACGGTGCCATCTTAAGACTCTGTTGATAACTGTTATTGTAAGAGAATTCTGCATAAGGCAAACTCTTATCCCAACTAGTTCCATATTGCAATGCACAAGCTCTCAACATATCCTCTAATACCTGGTTGGTCCTTTCAGTCTGTCCATCTGTCTGTGGATGATATGCTGTACTAAAATTCAATTTTGTTCCCAATGATTCATGCACAGCTTTCCAAAAATGCGACGTAAACTGCGATCCTCGATCAGATACAATCTTCTTTGGAACTCCATGCAAACATACTATCCTCTCCATATACAACTCTGCCAATTTTGGTCCATGGTAAGTAGTCTTAACTGGTATAAAATGAGCAACTTTGGTTAACCGATCCACTATCACCCAAATAGAATCATAACCTCTCTGAGTACGCGGTAACCCTACTATAAAATCCATACCAACTTCCTCCCACTTCCATTTAGGAATCTTCATTGGTTGCAACAATCCAGCAGGTCTCTGATGCTCTGCTTTCACCCTCTGACAAGTGTCACACAATGCCACATACTCAGCCACATCTCGCTTTAATCCAACCCACCAATATTTCTGTTTTAGATCCAAATACATCTTAGTACTACCAGGATGAATAGAATAAGCTGACTCATGAGCTTCGCGAAGAATTGCCTGTCTAACAGTATGATCCTCAGGTACACACAGCCTCTTTCCAAACCACAAAATTCCATTATCATCCATTCGAAAGCCTGGTGACTTACCAATCACTATATCTTCCGCTATCTTCTTTAGTTTCTCATCCTTCAACTGACCCTTGTAGATTTCTTGCTCTAAGGTAGGCTCTATCACTAATTCCATTGTATTAGTAACAATGCCCAAATTCAAATATTCAAATTCAGCACATAACTCAGTAGTCATAGACAACGTCCGTATCTCATTGGCATAACTTTTCCTACTAAGAGCATCAGCTACTACATTAGCCATACCAGGATGATAATGTATCTCAATATCATAATCCTTAATCAACTCTAACCATCTGCGTTGCCTCAAATTCAGATCTGACTGAGTGAAAATATACTTCAAACTCTTATGATCAGTGTATATATCACTCTTATGTCCAATCAAATAATGTCTCCAAATCTTTAAAGCATGAACTACAGCTGCTAACTCCAAATCATGTGTAGGATAATTCAACTCATGCTTTCTCAACTGCCTAGATGCATAAGCCACAACTCTGCCTTCTTGCATAAGAACACATCCCAAACCTTGACGAGAAGCATCACAATAAATAGAAAACTTCTTAATCAAATCTGGCAAAACCAAAACAGGCGCTGTAGTCAACCTCTTCTTTAATTCCTCAAAACTAGCTTGACATTTATCTGACCACACAAACTTGGCATTCTTCTCTAACAGAGATGTCATAGGTTTAGCAAGTTTAGAAAACCCTTCAATGAACCGTCTGTAATATCCAGCTAATCCCAAGAAACTACGAATCTCGCTAACATCAATAGGTGGTTTCTAATTTAATACATCCTTTACTTTACCTGGATCCACTGATATCCCTCCATTAGAAACAATATGACCAAGGAAAGAAACTTCCTTCAACCAAAACTCACATTTACTTCGCTTCGCAAACAGTTTATGCTCTCTAAGCTTCAGCAATACCAACCTCAAATGTTCAGCATGCTCTACCTCTGTCTTGGAAAATACCAGTATATCATCAATAAACATACCACAAACTTATCCAAATATTCCATGAACACCTTATTCATCATGTACATAAAGTATGCAGGTGCATTGGTCAACCCAAATGACATAACAGTATACTCATACAATCCATACCTTGTAGTAAAAGCTATCTTTGGAATATCAGAAACACGAATCTTCAACTGATGATAACCAGAACGTAAATCAATCTTAGAGAACACACAAGCACCTCTCAACTGATCAAACAAGTCATCAATCCTGGGCAAAGGGTACTTATTCTTGATAGTTACCTCATTTAGTGACCGGTAATCAACACACATCCTCTGACCGCCATCTTTCTTATCAACAAAAATAACTAGTGCTCCACAAGGTGATGAACTAGGTCGAATAAAATCTTTATCTTGTAATTCTTTAATTTGTTTCTTAAGTTCTTCTAATTCATCTACTCCCATCCTATATGGTCGTTTGGCTATAGGTGCAGTTCCAGGAAGTAATTCAATAAGAAATTCAATGTCTCTGTCAGGTGGCATACCTGGCAATTCATCAGGGAAGACATCCGGAAATTCCTCAATCACTGAATTCTCCTTAATAGTATCTTCAAGCTGATTCACCACAGCGGTTGGTTGCTTCTGCACTGCTACATCCACATTGATTTTAGCTCCATTAGGTGCAGTCACAACTACCACTTTCTGCTGACACTGAATCTCTGCCTGATTTTGCTTCATCCAGTCCATACCCAATATCACATCAATACCAGATGTCCTCAACACTATAGGAGTTATCTTAAACTCTACCCCCCTTAATACCATACTAATTGGAAGACAACGATTACTGGTTTGCATGGTACCTCCAGGTGAATTTACTAAGAGAGGTTCTTTCATAGCTAGCATGGGTATACTATGTTTTAACAAAAATGTTGGATATGAATGTATGAGAGGCTCCAGAGTCCAAAAAGAACAGTTGCGAGAGTGGAATGTACATTGAACGCACCAATCATAACTTCTGGTGCATCATGAGCTGTATCAGAAGACACGTGATTCACCCTTCCAGTACCAGATTGCCTCTGGTTGCTCTTCTGGCTCTGAGGAGTCTGCTGGTTCTGCTTCTCAGGACAATGGTAAGACATATGCCCCTCTTTACCACAGACAAAACATCTAGTAGGCGTGCTGGGAGCACTATTCTTCATGGGGGTAACATTAGAATTTCCAGTACGAGGAGTCTGTTGCCCAGTCTGCTGATACTGTTGACGCTGTGGATATGATGAACGCTGTTGTGACTGATTACTTTGCCAATTCTGGGACCACCTCTGATTCGGATTACGATTCCACTGGCTAACCGGTCCCTGAAACTTCTGATGGAAACCATGCTGAGGATTCGTGCGTTGACGGTTGTTGCTTCCTGAGCTTTGTACCTTCATCTTCCTCTTCCTGTCCATCTCTCTACGCTCATTATCAAGCACAATAGCTTTATTTACCAGCTCTTGAAAACTAGCATAGTTGTTCCCCTTCAACTGCAAGCGAAGATCATAATAAATTCCCTTCAAGAAAAGACGCTGCCTGTCTGCATCTTCCCTCACTTCATTAGGAGCATAGCGAGCCAACTGGGTGAACCTGTCATGATATTCACTAACGCTCATCTGTCACATCCTAAGGTTTCTGAATTCTTCCTGCTTCAGCTCAATTATACCTTCAGGAATATGACGAGCTCGAAAATCTCTAACAAACTCATTCCAAGTGATAGGAGGAGCATTGTCAGGGCGTGCAGCTTGATACGACTCCCACCAAGTCTGAGCTGTCCCCTGTAACTGACCAGATGCATATAACACCTTCTCCATATCATTGCATTGAGCTATATTCAGCTGTTTCTCCACTGCCCTCACCCAATCATCTGCCTCTAAAGGATTAGCAGCATGAGAAAACACTGGAGGGCATCCCTTCAAAAATTCCCCACGCTTATCCCTCACTTGCACAGGCGGTGGTCCTCCTGCAGGGGGATTGTTCTGCATGTGCTGCATAAACATCTGCATCATCTGGTTCTGAGTTTGCATGAGTTCCTCCATAGTAATAGGTGGGTTAACACCTCCATGACCTCTGCCACGTCCTCTGCCTGACATCTGTTTCCAAAAACACAGAAGATGAAATTCAGTACAATCCGAGATGATGTATTCAATAGATAAGTAAAATCTGATTTTTCTGGGCGAACTCCAATTTCAGCAACTCAGTAAAACTGTCATATTTCGAGCTACAGACGTCCAATTCAGATGATCTTTACATGGTTGGAAAGCTTACAAAATTATCTACAACTTTTATTCACAACACTTTTTCTGATTCTGTCAATAAATTGGCCAAAAACTGAACTTAACCGAAACTGTTTCAGAATTCCAGACTGTGCAGTAACTCCAACTTAGAACAGGTATATCTCTTAGCTCATAATAGATATTAAAGTGATTCTTCTGGGGTTGGAAAGATATAGAAGTCTAATTATTTCCAGTAAAATTTCTTAAATTTCTCATGAACGGATTTTAAGTTATTTCTAAAATATCCCAGACTGATCCAAAAATCAGCAAAGGACAGAACTAAGTTAACCTCATATTCAACTAATATATTTTGATCAAACTTAATATTCTTAACCATGGAACTTGTAGGCATGTCTACAAAACTCCAGCACACATTACAAAGATCCAAATCACACATTATCATAATAACAATCCATCAATCACACAATTGTTCACACCACAAACTGACTCTTAAAACAATCCAAACTTAAAATTAACTCGCAACTACTATCGTTCCTATTACATAGGGATTTTTCCTATTTCCTAATTAAGCTTCTCATAAATCTTGGGATGACCTAACTCCGCCCTTAATTAGTCAATCTCCTTATAAGCTTGCTCCTTAAGTTCTTTTTCCTTCAGCATCTCATCCTTCAAATCCACCTCATGGAGAGCCAATTCACGAGCTAATCCCACCATAGCTTGTAAAGTCAAGGAGGAATCATCTGCAAGCGACACGGTCCAAATACCCTTGTCATGTAAGAAACAAGGAAAATGCCGGAGTGCACCCTTTAACGTCTTGTCCGAGCGTAGACCATGGTAGTAAACAAATGCATTGAAAGCGACATCCTCCATGCTTGTCTCCACGGTTGCCCGGCTCACTCTGGTAATGAACTTTGACTCCACCTTAGGTTCCTTAGTGGTAGGATCCCTTTTCTTAACCCATAACTCTGTTTCCCAATAGGAATCCATCCATGGATGACTATACTCTACACTGCGATACTCCAACGTAGCTTCCCAGTCGTAGTAGTAGTTGTCCAAGGTTCTTGTCAACATGTCATGGAAGAAAGCATCAGCTTTAGGAACCATGATATGAAGCTTCGTAGTCCACCCCATAACTACATTCTCCATTGGTGTATCACCAACTCTTGATTCAGCATCAGATAGCTCTTGATCACCATCTTCATACTGCTCCTGAGGTTTGAAACGGGCAACGTACTGTGCAGCTGACAGTCGGGGATAAGGAGGCATCTACAAGATTTAGACATAGATTAGATAGAATCAATGTATTTTCGCAATAGAATAAAGTAGAGGAAGCATAAAACTTTAGTAATTAACAAGGTGAAAAGAGGAAGCATGAATTAAGTGAAGTATGGATGCTATTAACGACCATTCTAACTAGGCTCGCGTCCTACAGTCAACACGGCTCTGATACCAATCTGTCACACCCATTTTTAAGGACAAAAATAGGATGCATAAAAGACTCATGTGCGCCCCAGAAAACAGTCGCACACATAAGTTGACAAATTACAAAGTATCATCACAGTGCTTATTACATAACGAATAAGTATTTAAGACATAGTCTTGAACGATAAGTAATAATAACTAATAGTAATTCTTCAGCGGAAACTCCACACAGGGACATGGTTGACTGGTTGACACCAAGACTAGTACTCATTACGATAATCTTCCTCAATATCTTCATCTGTTATGGTGAAAATAGCAAGGGTGAGTCCATGTCGAACTCAACAAATATAACACAGGGTTCATGAGGCTCAAAAAGGCTAGACATTGTTTAACTGCGTTTAGCTTTTAATCATATATTAGCAATTGAGTAGCATCAAGATAAACCACTTCCCATTAAAGAACCAATGATCAATTGTAATAAGGATAATGAATAGCATTAACATGAGCAAATAATAATCAACAATAATTAAGCATGATATAGCAGTTATGATCAACTATTCCATAAGAATCCCCAAGGCCGCTCGTATCTGTGAGCACGGCTAGTATACCAGTTTTTAACTCTGCGCAGAGGTGTACACTTTCACTGTGAGTCATAATTTCCAAATGAGTGGGGAGATCAAGCCCAAACACCCGAGAACCATATAAAGCCACTCAAAAGTTCGTCTAACAAGTTAGGGCCATTAGATTCACTCGGTAGGCAGATGTAGAACCCCCCTTCCCTATGGCACAACAACCGCAGCCTATACACACTAGGCCAGGGGCTCGCACTACACCCAACGTGGCAAGCCTTTCTTACGCCATTTAAGGTAACCACTAACAAGCTAGAAAAGGTCTCTTGAACAACTAAAGCCAGAGCCATATAGCCCTCACAGCTGTACTGTATATTCCGGTTATCACTTACAGATAAGTCCTTATGGAGAGAAACCAGAGCATCAAAATAATACACATGCTCTAGCCCCCTTTTAACAGTAATAAAATCATCTTAATGGTTGAATGCTTAATCCATTAATCCAATTACAAGATCATTGTTCTTAGTTTAAGCACTAGCAGTAGCTACCCATATGCATTCCCAAGGTTGACAAGGAATCAAGATAACAATCACTAAGTTATAATCTCTAAGGTTGTCAAGGTAAGCACATGCATATGTATGACAATTTAATGTATAGGTAACAAGGATAGTCCTGTGTTATACTTGCCTTGATCAAAACTTTCCAAGTGATACTGCTGACTTGGCTCAAAGTAATACTCCGAATCGTCCAGATACTGCTCACCTTCTATACTCGATCATCAATCAACAACACACATGCATCCAATCAAACAAACACGAAGCAAACAAAGAGATACAATTAGAATAGTACACCAACAGTAGCAAAACAGTAATAAAAGTTTATAAAATTCTTCTACACGTTTCTACGATCACACAGACGCAAAGATCACCAAATTCGGAGTTAAAACGTGAAAGTTATGAATTTTCTAAGATTTCCTATAGATAAATAAATACTTAATTATAAACTCGAAAAATAAATTATCAAAACTAACTGTACAACTACACTAACATGTAGAGCTCGCAGATACGAACCTAACACAACTTGAACGGATCAAATCGGAGTTAAAATGAAGATTTTATGACCAAAACAATTCTAGTGGCAAAACTGTAATTATCTGAAAACGTATTTTTGATTTAATCGGGAGAAAATACGCTTTCAAAACACGAAAACATATTTCCAACTATACGCTATGGACAGCGGGTTAATTATTAACAAATCTAGGGGCTCTTTAAGAAGTTTACCCCGCGAAGGGGTATCTTCTAATCTCAGCCCTTGATCTCAAATTCAACGGTTCGTGTTCATCATCAAGTCTACAGTGGTCATCCGGTCACCCTCTTCATGTCCGGCCGGCGGCTTCCCCATGGCCGGAGATGATGGATCTCCCCACCTAGACCACCATTCAAGCCCAAACTCGAACCAACCGAACGAGATGCTCCACGCGAACTCACCCAAGCAATAAAAACTAGCTACGACAAACCGTATCCGATGTGCGGCAACAAGAGGACGGCGGCGCCATTACCGGCCACTGTGAGCTCCAAATCCACGGTATAAAGCACAAAAGCTTCAATGGAAAGCATTGGGAGTAAGAGGAGAAGACAACAAACTTACCCAAGCGAAGAAATTGACCACCAAACCACCCTAAGGCCTCACCCGCGCCAACCGAAACCGTCGGCTATGTCCTAACCCTAGAGCTTGATTTCCCGTGGCTAGCCTAGCGTTTAAGATGAAAAACGGAAAGGGTAGATACCTGGCTACTCTTTTATAAGGTCACCTCTCCTATTTTAGTTAGGAAATCGGAGATTGAAGATTGAGTCGGTTGAACAACGAAGATCGAGTCCTACCCGGCTACGGCTGGAGGTGGAAGAAGCGGCTGACAAGCCGACCCCACCGGTCAGCGAAACAGGGAGGCGCACGGCTCCTCACCGAAGCTGGGCCGCTCGTCACTGCTGGGCCGATGCGCGAAGCTGGGCTACTGCGGTGCTGGCCGGCCCACCCAACGACAAGCAAGGAGGAGAACAGGCCCCTGGCCCCAACGACCATCGGGCCGCCAGGTAAGAAAGGTAAACTGTTTTTTTTCTTCCCTTTTCTTTATTTGCTTATTTAACAAACTATTCC
Organism: Saccharum hybrid cultivar R570; assembly: GCA_038087645.1. Taxonomy (NCBI): domain Eukaryota; kingdom Viridiplantae; phylum Streptophyta; class Magnoliopsida; order Poales; family Poaceae; genus Saccharum; species Saccharum hybrid cultivar. The sequence continues at coordinate 1,773,535 of JAQSUU010000606.1, read as the reverse complement.
AAATAAAATTTTCCAAACCAAATCAAAATAAAATAAATCCACTCCACAAAATAAAATAAATGCAACAACATGAATGCAACACCAAATATTTCTTAAATTTTAATTTCCCATTAAATGTTATTTAAATTATTTGGAACCCACTAATTCTAAAATTTGAAATTTTTGGGTGTTACACTTTCCCAAGTGGCTTCATATTCTGAATATCGATTCCACTGCACTTTGCACATCTTTATAGTGCGGCTCCTAGTAACTCTTTCTGCAGTTTCAAGAATTTTTACCGGATACTCTTCATATGTGAGATCTTCTTTAACAGTAAGCTCTTCCAAAGGAATCTGCTCTTCTGGTACCCGCAAACACTTTTTCAACTGAGAAACATGGAACACATCATGCACAGCTGATAAACTTTCTGGCAATTCCAATTGATAAGCCACTTCTCCACGTCTCTCCAGAATCTTGAAAGGTCCCACATATCTCGGTGCTAACTTGCCCTTCGTATTGAATCTTCTCACATTTCTCATTGGTGACACTTTTAAATACATATAGTCACCTACTTTGAAACTCAACTCTCTCCTTCGGATATCAGCATAGCTTTTCTGTCTAGACTGTGCTACTCTCAAATTATCCCTAATCATCCTCACTTGTTCCTATGCATTGCGTAGGACATCTGGTCCAAACACTTGAGTTTCGCCGGTCTGATTCCAGAATAAAGGTGTTCTACACTTACGTCCATATAAAGCTTCGAATGGTGCCATTTTGAGACTTTTCTGGTGACTGTTGTTATATGAAAACTCAGCGTATGACAAACTCTTATCCCAACTAGTACCATACTGTAAAGCACAAGCTCTCAACATATCTTCCAAGATTTGATTGGTCCTTTCTGTCTGTCCATCGGTTTGGGGATGATATGCAGAACTGAAATTTAGCTTTGTTCCCAAAGCACTATGTACCTTATGCCAAAAATGTGATGTAAACTGAGTTCCTCGGTCAGACACAATCTTCTTTGGAACCCCATGCAGACACACTATTCTCTCCATATACAACTCCGCTAACTTTGCGCCACTATAAGTGGTTTTGACTGGTAGGAAGTGGGCTACCTTAGTAAGTCGATCCACTATTACCTAGATTGAATCATATCCGTGTTGCGTGCAGGGTAATCCAGTAATGAAGTCCATACCGACTTCTTCCCATTTCCACTCTGGTATTCTCATTGGTTGCAACAATCCTACAGGTCTTTGGTGTTCAGCTTTCACCCTTTGACAAGTATCACATAGGGCCACATACTCCGCCACATCTCTTTTCAAACCATACCACCAATACTTCTCTTTAAGGTCTAAGTACATTTTGGTGCTTCCAGGGTGTATAGAATAAGCAGAATCATGTGCCTCTCACAGAATCATATCACGGATAGCTTTCACTTCAGGTACACATATTCTTTTTCCAAACCATACAGTATCATTCTCATCCAACCTAAAACCTGGTGCCTTTCCAACCACTACATGCTCAGCAATCTCCTTTAATTTCTCATCCTCCAACTTACCTTTATGTATCTCTTGCTCTAATATAGGTTCTATAGCCAATTCTACTACATTATTGACAAAACCCAAGTTGAGATGTTCTATTTTAGCTCGCAACTCTGCTGGTATAAATATCAACTGAAGTCCGTTGGCATAGCTCTTCCGGCTAAGTGCATCGGCAACAACATTTGCCTTTCCAGGATGGTAATGCACTTCCAGATCATAATCTTTAATCAATTCCAGCCAACGACGTTGCCTTAAGTTCAACTCGGACTGAGTAAAAAATGTATTTTAAACTGTTGTGGTCAGTATAGATGTCATACTTATGTCCGATCAAATAATGCCTCCAGATTTTCAGAGCATGGACAACTGCGGCTAATTCCAAGTCATGGGTTGGGTAATTCAGTTCATGCTTCCTCAACTACCTGGATGTGTAGGCCACAACCTTTCCTTCTTGCATAAGCACACATCCAAGGCCTAGACGAGATGCATCACAATAAATAGAGAAATTCTTACTTAAATCAGGTAGGGTCAACACTGGGGCTGTCGTCAACCTTCTCTTAAGCTCCTCAAAGTTAGCCTGACATTTATCTGACTATATAAATTTGGCATTCTTCTCTAGTAGGGCTGTCATAGGCTTAGCTAGCTTAGAGAATCCTTCAATAAACCTTCTATAGTACCCAGCCAAACCCAAAAAGCTACGGATTTCACTAACATTGACTGGGGCTTTCCAATTTAACACATCTTGCACCTTACTGGGATCTACGGCTATTCCACCGTTAGAGACCACATGTCCCAGAAAAGATACTTCTTTCAGACAGAACTCACATTTGCTCCTTTTTGCATACAATTTATGTTCCTTGAGTTTTTGTAAGACTAACCTTAAGTGTTCAGCATGTTCCTCTTCATTCTTGGAGAATATTAGGATATCATCTATGAATACCACTACAAACTTATCCAAGTACTCCATGAATACTTTGTTCATCAGATACATAAAGTATGTAAGTGCATTTGTCAGTCCAAAAGACATCACTGTGTACTCATAAAGGCCATATCTGGTAGTAAATGCTATCTTAGGTATGTCAGATGCACGAATTTTTAGTTGATGATATCCAGAACGGAGGTCAATTTTTGAGAACACACAAGCACCTTTCAACTGATCAAATAAATCATCAATTCTAGGGAGTGGGTACTTGTTTTTGTTTGTGACTTCATTAAGGGACCTATAGTCGACACACATCCTTCGTGTGCCATCTTTCTTATCCACAAATATAACAGGTGCTCCCCAAGGTGAAGAACTAGGACGAATAAAACCTTTCTCTTACAATTCCTTAATTTGTTTCTTTAGTTCTTCTAATTCATCTACCCCCATTCTATATGGTCTCTTAGCTATGGGTGCAGTTCTAGGCAAAAGCTCAATAAGGAATTCGATGTCGCGATCGGGTGGCATACCTGGCAATTCATCGGGGAACACATCAGGGAATTCGTCCACCACCTGATTCTCCTGGTTGGCAACATCGCTCAAGTGGTTGACAGTGGCGGTTGGTTGAGCTTGCACTTCCACTTCGACACAAATTCTATCACCACTTGGAGCTGTCACAACAACAGATTTCTCCTGACATTGTTCACTGCTCTATGCTGCTTCATCCAATCCATTCCTAGGATGAGGTCAATCCCAGTGGTTCTCAGAACAATTGGATTTACTTTAAAAGCTACCCCCCCTTAGGAATATACTAGTAGAAGGGCTCTAATAATTTGCTGGCATGCTACCCCCCGGTGAATTTACTAACATAGGATCCTTCATGGCACACAGGGGTATGCTATGCATTCTAACAAAATCTTGGGATATGAAAGAATGCGAGGCACCGAAATCAAAAAGTAATGTAGTGGAGATGGAATTGACGCTAAACGTACCCAGCATAACCTCAGGCGCCTCCTGAGCTGATTCTGACGACACATGATTCACCTTGCCGGTGAATGGAGGTCGAGCGTTGGGTCTCTGGTTGTTCTGCTGGTTCTACGGGGCCTGCCGGTTCTGCTTCTTTGGGCAATGGTACGAATAGTGTCCCACCTCTCCACAGTTGTAACAGGCATTGGGGTTTCCTGGGGTGCCACTCTTGGTTGGAGCATTGTTGGGCACCCCCTGACGTGGCGCCTGATTGGTAGCTTGCTGTTGCTGGGGATGCTGCTGGTCCTGGTTACCAAACTGCGGTGGGTACTGGGGACACTGCTGGTTCTGGTTCCTCTGGGGATACTGGCCTTTGTTCCATTGGTTGGGTGGCCCTTGGTTCCTCTGCGGAAAACCTTGTTGCGGGAAAGCTCGCGGGCGAGTGTTGCTACCCGACGCCTGTCCCTGGAGCTTCCTCTTCTTGAGGTCCATTTCTTTACGCTTGTTATCGATCACAATAGCACGATCCACCAATTCTTGGAAACTAGCATACTTGTTGGACATCAATTGCAGTTGGAGTCCATCATACAGCCCTTTTAGAAAACGACGTTGTTTGTCAGAATCTCTAGCCACTTCAGCCGGGGCATATCGCGACAGTTGTGCAAACTTGTCGCGGTATTCCGCCACAGACATGGACCCTTGCTTGAGAGCCCGAAACTCCTCTTGCTTCAGTTCAATAAGTCCCTCAGGGATGTGATAGGACCTAAAATTCTTCGTGAACTCTTTCCACGTGATCTCTGGAGCATTCTCTGGACATCCATACTGGAATGACTCCCACCAATCCTGAGCAGCTCCTTGGAGTTGACCTAAGGCGTACAAGACTTTCTCCAAGTCGTTGCACTATGCAATGTTTAGCTGCTTTTCCACAGCTCTCAGCCAGTCATCCGCCTCCATAGGTTCAGAGGCATATGTGAACATAGGTGGGCGTCCTTTCAGAAACTCACCATGCTTGTCACGGACCTGCACAGGTGGGGGTGCTCCTGCTGGTTGCTCACCGAGACGGTCCATCACTGTCTGCATGAGCTGCGCTTGCATGACCATCAACTGCTCAATTGTCACCGGCGGTGGCGGAGGTGGATCCACTAAAGCGCCGTGTCCACGGCCACGTCCACGGCCTCTGCCACGTCCTCCTCTGGCAGCCATCTGCTTCCAAGCAATGTGCAAACTTTTAGAGATCTTCCAAAAATTCACAAATTATTTACAAAAGGTAAATAACATAGCTGAAAATTTCTGGACGGGTGTCTACAACAGCAGATCAGAAATTAAAGTGTAACTCGAGTTTCAGAAATCCAAAATAAGCGTGGCATACATCGTTGGAAAGCTTAAAGAGTCTGCTACAACTTTTGTATAGAACTTTTTCACTGATACAGAAGGCAACATCATCAAAAACTGAGCTAAACAATTTCTGTTCTAGGTTACAGACTGCACAGACTTGCCAGGTTGTAGCAGGCATATCTCTCAAACCAAAATTGATAATGAGGTGATTCCAGTGGGAAATGAGAGGTAAGCAAGTCTAGTTCTTTCCGCAAAAATTTCATAATTTTTGGACATAGAGATTTAGAGATATGAGACAAACATTGCAGACTGCTCTGAAAACAGCACAGCAGTGATGCAGAAATTTAAACCCCAACTAAGTTAAACAAACACTAACTTAAGGTTTTCATAAAAAGAACATGTGGACAAGCCCACACTGTTCCAGCAATCACACAAACTCCAAATCATCCAAGTTCAACAACACAATCAACGAGACAACGCAAGATTCATAAAACATACACAAGCTTGACACGACTCTTGATCTAAAACACATTCATTATAGTGGGGCTGCAAGTATCTAAGGTGCGCGATCCACCATTGTGAACACCCTGGCCTTCTTCTTGTAAATGGTAGGTTGTCCTAGCTGAACGGCCATCTCATCTTTCTGATTCTGAAGGCGTTTTTCAGATTTTTGCGCCGCACAAAGCTCTTCCCTGAGTGCTTCGTTGGCCTCCTGCATGGCGCTGAGGTGCCTCACTGTGGTGTCCAAGGTGGGATCAGAAGCTGGAGGAGCCAACACCGCCCATGTCTTCTCCTTCGGGTCATAGCGCGGAAGATACCGGTAGCGATCATTCTGCATGTCCTCAAAACGCGACCATGGTAATGCAGGTACGCCGCCTGCGCAGCATCTTCCATGCTGTCATAGGCACTGCCACGCCTGGCTCAGTGGCTATGGGTAGTCACAACATCTTGAGATTGGTCGGTGTTGTTCCAGGCGGTGATGATCACATTGGTCTTCCAGTATGCCGCCTCCACTGGATGCGTGTGCTCTGCACAGTAGTACTTCACCGAGGCAGCAAACTCTAGATAGTACTCGGCTAGCATGGTGGTAAGGAGGTGGTGGTAATGGGCATCTTTGGCAGCTTCCTTAAACTTGTTCCTGGTGGTCCATCCTATCTCTTCTGGCTCCTCTGAAGCAGCTGGAGAGGACACTGGTGTTGGTGCAGAAGCGGCCTGGGAAGCTGGTGGAGGTGTAGCAGCGGGGACTGGCGCATCCACATGTGGGATGGGTGCAGCCACGGAGTCAAAGCGGGTCCATCAGATGCATCCGCTGAAAATGCCTCCTCTTCCATGGGTTCCTCCTCTTCCTCATCGGAGATGTGGACGACCTATGGCTCCACTGGTGGTACTGCTAGTGGTGCTGGTGGAGCAGGTGCTGCTGGAATGAACTAGGCGACGTAGGCAGCGGCACTGAGGCAAGGCATCTATAGTTTTGATATAAAATATTATCAGAGTCAATATTTTATGCAATAGAATAAGAAATAGAGCATAAAATTTTAATAAAATATCAAGATGGAGATAGTAGCAAGTAAATAAATAAAGTCAAACTCCTAGAAACGACCATTTCTATCTAGGTTTGCGTCCTACAGTCGACACGGCTCTGATACCAATTTGTCACACTCCAATTAAAGGACAATATAGAGTGCATACATCTTATGTGCGCCCCAGGAGTAGTCGCACACATAAGCCGATAAATTAACAGAAGTATCATCACTGCGTACATACATAACGTTATTACATCACGTAGTTCTTACATAATAAGCGAAAAAGTAAATTGCAACTCTCAGGCGTAGCGTCTGATCCACAGGGAAGGACGACTGGTTGACCCAAACCTAGAAATCTTCCGGGATGTCCTCGTAGAAACTGTCATCTGTTACCCATCCGGGATTTTTATTCAAAAACAAAATAGCAACAAGTGTGAGTACACTTGTACTCCGCAAGTATAGTATGAGGATTCATGAGGCTCAAAAAGGATAGACACGGTTGACTGCAGTTAGCATTTTTAATAGTTCAACATTTTATTATTACTTATTATTACTTAATTATGCTTAAGCTCTCGTTTAACCCACATGATCACCTACTAGAATTAAGGAGAGTAATTGAGCATCCGTATAATCTCATTATCATCATCATAAGTCATCCATATGTCAAGTAAACATTTATTCTGTGAGTTTTCCGGGCCACTCGTGACCGTGAGCACGGCTGTTATAACAGTTTTAACACTCTGCAGAGGTTGTGCATCTTTACCCGTGAGTCGTGTTGCCCATTTGCCCGGGGCCCGTCGACCCCCTAACACTCCCAAGGTGAGTAGGCAGGGTACACTATGAAGCCTTCCATAGGCCTCTTCTAACATGTTAGGGCCACGAGGTTTCCTCAGCAGGCAGATATAGAGAACCCCCGTTTCGATGGCACAATTCCCGCAGGCTATACACATCAGAACAGAGACAGTTCTATACCCAAAGTGGCAAGCCCCTCTTGCGCCCTTTCGGGTAACCTCTAACAAGCTAGAAAAGATCCTAATACTGAGCTAAAGTCAGAACCATATGACTCTCACGGTTGCACTGTATGTCCCAGCTTTTGCCCTACAGATAAGTCCTTACGGAGGGTTTAGGGCAACATGATCAACATCATCTGCACCTTTACCCTATGGTTCCATTGTTACCATCATGTTCATCCATTGGTTCCATCAGTCATAATGTAGATCATGTTTAGTTAGAGCACTAGCATTCTACCCATATGCAAATAAAACCCATAGGGATCAAGGTACAGGTCGTCAATTAGCTAGGGAGTCCTTATAGTCGAGCAATATTAGACACATGCATAATGAGCACATTATATAATGAATAGGACCATAGGGAAGGCCCATGCTATACTTGCCTTGGTTCACGAACTGCTGCTGGTCCTGCTGCTCCTCGTACGCGTCCAGATTCTCAACGTACTCCTCACTGTCTGAACTCGAACGACACGAAGTACAACACGCAATTCGGAGCAGACATACAAGCAAAACATAACTATGATTAGAATAGTACACCAACAATAAATAAATCTGAATAAAATGTTTACCAAAATCATCTACGTCTCGCTACGATCACAACGATGCGAAGAGCACGAAAAATGGAGCTACAACGCAAAAGTTACGCGCTAACAAGGTTCCAAAACTAGCTATTAAACTAGACTTAATCGAGAAACTCAAAAGCTTCTAACAAGTCTATTAGTGGCACTAATGCGTAGATTATGAAATTACGAAACTAACGCAAGTTGAACGGGTCGATTCGGAGCTAAAACGATGATTTTATAAGCGTTTTACTACAGTGACAATTCTGTAATTAATCTGAAAACGTATTTTTCATATAAACCGAAGAAACTACGCTTTCCAAAAAAGAACGCGCACTCCGGGAGTACACCAAGGACGGTGGGTTCAAATAGATGAAAGCGGGGGTCTCTTTAACAAAAATGGACCCCGAAGGGGTATCAACCAACCAGGACCGTTCATCTCACGATGTGCGGTCGAGATTAGATGGGGGAGAGGAGAGAGAGACCGGCCACCGGATTTAGGGGAGGAGACGGCGGCGCCGCCATGGCTGGCGACCGTGAGCTCGCCGGTGATGCTCAATAAGGCGCTAGGGTGCACGGTTTCCAAAACGGAGAGCACCGGGGCAATGCGGAGAGGAAGGCGAACTCGCCCCGAAGCAAAACACGGCCACGGGGTAAGCCCGAGCGGCTCCCGCCATGGATGGCGGCGAAAAGCTCGTCGGAGCTTGCGGGCACGGCCCTAGAGACCACACAACAAAGAAATAGAGACCTAGGGAGAGAGAGGAGCACGGGCGTTCTCACCGCAATGAAGAATTCGACGAAGACGCAATGAAGATGGCGGATTCCGGTGAGAAGCGGACGGGATGCTCCGGCGAGTTGGGATGCTGCGGTTGCGGCTCTCGCGCGAGCGGGATTGGAGCGGGAAGGGTAGCAGGGGAGGCGGTGAAGGGGTCCGGCTCCCTTTTTGAAGGTCGGGCGCGGGGGGAAGGACGCTCCCACGTTCAGTGGTCGTGGGCACGGGCGGCAGTTGCGGCCTTGACCGAGAGAGAGGAGCGGGAGGTAAGGGAAGGGACTGACGGGCAGGCCTCAGCTGTCAATGACTACGAGAGGAGGGAATGGGCGCGGCAGCGGCAGGACGGCTGTGCTGGGCCGTGGCCCAGGAGAAGGAGCGCGAGGGAGCGAGCGGGCCAAGGGGAAACCGGGCTAGCAGGCCAAAACTGAGAAAGAGATGTAGAATGAATAGGAATCCCTTTTTTATTTTCTAAATTGATTTTCCAAATCAAACTTTCAAATGTTTTTGAATATCTTTTGAACTTTGACTGTCACACCCGGTTTTCTAAAGAACAAAACCAGGCTCGCCATATGTGTGCCCAGGAAGTCCACACATATGTCAGAATGAAAAAGTATCAGAAACAATGTTATTATATAACGTATACATAGCTATGTTAACACTTACATCAGAGTATCGCGGAACGGTGACTAAACTTCAGGCTCCATTCTTCTCAGGGACGGCTGACTGGGGGTAACATATGCCTAGCACTTCTACTAGTCTTCTGGAAACTCCACTACACCTTTGTCCTTCTTCCGAGTAGCATCTTACTACACACTGGAGTGTTGGGGAAATAGCAAGAGTGAGTCCATGTCGAACTCAACAAATATAACACAGGGTTCATGAGGCTCAAAAAGGCTAGACACTGTTTAACTGCGTTTAGCTTTTAGTCATCATATAATTAGCAATTGAGTAGCATCAAGATAATCCACTTCCCATTAATGAATCAATGATCAATTGTAATAAGGATAATGAATAGCATTAACATGAGCATAATAATAATCAACAATAATTAAGCATGATATAACAATGGTGATCAACTATTCTGTAAGAATCCCCAAGGCCGCTCGTATCCGTGAGCACGGCTAGTATACCAGTTTTTAACTCTGCGCAGAGGTGTACACTTTCACTGTGAGTCATGATTTCCAAATGCTAAGGGGTCATGAATCCCTAAGCACAAGAAACCATATAAAGCCATTCAAAAGTTCGTCTAACAAGTTAGGGCCATTAGATTCACTCGGCAGGCAGATGTAGAACCCCCCTTCCCTGTGGCACAACAACCGCAGCCTATACACACTAGGCCAGGGGCTCGCACTACACCCAAAGTGTCAAGCCATTCTTACGCCATTTAAGGTAACCTCTAACAAGCTAGAAAAGGTCTCTTGAACAACTAGAGCCAGAGCCATATAGCCCTCACAGCTGTACTGTATATCCCGGTTATCACTTACAGGTAAGTCCTTACGGAGAGTAACTAGAGCATCAAAATAACCCACATGCTCTAGCCCCCTTTCAACAGTAATAAAATCATCTTAATTGGTTGATTGCATAATCCATTAGTCAAATTACAAGATCATTGTTCATAATTAAGCACTAGCAATAGCTACCCAAATGCATAACCCATAGGTAACAAGGAAACAAGATATCAATATCTAAGTTATAATCTCTAAGGTTGTCAAGGTAGACACATGCATATGATATTGATTATAGTAAATAGGTAACAAGGATGGTCCCATGTTATACTTGCCTTGATCAAAGTTCTCCGATAGATACTGCTGGTCCGGCTCAAAATAATACTCCTAATCGTCGTAGTACTGCTCACCGTCTAAATTCGATCACCAAGCATCAACATACAAACATTCCGAGCAAACATACACGAAGCAAACAAAAGATACAATTAGAACAGTACACCAACAGTAGAAAAACATTTAGGAAAGCTTACAAAACTATTCTACATGTTACTACGATCACACAGACGTAAAGATCACGAAATTCGGATTTAAAACGTGAAAGTTATGAATTTTCTAAGATTTCCTATAGATAAATAATTACTTTAATATAAACTCGAAAATTAATTGTCACAAACCTACTGTACAATACTACCAACATATAGGGCTTGGAAATACAAACCTAACGCAACTTGAACGGGTCAAATCGGAGTTAAAACGTGGAAGATATGGCCTAAACAAAATTGTATGTATATATGTATTTCTATTGTATTTCGGGATTTGTTTTTCTTAAGGAAAACGGCAATAAAGTGTGGGTGATGTCGAGATGATGTCATCATGCTAACAAGAGTTCAATGGCCATGATTTGCATTTAATAAACAATTTATAAATAAAAACACATTAATGTGAATATTAATCGAGTTAACATTTTAAGAAAGTGCCGACGCATGAACCTATGTCATTTTAAATTTAAAGGAGCATAACATAAATATTAATTATTCCAATCAAATATTTATAATTTATATAACCTGACACATATTCCAGCACTATCCGAACCATCCCATGTTTTATATTTAAACTAAACAAATTATAATCAAGAACCATCTAATACTAATCGAGTTAAAGCTAATCATATTTTATTTGATAAACTTATCTCATATTACTTAAGCTATTTAAACTTTACTTTGCGAAAGAAATAAACATATGAGTATACCTAGTGGCAATTAATATATGCAGAGTGTTTAAACTAAACAAATTTATATATTAATATATTATTTCAACATAAAGAATATAGAAATTACATAACACATGTTAAGACTTTCAGAGCTAAGAAACTAAGTGGTAGAGGAAACAATCTAAAATGCATAATACAATAATACACACGGACACACCTAAATGAATTAAGTGATTTAAAAAAAATGCAACATCTTGCACTAGCGGACAAAGCAATTGGAACTCTCTACGTAGCTCTATTCTTCACGATAACATGCATTGATTTCTAGAGAACATAGCACTAGTACTAGTAGGCACATGAACTTTAATCAAGTTAATATTTAGATTCATAAATATGGACACTAACATGCACGCTGTTATAGCGAATCGGAGGTAAAACAGTGATATGGCGCAGGATTGAAGTTGTACGTTGGAAAGAGAATTATGTGCAGACGGCATGCATCAACATCATCTTTGATCAATAAAATAATAGACAAGGAGGTGAGGCTGACCTGCTATAAATCGACCAGCAGGAGTTTGCAATTGATGAACAGGAACAACAATGTACGTTGTTGCTGATGGACAGGTGGACGATCGGCCGCAGCAGCTCCTTCACCTTGGTGCGGGGTTCAGCAGGCACCATGGCGAAGCTTTGGACGGCGTCTGCAAGAACGGTGGCTTCGTCGGTTCGTCGGCAAGATCGAAGGCGAGCGTAAGAAGAAACTAGGGCTTGAGCGGCAGACTGCGTCTTGACGGTGAGATCGAAAGCGACGACAGGAAGGCGTTAGGGCCCATGGTGGCGGCTGTGGAACATCTGGAGTCCTTGACTCTTGAAAACGTCTTGCGTACTTTAGAGGTACATCGACTCTTCTTTCAGGACCAGAACGCCGGCAGTAGCAGTTGGCATGATTACCAGATCGTGGGCAGTAGGAGTTGGCCGGGTTGCCGCCAGGTTCTTTTCCAGAACCAAAACGGTAGAAGCACATCCTGGCTTCAGGATCAGTAGCGGGCTCGCGGCACTTGCTGACGGAACGGGGTGCTGCTGCTGCTGTCCTCTAGAAGTGCACGGATAGCAAGCTTGATGGTCTCCTTGCCGGAGGTCTCCTTGTAGTTCTTTTCCAGGAACTCACGCATAGAGTTGGAGTTCCTTCCCGTGGCGTTGGCCTTCCAAGCAGAGAAGGTACCGGATGGATCGGTCTGGTACAGGGCTGGCTTGTCGGTCACCGGAGCGGCAAGGGACGGCGATGGTGGCTGCGAGGCTCTAGATGATGTGGAGAGGCGTGGGAGGGAGACACGAGCAGCAGCGGCTATGGACAACAGCGGCGACGGGCGGCGACAGCGGCGGCGGCGGCGACAGCGGCGGCGGCGGCAATAGCGGCGGCGGCGACAACAGCGGCGGAAACAGGGCTAGCAGGCAGGCCGGACATATATATAGGGAGGAAGACTCTCCACCTTCACGTCAACTAGCGATATGGTGCTAATTGACGCTGCACCCTCCATCTTTACTAATAGGCCTAATTAATTATTAAAGCCCATTAGTAAATAAATGAATGGACATTTAGGATTATTGCACACAAGCTTTGGTGGAAAATAAGATATTTATTATTTTCGGAATTAATTAATTTCGTGGATAAAATAATTCTAGAAAAGTCCAGAATTATTATATAAGCCGCGAAAAATACTCCGAAAGCTCCGAAAATTCGAGGGAATTTTCTAGAGACATTATGGAACATGAGGAACCCAAATAAAGTATTTGGAGCCTATGAAAAGATGGATGAAGAGATAAGGAAAAAGGTTAAGCTCACGGAAATTGGAATTTTGGATCCAGAAAATACCAAAAAGTTTTCCGATGAGAAGTAAACGTCGTCCTACGGTATTTTGAAAATAATAGCACTCACCAACACCAAAGACAATCATCACACAAACACCACATTATTAAATTAATATGAAAAAGTTTAAAACCACAATTTTCTATATTTAATTAGCAACAACTTAACTTATCTAATAAATTTATTCAAATATTGAAATCATTTATCTTATTTAGTATTTTTCATGCACAACCCAAAATAGGAAATTTTGGGTGTGACAAATCTACCCCACTTAACAGGAATCTCGTCCCGAGATTTAGAGAGACTGGGGAGAAAGATAAAGTTGATTCTGCAAATCTTCACTCTTTTCTGATCAACTCTTATCCAATGATGATGCCACAAGCTCAAAACCCACTTTGTAAAGGTATCCTTTAGGCACTTACGATCCTTGTAGATGGTTCTAACAGGTTACCACTCTGAGAAAGGATACATGCGCTCGATAGTGACTTTACAACCATGTAGATAGCTGATACTTCCAAGTGACAAAATAGAACATATAAAACTCCAACTTGTATCATCTTTTAGTTCGGCAAACCCCCTTAAGAAGAGATCAACTAGAGAACACCAAGGATAACTTGCATTTGTTTCTGAGTGATGACTATCATCATGTCCTTCTGGCATCCCAAAGAGATTCATGAGCACATGCAAGAACAAGTAATCCACACTTCCTCGCGAGTCAAAAAATGGCAGTGCGGAAATCCAGTTATAACTCAAGTTTCACGAATCCGATGATATTGTAACTTATACCGTTGGAAAGCTTATCAAATTTACTACAATTTCCTTATAGAACACTTCTCCAGATTCTGCAGTTAAGGTAGTCAAAAACTGTGCACAACAGAAACTATTCCAGGTTGCTGACAGCACAGATGCGTCGTCTTGTGATTTTCATAACTCCCAAACCATAATAGCTATCAGGGTGGTTCTTACGGCCAGAGAAAGATATTAAAGTCTACTGTTGTCCAAAATTTATCCATGATTTTTGGGCATCCAAAAATAGAGATATAAGCTAAAGAAGACAGACTGTTCTAAAAAGACAGGATAAAGTAGGAACAAGATTCAGAGAGATTAGAGAGATAGATAACCCTAATTTTCAAGTCTTCATGCTTCTTTGCTTTGCGTTGATGAGATATAAGACATGGATCAAGGATAGCCAAAAGATGACAAGAAAGATAAGGTTTGGTCTTCAGTTCTTCATACCTCGTCGCTTGAGATTGATGATGGTAACGGACACTACCCCACTTAACAAAGATTTTGCTCCACCTAGCAATGTCATTGAAGGCAACACTTTCTTTAAGGCTTGCTGCTAATGATAAGTCCATCACTTGAAACTTACTAAACATACTTGATATGGGGTGATGTCATCTAAGTTTCCAGGAAACTAACTATAGACTTCCAACATCTCCTTCCTATGTCGTCCATGCTAACTTGTATAGAGTATGTTGAATTGAATGTTAAACTTCCAACTGATGATAGCTTAAAGTGAAGACTAGTCCTGACGAATACTCGAGCTTCTTGTAGATGATCCAACAAAGCACTGATCTCAAGCAAACAACACTAGCACATGAGTAGACTTCCAATCATAAAGCTAACCACTTCTTCCAAGTGAAGCACTAGGACATACGAAACATTCATCTTGCAACACTCACAACTTTGCTACCCCCTTAAGAAAAAGAACTAGGGGACACCAAAGTAACTTGCATCTCCTTTTATACTAGATAACCATAATCATCTCTAATGTAAGATTCCAAGGTAAATCAATGAGATTCAAAGATATCCAATGATATATTCACTTATACAAGATAAGGAAGTAATGCAGAAAATTTCTGGGCGAATTCCAATTTTAGCAGTTCAGTAAATCTGACATAACTCGAGCTACAAAGATCCAAAGGAAGTGATCTTTACATGGTTGGAAAGCTTATGAAATTATCTACGACTTTTATTCACAATACTTTTCCAGATTCTGTCCATAAGTTAGTCAAAAACTGAACTTAACCAAAACTGTTTCAGGATTCCAGACTGCGCAGTGACCCCAACTTGGAACAGGTATATCTCTTAGCTCATAATAGATAATAAGGTAAGTCCAGTGGGTTTGGAAAGATACAGAAGTCTAGTTATTCCCAGTAAAATTTCATAAATTTCTCATGTCCATATCTGGAGATATAACAGAAACATTGCAGATTGCTATAGAAATCAGCATGCGGAGTATTACGTAAAACCTACCCCACTTAGCATAGATCAAGCTACTCCTTAAGACTTATACCTTCCGAGCCACCTTTGAAATATGAGAACAAGGATAACATACAAGCAACACATCAAGCAAAACAAACACACATCACATCATCGATACTACACGTGCTTCTTCAACAATGGTGGTCATCCTAATGGCACCTTGGAGATGATGAAAGGCCATCAAATCTTTGAACCAGGTAAGATCAGAAAACTTTTAGTAAAAGCAACGTAAAACAAATTCCAAGGAAGTAAGAAATATTAGCTCAAAGGAAGCTATCAAGGATGGGATACAACAGGACAAGGAAGAGGAAATAGTCAAAATCAATGATTCAAGGGATGACAAAATAGTTTTATAGTAAAATGAGTTTTAGAATACGTCCAGTGCTACTTGGCATACGTCCTACAGTCAACACCGCTCTGATACCACTCTGTCACACCCGGTTTTCTAAAGAACAAAACCAGGCTCGCCATATGTGTGCCCAGGAAGTCCACACATATGTCAGAATGAAAAAGTATCAGAAACAATGTTATTATATAACGTATACATAGCTATGTTAACACTTACATCAGAGTATCGCGGAACGGTGACTAAACTTCAGGCTCCATTCTTCTCAGGGACGGCTGACTGGGGGTAACATATGCCTAGCACTTCTACTAGTCTTCTGGAAACTCCACTACACCTTTGTCCTTCTTCCGAGTAGCATCTTACTACACACTGGAGTGTTGGGGAAATAGCAAGAGTGAGTCCATGTCGAACTCAACAAATATAACACAGGGTTCATGAGGCTCAAAAAGGCTAGACACTGTTTAACTGCGTTTAGCTTTTAGTCATCATATAATTAGCAATTGAGTAGCATCAAGATAATCCACTTCCCATTAATGAATCAATGATCAATTGTAATAAGGATAATGAATAGCATTAACATGAGCATAATAATAATCAACAATAATTAAGCATGATATAACAATGGTGATCAACTATTCTGTAAGAATCCCCAAGGCCGCTCGTATCCGTGAGCACGGCTAGTATACCAGTTTTTAACTCTGCGCAGAGGTGTACACTTTCACTGTGAGTCATGATTTCCAAATGCTAAGGGGTCATGAATCCCTAAGCACAAGAAACCATATAAAGCCATTCAAAAGTTCGTCTAACAAGTTAGGGCCATTAGATTCACTCGGCAGGCAGATGTAGAACCCCCCTTCCCTGTGGCACAACAACCGCAGCCTATACACACTAGGCCAGGGGCTCGCACTACACCCAAAGTGTCAAGCCATTCTTACGCCATTTAAGGTAACCTCTAACAAGCTAGAAAAGGTCTCTTGAACAACTAGAGCCAGAGCCATATAGCCCTCACAGCTGTACTGTATATCCCGGTTATCACTTACAGGTAAGTCCTTACGGAGAGTAACTAGAGCATCAAAATAACCCACATGCTCTAGCCCCCTTTCAACAGTAATAAAATCATCTTAATTGGTTGATTGCATAATCCATTAGTCAAATTACAAGATCATTGTTCATAATTAAGCACTAGCAATAGCTACCCAAATGCATAACCCATAGGTAACAAGGAAACAAGATATCAATATCTAAGTTATAATCTCTAAGGTTGTCAAGGTAGACACATGCATATGATATTGATTATAGTAAATAGGTAACAAGGATGGTCCCATGTTATACTTGCCTTGATCAAAGTTCTCCGATAGATACTGCTGGTCCGGCTCAAAATAATACTCCTAATCGTCGTAGTACTGCTCACCGTCTAAATTCGATCACCAAGCATCAACATACAAACATTCCGAGCAAACATACACGAAGCAAACAAAAGATACAATTAGAACAGTACACCAACAGTAGAAAAACATTTAGGAAAGCTTACAAAACTATTCTACATGTTACTACGATCACACAGACGTAAAGATCACGAAATTCGGATTTAAAACGTGAAAGTTATGAATTTTCTAAGATTTCCTATAGATAAATAATTACTTTAATATAAACTCGAAAATTAATTGTCACAAACCTACTGTACAATACTACCAACATATAGGGCTTGGAAATACAAACCTAACGCAACTTGAACGGGTCAAATCGGAGTTAAAACGTGGAAGATATGGCCTAAACAAAATTGTATGTATATATGTATTTCTATTGTATTTCGGGATTTGTTTTTCTTAAGGAAAACGGCAATAAAGTGTGGGTGATGTCGAGATGATGTCATCATGCTAACAAGAGTTCAATGGCCATGATTTGCATTTAATAAACAATTTATAAATAAAAACACATTAATGTGAATATTAATCGAGTTAACATTTTAAGAAAGTGCCGACGCATGAACCTATGTCATTTTAAATTTAAAGGAGCATAACATAAATATTAATTATTCCAATCAAATATTTATAATTTATATAACCTGACACATATTCCAGCACTATCCGAACCATCCCATGTTTTATATTTAAACTAAACAAATTATAATCAAGAACCATCTAATACTAATCGAGTTAAAGCTAATCATATTTTATTTGATAAACTTATCTCATATTACTTAAGCTATTTAAACTTTACTTTGCGAAAGAAATAAACATATGAGTATACCTAGTGGCAATTAATATATGCAGAGTGTTTAAACTAAACAAATTTATATATTAATATATTATTTCAACATAAAGAATATAGAAATTACATAACACATGTTAAGACTTTCAGAGCTAAGAAACTAAGTGGTAGAGGAAACAATCTAAAATGCATAATACAATAATACACACGGACACACCTAAATGAATTAAGTGATTTAAAAAAAATGCAACATCTTGCACTAGCGGACAAAGCAATTGGAACTCTCTACGTAGCTCTATTCTTCACGATAACATGCATTGATTTCTAGAGAACATAGCACTAGTACTAGTAGGCACATGAACTTTAATCAAGTTAATATTTAGATTCATAAATATGGACACTAACATGCACGCTGTTATAGCGAATCGGAGGTAAAACAGTGATATGGCGCAGGATTGAAGTTGTACGTTGGAAAGAGAATTATGTGCAGACGGCATGCATCAACATCATCTTTGATCAATAAAATAATAGACAAGGAGGTGAGGCTGACCTGCTATAAATCGACCAGCAGGAGTTTGCAATTGATGAACAGGAACAACAATGTACGTTGTTGCTGATGGACAGGTGGACGATCGGCCGCAGCAGCTCCTTCACCTTGGTGCGGGGTTCAGCAGGCACCATGGCGAAGCTTTGGACGGCGTCTGCAAGAACGGTGGCTTCGTCGGTTCGTCGGCAAGATCGAAGGCGAGCGTAAGAAGAAACTAGGGCTTGAGCGGCAGACTGCGTCTTGACGGTGAGATCGAAAGCGACGACAGGAAGGCGTTAGGGCCCATGGTGGCGGCTGTGGAACATCTGGAGTCCTTGACTCTTGAAAACGTCTTGCGTACTTTAGAGGTACATCGACTCTTCTTTCAGGACCAGAACGCCGGCAGTAGCAGTTGGCATGATTACCAGATCGTGGGCAGTAGGAGTTGGCCGGGTTGCCGCCAGGTTCTTTTCCAGAACCAAAACGGTAGAAGCACATCCTGGCTTCAGGATCAGTAGCGGGCTCGCGGCACTTGCTGACGGAACGGGGTGCTGCTGCTGCTGTCCTCTAGAAGTGCACGGATAGCAAGCTTGATGGTCTCCTTGCCGGAGGTCTCCTTGTAGTTCTTTTCCAGGAACTCACGCATAGAGTTGGAGTTCCTTCCCGTGGCGTTGGCCTTCCAAGCAGAGAAGGTACCGGATGGATCGGTCTGGTACAGGGCTGGCTTGTCGGTCACCGGAGCGGCAAGGGACGGCGATGGCGGCTGCGAGGCTCTAGATGATGTGGAGAGGCGAGGGAGGGAGACACGAGCAGCAGCGGCTATGGACAACAGCGGCGACGGGCGGCGACAGCGGCGGCGGCGGCGACAGCGGCGGCGGCGGCAATAGCGGCGGCGGCGACAACAGCGGCGGAAACAGGGCTAGCAGGCAGGCCGGACATATATATAGGGAGGAAGACTCTCCACCTTCACGTCAACTAGCGATATGGTGCTAATTGACGCTGCACCCTCCATCTTTACTAATAGGCCTAATTAATTATTAAAGCCCATTAGTAAATAAATGAATGGACATTTAGGATTATTGCACACAAGCTTTGGTGGAAAATAAGATATTTATTATTTTCGGAATTAATTAATTTCGTGGATAAAATAATTCTAGAAAAGTCCAGAATTATTATATAAGCCGCGAAAAATACTCCGAAAGCTCCGAAAATTCGAGGGAATTTTCTAGAGACATTATGGAACATGAGGAACCCAAATAAAGTATTTGGAGCCTATGAAAAGATGGATGAAGAGATAAGGAAAAAGGTTAAGCTCACGGAAATTGGAATTTTGGATCCAGAAAATACCAAAAAGTTTTCCGATGAGAAGTAAACGTCGTCCTACGGTATTTTGAAAATAATAGCACTCACCAACACCAAAGACAATCATCACACAAACACCACATTATTAAATTAATATGAAAAAGTTTAAAACCACAATTTTCTATATTTAATTAGCAACAACTTAACTTATCTAATAAATTTATTCAAATATTGAAATCATTTATCTTATTTAGTATTTTTCATGCACAACCCAAAATAGGAAATTTTGGGTGTGACATTGACTCAAACCAATCATCACAAAAATATAGTGCAATATCATGAGTGCAAAAACAAATTGTTAACCTTATGATTAATTTTAATTTCACAAAATTTATTATTCCCTAAATTTGAATGCACCAACAAATGCATATTTAAATCAAATTTATCTATTTTTAAATAATACCAAAAATTAGGGTGTCACAGTACAACTGTTCTTTTTGACTTGCGTTGAGCAATAGGTAATTCCTCCTCTAGTTGCAAAATAGGAGGAGTTTGCTGAACATCATCATCATGAGCATCATCATCAGCAACATCATTATTATGGTCATCCTACTCATCAGCAGGCTCCACCTGCACACCTATATCATCATCAACATGCTCCACCTGCATGCGCATACTCTGCAGCTCTTTTTCTGAAACATGTTCTGAGGGAAAACTGTTAGTAAACATCACAGATTCATTGAATACAACACTCCTGCTCATAAAAGTCTTCCCTATTTCAGGATTCCACAATTTATAGCCTTTGATTTCCAAACCATAACCAAAGAAAAGACACTTAACAGCTCTAGGCTCTAATTTTTCATTGTCAACATGAGCATAAGCAGTGCATCCAAAAACTTTTAACTATGAATAATCAGCAGGCGTACCAGACCATACCTCAATAGGAGTTTTCTTATTTAGTGGAATATAAGGTGACCTGTTTATCAAGTAACAGGCAGTATTAGCAGCTTCAGCCAAAAAACGCTTGCTCATCCTTGCATGAGACAACATGCAACGGGCCCTGGAGATAATGGTCCTGTTCATCCGTTCAGCCACACCATTCTATTGTGGAGTATGGGGTATGGTGTGATGCCTAACAATGTCTTCCTGTCTACAATAATCATTAAAGGCATGCGAATAAAATTCTCCACCATTATCAGTACAAAGTAATTTTACCTTCCTTTCAGTTTGTCTTTCTATCATTACTTTCCAGTTCTTAAAAAGCAGCAAAAGTATCATCTTTCTGTTTTAAAAAATAAGGTCAAACCCTTCTAGAGTAATCATCAATAATTGTAAGCATGTAACGAGCACCACCAAGTGAGGGCTTCTTAGAAGGACTCCATAAATCAGCATGAACATAATCAAGAGTACCTTTGGTGGTGTGAATAGAAGTGTTGAACTGTACCCTCTTATGCTTGCCGAAAATGCAATGCTCACAAAACTTGATCTTACTCGAAGTGCAGCCTTTCAGCAGGTTTCTCTTCATCAAATCTGCCATACCATGGTGACTCATATGTCCCAAACGCATGTGCCAAAGGTTAGTTTTACTAGGTTCATCATTAGTAACAGCAGCAGCAGCGGAATCAGAACCATATAAAGTACACCCTCTAAGGACATATAACTTTGCAGAATTAAGATCACCTTTCAAACAGACAAGAGAACCTTTTGATACCTTCAGAATGCCATCTGAACCGGAATATTTATAACCTTCTGCATCAAGCGTGCTCAATGAGATAAGATTCCTGGACATCCCTGGTATATACCTGACGTTTTTCAGCGTGCGTGTCATGCCATCATCAGTCTTGATCTGAACTGATCCAATCCCCACGACGTCACATGGGTTATCATCTTACATCCGCACAACATCCCCTTTCTGCACAGACTTATATGAACTAAACCAATTTTTGTTAGTGCAAATACGAAATAAACATGCGGAATCTAGAATCCATTCATCATGACCAGCAACACAACCAGCAAGCACTACCAGACAATCTCCAGAATCATCATCAGACGCAGCAGCAGCAACAGAGACCTTACCAGCCGATTTGTTTTTTCTCTTCTCCTTATTCTATATTTTTCTGCAATCCTCAACATTATGATTTGTCAGCTTGTAATAAACACAAAATTTTTTATTACCATGCGGCTTGGACTTTGAATGGCCTCTTCTCTCGTAGTTCTTTCTATCATCATTGCTATCATATGAGGATCTGTTATCAGTTCTACCTCTCACATGCAAAGCTTCGCCCTTTGAGGACGACGTTCCATCATTCTGCACCATAACTTTTATCTTCTCCTTAGACTGCAAAGCCTCATAAACTTCCTTTAGGCTTAGTTCATCATGGCTCAAAAGTATGGTGTCACGAAAATTTGTATATGAATTTGGCAAAGAACATAGCAGTAAAAGACCTAAGTCCTCATCATCATACTTCACCTCCATTGACACTAGGTTGGCCATGATCTTCTTGAATTCAGCGATGTGGGTCATCACCGAATCCTCCTCCTTCATCTTCAGAGTGAATAGCTTCATCTTCATCTGCATCTTACTGGTTAGATCCTTACACATACAGACCGATTCCAGTTTCAGCCATAGTTCTGCAACAGTTTTCTCTTTCAAACACTCCTGCAAAATATCATTATGAAGATGTAACTGAATTAGGATGAGAGCCTTCTGATCCTTGCGGATCTCCTCAGGAGTCCAATCGGCCTTCGTCTTGCCGAAGTTATCCAGCGCCTCATCGTAGTCATGAGTCTGCGCCAGAATTCCCCGCATCTTGACTTGCCATAGCGAGAACCGCGTGTCGTAGTTTAGCAGCTGAAGATCGAACTTCATCGACGTCATCATGAACCCTACAGCAACCGAAGTGTAACAGAACCGACCAAATTATAAGAGCACAAGTACGAAAACAAGCACCGAAGCGCTCAAATTTTCAAACTTGAGCCCATATAATCCCGGTAGTCAATCGAAATCACGAAGGATTTCAAACCAAACTGCTTACAACCAGGATCACATCATTCAACATACAACATCATACGATACATTTCACAAGTAGTTCTGAAATAAGTTTACACCACGGAGTAGCAAATATTACAAACCAAGTTTGAAAGTAGCGGAAGCATAACACACACACTAGTTAATTAAATACTGCCAGTCTGGATGATCGACAACCCGCAACAGCATGAGAAAAGTACATAAAGACGATCACGCCCTTGTGATCTAGTCATCATCACCCGCAGGGTGGAGACACGTCTTGCAGAATCCCTGATAAAGCATGTCATCTGCAACAGGAGGGAATAAACCCTGAGTACTGGAATGTACTCAGCTAGACTTACCCGTCAAAAACCAGAAATAAAGTGACACCAAGGATTATGCAAGGCTTACACAAGAGGCTAGCTGACCCCACATTTTGCATAAAGGCATAAGTAGTTGAAACTCTTATAACCTGTACTAGCAGTTATTTTTAGCATTTACCTGTCATCTATCTTAGCACCTGTACTAAACATTCACTTGAGTATAATCAAACAACATTATTATTATATCCATAGCAGGTATATCATTTCGGCAACATCATATCATTTACTTAACCATCTGTTCATTTAATGAGATCTATGTTGCCGCTGCTCAAGTCAAGTGCTCACTAACCGGGAGCGACGGCGATTCGAATCGAATTCCTATCCAGCTGGAGGGGTATTTCTAACACTCACCGCGCAGGCCCCTGCCAGGGTCGCACAAGCCACTTTTTCATATGATTCAGGAATCGCGGGTCCGAATAATGTCGCGACCCCAAGGGCGACACTCTGCCAGGTGATAGGGACTCTAACCCCCCCTTGGTCTCACGCCAATGTCCCCAAGCACATCCTTTCTCTCCTCCAAGAAGCAACCTACCATTCGATTCCCCGCCTGAATCACATTACTCGGCTTCGCGGTCGGAACGGGTTATCCGGCCAACTAAGTGTTAGACTGCGTTCAACATGACTCAAGGACGTACAGCGAATCGGTCCTTAAACGACTCAGACGGGCATAGCTCCACACCCAAGACGTGAAGTGTCTTGCGGCTGTACTATCGAACTCCCGCCCGGTCTCAATTTCATTTTTAAGCATGGTTCCATTCACGATAGCCATAGAGCCACTCGTGACTCCTTCCTACATCTCGCGGATGACCGAAAATCACCCGACTTCTACCGTACTAAGCAGGGCTAAGCATTGACACGTGCCTAAACCTAAAATAGGATTAAGTACGATATCTGGACAAGGACAGGTATAATGCAACAAGTGTTTTCATATAACTCCTACAACTTAATGCAGTAAACAATTAAAAGTACTCAAGATTAATTTATAAATCAGTAGGTTCAGCATGCACCGGGGCTTGCCTTTCAGAAAGGTCGAAGGCCGGTGATCAGGGCACTCAGGAAGGTCGTCTGCGGGCACTCCTTCGCCTGCTGGATCCTCGGGCTCCTGCTGCTCCTGGTCCTCCTCCGGAATTACAGGCTCGAATTCGAGGAGAGTTACCCCCTTCGGTACACCTATTGCATGAATGCACAATAAATACAATGGATGCATAAATGGGTGCAACATGCTCGGAATGAAATGCATTTCAGAAATAAAATACTATATTCAAGTTATTTTATTAGTACGTGCAAATCTCTTCTCCGGTGGAGAAGTACTTACCTAATCTACCCAACCTAAGATATAGCTGCTCATCCTCAGTTAAGGCCCTAACACCTAACAATTACAAAAGTAGCATGTCTTAGGATATCACACCATATCAATCAGCAAAACACCACAGTAAGCATTCTGGACAGCAGCTACTTGTTTTTATCACAACTGGAGATTTACAATTCCAAAAGATATGATCTAAGGCAATCTGGAAAGCCTAAGAAATGTACTACAATTCATTTTCAGACCTCAACTCCAAACTCCTAAGTTTTCCATGTCAAACTTCACAAGTTCCAGAATCTGTCATCTCCAAAACAGAGAGTAGCAGATTTTGAACTGCCAGTTTAAACAACAGTAACTCTCAAACTACTAAGCCAAATGCTTCCAAATTTTAACACAAGCTAGTTCATCAAGTTTACTCCAACTTTGGTATTTACAAGTTGCCCAGCAACCAATTTTATCAAAGCCAAATTTAGAATTACTTCTTAGCTGTCCAGAAACCTAAAATTACAAAGGTTAAATATTTATTGATGTGGCAAACATTCTCTAAGACCAAACTAATATTACTACAAGTTCACAAATGTCACAAAAACACCAGAAAGTAAGGTGTGCCCACCTAGAATATTTATTTAAACTCATTACTTAATTTACTTAAGTAATTAAGTGGAATTTCAAACATATATGTAAAACTGCTCCTAAAATTCTACAAAAATTACAGGGGACTCTCTGACCCAAAAAGAGACTACTGTAAAATTTTGAACTCAATTTATTCACAGAAACTCTCTGAACAAAATTCACAAGCCCAAAAGGCTGATTTTTGGATAAATAACAAAGCATAGTAAAAAGTGTCAAACAACAGATTTCTTAATTTTCCTGGACACTCTAGGGTACCAAGACATTCTCCAAAAAGTTATATGAACATTGCACATGTAGAAAACTTACAACAATTCATTTAAGTATTTCCTAGAATAACAAGATAGCATAATAACTTGAAAAGTACTTAAGCACTACTGCCCAAATTTTTACCAGAGCTAGAGCAAGTATGAATTAGTCTACCCACCAAATTTCATAATTTTTGGAACACTGAAACTCGAGATATAATTTAAACAAGTTTGCATGTGATTTAAAACACATTTCAAAGACCTATTTAAATATTCCAAAAACTAAACATCATATAGCAAACTCATATTTTTCTAAAATACTACACCTCATGCAGATCCTAACAAAATTTATCTCATGATTTTTGAGCAAGTAAAACCCTAGATCTACATTTTCCCAAACTTAACCAAAATTTTGTGACAAAATAATTAACTGAAATAAATTTCAATACGAAACTGGGCCGGCCCGAGAATGGCGCGGCCCATGACGCGCGCGCGGCCTGTGTCGGCTTCCGCCCACGCGTGCGACTGCCAGGCGGGCCCCGTGTGTCAGCGGCACAGGGCAGGGGAGGCGGACGGCGGTGGTCGGAGCTCGCCGCCGGTGGGTCGGCCGGCGAAACCGAGGGCACCAGCACGATCTACGTGACGCGGGGAATCGATTGGTGCTAGTGGCACGACCTATGACCTAGCGGAGGTGGCACATCGCCGGTGATGGCGGCACGGCAGGGCTCCGGTGCGAGCTGCCGGCGACGGCAACCCATGGCCGGCTCAACCGAACACGGTGTGAGCTACCTGAGGTCGTCACGGTGCTAACACCGCAAAGAACAGGGACGGAATGATTCCTAGCTACCCCGGCCACGGCGGCCTCATCTCCGGCGAGGTCATGCCCATGGCGGAGACGGCGAAAATGGTCACTGTGACCTTACCAAAGCACGAATGGCGCAGCTGGGAGGTGGAGAAGGTAGAGGAGGACACGGCCAAGCTATGGTGAAGACGGAGTTCGCGTTTTTGCGGTGGTTCGCGAGCTCGCGATGGCGAAGCTTGCTCGGTAGAAATGGCGGGCACTGAGATCGGTCGATGCTTGCGGTGGAGGCGATGGAAATGAATTTCTTGGGCTACGAACCATTCGGGTAGGCGCGGGTGAGTGTGCACGTCGTGGCCGGCCTTGCCAGGGCGTCCGCGGCGCGTGGCAGCGCGATCAGGCGGCCGGCGACGGGTGTCACCACGCGTCGGCTGTTTTATGAATCGAGGACACTGTCGATGTCTGAACGTTTCGTTTCAGAGCTCAAAGGTATCGACTGACAGGGCAAGTTCAACACCGATTATCTCCGAAACCAGTTCGAATTAGTCGAAGATGATTACACCAATTTTGTAGAGCTACATGAGGTCTACAAGTTTGTCAATTGGAGTTTGGGCTGGTTCGGCCTAGATTTGAAACTACAAGGCTCCAAAGTGGTGCCCCTTGAAACTGAAATGCAGTTTCAGAGATCAATGCCGACTGAAACCCTAACTTCTTGACACTATATCTCCTAAACTATTGAGAACCAGGTGATGGTGATATTGACAATGTTGTAGAGCTATGTGTGGACAACAACTTTGTCAATTGGCTCTAAGACTGGTTTGGCCTAGTTTGTGAGTTACAAGTTGCTAAAGTGAGGTACAGTGAAACTGAAAAGTCCAATTTCCAGACTTAGAATTTTTCTAAGTGTTGATCACCACTCAAGCTGACTTGTGGGCCACTTTTGAGCATGTTAGGGTCAATTTCATGAGATGGTCATATTGAGACTTTTGTTCCCCATGAATTTCTTTACAACTTTGCTTAAGGGTGCTCTTCCATGCAAGGTCTCTAAATTAGACTTTTCAATTGGTCAAACTAGGGCCTTCTAGGGTCAAATGATGGTCAAACTTCTCTTGGATGGCAATTTAGTAATTTTGGTCAACATGAACTTTGTTCCAAATGTTACCCGAAGTATAACTAAGGTGTTGTAGGTCATGATTGGCTACCTTACCTTTTTGTTACACCAACTATCAAATACTTCATGAAATAAATCAAACAAACCCTAGAACAATCACATGTGTTGCATCACATAAAATAACAAACATGAATGATGCATGCTTATGCTTATGCAAATGCAAATGCAATGCAATTAAGGACTAAACACTTGAAGTGTTACACGAAGCTCCGGTACAACTTGTTATGAACGACGTATGGAATATGAAGTAAAACAAGATCAATCACAGCGGAGACACACGATTTAACGTGGAAAACCCCTCCAATGCGAAGGGGAAAAACCACGGGCACCAGCCAGCAACAATCTCACTATCTCAAGAGTTTTGGGTTACACGCTTGTGGCGGCTTACAAAAGAATCAAGTCTCCGCCCCCCGCACCCCCCGTGTGTGCACGGGCTCCGGCCCAGCCTTCGGCTTCTACGGGCCTCCGCTTCGCTCCGTCAGAAGCCCGGCCTATATCTTACAGTGAACTTGGAACAACTCCAACATTACGGCCTTTACTTGATAATTTAATTTCCAAGAACCAAAGTGCATTTATTCTTCGCCGTCTAATTACTGACAATGCGTTGATTAGTTTTGAGTGTATTCATATGATACAGGATGATAATTCAGATAAGAGTAACTTTTGTGCATACAACCTGGATATGACTAAGGTGTATGATCGTGTGGATTAGAGCTATTTGGAAAATGTTCTTGTGAAGCTAGGCTTTCATCGGAAATGAGTACAATGGGTCATGGCATGTTTTACCACTGTCCGCTATGTGGTGCGCTTCAATGTTGCCCTGCTGGACACCTTCCAACCTACACGAGGGCTATGCCAAGGTAATCCTTTGTCACCTTATTTATTCCTATTTGTTGCTGATGGTCTAGCCTAAGTGTTGCAGATGCAGAAGGGCGCCGGTTGTGTCCCACCTGCTGGTTGCAGATGATAGCTTGCTGTTCTTCCGAGCTAATGGGATACAAGCGGTGGCACTGGACAACAAAATAAATTTTTCATACTGTTTAATAGTAAACGGAGTCTGGAGGTGATGGAGACGATAATGGAAAGCCTAGCAATCCACACTATAACTTTTGAAGCCAAGTATCTTGGTTTGCCTACTTCAGAAGGGCGACTGAATGTGAACAAATTTCAGGCCATATCTGAAAGAATGACTAAGAGGTGCAATGCCTGGGAGGAAAGATATTTGTCGATAGGAGGGAAATATATTCTTATCAAGTCAGTGGCACAATCCCTTCCGGTCTACACAATGAGCGTGTTCTAGATCCCATCAACATTATGTAAATCACTGAGAGATGTATCCGGAGATTCTTGTGGGGAGATGGCTGGTAAGAGAAAGACTCACTGGATAGCCTGGGAAAAAAATTCACTCGGCCTAAAGCTAATGGAGGGCTCGGGTTTAGAGATTTATGTCTCTTTAATCAGGCTTATTGGGATGTCAAGCATGGAGACTAATCGATCGCCTGGATAGCTTGTGTGCTAAGGTGCTGAAAGCTAAGTGTTTTCCCAACGACAACTTGTTGGACACTGCTTTTTCGACAAATCAGTCCCCCACATGACGTGCTATTGTGCATGGGCTCGAGACCTTTTCAAGAAAGGATGCCTCTGGAGGGTTGGGTCACAAAATTCGTATATGAAGAGACCCATGGATCCCCCGTGCCTACTCACTAAGGCCGGTCGGGAAGAGACGACGACTATGTCGCCTCAAATGGGTCTCACGACTCATTGACAGTGACAGGATAGAGTGGAAGGAAGAGAAGCTTGAGCAGTACTTCAGTCAACATGATGTGCTGGAAATCCTACTTATTAGACAGACTAACATCATGGATTACTGAAGATTGCATTGCATTGGCATTATGAGAAGAGTGGAGTCTTTTCGTTTTAGAGTGCTTACAAATTGGTGCTTCTGGCGGATGTCGGGATGTGGCGAATGGAGGTCCTCCAAGGACAGTGGAGGCGCTATATGGAAAGCTTACTCGAAGATGCCGCTACCCCCACAAGTTCCGTATTTTTGGGTGGATGGTAATCTCGGATGGCCTAGCACCCAGCCACCAGGGTGAATTAAATGAAGGCGTCATTTTGGGGTGTCGGAAACCTGCATAGTTTGTGGAATGGAAGCACAATCTAGCATGCACGCTCTGGTTACGTGTCCCCATGTGACCCTCCTGGGTACCGTAATGTGAAGACTATGGTGCATACCGAAAGAACAACAATGGTTTAGTCTTATTGATGATAACCTCTCCTAAAAAACCTGATGGAGATGGAGGGCGACGATGCTATAGGTTCATCAGTTAAGCTCTTGGCTAAGTATTGGCTGGAACTTTGCTCTATCTATCAAGCAGCATGTGGGTAGCTTCAGGGGCGGAGCTAGAGATTTACGGAGGGGGGTGCAGCCTTACATGCCAGCGACAAAAGCAATAATGTAACTTAACAGCACCACAACCTAGATACTTTTAGGTTTGGTTGGTGTCATAGTTTGATTGCCACGGATATATCCTGTTTGAAACCGCTTAAAAGTGGATTCTCAGTTGCAGAACGTGGCAATCATGCAAACACATCACGGTTGCGGTGATTTCCTCCTCACATCAGGCCACGGGCCATGGGATCTGAACTAGAGTCCTGTTTTTTTGGAACCGTGACTCCCACCACAGACGCACCGCACGGTGGGAATGCACAAGCCGAGCCAAACATGATCAAAGTACGGTGAGCAAAATAAAAGCCACACTTACAGCAAAGTTTGGCAAGAAAATGAAACTATGACATGTGGAAACAGTGCTAAGAAAGTGTGGCACATCGTAGTTATGACAGTGAACCACACAATTACGTAAGAAACTATGGCATGACTAACTTATGACGTGGCAAGTTGTGGTCATAAATCAAACAAACCCTAAGACCTGCTGCCGTTCTTGGACTCTTAAGAAAAAAGGACTTTCGTTTCAACGCACGAGCATATTTGCTAGTCTTTTGTAAAACCTTTCCATGCTTCAAAAATATTTAAATGTAGTTACTTTGTACCAATTATAAATTATTATGGAAAGAACAAAAAAAAAGCCTAACCCTAAAGGCCTAAAATCTGTACAAACTAACATGACTACTGAGTACTGACTATAAGAGCACAACGACAAGAACCTGATTAAATTGACGGAACTGGAAAAAAAATTAACAGAAGAGAAGTACTATTTACTTTGCCTCACGGTCGGATGAACAGAAGAGAAGCAGAGAAGACAGAACAGGGCCACTGGGAGGCGAGCGAACTGCTAGTTACGTAGAAGCTACGGAGTAGTTGCCTGCTGCCGCTGCCGTCCCGTGCGGCCGTGCTGCGCTGCGCCCAGCGGGCAGCAGCAACTGCGCCGTTGGGCCACACCTCCACCTGCCGGTGTGCCGCAGCCGTCGCGTCGTGCGTGGATTCGACTATTCGAGGCGGGGAAATGAAACGACGGACGCAGCGTCGGAGCCGCGGAGAAAGAGAGAAGTCCGAGGGAGCTGAAGCGAGCCTGCAGTCGAAGACTCGAGCGTCGCCGACGCATCACGCAGGCTGTGGGTGCAGTTGTTTGGGCGGAATGGGTGCGGATAGAATAAATTTCTGTATACTATAAAGCCTTTTGGATTTTGGCCTGGGTGCGGCCGCACCCAGCCTGGACTACGTAGATCCGCCCATGTTCACATCCTGCCCCCTTTTTTATTAATTTTTCGAACTGAACAAAAAAAGTAATAAATGTTTCGACTGAAACTCCATGCTTAAGGCTGGCCACACAGTTGCACGTAACTGACATCGGTTAATTGTCCCTCAAACGATTCTTTTTTTTTTTTTGGAGAAAAGAGGGTCATATATTAGTCAGAATAGTTTGAATTACAGTCCTGAGCAATGAGATGCTCAACACAACCTATAGCATATTGAAACGCCACACCGCTGTCGTTGTGCTCTTATAGTCAGTACTCAGTAGTCATGTTAGTTTGTACAGATTTTAGGCCTTTAGGGTTAGGCTTTTTTTTGTTCTTTCCATAATAATTTATAATTGGTACAAAGTAACTACATTTAAATATTTTTGAAGCATGGAAAGGTTTTACAAAAGACTAGCAAATATGCTCGTGCGTCGAAACGAAAGTCCTTTTTTCTTAAGAGTCCAAGAACGGCAGCAGGTCTTAGGGTTTGTTTGATTTATGACCACAACTTGCCACGTCATAAGTTAGTCATGCCATAGTTTCTTACGTAATTGTGTGGTTCACTGTCATAACTACGATGTGCCACACTTTCTTAGCACTGTTTCCACATGTCATAGTTTCATTTTCTTGCCAAACTTTGCTGTAAGTGTGGCTTTTATTTTGCTCACCGTACTTTGATCATGTTTGGCTCGGCTTGTGCATTCCCACCGTGCGGTGCGTCTGTGGTGGGAGTCACGGTTCCAAAAAAAACAGGACTCTAGTTCAGATCCCATGGCCCGTGGCCTGATGTGAGGAGGAAATCACCGCAACCGTGATGTGTTTGCATGATTGCCACGTTCTGCAACTGAGAATCCACTTTTAAGCGGTTTCAAACAGGATATATCCGTGGCAATCAAACTATGACACCAACCAAACCTAAAAGTATCTAGGTTGTGGTGCTGTTAAGTTACATTATTGCTTTTGTCGCTGGCATGTAAGGCTGCACCCCCCCTCCGTAAATCTCTAGCTCCGCCCCTGGATGTGAACGAGTATAGCTGGAGTGATGTGCAGTGCCTGAGCATGTGTGATGGTGGACCGTGGACGTATGCTTGCTTAGCTTCCGTTAGGCAAAACGTCATTTTTTTTTGAGGAAAAGGCAAAACGTCAGGTGTGCATGTAGAGAGGAGAGGTGGGAGCACGTTTTGGTTGGACCAAGAGAGAAAAAGGAGAAAGATGGGTCTGGGTTGGGCTGGACTAAGAGAGAAAATGGAGAGAGGTGAGTCTGTGTTGGGCTGGCTATAATTTTGGTCTGAGATGGTTTTGTGTTTAGGCTTAGATTCTACTTAAATAGGTTTTATAATCCCGACACACAGGGGCGGGCCCAAGCCTAGGGCCAGTAGGGCCATGGCCCTAGTCGTGGCCCAAGTTTTCTAGGAATAGGTTTTCAATTTTTGGCTCAACAGCGAACAACCCAACAAGGAGGGTTTTGGAAAGACTTCGCTGTCTCGGTGTGTCACTCGAGCCCAGCACCTCCTCTTTCCCATTCTCGCTCAAGTGCGCGGTGCCTTCTCTTCCTCTTCCCCATTCTTGCTCGCAGCTACGTTTCCGGCACTGGTGCCCGTCGGCCGTAAGCCCGCTCGGCCTTGCGGCCCCTGCCGACCGTTGACGTCCTCGCGGCCTTACCCCCTGGCTGCGCGTTTGCGCGCTGCGCCTTGGCCTGTCGAGCGTCAGGTGCCGGCCGCCGCCCCGAGCGTCGGAGCCCTGCGCGGCCGAGCACCCGAGCTGCCCGAGCAAGAACTCTGGTACATGAAGAGTGAAGTGATTTCTTCTCTTTATTTCTATTCTTTGCTCATTTTGATTCTAACATCTTGGTTTACAATTTCAATTTTATCATTTCAATGTAGAGTTTTGAACTTTTGGTTCCAGTTAAAATATAATTTTATAGATTTCCTAATTGATTTATAAGATGAAGAGCACTTGGACTTTAGCATCATGTTTCTCTAGGCCAGGCAGGAACAACTATTTTTTTCTGACACACGTATATATAGTCATATAGACTATGGTGTAGCGATCGGTATTCCGCCTTTAAAATTTGGCCCTAGTCTTCACTGAATCCTGGGTCCGCCACTGCCGACACAGATATTCATACATACATGTACACACACTCACCTCAATAAATATATGTGTACACACCCTATATGCACACACACATTAAGAGTTGATGATGTTGAAAAAGAATAAAATCAAACCCCTAAAATAAAAACTCAATGGAAGATTAGCGAAGACCTACAATAAATCAAGTTGTGGAATGCACCAGTTAGTTGGCGAGGATGTCAGGATTTGGGAGGACCTCTGGGTACCGCGCGGCTCTACTCGTAGACCGATAACACCAAGGCGTGGAGCTCTGCTGACAAGAGTCGCTGACCTGCTGCACCCCAACACTGGCCGATGGGATGAGGAGTTAGTTCGGGATTTATTTTGGCCTGAACCAGCGATTTTATCACTGCCAACGCACATGGAAATGCCAGATGTTGTTGCTTGGCACTATGATCCCAAAGGCCTGTTCACAGTGAAATCGGCATACAAACTATGGTGTGATGATCAGCAGAGACGCAGTATACGTGAAACAGGTGAAGCTAGGTCTAGGAAGACGGGTGATGACGACAAAGTTTGGTCAGGCATTTGGAAGCTGGAGGGTCCAAACCGACTGAAACATTTCACCTGGAGGCTTGCCCATAATTCTTTGGCATTGCGATTTAATTTTGAAAGACGCGGCATGAAGCTTGATACATGGTGTGTTATGTGCAACAGACTAGGAGAAGATGGCTGCCATTTGTTCTTTAAGTGCAAGTACGTGAGGGAGCTGTGGCGATGTGCTGTCCTAGAGAACTGGCGTGAAAAGCTTGCAGTCTGTGGTACAGCCAAGGAGGTGGCCAGAATGATCCTAGAGATTCAAGATGATAATAGTTTGAAAATATTATTTCTACTGTGCAATTGGTGGCAGGAACGAAATGCTGTCAGAGAAGGAGAGCCAAAACGCTTACCGGCTTACGTAGCTAGCCTCAGTTCGAATCAAGCTTTGGAGGTGAAAAGTTTGAACAAGCCCCATGCAGCGTGAAGGAGGTTTGCGGAGCAGAAATAGAAAGTGGCTTCGGCCTGAAGCTGGGAAACTGAAAATCAATGTTGATGGAGCTTTTCAGGGATACAGATAAAAATGGTGGCTGGGGGTATGTTATTAGGGATGATGAAGGCCGGGCAATATAATCGGGCTCAGGGAGACAACAATTTGCCTATAGCCCTCTGCATATGGAGCTGTGTGCTTGCATTGAAGGGGTGAGAGCAGCTGAGGCGGTGGGTGTCAGAGAGATCATTCTTGAGACCTCGCTGGGTGACGAATTCAGGGTGTCGGTGCTTGGAGGCTTGGTGCATGAGCTGAAGGATCTTCTTGCTGAACATTTTATTTTGCCCCAAGTGAAATTTGTACCCCGTGAATGTAATCGAGTAGCGCATGAACTTGCTTCAATAGGAAGTATGTGCACTCAGCGTATGCCCTCTGTGATGGCCGGAGTTCCTGACTGTATTTTGCACTTGGTGTCCAACAATTCTGCTAGTGTGACTGTATTAATGGAATGCGAATTCCTCTAAAAAAAATACACCACCTAGTTTATTTTTTTTGAGATATATAGGTTGAGACTTGACTTTATGTAGACCTGGCTCTACATTATGCTGAGCACTACACAAAAAGCCATAAATATTTGGGATTTTTGCAAGTCCAAACATTGTACGGAGTACAAACTTGTGGTATGTTATGTTACGCAAGAAACTTAGTGTTATGTGTATAAAGCTACATCGCATTTTTTGGAAGCAAACAGGAGCGGTATACCCCTACTGATCTTTATTACGATTATAAGAGGCAAAAACAGGTATAGAGAGTTTCAAGAGACAAAAAAAAGTGTGGAAAAATAAGGAAATTACAACAAAGCTTCTAGCCATAATTCAATTTGGGGAGCCACGAAGAGAAACAAAAGTTTACAGCAGTACGTTGGGTTCGGTTACTGCTTTTTAGTCTCTTTTATTTTATTTATTTCAATTTAATAACCGCGGACAGGGTAGTCCTCTATAGTCTTCACTTCAGGTACTTGTCGAACCAGCTGATCATGTAAGCAAGGGCTTGCTCCGCAGTTTTGACAGCGAAAGGGTCGGTGGTATTGTATCTGCAGGCGAATCCATGCGCAACTCCCGGAAAGACCTTGGCATAGTAGGGAACCTGCAACAGACGACAGTGCCACTAAGATGAGTTGCTGCAATGCAACTGGTATCCAGACAGACGGTGTCACTGAAATCACTAGGAACTGACCTCTTCTCTTTGACGCAGGACATGCACAAAACGGTACACTAGTTTTGGCGGTGTGCTTGTATCGTATTGGGCTCCAAGGATCTCAATTGGGCATTTGACCTCTGTTTTGAACGAACATAGTTAGCATATGAAATCCAGCACATAAAGAAAAGGCTAGTGAAGTGGCTGCAAGGTTGCTGACACAGAAAGAAAAGGAGCGGCACCTTTCATGTCATCCGCAGTCACACTATAAGGATGCGAAATGCATACTGCTTTAACCTCATTCGTTTTCCCCACCTCCACACTAAACTTTCCTGCCAGTGAAGGAAGCAGCAACAAGGCCGGTGAGAAACAGGATGTTCTATGCGTTGCCTGAAAGGAATATTTGTTTAAGTTGATATGGATTTCACACACCTCCCCAGCAATAACCTCCTAACGCGATGGTCTTTCCTTCCTTTGACAAAGCAGCAAACAGTGGCTTCGCGTCTTCAGCAGCTTTTACCTGTAAGATTGATAGGGTCCTCAATCAATTGCTTGTTGTTTCTTGTGATGCAATGTGCTAATATGTTTTGAACCATTCGTTATAAACTATTGAACAAAAAGAAAATGACGATATACTGATAGGGACAAGACAATGAAAAGTGACGTGTGTGGAACAGACCGGAGAGTGAGCCTTGAGCCATTCCGTAAGATTTTTCCGGTCATCTAAATAGTCTCCATTGAAGAAATCAGGCACCACAACGAAGTATCCAGCCTCACCAACTTTGTCGGCTATCTTTCTGCATTAAATAAACGGCCATCAATACTAAGATTTCAGCTATTGACCAGGCCCATACGCTCTAGCCTACTGACAATGACAGTTTGTTTAAGGCTGTGTTTAGTTCCCAAATTTGGAGTATCAAACTTCACTGCAGCGATACTGTAGCATTTCGTTTGTATTTGTTAATAATTGTCCAACCGTTGACTAATTAGGCTCAAAACGTTCGTCTCGCAAAGTACAACCAAACTGTATAATTAGTTTTTGATTTTATCCACATTTAGTACTCTATGCATGTATCGCAAGTTTGATGTGACGGGAAATCTTTTTTTACATAGTATACTTTTCAATGGAGCTAAATACAGCCTAAGTAGTTGAAATATTTTGCCTGAACGAAAGGGCATCATCAAACATAAAAAGCCAACACTCTGAAAGTTTTGTTAAAGTCCAAGATAAACTTGCTCAAATAAATTTGGTGGAATTCTTGAGGACTCTAATGTTTACTACAGCCCCATATATTTTGTTTGGCATATTAACTGAGACTATTTGTAGTAGTGGATTTTTACTAACTGCTAACCAAATGTTTAAAAGTTTTAATCTTGGTTGACGCGCGCGTATTATAGGAAACGAAATGATGTATGGAGTAAAAACAAGAAAGAACTAAGATCAGTCTAGCTGACCAAGAACAGAGCCTTTTAAAGCCACGATACTATGGCACTGAAGAACAAGGAACTGAATGATGGCAACAGGAATATATAGCTATATGTACCTGAGTAATGGTGCCTCGAACCCTGCAGGAATCATAATCAATCAAAAAATTAGAGGGATAAATGAGGGTTTCCTGTCAAAAGCGTATGCCCAAACGACCTCGCTGGCGAGTCGAAAACGTCGACTGACCGTAAACGTCGGAGGCGAGGACGATGGCGTGGCTTGAGCTTGCGGCGCCGGTGACGTAGGCCCTGAACCCACCTGGGAGGTCGTGGACGACCTCGCCGGCCTCGGCCCGGCCGCCAAGAAGAGACCGCTCCGGCGGGTTGTCGAGGCACTGCAGCTGCGCCTGAGCGGTAGTCGCCGCCGCAGCAAGCACGACGGCGAGGCAGAGGAAAACCTGCGCAGAAGGCATGGCGCTTGGAGTTGGACTCGAAGCTAGTCGCTGCTGCTCTGCATCTCGTCGCCGCGTGTACTAAATAACACAGCAGCTATGTTTAGTTCCTTCTCAAAATTTTCCATCCCGTCACATTGCATGTTTAACACATGCATGGAGTGTTAAATATAGACGAAAAAATAACTAATTATATAGATTGCGATAAATTTACGAGATGAATCTTTTAAGCCTAATTAATCTATAATTTTGATAATACCGTGTTACAGTAAACATGTGCTAATGATAGATTAATTAGACTTAATAAATTTGTCTCGTGGTTTCCAGACGAGTTATGTAATTATATTTTTTATTAGTATTCGAACACCCTTTTCAATATTCCATAAAATATCAATGTGACACCTAAAAATAAAATTTTTCACTACATAAACTAAACACCCCCCGAGGTTAGGTGGGGAGGACATGGCGCATCACTCACGCTGTTTGATTTCGACGTTGCCAGTTGCCACCCTGAGCAGGCGGCCTTTTTTACTAGTTACCGAAAAGTCAGGTTTTACCATTCTCGCTTGGTCTCCTAGCCCCCAATAAACAATACTCCGTATTGAACCATGTCATATATACCAGTTTCAATAATCTCTGACCTGGCGGTTGTGAACAATTCAATTGCATACGTCGACTTGTTTTCTTTTTTTTAAAAAAAATTATTAAAGCTCAGCTAGCTTTGACTGATTTCAACTGAATTCTTGTCACTACTGAATCTGGTGGGTTACAAACTTACAACCCTTCATTCAAATTGTGAGTTGGTGTATCTTTATTCTTAGCTAAACTTACATAACTTTGACTAAGCTTGAGAAATATAATAATATCGACAACATAAGATAAATATACTATCTAAATATATTTGCATGGTGTGTGTATATAAGAAATGTGCTTTAATGTTAAAATTTTTGTATTTTTTATAAAAGTAATATATAAAAATTTAACATGGAATTTATCATTACTAATTAAAGGTCTCATCGTTGCCCTACACGCTAATTCATTTGTGACGCGCTAGAAAAAACATAAATCCAAAAAAATCTAATAATAAAAAAAATTTAAAATTATTATAATAATCATAAAAATCTACCCTTTTATTCGTAGACTCTAAATATCATTAGCTCTATTTTTCTATATAAAAATTTTCCACCTGTGCCATTTTGAAAATTTGTAAAGTTACCCATAAATCTGCATAAACTACCCACTCCTGATGTCATGAAAGACAATTTAAATATTTTAAACTAATGCCCTACATTTACTTCTGCATTATCCACCTCTCTGTTCTTATGAAATATAATGCAAAGTAACCCCTAAATTTACATCTAAACTACACATGTATGTCATTATAAATAAAATTTAAAGTAGTACGTTTCATTAGTATCTATATTATATATAATAAAAACAAATTAAAATACTCGTCAAATGTATGATGCAAACTTTATCCCGCAACCAAACACACCTTGGAATCATAGCCCCTCCTCGTGAATATATGATGCAACCCCTAGTAACAAAAAACATAGCTAAGAGGCATATAATTACAAAACTAATATACTATTGTGAAGGGAACAAAGATTATATTAAAAAAAATCTAAACTAAGAAAGATATAGTATTCTATCCAGATTCTTCTATTGTCTTTTTGCCTAGTGTCTTTCCTTGATGCAGAGCAAAGTCTTATCCAACACTCGCTGCATAACATGGCTTTGTTGAATATTGAAGCTCAATTGCAGTCCTTATGATGAATAACAATCAACCTAAAACATTGGACATGATGTAAGATACAATTTTCTAGAACCAATCCAAAACACATATATTAAATAATGAAAGAACATCGTTGGTTTTGCATCGTCGGGTACAACATAGCTACAGATCCATCACCTCCCACACTTGATTTCTCATGTATGCCTGATTTTCTCTTTGTGGCCATCAATGATGAGATCAACGACATGTAGTTACTATCCTGTTGGGGAGTACCTAGGACCATCCTTCCCCTTGTAGATAATGGACACAATTTGACCCTCTGCGTTGAAATCAACGTCTACAATTGCCACCTCGTTATTGCAATCACCGAAGTCATCACATGTAAGAAGACCCTGATCGAAAATAATCTAATTTCATTGGTAGATTTGTTTGGATTAAACACCAAATAAACTAGATCAAAAAATTCTAATAAAAAAATAGGTCCCCTCTTCTTTTTACCACCGTGAGACTTATCGGAGGAAAGGGGGCAGCAGTTCACAAGAGTTCTCATTAGTTGTGTCAAAGTCGATAGTATCTAGCTATCCACAACGTCGAGCTCAATCTAATAATATATACTGCTCTCTGTATTGTAAAAACTATATAATCTAAGTTCGAGACAAGTAATTATTTGTTTTAACTTTGACTGAGTTTATATAAAATAATATCAATAATCAATATTGTATTCAAAAATATATTTGTTATTAATATTTAAATATATATATGTTAGTTAATTTGGTAATACTTATTCGTTTTTATAAATATTATTATTTTTATAAATTTGATTAATTTAAATTTGTTTGACAAGAGAGAATTGCAATTTTGTTTGGAGGGAGGGAGTAATTTGCTATAAAAGGATGGGTGTCAGAGCAGGGCACGACGCAGGCTGTTTCGTTC
This sequence comes from Saccharum hybrid cultivar R570, assembly GCA_038087645.1. NCBI lineage: Eukaryota > Viridiplantae > Streptophyta > Magnoliopsida > Poales > Poaceae > Saccharum > Saccharum hybrid cultivar. The sequence goes on along the minus strand of JAQSUU010000606.1, from coordinate 1,733,673 downwards.
CTACTTCCCAGGATTGCGACGCGACGGCGGCTAGCGGGAACTTTCCTACACGAGTGGGTGACATCTGCCTGCCGCGGCCGCCTCCACCGCATTGCCCGTTCACAGCAGCCGCCTCCACCGCGCTGCACGCTCACCGCAGCCGTCTCCACCGAGCCGGCGAGGCTCGGATGCTCTAGCGAGCAGGCGTCGAGAGGAGCTTCGTGTGACGCCCCACCGGTGAGTTGCCCATGCTGCTGCCGCACCGGCGAGCTCCATGCGCCGTCGCCAACCTCTGCGCCGACGTTGAGCTCCGTAACAACGAGCCTCCATTCATCCGAGCAGCAAGGTTACATTGCGCTGAAATCGCGTGTTGCAAGTGTGTTTCATGTGTTTCAGATGTTTCATCTAAATGTTGCATGTGTTTAATTTGGATGTTGCAAAAGTAGATCGGGATGTTGCACATGCTACAATGGCTATACACGTATGTTTTAAATGTTTCAGCCGTTTTTCAGATGCATGTTGTAAGTGTATGTTTCAAATGTTTTAGCTATTTCAAACGTATGTTGCAAGTATTTTATCTGGATGTGGCATATGTTGCAGTGGCTATACGCATATGTTGCATGTATATATTCCAAATGTTTCACCTATTTCTGACGTATGTTGCAGCAAGTGCTTCATGTTATGAGTGTTTTCATTAACAGACGCGAGAAGTGAGCGTAGGCGCAGGCGGTCCCCGCGGGCGCAGCAAGTGCAACAGCATGCGTAGCAGCAGTAGCCCGGTAGCATGCGCAGCAGCAGTAGGCGGGTAGCATGCGTAGCAGCAGATGGGCGAGCAGTAGCAGGCGCGGGTAGGTAGGCACAGGCGTCCGGACAGGGACTAGCGTCTGGCACCGGCGACGCCAAAGCAAAACACAGATGGACCGTAAATGTATATTCCCTGCTTGAGCTCAAATAATTCCCCCTCCTCCCCAATAAGATCTAACAGCAGCTCAGGCATGGCCGCCTCTATGTCTCTTCTCAACGCACCATCTTTTTCTCTACTTCTAGTAGATCATCCATGTGCGCAGAGACAACCGGGACTCAGGGAGTCATAACCATAACCAGGACGCTTGTGAAGTCTGCAGAATAGTGTCCAGGACCAAGCCCAATTTACGAACTGAACGTGCCTGGACCTCCCTGCTCTAAACACAGCTAATAAAAAGATGATATATGAAAGTCTGCCCGTCCTGATTACAGAGAGCACATGTCGTGCATTCTGAAAGTGAGACGCTGGTGCCGACGAGCTCAAGTCCAAAGCCCACCTGATAAAAAAAAGACCAAAGCCCAACACGAAGAGGAAGAAAGGATTTCTCTTTTAGCAGGGCCTTCGCATTCCGGAGATCCATAGGTTAAAATAGATTTAGACCTTGTTCTTTGCATCCCTAAACTATGGAGATTCGGGGATCGAAGGGGGTCAGAGGAGAATTTTGACTTGTAAGAGATTTAATCCCTCCAAATCCCTCTCAACCCCCCCCCCCCCCCCTTGTTATTGAGGGCAAAACAAATAGAGCTTTAATGTGTTCGGTTCTTAAAAGTATGGACCTGAGATGGATTTCGGGGACAAAATATCCGATACTCAATTCCCGAGCTCAAATTATTTGAACTGGACCTAGACCTCAAGTAGCCGAATTACAGATAGTAACTATAAAACCCCAAATTTAGTTCTGGTAGTTTGGGTAATGTTCCCACATGGCTAAACTTCCCGTATACCCGAACTATCTCAAATCTTTGTTCTTCTGTTTCTAATATGAAGACATGACTCATGGTAGATATATGCTAGCTTGATAATTGATTTGTTGGTTAATTTATATGAAGACATGTGGTGATTTAAATGACCATTGTTTATTGCTTTAAAATGTTGGTGAACGTGCTGGGCAATGCTAGGGTTAAACAAAACGGCGGGTCCAGATCTATTAGCAGGGACAACGGACGACCTGAGATAATGTTGAACAATGTCCATATTAAGCAGACGATTGTTGTGCTAACATATCCGTATCATACAGCGATTGTCAGCCGTTGAACAACTAAGTACAACCGGATTGTCCTAGAATGCGACATTAAACAACAGAAACACGTATATATTAGACAAACAAATTAATTTTCATTCATGATTCATTAATAAAAAGAGATACATTATAGTACATTGTACTCCGCCAGATATGTCAGAGAGTTAAACTAGTAAAACTAATAAATCTAAACTAAGGGCCTTGTCGGTGTTTTGAAGACCGATGAGTAAATTTTTAGCGCCGTGCTGCTTTAGGAAGACGATGGTAGCACTTGAGACACAAGGAAATTATACTGGTTTGGAATGGAATCCTATGTCCACTCAGAGGGTAGCGAGATCGTGTTCCTCGGTTCAAATGCTCTGAGGACTTACAATGGATGTTCATAAGCTAGGGTCCTACAGGTAGAAAGCTAGAGGTAGAGGGCTTCAATCCCCTCAAGAAGAAGGCTCGGCTCCCCTTATATAGCCATGGGGGCCAGGATACATGCAGAAGTGTAGGGTTGTCCCGACCTGAGTTGCCGTTAGCCTGAGGGAGGAAGAAGCTAGTAAGCTTGGTCAGCAATCCATCTTGTCTTGTTCTGGCTTCTGTTTGCATGTCCAGGCATGGTCGTCAAGGTCTTGCTCCCCACGCCAAGGCATAGCATACGGTGGGGGGCACTATGCTGGCCGTGGCGGCACTGTGGGAATGGTGGCTGCTTACCAACTCCCCTGTGCGTTGTGGGCTTGGCGTAGCCTCCGTCCGGGTTCCGTGAAGCCCAGAGGTCGTCGTGGTGATGATGCGAGGGTAGGCAATTGTTCTGGGTTGACGGTTAGCCCTCCCTACCGTGCCTGTGTTGAACTCGACCCCGAGAAGCTAGGTCGAGGCTCTCTCCTATCCGGCCGATCCCGGGGGATTGGACCGAGGTTGTGAGGCCCGTCCCGTAGTGGGTGGATCCGTATGACTGTCCTGTCAGGCCAATCGGTGCCGTACCTAGAGTCACTGCCTTGAAGTGTAGTCTTGTCTATGCTAAGGCGGTCAGAGGGATGGCATCCTGCCCTAGAATCCTGCATCCCAAGGGATGGTCGTTTTGTCCTGTCAAGCGTGTCTATCTTAGTCAAAGAACAGATGCACTCGATGGCCCTAACTGCCCCCTGTCCTCCTCGTTCTATTAGGACCGGGGGAGGTCGAAGCGGCTGCGAGCCATGTAGTGGAAGGAAGAGTAGGTCGAGGTGGGCCGTGTGCCGCACGGCCCTATGCTAGAGTGGCTGAGGCAGATCGTGGCTGCTAGGCCATGACGGGTTGGGCCGCGTGAGTAGTTTCACAATCTGTTGTCCTGAGGTACCTGGGGTATATTACCCCGAAAGGCCTATTTGGCATAGATTCACTAGCTCTAGATTCACCAAAACCAGATCTTAATCTATATTTTTTGCCAACCGCTTCTAGTTCCACCAGGTACACTATGGATCAAATCCACCAAAAGGGTGGATCTGGCCCTAGATTCACCAAATTGGTGGAGCTCCTAAAGGGGTGCTCCACCAAATTAAAGTTTCATGGAGTTAGGGAAATTACCCACTATCGCGGGGTCGGAACCGCGGCAAGCATAGTTATTCGAGTCGGTGTCAGAGTAGGTTTTTCTGGTGGCTCGGGCGGACTCAAGAATACAAGAATCATAGAGATGATGCAACCATTTATCCTAGTTTGGGCCAATCGATGCCCTATGTCTAGAAGCTGATGATCCTTATACTCAAAAGCACACAAAATCAGGGGGTTATAACAGAGTGTAATGAGAGGTTTGGTAGGGGGTTAGCTCGGCGCTAATCCTGAGGTTGTCTCGCCGCCAGTGGAGCCTTCCTCTCTCTGGGTTTCCCCTGCTCTTGGTGCTGAGCAGGAGCGGCTGGAATGGAATAGAATGATCTGTTTTGGATCGTTCTCCCCCTCTAGGTCTGACCTTATCCCTTATATAATGAGATAGGTCAAGTACATGGCGGTTTGGGGAGATGAGTCTATGGTCTACATGTGCCGAAGTCTAGGAGGGTCTTGTAGCGGCGCTCTATGGACTGTGGCGGTGTCTTGGAGCCAAAGAAGCCTTGGACCTCGTCTGACTCCTCTATTCTGACACTGCGTGTCAGGCGGTGTTAGCTTAGACCGGCCTCCCCTAGGTGAACCTTCTGGAGTCTTCTTGGTGACAAAGGAGGTTGGCTCCAAGGGCTGATGTGTGGGCTCGGGAGCCGCCCAGCCCTTGGAGGCCGCAGGAAGCTTGTCTTCTTGTGTCATGCCCTGTGTGTGACCCTATCGTGGAAGTGGCCAGTAGGGCCACGCCTAGGGCACGGTGTCTTAGAGCCCCCGAGCCTCAATGGTCCAGGCTTGTCTTCTTGTGCTTGGGCCTTGGCTGGAGTCGCAAGCCGAGTAGGAGCCAAGGCCCAAGCTCAAGTGTGTTGTCGATCGGGAGCCTGAAGCCCAGGCAAGCCCCCGGGCCTGTGCAGGGGCTGCGTCATGCCCATGCTCAGCCAGGTTTCTTGGTCGAAGGGTGCGCGCGAGCGTACTCGATGGATTAGCCCCCGAGCCCCCCGACTATCCTAGAGGGGTTGGTCGGGGGTCTCTTCGGTCAGGAACCATTGATCCTGAGGCTTAACATACTCATATGTTAGATCTTGTCAGGAGCCCCTGAGCCCTTTGTGGCCTCACTTGGCCTGATTTGTGATGGCGACAAAGGGCTAAATTTGATCTTCTGGTGACCGAACTAGCCATGGTGGAGACGGTTTCTGCTGACGGGAGCGTGTTGCCCTATGTGGGGCTTTTGCCCTTAGTGTGATAGGGGTGCTTTGCTATCGGGGCCAAGTGGTAGTGGTGCTAGCCCCTTCTCTATTCCTATGTTGCATAGGTCTACGTCCCGAGCAAGGGTTCGGTGAACTCGTCTAGGAGTTACCGACTTTAGGCTCGGGGGCACCCCTCCTTTTGGTTAGGACCTACCGTGGGTTGGGTGATTGAGAGCATCTCGGGATAGCCTTCTAGGGTTGTCCTTCTGCAGCCATAAGTCGGCGCGCGAGGAGCGCGCCGAGCTTGGATGGGGGACCCTCGTTGGGTCCATCGCTCGATGGCTCCCACACCAAATATGATTTAATTATGTATGTATGTGTGCATTTCACATATAGGAAATAATAATTTTTGTGAAAATAAAATCAATCATAAGATTAGGAACTTTCTTATGCACTCATGCTGCTGCACTTTAATTTATGAGATGTCTGGTTTTAACCAAAAGCCAAAGGAATTCAAAAACCTTTTGAATTTGAGTTTGGAAAATCAAATTGGAAAAAGAAAAAGGAGATCCCTTTCCATCCCCCTCCCTTCCTTGCTTTTGGCCTGATGGCCGTTTTCCTTTCCTGGCCTAGCTCGGCAAGGCGTCGTTGCCGCCCTCCCTTCCTCGGTCACTGACCACCCGGGCCCCCCTGTCGGTGCCATCCCCTTCCCCAACCTCCCCCTCTGCTCCCACGTGCACCGTTAGGGCAACCGCCGCCGTGCCCACGTCTCGCGTCGTGGGAGCGCCCCACCCCACACCCGGTCTTCAAAGGGAGACCCGTACCTGACGCTACTCCCTTGCTGCCCCTCCCTGCTCCATTTTCGCTCGCGGAACCACACCCACCACGTGGCAGTGGTCCACCGGAGAGGCCGTCCGCCCCATCGCATCAGTCATCGTCCCTGAGCCACCTCTGTCCCGTGGTTTCGCTTGGTGAGCTCTGCCTTGACCTCCTCTTCCTTTCTATGCTCTCAATTTCTCAAATTGTGGACATTGTGGCATGTCCCTGCTTGCTCTGACGACCTTCTCGTCGCTGTACATGGTGGGTGCCCCTTGGGTTCTTCCCCGGCCATGCTAAGGACCTAAGCAAGATCACCTTTTTCCCCTCTCTCTCTTGGTGCCTTCAATTTGGTGAGTCGTGGCCACTAGGGCCGTATTCCAGAGCACCGGCAAGCTACGCCCGCCGCCATTCATGGCAAGCCCCGCGCGAGACCATCCTCGCCCGCGCAATGTGCTCCATTGGATTCACCTTCTCCTCCACTTCACCCCTGTGCTCTCTAATTTGAAAACCAAGCTTTGTAGTGCCAGTTTGAGCAACGTCGGTGAGCTTCACGTCGTCGTCCATGGTGGTGCTGCCGCATCCCTCCCAACTCCGGCAGCCGCACTCTCCCCTTTCTCTCTCTTTCTAATCTGAGCCGCTCATCACGGGATCAACGGCTCAGAAAGCCCAATACCCCTTCGCGGGTTCTTTTGCTAAAGAGTCCCTCGGCTTTTGGCAATTCGCGCCCGCGGTCCCTCGTTCGAATTCAAAATGGAATTTCTTTTGATTAATTTAAATCTGAATTTAGTTGATCTATTTACAGAATTGCCACTGAAATAAAACGCTTATAAAATCGTCGTTTTAGCTCCGTTTCGACCCGTTCAACTTGCGTTAGGTTTGTAATTTCATAATCTACGCATTAGTGCTACTATTAGACCTATTAGAAGCTTTTGATTTTCTTGATTAAGTCTAGTTTAATAGCTAGCTTTTGGAACCTTAAATAGCTCGTAACTTTTGAGTTGTAGCTCTGTTTTTCGTTCACTTCGCGTCGTTGTGATCTTAGCGAGACATAGATGATTTTGGTAAACATTTTATATAGTTTCATTTATTTTTGGTGTACTGTTCTAATCATAGTAATGTTTTTCTTGTATGTCTATTCTGGAATGTGTGTTGTGGTTCGTGTCGATCGAGTTCAGACGGTGAGAACTTCGGGAACCCGGACGCGTACGAGGAGCAGCAGGACCAGCAGCAGTTCGTAAACCAAGGCAAGTATAGCATGGGCCTACCTTGTTGTCCTACTCATTGAAAACTACTCATGATTGCATGTGTATAATATTGCTCAACTATAAGGACATCCTAGCATATTGATGACTGCACCTTGATTTCCTATGGGTTTAATTGCATAAGGGTAGAATGCTAGTGCTCTAGCTAAACATGATCAATATTATGACACATGAAACAATAGTTGAACTTGATGGTAACAATGGATCTCTAGGGTGATGATGCAAATGATGTTGGTCATGTTGCCCTAAACCCTCCGTAAGGACTTATCTGTAGGGCAAAAGTTGGGACTTACAATGCAACTGTGAGAGTCATATGGCTCTGACTTTAGCTCAGTAATAGGATCTTTTCTAACAAGCTAGAGGTAACCTTTATGGCGCAAGAGGGGCTTGCCACTTTGGATATAGAACAACCTCTATTCTGGTGTGTATAGCCTGCGGGAATTGTGCTATAGAAAGGGGGTTCTCTATATCTTCCTGCTGAGGAAACCTCATGGCCCTAACTTGTTAGAAGAGGCCTATGGAAGGCTCCATAGTGTACCTTGCCCACTCACCTTGGGAGTGTTAGGGGGTCGACGGACCCCGGGCATATGGGAAACACGACTCGCGGTGAAAGTACATAACCTCTGCAGAGTGTAAAACTGGTATACTAGTCGTGCCCATGGTCACGGGCGGCTTGGAAAACTCACAGAATAAATGTTTACTTGACATTTTAATGGCTTATGATGATGATGATGAGATTATAATGATGATCAATTTCTCTTCTTAATTCTAGTAAGTGATCATGTGGGTTAAATGGGAGCTTATGCATAACTTGATGATAATTAATAATAAAATGTTGATCTACTAAAAGTGCTAACTACAGTCAACCGTGTCTATCCTTTTTGAGCCTCATGAATCCTCATACTATACCTGTGGAGTACGAGTGTACTCACACTTGTTATTATTATTTTTTGGATAAAAATCCCGGATGGGTAATAGATGACAGCTTCTACGAGGATTTTCCCAAAGATTACTAGGTTTGGGTTAACCAGTCGGCCTTCCCTGTGGAGAAGTCACTACATTTGAGAGTTGTTATTTACATTTCCGCTTGTTATGTTGAGAACCACATGATGTATGTACTCAGTGATGATACTTCTGTTAATTTGTCGACTTATGTGTGTGACTATTCCTAGGGCGCACAAAAGATGTAAGCACTCTATATTGTCCTTTAATTGGAGTGACAATTGCTTGTATGTTTGCCTACTATGCATGGTGCTTGCTTCGAGTAGAATGAGAACCGTTTGTGAGCGCTGAAGATCGAAAGGTGATGACTGAAGCAAAGTATGATGAATTTTGAGCAAGTGTTAAGGCAAGTATAATATGAGGCTGCCTGTTACCTAACAACATCATAATCATCTTTTTATGTGCATGTGTCTAATACGATGAAACATTAAGGATCTTACCTAGTATACTTTTGTTACCTTGTTCCTTGATACCTATTGGTTTATGCATATGGGTAGTTTTGCTAGTTGCACTACTTGATAATGAAAGCTCCATAATGTTGACTAATGGCAAATGCAATGATGTTTTAAATGTGATTTTTAGCAACATGGAATCATAAGGACTTATCTATCAGCAAAATATGGGACTTACAGTACAACCATAAGTGCTATATGGCTCTAGATTTAGTCAAGTATGAGGACCTTTTCTAGCTTGTTAGTGGTTACCGAAAGGCGCAAGAGGGGTGTGTTCCGGGTTGGGTGTAGTGTGGCCTCTGTTCTTAAGAGTATAGCCTGCGCGGAATGTGCCTTAGGAAAGGGGAGCTCTACATTTGCAGGCCACAGAAACCTAGCAGCCCTAACTTGTTAGACGAACCTTTGAAAGACTTCATAGTGAACCCTGTCGACCTTCCTTGGTAGTGGGTCAAGAGGCTAATCACCTCAGGAAAAATGGTAAATCATGGCTCATGGTGAAAGTGTAAAACCTCTGCACAATGTAAAACTGTTATAATAGCCGTGCTTAGGGTCACGAGCGACTTGGAAAACTCATGGAATTATGGGTTCTCATTGTACTATGATGTTGATGCTCATGTTTAATCATTATTGTCATATTGCCATTGTTTATGATTATTTGGGAACTGGAGCTTAAGCATAATTTAGCAACTCAGGCTCTAATGATAAAACTTGATCTACTAATATTGCTTATCACAGTTCAGCCGTGTCAAACCTTTTGAGCCTATATCTCCTCATATTATGCTTGTTAAGTAGTGGTTTGCTTACGCTTGCTTTACTTTTCAATTACTTGGATAAAAATCCTAGATGGGTAATAGAAGGTGGAGCTTGATTAAGTTTCAGAGGAGTGCTAGGCATATGTTACTCCCAGTCAGCCGTCCCCTATGAAATTGGAGTCTGAAGAAAGATTAGTAATCGTTCCGCTATACTCTGATGTGAGTGCTAATTATAAGTATGTTTCTGCTATATAATATTGTTTCTAATATCCTCTATTCTACCATTGTATGTGTGGACTTCCTGGCCACACATATGACAAATCTGGTTTTGTCTTTAAAACTGGGTATGACAGGTCACTTCTCCCTAGTGTAGGGGCTTGCCGCCTATGTGTAGGTAAACCAAGTGTGGTACTTGGAAGGCTAATATGGAACTAGTGATCCGAGGAACATTTGAGATGCTTAGTTGAAGCAATCAAAAGGATTGATCAAGAAAAGCAAGCAACACCTAAAAGAGAGCTAGCCATGATATTTATAGTGCACTTGATCATTAGTTGTTCTCAAATCACAAGGGTGCAGAATGGATTTCATTATTGATGATTGATCTTCACCAAGCTATAAATTGGACTTCACATTGCTATTGGAGTAATGAATTGAAATCTATGTGACTATTCTCTACTCTAAGATAGCAAAGGTATGATTGTAATGTGCATGATCATTTCATCCCTTACTAGTATGCGGTTAGTGCATATAGTACATGCCTATTAGGACCATGCATGACAAATGAAAGTTTTTAAAATTCATAGCCCACCACTATTGCTTGTTTGATTAGTTGAATCTAGTGGTAGTGTATGAGTTTGTTCATGAGCTTGTAAACCCAAGTACTTGATTTAATTTGGATTACTAATGTCACACCCATTTAACGACCAAATGGAGTGCATACTCTTATGTGTGCCCAGAGATCAATCAGACATAAGTTAACAAATTATAAAGGAAGTATCATCACAAATGTTATTACATCACCATTATTAACACATAGTCTTTACACAAATATAGCAAAAGTAAAATATAAATCTCTTGTGGTAGCTCCAATCACAGGCACATTGACTGGTTGACTATAAGTCTAGTAATCTTTAGAGAAGTAGGAGTAGTAGTCACTATTTACACCATCTGTTACCCATCTGGGATTTTTATCCAAGTAAGAAAAATAAACGAGCGTAAGTACATCTCGTACTCAACAAGTGTAACATGGGGTTCATGAGGCTCAAAGGCATGACATTGGTTTATCAGCATGTAGCTCTTAATTAGCATTATTTTAGTATATCAATAATATCAAAATGTCTCAATGTAAACAATAAACATATGATCCATGTGAAATGATTAACGAATAGCAAAAACATATTCATTATTAATGATCAACTATTCCATAAGGGTCCAAGGCCACTCGTGACCGTGAGCACGGTTGTTATAACAGTTTTACACTCTATAGAGGTTGTACAATTTTACTGTGAGTCATGTTGCCCATATGCCCGGGTTAATTACTCCTAAAACACTTCCAAGGTGAGTAGGCAAGGGAACACTATGAAGTCTTCGAATGTTCGTCTAACAATGTCACACCCGGTTTTCTAAAGAACAAAACCAGGCTAATCATATGTGTGCCCAGGAAGTCCACACATATGCCAGAATGAAAAAGTATCAGAAACAATGTTATTATATAACGTATACATAGCTATATTAACACTTACATCAGAGTATCGCGGAACGGTGACTAAACTTCGGGCTCCATTCTTCTCAGGGACGGCTGACTGGGGGTAACATATGCCTAGCACTTCTACTAGTCTTCTGGAAACTCCACTACACCTTTGTCCTTCTTCCGAGTAGCATCTTACTACACACTGGAGTGTTGGGGAAATAGCAAGAGTGAGTCCATGTCGAACTCAACAAGTATAACACAGGGTTCATGAGGCTCAAAAAGGCTAGACACTGTTTGATTGTGTTTAGCTTTTAATCATCATATAATTAGCAATTGAGTAGCATCAAGGTATTCCAATTCCCATTAATGAATCAATGATCAATTGTAATAAGGATAATGAATAGCATTAACATGAGCATAATAATAATCAACAATAATTAAGCATGATATAATAATGGTGATCAACTATTCTGTAAGAATCCCCAAGGCCGCTCGTATCCGTGAGCACGGCTAGTATACCAGTTTTTAACTCTGCGCAGAGGTGTACACTTTCACTGTGAGTCATGATTTCCAAATGCATGGGTTAATTACTCCCAAAACACTGAAAACCATATAAAGCCACTCAAAAGTTCGTCTAACAAGTTAGGACCATTAGATTCACTTGGCAGGCAGATGTAGAACCCCCCTTCCCTGTGGCACAACAACCGCAGCCTATACACACTAGGCCAGGGGCTCGCACTACACCCAAAGTGGCAAGCCATTCTTACGCCATTTAAGGTAACCTCTAACAAGCTAGAAAAAGGTCTCTTGAACAACTAGAGCCAGAGCCATATAGCCCTCACAGCTGTACTGTATATCCCGGTTATCACTTACAGGTAAGTCCTTATGGAGAGAAACCAGAGCAACAATATAACCCCTTGCTCTAGCCCCCTTTCAACAGTAATAAAATCATCTTAATGGTTGATTGTATAATCCATTAGTCAAATTACAAGATCATTGTTCATAATTAAGCACTAGCAGTAGCTACCCAAATGCACAACCCATAGGCGACAAGGAAACAAGATATCAATAGCTAAGTTATAATCTCTATGGTTGTCAAGGAAGACACATGCGTATGTATGATAATTTCAGTGAATAGGACAACAAGGATGGTCCCATGTTATACTTTCCTTGATCAAAGCTTTCCTGTTGATACTGCTGGTCTGGCTCAAAATAATACTCCTGATCGTCAAGAAATTGCTCACCGTCTATACTCGATCATCAATCAACAACACACATGCATCCAATCAAACATACACGAAGCAAACAAAGAGATACAATTAGAACAGTACACCAACAATAACAAAACAGTAATAAAAGTTTATAAAACTCTTCTACACGTTTCTACGATCACACAGACGCAAAGATCACCAAATTCGGAGTTAAAACGTGAAAGTTATGAATTTTCTAAGATTTCCTATAGATAAATAAATACTCAATTATAAACTCAAAAAATAAAATTTTCCAAACCTACTGTACAATACTACCAACATATAGAGCTCGCAAATACGAACCTAACGTAATTTGAACGGGTCAAATCGGAGTCAAAACGGAGAAAATATGGCCCAATCAAGATTGTATGTATCCTTTAATCAAATTAAGCTGTAATGGTATATGATGTGGGTTCAGCTAGAAAAACTATAATTTAAAATCACATTAATGATAGCAATTAAATCATATAAATATTTATATGTATAAAATATCAGAGTTTAACACCTATTTTGCTTTTAATTAGAAACTAGTTGCATGTATATTGATCAAATTAATATTTAACTTAATAAAGTCATAAATATTTGATATGAAGAACGTTTGCACTATCTTGCCTAGCACGTCGCTACGAAGCTAACGCTATGAGAACGACTTGGAACGGAGACAATATGGATATACGCGAACGTGAGAGCGGACAGCTGAGAGCAAGAGGATCAGACGGAAATGCTCACTGGCTATTGTCGATGGCAGAAATTAACAACGCTCGATGGCGACGAAATTGGCATCGACTGATCTTGGAGAAAGTGGGCAGCACACAGGTCACACCTCCCATGGCAACAACGGCTTTGCAAAGTACTGATCATGCAGCATCGTGGAGATGCTCCGATGGTGGCTTCAGCTTCCACGGCCATAAAAGCGCATCAGCGGCCAGCGAAAACATGCACGTCGTCACCGTAACGACGGAACACGGGAAACTTGGTGGCAAAACATGTGCATAGCATGCCTGGCGTGGCTTCGTTCATCCATGGCCGACTGCTGCTTGATGTCCAGAAGACATGCATCGATTCAGATATGATGAAAATAAGATAAGGACAGTGATGAGCATATATAACTACATAGACTCAATGGCAGTGAGCAGGTCTACGACGACGTATATGAAAGATGCAATTTATTGATTGAGCAATAAATAGGGAACGATGATTTTATGATGCATGACTGACATACACATGACATCAGCATAAGATTTAATCAATAGAATAATGGGACGAGGGGCTAATTTGGCCGCTGACCTTCAGTGTTCTTGGATCCATTTCTCAAAGCTTTAGCATAATCATCTGCTGAATAATAAGGAAATAACTTTGTTGCAGTGGAATTTCTATGCATCAAGAGGGAGTGCACAAATGACCCAATCTGGTATCCAACATAGTCGCCATCCTTCACAAGCAGGTTCAGATCCTTCACTGAAGGTTGGAGCCTATCTGCATTTAACAAGGATGACAAATTTGCTATGTAACTCTGTACCAGGACCAGCACATGAGAAAATGTCAAAGTGGAGAAAAGCAAAGTAGGCAGCAGTGCTGAACTGTCTCAAAACTGATCCTTGGTATTCCGGATTTCTAGGTCTCTCAATCATGCAGATCAAACCCAGTGAAGCAGAAGAATCCCACAGTTGCAAACCGAAGCTCCTTTCTTGGTGAGGTTAAAAATGTCCACTGGATTGTATCCTTTCGTTCAGCTTGAACAAATTCCTGAATAATTCTCTACATGTGCAATCCACATACTCTTTATCTTATATCAGCTAAATTGTCATTGTGATGATCTCTGCTGAATGCCATTGAAGCTGAATATAGCTTAACCCAACAATCTCTCGATGTGAGGTTGGTAACTGCCTCCTTAGTTCTTTGGCCTCTGCTGATTACTGAATGTCCACAATCGTGCACCCTCTCAATCTATGGGTCCCAGGCTGTTGACTGCCAGGTTATTGCACAAAAAAAAACTTTGGAAATAGACTTGATGAGAGGCATCAGGCAAGGTAAACTGGAAGCTAAACCTCTGCTCATACCCCAAATGGATTGCAAACTATTCATAAATATTCAACAGGCTCTCAGCAATAAGCAAGATACAGTTATTCCTTTCATCTGTCATCATTTGTAAAAGAATAAGACACCTGGCTCAGGATATAAACAAGACAAGGCTCTATCACATATGTTTCTCCGTGACCCATGCATATTGTAAATCATACTCGCCATCCCTGATAAAAGGAGGCACAACACCATGCAGATGATTCAGACCTTCTTCGCAGCGCCGAAAAGCTGCCTCGTCATCAAGCGGATCGCGTCCTCCGACGGGGTCCCCCAGATGGATTCGCGGAGGCTTAGCCCGCCCCGGATCAACTCCAGGACGAGATGCACGTCTCCGGTCTTTGGGTCGGCGGCGACGCCATCGATGCCGATGATCGACGGGTGGCCGCGGCACGCGTGGAGGCAGCCGGCCTCCATGGCGAGCACGCGGCGGTCGGGAGGCCCGTGGCCGTCGGGCCCATCGCCGCGGATCCACTTGAGCGCGACCTCCTTGCCGCTGCGGCGGTCGCTTTGTCGCGTCAGCGGCGCGCGGTTCTTGGTCCGGTGCCGGACGCTTGCGGGTAGTTGGTGCCGCCGCCGCCGCAGACATGCTGAACTCGAGATCGAAACACCAGAGAGCAGGAAGAGAGCGAATCTGAACTCGAGATTGAAACAGGTAGCAAGGGGGAAGGCGGTGGCTCTTATAGAGGCTAGGCGTGCTACGCAAGGAAAGAAATCCCGGATACTCAAGATAGGATTTGAGTTCGGTCGATGAACTAGACTCTGGCTCGGTCACGGTTCAAGGAAGGGGCGCAGCTGACATGTGGGTCCCACCCGTCAGCGACTCCAGCGAGGAAAAGGCGCTCGGCTACCTAACTAGGTCGGCCCACCGACGCGGCAGCAGCCCATCAGCGCGGCACAGCGCGGGCGCGGGAGAGAACTTGGGCTCGGTTTAGCTGGGCCGCCAGGCCAACAGGTAAGAAGGTAAGTTGCTTTTCTTTTTTTTCTTTCTTTTCTTTATTAGTCTATTTACCAAACTATTCCAAATAGAATTTTTCAAATCCAAAACAAAATAAAATAAAGTCCACACCACAAAATAAAATAAATGCAACAGCATGAATGCAACACCACATATTTTTTTTTAAAAAAAATTAATTCCCCTTCTCTAAATTATTTAAAATTTATTACTCCTAAAATTTGGGTGTTACAAATTCTACCCCCTTAACAAGAATCTCGTCCCGAGATTCGGAGAGACTAGCAAGAAAGATAAAGTTGATTTTGCAAATCTTCACGCTTATCTGATCAACTCTTATCCAATGATGATGCCACAAACTCATAACCAACTTTGTAAATGTCTCCTTTAGACCCTTATGATTCTTGTAGATGGTTCTAACAGGTTACCCACCCTGAAAAAGGATACCTGCGCTCGATAATGACTTTGCAACCATGTAGATAGCTGATGCTTCCAGATGACGAAAATAGAACGTATAAAACCTCCATCTTGTATCGCCTTTAGTTCGGCAACCCCTCTTAAGAAGAGATCAACTGGAGAACACCAATGGATAGATTACATGTGTTTCTGAGTGATAACTACCATCATGTCCTTCTATCATCTCAAAGATATTCATGAGCATATGCAAGAACAAGTAACTTGTACTTCCTCGCGAGCAGAAAAATGGCAGTGCAGAAATACAGTTATAACTCAAGTTCTACGAATCCAATGATGTTGTAGCTTATACCGTTGGAAAGCTTATCAAATTTACTACAACTTTCTTATAGAATACTTCTCCAGATTCTACAGTTAACGTGGTCGAAAACTGTGCACAACAGAAACTATTCCAGATTGCTGACAGCATAGATACGTCGCCTTGTGATTTTCATAAATCCCAAACCATAATAGCTATCAGGGTGGTTCTTACGGTCAGAGAAAAATATTGAAGTCTACTATTGTCCAGAATTTATTCATGATTTTTGGGCATCCAAAAATAGAGGTATAAGCTAAGGAAGACAGACTGCTCTAAAAAGACAGGATAAGATACAAATGAGATTCAGAGAGATTAGAGAGATAGATAACACTAATCTTTAAGTCTTCACGCTTCTTTGCTTTGTGTTGATGAGATATAAGACATGGATCAGGATAGCCAAAAGATGACAAGAAAGATAAGGTTTGATCTTGAGTTCTTTGTACCTCCTCATGCCTCGTCGCTTGAGATATTCAGGACTTGCTCCCACTTAACAAAGATCTTGTTTCACCTGACGATGTCATTGAAGGCAACACTTTCTCTAAAGCTTGCTGCTAATGATAAGTCCTTCATGTGTTGATCATCCATTAAGATGAGATTAATAAGGTAGCATGACAACTAAGAGTAGACAGGAACGGTGTAAGAGAAAATGGCATGAATTAGGATCGATTGAAAGATAAGTAAGATACAAGATGTCACTACCCCACTTAACATAGATCGAGCTACTTCTCAAGACTTATACCTTCCGGGCCTACCTTTGAAACACGAGAACAAGAACAACACACAAGCAACACATCAAGCAAAACAAGCACACATCACATCATCGGTACTACACGTGCTTCTTCAATAATGGTGGTCATCCTATTGGCACATTGGAGATGATGAAAGGCCATCGAACTTTTGAACCAGGTAAGATCAGAAAACTTTTAGTAAAAACAACATGAAACAAAATTCAAGGGAGTAAGAAATATTAACTCAAAGGAAGCTATCAAGGAGGGGTTACAATAAGACAAGGAAGAGAAAATAGTCAAAATCAATGAGTCAAGGTATGACAAATTAGTTTTATAGTAAAATAAGTTTTAGAATATGTCCAGTGCTACTTGGCATACATCCTACAGTCAACACCGCTCTGATACCACTCTGTCACACCCGGTTTTCTAAAGAACAAAACCAGGCTAATCATATGTGTGCCCAGGAAGTCCACACATATGCCAGAATGAAAAAGTATCAGAAACAATGTTATTATATAACGTATACATAGCTATATTAACACTTACATCAGAGTATCGCGGAACGGTGACTAAACTTCGGGCTCCATTCTTCTCAGGGACGGCTGACTGGGGGTAACATATGCCTAGCACTTCTACTAGTCTTCTGGAAACTTCACTACACCTTTGTCCTTCTTCCGAGTAGCATCTTACTACACACTGGAGTATTGGGGAAATAGCAAGAGTGAGTCCATGTCGAACTCAACAAGTATAACACAGGGTTCATGAGGCTCAAAAAGGCTAGACACTGTTTGATTGTGTTTAGCTTTTAATCATCATATAATTAGCAATTGAGTAGCATCAAGGTATTCCAATTCCCATTAATGAATCAATGATCAATTGTAATAAGGATAATGAATAGCATTAACATGAGCATAATAATAATCAACAATAATTAAGCATGATATAATAATGGTGATCAACTATTCTGTAAGAATCCCCAAGGCTGCTCGTATCCGTGAGCACGGCTAGTATACCAGTTTTTAACTCTGCGCAGAGGTGTACACTTTCACTGTGAGTCATGATTTCCAAATGCATGGGTTAATTACTCCCAAAACACTGAAAACCATATAAAGCCACTCAAAAGTTCGTCTAACAAGTTAGGACCATTAGATTCACTCGGCAGGCAGATGTAGAACCCCCCTTCCCTGTGGCACAACAACCGCAGCCTATACACACTAGGCCAGGGGCTCGCACTACACCCAAAGTGGCAAGCCATTCTTACGCCATTTAAGGTAACCTCTAACAAGCTAGAAAAGGTCTCTTGAACAACTAGAGCCAGAGCCATATAGCCCTCACAGCTGTACTGTATATCCCGGTTATCACTTACAGGTAAGTCCTTACGGAGAGAAACCAGAGCAACAATATAACCCCTTGCTCTAGCCCCCTTTCAACAGTAATAAAATCATCTTAATGGTTGATTGCATAATCCATTAGTCAAATTACAAGATCATTGTTCATAATTAAGCACTAGCAGTAGCTACCCAAATGCACAACCCATAGGCGACAAGGAAACAAGATATCAATAGCTAAGTTATAATCTCTATGGTTGTCAAGAGGCTAATCACCTCAGGAAAAATGGTAAATCATGGCTCATGGTGAAAGTGTAAAACCTCTGCACAATGTAAAACTGTTATAATAGCCGTGCTTAGGGTCACGAGCGACTTGGAAAACTCATGGAATTATGGGTTCTCATTGTACTATGATGTTGATGCTCATGTTTAATCATTATTGTCATATTGCCATTGTTTATGATTATTTGGGAACTGGAGCTTAAGCATAATTTAGCAACTCAGGCTCTAATGATAAAACTTGATCTACTAATATTGCTTATCACAGTTCAGCCGTGTCAAACCTTTTGAGCCTATATCTCCTCATATTATGCTTGTTAAGTAGTGGTTTGCTTACGCTTGCTTTACTTTTCAATTACTTGGATAAAAATCCTAGATGGGTAATAGAAGGTGGAGCTTGATTAAGTTTCAGAGGAGTGCTAGGCATATGTTACTCCCAGTCAGCCGTCCCCTATGAAATTGGAGTCTGAAGAAAGATTAGTAATCGTTCCGCTATACTCTGATGTGAGTGCTAATTATAAGTATGTTTCTGCTATATAATATTATTTCTAATATCCTCTATTCTACCATTGTATGTGTGGACTTCCTGGCCACACATATGACAAATCTGGTTTTGTCTTTAAAACTGGGTATGACAGGTCACTTCTCCCTAGTGTAGGGGCTTGCCGCCTATGTGTAGGTAAACCAAGTGTGGTACTTGGAAGGCTAATATGGAACTAGTGATCCGAGGAACATTTGAGATGCTTAGTTGAAGCAATCAAAAGGATTGATCAAGAAAAGCAAGCAACACCTAAAAGAGAGCTAGCCATGATATTTATAGTGCACTTGATCATTAGTTGTTCTCAAATCACAAGGGTGCAGAATGGATTTCATTATTGATGATTGATCTTCACCAAGCTATAAATTGGACTTCACATTGCTATTGGAGTAATGAATTGAAATCTATGTGACTATTCTCTACTCTAAGATAGCAAAGGTATGATTGTAATGTGCATGATCATTTCATCCCTTACTAGTATGCGGTTAGTGCATATAGTACATGCCTATTAGGACCATGCATGACAAATGAAAGTTTTTAAAATTCATAGCCCACCACTATTGCTTGTTTGATTAGTTGAATCTAGTGGTAGTGTATGAGTTTGTTCATGAGCTTGTAAACCCAAGTACTTGATTTAATTTGGATTACTAATGTCACACCCATTTAACGACCAAATGGAGTGCATACTCTTATGTGTGCCCAGAGATCAATCAGACATAAGTTAACAAATTATAAAGGAAGTATCATCACAAATGTTATTACATCACCATTATTAACACATAGTCTTTACACAAATATAGCGAAAGTAAAATATAAATCTCTTGTGGTAGCTCCAATCACAGGCACATTGACTGGTTGACTATAAGTCTAGTAATCTTTAGAGAAGTAGGAGTAGTAGTCACTATTTACACCATCTGTTACCCATCTGGGATTTTTATCCAAGTAAGAAAAATAAACGAGCGTAAGTACATCTCGTACTCAACAAGTGTAACATGGGGTTCATGAGGCTCAAAGGCATGACATTGGTTTATCAGCATGTAGCTCTTAATTAGCATTATTTTAGTATATCAATAATATCAAAATGTCTCAATGTAAACAATAAAATATGATCCATGTGAAATGATTAACGAATAGCAAAAACATATTCATTATTAATGATCAACTATTCCATAAGGGTCCAAGGCCACTCGTG
This sequence comes from Saccharum hybrid cultivar R570, assembly GCA_038087645.1. Lineage (NCBI taxonomy): Eukaryota > Viridiplantae > Streptophyta > Magnoliopsida > Poales > Poaceae > Saccharum > Saccharum hybrid cultivar. The sequence goes on along the minus strand of JAQSUU010000606.1, from coordinate 1,713,819 downwards.
ACCGTGAGCACGGCTGTTATAACAGTTTTACACTCTATAGAGGTTGTACAATTTTACTGTGAGTCATGTTGCCCATATGCCCGGGTTAATTACTCCTAAAACACTTCCAAGGTGAGTAGGCAAGGGAACACTATGAAGTCTTCGAATGTTCGTCTAACAATGTCACACCCGGTTTTCTAAAGAACAAAACCAGGCTAATCATATGTGTGCCCAGGAAGTCCACACATATGCCAGAATGAAAAAGTATCAGAAACAATGTTATTATATAACGTATACATAGCTATATTAACACTTACATCAGAGTATCACGGAACGGTGACTAAACTTCGGGCTCCATTCTTCTCAGGGACGGCTGACTGGGGTAACATATGCCTAGCACTTCTACTAGTCTTCTGGAAACTCCACTACATCTTTGTCCTTCTTCCGAGTAGCATCTTACTACACACTGGAGTGTTGGGGAAATAGCAAGAGTGAGTCCATGTCGAACTCAACAAGTATAACACAGGGTTCATGAGGCTCAAAAAGGCTAGACACTGTTTGATTGTGTTTAGCTTTTAATCATCATATAATTAGCAATTGAGTAGCATCAAGGTATTCCAATTCCCATTAATGAATCAATGATCAATTGTAATAAGGATAATGAATAGCATTAACATGAGCATAATAATAATCAACAATAATTAAGCATGATATAATAATGATGATCAACTATTCTGTAAGAATCCCCAAGGCCGCTCGTATCCGTGAGCACGGCTAGTATACCAGTTTTTAACTCTGCGCAGAGGTGTACACTTTCACTGTGAGTCATGATTTCCAAATGCATGGGTTAATTACTCCCAAAACACTGAAAACCATATAAAGCCACTCAAAAGTTCGTCTAACAAGTTAGGACCATTAGATTCACTCGGCAGGCAGATGTAGAACCCCCCTTCCCTGTGGCACAACAACCGCAGCCTATACACACTAGGCCAGGGGCTCGCACTACACCCAAAGTGGCAAGCCATTCTTACGCCATTTAAGGTAACCTCTAACAAGCTAGAAAAGGTCTCTTGAACAACTAGAGCCAGAGCCATATAGCCCTCACAGCTGTACTGCATATCCCGGTTATCACTTACAGGTAAGTCCTTACGGAGAGAAACCAGAGCAACAATATAACCCCTTGCTCTAGCCCCCTTTCAACAGTAATAAAATCATCTTAATGGTTGATTGCATAATCCATTAGTCAAATTACAAGATCATTGTTCATAATTAAGCACTAGCAGTAACTACCCAAATGCACAACCCATAGGCGACAAGGAAACAAGATATCAATAGCTAAGTTATAATCTCTATGGTTGTCAAGGAAGAAACATGCGTATGTATGATAATTTCAGTGAATAGGACAACAAGGATGGTCCCATGTTATACTTGCCTTGATCAAAGCTTTCCTGTTGATACTGCTGGTCTGGCTCAAAATAATACTCCTGATCGTCAAGAAATTGCTCACCGTCTATACTCGATCATCAATCAACAACACACATGCATCCAATCAAACATACACGAAGCAAACAAAGAGATACAATTAGAACAGCACACCAACAATAACAAAACAGTAATAAAAGTTTATAAAACTCTTCTACACGTTTCTACGATCACACAGACGCAAAGATCACCAAATTCGGAGTTAAAACGTGAAAGTTATGAATTTTCTAAGATTTCCTATAGATAAATAAATACTCAATTATAAACTCGAAAAATAAAATTTTCCAAACCTACTGTACAATACTACCAACATGTAGAGCTCGCAAATACGAACCTAACGTAATTTGAACGGGTCAAATCGGAGTCAAAACGGAGAAAATATGGCCTAATCAAGATTGTATGTATCCTTTAATCAAATTAAACTGTAATGGTATATGATGTGGGTTCAGCTAGAAAAACTATAATTTAAAATCACATTAATGATAGCAATTAAATCATATAAATATTTATATGTATAAAATATCAGAGTTTAACACCTATTTTGCTTTTAATTAGAAACTAGTTGCATGTATATTGATCAAATTAATATTTAACTTAATAAAGTCATAAATATTTGATATGAAGAACGTTTGCACTATCTTGCCTAGCACGTCGCTACGAAGCTAACGCTATGAGAACGACTTGGAACGGAGACAATATGGATATACGCGAACGTGAGAGCGGACAGCTGAGAGCAAGAGGATCAGACGGAAATGCTCACTGGCGATTGTCGATGGCAGAAATTAACAACGCTCGATGGCGACGAAATTGGCATCGACTGATCTTGGAGAAAGTGGGCAGCACACAGGTCACACCTCCCATGGCAACAACGGCTTTGCAAAGTACTGATCATGCAGCATCGTGGAGATGCTCCGATGGTGGCTTCAGCTTCCACGGCCATAAAAGCGCATCGGCGGCCAGCGAAAACATGCACGTCGTCACCGTAACGACGGAACACGGGAAACTTGGTGGCAAAACATGTGCATAGCATGCCTGGCGTGGCTTCGTTCATCCATGGCCGACTGCTGCTTGATGTCCAGAAGACATGCATCGATTCAGATATGATGAAAATAAGATAAGGACAGTGATGAGCATATATAACTACATAGACTCAATGGCAGTGAGCAGGTCTACGACGACGTATATGAAAGATGCAATTTATTGATTGAGCAATAAATAGGGAACGATGATTTTATGATGCATGACTGACATACACATGACATCAGCATAAGATTTAATCAATAGAATAATGGGACGAGGGGCTAATTTGGCCGCTGACCTTCAGTGTTCTTGGATCCATTTCTCAAAGCTTTAGCATAATCATCTGCTGAATAATAAGGAAATAACTTTGTTGCAGTGGAATTTCTATGCATCAAGAGGGAGTGCACAAATGACCCAATCTGGTATCCAACATAGTCGCCATCCTTCACAAGCAGGTTCAGATCCTTCACTGAAGGTTGGAGCCTATCTGCATTTAACAAGGATGACAAATTTGCTATGTAACTCTGTACCAGGACCAGCACATGAGAAAATGTCAAAGTGGAGAAAAGCAAAGTAGGCAGCAGTGCTGAACTGTCTCAAAACTGATCCTTGGTATTCCGGATTTCTAGGTCTCTCAATCATGCAGATCAAACCCAGTGAAGCAGAAGAATCCCACAGTTGCAAACCGAAGCTTCTTTCTTGGTGAGGTTAAAAATGTCCACTGGATTGTATCCTTTCGTTCAGCTTGAACAAATTCCTGAATAATTCTCTACATGTGCAATCCACATACTCTTTATCTTATATCAGCTAAATTGTCATTGTGATGATCTCTGCTGAATGCCATTGAAGCTGAATATAGCTTAACCCAACAATCTCTCGATGTGAGGTTGGTAACTGCCTCCTTAGTTCTTTGGCCTCTGCTGATTACTGAATGTCCACAATCGTGCACCCTCTCAATCTATGGGTCCCAGGCTGTTGACTGCCAGGTTATTGCACAAAAAAAAACATTGGAAATAGACTTGATGAGAGGCATCAGGCAAGGTAAACTGGAAGCTAAACCTCTGCTCATACCCCAAATGGATTGCAAACTATTCATAAATATTCAACAGGCTCTCAGCAATAAGCAAGATACAGTTATTCCTTTCATCTGTCATCATTTGTAAAAGAATAAGACACCTGGCTCAGGATATAAACAGGACAAGGCTCTATCACATATGTTTCTCCGTGACCCATGCATATTGTAAATCATACTCGCCATCCATGATAAAAGGAGGCACAACACCATGCAGATGATTCAGACCTTCTTCGCAGCGCCGAAAAGCTGCCTCGTCATCAAGCGGATCGCGTCCTCCGACGGGGTCCCCCAGATGGATTCGCGGAGGCTTAGCCCGCCGCGGATCAACTCCAGGACGAGATGCACGTCTCCGGTCTTTGGGTCGGCGGCGACGCCGTCGATGCCGATGATCGATGGGTGGCCGCGGCACGCGTGGAGGCAGCCGGCCTCCATGGCGAGCACGCGGCGGTCGGGAGGCCCGTGGCCGTCGGGCCCATCGCCGCGGATCCACTTGAGCGCGACCTCCTTGCCGCTGCGGCGGTCGCTTTGTCGCGTCAGCGGCGCGCGGTTCTTGGTCCGGTGCCGGACGCTTGCGGGTAGTTGGTGCCGCCGCCGCCGCCACAGACATGCTGAACTCGAGATCGAAACACCAGAGAGCAGGAAGAGAGCGAATCTGAACTCGAGATTGAAACAGGTAGCAAGGGGGAAGGCGGTGGCTCTTATAGAGGCTAGGCGTGCTACGCAAGGAAAGAAATCCCGGATACTCAAGATAGGATTTGAGTTCGGTCGATGAACTAGACTCTGGCTCGGTCACGGTTCAAGGAAGGGGCGCAGTTGACATGTGGGTCCCACCCATCAGCGACTCCAGCGAGGAAAAGGCGCTCGGCTACCTAACTAGGTCGGCCCACCGACGCGGCAGCAGCCCATCAGCGCGGCACAGCGCGGGCGCGGGAGAGAACTTGGGCTCGGTTTAGCTGGGCCGCCAGGCCAACAGGTAAGAAGGTAAGTTGCTTTTCTTTTTTTTTCTTTCTTTTCTTTATTAGTCTATTTACCAAACTATTCCAAATAGAATTTTTCAAATCCAAAACAAAATAAAATAAAGTCCACACCATAAAATAAAATAAATGCAACAGCATGAATGCAACACCACATATTTTTTTTTTAAAAAATTTAATTCCCCTTCTCTAAATTATTTAAAATTTATTACTCCTAAAATTTGGGTGTTACAAACAAGTTAGGGCCATTAGATTCACTCGGCAAATAGATGTAGAGCCCCCCTTCCAAATGGCACAATAACACGCAGCCTGTACTCATAAGGACAGAGGCCGCACTATACCCGATTCGTCAAGCCATTCTTATGCCAAAAAGGATTACCACTAACAAGCTAGAAAAGGTCCTTCTATATGACTAAAGCCAGAGCCATATAGCCCTCATAGATGTACTATAAGTCCCGAATGTTCGCTTACAGATAAGTCCTTAAGGAGAGTAACAAGAGCACCAAAATAACCCCATGCTCTAGTCCCCTTTAGACAGTAATAAAAAGTCATATTTTAATGTTTATTGCATATTCCATTAATCAAATTACATGATCATAGTTCATGTTAAGCACTAGCTATACTACTCCATGCAATATAATAGGTATCAAGGAATAAGATCAACACTAAGTCATCCTTAACAAGGAAATATATCCATAATGATATTATTTGCTTATTGTGAATAGGACAACAAGGATAATCCCATGCTATACTTGCCTTGCTCAAATAGGTTCTGATGATCTTGCTCATAGAGAAACTCCTGATCGCCAACGAATTGCTCACCGTCTATACTCGATTAACAATAGCAACAACATTCATCCAGAACAATCATGCATAAACAAACAAGACTATAATTAGAACAGTACACCAACAGTAATAAAATAAGATAAAAAGTCTTTAAAACTAATCTACAACTCGCTAGGATCACACAGACACGAAGATCACGAAAAACGGAACTAAAACGACGAAGTTATGAATTTACGAAGATTTCCTATAGAAAAATAATTACTCTAATTCAAACTCGAAAATAAAATGTCACAAACCTATTGTACAGTACTACTAACATGTAGAGCTCGCAAATATGAACCCAACGCAATTTGAATGGGTCACATCAGAATTAAAACAGAGAAGTTATGACTAAAACAAAATCAGTGGCAAAACTGTAAATAAGTGAAAATGTATTTTTGAATATACCGAGATCAAACTACGCTTTATGAAAAGGAAAACGTAATTCGGAAATATGCCATGGACCGCGGGTTTGTTTTCAAGAAAAGAGAGGGGATCTTTAACAAAATAGCCACGAGCTGGTATCTTCTAATCTGGACGGTCGATCCGAGATCGGATGGCCCACGATTACTGCTAGCGGCGACGGCGGGGAAAAACCGCCGGCGGCGAGCGAACATGGCGGTGCCATGGCCGGATCTTGCGTTACCACGCTCTCGGGCACGATTCAGAGAAAGGAAAACACGGGGAGGGAGAGCGGAGCACGACGAGCTCACCTCGCGTGAAAACGGAGCCGATGATGGACCAAAGGAGGCGCGCGGCTCGGAATGGCGTTGGCTAGGGCTCACGCTCGCGGTGACCGAGCTCTCGAGCACCACAACGGCTACAAGAAAATGAGATGGATGCGGCAGAGCATGGCACCTGGTATTTATAGCCCGAAGGCGCTCCAAGTAAGGAAGGAAGAGATTGGGAGGCGGATTTGGTCGGTGGCAGCTTTGGAAAGAAAATCTGATGTCGGCGTGGGGAGGAAGATGGTCCTGACGTGTGGGCCCATGGCGTCAGCGACAGGCAGGCGGACGCCGGCGCGCACGCTGGGCCTATGGTGGCTCGGCCCATAGCGGGTGGGGGAAACGAGCCGCGTTGACCTCGGCTCGGGAAAGCCGAGCGGGCCAAGAGGAGGTAGGGAAAGAAGCGGGGGCAGCTGGGCCGACGGGCTGAAAGCCAAAAATGAATGGAAAACATTTTTTTTCTTTTTCCAATTTTTTCCAAGTAATTTCAAATAGGTTTTGAATTTCTCTTTTGAATTTGAATCAAACCACTAAATACAAAAATTCAAATGCAACAGCATGAGTGCACAAACATGTTCCTACCCTTATATTTGATTTTAAGTTAATAAAAATTATTATTATTCTAAGTTTGTATGCCCACAAAATTGCATAAAAAATCATATTTACCTACTTTTAAATATCCCAAAATTTTAGGGTGTTACAATTCTACCCTCCTTAAGATGAATCTCGTCCTGAGATTCGGCTGGTGCTTACTTGAACAGTTGCGGGTAGGTTTTCCTCAGATCCTTTTCTCTTTCCCAGGTGGCCTCATCCTCAGTGTACCGATTTCACTCAACCTTACACATCTTGATAGTTTGACTCCTCATGACTCTTTTAGCAGTCTCTAAAATTCTAACTGGAAACTCTTCATATGTGAGATCCTCTTTAACAATGAGCTCCTCTAACAGAATCTGCTCCTCTGGTACTCGCAAACATTTCTTGAAACACAGCATGTACACCTGCCAAACTCTCAGGTAGTTCCAACTGATACGCAACCTCACCACGTCTCTCTATGATCTTGAAAGGTCCAATATATCTTGGTGCCAATTTCCCCTTCACGTTGAACCTTTTCACACTCCTCATTGGCGATACTTTCAAGTAGACATAATCCCCTAATTCAAAAGTCAACTCTCTCCTCCGAGTATCAGCATAACTCTTCTGTCTGGACTGGGCTATTTTTAGATTATCTCTAATCATTCTTACTTTCTTTTCAGCATCCTTGAGTACATCAGGCCCAAACACTTGACTTTCTCCTGTCTGATTCCAGAACAACGGGGTTCTACACTTTCGTCCATATAGAGCCTCAAACGGTGCCATCTGAAGACTCTTCTGATAACTATTGTTATAAGAGAACTTTGCATAAGGCAAACTCTTATCCCAACTAGTACCATATTGTAGAGCACAAGCTCTCAACATATCTTCCAATATCTGATTAATTCTCTCCGTCTATCCATCTGTCTGTGGATGGTAGGTTGTACTAAAGTTCAGCTTAGTTCCTAGTGATTCATGTATCTTTTGCCAATAATGAGATGTAAACTGGGTACCCCAATCAGACACAATTTTCTTAGGAACTCCATGTAGACTCACTATTCTTTCCATATACAATTCTGCCAACCTTGCACTGCTATATGTAGTCTTAACTGGCAGAAAATGAGCAACCTTTGTTAGACGATCTACTATTACCCATATTGAATCATACCCTCGTTGAGTGCGTGGCAATCCAACTATAAAATCCATACCAACTTCTTCCCATTTCCATTCGGGTATCTGCATAGGTTGTAACAATCCTGCAGGTCTCTAGTGTTCAACTTTCACCCTTTGACATGTGTCACACAAAGCAACATATTCAGCAACATCTCTTTTTAAACCATACCACCAATATTTCTCTCTCAGATCCAGATACATCTTAGTACTCCTAGGATGTATGGAATAAGCTGACTCATGAGCTTCACTCAAAATTGCCTCTCTGATAGTCTTATCCTCTAGCACACACAGCCTTTTTCCAAACCATAGCGTACCCTTATTATCCTTATGGAATCCTGGTGATTTGCCCTTCACTATATTCTCCTCTATATCTCTCAACTTTGCATCTTTCATCTGACTCTTGCGTATCTCTTGCTCCAGAGTAGGTTCTAGTACCAATTCTACTGCATTGGTGGTAAACACTAAGTTCAGATGCTCACATTCCGCACACAACTCTCTTGGCATAGGCATTACTTGCACTTCATTAGCGTAGCTTTTCCTACTAAGAGCATCAGCAACGACGTTAGCCTTTCCTGGGTGATAATGCACCTCTAGATCATAATCCTTTATCAACTCCAACCATCTACGCTGCCTCAAGTTCAGATCTGATTGAGTGAAGATATACTTCAGACTCTTGTGATCAGTGTATATATCACTCTTATGTCCGATCAAATAGTGTCTCCATATCTTTAGTGCATGAACCACTGCAGCTAATTCCAAGTCATGAGTAGGATAATTTAATTCATGCTTTCTCAACTGTCTCGATGCATATGCCACAACTCTACCTTCTTGCATAAGAACACATCCTAAACCCAAACGAGATGCATCACAGTAGATAGAGAAATGTTTACTCAGATCTGGCAAGACTAATACTGGTGCAGTGGTCAATCTTTTCTTCAATTCCTCAAAATTAGCCTTACACTTCTCAGACCACACAAACTTGACATTCTTCTCTAATAGTGTAGTCATTGGCTTCGCAAGCTTAGAAAATCCCTCTATAAATCTCCTGTAATAGCCTGCTAATCCCAAGAAACTACGGATCTCACTTACATTAGTTGGTGGCTTCCAGTTCAATACATCTTTCACTTTGCTAGGATCTACTGAAATTCCTCCATTTGAGACAACATGACCAAGAAAGGAAACTTCCTTCAACCAAAACTCACATTTACTTCGCTTGGCATATAACTGGTGTTCTCTGAGCTTTTGTAAGACCAACCTCAAATGTTCGGCATGTTCCTCCTCAGTCTTGGAGAATACTAGAATATCATCAATGAATACCACTACAAACTTGTCAAGATATTCCATGAACACCTTATTCATCAAATACATAAAGTATGCAGGGGCATTAGTCAGACCAAAAGACATCACTGTATACTCATATAACCCATACCGTGTGGTAAAAGCTGTCTTTGGTATATCACTAGCACGAATCTTGAACTGATAATATCCAGAACGAAGATCAATCTTGGAGAATACACAAGCACCTCTCAACTGATCAAACAAGTCATCAATTATAGGCAACGGGTACTTATTCTTGATAGTAACCTCATTGAGAGACCGATAATCTACACACATCCTCTGAGTGCTATCTTTCTTGTCCACAAAAATCACTGGTGCTCCCCACGGTGAAGAACTAGGACGAATGAAACCCTTATCCTGCAATTCCTTAATTTATTTCTTAAGTTCTTCTAATTCATCTACTCCCATTCTATATGGACGCTTAGCTATGGGTGCAGTTCTAGGTAATAATTCAATAATAAATTCAATGTCACGGTCTGGTGGCATACCTGGCAATTCCTCAGGAAACACATCGGAGAACTCCTCCACAATCTAGTCCTCCTTGTTGGCACCATCATTAAGCTAGTTCACTGTAGCGGTCTCCTGTTTTTGCACTTTCACATAAACCCTGATCCTATCTCCCTTCGGTGTTGTCAGCACTACTGATTTCCCTTGCACTGAATCTCTGCTTGTTGTTGCATCATCCAATCCATTCCTAATATGAGATCAATCCCAGCTGTTCTCAATACTATAGGACTCACCTTAAACTCTACCCCCTTAGAATGAGACTAATCGGTAGACAACGGTAAGATGCTAGCATGCTTCCACCAGGTGAGTTTACTAATATAGGGTTCTTCATGGCACATAAATGAATTCTATGTATTCTAACAAATGCTTGTGATATGAAAGAATGTGATGCTCCAGAATCAAAAAGAACAGTGGCAGGAGTGGAATGGACATCGAACGTACCAAGCATAACTTCCGGTTCCTCCACTGTTGTTTCCTAGGACAAGTGGTTCACCCTTCTAGTGTTAGGTGCAGGCTTCTGGTGACTACCCTGCCTCTGGGGAGTCTGCTGGTTGGGCTTCTCAGGGCAATTGTAAGACAAGTGACCTTCTTTCCCACATCAAAAACATATGTTGGGGGGTATTGGGAGCACTAGTCTTCATGGGAGTATTATTGGAAGGACCCTGACACTGAGGTTGATTCCCACTCTGCTGCGGAGGGCGTTGGTTGCCATTCTACGGCTGGAATGGGGGACGTTGCAGGAACTGATTGCGGAAAGGGACCTGACCACGATTCCACTGACCAGAAGGAGGCCTCTATTGATTACCTTGCTGGAAACCAGTACGCGGACGAGTGTTACTACCGGAAGTCTGTCCCTGAAGCCTTTTCCTCTTGGCATCCATCTCCTTACGCTTGTTATCCACCACGATAGCGCGGTTCACAAGCATCTGAAAATTGGGATAAGTATTGGACATCAGCTACAATTGTAGTCCATCATACAATCCCTTCAAGAAGCGGCGCTACTTATCATTGTCATTAGCCACCTCATGTGGAGCATATCGTGACAACTGGGCAAACCTGTCATGATACTCAGCTACAGACAATGACCCTTGGGTTAAGTTCCTGAATTCCTCTGCCTTCAGTTCTATCATCCCTTCTGGTATATGGTAAGCCCTGAAGTTCTCTCTAAACTCCTGCCAAGTGACCACGGGAGCATTTGCGGGGCGACCATACTCATACGATTCCCACCAATTCTGAGCTTCTCCCTGGAGTTGTCCAGAAGCAAACAACACTTTCTGCCGGTCATCACATTGTGCAATGTTGAGTTGCCTTTCCACGGCATGAAGCCAATCATCCGCTTCCAATGGATCAGCGGCATGCGTGAACACCGGGGGACGACCCTTCAAAAACTCACCATGTTTATCACGTGGTTGTGCCCCAGCAACTGGCTGATTATGTTGGTTCTGCACCAGTTGTTGCATAAGCTGTGTCTGCACTGTCAGTAGTTGCTCAATAGTTGGTGGTGGTGGTGGTGGGGGATTTGGGGGAACATCTCCACGACCCCTGCCTCTTCCTCTTCCGGCCATCTGCCATCCATAAAAATGCAAGCTTTGAGATTTCCATGTTATCAATCACTTATAAGATAAAGAATAAGATCTGAAAGTTTTCTGGACGAATATCAATGTTAACAGTTCAGTAAATCAATCATATCTCGAGCTACAGAAGTCCAATAGAGGTGTGCTTTATATGGTTGGAAAGCATATGAAGTTCTCCACAACTTTTATTTGGACCATAAGACCAGATTCTGTCGCTAAGTTACTGAAAAATAAGGTGCAACAGAAACTGTTCTAGATTCCAGACTGTGCAGAAACTTTAACTTGTGATAGTTATATCTCTCAAACCAGATCATATAAAAAGGTGATTCCAGTGGCATTTTAAAGGTGCTTAAGCCTAGTTTCTCTCATAAAAATTTCATAAATATTGCACGAACCTTTTTTGAACCATAGCAGAAACATTGCAGACTGCTCCAGAAAACAGCAAGGACAGAAACGTGACAATACCAAACCCAACTATTATTCCCTTGACTAATAAACTTTTTATTCTTAAAAATAGAACTTGTAGACATGCCTACAAGCTCCAACACTCATAACAAAAATACAACTCACACATAAGCATAATGATAAAGCAACTATCACACCAAAGTTCAAACCACACGACAGACTCAAAGACTCAACTGACGTTACTAAGAACGTTCTTATTACATGGACTCCTATTTTCTAATAACGTGGCTCATGCTATAATGTCTCATAAATCTTGGCCATGCCTTGATTTGCTCAAAGTTCATCAATCATTGCTTGGCACCTCTTGATGGTCTTCCCCTGTGCCTTCACCATCTCTTCTAACTGCAGCTTCCTCTCCATCATATCATAGACAAAATTCATCATCACTTGAGGAAGTGGTTCCAACTGCACTGGATCCATCATGGCCCATCCAAGGTTGGGGTGTGCACGAGGGAAGTAACGGTGAACATCATGATTCATGCTGTCAAAGCGAAGGTAGCGGAGGCCCATACATGCTTCAAAAGCGGCGTCTTCAATGCTAGCCTCCATGGTAGCTCGATGACCCATGTGAGCATACATCCTGTCCAGCTAGTACGCCACTTTTTCCTCATCCTTAGGAAAAATACTCGCTCTTGCCTTCTAGTAAGTGTCCTCCAGCGGATGGGTGTACTCTCAATAGACGTACTCCATAGCTGGGTGCCAATCAACGAAGTAGGCAGAGAGCATTCCCACAAGTCGATGGTGAGAGACAGCATCTCCTCCAGCCTTGTGGTAGATCTTCATAGTCCATCCTATTGGAGGAGGTGGCACATCCTCAGCAGCTGCATCATGTGGTGGAGACGAGGGTTGCTCTCCTCCATTGGCTTCCTCCTCTTCATCATCTTCAATCTCAATGATCTCAGGGTCTTCTTCAGGCTCAGGTTCTTCCTAAGGAGGTGCTGGCGCTTGGATTGGTGCTTCAGGGGCCTGCTCCTGTTCCTGGGGTGCTTCCTCTTGTGGCTCTTCAGGCGCAAGCAAAGCACGAGGTGGGTAGTGTCCTCTAGTGGTGATGCGAGAAGTCTTGCGGCCACGAACCATCTACAGAGTTTTTAGATGCAGTTAGAATAGAGGCAAAATTTCGTAATAGAATGAGACATAAGAAGCATAAAAAATTATCAAATAACAAGAGCAAGATAATAAGCATCAAAATAGTAAAAAAGAAGATACTAAATCGACCATTTCTAGCTTGGCTTGCGTCCTACAGTCAACAAAAGCTCTCATACCAATTTGTCACACCCATTTAACAACCAAATGGAGTGCATACTCTTATGTCTGCCTAGAGATCAATCACACATAAGTTAACAAATTATAAAGGAAGTATCATCAGAAATGTTATTACATCACGATTATTAACACACAGTCCTTACACAAATGTAGCGGAAGTAAAATATAAATCTCTCGTGGTAGCTCCAATCACAGACACAATGACTGGTTGACTGCAAGTCTAGTAATCTTGAGGGAAGTAAGAGTAGTAGTCACTATTTGCACCATCTGTTACCCATCCGGGATTTTTATCCAAGTAAGAAAAATAAACAAGCGTAAGTACATCTCGTACTCAACAAGTGTAACATGGGGTTCATAAGGCTCAAAGGCATGACATTGGTTTATCAACATATAGCTTTTAATTAGCATTATTTTAGTATATCAATAACATCAAAATGTCTCAATATAAATAATAAACATATGATCCATGTGAAATGATTAACGAATAGCAAAAACATATTCATTATTAATGATCAACTATTCCATAAGGGTCCAAGGCCACTCGTGACCATGAGCATGGCTGTTATAACAGTTTTACACTCTGCAGAGGTTGTACACTTTCACTGTGAATCGTGTTGCCCATATGCCCGGGTTAATTACTCCCAAAACACTTCCAAGGTGAGCAGGCAGGGGAACATTATGAAGTCTTTCGAAGGTTCGTCTAACAAGTTAGGGCCATTAGATTCACTCGGCAAATAGATGTAGAGCCCCCCTTCCAAATGGCACAATAACACGCAGCCTATACTCATAAGGACAGAGGCCGCACTATACCCGATTCGTCAAGCCATTCTTATGCCAAAAAGGATTACCACTAACAAGCTAGAAAAGGTCCTTCTATATGACTAAAGCCAGAGCCATAAAGCCCTCATAGATGTACTGTAAGTCCCGAATGTTCGCTTACAGATAAGTCCTTAAGGAGAGTAACAAGAGCACCAAAATAACCCCATGCTCTAGTCCTCTTTAGACAGTAATAAAAAGTCATCTTTTAATATTTATTGCATATTCCATTAATCAAATTACATGATCATAGTTCATGTTAAGCACTAGCTATACTACTCCATGCAATATAATAGGTATCAAGGAATAAGATCAACACTAAGTCATCCTTAACAAGGAAATATATGCATAATGATATTATTTGCTTATTGTGAATAGGACAACAAGGATAATCCCATGCTATACTTGCCTTGCTCAAATAGGTCCTGATGATCTTTCTCGTAGAGAAACTCCTGATCCCCAACGAATTGCTCACCGTCTATACTCGATTAACAATAGCAACAACATTCATCCATAACAATCATGCATAAACAAATAAGACTATAATTAGAATAGTACACCAACAGTAATAAAATAAGATAAAAAGTCTTTAAAATGAATCTATAACTCGCTAGGATCACACAGACGTGAAGATCATGAAAAACGGAGCTAAAATGATGAAGTTATGAATTTACGAAGATTTCCTATAGAAAAATAATTACTCTAATTCAAACTCGAAAATAAAATATCACAAACCTACTGTACAGTACTACTAACTTGTAGAGCTCACAAATACGAACCTAACGCAATTTGAATGGGTCAAATCGGAATTAAAACGGAGAAGTTATGACTAAAACAAAATCAGTGGCAAAACTGTAAATAAGTGTAAACATATTTTTGAATTTACCGAGATCAAACTACGCTTTATGAAAAGGAAAACGTAATTCGGGAATATGCCATGGACTGCGGGTTTGTTTTCAAGAAAAGAGAGGGGCTCTTTAACAAAATAGCCACGAACCGGTATCTTCTAATCTGGACAGTCGATCCGAGATCGGACGGCCCACGATTACTACTGGCGGCGACGGTGGGGAAAAACCGCTGGCGACGAGCGAACACGGCGGCGCCATGGCCGGATCTTGCGTTACCACACTCCCGGGCACGATTCAGAGAAAGGAAAACACGGGGAGGGAGAGCGGAGCACGACGAGCTCACCTCGCGCGAAAACGGAGCCGAGGACGGACCAAAGGAGGCGCACGGCTCGGAATGGCGGCGGCTAGGGCTCACGCTCGCGGTGACCGAGCTCTCGAGCACCACAGCGGCTACAAGAAGATGAGATGGATGCGGTAGAGCATGGCACCTGGTATTTATAGCCCGAAGGCGCTCCAAGTAAGGAAGGAGGAGATTGGTAGGCAGATTTGGTGGGTGGCAGCTTTGGAAAGAAAATCCGATGTCGGCGTGGGGAGGAAGATGGTCCTGACATGTGGGCCTGCGGTGTCAGCGACAGGCAGGCGGACACCGGCGCGCGCGCTGGGCCTGCGGCGGCTCGGCCCATAGCGGGTGGGGGAAACAGGCCGCGTTGACCTCGACTCGGGAAAGCCGAGCGGCCCAAGAGGAGGCAGGGAAAGAAGCGGGCGCAGCTAGGCCGACGGGCTGAAAGCCAAAAATGAATGGAAAACATTTTTTTTATTTTTCCAGTTTTTTCCAAGGAATTTCAAATAGGTTTTGAATTTCTCTTTTGAATTTGAATCAAACCACTCAATACAAAAATTCAAATGCAACAGCATGAGTGCACAAACATGTTCCTACCCTTATATTTGATTTTAAGTTAATAAAAATTATTATTATTCTAAGTTTGTATTCACAAAATTGCATAAAAAATCATATTTACATACTTTATATATCCCAAAATTTTAGGGTGTTACAACTAACAAGTGACAAGTACAATATTGGCAAGATAACCCTTGTAAGAGGTGTGAAGAAGCTTGTCATTGCTTCAAACCGAACTTTGAAGTTTAGGCAACTCAATTTAGTTCAAGTCAACATTAGAAGCTCATGATTGTAACAAGAGCACAAGCACAAGACAATAATGCAAATGGATATCTAGTTTGGTTGTTTCAAGTGGTATCTAGACTCAATTGATTTAACAAGTGGTATTCATAAGTGGTGTCTAGATTAACTCATAAATAATATCCTATAAGTGGTACTCATGAAGATAGCAAATGTTCAAGAAATGGTTTTTATTGCCAAATTCGACTAGTGGTTCCATGGTAGAAGGTTCTTTCAAGTGGTATCACATCTACACATGGTATCAATCATGTAAGACAATGGTTTCACAAGTGATCCTCAACTTTAAGTGATCATCAAATGGAGAATGCATCCATCACCAAGAAGAGCTCAAGTCTATCAAGTGGATGACCCTTGCTTGGACATAGGGGAGGTGCCCCACCACCGATTGGTATCAAGGTCAAAGATCCTACATGTGGTATCTCAAGAGCTACACAAGTGGTGTCATTCCAACATTTGGGAATGTTCATCAAAAATGCAGAATTCAAACGAAACCATCTACCCCAATGCAAACCTTTGCATCAATGAGAGGCACACCTTTTATGGAAATTGATGACAAAGGGGGAGAGATTGTACAAAGATATGAAAGCTTTATGAGAGATAGAGGTTTGGATATGGGCAATAGACAAAGAGGGAGCAACATTGAAGAATGTGAGGGGATCAAAATTCATGGACAAGAGATGCACACAAGTAGGGGGGGCAAGCTCATGAACTTTGATTGTTTGCATTTGATATGTGCATATTCATGTGCTTGCTTGCATTGCATAAGATTTTAAATTTGATATGCATGCTTGTGTGGTGTATGCTAGTTGTAGAACTTGAATGATGATATGATAACTAGCATGCATAAGATGATAGTTAGATGTGCCTTGCATGTTTTACAAGTGGTACTAGAACCTTGCTTATAATGTTTATCTCATGAGGTACTAGTGTTTTTTGCAAGTGCTATCTAACTAACCATGGTGCTAAGGATGATGTTCAAATGACAACTCTGATTGGTATCACACTTCAAAGGTTTATTCTTTACACCTTAGCATCATTGGTAGTAATTACTCTCCCATAATTCCAATCTATGCATATGTGCAAGATTCAAACCAAACACTCTAGCACATATGTAGGGGAGCTAATACTACCAATTCAGGTTTGTGGTACTTGTCCAAAATCGTTTACACATGGTAAAATTGCTTGGGCAAGCAACATGAATCCAAAAGTGCTTAATTTCCATATCTTTGTAGAGTTGTCATGAGTTATCAAAAATGGGGAGATTGAAAGGTCCTTATTTGGTTTTGGTAATTGAGTGACAACCTTAGGTGGACTAATTGTGTTTGAAGTGAGATACACAGGTAATTAGTCCACAAGTACATGTGTGTGAGCAATACTTGCCATAAAGGTGAAATGGCTCATAAATGTTGTAAAGCTCACACATGTGATGAAGGAGCTCATTGCATATGAGACATGACATTGAGTCATGTGATCAAGGGGGAGAAGATCAAGACATGACTTGGCTCGATGGACCGGTTGCAAGTATAAAGGGCAAGTTGAGTGATGACTTGGCACCGATGGACCGAAGCAACGGTGAAGAGCAAGTGAAGTCAAGATCGATGAACCAATATGGTCACGTGGTGATATGGAGTGGATCATATCATTGTTGATCATGTTGGTGCATGTGTTGCATCGCAATGGAGGAGATGGAATGGAATGCGCAAGGCAAAGGTATATTTGTAGGGAATTTCATTTCACCGGTCATAGATGTGTAAAGAAGTTGATGACCGGGTTTAGGATACATGGCCATACTATCAAGAGGGGCAAACTTATTTGCATATCGGTCATCTAGTGCCACTTGAGCGATTTAACTTTGCATACATGTTAGGATCGAGTGGTGTGGAAAGTTGAGTGGCTAACTCCTTAAAAATAATTGTGAAAATGCTAACACACATACACATGGTGGTATACACTTGGTGATGTTGGCACATTTACAAAGGAGAAGTGTTTGGAATTGAAGTGGATCAACTCAACGAAGAAAAGGAGGCGAAAGGAGGTCACTATGAGTGACTGGACGCTGGCCTCGGCAGGACCTGCGCATCCGGTCAAGAGGCAGCAGAGAGTGCATGGTCTCAGTCTTGTGACTGGACGCTGGCATGCAGAGTGACCTAACTTGCAGGGGCCACGTCCGGTCATCTCTGTTGTACGTTGATGTGGTGGCATGAGGAGCAGCAGTGACGCGTGCAGGCCGTGAAGGACCGGATTCAGGTGCCGCGTCCATTCATGATTGACCTGACACATCTAATCATAAAATAGAGGCTCGGGGAGGTCTTTGGAAATGACCAGGTGCTGGCTCGGTCAGTTCTTCAGTGCATGTAGTCACTAGCTCGCTGGTACATGGTGGCGCGAGACCGGACACAAGGACATAGAATTAGGTCGTGGCTTCACTGTGTCCGATCTACATAGTGACGCATGCGTAGGAGATAGCCATTGGTGGTAATGGCTAGTTCAAATGGCTAGGGACACATGGCGGCGCTGGAGTGACTGGATGCAGGGGACCTGTGCGTCCAGTCATCAAGACCTGAGCATCTGGTCGCCACGTAGAAAACCCAATGAAGGGGTAGCAACTCTATTTGGCCCTTGGACTATAAATAGTGGGGTGTCTCGGCCATGGCTAAGGTTGAGCATCTAGGGGGACTTTGTGTCCATGCTTGAGAGTGCATGGAAGCCGTCCAACTCACTTGTGATTGATAGTGTTCATCCGATTGAGTGAGTGAGCGATTCTAGTGCGATTGCATCATGAGGTTGCATCGAGTGGCACTAGGTGGTCGTGTTGCAAGCCGGTGGTGCTTGTTACTCTTGGAGGTTGCCACCTCCTAGATGGCTTGGTGGCTTGTGACTCCGTTGAAGCATGTGAGAAGATTGTGTGGTGCTCCAGAGGAGGATTTGTGAGGGGGATTATGCTCACCCTACGGGGATCGCGAAGAGCAACTCTAGTTGAGCATGTCATTGAGCTACCCTCACTTTTGGGGTAGGTTCTTGCGGTGATCGACGTGTGGGCTTAGTGGGTGATGCCAATTAGCCGCCAAACCAACAAGTGAATGGTTGACACAATAGGGATGTAGCTTGGTTGCAACCAAGTGAACCTCGAGAGAAAATCACCGTGTCAACATTATATTCATCATCTTCTCGGTGATTTGCATTTCGTGAAACACAAGCTCATATTACTTTCATTTACCTTGTGCTTGTGTAGTTGCTCTTGTGACCAGTTTGGCTTTAGTAGCTTGCTAGCTGCCTTCTTGCTTGTGTAGCATAGAAGTAGCTGCCTTGCATGGCTAATTTGGTTTTAGTAACCTTGTTAGTCATATTGCTTAGTTTGTGTAACTAAGTAATTTGTGCTCTCTAATTTGACATTAGTTGCCTTGTTATTGAGCATTGCTATGAGCTTAGGAGCATTGTGTTTTTGCTTACTAGTTATGTAGGAGCTCCCTCATGCTTGAAGTACTAGTGGCTTAGGTTTATGTGACCTTGCTCCTAAAATTGGTTAGGAGAGCTCTAGCTAGCCTGACACCTTAGTTGCCCATTTAGGATCTTTATAAGGTGCTTGTGAACATAGATAGAGGGGTGTAGTCATGGCTAGATCGATAATTATATTTTTGCATTTGTTTCGGTTAGCCAGTGTGATTAAGTTTTAGAAAGGACTATTCACCCTCCTCTAGTCTGCCATCTTGACCAAATAGATGACCCCGAAGAAGGGGGCTCTCCTAGGGCAGAGGCTTGAACTCAGGATCCCCATGTGGTTGAGGGTGCTGGCATAGAGGATGTTTAGGCCACTCCCATCGTCCATTAGCACCTTCGTGAGGCACGCCCATCTGATGATTGGCTGACGATGAGTGTTGATGGTAGTTAACAACCAAATTAAACCATCAAAGAAACATGTATAAGGGCACAAATGAGATTACCAACAAAGGATTAGGCTTTAAACTAATGAATTCCTTGAGTTTTGGTGAATCTATGATTTATGCAGGGTTTAACCAGGAAACCGTCAAGGCGGACCTACATGTCAGAGTTAATAATACAATTCCACCATGAAACCAATGTGGGAAGGTCCTAGAGAACTCTAGAGGATACCACACCGAGGCGAGAGGTAGGACACTGCCATGTGGGGCCGATCGGCCCTACCTACAGGCTGCCCGGCCCTTGGGCCCACCGATCGTTCTCCCTACTGCTATGTCGGTTTCCTACTGTCTCCTAGGTTGCATCTCTATCATTTCTTAAGTCAGTTTGATCCAAGGGCTCATGTTGCAAGCTCTGGCCTATGTAAACTGCCCTGTACCCCCTCCCTCAGAAGATCCCTAAAACCTTAATTCATATCTTCAGGATCAGAGCCAGCTATGCAAGAGAAGATTAGTCCTCCATAGGATTTAGTCTTATGAATAAAAATAGTGAGATAGAGAGTGAGGAAAGAGTTTGGAGGAGGTGCTGGCCTATCGGTGCTCTCTCTACAGCTTGTACCTTGGCAGATCCAAATTCTACCTGAGCTTGTTTGTGAGATTCCTTTGGTAATCAACTTCTAATTTAAGTAAGCATTTGTTTATGTTATTCATCAGGATCGTGACTCTTTTGAGTGCTTTATTCTCTTACTAGGGGAGTAAAGTATTAATCATAAGTGTAAGTGTGGTGCTTAGACTTAGGTTAATCATGGATGCACCCTGCATTCCGGCATGAAGGTGACTCTTATAGCCTCGTTGAATCCTCTGTAGTCCACCTCCCATTTGTTGGCCAAGTAGGACTCGATTGCGAAGGAAAGCATCCTCTGTTGGTGTCTTTCCTTAGTAATATCCCCAGCAAATAGTAGAAGACATAGTTTACCCAAGATTAGAATTAGAGAACCTTAGTTATCCACTCTACGCTCCTGTTTATCTTAACCTTGTTGCTACTCTTAGTTAAGTTAAACTATAACCCAGTTACGACCCCCTTGTTAAGTTAGACCATACTTAGTCTCACACGTTTCCTTGTGAATATGATACTTGGAATACCTCCGGGTGAAAGCTACAGTGGTATCCGTGCTCTTGCAATTTATCTATGTGCGTTAATTTATACCAACAAGCTTTCTGGGTCCGTTGCCAGGAAAATGGTTGTTGAATTAACTTCGAGCCTAGCTTAACATTTTATCTTTTATTATTTCTTTTGTTTTATGTTTTCTTTTAGCATAGATTCCATTCGTATCTATCAATATGATAAACCCATGACTGCAAGCCTAGAGCCACCAAAATCTTCAGAGCCTATCATAAGACCTGGCTTTGAGCTGAGCCCGTGTTTTATAAAATTTATTCAGGATAAATCCTTCTTAGGAGAAGGCAATGAAAACCCATACTCACACCTATGAGAGTTTGAATAGACCTGTGCATGCTTGCGTATCACTAGCATGTGTGACAAAACCTTAAGATGGAAGTTGTTTCTGTTCTCTTTAACGGGAAGAGCTAAACATTAGTACAGTCAAACCGTAGGAAGTATGCAAGGAGATTGGGAAACGTTATGCTCTAAATTTTGTTTATGTTTCTTTCCTATCTCTAAAGTGGTTAGCCTTTGGAAAGTGGTTCTAAATTTTAGACAACTAGAAGAAGAATCTCTTGGTATATCATGGGATCATTTTTATGAACTTATCATCACTAGTCCGAACCTTGCTATTCCAGCCTCAATACTCTTTCAACATTTTTACATGGGTCTTAGCAAGGATTCCATGGAATTCCTTGATGAATCCTCTAGACCAGCTTTTCTTCATTTGTCTACTAGTGACGCAAAGGGCTATTCTTGATAGAATTAGTGAAAAGACTCCTTGCACTAGCATTCATAATGAACTCTTCGAGAAAGAGAAGAAATCATCTCCTGATTAAGAAAAGGAAGTTCTTATAGCCAAATCACAGCCACTTCAATCTCAAGATTTAACTATCAATCCTGAACCACCAATACCCAAAATTCCTTAAGAGAAGAAGGAATTCTATCTTTGGAAATCCCTGTTGAAATTAAGGATGACCTCTTTGGTGTTGATTTTGGGAGAACATTAAATTCTCATCTGAATAAAAGACCTTCGAGTGAATATAATTCAAATCCTCTCAAGAAGGGATATCTTAGAAATCGTCCTTATTCCCATATATGACATCAGGAAGAATTCAAGGATGGCATGTCTAGTGATTCCATAGAAGGAGAGCCAAGCCCTTTGGAAGACACTTCTATCCTCTCCCCTTCTATGCCCACATTAAATGTCTTATCTGAACCCATCTCACAACCCATCCTTGACCCTGATGATCCCTCTTATGCTCTTTCTCCTAAGCCTCATGATGACCTTAGAAATCCACTAAGACAACCGAAGCATAGGAGTCATGAAGACCAAAAGGATGACCAAGAAGTGCTACAACAATGGCTGGAATGTATGAAGAACTCATATGCCATTAATAAAAACTGGATGGACAAGGACGAAGCCTTATGGGTTGAATCCAAACTTGGCCTAGATTCAAACGGTTAGTTTAAGTCAATTCCCTTTGCAATCATGACTCATCCAAGTTTGGAGGTCCTAGACAAGACTAACCCAAGAGACATCCATCCATGGAAAATCTTGGATAATAAAACGTCCAATGAATGTCATAGGCATAGAATAATGGAGACAAAGTTTTCGCCTAAGGACATCCATGAAGAATCACCCTTGGAGGTTGAAAAGGAAGATTATGTCATAGATAGGCATGGAAGCTACATCATGAACATCTCATCAAATTTATGCTCGAATGAGAAATCTACCGAATTAATTGGTCTCTCTACTACCACACATGAGATCTTCAACCCCCTCATACTTTCTATTCCTAAAGACTTTGAAAGGGTGGTTGTAGGTGTATATGTTTATCATAAATATTACAGATCTCGTTGTGTGAATCTTGAGATAAATACATGAAGGTTGGTGTTGGAGGGAAAACCACTTCACCAACTTGAAGTGCAATTAGAAGGTTTCCCAAGAATAAGCTTTTATCCTAAAGCAAGCACTTTCGAGAGATAACATGAGCTTTTACCTTTTTGCCCTTATGAAGTGAGCATAGAAATAGTTGCAAAAATATTTCTTCGAGTATTTTTATCACTAATCATTTCATGTTTGAAGCGAAAAGAATAAAGGGTGATGACTCAAGGTATGTCCAACCAATCATCATGCAACATTGAATCACATCCAACCAAACTTGACTTTGCCTTGCAAAATTCAAGCTTGGGGGATGGGCCTCTCTGAAAAATCCTATGCCATGTTGCTAATTCATCTTGGCTGTCTCTACCTTTAAATCATGCTCAATAACAATCATGCTGTTTCATCTCTATTTGAATAAATCTCTATAATATTTTCATGCTACCTTTATCTGCTATAGTATATGCGTAGGTTTTGAAGTATTTTCATACATCTTTTAAATTAGGCATGGTGCTTAGTTTAAACTGTCTTCCTGAATCAAATTAGGCAAGGTGTTTAGTTTGATTTTTGAACCAAGAGGTATGTTGATCTTACTTCCTAAAGGCTTTTAAATTAAGCGTGGTGCTTAGGTTAAAATGTCTTCCTAAATCAAATTGGACGTGGTGTCTAGGTTGATTTTTGAGCCAAAAATATGATTTAGTAGATACTGGTTATTTTGTTGGACTAACCCCTATAGGAAACTCTCAATTCAATTTGGGTAAGTCACGAGATGAATTCAAATAAGAGATAAAGCAAGGCACATGATGAACTTTAATAACTTTGCACAAAAAGACACAGCTCATTCATCATAAATATGAGAACTACATACCTCATTCAACATGGATGAAAGAACTATAAATATCAAAGATCATTCACTTTGTCTTTAGCTACAAGTTACCTTTGCCTTGAGCCATGCTTGTATAGAACATGATAAAGAAAATCTATGCTAAAGTAATTCAAACACCATCTTTTCATTAGCATACATGGAAACTACAAAATTCTAGACATACAACCTGTGCTTTAAAATTGTATATTTCTTCAGGTATGTGTTGTCTACTAATCCATTGCAGGCATAAAAATGAGTGAAGTAGAAGACCTAACAAGGTGTCAAAAGATCGAAGAGCCAAAGGATGGCATGACAAAAGGATAAGAAAGAAAGCAGTGCAATCTAGGAGACAAGAAGCTCATGAACAACTCAAGATGCGAGACAAACCGAGAAAGGAAAACTTCAAGTAAAAGGAAAGGACCATCATGCATCATCTACCCTTCATCATATGGTGCCTTCATGCTCCAATGACAAATGTAACATTGTAACACACTAAAATTTACTTCTTTGGAAATAGAGCTAAATGAGTTAATTTTGAATTTTTGTACTCATGAAAACATAGGAAAATAATATTTTTCACTAAATTGAAATTTATCATAAGGTGTAGCAACATTGTTGTGCATACATGCTGATGCATTTGTGTTTTGTATTGCTTGGTTTTGACCAAAGATCAAAATGAATTCAAGTTGTTCCTTCAAAATGCGTTTAGATCGATTTTCCTTTTCTGATAGACATATATCATTTTTCTACAATCAAATTCCTTGTTTCTCATCCGTCAATCAACCTCTACACAATTCTCGGGAATTTTTCTGACTTTTTCTGTAGCTTGTTTCCACTTGTCTGTGAGCATAGTCTAATTTTTAGATGTTCTAAAATATCTTATCATGAGCTCCAAATACTTTATTTGGGTTCCTCATGTTCCATAATGTCTCTAGGAATTTTTTCTAAATTTTCAGAGCTTTCGGAGTATTTTTCGCGGCTTAAATAATAATTCTAGACTTTTCTGGAATTATATTATCCATGAAAATAATTAATTCCAAAAATAATAAATCTCTCATTTTCCCCAACGCTCAAAGCCCATGTGCAATAATCTTAATAAATCTCAAAGGCACATACATTTGTTTACTAATGGGCTTTAATAATTAATTAGACCTATTAGTAAAGACGGAGGGTGCAACATCAATTAGTACCATATTGCTAGTTGATGTGAAGGCGAGGAGTTTTCTCTCAATAAGTATGGACATACCCCTTGGGCAAAGCACACCAAAACTACCATAAGAGGATCCCCTAGTTTGGAAAATCTCTCGTGTAGTAAATTATATTTTTCTCCTCTTTCTCTCGCCGTCGCCGTCGCCGCCGCGCTGCCTAGCCCGGCCATACTCTCCTCGGCAACAAGTAAGTCCGCCGCCGTTCCTGTATTCTTGGAGAATAAACCCGCTGTCCAAAATATGTTTACAAATTTTGTTTTCTTCATTTGAAAGCTTATTTTGTTTCGGTTAAGAATAAATTACGTTTTCAGCTATTTACAGAATTGCCACTAATTTTGTTTTAGCCATAACTTCTCCGTTTTAACTCCAATTTGATCCGTTCAACTTGCGTTAGGTTTGTAATTTTATAATCTACATGTTAATACTACTGTTAAGTAGGTTTTCAACTTTTAAAATTCGTGATTAGATTTACTCTATTATTTTAATAGAGGAAATCTTGTTTATTTCATATCTTCTACGTTTTAACTCCATTTTAAGCCATTCAAGTTGTGTTAGATTCATAGCAACGAGATCTACGTATTTGTAATAGTGTTTATCATGTCACTAATATTAGAATTTCATGGTTTGAATCATATCTTAAATAACAATTATGCAACTAGGTTTTGTAAATAAAATATGATTTGTTTTAGTTTTATAATTCGAATCTAAATTTGACTTAAATTATAATCTCTATAAAATATCTTATATATGTTTTTATACCATTAAGATACATGAAGCTAATAGTTTTATGGGTAAATCTATCGGTAGTTGTACCTTTTCAACCATAGCTCCGATTAGCGGGCTTTTCGTGACTTTGTGTTCGTAGCGATGTGTAGAATCGTGTTTCAAACTCTTTTACTTATTTTTGTATGATTGGTGTACTGTTCTAATATAGATCTATTATTTGCTTTGTGTATGATTGTATGGATGCTTGTGTGTGTGCTATATGGTTCAGTCAATCGGTGAGATTTACGTGGTGATTAAAAAGCTATTCTCTGAAGACTAGAAGCTGAGAATTAGAAGCAGAAGATTGAAAGTTGAATACTAAAGGCTTTTGAGCATATTGCTTTGGGGGAAAAGCAAGTTAAGGCAAGTATAGCATGAGATCATCCTTGTTACCTAATCACTTTTAAAGCACTTAAATCACTATGCATGTGTCTCCTTGTTAAGGATGCCTTAGAAATTTATCTTGTACCTTGTCGCCTATGGTTTTACATTGGGTAGCTATTGCTAGTGCTCAACATAAACTATGATCTTATAATTTGACTAATGGAATATGCAACACCATTAAAAGATGACTTTTTAGTAACATAATGAAAGGGCTAGAGCCTTGGGTATCTTTTGGTGCTCTAGTTTCTCTTCATAAGGACTTATCTGTAAGCGAACATCCGGAACTTACAGTACAGCTGTGAGGGCTACATGGCTCTGGCTTTAGTCATATAAGAGGACCTTTTCTAGCTTGTTAGAGGTTACCCGAAAGGGCGCCAAAGGTGTGTTTCTCGGGTTGGGTGTAGTGCGGCTTCTGTCCTTATGTGTATAGGCTGCGCGTCATTGTGCCATACGGAAGGGGAGCTCAACATCACAGGTTACAGAAACCTAGCGGCCCTAACTTGTTAGACGAACCTTGGAAAGACTTCATAGTGAAACCTGTTTACCCATTGAGGCCTTGCAAACCTCGGGTTTATGGAGATAACGACTCACAGTGAAAGTGTACAACCTCTACAGAGTGTAAAACTGGTATATCAGTCGTGCTCACGGTCACGAGCGGCCTTAGACCCTTACGGAATAGATGATCACTAATAAACTATAATATGCTTATGTTTTTGCTATTCATTCTTCATATTACCTGATCATATGTTTATTCTAGGATTAAAGACATCTTGATGCTACTCATATGCTAAAACTTTGCCAACTAAAAGCTACATGCAGTTAAACCCGTGTCATGCCTTTTGAGCCTCATGAACCCCATGTTATGCTTGTTGAGTTCGACATGGACTCACCCTTGCTATTTCCTCCACATCTCAGGAAGGGTACCAGACTGCTAGATTCTGGAATTGTTAGGCTTGTGATCAACCAGTCAGTTTGATCCTGGAGTAAAGGTTACACCCGGTGTTTGGAGTTGTCTTTCTGCTGTGTTGTTCTCTAAGGTTATATCTTATACTATTGCGTTATGTTTAATAAGCATTTGTCTTTTGATATTACACTTATCTACAGCTATATGTGAGATTTGACCTCTTTATTTCACATATAGTGTATATCTGGTTTTGTCCTTAAAACTGGGTGTGACAGAGACTTGTTCGAGTAGCCTCATCCTCTTAGTGCCACTCCATTATTTTACATACCTTGATAATCTTACTTTGAGTAACTTGCTTACTATTTCCAAGATTTTGACAGGTATTCCAATAAGCCTTGAGATAACTCCAATCCAATTCTTGGGAACTTCCAACTGTTAGGCCATTCCTCGTTTCTTTGCTAGCAACCTTAAATGAATCGTTGTGGCGGGAAACTTGCTCACTCTTCACATCAACATTCTTTACACTTCTCATAAAGGCAACCTTGTGATCACTTTGTATGACAAACTCTTGTCCCCATTGATCCAAACTACATTCCAATAACTCTTCACAATGATTGGCTATATCCCTTTCTAACCCATACTATCCAACCTCCTACTTCGTACAATCATCTTTCAATGAAGCCTCCTTACTTTCTTTGTTCGAAGTAGGTTCTACCACCAATCTTGAAAACATATGTCCATTCATGTCCAGGTTAAGTTGTTAAACACTTAAGAACAATGCTTAGTCCTTGGTGTCGTCCAAATCTTCTTAACATAACTCTCCCTTGCTAAGGGCATCGACAATGACTCTTACTTTGCTTCTCCAAATGATAGCACCTTCCATGTCTTAATCAACTCCAATCCAATGATAATGTCACTGACTCAACCTCAACTTAGTGTAAATGCCTTCTAGACTCTAATGTTCCATGTAGATATCTCTCTTATGTCCAAGAAGAGAGCATATCATGTTCCACAGTGGATATCTCCATATCATGTGCCAGGTGGTCCAACTCAGTTAGCTCACTTAATGCATATTTTTCTTACGTAGGGCTCATCCCAAATCTTGACGAGATGTTTGTCCATCATTGTAATACCTCCAATGATCCTCTAACAGATACTCACTATCCCAAAGTAACTTTAAGTCACACCTCATCCTTGGGGTTCTAACTCAACGCATCAATTCTTGTGTTCTTCTTCATAATTCCACCGTTAGAGATAACCTATCCAAAACTTACTAGCCATGCTTGGTATAGCAGTGAGGTTTCCTAAGTCTCTATAGAACAAACTATAGATTTGCAGGATCGCCTTCCTACGTTATCCATA
Organism: Saccharum hybrid cultivar R570; assembly: GCA_038087645.1. Taxonomy (NCBI): domain Eukaryota; kingdom Viridiplantae; phylum Streptophyta; class Magnoliopsida; order Poales; family Poaceae; genus Saccharum; species Saccharum hybrid cultivar. The sequence goes on along the minus strand of JAQSUU010000606.1, from coordinate 1,685,577 downwards.
CCAATTTACCTTAGGTATGTTGAAGGTTGAATTCCCAACTGATGATAGATCGAATTGAAGACCAATCTTAATGATTACCCGAGCTCCATGTAAACGATCCAACAATTATCAATCTTGAGTTGAGTACAGTTGTGCTTGATGTTGACTTCTCAACCATGGGGTTAACCGATTCTTTCAAGTGAAGAACTAGAATGTATGAAATCTCCATCTTGCATCTTCTTCAACTTGACTACCCCCTTAAGAAAATTAAACTAAGGGACACCAAAAGGGTATCTTGCACCTCATTCCATATGAGCTAACTAGCTTCAAGGCATTCTATCATCCCAATGATACTCTTGTGTATGGGTAAGAACAAGAAATCTGAAAGTTCTCGCAAGCAGAAAATCAGCAGTGCAGTAAAACAGCTATAACTCTCGTTTTGTAAATCCAATGAAGTTGTAGTTTATACCGTTGGAAAGCTTATAAAATTCCCTACAACTTTATTATAGAACACTCCTCCAGATTCTGCATTCAACTTAGTCAAAAATAGTGCACAACAGAAACTGTTCGAGACTTCACACTGCACAGATGTGTCACCTTGTGATTTGCGTATCTTGCAAACCATAAAACCTATGAAGGTGAGTCTAGAGGCATTGGGAAGATGTTCAAGTCTGGTTATTTCCATGAAAATTTCACAAACTTTCGCTAAGCAGATATTTCTAAGCACTGAAGAAAAGACAAACTGCTCTAGAAAAGGTAGAATCAAGAGAATAAGGTAAACCAACCCAACTATATACTGCACTGATCCTTATACCTTATAGACCTATAGACTAAATGAAATTGTGGACAAACTCCACAAGATCATTGCAATCATACAAAGATCCAAAACAAGCACATGCATAATGATATTCAACAAAGCATTAAATGTGCACAACTCAATCAATGACTCATCTTGCGATACTATCGTTTTCTCCATATTAAGGGCAAAGATCCTAGAGCTTCTCTTCCAATGACGCAAGAAGGTGGTAAGAGAAGATTCTAAAAGCATATCAAGACAATAAGTATAGATGAGAGCAAAGGCTTAAAATAAGCATCAAGGAAGAGACAAATATCAAGGGTAGATATATAGTAGAGAAGAAAATGTCAAGGATTATAGAACAAGGATTTTATAGCAAGTTCAAAACCTTAAGATGACCAATTTCTCACTAGGCTTGTGTCATATAGTTAGCATTGCTCTGATACCACTCTATCACACTCAGTTTTAAGGACAAAACTAGATATACACTATATGTGAAATAAAGAGGTCAAATCTCACATATAGCTGCAGATAAGTGTATATCAAAAGACAAATGCTTATTAAACATAACGCAATAATATAAGATATAACCTTAGAGAACAACAGAGTAGAAAGAAAACTCCAAACACTGGGTGTAACCTTCACTCCAGGATCAAACTGACTGGTTGATCACAAGCCTAACAATTCCAGAATCTAGCAGTCTGGTACCCTTCCTGAGATGTGGAGGAAATAGCAAGGGTGAGTCCATGTCGAACTCAACAAGCATAACATGGGGTTCATGAGGCTCAAAAGGCATGACACGGGTTTAACTGCATGTAGCTTTTAGTTGGCAAAGTTTTAGCATATGAGTAGCATCAAGATGTCTTTAATCCTAGAATAAACATATGATCAGGTAATATGAAGAATGAATAGCAAAAACATAAGCATATTATAGTTCAATAGTGATCATCTATTCCGTAAGGGTCTAAGGCCGCTCGTGACCGTGAGCACGGCTGATATACCAGTTTTACACTCTGCAGAGGTTGTACACTTTCACTATGAGTCGTTATCCTCATAAGCCCGAGGTTTGCAAGGCCTCAATAGGCAAACAGGTTTCACTATGAAGTCTTTCCAAGGTTCGTCTAACAAGTTAGGGCTGCTAGGTTTCTGTAACCTGCGAATGTAGAGCTCCCCTTCCGTATGGCACAATGACGTGCAGCCTATACACATAAGGACAGAAGCCGCACTACTCCCAACCCAAGAAACACCCCTTTTGTGCCCTTTTTGGTAACCTCTAACAAGCTAGAAACGGTCCTTTTATATGACTAAAGCCAGAGCCATGTAGCCCTCACAGCTGTACTGTAAGTCCTGGATGTTCGCTTACAGATAAGTCCTTATGGAGAGAAACTAGAGCACCAAAAGATAGCCCAACGCTCTAGCCCTCTTTCATTATGTTACTAAAAAGTCATCTTTTAATGTTGTTGCATATTCCATTAGTCAAATTACAAGATCATAGTTTATGTTGAGCACTAGCAATAGCTACCCAATGCAAAACCATAGGCGACAAGGTACAAGATCAATTTCTAAGGCATCCTTAACAAGGAGACACATGCATAGTGATTTAAGTGCTTTAAACGTGATTAGGTAACAAGGATGATCTCATGCTATACTTGCCTTAACTTGCTTTTCCCCCAAAGCAATACACTCGAAAGCCTTTAGTATTCAACTTTCAATCTTCTGCTTCCAATTCTCAGCTTCTAGTCTTCAGAGAATAGCTTCTTAATCACCACGTAAACCTCACCGATTGACTGAACCATATAGCACACACACAAGCATCCATACAATCATATACGAAGCAAACAATAGATCTATATTAGAACAGTACACCAATCATACAAAAATAAGTAAAAGAGTTTGAAACACGATTCTACGCATCGCTACGAACATAAAGTCACGAAAAGTACGCTAATCGGAGCTACGGTTGAAAAGGTACAACTACCGATAGATTTACCCATAAAACTATTAGCTTCATGTATCTTAATGGTATAAAAACATATATAAGATATTTTATAGAGATTATAATTTAAGTCAAATTTAGATTCGAATTATAAAACTAAAACAAATCATATTTTATTTACAAAACCCAGTTGCATAATTGTTATTTTAGATATGATTCAAACCATGAAATTCCAATATTAGTGACATGGTAAACACTATTACAAATGCGTAGATCTCGTTGATATGAATCTAACGCAACTTGAATGGCTCAAAACGGAGTTGAAACGTAGAAGATATGAAATAAACAAGATTTTCTCTATTAAAATAATAGAGTAAATCTAATCATGAATTTTAAAAGTTGGAAACCTACTTAACAGTAATATTAACATGTAGATTATGAAATTACGAACCTAACCCAAGTTGAACGGATCAAATCGGAGTTAAAACGGAAAAGTTATGGCTAAAACTAAATCAGTGGCAATTCTGTAAATAGCTGAAAACGTAATTTATTCTTAACCGAAACAAAATATGCTTTCAAAAGAAGAAAACAAAATCTGTAAACATGTTTTGGACTGCGGGTTTATTTTCAAGAATACAGGGACGGCGGCAGACTTATTTTTTGCCGAGTAGAGTATGGTCGGGCTAGGCAGCGCGGCGGCGACGGCGACGGTGACGGCGAGAGAAAGAGGAGAAAAATATAATTTACTACACGAGAGATTTCCCAAACTAGGGGCTCCTCTTATGGTAGTTTTGGTGTGCTTTGCCCAACGGGTAGGTCCATACTTATTGGGAGAAAACTCATCGCCTTCACATCAACTAGCAATATGGTACTAATTGATGTTGCACCCTCCGTCTTTACTAATAGGTCTAATTAATTATTAAAGCCCATTAGCAAACAATTGTATAGGCCTTTAAGATTTATTAAGATTATTGCACATGGGCTTTGAGCGTTGAGGAAAATAAGAGATTTATTATTTTCGGAATTAATTATTTTCATGGATAAAATAATTCTAGAAAAGTCTAGAATTATTATTTAAGCCGCGAAAAATACTCTGAAAGCACTGAAAATTTAGAAAAAATTCCCAGAGACATTATGGAACATGAGGAACCTAAATAAAGTATTTGGAGCTCATGATAAGATATTTTAGAGCATCTAAAAATTAGACTATGCTCACAGACAAGTGAAAACAAGCTACATAAAAAGTTGAAAAAATTCTCGAGAAGTTTATAGAGGTTGATTGACGGATGAGAAACAAGGAATTTGTTTGTAGAAAAATGATATATGTATATCAGAAAAGGAAAATCGACCTAAACGCATTTTGAAGGAACAACTTGAATTCATTTTGATCTTTGGTCAAAACCAAGCAATACAAAACACAAATGCATCAGCATGTATGCACAACAATGTTGCTACACCTTATGATAAATTTCAATTTAGTGAAAAATATTATTTCCCTATGTTTTCATGAGCACAAAATTCAAAATTAACTCATTTTAGCTCTATTTCCAAAGAAGTAAATTTTAGGGTGTTACAAACATTCTAAGGTAAATGGTCATTATTTAAAGTTTTTCCTTGACTCTGGTAGGCACATAAATAAGAAACAAACATATTTGAGTTACAATTTCACTTGATCCAACCTAATTAACTCAATATGTTTAGTTCTTTAATGTCACACCCATTTTTAAGGACAAAAATAGGATGCATAAAAGACTCATGTGCGCCCTAGGAAACAGTCGCACACATAAGTTGACAAATTACAAAGTATCATCACAGTGCTTATTACATAATGAATAAGTATTTAAGACATAGTCTTGAACGATAGGTAATAATAACTAATAGTAATTCTTCAGCGGAAACTCCACACAGGGACACGGTTGACTGGTTGACACCAAGACTAGTACTCATTCCGATAATCTTCCTCTATATCTTCATCTGTTATGGTGGAAATAGCAAGGGTGAGTCCACGTCGAACTCAACAAATATAACACAGGGTTCATGAGGCTCAAAAAGGCTAGACATTGTTTAACTGCGTTTAGCTTTTAATCATATATTAGCCATTGAGTAGCATCAAGATAAACCGCTTCCCATTAAAGAACCAATGATCAATTGTAATAAGGATAATGAATAGCATTAACATGAACAAATAATAATCAACAATAATTAAGCATGATATAACAGTTATGATCAACTATTCCATAAGAATCCCCAAGGCCGCTCGTATCCGTGAGCACGGCTAGTATACCAGTTTTTAACTCTGCGCAGAGGTGTACACTTTCACTGTGAGTCATGATTTCCAAATGAGTGGGGAGATCAAGCCCAAACACCCGAGAACCATATAAAGCCACTCAAAAGTTCGTCTAACAAGTTAGGGCCATTAGATTCACTCGGCAGGCAGATGTAGAACCCCCCTTCCTTGTGGCACAACAACCGCAACCTATACACACTAGGCCAGGGGCTCGCACTACACCCAACGTGGCAAGCCATTCTTACGCCATTTAAGGTAACCTCTAACAAGCTAGAAAAGGTCTCTTGAACAACTAAAGCTAGAGCCATATAGCCCTCACAGCTGTACTGTATATCCCAGTTATCACTTACAGATAAGTCCTTATAGAGAGAAACCAGAGCATCAAAATAATACACATGCTCTAGCCCCCCTTTTAACAGTAATAAAATCATCTTAATAGTTGATTGCTTAATCCATTAATCAAATTACAAGATCATTGTTCTTAGTTTAAGCACTAGCAGTAGCTACCCATATGCATTCCTGTCACACCCATTTTTAAGGACAAAAATAGGATGTATAAAAGACTCATGTGCACCCCAGGAAACAGTCGCACACATAAGTTGACAAATTACAAAGTATCATCACAGTGCTTATTACATAACGAATAAGTATTTAAGACATAGTCTTGAACGATAGATAATAATAACTAATAATAATTCTTCAGCGGAAACTCCACACAGGGACACGGTTGACTGGTTGACATCAAGACTAGTACTCATTCCGATAATCTTCCTCATTATCTTCATCTGTTTTGGTGGAAATAGCAAGAGTGAGTTCATGTCGAACTCCACAAATATAACACAGGGTTCATGTGGCTCAAAAGGCTAGACACTGTTTAACTGCATTTAGCTTTTAATCATATATTAGCAATTGAGTAGCATCAAGATAATCCACTTCCCATTAAAGAACCAATGATCAATTGTAATAAGGATAATGAATAGCATTAACATGAGCAAATAATAATCAACAATAATTTAGCATGATATAACAGTTATGATCAACTATTCCATAAGAATCCCCAAGGCCGCTCGTATCCGTGAGCACGGCTAGTATACCAGTTTTTAACTCTGCGCAGAGGTGTACACTTTCACTGTAAGTCATGATTTCCAAATGAGTGGGGAGATCAAGCCCAAACACCCGAGAACCATATAAAGCCACTCAAAAGTTCGTCTAACAAGTTAGGGCCATTAGATTTCACTCGGCAGGCAGATGTAGAACCCCCCTTCCCTGTGGCACAACAACCGCAGCCTATACACACTAGGCCAGGGGCTCGGACTACACCCAACAAGGCAAGCCATTCTTACGCCATTTAAGGTAACCTCTAACAAGCTAGAAAAGGTCTCTTGAACAACTAAAGCCAGAGCCATATAGCCCTCACAGCTGTACTGTATATCCCGGTTATCACTTACAGATAAGTCCTTATGGAGAGAAACCAGAGCATCAAAATAATACACAAGCTCTAGCCCCCTTTTAACAATAATAAAATCATATTAATAGTTGATTGCTTAATCCATTAATCAAATTACAAGATCATTGTTCTTAGTTTAAGCACTAGCAATAGCTACCCATATGCATACCCAAGGTTGACAAGGAATCAAGACATCAAGCACTAAGTTATAATCTCTAAGGTTGTCAAGGTAAGCACATGCATATGTATGATCATTTTGATGAATAGGTAGCAAGGATAGTCCTGTGTTATACTTGCCTTGATCAAAGCTCTCCAAATGATACTGCTGACTTGGCTCAAAGTAATACTCCGAATCGTCCAAGTACTGCTCACCTTCTATACTCGATCATCAATCAACAACATACATGCATCCAATCAAACATACACGAAGCAAACAAATGGATATAATTAGAACAGTACACCAACAGTAACAAAACAGTAATAAAAGTTTATAAAACTCTTCTACACGTTTCTACGATCACACAGACGCAAAGATCACCAAAATCGGAGTTAAAACGTAAAAGTTATGAATTTTCTAAGATTTCCTATAGATAAATAAATACTTAATTATAAACTCGAAAAATAAATTATCAAAACTAACTGTAAAACTATACTAACATGTAGAATTCGCAAATACGAACCTAACGCAACTTGAACGGATCAAATCGGAGTTAAAACGAAGATTTTATGACTAAAACAATCCTAGTGGCAAAACTGTAAATACCTGAAAACGTATTTTTGATTTAACCGGAAGGAAATACGCTTTCAAAACGCGAAAACGGATTTCCTGGAATGCGCCAAGGACCGCGGGTTACATAACGAAAAAGTGCAGGGGCTCTTTAGAAAAATTACCCCGCGAAGGGGTAAGATCTATTCTTGGCCGTAGATCACGAGATGGACGGCTCGGGTTCATCAGCAGCTCTACAGTGCCTAATCCGATCGCCCCCCTCAAGTCCGGCCGGCGGCCGCCATGGCCGGCCTCCGTGGCTCGCCGGAAAATCTCGGTTCCTCCTTTTCCGACCACCAAACGACCTGCAAACGACTCCAATCGGACGAGAAGCTCAACCCTATCTCATCTACACGGTCTATGCCCTCTACAATGTCCCGAAGAGAGAGCACAGCAAGGGGAAAGACGGCGGCTCCATGACCGACTCGTCGGTGATCTCCAATACCGCGATAAAATGCACGGGAACTCAAAAGAAACACATAGGAAGGGAGAGGAGGAGCTAACGAACTCACCTAGGCGAAGAATTTGGCCTCCAATCGACCCGAAGGTCTCAACCGCGCCCACCAAAACCCGCCGGCCAAGCTCTAACCCTAGAGCTCTAAAACCCGTGGCAACCCTAGCTTTTTAGTTGAAAAACGGAAACTAGAGAACCTATGCGACCTATTTATAGCATCTACTAGCCGTATACGGTTAGGAAATCCCGGAAATCACGAAGAAGGAGCGGCGGTGGTTCTTCGTTCGGAGTCCGGTTCGAATACGGGAGGTTGAAGACAACTGACAGCCGGGTCCCATCGGTCAGCGACTCAAAGAGGGGAAAGGAAGGAGCGGCAACGGATCGGACGACTGGGCCGCGATTGCTGCGGTACTGGGCCGGCTGGCTCGGCTGTCGGGCCGGCCCACGCGACGCGGGCGTGGAAGAAAGAGCGGCAGCGGCCCAACTACGCAGCCCAGACGGGAGAACAGGCCGACCTGAGGGCCTTCGGGCCGCCAGCAGCAGGTAAGCTTTTTCTTCTTTTTTTATTTACTTGCTTTCAAAAATATTTCAAATACATTCTAATCCAAAATAAAATAAAATAAAATATAACAAATTCACACCACACAATAAAAATTATATGCAACAGCATGAATGCAACACAAATATAATTTATTATTATTTTAGTTTTGTAATTATTTATTATCTAACTTATTCCAATTTTGTTATCTCAAAATTTGGGTGTTACAAATTCTACCCCCTTAAAAGAATCTCGTCCTCGAGATTGAACTGCTTACTCAAATAACTGCGGATATGATTTCCTCAATTCATCCTCTCTTTCCCAAGTTGCCTCTGCCTCTGAATACCGATTCCACTGTACTTTGCACATCTTAATAATCCGACTTCGAGTAACTCTCTCAGCAGTTTCTAAAATCTTGATCGGAAACTCTTCATATGTAAGATCTTCCTTAACAGTCAACTCTTCTAAAGGTATCTGCTCCTCAGGCACACGCAAACACTTCTTAAGTTGTGAAACATGGAACACATCATGTACTCCAGATAAATTCTCAGGCAACTCCAATTGGTAAGCAACTTCCCCACGTCTAGCAATAACTTTAAATGGTCCAACATACCTTGGTGCTAATTTACCTTTCATGTTAAATCTCTTCACACTTCTCATAGGTGACACCTTCAAATAGACATAATCACCTACCTCAAAAACTAGATCCCTTCTCCTATTATCAGCATAACTCTTCTGACGAGACTGTGCTACTCTCAAATTCTCTCGAATCACTCGCACTTGATCTTCTGCGTTTCTAAGAACATCTGTACCAAACACCTGAGATTCACCTGTCTGATCCCAAAACAATGGAGTTCTACACTTACGTCCATACAAAGCTTCAAACGGTGCCATCTTAAGACTCTGTTGATAACTATTATTGTAAGAAAATTCTGCATAAGGCAAACTCTTATCCCAACTAGTTCCATATTGCAATGCACAGGCTCTCAACATATCCTCTAATACCTGGTTGGTCCTTTCAGTCTGTCCATCTGTCTGTGGATGATATGCTGTACTAAAATTCAATTTTGTTCCCAGTGATTCATGCACAGCTTTCCAAAAATGCGATGTAAACTGCGATCCTCGATCAGATACAATCTTCTTTGGTACTCCATGCAAACAGACTATTCTCTCCATATACAACTAATATATTTTGATCAAACTTAATATTCTCAACCATGGAATTTGTAGGCATGTCTACAAAACTCCAGCACACATTACAAAGATCCAAATCACACATTATCATAATAACAATCCATCAATCACACAATTGTTCACACCACAAACTGACTCTTAAAACAATCCAAACTTAAAGTTAACTCGCAACTACTATCGTTCCTATTACATAGGGATTTTTCCTATTGCCTAATTAAGCTTCTCATAAATCTTAGGACGACCTAACTCTGCCCTTAATTGGTCAATCTCCTTATAAGTTTGCTCCTGAGGTTTAAAACGGGCAACGTACTGTGCAGCTGACAAACGGGGATGAGAAGGCATCTATAAGATTTAGACATAGATTAGATAGATTCAATGTATTTTCGCAATAGAATAAAGTAGAGGAAGCATAAAACTATAGTAATTAACAAGGTGAAAGACGAAGCATGAATTAAATGGAGTATGGATGCTATCAACGACCATTCTAACTAGGCTTGCGTCCTACAGTCAACACGGCTCCGATACCAATCTGTCACACCCATTTTTAAGGACAAAAATAGGATGTATAAAAGACTCATGTGCACCCCAGGAAACAGTCGCACACATAAGTTGACAAATTACAAAGTATCATCACAGTGCTTATTACATAACGAATAAGTATTTAAGACATAGTCTTGAACGATAGATAATAATAACTAATAATAATTCTTCAGCGGAAACTCCACACAGGGACACGGTTGACTGGTTGACATCAAGACTAGTACTCATTCCGATAATCTTCCTCATTATCTTCATCTGTTTTGGTGGAAATAGCAAGAGTGAGTTCATGTCGAACTCCACAAATATAACACAGGGTTCATGTGGCTCAAAAGGCTAGACACTGTTTAACTGCATTTAGCTTTTAATCATATATTAGCAATTGAGTAGCATCAAGATAATCCACTTCCCATTAAAGAACCAATGATCAATTGTAATAAGGATAATGAATAGCATTAACATGAGCAAATAATAATCAACAATAATTTAGCATGATATAACAGTTATGATCAACTATTCCATAAGAATCCCCAAGGCCGCTCGTATCCGTGAGCACGGCTAGTATACCAGTTTTTAACTCTGCGCAGAGGTGTACACTTTCACTGTAAGTCATGATTTCCAAATGAGTGGGGAGATCAAGCCCAAACACCCGAGAACCATATAAAGCCACTCAAAAGTTCGTCTAACAAGTTAGGGCCATTAGATTTCACTCGGCAGGCAGATGTAGAACCCCCCTTCCCTGTGGCACAACAACCGCAGCCTATACACACTAGGCCAGGGGCTCGGACTACACCCAACAAGGCAAGCCATTCTTACGCCATTTAAGGTAACCTCTAACAAGCTAGAAAAGGTCTCTTGAACAACTAAAGCCAGAGCCATATAGCCCTCACAGCTGTACTGTATATCCCGGTTATCACTTACAGATAAGTCCTTATGGAGAGAAACCAGAGCATCAAAATAATACACAAGCTCTAGCCCCCTTTTAACAATAATAAAATCATATTAATAGTTGATTGCTTAATCCATTAATCAAATTACAAGATCATTGTTCTTAGTTTAAGCACTAGCAATAGCTACCCATATGCATACCCAAGGTTGACAAGGAATCAAGACATCAAGCACTAAGTTATAATCTCTAAGGTTGTCAAGGTAAGCACATGCATATGTATGATCATTTTGATGAATAGGTAGCAAGGATAGTCCTGTGTTATACTTGCCTTGATCAAAGCTCTCCAAATGATACTGCTGACTTGGCTCAAAGTAATACTCCGAATCGTCCAAGTACTGCTCACCTTCTATACTCGATCATCAATCAACAACATACATGCATCCAATCAAACATACACGAAGCAAACAAATGGATATAATTAGAACAGTACACCAACAGTAACAAAACAGTAATAAAAGTTTATAAAACTCTTCTACACGTTTCTACGATCACACAGACGCAAAGATCACCAAAATCGGAGTTAAAACGTAAAAGTTATGAATTTTCTAAGATTTCCTATAGATAAATAAATACTTAATTATAAACTCGAAAAATAAATTATCAAAACTAACTGTAAAACTATACTAACATGTAGAATTCGCAAATACGAACCTAACGCAACTTGAACGGATCAAATCGGAGTTAAAACGAAGATTTTATGACTAAAACAATCCTAGTGGCAAAACTGTAAATACCTGAAAACGTATTTTTGATTTAACCGGAAGGAAATACGCTTTCAAAACGCGAAAACGGATTTCCTGGAATGCGCCAAGGACCGCGGGTTACATAACGAAAAAGTGCAGGGGCTCTTTAGAAAAATTACCCCGCGAAGGGGTAAGATCTATTCTTGGCCGTAGATCACGAGATGGACGGCTCGGGTTCATCAGCAGCTCTACAGTGCCTAATCCGATCGCCCCCCTCAAGTCCGGCCGGCGGCCGCCATGGCCGGCCTCCGTGGCTCGCCGGAAAATCTCGGTTCCTCCTTTTCCGACCACCAAACGACCTGCAAACGACTCCAATCGGACGAGAAGCTCAACCCTATCTCATCTACACGGTCTATGCCCTCTACAATGTCCCGAAGAGAGAGCACAGCAAGGGGAAAGACGGCGGCTCCATGACCGACTCGTCGGTGATCTCCAATACCGCGATAAAATGCACGGGAACTCAAAAGAAACACATAGGAAGGGAGAGGAGGAGCTAACGAACTCACCTAGGCGAAGAATTTGGCCTCCAATCGACCCGAAGGTCTCAACCGCGCCCACCAAAACCCGCCGGCCAAGCTCTAACCCTAGAGCTCTAAAACCCGTGGCAACCCTAGCTTTTTAGTTGAAAAACGGAAACTAGAGAACCTATGCGACCTATTTATAGCATCTACTAGCCGTATACGGTTAGGAAATCCCGGAAATCACGAAGAAGGAGCGGCGGTGGTTCTTCGTTCGGAGTCCGGTTCGAATACGGGAGGTTGAAGACGACTGACAGCCGGGTCCCATCGGTCAGCGACTCAAAGAGGGGAAAGGAAGGAGCGGCAACGGATCGGACGACTGGGCCGCGATTGCTGCGGTACTGGGCCGGCTGGCTCGGCTGTCGGGCCGGCCCACGCGACGCGGGCGTGGAAGAAAGAGCGGCAGCGGCCCAACTACGCAGCCCAGACGGGAGAACAGGCCGACCTGAGGGCCTTCGGGCCGCCAGCAGCAGGTAAGCTTTTTCTTCTTTTTTTATTTACTTGCTTTCAAAAATATTTCAAATACATTCTAATCCAAAATAAAATAAAATAAAATAAAATATAACAAATTCACACCACACAATAAAAATTATATGCAACAGCATGAATGCAACACAAATATAATTTATTATTATTTTAGTTTTGTAATTATTTATTATCTAACTTATTCCAATTTTGTTATCTCAAAATTTGGGTGTTACAATTCCCAAGGTTGACAAGGAATCAAGATAACAATCACTAAGTTATAATCTCTAAGGTTGTCAAGGTAAGCACATGCATATGTATGACAATTCAATGTATAGGTAACAAGGATAGTCCTGTGTTATACTTGCCTTGATCAAAGCTTCCCAAGTGATACTACTGACTTGGCTCAAAGTAATACTCCTGATCGTCCAGATACTGCTCACCTTCTATACTCGATCATCAATCAACAACACACATGCATCCAATCAAACAAACACAAAGCAAACAAAGAGATACAATTAGAACAGTACACCAACAGTAACAAAACAGTAATAAAAGTTTATAAAACTCTTCTACATGTTTCTACGATCACACAGACGCAAAGATCACCAAATTCGGAGTTAAAACGTGAAAGTTATGAATTTTCTAAGATTTCCTATAGATAAATAAATACTTAATTATAAACTCGAAAAAAATAAATTATCAAAACTAACTGTACAACTACACTAACATGTAGAGCCTGCAAATACGAACCTAACGCAACTTGAATGGATCAAATCGGAGTTAAAATAAAGATTTTATGACCAAAACAATTCTAGTGGCAAAACTGTAAATATCTGAAAACGTATTTTGACTTAACCGGGAGAGAATACGCTTTCCAAAAACGAGAACGTACTTCAGGAATTATGCTTAGGACGGCGGGTTCTAATATAATGAAGGTCAAGGGCTCTTTAGCAAATATTACGGCCGAAAGGGTATCTTCTAATCTGAGCCCTTGATCTAATCTTGGACGGCTGGTATCGTTCCCGATGAAAGAGAGAGAGACGCGGCCTCCTTCGCCAGCGCCGGCCGGTGGCCGCCATGGCCGACCTCCATGGCTCGCCGGAAAGCTCCGGCTTTGCCGTTTTAGACCACCAGATGACTCGCAACCGACACCAATCAAATGCAGAGCTCAATGCGAACACCTCTACGCGGTTTAGAAGAGCTACGACGGACTGAGGATGAAACGCGGCTCGGGATGGCGGCGACGCCATTGCCGACTCACTGGAACTTCGCAAACTCACGATTCCAAGCACTAAAAACCTAAAGAAGAGCTTGGGAAGAAAGAGGGAAGGATGGCAATCTCACCAATGCAAAGAAGAGAGGCGCAGGTTCACCGACAAGCTCCGACGACGTACACCCGCAACTCCCTAGGGTTTTGAACCGATGAAGCTTGGTTTCAAAAGGTTTGGCTCAAAGGTTAGATGGAAAACGAGGAGAGGAGGCAAGCGGCTACACGTTTATAGCTCCAATTCAACGTTTTCGGGTAGGAAATCCTGGTTTCCTCGGTGGATTTGGTTACGGTAGTGTTCGTCTCGGCCACGAACCGGAGGTGGAAGAGGGCGCTGACAAGGGGGCCCGGTTCGTCAGCGTCACTCGAGAGAGAACAAAGCGCGCGGCTTCGCCTGGGCCGGCCCACGCAGACACGGTGAAGAGCGGGCGAGCAGCTCGGCTTCAACGGCCCATCAGCGCGAGGGAAAAGCTTGGGCTCGGCTTAGCTGGGCCGCCAGGCCGAAAAAGGTAAGTTTGCCTTATTTATTTTCTTTCTTTCTTTTCTTTATTTGTTTGTTTTCAAACTATTCCAAATAAAATTCTTCAAACCAATTCAAAATAAAACAAATATATCCACACCACAAAATAAAATAAATGCAACAGCATGAATGCATCACCAAATAGTTTTAAAATTTTAATTCCCTTTCTCTAAATTATTTAAAATTTATTACTCCTAAAATTTGGGTATTACAAATTCTACCCCCCTTAAAAGAATCTCATCCTCGAGATTGGACTGCTTACTCAAACAACTGCAGATATGATTTCCTCAATTCATTCTCTCTTTCCCAAGTTGCCTCTGCCTCTGAATATCGATTCCACTGTACTTTGCACATCTTAATAACCCGAGTTCGAGTAACTCTCTCAGCAGTCTCTAAAATCTTGATCGGAAACTCTTCATATGTAAGATCCTCTTTAACAATCAACTCTTCTAAAGGTATCTGCTCCTCAGGCACCCGTAAACACTTCTTAAGTTGTGAAACATGGAACACATCATGTACTCCAGATAAATTCTCAGGCAACTCTAATTGATAAGCAACTTCCCCACGTCTAGTAATAACTTTAAATGGTCCAACATACCTTGGTGCTAGTTTACCTTTCATGTTAAACCTCTTCACACTTTTCATAGGTGACACCTTCAAATAAACATAATCACCTACCTCAAAAACTAAATCTCTTCTTCTATTGTCAGCATAACTCTTCTGACGAGACTGTGCTACTCTCAAATTCTCACGAATCACTCGCACTTGATCTTCTGCGTTTCTAAGAACATCTGTACCAAACACTTGAGATTCACCTGGTTGATCCCAAAACAATGGAGTTCTACACTTACGTCCATACAAAGCTTCAAACGGTGCCATCTTAAGACTCTATTGATAACTGTTATTGTAAGAGAATTCTGCATAAGGCAAACTCTTATCCCAACTAGTTCCATATTGCAATGCACAAGCTCTCAACATATCCTCTAATACCTGGTTGGTCCTTTCAGTCTGTCCATCTGTCTGTGGATGATATGCTGTACTAAAATTCAATTTTGTTCCCAATGATTCATGCACAACTTTCCAAAAGTGTGACGTAAACTGTGATCCTCGATCAGATACAATCTTCTTTGGTACTCCATGCAAACAGACTATTCTCTCCATATACAACTCTGCCAATTTTGGTCCATGGTAAGTAGTCTTAACTGGTATAAAATGAGCAACTTTAGTTAACCGATCTACTATCACCCAAATAGAGTCATAACCGTTCTGAGTACGAGGTAACCCCACTATAAAGTCCATACCAACTTCCTCCCACTTCCATTCAGGAATCTTCATTGGTTGCAACAATCCAGCAGGTCTCTGATGCTCTGCTTTCACCCTCTGACAAGTGTCACATAATGCCACATACTCAGCCACATCTCGCTTTAATCCAACCCACCAATATTTCTGTTTAAGATCCAAATACATCTTAGTACTACCAGGATGAATAGAATAAGCTGACTCATGAGCTTCGCGAAGAATTGCCTGTCTAACAGTTTGATCCTCAGGTACACACAGCCTCTTTCCAAACCACAAAATTCCATTATCATCCATTCGAAAGCCTGGTGACTTACCAATCACTATATCTTCCGCTATCTTCTTTAGTTTCTCATCCTTCAACTGACCCTTGTAGATTTCTTGCTCTAATGTAGGCTCTATCACTAATTCCATTGTATTAGTAACAATGCCCAAATTCAAATATTCAAATTCAGCACATAACTCACTAGTCATAGACAACGTCCGTATCTCATTGGCATAACTTTTCCTACTAAGAGCATCAGCTACTACATTAGCCTTACCAGGATGATAGTGTATCTCAATATCATAATCCTTAATCAACTCTAACCATCTACGTTGCCTCAAATTCAGATCTGACTGAGTGAAAATATACTTCAAACTCTTATGATCAGTGTATATATCACTCTTATGTCCAATCAAATAATGTCTCCAAATCTTTAAAGCATGAACTACAGCTGCTAACTCCAAATCATGTGTAGGATAATTCAACTCATGCTTTCTCAACTGCCTAGATGCATAAGCCACAACTCTGCCTTCTTGCATAAGAACACATCCCAAACCTTGACGAGAAGCATCACAATAAATAGAAAACTTCTTACTCAAATCTGGCAAAACCAAAACAGGCGCTGTAGTCAACCTCTTCTTCAATTCCTCAAAACTAGCTTGACATTTATCTGACCACACAAACTTGGCATTCTTCTCTAACAGAGATGTCATAGGTTTAGCAAGTTTAGAAAACCCTTCAATGAACCGTCTGTAATATCCAGCTAATCCCAAGAAACTACAAATCTCGCTAACATCATTAGGTGGTTTCCAATTTAATACATCCTTTACTTTACCTGGATCCACTGATATCCCTCCATTAGAAACAATATGACCAAGGAAAGAAACTTCCTTCAACCAAAACTCACATTTACTTCGCTTCGCATACAGTTTATGCTCTCTAAGTTTCTGCAATACCAACCTCAAATGTTCAGCATGCTCTTCCTCCGTCTTGGAAAATACCAGTATATCATCAATAAATACCACCACAAACTTATCCAAATATTCCATAAACACCTTATTCATCATGTACATAAAGTATGCAGGTGCATTGGTCAATCCAAATGACATAACAGTATACTCATACAATCCATACCTTATAGTAAAAGCTGTCTTTGGAATATCAGAAACACGAATCTTCAACTGATGATAACCAGAACGTAAATCAATCTTAGAGAACACACAAGCACCTCTTAACTGATCAAACAAGTCATCAATCCTGGGCAAAGGGTACTTATTCTTGATAGTTACCTCATTTAGTGACCGGTAATCAACACACATCCTCTGACCGCCATCTTTCTTATCAACAAAAATAACTGATGCTCCCCAAGGTGATGAACTAGGTCGAATAAAACCTTTATCTTGTAATTCTTTAATTTGTTTCTTAAGTTCTTCTAATTCATCTACTCCCATCCTATATGGTCGTTTGGCTATAGGTGCAGTTCCAGGAAGTAATTCAATAAGAAATTCAATGTCTCGGTCAGGTGGCATACCTGGCAATTCATCAAGGAAGACATCCAGAAATTCCTCAATCACTGAATTCTCCTTAATAGTATCTTCAAGCTGATTCACCATAGCGGTTGGTTGCTTCTGCACTGCTACATCCACATTGATTTTATCTCCATTAGGTGCAGTCACAACTACCACTTTTTGCTGACACTGAATCTCTGCCTGATTTTGCTTCATCCAGTCCATACCCAATATCACATCAATACCAGATGTCCTCAACACTATAGGAGTTATCTTAAACTCTACCCCCTTAATACCATACTAATTGGAAGACAACGATTACTGGTTTGCATGGTACCTCCAGGTGAATTTACTAAGAGAGGTTCTTTCATAGCTAGCATGGGTATACTATGTATTTTAACAAAAATGTTGGATATGAATGTATGAGATGCTCCAGAGTCAAAAAGAACAGTTGCAGGAGTGGAATGTACATTGAACGTACCAATCATAACTTCTAGTGCATCATGAGCTGTATCAGAAGACACGTGATTCACCCTTCCAGTACCAGATTGCCTCTGGTTGCTCTTCTGGCTCTGAGGAGTCTGCTGGTTCTGCTTCTCAGGACAATGGTAAGACATATGCCCCTCTTTACCACAGACAAAGCATCTAGTAGGCGTGCTGGGAGCACTATTCTTCATGGGGGTAACATTAGAATTTCCAGTGCGAGGAGTCTATTGCCCAGTCTGCTGATACTGTTGACGCTGTGGATATGATGAACGTTGTTGTGACTGATTACTTTGCCAATTCTGAGACCACCTCTGATTCGGATTATGATTCCACTAGCTAACCGGTCCCTGAAACTTCTGATGAAAACCATGCTGAGAATTAGTGCGCTGACGGTTGTTGCTTCCTGAGCTTTGTACCTTCATCTTCCTCTTCCTGTCCATCTCTCTGCGCTCATTATCAAGCACAATAGCTTTATTTACCAGCTCTTGAAAACTAGCATAGTTGTTCCCCTTCAACTGCAAGCGAAGATCATAATAAATTCCCTTCAAGAAAAGACGCTGCCTGTCTGCATCTTCCCTCACTTCATTAGGAGCATAGCGAGCCAACTGAGTAAACCTGTCATGATATTCACTAACGCTCATCTGTCCCATCCTAAGGTTTCTGAATTCTTCCTGCTTCAGCTCAATTATACCTTCAAGAATATGACAAGCTCGAAAATCTCTAACAAACTCATTCCAAGTGATAGGAGGAGCATTGTCAGGGCGTGCAGCTTGATACGACTCCCACCAAGTCTGAGCTGTCCCCTGTAACTGACCAGATGCATATAACACCTTCTTCATATCATTGCATTGGGCTATATTCAGCTGTTTCTCCACTGCCCTCACCCAATCATCTGCCTCTAAAGGATCAGCAGCATGAGAAAACACTGGAGGGCGTCCCTTCAAAAATTCCCCACGCTTATCCCTCACTTGCACAGGCGGTGGTCCTCCTGCAGGGGGATTGTTCTGCATGTGCTGCATAAACATCTGCATCATCTGGTTCTGAGTTTGCATGAGTTCTTCCATAGTAATGGGTAGGTTAGCACCTCCATGACCTCTGCCACGACCTCTGCCTGACATCTGTTTCCAAAAACACAGAAATTGAAATTCAGTACGATCCGAGGTGATGTATTCAATAGATAGGCAAAATCTGATTTTTCTGGGCGAACTTCAATTTCAGCAACTCAGTAAAACTGTCATATCTCGAGCTACAGACGTCCAATTCAGATGATCTTTACATGGTTGGAAAGCTTACAAAATTATCTACAACTTTTATTCACAACACTTTTTCTGATTCTGTCAATAAATTGGCCAAAAACTGAACTTAACCAAAACTATTTTAGAATTCCAGACTGTGCAGTAACTCTAACTTGGAACAGGTATATCTCTTAGCTCATAATAGATAATAAGGTGATTCTTGCG
This sequence comes from Saccharum hybrid cultivar R570, assembly GCA_038087645.1. Taxonomy (NCBI): domain Eukaryota; kingdom Viridiplantae; phylum Streptophyta; class Magnoliopsida; order Poales; family Poaceae; genus Saccharum; species Saccharum hybrid cultivar. The sequence goes on along the minus strand of JAQSUU010000606.1, from coordinate 1,666,163 downwards.
GGGTTGGAAAGATATAGAAGTCTAATTATTCCCAGTAAAATTTCTTAAATTTCTCATGAACGGATTTTAAGTTATTTCTAAAACATCACAGACTGATCCAAAAATCAGCAAAGGACAGAACTAAGTTAACCTCATATTCAACTAATATATTTTGATCAAACTTAATATTCTTAACCATGGAACTTGTAGGAATGTCTACAAAACTCCAGCACACATTACAAAGATCCAAATCACACATTATCATAATAACAATCCATCAATCACACAATTGTTCACACCACAAACTGACTCTTAAATCAATCCAAACTTAAAATTAACTCGCAACTACTATCGTTCCTATTACATAGGGATTTTTACTATTTCCTAATTAAGCTTCTCATAAATCTTGGGATGACCTAACTCCGCCCTTAATTGGTCAATCTGCTTATAAGCTTGCTCCTTAAGTTCTTTTTCCTTCAGCAACTCATCCTTCAAATCCACCTCATGGAGAGCCAATTCACGAGCTAATCCCACCGTAGCTTGTAAAGTCAAGGAGGAATCATCTGCAGGCGGCACGGTCCAAATACCCTTGTCATGTAAGAAACAAGGAAAATGCCGGAGTGCACCCTTTAACGTCTTGTTCGAGCGTAGACCATGGTAGTAAACAAATGCATTGAAAGCGACATCCTCCATGCTTATCTCCACGGTTGCCCGGCTCACTCTGGTAATGAACTTTGACTCCACCTTAGACTCCTTAGTGGTAGGATCCCTTTTCTTAACCCATAACTCCGTTTCCCAATAGGAATCCATCCATGGATGACTATACTCTGCACTACGATACTCCAACGTAGGTTCCCAGTCGTAGTAGTAGTTGTCCAAGGTTCTTGTCAACATGTCATGGAAGAAAGCATCAGCTTTAGGAACCATGATATGAAGCTTCGTAGTCCACCCCATAACTACATTCTCCATTGGTATATCACCAACTCTTGATTCAGCATCAGATAGCTCTTGATCACCATCTTCATACGGCTCCTGAGGTTTGAAACGGGCAACGTACTATGCAGCTGACAGACGGGGATAAGGAGACATCTACAAGATTTAGACATAGATTAGATAGAATCAATGTATTTTCGCAATAGAATATAGTAGAGAAAACATAAAACTTTAGTAATTAACAAGGTGAAAAGGGGAAGCATGAATTAAGTGAAGTATGGATGCTATTAACGACCATTCTAACTAGGCTCGCGTCCTACAGTCAACACGGCTCTGATACCAATCTATCACACCCATTTTTAAGGACAAAAATAGGATGCATAAAAGACTCATGTGCGCCCCAGGAAACAGTCGCACACATAAGTTGACAAATTACAAAGTATCATGACAGTGCTTATTACATAATGAATAAGTATTTAAGACATAGTCTTGAACGATAGGTAATAATAACTAATAGTAATTCTTCAGCGGAAACTCCACACAGGGACACGGTTGACTAGTTGACACCAAGACTAGTACTCATTCCGATAATCTTCCTCTATATCTTCATCTGTTATGGTGGAAATAGCAAGGGTGAGTCCATGTCGAACTCAACAAATATAACACAGGGTTCATGAGGCTCAAAAAGGCTAGACATTGTTTAACTGCGTTTAGCTTTTAATCATATATTAGCCATTGAGTAGCATCAAGATAAACCGCTTCCCATTAAAGAACCAATGATCAATTGTAATAAGGATAATGAATAGCATTAACATGAACAAATAATAATCAACAATAATTAAGCATGATATAACAGTTATGATCAACTATTCCATAAGAATCCCCAAGGCCGCTCGTATCCGTGAGCACGGCTAGTATACCAGTTTTTAACTCTGCGCAGAGGTGTACACTTTCACTGTGAGTCATGATTTCCAAATGAGTGGGGAGATCAAGCCCAAACACTCGAGAACCATATAAAGCCACTCAAAAGTTCGTCTAACAAGTTAGGGCCATTAGATTCACTCGGCAGGCAGATGTAGAACCCCCCTTCCCTGTGGCACAACAACCGCAGCCTATACACACTAGGCCAGGGGCTCGCACTACACCCAACGTGGCAAGCCATTCTTACGCCATTTAAGGTAACCTCTAACAAGCTAGAAAAGGTCTCTTGAACAACTAAAGCCAGAGCCATATAGCCCTCACAGCTGTACTGTATATCCCGGTTATCACTTATAGATAAGTCCTTATGGAGAGAAACCAGAGCATCAAAATAATACACATGCTCTAGCCCCCTTTTAACAGTAATAAAATCATCTTAATAGTTGATTGCTTAATCCATTAATCAAATTACAAGATCATTGTTCTTAGTTTAAGCACTAGCAGTAGCTACCCATATGCATTCCCAAGGTTGACAAGGAATCAACATAACAATCACTAAGTTATAATCTCTAAGGTTGTCAAGGTAAGCACATGCATATGTATGACAATTCAATGTATAGGTAACAAGGATAGTCCTGTGTTATACTTGCCTTGATCAAAGCTTCCCAAGTGATACTGCTGACTTGGCTCAAAGTAATACTCCTGATCGTCCAGATACTGCTCACCTTCTATACTCGATCATCAATCAACAACACACATGCATCCAATCAAACAAACACGAACCAAACAAAGAGATACAATTAGAACAGTACACCAACAGTAACGAACAGTAATAAAAGCTTATAAAACTCTTCTACACGTTTCTACGATCACACAGATGCAAAGATCACCAAATTCGGAGTTAAAACGTGAAAGTTATGAATTTTCTAAGATTTCCTATAGATAAATAAATACTTAATTATAAACTCGAAAAAAATAAATTATCAAAACTAACTGTACAACTACACTAACATGTAGAGCTTGCAAATACGAACCTAACGCAACTTGAACGGATCAAATCGGAGTTAAAATAAAGATTTTATGACCAAAACAATTCTAGTGGCAAAACTGTAAATATCTGAAAACGTATTTTGACTTAACCGGGAGAGAATACGCTTTCCAAAAACGAGAACGTACTTCAGGAATTATGCTTAGGACGGCGGGTTCTAATATAATGAAGGTCAAGGGCTCTTTAGCAAATATTACGGCCGACAGGGTATCTTCTAATCTGAGCCCTTGATCTAATCTTGGACGGCTGGTATCGTTCCCGATGAAAGAGAGAGAGACGCGGCCTCCTTCGCCAGCGCCGGCCAGTGGCCGCCATGGCCGACCTCCATGGCTCGCCGGAAAGCTCCGGCTTCGCCGTTTTAGACCACCAGATGACTCGCAACCGACACCAATCAAATGCAGAGCTCAATGCGAACACCTCTACGCGGTTTAGAAGAGCTACGACGGACTGAGGATGAAACGCGGCTCGGGATGGCGGCGACGCCATTGCCGACTCACTAGAACTTCGCAAACTCACGATTCCAAGCACTAAAAACCTAAAGAAGAGCATGGGAAGAAAGAGGGAAGGATGGCAATCTCACCAATGCAAAGAAGAGAGGCGCAGGTTCACCGACAAGCTCCGACGACGTACACCCGCAACTCCCTAGGGTTTTGAACCGATGAAGCTTGGTGTCAAAAGGTTTGGCTCAAAGGTTAGATGGAAAACGAGGAGAGGAGGCAAGCGGCTACACGTTTATAGCTCCAATTCAACGTTTTCGGGTAGGAAATCCCGGTTTCCTCGGTGGATTTGGTTACGGTAGTGTTCGTCTCGGCCACGAACCGGAGGTGGAAGAGGGCGCTGACAAGGGGGCCCGGTTCGTCAGCGTCACCCGAGAGAGAACAACGCGCGCGGCTTCGCCTGGGCCGGCCCACGCAGACACGGTGAAGAGCGGGCGAGCAGCTCGGCTTCAACGGCCCATCAGCGCGAGGGAAAAGCTTGGGCTCGGCTTAGCTGGGCCGCCAGGCCGAAAAAGGTAAGTTTGCCTTATTTATTTTCTTTCTTTCTTTTCTTTATTTGTTTGTTTTCAAACTATTCCAAATAAAATTCTTCAAACCAATTCAAAATAAAACAAATATATCCACACCACAAAATAAAATAAATGCAACAGCATGAATGCATCACCAAATAGTTTTAAAATTTTAATTCCCTTTCTCTAAATTATTTAAAATTTATTACTCCTAAAATTTGGGTATTACAAATTCTACTTGTTCATAGCACCACTTTCTTGATCTCTTAGTTCTAACCAAATGAGATAAAAGTTATGCCTCTTATCTCTGGAAGATGATAGTCATAATCATGTAAAGATTGATATATTATTCATATATAGACAATCCTTACATGGGTTAAGAAATTTAACCCTTTTAGCAAAATGTGCTTAAATGCTACACTCATGCTCAATCTTTTGATCTTATCACCCATGACATAATTGAACAAAACACACAGCATCAACTTCATCTTGTTCTATATGACTAGGCTAGAGAAGAATAAGTAAAGTTTTAGTTCTATTGGTGTTTTCCCACCAACAGAGCTGATGCCCTTGATCTCTTCCTTATCTTTATGAGCAGGACATACTTCAAGTAAAGTGTGGGAAAGTTGATTCCCCAATTTCTATAAGTGAAGGTCTGGAACCTATCAAACCAAAATTAAAACTCAAAACCAAGACAGGTTTGGTGAAAGAAGATGACATCACCATTAGATGCGTCATCATAAGAATCCTCATCTTTAGAGAAAACCGAGGAACTCGATCAATGAACTTCACAAGAAGAAGTCCGGTTTGAAGGACTTAAGACACCGAACCCTCGCTGAAAGAGCTAACTTGGGGGAGAAGCACTGCCGTGTATCTAGGTAAGTATTCTTTCTCCTTTTGTTTTAATTTTAATTTCTTTTTAATAAGTTAAAAAATGATTAATGAAACAAAATAAAAAGTTATCTTAATAAATATATATAGCTATAGTAATAGTGTGTGATCTAGTAAAATCAAAAACAAAATAAAAGGTGTGTCTAGTTTGCTTTAATTTATTTTTAAGAGTTGTTAGTAAATAAAGAGGACTCAGAGTAATCTCTTAAATGAAAATGATGAATAGTTGCTTTGTTGTAATTCCTTTCAAGTACCTAGTTTTTAACCTTAAATTCTTTGGATTTCTGTATAAGATTGTTTTCATATAAGGATTTACTTTAAACTTGAAACTCGTGGGTAGCATATGCTTGATCTAAGTCTAGGTAATTAATGGATATAATATGAGAAGGTCTGAGCTACTACTTATCTTGTTCCAAGTGACACTAGAGTTTTGGAGATTTATCTTTTGAAAAATATAAAAATGCTATATGATGAGTTCTTGTATGATAAAGCTTGAATTCCCACCAGGTCCATACTATTATTTAGGCTAGGAAAACTTCCATATGTATGTTGTTTGCTTTTGCATTAAGTTTTATCAAGTTTATTGATGCCTTATGAGAGGTTTGTCATGCTCTTAAAATCAAGATCACGTACTCACCACCCACATATGCACTACCCCTACACTGGGGGTAGGCGCAAAAACATGCCTTCCATCTAGATCTACCAAAAAATGTTCTACTCCTACACTGGGGTTGAACACAAAAATATGTTAGGTTTTCCATCCACCAAATAAATGCTCCAAATTCTTGTTGATATATCTCTCAAAGTTTTTTTGCAGAAAAGAGATATGGGGCTATGCAAAAGTTATTCATGAAAAAAGAAGAAAAGAAAAGAAAAAAGAGTTGAGAAAAAATAGACAAGTGTCCGAGATATCTAAAACAATGGGTACTTAGATGCCCGTCTGAAAAAAAAGATGAATAAGATAGCCCCTATTCTTTAGCAAATGTTTCTAAGTTTCAAAAGAGAGATATGTTTTCAAGGAGCAAAGTAGAATTAGGATTAGTCACCATATATATACACCATATATCCACACACATGCACATCTTGATTTGATGTATGACTTAACTCTCTTTGGATCTAATGTTTGACTTTACAATATATGCATTGCAAGTATGCTTTAGCTTTCTCCCTACCTATGAACTCCACATAAGACTTAGTAGTAGGAAGATAAAAAAGCATAACATCTTTATTGCCTTGGTGAGGATCCATAAATACTACATATATTGAGAGACTTAAAAGTGTCGTACAAAGAAATCTCTTAGTTTTATTTTGAAAACTTATAAAAACTCTGAAACAGTGGTGAAACAAAAAAACTTGACCCAAGTGAAGGTTAAGAAGCCCCATGGTTGAAGTAATATGAGTAAGTTTGAAAGTTAGATTAATTTATTCTAATCTAGAGGAGAATTTTTGATTGAACGCATGTGTACTCTTGAGGCATGAAAACATAGTAGCAACTCCTGATCTGATTTTGCTGAGTTTAGCTTTGCTAAGGGACTAGCAATGGTTAAGCTTAGGGGACCTTGTTGATGGTAGTTAACAACCAAATTAAACCATCAAAGAAACATGTATAAGGGCATAAATGAGATCACCAACAAAGGTTTAGGGTTTAAACTAATAAATTCCATGAGTTTTGGTGAATCTGTGATTTCTGCAGGGTTTAACTAGAAAACTGTCAAGGCAGACCTACATGTCAAAGTTAATAACACAATTCCACCATGAAACATACGTGGGAAGGTTCTAGTGGACTCTAGAGGACACCACACCAAGGCGAGAGGCAGGACACTGCCATGTGGGGCAGGAGCCCCACTTGTAGGCCACCCAGCCCCTAGGCCCACCTGTCGGTCTCCCCACTTCTATGTCGGTTTCCTACCACCTCCTAGGTTGCATCTTTGACGTTCCTTAAGTCAGTTTGATCCAAGACCTGATGTTGCAAGCTCCGGCCTATAAAAACAGCCATGTACCTATAACGGATCAACACGATTATACGAGATTAAGTAAGAAAATCTTCCGCCGAAGCAGATAATTTACCAAACTTAAGCACGTATAACCCGTTAGTCCATGAAATCACGAAGGATTTCAAACCAACCAACATACAAACCAAGATCATACAAGTTTAGCGGTCACCGTCACATGTTACATAAAGTTCGCAATGACAGTTGAATACATCGGAGTTTAGAACATAAAGTTATTACAAACCCAAGTTCAAATTGACATAGCGGAAGCAAATAGTTTTAAAACCACACGCACACATTTAGTTCAGATACAGTGCCAGTAAGTAGCTATCTCCCACAAAAGCATCAGATGAGAGATACAGAGTGACCATTGCCCTTGGTCCTAGTTGTCGCCCATTGCCGAATACAGGCAGTTAATGCAATAGCCGTAGTACATTTGACCATCTGCAACAATAATGAGAACAACGCCCTGAGTACGAGAAGGTACTCAGCTAGACTTACCCGTCTTAAACCAGAAATAAGTGACACCAAGGAGCATGCAAGGCTTTCTTTAGTGGGTTAGCTGACTCATTTGCGAAAAGCATAAGCTACTATGAAGAAACTATTTTAAGTACTTTGCATCATCTTTATTATGACCTATCCAACTAGGTAAGCATCTATACTATAGCAATCACTTGATTAACCAATACATCCAGTTACCAATTTAGATTTAGCATTTCCAATACCATCCAATAACCATCATTGTTCTGTCATAATTACTATGATGATGTAGCTTGAGTCAAGTGCTCACTATCCAGGAGCGATGGAGATTCGAATCGATTCCTAACCAGCTGGTGATTTATTCCTCACACAAACCACACTCACCGATCAAGTGAGCTACAGATCACCAATGACAAGATTTCGGTAAATGTCGTGGGATAAACTAGGGCTACAGTACCCAGGGACCGCCCGACTGCTAGGACGCAACTTGGGCGCACTCTTCGTGTATTTGTCATACTCCCTTCAGCACCAGTACGCGCACCCATGTAGGTCCCGGCCTGAATCATGTCACTAGCTCCGCGGTCGAAAGGTACTTTATTTGGCCAGCTAAATATGAGGCATACGTTCAACATGACAAGAGGGACGAGCAACAATCAGTCCTTAATCGACACAGACGGAAAACTAACCGCACCCTAGAACCCTGTCTGGTTGCTTCCATCTCTTCTGTCCGGTCTCCAATTCTCTATCAACACATGGTTAATTCTAGGATATCATGTTTTTCGTAGCTAAACTCTCTCTGTAACCACCTATCAATGTAGGTGACCGGAAATCACCGATCACTACTAGTCTAAGCAAGGCTAAGCAGTTATTCGATCCTGACCTAACAGGGTAAACAGGTAACCAGGTGGGCAAGGATAGTAATAAATGCAACAATGGTTTCACTCAACTCCTATAACTTAATGCAACAATATATAACTCATATATAAAGAATTTCTTTATAAAGTAGGAAATTTAGAATACTCCGAGGCTTTACTCTTTCAAATGAACTAGGCTGGTGATCTACACACTTGGGCAAGTCCTCTCCTTGCTCCTCTTCCTCAGGCACCTCCTATGCCTGGAGTTCTTGCGGATCTGCCCCGGTCTGCTCTTCCGGTACTGCTACTGGTGACTCCTCCTGCGATCCTGTATGATGCAATTGCATAAGTAAACATACAAACGGTGCATCGGATGCGGTGGAATGCCATGATCATGATGACATGATATGCAGATGACCACATTGAAACTTATAGTATAGACTAGAGATAAGATTTTTCTACAAGGTAGTCAACATCATCCAAGATTAATAATTACCAATGCAGGTCATCTACTTTTACACTAGCTAGCATATAACCCTAACATACGTGCTACTACACTTTATTAACACAACCGCGTTAACTTAATAAGTAACACTAGTAAGGCAGTTGGGTGCTTCAAAGATACACCAAACTTTCATTATCACACTAATTACTCATAAAGAATAACATTTTATCTCCTATTTAAACTAGGGTTACACAATAACATATATTTCTAGTGCCTAGAAAAATCTACAAAAATTTCCATAGCACAGTCCTACTCCAAGTAGCACACCATAAAAATTTCATCGGATTTGGATATAGCATAAAAAATAAGCATGAAAATACTTTGTACTATGAAAAGTATCAAACAACAGATTTACTATTTTTCTTATCTTCTACACAATAAACAATCACTGTACAAAAATTATCATGTGCATGTTTTATACAATTTTTGCTCACTATGAAAAATAACAAAAATCAGCAATTAAAGGCACTTGAACTATACCTCAATATCTTTCCACAGAACATATATGACACATATTTTTCCTAGAAATTACATCACTAAAGAAGACTTATGAAACTAGAACCATATTTTGTTGATCAATATTACATTTACTAGACATTTTCTAATATAACAACAATTACAAGAATTAAATAAATCTCCACAGAAAAATATCATAAAACTGATATGCAATATTTTTATTTCACAATTTTTGGATCACTTTGGAGCAAGTTATGATCTACTCATGAGGATAACTACAAAATTTATTTCACAATTTTTGGATCACTTTGGAGCAAGTTATGATTTTTGGAAGCATTTGCATGAAATAAACAAAATTCGTTTTCTTTTCTTTTCTGAAAGACTGCTCAGAAAATGCTACGCGTCCCCGGGAAAACGCATGCGGGACTACGCTGAGCTGCTGACAGCGGCCCCATGGCCCCACTGTCCAGCGGGACAGAAGCAGGGGACGAGCTCCACCGGCCGGAGCTCAACGGCGGCGAGCCCTCCGGCGGCTCAGCGGGCACCAGCAAGATCCCCACGGCGAGGCGGGCGCGTGGGTGAAGAAAATGGCGGTGCTCGCCAATCCGAGCGACCTAGGTGGGGTGCACCGGAGAGCGGCGGCGCTGCATGGCCGTGTCGCCGCCGTTCGCGTCCATAGCAAGGTCCAGCGAGAGGCGCTCGAGCTCCGTGGCGGCCATGCAGACCTAGGCAAGCGAAAAGGAAGAAGAAAAGGGGGCGCGGTGATGGCGTTTCGCGCAGAGCCGAGCTCCGGTGAGCTTTGCCATGGCGGGCGGAGACGAAGGTGGCCAATTTGGCCTCCTCACCTACGGGTTTGGCTCAAGGATGGCACGGCGAGGAAGAGCAAGGGAGGGCGGAGGCTCGGGCGAGACGAATCACTAGGAGGCGCTGCGGTGGCGAGGTCCGGCAGCGGCGTTGCTGCTTGCGCTAGCGAGGGGAGCGTGGCCGAGGCGAGAGAGAATGAGATGAGGGGGAAACGGAGTGAGCAGGTGGTGCAGGTGATGGCGAGCGCGGAGGGCACGGGAGCCACAGGGGAGCCACCCGTACGCTGGCGACGGCGAGCGCATGCTGCCGCGGTCGGCCGAGCGCGCGCACGCGGGCGGGAGAGCGAGGCAGGCGAGCGGGAGAGACCGGGCCGGCTTGCCCTGGTGGGCCGAAAACGGGGTGGCGACCCATTAAGCCAGAAAAAGCTTTTCTTTTTCTATTTTTAAATTCTAGAATTTCTAAACAGTCCCAATTTCAAAATTTGAGCTGGAAAAAGGCATTTTCAAAAGTGACCCTAAGATAAAAGTTGTTCAAAATTTAATTCTCTACAACTTTGCTTTAGGGCACTCTTTGAAATTCTAAACAGATTTTGAATTTAGGATTCAAAGTCCATTTTTCAAATAAAAACCCCTTTTTCTAGAACATTTTTAAAAGCAAAATTTGAGGAAATTTTGAATACCAAATTTGCTCCAAAAATCATGCTAAATAATTCTAGATGATTTAAAATTATAGCCAAACATGTTTTACTAACCTAGCAAGCATAATTAGGGCAAAAGTAAAACTAACAAGCAATTGCAACATGGATGTTATGAAGTCATGTTTCAAAACAAAGTTATACTTATATTTCATGTGATGATGAATGCAATATGATGCTCATGCTCATGATTTGCAATGCTTTAGTGCATGCTTAACACCTAGGGTGTTACAACCCTCCCCCTTATAAGAATCTTGTCCTAAGATTTTGAGATACGAACCACTTGTTGCAAAAATCTTTATAAGCGGTTTGCAGATATTCTCATGTTTCCCATGTCGCATCACCCTCATCATGGTGACTCCACTAAATCTTGTAAGTTGTCACCACTTTATTTTTAGTGACTCGGTCCTTAGTGTCCAAAACTCGAACCGGTTGCTCACAGTATTCCAAGTCTGATTTGATCTGACTACCCTGAGGTTCTATTATCTCTTCCGGAACACGCAAACACTTATTCAACTGTGATACATGGAAAACGGGAAAGATCGAACTCATCGCTTCTAGTAATTGTAACTTATAAGCCATGGGACTCTTCTTCTCTATGATCCTGTACGGTCCTACAAATCTAGCAGCAAGTTTCTTCTTGATTCCAAACCGTTTCTTCTTCATTGGGGTAACTTTCAAGTAGACATAGTCAGCAACTTAAAAATCTAGCGGTCTTCTTCTCTTATCTACATAACTCTTCTGGCGTGACCGTGCTGCCTTCATGTTTTGTTGGATAATACAAACCTTCTTCTCAGCCTCATCGACAAAATCGATTCCGTAAAACCTTCTTTCTCCAGGCTCAACCCAATTTAACGGTGTCCTACATTTCTTGCCATACAATGCTTCAAATGGAGCCATCTTGATACTTTCTTGGTAGCTATTGTTGTAAGCGAACTCTGCCAAAGGTAACCATGATTCCCATGAACCTCTAGACGATAACACACAAGCTCTAAGCATATCTTCAAGAACAGCATTAACTCGCTCTGTCTGCCCATCTGTCTGTGGGTGGTAAGCTGTACTACGAATCAAACTAGTACCCAAACCTTTATGAAGATGCTCCCAAAAATGAGCGGTAAACTGTGACCCATGGTCATACACGATTATATTCGGTATACCATGTAATCGGACAATCTCTGCAATATACTTCTCCGCATATTGAGGTGGTCGAAAAGCGTTCTTGACTGGCAGAAAGTGAGCTGATTTGGTAATGCGGTCTACAATTACCAAATCAAATCATTTCCCGTTGGTGTGGTGGGAAGACCGGTGATAAAATCCATACTTATATCATCCCATTTCCAATCTGGTATGGACAAAGGTTGCAACAGTCCCACTGGTCTCATGTGAAGAGCTTTCACTCTGCAACACATGTCGCAACCGGCAACATATACTGCAATCTCCTTCTTCATCTTGGTCCACCAATAACGAGGTCTCAATTCTTGGTACATTTTACTACTTCTAGGATGGATAGATAGCTTAGAGTGATGAGCTTCATCCATCCATTTGTTCTTGAGCTCTTGATTCTTGGGTACTACCAGATGGTCCTTAAACCATAACACTCCTTATTCATCCACTCTAAAGTGTTTGGTCGGTTCGCTCTTCATTTTCTCCTTGATATAAAATATTCCCTTATCTGTTTTATGACCTTCAATGATCTTGCTCTCCAAAGTACAACTAATCTGGATATTATGCAATACAGCAGGATGCAATAAATTGAACCCATCTTCAAACAACGGTTGCACAGCAAGAGAATGTGACTTCCTATTTAAGGCATCTGCTACTACTTTTGCCTTTTTTGGATGATAGTGCACAGACAGATTATAATCCTTTATCAGCTCTAACCATCTCCTTCTATCGCATGTTCAACTTAGACTGAGTAAAGATGTACTTGAGGCTCTTATGATCTGTAAAGATATTGCACACATTTCCTAGCAAGTAGTGTCTCCAAATCTTTAGAGCATGTACAATAGCCGCAAGATCTAAATCATGCGTAGGACATTTAACCTCATGCTTCCTTAATTGACATGAGGCATAAGTAATGACCCTTCCATCTTGCATTAGAACACATCCTAAACCATTCTTAGATGCATCGCAAAACACATCAAATGGCTTTTCTATATCCGGTTGTGCCAGAACAGGAGCAGTGGTTAGCAATTTCCGCAAGGTGCAGAAAGTTGCCTCACACTCCTCTGTCCAGATGAACTTAGGATCCTTTTATAGCAAACTTGTCATTGGCTTGGCAATCTTCGAGAAATCCAGTATAAAGTGACGATAATACCCGGCTAATCCAAGAAAACTCCAAACCTCATGAACTGTGGTGGGTGCCTTCCAATCCATAACCTCTTGTACCTTACTAGGGTCTACTGAAATTCCATTTTCAGATAACATGTGACCAAGAAAAGGAATTGTCTTCAGCCAAAACTCACACTTACTAAACTTAGCATATAGCTGATGATCTTTGAGTCTAGTTAAGACAATCCTAAGATGCTCTGCATGATCCTCCTCGTTCTCTGAGTATACCAGAATGTCATCAATGAACACAATTATGAACTTATCCAACTCTAGCATAAACACTGAATTCATCAGATACATAAAGTAAGCAGGAGCATTTGTCAAGCCAAAGGACATGACAAGATACTCGTACAGACCATATCTGGTGGAAAACGTGGTTTTGGGTATATCTTGTGGTCTAATCTTGATCTGGTGGTATCCTGATCTTAAATCTATCTTGGAAAACACCTTGGCTTTGGACAATTGATCAAATAAGATATCAATCCGAGGTAGAGGATACTTGTTTTTAATTGTCACCGCATTCAGTGGTCGGTAGTCCATGCACATCCGTAAGGAGTTATCCTTCTTCTTCTTCATGAACAGTGCGGGACATCCCCATTCCGAGGAACTTGGATGAATCAAAGCCTTATTCAACAGATCTTGAAGTTGTTTCTTCAACTCGGCTAATTCATTTGGAGGCATCCGATAAGGCCTTCTTGAGATAGGTGGTGTTCCAGGGATTAACTTAATGGAAAACTCACCATCTTTGTTTGGTGGAACACTAGGTAACTCATCTAGAAATACGTCTAAAAACTCACACACTACTGGAATCTTGGCTAGAAGAGTAGTTTGGACTGCACAAGTTGTAATAGCCAGATCTATTCTTCAAGGTAAGATTACTTGAAATGTACCTTCTCCAACAGGTTCCTTGAGAGAAATGCTTCTTCCTCCAACATAAATTACTACTCCCATCTTATTCATCCAGTTCATTCCCATAATCACATCCAAAACTAGCCCTGGAATAACTATCAAATTAAGCTTATACTGTCTATCTGCTATATTCAGGGTTACCCCTCTAACTATCTGATTAGTCAACAGATCAGCCCCGCTGAACTTATCCAATAAGCACATTCCAATTCAACTATCTTTTGCTCATACCTTTTTGCAAATGCTTGACTTATGAATGAATGAGATGATCCAGAATCGAACAAAACGACTGCAGGATGATCGTTGATAGAAAACATACCAGCTGTCATGGGCTCTCCTTCTAGGATGTCATCAATGGTGGTGTGGTGCACACGAGCTTGATACTGGTTCTACTACTTCTTGGGATAGGGGCAAAACTTCACAAAGTGCCCAGGTTGGTTGTAGTTGAAACACGGTCCCCTTACTTGAGTAATAGCTCCAGATGAACTGCCTTGTCCGGTCTTAGCTTGTGGCAACGCCATATTGAATGGCTTCTGATTCCTCTAAGGTGGCTGGGCATTCTGGTTCTTCTGCTAGGGTGGCCTGAACCTTGCACCGGGGGCAGGCGAATGATACATAGAACGATTTGCCATCGGGGCCTTAGACTAGGACGGACCTGACTCAAAAGCCCTCTTGCGAGTCTTGGACGCAGCATATATGTTATTGTTCTTCTCTTGCTTTAGGCAGTCACTGACAAAGTCATTGAAACCAGTTCTCGTGTTGGTACCCATGTGCTTCATCATCTTGGGATTCAGACCTCCCTTAAAACTAGCGATCTTTTTGGCATCAGTATTCACCATGTCAAAGGCGTAATGGCTTAGATTGTTCAATGCATGTAGATACTGTGTCATGGTCTTCATGCCTTGATTCAGTGCTAGAAATTATCCAAGCTTCATTTCTGTCAGACCAGGTGGAATGTACACTCCACGAAAAGCTTCAGTGAATTCCCTCCACGTGATGTGGGCATTGGGGGGGAAAAGTGGTGCGGTGGTGCTTCCACCACATTCCTGCAGGGCCTTGTAGCTGATGAGCTGCATACTCAGTCTTCAACACTTCTGTCATCCTCAGAACATGAAACTTATCTTCCCTTGTGTTTATCCACTCTTCTGCATCCAATGGCTCTATGGCTTCCTTGAAGATGGTGGCCTGGTGTCCATGAAATCCTTGAAACTACTATACTGATTTGCTTCATGTCCACCTTGGTTCAACCCACGGCGGGTGTTGTCCGCAATATTGCGCAAGGCAGCCTCTATATTCTGCTACATGTTCTCCATGTTGCGTTGACTTCCAAGGAACTGTGCAAAGAACTGCTTCGTGGAGTACGGTGGAGGAGGAGGTTGTGGTGGATCACAGTTCTCATTTCTAGTGGCGCTGCCACCTGCCTTAGTGGCGTCATACACGGTACGACGAGTGTTTGGCATCTTCATAATTCAGCAACAGTAATTATTAGGCGATGTTGTAGAAATTGTGAGTGAATGAAAAATTATGCCGTACTGAATTCACTAGAGAGAATAAATTCATACAATAAACAGGGGCACAATAATTCATTCCAATTAACACAACATCATTAATTAGATTACTTAAGCGCAACACATCGCGTCCATTACAACCAAATTGCCAGCATACATACACTGGACTTTGACATTCGGATATCACCAAAACACATCCAAGATTTCCAACATTACAACAAGGTCTTAGTTTTTCTACTCATTATTACATGACAGACGTGCCAACCATGCAAAAGGTCATCGCAAAACAAAACCCTAGTAGCTAGCGCAACAACTACTAGCCTACTCATCGTGGTCACTGTCTAAGTCGAAGATGTCAGCGTTGTCACCATCCACATCATCAGCTGGTGCCTCAGGCTCTTTGGGATCTTCGTCCTCATCCAGATCCATCTCTGCTACTTCAGGAGGAATGTAGAGGTGGAGCTGGTTATTCAGCCGATGGACCTCCTCATGTAGGTTGTCATTGTACTCTTCTACATTGGCCAGCTGCTGCCCTAGCTCAACCTGTCGAGCTCTCAGAATATCTTCTGCAGACCAGGCTTCATTCCACTAGTGGAGCACATGGGTCAACATGCGCTCAGCATTCATGTTGGCGGTGGTCAGACATCCAACCTGCTCTCTTAGTGCACATACATCTCTCTCAAAGACTATAGTCCTTTGGGTTGCCTGATCCCTCTGACATGTCAACTGAGCCATCTCTGTAGTGACTCTCTCAATCTCGGCGTCGTGATCCCTCTGAAGTTGACATCGGTCATCATGAGCCTGGCCAAGAGCACCAGACACACGTCTCAGGCCACCTTCCACTCCATTGAAGGCCTTCATCACTGCGAACATGGCACTCATAATGGGGTTATCACTGTTCTGTGCTTCTGCTGCACCAATCTCTAGGGACCTTCCTCTTGCCTACTGCCATGAGTCAGTGGAGGGGTTGCCCCTTGGAAAGACTCCAACTATAGCTATTGCCAACTCCTCAGGAAAATGATCCATGATATCCCTCAGTATCCCAAGGTTGCCCTTTCAGCTGCTTCTTACGCGGTCCTGCCAGTTGACTCATAACGCCAACTAGTCCACTCAAAACCATCACCTTAGGGATGAACAATGGCCTCCACAGTAACAAAAAGACCTTCCCCCAACTGCTCATTTGCCTAGAAATTGCGGGGCTCCATTCCATCAGGATAGCCTACATAGTTGAGCACTCTCCATAAGAGTGTAGGCATCCCAAACTCCAAGAAACGTGTGGCGCTGACAGGTACGTGGAGCAAGCTGATGGCGGGGAGCTCTGCCTCCAGTGGACTTGTGAGTTGTCTGCTTGGTGCGTGCCATCTGTAGCAAAATTTTATTACCCCAGTGAGAACAGATATCAAGTTTTCATTTTTATCAAAATGAGATAATCAACTTATAAGGGGAAGACTAATGCCATGAATGATATGTAACAACATGATGCATGCACGTTCCGTACGTTCTCACAAACTTAGGAAAAATAACAATTGCTAGTGGCATAGATGGTGGCATACAACGGTCTCTCATAAACGTAGCTAATACGTACTACACGATAGCGTTGTTATGTACCTGCAAAAGATCCACTTCAGCCCAAACCCTGACAGTATGAAAATTGTGCACAAAAGCAGTAAAGTAATCTACTCGCTCTACACGCATCCCCAGATATGCGTACAATGGTAGCAACTACCCGAACCATCGTCCTATTGATGGCATCGTCACCATAGGACAAAATTTCCCACACATTGGATACCTTCATACAAACATGCGTATGACACGTAAATAATCCGGCATCATATAAGCACTTCCCTAGATGCTGTGTATCCGACCATGCTCTCACAACTCTCACTTACCAAGGCGTAGAGATAATTGATTCATACATTACCACTCAACTGAATGGCACTCATACAATAACACGCCATATGAGCAACGAATTAGAAATATAATGCAAAGACCCCCAAGTTAGTACTTAAATAAGCTACCTAGAGTCCTTAACTGGGCATACAGCATATGACCACTAGCACACTATTAAGTTTTAAAACTCAGTTTTAAACACAGTTTTGGTTTTAAATACACATGTGAACAGTACATGTTAAACTTTGCTCCGATACCAGCTGTAATGGATCAACACGATTATACAAGATTAAGTAAGAAAATCTTCTGCCGAAGCAGATAATTTACCAAACTTAAGCACGTATAACCCGTTAGTCCGTGAAATCATAAAGGATTTCAAATCAACCAACATACAAACCAAGATCGTACAAGTTTAGCAATCACTATCACATGTTACATAAAGTTCGCAACGACAGTTGAATACATCAGAGTTATTACAAACCAAAGTTATTACAAACCAAAGTCCAAATTGACATAGCGGAAACAAATAGTTTTAAAACCACACGCACACATTTAGTTCAAATACAGTGCCAGTAAGTAGCCATCTCCCACAAAAGCATCAGATGAGAGATATGGAGTGACCATTGCCCTTGGTCCTAGTTGTTGCCCATCGCCAGATACATGCAGTTAATGCAATAGTCATAGTATATTTGACCATCTGCAACAACAATGGGAACAACGCCCTGAGTACGAGAAGGTACTCAGCTAGACTTACCCGTCTTAAACCAGAAATAAGTGACACCAAGGAGCATGCAAGGCTTTCTTTAGTGGGTTAGCTGACTCATTTGCGAAAAGCATAAGCTACTATGAAGAAACTATTTTAAGTACTTTGCATCATCTTTATTATGACCTATCCAACTAGGTAAGCATCTATACTATAGCAATCACTTGATTAACCAATACATCCAGTTACCAATTTAGATTTAGCATTTCCAATACCATCCAATAACCATCATTGTTCTGTCATAATTACTACGATGTTGTAGCTTGAGTCAAGTGCTCACTATCCAGGAGCGATGGAAATTCGAATCGATTCCTAACCAGCTGGTGATTTATTCCTCACACAAACCACACTCACCGATCAAGTGAGCTACAGATCACCAATGACAAGATTTTGGTAAACGTCACGGGATAAACTAGGGCCGTAGTACCCAGGGACCGCCTGACTGCCAGGACGCACCTTGGGCTCACTCTTCACATCCCTATCATACTCCCTTCAGAACTAGTATGCGCACCCGTGTAGGTCCCGGCCCGAATCATGTCACTAGCTTCGCGGTCGAAAGGTACTTTATTCGGCCAGCTAAATGTGAGACATACGTTCAACATGACAAGAGGGACGAGCAACGATCGGTCCTTAATTGACACAGACGGAAAACTAACCGCACTCCAGAACCCTGTTTGGTTGCTTCCAACTTTTCTGTCTGGTCTCCAATTCTCTATCAACACATGGTTAATTCTAGGATATCATGTTTTTCATAGCTAATCTCTCTCAGTAACCATCTATCAGTGTAGGTGATAGAAAATCACCGATCGCTACCGGTCTAAGCAAGGCTAAGCAGTTATTTGATCCTGACCTAACAGGGTAAACAGGTAACCAGGTGGGCAAGGATAATAATAAATACAATAATGGTTTCACTCAACTCCTATAACTTAATGCAACAATATATAACTCATATATAAAGAATTGCTTTATAAAGTTGGAAATTTAGAATGCTCCGGGGCTATGCCTGGAGTTCTTGCGGATCTGCCCCGGTCTGCTCTTCCGGTACTACTACTGGTGACTCTTCCTACGATCCTGTATGATGGAATTGCATAAGTAAACATGCAAACAGTACATCGGATGCGGTGGAATGCCATGATCATGATGACATAATATGCAGATGAGCACATTGAAACTTATAGTATAGACTAGAGACAAGATTTTTCTACAAGATAGTCAACATCATCCAAGATTAATCATTACTAATGTAGGTCATCTACTTTTACACTAGCTAGCATATAACCCTAACATACGTGCTACTACACTTTATTAACACAACTGTGTTAACTTAACAAGTAACACCAGCAAGGTAGTTGGGTGCTTCAAAGATACACCAAACTCTCATTATCACACTAATTACTCATAAAGAATAAAAAAATCTACAAAAATTTCAATAGCATAGTCCTACTCCAAGTAGCACACCATAAAAATTTCATGGGATTTGGATAAATAAAACATCATATACAAAATTAACAAGCTATAGCATAAAAAATGAGCATGAAAATACTTTGTACTATAAAAAGTATCAAACAATAGATTTACTATTTTTCTTATCTTGTACATAGTAAACAATCACTCTACAAAAATTATCATGTGCATGTTTTATACAATTTTTTCTCTCTATAAAAAATAACAAAATCACCAATTAAAGGCACTTGAACTATACCTCAATATATTTCCACAGAACATATATGACACATATTTTTCCTAGAAAGTACATCACTAAAGAAGACTAATGAAACTAGAACCATATTTTTCTTATCAATATTCCATTTACTAGACATTTTCTAATATAACAACAATTACAAGAATTAAGTAAATCTCCACAGAAAAATATCATAAAATCGACATGCAATATTTTTAAGCCATAGATCTACTCATGAGAATCACTACAAAATTTATTTCACAATTTTTGGATCACTTTGGAGCAAGTTATGATTTTTTGGAAGCATTTGCATGAAATAAACAAAATTTGTTTTCTTTTCTTTTCTGAAAAACCGCTCGGGAAAACGCTACGCGTCCCTAGGAAAACGCACGTGGGACTACGCTGAGTTGCTGACAGCGGGCCCCGTGGCCCCACTGTCTAGCGGGACAGAAGCAGGGGAGGAGCTCCACCGGCCAGAGCTCGACGGCGGCGAGCTCTCCAGCGACTCAGCGGGCACCAGCGAGATCCCCACGGCGAGGCGGGCGCGTGGGTGAAGAAAATGGCGATGCTCGCCAATCCGAGCGACCTAGGTGGGGTGCGCCGGCGACGCTGCATGGCGGTGTTGCCGCTGTTCACGGCCACAGCGAGGTCCAGCGAGAGGTGCTCGAGCTCCGTGGCGGCCATGTGGACCTAAGCAAGCAAAAAGCAAGGAGAAAAGGGGGCGCGATGATGGTGTTTCGCGTGGAGCCGAGCTCCGGCGAGCTTCGCCATGGCGGGCGGAGACAAAGGATGGCACGGCGACGAAGAGCAAGGGAGGGCAGAGGCTCAGGCGAGACGAATCACAAGGAGGCGCTGTGGTGGCGAGGTCCGGCTGCCGCGGCGATGGCGCGGCGGCGCTGTTGCTTGCGCTTGTGAGGTGAGCGTGGCCGAGGCGGGAGAGAATGAGGCGAGGGGAAATGGAGTGAGCAGGTGGTGCAGGTGAAGGCGAGCGCGGAGGGCGCGAGGGCCACAGGGGCGCCACCCGTATGCCGGCGACAGCAAGCGGCGTCCATGCGGTGAGCGCATGCTGCCACGGTCGGCCGAGCCCGCGCGCGGGGGCGGGAGAGAAAGGCAGGCGGGCGGGAGAGGCCGGGCCGGCTTGCCCTGGTGGGCCGAAAACGGGGCGGCGGCCCGTTAAGCCAGAAAAAGCTTTTCTTTTTCTATTTTTAAATTCCAGAATTTCTAAACAGTCCCAATTTCAAAATTTGAGCCAGAAAAGGGCATTTTCAAAAGTTGACCCCAAAACAAAAGTTGTTCAAAATTTAATTCTCTACGACTTTGCTTTAGGGCACTCTTTAAAATTCCAAACAGATTTTGAATTTAGGATTCAAAGTCCATTTTTCAAATAAAAACCCCTTTTTCCAGAATATTTTTAAAAGCAAAATTTGAGGAATTTTTGAATACCAAATTTGCTCCAAAAATCACGCTAAATAATTCTAGATGATTTAAAATTATAGCCAAACATGTTTTACTAACCTAACGAGCATAATTAGGGCAAAAGTAAAACTAACAAGCAATTGCAACATGGATGTTACGAAGTCATGTTTCAAAACAAAGTTATACTTATATTTCATGTGATGATGAATGCAATATGATGCTCATGCTCATGATTTGCAATGCTTTAGTGCATGCTTAACATCTAGGGTGTTATAGTACCCCCTCCCTCAGTAGATCCCTGAAACCCTATTTCATATCTTTAGGATCAGAGCCAGCTATGCAAAAGAAGATTAGTCCTCCATCGGATCTAGTCTTATGAATAAAAATAGTGAGATAGAGAGTGAGGGAAGAGTTTGGAGGAGATGCCGGCCTGCCGGTGCTCTCTCTACGGCTTGTACCTTGGTGGATCCAAGTTTTACCTGAGCTTGCTTCTGATATTCCTCTGGTAATCAACTTCTTATTTAAGTAAGTATTTGTTTATACTGTTCATCAGGATTGCGACACTTTTGAGTGTTTTATTCTCTTCCTAGGGGGAGTAAAGTATTAATCATAAGTGTAAGCGTGGTGCTTAGACTTAGGTTAATCATGGATGCACCCTACATTCCAGATTGGTGGTAGCTCATGAGGGTGACTCTTATAGCCTCGTTGAATCTTTTGTAGTCCACCTACTATTTGTAGGCCAAGTAGGACTCGGTTATGAAGGAAAGCATCATCTATTGGTGTCTTTCCTTAGTAATGTCTCCAGCTAAATAGTAGAAGACATAGTTTACCCAAGATTAGAATTAGAGAACCTCAGTTATCCTCTCAATGCTCCTGTTTATCTTAACCTTGTTGCTACTCTTAGTTAAGTTAAACCATAACCTAGTTACCACCACCTTGTTAAGTTAGACCGTAGTTTGTCTCACACGTTTCCCTATGGATACGATACTTGGAATATCTCCGGATGAAAGCTACAGCAGTATCCGTGTGCTTGCGGATTTATCTGTGTGCAGACCCCGGAGGGCCTAGAGGCGACGAAGTCAGTCCTCACCCAAAGATCATGGGGTAGAGTCACGTCGCATCGAGGGTGAGCTCCCCCACATTCTGTCATCTCATGAATGGGGGAGCACCCATTCGCGGCTCCTTGGTGATGCCGTCGGACTCTCTAGCCAACTGGCGGCAGATTCCTGGCGGACCAGGCACCACCTGCCTCGGTGGGCCTAAGGAGTGAAGGGGAATCCCCTTGCCCCACAGGAGAGCTTAGCCCGGGCATAGGGCACTGCACCCGCCATGCCTGGTCTATGGTCGATCCATGATGGACCTGATGGCCGAGGCCCTGAGATCTGTTCCCGAGGGCGGCCCGGTGGAGGAGGTAGCGCCGGCAACTCGCTCTCCACTAGTGCAAACCCGTTGAGTAAATGAAGCTCGCCATAGCAGTCGGTGACGTAGGCCTGGCTCCCAAAATGGAGCACCTGGCCTAGAGCGAAGGTGCTGGCTATGATGGAGAACTCGCTGGGGAAGCAGACACCACCGTCTAGCGAGGTGCCACTTCCTCGAGCGACGAGGCGGGTGGCTCCAGCCACCGTGGAGCCTAAATCACACTTGATGCTAGCCCCTACTTAGCGCGCCAGCTGACGCGGGGTCAGAGCTGCAGCAAGCATAGTTGTTCCAGTCGGTGTTAGAGTACATGTCTCTAGTGGCTCGGGTGGACTCAAGAACACAAGAATCACAGAGAGGACGCAATGGTTTATCCTGGTTCAAGCCAATCGATGTCCTACATCTAGCAGCTGATGATCCTTATACTCAAAAGCACCCAAAATCAGAGGTTACAACAGAGTATAAAGAGAGGTTTGGTAGGGGGTTAGTTCGGTACTAATCCTGAGGTTGCCTCGCCCCGGTGGAGCCTTTCCCTCATCGAAGAGGAGGAAGATGGCGGGATGCGGTGGAGGGGTTCTCGGTACCCCTCTCTGGGTTGCCCTTGCTGAGCAGGAGCGATTGGAATGGAATGGAATTATCTGTCTTGGATCATCCTCCCCCTCTAGGTCTGACCCCCTTATATAACAAGATAGATTGGGTACATGGCGGTTTGGGGAGATGAGTCTATGGTTTACATGCGCTAGAGTCTAGGAGGGTCTTGCAGCGGTGCTCTGTGGACCATGGTGATGTCGTGGAGCCAAAGAAGCCTTGGGCGTCATTCGACTTCTCTGTTCTAACACTTTGCGTGTCAGCCAGTGTTAGCTTAGACCGGCCTCCCCTAGGTGAACCTTTTGAAGTCTTCTTGGTGGCGAAGGAGATCGGCTCTACGGGCTGACGCGTGGCCTGGGCATGACCCTATCATGGAAGTGGCAGGTAGGGCCATGCCTAGGGCATGACGTCTTGGAGCCCCTGAGCCTCGATGGTTCGGGGCTTGTCTTCTTGCGCTTGAGCCTTGGCTAGCGTCGCAAGTCGGGCAGGAACCAAGGGCCGAGATCGGGCGTGTCGTCGATCGAGAGCTTGAAGCCCGGGCAAGCCCCTAGGCCCTATGCAGGGGCTGTGCCATGCCCAGGCTCAGCCAGGTTTCTTGGTCAGAGGGTGCGCGCAAGCGTACCTGATGGGTATAGCCCATGAGGCCCTAGGTGATCCTGGAGGGATCGGTCGGGGGTCTCTTCAGTTAGGAACCATTGATTCGGAGGCTTAACATATCCATATGTTAGGATCTCGTCACCCACAATGCCACTGATTACACAAAAAAAACACTTCGTTCTATTTTTCCCCTCCTCTTCCTTGTCGTGCACGTCTGCCAGCTCGTCACCGGCCACCGCGCCACTCCTCGCTGGCAGCCACACTACCACTGTCTGGCCACGCATGCCCTTAGCGGACCACTGATAGTCGCGCGCCGTTGAGATCGCATCCGCCGCAGCCCAGCCATGCCCCTCCCCGCCTCAACAGTCATGGTTAGCCCTGGTCGCGTGCCTCTCCGCCTTGATAGTCATGGATGGCCCACGCCCCTCCCCGCCTTAGCAGCCATTGCTGCCCCCGGTCACATGCCTTCTACAACCCGCGAGCGCCTTTGCTCCTTCCACCGCTACGCTCTGGACCTAGCACTGGCCTAGCATGCCTCTTCTCCACCCATGGGTGTGTGACGGCTAGCGCCACCACGAGCCCGGTTGTCATGCGCATCGGCATGTGTGCGGGCCATCATGCAACCCTCACGGTCAAGGGATGCTGATCTGCTTCTTGACCATGAGAGCTTCAAGATGGAATATAAAGCACCCAATCTTGAAGTATTTCTCCTAATGCTGCTATTGAATATGGAGGCGCTAAATAAAAGAGCATCCTGATGATTGCACATCTTCTATTAACAGAAGATCTAGAAAGAAGATGTGCAATCATCAAGATGCTCTCCTGTTCAACATGTTGCATGGCGAGTATACTAGGCCATAGCTTGGGAGAGCAAGGACGAGGAAGAGTGTATCTATCCTATATCTATTCTAGAAGATTGAAAGAGGAAGAGTGTGTGGAATGAGGCTAAGAGAGGTGCATCCAGACTCGGCTTAAATAGGCCAACCTTGAAGATGGATAAGCATAAAGGAGTAGTTAAGATGTGTGATCTAGGCATACGCATTAGGGAAGATAAGGTACATTAGTTCCCAGCGAAAGTGGTCAGGCGTTGTTGAAAGTTGGGACATTCAACACTCATGATGAATTTATCGCCGGTGTCATGTAAGGGCCGGTAGCCATAACGCATATCCCAGTCGGCTCGGCTTTTCATACATCGGTGGAATTCAACCCCACTACAACCCCACAATGATGGTTCAACCATTGGTGCTAGAAGCTTCATCTGCTGGTTTGATTCCTTTCCTAGCCTCGCTATCGATCCAACCCATGGTGGAAGCATCACACCGTCGCTTCTGTTTTCTACGATAGTGGAACTAGCGACGGTGATCGCTCAATATGTAGTAGTGCCCCATAATCTCCACATTGGGGCCTATATGTGTTTCATAGTGTATTTGTCCATATTTTAGTCATAATTGGTGATTATGATTCTACTTGGTTAGTACAAAATGGAATTCAAAGTCTGATGATATTTCTATTACAAAGATTTAAATATTTCTTGTGCCATATCACATGAAAATCATATACGACAACTATTGATTGATTCTCTATCTTAAAGATATCAAAATAAACCCACAAGTTACTCTATAAATATGTATGTTTTTGCCTTAGCACCTCATGAGCATTTTCCCCTCCCATGGGCCATTATTTATTATTTCTATGTTGCTCAATATTGAGTGGATCTTTAGGGATAGATACGCAGATGTAGTAGGCACCAATATGCAAGATATATTCAATCTTCATATTTCAATATGTGGTAGGTGGATCTAGCTACTGCTAAATGATAGATCATCTTGTTGTGTCATAAGACATGACAGTCAAATCCAGCTACTATTTGTTGGCTCCTTATCTTAAGGATATTGTTATTTCTATCTTAAGGATATCGTTAGTTTCTTAAGGATATTGTCAGTTATTCATGGTTTACTACATAAACAAGTCTATTCTACCTTCAACCGAACACAACATTGTAATCCAAACTACCTATACCAAAGTTTAATACACACAGAACCTGTGTGGCTAGTTCCATGGCCACTCAAACTCCCCATGTTCTTGTTGTGGATGATTCCTGTGTTGATTGCCTTGTTGCATCAACTATCCTTAATAGTTTCAACATTCGAGGTATCCTGGTTATTATTATGAGTTTTTAAAATAATTATTGAGTAGTTCTGACTTACTTTCTAATAATGTGATTTCACATATTGCTTTTAACAATAGAGAATGTTGCTATAATATTATCTCAGATATGATACCAGCACTTGTATTCCTTTGCTATCATCTGCACCTTGAACTACATCATCAATTAAATAGAAATTAATTACACAACACGCAACATCTTTCTATAGTAGAGATAACATCAGAAGGATGCAATGCTATTTTACTATGATACATTGTTCTTTGTGTGTAAATGTGTACTTTTTTTCTTTAGTAATTGTTGTGGAAGGTGCCATGGAAGCCTTGGAATTCTTGGATGCAGTATGTCAATATTGTTTTATCTATCTTTGTACTTCTTTGTTGTGGTTGTTTACTTAACACCATGAACTTTGAACATATAGAACAATGGTCATGTGGAACTTATTTTGACTGACTACTGCATGCCAGATATGACTAGCTATGATTTGCTTAGGGAAGTGAATGTAAATCTTATTTTGGCCATTTATAATCTTAATCAAAGCTTAGTGACATAGTATTTTAGTTTAATATTTATTCTAATGCCTCTAAGTATTTTAGGAATCTAGGAATCACCAAAACTGAAGCACATTCCAGTGGTGATTACATGCGCTGATGTTGTCCCAAAAAGAATCATTGAGTGAGTAAAGGCAAAACAATGAAGTATTGCATGAGTGAAACACATGTTATCTATGTAACCAAATTATTTATATTTTCCTTATTCAGGTGCCTTGAAGGAGGGGCAGAGGAATACATTGTAAAGCCCCTCAAGGCTTCAGATGTGCCTCATATTCTTAGCTACATGTGACGAGCTAGAGGGAGACAATGAATAAATAGGGAATGCGTCTTTGGGTTATAGTTCTCTATCAAACATGGTCTGGTGTGACCATATATGGTCTTTTTATTATGTCATCCATTGTTTTTTATCCATTTGTAAACAGTACAAGCCTCATCAGTCTTTGGGTTATAGTTCTCTACCAATCGTGCTTATGTGTGACAATATATGGTCTTTTTAATAGGACATCCATTTTTTTTGATCCATTTGTAATCATTACAATGCTTTTTTTGCCCTGTGGTGTTTTGTGGATGAAATCCATGTGGTTCTTTTTCTTCTAACAAGTTTAAGGTCTTGGTTCATCTCAACATGCCTTTTTTGCCAAGCATGGTAGGAAATAATGGAACAGTAATGTGCTCAATATGTTTATTTGCTTTCATACTCGATGTAATCTTGTTGTTGAAACATAAGCAAGTTTTTCCAATAGAAACTCTATGGTAGCAGGAGATCATCGATCTTTATTTGTACTAGACTAGTGACTAGCATGGTGGATATGTGCGCATGTGTGGGATGATGAGTGATTGACAAGAGATGATCAAGCTTTGGTTTAGTGTTGAGACTAACCATGGTATGAGTAGTGGTGTGTGCAACATGTCTTTTGTCTTGTGATATGTAGATCTTGAGCGTTGATATAGTCAACGACAATGGAGAAGGTCAAGCAAGTTCATGCCATTGGATAGGCAACAGCGAAGGATGGACGTGGAGGCTTGGACCAAGAGCCAGAGGATGGACCATGGACGGCAAGAACTTGGCGACATCAACAAGCAAGTGTACATGCGAAGACAGAGTAAACAGTGTTGACCAAAGTCAAGATAGCGGTTGGTGTGCAAGCACTTGGTGATTGGGCGATCAATGATGAGTGGTGACATCCATCGAGATCGTGGAGGAGGCGTTGCGGTTGCGACTCCAGCTGTGTTTGGCAATTTTGGTCTTGAAATTGTGGCCGGAAGGTTTTCGAGTTTGGGATTCAAAACTCGAGGAAGGAACTCAAGGTGACACGTGGCATCATCGAGAACTTGTGTCGAGGAGAAGCTTCTTCATGAAAGGCCCGTGGCCGTCCAATGCGAGGAACTGAACCATTTTGCCCCTGTGGTTAAGTCGTTTAGGGAAAATATATGGTGGTAATCTTGGAATGTGTAAGCCCTGTAAATAAGGATAGAGGCTGCCTAAGACAACCATCTCTCCCATCTCAGTCATCAGCACAGGTTAGCCAAGGTTCAACTGTTTAGTATATCAGTAGAGAGGGGTAACTGCCTTTTGCTTCTGGAATCTGATCTGTATGAGGGAGGTGGCTAATCTTTGTCAACTTGTTTTCCAGCAATTCAATCAAGTTGACCTTTTGTCTTTTGAATCAATCCACATCCTTCTCTCTATTTGTCTTCATTTTGGTGATTTTGGTTGGCTTTCTTGTGATTTCGTCATTCTAAGTTCTTGTGCTTTTTTGGGCTTGATCTAAATGTGCTATGACCCGTGAATAACATCTCTAGCCAAGCCAGCTTCCCCCTCTCAACACATGAAAACCGGCCAGGCCGGTTTCCCAAGCTGGCCAATTTGGTTTTGCTGGGAGTTGTGCTTCTCCACAATTTCACTTCTTTCGTTGCGTGTTTTACTATTTCTAGAGGCAGCTCCGGTTCTCAGCCACCTCTAGAAATCAATTTTTTTGAAGCAGGAGAGAAGAGGCGGCTAGGACAACCGTCTCTAAAGAGGCATTCCAACCGTCTCTATATATAGTTGAAATCTGTAGTAGAGAAAGTGAAAATGTTATATAACTTCGGAACTGGAGCAGTAGTATATATGCTTGTTAGCGTACTTAAGACCTATGCGAACCTGTTTCGTTGTCGGATCACAGGAAGTTGCGAAAGAAAACAGTGTGTGGAATTGAAGTTGAAGAACTTTGACAATTGTATCACCGCAATATTTGCTCCTTTCCGGTGTACGTGACTTATAATTATATTATAATTATACTATTCCATCAAATTTCTTTCTTTCTTTCTTGCATATGTGTTTGCAGTTCTTGTTCACGGGTTTGCCAGCTGTCGCCACGTTTATAAAAACAGGACGTCAGGCACGATCTAGCCATGATGTTAGCGTGACGCGCAAGGGACACCCTAGCAGAGGAACGCCGTGAACATTCAGGCACGAGTCGTACTCGTAGCCACACTGTAGCTTACCGACGCGACGCCGCCGGCCGCCGGCCTCATCTTGCACTCAGACATCCGGCCCGGCCCGTCCGCCACGTACACGGGCACACCGACTCCTGCATGCTTCTCATCGGCAGCCTAAAAGCGAGCTGAGGCCGCCAGGCCGGCAAGCATGCCCCCGTGGAATGATAGCGATGGCGCAGCGGCAGCAGCGGCGTAGCGTTCAGAGGAGATCGTAGGAGTGCGAGTGAAGATACCTGCCACCAACCGGCTAATTGCTAATTGCTAATTGCGTTCAGAATTAGACCCGTCCGTCCGTTATCCATGCTAATAGTAACATGGAACGGCCTCGACGACGTACGTCGGTGCCCCTACTGATTTGATTGGTGCGACGCCGAGTGGTTAACCAACGAACGCGCAACTAACGCAATAATTTGGCAGAGATTAGCGACAATCATCATCACTCCTCATTAGTGGCGGTCTCATTTGGCCGATTTGGATGCTCCGCGCGCTTCTTTTTGCCTTTGCTTTGGCGATCCGCACCCAGTTCAAAGCGCGGCGCGTTTCCACCGTGAGATTGGCATATCTCGTTACGCGTTTCCTTCTTCTCGATCCGTAGCCAGAATAGACTATGGGCAAGGCACCGGCGGAGACGCTTCTTCGGTTCTTTTGGAGAAAATTAAAGTCACCGACACACCAAATCAACCATACCAGCTGCATCCTGGTATTCATCACCTTTGTTAAATAGTAACTTTTTTTTGGTAATGAAACTAGCTATATACTTTGTCCAGCTACGAAAGAATATAATTCTCACTTTTCGAAAACTTATATACATTTATAATACAAAAAATAAGTATAATTAAATTAATTATGCAATATATTTTCTTAGTAAATCTAGTTGGAGACATACATGTTAATACTATTTACTATAAACTTGATCAAAATTAAGCTAGTTTGACTTACACAAATCTTATAGTTACAATCTTTCATGGACAGTAGACGTACGTTTTTTTAAAGGAAACACCTCTCTTCTCCCACCCTCTCTATATATAGTTTTATTTATATGTTTATTATCGGGTCTTATGTAAAAGGACTGCGGAGACAAATGCGAGAAATTAGACGTACGGATTGTATGTAAGCTATAAATACGCTGTGCGATGATCATAGGCATCATCATATTCCTCACACCTAATTTGTACAGGTCCCACAATAATCTAAGTGTTTCTCACCGCACCAAACTCCCAATACATGTAGGAACGCTAGCTAGAATGATAGATATCACTGCAGAGCTTCTGTGCATGTGCTGGCCCAACGATCCCAACGGCCGAACCTTCGCCGCGCGCCCACCCGACAAGCAAAAAAATGTGCCCCACGCCACGTCGCCACGTCGTCGTCTGCTCTATCCCAGCAGCAGCAGGGGCAGACCACCACGCCCCGGCCAGGCCGGCCACCAGTATAAAGCCGCGCCACCTGCCCGTGCTTCGCCGCACAGCAGCACACACGACCACCCAACTCCACTGAACAACAAGCCCATTGCCAGGAAGCTCTAGCTGTCTATCGCAGCTGCAGACAGCCAGACACCATGGAGCGGCGGTCTCTGGCTCTGCTCGCGTCGCTCGCCCTCATGATGGCGGCCGTCGCGTCGGCGGACTCGTGGCTCTACGAGAAATTCAACACGGACGGCACCGTCCGCGCCAACTACGACGCGTCCGGCCAGCAGGTGGCGATGCTCAACCTCGACCGCAGCTCCGGCGCCGGCTTCAACTCCAAGGAGCAGTACCTCTTCGGCGAGTTCACCATCCAGATGAAGCTCATCCCCGGCAACTCCGCCGGCACCGTCTCCTGCTTCTACGTACGTCGTCGACTCGTCGTTGATAGCCTCAGACGATCTTGACCTGAATCATGTCTATCACTGACAGATGTTCCCGTACTAACTGTACATGCATGCAGCTTTCTTCTGGCGACGGCGACGGGCACGACGAGATCGACATGGAGTTCATGGGCAACTCGAGCGGCCAGCCGGTGGTGCTCAACACCAACGTGTGGGCCAACGGCGACGGCAAGAAGGAGCACCAGTTCGACCTGTGGTTCGACCCGGCCGCCGACTACCACACCTACACCATCACCTGGAACCCGACCAACATCATCTTCAAGGTGGACGGCAACGTGATCCGCTGCTTCAAGCGCTACGCCGACCTCCCCTACCCGAGCTCCAACCCCATGACGCTGCACGCCACGCTGTGGGACGGCAGCTACTGGGCCACCGAGAAGGGCAAGGTGCCCATCGACTGGTCCGGCGCGCCCTTCGTCGTCTCCTACCGGGGATACTCCGCCGACGCCTGCATCAGCGGTGGCGCCTGCGCCGCCGGCAGCGACGCGTGGATGAACAAGCAGCCTGATAGCGCCGAGTGGGGCACCGTCAAGTGGGCTGAGAGCAACTACATGCGCTACAACTACTGCGACGATGGCTGGAGGTTCCCGCAGGGGCTGCCGGCAGAGTGCAGCCGCAGCTGATTCGTTCGCCGACTTCTCCCATCCTTTCATTTCAGGCGTCCATTGCCAGGTTCTTGATTTATTTTTGCTGGATATATATCTACGATTCTTGTTCTGTTGTTGTGACTTTTTGTGATTAAAAAGCAGCCACGCAGCAACGCGAGGGCGGGAGTATATTACTGTAGTTTTGCTTTGTAAAGAAAAAGAGGCTTTGCTTCTACTTTTGGATAAAGGAATACTTGTGACGTGCATAAACATGATAATAAAAACCTAAATTTGCGTCAGTTCAAAATAGAGAGGTCTGTATTTGCAGATTCATGTGACCTGTGTTACTATATATATATATATATATGACTATTATCCTACAGCTGGCTACAAAATAACTTATTCTGTAGCCACTTTGATTTACGATAATTGCTATACTAATTTACGAGATTATAGTAACTCCTTACTATGTGATTTACTATAACATTATGGTAAATACCCCATGTGTTATAGTAATTCAACTATCGTAAATATATACTGACATTGTCGTAAATTAGTATATAAAATTATCGTAAATGGAGGTGGCTACAGAATAACTTATTCTGTAGCTAGCTATAGAGTATATATTCCGTGAAAATGTACAAGGGGCGGTTCTATATATATATATATATATATATATATATATATATATATATATATATATATATATATATATATATATATATATATATATATATATATATATATATATATATATATATATCTTGCAAAACAAGGATGTGGTTCTTATTCCTGAAGCATTTTAATTGTTTGTGGCAAATGCAGTTCTACGTACGTTCAGCTATTACGGGACGAAATCACCAAATCTAACCTGTTTGTTTGAGCAAAATGTAAGGCACAACTCCAAATCTGTTAGCGCAAAAAGTGTGCAATGGATGCTGTACGTACGACCAGTGTACTTCCATATTGTTGCGTTCAATCAATTCAGATACTGAGATACACATTTAAATCCGCATGTTTGGAAAGACACAACAATTGAACATATGCTTGCTGTATTAAGCGCGTACTACTCTAACGTGCAAAGTGCATACTCCAATCATTGGGCGTGCATATATACTTTTGTGCTCCGGGCACCACAGATCATAGTACTTTTGTGCTGTCCATCAATAGCAGCAGTTGGTGATCCGACTGATTGGTGGCGTGATTGTATGGATGGGAGGTAGAGGTGGCAGTGGTGGTTGCAGTGCATGACATCGTCGTCAGTTTGTTATTCCACTGAAATCCTGGCACTTGGTTGGTGAGATGGGAACTATTGGCACTTTTGCCGAAGTCTGCCGCCCACTTCATGTGTATTTTGCATTATATTAATTAATTTTTGACAGGAATGCCCGTGTTCAGCTACGCGCTCAATCTCTCTCACACACACACCGACTACATGCACGACGCGGCAACCAGTCAGCTTGGCGGTTCGGTTTGTTCGGTTGCACAGAAATTCGGTTTCCCAGAAACAGCCACCAATCGGTTTGGTTAAAAATTGAAAACCGACGAATTCAGGTTTGGTTTTCTACTGTGGTTTTTTCAGTTTAAATCGAACCGCCCGAACTCAGTGCTGCGCAGACCCTCCCGCGCGCTCGTGCTCGGTGCCGCGCCGCTCGCCGCCGTCGCCGTCGTGCTGCTCCCGCTCGACGCAGCCCGCAGCCGCCTGCATGCACCGCTTCCTCGTCGCCAAGCTGCAGACGCTCCGGCAGCTGCTGCCGTGCGCAGCCCCTACTCGTGGCCACCGCACCGCCTCCTCGCGCCGCCGTGCGCCTTCCTGCTAGCATGGTCGTAGCCACCGCGCGCCCCCCTCCTCGCGCCGTCGCGCAGTCGTGGCCGCTGCGCCGCCGTCACCTGCTTGCGCCGCCGCGAAGGTTAGGGTTAGGATGCAAGTGGAGCTGTGAAGCCGTGAAGGACTGGAGGACCTGCGTGGAGTGTGTTGTTTGCTGGGGTTTTGGGGAGATGAGGCTGGTGGCCTGGTGGGCCTAGTGGGCCGACGGGGGCTGGTTATGCCTGGTGAGTCACTGCCACTTCGCTATATTCTGCTGGTCATACGATGGTTTGGTTTCGTTCGGTTTCTCGGTTTCGTCGGAGGAGAAACCGCAGCAGAGGCCGAACACCGAATCTCCAAAATGCAGAAACCGAACCCGCAACTGAAAACCGAATAAACCGACAATTCGGTGCGGTGCGGTGCGGTTCGGTTCGGTTTGCAGTTTACAGTAAAAAAGTGCTCAGGCTGAGCAACCAGCAAGTGCTAAGCTGTACGGGTCCTGGCGGCCCGAGTGTACCAAAGAAGACACCAGTATGCAGTATGGATGTAGAGTATGTCGTGTCTCCTCGTGACGCAGAAGCCCGTCTTCAGACTTGAGCTGATGTTTTTCCCGTCGGTTTTTGTTCTCCTGTCGGCTTTAACTAAACCGTCACGAACTTCAACAAAACCTCATCGGTTGCTAAAAACCGACAGGATTTAGGTCAAAATAGTCTTGTCGGTTCTAGAAAAACCTGCAGGAAACTAAAAAGCGTCCTGACAGCCAGTCAAAACTGACTGGATTCCTCAACATCGCGGGTTCACGTGAAAAAATTAGGGCCGCGCCGCGCAAGTTCACGTGAAAAAATGGAGGATGCGCCTTACTATTCACCATGAGTCCCACATTTGGGGCGTAAAACACACCAAACCCTATCCCCATCCACCTACCCATTCTATCATCTTTCTCCCGTCACCGCTGCTGTAGGGGTCCCTTCCACGCTCACCGCCGCGCACTCGCGCCCTCCCTGGGTGCCCCGCCATCCGTGCCGCCCGCGGTGCCGGCGCCGGAGAGCTCACCGACGTCCTAATTACCAAATCCCAATCTTTTATTTCAATGTTGAATTCCTGAATCCAAAAAGTATGCCATGACGCCGCATGCATGATGTTGCCCGGCCCCCTCGGCAGCTGCTGCGCGCACGCGGTCACCAGCAAGCTATGCTCTTATCATGCATGTCTGCATGTGCGCATATACATGTCCACACACATACCGTCGGATGCGCATGCGAGAGTCAAGAAAGCGCACAGGCATGCAACGCGTATAAATCGAACCATATTCCTGGATTTCAATCGTCAAAGGAGCCATCATTCTTCTTAGCACGTTTACAAGAGGAAAAGCAACGATTTCTAGGCCTTTTTTATTTAGATTGCACCCCGACTATTGCATTAGGAGTCATAATTTTTCTACACATTGTTTGGTTGCGACCGTAACTTGGCCCCATGGATATTCTACTGTTAACAGTGAAGGACTGAGAAAGGCGACTAAATGGTGGTGAATGGGAGCCAATTCAAAATTTCTCTTGAAATGGCCACAGTCCCAAGATTACCTTCTAAAACAACCGAACACTGCAATTGTGATGCCCTCGAGCCAACTGGTTGCTGTATGATCACTAGGAACACAACAGGACACCACAGCACTCCAACGCAACACTGAAAACTCGGAACGGTGCTCTCCACTTCAATTGAGATGAAGCAAGAGCCTGTGACTCGAAATCCCCTACCCAACTGATAGTTAGAGGGATGAGAAAACGATCCTTGACACAACCAGAAGCTCTCGGAGAAAACGGAATGCAAAACGGATAACCGGTGCTCAAGATCTGGCAAAAATGGGCAGCGCACAGCAACTGCAGCAGCCAAGGTGGCTTGGCCGCCTAATCTTGGTTGCCGGTTTGGCAAAGGCAGCATGGCTGGCCATGAAACCAGCTTGGTCGGCTGGGTGTCTCCCTGGCCGGCTGCCGAACCGGCTTGGCCAGCTGGATAGGCAGCCAGGCCGGCAGGAGTGAAGAACCGGCCTGGCTGGATGGTCAAAGCAGCTAGGCTGGTTTGCTCGACCAGCCCCCCAATCTTCCTCTCCAAAATAAAAAAACTCAACCCAAACTGCTCCGAAAAATCCCAAACTTTGCAGAGACAATCTACGGGTATATTACAAGATATCCCCAAAGAATCGAGCACTACAAACAACAAAAACATCACAGATTTTGAAAACCGACAAAGGAATTGGGGTTTTCCCCAAAAACCTCCCATGGGTGAAAAATTGTGCTCGTGATGAAATTACTCGACTCACTAGGTAGGGATGTTCATCAAAGGTCCTTGCACGAATTCACACACTCAAACCATCCCCAAAACCTCAGGAACTCAAGATCCAACAAAATGGTGAAGAGGGGGAGAGAGAAGGAGAAAAAAACAAATCAAATCATCTTAGAACATAGACTCAGATGTCAGAGGACATGATTTCTTTATTTCTCAGGATCAACCGGGTCTAGTTCTTACGGAGGAAAGATTTACATAAAAGCTAAAACACATATAGTATAACTGTCACCTGAGGTGGATCTCAATAGCAGAAACTAGGAACTAAAGGCAAGGAAACCTAGAGAATGACAACTGGAGAGATGGGCTGGTTAGGAGTAGCCATTCTCTTACTTATAGAGCTATTACACTACCCCTAACATGCCCTTGGATGTTTTTGTTGAACCACTTAACCCATGGGCAAAATGGTCCAACTTGAGATCCAAGCATCCAATGGCCACGGACTCTTGACGAATTTAATTTGTTTCACCTTGATGCAAGCTTCGCGATGATGCCACGTGCCTCCTCCTATTTCCACCAGAACTCCAACCGGATTTTGAGGCCCAAACCCAAAAACCAGCGATCCGCCGGCGGTTTTGAGAAAACCACCAAACTACTTGGAGAAGCGTGTCCGCTACACCTCCTCTATGATCTCGACATGTGTCGCTGTCGTCCTCGATCACCAAGTCCACTTGGGCCTCCACTTGACTTGGTCACCGCCATATTCGCTAGGTCAACATGGTCTACTCCTCTGCATGTACTCTTGCTCGTTGATGTCGTCAAGTGTCAGGCACCCATGGTAAAACCTCACGTCCATCCTTCACCACTCCGAGTCCATCGGCATAGCACGTCTCTACTTGACCTTTTTCATGTTCGTCCATTGTCTCTGTGATCCACACTTGCACACCAACACAACCAAGAGACATGTTGCACATGCACTCACAAATTGGTTAGTCTCCAAACTCAATCAAAGCCTTAATCATCTCTCCACAATCACACATCACAAACTTGACACACATGGGCATGTATCAAGCTTGTGTTCGTAAACAGGGTAGCCATGTCACAACCCACAATATGTTCTGCTAGTTAAATATAACCTCCAATGAATATATTTGTTATGGGATCCACATGTAGTAAAATATATCGTATTCTATCCACATGTAGTAAAATATATTGTATTCTAGCGATGTTCCTTTTACCACCGGTGCGTATAATCTCAGAAGGGTAGTACATAGGACAAAGATATTATATTGGTTCAGGTAGGATGCCATATGTCCAGTGAGCAAAATACAACAAGCATTTTCAGAGATAGATATTTTAACATAGGCATGGCCATTTATACAGGCTATCCAGAAAACAAAAACAAAAAAGTTTTCCATTAATAGAGGTATGGCCATTTACAAAGGCGATCTAGAAAACAAAAAAATATATTAGGTGCTTCTCAATGCTCAAATCCTAGACCTTTAGTTCAACATCCACCAACCACTGCACTACACAATCTTTATGAGTATACATATAAGCAAAGCTGCAAAAAGCACAAATTATGTTACTCGCTAATTAGTCGGCCTAACAAAAGATTCAGAGCATGTGAAATATTAAACCAAGAGCGAATGAGAAGAATTACGGACAAGATAAAATTAAATAATCTAATCACGTTAGTCGACCAACCAGAAAATGAACCAGCTAAAAGAATACCACTAACGAAGATATGTCTGCATATCGAGAACTGTAGCTAGTCCCTGAATCAAACATTGAACAGCAGAGATTAAATAAAAGCTTAACAAAGCAGCAATAAACTTGTGCCCATGCATACATGCGGCAAGTCATGATCGCTTAAAGGTAAATCAATATATGTTCATGAAACCCCTCAAAAAAAATATATGTTCATGAAAAGGATATTGCCCAAGAATTTGAGTCCACAGTCAG
Source organism: Saccharum hybrid cultivar R570 (assembly GCA_038087645.1). Lineage (NCBI taxonomy): Eukaryota > Viridiplantae > Streptophyta > Magnoliopsida > Poales > Poaceae > Saccharum > Saccharum hybrid cultivar. Next base: position 1,628,803 of record JAQSUU010000606.1, on the reverse strand, counting down.
CTACTGCCCTGTATAGATGTTCATGCAGCCTGCAGCACGGCACCGCCCAAAGCCCAGTATTTTGACACGGCACAGGTCCGGCCTGGCCCAGTGACTAGCCTGGTATTTTGGCCGAAGCCTGGTATATTTGCCCGGCAGTGGCCTGTGCGAAATTCAGAACACTGACTGAAGCTCCATAAAACTACAGGAATTGGTTACTGCAGCTACCTAGTGATTAAACAAGGATTAAAAGTTGTCTGAGAGCAATAAATAATCATAGAAGCACATCAATTTCCGTCCACCGAACTGTTTGTGGTATAAACTAAAAAGTGCAGAGAGAAACAGCCTTCAGGTGACAGATTTCTGCTTCGGCTGAACTATTTATGCATGCGCCTTCTAAAGTACCGATCACTCGAATTGAAGAGTCAGGATGTCAAGCAAAGGATAAGTAAATTGATTCAGACACCAAGCTGCTGCAATGAACATAGGAAAACATGGCAAAGCTACTGCTGGACACAGAAATACTGCAGTACTGCTACAACAAAAAGAACAGAAAATAAGACAGCTAGCAGCTCGACCTCTCCTAAAAATTATCAAAACTCAATCAAATCAAACCCAATGGAAGCCAAATTCTAACCACAGGCTTACCATACCATGAGCGATCCACTCCAACAGAGAACACCCAAAAGATTGCGATTTCATCAGCAATTTCATAAAATCTGAGAAACCCCAAGAAAATTGGAAAATTGAGCAAATTTCAAAGGCGTAGTGCTCAAGTGAAGGATTTGTTAAGGGATCATCAACTCGCACATGTCCTATAAACAATTTGCACCAAGAAATTTCACAAAAGTCACAGCCAAATCCTATGAATGAAAAAACACAAAATAACTCCGAAAATTACACACGAAAGATAAATTTCAGATTTAAATGGAGGAGAGCAAATATGCACGAAATTGACACTTGGATTACTTCATGATGAATGTTTACAAGCGAATTATATCATCTCTCAAAGCTTGGATGGCAAAAAGCTGAAATCAAAGAGCCTTTTTCCTCTCTTCCTCCTCACTAACCCTAAGAAAAACTCTCAATGACATAATAAAATGAGAGCCAAAGCCTCAAGTTGTACCCGGCACAACCAGCTATTTTCTAAATTGCCTTTACATGAAGCAGTCACACCAAATATCCAAGGGGTAAAACCTCTAAGTTTTTGTTCATCAATCAAATGAACTCAGTGCCTTCTGGACTTCACTTTGCCTTGAGTTGACATCATGTCTGCCCTCTAACTTTTCATCTGAGTTTTTGGGTCCAAACGGGTCAAACCTGTTGCCAATTGTTGTGATACCCGAACCACTAAACCGTCCATTCTCATATTTGAGGAAGAAACCAGCAAACCTCTTCCACATGTCGCTAGGCATGACTCACCAATGCATATCCATCCTCCATGTCCCTGTCCCGACAGCTCACCAAGTGCTCATGACACGTCTCGCCTTGACTTAGTCCAACCCTGTCCTTGACTCTCATCAATGTTGTCTTTATCACCCATATACTCTTGCTCTTCTAATTGGCCACAATAATGGCCTACTAGCAACCCCGCACCCCGCCGACCCCAATTCCCTGTTTGCTACTACACTACGTGATGACTCATTAAGAGTAATGAAAATATTTTGTTCAATGGATGTCAATGTTCGGATTCTAATAATTACACTGCAATTTGCATTATTGACATCATTTATGCCGATCCTACACTTATATTACAATCAAGGTCACCAAGACAACCTTCTCTACAAGAACAAGAAACAATAGAGACATGAGAACAAAGCAAGGCAGAATGAAATTGTCTTTAATTAGGTATTTATTTTATGTTGCATCATGTTTTTATCAAATTTACTACTCCCTCTGTCACTGAGTAAATATATTTCTAAAGTTGTCTTAAGTCAAACTTTTTTAACTTTGACCAAATTTTGAGAAAAACTGTCAAGATTTGTAACATTAAATTAGTATCATTAGATATATCGTAGAATATATTTTCATAATATGCTCATTTTGTGTCATCAATGTTATTGCTCTTCCCTATAAAGTTAGTCAAACTTAAGACAATTTGACTTGCACGGATTTTATGAATTGATTTATATGGGGACCGAGTGAGTATACACTGAACGTTGAATTAAAATATCCACTTTAATTTCGAATTTTATACTCCACCTTTTGCGAACAATTGCTATATGGGCTGGATTTGGATATTGGTATATGAGTTGGGTTTAGATAACTTAGATACTTATTACATAGTGGCCTTGTATTATGTCTAGCCCCCTACCTCTTTTTTTGGATCGACCACTGTTTATATCTCCATAGTAAATTAACACAATTCCTATGTATCAGTCGACTGGTTTTTTGGGGTCCGTTCAGGCGATGGCAGGCCATCAACAGTGCGTTCTCCGTTGCCAAAAAGCCAGACGTGACTCTGCTATCAGCGTTGTGGCACGTTACTGGCCGTGATGTAGTTCCAGCTCGTACTGCCGTGCAGCCGTGGAGTACTGTAATTGTACCATGCCCTCGCGGTGTCTCTTAGACATAGTATGTTGTGATTTGTTAATTGTTCTTGTGTTGTAGTATATTGAAATTTTGTCCTTGTCTATTTATATAAATAATTGTAAATTGTTAATTGTCTTTGTGCCAACAACGATAAAATTTTGTCGAGTTTGTGATTTTGTCTAACGAGTTTTTATTATCGGATCTCAAAATTGCAGATTATGCATACAGAAATTGCAACAAACTAAAACTGCAATTTTAACATAAAGCATATGCAATAACCATCGTCAGAAAAAAAAATCTAAAATTCAGGCACCTGAATTTTAGCAAGTCCCGTAAATTAATTAGTAATCACATAAAAATAAAATCCCCCTATAAACAACTTATACTCCACTATAAAAAAAATGCTAGCTTATCCGACTGTAGCGAACTTGTAGTGAATTTCCATGACTTTCTGAAGAAGCGAAGCAACGGCTAAGCTACAAACATGTCGTTTTCTAGTGAGCCAGCACGAACATACGTTACGCCGACGGTGAAATGGACCTAGGACTTCGATCGGTCAGGCCTCGCATCCAACCTCTGCTCCATATAAGCGGAGCGGGATGCCAGGAGACTCTTTCAAACAACGACAATACGACATCCTAGCAAGGCCACCATCCGGACGGCGATCGATGGCCGCGTCTTCTTCGAACAGACATCACCGTCCTCACCTTGTTGATCAGGGGCTGCCTCCGGTGCAGCAGCTGCTACCTATGGAACCTAAGGGTGTGGAGGAGGAGACGAGGGACTGGGCGGAGCTGCCGCTGGACGCGCTGTTGGCCGTGCTTCGCCGGCTGGATGTCGTCGACATCCTCATGGGGCCCGGCCATGTGTGCAGACCCTGGCGCCGCGTCACGCGAGAGGAGCCAGACCTGTGGCGCCACATCGACATGCGCCACCATGACAAGCTAGCCAGCTGCGTCGACCTCCAGCCAGCCGCGCGCGCTGCCGTGAGACGCAGCGCGGGCCTGTGCGAGGCCTTCTGGGCTGAGGGCTTGGGCGTCGACCGTGACCAGTTCTTCCTCTTCCTTGCGGACGCGTGAGCTACTTTTCCTCTTCTTTCTTCTGAAATTTTCTCATGATACTAAACAAATTTAGCAACCGTAGATGATGCTGCATATAAAAATGTTCTTTTTGCGAGGATATAAATATGTTACTCCGACAGTCCGATTGACCGAGTATACTTGAATTTCTAGCCTTTATGGGATATGAAATATACCTGAGTTACTATTATTCGATTTGTAGGATCATAAGCTTTAGGACCAGAGTGAACATGAAGAACACATATTGAACAAACCTTCGTTTGATGAATTAGCCATAGGCTCGCTGAAGTCCCGTGCATGCTTGATACATGCGAGATCTGGACGACATATAGAGCTTAAATTGCCTTCCCGGTGCAACAACAGCTGCCTGATCAATGGCTATATCTTAGGATGGATTGACAGGACCATGGGAGTTTATCTTCTTTTATACAGGCTATTGCACACTAGGGAACATACCTTTAGGGCTCGTTCGGTTGTTCCGGAATGAGCCCAGGAACCGTTCCTGCCGATGATGGTTATTCAAATTAACAAAGCAATCCGGCTAGGAATCTATCATGGAGGTCATTCCGTAGCAACCGAACATGCCCTTAGGTTGGTTTTGGGTTGGTCCTTATTAGGTGGATTTAGCCCCTGATCAAGGCACAACTAAGCTCCTCTCTGACTTGCACAACAAGCCTTGATTCCTTTGTCAATAATTCACACACTTAGCTTGTTAATCAACCATATCTCAATAAAACAATATACCAAGACATTGGATCTGAATAGTCAATTAAGTGCTATTGAACCCTAGCCACTGTGTTATATCATTTCATTTAAAAATAAGATTATTCATACAAATATAGAGAGTATTTACATGATTGCTCCACTTTAATTCAAGAATCTGAGTGTTGACGTAGAGGTGGTCCAAATCACACACTAGCAGGGCATTGGACGCCCGGGCCGCTGCGGACTGAAGAACGCAACAAGATGTCACTCTTTCAGGGTGAAGAACTGAGAGGTTTACAAGAAAATCTGTCACACCCGATTTTAAGAACAAAATCGAATGCACAACATATGTATGCTAGGATCAATTATTCATACATATGTCGACTTCATTATAGTATCAAAATCAGAGTTTCTTACATAATGAAACATTATTACAAAAATGATATGTGGGTCTAAAAGAAAAACAACTAAGCTTCCAGCGGAAATGGACTTCATCTTCACAGGAAGGTTGACGGGGGCAACACCAGCCTAGTACACCTCATTGGGGTCAAAGACAACGACTTCAACGTACTCCTCGTCATCTTCTCCAGCGTCTGTGTGGGGTAGCAGGGGGACAAAGAGGAAGGGTGAGTACATCGAAATGTACTCCACAAGTGTAGTAAAATTATGACGTGAGGCTTAATGCAAGGAAACACTTACTTTGTTTGACTCCAGCACCTAAGCAACACACCTATTACCTTAATTTCCTTTGCACCTAATTACTATGTGAAATTCTGCCTTCTCCTCAAAGGACCAAATCACACTAGGATTCCATCCAAGTTCCCAACTGAACCACCTGTTCCCTTACCAAGGGAACCACCCAACCAACCAGAGCCAACTAATCCAAAGAAGTCTAAGCTTCTCTTGACTGTGAGCACGACTGATATACCAGTTTTACACTCTGTAAAGGTTGCACACTTTCACCATGAGTTGTGTTTTCCCCATCACGCTTCACACTACCTAGGTGCTTAGCGTGGTCACACTACAAGGCCTTTACAAAGCCCCCTCCAAATCTATTTTACACCTACCTCTAAGGTTTCTCCCCGTACATAAGTCAACGACCCTAGGGACCCCTCTTGAGCCACAAAAACCATCCCGATGTAGCATAACTCGGAGGAAACTAATTACTTGTCCAAGTCCATCCCATTCCAACCCCATGGCTGCGCTGTTAAGCCAGGTTACAGGCTTTGAGAACTGGTCCTTAAGATCCAGGCAGGATACTAGCACAAACCATTCCACCCTTTCTGACTTCCACCAGAAAACATTTACCAAAAACTTTTAGATGCCACCACAAAGACCATCCATCCTGCCGGATTTCCTAGTCACCATGTTGCTAAAAGATTACAAGGAACTGTTCCATAGATCATTAATCAGGATTAAATTATACCCTTCCCAGCCTAAGACTGCAAGCTAAGCATTGACTTCTACCCATCCAAACCAGGTTTCAAGGATAATATAACAAGTTCTAGTAAACCCCATCATGGGATTCCAATTTAGACTCAACATACAGCTAATGGTCTAACTACACTAACTTAAAATAAAATAAAATAGGTGCAAGTACGGTCAAGGACACTTGCCTTCAAAAGCTGTTCAAACAATTGATCTTTACTTCTGGATCAACCTTGATCAACTCAACGTCGATTGACAAACTGCAACAACGAGAACAAGCACAACAAAGGAACCTAAAAATAGTACATCAATCATTAGAAAACATACTAAAAACAGTTTCTAATTTGTAGGGCTTGTTTCTACGATCGCGTGAGCATGAAAACCACCAAAAATGGAGCTACAGTTTGAAAGTTATGATCTTTTAAAGTTTTAGGGGCAAAATTGTAAATAAAAGGATTTATTTGGAAATGCTTTTCAAAGGCAGGGGCCAAAAAGTAAAGTTTTGGTTCACAAATTCATTTTTATTATAATGTTTTAAGGTTTATTGCAAAAATGCCATTTTTCATATTTATTTTATCAGTTAAAACACATTAATGATGAATGTAATTATGTATCATTAATCATTTTAATGAAACAAAATAAAAATATTTTATATTTATTTTTGTTAACCAAAATAGATTAGTGACATTATATTAATAAAAATAACATCATTAAACATAATTTTAAAACAAAAGAAACTCATTTTATACAAAGAAAACAAGGCTGGGGTCATATTTGGTATTTTGGGTAGATGGTAGGGGCCAGATTGGAAGTTACGCAAGGCACAGGAAATAGTAGGACGAATAGGTAAAAGTGCAAGGGCTAGATTGAAAAACGATGATGACCTGCTGAGTTGGAGATTGACCGGATATGTGGCGGCCGCTGATTGGAGGAAGGAGTGCTGACTGGGAGGCCCACTTCGGCTCGGTTGACCGCGGTCAGCAGACGATCTGGGCCGTTGTTTTTAGATCGGACAGCGCAGGGGAAGTCTTCTTCCTCTGTTGGTGCATAGGGAAAGGGCACTGCACGGCCGTAGGTCATCGGCGCTTGGTCGAAGACGACGCTTCGGTGGCCGAGGTTCGATGGCGAGCGGTGAAGGGAGAAGAGGCCACAAAGAGCTCGGTGGTAGGGATATTTAAAGGCAAGGGTGGCGGGCTTGGTGGCATATGGTGACAGTGGCAGGAGTTTGTGTGGCGAGCAGCGAAGGCTCGACGCGGTGGTGCTCGGCGCTAGGGAGGAAGAGGGAGCACGGGGAGTGGCGTGGCGGCTACGATATACTCCTGTGAAGCCAACGGAGTAGGCAGGCGGGTAGGTCCACAGAGGGAGATCGATGGTGGTAGTGGATCTACAGCCATGGTGGCGGTGGCGGTTATGAGAGGCGCTGCGGTGAGGGAGAGGGCTTTGGGAGGAGTGGAGTGGCTGCCGCGCGAAGCTACGGTGCCGAGGGCCTTTATAGGCGAAGAAAGGAGGAGGGGAGGACCAGGCCCGAGATCAGCTCCATGTCGGCTATGGTGGCCGGAGAGGGCAGATCGAAGATGAGACCGCATTGATCCGGCAAGCGAGGGATACGCAGGCTGGGGAGGACGTGGGAGGCTCAATTCGTGCGGGGGATGGCTCGGTCGTATGGGCGTGAAGCTCCTCTACCCGGTAAAGGCGGAAGGCAACGACCGGAGGTGGGAGATGACGAGCGGGTCCCAGTTGTTGGTGAGGGGAATGGCGACGGGAGAGCTAGGCTGGCTTGTCCATAGAAATGGGCCATCGGCCCAGCAGTTGTGCGGGAGAGGGCTCAGGATAGGAGATGGGCTTCAGCCGGATTTGGCCCAGCGTGGGGAGGTGGGCAGGCCAAAATTGAGATGGAATTTAAAAGAAAAAGGAGAAGATTTGGGCTGGGATTTGGTCCAAATAGGTTTTACATATTCTTGAAACTTTTGAAATTTGTTTCTCAAAGAAATTTTAAACATAATTTAGATAATCAATTTAAGTTTCTTTTCCAAACAAAACATTTTAAGCTAAGTTTTGTTGGATAAATATAATAAAAATATATTCGAGATTCAAACGATTTTCAAATTCATTTTTTTACACCACAAAAAATAATGCAAAGGCATGAATGCAACACCCTTTCAAATTATTTATAAAAGTTTGAGAAAATCACATGTTTCACTTTTAAAATTACTAGTAACCTATTTAAATCTTAGAAAATTTTAGGAAAACTATAAAAACTTTTATTTTATTTAGGGTTTTCTATTTACAACCTAAAATAGAAATTTTGGGGTGTGACAAAACCACCAAACGATAACCAATGTGCTTGCATAATGAAGAACCAGCTAGTTTTTAGGCAAACTAGCAAAGAAACTATCTAAGCTCTCGCCTAGGAGGGACTCCGTCAGGGCAAGCACATCAGCGGGTTGCCCTAGGTCGGCCGGTAGCCTAGGGTGCCATTCTTGGTCATTGAATCAAGGGATGAACAGCATGGGGTTGGCGAAGAAGGTAAAAGGGTTGAGTAAAGGTAGTAGATTGATTTGTTTGATGATTGGATAGTTGGGAACTCAATCCCCGTAGGAAACTATCCCAAGATGCAATCTCTACGTTTTCCATGAGTTTGGAAGAGTTGGGATTGAGTTTGGACTCTCCCTGATTCAGACTACAAAAATCAGAAGTTCTAGCGGGGGTCAGAAGTTCTTATGATCTTCGCGCAAAGCCAACACCTCCAAGCGAACATCAAAAGTTCTAATAGGAGATCAAAAGTTCTGATTTCCATATAAAGCCAGCACTTCTAGGTGAAAATCAGAAGTTCTGATAGGGGTCAGAAGTTCTGGTAGGGTGAGATTTTCCTGAGGGAACAACTCCTTCATCCAGACTTTAGAACGCGATGGTTTAGTCCATCCTACATTTCGATGACTTCATAGAATGGACAATTTTGATTGTCAACATATGCCCCCTGTTTTCGGGTGAATGATGCATAAACCTAAAAACACTTAGTCAAACAAAACAAAATCAAGCAGCGACGATACCCATCTCATCGGCTACTCAGCAACTAGGGGCGATGTATACATCGGCCATTTTTGTTCTAAGGGTGATACATGTATCGACCATTGTTTGGAGAACACTTAGGCTTCTTGCCAAATACTTAGAAAGTACTTTTTCAAATACCTCCCATTGATTGCCTTTGTGAGACGTTCACCTTGCAGTGTCTCTAGCAGATGAGAATTACCGAATATGACTTTGATCACTTTGTAAGAACCTTCCCAATTTGGTGACCACTAAACTGAGTGCTCTTCAATCCAATTGGAAGTATGGTTTTCCACACTAATTCTCCCACTTGGAAAGATTTTCTCTTGACTTTCTTGTTGTATGCCTTGGCAACCCGAGCCTTGTTTCTCTATTTCCTTGAGAGCTTTTCATCTAACATTTGTCACCTCATCGATATTATCCATCATCAAATTAGGATACATAACAGTAGACAAATTATTTTGTTTAGCAAGCCTATATGCATCCAAATTTACTTCGATGGATAACACGGCCTCTTAACCATATACTAATTCAAAAGGAGTAACTTTTTGTAGCACCATGCCTTGAAATGCAATGTGCCCTTAGAGCTTTAGAAAAAACATCATGCCACCTCTTTGGATTCTCCTCAATCTTCTTCTTAATAAGCTTGATCAAAGTCTTATTACTAGACTCAGCCTAGCCATTAGCCTGAGCATAGTATGGAGATGAATTAAGCAACTTAATCTTATATAATTCGGTAAATTCCCTCACTTGCTTAGACACAAATGATGTCCCTTGATTCATAGTTAATGTCTGAGGGATGCCGAATCTATGTATAATATGCTCAATGATGAACTCAATTACCTTCTTGTGTGTCATATTCTTCAAACGAACTGCCTTGGTCCACTTAGTAAAGTAATCCATAGCAACTAACACAAAACGGTGTCCCTTTGAAGACGTGGAATGTATTTGGCCAATAAAATCTAGCACCCAACCACAAAAAGGCCATGGTTTGATAATAGGATCAAGCATAGCAGTAGGCACAAGTTGAATATTTCTAAACTTCTGGCACTCTTCGCAACTTTTGTAGTAACGAAAGCAATCGGCTATCATAGTAGGCCAATAGAAACTAGCTCTATGCAATAACCACTTCATCTTTGGGGCTGATTGATGTGTACCACATATGCCTTCATGGACTTCTCCCATAGCCAGTCTCGCTTGATTTGAACCCAAGCACTAAAGCAACAAATCTTCGGCGGTTGTCTGATAGAGCTCATCATTGTGTAACACATACTTGAAAGCGCTTCGCCGAACACCTTTATCAATTTTAGCACTTGGATCACGTAGATATCTCAACAAGGGAGTCCTCCAATCTTCTAAATCAGCCCCAACATCACTAGGAGTTACATCCGGCCGATTTGGGAACTTCTCGGGCAAATTGACCGGGCTGGTCACAGGGGAGTCGGTTGAGCCGACTTGGCCACAGTAGCGAGAGGGTCGGCTGAGATGACTTGGTCAGTCAGCTTAGCCGACTGGTCTGTATCTGTATAGGAAACATTTAAGTTTTCATTCATTGGTTGTTCTTGAATATGAAAATTGCATCCAACGACGTCATAGCTAGATGCTTGTTGAGTTAACATGTTGGCCTTAAAATTCTCATGCCTTGGAATATGCCGAATTCAAAATTCAGCAAAAGAAAGCAATTATATCAAGGCACATATCAAGATGAGCATTAGTGATCCTTCTAGGCATTGAAACTCACCAACTACTTGTTGTGCCACTAGCAAGGAATCACTAAAGGCTTCAACATGTCATACCCCATGGATTGCAATATGGTCAAGCCGAATAAGAAAACTTCACATTCGACTCAAATGTTGATGCAAATATAATTTTAATCGTCTTGATGTCTCAAACAACACCATTGTGAGAAATAATGATTATGCCAACACCTTGGCCTTATTTGCAAGCCAATTAATCATATTGTTACATCTATGAAATAAATAAAAATGCATATATCATGCCCCTAGGCTTGAAAGCCATCAAAGTAAATTCCATGGGGGCCTTTCTAATAGCACGATGGTTGCAAGCATTTATTGGCTATATTTTACACTAAGGGCAATATCAAAATATCAGCCATATGAATTCATCTATAAGAAATGCATAACCTAAATAAATATTTTAGCTCTTGATCATCAATAAGCAAAATAATTTGGCAACCCACCATAACATAAAGATCCATACCAAGGACAAAATAAGGGGCTAAGGGATAATCATGCATACTAGGGGATGAATTCCACAAAGGCATAGGCAGAGAATATGCATGATGCCCTGACCAATATTTTTGATGATTTGGTGCAAACCTCCAACTTGGCAATTATTTCTTGAAACTCCATCTCTCCTTTGCCTTTGTTGCACCACTTGCTTGAGCATCATCCAGCTTCTCTGCATTAAGCTTCTGTAACTTCTTTTCTTGCTACTTTGGTAAACCGATTGAGCATATTAGTTTTATTTCTGTTTTGAACAACAACAAATCTTTCTTGATTTTGGGCACTCTCACCTTATTTTGTTCAGATTTGGCACCTTGAATATCAATTGATGATTTCCCCACTTCTTTGCCATCAATAGCCAAATTTTTCAGCAATGTAATCGGCTTTTCAATAGTTGAATTCAGATCTAAACTCTTCTTTTTTTGCCATCATACTTCACATGGTAAACTTGCTTTACCGCTTTCTTCTTTGGTTGAGCTCCAGACTGATTTTGTTCAAAATAGTCTTTACAAGATGATCATCTCTCTAAATGTCTAGGAGTTGCATACTCTACATATTGTGGCCTAAAATACGGTGGAACTTGTGCCTCCTGATCAAACTAGCCCCAAGATGAATAAGAATGGAAATATGCGGGCTATGGTCCATATGACATGGGAATTGGCTACTCAAAAGGAGAATATGTTGTTGTTGCATAAGATCTATCTTCTTGCCAATTTCACTCTTAAGACTAGGGCTTTGGAGAAAATCTTGATGATTGGACCTTTCTTGACCGACTAGTGACATTTGCTTCTGCTATCTTCTTGTATTTAGCTAGAAGTTCCTCGAAGCTGAGCTTTAGCCTTCTACTCTTCTGCTTGTCACGGCATGTACCTCCAATAGCTTTATGGACATCCTCTTCTCTTCCCCATCTTGACAAACATGCTTCAAAGGAGGATCCTTAGTCGATTCCCCTTGCTCAACGGGATCAATCGGTTGTTGCTTCAGTTAGAGAGATTTCACCTGCCCTCCAGTGTCTTCTGGAATTGTGATAACTTTATTGTCCTTTGAAATGTCTTCTATTTTTTATTCATGGACAACAATCTTGTCTTCATTTGTAGGCTCCACATCTCTCTTTTGGGTATTCAAGCCTTGAGCTTTTGAGTGAATCAGCTAATGCAAGCGATTCGAAACCTGTTTGCCATCAAGACTAATTGAATCCAATTGGTCCATGTGTTGAGCTTTAGAAAATCTCAATTGTCCTTTATCAATGGCTGATTGGATCACTTGATGCAACATATTGCAATTAGAAGTATCATGATCAGATGAATTATGCCACCTATAATATGTAAGCTCTTCTAAGTTTTCAATAGATGGCAAAGCATTATGATCAATGATTCTAATGAAATTATTCTTGAGCAAGATATCAAAGACATGATCAAAAATAGTAAAGTCAAAGGTGTACTTTGATTTCTTTAGCCGGTTCTTTTGTGGAGTCGGCTTTAAAGATAGGCAAACGAATGGATCAGATTTGACATCAATCCATTCGGTCACACCTTTGCAGCTATTTTTGGGAAGCTTTTGCTTTGACAAACTAGCATTATCGGCCTTGCCATATGGCACAATTTGTTGGCTGATAGAATCTAAATTTGTTTTATCATCAACAAATATAGTGCTATTCTCAATCGGTCATTTACGACTACTAGCAAGGATATCTCTAATAGATGTAGAAATTGATGTAGTAAGATTGGATTGGAATTTGAGCAAAATATTTGTATTTTGTACCTTGTTGATCATGTTGGAGAAGTGTATATCCTTGATTTGAATAATGTTGCTCTTCATCTCTAAAACATCGTCAACAATAGATGCCGAATTATCCGAAGATGCATTGATGGCTGCTGGAACTGAGAAAGTCGGCTTAGGTGACTGGAAGTTGGCTAGGCTGACTTGGGCACTAGCAAGCACAGCAGCAACAAGGGCAGTCGTCCTGGCCGACTGGGAAGAAGTTGGCCTAGCCGACTCAGGGTAGGCAGCAATCAGCTTAGCCGACTTCAAAGTCGGCTTAGCCGACTCTGAGTAGGTAGGTAGCCCTCCTTTCCTTTTTGTAGGGGCTTGATCTCCATCAATGATGTGGTAATCACTAGATAAGTGTACAACCCCTTTAGCTCCTGAAAAATCAAGTCTAGCTGATTTTTAGCGTTTTTCACGCTTTTCTGTAGCAAGACTTGTTTTTTGAGATGTGATTAATTCAGAAAGGATATTGTGTTGTTTGGCTTTTGTAGCCGAACCTTTGCTTACATCCGAATAGATTATTTCTTTCATGCCCACTAGCTATCCTCTTTTAGCTGATGACTCATTTGTAATCGACCTTTTCTCATTGGTCCTTCCAAAATATTCATAGAATTGCTCCTCTAATTGAGACCATGAACCAATAGTGCATCGGGGCAAAGATGTAAACCATATAAAGGCAGTACTAGTAAGAGATGAAGAAAAATTTTGCACTCTCATATAGTCTTCTTTACCGGCAAAACCCAGTTGTGAGAGATATAAACTAATGTGTTCCACAGTGATTTTACTACCTTCACCACTAAATTCATAAAAATAAAGTACCCACCAACCATTAGGAGTTTTCAAGTAATCATGGCATAATGGGTATGGTCTATGATAAATGGGCACCTTCCATTTAGAGGAGCCATATGGATTTCTAGTATGGGCTAAATCTTCATCAATTCAACTTGATTTGAGAGCATCATATGAAGCCAAATCACGACTGTTAGCATGGACACACATTACTGAATTTTCATTGATTCTGCTATAATTAATAGCACCATGTGGAGCCGAATCACAAGTTTTAGCACTCGAATGCCTTGAAATTTCACTAATTCGGCTATGGTCATGAGCAAAATATGAAGCTGAATTGTGGGCATTGATCTTTGCATAAGGTGCTGAAATTTTATTGATTCGGTTATGGTTACTAGTAACACGTGAAGCCGAATCATGAGTATTAGCACTAAAATACCTTGCTGAATTTTTATTAATTCGGCTCCAATTGGGAGTAACATATGAAGCCAAAATATAAATAGTAGCAGTGGCATATGATGCTGAATTTTGAGAGCAATTGGCTAAATAATTAGCATTGTTATAGATAATTCTCTCATTCATCGGTATGTCTTGTGGTGAAACCACATATTGTGAACTTATAGCCGATGAATAACGATTTATATATTGTATGTTGCTAGTAGTATCAAAACTTGAAGAATTTACAACATGCATTGATTCTTGACCATAATTATGATGAGTATGATGAGGAGCATTATCAAAAGTATTAGCCGAAGCAACATACCTAGTATGGTTATGATTAGCAACATCAACATGAGAGTTCATAGAACTTGTAAAATAATTATTAGAACCATAAGATGCATTTGCAAGCTATACCTCGGGTGATTGTAGTAGTTTTGTGATGCAACACCTTGGTACTACAAGGTTTATAACTTGACCACCTTGCTAAATTTTCCAATAGACAATGCAACTTGTTGCAAAATCACAAATGAGATAACAAGGGGTCAAAATCAGATGTGATCGGCCTTTTGGGCCAGATGCAATAGTAATGGCGAGCACAAGAAGAAAAATTAGTGAGTAGGGCTAGGTTAGAGAGATCGGCTATAAGAGATAGTCGAACTAATCTTGCCCAGTGGAGTCACCAAAAAGTGTGTTGACGTCAGAGGTGGTCCAAATCACACACCAGCAGGGCATTGGACGCCTAGGCCGCTACGGACTGAAGAACACAGCAAGATGTCACTCTTTTGTGGTGAAGAACGGAGAGGTTTACAAGCAAACCACCAAAGGATAACCATCGTTCTTGTGTGATGAAGAACTGGCTAGTTTTCAGGCAAACTAGTAAAGAAACCGTCAAAGCTCTCGCCCGAGAGGGACCTCATCAGGGCAAGGACATCGACGGATTGTCCTAGGTCGGCCGGTAAGCCTAGGGCGTCATTCTTGATCGTCGGATCAAGGGATGAACAACATGGGGTTGGAGAAGAGGGTAAAAGGGTTAGAGTAGAGGTAGTAGATTGATTTGTTTGATGATTGGATAGTTGAAAAATTAGTCGGCCATGATCCTCTTGTAAATATAGAGGGGGGTGGTCTTATGCCAGTAGAAAACTGTCCCAAGATGCAATCTTCAAGTTTTCCACAAGTTTGGAAGAGTTGGGATCGAGTTTGGACTCTCCCTGATTTAAACCGTGAAAATCAGAAGTTCTAATAGGGGTCAAAAGTTCTGATCTTTGTGCAAAGGCAGCACCTCCAAGCGAACATCAAAAGTTCTGACAGGGGATCAGAAGTTTTGATTTCCGCACAAAGCCAGCACTTCTAGGTAAAAATCAGAAGTTATGATAGGGGTCAGAAGTTCTGGTAGGGTGAGATTTTCCTGAGAGAATAACTCCATCCAGACTCTGGAACGCGATGGTTTAGTCCATCCTACACTTCGATGACTTCATAGGATGGACAATTTTGATTGTCAACACTGAGGCTCTGTACCAGACCCATGCTGGCAACAAGTGTATTGAATACAATAGGTAGTAGGCCTTTACAAGAGGATCTGCCAACATCAACCTTGTGTATATATTTAACATCAAAATAACAGTATCATCATGGATTCTATCTTTCATAATATGAAAATTACTGTCAATGTGTTTGGCAGCACCATTTGACTTCTTACTACTCAGATAGGTAACCATCTATTGATTATCGCAGATGTGAGTGGATTATTAGATATGTTGTCAACCACTCATAATCCTAGGACAAAATTCATTATTAGCCATATTGCGTAGCCAACAGCCTTGTAACACGCCACAATAATTCTCCCAACATTGCCAACGTGCAGTAACACTTGCTTTGAGCTTTTCCTTGAAATAGTCCTCTGGCGAGGATGAAGATATAACCTGATGTAGATTACTTAGTATCTACACACCCCGCAAAATCAACATCTGAACAACCTACAACTTCAAGGTTACACCCCGCAAAATCAACATCTGAATAACCTACAACCTTAAGGTTATCCTATTTCACTTACGTGAACATGTAATTTTTAGGTCCATGCAAATAACACAAGACTTTCTTAATTACTTTCCAATGATATGGACCTAGATTTGATTGATATCTGCCAAGCATCCTAGTAACAATTAAGTCAAAGTTAAGCCAAAGTTTTAACACCCTGCGTCAAAGTTGTAAAACCCTGCACATCCAAAATCTTCTTATATGGATCAACTCCGCACGTGGAACGGGCCTGCATACACGTAGCACCTCTCTTACACTTTTGTTCTCGCTTCGTGTAAAAGCGTTAACCTAGAAATGCTATGTTTGGAATGACAAAGATTATAAGCTCACCCTCACCCTCATAAACTTACAAGGTGGTACCAATTCCCACAATCTATAACTTCTTATGTGCTACATGGGCCAACAACACAACTACTACAACCTTCAATGGGCTGGGGTGTTACATTGAACCCCCACACCCATAAGGGCTAACACTCTCAGTAGCTCACCACATAAGCAGCAGATGCCTAGAACATCCTCTTGGTACACCCCCCATGAGCACATATAACAAGATATGAATACCATCTGTAACACCCTGCATTCAAAATATGCTTATATGGCCTAGCTCCACACATGGAATAGGTGTCTTATTTTCAAAAAGTTTAATGTGTCTATCGGTTCTAGATTTTGAGTTATTTATTAGACTTTATTTGTACTTGTATTCATAATGTTTTAGCGCATAGACATGCTTAATATTTCTTTAAATCACCATTTTGTGCTATATTAAACTTAGAGGTTGACAAGAGAGTCTGTAATCCAAATAGTATATCAAATATATTGGAGTCAAATTAATCAAATTATTTTTGGATGGCTAGCGAAGTCATTCTAATTGGAATGCTATATATATTTGGTAAAGAAAAAGTCTACTTAACCCCCTGAACTATCAGCTAGTGTCTAACCTACACCCCCAACTATAAAACCGTCTGTTTTACACCCTGAACTTTTGAAAACCGTTCAAAGTACACCCTGGAGCGGTTTTAGACGGCAGTTTTGGTACAGTAACTATGGTTTGCTAGAGTACCATCGTTTTGACTTTTTCTATTTATTTCTGCTGAATCTTTGAAAAATCATAGTAAATCACAGAAAAATCATAAAATAAAAAATCTAATTTTGTTGGACTCCACATGAGTAGATCTACACAATGAATATATAATATAGTATGCTTTAGTACAAATTTTTTCTGTAGCTTTAAATTAGTTAGAAAATCAAATTTTGTCTGTAATTAATTGGAATAATTCATAGCTACAGCTTCTATGGTCCAATTGTGGTGAAATTTTTATGATGGGGTTATTATTATATTCTTGAACTATAGTAAAAAGTTCATACTCATTGGATCATATATAACTTAGTTATAGATTTATTTAGGTTTATGTTTAGGTTTATGCTTGTTAAACCTAAATAAATCTATAACTAAATTCTACATAATCCAATCTATATGAAATTTTTACTACAGTTTGAGCATATAATAATTAGTTCACTATAAAAATTTAACCACAATTGGACCATAAAAGCTATAGCTATGAATTATTCCAATTAATTACAGATAAAATTTGATTTTCTAACTAATTTAAAGCTATAGAAAAATTTTGTACTAAAGCAAACTATATTATATATTCATTGTGTAGATCTACTCATGTGGAGTCCAACAAAATTAGATTTTTTATTTTATGATTTTTCTGTGATTTACTATGATTTTTCAAAGATTCAGCAAAAATAAATAGAAAAGAAAAGTCAAAACCACAATTACTGTAGCAAACCATGGTTACTGTAACGTAACCGCCGTCTAAAACCACTCCAGGGTGTAATTTGAACGGTTTTGAAAAGTTCAGGGTGTAAAACAGACGGTTTTATAGTTGGGGGTGTAGGTTAAGTAGACTTTTTTTCCATTTAGTAAAGGTAGCACCTACATGATCGGTGTCATCTTCCAGATCTTTTGTATGTTTCATGTCTTCTCAAGATAATTTTGGTCAATTTCAAATATAACATAATAATGCAAAATGTTTTATTTATGATTTAATTAAGTAATGAATATGTCTAGTATATAAATAATTCCAACTAAGAACCAACAAATCGATTACATTTTAAGGAAAAAAAGTACTGATTTTATATTTTTATTTAAAATGTATTATTTATGAACATTTAGAACTAAACTACCAGTTTCTATTACTATTAAAATTAGAAAACATAAAATCACCTAGCTTAAGCAGTTAGCGGATTACTAAACTTTTGCCCGGTACTAGTGATTCATTGGTAAAAAAGAATTTCAGATTCTAGAGTAACAATATTCGCGTGACAAGAAACGAACTCATGCAAAGTTTGATAGTGAAATATGATGGACTTCACCCTAGTGAAAACCATGAAAGAAGGTATTTCTTGTAAAGCACTCAGATTTTTAGTAAAGAAATATATTTCATTTTTGGATAAAGTTAGGACCAAAATTTTGTCTGTGTCCATGTACTGCTCCTGCAGGGCTCCGCAACTGAAGAGTCTTCGCCTCATCTCGTGCAAGAGCATCTCCAAGCACGGCCTCAACGAAGGAATAAGGAAGTTCCACATGCTTGAGGAGCTAGAACTGTCACTCCACTCAGACGCGGCCACCACATCCAGCTTCTTCAGCCTCGCTGAGACCTGCAACGCAGCGGCTGAGGCCTGCCCGCTCCTGAAGCGCCTCCGGCTGAACAAATACTGCTTCCACTGGCTGTCCGGCATCGGCGACAGCGAAGCCACGGAGATCGCGAAGATGCGCGGCCTGCAGTTCCTGCAACTCTTCGGCAACAGCCTTGGCAACGTCGGCCTCATGACAATCCTCCATGGCTGCGTGCGTCTCGAGTCTCTCGACATCCGACACTGCTTCAACGTCATGATGAACGATGAGGTGGGAGCGGAGTGTGCCAGGCTGCAAATGCTGAGGCTACCGGACGACTCCGTTGACGACTACGACCTCAGCTTCAGCAGTCCTGACGGGATCCCAGATTTTTATAGGAACGTCGGTGCTCCTGATGATGATCCGGATCCGACGGGTAATCCCGGCAGTGATTGGTACTTCCGCTAATCCGCGCGATTCAATCAAGTCAGCAGATTGTATACATATTTCTCCATACACCAATCCATCGATACACCAACACCACTGCTCCTATGCGAGAAGGCTCTTAGTAGACAAAGGCAATATTACAAGTTCGTGTTAAAAATACCGATGACTGATAAAGAATAATTATTCTAATGCTGTCATTTACTATTTGTTTTCAGACATACTACACGTGACCTCTACCTAGTCGTAATACACTGTAAACATATCAGTTATACTCTATTTTATGTTTCCATTTATATTCATAATTTGTGCCCACCTGTCTATCACTTCTGTGTGTCCATAATATACATTTAGTTGAATCCTTAAATTATGGTGCCTTTTGTTACAGCCAATATCTCATGACATCATAAATCTAAATTTTAACCTTTAACATGCTTATTAATTATATCTTTTATTCAAACATCATATTTTATACTTTATTAAAATAAATATCTTAGTCCTTGATTGTACTTTTCATATAGAGGAACTGCTACAATTAACATATATATCTCAAGCTTGTTTGCCATCGTCACAAGGACTTCGGCTTGATACACATTTCAAACAGAACAATTCTCCCTAGAGTGCCTGCTTTGGAAACCAAATCATCCACATAATATAATTTATGACATTATTCATCCACATCATCTTACATAAGGAGTAGTACGGCTTCAAACATCACATAATTTTACATAAATTTGATACATCAGAGTATTCAGAGTAACATGAAGTGAATACAAATTTTAATTTAATACAAAACAGAGTTTCAAAGCAAAGAATATGTACAAGCCCTCAAGTTTGATAGTTAGGATACTATAGACAATTAAACAAGAACTTCGAACAATCACAAGTCCATATCAAGCCGTGATATGACCACGACAACCAACAACATGTTACAACCTCCAAGTCAAGTTATACCATCACCAGTCCAAGTCTTTGATGGACCAATTACACGTAGTCGAGCCAAGAAACTACAACAAGAGGTGCACGCGCTACTTTCTGAAAATCATTTTAATGTTAATGAGAATTATATACTGCCTAAGTCGTGCACATTGCTATTGCTTAGGTGCACCACGGAGGATGACAAGAAGACACCAAGGGTGAACCAAAGAGGAGGATCACGTTCGAGCCAGTCCCGTGTGACAGAACCATCAGAAAGAATCAGTCACAACGTTTTGCTCGCAAAAGCTATGAAGGCCCATGAGGACTTGTTGGAAAGCTTATCAAGTCTAGTTTCAAGCCCAAGTTCTCTCACTTGATTTGGATTCTCCAATGTTGAGATTCGACTGATTTAGTACAGACTGGTCAGCTAGTCAGCAGTCAGCCTGATGTCCAAGTTCCCATGCAAAACTATACCAATCTACAATATTTCGTGGTACATGCTGCACATGGTGTGAAAGGTTATCAAGTTAACTTTCCAACCCAACAAACCGCATGTCATTTGGAGTTTCCAAGATAGAGTTATTGCCAAAACACTGAAGACTGCGCTGAAGACCAGCAGCCACGCGAAAACTCTCCAGGAAGGCATCTCGAGGAGGCCCGTTCACATAGTGCGTCTTATATTTTTCGTTTCGAGTTTCCACCTATCTAGCAGGGTTGTTGCTAGTATAAATACCTCCTAGACTCATTGCAATCTCAGACTTTTGATAATAGAATACAAACCCCCCTTTTTGTTCAGCTGTGTGCTAACAAATATTGAGAGAGATCTCTACCCCTTTGCTCTTGTGATTTCCTTTGCGAGATTTACAGAAGCGGCGGCTTCATCCGCTCCCAATTAGTGCTCCTACTCCCTTCGAGGTTTCCTCGATTGATTGTATATCACACCCATTTTTAAGGACAAAAATAGGATGCATAAAAGACTCATGTGCGCCCCAGGAACCAGTCGCACACATAAGTTGACAAATTACAAAGTATCATCACAGTGCTTATTACATAACGAATAAGTATTTAAGACATAGTCTTGAACGATAGATAATAATAACTAATAATAATTCTTCAGCGGAAACTCCACACAGGGACACGGTTGACTGGTTGACACCAAGACTAGTACTCATTCCGATAATCTTCCTCATTATCTTCATCTGTTATGGTGGAAATAGCAAGAGTGAGTTCATGTCGAACTCCACAAATATAACACAGGGTTCATGAGGCTCAAAAAGGCTAGACACTGTTTAACTGCGTTTAGCTTTTTAATCATATATTAGCAATTGAGTAGCATCAAGATAAACCACTTCCCATTAAAGAACCAATGATCAATTGTAATAAGGATAATGAATAGCATTAACATGAGCATAATAATAATCAACAATAATTAAGCATGATATAACAGTTATGATCAACTATTCCATAAGAATCCCCAAGGCCGCTCGTATCCGTGAGCACGGCTAGTATACCAGTTTTTAACTCTGCGCAGAGGTGTACACTTTCACTGTAAGTCATGATTTCCAAATGAGTGGGGAGATCAAGCCCAAACACCCGAGAACCATATAAAGCCACTCAAAAGTTCGTCTAACAAGTTAGGGCCATTAGATTTCACTCGGCAGGCAGATGTAGAACCCCCTTCCCTGTGGCACAACAACCGTAGCCTATACACACTAGGCCAGGGGCTCGGACTACACCCAATATGGCAAGCCATTCTTACGCCATTTAAGGTAACCTCTAACAAGCTAGAAAAGGTCTCTTGAACAACTAAAGCCAGAGCCATATAGCCCTCACAGCTGTACTGTATATCCCGGTTATCACTTACAGATAAGTCCTTATGGAGAGAAACCAGAGCATCAAAATAATACACAAGCTCTAGCCCCCTTTTAACAATAATAAAATCATCTTAATAGTTGATTGCTTAATCCATTAATCAAATTACAAGATCATTGTTCATAGTTTAAGCACTAGCAATAGCTACCCATATGCATTCCCAAGGTTGACAAGGAATCAAGATAACAATCACTAAGTTATAATCTCTAAGGTTGTCAAGGTAAGCACATGCATATGTATGACAATTCAATGTATAGGTAACAAGGATAGTCCTGTGTTATACTTGCCTTGATCAAAGCTCTCCAAGTGATACTGCTGACTTGGCTCAAAGTAATACTCCGAATCGTCCAGATACTGCTCATCTTCTATATTCGATCATCAATCAACAACACACATGCATCCAATCAAACATACACGAAGCAAACAAAGAGACATAATTAGAACAGTACACCAATAGTAGCAAAACAGTAATAAAAGTTTATAAAACTCTTCTACACGTTTCTACGATCACACAGACGCAAAGATCACCAAATTCGGAGTTAAAACGTGAAAGTTATGAATTTTCTAAGATTTCCTATAGATAAATAAATACTTAATTATAACCTCGAAAAATAAATTATCAAAACTAACTGTACAACTACACTAACATGTAGAGCTCGCAAATACGAACCTAACGCAACTTGAACGGATCAAATCGGAGTTAAAACGAAGATTTTATGACCAAAACAATCCTAGTGGCAAAACTGTAAATACCTGAAAACGTATTTTTGACTTATCCGGAAGAGAATACGCTTTCAAAACACGAAAATGTATTTCAGACAATACGCTAAGGACCGCGGGTTCTAATCTGAAAAAGTCTAGGGGCTCTTTATAAATTTTACCCGCGAAGGGGTATCTTCTAATCTCGTGCGTCCATCTAAGAACGGACGGCTCGCATCTCTTCCAGAGGAGGCCGGCGGCGCTTCCGCCGCCCCGCCCCAACACCACGGCGGCGCCATGGCCGGCAGCTCGCCGGACATGCCAAACCCGCCCTACACTTCAGCAAAACATGCGCGGGTGGTACCAATCGAACGAAAAGCTCATTGCGATCTCACCTAGGGCTCCAAGACAATCAATCGCGGCACGAAAACGACGGGCGGCTCCAAAAGGCGGGCGGCTTAGCTCCTTCACACGGTAAAAACGCAACATGACATTATCTTCAAAATTGTTAGTACAAATTGAGTCACAACAACGAGCTAAAGCTAATAGAACAACTTACAATGGCTAGAACACGAAGTGGCCGACGAATTCGCCTCCACCGCGGCTTCTAGGGTTCCAAGGCGCGGCTAGGGCAACTACAACACAAAATCCGAATAAAAAGGGTATGGTGGGTGCGGTTCTAGCTTATATAGGGTATTGACGTGATCAATTTGGAAAGGAACTCCCTGGATACGCGTATTCGGTTGCCGTTCGTTGATGGGGTGGTGACCGGCTCGGTTACGATGGAAGGAAGGAGACGAGACCGACATCAGGGCCCCACCTGCCAGCGTCCGAAAGAGAGGAGAGGCGCGCGCGGTCGGCTCGGCTGCTGGGCTCGGCTGTTGGGCCGCTGCGGCGCTGAGCGAGCAGGCCTTCCGACCCGATGGCCCAAGGGAGAGGAGGCCGGCCGAGCGGGCTTCCAGGCCGATTTGGCACACCAGGTAAGTCTATTTCTTTTTTTTTTATTTTTCTTTCTTTTCTTTGTTTACTTGTTTTCAAAAATATCTCAAATAAAATTTTCTAATCCAATCAAATAAAACAAATATATCCACACCACAAAATAAAATAAATGCAACAGCATGAATGCAACACCAAATAATTTTTAAATTTTTAATTTCTCATTAATTGTTATCTAAATTATTTAAAATTTATTAACTCTAAAATTTGGGTGTTACAAATTCTACCCCCTTAAAAGAATCTCGTCCTCGAGATTAGACTGCTTACTCAAATAACTGCGGATATGATTTTCTCAATTCATCCTCTCTTTCCCAAGTTGCCTCTGCCTCTGAGTATCGATTCCACTGCACCTTGCACATCTTAATAACCCGACTTCGAGTAACTCTCTCAGCAGTTTCTAAAATCTTGATCGGAAACTCTTCATATGTAAGATCTTCCTTAACAGTCAACTCTTCTAAAGGTATCTGCTCCTCAGGCACACGCAAACACTTCTTAAGTTGTGAAACATGGAACACATCATGTACTCCAGATAAATTCTCAGGCAACTCTAATTGATAAGCAACTTCCCCACGTCTAGTAATAACTTTAAATGGTCCAACATACCTTGGTGCTAGTTTACCTTTCATGTTAAACCTCTTCACACTTCTCATAGGTGACACCTTCAAATAAACATAATCACCTACCTCAAAAACTAAATCTCTTCTTCTATTGTCAGCATAACTCTTCTGACGAGACTGTGCTACTCTCAAATTCTCACGAATCACTCGCACTTGATCTTCTGCGTTTCTAAGAACATCTGTACCAAACACCTGAGATTCACCTGTCTGATCCCAAAACAATGGAGTTCTACACTTACGTCCATACAAAGCTTCAAACGGTGCCATCTTAAGACTCTGTTGATAACTATTATTGTAAGAAAATTCTGCATAAGGCAAACTCTTATCCCAACTAGTTCCATATTGCAATGCACAAGCTCTCAACATATCTTCTAATACCTGGTTGGTCCTTTCAGTCTGTCCATCTGTCTGTGGATGATATGCTGTACTAAAATTCAATCTTGTTCCCAATGATTCATGCACAGCTTTCCAAAAATGCGACGTAAACTGCGATCCTCGATCAGATACAATCTTCTTTGGTACTCCATGCAAACAGACTATTCTCTCCATATACAACTCTGCCAATTTTGGTCCATGGTAAGTAGTCTTAACTGGTATAAAATGAGCAACTTTAGTTAACCGATCTACTATCACCCAAATAGAGTCATAACCTTTCTGAGTACGAGGTAACCCTACTATAAAATCCATACCAACTTCCTCCCACTTCCATTCAGGAATCTTCATTGGTTGTAACAATCCAGCAGGTCTCTGATGCTCTGCTTTCACTCTCTGACAAGTGTCACACAATGCCACATACTCAGCCACATCTCGCTTTAATCCAACCCACCAATATTTCTGTTTCAGATCCAAATACATCTTAGTACTACCAGGATGAATAGAATAAGCTGACTCATGAGCTTCGCGAAGAATTGCCTGTCTAACAGTTTGATCCTCAGGTACACACAGCCTCTTTCCAAACCACAAAATTCCATTATCATCCATTCGAAAGCCTGGTGACTTACCAATCACTATATCTTCCGCTATCTTCTTTAGTTTCTCATCCTTCAACTGCCCCTTGTAAATTTCTTGCTCTAATGTAGGCTCTATCACTAATTCCATTGTATTAGTAACAATTCCCAAATTCAAATATTCAAATTCAGCACATAACTCACTAGTCATCGACAATGTCCGTATCTCATTGACATAGCTTTTCCTACTAAGAGCATCAGCTACTACATTAGCCTTACCAGGATGATAGTGTATCTCAATATCATAATCCTTAATCAACTCTAACCATCTGCGTTGCCTCAAATTCAGATCTGACTGAGTGAAAATATACTTCAAACTCTTATGATCAGTGTATATATCACTCTTATGTCCAATCAAATAATGTCTCCAAATCTTTAAAGCATGAACTACAGCTGCTAATTCCAAATCATGTGTAGGATAATTCAACTCATGCTTTCTCAACTGCCTAGATGCCTAAGCCACAACTCTGCCTTCTTGCATAAGAACACATCCCAAACCTTGACGAGAAGCATCACAATAAATAGAAAACTTCTTACTCAAATCTGGCAAAACCAAAACAGGCGCTGTAGTCAACCTCTTTTTCAACTCCTCAAAACTAGCTTGACATTTATCTGACCACACAAACTTGGCATTCTTCTCTAACAGAGATGTCATAGGTTTAGCAAGTTTAGAAAACCCTTCAATGAACCGTCTGTAATATCCAGCTAATCCCAAGAAACTACGAATCTCGCTAACATCAATAGGTGGTTTCCAATTTAATACATCCTTTACTTTACCTGGATCCACTGATATCCCTCCATTAGAAACAATATGACCAAGGAAAGAAACTTCCTTCAACCAAAACTCACATTTACTTCGCTTCGCATACAATTTATGCTCTCTAAGTTTCTGCAATACCAATCTCAAATGTTCAGCATGCTCTACCTCTGTCTTGGAAAATACCAGTATATCATCAATAAACACTACCACAAACTTATCCAAATATTCCATGAACACCTTATTCATCATGTACATAAAGTATGCAGGTGCATTGGTCAATCCAAATGACATAACAGTATACTCATACAATCCATACCTTGTAGTAAAAGCTGTCTTTGGAATATCAGAAACACGAATCTTCAACTGATGATATCCAGAACGTAAATCAATCTTAGAGAACACACAAGCACCTCTCAACTGATCAAACAAGTCATCAATCCTGGGCAAAGGATACTTATTCTTGATAGTTACCTCATTTAGTGACCGGTAATCAACACACATCCTCTGACCACCATCTTTCTTATCAACAAAAATAACTGGTGCTCCCCAAGGTGATGAACTAGGTCTAATAAAACCTTTTTCTTGTAATTCTTTAATTTGTTTCTTAAGTTCTTCTAATTCATCTACTCCCATCCTATATGGTCGTTTGGCTATAGGTGCAGTTCCAGGAAGTAATTCAATAAGAAATTCAATGTCTCGGTCAGGTGGCATACCTGGCAATTCATCAGGGAAGACATCCGGAAATTCCTCAATCACTGAATTCTCCTTAATAGTATTTTCAAGCTGATTCATCACAGCGGTTGGTTGCTTCTGCACTGCTACATCCACATTGATTTTATCTCCATTAGGTGCATTCACAACTACCACTTTCTGCTGACACTGAATCTCTACCTGATTTTGCTTCATCCAGTCCATACCCAATATCACATCAATACCAGATGTCCTCAACACTATAGGAGTTATCTTAAACTCTACCCCTCTTAATACCATACTAATTGGAAGACAACGATTACTGGTTTGCATGGTACCTCCAGGTGAATTTACTAAGAGAGATTCCTTCATAGCTAGCATGGGTATACTATGCATTTTAACAAAAATGTTGGATATGAATGTATGAGATGCTCCAGAGTCAAAAAGAACAGTTGCGGGAGTGGAATGTACATTGAACGTACCAATCATAACTTCTGGTGCATCATGAGCTGTATCAGAAGACACGTGATTCACCCTTCCAGTACCAAATTGCTTCTGGTTGCTCTTCTGGCTCTGAGGAGTCTGCTGATTCTGCTTCTCAGGACAATGGTAAGATATGTGCCCCTCTTTACCATAGACAAAGCATCTAGTAGGCGTGCTGGGAGCACTATTCTTCATGGGAGTAACATTGGAATTCCCAGTACGAGGAGTCTGTTGCCCAGTCTGCTGATACTGTTGACGTTGTGGATATGATGAACGCTGTTGTGACTGATTACCTTGCCAATTCTGGGACCACCTCTGATTCGGATTGCGATTCCATTGACTAACCGGTCCTTGAAACTTCTGATGGAAACCATGCTGAGAATTAGTGCGCTGACGGTTGTTGCTTCCTGAGCCTTGTACCTTCATTTTCCTCTTCCTGTCCATCTCTCTGCGCTCATTATCAAGCACAATAGCTTTATTTACCAGCTCTTGAAAACTAGCATAGTTGTTCCCCTTCAACTGCAAGCGAAGATCATAATAAATTCCCTTCAAGAAAAGACGCTGTTTGTCTGCATCTTCCCTCACTTCATTAGGAGCATAGCGAGCCAACTGGGTAAATCTATCATGATATTCACTAACGCTCATTTGTCCCATCCTAAGGTTTCTGAATTCTTCCTGCTTCAGCTCAATTATACCTTCAGGAATATGACGAGCTCGAAAATCTCTAACAAACTCATTCCAAGTGATAGGAGGAGCATTGTCAGGGCGTGCAGCTTGATACGACTTCCACCAAGTCTGAGCTGTCCCCTGTAACTGACCAGATGCATATAACACCTTCTCCATATCATTGCATTGGGCTATATTCAGCTGTTTCTCCACTGCCCTCACCCAATCATCTGCCTCTAAAGGATCAGCAGCATGAGAAAACACTGGAGGGCGTCCCTTTAAAAATTCCCCACGCTTATCCCTTACTTGCACAGGCGGTGGTCCTCCTGCAGCGGGATTGTTCTGCATGTGCTGCATAAACATCTGCATCATCTGGTTCTGAGTTTGCATGAGTTCCTCCATAGTAATGGGTAGGTTAGCACCTCCACGACCTCTGCCACGACCTCTGCCTGACATCTGTTTCCAAAAACACAGAAATTGAAATTCAATACGATCCGAGATGATGTATTCAATAGATAAACAAAATCTGATTTTTCTGGGCGAACTCCAATTTCAGCAACTCAGTAAAACTGTCATATCTCGAGCTACAGACATCCAATTCAGATGATCTTTACATGGTTGGAAAGCTTTCAAAATTATCTACAACTTTTATTCACAACACTTTTTCTGATTCTGTCAATAAATTGGCCAAAAACTGAACTTAACCGAAACTGTTTCAGAATTCCAGACTGTGCAGTTACTCCAACTTGGAACAGGTATATCTCTTAGCTCATAATAGATATTAAAGTGATTCTTATGGGGTTGGAAAGATATAGAAGTCTAATTATTCCCAGTAAAATTTCTTAAATTTCTCATGAACGGATTTTTAAGTTATTTCTAAAACATCCCAGACTGATCCAAAAATCAGCAAAGGGCAGAACTAAATTAACCTCATATTCAACTAATATATTTTGATCAAACTTAATATTCTTAACCTTGGAACTTGTAGGCATGTCTACAAAACTCCAGCACACATTACAAAGATCCAAATCACACATTATCATAATAACAATCCATCAATCACATAATTGTTCACACCACAAACTGACTCTTAAAACAATCTAAACTTAAAATTAACTCGCAACTACTCTCGTTCCTATTACATAGGGATTTTTCCTATTGCATAATTAAACTTCTCATAAATCTTGGGACGACCTAACTCCGCCCTTAATTGGTCAATCTCCTTATAAGCTTGCTCCTTAAGTTCTTTTTCCTTCAGCAACTCATCCTTCAAATCCACCTCATGGAGAGCCAATTCACGAGCTAATCCCACCGTAGCTTGTAAAGTCAAGGAGGAATCATCTGCAGGCGGCACCGTCCAAATACCCTTGTCATGTAAGAAACAAGGAAAATGCCGAAGTGCACCCTTTAACGTCTTGTCCGAGCGTAGACCATGGTAGTAAACAAATGCATTGAAAGCGACATCCTCCATGCTTGTCTCCACGGTTGCCCGGCTCACTCTGGTAATGAACTTTGACTCCACCTTAGGCTCCTTAGTGGTAGGATCCCTTTTCTTAACCCATAACTCAGTTTCCCAATAGGAATCCATCCAGGGATGACTAAACTCTGCACTACGATACTCCAACGTAGCTTCCCAGTCGTAGTAGTAGTTGTCCAAGGTTCTTGTCAACATTTCATGAAAGAAAGCATCAGCTTTAGGAACCATGATATGAAACTTCGTAGTCCATCCCATAACTACATTCTCCATTGGTGTATCACCAACTCTTGATTCAGCATCAGATAGCTCTTGATCACCATCTTCATACGGCTCCTGAGGTTTGAAACGGGCAACGTACTGTGCAGCTGACAAACGGGGATGAGGAGGCATCTATAAAATTTAGACATAGATTAGATAGAATCAATGTATTTTCGCAATGGAATAAAGTAGAGGAAGCATAAAACTTTAGTAATTAACAAGGTGAAAAGAGGAAGCATGAATTTAAGTAAAATATGAAGGCTATTAACGACCATTCTAACTAGGCTTGCGTCCTACAGTCAACACGGCTCTGATACCAATCTATCACACCCATTTTTAAGGACAAAAATAGGATGCATAAAAGACTCATGTGCGCCCCAGGAACCAGTCGCACACATAAGTTGACAAATTACAAAGTATCATCACAGTGCTTATTACATAACGAATAAGTATTTAAGACATAGTCTTGAACGATAGATAATAATAACTAATAATAATTCTTCAGCGGAAACTCCACACAGGGACACGGTTGACTGGTTGACACCAAGACTAGTACTCATTCCGATAATCTTCCTCATTATCTTCATCTGTTATGGTGGAAATAGCAAGAGTGAGTTCATGTCGAACTCCACAAATATAACACAGGGTTCATGAGGCTCAAAAAGGCTAGACACTGTTTAACTGCGTTTAGCTTTTTAATCATATATTAGCAATTGAGTAGCATCAAGATAAACCACTTCCCATTAAAGAACCAATGATCAATTGTAATAAGGATAATGAATAGCATTAACATGAGCATAATAATAATCAACAATAATTAAGCATGATATAACAGTTATGATCAACTATTCCATAAGAATCCCCAAGGCCGCTCGTATCCGTGAGCACGGCTAGTATACCAGTTTTTAACTCTGCGCAGAGGTGTACACTTTCACTGTAAGTCATGATTTCCAAATGAGTGGGGAGATCAAGCCCAAACACCCGAGAACCATATAAAGCCACTCAAAAGTTCGTCTAACAAGTTAGGGCCATTAGATTTCACTCGGCAGGCAGATGTAGAACCCCCCTTCCCTGTGGCACAACAACCGCAGCCTATACACACTAGGCCAGGGGCTCGGACTACACCCAACATGGCAAGCCATTCTTACGCCATTTAAGGTAACCTCTAACAAGCTAGAAAAGGTCTCTTGAACAACTAAAGCCAGAGCCATATAGCCCTCACAGCTGTACTGTATATCCCGGTTATCACTTACAGATAAGTCCTTATGGAGAGAAACCAGAGCATCAAAATAATACACAAGCTCTAGCCCCCTTTTAACAATAATAAAATCATCTTAATAGTTGATTGCTTAATCCATTAATCAAATTACAAGATCATTGTTCATAGTTTAAGCACTAGCAATAGCTACCCATATGCATTCCCAAGGTTGACAAGGAATCAAGATAACAATCACTAAGTTATAATCTCTAAGGTTGTCAAGGTAAGCACATGCATATGTATGACAATTCAATGTATAGGTAACAAGGATAGTCCTGTGTTATACTTGCCTTGATCAAAGCTCTCCAAGTGATACTGCTGACTTGGCTCAAAGTAATACTCCGAATCGTCCAGATACTGCTCACCTTCTATATTCGATCATCAATCAACAACACACATGCATCCAATCAAACATACACGAAGCAAACAAAGAGACATAATTAGAACAGTACACCAACAGTAGCAAAACAGTAATAAAAGTTTATAAAACTCTTCTACACGTTTCTACGATCACACAGACGCAAAGATCACCAAATTCGGAGTTAAAACGTGAAAGTTATGAATTTTCTAAGATTTCCTATAGATAAATAAATACTTAATTATAACCTCGAAAAATAAATTATCAAAACTAACTGTACAACTACACTAACATGTAGAGCTCGCAAATACGAACCTAACGCAACTTGAACGGATCAAATCGGAGTTAAAACGAAGATTTTATGACCAAAACAATCCTAGTGGCAAAACTGTAAATACCTGAAAACGTATTTTTGACTTATCCGGAAGAGAATACGCTTTCAAAACATGAAAACGTATTTCAGACAATACGCTAAGGACCGCGGGTTCTAATCTGAAAAAGTCTAGGGGCTCTTTATAAATTTTACCCGCGAAGGGGTATCTTCTAATCTCGTGCGTCCATCTAAGAACGGACGGCTCGCATCTCTTCCAGAGGAGGCCGGCGGCGCTTCCGCCGCCCCGCCCCAACACCACGGCGGCGCCATGGCCGACAGCTCGCCGGACATGCCAAACCCGCCCTACACTTCACCAAAACATGCGCGGGTGGTACCAATCGAACGAAAAGCTCATTGCGATCTCACCTAGGGCTCCAAGACAATCAATCGCGGCACGAAAACGACGGGCGGCTCCAAAAGGCGGGCGGCTTAGCTCCTTCACACGGTAAAAACGCAACACGACATTATCTTCAAAATTGTTAGTACAAATTGAGTCACAACAACGAGCTAAAGCTAA
This sequence comes from Saccharum hybrid cultivar R570, assembly GCA_038087645.1. Lineage (NCBI taxonomy): Eukaryota > Viridiplantae > Streptophyta > Magnoliopsida > Poales > Poaceae > Saccharum > Saccharum hybrid cultivar. The sequence goes on along the minus strand of JAQSUU010000606.1, from coordinate 1,596,739 downwards.
TAGAACAACTTACAATGGCTAGAACACGAAGTGGCCGACGAATTCGCCTCCACCGCGGCTTCTAGGGTTCCAAGGCGCGGCTAGGGCAACTACAACACAAAATCCGAATAAAAAGGGTATGGTGGGTGCGGTTCTAGCTTATATAGGGTATTGACGTGATCAATTTGGAAAGGAACTCCCTGGATACGCGTATTCGGTTGCCGTTCGTTGATGGGGTGGTGACCGGCTCGGTTACGATGGAAGGAAGGAGACGAGACCGACATCAGGGCCCCACCTGCCAGCGTCCGAAAGAGAGGAGAGGCGCGCGCGGTTGGCTCGGCTGCTGGGCTCGGCTGTTGGGCCGCTGCGGCGCTGAGCGAGCAGGCCTTCCGACCCGATGGCCTAAGGGAGAGGAGGCCGGCCGAGCGGGCTTCCAGGCCGATTTGGCACACCAGGTAAGTCTATTTCTTTTTTTTTATTTATTTTTCTTTCTTTTCTTTGTTTACTTGTTTTCAAAAATATCTCAAATAAAATTTTCTAATCCAATCAAATAAAACAAATATATCCACACCACAAAATAAAATAAATGCAACAGCATGAATGCAACACCAAATAATTTTTAAATTTTTAATTTCTCATTAATTGTTATCTAAATTATTTAAAATTTATTAACTCTAAAATTTGGGTGTTACATTGTAGGCTGTGTTGGTTGGTTCTTTGAGAGTGTGGTTGGGCGAATCCTCGATTCAGGTTGCCGGTTAAAGACGGTGGTTGGCTTCGAGTTTTATTTGCCAGGTTGCACTAGTTATCGCTGCCTGCAGCAAGTTATCCGGCTGTTCTTCAGCTAGTTATCGGTGATCATCCTACGTCGTGAAGATCGGGACCCCCTGAGCGTATCATCTGGTATCAAAGCTTTCGTTACCACGATAGGATTTTTCCCTTAGCTACTTATATATTTTGTTTCGTCCTATCCACCAAAAAGCCTAAAAAAATACATTGCTTTAGCCCTTTGTTTCAATATGTTATTTTAGTGAGTTTTGTTAAGTTTCAGTTCATTAGAGTCTTTGTTTTAGTTGCTGATCATTATCCTTTGCGTGTCCTTTGAGCCTCTTTATATATCTGAAAATCCCTAAAAAAAAATCTGAAAACGCATATCATGTCCTTCGCGTAAACTTTGATCCTATTATAGCTACCGGTTGTGTTTTATTCTTATCTTAATTGTGCAAGTGTCTTAATCGGGTCTTTGTGTTTAGTTATAAAAAAAGTGTGTTAAAAAAAAGAGAAGAAAGAAAAGTAAAAAAAAAGAATAGAGAAAAACTGAGAAAGAAAGGTTGAAAGACCAGTAGGTTTATGTGCACAAGTGCTAAAAGTTTTCATATCAAGTAGTGCAACTAGTGTGCTATCCTTGTTTGGTGCAAAATTTTGGTTAGGTTTGATCGCAACACTTGCATCCCAATCATACTCCTTGTTTGCATCAAATCTGAAATTTCCTTGCGTGTGTGTGTGATCGATTTCAATCTCATTCAAATTCTGTGATCAGCACTAGGCAGAGAACTTCTAGTTTGGATTGTTACTTAATATTACAATAACTAGAATTTAGATTGCATTCCTTGTTTTATTCTCCACCAAGCTCCACATACAAACCACCGTAATCTGTACTCTCTAGTCTTGTATTCGCCTCGCCATCACTTTCAGTTACCACCACACATTTGTTTCTCTGTAATCCGCGGCAGGGAATTCATAAGAGCTTTGGTTGGTAAGAGAGGTGAGGTTGTGAGAGTTCTACATATTTTCCTATACCACATATAAGCTTGCTATTTTGCATATGCAATAACCATGACAGGCCGAAGATATACCAATCTTCCATTCTATGGAAGTAATGATCCGGAGGAATTTCTCGTTTGGGCAGAAGAAATGGAGATTGAACTTGAGGTTCAAGATTTTTCAGAAGCCAAGGAGATATCACGAGTTGTGCTTGAATTTGAAGATTATGCTCATGATTGGTGGAAACAATATCCACATAAGCATCTCATCAAGAATTGGGAAGATTTGAAGAAGGCCATGAGAAAAGAATTTGTTCCAAGGGAATATCGGCTGATTTTGCTTCGTCGTTTGCAGTGTGTGAAGCAAGGTAGTAAATCTGTCCAAGCATATTATGATAAGCTGAATTCTTCCTTGCATCGTGCAAATGTTGTTGATGACATGAATGCAATGGAATATTTCGAGAGAGGTCTTAATGGTAACATTGCTGCTGCACTTGAGGGCAAATATTTTAGAAGTATACAAGATCTTCTAAGTTGTGCAATTAGAGAGGAAAAGAAAGTTATGAAGGTGCAGCAAGGCAAGGTCACCCAGAACATTAGTTTGTGCCAAGATAAAAGTGCTAAGTTGCAGCCCATTATGTCCTCCATTGTTGGAAAAAAGCAATCATCAAGTCCATGCAAGAAGAGAGGACATGTTGTCCCAAAAGTTTCTTTAGTTGATTCTAGTACCAAGAGAAGTGAATATCAACAAATCAACTCCAAGAAGAACTTTGTTGTGCAGCAAGAAGAAGGATCTATGTCCCAAATTGATATGGAAAATGGTGAGGTGTGTGACATTACAATGGATCATAGTGTTACACCATCTCTTGATGTTGTTGCTATCCCAAAGTGTCATTTACAATCTGAGGTTGATGAGAATCAAGTTACAAATGTTCCCATCAATGTTTGTCTTAGTTTTGAGCAAGATCAAGAAGAAAATTCAGCTGCACATGACACACAAAGTGAGGTAGCAGAAGCCACTATGCAAGTTGTGGAAGATCATCAGTTGAGTTGTGAAACTAGAGAAGGTACTTCTCTGATCGAGGCTGATCCTTTGTGTGTTGAGTTGAGGGAACATGCTACAGTTCCACGCCATGGAAATCTAAAAAATTTTTCATCAAGAAGCACTACCACCATGTCTAAACACAAGTGCTGCAGATCTTAAAAGTTCTAAGCCTTGTTCTAGTGCTAAAAGTGGAGAAGTTATATGCTCCAAATCTGTCCAGAAATTTTCTATGTCATCTGATGAAAATTCAGTACCCAATTATGACCAAGAGGTTGACAACACTCTGATTTTTGAAGGTGAATCTAATCTGAATTTAATGTCCAATCAATGTTTCAGTTTGAGAGCTGAATGTGAGCACAAAGATGATGCTATTATGTCGTCTATTGCTAGTAATAAATCTGTCCAAGATGAAGTTCATCATGATCTAATGGATCTGAAGTTTCAAACCAACATGGTTCCAAGCACAAATGTGGTGTCAAGATGTGTTGTACCATCAGCTGCATTATGTGATGAATTATTGGACAGTGGTTGTAACACCCTAAAAATTTGAAAAGAAGAAAAATAGGAAAAATATGATTTTTGTATATTTTGTGAGCATGAAAATTTAGAATGATAATAATTTTTATAAATTTAAAAATTTTAATATAAGGGTAGGAACATGTTTGTGCACTCATGCTGTTGCATTCAAATTTTTGAGATGAGTGGTTTGATTTAAATTCAAATTTGGATTTGAAAATCTTTTGAAAATTTGCTTTGAAAAATTAGAAAAGGAAAAAGAAAAGGAAAATCATTTTCTTTCGGTTTTCAGCCCAGCGCTCGTCTCGGCCTGCTAGCAGCGGCCCGTTTTCTCCCGCGCCCGCCTTCTTCTGCGTGGGCCGAGCCCAAGCCGCGGCCTGCTGGCCCAGTCGCGCGCGCAGTCGCTCTGAATCGCTGACACGAGGGGCCCGCTTGTCAGTGTCTCTTTCCACCTTTCCTTTCTTCCTCCTCCCGACGACGGCGGGATTCGCTTTCCTTCTTCCACCGATCGAATCCGCGGCTCAATCTCCCTATTTCCTCTCTTGTGGCCGCCTTCGGGCTATAAAAACGAGACCCCTGCATCGTACCGCCCCCATCCCATCCTTTTGGAGCCGCTCTAGTCGTCTCGACGCGCCACCGTCGAAGCACCGCCTCCACCGTCCGCCCCTCCGAGCTGCACGCGTTCCTCGCTTCATCCTCGCCTACGGTTTTACCCTAGGTGAGTTCGCGTTCGAGTTGTCTACCCGCAGGTGCTCTCCGTTCGCGTTTTCGTGCACCGTAGAGCAAGATGGCGTTTCCTGGCCATGGCGCCGCCGTGGAGGGTCACCGTCGGCCGGAGTCCGGCCGGAGCGCCGCCGGTCCTCCCCGATCCAATTTGGATCGTTGATTTTGAATCCAACGGCTGATATTAGAAGATACCCGTTCGGCCGGAAAATTTGCTAAAGAGCCCCTGAAGTTTTTAAGTTCTTAACCCGCAGTCCAAAACGTATTATCCCGCGTTCGTTTTGATCTGTTGAAAGCGTATTTCGTCTCGGTAATTGAAAAATACGTTTTCTGATATTTACAGTTTTGCCACTGAGTTTGTTTTAGTCATAAATTATCCGTTTTAACTCCGATTTGATCCATTCAAATTGCGTTAGATTCGTATTTGCGAGCTCTACATGATGATAGAACTGTACAGTAGGTTTGAGATAATTTATTTTCGAGTTTATATTAAAGTAATTATTTATCTATAGGAAATCTTAGAAAACTCATAACTTTTACGTTTTAAATCCAAATTTCGTGATCTTTATGTCTATGTGATCGTAGTAACGTGTAGAAGAGTTTTACAAACTTGTTATACTGTTAGTGTTACTATTGGTTAGGTTTTCTATTTTTAAGTTCCGATGTGAGATTTAATCTATTACTTTAATAAAGTAGATTTTGTTTAAATCATATCTTCTACGTTTTAGATCTGTTTTAGCTCATTCGAGTTGCGTTAGATTCATAGCAACGAGATTTACGCGTTAGTGACAATATTTACCATATTACTAATTCTGAAATTTTATGGTTTAAATCATATCTTGATTAATAATTATGCAACTGGGTTTTGTAAATAAAATATGATTTGTTTTACTTTAGTTTCATAATTTGAATCTAAATTTGACTTAATTCCATATATAGTATCTATAAAATATCTTATATATGTTATTATATAATTAAAACACATGAAACTAATAGTTTTATATTTTCTTCTATGAGCAAATCTTTCGGTAGATGTATCTTTTCAACCGTAGCTTCGATTAGAGTGTTGTTTTTCGCGTCTGTGTATTCGTAGCGAGACGTAGATTCGTTCTACAAACTTTTCATCTTAATTTTATGTTTGGTGTACTGTTCTAATTTAGATCTATTGTTTGCTTCGTGTATGATTGCTCGATGTGTGTGTGGTGATTTATTGATCAAGTCCAGTCGGTGAGATATACGTGGTTATCAAGAAGAAGAAGAAGAACGTTGAAGATTAAAGCTTACCGAAGGATCGGTGTTTAAGGCAAGTATAGCATGGGATTATCCTTGTTTCCTATTCACCTTTAATATACTTAATTCATGTGCATGTGTCTACCTTGTTACCACTAAGGATATCCTAGTTTTTGTATATTGTACCTTGACACCCATGGGACATTGCATTGGGTAGTATTATGCTAGTGCTCAAGATAAATAACCATGATCTGTAACTTGACTAATGGTATATGCAATAAACATTTAAAAGATGCTTTATAGAAACATGGCTCAAGAGGGCTAGAGCATATTTTGTTGTTTTTATGGTGCTCTAGTTTCTCTCCATAAGGACTTATCTGTAAGCGAACATCCGGGACTTACAGTACAACTGTGAGGGCTATATGGCTCTGGCTTTAGTCAAGTATGAGGACCTTTTCTAGCTTGTTAGTGGTAACCTTCATGGCGTAAGAACGGCTTGACGAATCGGGTATAGTGCGGCCTCTGTCCTTATGTGTATAGGCTGCACGTTATTGTGCCATTTGGAAGGGGGGCTCTACATCTGTTTGCCGAGTGAATCTAATGGCCCTAACTTGTTAGACGAACCTTTGAAAGGCTTCATAGTGAACCCTGCCGACCTTCCTTGTAAGTGGGTCAAGAGATTAGCTACCTCGGGCGAAAGGGTAAATCACGACTCACAGTGAAAGTGTACAACCTCTGCAGAGTGTAAAACTGGTATATCAGCCGTGCTCACGGTCACGAGTGGCCTTGGACCCTTACAGAATAAATGATGAACACTGATGATAATGATAATACTGATGATATTGATGCTCACTAATGATTATTGTTTCTTGCTATACATTATTCTCGTTTACATGATCATGAGGTTATTTGGGATTTTGGTAAACTTGTTGCTACTCAATTGTTAAAGAGATGACTCACTAAAAGCTATTGCAGTAAACCCGTGTCAAACTTTTTGAGCTTCATGAACCCCATGTTATATTTGTTGAGTTCGACATGGACTCACTCTTGCTATCTTCCCACATCTCAGGAAGGGTACCAGACTGTTAGATTCTAGAATTGTTAGGCTTGTGATCAACCAGTCAGTTTGATCCTGGAGTGAGGTCTACACCCGGTGTTCAGAGTTGTTTTTCTGCTGTGTTATTCTCTAAGGTATACTTTATACTATTGAGTTATGTATATTAAGCATTTGTCTTTTGATATTACACTTATCTGTGGCTATATGTGAGATTTGTCGTCTTTATTTCACATATAGTGTATGTCTGGTTTTGTCCTTCAAACCGGGTGTGACAGATTGGTATCAGAGCAATGCTGACTGTAGGACGCAAGCCTAGTTAGAACTGGAAGTTTAGCATGTTCTCATTGTTGCCTATTTCTTGCTTCTCTTTAACTTTGTTATTTTCTCAAAGTTATGCTTAATTCTATCCCCGTTCTGTTATAAAAACCTTGTCTCTATTTTGAACCTTTTCTCCTTGTCTATTAGACGGTTCGTGACGAGAAGACTATGGATTTCAGAGGTTAAGAGGACTGAATTGTGTCGCTCTTGCTCACTTTTGACAAGAAACCATTAGCGATGCAAAACCAATTACTAGAAGAAATGGCTCAACATGGGAATTCTCAACGATGCTTATCTCAAGGTCAAGCCAACATATCCAAGGGGTCAGAGAAGATACAAGTAGCAGAAGCTTGGAAGAATATGAACTCCAATAAAGATGTTGATAATAAGGCATTTGGAGAGCAGGAACAATGTCACTGCTGTAAGCATTATGGTTTTCCCTGTCTTCGAAACGAGTCTAATAAGGGGAAAGTCAAGGTGGATCCAAAATTTGAGATCAACATGGACAAGAAGAGAAAGGCAATCTCATTAGAACCACTAGTGGAAAGCAATGAGCAAGCGAGTTATACTATATTATCACATGCAGCCCTGATCCCCTGTCAAACAAATCCAAACCCTGAAGAGTTAGAAGCCCCTCCCGCTAAAACTACTCCCCATGAAGTAGTCATAGATGGGTGGACAATTACCTATAAGGAGTATCAACCCCGAAAGGCCAAACAAGCTAAGAAACAAGCCAAAGGGACGAAGGTGAACTTTTATGGCCAGCAAGATAGCAGCATACCAAACAACAGTTCCGTAGAGTATGACATCACAAAAGATCCAGCTAAGAGAAAGTGTTATCATTGCCAGCAGGAAGGACATTATATCAAATCTTGCCCACAGAAGAATCAACAACAGCGAGACCCAGGACAGGATGTCCAAAAAGAGCATGTGCAGGGAAATAAATTAAAGAGAAATTACATCCATGGAAGGTTGAAACATGTGGATATTTCCACCATTCCCGGAGCTAAGGAGGTCGTGTTTGGATCAATTCCAGTAAGTTCAGGAAATGCCAAGGTTTTGTTTGACCCCAGTGCCTCACATTCGTTCATATCTAGACAATATGTAAAAGATCATAACATACTTATGCTTCCAAGGGGGAAAACAGTTATGGTTGAAACTCCAAGAGGTGAAATAAAGGCAGACCGTGTATGCCCAAAAGTTAGTCTTGACATAAAGGGGGTAAATTTTAAGGTAAACCTCATTGTTTTGGAATTAAGGGGCATTGATGTTATCCTTGGAATAGACTGGTTATCTACTTGTAAAGGAGTGATTGAGTATGCCCAATGTTCAGTGTTACTAACTACACTTTCAGGAGAAAGGATTGAGTATGAGGGTATTAAATCTATACCTGAGGGATACCAGGTTGACTCATCTTAAGGTATGAGTTATAAGAATGGTAAAGAGGGATGCAGAGATTCAGATGTCCATATGAAGCAATAAGGAATGTAAGAGACGTTATCTACTCTGGATACTGCTACAATCACACCATGTTTAAGGAATAGGAGTTATGTCCCGTGTAATAAAACCGTTAGTAGCCAAGTTGAGTCATCTTAATGTGTGGCTAATGAACATTTAAGTGTTTAGTTGTTTTGTGCTTATGTTTATGCTTGAGTTGGAATTTTGTAATGAGTGAAATGATCTCGTGGGTTTTGACCATGATTTCATTTAGTTTATATGTATAAGGTATAAGGATTAATGAAATAAATAGCTGGGTTTTGGTTATCTCCTGCTTTCTATATCTTGTTTTTCGGAGCAGCCTGTCTTTATCAACTTATATCTCTGTTCTTGAAAGACCAAAAATCATGAGAGAATTCTGGACAAGAGTGGACTTCAACATCTCTCTCTAAATGCAAGAACTACCCTCATAGCTGTTTTGGTTTGGGAGATACAAAAAGCATAAGGCAATGTATATGTGCTGTCATAAACCTGGAACAGTTTCTGATAAGTACTGTTTTTGACCAAGTTAACTACAGAATCTGGAAGTGTGTTCTATAAGCAAGTTGCAGAGAATTTTATAAGATTTCCATCGGTGTAAACTACAGCTTCATTGGATTAACAGAATGAGAGTTACAGCTATTTTACTGCACTGCTGATTTTCTGCTAGTGAGAAATTTCAGATTTCTTGTTCTTACCCATACACAAGAGTATCATTGGGATGTCAGAACACTTTTATGCTAAGTAGCTCATCTAGAAAAGGGTTCAAAGCTACCTTATTTGGTGTCCCTTATTTTAAGGGGGGTAGCCAATGTAAAGAAGGATTATTAAGATTGAACTCTTTAGTTGGAAGTATTGGTTAGTCTCCATGATTGAGTTGCCACTCTTGAGCAAAAATGTTCTGTGAACAAGGTTGATAATTTTGGATCCATGGAGACGAGAGTTGTCCTTTTGGATAGTTCATGATTATGATCATCTATACTTGCTCGTGTTGCTGATGTTGGTCACTTGATGACAGGAAGTGTAGTGTCTCATGACTCAGGAGCCCTATATGACGTCTCGCACTAATATGTGGAAAAAGATTGATGTTTCTGCCATTGAAGGATGTTATGGGTATGATGAAGCCAAGCACTATCAAAATAACAATGTTGAAGAGCAAGTTGGGAGTGAACTAAGTCAGAATCCACAACAACGAAAGCGAAAAAGGAAAGCCCATAAGAAGCCTACTCAAGGAAGCAAAGCGCAGCCAAACTATGTCAATGGAAGACTGAGCAATGTGGATATGGATAAAATTCATGGAGTTACCAAAGTAGTGGGAGGTTATATTCAAGTAAGCTCAGTACAAGTTTTTGCTCTATTTGACCCCAGTGCTTCGCATTCTTTCATTTCCGCCGACATGGAAGAGACGTGCAAGATGGTGAAGTGTCCAATGAGGAGGCCTTTGCTAGTTCAAACCCCAGTGGGAGAAATGCAGACAGATTAGATATGTCTGAATGTCAGTCTTGTCATAAACAAGGAAAACTTCACCGCGACACTCATTGTGTTGGAGTCACTTAAAATTCGCGTGGTTCTTGGTAATGGATGGCTCTGTGCACACAAAGGAGTGATTCATGGTACTCGGTGCACCATGCTCTTAACAACACCGTCAGGGAAAAGAATTGAGTATCAAGGTGGTCGACTTTTACCTAAGGAAAACGAGAATGATCAATTAGAAGATAGGTACACCGAGGGTAGCAAAGTGGATCATGAGTTTACAGAAGTCATAGCAGAGGAACAAACAATATTGGAGGAGCTCAATTGGAGAGATGATCATGCTTAGGTAGATTAGTTAGTCAGTATATGAGAAACTGTCTCATGACTCTGAGCGAAAAGAGTAATTTGGAAAATAAGGATCAAATAAAGACAAAGTGTCATTATCTCTTTTATCATCATCTTCCGAATCTCGGGACGAGATTCGTCTTAAGGGGGTAGAATTGTAACACCCTAAAAATTTGAAAAGAAGAAAAATAGGAAAAATATGATTTTTGTATATTTTGTGAGCATGAAAATTTAGAATGATAATAATTTTTATAAATTTAAAAATTTTAATATAAGGGTAGGAACATGTTTGTGCACTCATGCTGTTGCATTCAAATTTTTGAGATGAGTGGTTTGATTTAAATTCAAATTTGGATTTGAAAATCTTTTGAAAATTTGCTTTGAAAAATTAGAAAAGGAAAAAGAAAAGGAAAATCATTTTCTTTCGGTTTTCAGCCCAGCGCTCGTCTCGGCCTGCTAGCAGCGGCCCGTTTTCTCCCGCGCCAGCCTTCTTCCGCGTGGGCCGAGCCCAAGCCGCGGCCTGCTGGCCCAGTCGCGCGCGCAGTCGCTCTGAGTCGCTGACGGCGGGATTCGCTTTCCTTTCTTCCTCCTCCCGACGACGGCCCGTTCGTCCTGATCCAATCTAAGCCGTTTATTTTGAATCCAACGGATGTAATTGAAAGATACCGGTTCAGTTGTATAATTTGCTAAAGAGACCCTGTGTTTTTCAATTGATTAACCCGCAGTCCAAAGCGTACTTCCATATTGCGTAATATCCGTTTGAAAGCGTAGTTTGATCTCAGTTCATTCAAAATACGTTTTCAGCTAATTACAGTTTTGCCACTGAGTTTGTTTTAGTCATAATTCATCCGTTTTAACTCCGATTTGACCCGTTCAAATTACGTTAGGTTCGTAATTAAGAGCTCTACATGTTAGTAGAACTGTTAAGTAGGTTGGTGATATTTTATTTTTGAGTTCGAATTAAAGTAATTACTTTTCTATAGGAAATCTTCGTAAATTCATAACTTCGTCGTTTTAGCTCCGTTTTTCGTGATCTTTGCGTCTGTGTGATCCTAGCGAGTTGTAGATTCGTTTTAAAAACTTTTTATCTTATTTTATTACTGTTGGTGTACTGTTCTAATTATAATCTTGTTTGTTTATGCATGATTGTTCTGGATGAATATTGTTGCTATTATTGATCGAGTATAGACGGTGAGCAATTCGTTGGAGATCAGGAGTTTTACTACGAACAAGATCGCCAGGACCAGTTTGAGCAAGGCAAGCATAGCATGGGATTATCCTTGTTGTCCTATTCACATTAAGCAAATAATATCATTATGCATATATTCCTTGTTAAGGATGACTTAGAGTTGATCTTATTCCTTGATACCTATTATACTGCATGGATTAGTATTGCTAGTGCTCAACATGAAATATGATCATGTAATTTGACTAATGGAATATGCAATAAACAATAAAAGATAATTTTTACTACTGTTAAAGGGTACTAGAGCATAGGGTTACTTTGGTGCTCTCGTTACTCTCTATAAGGACTTATCTGTAAGCGAAAATCTAGGATTTACAGTACAACTGTGAGGGCTAAAATGGCTCTGGCTTTAGTCATATAGAATGACCTTTTCTAGCTTGTTAGAGGTTACCCTTGTGACGCAAATGGGGTAGAGCAGACTGTGGATCCCTGCGTGGTGAATCATATAGACTGACTTTGGAAACCTAGCGGTCCTAACTTGTTAGACGAACCTTCGAAAGACTTCATAGTGTTTCCCTGCCTGCTCACCTCGGAAGTGTTTTGGGAGTAATTAACTAGGGCATATGGGTAACATGACTCACAGTGAAAAGTGTACAACCTCTGCAGAGTGTAAAATTGTTATAACAGCCGTGCTCACGGTCACGAGTGGCCTTGGACCCTTATGAAATAGTGGATCATTAATAATGAATATGTTTTTGCTATTCGTTAATCATTTCACATGTATCATATGTTTATTGTTACATTGAGACACTTTGATATTATTGATATACTGAAATAATGCTAATTAAAAGCTACATGCTGATAAACCTATGTTATGCCTTTGAACCTCATGAACCCCATGTTACACTTGTTGAGTACGAGATGTACTTACGCTTGTTTATTTTTCTTACTTGGATAAAAATCCCAGATGGGTAACAGATGGTGCAAGTAGTGACTACTTCTACTTCCCAGAAGATTACTTGACTTGCTGTCAACCAGTCAATATGCCTGTGTTTGGAGCTATCACAAGAGTTTTTATATTTTACTTCCGCTACATTATTGTAAAGACTATGTGTTATTAATCGTGATGTAATAACATTTGTGATGATACATCCTTTATAATTTGTTAACTTATGTGTGATTGATCTCTGGGCACACATAAGGGTATACACTCCATTTGGTCATTAAATGGGTGTGATAAATTGGTATCGGAGCCATTGTTGACTGTAGGACGCAAGCCTAGATAGAAATGGTCGATTTAGTGTCATCTTTTCACTATTTTTATGCTCATTACCTTGCTCTTGTTATTTGATAAATTTTTATGCTTCTTATGTCTCATTCTATTACGAAATTTTGCCTGTATTCTAATTACATCTAAAAACTCTGTAGATGGTTCGTGGCCGCAAGACTGCCCGCATCACCACTGGAGGACACTACCCACCTCGTGCCTTGATTGCACCTGAAGAGCCACAAGAGGAAGTACCCTAGGAGAATGAGCAGACCCCTGAAGCACCAATCCAAGTGCCAGCACCTCCTCAGGAAGAACCCAAGCCTGAAGAAGACCCTAAGATCATCGAGATTAAAGATGATGAAGAGGAGGAAGCCAATGGAGGAGAGCAACCCCTGTCTCCCCCACCTGGTGCAGCTGCGGAGGATGTGCCACCCCCTCCAATGGGTTGGACTGTGAAGATCTACCACAAGGCTAGAGGAAATGTTGTTTCTCACCATCGACTTGTGGGAATGCTCTCTACCTACTTCGCTGATTGGCACCTAGCTGTGGAGTACGTCTGTTGGGTGTACACCCATCCGCTGGAGGACACTTACTGGAAGGCAAGAGCGAGCCTTTTTCCTAAGGATGAAGAAAAAGGGGCATACTAGCTGGACAGGATGTATGCTCACATGGGTCGTCGAGCTACCATGGAGGATAGTATTGATGATGCTGCTTTTGAAGCATGTATGGGCCTTCGCTACCTTCGCTTTGACAACATGAAGCATGATATTCACCGCTACCTCCCTCGTGCACACCCCGACCTTGGATGGGCCATGATGGATCTAGTGCAGTTGGAACCACTTCCTCGGGTGAAGGTGAACTTTGTCTATGACATCATGGAGAGGAAGCTGCAGTTAGAGGAGATGGTGAAGGCACAGGGGAAGACCATCAAGAGGTGCCAAGCAATGATTGATGAACTCCGAGCAAACCAAGGCATGGCCAAGATTTATGAGACATTAGAGCATGAGCCACGCCAGTAGAAAATAGGAGTCCTTTATGTAATAAGAACGTTCTTAGTAACGTCAGTTGAGTCTTCGAGTCTGTCATATGGTTTGAACCTTGGTATGATAGTTGCTTTATCATTATGATTATGTGTGAGTTGGATTTTTGTTATGAGTGCTGGGGCTTGTAGGCATGTCTACAAGTTCCATTTTTAAGAATAAAAAGTCTATTAGTCAAGGGAATAATAATTGGGTTTGGTATTGTCTCATTTCTGTCCTTGCTGTTTTCTAGAGCAGTCTGCAATGTTTCTGATATGGTTCAAAAACGGTTCGTGCAACATGTATGAAATTTTTATGAGAGAAACTAGGCTTAAGCACCTTTCAAATTCCACTGGAATCACCTTTTTATCTGATCTAGTTCGAGAGATATAACTATTACAAGTTAAAGTTTCTGCACAGTCTGGAATCTGGAACAGTTTCTGTTGCGCCTTATTTTTCATTAACTTAACGACAGAATCTGGTATTATGGTCTAAATAGAAGTTGTGGGGAACTTCATAAGCTTTCCAACCATATAAAGGACGCCTCTATTGGACTTCTGTAGTTCGAGATATGATTGATTTACTGAACTGATAACATTGATATTTGCCCAGAAAACTTTCAGAACTCATTCTTTATTTTATAAGTGGTTGATAACCTAGAAATGTCAAAGTTGCATTCTTATGGATGGCAGATGGCCAGAAGAGGAAGAGGCAGGGGTCGTGGAGGTGTTCCCCCGAATCAACCACCACCACCGCCACCAACTATTGAGCAACTCCTGGTAGTGCAGACGCAACTTATGCAACAATTGGTGCAGAACCAACATAATCATCTAGTTGCTGGAGCACCACCACGTGATAAGCGTGGTGAGTTTTTGAAGGGTCATCCCTCGGTGTTCACGCATGCAGCTAATCCATTAGAAGCGGATGATTGGCTCCATGCCGTAGAAAAGCAACTCAACATTGCTCAATGTGATGACCGGCAGAAGGTGTTGTTTGCTTCTGGACAACTCCAGGGAGAAGCTCAGGACTGGTGGGAATCATATGAGTATGGTCGTCCCGCCAATGCTCCCGCAGTCACTTGGCAGGAGTTTAGAGAGAACTTCAGAGCTTATCATATACCAGAAGGAATAATATAACTGAAGGCAGAGGAATTCCGGAATTTGACCCAGGGGTCATTGTCTGTAGCTGAATATCGTGACAGGTTTGCCCAGTTGTCACGATATGCTCCACATGAGGTGGCCAATGACAATGATAAGCAGCGCCGCTTTTTGAAGGGATTGTATGATGGATTAAAATTGCAGCTGATGTCCAATACTTATCCCAATTTTCAGACGCTTGTGAACCGCGCTATCGTGGTGGACAACAAGCGCAAGAAGATGGATGCCAAGAGGAAAAGGCTTCAGGGACAGACTTCTGGTAGTAACACTCGTCCTCGTACTGGTTTCCAGCAGGGTAATCAATAGAGGCCTCCTTCTGGTCAGTGGAATCGTGGTCAGGTCCCTTTCCGCAATTAGTTCCCGCAACGTCCCCCATTCCAGCCACAGAATGGTAACCAACGCCCTGCACAACAGAGTGGGAATCAACCTCAACGCCAGGGTCCTTCCAATAATACTCCAATGAAGACCAGTGCTCCCAATACCCCCAACAAGTGTTTCTGATGTGGCAAAGAGGGTCACTTGTCCTACAATTATCCTGAGAAGATCAACCAGCAGACTCCACAGAGGCAGGGTAGTCACCAGAAGCCTGCATCTAATACTGGAAGGGTGAACCACTTGTCCCAGGAAACCACAGTGAAGGAACCAGAAGTTATGCTTGGTACGTTCGATGTCCACTCCACTCCCGCCACTGTTCTTTTTTATTCTAGAGCATCACATTCTTTCATATCACAATCATTTGTTAGAATACATAGAATTCATTTGTGTGCCATGAAGAATCCTATATTAGTAAACTCACCTGGTGGAAGTATGCCAGCATCTTATCGTTGTCTCCCGATTAGTCTCATTCTAAGGGGGGTAGAGTTTAAGGTGAGTCCTATAGTATTGAGAACAGCTGGGATTGATCTTATATTGGGAATGGATTGGATGATACAACAATAAGTAGAGATTTAGTGCAAAGGAAAATCAGTAGTGTTGACAACACCAAAGGGAGATAGGATCAGAGTTGATGTGAAAGTGCAGAAATAGGAGACCGCTACAGTGAACCAGCTTATTGATGGTGCCAACAAGGAGGACCAGGTTGTGGAAGAGTTCTCCGATGTGTTTCCTGAGGAATTGCCAGGTATGCCGCCAGACCGTGACATTGAATTTGTTATTGAATTATTACCTAGAACTGCACCTATAGCTAAGCGTCCATATAGAATGGGAGTAGATGAATTAGAAGAACTTAAGAAACAAATTAAGGAATTGCAGGATAAGGGTTTCATTCGTCCTAGTTCTTCACCTTGGGGAGCACCAGTGATTTTTGTGGATAAAAAAGATGGTACTCAGAGGATGTGTGTAGATTATCGGTCTCTCAATGAGGTTACCATCAAGAATAAGTACCCGTTGCCCAGGATTGATGACTTGTTTGATCAGTTAAGAGGTGCTTGTGTATTCTCCAAGATTGATCTTCGTTCTGGATATCATCAGTTGAAGATTCGTGCTAGTGATGTGCCAAAGACAACTTTTACCACACAATATGGGTTATATGAGTATACAGTGATGTCTTTTGGTCTGACTAATGCTCCTGCATACTTTATGTATTTGATGAATAAGGTATTCATGGAATATCTGGACAAGTTTGTAGTGTTATTCATTGATGATATTCTAGTATTCTCCAAGACTGAGGAGGAACATGCTGAACATTTGAGGTTAGTCTTGCAAAAGCTCAGAGAACATCAGTTATATGCTAAGCGGAGTAAATGTGAGTTTTGGTTGAAGGAAGTTTCCTTTCTTGGTCATGTTGTCTCAAATGGAGGAATATCAGTAGATCCTAGCAAAGTGAAAGATGTATTGGACTGGAAGCCACCAACCAATGCAAGTGAGATCTATAGTTTCTTGGGATTAGCAGGCTATTACATGAGATTTATAGAGGGATTTTCTAAGCTTGCGAAGCCAATGACTGCACTATTAGAGAAGAATGCCAAGTTTGTGTGGTCTGAGAAGTGTCAGGCTAATTTTGAGGAATTGAAGAAAAGATTGACCACTGCACTAGTATTAATTTTGCCAGATCTGAGTAAACAGTTCTCTATCTACTGTGATGCATCTCGTTTGGGTTTAGGATGTGTTCTTATGCAAGAAGGTAGAGTTGTGGCATATGCATCGAGACAGTTGAGAAAGCATGAATTAAATTATCCTACTCATGATTTGGAATTAGCTGCAGTGGTTCATGCACTAAAGATATGGAGACACTATTTGATTGGACATAAAAGTGATATATACACCGATCACAAGAGTCTGAAGTATATTTTCACTCAATCAGATCTGAACTTGAGGTAGCGTAGATGGTTGGAGTTGATAAAGGATTATGATCTGGAGGTGCATATCACCCAGGAAAGGCTAATGTCGTTGCTGATGCTCTTAGTAGGAAAAGCTATGCTAATGAAATGCAAGTAATGCCTTTGTCAAGAGAGTTGTGTGCTGAATGTGAGCATCTGAACTTAGGGTTTACCACCAATGCAGTAGAATTGGTACTAGAACCTACTCTGGAGCAAGAGATACGCAAGGGTCAGATGAAAGATGCAAAATTGAGAGAGATAGCAGAGAATATAGTGAAGGGCAAATCACCAGGATTCCATAAGGATGATAAGGGTACATTATGGTTTGGAAAAAGGCTGTGTGTGCCAGAGGATAAGACTATCAGAAAGGCAATTTTGAGTGAAGCTTATGAGTCAGCTTATTCCATACATCCTGGGAGTACTAAGATGTATCTGGATCTGAGAGAGAAATATTGGTGGTATGGTTTGAAAAGAGATGTTGCTAAGTATGTTGCTTTGTGTGACACATGTCAAAGGGTGAAAGCTGTACATCAGAGACCTGCAGGATTGTTACAACCTATGCAGATACCTAAATGGAAATGGGAAGAAGTTGGTATGGATTTTATAGTTGGATTGCCACGTACTCCGAGAGGGTATGATTCGATTTGGGTAATAGTAGATCGCCTAAAAAAGGTTGCTCATTTTCTACCAGTTAGGACTACGTATAGCAGTGCAAGGTTGGCAGAATTGTATATGGAAAGAATAGTGAGTTTACATGGAGTTCCTAAGAAAATTGTGTCTGATCGGGGTACCCAGTTTACATCTCATTATTGGTAAAAGATACATGAATCACTGGGAACCAAGCTGAATTTTAGTACAACCTACCATCCACAGACAGATGGATAGACGGAGAGAATTAATCAGATATTGGAAGATATGTTGAGGGCTTGTGTTTTACAATATGGTACTAGTTGGGATAAGAGCTTGCCTTATGCAGAGTTCTCATATAACTATAGTTATCAGAAGAGTCTTCAGATGGCACCGTTTGAGGCTCTGTATGGACGAAAGTGTAGAACCCCGTTGTTCTGGAATCAGACAGGGGAAAGTCAAGTGTTTGGGCCTGATGTACTCAAGGATGCTAAAAAGAAAGTAAGAATGATTAGAGATAATCTAAAAATAGCTCAGTCCAGACAGAAGAGTTACGCTGATACTCGGAGAAGAGAGTTGACTTTTGAAGTAGGGGATTATGTCTACTTGAAAGTATCGCCAATGAGGAGTGTGAAAAGGTTCAACATGAAAGGGAAATTGGCACCAAGGTATATTGGACCTTTCAAGATTGTAGAGAGACGTGGTGAGGTGGCATATCAGTTGGAATTACCAGAGAGTTTGGCAGGTGTACATGATGTGTTTCATGTGTCTCAACTTAAGAAATGTTTGCGAGTACTAGAGGAGCTGATTCCGTTAGAGGAGCTCACTGTTAAAGAGGACCTCACATATGAAGAGTTTCCAGTTAAAATTCTAGAGACTGCTGAAAAAGTCATGAGAAGTCGAACTATCAAGATGTGTAAGGTTCAGTGAAATCGGTACACAGAAGGTGAGGCCACATGGGAAAGAGAAGAGGATCTGAGGAAAACCTACCCGTAACTGTTCGAGTAAGCATCAACCGAATCTCGGGACGAGATTCATCTTAAGGGGGTAGAATTATAACACCCTAAAATTTTGGAATATTAAAAAAATAGGAAAATATGATTTTATACAATTTTGTGACCATGCAAATTTAGAGTAATAATAATTTTTATTAACCTAAATCAAATATAAGGGAAGAAACATGTTTGTGCACTCATGCTGTTGCATTTAAATTTTTGTGATGAGTGGTTTGATTTAAATTCAAATTAGGTTTCAAAATCATTTGAAATTGCTTTGAAATAATTGAAAAGGAAAAAGAAAAAAAAGAAAAATTTCCTTCTCCTCGCTTTCGGCCCGGCAGCCCAATTCTTCACCGCGGCCCGTTACTTCCCCGCGCGCGCGTCGCGTCCCGCCTGGGCCGAGCCCATTCTCGCCCGTGGCCTGGCTCGCGCATGCACCGCCGGCCCAGCTCGCGCGCTGCCGCGCCTTCCTTCTCCATGTTTCGCTGACCGGTGAACCCCGCGCGTCAGGCGACGTCGTCTTCCTCCCCAAGCCGGTGACGGATTCCCCTTTCCTAAACTACCGAAACCGAATCCTCCCCTCAATCTCCCCTTTCCTTCCTTGGAATTGCCTTCGGGCTATAAAAACTGAGCCTGTGATCCTTCCGCTCCATCCTATCTTGACGCGAAGCTTTGGAACAATCCCGAGACGGCATTGCTCGGAGCACCGCCGTGACCGCCCGCCATACCGAGCAGTGCGCCGCCTTTTGGTTCATCCTCGGCTCCATTCTTGTGCGAGGTGAGATCGCCTTGCCTTGTACTCCATCTCGGTACTTTTATTTCATCGAATGGTGCTCGGTATCAAGTTTTAGCAAACTCCGGCGATGACGCCGCCGCGGACTTGGTAGCCGGAGCGATTTCCTAGCCGGAGCGCCGCCCCGTTCGTCCCGATCCAATCTGAGTCGTTTATTTTGAATCCAACGGATGTAATTGAAAGATACCGGTTCGGTTGTATAATTTGCTAAAGAGACCCTGTGTTTTTCAATTGATTAACCCGCAGTCCAAAGCGTACTTCCGTATTGTGTAATATCCGTTCGAAAGCGTAGTTTGATCTCAGTTCATTCAAAATACGTTTTCAGCTAATTACAGTTTTGCCACTGAGTTTGTTTTAGTCATAATTCATCCGTTTTAACTCCGATTTGACCCGTTCAAATTGCGTTAGGTTCGTAATTAAGAGCTCTACATGTTAGTAGAACTGTTCAGTAGGTTGGTGATATTTTATTTTCGAGTTCGAATTAAAGTAATTACTTTTCTATAGGAAATCTTCATAAATTCATAACTTCATCGTTTTAGCTCCGTTTTTCGTGATCTTTGCGTCTGTGTGATCCTAGCGAGTTGTAGATTCATTTTAAAAACTTTTTATCTTATTTTATTACTGTTGGTGTACTGTTCTAATTATAGTCTTGTTTGTTTATGCATGATTGTTCTGGATGAATGTTGTTGCTATTATTGATCGAGTATAGACGGTGGGCAATTCATTGGAGATCAGGAGTTTTACTATGAACAAGATCACCAGGACCAGTTTGAGCAAGGCAAGTATAGCATGGGATTATCCTTGTTGTCCTATTCATATTAAGCAAATAATATCATTATGCATATATTCCTTGTTAAGGATGACTTAGAGTTGATCTTATTCCTTGATACCTATTATACTGCATGGATTAGTATTGCTAGTGCTCAACATGAACTATGATCATGTAATTTGACTAATGGAATATGGAATAAACAATAAAAGATGATTTTTACTACTGTTAAAGGGTACTAGAGCATGGGGTTACTTTGGTGCTCTCGTTACTCTCCATAAGGACTTATCTGTAAGCGAAAATCCAGGATTTATAGTACAACTGTGAGGGCTAAAATGGCTCTGGTTTTAGTCATATAGAAGATCCTTTTCTAGCTTGTTAGAGGTTACCCTTGTGGCGCAAATGGGGTAGAGAAGACTGTGGATCCCTGTGTGGTGAATCACACAGACTGATTTTGGAAACCTAGCGGCTCTAACTTGTTAGACGAACCTTCGAAAGACTTCATAGTGTTTCCCTGCCTGCTCACCTCGGAAGTGTTTTGGGAGTAATTAACCCAGGTATATGGGTAACATGACTCACAGTGAAAGTGTACAACCTCTGCAGAGTGTAAAACTGTTATAACAGCCGTGCTCACGGTCACGAGTGGACTTGGACCCTTATGGAATAGTGGATCATTAATAATGAATATGTTTTTGCGATTCGTTAATCATTTCACATGGATCATATGTTTATTGTTACATTGAGACACTTTGATATTATTGATATACTGAAATAATGCTAATTAAAAGCTACATGCTGATAAACCTATGTTATGCCTTTGAGCCTCATGAACCCCATGTTACACTTGTTGAGTACGAGATGTACTTACGCTTGTTTATTTTTCTTACTTGGATAAAAATCCCGGATGGGTAACAGATGGTGCAAGTAGTGACTACTTCTACTTCCCGGAAGATTACTAGACTTGCTGTCAACCAGTCAATGTGCCTGTGTTTGGAGCTACCACAAGAGTTTTTATATTTTGCTTCCGCTACATTATTGTAAAGACTATGTGTTATTAATCGTGATGTAATAACATTTGTGATGATACATCCTTTATAATTTGTCAACTTATGTGTGATTGATCTCTGGGCACACATAAGGGTATGCACTCCATTTGGTCGTTAAATGGGTGTGACAACTAATATCTTCAGTTCATGGTAATGGCGCTAATGTGCGTGATTCAATCAAGTCAGGAGATTGTATACATATTTCTGTATACCACCAGTGCTCCTATGGGCTAGACTCTTAGCAGACAAAATCATTACAAGTTCTTGTTAAATACTGCCTCCGTTGCAAATTATAAGATGTTTTGACTTTTCTAGAAACATAGCTCTTGCTTTGCATTTAGATATACACTATGTCTAGATACATAGCAAAAACAATGTATCTAGAAAAGTCAAAATATCTTATAATTTAAAACAGATGGATAACGTCCCACGACTAACAAAGAATAGTTATTCTTGTGTTGTCATTTACCGTTTGTTTTCAAACATAATAAACGTGATCTCCAGTAGTAATAAATTTATCAGTTATACTCTATTTTATATTTCCATTTATATTCATAGTTTTTATCAATCTGTATGGCACTTCTTTGAGTCCTCAATGTACATTTAGGTGCTATTTGGTTAAAGACTGGCAACAGGAACGGCCATCGAAACTGCGGGATGAGATGAGAGGGCGTAAAGGGAGCCGATACTGCTTGGAAGGAGGCAGGAGCGGCATTCTATACGGCTGGAATGATTTACCGTGTAATCTATTATGGGATGCATGATCCAAACAGAAAACATTGTTATCTGTTTGCACCGTAAACATTTGGTGGGCTCAAACGCCAAAACAAACAGCCCCTTAGTTGAACCGTTAACATAAATTATGGTGTTTTCTATTGCAACCAATATCTTATGGCATCATAAATCTAAATTTTAACTTTTAATTGTACCTTTTATTCAAACATCATGTTCTTATAGTTTATTAAAATATATATTTTAGTCCTTGATTCTACTTTTCACATAGCGAAACTGCTAGAATTAAGACATCTCAAGTGCGTTTACCAACACATCACAAGGGCTTCCGGCTTGATACACAATTGAAACATATAGAACAATTCTTGTAGTTCTTGGAGTATCTTTGGAAACTAAATCATCCACATAATACATCTTATAACATTATTCAAACACATAATCTCACTCTAGGAAGTAAATTTTATATAATTTCACATAAATTTGATGCATCAGAGTATTCAGAATAACATGAAGTGGATACAAAACTTTAAATTAATACAAAACAGAGTTTCAAAGCAAAGAAATTGAGCAGCTCTCAAGTTCGATACTTAGGATATTACCATTATAGACATAATTAAACTAGAACTTCAAAAAATCACAAGTTCATATCAAGCCCACGTGAACACAAGCAACTATTTCATAAATGATGCTTCTTGTAAGTAACCCAATGCCCAACTGTAAACTACTCTAGCAAGATGTACACTTAAGATTTTTTCTACTATGTTCTAACTTACTCTCAATTGCAAAGAGTTAAGAAACCCATAGGTAATCCTACCAACAAGTCCATAACTAATCTAGGAACGTAAATGTCACACCAGGTAAGCATGAGCGAACGCTACAAATGTAGTAAGTAAAGAGGTAAGAATAGAAAGGGCGAACTTCTAAAGATGTAATATATATCTTGTGGTTTCAGTTGCCAAATCGTAATCCATTAGTTTGTGTTGGTGCTCGACCAAGGTACTCTTTCGGTCACAATGTTAGATTTGTCACACAAGACTTCCACCAACAACAGGCCAGTCAATAAGTCTCACCACCACCACCACCACCGGGCTCTTCCAGTGACCTTGAAGTCGTGTACACTATGGAGCTTCTCCATGTGAGCAAGGAACTCTCCTCTCTCATCGCCTGCACATCGAGATGATGCTGCAACACACCGAGAATGGAGTGAGGGTCACCACCAAGAAGGTCATCATGCCTTCATTGTAATGTCATGAAGACCACAAGGTGCTCTATCTCAACAATATATACATGTGTGTGTAATAGCCCATTCTCTTAAAACACTTAAGCTCTAAGGTCTAAACCTCAAAAGGATGAACTATAATGTTTATCATAGCCATGGATGGTATCTTGAATGTCTTGAGAGGGTGAATATGAAGTGTAGAAACCATTGCTCTAATTTTTCATAGCCTTGAGGCACTCTAGCACACACAAAGAAAGAGATGATCCACTAGGTGGTATATTCCTCCGCTGACTGTTGAATCTTCACTCACCTACATTGGGCTCTCTTCACCAAATGATCTATCATCATGTCCTCTGTTGTCCACTATATCATACGGTATCTTACCATTGATCTTAACCATTGCCACAACACTGGTCTATACCAGATATTCCATCGAGCCACCCTTGTACTTCACCATATCATCCGATCGCACTGATCTTCAAGGTCCTCGATTGTTGCAGCTCTTTGATGTGCATCGGATGATCCATGAAGTGATTGTTGTCTTCATTGTATCATCTAGTGGGCTTTTGTCTTCTTTGGCTGACTTACTGGACTACACTATATAATCCACTAGGCTTGGTCAATTGACCCGGTGAATGCTTTGGTGATCAATCTTTAGGGCATCTTTATTGTTTCTTCTCCATTTCAAATTATATCTTGATCAAACATTGTCCTTACATCCCTAGGACCTACTATAGCCTTTGTAACACATCTTCAACATACATATTTCAGTTCTAAGCTTGTGTTATCATATTAATCACCAATAATAGAAGATATGGTCATTGGCACATGATGCTTACAAACTCCCCCATCTTGCTGATTGATGACAATACAAGCAAAGCAAGTATAAAATTTCATAGAATGTAAAAAATGAAGTAGTGTAAGAGGAATCGACTCTAGTAATGAAGATTAGCAAATCACACATAGGGAATCAGGTGTATATAACATACGGCAAAAATTTATACTAGTTTAGGTATGGGGTATCCTACGTCTAATAGAGAATGGATCTCTTATCTTGTATGCTTGGTGTTTACAAGGGGCACCGATGACTAATTGCCTAGGTTTGCTATGATCTATGATCAGGTGCCGAATAGGGGCTCCCTGCCTCACCTTATATAATATGGGAGGCATGGTTATAGATTAGATCCCTTGAGATATAGGTTTCCTATGTGGTTACAAGAAGGAAATCTGTCACGTAGAATCGGCTCTATCTAATACATCTTGATCTCCAAGCTCCATTCGCCTGGTTGTTTGTCCAACAAGTTCGATGTCCCGAGTCCACCCTACCTATAGTGGCCTTTTCCATGGGTGGTAATGTACCCTAGGTCCATATTAGTGACGACAGCCCCCGAAGGACTTGTGTGATGAGCCAAACCAATGGCTTTGTCCATCAGGTGCTTGGCTGCCAAAATGATATTTGTTCTTCTGGTTATTGCGTATTATCAAGTCCTCTTAAAGCTAAGGTTGAATGAGACAAGGAATCCAAAGTGCCTCATCTTCCCCACTACATCTATTGCACTCGTGAATCAAGGAGTCATGGATCCAAGCCATTCGGTCCACCAACTATGCCTTCAAGGGTGAGCTATAAAGCTAGACATGGCCGTGACTTCTCAGTGCACCCTACACCTTCTTCCTCCTTGGAATTTCTAGATCTAGCAAGTGTTTTAAGTGTCCACCATGGCGGTCTTCTCCAAGCACTGTTGGTTCAAGCAACAACACTGGGACAACGCTCTTCGAGTGACTCCCCATTGATACCTCAATGCGGTAGATCAAGGTACCAGAAGAATGCTTGTAAATTGAGGGGATAGATTGCTAATAGGAGCCCTAGGATGTTAAAGGCATCACTTCCATTAAAGCACCTACGGTTTTCCATTGTAGCTTCACCTTAGGTGCCATGTTGTCTCTTAGCACCTAGACTAGTCCTCCTTTCCCTGGAGTGAAGTAGGGGCATGCACCACTATTAGTATTTATTAATTTGTCACTTGTTATAGTGGTCACCTATTGATTGCTGCCATTTCTTAGCATCACTTTCACTAAGTTGTCATCCCTAGCAATGGTGCCAGAAATGCTTGATGGTACTACCCAGTGTCACTTCTAGAATGACACTAGAAGTTCTTTAGTATTTTATGTGACTAGATAGAATATGTATGAATGAAAAGGATCTGCAAGCGCACAAATAATATACCATTGTAGCACTTTACCCAGGAGTATTCCAGGTATTGTTATTTATATTTGTACTGCAGGGAAGGATGGGTGGTTGGAATATATTGATAACTTACACACATGATGGAGAAATAAACCATAACCAATATTCTACTCATAACAGGGGTAAGTCAAGACATAAAAGTATATGAATGGTAAGTAATAACTAATCAGTGATCACTCAGAGTACTCTTTTCTATGGCATTAGCATGGTTAAGTAGAATATTAGAGGAATAATTCCTAAGTCATTCTTAGTTACAAGTCAAAGCATACATTGATTAGTGCAATTACACCTAGTAGTCTTGGCTAAGATCAATTTCATATCTACACATAAGGGATATTACTAAGGAAGATTAAGAATAGAGCTTGTCTTCCTTCGTAACTAGATCCTACTTGTATACCTATATTCGGGAAGTGGACTACAAAGGACTTAACGGGAGTGTCACATCCGTGATCTACCACATGACCCGGAATATAGGTTGTATTCGCAGGTAAACAACGTATAAGCACCATAGTTACACAATGTTGACCACTCACCCATGGTACTTTAGAGTGAGCGCTATATGAACTTATGCGTAAATACAATGATAACCTAGCCATACTAAGTATACAATCAAAGTAGACAATGAGCATTATAACTAGGAACATGAATGATATGAATAATAATGTCATAACAATTGTAGCAAACGTATAAAAGTAATGAGAGATACAAAAGAAAGGGAGTACAAAGATTATACCAAACCACGCTCTTCACACGATCGAGAATCCAAGCGGAGCTTGCTTGCCTCCCTCTAAACCTAGAATAACTAGCTATGCCCTAGGATATGGTGGAACTCTGATGATGATTGGGGTTTTTATCTTCTCAATGACTTCAATGCTTCTAGATGGGTGGCAAGGGCTAGTATATATAGGCTGGAGCATCAATTCTAAGCCCTCCTATCAAACCAACTAGAATAAACAACATAGATGCAATCCTTGAGGCGGTGGAGAACCGACGTAACAACGTGGGGCTGACTGGTGGGTCTTAGGGGCCGGCTTGGCAGCCTCCTCCGCTCTGTCTTGGCGTGGTGTCCTCTGGTGTCTTCTAGATCCTTCTGGTGTCCGTCGCATTGTGGATAAGTGCAATTTATTTTGATATGTAGGTCTACCTTGATGATTTTTTGGATAGACCCTGTAGAAAATTCAGATTCACTAAAACTTATGGAATTTGTTAGTTTAAACCCCTAGAGTTTTGTTGGTAAATACATTTATTCCCTTATACATGTTATATTGACAGTTTATAATATTTATTAACTACCATCAACAAACTCCCCCAAGCTTAACCTTTGCTAGTCCCTGAGCAAAGCTAAACCTAGTAAACGGATCAGGAATTTTTTAGAACATTGATGCAACTCCTCAAAAATACATGCATTCAAACAAGAATTCTCCTCTGAATTAGAGTAAACTGATCTGACTTTCAAACTTACCCATATTACCTTCAACCATGGGGCTTCTTAGCCTTCTCTTGGGTCTTGAGTAACTAAAAAACAGAACGATTATGTCAAGCACTATGTCTCAAGTTCTTTGTTCAACCGTTATTCTAGAAATTTTGTAAGTTTTTAAAATAAAAATCAGAGCTTTCTCTATATGACACTCTCAAGTCTCTCAATATATGTAGTATTTGTGGATCCTCACCAAGGTAGTAATGATGTTATGTCTTTCTCTTCCTACAACTAAGGCTTATGTGGAACTCATAGGAGTGGAGACAGTATGAAAGAGCATACTTGCAATACATATATTGTAAAATCAAACCTCGGATCCAAAGAGAGTTGAGTCGTACAATCAAATCAAGATGTGCATGTGTGTGAATGTATGGTGGATATATTTATGGTGGCTAACCTAATTCTACTATGCTACTTGAAATCATATCTCTCTTTTATGAACTTGGTGTTGTTCTAGGCCAGGGCCTTCAAACACTGGTTGTCGCTCAAGCGAAATCAAGCACTAAAGATGGCTTACATAGGCTTAAGAAAAACAAGATGAACAATTTCATTAAACTTGTTTTCTCTCCTTTACATTCCCTCAATGGGGCTATTTATACATGCTTGTAGGCTTTTTCATAGGATGTAAATGCCCTCTCAACTGCTACAAATTTGGAGAATATTCCCCATAGCTTTGGGCTTGTTCACCATCTAGAGTCCCCGCCTGCCTTAGATAACATCGGCCCGAAGAGGTCCTACCGGCTCTGCCTTATGTCGCCTGTTCAGCCAACCGGGTAGGCCCCTAGTGGATAGAAGCTGTCGGCCATGCGAAGGTGGTTGGCTCCTCCTTTGGAAAAACCTGCATAAATGATCAACCAAAACATTAACAACTATTCAACTGAGTGAATAGCTGAGATCGACTGCGCGCCCCCTGGTGGCGCTGATCCCAGACGGTTATGCTCCTTAAAGGAGCAGAACTAGACACGGGTTGATCCTTTCTGTGGAGTTCGCCCTTTCGCTATGACAAAAAGGGACATCAAGAAATGGGGTGGCTTGCGCTGCCCTCATTTCGCTCCACAAAGAAGAGGACACGGCACGCTCCCCTTCTCCTATCGCATGCCTTCTTGCCTGAGAGCTGATACCCTTAACTTCTGTCATTCCGCTCGCGCGAGGTACCAGAGCAGCAAATGAGCCATATGGGTGCCCAGAGGTGGGGCCTACCCCTAACATTAGCCCCTCGGCATCACATGAGGAGGCTCTCGATCTGAGCGTGATTGCCTTACGGAGTTATGGGATTGACGCGCCATGGGGCTCGAATGTCGTCCTAGGCTAAGGGTGGAGGTCCGCATCTTTGATTTGATATATATTTTTATATTTTATTTATTTATTTATTTATTTATTATTTGTTTGGCACTGATCGTTTTTTGTTTTTCGGTTAACTATTTCTCAGAATTCAAACCGTCGAGGTGGTTGAGCGAACCGTCACGTTGTTTCCTCGATTCGCGTGCCACATAGTGGGGTGCCTATATATAAGCCCCCTGAGGGAGCCGTGCATGCTCGTCTCATCTTCAGCCCCCAATTGAGAACCAAGCCTTCGCTCTTTGTCTCTCGCTTGGGTTTTCGTTTGCTTGGCCACTTCCGCTAGGACTCCAGCCTTTGCCAAGCTTTTTCATAGGTTCATATTCGCTTTGCTTAGTTTGTTTTTACTCTACTCTTGTGTGCTTGTATTGTTTTAGTGCTTTGCTCTTTTCACTTCTTTACGGTTTCCTATTTTTAGGTTTTCGTATGGAACTCGCTTGGATAGATGTCAAGTGAGTCATTGTCTGGCGCCCAGTTCGTCTAGCGAGAGCCCATTTGACAATTCTAGTTCAGAGTCCCACACTAATTCGCAAGGCATGCCTAAAAGAATGGAGGCTCAATTGCCGAATACTTAGGACGATAATGTGGTGCCAACACTTCCCGCTAGATAGTGCTTCGCATGTTAAGGCTAGGGCCCTTCGCATGTTGAGGCCAATGAAGAGACTGATATTGATGTCGAGATAGTGGAGGAGGGTGAGGAAGGCTAAAATGTTGGGCCAGTGCCAGCCACCATCAAGGGCTAGTCTGATTTGATACCTGCTACCTATCAAATTGGTCGATCGCGTGTTATAGAGGCGGAGCTCGACAAATACAATGAGTAGGGGCTTCTAAAGTCTATGTTTCACGGCTTATGTCGCGCTCCAGGACAAGAAGAGGTGCCCCACCCGGAGCCTTATGAAGCTATCATTTTTTTGTGATTTCTTTGAAGCTGGACCCTGATTTCCGTGTGAGCATTTTATAGGCGAAGTTCTGCAACGCTTCAATTTGCAGATTCATCACCTGACTCCCAATGCCTTCTCACAATTGAGCATGTTCGCTATGGCGCTAAAAATGGCCGGGTGCGTCCTAAGCATGAATACTTTTGCACGATACTACGAAACTCATCTATATAAGAAAATGGTCAAGGACAAGTGAACCAAAGTCAAGATGGTAGCCCACTATGGTTCATACAATTCATTCCAAAGAAGACGAAAGGCACCATGCAGATTGTGCCGGCTTATCGAAATAAATGGCCGCACTGTATCGATTATTGGTTCTATCATCGCGTGTGCTCTGACAAGGATGTCACTTAAGCTCTAATGAATGACTTGCCGAACGCACACATACTCATCTCAGAGATGATGCCAATGAAAGCATTTCGCCTAGCAGAGATTATGGCTGACAGACCCCGAGATACTAAAGCTGCAGATGTTTTCACTTTGACGTTCTGGTTTTAGACTAGAAGAGATTTGGTTGAGGAGTGGATAGCTTGTGAGAGCCCTTCGCTGAGCCGTGAAACTCGGTTTACTGATATTGAGCGAAGGGTTGGATATGTCATTCCGCATCTTGGCATCGCACCGTCAGATGCTTTTTTGACTGACTTTAGCTTTGTGAACTACATAGAACACAAAGCCGAAGGGATTATTGGGTTTCATGGCGATAAGGAGCACAAAGGCAGGTGACATTTCTTGTCTAGGAAGAGTTGATTGAATTGCATCTTTGATGCCATGGGCCTTTGCTACACCGATCGTTCGGGCCCTTTGACCAACCTTCCTGCTGATGACGCTCCTCCCTATGGTCGTGGTCATGGGAGCCAAGGGCGAAGAGGCAGAGCATGAAAGATGACGGCAGGACACGAGATGAGCACAGCTGCAATGGAGTCCCACAAGTGAAAGCTTAGCGACCAAGGACGTGGCCTTGTGGAGCCCACCGACGTGCGGATTGGAAGAAAGATTATTGGCAAGGTGGGCAATAGCAAAAAGGTCATGATCGGACAGACCCGCTGATTTGGGCAAGTCTAGACCGAAATGGTAGTGTTTGTGGTTCTCCTTATATATTTTTCTTGATGTTGGTTCTAGTTCTGTCTTTCACGCTTTGGTTCATTCTTGGTTTACCTATTTGCTAATGCCATGTTGCCTTTGATGTTTCAGGCGTCTTCAAGCTTTGACGGGATGGCCGTTAAAGCCAAGGTCACTGATGTGAACGATGCCTTCGGCCTTGAGGATACTATGTCTGTCGGTGACCTTTTTACCAAGAAGGCAAAGAAGAATTCACACAAGGCTAGCGTGCCCCTGAAGGAGCCTAGCGCAAAAAAGGCAAAGATAACTTCTCCTGAAGAGGCGGGTTCTGCTCACTCGGTCCCAAGTCCTGCGGTGTCTCCTCATGTTTCGGGCTCTCAACTGCAGGATAAGTCTAGATTTTATGCTGAGCACATTCGTTTGAGCAACGATTTGTTCTGTGGGCAACTCTTCGGTCATGGGGAGCTGCGGCTAAGTTCTCGCCCGGAGGATTATGGCGATATGCGAGTTTATTTGGGGTCAAGCTCTTCTGGCAAAATGAATTCTGGAAAGAAGGGGACTTACCAGATTGCTCGTTCTTTAGGGTCCACATCGAGTTTTGGTGTGATTGCCAACGTGGACTACCACATGATTGGCCTCTTGCCAAACCCGGGTGCAGCCAGCTTCGCCGACACGTGCGCCGGTTCATTCATGGCTCCAGAGTTGGAGAGGGACCTTTTGAAGGTTCCTAATTTGTCTCTTATAGATGCAGTGAACTTCCATGTTGCTAGTGTAAGCGTTTATGTCTCTGTCTGCATTCACTTTGCTATTTACTTTCTGCCTTGCGGCAGTTTCATGTGTCGCCTTTGACTTTCACAGGCTATGCTCTTGGCTCGTGAGCTTCAGCATCAAGGGCATGCTTTTCATCAGGGCCTAGAGAAAGATCTTGTAGCCAAGGATGAAAGCATCCAGGCCCACAAAAAGGATCTAGAGGTAGCCAAAAAAATTGGCCGAAGAGAATGGAGCTGCCTGCAAGACTGTGGAGGAGCAGATTGAAAAGGTGCACCAAGACTTCATGGGATACCAGAAGAGGAAACTCGAAGAGTGGAACAAGCTTGTCACTGGCACCTAGAGGGTGGCGAACGTGTACAAAGATCTCATTGAGAGCATAGGCAAAGAATCAGAAACTCCTCGCAGCGCTCCTATAGTCGATTTCATGGAGTGGTTAGCAAATGAGCTGGCCACCATGAGTGACTAGACGACTGTCGGGTGGGATATGCTTCCTTCATTTCTCTTCATGCCTTCGCCTAGGCCCTGGAAGAGTGTGGGTGCGACCATCTCAAGAAATTCGAGATCAAAGACCCGTAGTCTTACTAGAATGCCCCTTCTCGCGCTCATGAAGCGGGAAAGAAGTTTTTTGAAGGGTTTTGGCATCCTAGGGGTAGGGATCTCACTCTCCTTAGAGCTACGATGAGCCGTGGCAAGGTGACTTTTTATTTTGGAAGCTTTTTCTTTTTCACCTTGTTTGCCTTTTTGCTGATAGACTGTGAATATGCGTTTTTACATTTTTGAAACTTACTCTATAGTCGATTGAAGAGTGTGCAGCCATCAAGGAGAAAGTGAAAAGATATATCTCTAAGCAGAATGCTCACGAAGGTGTGACAGAAGCAGTTCAGGCGATGCGGATGTGCCGCCGACCCCTGCCACCAGGACCCTAGCTGAGGAAGGCATTGGTGAAGATGCGGTTCATGGCATGGTAGATAACTAGGATTTAAAGTTTGTAGTTTTTGGAAAACCATGTTTGTTTGGTGGCTTGATGTAAGACCTTGTTAAAACACTTTTAGTTTTGGCGCGCAGGTTCCAGACGCGGAGCTTGTGGAACCTATGGATATATATCCACTCATGATTAATTGCAACAATTTTCACATTGGAGGTGCTTCCTAGTTTACCCATCGCAAGAAGTTCCTAGGATCTAGCATGACTAGGTTTTTGAGGTCTTGCTTCTGACGCTTTCTTAGGGAAGAAGAGTATCTTAATAGATTCTTCTATTCAGAATTTGACATGACTGTGTTGGAAGAGCAAAAGATTCGTCACGGACAGTCCAAGCAGGAGCACGGGGAGCCCTCAACGTCTGGCCTAAAAGATCCCAAGGAGGAGCTTGGCGAAGAGGTGTCGTTGGATCTAGAGAACCGTCGATATAGTTTTTGTCTTCATCCCAGCATGGATGAAGAGTAGCTTAGCGCGAAAGCAGTGTATAATGTTTGAGTTTTTGTTTGACATGTGGTGTAAGTTTGGTTATGCGTATAGTGTGTTTGTCTAGTTGTACGCTTTGTTTTGTGGATTGATTGTTTTGTGATGTTCGAACTGTCTCTTGTTCATGTCTTGATTGCACCGCCCTCTTGATTGTGTTGCAGCGTTATGTGTTTTGGTCGTTTCCTATGGGTGAAAAGATGCCATCCCCCAAACCTTTTAGGTCGAGGGGAAGCACAAAGACATGGACCTACTTGAGGTGGCTTCATTGCTAGCCCCTCAGCATGTTGCTTAGGCAAAAAGAAAAACACCATCCCCCAACCTTTTAGGGTGAGGAGAATAAGCGAAGACAAAAAACACTCGAGGCGGCTTCTTTGCTAGCCCCTTGACCTATCGCGTAGATGAAAAGAAGAAAATGCCTTCCCCCCAACCATTTAGGGCAAGGGGAATAAGAAAAGACATGAAGCACCCAAGGTGGCTTCTTTGCTAGCCCCTCAGCAAGTCGCTTAGGCAAAAAGAAAAAAATGTTGTCCCCCCGAACCTTTTAGGGCGAGGGGATATGCAGAGACGAAAGCTCTCAAGGTGGCTTCTCTGCTAGCCCCTCGGCATATTGATTAGGTGAAGAGAAAAAGCGTTGTCCCCCAACCTTTTAGGGCGAGGGGATATGCGAAGATGAAAGCACTCAAGGTGGCTTCTCTGCTAGCCCCTCGGCATATTGTTTAGGTGAAGAGAAAACGTTGTCGCCCCCAATCTTTTACGGCGAGGGGATAAATTTTCTATTTGTTATTTGGATATATTGCATCCCCCTTACTTGGATGTTTTACATTTGTTTTGCTGCTAGGTGTATTGGTAGATATGCACAATCAATATCTTTCCTTCTGCTTCTTGGCTCGCGACATCTAGTTTGTTTGGTTGATTCGCTAGAGTGAATTAGCACTATTGCAAGGCGAATTAGCTAAGTTGATGTGCGGTGTTGTGGTGTTGTGCTTCCCAGTGCAAAGCTGCAGTAAGAATCCAGTCTTGTGTAGGTACCTAGCCTCGATTAGTGGTTCCATCAGATGGGGGAATGTTACATTTTTCTTGCAACATCCCTTCATGTTTGCTCGTTGCTATGTCACAACCACATCCTGTTGCCTCATCTTTCAGCTCCGTTCTTAGCAAATATAGGGTGGATGCTCCTTTTGGACAGCATGCGCCCTAAGTTTTACGTGGTTTCTCACAACATCTAATTTTCGCTACTAGCGGCCTTATGCTTGTACAGTCTTTTATCCCACAGTCAATACTTCCCTAATTCGACAGATGCCGAAAACCCTAACACTCTCTGAAACCCACTCATTGCCCTTATAAGCGAGGACTCCTCTCTCGCTTTGCTCCTGACTTGAGCGGCGTGGGTGTCTAACCCAATGCTTTTGCTCTAGACAAACTTGATATGCTATCTGGGGGTGCTCGGGCCTCTTATTTACAGGTTGTGCCCTTTTTAATGATAATGTGAGTGGATCTTTTCGTACTCATGCTTGCAACCCTTGTTTCCGCGCGCTTTGTGACTCTTCAGCCTTTCTTGTTCGTCACCACTCCTTTTCAGTGGTGCAAACTGTTTTGTGCCTACCCAGCTTTCTACGTTTGTCTACGCTCCCTTTTGGTGCGGTGAGACGTTGTTATGGCTATCAGCCTTTTCTTTTTGCTCACTCCTTTTTGGTGAAGAGAAAAGTTTTTGCAGCCTCTAGGCTTTTTCTAGGTTGTTCAGTTTTCGATCGTGACATTTCGCACGAGTGCTAAATGGCACAACCTTCTCTAGTGCTTTCCGTCATCGATATCCATGACCTGCCAAAGCTAGATTTTGTTTCGACGTCTTACTTTTTAGATCTTTCATGGGGAAGAGCTCAACATAAGTTAAAAAGGATACATGGGTTCGCCTCACTAAAAAACCTCATGCCTTTTTGCTAAGGCTTCCCCTATGAGGAAAAAGAGTGCAGATCCCTTTTTTGATATTTACAAAAATGTCAAAAAAGAAAAATTACAACCCTGTGGGGGCAAAATAGTTATGGGTAGAAGCGACGCAAGTTGTCCGCGTTCCACGTGTGGCTTGTCTCGACTCCTTCGTTGAGTAGCCTGTAAACTCCAGGATTGACCATATTCGCCACCAAGAATGGCCAGTACCATTGGCATTGTAGCTTGCCCTGCTTGTCAGGGTGACATATCAGCACCATGTGACTTGGATTGAAGTTTTTTCATAAAATTTTCTTGTCTCTCCAGGTCTTCGTCTCTTGATGATTTTTGTTGAGGTTTGTCGCTGCATGTAACCTAGCATTTTCTACCACTTAGAGCTCCACGTGTCGTTGTATTGGAGTGGTTGCTGCAATTCGGGTGTGGGAAGTCCCTAGCTTGTGCTCCTCTGGCGTGATTGCCTCTTCGCCATACAATAGGCGAAAAGGGGTGAACCTGATTGTTCAAGTGCGTGAGATGTTGTGACCCCAAAAGGAAGTGATCAATTCCTAGGCCCATTTTCCTTTTGGGAAGTCAAATAGTGCTTTTGATACTGCATTGAAAATCAAGCCATTTGCCCTTTTGACTACTCCATTGCTCTCTGGGTGGTTCACTGAGGTGAATGCTAGTTTGATCCCCAACTCGCTGGAAAAAATTCTGAACTTCATGCAATCGAACTGCTTCCCATTGTCGACTGTGATGTAGGACAGGACCATGAAACGGCACATGATCCTTTGCCACACGAAACTGATTAAGGTACCCAAAGTGATTTTTGCTAGTGCCTTGGCCTTGATCCACTTGGTGAAATAATCTAAAGCTACTACTGTGAAACACATGTTGCCAGGCGCTGTCGGTAATGGCCCCACAATGTCGACTCCCCATCTCCGCAAAGGCCATGTGTAAGGTCCAAAAAGGCTAGAGGGGGGGGGTGAATAGCCTAATTAAAACTTCTACAAGAATTTCTTAACCACAAGTTAGTACGAAAGGTGGCGAAGCAAAAGCACTAGCTCTAACTAACTAAGCAAGCCACCTACACAAGTCTAGTACAAGGTTATCCACTAAACACAACAACAACTACAAAGCTAGAAACAAGAAGTAATACGAGAGAAAAGCTTCGAGAGATTATACCACCGTGTAGAAATGAGAAGTACCAATCAATCAAACACACAAGAGAAATCCTCAGGAAGAGAATGACACAAGAATTTATCCCGAGGTTCACTTGCTTCCCGGTAAGCTACTCCCCGTTGTGGCGATACACCCACTTGTCGGTTCGCAAGCTAATCGACTATCAAGAGTCGAGCCCTCGGCGGGTGCCGCACAATCGCACACAAGATGGGGATCCTCCAAGCCACGAGCTCCACTAGAGTATCCAATTCATGAACTCCCGCGAGGAAGGATCAAGAACCCCTTACAACACTTGGTGAGGGCTCCAACAATCTCCAATTGCGAGCTCAATCTCCTCCGCTGCTCCAAGCCATCTACCGTGTTGGGAAACACGGAAGAGTAA
Organism: Saccharum hybrid cultivar R570; assembly: GCA_038087645.1. Lineage (NCBI taxonomy): Eukaryota > Viridiplantae > Streptophyta > Magnoliopsida > Poales > Poaceae > Saccharum > Saccharum hybrid cultivar. The sequence continues at coordinate 1,560,904 of JAQSUU010000606.1, read as the reverse complement.
CAAGAAATCCGCAGCAACTCAAAGATCAAGTACCTCTAGAATGCAACTCTCAAGCAATGCACTTGAATCTCACTCAATCTCACTCAAGATGTGCAACCAAGCAAAGAGATGAGTGGAGGGGTTATTCTCTAGCTCAAAGGATGTCTCTAGGTCTCAAAATATGCAAGAGTTACCCTCAAACCCTGGACATCTTCTATTTATAGCGAAGGGGTACGCAGCTAGCCGTTACCGGACGACATAGTTCAAAACGTGCTGACCGGACGCACCGGTCAGGGTGACCGGACGCGTCCGATCACTACAGGACAAGTGTGAACAGTGCATGTCAGAAAGTTACTATTGCTGTGACCGGACGCGCTCTAGCATTTGACCAGACGCGCTGCACCTAGCATCCGGTCGGAGTCCAGAAAGCTCCTACCGCGACCGGACGCGTCCGATCACACGTGACCGGACGTGCCGCGCGTCCGATCAGCACTCCGCTGTGCTCTGCCCCTCTGGACGCCTGACCAAACGCTCCAGTTCCGTGAGGGACCGGACGCGCCGGTCACGCGCTCTTCTTCTGTGCATAGGTGAACTGACCGGACGCGCTGGTCAGGCTAGACCAGCGTCCAGTGCAGCGTCCGGTCACTACAGTGACCGCCGTTCGCCTCTGTTTCTTTTCCGACTTCTGGCGCAGTAGAAAAGTAGCATTTCACTTCCCCAAAAAACGCTGAATCCCGCCTCGCAAGCTCGGTGGGAGGGAGAGAGGAACCCAAACCCCTCTCTACCACTTAAACTCCACCGCCTTCGCAAAAGTGCTAACACCACCAAGTGTACACCACCATGTGCATGTGTGTTAGCATTTCACAAACATTTTTCAAGGCGTTATGTTAGCTCTTTACTAGATCCTAATGCATATGCTCAAGACAATGATCTAGTGGCACTTGATTCCCGAGCTAACCGTGATTGCCCCTCTTGATAGTCGGCTATGTATCCTAAACCCGGTCAATCACTTCTCTACTCATCTTAGACCGGCAAAAGGAAAACCCTATGGTTATACCTTTGCCTTGCGCTCTTAGTTCCTTCTCTTCCACTTGATCATCATGTTCGTCGTATTATGTGCATCTCCACTATGATCATCATTTCATGTCCATGCACCATCTCTTTGTGATCTTGTGGCCACCACTCCTTGCCACATACACCTTCATCACATGTGTTGCTTATGCCTAACTCAAAACACTTAACACATGGCATTAGCAACTTGGTGTCATTAATTACCAAAACCAAACTTGGGCTTTCAATCTCCCCCTTTTTGGTAATTGATGACAACCATCACAAAGATATGAAATGAAATCAATTTTCAATTTCGATAGTATTAGCTCCCCCTACATATGTGCTTTCATGAGTTTGGCTCAATTGTGCACATATGTATGGATTTGAATTTTGGGAGAGTTACTACTATCAAATTGATGCTAAGGTGTATAGAATGGACCTTTGAAGTGTGATACCAATCGGAGTTGCCTTTATATACCTCCCTTAGCATCGATGTAGCTAGACACCACTTGTAATACATCACTTGTAAAGATACTCTCAACAAATCATCATTCAAGTTCTATTTCTAGCATACACCATACAAACATGAATATGAATTTAAGCTTTGCAATGCAACAATTCATCATGTTAATGCACATACAAATGCAACAAATAATTCATGAGCTTGCTCCCCCAATGTCATTCTCTCCCCCTTACTATATCTTTCTCCCCCTTTGCAACTTGACGTTTTATCTTTGTGACTTTTCTATCTTTATGACTTTTCTCTCCCCCTTTGTCAACAATCACCAAAAAGGTGCCAATTTTAGTGAGAGTCAAGTTAATCAATAAGAGGGAGTCCAAATTATGGTTCAATCTAGATCACTTGCCTAGAATATGTAATTCGATTTGATCCAAGGACAAGCTTCTTCACACCTCATAAAGTATAAGGGTTATCTTGACCATGTTGAATTACACATCATGAGCTCGTTTACTAGATTCAACACTAGGTTTGCAAGCTCACAAACATGTCATATGCTACCACTAGATCAAACAAACATAGAAGCAATAGTGGTACCATATATACATCACACTCATTTGATTTTCATGAATGAGCCTATTAGTCATGCAAATATGTCTATATGTTCTAACCATGTCCTTAGCTAAGTATGAATGATATGCCAAACAACTTTACAGTGCTATGTTGGAGGAGAGGCATGCCATATAAGAATGTGGGGGTGCACTCATGTCAAGTTGGAGAAATCAAGTATGTTCAATTCATTCTTCAACTTGTAAAATCTCTTTTCATCAAGTGGCTTTGTGAATATGTCGGCTAGTTGATCTTTGGTGCCAATGCTTTCAATGCTAATATCACCTTTTTGTTGATGGTCTCTTATGAAGTGATGCCTTATGTCAATGTGCTTCGTTCTTGAATGTTGAACCGGATTTTGTGTCATCTTGATAGCACTCTCATTATCACAAAACAAAGGCACATTCTTGAATTTAATTCCAAAGTCATTCAAGGTTGCTTTCATCCAAAGCAATGGTACACAACAACTACTGGCACTAATGTATTCGGCCTCAGCGGTAGATAGTGCAACACTATTTTGTTTCTTTGATGACCATGAAACAAGAGACCTTCCAAGCAATTGACAAGTGCCACTTATGCTCATTCTATCAATCTTGCATCCACCATAGTCGGAGTCCGAATATCCAATCAACTCAAAATTAGGCCCCTTGGGATACCATAATCCAACATCATGAGTGCCCTTAAGATATCTCAGTATCCTCTTGGTTGCTTTCAAGTGACTTTCTCTAGGTGAAGCTTGATATCTTGCGCACTTGCACACACTAAACATCACATCCGGCCTAGAAGCGGTGACATAGAGCAAACTTCCAATCATAGACCGGTATTGCTTTTGATCTACCATGTTGCCACTAGCATCAACACCCAATTGATCATTAGTGCTTATTGGTGTACTCATTTTCTTAGCATCTTGCAATCCAAACTTCTTGATCATGTCCTTGATGTACTTGCCTTGACTTACAAAAGTGTCATTCTTCATTTGCTTGATTTGAAGTCTAAGGAAGTAACTAAGCTCTCCAATCATAGACATCTCAAACTCATTAGCCATCATATTTCCAAACTCTTTACAAAAGTCTTGGTTAGTTAATCCAAAGATAATGTCATCCACATAGATTTGCAACACAAACAAGTCATTTCCAAGCTTCTTGGTGAAGAGAGTGGTGTCAACCTTTCCCATCTTGAACCCTTTAGAGAGAAGAAAGTCCCTCAATCTCTCATACCATACTCTAGGTGCTTGCTTCAAACCATACAATGCCTTCTTTAGTTTGAAAACACGGTCGGGCTTCTTATCATCTTCAAAACCGGGAGGTTGCTCAACATAGACTTCTTCATTGATATAGCCATTGAGAAATGCACTCTTGACATCCATTTGATAGAGCTTGATGTTGTGTGCACAAGCATATGCTAATAATATTCTAATAGCCTCCAATCTTGCAACCGGTGCATATGTCTCTCCAAAGTCAAGACCCTCAACTTGAGTGTATCCTTGTGCTACTAATCTTGCTTTGTTCCTCACAACCATGCCATCTTGATCTTGCTTGTTTCTAAAGACCCACTTAGTACCAATCAAATTGTAGTTCTTTGGCCTCTCAACAAGTTTCCAAACTTGATTTCTAGCAAAGTTGTTTAGTTCTTCATGCATGGCATTTACCCAATCGGAATCCTTCAAAGCATCTTCTAATTTCTTAGGTTCTTCAAGTGACACAAATGAGTAATGCTCACAAAAGGATGCTAGCCTTGATATAGTTTGAACACCACTTTGAATTCCACCAATGATTTGATCCAATAGATGATCTCTTGCAATGCTAGTAGGTTGGAGTATTGGGAGTTGATTGCTTCCACTTGTTTGACCTTGAACTTGAGCTTCATCATGAGTACCACTTGAGCTTGCTTGATTTGTATCAATTTGCACATCTTGATTAATCATATGTATGTCATCATCATCAACTTGCATCGGCCTTATATCACTAATGTACATGTTCTTCATTGCATTTGACAATTGATCTCCTCTCACATCATCAAGGTTTTGAGCTTTCGAGATCCTTGGGTTTCATCAAACTCAACATCATGAACTTCTTCCAATGTGCCATTTGTGAGATTCCAAACTCTATATGCTTTGCTTGTGATAGAATAACCAAGTAAGAATCCTTCATCACATTTCTTTTCAAACTTGCTCAATCTAGTGCCTTTCTTGAGAATATAGCATTTGCAACCAAACACTCTAAAGTATGCAATGTTGGGCTTTCTTCCATTCAATAGCTCATATGGTGTCTTCCCAAGCTCCCCATGGCAATAGAGACGGTTGCTACAATAGCAAGCCGTGTTGATGGCTTCACTCCAAAATGAATGACTAACATTGTATTCACTAAGCATTGATCTAGCCATATCAATCAAGGTTCTATTTTTCCTTTCAACTATACCATTGGATTGAGGAGTGTATGTTGGTGAGAATTGATGTCCAATACCGAGATCATCACACAACTCTTTAATTCTTGTGTTCTTGAACTCACTACCGTTGTCACTTCTAATCTTCTTGATGGTAGTCTCAAACTCATTTTGCACCTTTTTGACAAAAGATTTGAATAGATCATGTACATCACTCTTGTCATAGAGAAAGAACACCCAAGTGTATCTAGTGTAGTCATCAACAATCACAAAACCATACTTGTTGCCACTAATGCTAGTGTATGTTGTTGGCCCAAACAAGTCCATATGCAATAGCTCAAATACCTTTGATGTGCTCATTTCACTCTTAATAGGATGTGCATTTCCAACTTGTTTGCCAGCTTGACAAGCACTACATGGTTTATCCTTTTCAAAAGTCACATCTTTCAAGCCTCTAACTAAATCATGCCTCAAAAGTTTGTTCAATTGTTTCATTCCAACATGACCAAGCCTTCTATGCCACAACCATCCCATACTAGATTTACTAAGCAAGCATGATGTCAATTGTGTCTCACTATCATTTAAGTCAACCAAGTATAAGCTACCATGTCTAAATCCTTTGAATATCAAATTTGATTCATTAACACTTATGACTTCAACATCATCACTACCAAATATGCACTTGAAGCTAAGATCACAAAGTTGTGTCACCGATAAAAGATTGAAATCCAAGCTTTCAACTAGCAACACATTAGAAATGCTCAAGTCATTTGAGATAGCAATTTTACCAAGCCCCTTGACCTTGCCTTTCTTGTTGTTGCCAAAAGTGATAGCATCAAAACCACCATTTTGACTTGTATCAATTGATTTGAACATACAAGAGTCTCCGGTCATATGTTGAGTGCACCCACTATCAAGCACCCAATGCCTTCCTCTGGCTTTGTAATTAACCTACAAGACAAGATCAATTCTTTTTAGGCACCCAAACTTGTTTGGGTCCTCCAAGGTTAGTGACCAAGCTCTTTGGTACCCAAATGGCTTTCTTCTTTGAGCCCATCCATGGTGTACCAATGAACTTAGCATGAACACCATTTGTACCCTTGGTAAGCATATAGAAAGAATCAAACTTAATTGAGGATACATTTGCATTGAATTTCTTGTTCATGCAATGTTGCTCTATGTGACCAACTTGCTTGCAACTTTTGCAATAGCTACCATAGTTCTTCACAAAATGAGTCTTGTGAGGAGCAAAAGCGGCCTTGCCTTTCTTGGGGTTATAGCCCAATCCCTCTTTGTAGAGAGAATCTCTTTGGCTACCCAAGCACATAAGCAAGCGGTCCTCACCACCATAAGCTTTAGCTAAGGTGTGATTGAGCTCTTTTACCTCCTTCTTGAGATTTTCATTCTCAACTATAAGTGTGGAGTCACAAGTGAAACCATCACTACTAGATGAGGATGATGTAGATGTGCTACATGAAGGGTTAGTGGGAGCAACAACAATAGGCTTATGAAAGGATTCATCAATTATATCACATGATATGCCTATGTTGCAAGTTTTAGCTTTCTCAACATTAGTTGGTATGTTTTCACATTTTTCAACTAGATAGGAATGAGCTTCTTCAAGCTTAGTGTGAGACTTTTGAAGCTTCTTATGGTCTACCTTTAGATTCTCATAAGATGCTCTAAGCTCATCAAGTTCTTGCATAAGGTTTTTCTTTTCCTTAAGCAAGCCCTTGCACTCCTTTCTAGATTCTTTAAAATGTTGAGTGCAAACTTCTAGCATAGTGATTAGTTCATCCTTAGTGAATTCTTCTTCATCACTCACTATCACTAGCATTATCATGATCACTCTCATCGTTGGATGATACCTTAGCAGCCTTAGCCATGAAGCATGATGGAGTGTCGAAAAGGGAGACCTTCTCTTGGATGGCAATGCTAGTATGTCCCTTCTTCTTGCTCTTGTTGTCATCTTCATCATCACTTGAGGAATCATCACTATCCCAAGTAGCAACATGAGAATCATTCCCCTTCTTATGAGAGCTCTCCTTCTTTTCTTGCTTCTTCTTTTGCTTCTTCCTCTCCTTCTTGATAGCATCTTCATCATCACTATCATAAGGCCACTTCGCAATGAGATGGTCCTTGCTATGGCATCTAAAGCATCTCATGGTATGCTCACTCTTCTTGGATGATTTCTTCCTCCTTCTTGCACGATAGCCTTTCTTCTTTATGAATTTGCCAAATTGCTTGATAAAGAGAGACATCTTCTCATTAATGTCATCACTATCACAAGAGCTTAAGTCTTCATCACTTGATGATTCAATCTTGGATTTACCCTTGGATGTGGTGGCTTTGAATGCCACACTCTTCTTCTTTTCATCATCTTTCTTCTCATTTTCCTTCTTCTTCTTCTTGACCAACTCATCCTTCTCATCATCTTCTCTATATGAATCATCGGTCATTACTTCTTGAAATATTTGTTGAGGAGTTGAATCCTTCAATGTAGTCCTCACTAGCACGGTGATCAATGTATCAAACCTCTTGGGTAAGCTTCTCAAGAACTTCAAAGAGAATTGGTTGTCCTTGACCTCCTCACCAAGTGTCTTGAGCTCATTGACAATGACTTGCAACCGATGAAACATTTCTGGTACACTCTCATCATCTTGCATTTTAAAGCTTTAAAATTTTTCTTGCAAGATATATGCTTTAGCGATCTTTGTGCCTTCGGTGCCCTCAAAAGTTTCTTCTAGCGTGGCCCAAGCATCATGAGCAATCTCAATGTTCTTCACTTGCTCAAAGGTCTTGTCATCTAGTGCCTCATGAAGAGCACTAATAGCAATGTCATTGCATTGGAGCCTCTTCTCTTCCATCGGTGTAGGTGCTTCTAGATTAGCAACCTCAAATTTTGTTTCGGTGACCTTCCACACTTTTCTATTGATTGACTTGAGGTGTGTGGTCATCTTAACCTTCCAATATGCATAATTTGTGCCATCAAAGTGAGGTGCCTTCTTGGTGTTGTTGATGTGCAAGCTTAGTTGAGCCATTTCTTTTTTATTGTAGGTTGTTAAGCCTCAAATAAATGGTGCCTCGGCTCTGATACCACTTGTAAGGTCCAAAAAGGCTAGAGGGGGGTGAATAGCCTAATTAAAACTTCTACAAGAATTTCTTAACCACAAGTTAGTACGAAATGTGGTGAAGCAAAAGCACTAGCTCTAACTAACTAAGCAAGCCACCTACACAAGTCTAGTACAAGGCTATCCACTAAACATAACAACAACTACAAGCTAGAAACAAGAAGTAATACGAAAGAAGAGCTTTGAGAGATTATACCGTCGTGTAGAAATGAGAAGTACCAATCAATCAAACACACAAGAGAAATTCTCGAGAAGAGAATGACACAAGAATTTATCCCGAGGTTCACTTGCTTCCCGGCAAGCTACTCCCCGTTGTGGCGATACACCCACTTGTCGGTTCGCGAGCTAATCGACTATCAAGAGTTGAGCCCTCGACGGGCGCCGCACAACCGCACACAAGATGAGGATCCTCGAAGCCACGAGCTCCACTAGAGTATCCAATTCGCGAACTCCCGTGGGGAAGGATCAAGAACCCCTTACAACACTTGGTGAGGGCTCCAACAATCTCCAATTGCGAGCTCAATCACCTCCGCTGCTCCAAGCCATCTACCGTGTTGGGAAACACGGAAGAGTAATAAGAAATCTGCAGCAACTCGAAGATCAAGTGCCTCTAGAATGCAACTCTCAAGCAATGCACTTCAATCTCACTCAAGATGTGCAACCAAGCAAAGAGATGAGTGGAGGGGTTGTTCTCTAGCTCAAAGGATGTCTCTAGGACTCAAAATATGCAAGAGTTACCCTCAAACCCTGGACATCTTCTATTTATAGCGATGGGGTACGCAGCTAGCCGTTACCGAATGACGCAGTTCAAAACGTGTTGATCGGACGCACCAGTCAGGGTGACCGGACGCGTCTAGTCACTACAGGACAAGCGTGAACATTGCATGTCAGAAGTTACCATTGCTGTGACCAGACGCGCTCTAGCATTTGACCGGACGCGCTGCACCTAGCGTCTGGTCGAAGTCCAGTAAGCTCCCACCATGACCAGACACGTCCGATCGCACGTGACCGGATGCGCCGCGCGTCCGATCAGCACTCCGCTGTGCTCTGCCCCTCTGGATGCCTGACCGGACGCTTCGGTTCCGTGAGGGACCGGACGCGCTGGTCGCGCGCTCTTCTTCTGTGCACAGGTGAACTGACTAGACACGCTGGTCAGGCCAGACCAGCGTCCGGTCACCACAGTGACCGCCGTTTGCCTCTGTTTCTTTTCCGACTTCTGGTGCAGTAGAAAATAGGCATTTCACTTCCCCAAAAAGTGCCGAATCCCGCCTCGCAAGCTCGGTGGGAGGGAGAGAGGAACCCAAACCCCTCTCTACCACTTAAACTCCACCGCCTTCGCAAAAGTGCTAACACCACCAAGTGTACACCACCATGTGCATGTGTGTTAGCATTTCACAATCATTTTTCAAGGCGTTATGTTAGCTCTTTACTAGATCCTAATGCATATGCTCAAGACAATGATATAGTGTCATTTGATTTCCGCGCTAACCATGATTGCCCCCCTTGATAGTCGGCTATGTATCCTAAACCCGATCAATCACTTCTCTACTCATCTTAGATCGGCAAAAGGAAAACCCTATGGTTATACCTTTGCCTTGCGCTCTTAGTTCCTTCTCTTCCACTTGATCAACATGTCCGTCATATTATGTGCATCTCCGCCATGATCATCATTTCATGTCCATGCACCATCTCTTTGTGATCTTGTGGCCACCACTCCTTGCCACATACGCCTTCATCACATGTGTTGCTTATGCCTAACTCAAAACACTTAACACATGGCATTAGCAACTTGGTGTCATTAATTACCAAAACCAAACTTGGGCTTTCACCATGTTGGGATGATTGACGTGTGTTGACGATGGTTATCTACCATAATAAAGGGTTAAAATAAATATATAAAGGACTAATAAATGATCACCAACATAGGTTTAGGGTGTCAACTAACAAAATTCCATGAGTTTTGGTGAATCTATATTTTACAGGGGGTTATCAGAATAATTTAGGAATTGATATCTTCCATGAGAGGGAACCCACTTCAATCGGCCTAATCTCCATGTCACGAATACACAAGAGGCTTCTAGAGGACACCAGAGGACTCCACGAGGAGGGCCACCACGAGGCACCGCCAGGTGGGGCCGATCGGCCTCAACCCTAGGCTGACCAGCCCCTGGCCACCGCCCCTAGGCTCCTTCCTTTGCAAGTTACTTCAACTGCCTCCAAGGATGCATCCTAACCCTACGTGAAGGTCGGTTTGATCCAAGGGCCATGGTTCCATGCTCTGGGCTATATAAACGAGGCCCTAGATCCTCCTTCAAAGGGGAATTCATTCAATCAATCATTAACCAGAAAGTAGAAAACCAACCAGCAACTCTCATCTCCTTAGAGCTCCATCAGATCTAGGCATAGCTAGATTAGGATTAGAAGTAGAGGAGTCAATCAAAGAACCCAACGAGGACGTTAGGTTCTTTGAGGGTTTGTAACAGCTCAGATTCACTATGCACGCTGAATGAACCACACCTCCGACCATCCCACTTATGCTTTCGTCCTCGCTTCACGTAAAAGGATTAACCCGGGGATGGTGAGATGGACTCTAGAAGCCTTATATGTTGGTCTATCTCACTCTAAACAACCAAGGTGGGACTAAAGTCTCCACAATATCTCATAACATTCACATAGGCCACTATAGACCAAATTCCAAATTGGGTCGGGTGTGACAGTCAAGTAGCCTTGGGCTCTAGATCTAGTCAAGAGGAGCTTGGTAAATTCAGTTCTTCTCTCTTGTATCAACATTGTTCTTCAGATATTCATCTAGTTCATCAATTCTTCTAGTTCTTGATCTAGTTCATGTTCTAGTTCTTCATGTTCTAATTGTTTATGTTCTAGTTCGTAATTGTTCTAGTTCAACATTGTCTAGTTCTAGTTCATTGTTCTTGATCATTATTCTTGATACATTGGATATTATCTTCTTCTTGATCTATATTATATCCTTGATTATTATGAGATTAGTCTGCTTTGATTATATATTTGGTATAGATAGTTTATCATTATGTTTATACACATGTTTGCAAAGCACTCACCTTATTGAGTCATGGGTGGGTGGTCAACATTGTGTAAGTGTGGTACTTATACACTGTTTACCTGCAAATGCACTCTATACTCTAGGCCATGTGGTAGATCGCGGGTGTGACATTCCTGTTGAGTCCTTTGTAGTCCACTCCCTAAGTGTATAACTTTGTAGAAAGCGGTCTCATTACTTAGTTGTTACTCTGTTTTTGTCACACCTGGTTTTCTAAAGAACAAAATCAGGCTAATCATATGTGTGCCCAGGAAGTCCACACATATGTCAGAATGAAAAAGTATCAGAAACAATGTTATTATATAACATATACATAGCTATATTAACACTTACATCAGAGTATCACGGAACGGTGACTAAACTTTAGGCTCCATTCTTCTCAGGGTCGGCTGACTAGGTGCTCCGTATGCCAAACACTTCTGAAAGACTTCTGGAAACTTCACTACCTCTTTATCCTTCTTCTGAGCAACACCTTACTACACACTAGGGTGTGGTGGAAATAGCAAGAGTGAGTCCATGTCGAACTCAACAAGTATAACACAGGGTTCATGAGGCACAAGAGGCTAGACATTGTTTGACTGCGTTTAGCTTTTAATCATCATATAATTAGCAATTGAGTAGCATCAAGGTATTCCAATTCCCATTAATGAACCAATGATCAATTGTAATAAGGATAATGAATAGCATTAACATGAGCATAATAATAATCAATAGTAATTAAGCATGATATAACAATGGTGATCAACTATTCTGTAAGAATCCCCAAGGCCGCTCGTATCCGTGAGCACGACTATACCAGTTTTTAACTCTACACAGAGGTGTACACTTTCACTGTGAGTCATGATTTCTAAATGCATGGGTTAATTACTCCCAAAACACTAAAAACCATATAAAGCCATTCAAAAGTTCGTCTAACAAGTTAGGGTCATTAGATTCACTCGGCAGGCAGATGTAGGAACCCCCCTTTTCAAATGGCACAATTCCTTCTCGGCTATACTCATAGACTAGAGGTTGTCCTACACCCAATGTGTCAAGCCATTCTTACGCCATTTAAGGTAACCACTAACAAGCTAGAAAAGGTCTCTTGAACAACTAGAGCCAGAGCCATATAGCCCTCACAGCTGTACTGTCAATCCCGGTTATCACTTATAGGTAAGTCCTTACGGAGAGTAACTAGAGCAACAATATAACCCCTTGCTCTAGCCCCCTTTTAACAGTAATAAAATCATCTTAATGGTTGATTGTGTAATCCATTAAACAAATTACAAGATCATTGTTCATAATTAAGCACTAGCAATTGCTACCCAAATGCACAACCCATAGGTGACAAGGAAACAAGATATCAATAGCTAAGTTATAATCTCTATGGTTGTCAAGGAAGACACATGCATATGTATGATAATTTCAGTGAATAGATCAACAAGGATGGTCCCATGTTATACTTACCTTGATCAAAGCTTTCCTGATAATACTGTTGATCTGGCTCAAAATAATACTCCTGATCGTCAAGAAACTGCTCACCGTCTATACTCGATCACCAAGCATGAACACACAATCATCCGAGCAATCATACACGAAGCAAACAAAGAGACATAATTAAAATAGTACATCAATAGTAGCAGAATAGTATAAAAAGTTTGTAAAACTCTTCTACACGTTACTACGATCACACAGACATAAAGATCCTGAAATTCGGATTTAAAACGTAAAAGTTATGAATTTTCTAAGATTTCCTATAGATAAATAATTACTTTAATATAAACTTGAAAATTAAATTTTCTAAACCTACTGTACAGCTATACTAACATGTAGAGCTCGCAAATACAAATCTAACACAACTCGAACGGATCAAATCAGAGTTAAAACAAAGATTTTACGATCAAAACAAGTTTAGTGGCAAAACTGTAAATAGTATCACCTTCTACCTTGGGCTTGGAGGAGCTCTAGTCAGCCATGGTGGAACCTTGCCGGAGAGAAGCCAGATGAGATGGGAACTTGATAAAACGGCGATGGATTCGCATAAACGGATATACCACGGTGTAGAGAACGACGAGGGCTGCCTCTTGGTGGTGGTGGCTGGCGTCGGGACGCGACGGTTTGGCCGGAAAAGCTCGTCGGAGAGTTCGCCGGAACGCAAGTTGTAGATGAAGAATTTCAGCGAGGGGTGGAGGGAGCTACGAGTGGTGGCTCGCGATAAGGGTTGTACTTCTGAAACCAGGGCGTCGAGGGCTACGCCGGCATATATATAGTCGTAGGGTTTGAAAACTTTTCGGATTTTCTTAATTTCAGGATTATTTTAATTCCGCGAAGAAAAATAATTCCATAAAATCTAGAATTACCTTTTAACCCGTGAAAAATAGCCCAGAGCTCAGAAAAATCACGGGAAAAATCCTGGAGACTCTTGGAAAGATAAGGAACTCAACTAAATAGGTTTGGGCTCATGAAAAGATTGATGAAGGGATCAAGAAAAAAGATTAAGCTCACGGAAATTGAAATTTTAAATCTAGAAAATACCAAAAAGTTTTCTGATGAGAAGTAAACGTCGTCCTATGGTATTTTGAAAATAATAGCACTCACCAACACCAAAGACAAGCATCACACAAACACCACATTATCAAATTAATATGGAAAAAGTTTAAAACCATAATTTTCTATATTTAAATTAGCAGCAAATTAACTTATCTAATAAATTTATTCAAATATTAAAATTATTTATTTTATTTAGTGTTTTTTAGGCACAACCCAAAATATGAAATTTTGGGTGTGACAGTTTCTCAGCTTTGTAATGGAGATGTTCCTTGTTTATGGATATGAGATAACCTAGCCAATGATTGCCTTATATAATTGCACTAATCAATGTAGATTATGACTAATAGTTAATGGATTACTTAGGAGTTATTCTCTTACTTTATATTCTGATCAATGACTTGCCATAGTAGTACTGCTCTAAGGAATATCATCTGAATGGTCTAATTATCATATATTGTATCTCTTTTTATTTGATTGATTCCTGTTTGAGAGTAAAGGATAGTGATTTCGAATATTCATATCACATGTGTAGAGTAGCCTTTAATTAATATGTGCCCCTCTGTTTGTTCTCCTTTAGTTAAATATAAATAATGATACCTAGGATAAACTTGGGTGAAATGCTGCAACGGGTGTATTTATCTGTGCGCTTGCGGATATATACTTTAATATCTTTATATAGTTAAGTGGCATGAGTACAATACAACCACACTCTTGGTGTCATGTTGGGGATGACAACCTAACGCGAGTGATGCTAAGAAGTATCAACAAGCATTTCTGGCGTCATTGCCAGAGAGGCAACGGAATGGCACACTAAGTTAGAAAACATTCATAAGAGCATGAACACACTTCCACATCTAGGAACACTCTTACACATGTGATATTCGAATTACATCACTTGATCCTTTACTCTAACAGGCTCACCCTGTCTTTTGTCTTTTTTTTGATCTTATGCAGGGTGATGTATGACTGGTTTTGAACTCTCGACAAACTACGTTGAGAACCCCCAAGCTCTAATCAGAAGAACAAGAGCAAAGCTCAAGAAGGCTCCAACCACTTCGTCTGAGATCAACCAATTGAGAAGAAGCTTAACACCAGACTTTGAAGCCATGGCTGACCGATGACTCCGTGAATTCTCCGCTCCAACCACTGCTAACATCAGGACTAGACTAATAGTAAATGTGGGAGATAACGGATTTGAGCTCAAGCCTGCTTTGATCAACATGGTGCAAGCAAACCAGTTTTGTGGAAAAGCACATGAAGATGTGAGTGCTCATCTCTAACACTTTTTGGAGATTTGTAGCACCTTCACCATCAAGGGAGTCGCAAGAGACGCCATATTGCTCCGTTTGTTCCCTTTCTCACTCCTAGGAAAAGCAAAGCAATGGTTCTATGCCAACAAGGACAAGAATACCACATGGTCGATCTGTGCTACTGCTTTTCTAGCAAAATTCTTTTCAGTGGGGAAGACAAATGCTCTACGTGCGAAGATTTCAACCTTCCAGCAACAACACAATGAATCAATCCCTGAAGCCTAGGAATGCTTTCAAGATTACATATCAGAATGCCCTCACCATGGGATGGAGAATTGGCTACTCATGCAGGCATTCTACCATGGGCTCACTTCTAGTACCCGTGAGAATGTGGATGCAGCTGCTGGAGGATCATTCTTATCACTCAATATCACTGAAGCAACCACCCTGATTGAGAAGATGGCCTCTAACCAGGATGGAACGAGGAACACACTCAACCTTGCAAGAGAGGAGGAGGAATGCATCAACTGAAGGAAGTAGACATGCTGTCTGCCAAGATAGACCTGCTCATGAAGAAGTTCGATGAACACACCACTGAGAAGAACGAAGTCACACACATCCATGATTCTCGCATGACCTGTGAAGAGTGTGGAGGCACTAGCCACTCAGGGAGCAACTGCCCTGAGATTCAAAAGGATGTGAACTACATCAACAACAACTTCAACAATTGTCCTCAACAAAATCAAGGATGGAATCAGCAATCAAGGCCTAATTACTTAGGTAACTACTCAGGTAACTACCAAGGTAATAATCTTAATAATAACTTTAATCAAACACCCTTGAGAGAAATGATTTCTAATCAGAATAAAGTTATTGATACTATGTCTAGAAAGATAGCTTCCAATGATAAATTGCTTGAAAATATTAATACTAGAATGGATAGCTTTAATTCTGCCATAAAGAATCAACATAGCTTTAATAAAATGATAGAATCATAAATATCTCAGTTAGCAGCTTTTGTACCAGTGACCGAAAGAGGTAAGATTCTAGGGAAGCCGGAGGATTTAGAAACTGCAAATCTTGTAGACATTTATAATGCAGGGCAATACTTCACCGCACCTCCAAAGCAATAGGGAACATGGGTAGACGACACTCTACCAGTGAAGAAAGGAGACCTAGTGAGACCTGTCATCCCTATTCGCATTGGAGCCCACAGCTTTGAAGAAGCTGTCTGTGACCTTGGAGCAAGCGTCAACATCATGCCCAGGGTAATCTATGAGAAATTTCATGGTGATCCTTTATTGTATACAACTATGTGTTTACAGCTTGCAGATCAGACACTGTGCTACCCCAAGGGAATTCTTGAAGATGTCTGGATCATAGTTGGACACTCATATGTGCTGGTAGACTTTGTGATTGTAGAAACAGGTGGAGACAAAAAAGCACCCATCATCTTGGGGCAACTGTTCTTGAGTACCACCAAAGCCATCATCTATGCAGATAGCGCCAAGATCTATTTCACAATCAATGGGAGAAAAGAAAGATTCAATTTCAAGAAGCGTACCCTCAACATTCGAGTTCACCCATAGACGACGTACCTCTACGAGGATGCAACCGCTGCCCCAACAAAGAAGAAGAACAGGAATAGGATAAGGAGGAACAAAGCTAAGCATCAGGCAAAAGAAATAGTATGGATGGTCAACACTATTGATTCAGAACTTGACCACCTCCTTCCATCACCATACATCACTAAGCTGGGAGATCCTGGAGTACCCACCATCAATTGTATGATCAAGGGAAGTACTTTCTACAAGATGTTCTGTGACATCGACTCTAGCACCAACATAATGTCTAAGGGAACATATAAACATTTGTATAATACTAGACCCATGTATCGTACATATGTGCAGCTGCAGATGGCGGACCAATCATTCTGACGTCTAGAGGGAGTAGTGAAAGATGTTATGGTCAAAATAAGAGATCACTACATTCCTATCGACTTCATGGTTCTTGACATGGGAGAAGAAGACGATGTCTACCTTATTTTAGGATGACCCTTCCTTAACATCCCTAGCGCAATCATCTACATAAGAACTGGGGAAATCCACTTCCAATTCCCTAGAGAGAAGGTACGTTGTTACTTTAATAGTTACACTACTTGTGAGCAGCTTAGACAGAACAAGAGGAGACACCGCTCTCAACGCCAAAAGAAACAAGCCATCAAAGAGAAAGAAGCTGCCCAAGAAGAAGCTATTCCAAAGTAAGAAGAGGAGAAGCCCAAGAAGAGTGAACCACAGGAAGAGACTCCTTAGTCCAAGAAAGTATGGAAAAGAAAAGAAACATCAACATCATCATCAAGTTCTCCAACACTTGACGAGCAACCATCTAGCTCCTCAGTTAAGCTAGAAGAAACCTCTAAAGACTGAACCAGACGTAAGGTCCGGGTCGACGGACCTAAATCTCCGAACCTTCACCAAAAGGTAAATCGGTATTTATCCGCACATTTAAATTAAGTATATCTACTTTGTTTACATTCCCTTAGCATATCATTGCATTGAAAATAAAAATACTTTTCCATTAATAACATGCATACTATTTAGAATTAAATACATATTTAAATTCTACATTGCATCTGAAAAGAAAATAAAAATAACTTTTATATTTTGAATCATCTCATTGCATCTGGAAATATATAAACTCTAAGCCCCATGTGAGTAATAGTGTGGTGTGTAGCAACCCATAATAATTACTCACTATATATATATATATATATATATATATATATATATATATATATATATATATATATATATATATATATATATATAAATGAAGAAAAAACCAGTTGAATAATAAAAGATAA
This sequence comes from Saccharum hybrid cultivar R570, assembly GCA_038087645.1. Classification (NCBI taxonomy): domain Eukaryota; kingdom Viridiplantae; phylum Streptophyta; class Magnoliopsida; order Poales; family Poaceae; genus Saccharum; species Saccharum hybrid cultivar. The sequence goes on along the minus strand of JAQSUU010000606.1, from coordinate 1,543,578 downwards.
TTCAAGACTCCAAATATAATTAGGGAATAGTTTTCCACTAACCCTTAATATGTTCCACGAGTTTTGTTGTCTATTTAAAATTCAACAGGAAAAAGAGAAATTCCCTATGGAGCCCATGATGTCTTCACTCACTCAAGAGCTCTGCCTTGAAAAATCATCAAAGGAGTGATGAGCATCTACACAATTGAGGACTCAAGATGAACGACTACGTCAAAATCCAGCTTGGGGGAGAGCGTCCCCCGTATATCTCGATAAGTATTCATTTTCGAGTGATTTATCTTTTATTCGGAAAAGTATAAAAAGATGCATAACTTAAGAAAACCAAATAAAAAGAGTGATGTGTGATAATATTAGCTAGATAATATATTAGTTAAAATAAAAGATACAAGAGAGTATTAGAACTTAATTTCCGTAGAACTCAATTTTAAATATAATAGAAATGATGAATAGTTGTTCTGTCGTAATTCCTTTCAAGTGCCTAGTTTTCAAACACGAATTCTCCCGAGTTTTGGGTAGAACTGTCTTGATCTAAAGATAAACTCTGAGCCTGAAACTTGTGGGTTGCAAATGCTGGATCTAAATCTAGGTAGTTGAGGAGTATGATATGAGAAAGTCTGAGCTGCTATTTATCTTGCTCCTACTGATGCTAGAGTTCTGGAGAATTTTATCTTTTGAAATCTTAAAATACCATGATGAGTACTTGTACGACAAAGCTTAAAATTCCTACCACAGCCATACATAGGATAGAAAACTCCATTCATACTTTTTACTTCTTGTACTTGCATTGAGCATTATCGAGCTATGTTGACCCTTAGAGGCTTGTCAAACTTTTAAAATCAAGATCACGTACACTCCACTCAAATATGCTGCTTCTACACTTGAAGTACGCAACAACATGCCTTTTCATTTAGATCCACCAAATATATTTTTCTCCTACACTAGGAGAGAACACCACTCACATGTCTTATAGGATTTTTGTCACCTATCCATACATTTCATAATCCCCAGTTATTGTTGCTCCAGGTTATTATTATCTCTCAATCTTTCATTATAGACAAGAATGTTTTGGGCTTATATATTTAAAAAAAGAAGAAAGAGAAATATATAGAGAGTAAAACATGGACAAGTGTCCTACCAAAACAATGGGTACTTAGATGCCCGCCTCTCTAAAAAAACTATAGCCCAAAATATCTCTTAGTCTAAGTTCTTCAATTATTCAAAGAGAGATCAAAATCCCTTTCAAAGGAGCAAAAGTAGAATTACATCCACTATGACCTTCATCATAAATAAACCACTCCTTGATCCATACACATGCACTTCTTGATTTGATCGTATGCCTCGTTTCTCTAGATCCACTGTTTGACTTTACAAAATATGCTTTGCAAGTATGAACACGCTGTCTCCATACCTATAAGCTCCAGATAAAGCATTAGATGTAGGATGAGAGAAGGCAAATCTCACTTTGCCTTGGAGAGGATCTAGAAATTCCACATATATTGAGAGATTTGAGAGAGTCATACAAAAAGATACTCTGAGTTTTATTTTAAAAATCTTGCAAAACTCTAGAATAATAGTTGAATGAAGAGCTTGAGACATAGTGCTTGATTTGATTGTTCTACTTTTCGACTACTCAAGACCCAAGTGAAGGCTAATAAGCTCCATAGTTAAAGGTGATATGGGTAAGTCTGAAGGTTAGAATGGTTAGACCTAATCCGGAGGAAAATTCTTGTTTGAACGCATGTGTACTTTTGAAGCATGAAAGCATTGTAGCAACTCCTGATCCATTATGAATATTTGCTAAGGGACTAGCAAAAGGTAAGCTTGGGGGATTGTTGATGATGGTTATCTACCATAATAAATGGTTAAAATAAATATATAAAGGGCTAATAAATGATCACCAACATAGTTTTAGGGTGTCAACTAACGAAATTCCATGAGTTTTGGTGAATTTATATTTTGCAGGGGGTTATCAGAATAATTTAGGAATTGATATCTTCCACGAGAAGGAACCCATGTCAATCAGCCTAATCTCCACGTCATGAATATGCAAGAGGCTTCTAGAGAACACTAGAAGACTCCACAAGGAGGGCCACCACGAGGCACCGCCAGGTGGGGCTGACCGGCCTCAACCCTAGGCCGACCGGCCCCTGGCCGCCGCCCCTCGACTCCTTCATTTGAAAACTACTTCAACCGCCTATAAGGATGCATCCTAACCCTACGTGAAGGTCAGCTTGATCCAAGGGCCACGATTCCATGCTCTAGGCTATATAAATGAGGCCCCATATCCCCCTTCAAAGGGGAATTCATTCAATCAATCATCAACCAGAAAGCAGAAGACCAACCAGCAACCCTCATCTCCTTAGAGCTCCATCAGATCTAGGCATAGCAAGATTAGAATTAGAAGTAGAGGAGTCAAGCAGCCTTGGGCTCTAGATCTAGTCAAGAGGAGCCTGGTAAATCCAGTTCTTCCCTCTTGTATCAACATTGTTCTTCAGATATTCATCTTGTTCATCAGTTCTTCTAGTTCTTGATCTAGTTCATGTTCTAGTTCTTCATGTTCTAATTGTTTATGTTCTAGTTCATAATTGTTTTAGTTTAATATTGTCTAGTTCTAGTTCATTGTTCTTGATCATTATTCTTAATACATTAGATATGATCTTGTTCTTAATCTATATTATATCCTTGATTATTATGAGATTAGTCTGCTTTGATTATATATTTGGCATAGATAGTTTATCATTATGTTTATACACATGTTTGCAAAGCACTCACCTTATTGAGTCATGGGTGGGTGGTCAACATTGTGTAATTGTGGTACTTATACACTGTTTACCTGCAAATGCACTCTATACTCCGAACCATGTGGTAGATCGCGGGTGTGACATTCCTATTGAGTCCTTTGTAGTCCACTCCCGAGTGTAGAACTTAGTAGAACGCGGTCTCATTACTTAGTTGTTACTCTGTTTCTCAGCTTCATAATGGAGATGTTCCTTGTTTATGGATATGAGATAACCTAGCCAATGATTGCTTGATATAATTGCACTAATCAATGTAGATTATGACTAATAGTTAACAGATTACTTAGGAGTTATTCTCTTACTTTATATTCTGACCGATGACTTGCCATAGTAGTACTGCTCTAAGGAATATCATCTGAATGGTCTGATTATCATATATTTTATCTCTTTTTTATTTGATTGATTCCTATTTGAGAGTAAAGGATAGTGATTTTGAATATTCATATCACATGTGTAGAGTAGCCTTTAATTAATATGTGCCCCTCTTTTTGTTCTCCTTTGGTTAAATATAAATAATGATACCTAGGATAAACTTGGGTGAAATGTTGCAACGGGTGTATTTATCTATGCGCTTGCGGATATATACTTTAATATCTTTATATAGTTAAGTGGCATGAGTACAATACAACCACACTCTTGGTGTCATGTTGGGGATGACAACCTAATGCGAGTGATGCTAAGAAGTGTCAACAATGTGGTTGGATTAGCTGGGGCTCTCTCCTTTTTAGTGAACATCTAGTAGTTTTCACAACTGCGGACCAGCTCATTTGCGTCTTCTGCTACTACCGGCCAGTAGAATCCTTGCCTCATCGCTCTTTGAGAAATTTCATGTGGTGCATTTCTCTTAGCAATTCGATTCCTTGCTCTCTGCTTCTGCACTTCAGCATTGGTGTGACTATTCCACTCTTGTACAGCTCTCCCGCTATGATGAAGTATTGTTTCATCCTAGAGTTCATTCTATCTGTCTCATGCTTGCTATGTGGCTCATAGGTTCCATTGAGGTAAGCGAATATGGGCGATCTCCAATCCTTACTTGCAATAACATGCACGGTGCTGGGTCATTCCTCTTCTTCTCGTATTGCTTTGACTGGTAGCTTTTGATAAAAAAACATCTGCTGGCATTGGTGCTCTCTGCGCAGTTACTTTTACTAGATCATCGGCTTCCGCATTCTCTCTTCTTGGAATGTGGCAAAAAGTGAAGTCGGTGAAATGCTTCTCCATTCTTCTTACTACTGCCAAGTACTTGATCAACTCGAGTTCCTTTGTAGTGAACTCTTTTTTGACATGTCCCACTATTACCTAAGAATCTGATCAGACTATGCACCTCTTGACTCCTAGAGCTCTGAGCTTTCACAACCCTAGGAGCATTGTCTCGTATTTGACTATATTGTTGGTTATGAGGAATTCGAGCCTTGCTGCATAGCGAAGTTTTGGGCCATTTAGTGGTGTTAGTATGGCTGCTATACCCGCGCCAGTCTTCCCCCATGCTCCGTCGCAATGCACAGTCCAAATAGGCTTTCGAATTGCAATGTGGTATCATAAGCTGCCGGTGTCCAATATGCGACGAAATCTGCTAGTGCTTGGGACTTGATAGCAGATCTGTGTTCAAAATCCACAACAAACTCGTTCAGCTCTGTAGCCCACTTTCCTATTCTTCCAATGGCTTCGCTGTTGTGAAATAACACTTCTAGCGGTTGTGCCAAAGGGACCTTGATGCGATGAGATTGGATATAATGCTTCAGCTTTCTTGATGCCATAACCACTGTGTACGCTATTTTTTCTAATTTGGAATAATTGAGCTTTGCTCCTGACAAAGCTTCTGATACAAAGTATATGGGGAACTACTTCATCTTGTTTTCATGTTCCTTCTCTTCATCCAGCACTGCGCTGATAGTTGTTGGCGATGCTGCTAGATATAGCAGCAACGTTGCAGATGGTGAAAGTTTTAACAACATTGTTAGCTTGGTCAAATATGTTTTGAGTTTGTCAAAAGCTTGCTGCTGCTCATGCCCCATTTGAAATGATCTAAGCTTTGGAGAGTTCTGAAAAAGGGTAAGCCCTTTTCAGCTGATCTTGAGATGAACCTATTCAATGCTGCTAGTCTACCGGTAAGCTTTTGCACCTGTTTTTTACTTCCTAGCGGCTTCATGTTCATTATCACTGCTATCTTTTCAGGATTTGCTTTGATGCCTCTTGTCGATACTAGACAACCAAGCAGTTTGCCTTTCTTGATGTGAAATATGCATTTATCTTGGTTCAACCTAAGACCAGCCTTTCTTAGGTTCTTGAATGTTTCCTAGAGGTCCTGAATATGGGTCTCCTTCTTATCACTCTTGACCATGATGTCATCGACATAAGCCATGAGGGTTTTGCCTTTTTGTATGTTGAAAACCCCATCAGTCATTCTAGAAAAAGGTTGGGCCTGCGTTTCACAGTCGCTCAAGCATTCGCCGGAAATAGTATGTTCCTCCTAGGTTGATGAAACTTGTTTTCTCTTCGTCGTTTGGGTTTAGCCAGATTTGGTGATACCCGGAGGAGCAATCTAGCAGACTCATCACTTCGCACCTTTTGGCGATATCAACTAACTTGTCAATTCTTGGGTGCAGATATGGATCTTTTGGGCAACATTTGTTTAGGTCAGTGAAATCTACGCACATTCACCATTTCCTATTTTTCTGACTATTACAACATTGGCTAGCCATTCTGGATACTGAACCAGCCTGACGACGTCGAGTAATCTCTGCACTTCTGCTTTTGCTGCTTCCGTTCTCTCTACAGATATCTTCCTTAGCTTTTGCTTCCTTGGTTTCGCCCCCTTTGCTATATTCAGGTTGTGCTGCGCAAGGTCTCGACTAATACCTTGCAGGTCTTTTGCTGACCAGGTGAATATGTCTTGATTCTCATAAAGAAAGACTAGCAGCCTATCTTTCTTGTCCTCTACAAGGTCATAGCACTAGTTTCAACAATGGGGCCTTCTGAGTGTCTTCGACTGCTTTTGCTCTTGGTTTGACTTTGCTTTTGCTGTTTGCTTCCACGTTAGGTGGTTTCTTGGAAACTTCATTTATGAGGTTGTATCCTAGAATTAGTTTGCCCTCTTTTTGCCTGGATGCAGCCTGATCTCCGTGCACTGTGTTAATCCCAAAAGGGGATGGCATCTTCATTCACAAGTAGCTTTGCTTTATCACGATTTCAAATCTACTTAGGACTCCCCTGATGAAAATTGCTGTATACGAATAATCCATGTTGACTATGTCGAAAGTCATGGTTTTTGTGCGGACCTTCACGCCTTCTATGATAGAGACCAGAATTGCCTTCTTCCCCAAGGTGTCCATCTTTTTCCCACAAAACCAAACATTGAGTTCTCTGCTGGCTCTAGCATTCGCTTGTCAAGGTTCATCTGCTCGAAAGGTTTGATGAATAAGATATCGATAGAGCTTCCATTGTCTATGAGGATGTTGTGTATAGTGAACCCAGCTATATTCGCTGTTGCTACAAAAGCGTCTGTGTGTGGAAAATCTCGCACTTGAAAGTCATTTTTGTCCAAGGTAATCGGCACCATGGACTAGGTTAGCCTATTGAGCAGTACCCTCGACGAGACGGCGTGCACTCTCCTTTCAAATTCTCTTCTGGCTCTTTTGTTTTCGTGCTCCTGGTTTGATCTGCTAGTGATTGCAAATATATGGCCTTGTGATGGTAAGATATTGTTTACGGTTTGGTGTTCCTAGGTGTTTTCTTGCTTTGCAGGCTGAGGCTGGCTTGACTGCTGTTGTTCTTGCTAAATTGGCGAGGATGCAATGGTCGACTACCCTAGGTGCTGGGAGAAATGCTGGTACACCGAAAGAGGTGGCTGCTGTGAGATATACGGGTGATGGTTGTATTTGTGTGAAAAGTTGGGGTGATGGAAAGAGCTATTGTAGGTCGCCATATATTGGCTACCATGACCCTGACTGTTCACCATTTCACGACCAGTGTTGTAGAACACATGGTTAGATGTTTTGCTGCTTCTCGCGGCCTCATCTTTCTCCTTAAGCTCTCTAGCCATGTCCCGTATTCTCGCAGTAGATGGTGCAATAAGGCACCCTCTGGGTTCTTCCCCTTCCTTTGCCTTCACGTCTGCCATGAAGACCTCGGCCTCCTCGTCCACCACATGCAAGCTAATCAAAACTCATGTATTACTGGTTAGGCGGCGGCCCTAGGAGACCATGCTCCACTGGGCTATGTTCTAGTTGTTCTTGCAAATTATTGATTGCATGGAATGGCCTCATATTTTGCTGGCATGGGGTTGGTAGTGGTCTAGGGGCCTTGCTTGCTTGCCTCCATGAATGTGTGCCACTTTTCACTTCTTCAATTCATCATCTAACCATGCATCTTATAGAGGTGGGAAAGTTCCTGGCGAAATGAGTTGCGCACTAGCCTATGGCCAATCCTTCCACAGCTGCTGCTATAACTGTCTCCTCTAGCACATCTGTCACCTGAGCTTTGGTCTGAATGAATCTTTCTAAAAACTCAGATAAGGATTCATCGTCTTGTTGGATGCAGTTCAGCAGGTCTCTCGATGTCTTTGCCCCTAGGTGGTATCCTTGAAAGGTGGACAAGAGTTCCGCTCTCACCTGACCCTAGGACTTGATGGATAAAGGTTTGAGTGAAGTATACCAGTCATAGGAAATGTCTTCAACCGCCATGATGATTGACTTCATGAGAACCTAGGCATCTCCCCCAGCTAAGGTTATCACGGTTTTGTAACTCATGAGGAACCTTCTTGGGTTTGTCTTTCCATCAAAAACTAGGATGCGGGGCTTGTAGCCAATTGGCCATGGGTGCAAATGAAGCTCCTTTGATAGGGGTGAGGGGGCATCAAATGTTTTTCCTCTTTGTCTACTAGGATAGTGTCTGGTATTATCATGTTTCGACCATGACCGACGCCATCGCCAGCTGCTGCTTTGTGTAGAGCCTAAATCTTGTGTACCAACCTTTCTCTTTCTATCTTTGCCCTCTTGATTGCTCGCTGCATTTGTTCTGCTCTGTTTCATGCTGCGCCCTTCCTCAGTAGCTGCTCCTTTTTGTGTTATAGCCTGAGGATATCCTGTTGATACTGGTCTAACTTTTTTAGATCTCTTGCCTATTTAGTGATTTCGTCGTCTTCGTCCTCCTCTAGTACTTCAATCCTGTCTTGATCAAGCTGGACTTCCTGAACCACTCTGATCGGCATCTCCTCTCACCCAAGAGGAGGCATTATGCTATCTCCCACCACCTAGGGGCTGGTGGTTCCATCGCTGCAGTGCCATCTCATGTAGTTGTCCCTACGGCTGCAAAAGTTGCCGCCTTGGATGCTTCGGCCTTGTCCGTTGGTGCTTTCGATGCTTTGTTCTTTGGTGGCATGATAAGCTCGAGCAACACCCATGGTGGGCGCCAATGTCTAGGCCAAGGCCTTCGAACACCGTTTGTCACTCAAGCACGAAAGATGGCTAACATGAGGCTTAAGCGAAACAAGATGAACGATTTCATTAAACTTGTTTTCTCCCTTTAGATTCCCTCAATGGGGGCTATTTATACATGCCCATGGGCTTTTCACAAGATGTAAGTGCCCTCTCAACTACTACAAATTCAGGGAATATTCCCCGTAGCTTTGGGCTTGTTTGCCATATGGAGTCCCCACCTACCTCAGATAGTGCCGGCCCGAAGAGGCCCGACCGGCTCCACCTTATGTCGCCTGTTTAGCCGACTGGGTGGGCCCCTGCCGGATAGAAGTTGTCGGCCATGCGAAGGCGGCTAGCTTCTCCTTTGGTGAAACCTATAGAAATAATCAACTAAAATGTTAATAGCTATTCGCCTGAGCGAATAGCCGAGATCGATTGCGTGCCCCCTGGTGCGCCGATCCCAGTGGGTTCTGCTCCATTCGCTGGGATGAAAGAAGCGGAACTGGACATGGGCTGATCCTTGCCTTGGAATCTGCCCTTTCGCTATGACAAAAAGGGACATCAAGAAATGGGGCGGCTTGCGCTACCCTCATTTCGCTCTACCAAGAAGAGGACTCGACACGCCTTCTCGCCTGAGAGCAGATACCCTTAACTCCCGTCATTCTGCTCACGTGAGGTGCTAGAGCGGCAATTGAGCCATATGGGGTGCCTAGAGGTGGGGCCTGCCCCCAACACAAGCAAACAACTTTGCAAGAAAACAAGCGCTATATTATTCATCTCTCTTTCTTTCTTTTTCAGTCAGGTATTTGAGTACCCATTGTTTTAAATATCCCAGACACTTGTTCATTTCTTTTCTTTTTTAAGAATAAGTTTTGCATAGCCACATACTTCTTTTCTGCAACAAAACTTTTGAGAGATAACAACAAGAATTGGAGCATTTGTCTGGTGGTTATCCTATTGGGAATATTTTTTGTGTTTACTCCCAGTGTAGGAGTAAAACATTTTTGGATGGATCTAGATGAAATGGCATGTTTTTGCACCTACCCCCATGTAGGAATATGCATATATGGGTGGTGTGTATATGATTTTGATTTTAAGACCATGACAAACCTCCCATAAGGGTCAACAAAGCCTGACTAAACTTAATGCAAAACAGGCAGCATATATGAGGAAGTTTTCCTAATCTAAATATCATGTATGGCTCTAGTAGGAATTCAAGCTTTGTCATACAGGAGCTTATCATGTAGAATTTTTATATTTTTTAAGAGATAAATCTCTGGAAATTTAGTGTCACTTGGAACAAAGTTAAACAGTAGCTCAGAACTTATCATATCATATCCGTCAAATACCTAAACTTAGATTAAGCATATGCTACCCATAAATTTTATGTTCAAAGTAAATTCTTATATCAAACCAGTCTTATCCAAAACTCGGGAGAATTCAATATTGAAAACTAGACACTCGAAAGGAATTACAACAGAGCAACTATTCATCATTTCCATTTTAAGAGATTATCCTTAGAGTCCTTTTTATTTATTCAGCGCTTAAAAATTAAATTTAAAGAAAACTAAACACACTTTTTATTTTGTCTTCTTACTTTTAAGATCACACCTTATTACTAATATATATAACTAGCTAAGATAAATTTATATTTTGTTTTAATTTGTTATGCATCTTTTTTATTCTATCTAATTAGTATATAGCAAACTTATTAATAGCAAAACTAAAGGAAAAGAAATACTTATCTAGATACATGGGGGATGTTCCTCCCCCAAGCTGGTTGTTGTCATGGTCTTCTATTGAGTGATCCTTCTCAGAGCAGATTTGCCAGTGGTTGTTCTCTTTGTCCATGGATGGAGCTGGATGAAGTGGACTGGGTGAACTTTCTCTTGATCATGTTATGTATACCATCCTACAAAATACCAACAAGAACACCAAAACTCGTGGAACAGGTTAGGATAAGGGGTTAGCATTCCACCATTCAGAGATTAGTCATTCTTGTGGGTTTCAAAATATTTCCTTATTGGCATAATTCTAGCATGATGTCTATCACCAAATAAGTATTCATACGTTACCTTAGACATTATGTTGACACCCGACCCAATATCGCAGAAGGTCTTGTGGAATATTCTTTGTCCAATGGTACACTCGATCGTTGGTACACTAGGATCGTCCTTAGTAAGGTATGGTGAAGCGAGGAGGTGGTCGTACTCTGATCGAAGTGTGTTGATCTTGTTAACTGATTCTTCTGGTGACTGCCTAGCTTTGTTCTTCCTTTTTCCCTGTTTGATTTTCTTCTTGGTCACTATTGTCTTATCACACCCGGTTTTAAGGACAAAACCAGACAACTCCGAACCAGCCTATAGTATAAAATAATGCAATAGTATAAAATATTATAAGTGTAAAACCACAGCAGGTACTCTAACAATTTAAGGACAAAACCAGACAACTCCGAACCAGACTATATGTGAAATAAAGGAGTCAAATCTCACATATAGCCACAGATAAGTGTAATATCAAGAGACAAATGCTTAGTATACATAACGCAATAGTATAAAATATACCTTACAGAGCAACACAGCGGGAAGACAACTCCGAACACCGGGTGTAGACTTCACTCCAGGAACAAACTAACTGGTTGATCACAAGCCTAAAAACTCCAGAGACTATCTTGAGGTATGGGAAATAGCAAGAGTGAGTCCATGTCGAACTCCGCAAATATATCATGGAGTTCATGAGGCTCAAAAGGTTAGACACTGGTTTTCCGCATTTAGCTTTTATTCATCATTTACTTAGCAATTGAGTAGCATCAAGGTAACCAAATTCCCATTATAAACCAATGATCAATTGTAATAAGAATAATGAAATAGCAATTAACATAAGCATAATAATATCAACAATAATAAGCATGATATAACAATGGTGAACATTTATTCTATAAGAATCCCCAAGGTCGCTCGTGTCCATGGGCACGGCTAGTATACCAGTTTTTAACTCTGCGCAGAGGTGTACACTTTCACTGTGAGTCATGACTTCCAAATGCATGGGGAGGCCATTCCCAAAACACTGGAAATCATATAAAGCCATTTAAAAGTTCATCTAACAAGTTAGGGCCGCTAGGTTTCATCAGTCAGTCTGTGCGATACAACTAGTCCCAAGGATCCACAGTCTACTTTTCCCCATTTGCGCCACAAGGGTAACCTCTAACAAGCTAGAAAAGGTCTCTTAAATAGCTAGAGGCAGAGCCATATAGCCCTCATAGCTGTACTGTCAATCCCGGTTATCACTTACAGATAAGTCCTTATGGAGAGAAACTAGAGCAACATAAAACAACATAGTGCTCTAGCACCCTTTAATAGTATTTAAATCATCTTAATGGTTGGTTGCACAATTCATTAGTCATATTACAAGATCATTGTTTATTATTAAAAACTAGCAATAGCTACCTAATGCAAATCCCATAGGCAACAGGGAATCAGGATATCAAAGCCTACCTTATAATATATAGGTCATCAAGGAGGACACATGCATATGTATTATGATTATAGTGAATAGGATAACAAGGATGGTCCCATGCTATACTTGTCTTAAACTCTGATGCTTCTTCTAGTCCAAAGCTTCAACTGTATTCCTTCTCGATCAACACGTAAAGCTCACCGACTGGACATTATCATAGAATACCACGCAAGCATCCATATGCAATCATACATGAGGCAAACAAGAGATACAATTAGAACAGTACACCAACAGTAGAAAAATAGTTTGAAAAGCTTATAAAACTATTCTACACGTTACTACGATTACACAGACGTAAAGATCACAAAAATCGGATTTAAAACGTGAAAGTTATGAATTTTCTAAGATTTCCTATAGACAAATAAATACTTTAATATAAGCTCGAAAATTAAAATGTATAAACCTACCGTACAGCTACACTAATATGTAGAGCTCGCAAATACAAATCTAACGCAACTTGAACGGGTCAAATCGGAGTTAAAACGGAGATTTTATGATCAAAACAAGTTTAGTGGCAAAACTGTAAAAATCAGAAAACGTATTTTTGAAATACCGAGACGAAATACGTCTTCAAAACAAAGAAACGTAATTCCTAAATGACGCTAAGGACTGCAGGTTTTAATAAAGAAAAGCGCAGGGACTCTTTATGAAGTTGACCCCACGAAGGGGTATCTTCTATTCTACGTCGTTGATCTGAGAACGGACGGATCACGGCATCTCCAGGGAAGACTCGGCGGAGGGGTCACCGGAACTCCACCCGCACGGCGGCGCCATGGCCGAAACCTTGCCGGAATCATCGATTCGGCGATTTAGACCATAATAGGAAGTGCGGCCAGCACTATTCGAACCAAGAGCTCAAGGCGAACTCACCTAGGGCTTCAAATCGGTCGGTCATGAGACGAAGATGACGGGCAGCTCGACGGAGCGGGCGGCGGAGCGGCTATACACAAAGTTGTCACAGTAAGCACCTATCGAACCAAATTGAGGGCACCCACATGCTCGCAAGGTCATGATGAAGCTAGTACAAGAGCTTAAGATGGTAGAGGAACAACGTACTCGGTGAATTGAATCCGACGGCGGCGTCCTAGGGTTGCGGCGGTGGCAAGAGCTCGAACGAAGGTGGCCGCTTATGGTTTGATCTAAAAACGAAAGACGGCGGCTCGGCTCTAGCTTATATAGAGCTAGGACACCTCAATTTGGATGGAAATCCCGAGTAGTTCGGGTTCGATTCGATGGAGATCACGCTAGACTCCGGCTCGGTTATGACGTGAGGAAGAAGGAGTGGCTGACAAGCGGATCCTACCCGTCAGCAACACTGGAGAGAGGGCCATGCAGCCGCGGCTGCAGTTCCTGGGCTGGCCCACGCGGACGCAGGAGGAACGAACGGCTCGGCTCGACTCACCCGCGGAAAAAGAAAAATAGGCCGGTTCGAGCGGGCCTCTAGGCCGAGGAAAGGAGAGGGCAAAACGGAAATGAACTGGGCTCGCTGGCCAACATGCCAAAAGGAGAGAAGGTGAAATTTGTCCTTTTTATTTTCTTTTTCTTTTGTTTCCTAATTTCCAACTATATTTTCAAAAGAGTTTTAAATCAAAATTAATTTCTAGAAAAACCACACCACTCAATAAACAATATGCAACAACATGAATGCATCACATGTATCTAAACCTTATATTTGATTTTAATTTCCATATAAAATATTATTTTCCTATGTTTTCATGTGAGCCAAAAAAATACAAAATTAATCATTTTAGCTCTATTTCAAAAGAGGCAAATTTTAGGGTGTTACATGTCTCTTCAGGCAAGTACGACATTTGTGGATGTCCAGGAGATTGCAATATACAGTTTTTGAAAGAAAACTTCTCCTTTTCATCCTTTATTGTGAAGCAGATCTTGACACTGTCCGCGTAGATGATGGCTTTTGCAGTGCTCAGGAAAGGTCGGCCCAAAATGATGGGTGCCCTTATATCTCCACCTATTTCCAAAACCACAAAGTCTACAAGAACATATGATTGGCTAATCTGCAAGTTGCAAACACAGATTTGTGTACAACAAAGTATCTCCACTAATTTTATCATAAATTACCTTGGGCATAATATTGACACTTGCTCCGAAGCCATAGATAGCTTCTTGAAAACTCTGGGGTCCAATGGCGATGGGAATGATAGTTCTCCCTGGATCGCTCTTCTTTTTAGGCAATGAATAATCTATCCATCTTCCCATCGATGGTTGTATATAGTAGTATGCTGCATTGTAAATATCGACAAGATTTGTAGTTTCTAGATCTTCTAGTTGCCCCAAAATTTTACCTATGTTGATCGGAGGAACAGCGGCCGCTAGCTGAACCATTTGTGATTCTATCAATTTATTAAAGTTATGCTGGTTTTTAATGGCAGTGGAGAAGCTATTCATTCTATTATTTATGTTTTCTAGAATTTTAACATTAGAAGCTAACTTTCTAGATAAACCCTCCATTATTTTAGCTTGGCCAGAAATTAATTCTCTCAAGGGTGCTTCATTAAAATTATTAAAATTGTTATTACATTGATAGTTACCCTGGTAGTTCGGCCTCTATTGCTGGTTCCATCTTTGATTTTGTTAAGGATAAAGTACTTGTTAACGAAGTTCACATCTCATGAATTTCAAGGCACTTTTTCCTGAATGCCCAGTGTTTCTGCACTCTTCACACGTCATGCGGGAATCATTAATGTACATGACTTTTTGCTTCTCAGTAGCTCGATCTTTGAGCTTCTTCATTAGCAAGTCCATCTTGGTAGACAGCATGTCTACTTCCTTGAGTTGATGCATACCTCCACCCCTCGTGCAGGTTTAAAGGCGTTCTTCATTCTAGTCTTGGTTAGAGGCCATCTTCTCTATGATGGCTGTTGCACCTGGGACTGTGAGTGATAGAAAAGCACATCTCACAGCAACATACATGTTCTCACGGGTACTGTTAGTCAACCCATGGTAGAAAGTCTGCATGAGTAGCCAATTCTCCGTCCCATCATGGGGACATTCTGAAATGTAATCTTGGAAACATTCCCATGTATAACACCCCGTTGTTAAGCTTGCATTAGCATTTGTAAATTATGCGCATAAGCATCATCATGCATTCATAAGCATTACTATAAGTAAAACATGCTAATGAAACATGTATGTTGCAATGTGTTGTTTCAATAGATTTCATGCAATGTAGATGCTTGTTATGCTTTGTGTATACTGGTTTGATCACTTAAACAATGTAGAAATAATTAGAGGGCAATTTGGAGCAAAGTTTATATTCAAAGTTTTCTCAAATTATGCTTTTGAATTAAATCTTTAAAATTTGGGTTTTCGATTTAAATTGACTTTAAATCTATAGTTCAAAATCCATTTGGAATTTTACTTTGCTTCTTTTGACAAAGTTGTAGAGCATAAAACCATGAACAACTTTTATTTTTGGGTCACCTTTTGAAAATGAATTTTCGGTGCTCAAAATGGGATTTTGGTGGCTGTTTATTGAAAAATAAAAAGAAAAGGCTTTTCTTTTCTTACTGGGCCGCGCGCCTCCCTTCCTGGCCCGCCCGCGAAGCCGGACCCACCCAGCTCGACCTTGCCCACTCCACCCGCACCTGCTCCCGTGTGCCGCGCGCCGTCTTGACCGTGCTCAGGCCGTGGCCACCACATGGCTGTCGTACGTGGGCAATGCTGGCCGGGTGGCGCCCTTAAGCCGGCCACGCCGCGCCCCTTCCTCCCCATCTGCTGCATTTCCTCCTCCTCCTTTCGCCAGAGCAAGTTGTAGCACAGCAGTAGCTCCACACGCAACCGCAAAGCTCCGTCGGCGCCACCCGCCGTCGTTGCTCCACCTCCACCCTATTCGTCTCGCCTGTGACTCCACCGTGATGTCCTCATTCGTTTGCACTCACTTGCAACCATTTTCATCAAAGGTATTTGTCGTATTGACCATTCTTCCGCCGTGGTGCCATGGCCGGAGCTCGCTAGAGCTTTCGGCGCCTCGCCGCCGGCCTCATGCTACCTTCCTTTCTCTGTGTTTTCTAGCGCAATCGAGTCGCCTCATCGTGTAGAAGCTCGAGCTTGTGCCTTCGACGCCGCTCCGGGCTCCAGTGAGCCAGAATGTTGCGTGCCAGTGCCATCGTCCGCCATGGCCGTCGATGAGCTTGCACCAGTAAGCTCTTGGCTCTGTTTTCAAGTCGGCTAGGTGAGGCTCGACGAGGGGAAGCCAGCAAAGGTGACCCCAACGCCGGCGACCTCACCGACGGCGAGTTACCGTAGGTCAACGCCGCCTCTGCCTCGGTCCGGCTGACGTGTGGGGTTAGCTTACCAGCAGGCCCCAGCTGCCAACGCCTGCGGTTGCACTGCACCGGGTGCACCCAGTGTTTAGGTTTCGTTTTGTTTTCAAAAAATGATTTCTAGAAAATTTGTTAATGCTTCCAAAAAACATATCTTGAGTAATACTTGTCCAAAATTTGTGAAACCAATTTTGTTGTGTTTATCTAGAGTAGATCTATAGTTTAAAAATATGAAATCTCATTTGTGTGATACTTTTATTTAGAGCTTTATTTAATTCTTGATATGTTGATAAACTTGAGAAATGCATAAGTAATTATAGAAAGGTCAGAAAATATGGTTCTTGTTTTATTAGTCTTGTGTTGATGTTTAGTTTCTGTGAAAATTATTTGTGATGCCCTGTTCTGTGGTTGAAGTGGTAGATTTGATTTACGTGCAATTATTGGTTAATTCTTAGGAAATTCATAGTAAAATATCTACATAAGATATTGAGTTGAGAATTTTTGTGAGCTCTCCTTATGCTAATAACAAGCTAAACATAATTTGAAATCTATTGTTTCACACTTTTCATAGTATAAAGTATTTTCATGCTCATTTATCCATCATAGCTTGTCATTTTTGTGTAGGCTAAAATAAGATGCTTTTGCTATGAAATTTTTATGATAGACTCCAGTAGATATAATGAGGCTACTGTAATATTCTCAGATTTTTATGAGCTTAGAAAATATAGGGTCCTGTTCAAGCCTTGGTTAAAATAGAATTAATTAAGATTTCTTAATGTATGTTTAGTTAAAATGTGTTTCTTTGGTGTATCTTTGAAGCACTAAATAATCTGCTGGTATGATTACCATATTAGTGATGTGTGATATGTATGCATGTCTTGTTAGTTACATGCTTTATTTTACCGGAGAGCAGATTTGCACCTACTCGGTAAAATAGAAATGAAATTTGCTCATCTACATGCATGCACACTTGTTCATCATGTATCGTTCCATCTTATGTATGACTTTCAAAATCACACATATCCATGCATCATCCAGGATCGCAGGAGCAAGTTCCGCTAGTGGTGCCAGAAGAGCAGGCGGGAGCAGATCCGTAGGATATCCAAGCACAGGAGGTGCCCGAGGCCGAGGAGCAAGGCGAGAAACTCCCATAGTGCATGGACCATCAGCCTAGTTCCTTCAAAAGAGGCAAGTCCCGGAGCATTCTAGGTCACCTACTTAATAAGAAATTAATTATATAAGTTCTATATATTGTTGCATTAAGTTTTAGAAGTTGAGTGAAACGGTTGATGCATATATTATATCCTTGTCTACCTTATTATATCCATTACCCTGGTAGGTCTAGGATCGAATAAATGCTTAGCCCTGCTTAAACCGGTAGTAGTCGGTGATTTTCTATCACTAGGCAACTATAGTTGGTTACCTGAATACCTTAGCTATGAATGCTATCCTAGAAATAACCAAGTGTTGATGGATAATTGGAGACCAAATGGAATAAATGCTTAGGAAACTAGACAGTGTTCTGGGATGCTGGTAATTTTTGCCAATGTTAGTTAAGGACGATCGTTGCTTGTCCCTCTTGTCATGTTAAACGTATGCCTCATATTTAGCTAGCTAAATAAAGTACCTTTCAACCGCGAAGCTAGTGGCACTATTCGGGCTGGGATCTACATGGGCTGGCAGACTGGTGCTTGAAGGGAGTAAGATAGGGGCATGAAGAGTGAGCCCAAGGGTAGGTTGGGCCTGATTCTTGGTAGTCAGGAGGCCCCTAGGTAGTGCAGTCCTAGTTTGTCCCGCGGCATTTACCAGAATAGTGTCATTGGTGATCTAAGTGACCCTGACGGGAGAAGTGTGATTTGTGTGAGAAATAAATCACCAGCTGGTTAGGAATCGATTCGAATCATCGTCGCTCCTGGATAGTGAGCACTTGACTCGAGCTATGGCATCTTAGTAATGATGATGGAACACGGATGGTTATATGGATGATGTTGGAAATGCTAAACCTGATATGGTAACTTGATGTTAATGGTTAATCAAGTGATTGCTATAGCATAGGTGCTTACCTAGAGTGACAGGTTATAAAAAAGATGATGCTAATACTTAAAATGGTTTATTCATGATAACTTATGCCGTCTTTTTTGTTTTTTGGCCCTTTTTTTGAAAGATTCTCTCAAATAGGCCCCTGACGGAAAGATTTCAAAAAATGGACCCTCAGCTTGGCGCCATGGTCCATGGCGCCAAGCTACAACGTCATGGCGCCATGTATCCTGGCGCCAAGAGGCATCCGACGTGGCTCCACGGGAATCTACGTGGCGTAGCTTGGTGCCATGGAGCATGGCGCCAAGCCTTGGCGCCAAGATCCATGGCGCCAAGCTTTGGAGCCATGCTGCATGGCGCCAAGCACCCATAATATAGCCTGCCCCCTTCCTATCCCCGGTCATTCCCGTTTTCTTACTCATTCTCTTCGGGTTTTTCATTTAGACACTTTTCCGTTGCTCTATAATCGAGCAATTGGACCGTGAGAAGTTGGATTTTATCCGTGGATCTTCGAGAGGTAGGTATCCTGTCACCCTTCCTTAATTTATTCGAATCGATTTGGTAAAATGAAGGCATATTTTTTACCTATGAACTTCAAAATTTTGAAATACATATGTATTGTTGAACCGTAGGATGCCTAGGCGTGGGAAAGCTAGAAAACAAAGGTATGTGTACATTCGTTTCATCGTATAATAAACCTTTATTTTTAAGATTTATTGTTAATTGTTTTGTTATATTGACCGTATTTATTGAATTATAGCTATGGACGGATGACCGAAAGTCCATACGTCCTAAAGCCGCTCCCTAGCGGTGTCCCAATACCAATGTGTTTTTGTGGTGATCCTTGCAAGGTTGAAATTTCCAAAGATGAGGCAACATATAAGCAGAGATATTGGATGTGTTCTAATTTTGCATGGGAACCAACAGAGCGTCAGCGCCGCAGTACATTTATTGTGAGAAACTGCTTTTGTTTATTAATTAATTTGTGTCATATGAAGTTCTGCTTAATAATTGGATTTCAAACAATTGAATTTGCTGCAGACCCCTCCACCGCTATGTGATTTTGAACAGTGGATTGACACTGAGATCAAGGAGGCTGACATGCGGCTTCTACAAGGCTTGAAGGAGTGGGATGCGGAGCGCCTGGAGATCTTAGAGAAGAGACGTAGAGAGGAGGCAGCAGCGAAGGAGCACAAGGAAGAGGAGGAAATGAGGCGTGTTGCTGCTTGTAGGGAGGAGAGGGAGAGGAAGCTTGAGCGCGTGCGCCGAGCGAAGGCAGCGATGGAGGAGAATCCCGATGCTCAGAACAAGGGAAAGTGGCCTCGTTGTACTCAGTAGTATGCTACTTGTATGCCCAGAACATGGTCGATGTACTTTAGGTAAATCATGTGCCTAGGACATGTTCTTTGTTATTTAATTCGTCGTCATGTACGTCATGTGCACTTTAAGTTTTTGGACCGTGCTTGGTGTTGTGATATGTAATGTTTAATGTTCCTGAGTTACTGAAACTAGTTATGGAGTTGCACATATAACATAAGGAAGTACTGGATTTCATAATTCACCACGCATAACATAGGACATGGCATGTCAGAACTTGTACCAAACAAGGGCACATATGTCCTGGACTAAACCTAACATGCCTTAGGTAATTATAGCGAACAACAAGTACATTACATGGCATATGCATATGCTAGTTTCGTTCTATCTAGTAGTGCGGCCACATAGCGAACTGTGTAGCCCCTTCTCCATAGTACCCTCCCATGTTCGATGGTGGAGGTGGCGGGGGTGGTGGTGGAGGCCCGTTGTTCTTGTGGTTAGGGCAGCTGCAATATGGATCATGGCATGGTCCGTCCTGTGAAACAGCACCACTACTGGCATCGTCTGGTTCCTCGTCCTTGTAACCGTTGCTAACTTCCCTTTCTAGTTCGAAGATACGGTCTTGCAAGTAGTAGATGTACTGTGCGTGGGGATAGATTGGTCTAGGATCGACCCATCTAGTGAAACCACAGTTTTCTTTGGACTCTGAACACTGCATTTCAAAGATTTCATTGAACATGCAGTTGGTAACGCCTATGAGATGCAAAATAATGGAGAAAAAAATTGAGTAACAAATATTAAAACCAGTTACCTCTGCTCGTGGACATTTGAAGAATCGGCGACCTCCATCCAAACCCTCCACGAACATTTGCACTAAGCAGTCCTCACCATGCCTACATTTTGGCCATTCTTCTTTCCGGTTATCATATCCTCGGAGTGGACACTCTTTGGTGAAATCTCTCTTGGTCTCGACAGGAAAATGATACACTGGCTCATCAAAGTCTTCCGGACCCAGAGACCCCTCCCACACAATGGGAGTACCCTTACTCCCCCCCGCTCCCTTCCCTCTAGATGACCCTCCAGACATTGCTACTCGTAGATAACAAACTTCTCGTTTCAAGTGACTAGCATTGTATGGAGGAAGGTGTATATATAGCCAGAAGTGTAGTGGAGAGCCGCTGTATTGTGACTTTAACGCTCCTGAAAAGCCTACACGCTATCCCTCAAAAGCCTATTTGAATTACTGAAAAGCCTATTTGAAAACTCATCTGTAAAGGCTAGATTCCTTGATCAATCAATTCATCTGTAAAAGAGGATGTACCATACGATAGTGACATGATAAATCACTGAAAAGGCTATATGCTATCGGTGTACCGCACGACTTGACATGTTTCATAAAATTTTGGCAGAGTTTTCCCTGTTTTTGATTCAATCCAAACACAGATATCACATAAACATGTCATCAACCATTATTTATGACATTCACCTTAAACAAATATATGATCATCATCAGCACCCACGTTTAAAGTGCATATGTCATAAACTCCATCTGAAGCTCATTCAGTACATAAGAATAGGATATAAAAGTCCATAATAATAGTCCATACAGTCCCAAATTAGCCTACAGTCCCTCACTGTCTCCTAGACTTACCCTTGCCCTTGTGTCCAAGAGCGTGGGTGCCTGGAGTATAAGGGTCAGGTGGTCGACGTCGCCTGGTACCGACCGGCTGCGTAGGCTGAGTCCAGGGAGCATCGTCTAGCTGAGACGGTCCAATCTCCTCGTGGCCCTGGTCCTCGTCCTCGTCCTCGTCGTCGTCATCGTCGTCCTCGTCGTCGTCCTCCTCGGTGCCGTGGTTTCGCGACCCTGTAGGTGGGTGGCTAGACGAGCCTACGCCACCTCTGGGTGCAGAAGGCACGTACACATCCTCCGTCGTGCCTGTCCTGCAACCACAACGCGCCGCGGTACGGCGTAGCCGACGTGCCAATCTCTGGTGCACAAAATCATGTTTAGTCAATTAATTTAACATTTTAGTACTGTAATATTTGCATATTTATAGGTACTTACATCGAGGAAACTACGTGTCTCGTCGTCCCTCACCCTCGGACGAAACCGTTCGATTTCTTGGACAGACATCTTGAGTGAGTTACCCTTGTGATCTTCCACTTTCCTGAAACCTTTTGCTTCCTTGCACAAACTCTCCATGGACACCGTTCCTTGTCACACACAACCGTGTAACGCCGCTCCACATACGAATGCAGGACCTTAAACGGTCTCTTGCGTAGCACTGCAAACGCTTGCAACCACCTCTTCAATGCAGGGAGGTCATTGAAAACCCTACCCTTCTCTATCTCCATACTAGGACCAGCCTCTGGAGCTTCCTGCAGCTCATCATCACGTCCTTCTGCAAACGCCTGATCTGAATGAGTAAGATCACTGAACTCATGAATCAGAGGATCACGACGGCCGGGAAAAATACGCCTAAGCATCTCAACGTCACTCTCTGTGAGCTCTCCAACGGGACGATCATCGTCAGAATCAACAGCCCTTGCGATCTCATATGGCTCTGAATCATTCATAATTTCAACACTATTGGAGGCGCGGATTCCATCTCCAATCTGGACTTGAGCATCATCCGCAGGAGCGCCCTCATTATCGGGAACATCTCCTGCAATATTGCAACAACGAAGAAGAGATGATAAGAAGAGTGGATGAAAAGAAAAGACTTAAGTTTCAAAGAAAAATAGGACACCTAATTGACACTTACTAGGATGATTCTGTGTCAACGGGATCTCCTGAGGAGGATGTGCCACATCGTTAGGGGCAGATTGTGCATCGGGAACCATAGGCGGGACCTCCGCATCCACATCACGTTCCAAGACGGGAGGTTCAAAACATGCGTGCTCACCCATTGGCGGGGACAACCCAAGAGGGATTGGATCAACGAGCACCCGCTGCACAACCACATCCAAACTTTGGAACTGGCTTTTCATAGCCGATCTCACATAGTTGTCCCACTGATCTGCACAACCTATTGGGATCATCTTCCTTAGCATGTTGGGAGGGTAACCAAAGTGAAGTACACCATCAACTATGATGCCATCATCCGTCCGGCTATGTACCTCCTCACGAGCTCTTGCAGTCAACTCACTGAATGATGGCCTCTCATTGAATAGCACAGGCACACTTTGCATGTCCACAAGCTCAACATATCCATAGCGATCTCGTTCTACAGTTCCTCCATAATAAATGCTCACTAGGTTGTCCATCTAGTTCGAAAACATAACTAAGCGTACTAAGTATAATTATTTTACTCCAGTATATTTAAAACATAATAAGTAATAGGTCTCTAATAAATATGAATTAACTACTAACTACTAATTATTCACTACTAACTAACTAATTAATTAACTAAAAAAAGATATTAACTACTACTAACTACTAAAAATTACATACTATAACTAAAAATGACGAATTTAGTATACTACTACTTACTTACTAAATAACTAAATCGAAATAAAATAATAACTAAAAAAAACTAACTAACACTAAAAAAATAATTAGCTAACTAAATAACTAACTAATGAATATATAATTAGCTAACTAAATAATTATCTAACTACTTAGCTAACTAAATAACTAACTAAATTATATAATCAATCTAAACAATATTAACATATATATTTAAACTAAATTTCACTAATCCTAACTAAATTTCATACTAAATTAAATAATAAATAATAACTTCAAAAATATATTAAATTTCAATAATCCTAACTTAATTTAAAAAAAAAACTTACTTGTGGCCGGCGGCGGCCGCCGCCGGTGCCCGGCGGCGGGTGATGCGGCGCCGGCGGAGGGGGCGGCGGCGGCCGGCGGGGGCCGCGCCGGGCCTAGTGGCGGCGGCCGGCGGTGGCGGCGCCGGCCGGCGGCGGCGCGGGCGCTACGGCCGGCGGGGGCGGCGGTGGCCGCGCGCGGCACGGGCGGCTCCGGCGGCGGCGGGAGCCGGCAGAGGGCGCGGCGGCCGGCGTGGTACGGGCGGCGGCGGGCGGAGCAACGACCGGCGGCGGCGACGGCGAGTGGCGGCGGGGTCGGGCGCGAGGAAGAGGAAGAAGAAATGAGGAAGAAAGGAAAGAGAAGGAAGAAGAAAAGGAAGGGCCGACAGTTATTAAGGGGCTTGGCGCCAAGATCCGTGGCGCCAAGGCTTGGCGCCAGGATATTACGGATCTTGGCGCCAAGCCTACGCGCCACGTAGATCCCCGTGTAGCCACGTCGGATGCCTCTTGGCGCCAGGATACATGGCGCCATGACGTTGTAGCTTGGCGCCATGGTCCATGGCGCCAAGCTGAGGGTCCATTTTTTGAAATCTTTCCGTCAGGGGCCTATTTGAGAGAATCTTTCAAAAAAAGGGCCAAAAAAACAAAAAAGACGGATAACTTATGCATTTCATAAATGAGTCAACTAGCCCACTAAAAGAAAGTCTTGCATACTCCTTGGTGTCACTTTATTTCCATTTAAATTAAGTAAGTCTAGCTGAGTACCTTCTCATACTCAGGGCTTTATTCCCATTGTTATTGCAGATGGCCAGATATACTATAGATATTGCATCAACTTTCTGTATCCCATGATGGGTGATAACTAGGACCATGGGTGTGGTCACTCCATATGTCTCATCTGATTCTTTTGTTGGACTTGATCGTTATCTGGCATTGTATTTGAACTAAATGTGTGTGGTTTCGAATCTAATTGATTCTACTACTTTCTAATGAACTTGGGTTGTAATAACTTTAGGTTTTAAACTTTGATGTATTTTGTTGATGTTGCGAACTTCATGTAATATGTGACTATGGCTGTTAAACTTGTACGATCTTGACTTGTTTGTTGGTTGGTTGGAAATCATTCGTGATTTCACGAACTACTAGGTTTGTATGGACTCAAGTACATTAATTTATTAGCTTTGATAGGTGATTTTCTTACTTAAGCCCGTATAAATTGGTCAGTTCTATTACACCATGCCTCAGGGACAGATTCATCATGTTGCTATTGGAAGCTTAAAATTCTCCCACGCAGAGCATTGGTCTTACCTGTGGGAAAGAACTTTGCTAGGAAGGCAGTGGAGCAGTTATCCCATGTAGTATTTCTATCATTCTTGGCGTAGAACCATTGCTTTGCCTTCCCCAAAAGTGAGAATGGAAAGAGGCGAAGTAGTATGGCATCTTTGGTAACTCCTTTGATGGTGAAGGTGCTGTAGATCTCCAGGAAGTGTTGGAGATGAGTACTCGCATCTTCATGTGCCTTTCCACAAAACTAGCTTGCTTGTACATGTTGATGAGAGCTGGGTTGAGCTCAAAACCATTGTCTCTGACATTGGTCGCCGGTCCAGCACAGATGTTGGCTGTAATTGGAGCAGAGGGTCTTGTTAGCCATGGCTTCAAATTCTAGTGTTAAGCTGCGCCTTATCTGGTTGTCTTCCGATTCTAAAGCTGAGACTTTCTTGAGTTTAGCTCTAGTTCTCCTGATTAATGCTTCTAGATCATCAATGTAGTTTATCAGAAGGTCAAAATCGGTCATACATTACCCTGCATAAGATATAAAAGTAGACAAAACAAGGGTAAGCCTGTTTGAAAAGAGGTTAATGGTTATCTCGATCACGTCAATAAGTATAAGTTTATCAGTACTTCCTTCTTGCCTAGCTACCTATCCCCGGCAATGGCGCCAGAAATGATTGTTGGTATTTACTAACTTGTCTCTTGTTATAGTAGTCACCTATTGATTGCTGATATTTCTTAGCATCACTTTTACTAAGTTGTCATCCCTAGCGATGGTGCCAGAAATGCTTGATGGTACTACCTAGTGTCACTTCTAGAATGACACAAAGGAGTTCTTTAGTATTTCATATGACTAGATAGAAAGAATATCTATGAATGAAAAGGATCTACAAGCGTACAGATAATATACCATTATAGCACTTCACCCGAGAGTATTCTAGGTATCGATATTTACATTTTTACCACAAGGAAGGACAGGCAGGTGGAATATATTGATAACTTATACACATGATGGAGAAATAAACCATAACCAATATTGTACTCATCACAGGGGTAAGTCAAGAGATAAAAGTATATGAATGGTAAGTAATAACTAATCAGTGATCACTCAGAGTACTCATTTTTGTGGCATTATCGTGGTTAAGTAGAATATTAGAGGAATAATTTCTAAGTCATTCTTAATTACAAGTCAAAGCATACATTGATTAGTGCAATTACACATAGTAGTCATGGCTAAGATCAACTTCATATCTACACATAAGGGATATTACTAAGAAAGATTAAGAATAGAGCTTGTCCTCCTTCATAACTAGATCCCACTTGTATAACTATATTCAAGGAGTGGACTACAAAGGACTCAACGGGAGTGTCATATTTGCGATCTACCACATGACCCGGAATATAGGGTGTATTTGCAGGTAAACAACGTATAAGCACCACACTTACACAATATCAACCACTCAACCATGGTACCTTAGAGTGAACGCTAGCTATATGAACTTATGCATAAATACAATGATAATCTAGCTATACTAAGTATATAATCAAAGTAGACAATGAACATTATAACTAGAAACATGAATGGTATAAATAATGTCATAACAATTGTAACAAACAAATAAAATTAATGAGAGATACAAAAGAGAGGAGGTATAAAGATTATACCAAACTATGCTCTTGACACGATCAAGAATCCAAGCGGAGCTTGCTTGTCTCCCTCTAGACCTAGCCTAACTAGTTATGCCCTAGGATATGGTGGAGCTCTGAGGATGATTAGGGTTTCTGTTTTCTCACATGACTTCAATGCTTTTGGGGAGGTCGTAGGGGCTGGTATATATAGGCTGGAGCATCAATCCTGAGTCCTCGGATCAAACTGACTTGAATAAATGGTCTAGATGCAATCCTTAAGGCGGTAGAGAACTGACGTAACAACATGGGGCTGACTGGTGGGCCCCAGGGGCTGGCCAGCCCCACCTGACAGTCTCCTCCTCTCTGCCTCGGCGTGGTGTCCTCTGGTGTCTTCTAGATCCTTCTGGTGTCCGTCTCATTGCGGATAAGCGCGATTTATTCCGACATGTAGATCCACCTTGACGGCTTTCTGGATAGACCCTGCAGAAAATTTAGATTCACTAAAACTCATGGAATTTGTTAGTTTAAACCCCTAGACTTTTGTTCGTGAATACATTTATGCCTTTATACATGCTATATTGATGGTTTATAATGTTTGTTAACTACCGTCAACAGCCACCACGCCTGGTGACATGCATGGTAGATACCAAAAGATGAACTATGATGCGCTCCTAGATCTCCAGCTTCTAGGTTTGCAATCCTTATTTTGGGGGGGATCTGGGGTGCTTCTTGTATAGGCGAATTCTCCCCCAGTTTCCCTTAACAAGGCATTGCGTTCTTCATTGAGTTTCTTGTAAAAAGACGCATCTCGGCACAATAGGTCTTTGTTGTTGTACATTTTGTAGCTCTCAAAGGGTCTTTGTTATTGTACACCATGTCAAATGTAATGAAGCTTGAAATAAAGGATTCTATTCGATAAAACACTTATTTCATGTATTTCTCGTATTGTACTCGAATTGACCGAGTAGTTTCTTCGAGTAGGCATATATTTCTTGAGCGATTCAAGTGTTCCTAACTCAGCGAGTCTATCTTCGAGTTGTTCGTTACTTCGAATAGCTTTATTCTACACTATACGGGCAATTCGATTGCCATGAACGGTTGGGCACTTCAAGTGCACTGTAGTTCGAGGAGTACCCTCTGACTTTGATATAGGATTTATTAAATGCTTTGGCTCATGATTTGGTCATAAGTCCTTCATCGACACCATGCCGAGATGTCACATTGAGGTGCTAGGCTGCCGAATCGGGGGGTCACACAAGTAGAAAGCAAGGGGATTGAGTAGTCATCACTATCGGCCACAAGTAGCGCATTTATGGAGACTTGGAGAGAAACACGAGCTACACTTTGTGGCACTTCAATTCTAAAGAATCAACTATAGTCAAGTAAGAGAATGGATCTCACAGACGACATGGATCAAGGAAGAGAGATGCAGATCCAGAGAGGAACGTAGAGAGTGGATCTCATAGCTAGAGAGAGAGAGAGAGTGGAGACCAACGACGTTGGGGAAGGGCGTCATGGAACCAGCCTCTGCCACTACACCCATGGTCCAAACCTGCTCCGCAACTGCACCCATGGATCCGGACCTACCTACGGCACCACACCCATGGATCTTGTTCTAGTTGACGTGATGGATTGGACATATATAGGGTGTGGGGAGGGGAGCACAACGCACGCAATAGAGTGGGGGCGCCGCTGAGGGCACTGCGCCGGAAGAGGGCGCGACGTGGAAAGGCTGTGGTGTGGGGAGGGGCAGCGTGGTGGGTCCACGCTCCAAGATGGAGCGATGCCGGCATAGATGGGGTGACGTAATAGGAGAGAGCAGTGCTCAGGTGGCGACACACGAGATGGAGATAGCAATGCCGGATCAGGGTGCCATCTGGCGGTAGGACAGGTAAGGAAGAGACTGAGAGTAGCCCCACATGTTGGCAGGGCCGTAGCAGAGGAAGTGCGGCGGGTGCGACACCCTAGGGCCCAGCTTGCTAAGGGGCCTATACCCAGATATGTATATCCCATATAATGTCCATTGTCTAACCCAACAACGGCCTTATCACTCTTTCATGATATTGTCATTGCTCATCAATTAACTCCTCTGTATATATATACATTTATACAATTGCATATTAGCACATACTCCCTTCATCCCAAATTATAAATCATTTCAACAATCTTAGAGAGTCAAAGCATCTCAAGTTTGACTAAAATTATATTAAAAATTACAAAAATCTATGATATCAAATATATATAGTATGAAAATATAATAACGAAGAATCTAATAATACTTAGTTGGTATCATAAATATTATTATCTTATCATATAAATTTGGTCAAACTTAAGATGCTTTAACTATCAAGATTCTTGGAATGACATATAGGATGGAGGGAGTATATAATTAAACATACTAGGAGGATTCCCCGCGCGTTACCGCAGGTATGAAGGAGAAATCTATGTTTTAGCATTGTGATGTGGACAACTAAATATATCTACTACTATATTACGTGCATGAACTTGGAAGACAAACTACTACTACGTATGCATGTACATGATCAGCCGGTGTTAATTGAAAGAGATAAGTGGATGACGTGGCGCAAGGAGGTTCAAGATAATAACTTAGTGGAGTTTGTGTTAATTGCAAAGGATAAGTGGATGACGTGGCGTAAGGAGGTTCAGGATAATTAGCTTAGTGAGGTTTGTATTTATAGTATATATATTGCAAAGTTTATAATATATAATGCAATGAAAAAGCACAGATTATCCAGCGAGCCGTCATCAGTGATGGAGCCTAGGTCTACTCATTTTTTGAGTCTCCACTGAATGTTTTTGTTTGCTTATAGACATAATTATGTGCACCGGTTGTAAAACCACCCCGGACTTGTACAGCCCCACACAGATGTGAATGATTTTTTATTTGTAAAGGAACTTTTCTATTAAAATGTCAGAGATATTATTACAGCTTAGATGATACGAAGACTTGATCGAAAAGCACTTCTAACCTCTGCCTAAACACGCAGACAGCACACACAAAAAGAGAAGACCAATATATTTGGCGGTTATTAGGTGACTTTAAAAAGTTACCCTTGTCACCTGTCACAACTGTTACGACACCGCCACAATCAAACTCTGCGAATCCAGCTTTTCGAGCATGGACCAATAATTGAGTAATAAATAACACCTGCACTAGGGAAATAGATTTGTTTTTCAAAAAACAATGTCATTTCTGCTTAAACATAAAGAGCAACAAGGAGAGGACTCCCCTAGCAAAATTAATGGCTTTAGATTGTTTCTAATACCTCCTAACCAGTTGTCGAATGCATGTAGCACTGTTATAGCCTAGACCAGTTGCGTGCTCCAAGGCAACATGTTTCACTGCCTTGCTAATTGCATTTTGCTAGATTATCCATTGTCAACATAACTTGAGGTACCAGACAAAAATATTGGTTTTTTTTTCTACTTTTCCATGTATAGTTTTCTAGGGCTAATTGTGTGTATCTCTCTTCTATATCAATAGGAAGGCACTGTTAGTATCAATATATTAAAAATGAATGATACACTGTTGTTGACCCTCAAAAGTGTCTCGACGTAGTTCATGGGCATCTCCAGCGAGTCATAAACATCATAGATATGTTGGAGGTCAAATGACGCAGCCAAATAGCGATAGAAACACGTGGAGAAGAAAACGAGCCGCTCGAGCCCTGAGTCAGTTGCCTTAGCCGACTCCAGCAGTCGCTTTAGCCGAGCTGCAAGCCTCCAGTCGGCTTAGCCGACCCAGTCGGGTAAGCCGACTCCTCCTCCTGGTCGGCCGAGGAGCTGTGCTGGTGCCCGAAATAGTCGGCTTAGCTGACTCCCAAGTCAGCTAAGACGACTCCTCTTTTGGAAACCGACTCAAATTATTGTTTCCAAATCGGTTTTTGGTCGTTTTTGGACGTGAAAACTTGAAGATTATGATTTCGACTTGTTTCCTACTATGATAAGATCACCCTCTCCATATATATATGAGAGGATCACGACCGATTGAGGATCCCAACTTCCAGTCATCAAAATCATCTGCAAACACCCTTTTACCTTTTCTCCAACCCCTCTTGTTGTCCGTCACATCTCTCGGCGAGATTTGGCGGTGTTCTAAACGGCCTTGCTAGTCCTAGGGCAACCTCCACGTGCTCCTCCCTGATGGGTCCTCTCGGGAGAGGTTTGGGAATCTATCTAGGCGAAGAACAAGCTCAACATCGGCCTAACCGGTCTCTAGATCGGTTTATAGTCGATCACGCTGCGTTCTTACTGCCAGGTGTTGTCTGCCGTAGCAGTGCCTTCCCTGGGTGAAGTGTCCCAACTTCTTTGACACGTCAGGATAGTTCTACCTAGAGGGGCTACTATTCAAGCCTGGAGCTCCTCTGTCGTGGGCTTTGGGAGTTCCTTGTCCTGACACGTCACGACCTGGGCATGACCCTGCTGAGTGAGTAGCTAACTATGCCTCACGGCCGTTGAACGGGATGGCGTGTAGCGCTTCTGTGCCTATCAGACCTTGAGTGCCTGATAGATTCTAAAACTGGCTTCTGGTCTTAGCCTGGGACGGTTATTGGCCCCGATCATGGTGATTGGGACGGCTGCTAGGGCAGTGGCTCGGCCAGGGCTCCCCTTAGGTTGGGAATCCCTGTGTCATGGTTGAGCCCCTAAGCCCCGAGAGTAGAGTTTAGTTTGTTTTTCTTAGATAGCGGGGAGTAGAGTTTAGTTGTTGTTGTTGTAGATGTTGTTGTTTTTTCTCCTTTTCTGTGTACAGTTTTCTAGCGCTAATTACCTGTATCTTTCTCCTATATCAATAGAAAAGGCACGGCTAGTATACCAGTTTTTAACTCTACGTAGAGGTGTACACTTTCACTGTGAGTCATGACTTCCAAATGCATGGGGAGGCCATTCCCAAAACACTGGAAATCATATAAAGCCATTTAAAAGTTCATCTAACAAGTTAGGGCCGCTAGGTTTCATCAGTCAGTCTGTGTGATACAACTAGTCCCAAGGATCCACAGTCTACTTTTCCCCATTTGCGCCACAAGGGTAACCTCTAACAAGCTAGAAAAGGTCTCTTAAATAGCTAGAGCCAGAGCCATATAGCCCTCACAGTTGTACTGTCAATCCCGGTTATCACTTACAGATAAGTCCTTATAGAGAGAAACTAGAGCAACATAAAACAACATAGTGCTCTAGCACCCTTTAACAGTATTTAAATCATCTTAATGGTTGGTTGCACAATTCATTAGTCATATTACAAGATCATTGTTTATTATTAAATACTAGCAATAGCTACCCAATGCAAATCCCATAGGCAACAGGGAATCAGGATATCAAAGCCTACCTTATAATCTATAGGTCATCAAGGAGGACACATGCATATGTATTATGATTATAGTGAATAGGATAACAAGGATGGTCCCATGCTATACTTGTCTTAAACTCTGATGCTTCTTCTAGTCCAAAGCTTCAACTGTATTCCTTCTCGATCAACACGTAAAGCTCACCGACTGGACATTATCATAGAACACCACGCAAGCATCCATATGCAATCATACATGAGGCAAACAAGAGATACAATTAGAATAGTACACCAACAGTAGAAAAATAGTTTGAAAAGCTTATAAAACTATTCTACACGTTACTACGATTACACAGACGTAAAGATCACAAAAATCGAATTTAAAACGTGAAAGTTATGAATTTTCTAAGATTTCCTATAGACAAATAAATACTTTAATATAAGCTCGAAAATTAAAATGTCTAAACCTACCGTACAGCTACACTAATATGTAGAGCTCGCAAATACAAATCTAACGCAACTTGAACGGGTCAAATCGGAGTTAAAACGGAGATTTTATGATCAAAACAAGTTTAGTGGCAAAACTGTAAATATCAGAAAACGTATTTTTGAAATACCGAGACAAAATACGTCTTCAAAACAAAGAAACGTAATTCCTAAATGACGCTAAGGACTGCAGGTTTTAATAAAGAAAAGCGCAGGGACTCTTTATGAAGTTGACCCCACGAAGGGGTATCTTCTATTCTAGGTCGTTGATCTGAGAACGGACGGCTCACGGCATCTCCAGGGAAGACTCGGCGGAGGGGTCACCGGAACTCCACCCGCACGGCGGCGCCATGGCCAAAACCTTGCCGGAATCATCGATTCGGCGATTTAGACCATAATAGGAAGTGCGGCCGGCACTATTCGAACCAAGAGCTCAAGGCGAACTCACCTAGGGCTTCAAATCGATCGGTCACGAGACGAAGATGACGGGCAGCTCGACGGAGCGGGCGGCAGAGCGGCTGTACACAAAGTTGTCACAGTAAGCACCTATCGAACCAAATTGAGGGCACCCACATGCTCGCAAGGTCATGACGAAGCTAGTACAAGAGCTTAAGATGGTAGAGGAACAACGTACTCGGTGAATTGAATCCGACGACGGCGTCCTAGGGTTGCGGCGGTGGCAAGAGCTCGAACGAAGGTGGCCGCTTATGGTTTGATCTAAAAACGAAAGACGGCGGCTCGGCTCTAGCTTATATAGAGCTAGGACACCTCAATTTGGATGGAAATCCCGAGTAGTTCGGGTTCGATTCGGTGGAGATCACGCTAGACTCCGGCTCGGTTACGACGTGAGGAAGAAGGAGCGGCTGACAAGCGGATCCTACCCGTCAGCAACACTGGAGGGAGGGGCGTGCGGCCGCGGCTGCAGTTCCTGGGCCAGCCCACGCGGACGCAGGAGGAACGAACGGCTCAGCTCGACTCACCCGCGGAAAAAGAAAAATAGGCCGGTCCGAGCGGGCCTCTAGGCCGAGGAAAGGAGAGGGCAAAACGGAAATGAACTGGGCTCGCTGGCCAACATGCCGAAAGGAGAGAAGGTGAAATTTGTCCTTTTTATTTTCTTTTTCTTTTGTTTCCGAATTTCCAACTATATTTTCAAAAGAGTTTTAAATCAGAATTAATTTCTAGAAAAACCACACCACTCAATAAACAATATGCAACAACATGATTGCATCACATGTATCTAAACCTTATATTTGATTTTAATTTCCATATAAAATATTATTTTCCTATGTTTTCATGTGAGCCAAAAAAATACAAAATTAATCATTTTAGCTTTATTTCAAAAGAGGCAAATTTTAGGGTGTTACATGTCTCTTCAGGCAAGTACGACATTTGTGGATGTCCAGGAGATTGCAATATACAGTTTTTGAAAGAAAACTTCTCCTTTTCATCCTTTATTGTGAAGCAGATCTTGACACTGTCCGCGTAGATGATGGCTTTTGCAGTGCTCAGGAAAGGTCGGCCCAAAATGATGGGTGCCCTTATATCCCCACCTATTTCCAAAACCACAAAGTCTACAAGAACATATGATTGGCTTACTCTAACAATGGTATCTTTAAGAACACTCTTGGGGTAGCAAAGTGACTAATCTGCAAGATGCAAACACAGATTTGTGTACAACAAAGTATCTCCACTAATTTTATCATAAATTACCTTGGGCATAATATTGACACTTGCTCCGAAGCCATAGACAGCTTCTTGAAAACTCTGAGGTCCAATGGCGATGGGAATGATAGGTCTCCCTGGATCGCTCTTCTTTTTAGGCAATGAATAATCTATCCACCTTCCCATCGATGGTTGTATATAGTAGTATGCTGCATTGTAAATATCGACAAGATTTATAGTTTCTAGATCTTCTAGTTGCCCCAAAATTTTACCTATGTTGATCGGAGGAACAGCGGCCGCTAGCTGAACCATTTGTGATTCTATCAATTTATTAAAGTTATGCTAGTTTTTAATGGCAGTGGAGAAGCTATTCATTCTATTATTTATGTTTTCTAGAATTTTAACATTAGAAGCTAACTTTCTAGATAAACCCTCCATTATTTTAGCTTGGCCAGAAATTAATTCTCTCAAGGGTGCTTCATTAAAATTATGAAAATTGTTATTACACTGATAGTTACCCTGGTAGTTCGGCCTCTATTGCTGGTTCCATCTTTGATTTTGTTAAGGATAAAGTACTTGTTAACGAAGTTCACATCTCATGAATTTCAAGGCACTTGTTTCCTGAATGCCCAGTGTTTCTGCACTCTTCACACGTCATGCGGGAATCATTAATGTACATGACTTTTTGCTTCTCAGTAGCTCGATCTTTGAGCTTCTTCATTAGCAAGTCCATCTTGGTAGACAGCATGTCTACTTGAGTTGATGCATACCTCCACCCCTCGTGCAGGTTTAAAGGCGTTCTTCATTCTAGTCTTGGTTGGAGGCCATCTTCTCTATGATGGCTGTTGCACCTGGGACTGTGAGTGATAGAAAAGCACATCTCACAGCAGCATACATGTTCTCACGGGTACTGTTAGTCAACCCATGGTAGAAAGTCTGCATGAATAGCCAATTCTCCGTCCCATCATGGGGACATTCTGAAATGTAATCTTGGAAACATTCCCATGTATAACACCCCGTTGTTAAGCTTGCATTAGCATTTGTAAATTATGTGCATAAGCATCATCATGCATTCATAAGCATTACTATAAGTAAAACATGCTAATGAAACATGTATGTTGCAATGTGTTGTTTCAATAGATTTAATGCAATGTAGATGCTTGTTATGCTTTGTGTATACTGGTTTGATCACTTAAACAATGTAGAAATAATTAGAGGGTAATTTGGAGCAAAGTTTATATTCAAAGTTTTCTCAAATTATGCTTTTAAATTAAATCTTTAAAATTTGGGTTTTCGATTTAAAATGACTTTAAATCTATAGTTCAAAATCCATTTGGAATTTTACTTTGCTTCTTTTGACAAAGTTGTAGAGCATAAAACCATGAACAACTTTTATTTTTGGGTCACCTTTTGAAAATGAATTTCCGGTGCTCAAAATGGGATTTTGGTGGCTATTTATTGAAAAATAAAAAGAAAAGGCTTTTCTTTTCTTACTGGGCCACGCGCCTCCCTTCCTGGCCCACCCGTGAAGCCGGACCCACCCAGCTCGACCTTGCCCACTCCACCCGCACCCGCTCCCGTGTGCCGCGCGCCGTCCTGACCGTGCTCAGGCCGTGGCCACCACATGGCTGCCGTACGCGGGCAATGCTGGCCGGGTGGCGCCCTTAAGCCGGCCACGCCGCGCCCCTTCCTCCCCATCTGCTGCATTTCCTCCTCCTCCTTTCGCCAGAGCAAGCTGTAGCACAGCAGTAGCTCCACGCGCAACCGCAAAGCTCCGTCGGCGCCACCCGCCGTCGTTGCTCCACCTCCACCCTATTCATCTCGCCTGTGACTCCACCGTGATGTCCTCGTTCGTTTGCACTCACTTGCAACCATTTTCATCAAAGGTATTTGTCGTATTGACCGTTCTTCCGCCGCGGTGCCATGGCCGGAGCTCGCCAGAGCTTTCGGCGCCTCGCCGCCGGCCTCACACTACCTTCCTTTCTCTGTGTTTTCTTGCGCAATCGAGTCACCTCGTCGTGTAGAAGCTCGAGCTTGTGCCTTCGACGCCGCTCCGGGCTCCAGTGCCATCGTCCGCCATGGCCGTCGATGAGCTTGCACCAGTAAGCTCTTGGCTCTGTTTTCAAGTCGGCTAGGTGTGGCTCGACGAGGGGAAGCCAGCAAAGGTGACCCCAACGCCGGCGACCTCACCGACGGCGAGTTACCGTAGGTCAACGCCACCTCTGCCTCGGTCCGGCTGACGTGTGGGGTTAGCTTACCAGCGGGCCCCAGCTGCCAACGCCTGCGGTTGCACTGCACCGGGTGCACCCAGTGTTTAGGTTTCGTTTTGTTTTCAAAAAATGATTTCTAGAAAATTTGTTAATGCTTCCAAAAAACATATCTTGAGTAATACTTGTCCAAAATTTGTGAAACCAATTTTGTTGTGTTTATCTAGAGTAGATCTATAGTTTAAAAATATGAAATCTCATTTTTATGATACTTTTATTTAGAGCTTTATTTAATTCTTGATATGTTGATAAACTTGAAAAATGCATAAGTAATTATAGAAAGGTCAGAAAATATGGTTCTTGTTTTATTAGTCTTGTGTTGATGTTTAGTTTCTGTGAAAATTATTTGTGGTGCCCTGTTCTGTGGTTGAAGTGGTAGATTTGATTTACGTGCAATTATTGGTTAATTCTTAGGAAATTCATAGTAAAATATCTACATAAGATATTGAGTTGAGAATTTTTGTGAGCTCTCCTTATGCTAATAACAAGCTAAACATAATTTGAAATCTATTGTTTCACACTTTTCATAGTATAAAGTATTTTCATGCTCATTTATCCATCATAGCTTGTCATTTTTGTGTAGGCTAAAATAAGATGCTTTTGCTATGAAATTTTTATGATAGACTCCAGTAGATATAATGAGGCTACTGTAATATTCTCAGATTTTTATGAGCTTAGAAAATATAGGGTCCTGTTCAAGCCTTGGTTAAAATAATATTAATTAAGATTTCTTAATGTATGTTTAGTTAAAATGTGTTTCTTTGGTGTATCTTTGAAGCACTAAATAATCTGCTGGTATGATTACCATATTAGTGATGTGTGATATGTATGCATGTCTTGTTAGTTACATGCTTTATTTTACCGGAGAGCAGATTTGCACCTACTCGGTAAAATAGAAATGAAATTTGCTCATCTACATGCATGCACACTTGTTCATCATGTATCGTTCCATCTTATGTATGACTTTCAAAATCACACATACCTATGCATCATTCAGGATCACAGGAGCAAGTTCCGCTAGTGGTGCCAGAAGAGCAGGCGGGAGCAGATCCGTAGGATATCCAGGCACAGGAGGTGCCCGAGGCCGAGGAGCAAGGCGAGAAACTACCAGAGTGCATGGACCATCAGCCTAGTTCCTTCAAAAGAGGCAAGTCCCGGAGCATTCTAGGTCCCCTACTTAATAAGCAATTAATTATATAAGTTCTATATATTGTTGCATTAAGTTTTAGAAGTTGAGTGAAACGGTTGATGCATATATTATATCCTTGTCTACCTTATTATATCCATTACCCTGGTAGGTCTAGGATCGAATAAATGCTTAGCCCTGCTTAAACCGGTAGTAGTCGGTGATTTTCTATCACTAGGCAACTATAGCTGGTTACCTGAATACCTTAGCTATGAATGCTATCCTAGAAATAACCAAGTGTTGATGGATAATTGGAGACCAAATGGAATAAATGTTTAGGAAACTAGACAGGGTTCTGGGGTGCTGGTAATTTTCGCCAATGTCAGTTAAGGACGATCGTTGCTTGTCCCTCTTGTCATGTTGAACGTATGCCTCATATTTAGCTAGCTAAATAAAGTACCTTTCAACCGCGAAGCTAGTGGCACTATTCGGGCTGGGATCTACATGGGCTGCCAGACTGGTGCTTGAAGGGAGTAAGACAGGGGCATGAAGAGTGAGCCCAAGGGTAGGTTGGGCCTGATTCTTGGCTGTCAGGAGGCCCCTAGGTAGTGCAGTCCTAGTTTGTCCCGTGGCATTTACCAGAATAGTGTCATTGGTGACCTAAGTGACCCTGACGGGAGAAGTGTGAT
Source organism: Saccharum hybrid cultivar R570 (assembly GCA_038087645.1). Lineage (NCBI taxonomy): Eukaryota > Viridiplantae > Streptophyta > Magnoliopsida > Poales > Poaceae > Saccharum > Saccharum hybrid cultivar. Next base: position 1,506,000 of record JAQSUU010000606.1, on the reverse strand, counting down.
TTGTGTGAGAAATAAATCACCAGCTGGTTAGAAATCGATTTGAATCATCGTCGCTCCTGGATAATGAGCACTTGACTCGAGCTATGGCATCTTAGTAATGATGATGGAACACGGATGGTTATATGGATGATGTTGGAAATGCTAAACCTGATATGGTAACTTGATGTTAATGGTTAATCAAGTGATTGCTATAGCATAGGTGCTTACCTAGAGTGACAGGTTATAATAAAGATGATGCTAATACTTAAAATGGTTTATTCATGATAACTTATGCATTTCATAAATGAGTCAACTAGCCCACTAAAAGAAAGTCTTGCATACTCCTTGGTGTCACTTTATTTCCGTTTAAATTAAGTAAGTCTAGCTGAGTACCTTCTCGTACTCAGGGCTTTATTCCCATTGTTATTGCAGATGGCCAGATATACTATAGATATTGCATCAACTTTCTGTATCCCACGATGGGCGATAACTAGGACCATGGGTGTGGTCACTCCATATGTCTCATCTGATGCTTTTGTTGGACTTGATCGTTATCTGGCATTGTATTTGAACTAAGTGTGTGTGGTTTCAAAACTAATTGATTCTGCTACTTTCTAATGAACTTGGGTTGTAATAACTTTAGGTTTTAAACTCTGATGTATTTTGTTGATGTTGCGAACTTCATGTAATATGTGACTATGACTGTTAAACTTGTACGATCTTGACTTGTTTGTTGGTTGGTTGGAAATCATTCGTGATTTCACGAACTACTAGGTTTGTATGGACTCAAGTACATTAATTTATTAGCTTTGATAGGTGATTTTCTTACTTAAGCCCATATAAATTGGTCAGTTCTGTTACACCATGCCTCAGGGACAGATTCATCATGTTGCTATTAGAAGCTTAAAATTCTCCCACGCAGAGCATTGGTCTTACCTGTGGGAAAGAACTTTGCTAGGAAGGCAGTGGAGCAGTTATCCCATGTAGTATTTCTATCATTCTTGGCGTAGAACCATTGCTTTGCCTTCCCCAAAAGTGAGAATGGAAAGAGGCGAAGTAGTATGGCATCTTTGGTAACTCCTTTGATGGTGAAGGTGTTGTAGATCTCCAGGAAGTGTTGGAGATGAGTACTCGCATCTTCATGTGCCTTTCCACAAAACTAGCTTGCTTGTACATGTTGATGAGAGCTGGGTTGAGCTCAAAACCATTGTCTCTGACATTGGTCGCCGGTCCAGCACAGATGTTGGCTATAATTGGAGCAGAGGGTCTTGTTAGCCATGGCTTCAAATTCTAGTGTTAAGCTGCGCCTTATCTGGTTGTCTTCTAATTCTAAAGCTGAGACTTTCTTGAGTTTAGCTCTAGTTCTCCTGATTAAAGCTTCTAGATCATCAACGTAGTTTATCAGAAGGTCAAAACCGGTCATACATTACCCTGCATAAGATATAAAAGTAGACAAAACAAGGGTAAGCCTGTTTGAAAAGAGGTCAATGGTTATCTCGATCACGTCAATAAGTATAAGTTTATCAGTACTTCCTTCTTGCCTAGCTACCTGTCCCCGGCAATGGCGCCAGAAATGATTGTTGGTATTTACTAACTTGTCACTTGTTATAGTAGTCACCTATTGATTGTTGATATTTCTTAGCATCACTTTTACTAAGTTGTCATCCCTAGCGATGGTGCTAGAAATGCTTGATGGTACTACCTAGTGTCACTTCTAGAATGACACTAAGAAGTTCTTTAGTATTTCATATGACTAGATAGAAAGAATATCTATGAATGAAAAGGATCTACAAGCGTACAGATAATATACCATTATAGCACTTCACCCGAGAGTATTCTAGGTATCGATATTTACATTTTTACCACAAGGAAGGATAGGCAGGTGGAATATATTGATAACTTATACACATGATGGAGAAATAAACCATAACCAATATTGTACTCATCACAGGGGTAAGTCAAGAGATAAAAGTATATGAATGGTAAGTAATAACTAATCAGTGATCACTCAGAGTACTCATTTCTGTGGCATTATCGTGGTTAAGTAGAATATTAGAGGAATAATTTCTAAGTCATTCTTAATTACAAGTCAAAGCATACATTGATTAGTGCAATTACACCTAGTAGTCATGGCTAAGATCAACTTCATATCTACACATAAGGGATATTACTAAGAAAGATTAAGAACAGAGCTTGTCCTCCTTCGTAACTAGATCCCACTTTTATAACTATATTCAAGGAGTGGACTACAAAGGACTCAACGAGAGTGTCATATTTATGATCTACCACATGACCCGGAATATAGGGTGTATTTGCAGGTAAACAACGTATAAGCACCACACTTACACAATATCAACCACTCAACCATGGTACCTTAGAGTGAACGCTAGCTATACGAACTTATGCATAAATACAATGATAATCTAGCTATACTAAGTATATAATCAAAGTAGACAATGAACATTATAACTAGAAACATGAATGGTATAAATAATGTCATAACAATTGTAACAAACAAATAAAATTAATGAGAGATACAAAAGAGAGGAGGTATAAAGATTATACCAAACTATGCTCTTGACACGATCAAGAATCCAAGCGGAGCTTGCTTGTCTCCCTCTAGACCTAGCCTAACTAGTTATGCCCTAGGATATGGTGGAGCTCTGAGGATGATTAGGGTTTCTGTTTTCTCACATGACTTCAATGCTTCTGGGGGAGGTGGTAGGGGCTGATATATATAGGCTAGAGCATCAATCCTGAGTCCTCAGATCAAACTGACTTGAATAAACGGTCTAGATGCAATCCTTAAGGCGGTAGAGAACTGACGTAACAATGTGGGGCTGACTGGTGGGCCCCAGAGGCTGGCCAGCCCCACCTGGCAGTCTCCTCCTCTCTGCCTCGGCGTGGTGTCCTCTGGTGTCTTCTAGATCCTTCTGGTGTCCGTCTCATTGCGGATAAGTGCGATTTATTCCGACATGTAGATCCACCTTGACGGCTTTCTGGATAGACCCTGCAGAAAATTTAGATTCACTAAAACTCATGGAATTTGTTAGTTTAAACCCCTAGACTTTTGTTCGTGAATACATTTATGCCTTTATACATGCTATATTGATGGTTTATAATGTTTGTTAACTACCATCAACAGCCACCACGCCTGGTGACATGCATGGTAGATACCAAAAGATGAACTATGATGCGCTCCTAGATCTCCAGCTTCTAGGTTTGCAATCCTTATTTTGGGGGGATCTGGGGTGCTTCTTGTATAGGCGAATTCTCCCCCAGTTTCCCTTAACAAGGCATTGCGTTCTTCATTGAGTTTCTTGGAAAAAGACGCATCTCGGCACAATAGGTCTTTGTTGTTGTACATTTTGTAGCTCTCAAAGGGTCTTTGTTATTATACACCCTGTCAAATGTAATGAAGCTTGAAATAAAGGATTCTATTCGATAAAACATTTATTTCATGTATTTCACGTATTGTACTCGAATTGACCGAGTAGTTTCTTCGAGTAGGCATATATTTCTTGAGCGATTCAAGTGTTCCTAACTCAGCGAGTCTATCTTCGAGTTGTTCGTTACTTCGAATAGCTTTATTCTACACTATACGGGCAATTCGATTGCCATGAACGGTTGGGCACTTCAAGTGCACTATAGTTCGAGGAGTACCCTCTGACTTTGATATAGGATTTATTAAATGCTTTGGCTCATGATTTGGTCATAAGGTCTTCATCGACACCATGCCGAGATGTCACATTGAGGTGCTAGGCTGCCGAATCGGGGGGTCACACAAGTAGAAAGCAAGGGGATTGAGTAGTCATCACTATCGGCCACGAGTAGCGCATTTATGGAGACTTGGAGAGAAACACGAGCTACACTTTGTGGCACTTCAATTCTAAAGAATCAACTATAGTCAAGTAAGAGAATGGATCTCACAGACGACATGGATCAAGGAAGAGAGATGCAGATCCAGAGAGGAACATAGAGAGTGGATCTCATAGCTAGAGAGAGAGAGTGTGGAGACCAACGACATTGGGGAAGGGCGTCATGGAACCAGCCTCTGCCACTACACCCATGGTCCAAACCTGCTCCGCAACTGCACCCATGGATCCGGACCTACCTACGGCACCACACCCATGGATCTTGTTATAGTTGACGTGATGGATTGGACATATATAGGGTGTGGGGAGGGGAGCACAACGCACGCAATAGAGTGGGGGCGCCGCTGAGGGCACTGCGCCGGAAGAGGGCGCGACGTGGAAAGGCTGTGGTGTGGGGAGGGGTGGCGTGGTGGGTCCACGCTCCAAGATGGAGCGATGCCGGCATAGATGGGGTGACGTAATAGGAGAGAGCATTGCTCAGGTGGCGACACATGAGATGGAGATAGCAATGCCGGATCAGGGTGCCATCTGGGGGTAGGACAGGTAGGGAAGAGACTGAGAGTAGCCCCACATGTTGGCAGGGCCGTAGCAGAGGAAGTGCGGCGGGTGCGACACCCTAGGGCCCAGCTTGCTAAGGGGCCTATACCCAGATATGTGTATCCCATATAATGTCCATTGTCTAACCCAACAACGGCCTTATCACTCTTTCATGATATTGTCATTGCTCATCAATTAACTCCTCTGTATATATATATACATTTATACAATTGCATATTAGCACATACTCCCTTCGTCCCAAATTATAAATCATTTCAACAATCTTAGAGAGTCAAAGCATCTCAAGTTTGACTAAAATTATATAAAAAATTACAAAAATGTATGATATCAAATATATATAGTATGAAAATATAATAACGAAGAATCTAATAATACTTAGTTGGTATCATAAATATTATTATCTTATCATATAAATTTGGTCAAACTTAAGATGCTTTAACTATCAAGATTCTTGGAATGACATATAGGATGGAGGGAGTATATAATTAAACATACTAGGAGGATTCCCCGCGCGTTACCGCAAGTATGAAGGAGAAATCTATGTTTTAGCATTCTGATGTGGACAACTAAATATATCTACTACTATATTACGTGTATGAACTTGGAAGACAAACTACTACTACGTATGCATGTACATGATCAGCCGGTGTTAATTGAAAGAGATAAGTGGATGACGTGGCGCAAGGAGGTTCAAGATAATAACTTAGTGGAGTTTGTGTTAATTGCAAAGGATAAGTGGATGACGTGGCGTAAGGAGGTTCAGGATAATTAGCTTAGTGAGGTTTGTATTTATAGTATATATATAGATATGTAGCCATAAGGTCCATTGTCAAGTTCGCTCTAGGGCCTTCGAAAACATAGAACCGGCCCTGCATGTTGGCGCAGCAAAAAAAAAATCGCTAGGAGAAACCATGGTCGGGTGGGTTTTGTCTGCCGGTGGATGATTGCATCTCTCGTTTTTTTTTCGTTTCATATATATAGAGGCAACCCGCAATACATCATTGAGCGATAGGGGCCAAGCACAGTTTTGTCCGCTTAGCTGCTAATCAGGACTATCTTCCTCAAGTTCGTTATCCATGCTAACATGGCATGTCCTCAACGACGTTGCCTAATTTGATGCGTGCGACCGGTTGGTACGAATGTGCAACTAATATATAATGCAATGAAAAAGCACAGATTATCCAGCGAGCCATCATCAGTGATGGAGCCTAGGTCTACTCATTTTTTGAGTCTCCACTGAATGTTTTTGTTTGCTTATAGACATAATTATGTGCACCGGTTGTAAAACCACCCCGGACTTGTACAGCCCCACACAGATGTGAATGATTTTTTATTTGTAAAGGAACTTTTCTATTAAAATGTCAGAGATATTATTACAGCTTAGATGATACGAAGACTTGATCGAAAAGCACTTCTAACCTCTGCCTAAACACGCAGACAGCACACACAAAAAGAGAAGACCAATATATTTGGCGGTTATTAGGTGACTTTAAAAAGTTACCCTTGTCACCTGTCACAACTGTTACGACACCGCCACAATCAAACTCTGCGAATCCAGCTTTTCGAGCATGGACCAATAATTGAGTAATAAATAACACCTGCACTAGGGAAATAGATTTGTTTTTCAAAAAACAATGTCATTTCTGCTTAAACATAAAGAGCAACAAGGAGAGGACTCCCCTAGCAAAATTAATGGCTTTAGATTGTTTCTAATACCTCCTAACCAGTTGTCGAATGCATGTAGCACTGTTATAGCCTAGACCAGTTGCGTGCTCCAAGGCAACATGTTTCACTGCCTTGCTATTTGCATTTTGCTAGATTATCCATTGTCAACATAACTTGAGGTACCAGACAAAAATATTGGTTTTTGAAGGGTAGTTTCCACAAGTGCTTGTTAACATTAGGGGCATCAATATTGATTAGAACCAAATAATGTGATTTCTCCCAAATAAACCATTTTAGATGTAAATTCCCATGAAATATACCGTATTCTTGAGTCAATTGGAGATTAGCATTGTTTGGAAATAGATCATTCTAAACTACCTATTTGGGTCTCTTGTGAGGTCCGTGCACGCCACGACAGGTTTCATGGAGAATTGTGGCCATGTTTGGGTCTTGTGTCGGTTTGTATGCCAGCTCGGGAGTAGAGTTTAGTTGTTCTTGTTATAGTCATTGTTGTTTTTTTTCTACTTTTCCATGTATAGTTTTCTAGGGCTAATTGTGTGTATCTTTCTTCTATATCAATAGGAAGGCACTGTTAGTATCAATATATTAAAAATGAATGATACACTGTTGTTGACCCTCAAAAGTGTCTCGACGTAGTTCATGGGCATCTCCAGCGAGTCATAAACATCATAGATATGTTGGAGGTCAAATGACGCAGCCAAATAGCGATAGAAACACGTGGAGAAGAAAACGAGCCGCTCGAGCCCTGAGTCAGTCGCCTTAGCCGACTCCAGCAGTCGCTTTAGCCGAGCTGCAAGCCTCCAGTCGGCTTAGCCGACCCAGTCGGGTAAGCCGACTCCTCCTCCTGGTCGGCCGAGGAGCTGTGCTGGTGCCCGAAATAGTCGGCTTAGCTGACTCCCAAGTCAGCTAAGACGACTCCTCTATTGGAAACCGACTCAAATTATTGTTTCCAAATCGGTTTTTGGTCGTTTTTGGACGTGAAAACTTGAAGATTATGATTTCGACTTGTTTCTTACTATGATAAGATCACCCTCTCCATATATATATGAGAGGATCACGACCGATTGAGGATCCCAACTTCCAGTCATCAAAATCATCTACAAACGCCCTTTTACCTTTTCTCCAACCCCTCTTGTTGTCCGTCACATCTCTCGGCGAGATTTGGCGGTGTTCTAAACGGCCTTGCTAATCCTAGGGCAATCTCCACGTGCTCCTCCCTGATGGGTCCTCTCGGGAGAGGTTTGGGAATCTATCTAGGCGAAGAACAAGCTCAACATCGGCCTAACCGGTCTCTAGATCGGTTTATAGTCGATCACGCTGCGTTCTTACTGCCAGGTGTTGTCTGCCGTAGCAGTGCCTTCCCTGGGTGAAGTGTCCCAACTTCTTTGACACGTCAGGATAGTTCTACCTAGAGGGGCTACTATTCAAGCCTGGAGCTCCTCCGTCGTGGGCTTTGGGAGTTCCTTGTCCTGACACGTCACGACCTGAGCATGACCCTGCTGAGTGAGTAGCTAACTATGCCTCACGGCCGTTGAACGGGATGGCGTGTAGCGCTTCTGTGCCTATCAGACCTTGAGTGCCTGATAGATTCCGAAACTGGCTTCTGGTCTTAGCCTGGGACGGATATTGGCCCCGATCATGGTGATTGGGACGGCTGCTAGGGCAGTGGCTCGGCCGGGGCTCCCCTTAGGTTGGGAATCCCTGTGTCATGGTTGAGCCCCTAAGCTCCGAGAGTAGAGTTTAGTTTGTTTTTCTTAGATAGCGGGGAGTAGAGTTTAGTTGTTGTTGTTGTTGTAGATGTTGTTGTTTTTTCTCCTTTTCTGTGTACAGTTTTCTAGCGCTAATTGCCTGTATCTTTCTCCTATATCAATAGAAAAGGCACTGTCACTATCAATTTGTTAATAAAAAGAATGATATGTGTTCTGCCTATTGAATATCCAAAGGTGTGCTGTGGTTTTATTTATCTCTTTCCGAAGAAGACTTGTGAAAATTTTGTACCAGTGAAGTAGTCGTACTGATAGATAAAATGGACATATGACACAATAATAGCTCATCGTCGGCCATCCTCCACGTACTCCACCCATTTCCTTATACCCAATTTCCTGGTCCCACAATAGTCTAGTATTCCTTAAGACACCACATCGTCAAACTGCCAATGTATGTGTATGAACACCCGAACGAGATTATCGTTGATTGTACCCATGTGCTGCCCGAATAATTGTAACGACCATCGCGCCCACCCGATAATGCATGCAAAAAAAGGTGGCCATGGCCCAGCCCCAGAAGCGGCAGACCTCGACGCCACCAGTATAAAGCGGCGCCATCTGCTGTGCTTCTTCGAACCACGCAAACCAAGCCCCCTCCACTTTCTAAGCCCATAACCAAAGAGCTCTTCTAGAGCAGCAGCCAGCATGGCACCGCGTTCTCTGGCGGTGCTCGCCGTCGCCCTCGCGCTCTTGCAGGCCGCCTCGGCGAAGTCCTGGCTTGGCGCGAAGTTCACCACGGACGGCACCGTCCGCGAGGGATACGACAGTTCGGGCCAGCAGGTGGTGATGCTCAGCCTCGACCAACACTCTGGCGCCGCCGGCTTCAACTCCAAGGAGCAGTTCCTCTACGGCGAGTTCAGCATCGAGATGAAGCTCATCCGGGGTAACTCCGCCGGCACCGTGTCCTGCTTCTACGTAAGTCATCAGCCAGCGTTCTGACCAAAAGATCCCTTGATATGATGTTCAGCTGACTCACTTGCTATATATACTGACGTTATATGTATGGATAATAATTGCAGCTTTCTTCTGGCGACGGCGACGGGCACGACGAGATCGACATGGAGTTCATGGGCAACTCGAGCGGGCAGCCGGTGGTACTCAACACCAACGTGTGGGCCAACGGGGACGGCAAGAAGGAGCACCAGTTCGACCTGTGGTTCGACCCCTCCGCCGACTACCACACCTACACCATCATCTGGAACCCGGAGAACATCCTCTTCAAGGTGGACAACCTCTTCATCCGGTCCTTCAAGCGCTACGCCGACCTGCCGTACCCGAGCTCCAAGCCCATGACGCTCCACGCCACGCTGTGGGACGGCAGCTACTGGGCCACCGAGAAGGGCAAGGTGCCCATCGACTGGTCCAGCGCGCCCTTCGTCGTCTCCTTCCGCAGCTACTCCGCCAACGCCTGCATCACCGGCGGCGCGTGCCATGCCGGCAGTGACGGGTGGATGCACAGGCAGCTCGACAGCGCCGAGTGGGGCACCGTCAGGTGGGCGGAGAAAAACTTCATGCGCTACAACTACTGCCAGGATGGGTGGAGGTTCCCGCAAGGACTCCCCGCCGAGTGCAGCCGCAACTGATCGAGAAGCAGTGATACTGATACATCCTCCCCCGGCTCATCCAACTACTGCGCATTGTTCATTGTTTATTGGTTTCTTTTTCTTGGATATATATGATTCTTGTTCTTCTTTGTGAATTTGTGATTAAAAAGCAGCCCTGCAGCAACGTGTGGGCGGTTGTAGTTTTTCCTGAACAGCAGAGCATGTAATTTTTATCGTGCTTTTGGATATATATACAGGCATGCAGCAAGTGTTGTGAGAATTAATTTTACAGTCACTGAGCAAACTGTTATTGTGTAAAAGGATATGCTTCAGAGTATTCTAACTAACAGAGAGAGAAAACAGAGAATTTTGTTAGAGTTTGTTTATATAAATATAATTAACTATATGACAAAAACATATAAAGAAGACGGATGCATCAGTGACACTAAAATGAGAAGCGTTACAGACGTCTAATTAGAGACGTGTATTATTATTACACGTCACGAGTTTGTCTACGGCCAAGTATCAACAAGACACATCTCTAATGTGATCGTCTTGGACCTTTAGCTTGTGAACTAGATGTACAAACGATGAGCTTTAATGATGCTATGAAGTATCCAGATGTTGTACACGAGCTTTTTATTGTACTAAGTACATCCATGAATTAATCGCCGTTGTGAGGTGTGTATGGAAGCCTGTGATGTGTTTGAATTGATACTAATGCCTATGTTATCATCAAATGTGATTTCTACCTTTCTCTAACAAGGGTCGGGCTAAGGTGGGTAGTTCGGCATGTGTCCCAACCTAAAGAGTTCGAGATGAGGCCAGTGAGAGACAAGAGATATGTAGAAATATGTCAAACATTTCTGGGATAAGGAACATCTGAGACACGTGTTAAAACAATCTCGTTTCTGATGTAGGCACATTAGAGACCTAGGTCCAACGACATGTGTCTCTGACTGAATGGAATCAGAGACATGCAAAAAAAGTAAAGCGACTCAGATGAGTTTGATCTAACATGTGTGCCATACAAATCTCGCCTTGACAAACATAGCAAAGACGGTGATCTATGAAAAATCCGTCTCTAATGAGACCATATCAGAGACTTAAATAACATGTCATGAATGTGCTCCGCATCATAGACCCAAATTTGGAGACACTTGTTTCACGTTTCTGATATGAATCTTGAACCGTCTCCCGTTGTATCATATTGCCTTCTGCACCCCAAGACACCAACTGACCGAGGCCCCCGCCTCCTTGGTTTCTTTGTTCAGTACGTGTTACCTTGTCAAGCAAGTATTCCCTGGGTTGCTAATAATTATCACCATACTTTTGCCTAGCAGACGAGTCTTTATTTTCTAAGAGCAACTTCAAGAGTCTTTTTAGGCTAATTTTAATGGGAGTTTTATGAGACTTTCATGAGCATTAAATATGTTGACATAGCTCTGCTAAAAAAATATGTTGACATAGCACTGTATTGGTGAAGAGAGATGATAAAAGTTTCGTGGTAGTAAAAAGTGTCATAAGGATGAAACTCTTCTGCACTGTTACTAAAATATAGATATGTTGAAAACTGAAACATGAAACACTCACTGAGACTGACCTTATATCCTTCCTTATTGATAGAAATAGAGATTTTGACGAAAAATACCCTCAGACAGCTTCTTTAATCAGATCTCCAAATTTTATCATCCTCTATTCAAAATTTTCACTAGCCAAAGATGAAGAGTGGGATTAGTTCACTCTCTAGAGTACACGCAAGATATAGAGAAGTTGTTAAAGAGTGAAAAGATATAGAGAGCGAGCCTTCTTAAAAAAGATTCTTAGAGTCATTTAGAGAGTCATTTGCTTGAAAATCGCTTTCTATATCTTTTCATTCTCCAACAGTTCTTCTAAATCTCATGCGCACTCTAAAGAGTCATTCTCGTCTTCTATTTTTGTCTAACGAAAAATCCGGAATAGAAAACGCTATATTTGGATAATCATTTCACTACCGGAATCAAGTTCTTTGCCGAGTGCCACATGGTTTGCCGAGTGTTTTTTTTCGGGCACTCGGCAAAGAAGCTCTTTGCCGAGTGCTAAATAAAAAACACTCGGCAAAAAAAATACTCGGCAAAGAAGCTGCTTTGTCGAGTGCAAAAAAAACACTCGGCCAAAAAAATACTCGGCAAAGAAGCTGCTTTGCCGAGTGCCAAAAAAACTCTTGGCAAAGAAGGTTTTTACCGAGTGTTTTGTTTTTTGCACTCAGCAAAGCAATTTTTCAAAGCACATTTTGAAGTACTAAACGAATTTAAATTTAAAAGTTTTTAACTACAAAGTTTCATAACTTCTCAAGATCTATAAAGTTTATTTTGATCATTTCTTCATTCGACAAAGCGATAGTAACGTTGTTCACAAAATCTACACGCCTCTCGTATAGTTTTATGAAACTACAAGAGAGAGATATAAGATTTGTAAATAATGTTAGAACCACAACCTCAGATGGAAAAACTTCCTAAATAAAAATTGTAGATCTCGAAAAGTTATGAAACACAGTAGTTAACAACTTTTTCATTTGAAAGCATGTTGTCATACAAAACTGCATCTGAATTTCAAAAATTTAAAATTTGAATTTTTCAAAAGAACTCGGATGGAAAAACAACTAAAATAAACTTTGTAGATCTCGAAAAGTTATGAAACTTTGTAGTTGACAACTTTTTAATTTGAAATCATCTTGTCATGCAAAACTACGTTTGAAATTCAAAATTTTAAAATTTGAATTTTTCACGCGACCTCAGATGGAGAAACTTTCTAAATGAAAATTGTAGATCTCGAAAAAGTTATGAAACTTTGTAGTTGACAACTTTTTAATTTGAAATCATCTTGTCATGCAAAACTACGTTTGAAATTCAAATTTTTAAAATTCGAATTTTTCAAACGACCTCGGATGGAGAAACTTCCTATATGAAAATTATAGATCTCGAAAAGTTATGAAACTTTGTAGTTGACAACTTTTTGATTTGAATTCGTTTAGGGCCTCAAATAATTAATTTACACTTGATTTGGTATAATATCTAGGTAACCGAAATGGAATATAGACACAAATGAAAGAGAGGTGTAGTGGTAGAGGAGCTCGCGCGTGTGTGAGAGGTCGCAGGTTCGATTCTCGCTGGGCGCGAAGTTTCAAAAAATTGCTTTGGCTAGTCACTTGGGAACAGTTGCCATATGCCTAGCCGGTGGGTCCCTCCTCTAATTAAAAAAATTAAAAAAAAATTCCTATTTTTTCAGATTTTTTTGGTTCGGCCTAGTGTTTGCCGAGTGCCCGATAAAAAACACTCGGCAAAGGCCGCTTTGCCGACAGATTTTTTGCCGTGTGCTTTTCGCCGAGTGTGGCACTCAGCAAATTGCCGAGTGTATTTAGGGCTTTGCCGAGTGCCCTGGACACTCGGCAAAGCGCCTAATTCCCGTAGTGTTTAAATGAGTTGTTAGAGGGTAGTTTTTTTTCCTAAAATCTCTATTCCTGACATTTTGGAAGGATATGGAGAGTCTTTTGGAGATGCTTTTAGATGCTCGAACACAGAAAAGCTGAAATGGCTTGGCCAGCTGGTTAGCCAGGCAAAGCTCTTTCCCATTTGTGAGTGGCGCGATGCGAACCAGGCGAGAGAGAACCAAGCCATGCGTTTCCATCGGTTACGGTAAACTCAGCTCAAGTATACTAGTTAGCGGCCCGGATTGGCTGTTTCCGTTGGGCGATTCAGCAGTGTCGGAATTCGAGTGAAGTCCCACGGAAATTTGGATGTAGGACGCCACCAACATTACACCATCGAATGCTACGCATGGGTGCTCCACGGGCGCATGCAGCTAGTATGTTCGATCAATTAATATAGACTAATATAGACACGTTTGCTTGTCCAAGATCATACTGTACAAGAGATCTCTGTATCATGCATGTAGTAGTATATGCTTCATCTTTATACAACTATACTATACCCGATTGTGCCAACCCCAATCATGCATGCATAAGTCCCGCAGGTATATTGTTTTTGTATATACTAACCTGCTCCGCCGGCACCGCGCAGACTGTGTATATATATGATTGGTCTAGCTAGCTAGATACTACTTTTGTGCTGTCCACTAATAACACCACTTGGCATTGTTGATATAACGAATTCTGATCTACACGACACGGTTCGGTGATCAGGGTGGTGTGGCGGTAGAGCATCATCGTCGCCTGTTCCCGTTGACACTTTGGCCGAAGTCTGCCGTCCCCTTCGCTGGAGGAGTGGAGAGACCGCTACCTTTTGCGGTATCTTCATGTGCTTTTGACAGGACCGTGTGTCGCTGTCGTCGTTCGCTCGATCGCGCGCGTCCGTCTTCAACGCGCTTTACCAGCTGCCTCCCTACACGACATGCCATGTGTTCCAGACTTCCAGTCGTCGTGGCCGGGCGGGCGGCCGAACCAGCAAAAAAAAACAAATATTATGGAGCTTTAAATCTCAAATCCAAACCTACATGGTGATTCGTACATATAACTGCATAGGCAAATACTCGGCAAAAGACCTAAAAATAGATGGCCAATAAATGACGACCAACATTCCTGCAGGCAGAGTTGAGAAACTTCTTCTTTCCTGTGTCTTCTTTCTTCTTTCTGTCACCAAAGAATAAGGAAGACTGATCTAAAGCTTATTCTCCTTAGTCCTTCATTGTGGTCAGATCTAACCACAACTAAACAGAGAAAAGACCAAGAAAATTACTCCATGGTGACGACATTATCTCCACCTTGTTGTCGCTGTTCAGAAAACTAAGTCTCCATGTCATCATTCTGAGGAAGTTGATGAAGCCATAGTTGTCGCCCTTATCTTCAACACAGCTGCCATGGAGAAAATAAATCCAGCTTGCCCCCTTGCAGTCGCCGGGTAGGAGAATGAGGTAAATCCCAATACAAAGAAAATTGGCTTGGAGAGACCTTAACCCTAAAGGACTAGATCTACTAGAAAACTTATTAAAGCAATGCATCCCTACTCCCTCCAACCTCTAGAGAGATGCTAGAGGGAGAAGGGATGGGGACCAACAATGGTGGAAGTGGGGGTGGCAGTGGCAGTGGCGGCTGCTCTCGCTAGGGTACATTCGGTTCAAATCTTTCTTCAACACAGTCCGCTCCTGAAATATGTCAACTTAAGTCGGGTAACAATAAAGTTATGCACATCTCGGCCATACTTACGATCTGGTTGCTTTGGCGGGAGAGAGACTAAAGAAATTTATAGCAACAGGAGTGTCTATTATAGTTTAATCCAGGATATATATAGTTCCATGCTTTTGCTGCAAGCGGGTTCACGCAAGTCTCTAGTGATTTTACAAATTAGCAAGTAATAGACATAGGTTACTAATACCCCATCCTAGTGGTCTACTAGGATGGTAATCTGTTGTAGCGCTATTGGCGCTAAAAAACTCTATTTTCTCTTATTATTAAGCTGGACCTTTAAAAAAATCCATTTTGTCTCTGTTTTGTCTCGACCACTTCGACTCCTTTTGTCCAACCCAATTCATAAGGCTGTTGTAGCGCGGACCAGTGATCTGCACACAAATAGTTGTGCAGATACTGTTGCACCGGATCACTCTTTTTTTTAAAGATCACATATATTAAGACATTAGAACCAGAGTACATAGATTTGGGAAATAAATTCCCAACTACATGGTAGAAACCACCGAGTGGCACGGAAGGAAACTATGGCTACTTCAAGAGACTACATCCCAAGAGCAGATACTAAGCAAGTAAATTTTAATAAGTTCTCCTAATTCGGATCTCCTAAAGGTGTCGAAAGGTCTTTCGAGTGCCCCATTGGGAACATGGTGAACGCTATCACCAGGCAATTGCAACAACTACCACCAAGGGCCTCCCTTGCGCATTGAAGCTCTAGAGGTTGGAAGGTGAGCTGAAGATACGAAGTAAGCAATACCAGACTCATACAAACACCTCTGTAGAGATCGTGAATCAGAGGTTGCATCCACAGATTGAAAATAAAACCCACCCTACCAAGGACGACGAGTCTCGAAGAAGCAGCACAATAGTTAAGCGCCTTGCATCGCATTGGAGTAGAAACTTCGTCAGGGCCATGCGATGGCGATTAGCAGGGCGTGTGAAGACATGGTCGACGAAGGCCCGGTGGCACTCGGTGCAGTGCTGCATAGGGGTGTCCGGTGGAGTTAGAGGAGTCAGATGAAGCAGCCAGAGCAGGGAAGACTTGAGAGCGGTCACCGGAGAGCGGATCCATCCAGTAGGAGACCTGATCTAGAAGCACAGCCACCAAATCGTCCTTGAACCTGGACTGACCGAGGGCGACGGTGATGGAGCTCAAGCAGCCATGGGCAGAGAAGGGGTGAAGATGGAACTGCTTGAGAGAGCGGATTTATTTTATTTCTACTAACCTTGGAAGCAGCACCGTCGATGGCAAGGAAGACACCGAGGAATACTACGGCGATGGCAGCAGTAACATCAAGACAGAACCTTCCCCAAGGGGAGACACCCATCCAGGCAACCTACAAGTACTAGCTACTAACTACTGGGCAGGGGGCTCACTCCCAGCCTTCTCCGGCTAGCTCGCCGATGGCAGGAGGTAGGGGGGCAATTGAATCTCATGGGGCACGGGTAGGCAGAGATAAGTCGGGTGCGGGAGCCTATCTACCCTCAGTAGTGACACAAGTCGCGCCGGATCACTCTGGAGCAAGTGCTCTGGAGCACACCATAGTGGAAAGAAAAAACATCGCACTCTACATGCAGTGAGCCTTATACCCTGTTTGGTTCTATAGCCCAAGGACTAAAGATTAGACCATGGGCTAAAGGTGCTAAAGTTTAGGCCAAGATGGTTGTGTTGGATCCAGGTGCTAAAAGGTGGCTAAAAGGTAAAAGGGAGAGGAGAGACAGAGAGTAAAGTCACATGTTAGCACTTTAGCCCTCTGTCGCGAGGTCGGAACCGTGGCAAGCATTATTGCTCGTGGTAGTGTTAGAGTGCATGTCTCCCATGGCTCGGGTGGACTCAAGGACACAAGAATCACAGAGGGGATGCAATGGTTTATCCTGGTTTGGGCCAATCGATGCCCTGCGTCTAGCAGCTAATGATCCTTATACTCAACAACATCCAAAATCTAGGGGGTTACAGTAGAGTGTATAGGAGAAAGAGAGAGATTTGGTAGGGGATCGCTCAATGCTGATCCTAGGGGTGCCTCGCCGTTGGTGGAGCCTTCCCCCTCGCCAAAAAGGAGGAAGATGACGTATGTGGTGGAGGAGCTCTCGGTGTCCCTCTCTGGGTTGCTCTGCTCTCGATGTAGAGCTCGAGTGGAATGGTGAGGATGCGAATGATCTGCGTGGAATCGTCCTCCCCCACTTAGGATCCGACCTCCCCCTTATATTCCAAGGTAGTGAAAGCCCAAATTTGGTTTTGGTAATTAATAACACCAAGTTGCTAATGCTATTGTATCAAGTGGTTTGAGTTAGGCATAAGCAACACATGTGATAAAGGTGTATGTGGCATGGAGTGGTGGCCATAAGATCACAAAGAGATGGTGCATGGACATGAAATAACGATCATGGTGGAGATGCACATGAAATGATGATCAAGGTGATCAAGCATGAGGAGATGGACATGGAACAAAGTGATCAAGGCAAAGGTATAATCATAGGGTTTTTGCCCGTCTAAGATGAGTAGAGAAATGATTGACCGGGTTTAAGATTGATAGCCGACTATCAAGAGGGGCAACCATGGTTAGCTCATGAATCAAGTGCTACTAGGTCATCATCTTGAGAATGTGCATTAGAATCTAGTAGAGAGCTAACGTAACGCCTTGAAAATTGATTGTCAAAATACTAACACACATGCACATGGTGATATACACTTGGTGGTGTTAGTACATTTGTGAAGGCGGTGGAGTTTGAGCGGTAGAGAGGGGGTTTGGGGTCCTCTGTAACAGAACCGACCAATTATACGAAATTAAGTAAGAAAATCATCCACCGAGCAGACGATTTAGCAAACTTAAGCCCGTATAACCCGGTAGTCTATGAAATCACGACGGATTTCAAACCAACTCACATATCAGCCAATATCGTAATAAGTTTAGCGGTCACCATCACAAATTACATAAAAGTTCACATCACAGATACATCGGAGTTTAAACATAGTTATTACAACCCAAGTTCAAAAAAAGTAGCGGAAGCATTTAGTTCAAATTCACCCACACACTCACACAGAGTTCAAGTACAGTGCCAGCTGATGATCATCTCTAACAAAAGCATTAGATAAGACGTAGGGAACGACCACTGCCCATGGTCCTAAGCATCACCCATCGCAGGATAGAGGTAGTTGATACAGTAGCCGTAATACATCTGTCCATCTGCAACAAGTGGGAACAAAGCCCTGATTACGAGAAGGTACTCAGCTAGACTTACCCGACATAACCGAAAATAAAATGACACCAATGAGTATGAAGGGCTTTATAGTAGGGTAGCTGACTCATTTGCAAAAAGGCATTTTTAGCATTTAAAGAACCTTTTCCAGAAGCTTTTATATCAAGTTAATCATTATTAACCTGTCAACTACATTTGCACCTGTACTAGAGTAAACATGTGATTAAATAAGTAAGGATAACCAATGATCATTAACAACTTCCATAATGTCGTATTTCATATAACTGTCCAAGTGTTTCATCAACAATACTACGATGAAGTAACTCAAGTCAAGTGTTCACTATCCAGTGAACGATGGGGATTCGAATCGATTATTAACCAGCTGGTAATTTATTCCTCACACAAACCTCACTCACCCACTAAAGTGAGATATTGGTCACCGAGTCAACTATCCAGGTAAAGTCTCGAGTTTGCCAGGAACCACATGTACCCGGGGGCCGCCCGACTGCTCTTTGGCCTTATCATCACGCCCTCGGGTCCTACCACACCTGCTCCGGTACAGTGCGCTGCAGGCAATCCACTCGGCCCAAACAATCTTCTAGCTTCGCGGTCGAAAGGTGCATTATTTGGCCAGCTAAATGTGAGGCATGCGTTCAACATGACTCGAGGCCCAACAGCGGTCGGTCCTTAACCGACACAGACGAAAAACACTATAGTCCGAAACCCTGTAAGTCTCCGTCCGGTCTCAACTTCAAATTAACACTCAGTTATCCTAAGATGACATACTTATTCAAGCAGATCCAGGTAACCACCTATAGCTCGCAGGTGACAGAAAATCACCCGACTTCTACCGGTCTAAGCAAGCTAAGCATTTCCTCGACTGCGAATACCAGGGTAACAAGGATAGTGTATAAGAAGGGTAAACAAGGTATAATGCAACAATGATTGCAAACAACTCCTAAACATAATGCATCAATTAAGGTAAAGCATTAATAAAATATTTGCAAACCGGGAGAGAAATCCTCCGGGGCTTGCCTCTTTCGAAAGAGCTCGGGCGATGATCGGGGCACTCCGGAAGATCCTCACCAACCTCCTCGTCGGTTTCGGGCACCTCCTGCTCTTGCACCTCGGGCTGCTCTTCTGACTCCTATGGAACTGCTACCGGAATTACTTCCTATGATCCTGTATGATGCAAATGTATAAGTGCTCATGCCTAGGTGTATTGTAGAGATGACATGTAATGATCATGATGAATGGGGTGTAGATGAACATGTTTACTTTATTGGATAGTGTAGAAATACAATTCTTCTACAAGATAGTCCACATCATCTAAAAACATGTACTACTATACTACTACTACAACCACTATACTAACATGCCAAGTCACAACAGCAAGCTAAGATGCTTCAAAGATACACCAAAGCAAACCTTAGTAACTAAACATGCATTAAAAAGGTTAATTAAACCCTAGTTGAAACTAGGTTTGAACAGCAGCACCTATTTTGGTAGCACATAAAAATTTAGGAAAATTACAGTAACTTACTGTCATCAAATCTAGCATGCCACAAAAAATTTATTGCATTTGGATCACTAGAACTGCCTACACAAAAATGACAAGATATGGCATAAATATGATCATGAAAATACATTGTATTTTAAAAAGTATCAAACAACAGATTTAAACACTTTTCAACAATCTACACAGTCATTAATCACTGTACAAAAATTATCACTTGCATATTTTATTCATAATTTTCTCTCTAACAAAAATAACAAATATCAGCAATAAAAAACACTTGAACTACACATCATAATTTTTCTATAGAACAAGCATGGCATATATTTTTCATGCAAAGCACATCACAAAAGAAGGCTAACACACTTGGAACCATATTTTTCTGAGCAACAATGGATTTACTATTCATTTTATTAGATAATTAGCAATTACAAGAATTAAATAAAACTCTACAGAAAAGTATCTCAAAATCAACATGCAATATTTTTATGCTGTAGGGCTACTCAAAAGAAACATAGCAAAATTTGTTTCGCCAGATTTGGAGCAAAAATGAGCAAGATACAAATTTTTAAAGCATTTTTACTCAAATAAGGAAATCATTTCTTTTTCTTTTCTGAAAAACCCGAACCCAAAACGCTACGTGTCCCCGGATCTGCGCCCCCCAGCCCTTTTGAGTCCCTATCAATGGGCCCCATGGTCCCACTCGTCATACACCGAGAGGGAGGGAGGAGCTGCGGCGACGCTATCTCGCCGGCGGCGAGCCCTCCGGTGACGCGGTGGGCACCGGCGTGCTCGGGACGCCGAGCCGCACCTAGCCGGCTAGAATATGGCAGCGATTGCACGACGGAACATGCTCGTTGGTGGCAATGGCACACGGCGGCGGCTGCATGGCGGCGCGGTGATCGTTGTCGACCACGGTGAGGCTGGAGGAGGCGCGCAGGGGCTTTGCGAGGCTGAGGCGAACATGGAGAAAGAGAAAAAGGGAGCAGGGTAGAGCAAGGAGCTCCGGCCACGGCAACCGAGCTTGCGGCCATGGCTGGCACGGTGGAGGGATTCGCCCGATTGGGTGCTCACCTGTGCGCGAATGGCGACGTTAGCGTGAGCTCGGGCGAGAGCAGAGTGAGGCGGAGCCGAGGCCGTGGTGAATCGGCGGTGGACGGATCGACGGCGGTGCGGCGCGGTGGCGGAACGACGACGTGCGGTGGCTGCCGTGCTGCTGTCGCTGCACGAGAGAGAGGAGGTGCGAGTGGAGTGGCGAGTGCAGGAGGGGCGCTCAGACAGGGGAGATAAGGGCGCGGGCACGGTCGGAGCGCCCGGCCACCGCCGCTCGCCGCTGATGGCTGGGCGCCACGCAGCGTGCGCGGCCTGCGCACGGGAAGAGCGCGCGTTCACGCGGGGCGCGCGGGAGCGGGCGAGGCGCGCGTGGGAGAGAGTGGGGCTGAGCCAGGCCGAAACGGAGGCGGGCCGAAAAGTGGACCGCGGGCCTGTTTAAGAAAATGAACTCCTTTTCTTTTTATTTTTTAAATGAAACAGCAGTAAAGTCTCATTTTGAGCATTTTCCAAATCTTTTCTCAAGATGGGGCAAAAACAAAAGTTTTTCAACATTTTGAGCTCCACGACTTTGCAAAAAGGAGTAAAGTCAAAATCTAAACAGTTTTGGAGATGGAGGTTAAAAGTTGATTTAAATTTATTTTTCTCATTTTTCAGCATTTTTGAGAATTATTGTTAGAAGAAGAATTTTGGGAAAATTTCCAAAATGAACTCTGCTCCAAAATGCATGTGAAACATTTCTAAATCATTTAAACTAACAAACAAGCATTTTAACACCATTACAAGCACAATCATGGCATAGTTCTATTTAAACAAACAATGCAACAAGCATGTTTTCATTAACATGTTTCAAGGTCATGTTTCAATCATTATTTCATGCAATGTTAATGAATGCATGACTATGCTTATGCTCATGATTTCCAGGTGCTGAATGCATGCGTAACACTGGGGTGTTACAGCCCTCCCCCCTTATATAAATCTCGTCTCGAGATTTGGGTTACGAACCATTTGTTATAAAAATCTTCATAAGCTTTTTGTAGATATTCACCCGTTTCCCAAGTTGCATCCCCTTCATCACGATGATTCCATTGTATCTTGTATGTTTTTACCACACTATTTCGAGTAGCACGCTCTTTGGTGTCCAAAACTCAAACCGGTTGCTCACGATATACCAAATCTGACTTGAGCTTTATGCCTCGAGGTTCTATTCTTTCTTTCGGTACACGCAAACATTTCTTTAACTGGATACATGGAACATGGGAAAAACGGCACTCATTGTTTCAGGTAATTCCAACTTGTAGGCTACTGTACCTTTCCTTTCCAAGATCTTGTATGGTCCCACAAATCTGGCGGCAAGCTTTCTTCGGACTCCAAAACATTTCTTCTTCATTGGGGTGACTTTTAGATAAACATAGTCACCAACTTCAAACACAAGCGGTATCCTCCTTTTATCTGCATATCTTTTCTAACATGATTGAGCTGCTTTCATATTTTGCTGAATAATATAAACTTTCTTCTCGGCTTCTTCTACAAAGTTAATACCATAATATCTTCTTTCTCCTGGCTCGATCCAATTTAGTGGTGTCCTACACTTTCTGCCATACAAAGCTTCGAATGGAGCCATTTTGATACTTTCTTGATAACTGTTATTGTAAGCAAACTCCGCTAAAGGTAACCATGACTCCCATGAACCCCTGGAAGACAACACATAGCCTCTTAACATATATTCCAGAACAGCATTAACTCGCTCGGTCTGTCCATCTGTCTAGGGTTGTAAGCAGTACTATGGATCAAACTCATACCCAGGCCTTTATGCAAATGTTTCCAAAAGTGAGCGATGAACTGTGACCCTCTGTCAAACACTATAGCCTTCGGTATACCATGCAATCTCACAATTTCTACAATGTATTTCTCAGCATATTGAGGTGGTCGATAATCTATCTTGGCAGGTAAAAAGTGAGCTATCTTGGTAAGACGATCCACGATTACCCAAATCGAATCATGTCCTTTCTGAGTAGTGGGCAAACCTGAGATGAAATCCATACTTATATCATCCCAATTCCAACTATGTACGGATAAGGGTTGCAACAAACCGGCAAGTTTCAGATGAATAGCTTTCACTCTACAACATGTGTCACATCTGACAACATAGGTTGTAATCTCTTTCTTTATCTTTGTACACTAATAACGAGGTCTTAGTTCTTGGTACATCTTACTACTGCCAGGATGAATGGATAGCTTAGAAAGGTGAGCTTCATCCATAAGTTTATTCTTAAGCTCTCGATCCTTGGGAACAACAAGACAGTCATCAAACCATAACACGCCCTGTTCATCGACTCTAAAGTGCTTAGATGGTTCATCTTTAATTTTCTCTTTGATGTGGAATATCCCCTTGTCAGTTTTCTGGCCTTCTATTATCTTACTCTCCAAAGAGCAACTGATCTGAATACTATGTAACATGGCAGGGTGCATCAGATCGAAACCATCTTCGAGCAAAGGTTGCGCATTCAGGCAATGTGACTTTCTACTCAAAGCATTGCCACTACATTGGCCTTTCCAGGGTGATACTGCACGTTCAAGTTGTAATCCTTGATCAATTCTAACCATCTTCGCTGTCTCATGTTCAGCTCTGGTTGGGTGAAGATATACTTAATACTCTTGTGATCTGTGAAAATATTGCACACATTACCAAGTAGATAATGTCTCTAAATTTTTAGGGCATGCACAACTGTAGCAAGTTCAAGATCATGTGTCGGATAATTGACCTCGTGCTTTCTCAACTGTCATGAGGCATAAGCAATAACTCTTCCTCCTTGCATAAGAACACATCCTAATCCAGTTTTCGATGCGTCGCAAAACACATCAAAAGGTTTCTCTATGTCCGGTTGTGCTAAAACAGGAGTTGTGGTCAACAGTTTCCGCAAAGTGTGGAAAGCTGCTTCACACTCCTCTGTGCAAACGAACTTGTGATCTTTCTGTAGCAGACTTGTCATTGGTTTAGCAATCTTCGAGAAATCTGGTATAAAATGGCGATAGTAACCAGCTAATCCTAAGAAACTTCTAACTTCAGAAACTGCGGTCGGCGCTTTCCAATCTATAACCTCTTGCACCTTGCTTGGATCTACTGAAACTCCGTTTTCTAACAGAATGTGACCAAGGAAAGGAACTTTCCTCAACCAAAATTCACACTTGCTAAACTTAGCATACAACTTATGATCTCTAAGTCTGGTCAAGACAATTCTCAGATGCTCTTCATGATCCTTCTTGTTCTCGGAGTACACCAGAATATCATCAATAAACACTACCACAAACTTATCCAATTCTGGCATGAAAACTGTATTCATCAGATACATAAAGTATGCAGGAGCATTTGTTAAGCCAAAAGACATAACAAGATACTCGTACAACCCATATTTAGAGGAAAAGGCAGTTTTCGGTATATCTTGTGGCCTAATTTTGATTTGATGGTAACCGGATCTCAAATCTATCTTGGAGAATACTCTGGCTTTGGTTAACTGATCAAACAGAACATCAATATGAAGCAAGGGATACTTATTCTTGATAGTTACAATATTAAGTGGCCTATAATCCACGCACATTCTCAAAGTACCCTCTTTCTTCTTCACAAATAATGCAGGACATCCCCATTCAGACTTACTTGGCCAAATAAACCCCTTTTTCAACAACTCCTCTAGTTGCTTCTTTAACTCAGCTAACTCATCCGGAGGCATCCGATACGGTCTCCTTGAAATTGGAGCTGTCCCTGGAACTAACTCAATTCCAAACTCAACATCCCTATCTGGCGAAAGACCAGGTAACTCATCTAGAAATACATCTGGAAACTCACACACTACCAGAATCTAATGAATAGGAATGACTTCTGTAGCACATGTCACACTTACAAGGTCTGTTCTTCAGGGCAATGGTACCTGGAAAGTACCCTCACCCTGGGGATCCTTAAGGGTAAGCATTCGACTCCCTGTATCTATGATTGCTCCCCAATCTTTCATCCAGTTCATCCCTATAATGACATCCAAAACTAACCCAGGCATAACTATCAAATTCACTCTAAACTTTCTGTTACCTAATTCAAGGGTTGCCCCTCGAACCATCTAGTTTGTCAAAACATCAGCCCCCGCTAAACTTATACGGTAACCATAACTCAAATTTGTGCATGGTTGTTCATGTTTTCGTGCAAATGCTTGACTCATAAAAGAATGCGATGATCTAGAATCAAATAGAACAACTACGGGGTATCGGTTGACAGGAAACTTACCAGCAGTTATAGGCTCTCCCTCAGGAATCTCTTCCATAGTGGTGTGGTGCACACGAGCGGTATACGTCTGTTGCTTCTTCCTAGGTGGATATGGAGAAAACCTTGAGAAGTGACCTAGTTGATCACAATTGTAGCATGGTATCTTCACTGTACCAACAGATCCCACAGCCCCCTTGGAGCTACCTTGTCCCGCGCTGGCGGTTGCCTTGTTGGACTTCCTGCCATCTTGTAAGGCTTCTGTGGTCCCTTGAAATTTTGACCTCTCTACTGTGGTGGCCTGAACCTAGCGTCAGGTGCCGATGGACGATAGGGAGGATGACCTCCCACATTTGCTCTTGCTTGGGAAGGACCACCCTCTAGTGCTCTCTTGCAAGTCTTAGCGACGGTACTGGCGTTATTGTTCTTTTCTTGCTTCAGGCAATCACTAATAAAGTCATTGAATCTGGCACGGTTATTGGTACCCATATGCTTCATCATTTTTGGATTCAGTCCTCTCTTAAAACTAGAAATTCTCTTAGCATCTGTGTCAACCATGTCAGGAGCATAACGACACAAGTTGTTGAAGGCATGCAAATACTGCGTCATGGTTTTGGTGCCCTGATTTAAAGCCAAGAACTCTCCCAACTTCATCTCAACCAGCCCTGGTGGAATATAAACCCCACGGAAGGCTTCAATGAACTCTCTCCATGAGATCTGGGCATTTGGAGGGAAGGTAGTGCGATGATGCTTCCACCACATTCCTGCTGGTCCTTGTAACTGATGTGCGGCATATTCTGTCTTCAGTACCTCAGTCAGCCTCAACACACAGAACTTGTCTTCCATGGTGTTAATCCATTCTTCAGCGTCAAGTGGTTCTGTTGCTTCCTTGAATATTGGTGGTCTGGTGTCCATGAAATCCTTGAAGCTGTTGTACTGATTCGCCCTATTGCCACCACCCTGGTTGTTATCGTGCTGAACATTATTGGCAATGATACGCAGAAAATCTTCCATGTTTTTCTGAGATTGCTCTGTATTGCGCTGACTTCCGAGAAACTGTGCAAAGAACGTCTCTGCAGTGAGCGGTGGAGGAGGCGGCAAATGTGGTTCCGGGTGTGGCTCATTGTGGTTGACGTTGTTTCCACCACTCCCACCTGCCCCGACACCATTACCACCAGTTTCAGCAGCCTCATACATGGCGCGGCGAGTGTTTGCCATCTACATATTTCAGCAACAAGTAATGATTAAGTGAAGCTGTAGTAATTGTGAGTGAATGAAAAGTTATGCTGTACTGAATTCATTGGAGAGAAAAAATTCATACAATAGAATAGAGGCACAATAATCGCATTCTAATTAAAACAACATCACTAATTAAATTACTTCAAATGCAAACATCGCGTCCAAACAACCAAATTGCCAGCATACTGGACTTTTATGCGTTCGGATATCGCATTACCCACCAAGTTCCAACATCCTACCAAGACTCAAAGGTTCAAAACAAGATACATCAAGATACATGAAGCCAAAAGAAAGGTCATCGCGGCAGGACCTAATCACTAACACAAAGCAACTAGCCTACTCCTCAGGGCCATCGTCGGGGTCAGAGACGTCACCATCGCTACCATCAGTAGCGGCGTCGTCGTCATCAACAGGTGCAACTGCAGGCTCATCCTCATTGTCATCGACGTCCATGCTGGCAGCGTCTGGAGGAGCATACGGGCCAACCCCGTTGTAGAGCGCGTGAAACTCCTCATGCAAGTTGAGGTTGTACTCCTCTAACTCATCGACCCTCTGCCTCAGAAGGTCCCTCTCGTCCCAGACCTCATTCCTCTCCTGAACTAGCTGCTCAATCATGCGATCTGCATTGTTGTTGGCATGGGTCAACGTTCGCACTCGCTGCGTAGCATCCTCGTCTCTCACCACAGCCTGGTCTCGCTGCAAGGTCATGTCAGCCAACTGCTCCTGCAAGCTCGCTATCACATGTGCCTGCTTCTTCTTCTGCTTCCTTGCCTTGAGCTTATCATCACCATGCAAACCAATCAAAGTCCAATAAGTGCACTCGAGACCCTCATAAGCTCTGATAGCTGCGAACATAGCGCTCATGGCATGGTTGTCGCTAGCCCGTCCCTCATCTGGACCTCTGACCAAAGCACTTCCCTGAGGCTGAACCCAGATAGCATCTCAAGGATCATCCCAAGGAAAAGTACCTGCTAATGTGGCTGCCAGTTCATTGGGGAATCTGCTCATAATGTCTCTGATGACACGAAAAGCTGCTCCCTCTGCACCCTCAACAGGAGTGCGACCTTCAAACTCCAAGTGCCAGTCATCCCACTCTGGACCATCACCAAGACCAGTGACTGTGATCTCCACTACTGCAATCCCATCCTCAGCCAGCTGGTTCTCACTCCAAGAGTACACTAGCTCTTGACCCTCTGGGTACCCCACATCATGGAGCACTCTTCAAAGCAAGGTTGGCATGCCAAACTCACTCAGAAAGGTGTCCGTGCTACGGCGCTCTCGCGGGGCCAACTGGTGTCGGGGTGCTCTTCCGCATGTGGACTTACAGGCAGTCTGCTTCGTGCGGACCATCTGTAGCAAAGGTTTTGATTACCCCGTGAGAACATATTTTAAGTTGGTACAAATTTTATCAAAAGGAGATAATCAATTTATAAGGGGAGGAATGCATGACATGAATGAAATGCATAAGTAACATGATGTATGTACATTTCTTACGTTCTCACAAACTTAGAAAATAAATGGATTCTAGCGATATAGACGGTGGCATACAACGATCTCTCCTATACGTAACTAATACGTTTTACATGATCACGCTGTTATGTACCTGCACAAGATTCATTTTAGCCCAATTCCCAATGGGTGCATAAAAGCAGTAAATTTATCTACACGCTCTATATGCATCCCCAGATACGCATACAACGGTAGTAACTACCCAAACCATCGCCCTATTGACGGCATCGCCTCAATAGACGGAACAACCACACATGCGACACTTTTGTAAAACATGCGTAGAATATGTAATTACTCCAGCATCATATAAGCACTCTCCCTAGATCGGCGGTGTATCCGATCATGCTCTAACAACTCACACTTACTGAGGCGTAGAGGCAATTGATCCATCATTACCACTTAAACAAGTGGCACTCATACAATAGCATGACGTATGAGCAACGAAAGAGAAATATGATGCAAAAACCTCAAGTCAGTACTTAGATAAGCCACCTAGAGTCCTTAACTGGGCATAAAGTATATGACAACTGGCACACTTTTTAGTTTGGAAATCACGTTTTTCAACCACCTTTTTGTTTTAAATACACTTGTGAACAGTAACACGCTAAACCATGCTCCGATGTCAGCTGTAACAGAACCGACCAATTATACGAAATTATGTAAGAAAATCATCCACCGAGCAGACGATTTAGCAAACTTAAGCCCGTATAACCCGGTAGTCCGTGAAATCATGACGGATTTCAAACCAACTCACATACAAGATCGTAATAAGTTTAGCGGTCACCATCACAAATTACATAAAAGTTCACATCACAGATACATCGGAGTTTAAACATATTTATTACAACCCAAGTTCAAATAAAAGTAGCGGAAGCATTTAGTTCAAATTCACCCACACACTCACACAGAGTTCAAGTACAGTGTCAGCTGACGATCATCTCCAACCAAAGCATTAGATAAGACGTAGGGAACGACCACTGCCCATGGTCCTAAGCATCACCCATCGCAGGATAGAGGTAGTTGATACAGTAGTCGTAATACCTCTGCCCATCTGCAACAAGTGGGAACAAAGCCCTGAGTACGAGAAGGTACTCAGCTAGACTTACCCGACATAACCGAAAATAAAATGACACCAAGGAGTATGAAGGGCTTTATAGTAGGGTAGCTGACTCATTTAAAAAAGGCATTTTTAGCATTTAAAGACATTTTTCGAGAAGCTTTTATATCAAGTTAATCATTATTAACCTGTCAACTACATTTGCACCTGTACTAGAGTAAACATATGATTAAATAAGTAAGGATAACCAATGATCATTAACAACTTCCATAATATCATATTTCATATAACTGTCCAAGTGTTCCATCAACATTACTATGATGAAGTAACTCAAGTCAAGTGTTCACTATCCAGTGAACGATGGCGATTCGAATTGATTATTAACCAGCTGGTAATTTATTCCTCACACAAACCTCAATCACCCGCTAAAGTGAGATATTGGTCACTGAGTCAACTATCCAGGTAAAGTCTCGAGTTTGCCAGGAACCACATGTACCCGGGGGCCGCCCGACTGTTCTTTGGCCTTATCATCGTGCCCCTATGTCCTACCACACCTGCTCTGGTACAGTGCGCTGCGGACAATCCACTCGGCCCAAATAATCTTCTAGCTTCGCGGTCGAAAGGTGCATTATTCGGCCAGCTAAATGTGAGACATGCATTCAACCTGACTCGAGGCCCAACAACGGTCGGTCCTTAACCGACACAGATGGAAAACACTACAGTCCGAAAACCCTGTAAGCCTCCGTCCGGTCTCAACTTCAAATTAACACTCAGTTATCCTAAGATGATATACTTATTCAAGCAGATCCAGGTAACCACCTATAGCTCGCAGGTGACAGGAAATCAACCGACTTCTACTGGTCTAAGCAAGCTAAGCATTTCCTCGACTACGAATACCAGGATAACAAGGATAGTGTATAAGAAGGGTAAACAAGGTATAATGCAGCAACAGTTGCAAACAACTCCTAAACATAATGCATCAACTAAGGTAAAACATTAATAAAAATATTTACAAACCGGGAGAGAAATGCTCTAGGGCTTGCCTCTTTCGAAAGAGCTCGGGCGATGATCGGGGCACTCCGGAAGATCCTCACTGACCTCCTCGTCGGCTTCAGGCACCTCCTGCTCTTGCACCTCGAGCTGCTCTTCCGGCTCCTCTGGAACTGCTACCGGAATTACTTCTAGCGATCCTGTATGATGCAAATGTATAAGTGCTCATTCCTAGGTGCGTTGTAGAGATGACATGTAATGATCATGATGAATGGGATGTAGATGAACGTATTTACTTTATTGGATAGTGTAGAAATACAATTCTTCTACAAGGTAGTCCACATCATCCAAGAACATGTACTACTATACTACTACTACAACCACTATAATAACATGCCAAGTCACCACAGCAAGCTAAGATGCTTCAAAGATACACCCAAGCAAACCTTAGTAACTAAACATGCATTAAAAAGGTTAATTAAACCCTAGGTGAAACTAGGTTTGAACAACAACACCTATTTTTGTAGGAAAAATCTAGGAAAATTACAGTAACTTACTGTCATCTAATCTATCATCCCACAAAAATTTCATTGCATTTGGATCATTAGAACTGCCTACACAAAAATGACAAGATATGGCATAAATATGATCATGAAAATACTTTGTATTTTAAAAAGTATCAAACAACAGATTTAAACACTTAACAATCTACATAGTCAATAATCATTGTACAAAAATTATCACTAACATGTTTTATTCATAATTTTCTCTCTAACAAAAATAACAAATATCAGCAATAAAAAGCACTTGAATTACACATCATAATTTTTCTATAGAACAAGCATGGCATATATTTTTCATGCAAAGCACATCACAAAAGAAGACTAACACACTTGGAACCATATTTTTCTGAGCAACAATGGATTTACTATTCATTTTCTTAGATAATTAGCAATTACAATAATTAAATAAAATTCTACAGAAAAGTATCTCAAAATCAACATGCAATATTTTTATGCTGTAGGGCTACTCAAAAGAAACTTAGCAAAATTTGTTTCACCAGATTCGGAGCAAAAATAAGCAAGATACAAATTTTTAAAGCATTTTTACTGAAATAAGGAAATCATTTCTTTTTCTTTTCCGAAAAACCCGAACCCAAAACACTACACATCCCCGGATCTGTGCACCCCAGCCCTTTTGAGTCCCTGCTAATGGGCCCCATGGTCCTACTCGTCATACACCGAGAGGCTGCGGCGACGCTATCTCGCCGACGGCGAGCCCTCCGATGGCCCTAGCCGGCTAGAATATGGCAGCGATTGCACAGCGGAGCATGCTCATCGGCGGCAATGGCGCACGGCGGCGGCTGCATGGCGGCGCGGTGATCGTTGCCGACCACGGTGAGGCTGGAGGAGGCACGCAGGGGCTTTGCGAGGCTGAGGCGAACATGGAGAAAGAGAAAAAGGGAGCAGGGTAGAGCGAGGAGCTCCGGCCACGGCGACCGAGCTCGGCGGCCATGGCGGGCACAGCGGAGGGATTCGCCCAATTGGGTGCTCACCTGTGCGCGAATGGCGACGTTAGCATGAGCACTGGCGAGAGGAGAGTGAGGCGGAGCCGAGGCCGTGGCGAATCGGCGGTGGACGGATTGACGGCGGTGCTGCGCGGTGGCGGAATGACGGCGTGCGGTGGCTGCCGTGCTGCTGTCGCTGCACGAGAGAGAGGAGGGGCGAGTGCAAGAGGGGCACTCGGACAGTGGAGATAAGGGCGTGGGCACGGTCGGGGCGGCCGGCCACTGCCGCTCGCCGCCGATGGCTAGGCGCCACGCGACGTGCGTGGCCTGCGCACGGGCAGAGCGCGCGTGGGAGAGAGCGGGGCTGAGCCGGGCTGAAACGGAGGCGGGCCGAAAAGTGGAGCGCGGGCCTGTTTAAGAAAATGAACTCCTTTTCTTTTTATTTTTCAAATGAAACAGCAGTAAAGTCTCATTTTGAGCATTTTCCAAATCTTTTCTCAAGATGGGGCAAAAACGAAAGTTTTTCAACATTTTGAGCTCTACGACTTTGCCAAAAGGAGTAAAATCAAAATCTAAACAATTTTGGAGATGGAGGTTAAAAGTTGATTTAAATTTATTTTTCTCATTTTTCAGCATTTTTGAGAATTATTGTTAGAAGAAGAATTTGGAAAATTTCCAAAATGAACTATGCTCCAAAATGCATGTGAAACATTTCTAAATCATTTAAACTAACAAACAAGCATTTTTAACACCATTACAAGCACAATCATGGCATAGTTCTATTTAAACAAACAATGCAACAAGCATGTTTTCATTAACATGTTTCAAGGTCATGTTTCATTAAAATGTGGCGAATGTCCGGAGTGTTTATCTCTGAAAAAATGCTAAACGGACGCTGGACCGAACGCGGTCCAGGGTGAACCTTCGCGTCTGGTCAGCTCAAGTCGAGGGCTGAGGCATAGCGCGCCTAGGGTTTGTGACCGGACGCTGGTCTAGCCTGACCAGCGCGTCCGGTCAGTTCACCTGGGCGCAGAGGAAAGGCGCACGGAGAGCGCACGACCAGCGCATCCGAGGGTCCCCGGGACCGGAGCATCTGGTTAGCATCACTTGTGCAGCTTTGTGGCGTGACGCGAAGCGGACGCGGTGGCGCATCCGGTCAGTTGCTACCAGACGCGTCTGATCACGCGGGGAGCTCTCTGGACTCCGATCGGACGCCGGGTGCAGCGCGTCTAGTCAAATGGTGGAGCGCATCTGGTCACGGCAATGGCTCTCTCTGACTCGCACTGCTATTGTTTGTCCTGTAGTGACCGGACGCGTCCGGTCACCCTGACCGGTGTGTCCGGTCATCACGTTTTTCGCTGTGATGTCTTGTAACGGCTAGTTGCTTACCCCTTCGCTATAAATAGATGGTGGCCGGGTTTAGGGGTTTGCTCTTGCACTTTTGAGATATTGAGGCACACTTTGAGCTAGAGAACTTCCCCTCCACTCATCTCCTTGCTTGGTTACATACTGTAGACGGCTTGCTTGTTACTCTTGTTACTCCTGGGTTGCATTGAGAGTTGCATCTAGTGGCACTTGATCTTCGAGTTTGCTACGGATTGCTTGTTACTCTTGGGTGTTTCCCGACACCCTAGATGGCTTGGAGCAGCGGTGGTGATTGAGCTCGCAATTGGAGACTTGTTCGAGCCTCACCAAGTGATTGTGAGGGGTTCTTGAGCATTCACCGCGGGAGTTCACGAATTGGCTACTCTAGTGGAGCTCGTGGCTTGGAGGATCCCCATCTTGTGAGTGGATATGCGACACCTATTGAGGGTTCAACTCTGATAGTTGATTAGCTCGCGATCCATCAAGTGGGTGCATCGCCACAACGAGGAGTAGCTTGCCGGGAAGCAAGTGAACCTCGGTAAAAAATCTTGTGTCATCTCTTGCCGAGGATTGTCATTGTGATTGTGTGTAATTGATTCTTTGATACATCTCATCTCTACACCGTCGGTATAAGAATCAATTCACTCCCCTTTTACATTCTTGCACCATGTCTTGTCTAGTGTGCTTAGAGTAGTTTGTTTCATATAGGAGTAAGTAGCTTAGTGACTTAGCTTGTGGTGTGAATTAGAGATCATAGCCTTATTAACTAGAATTGTGTAGGTGGCTTGCTTAGCATAGTTGAGCTAGTGCTAGAATTAGCTTCACCATCTTTTGTACTAACTTTGTTGTTGAGTAAGGTTTGTAGATTTTAAAAAGGCTATTCACCCCCCTCTAGCCATTTAGGACCTTACAGGTAGGTCGGGTACATGGTAGTTTAGGGGAGTGGAGCCTATGGTCTACATGCGCCGGAGTCCAGGAAGGTCTTGCAACGGTGTCATGTGGACCGTGGCGATGTCATGGAGCCGAAGAAGCTCTGGGCGTCGTCTGGCTGCTCTTTTTTGACACGCTGAGTGTCAGGCTGTGTCGACTTGGACCGGCCTCCCCAGATACGCCTTCTGGAGGCTTCTTGGTGGCGAAGGAGGCCAGCTCGAGGGGCTGACGCGCGGACCTAGGAGCCCCTGAGCCCCTGGAGGCCATGGAGGAGTTTGTCTTCTTGTGTCCGCCCCGTGCGTGACCCTGTCAGAGAAGTGGTTGACAGCGCCGCGCTTGCGGTGCTGCGTCAGGGAGCCCCCGAGCCTTGGTGGCTCGGGGCGTACCTTATGGTGCCCGAGCCTTGGCTGGTGCCGGAGGCCGGGAGGGAACCGAGGATTGGGTCCAGGCTTCCGTCGATCGGAAGCCTAAGGCTAGGCCAAGCCTCCGAGCCCTGAGCGAAAGCAGCGGTCACGCTCGGGCTCGGCCTGATTCCTTGGCCTGAGGGTACGCGCAAGCGTACTCGGTGGGTATAGCCCCCGGGTGATCCTGGAAGAGTCGGTCGGGTGGTCTCTCGGTTGGAAACCTTTGATCCCAAGGCTTAGCATACTTATATGTTAGGATCTTGTCACCCTTTTTTGTCCACCTTGAGGGGCTAATGGACTAATGGGGGCTAAAAACTTGTCCTCGCTTTTGGGCCACGTGTTTGTTTCCCCCAAAGGCTAAAAGTACTGATCAGGTAAAGGACATAGGTAGGAACCAAACAGGCCACTTAGGTTTCTGATGATCAGGTAAAGGACATAGGTAGGAACGGAATGAGAACTGAAAGCTAAGATAGTGAAATGAGATACCATATATAAATTTATGCCATATCTTTATTCCCATGCGTGACGCGGGAGCAACTGTTTTTGGCATTCCACCGATTGATCGAGAACCAATAACATTTTCTTTTTGTTCCTTTTCTCACACCAGGGACCGCCTTAAATTTGTTTGTGGAAAGAAAAGGCACAAAAGGAGCATATGTCACGCAGTCACGGCCGCCCGTGCAAAATATGGAACCCTACAGTACCAAACTAGGGCATTACTTCGTGTTATCTACACCACCAGTCCCACGCACCATGCGCTCCAAATTCCTCACCTCTAGTGTAGGTATAAGTGCTCATGCCTAGGTGCATTGTAGAGATGACATGTAATGATCATGATGAATGGGATGTAGATGAACGTGTTTACTTTATTGGAAAGTGTAGAAATACAATTCTTCTACAAGGTAGTCCACATCATCCAAGAACATGTACTACTATACTACTACTACAACCACTATACTAACATGCCAAGTCACCACAGCAAGCTAAGATGCTTCAAAGATACACCCAAGCAAACCTTAGTAACTAAACATGCATTAAAAAGGTTAATTAAACCCTAGTTGAAACTAGGTTTGAACAGCAACACCTATTTTGGTAGGAAAATTACAGTAACTTACTGTCATCTAATCTATCATGCCACAAAAATTTTATTGCATTTGGATCATTAGAACTGCCTACACAAAAATAACAAGATATGGCATAAATATGATCATGAAAATACTTTGTATTTTAAAAAGTATCAAACAACAGATTTAAACACTTAACAATCTACACAGTCAATAATCACTGTACAAAAATTATCACTTGCATGTTTTATTCATAATTTTCTCTCTAACAAAAATAACAAATATCAGCAATAAAATCACTTGAATTACACATCATAATTTTTCTATAGAACAACATGGCATATATTTTTCATGCAAAGCACATCACAAAAGAAGACTAACACACTTGGAACCATATTTTTCTGAGCAACAATGGATTTACTATTCATTTTCTTAGATAATTAGCAATTACAATAATTAAATAAAACTCTACAGAAAAGTATCTCAAAATCAACATGCAATATTTTTATGCTGTAGGGCTACTCAAAAGAAACTTAGCAAAATTTGTTTCACCAGATTTGGAGCAAAAATAAGCAAGATACAAATTTTTAAAGCATTTTTACTGAAATAAGGAAATCATTTCTTTTTCTTTTCTGAAAAACCCGAACCCAAAACACTACACGTCCCCGGATCTGCGCACCCCAGCCCTTTTGAGTCCCTGCTAATGGGCCCCATGGTCCCACTCGTCATACACCGAGAGGCTGCGGCGACGCTATCTCGACGGCGACGAGCCCTCCGGTGGCCCGGTGGGCACCGGCGTGCTCGGGACACCGAGCCGCACCTAGTCGGCTAGAATATGGCAGCGATTGCATGGCGGAGCATGCTCATCGGCGGCAATGCCACACAGTGCCGGCTGCATGGCGGCGCGGTGATCGTTGCCGACCACGGTGAGGCTGGAGGAGGCGCGCAGGGGCTTTGCGAGGCTGAGGCGAACATGGAGAAAGAGAAAAAGGGAGCAGGGTAGAGTGAAGAGCTCCGGCCACGGCGACCGAGCTCGGCGGCCATGGCGGGCACGGCGGAGGGATTCGCCCGATTGGGTGCTCACCTGTGCGCGAATGGCGACGTTAGCGTGAGCACGGGCGAGAGGAGAGTGAGGCGGAGCCGAGGCCGTGGCGAATCGGCGGTGGACGGATTGACGGCGGTGCTGCGCGGTGGCGGAATGACGGCGTGCGGTGGCTGCCGTGCTGCTGTCGCTGCACGAGAGAGAGGAGGGGCGAGTGCAAGAGGGGCGCTCGGACAGGGGAGATAAGGGCGCGGGCACAGTCGGAGCGGCCGGCCACTACCACTCGCCACCGATGGCTGGGCGCCACGGGCGTGCGTGGCCTGCGCACGGGCAGAGCGCGCGTGGGAGAGAGCGGGGCTGAGCCGGGCTGAAACGGAGGCGGGCCGAAAAGTGGAATGCGGGCCTGTTTAAGAAAATGAACTCCTTTTCTTTTTATTTTTCAAATGAAACAGCAGTAAAGTCTCATTTTGAGCATTTTCCAAATCTTTTCTCAAGATGGGGCAAAAACAAAAGTTTTTCAACATTTTGAGCTCTACGACTTTGCCAAAAGGAGTAAAGTCAAAATCTAAACAGTTTTGGAGATGGAGGTTAAAAGTTGATTTAAATTTATTTTTCTCATTTTTTAGCATTTTTGAGAATTATTGTTAGAAGAAGAATTTGGAAAATTTCCAAAATGAACTATGCTCCAAAATGCATGTGAAACATTTCTAAATCATTTAAACTAACAAACAAGCATTTTTAACACCATTACAAGCACAATCATGGCATAGTTCTATTTAAACAAACAATGCAACAAGCATGTTTTCATTAACATGTTTCAAGGTTATGTTTCAATCATTATTTCATGCAATTTTAATGAATGCATGACAATGCTTATGCTCATGATTTGCAGGTGCTGAATGCATACGTAACATCGGGGTGAAAAATCAGGCGTTTTCGTGGAAATGAATTGCCTATTTTCCATTGCGCCAGAGGCGAGAAAATGTGGCGAATGTCCGGAGTATTTATCTCTGAAAAAATGCTAACCGGACGCTGGACCGGATGCGGTCCATGGTGAACCTTCGCGTCTGGTCAGCTCAGGTCGAGGGATGAGGCGCAGTGCACCTAGGGTTTGTGACCGGACGCTGGTCTGGCCTGACCAGCGCGTCCGGTCATTTCACCTGGGCGTAGAGGAAAGGCGCACGGAGAGCGCGCGACCAGCGCATCCGAGGGTCCCCAGGACCGAAGCATCTGGTTAGCATCACTTGTGCAGCTTGGTGGCGTGACGCGAAGCGGACACGGTGGCGCATCCGGTTAGTTGCTACCAGACGCGTCTGATCATGCGGGGAGCTCTCTGGACTCCGATCGGACGTCGGGTGCAGCGCGTCTGGTCAAATGGTGGAGCGCATTTGGTCACGGCAATGGCTCTCTCTGACTCGCACTGCTATTGTTTGTCCTGTAGTGACCGGACGCGTCCGGTCACCCTGACCGGTGTGTCCGGTCATCACGTTTTTCACTGTGATGTCTTGTAACGGTTAGTTGCTTACCCCTTCGCTATAAATAGATGGTGGCCGGGTTTGGGGTTCGCTCTTGCACTTTTGAGATATTGAGGCACACTTTGAGCTAGAGAACTTCCCCTCCACTCATCTCCTTGTTTGGTTACATACCGTAGACGGCTTGCTTGTTACTCTTGGGTTGCATTGAGAGTTGCATCTAGTGGCACTTGATCTTCAAGTTTGCTGCGGATTGCTTGTTACTCTTGGGTGTTTCCCGACACCCTAGACGGCTTGGAGCAGCGGTGGTGATTGAGCTCGCAATTGGAGACTTGTTCGAGCCTCACCAAGCGATTGTGAGGGGTTCTTAAGCCTTCACCGTGGGAGTTCCTGAATTGGCTACTCTAGTGGAGCTCGTGGCTTGGAGGATCCCCATCTTGTGAGTGGATATGCGGCACCTGTTGAGGGTTCAACTCTGATAGTTGATTAGCTCGCGATCCATCAAGTGGGTGCATCGCCACAACGAGGAGTAGCTTGCCGGGAAGCAAGTGAACCTCGGTAAAAAATCTTGTGTCATCTCTTGCCG
The DNA here is from genome assembly GCA_038087645.1 of Saccharum hybrid cultivar R570. NCBI lineage: Eukaryota > Viridiplantae > Streptophyta > Magnoliopsida > Poales > Poaceae > Saccharum > Saccharum hybrid cultivar. The sequence continues at coordinate 1,468,232 of JAQSUU010000606.1, read as the reverse complement.
AGGATTGTCATTGTGATTGTGTGTAATTGATTCTTTGATACATCTCATCTCTACACCATCGGTATAAGAATCAATTCACTCCCCTTTTACATTCTTGCACCATGTCTTGTCTAGTGTGCTTAGAGTAGTTTGTTTCATATAGGAGTAAGTAGCTTAGTGACTTAGCTTGTGGTGTGAATTAGAGATCATAGCCTTCTTAACTAGAATTGTGTAGGTGGCTTGCTTAGCATAGTTGAGCTAGTGCTAGAATTAGCTTCGCCATCTTTTGTACTAACTTTGTTGTTGAGTAAGGTTTATAGATTTTAAAAAGGCTATTCACCCCCCTCTAGCCATTTAGGACCTTACAGGTAGGTCGGGTACATGGCAGTTTAGGGGAGTGGAGCCTATGATCTACATGCGCCGGAGTCCAGGAAGGTCTTGCAACGGCGTCATGTGGACCGTGGCGATGTCGTGGAGCCGAAGAAGCTCTGGGCGTCGTCTGGCTGCTCTTTTTTGACACGCTGAGTGTCAGGCTGTGTCGACTCGGACCAGCCTTCCCAGATATGCCTTCTGGAGGCTTCTTGGTGGCGAAGGAGGCCGGCTCGAGGGGCTGACGCGCGGACCTAGGAGCCCCTGGAGGCCACAGAGGAGTTTGTCTTCTTGTGTCCGCCCCGTGCGTGACCCTGTCAGAGAAGTGGTTGACAGCGCCGCGCTTGCGGGGCTGCGTCAGGGAGCCCCCGAGCCTTGGTGGCTCGGGGCGTACCTTCTGGTGCCCGGGCCTTGGCTGGTGCCGGAGGCCGGGAGGGAACCGAGGATCGGGTCCAGGCTTCCATCGATCGGAAGCCTAAGGCTAGGTCAAGCCTCCGAGTCCTGAGCGAAAGCAGCGGTCACGCTCGGGCTCGGCCTAATTCCTTGGCCTGAGGGTACGCGCAAGCGTACCCGGTGGGTATAGCCCCCGGGCGATCCTGGAAGAGTCGGTCGGGTGGTCTCTCGGTTGGAAACCTTTGATCCCAAGGCTTAGAATACTTATATGTTAGGATCTTGTCACCCTTTTTTGTTCACCTTGAGGGGCTAATGGACTAATGGGGGCTAAAAACTTGTCCTCCGCTTTTGGGCCACGTGTTTGTTTCCCCCAAAGGCTAAAAGTACTGATCAGGTAAAGGACATAGGTAGGAACCAAACAGGCCACTTAGGTTTCTGATGATCAGGTAAAGGACATAGGTAGGAACGGAATGAGAACTGAAAGCTAAGATAGTGAAATGAGATACCATATATAAATTTATGCCATATCTTTATTCCCATGCGTGACGCGGGAGCAACTGTTTTTGGCATTCCACCGATTGATCGAGAACCAATAACATTTTCTTTTTGTTCCTTTTCTCACACCAGGGACCGCCTTAAATTTGTTTGTGGAAAGAAAAGGCACAAAAGGAGCATATGTCACGCAGTCACGGCCGCCCGTGCAAAATATGGAACCCTACAGTACCAAACTAGGGCATTACTTCGTGTTATCTACACCACCAGTCCCACGCACCATGCGCTCCAAATTCCTCACCTCTAGTGTATGCGGGTCCATATTGGAATTTTTTTACAAAATACCCAAAATTCATCAGCACTCCAGGCAGCATCTTTGGTGTGACATGATTTGGAGCACGATTAGCCAGCCATTGACCAGAACTATTAGGTATAGGCAACAAGCATCATATTCCAGTGTGGCAAGCACGCTTTATTCCATTTCAGGCCCACAATGAGAAGGCACCTCTGTTTCCCCGTTCAGGGATGGCCGGGCCCCCATGGCCCTATCACAGCTTTCTTGGGCCCCTTGCACAGCCATGCATTATTCGGATTTACAAGCCATGCCATGCCGTTCTAGGACGAGCTGGGATGTGCTTAGCTGCAAGGGATAAGCATGGGTGCATTATTCTGTCTCCCACTACTGGCCCAAATCTGAGCCACTTTACATAGGCTGTGTTTAGATCCAAAATTTGGATAGCCAAAATACACTGTAGCATTTCGTTTGTATTTGGTAATAATTGTCCAATCATTGACTAATTAGGCTCAAAATGTTCGTCTCGTAAAGTACAACCAAACTGTGCAATTAGTTTTTGATTTTATCCACATTTAGTACTCCATATATGTATCGCAAGTTTGATGTGACGGGGAATCTTATTTTGCATAGTGCACTTTTCAGTGCATCTAAACACAGCCATAACCACCAAATGTGTCGCGGTCACTCTGGTCCTCATCCTTGCCGTTGTGTGTGTCTCACAGTCACAGTCTCAGTCTCTCTCCATGCAATCCAGCAGGGAAAAGCAACACCGGTTCCGTTCCTTTTCGTATCTATCTCCTTGTTGTCTTGAGTTGACATGGGCTGTGGTAACAGCCGTTGCTGGTGCTGGTGTGAGATGTTGGGGGCTGTAGAGAAAAGTGTTGCAGACTTGCAGCTCTCTGGTGCTTTCAACCGGAACATTCCTTGAGACAAGCAGCTTGACAACTACTAGTACTAGCTAGTTGCATTGACTGGGCTGCCTTTAGCTAGTTGCATTACTGCTACTGAACACCAATTCGGTGGTTCAGGCCTTGTTTAGACGGTGGGAAGTTAAGAATTTTTCTAATTGTAGCACTTTCGTTTGTATTTGACAAATATTGTTCAATCATGGGCTATCTAGGCTCAAAATATTCGTCTCATGATTTACAACTAATCTGTGCAATTAGTTATTTATTTTACTAATATTTAATGCTTCATGCATGCGTTCAAAGATTGATGTGATGAAGAGAGAGTGAAAAAACTTGGAATTTGGAAGGAGGAGAACCAGGCCTCAACTGCTTTTGATCTGGAAGAACGAAGGTACAGCTGCTGGTGCTCCTCGACATGGGGTGTGTTTAGATACTTTAAAATTCCATAAATTTTACAAGATTCCCCGTCACATCGAATCTTTGGACGCATGTATGGAGCATTAAATATGGGTAAAAAAGTAACTAATTACACAGTTTGGTTGTAAATCATGAGACAAATCTTTCGAACCTAATTAGCATATGGTTGGACACTAATTACCAAATACTCCCTCTGTCCCTGAAAGGATGGATTCCTAGAGTTGTCTTAAGTCAAACTTTTTAAACTTTGACCAAATTTCTAGAAAAAAACGCTAAGATTTATGGTACCAAATTAATATCATTCGATTTATCATAGAATATATTTTCATAAAATGCTTATTTTATGTCATAGATATTGATGCTCTATTCTATAAAGTTAGTCAAACTTAAAAAAGTTTGACTGACACGGATTCTAGGAATCCATCCTTTCAGAGACAGAGGGAGTACAAACAAAAGAGTTACTGTGCTTCTAAAAATTTTACAGCAGCAACTAAACACAGCCATGATATCTCCAGCAATTATGACCTTCCCCTGCTCTGATCGGATGCTGTGTGTGGCTCGCCTGGGACTTGGCGACTTGCATTGGGTCATTGGGAGACAGCCACCCAGGAGCAACACGTGAAGTGGCTAGGCTCCCCAGGAGCAATGCCACCCACCTGTGTCGTCTGTAGGGATCAAAACGGTATAGATATTTTTCGACCGTATTCGAGACCGAATCCGTTTAGAGGGGTTTTAATCCGTCCGTATTCGAGTTCAGATATTTAACATCCGATACCGTATTCGTATCCGAATATTTAAATCATATATTTATGATGTCGATATCCAATCGTATCCTATCCGGCATTTTTGAAATTATCCGTATTCAAATCCAAACATAAATATAAAAATAAATATGATATCAGTGATATCCGTCCATCCGTTTTCATCCCTGGTGGTCTGGCTCGGAGGAAGAAACCGCGGCCGTGAGCCCGTGACAGCACCAAACGCCCCCGATTTTTATGATGTCTGCGTAGCGCCCCCTCCGGGCGTTTTTTGAATGCGTTGGTTGCTGCGCCTGGGTTGGACGTTTCAATGCACTGGTCCACCTCCCTCGATCGTCACCCGTCCTGGACCTGCGGCCGGTTTAGTTTCTAGAAAATTTTACAAAAAATTTTAGATTTTTCATCACATCAAATCTTTAGACACGTACATGAAGCATTAAATATATATAAAAAATAAAACTAATTATACAGTTTAGACGAAATGGACGAGACGAATCTTTTAAGCCTAATTAGACTATGATTGAACATTAATTATCAAATAACAACGAAACATGCTACAGGGTCATTTTGCAAAATTTTTTACAACTGAACAAGCCCAGGACGGTGTCACAGCTTCTTTCAATTATTGCTACGAGGAGTAGGGATGAAAACGATCGGAAACGATCGATAGAAGGCCAAATCACTTTCGTTTTCACATCTTTTTCTCGAAAACGAAATCGATATGATATTGTCGGAAACGAATACGGCGCCGATATTCCGGTAATTTCGAAAACGATAATAGTCGATCGGAAAATACGTCGATAACGATCGGAATCTATGAGAACGGTATCTAAAAAATGATAAACATGCCAAACTGTAGAACATGAGAAGATCTATATAACTCGACCTATCTCACATGACAATAGTAAATAAAGCCACAATTGACAAGATCACAAGCTGAAACCACACAATTCACACAATCTTAGGTCTCAAATAGTGGCAAACCACGCAACAGTATGACAATTCTTGACAAAGATATAAATAAACGATCATGTTCTAAGTTGACTCGACATAAATAGTGATCAAAACATGAATTATTAGAGTTCCTTTTCAGTGGAGGCTGTAGCCTGTAGGTTTCTTAAAGATGAACGTCAAGCATGTCATCGTCGTCCCCGGCCACATCTTCTCATCCATATTCTGAGTATTCATCCTACATAGTTTGTGATGAATACATACATATGTTAGTTCTCATACAAGACAACTGTAGATGAGTTAGTAACAAACATCATATTAAGGTATGGAGATATGTAAGGCTCGTAGCAATAGATGTATTAGCGCAATAGTGCTAATAAGAAATAAAAATCTGAGAAACACATAGCTAATAAGAAGCAAACACAATATATATGTGTCGCAGGTAGCAGCCAACACATCATATACAAGGTAAAGGCTAGAAAAAGAACCTCGAGTGTTGATTGCCTTCTTGTTATATATATGAAATACTTCCGTTAGATGTTCCTTTCCAAAAATTATTTGCCTTGTGTGCAGATGTGATCCTTTCTAAAAAAAATTGTCTTGTGTGCTTGCGTGTGTAATGCATTGTATATCTATAAATAAATCAGGATTCATTAATTAAATGTCTTTGAATCGGTAATTACCGACGGTAAATTACCGGTTAAATACGGAAATCTTCGAAAACGATCGGAAGAGGGCAAAATCATTTTCGCTTTCGTTTCCGATTATTTTTACCGTTATCATTTTCGTTTTTTCGTTACCGCTATCATTCTCGTTTAGGCATAAAAATCGGAAAAAACTCGAAAACAATTTCGGAAAATCGGAGATTATCATTTTTGTTTTCATCCCTAACGAGGAGGACATGGCCACCCACTGCTGGGTTGAATAGGGTAGAGATACTCCCTCCGTCGAACCAAATGCAGTTTTTAGTTTGTTTAAGCCAAACGATTCCCAAAAAAAAAAGTTTGTTTAAGCCAAACACTCTTATGTTTAATTAAGATTAAAAATTAAATTTATGACTTTAAATAGGTATTATATAATGGTTCTATATTTAGTACGTCAAATAAATACTATTATCTTTTTTATATAAATTTGATCAAACGTAAGAAGAATTGACTTAATACTATTCTAAATTACATTAGTTCCATTTTGTGATTACACAGTACAACGCAGACAAAATTACATATTTCTATGGCGGATGTAATAATTATCAGACTTGCTAGTGAAAGTCCTATGTTTGGTGTTGGTAATTAGTGACAATGTCTAAGTACTAATCCTATGCCTAAGTTGTATGTGACATATGAGGATTAGTACATTCCAAGGTTGGTGGCAAGATGGACATGGTGATCATGATTGCCACACTTGGATTTGGACGCAACCCTACGTGATCAAGGCAAAGGTATATGTTTAAGGGTTGTGTTTTAGTAACCAAGACACCTAGTGGGTGTGGTTACATTATAGAATAGATAGCCGTACTATAAAGAGGGGAATGACGTGGCTATTGAACTCCTAAGTGCCTCTAGATGTGCATTTCATAATCATATGCATTTGGATAGAACTAATAACGCCTCAAAAAATGATTGTGAAAATGCTAACACACTCATACATGACGAGATCACTTGGTGGTGTTAGCACGTTTGCGAAGGCAGTGGAGTTTAAGCGGTACAGAGGGTTTGGGGTCCTCTCTCCCTCCCGCCGAGCTTGCGAGGCGGGATTCAGGCGTTTTCGAGAAGTTGAAACGACTATTTTTCACTACGCCGGAAGTCCAAAAAAGAAACGGAGGCGAACGGAGGTCACATAGGTGACCGGACGCTGAACCGGACGCGGTCTTTGAATGACCGGACGCGTCCGGTCAGTGTTCAATGTCTGCGCGTATTTTAGTTTAATGATCGGACGCGAAGCGCGTCCGGTCACAGTCGATCGGACGCGTCCGGTCGTTCAGGGTGCTTACTGGACTCTAACCGGACGCTGGCACTATGGCGTCCGGTCATTTCTCCAGCGCGTCCGGTCATTGTGTTGTTGTGCGCTGCTCAGGCTGACCAGCGCGTCCGGTCAGTCACGGGACTAGCGCGTCTGGTCGTTTGCAGCGCGTCCGGTCTGCGCGTCAAGCGCGTCCGGTCGTTGCTTCGCAGTTAGCCGTTATGCGACCGACGCGTCCGGTCAGTTGGACCAGCACGTCCGGTCAGTTGGACTAGCGCGTCCGGTCAGTTGGACCAGTGCGTTCGGTTAGTGCTTCGCGACTTAGCCGTTGCGTGACCGGCGCGTCCGGTCAGTTGGACCAGCGCGTCCGGTCAGCGCGTTTTCAGTTGTTTAGGTTTCTAGCGGCTCTATTCGAAGGGGTACGTCTATAAATACTCGTTGGCCGGCTCAAGGCTCTCTCTCTCTCGAACATTTGACATACTTGTGAGCACTTTAAGCTAAGCAACTCCCCTCCCACTCATCTCTCTTGCTTCTTTACATATTCGAAGTGAGATTGAGTGATCCAAGTGCATTTGCATTGTGAGATTGCATCTAGTTGGCACTTGGTGGTTGATTTGCTATGGGATTCTTGTTTCTCTTGGTGGTTGCCGCCACCTAGACGGCTTGGAGCAGCTTGGAGGCATTGGCAAGAGTTGGTGATTGTTCTTGGCCACCTCCGGTGATTGTGAGGGGTTTATGCCTACCTCGGCGAAGCGCCAAAGGCAACGTTAGTGGATTGCTCGTGTCATTGCAACCTTTTGCCATTTGGTAGGTTCTTGTGGCGCCTTTTGAGAGGCTCGGTGTGAGACCAATTAGCCACCGAACCACGTGGTGAAGAGGGACACAACGGGGACTAGCGTGCCGGCAAGCACGTGAACCTCGGGATAAATCTTCGTGTCATCACTTTCATATTGTGATTGATTGATCCCGGTGTTCGGTTATCTTGGTATTCATTGTTGATCATATTGGTTGGCTCAATACTTCGCCCCTCGGTGAAACTCTCTTAACTCAAGTCCGCTTTACCTTCTTAGTTATCTTTGCTAGCTAGTTAGCTTTGCTAGAGTAGCTCTTTTGTGTAGCTTGCTAGTTGTAGTTGTAGTTACCTTCTCGGTTTGACTTGTGCGGTTGAGTGCAAATACTAGAATTGTGAATTGGATAGGTGTCTTGCAAACACTCCGTAGGCTAAGCAAAACTCGCATCTCGCTATTTGTTATATTCATAAACTTGTTTAGCTTGTCTTTATAGAAAATTTTAAAAGGCTATTCACCCCCCTCTAGCCATCAAGACCTTTCAAGTGGTATCAGAGCTGTGGTCACCGTTTTCAAGGCTTAACAACCTCGGTGTAAGATGGCTCAAGTTGTGTTCAACTATGTCGGGGGCAAGCCTCCATTCTTTGATGGTGTCACATCTTTTGATCATTGGAAAAGAAAGATGAAGCAATATCTTGGCTCTATTCACGAGAACGTTTGGAAGGTGACACACCATGATTATGCTATCGTTGATCCCGACAACCTCACCAACAATGATCGCATCAACAACCAATGCAACACTATGGCTCTCAATACTCTCTACAATGGGATTGATGCAAAGGTCTTTGAGCAAATCAAGGATCTTGAGATGGCAAGTGAAGTGTGGACAAGATTAGAGGAAACATATGAGGGCACTTCAACGGTAAAGAGTGCCAAGCTCTATATGCTCAAGGATAAGTTTGCAAGCTTCAAGATGAAGGATGATGAGTCCATACCGGAGATGTTCTATAGGCTACAAGTTATTGTCAATGATCTCAAGAGCCTAGGAGAAGATGTCAAGGACAAGGACTTCTCACATAAGTTCTTGATGAACTTACCTAAGATGTTTGCTATCTTGAGGAAAATGATCCAAAGAGAGGGTTTGGACAAGGTGACTCCAAACCAAGTGCTTGGAGATGTCATGACCGATGCTCAATATGATGATGATGAAGATGAAGATGAGAAGAAGGAGATCAAGGTCAAGCAAGAGAAGACCACTGCATTCAAGGCTTCATCCTCTAAGGGCAAGAGCAAGGTGGAGAGCGATGATGATGATCCATTCGATGATGAGACCATGGCCCTCCTAGTGCACAAGATGGGGAGGTTCATGAAGAAGAAAGGATATGGTGCAAGAAAGAGAAGGGACTTCATGAAGGCAAAGAAGGTGCTTTGCTATAATTTCAATAGCCCCGATCATATAGTGGCAAAGTGCCCCTATGAAGACAAAAGATATCATGATGGAGAGTTGAAGTTGAAGAAGAACAAGAAGGAGAAGAAAGAGAAGAAGAGCTTCACTATCAACAAGAAGAAGAAGGGTGGTGGCTATGTGGTCACTTGGGATAGTGATAACTCCGATAGTGATGATGAGAGGACCACTCGGCGAGCCATTGCAAGCATCGCCCTCTCCAACAAGCCATCCATCTTCGACACTACATCAACATGTCTTATGGCCAAGCCTACCAAGGTAAAACATGATGATAGTGATGATGATTCTTGTGCTAGTGATGATTGTAGGAGTGATGATGAGGAGGATGAGGACTACTCCAAGGATGATCTATTAGGCATAATAGATCAAATGAGCAAGGGCTACAAGAGGACAACCAAGAAGTGCAAGATCTTAGAGCAAGAGCTCATTGCCAAGAGCAATGAAAATGATTCCTTGATGGAGGAGCTTGTTGCTCTCAAAAAGAGTAAGGAGTGCAAAGGAATTGAACAAGAGCTTAAAGCTCTTAGGAAATCCTTTGATGAGCTAGAGGCCTCTCGTGAGTGTCTAAAGGAAGACCACGAGGATCTTGAAGTTGCTCACACTAGGCTTAAGGAAGCCCACTTCACTCTACTTGAGCTCATCAAGGAAAAGGACCTCAAGTTGGAGAAGTTCATGAAGGAAGCTAAGGAGGAGCAAGTGATTGTCACTTGTGATATTGGACTAACATATGATATTATTGATGATTCTTTATTTGTTGGTCCAACTAATGCTTCATGTAGCTCATCATCATCCACCACAACCAACTCTATCTGTAATACTAGTGATTCATCACTTGTGGTTGAGAATGAGACTCTCAAGAGAGAGGTGGATGATCTCACCCGTGCATTAGGCAATGCCTATGGTGGGGATGTCCGCTTGCTAAAATGCTTGGGTAGCCAAATGTTCTCTCTTAACAAAGAGGGTTTGGGCTATACTCCCAAGAAGGGCAAGGCGGCCTTTGCTACTCCAAAGTCTCATTTTGTGAAGAGCAATGATCGTTATTGCAATAGATGCAAGCAAGTTGGGCATCTAGAGAGTAATTGCAACAAAATGAACAAGAACAAAAAAATGCTAATGTACCTTACATTCCTTTTGATTCTTGTTATGTGCTTACCAAGGGTGAGAAAGGTGTGCATGCTAAGTTTGTTGGTACACCAATTGTGGGTCCAAAGAAGAAGGCCATTTAGGTACCAAAGAGCTTAGTGACTAACCTCTAAGGACCCAAGCAAGTATGGGTACCTAAGAAACATTAATTTGTTTTATAGGTCAATTATAAGGCCAGAGGAAGGCATTGGGTGCTTGATAGTGGGTGCTCTCAACATATGACCGGTGATTCAAGAATGTTCAACTCTCTCAAATCAAATGATAGTGGCATTGATAGCATCACATTTGGTGATAATAGTAAGGGTGATGTGAAGGCTCTTGGAAGAATTGCAATCTCAAATGATCATAGCATTTCTAATGTGCTCTTAGTTGAAAAGTTGAACTTCAATCTTCTCTCGGTTGCTCAATTGTGTGATCTCGGTTTCAAGTGCATATTTGGTGTTGATAATGTGGAGATAGTTAGTGTTGATGGCTCTAACTTGATCTTCAAAGGCTTTAGATATGAGAATCTATACTTGGTTTATTTCAATGCTAGTGACACTCAACTTTCAACATGCTTGCTCACCAAATCAAGTATGGGTTGGTTATGGCATAGAAGACTTAGTCATGTTGGCATGAAGCAATTGAACAAGTTAGTGAAGCATGACTTAGTTAGAGGCTTGAAGGATGTCACATTTGAGAAGGATAAGCTATGTAGTGCATGTCAAGCCGGAAAGCAAGTAGGCAACACTCATCCATTGAAGAGCATTATGAGTACTTCCAAGGTATTTGAGTTGTTGCACATGGATCTATTTGGGCCAACTACATACACAAGCATTGGTGGCAACAAGTATGGCTTTGTGATTGTGGATGATTTCACTAGATATACATGGGTATTCTTTCTTGGAGACAAAAGTGATGTATTTGACATATTCAAGAAGCTCATCAAGAGAGTACAAAATGAGTTTGAAACCACAATCAAGAAAGTGAGAAGTGACAATGGAAGTGAGTTTAGAAACACAAGAGTTGAGAGGCCTAAGGATCACAATGTCATTAGAACAAGATGGGTCTTTTGCAACAAACAAGATCAAGATGGGATAGTACTAAGGAACAAAGCAAGACTAGTGGCTCAAGGTTACACACAAATAGAGGGTCTTGACTTTGGTGAAACTTATGCCCCGGTTGCAAGATTGGAAGCAATTAGGATCTTACTTGCCTATGCTTGTGCTCACAATATCAAGCTATATCAAATGGATGTGAAGAGTGCATTTCTCAATGGGTACATTCAAGAAGAAGTGTATGTGGAGCAACCTCCCGGTTTTGAAGATGACAAGAAACCCAACCATGTATACAAGTTAAGAAAGGCTTTGTATGGATTGAAACAAGCACCTAGAGCATGGTATGAAAGATTAAGAGATTTCTTGCTATCCAAAGGATTTGTCATGGGAAAAGTGGATACTACTCTCTTCACCAAGAAGATTGGGAAAGACTTGTTTGTGTTGCAAATATATGTTGATGATATCATATTCGGTTCAACCAATCAAGATTATTGTGATGAATTCGGGAAAATGATGACAAAGGAATTTGAAATGTCAATGATTGGAGAACTTAGTTTCTTTCTTGGACTTCAAATTAAACAAATGAAGGAAGGAACATTTGTGAGCCAAACCAAATACATAAAGGATATGCTAAAGAAGTTTGGTATGGAAGATGCAAAAGGATTCACTACTCCAATGAGCACTAGTGGAAGCTTGGATAGTGATAAAAATGGCAACATGGTGGATCAAAAGCTATATAGATCAATGATTGGTAGCCTACTCTATGTGATGGCATCAAGGCCCGATGTGATGTTTAGTGTATACATGTGTGCAAGATTTCAAGCCTCACCAAGAGAAAGTCATTTGAAGGCAACAAAGAGAATATTGAGGTACTTAAAGCATACACAAGATGTTGGATTATGGTATCCCAAAGGTGCAAGCTTTGAGCTAGTTGGATATTCGGATTCCGACTATGCCGGTGACAAAGTTGCGAGAAAGAGCACTTCTGGGACTTGTCAATTGTTGGGAAGATCACTTGTCTCATGGTCATCCAAGAATCAAAATAGTATTGCACTATCTACCGCCAAAGCCGAATACATCGCCGCGAGTAGTTGTTGTGCACAAATCTTGTGGATGAAAGCAACATTGAAGGATTTTGGAATCAATTTCAAGAATGTGCCATTGCTATGTGATAATGAAAGTGTCGTGAAGCTAACCAACAATCCGGTTCAACATCAAAGAACAAAGCATATTGATGTTCGCCATCACTTTATTAGAGATCATCAACAAAAGGGTGACATTGCTATTGAGAGTGTGGGCACCGAAGATCAATTAGCCGATCTATTTACCAAGCCACTTGATGAGAAGAGATTTCACAAGCTAAAGAATGAGTTGAACATACTTGACTTCTCTAACATGAGTTGATGCACCCCATATATGACATGCCTCTCCTTCGAGCCCTAAGGTACAATTGGTTGACATGTCATACATTCTATGCTAAGGACTTGTTTAGTGCATCTAGTCATAATTTACATGTTCTAGGCTCATTCATGAAAATCAAATGAATTTGAAGTTTATATGGTGCCACTATTGTTTCCATGACTTGTATGATCTAGTGGTAGCATATAACTTGTTTAAGTAGCTTGTGATCCTAAGTGTTTAATCTAGAAAACTTGTCTAAATATTTGCTTCAACATGGTGCATGATAACCCTACTAGTGAGGTGTGAAGAAGCTTGCCCTTGGATCAAACCGAAGCATTTTATTTATGCAAGCAATCTAAGTTGAATCACAAACTTGATCCTCACCACATAATTTAACATGATAATCTATCTAAGATTGGTCCCTTGTGGTTATTGGTGCCAAAGGGGGAGAAATTATTGTTCACAAAGATAGAACTCAAAGGGGGAGAAGCACAAAGGGGGAGAACAATGTGGTTCACAAAGATAATACCTAAAGGGGAGAATTAATAAAAGAAGGGGATCAACTAAATTTTGAGCACACAAGTAGGGGGAGCAAGCTCTCAAACATGAATGTTGCATTTCCATGTGCACTTCATATGTATGATGCATAGTTATGCATTTCCTTTTCTCTGATACATTGCTTGTGTGGTGACTTGCTAGTATAATTTGAATGGTATATTGAGGTACTAGCATGAATAGGAAGTAGTTAGATTTTTCTTGCCTCATGTTTTTCATAGTGGTACTAGAGCCTTGCTTATAATGTTGATCTCACGAGGTTTCTAGTTATGTTTGTGCTTTTCCAAGTGGAATCTAACTACACAAGGTGCTAAGATGGTGTTTATCGCTACTCCGATGGTATCACGCTTCATAGGTCTATAATCTTAAACACTTAGCACCTATTGGTAGTCAATGCTCCTATACTTTCCTATCTAACATGTATGCTTCCAAAAACCAAACATGTAGCATACATGTAGGGGGAGCCATTGCTATCAATTTGAATTCATGATCACATGTCCATAATTCTTACACATGGTAATTTGCTTGGACAATGTGACATGGGTTCAATCAAAATTTTATCATAATATCTTTGTGAAAGGTTTGTCACCAATTACCAACAAGGGAGAGATTGAAAGTCCTATGTTTGGTGTTGGTAATTAGTGACAATGCCTAAGTACTAATCCTATGCCTAAGTTGTATGTAGCATATGAGGATTAGTACATTCCAAGGTTGGTGGCAAGATGGACATGGTGATCATGATTGCCACACTTGGATTTGGACGCAACCCTACGTGATCAAGGCAAAGGTATATGTTTAAGGGTTGTGTTTTAGTAACCAAGACACCTAGTGGGTGTGGTTACATTATAGGATAGATAGCCGTACTATAAAGAGGGGAATGACGCGGCTATTGAACTCCTAAGTGCCTCTAGATGTGCATTTCATAATCATATGCATTTGGATAGAACTAATAATGCCTCAAAAAATGATTTGTGAAAATGCTAACACACTCACACATAACAAGATCACTTGGTGGTGTTAGCACGTTTGCGAAGGCAGTGGAGTTTGAGCGGTACATAGGGTTTTCGAGAAGTTGAAACGACTATTTTCCACTACGCCGGAAGTCTGGAAAAGAAACGGAGGCGAACGGAGGTCACAGAGGTGACCGGACGCTGAACCGGACGCGGTCTTTGAATGACCAGACACGTCTGGTCAGTGTTCAATGTCTGCGCGTATTTCAGTTTGATGATCGGACGCGAAGCGCGTCCGGTCACAATCGATCGGACATGTCCGGTCGTTCAGGGTGCTTACTGGACTCTAACCGGACGCTGGCACTGTGGCGTCCAGTCATTTCTCCAGCGCGTCCAGTCATTGTGTTGTTGTGCGCTGCTCAGGCTGACTAGCGCGTCCGGTCAGTCACGGGACCAGCGCGTCCGGTAGTTTGCAGCGCGTCCGGTCTGCGCGTCAAGCGCGTCCGGTCGTTGCTTCGTAGTTAGCCGTTGTGTGACCGGTGCGTCCGGTCAGTTGGACCAGCGCGTCCGGTCAGTTGGACTAGCGCGTCCGGTCAGTTGGACCAGCGCGTTCGGTTAGTGCTTCGTGACTTAGCCGTTGCGCGTCCGGCGCGTCCGGTCAGCGCGTTTTCAGCTGTTTAAGTTTCTAACGGCTCTATTCGAAGGGGTACGTCTATAAATACTCGTTGGACAGCTCAAGACTCTCTCTCTCTCTTGAACATTTGACATACTTGTGAGCACTTTGAGCTAAGCAACTCCCCTCCCACTCATCTCTCTTGCTTCTTTGCATATTCGAAGTGAGATTGAGTGATCCAAGTGCATTTGCATTGTGAGATTGCATCTAGTTGGCACTTGGTGGTTGATTTGCTGCGGGATTCTTGTTTCTCTTGGTGGTTGCCACCACCTAGATGGCTTGGAGCAGCTTGGAGGCGTTGGCAAGAGTTGGTGATTGTTCTTGGCCACCTCCGGTGATTGTGAGGGTTTGTGCCTACCTCGACGAAGCGCCAAAGGCAACGTTAGCGGATTGCTCGTGTCATTGCAACCTTTTGTCATTTGGGAGGTTCTTGTGGCGTCTTTTGAGAGGCTCAGTGTGAGACCGATTAGCCACCGAACCACGTGGTGAAGAGGGACACAACGGGGACTAGCGTGCCGGCAAGCACGTGAACCTCGGGATAAATCTTCGTGTCATCACTTTCATATTGTGATTGATTGATCCTGGTGTTCGGTTATCTTGGATTCATTGTTGATCATATTGGTTGGCTCAATACTTCGCCCCTCGGTGAAACTCTCTTAACTCAAGTTCGCTTTACCTTCTTAGTTATCTTTGCTAGCTAGTTAGCTTTGATAGAGTAGCTCTTTTGTGTAGCTTGCTAGTTGTAGTTGTAGTTACCTTCTCGGTTTGACTTGTGCGGTTGAGTGCAAATACTAGAATTGTAAATTGGATAGGTGGCTTGCAAACACCCCGTAGGCTAAGCAAAACTCGCATCTCGCTATTTGTTATATTGATAAACTTGTTTAGCTTGTCTTTGTAGAAAATTTTAAAAGGCTATTCACCCCCCTCTAGCCATCAAGACCTTTCAGCTAGCGCCAAGACGTTTGATCCAGGGCGCTAGCGTCCGGACGCCGCGGCTACAGGCCTGATGCGCCTTCCCGCACTACGCTGCTCACCCACCTGCCCGTTGCCGCTCCTGCTCGCATGCCCGCCTGCTCGCTCGCCTGCCCGCACCTGCTCACTCGTCTGCCTACTCGCCCACCTGCTCGTGCCGCCCGCACCTGCTACAGTGCTCATGCCACTCCATAGGGACCTCCTAGACCCGCCATGCTTCATGTGTGTACATGGGATGCCACTGTAACAGAATCGACCAATTATATGAAATTAAGTAAGAGAATCACCTGCTGAAGCAGACAATCTAGCAAACTTAAGCCCGTATAACCCGGTAGTCCGTGAAATCTCGAATGATTTCAAACCAACTCGCACACCAACCAAAATCATAATAAGTTTAGCAGTCACCATCACATATTACATAAGAATTCGCCTCATAGGCACATCGGAGTTTAAACATAGTTATTAGAAACCGAGTTCAAATAGAAAGTAGCGGAAGCAAATAGTTCAAATCCACACACACTCACACGGAGTTCGAAGTAAAGTGCCAGCTGATGATCATCTCCAACAAAAGCATTAGATGAGATGTAAGGAATGACCATTGCCCATGGTCCTAAGCATCACCCATCGCAGGATAAAGGCAGTTGATACAGTAGCCATAATACATCTGCCCATCTTCTCCAAGTGGGAACAAAACCCTGAGTACGAGAAGGTACTCAGCTAGACTTACCCGACATAACCATAAATAAAGTGACATCAAGGATTATGAAGGGTTTTATAGTGGTGTAGCTAACTCATTTGCAAAAAAATAATTTTAGCATTTTAAGAATCTTTTTCAAAAGCATTATATCAAGTTAATCATTATTAACTTGTCGGCTACATTTGCACATATACTAGAGCAAGCATATGATTAAGCAATTAATGATAACCAATGATCATTATCAACTTCCATAATGTCATCCATTATAACTGTCTAAGCATTCCATCAACATTACTACAATGAAGTAACTCAAGTCAAGTATTCACTATCCAGTGAACGATGGCGATTCGAATCGATTATTAACCAGCTGGTAATTTATTCCTCACACAAACCTCACTCACCCGCTAAAGTGAGATATTGGTCACCGAGTCAACTATCCAGGTAAAATCTCAAGTTTGCTAGGAACCACATATACCCGAGGGTCGACCGACTGCCTTTTGGTCTTATCATAGCGCCCCGTGTCCTACAACACCTTCTCCGGTACAGTGTGCTGCGGGCAATCCACTTAGCCCGAATAATCTACCAGTTTCACGGTCGAAAGGTACGTTATTCGTCCAGCTAAATATGAGGCATGCGTTCAACATAACCTGAGGCCCAATAACGGTTGGTCCTTAACCGACACAGACAGAAATCACTACAGTCTAAAACCCTGTAAGTTCCCGTCCGGTCTTAACTTCAAATTAACACATAGTTATATTGTAACACCTCGGTGTTACGCAAGCATTTAGGCACTGTAAATCATGCATATTATGCATCATCAAGCATCATAATCATATATGCCTAATCAAGTTAAATAATAACTAAAACAATGCTTTGAAACATATGAAACATGCCCGTGAAACATGAATGTTGCATACACTTGTTTAGAGTTATTTTTGCCCTAATTATGCTTGCTAGGCTAATAAAACATGTTTGTCTATAATTATAAATCATCTAGAATTATTTAGCATAATTTTTGGAGCAAAGTTTGTATTCAAACTTTTGACAAAGTATGCTTTTGAAATTATTATTGAAAATGGTCAAAAATCCTCCCTATTTAGCTTTTACTTCCCAATTCAAAATCTATGCAAAATTTTTAGTTGGTCCCTAAAGTAAAGTTGTAGAGGATTAAATTCTAAGCAACTTTTATTTTTGGGTCATTTTTAAAAGAAGTCATTTTCTTGCTCAAAATGGTATTTGAAATCTTGTAACACCCTAAAATTTGCATTTATCCAAAATAGTTAAAATGATTTATATAAGCATTTTTGTGAGCATTTTTACCTAGGGAAATAATAATTTTTATGAAAAATTTAAAACAAATATAAGGATAGAAACATGTTCTTGCATCCATGCCGCTGCATTGTATTTTTGTGATGACTGAATTTGATTCAAATGCTAAAAGGTTTCAAAAAACCTTTTGAAAATGAATTTGGAAAAGTGCTATAGAAAAAGAAAAGTAAAATCTTTTTTCTCCTCCTCTATTCCTCACTTTTGGCCTGTTGGCCCAGCTCCCCACCGGCCCGCACGCTTCCTTCCCCCCTTCCCCTTCCTCCCTTAACTGGTCGAGGCCCAGCCCAGCGCGGGTGCCTCTCCTTCCTCCCTTGCCTCCTTTTCTCTTGCTGGGCCAGCCCAATCGGCGGTAACCGCCGCTGCCTCCTCCCTCCTCCTCTTAGCGGCTAACCGCCCGGGCCCATATGTCGGTGCCTTCCATCACCTCTCGTCGTTCGAGCGCACACGACCAAGGAAAAAACTGTCGCCTGCGCCCATGTTTTCGCGTCGTGGGAGCCTTTGCCCGCGCCCCGTCCTCTATAAATGGGAGCCAGACCCCGTGGCAACCCCTTGCTGCAGTTTCCTCCTCGCTTGCTCGAGTTTGTAGCACTGCAACCCAAGCCGAGCATGTCGTCGGAGCCGCCGCAGCCATAGTTGTCATCCACCGCTTCACCGTCGAATTGAGTGAGTCGCCGCGCACCTCCACATGGTAGCGGACCTCCTCGCTCCATTCTCCCTCTTTCTCTCACTCTCTTTTGCTCACAAATCGACACCGAACCACCGCAGGAGGCCGATGACTGCCTCAGTGAGCACTCCGCCGTCTCCGTTCATCCTCCGACCGATTTGGGGTCCTTGGTGAGCTCGCCTTCATCTCCGCTCTCTCCCAATGCTTTTGATTCATCAAATCACAATGTTTTCCTAAACGCTAAACGGTAAACAGTCGGTCACCCTTCGTTTAGCGTTTAGACCGTTTAAACGGTGTTTAAACGGAGTTAAACGGCCTAAACGGTTTTATACAATAACAATAAAATATACATATTTATGTAGGTAAAAATAAAATTTGCTAGAATCCATACTTATTTACACATGTAAAAATCAAATATTCTACCAAATAATCTTGTTGGAAGAAATCTAAATCCCACAACACTTCATATAATTGCAATGTTAATTATTTTCATGTTGATTGTGATAGACGTAGTCCTTTAATTTACTTAAGTATGGATTAAATGGTTGTTTAGCTCATTTAATCATGTTTAATCTGATTTTGTTTAGACTGCTTAGACGGGATTGAACGGTTTAAACGGGTTTAAACGGTCGAACCGTTTAATTCACCGTTTAGGGCCTAAACAACACGGCTGACTTCTGTTTACCGTTTAAACGGTGTTTAAACGGACTAAACGGCCGTTTAGGCGAACAGTGTCAAATCATGGCCCATAGGCCTTGTTCTCGTGCTTGATGGCGTGGCGGGCCACTCCTCAATCGCGTGTTGTCCCAGGGTGAGCTCGCTGTCGTCCCCGCATCATCCCAGTGGCCTCGGTGGTCAGTTTGGTGGCCCGTAGGCCCCATTTCCCCTGCACCGGCAAGCTCTTCGTCGCCGACAATGGCTGTGCCGCCACGGTCGCCACTGTTCCGGCTGGCCAGCCACCCCCTCCTTTCCTCTCATCTAATCGCAGCCGTCCAAATCAAATCCAACGGTCGAAGTCGCACCGTACCCCTTCGCTCGGCTGTTTTCGTAAAGAGCCCCTCGGCTTATTGCATATACAACCTGCCATCCTTGGCATACTCCTAGAATACACATTCTCGTTTTGAAAACGTAGTTTCTTCGGTTTAAATGAAAAATACGTTTTTAGATTAATTATAGAATTGCCACTGTAGTAAAACGCTTATAAAATCGTCGTTTTAGCTCCGATTCGACCCGTTCAACTTGCGTTAGGTTCGTAATTTCATAACCTACGCGTTAATGCCACTGTTAGTTAGGTTTGCAACATTTAAAACTCTTGATTAGGTTAAGTTAATTAACTTGCTATAGGAATCTTGTTTAGTTCGTAACTTCTACGTTGTAGCTCCGTTTTTCGTGCACTTCGCATTGATGTGATCATAGCGAGACATAGAATATTTTCATAAAATTTTTATCTTGTTTTTATACTGCTAGTGTACTATTCTAATTATAGGTTTGTTTGTTATGCATGAATGCTCCTGAAATGTGTATGTTGCCGTGTTGGTCGAGTTTAGACGGTGAGGAGTACGTTGGGAACCCGGAATACTTCGAAGATCAACAGGACCAGCAGGAGTTTATTAACTAAGGCAAGTATAGCATGGGCCTACCTTGATGTCCTATTCATTATATAATCTACTCATTATGCATGTGTCTAATATTGCTCGACTATAAGGACATCCTAGCCATTGATGACCTATACCTTGATTCCTATGGGGTTATCTGCATATGGGTAGAATGCTAGTGCTCTATTCAAACATGATCAATACTATGATTAATGGAACAAATGGATAAACATGATGGTAATAATTGAAATATAGGGTGATGGTGCAAATGATGTCGATCATGTTGCCCTAAACTCTCTGTAAGGACTTATCTATAGGGCAAAAGCTAGGACATACAGTGCAACCATGAGAGTTATATGGCTCTGACTTTAGCTCAGTAATAGGATCTTTTCTAGCTTGTTAGATGTTACCTGAAAGGGCGCAAGAGAGGCTTGCCACTTTGGATATAGAACTGCCTCTGTTCTGGTGTGTATAGCCTGCGGGAATTGTGCCACAGAAAGGGGGTTCTCTATATCTACCTGCCGAGGAAACCTCACGGCCCTAACTTGTTAGACGAGACCTATAGAAGGCTTCATAGTGTACCCTGCCCGCTCACCTTGAAAGTGTTATGGGAGTAATTAATCCGGGCATATGGGCAACATGACTCACGGGTAAAGATACACAACCTCTGCAGAGTGTTAAAACTGTTATAACAGCCGTGCTCACGGTCACGAGGGCCCCCGAAAAACTCACAGAATAACTGGTTACTTATGATGTTGTTGTTCATGGTGAACTATGATGGTAGTATGATAATGATGACAACGATGATGATATAATGTTGATCAATAACTCTATTAATTCTAGTATGTGATCATGTGGGTTAATTTGGGAGCCTAAGCATAAGTTGATGTTAACCAATGATAAAATGTTGACTTACTAAAATGCTAAATGTAGTAAACCGTGTCTACCTTTTGAGCCTCATGAATCCCCATGTTATGCTTGTGGAGTACGAAATATACTCATGCTTGTTCATTTTCAATACTTTGGAAAAATCCCGGATGGGTACCAAATTGCCAGAGATTGGAGCAGACAGGCTTGTGATCAACCAGTCAGTTGTTCCTGTGGAGTGGAGTCTTCACCTGAAGATCAGAGTTGTCTTTCTGTTGTTTGCTTTATAAGGTTATATCTTTTATAATAAGTATGTTATATATTGAGCATTGTCTTTTGATATTATCCTTATTTGTAGCTATATGTGAGATTTGACTTTCTAGGCTCACATATGGTGTGTATCTGGTTTTGTTCTTAAAACCGGGTGCTACAAATCTGATATTTGAAATATATTCAAAAATAGAAATTTGAAAATCCTTTTCTCACCTAATGGGCCGTTGCCCCATTTTTGGCCCACCAGTCGAGCCGGCCCGACCTACGCCGCGCGCCTGCCTTCGGTCCCACGCGCCCGCGCGCGCTCGCCCGACCGAGCACAGAGGACGGCCGCCGCGTGGCCGTACGCCGTCGACGCCGCTCACCGCGTGGACGTCGGTGGCCCCCGCGCGCTCAACCTCAAGGCACCACGCCCACGCCCCTGCCTCCATTCCTTTCCCCACTTGCGCTCTCCCTCCTTCCATTTGGAGAACCCGAGCGAGAGAGCCGCTCGCCACCACCCGCCGCCGCTCGCACCGCTCCCCCACCGTCAAGCGTCGCCGCTGCTTCACCCGTGCCCGATTCCCCAAGGCACTAGCTCCGCCTCGACCTCCACTTCCCCGTGCTCACACTTGCGCCATCTTGCTCACAATGGTAAGGCTCAATCGAGCACTTCCGTGCGTACCCCCATGGCCGGAGCCGCCGAGCTCGTGCTCCGCCCGCCGGCACCCTCGCTCGGCTCTCTCCCCTTGAGTCGCATTCTCATCTTCGCCATCTTCTCGCGGACACCACGCGCACCCCGCCGTGTCGGTCGTGGTCGGCAACGACCATTGGCCGTTGGTAGTTGTGGCGCTGCCACGACGCCTGGAACGCCGGCGTGGCGTGGCCGTCTCCCCCCTCGACTCTTCACTGGGCCAGGTCGGCCTTGGGCCGGAGCCCCGAGCCGGGTCGCCTCACTTTCTCCCCGTTCGGTGGCTCAGGCCAAAAACGGTCGTGGGCCAGTCGTTCTCGTGGGCCGGCCCAGTAGTAAAAAGAAAAAGAGTTTCTGTTTTTCTTTATTATTTGAAGAAAAGAAATACTTTGGAAAATGTTTGTGTACTCATTTGCGCTCCAAAAATGGTGAAATAAATTTTGTTGTGATCCTCATGACTAGATCTAGGGTTTACAAACATTGTGTGTCAGTTTTGTGGTACTTTTCTGTGGAGATTTATTTAATCATTAAAATTGTTGTTTTCTTGATAAATGCATAATAAATCATAGTAAACTCAAAAAAGTATGATTCCAAGTTTGTTACTCTTATTGTGTAATGTACTTTCTAGAAAAAATATGTGTCATGCATGTTCTGTAGAAAATTTATGAGGTGTAGTTCAAGTGCCGTTAATGGCTGATTTTTGTTATTTTTGCTAGAGAGCAAAATTTTTATAAAACATGTATGTGATGAATTTTGTACACTGATTATTTACTATGTAGAACCTAGGAAAAATAATAAATTTCTTGTTTTATACCTTTTCATAATACAAAGTATTTTTCATGCTCTTATTTAGGTCCTAGCTTGTCATTTTTGTGTAGGCTTTTCCACTTATCCAAATGCCATGAAAATTTGAAGGTAGTCTACTTAGGATAGTACTGTACTATGATAATTTTCTAAGATTTTTCTATGCTATAAAATAGATGTTGCTTTTCAAACCTAGTGTTGATTAGGGTTTAATCAAATAATGCTTTATGCATGATTAAGAAATTAGTGAAGCTTTGATGTATCTTTGAAGCATTCAATGAGATGTGTTGACTAAGCATGTTAGTAGTAGAAGAGAATGCAGTACATGACATGTACTTGTAGTACATGTTCTTGGATGATGTTGACTACCTTGTATGAGGATTGTACTATACTCTACCATTAAAGCAAATCATGCTCATCTACCTTGCATGCAAGCATATTCATTGTGAGCATGTCGTCTGATGCACCTTTATAATAAGCACTTATGCACCGCATCATATAGGATCGCAAACCGAGAGCCCGGTCGTCGTACCCGAGGAGCCCGAGGAGCAGCTCGAGGTGCAGCCGCAAGAAGTGACCGAAGCAGACGAGGAGGACGTTGAGGAACTTCCGAAGTGCCCCGATCACCGTCCGAGCTCCTTCGAGAGAGGCAAGCCCCAAAGCATTTTTCTCCCCTGGTTTGCAATTATTAATTAATGCTTTACTTTAATTGATGCATTACGTTTAGGAGTTATTTGCAGTCGTTACTGCATTATACCTTGTTTACCTTTATTATACTATATCCTTGTTACCCTAGTATTCGCAGTCGAGTCAATGCTTTGCTGGCTTAGACCGGTAGAAGTTGGGTGATTTCCGGTCACATGCGAGCTATAGGTGGTTACCTGGATCTGCTCGTATAATGATGTCGTCATGGTATAACTAGGTGTTAATGTGAAGTTGAGACCGGACGAAGACTTATAAGGTTCCGGACTGTAGTGCTTTCTGTCTGTGTCGATTAAGGACTGACCGTTGTTGGGCCTTGGGTCATGTTGAATGCATCCCTTACATTTAGCTAGCCGAATAACGTACCTTTCGACCGTGAAGCTGGGAGATTATTTGGGCCGAGTGGATTGCCCGCAGCGCACTGTACCAAAGCGGGTGTGGTAGGACACGGGGGCACGATGATAAGACCGAAAGACAGTCTGTCGGCCCCCAGGTATATGTGGTTCCTGGCAAACTCGAGATTTTTCCTAGATAGTTGACTCGGTGACCAATACCTCGCTTTAGCGGGTGAGTGAGGTCTATGTAAGAAATAAATTATCAGCTGGTTAATAATCGATTTCAATCGCCATCGTTCACTGGATAGTGAACACTTGACTTGAGTTACTTCATCGTAGTAATGTTGATGGAACACTTGGACAGTTATAATGGATATGACATTATGAAAGTTGTTAATGATCATTGGTTATCATTATTTGCTTAATCACATGCTTGCTCTAGTATAGGTGCAAATGTAGTCGATAGGTTAATAATAATTAACTTGACAAATAATGCTTTTGGAAAGATTCTTGAAATGCTAAAAATATCTTTTTGCAAATGAGTCAGCTACCTCACTATAAAGCCCTTCATGATCCTTGGAGTCAGTTTATTTTTGGTTATGTCAGGTAAGTTTAGCTGAGTACCTTCTCATACTCAGGGTTTTGTTCCCACTTGTTGCAGATGGGCAAATGTATTACGGTTATTATATCAACTGCCTTTATCCTGCGATGGGTGATGCTTAGGACCATGGGCATGGTCATTCCTTACGTCTCATCTAATGCTTTTGTTGGAGATGATCATCAGCTGGCACTGTACTTGAACTCTGTGTGAGTGTTTGTGGATTTGAACAAAAGGCTTCCGCTAAAACAACTAAAACATTTGAAATATCCTGATCTACTTTTGCAACATCCTTCTGAAACACTTGAAACGTACCTCTAAAACAACTAAAACATTTGAAAAGATATGCTTGCAACATGCATCGTATCTCGATGCAGCCTCCTCCACCGTTTGCATCGGGGCGCCGCAGCCGTAGCAGGAGGCGAGGCTGGAGGGCTTCAATGCTAGGGTCCGGCACTTCTCCTTCCACAGCGGCCTCAGTGGCTAGTTGGTGGCCCAAAGAGCGGTCGCCATGTGTGGCCACGGCAGTACCTGCGGCGTCAAGCGGAGCGGGCCACAGAGTAGAAGTAGCGGCAGGAAGCAGTGGCGCGATGCGACGCGGTGGAGCAGGAGAAGGAGCAGGCAGGGTGATTGTAGATGGCAAGCGGCCCGCAGAGCAGGAGCAGCAGGGTGGCCGACGAAGCAAGTAGGGTCACCAAGGCGGAGCAGGTCTCTCATCTCCTTCTCCTTTCCTTATTCAACCAGCGCAACAGAAGGGACAGATGCAGACACCGTAATAAAAAAACGAGGAGGCACATAGCAAAGGTCTATTGGGCTAGTTCGCAGGCCTACGAAGGGGCGTTCGAATGGATAAACGCCCTACACATAGCCTTTCCGAATAATTATGAACTTCATTTTACCAAGTTATCACCTAGAGTAAATTTAATAGCTCACTCATATAATTACTTATTGTGCTTGTGTTGCGCGACTAGCCTTACTAGCCACTTTGTTCCCTCGTAGCAGCAAGTTAACCTTCACCATTGGTTAATTCCAATTTCTACTATCTACTAAATGATGCTTCAAATATCAATATTTTCAAAGATATACTCTCTATGTCTCTGAATAAATAGATTCCTAGCTCAAAAATTGGTTTAAGAATAAATCAATTTCTACAAGGCCAAGGAGTCCATCGGCCCATTTATTTTTCTTGAAGTCTCCTTGTATTTAATGCACGTCCCTCCTAAGTTTTTGCAGTTAGTTGTGTATAGTAAATGCTATAATTAGTGCTCTGTATGTTACTGGAACAATCACCTATCAATGTGCAACTACTCCAATTAATGAAGGGTTATATGGTCTTTTCTCTGTCATACTAATCTGACTTAAACTTGTTAGGAATGTATTTATTTAGGGGAAGAGAGAAGTATTTGAATACAAATCTAGACGTATAAGTTACATGTTTCTAAAATTACTTATGTTCGTAGTTTTAAAATTGCCATAACCAATAATATTAGAGTTAATAAGATGTTATGTTGAATTTTTAGTTAGAACAAGGCTCGACTAGGTGGGTAGCTAAAAGCAATGATCCATTCACACCGAACCCAAACAGCAACGCCGGCCGTACAACTCGGGCGAACAAATGAGCCCAAGCAAAGCAACAGCGTTTCTTCAAAGCTCTTTCGTTACAGAATGTGCCTCCGAATTTGCCCATTTTTATCTTTTACCGTTTTACGGTGGCACATTGGGCAGTTGGCACCCACCGCACCAACCAAATGCACGACGCCCGGAACGACGAACGAACATGGTAGGTAACACTGCCTAGCTGGCTGTACTCCGCCTGGGCCTGCCTGCTCTCACCTCTTTTTGTGTACGACTGCAACGGAAACAGCGAAGCACACGGTTGTCACTCGTCCGCTTCCATCATGGAATCTAACTGGCGCCATTCCCACGATGGAACCGCGTATCCAGGCAAAACGTTGAACGGTGATGCATCATTGCATCGCAAAGCAATTCAAATCAGGCCCTATTTAGTTCCCATAAAATTTTGCAAAATTTTTCAGATTCTCCGTCACATCAAATCTTTACACACATGTATAAAGCATTAAATATAGATAAAAAATAAAATTAATTACACAGTTTAGACGAAATGGACGAGACGAATCTTTTAAGCCTAATTAGACCATGATTGAATAATATTTGTCAAATAACAACGAAAAACGCTACAGTACCATTTTGACAAAAATAAATTTCGGATCTAAACCGGCCCTCAGAGTCAATCGACATGGTCGACACTGACACCATGTGCAGGTGCCGGAGTCGCAAATTCACAACCTTTCCTTTTTATAACGGCTACAACGTTGCCTTCACTTTCATTTTCACCGTGTTGTTGTTAAGTAGGAATTCACCTTTATTATCTTTATTAACTCCCTTTCAGTAACAATCACTGACTGTAAAGAAAAAAGAGAGAAAGAACGAAAGACTCAAGAACACTAGTATGGGTGCCAAAATGTACATGGAAGGCAACATCTGGGCTGTCCTGTTCATCAATCAAGAACAGAGGTGACGAACAAACACCAGACACATGACGCAAGAAATCGTTGGACACTGCAGGGAACGGCGATCGAATGGATCGGACCACCAAATCAACCTCAGTTGCGGGAGCACTCGGCGGGGAAGCCCTGCGGGAACCTCCACCCGTCGTCGCAGTAGTTGTAGTGCATGTAGTTCTTCTTGGCCCAGGCGACGGTGCCCCACTCGGCGGCGTCGAGCTGGCGGTTCATCCAGCGGTCGGTTCCGGCGGGGCAGGACAGCGGGGCGCCGTCGCCGTTCGGGACGCAGGCGTCGGCGGAGTACCCCCGGTAGGAGACGACGAAGGGCGCGGCGGACCAGTCCACCTTCACCTTCCCCTGCTGCGTGGCCCAGTAGCTGCCGTCCCAAAGCGTGGCGTGCACCGACATGGGATTCCCGCCGGGGTACGGCAAGTCCCGGTACCGCTTGAAGGACCTGATGAAGAGGTCGTCCACCTTGAAGATGACGTTCTTGTCGTTCCAGATGATGGTGTAGGTGTGGAAGTCGGCGGCCGGGTCGAACCACAGGTAGAACTGGTGCTCCTTCTTGCCGTCGCCGTTGGCCCACACGTTGGTGTTGAGCACCACGGGCTGGCCACTCGAGTTGCCCATGAACTCCATGTCGATCTCGTCGTGGCCCGGGCCGTCGCCGGAGGAGAGGTAGAAGGAGGTGACGGTCCCCGCGGAGTTGCCGGGGATGAGCTTCATCTGGATGCTGAACTCGCCGTAGAGGTACTTCTGGCGGGAGCTGAAGGCGCCCCCCGACTGCTGGTTCAGGATGAGAGACGTCACCTGCTGCCCCTGCGCGTTGTAGTCCGCCCGCACGTTGCCGTCCGTCGTGAACTTCTCGTACAGCCACGAGTCCGCCGACGCCGTGGCCGCCAGGAGAGTCAGGGCCACGACGGCCACAGACACGGACACATCACGCCGCGCCATGCCCAGGCGCATGCTCTGCTTCCCTTGTTGGAGACTGGGGAGATGAGATGGGGAGGAGGCTGGCTGGCTAGTGGAGTGAAGCCGTGCGTGAAGCAAGTTGGTCTGGTGCGGTGCGGCGGCCAAGCACAGGACGTGGCGCCGGCTTTATACTGCTGGATGCTCTGCTTTTGGGCAGGGGCCGCGGCGGCCCACGGCGAGGGCGGGGCACACGTTTTGTTGATGCGTGGGCCACGGCAACCGTTCCTTTTCGGCTTGCGGTGTCGGGCGGGCGCGAAGCTTCGGATCGTGACACACTCGCCAGGAAGGACATGGATAGATTGGGCTGGAGTACGCAATCTGCGCGCTCCTCTAGGGTGTTTTGTTTGTACACTGGCAGATTGCCAAACCGTGTTAGTCCGGAAGAGGAAGAGATTGCCAGACAGCTTTCGCAGGGTGTTAATCAAATTAACTGGCTGTTCATGTGGCCCCATCCTCCGTTCCAAAAAAGAATAACCCTAAATTTAGTCAAAATCAAACCATCATCAGTTTAATAACTAAGATTATATATAAAGGTATCAAACACCAAATATATATACTATAAAATATAATACATGATAAATCGACTGTAGAGATGTGATACTACAAAAATGTATATTATTTTATGAAGTTGGTTAAACTAATAATAAATCAGCAGTACTTTTCAGCGAACGAACAGTGTTTTTCTCCCACAATAAATCAGCATAAACATCAGCATAAGCCAAATTTCAGGGAAACGAACAAGGTCCGGACAGAATATTTGTAAACCATCCAATCGCTGGAGGATGTGTTGGGTCTATCTTTTATTTGTATACAGAGCCATGATAGTATTTGATAGGATCTAAACAACAATATTAGTGATTTTTTTGGACTATCCAAGTTCATCATCAGAGATATGCCACAAAAAAGATTAAAATCTAAGGGCCTGTTTCATATAGCTTCTTGGGGCTCTTCGGCTCCAATAACAGCAACCGTAGTAGCACTATTTTCAGAAACCCTTTTTTTTTCTCTTCTCACGAAATAAACTAGGAGCCCGAAGAAGCTATGTTTCGTGGCTTCTCCGACTCCGGTACTCTAGCATGGAGCAAGAATCCAAGAGTGCCCTACCAAATAGGGCCTAAAAAAACTACAACAATCAGAAATATCTTGCCTTTTAATTTGGTGTTGACTCCAACCATTGTAACTAGTAATAACCATTGAATTTATTCTATTTTCTAAAAAAAATTACAAACAACCTTACCTTTATGAAAAAGTACATAAAGTAATCCTGAAATTTTGCATCTAAATTATCGATATCTGCTATTATGAAAAAGATTTTGAAATAACCTCCTAAATTTGGATTAGAATTACCTGCATATACCATTGTTAAAGATAATGCAAGATACACCAACAAATTTGCATATAAATTATCCACTTCTGACGTTATGACTCTTAAACTTTAGTTATAAATAACCCAAATATCAATATAAAATAACCACTTTAAATATATATACCACCTCTACCATTAAAAAATAGACTAAAAATTCATCAAATCAATGTTTAGGTGAGTTTATACATAAAGTATGCTAAAAAATTGATATACCATAAAGTATGCAATATATTTTGTAAGCTATAACTTTAAATGAATTTATACATTTTGACTAGAAATGTTATGACATATTAATGCTGGTAATTTACTTCTTAGCACCCTATGTTTCTTTTTAAAACAATACTACTACACATATATTTCTAAGATATAGTAAATTCAACACCATAGTTAGACTTAGAAAGTATAGTTTTATATCCAAGTTGTAGTTTTGTTAAATTTTACAAACATATTAAAATAAATAAATATTGCAAGCAAAGATGACGTGGCCACTACCGAGGTCCGTGCCACCGAAGAGCTTTGCACTGATGACCTCCACGCACTCTGTGGCATCGAGCTCCGCTCCGGCATCGAGGTCCACAAGGACGAGCTCCATTCGTCCAAGCAAGGTGACATTACTGCGCTGAAAGCGCATGTTCCAAGCCTATGTTTCAAGTATTTCATTTTTTTTCAGAGGTATGGTACAAGGGTTTCGCATGGATGTTGCAAAAGTAGATCATGATGTTGCATATGTTGCAATGGTTATACACTTATGTTGCAAATGTCTCTCTCCCAATATTTCATCTGTTTTTTTCAAACATATGTTTCAAGTGTGTTTTATCCAGATGTTGCATATGTTTCACATATACTCCGTATGTTGCAAGTGTTTCATTTGGATGTTGCTATGTTTTGCAATGGCTGCAAACATCTTTTTCCTGGTGTTTCGCACGTATGTTGCAAGTGTTTTCTACATATGTTACAAAAGTAGATCTAGTGTTGCACACGTTGCATTGGGACCCATCTGCAGTAGCCACCTGCTGCAGCTGATGGGTCCTCCTGCAGTGCGGGCGTGCCACACGAAGCGGCATAGACCACGGTACCGGCGTAGGACACGATGCGGCGCCAGCACCCATATGAAGCGGGCGAGCGGACGCTGGCCCCGTCCGGATGTCTGGACGCTAGACGTTTCGATCCTATTTGTTCCCGGCCATATCAATGTTGAAAACATTATGTGTATTTATTATAAGTTATAACTCGTGGCAATGTTACGCTGGTTCGATAACATCCACTCCTGTCCTCGTCGCTGTAGCGAAAACTCCCTTTCTTTCTTTCTCTCCCATCTCACACTGGGCACGAAATACAAAAAACCGAACCGAATTTATCGAGAACCGAACCGAAAGTACCAAAACCGAAATATCCGGTTCCTTGTTCGGTTCCTAGTTCTTAGAACCGAATTTACCGAGGTATATTCGGTTCTGTACCTCGGTAAACCGAAGTACCGAATTTACTGAGTACTAAGTAATATGTAATATTATTGATGATTTGATGAATCTATTGTGGATAGCTATATTATGTATTTGTCCTGTAGTATTGTGGCTTTTTATATGTATGATTTAGACAATGCTATTCTATATGAAATCATGTTGAATTTTTATCAAAATTGGCTATTGAACTTGATGTTACATGCTGTTGTAATATGTTCGGTTCTTTCGGTAAATATCGGAACCGAACCGAAAATACCGATACCAAATTTTGTCGGTACAGAGCTATTTTATGAACCGATCAGTAGCAGTTTCCTGTGGAACCGAATTGGCATGGGTAACGGCCGGGGCTACTTCCATCCATGAGAGGGCCGAGAATGCGTGCGTACCTTTAGTTGTGTCGGGCGGCCCAGGTTTTCTCTGGACGAACAGGTGGCGAGTTCCTGGAATTTTCCCCGCTAGTGTTGTGAGTCACGGAAGCTCCATAACTGCAACGTCAATTCCAGCCGCTGGCAAATTAATTGGGAATGCCAGAACAGAGGATGGATGAGACAGGCGTCCGGAGTTGATGGTGACGGGATTATCCGGTGATTAGCGGCAAGTTCACGCCAATCAGCCAAACGTAACTTGGGCAGTTGGGCATGGCCGTATGGGCGCGGATGCACTTGGGCTGAGTGTGTACCTGTCGTCACGGGCACAAGTGCGAGCAGAGGCAGCGGGGGCGGTGGTTCACGCGTCGTTGCGCGCGGCTCTGACCGCGGCCGCTGCGCCGTCGCCGTCGTTTCCGCGGGGGCTCGTTTTCAATTTGAGGCGCCGCGCCCCGCGCACGGCCGTACACGGATACGGCTGGCAGGACGCGGGTGCCGTGTGCGTGTCAGTTTGAGAGACGATGCTCCCGTTCCTGTGCTGGTCTGGAATTCTGGAGGATGGCCTGCTTATTTTCCAATTTCTACCCTAAATTTTACTATGCAAAAAGAAGATTTCCATCACATAAAAATATCGGCACATGCATGAAGTACTAAATGTAGATGAAATTAAAAACTAATTACACAGTTTTGTTGTACTTTGCGAGACGAATATTTTGAGCCAAATTAGTCAAAGTTTGACAATTTTTACCAAATACAAAAAATGTTACAGTACGTATTTATTGCGCATTTTATTGCGCATTGTTCCAACTCGGATGCCCCGAATCCGAAACTAAGGCCTTGTTCACTTCCCCATCTCAACCCAAAATATTTCCTCTTCCACCCATCACATCAAATCTTTCGACGCATGCATGGAGCATTAAATGTAGGTAAAAAAGATAACTAATTGCATAGTTTGTCTGTAAATATCGGGACGAATCTTTTGAGCCTAGTTAGTCCATGATTGGACAAATTTTGCCAAATAACAACGAAAGATGCTACAGTAACTTTTCATCTACTTTTCGCGAAGTGAACACACCCTAAACACGGCCGATAAATAAGGGCATGTTTAGATCCCAAATATTTTCCCAAATTCCAATATACAAAAAGAAGATTTTCCATCACATCAAAATGTCGGCACATGCATGGAGTACTAAATGTAGATGAAATCAAAAACTAATTGCACAGTTTTGTTGTACTTTGCGAGACGAACATTTTGAACCTAATTAGTCAATGTTTGGACAATTTTTATCAAATTAAAACAAAATACTACAGTGCGCTACAGTAGTAAACAGTGAATCCGCCGCCCCAAATTCGGGCAACTAAACACGACCCTTGTTTAGTTCCCCCAATTCTCCCCAAAATTTCACTATGCAAAAAGAAGATTCTCCGTCACATCAAAATGTCGGCAAATGCATGTAGTACTAAATGTTAATAAAATCAAAAACTAATTGCACAGTTTTGTTGTACTTTGCGAGACGAACATTTTAAGCCTAGTTAGTTAAAATTTGGATAATTTTTACCAAATACAAACGAAATGCTACAGGAATTCTGATACAGTGTTTTTCTT
Source organism: Saccharum hybrid cultivar R570 (assembly GCA_038087645.1). Classification (NCBI taxonomy): domain Eukaryota; kingdom Viridiplantae; phylum Streptophyta; class Magnoliopsida; order Poales; family Poaceae; genus Saccharum; species Saccharum hybrid cultivar. The sequence goes on along the minus strand of JAQSUU010000606.1, from coordinate 1,435,896 downwards.
CTCAATTCTCACATCTAAACGAGGCCACGGCCTAAGGCCGCCGGCTACGGTGGCCCACCGCCAGCCGCGTCCACGTGTACAGTAGCTAGGTTAGCGTGCATGCCAGGATGGATGAAGGTGGCCGGCGCCTTGGGAAAGGAAATGGCCGCCACAGGGGATCCGCTGCGGGCGAGCTGCTCTCGTCTCCACTGCCGCCGTGGCTGTCCCGCTCCGGCGAGAGTCCCCGGTTGCTGACGGCGCGGCAGGAGGAGCGCCTAGGAGAACTTGCGAGCGCGCCGCTTCTCGTACTCGTAGCCCATGTCGCCTTCCTCGAACGCGCCGCCGCCGCCGTAGGCGGGCCCGACACGCGGTGTCCGGAAGAAGAGCAGGCTCGGGTGGTGCCTGAGCGCGCCGCCGCCCCCGCGGGGGCCGAGCGCCGACATCCGCGCTGGGGCTGAGCGCCGCCGTCCGCTGCTCTGCTTCTCCGTGTCCGCTCCCAGCCGCTCGCGAAAGGATGAGAACGACGGAACGATTCCAGAGGAATTGAACCTGCTTTCCTTTCCTACGTCGTTGGATTCCTACGTTTCCCCTTTGATGTTCCCGGGAGCCAAAGGGGCCTTAAAGAGAAGGACATTTGACTACAAAAGACCCTTTTTGGCAGGGTTTAAACTTTCAAGCAGTTTGGACTTCACCGTACCTGCACTGTATTTATATCACCGTCTATGTGGTTCTTGTTTTATGTACATAGTACACCTCAAATAAATTAAAGTGAAACCCAACGAAAGTGAGTCGTGATACTGTCGCAATAGCATGAATCCATTTGAAACCCAATGAAAGTGGGCCAAATTGAAATTTAGATCCACAGGCAGGCAGCGCATATACGTACGTACTGTATGCGATAACAGTAGCAGTGACGGGAGCGCAACTGCAAACGATACTGTACTGTACTGGACTGTACATGGGATGGGAGTGGCCCCACGTACGAGTCACCACAGCGCAGCCATCGGAGGACGGTTGCTGGCCCCGCCGTCGCTTCTCGCGGACGTTACACTATCAGCAGCGGGGGACGGTAAAGCACCCGGTACATGTCCAGGTCAGCGAATATACACGAAAAACACCTGCACCGGCGTTCGCTAAATGACACGGTATTATCTTTCACACGCCAAATATGGCGCATGTACCAGCCTGTGACGGACGCCGTACCAGTCTGTGTTGGGGGCCATGCTCGCATGCACGAGAGAGAGGGAGAGGAGAGAGAAGGAATATGGAGCAATGGGACCCACGATTTCAAGTAAATAAAAATGTTATAATTCACAAACCAAAAAGCTAAATTAAATTTCGATTACACCATTAAATTCGTCTCAATAAATCCTTCAAAACTAGATCACGCATGAATATATTTAGATAAAGTGACAAGTGGGTCCCACAGTGGATGGAGTGGATAGAGGATGATATAGAGGATGGATGGGTGCGGAAGAATTGAGTATAGAGGAGAGAATCTTGCTGACTAGGACGTATAGAGGATGAATATAGAGGTCCATGAGTGCGGGTAGTCTTAGATTGCTCGTACTTGACGAGAATTTATCGGACGATGAAGCTGCAGCCGGTACGCTAAATGTTACGCTATGCTAGAGTAGTCTGAGAAATGTAGCGTGAGGGAGCTGGATAGCGGACGTGACGCTGCCGAGAAACAATAGGGTCTTCCATCCATCACATCGAATCTTTCGACGTATGCATGGAGCATTAAATATAGGTAAAAAAGATAACTAATCGTATAGTTTGTCTGTAAATGTCGGGACGAATCTTTTGAGCTAGTTAGTTTATGATCGGATAAATTTTGCCAAATAAAAACGAAAGATGCTACAGTACTTTTCATCTGCTTTTCGCGAAGTAAACACACCCGAGAGAGAGAGCACATGTGCGGTGGGTCCCACCTGTTTAACTAACTAAAAAATATTATAACTCCAAAACTAAAAAACCAAATTAAATTCTGATTGTAACATTAAATTCGTTTCAATAAATATTTCAAAACAAGATGTCACATGGATATATTTAGATAAAGTGACCAGTAGGCCCCACAGTGGATAGAGGATGATATAGAGGATGATGGATGCAGGAAAACTATATATTTTATAGTGACTAGGATGAAATATTCGTTTTAGAGAATGAATATAGAGTTCCATGAGTACGGACAGTCTTACATTACGTTCGGCGCCGCTTGGCAATTGGAATTTTGGGCGCCCGCGCATGTGGGTCGCCTGGCTGGATTGGAACTGGGGTCTCGTTTAGATGTCATCTAAATTTCAAGTTTTTTCACTCTCTCTTCATCACATTAATTTTTAGCCGCTTGCAAGGAATATTAAATATAGGTAAAAAAATAACTAATTACACAGTTTAGTTAAAAATCACGAGATGAATCTTTTAAGCCTAGTTGGTCCACGATTAGATAATATTTGTTAAATAAGACGAAAGTGATACTATTTATCGGGTTAGAAATTTTTTCAGCATCTAAACGTGGCCTCGAAGGAATGGAATGGATCACGCCCACCCTGTCATCGACATCTGGTGTTGACCTAACAACCGCTCCTGCTCTGCTAGTATGCTCTGTTCACATGACAGGACACAACCAAGGCCCTGTTTAGTTGCTTTAGGGCCTATTTGGTTTTAATGTGTTAAAGTTTAACTCCCATCACATCAATGTTCCTTCATATGCATGAAGTACTAAATGTAGACTAATTACATGCATGTCGGCACATATTAAGAGTAATTTACGAGACAAATCTATTAAGCCTAATTAGTCCAAGATTGAAAACTTTTTTTTTCAAATAAGACAAAAGTGCTACAGTGTTTATTAAACTTTAACTCCTCAAACCAAACACACCTTTAAAGTTCTAAAAATTTTAGAAGATTCTCCATCAAATCAAATCTTTGGACGCATGCATGAAACATTAAATATAGGTAAAAAAAATTACTAATTACACAATTTTATTATAAATCACGAGACGAATCTTTCGAACCTAATTAGCTCATGATTAGACACTAATTATCAAATACAAACGAAAGAGTTACTGTGCTTCAAAAATTTTACAGGGCCAACTAAACACAGCCGCTATCTACGATACGATCATTAGCTCCAGCGAATCACTCGTCTCTCGCGCAGTATCTGCATCGTTTGATCCGATCCGAAATCTTCATTATCGGAAACATGGCCCTTGTTTAGATTGAAGAAAATTTCAAACTGATGAATAGTACCACTTTTGTTTTATTTGGCAAATATTGTCCAATCATGGACCAACTAGGCTTAAAAGATTCATCTCGTGATTTCCAACTAAACTGTGTAATTAGTTATTTTTTTTACCTACATTTAATACTCCATACAAGCGGTTAAAAATTGATGTGATGGAGAGAGAGTGAAAGAACTTGGAACTTTGAGGCAAACTAAACAAGGCGATGATTTCTTTCTCCGGATGTACTGTACCAGAGGGGTATGTATATCTCTGTGCCGTCTTCTGATGATCCAACGGGGAGGGCCTGGCTACCATGATGGCTGCCCATGGGCCGTGGCCCCTGCTCCTCGCTTCTTTCAGGCCTAGTTTAGATGCTGAAAAAATTTCAACTCGATAAATAGTACCACTTTCGTTTTATTTGGCAAATATTGTCCAATTATTGACCAACTAGGCTCAAAAGATTCATCTCGTGATTTTCAACTAAACTGTGTAATTAGTTATTTTTTTACCTACATTTACTACTTCATGCATAAGTTCAAAGATTGATGTGACGAAAAGAGTGAAAAAATTTCAACTTTTAGAATGTATCTAAACAAGGCCTCAATTCTGGCGGGGGCTGTCCTACTGCCTCTGCTGTCTCCGCACCACGCGCGTGGTCCACATGGACCAAGGATCTACAGACTACAGGGTTGCCAATCGGGGGAACAGTGGCTGCTGGTGCATCCTCTCCTCCGGTCCTCCAGTGGCATTTGATCAAGTGGTAATGGACATCACATATACATATACTTCCTTTGTCCTTAAAAACAAGTGTCGTTTTTTGTTTTTTGTTTTCCGAGGAATCAAGTACTTTTAACTTTGACCAAATATCAAACAAAAATATTAATATTTATAATACATAATTAGTATTGTTAGATAGATCGATCACTAAATCTTATAATAAACTTACATAAAGATACAAATGTTGCTAACATTTTCTAGAAAACAAATCAAATTTAAGAAAGTTTGACCGGCGTAAATACCGTAACGACAATTATTTTGAGACGGATGCAGTATATATTGCTGCTGGAATGACAAGGGTAACTCTCCCTTATACAAACCTGAGCAAGTACCGTAGCATCCCCTAGCCCTATTTGGGAACCTACTATTTGGCTGAAACCAATATAAATTGCAGGCCTAAAAACTTTTCTGGCCCAACAAAAACAATTGTTGCTCTGAATGAAGCCCAATGGACCAACTAGTTTTACATATGTTTTAGAAAAAACAGATAGGGAAGGACAACAAGGCGGCCACGCCAATCTTCCCACACGGCCGCCATTATTGCACAGGCAGGTGGAATTGTGGAAGAAAGAGATATGATGGAGGAAGAAGGTGCCGATAGCTGGGGCCCACTGGTAGTGACCAGTAGAGAGATAGGGGTGTGGTAAAACAAACTTTTTTACATGCCTCTATGTTCGGAACATGCCAGGATATACAGTGTCGTGGTGATGTGATGTGTCACGTCGACAACAATGGCAAAAACATAGGCTAGTTCTTGTTTTCCGTGGCAAATGTGTAGTTGCCATGATAAAACTGGCAAATGGAGTGGTGATCACGATATGAGTGGAAAAATAGCTAAAAATCCATGTGAAAAAAATGAAATGCTTGATGAAACTAGGTGATTGAATCAAGTACGGCTGGTGTCCATACAATTGAATCAAGCTGGTGTCTCAGAATCCTACTCATGATGAGGCAATTCCTTTTTTTTTCTTCCCAATGATGGTTGATGGATAGAGATAGAGCATTAGCAGAATTATAGGCATGATCAGAATTAGCTTTATATTTATACTAGAAAGGCGCGCGGCGTTGCCACGTAGTGCCTGTGTTATGTCGAAGTATTATAGTTGATAAAAAAATTATTTCATGTACGGAGTAATAATAATTGTATGTAGACAGATGTATTTTTTAAGCAACGTAGATAAGACAAATCCTTGGTTTGCAAGAAAACGTACGTGAAAAGATTACAGGTGGAAATTATGTGTAGTAATATGGAGCGACCTTCGTAGATACGTGAATATATACAAATGTTAGTGTGTGTATTTAAATTACCTGTTTAGCCCTACAATAATGGATGTTATTGATATGTATTGTGTTAGTCATATAAGCAATTTTTATATGAAGTATAGAATTTGCAAAAAAAATTCGAATTTTTGTAAATGGGCAACAACGTTCATAGACGTGGTTATTTAAGAGTATAATCACATGCATGGATTTTAACTGGTGGTAATAAACCTTTGGTCGATTTGGTTTCTCAAATATTATTATACAAATGCCAAATAAAATTTAGAGCATGATTTTCTGAAAGGAAATGATAAAAATACTTCAATATGTGAAATGGATATAGATGGACAAACTGAATCGTTATGAGATACAAAACAAAACTTGTTTTTTTTGAATTTTGTATGTTTCATATAGATTTTATAACTTTTATTAGCGGATTAAAACATGAAAGTAAAAGGAAAACCTAATAGGACAAACATTTTGCACTTAGGCCCCTATACTTTTCCTTATTCTCAATGTGCTATGATGTACAGTTAACAACTCTGTGTCAGGAGATTTTGCATTGGGAACCCTGAAAAAGCTTCTATTCCCCTTTCCTCACCAGGAGTGCTCAACAGAGCAGAGCATGCACGCAGGGTGCCGACGTCGGCGTCGATCCGGATGGGGACGGCCTCAGCGCCGACGCCTGGCCTACTGGCGAGCTGCGCTGGTCCCGCGCGGACACCGGGGCCAGCAGTGCCTCGGCCGAAGACGGCCCGTGGTCTGCTGGCCATGAGCACAGGCCTGGCTGCAACGTCGCAGCTCGGTCGTGACCGCGGCACGGCAACCGGGGATGGCCGGGAACGCCGCGGCTGTGGCGCAGGCCTCGCCCGCACCCCGCTCGCGCTGGGGTCGCTTGCCACCCGCCCGCTTTACCAGGGCTCGATCTGGTCCATCGATGCGCCCAATCCGACGGCCTGGAACGGTGAGCGACGTGGCCACTCTCGCTGGCTCACTTTTGGTGCATGATTTGTATTAAGAGATTTACGAATGCATCAATTCAATTTTCATCTCAATATTAGGGGCGCACCTGGGCCCGGTCGTTGGTCCATTAACCTTACATACCCACTGTAATTTTTAGCCCAATAGAAAAGGCCCAACGCCAAAACCTAGCGTCCTCAGCTCACACCGACCGTCTCTGTCCGTCTCCCTGCTGACGGACGCCGCACGAACACGCGGCCTCACGCACCGCAGTCCCGCACGGGAGGAGGCGAGGAGATGGCTGTGGGCGCCACCCTGCCAGCCGTCGCTACGCCGCACACCGCCGCACCGCCCGCCGGCCTCCCTGGCTCCCTCCGCGAGTCCGCTTCGACGGCTTACGCAGGTACCGCGCCGGCCGCCGGCGGCCGGCCTATCTCCGTATGGAATCCCAGTGTCAATATATGTTATATATATCTGAATTAGCTGACTCTTGTATGGATGTGTAAAAAGAAGTATCTACAGAGATATTTCAGTAAGATTTTTCTCTGATGTGTACGTCCATTCTCTTAACCAGATAAAATTTTGCATAAAAATGTTCTTGTCTGTAACTGAATCATCACAGTGGTCATTTCTTTTAAGATGAGATATGATCCTGCTAGCTAGGGAAAAATGTTTCCACTGCAATCCTACAAGTTAGTTTTGAGATTATTTAATTTAGCACTCAAGGGAATTCAGTTTTAGTGCACTTCTGTCAAAGATATATGATTTGTGCTTGTGTTTGGCAAAGCTATATTTAATTCAGCAATACTCCTACAGGAAGGTATGCATCAGGCTTGGTGTGATGTGATCATCTTAGCATCCCTGCGATCATATTTGGGTGTCTGTGGCCTAAGTCCTATTAATATAAGCTTGTTCTCCAGTTCTTTGTTGCAATGACAGAGCATGTCATGGGGTTGTTTTAAATCTATGTTAAATTGATTATTGTAGATTTTTATTAGACAACATATTTTCTATTTATAGCACAAATACTTGTCATATCCATAGTTGTCTCAACTGCCACTACTGCATAAAATCTTTTGGGAGGCGTTTTCATTTTTTTTCCGAGGCGGTCAGGCCTGCAAATCGCCTGGCATTAACCGAGGCGGTTATAATAAACCACCTCGTAAAATCCATTAACGGAGGCGGTTATTATAAAACACCCCACCACAAAAAATGAACCAATTTTCCGAGGCGGGCCTCTTACAACAGCCGCCTCGGTTAATATGGCCAAGCTCACTCCACTTTAGAAAAGTCCATCTCTGCCTGCTTTATCCCTCAGAGTATATATATGAGACTCTAGGGTTTCATCACTCACTCTCTCTCCCTCTCTCAGCCGCACCCACCCCGACTCCCTCCTCCCTCTCTCGCGACTTCCACGAGCAGCAGCGGCACGGACGCCCAGCGCCGGCCTCCTCCCTCCCTCCCCCACACGGTGACGAGCCCCAAGCAGAGGCAGCGCGCGCGGGCGTGGAGGCCCCGACGACGCGCATGGAGGCCCCAACGGCGCCCCGCCCCTCCCCCGGCCAGATCCGCCCCTCCTCTCCTCCCATCGGCGCGTGGGGCGGCCATGGCCAGGGGTCGGGCCACCACAGCGGCGAGCTCCCGGCGTCACGTCCGCCAGCTGCAACTCCTCCAGATCCGGCAACAGCGGCGGTGCCCCCTCCCCTCAAAACCCTAGCGGCGGCGCTAGGGTTTCCCTCTGCACCAGCATGGTGGCGGCGGCCCTGAGGCCGGATCCAGTGGTGGGGAGACCAGACCCGGCGGCGAGCGGCGGCGGCGGCAGCGACCCATGGATGGGCTCGGCGGGCCTGTGGATGGGCTCGCTGGGCCTGTTCATGGATTTTTTTTGTTTTTTATTGGATTAACTGTGGCGGGCATGGCAACCGCCTCGGTAAAGGTTACGATTTACCATGACCTTTGATCCGAGGCAGTTGCAAAAATCGCCTCGGTTAATCACTTCTGCCCGCCACGGTTGCTTTTTCTGTAGTAGTGTGCAACTATGTTATTTCTTATTTCTTCATTGTCCTTTGCATTAGTAATTTTCTGTTCTTCAGAGTATACTTTCTATCTTCTGTTACAATGTTCTGAAAGCCTTTTTTACAACAGTGAATTGATGGTTCACAATTGATAATGTATCCATGTTCATCTTACTTATGCTTGATCTTATTTGTGTTAAACAAGCAGTAAAATGGCACATAGGTTTTATACATGCTTGATCATAGATGCATGAGTGCATTAAACAGTTTGGAGACAGTCAAATAGATGACCACTGTTTGAGCTGTCTATTTACTCGTCTGTATATAATGTGGCAACGGCAACCCGTCTATGGGTCCTACATGCCCGTAGGAGTCATGAATAAAATACATCTCGGGCCTTGTTTAGTTTGCCTCAAAGTTCCAAGTTTTTTCACTCTCTCTCTATCACATCAATTTTTAACCGCTTGCATGGAGTATTAAATGTAGGTAAAAAAAATAACTAATTACACAGTTTAGTTGGAAATCACGAGATGAATCTTTTGAGCCTAGTTGGTCCATGATTGGACAATATTTACCAAATAAGACGAAAGTGATACTATTCATCGGGTTGAAATTTTCTTCAATCTAAACCAGGGCTCGGACAGAAAAATCCTATCGCGTCTGCTTCTACCAGGTGATCTGCCGACTAGCTCCCTTTCCTACTGATGGGATGATAAGTGACCCTGGTCACTGAAACCTTCAGCCTAGCCACTGACTAGCTCCCTTTCCTACTCATGGGATGATATAGTGACCCTAGTCACTGAAACCTTAAGTCTAGTGCAGCATCTAGTTTTAAGAAAAAAAACCAGATACACACCATATGCGAGTCTAGAAAGTCAAATTACACGTATGGCTACAAATAGAGGTAATATCAATAGACAATGCTTAATATATAACAAACTTAAAGAATACAACCTTAGATAGCAAACATCGGGACATCAACTCTGATCTTCAGGTGAAAGCTCCAAATCCACATGGACAACTGACTGGTTGATCACAAGCCTAAACTCTTCTCCAGACTATAGCAATCTAGTACCTATCCAGGATTTTTCCAAAGTATTTAAAAAATAAAGCAAGCGTAAGTACATGTCATACTCAGCAATATAACATGGGGTTCATGAGGCTCAAAAAGATCAACACTAGTTTACTGCGATTAGCTTTTAGTGAGTCATAATTTTTAGCAATTGAGTAGCAACAAGTTTAGCACAAGCTCTAAATAACCACATGATCATGTAAACAAGATTAATGTATAGCAAAAACAATTAATCATAAGTGAGCATCTATATCATCATTATCATTATTGTTCATCATCTATTCAGTAAGGAGCCCAGGCCGCTCATGTTCGTGAGCACGATTGTTATAACAGTTTTTAACACTGCAGAGGTTGTACATCTTTACCCATGAGACATGATACTTATATGCCCGGGTTAATTACTCCCAAAACACTTCCAAGGTGAGCAGGTAGGGATCACTATAAAATCTTTCAAAGATTCGTCTAACAAGTGTAGCCCACTGGGTTTCCCATCAATAAGCATGAACTCCCCTCCAATGGGTGACTAATAAAAGTACAAAGAAACCAAAGGCCGAGAACATACAAATCAGAGCCCCTCTTGCACCTTTCAGTAAGCTACTACGAACTAGAAAAAGTCCTCATACTTGACTAAAGCCAGAGTCATATAGCACTTATGGTTGTATTGTAAGTCCCGGAGGAATCCACTTACAGATAAGTCCTTAAGAGAGGAATCTAAAGCACCACAAAAACAATGCTCTAGCCCCTTATTCCATGTTGCTAAAAATCATATTTTAACGTTTATTGCATATACCATTAGTCAGGTTACAGATCATGATTATTTAATTTGAGCACTAGCAAAATACTACCCAATGCAATTATCCCATAGGTATTAAGGTACAAGTTATCAACAACTAGGATATCCTTAAGGTTGATAAGGTAGACACATGCATATGAATTAAGTGTTAAAAGTTATTAAGAATCAAGGATGGTCTCATGCTATACTTGTCTTAAATTCAGATCCTTCTTCTGGTCCAACCTTCAAAGAATTGCTTCTCGATCACCACGTAAAACTCACGGACTGGACATGATCATAGAACACCACACAAGCATCCATGCAATCATACATGAAGCAAACAATAGAACTAAATTAGAATGATACACCAAACATATAGAACAACAAGTGAAAAGGTTTTAAAGACATTCTACATGTCGCTACGAACACAAAGGCACGAAAAGCATACTAATTGGAGCCATGGTGGAAAAAAATGACTACCATAGGATTCATTTTATAGGAGAAAAATAAAACTATAGGCTTCATTTATTTTAGTAATTATATAAAACTTGTTTATGATATTTCAGAGAAATACCTAAATTGAATTAAGTCAAATTATATTTGTACTAGAAAAACATGATAAAACTAATCATATTCTATTTATAAAGGATCGAGACGAAAAACCTATAATTGGAAAACTAATTGCATATAGATTTATCAAATCCATATTTTATTTGAAAGCACAAATTAAAACATGCTAAACAATACTACTATCAAGTAACTTATGTCAATATTGTAACGGAACCGTCCAAATTATAAGAGCACAAGTTCAAAACCAATCGCCGAAACGATCAAATTCTCAAACTTGAGCCCATATAACTCCGGTAGTCCACGAAACCACGAGGGATTTCAAACCAAACCGAGAGCAACCAGATCGTAGTGATTCAACATAACACAACACTTGTTACAATAGTTCGTAAATAGCTCTCATACATCAGAGTACAAATAATTTTATTACAAAACTAAAATAAAGATTAGCGGAAGCAACATAATTTCTGAAATTATTTTAAGTCAAATACTGCCAGTACATAGTCACATCCTGCAAAAGCATACTAGAAGAGATACTATAGAGACCATGCCCATATGGTCTAGTCTTCACGCCCACATGGCGAAGACAATACTTGCAGCAACAAGTAGGAATCTGCTACCTGCAACAGGTGGGAAATAAATCCTGAGTACGAGAAGGTACTCAGCTAGACTTACCCGTCAAAAACCAGAAACAAAGGTGACACCAAGGATTATGCAAGGCTTTATAAAGTGGACTAGCTTGACTCAATTGCAGAAAAACTTATTATAGATAGGTAATCATTAATGCTTAAGCATCAAGTTAATAATCATTAACCTGTCATCTAGATTAGCACCTGTACTAGAGCAATCACTTTATTAGGAGCAAACAATATTAACCATAGCAGGTATAATAAGGCCATCATCATCATTATCATCAATTCCGAACCATCATTAATCATTAGTGTATTTACGCTGGAGATAACCAGTCAAGTTTCTCACTATCCGGGAGAGACGGCGACTCGAATCGATTCTAACTCAGCTGAGGGGGGTATTCCTGACACTCACCCGGCAAACCCCGCTAAAGGCAGCCGTAGATAACCTTTGGTATAACTCAGGGTGGGCCCGAACAGCGCCGCGTTCTCGGGGATACCAGTGGCCAGGATGCTCAGGACTTTTAACTCACCTGCCCTTGGACCCTCTGGCTCCCTTCCGAGACGACTTTCACTTTTTGACTTCGCAGCCTGAGTTGAGCTACTAGGCTTCGCGGTCGGCAACCTCAGGCCGACCAGCTAAATGTCAGGCATGCGTTCAAAATGACATATAAGGCTCCAGGTCTTGGTCCTTAATCGACACAGACGGGGATAGATCCACACCTAAGACCTCCATGCCTTGTTGCTTCACTATCGTCATCCCGCCCGGTCTCATTTCATTTTATTAACACATGGTTCACTTCCACGATAGCAAGTATAGCCAACCGTGACCTAATAAAGCCCTATATCTCGCAGGTGACAGGCAATCACCCAACTTCTACCGGTCTAATTTAGCAGGGCTAAGCATAGATACGATCCTGTCTACTTAGGATTCAAGGTTCGAATTGCTGGACAAGGAGTGTTATCAATGCAGCAAGGGTTTCCAACCAACTCCTATCACGTAATGCAACAATACATATAACATGTATATAAAGATAATTGCTTCAAAAGTAGGAGGCTTATAATGCTCCGGGGCTTGCCTTAACCGAAAGAAGAGAGATCAAAGGTCAGCTTCAAGAACGATTCCCACGTCTTCTCCGGCTTCGTCGGACTGGACCTCCAGTTCTCGAACGGACTTCAACTTCGGGTTCCACGCCCAGCGGAACTTCGCTTGTAACACGATTCTCGGCACACCTATTGCATGTATATGCATCCAATGAATTTCATGTATGCATCCAAAAATGACATGATGATTTATGGACGTGCATGAATGATGTGAAGATGAATGCAATGACATTGCAACGTTGTAAGCACGAAACCAAGTTATGTGGTGCTCTATTCAAATCACTTCAAGCTTAGGTGCAAATTTCCTCTCTGGTATTAACACGTTTGAACACCTCTAAGAAACCACTAAGTGCCACAAGGTTAAGACTACACACACATAACAAGATTCCAGCAATTTAGTATTTACAATATATTATCAACAGTAGCTAAGAAAACTCACAACTGGAGTTCTACCAATCCGAATGACCTGAAAGAGGATATTCTGGAAAGATTATGAATTTGTCTACATTTCATTTATAAACATCTAAGCATGATTTTATCATTTACCAGGTCGAAATAGCACATACATAGAAACTGTTCTAAAAAGGACAGAGAGCAAAATAATTCTGACTCGAACTTCGAACAGTTGCCAATTCTAAACCATGAGTCCAAATGTCACCAAATTTTACCAGAAACTAATTCATAAAGTTCTTAACAACTTTGTTATAGTTCACCAAGCATGAAAACATCATTAACATAGCCTAACTTACTTTACCACCAAATCTGTCCAGAAAAGATAGATTTGTACAATTAAATATTAAGTGATGTTGGGAACATCACAAATGACTTACCCAACTTTACTAACAGTTAGATTATGTTTAAGTAACACCAAATCAAGTCATGGCACTAGCATAATTATTTATCTAATCCCCCTCTTCTATTTATTTAGAGTGCATAATCATAAATGGCATTACATAAAAAATATAACTATAAAATTCTAATAAAATTACCGAGACAAATATATGCTAACAAGAGGCTACCATAAAAATTTCACCTCATTTTGACAAGTAGATTAGGAGATATCAAAATAACAAAAAGATAAGTGCTAAATAAACCTATAACAAAGGAATTTCATAATTGGAGCAAATGACCTTTAAAAAGGCTGAAAATTTAACTAGAGCATATTTATATCATGATTAGCTCCCCACAAAATTTTCATATCAAAATAATCAATGTACAGTGAGATATCGAATTACCAAAATCACACAATTAAATAAAGCACTTAGTAAAAGTAATTATTAACTTCAAACAACATAAACTAACATGTAACATTTTAATAAACTAATGCATATTACACATCATGAGGATTTCAAAAAGTCCTCATTTACCTTTTTATGATTTTTCTACAATTTTATATGAATTTCCAAAGTTGGATCTCAAATCTGGAAAAGATTAAAACGAAAACACCAAACCCTAGAAATAACTACGCGCACCCAGCGCTATGCACCCACAGGGGCTGACGGCTGGGACCCGAGGTCAACGCGGACCCGCCTGTCACAGGCACAAAAACAGGGCACCAATTTGACCGGCCATAGCTCACCGGCGGCGAACTTTTCGGCGACGGGACCACCACCAACGGACTCCTCTCTTCGAGACACATCTATCGGGATAGGTTAGCGAACGAATTTCTCGACTTCCGTGCCCACGACGGCGGAAGGGGCGGCTCCGGCAGCCCTGTACGCATGTACGGCGGCAGTCTGTAGCCATGGGCTCATGGGAGTCGACCACGAACGCGCGGAAGAGGCCTCGGTGGAGCTTCTACATACTACCACAGACTCACAGTAAGCACAAGAAGAAAGAGAGACAGGCCAAGATGGCCAGGCTACGTCGAGCTTGAGCTCAGTAACTGTAATCGCGGCCATGGCGGTAGCTGTGGCCCATAGGCCTTCACCTTGCGACGATGGACGACGCAGCTAGGTGGGGAAGCTAGAGGAGACCATGGAGAAACTCCGGCTGCAAGGAAACGGAGGATGGTGCTGCGGCTGCTATGTATTTTGCGGCGGCGGTGACTACACCCTGCTACTGCCGATGTTTGTGCCGAGAGAGAAGAGGGAGCAGCGAGGGAGAAAGAGAGTAGCAAGTGAGAGAGGGAGAGCAGGGCAGCACACTGCATTCACCCTCCCCTTCGTGCATGCAGTCCCGGTGGCAAACACCAACGCGGCGTGAACGCCACGCGGCGATCGAAAACTGAACCGGTCGGCCACTGCAGTTCAAGTTGCGATTCAAAAAAAACTGAACCTGATGGTGCCATTGCTTGACTGAATCTCCTATCTCCTCCCCTCTCTAACTCTCAAACCAAGCAACGAAAAACCAAACGAGTTGCACATTGTCGTACAGCTACACGAGTACTATCAAAGAGGTTACAGGCTCCTGAGTTGGTTTGGCTTTGTTCACAAGATAGAGAGCTCCAAAGTGAGGTTCACAAAATTGAAAAGTTCAGTTTCAGTTTACAAGACTTGGCCAAAATTCGAGCTCCAAAACAGCACAGCATTCAGTTTTAAAGCTACTGTTTGAGAGGGTTAGAACTTGAATTAGTGAAAGATGTAATTAGCAAAATTGTAGATCTACGTGTGGACTTCAATTTTATCAATTGGAGCTGGAGCTGGTTCAGCACAGTTTGAGAGCTACAATGCTCCAAAGGTGGGCACAAGAAACTGCAATGTCACATTTCAGACAGAAATAATCCTAAGTGTTGGGCAGCCCTCTAACTGACTTGTGTGCCCTATTTGAGCAGGTTCTAGGCATTTTCATGAGATGTCCATATTACAACTTTTGTTCCTTATCAAGTTTGCTACGACTTTGTTAAAGGTTGCCCAACCTTTAAACAACATTTGGTAACACTTTTGAAACTAGGAAGCAAAAGAGGTTTGTGGGTCAAACTAGGTCAACTATGAGTTAGAGGCTTAATTGGATGAGATGGTCAACATGAACATTGATCCATTAGGTGTCCTAGGCAAAATTAAGCTACTAGAGATCATGTAAGAGCATCACAAGTGTCATCTACACAAAAACCCTAGCAACACATAAAGGAAACACATAGAAAACCACAATTGTTGCAATTGTTTCAAATGTTGCAAATGAATGTTTCAACACTTTTACTAATCAAACATGATGCTATGCTCATGATAAGAGACTAGGATGCCATGATCATGCATTATGAATGTATTATGAGGCTAACTAACACCAGGGTGTTACAAATATGAATCTAATGCAATTTGAATAGGTTAAAACGGTGCTAAAACAAATATTCTACAGGTAGACGTACATAAACTTAATGGATAGTCTACATAGTTATGGAACATCAAAACATGAATCCTCTGGAATTGATGAATAAATAGGGAATGGTGATTTATTATGCATGAATGACATATATATGACATCAGCATAATCTTTAACCACTAAAATAATGGACATCTTTCATCAAGCATGCATGCATGACGCTCCTTACTGGTGCGACGATGGAAGATTCTGCTGTTGGACGAACTGGGTGGCCACGAATTGCATCTACTGAACGTGAAGCATCACGGTGTCCAAATGAACTTTGCATTGTGGAGCGCTAGGTGCTCGATTTGAAGAAGAAGATGTTGCTACACGTAACATGACTCCTCCATGGACGGCGACGAAGTATCTCCGGCGACCTCGGGAAAAAGGCCTACGGCATCGGTGGTCTATTAACAGGGAGGTAGCGTAGATCACAGGAAGATCACAAGGGACTTGACGCGATCGGAGAGAGTTCTGCAGCGGCACTGGACTCGACGGATGGACGACGGAAGAGCTCGGCAATACCGTGTGTGGTGTGAGCTACGGGGCAAAAAGAGGGAGGAAGGGAAGCGTCTACGGATTCATCACCTCGACTCGAACCTCGGCAGGGGTGTCGCGAACGGCGGTGAAGCAGCTGGTGGTGCCAGCGGCGGCGGCGGCGGCGTATCTTCACAGACAAAGAGCTCTAGCGATGAGTAGAAGATCGATGACGTACAACTCGACGGGGCGGTCCGTGCCTCCTGCACTCTACGTGGAACTCGGCAAAGGGTCACGAACGGCGGTGAAGCGGAGGACGGCGTCAACAGCAGCGGCGGTTGGACGTGCTCTGCTCTGTGACATCCAAGCGCGGCCACGCGAGGCGAAGCTAGGGCTAGCAGCGGTGGAGAAGAGGAAACGGGGACGCGGAGGGTCTCGGGATTCTTATAGGGCGGCTCAGCTTGCGATCCGAGAGAACCGGGATTGGATGCGGTGGATTTCCTACGAAGAGAGAGAGAGAGATGGAGACTCCGACTCAGATGGAGGTAGGAGAAAGGGAGGGGTGAGGCTGACGGGGTGGACCCACACGTCAGTGGAATAAAGGCGCGGGGCCGGTTGGACTGGAGGAGGGAGGCGGGCCTGCGCGTGCTGAGGAGCTGAGGAGGGAGAGAGGGAGTCCTTTTTCCTTTTCTTTTTCTTAAACAATTTTTAAAGCATTTTCAAATAGAACTTTGAATCCTTTTGAGTTTTGGTCAAAACCAATCAACACAAAAACACCAATGCACCAGCACGAATGCACAACATGTTGCTACCTTATGATAAATTTTAATTGAGTGAAAAATATTATTTTTCTATATTTTTATGAGCACAAAAATACATGATTAAATCATTTTAGCTATATTTTCAAAGGAGCATTTTTTAGGGTGTTACATCTAGCCCCTGCGTCTAGATTGTACTAGACGGTCGACTGGCCCTCTATGGACTGAACTGAGCGAGCTTGATAATTATTTAGCCCAACCAAGTAAATATGAGTTCTTACTTGACCAATCAAGCTGACTAAATTTATGAACCCATCCAACCAAACCGAGTGAGATTTTCTGTCATCAATAGGTACAAAACCCCCTTATTTTCATTTTTGCCTAGGTTGATTAGGCTAAATCAAGTAACCCTAGAGGAATTATGACTGCTATCTTTGTGTCATTTTTTAGCAATTTCATGAAATCTAGCATTGAATCGAGATGTTTTTTTAACTTTTGAATCGAGATGTTGGATTAAGCTTTATCTTTCAAGTGATGCCACTTTCTTGAGAATAGACAATTGAAAGTCTGGATTTGGGCTTGAAAAGGGTACATTAGTAGTTTGAATAACGCCCACGTCACCCCTCGCGTCGGCTCAGGCAGCACGAAGCATGGCCACTGCCAGGCCCTTTGGTTCTTCAGCCTACCTTGCCGCTTCCAGAGCGACTAGAGGTCTGCAAGGCCGTGAGGATGGCAGTGGCGGGGCCTCTTCGGTAGTGTTTGGCTGGGAGTCAAAGTGGAATGGGATGGTCCTGACTCTAGTTCGTGAGACGGGATAAGTCCATTCTCTGTTTGGTTGAGTAGGGATGGGATGAACCTATTTTATGTTTGGATCAGAGACAACAGATGTGGGATTTGCAACTAACTAGAGGGGCCCAATTGTCAAATTTTTATTTTATTTCTTCTCCTTTTCTTTCTCTCTCCTTATCCCTTCATCCCTAACTGCCTGGACTTGCATCACATGGCACCTTTGTCTCCTCCGCTGGCACTTCTCAGCGAGGCTGCACCGCGCTGCCTTCCCCCGCGCTCGCGCTCAACCACAAGGCGGCCCGCAAGGCAGTGGCGCTTGCCCGCATGCTCGCGCTCGACCACGAGGCGACGATGCTCGCCGGCACAGTAGTCTGCGAGGCGCTCGCGCGCTCGCCCAGCCGCAGCCCTGCTGGAGCTCGCCCAGCTGACGTGCAGCCTCCATGGTTGTCCATCGGCCACCGGAGCTCGTCCGCTCGGAGCCGCTCGGCCCTGCGGGAGCTCGCTCGCCCGCTCCTACACTTGCCACCATCCGTGAGTAGGGCACCTCCTCTCTCCTTCCTCGCCAGAGCTCGTCCCACTTGGGCTGACCCCGTCCCCTCGATTTCATGGGATGGGGGACGTCCCGAATCTGGCGGTATATTCGCTGAGGGGACCGACTTGCCCCCGGCTGCCCCCCATCCAAACAGCGCCGATCCTAAGATCATCCCATTCCATCCTAGGTAATCCCCTCAACCAAACACTACCTTCCTATCTCAGTGGGTGTGTCTTCTCGAGCCCAATGGCACTTCAAACGACACCAATGGCCCGGCGAACAGGCTCCGTTCTCGTGGCCGTGGCAGGATCTATGAATTACGGGTCTAAATCCGTCAACTCCCTTTGATGCATCCGTGGGCTTCTTGGCTTGGGTGGCGCGGTAGCGGCTTGGCTCCACCGGCTTATTGCTGGCCGGCCTATCCCTTGGTTATCAGACGGACTGCAACCCGGTCAACACTGTTAGACCTTAAGCCAGTAATTACTGATTGTGGTTAATTTTAAAATGCTACGGTCATGTGAGCAGTTCTACTGCCACCATTACTGGATTGGGCTTGCTTTGAGGCCTAACGTCCCTTTATATGTTAGAATGATATTGTTGACGTCGAAACGGATCCAAGCCAACACACCGGTGGGCTTTGGACGCCCTAGAGGCCGCACACATGACCTGCAACGCGACAAGAGCACAACGTAATCGACCAAACCGATATAGAGACCAATAAGGCGGATGTTGAGCTCGTTCTTGGCCGGAAAAAGCTCCCGAACTACTCCTGGAAGGATTCGTCGGGGAGGAGCACAAGGAGGATCTCCTAGGACTAGCAAGACCGCCTAGAATGCCGATGAATCTCATGGAGAGACGTCACCGAACAGCAGGGTAGAAGGTTGAAGAGAGAGAATTAGGGCAAAGAGGTGATATGTTGTGTTTTTTGACGATTGGATAGATGTGAACTCAATCGGCCATGATCCTCTCATATATATAGAAGGGGTGATCTTATCCCAGTGGGAAACCTCTCCAAGGCTTATTTTCCAAGTTTCCCACGTCCAAAAACCAATCTAGAAACAAATCGGTTTGAGATTTGAAAGTCAGATTCGTAATAAACACCTACAGGGACTTCCGGTCAGGCTACACCGATAGTACCGGTCCTCACTGGAAGTTCTGGTCTTAGACCGGAAGTACCGGTAGTTCATTTTCGCGCCAACTGGTCTCGGACCGGAAGTACCGGTAGTTCATTTTCGTGCCAACTGGTCTCGGACCAGAAGTACCGGTAGCCCAGACAGATATTTCTCACAGGCATAACTCTCTCATCCGGACTCCAAATTGGATGTTCCATATATGTTTTTTGACCATCTCGACGAGAGGAACACAATGGTGAAGTCCGTTACATATTTTGACAACTTCACAAAATGAACATTTTTGGTTGTCTATGACCCTCTATTTTCAGGTTTATGATGCATGAACCTAAAAACACTTGATCAAACAAACATAATTAAACTAAACAGCAATGATACCCATCTCATCAGTTGCATGGTGACTAAGGGCGATGTATACATCGACCATCTTTGTTCTAAGGGTGATACATGTATCAGACATTGTTTGGAGAGCACTTAGGCTTCTTGCCAAACACTTGGAAAATACTTTTTCAAGTATCTCCCGTTGAATGCTACTTTGAGACATTCACCTTGCAATGTCTCTAGCAAATAGGAATTACCGTATATGACTTTGATCACTTTATAAGGACCCTCCCAGTTAGGTGACCATTTGTCAAACTAATTGCTCTTCGATCCAATAGGTAGTATGGTTTTCCACACTAATTCGCCTACTTAGAAAGATTTGCTCTTGACTTTTTTGTTGTATGCCCAGTTAGGTGACTATTTGCCAAACTGATTGCTCTTCGATCTAATAGGTAGTATGGTTTTCCACACTAATTCTCCTACTTAGAAAGATTTTCTCTTGACTTTTTTGTTGTATGCCCTGGCAACTCGAGCTTTGTCTTTCTCTATTTCCTTGAGAGCCTTTAATCTCACATCAGTCACCTCATCAATATTATTCATCATTAGATTATGATACACAACAGCTGATAGATCATTTTATTTAGCAAGGTTGTATGCATCCAAATTCACTTCGACGGGCAACACGACCTCTTGACCATACTAGCTCAAAAGGAGTAACTTTTGTAGCACCATGCCTTGAAATACGATGTGCCCATAGAGTTTTAGACAATACTTCATGCCACCTTCTTGGATTCTCCTCAATTTTCTTCTTGATAAGCTTGATCAAAGTCTTATTACTAGACTTTGCTTGGCCATTAGCTTGAGCATAATATAGAGATGATTTGAACAACTTGATCTTATATAAATCGGTGAAGTCCCTCACTTCCTTAGACATAAATGATGTCTATTGATCTGTAGTTAATGTTTGGGGTATGCCAAATCTATGAATGATATGCTCAGTGATGAACTCAATAACCTCCTTATGTGTCATATTCTTCAAAGGAACAACTTCGGTCCACTTAGTGAAATAATCTGTAGCAACTAACACAAAGCGATGTCCCTTGGAAGATGGGGGATGTATTTGGTCAATGAAGTCTAGCCCCCAACCGTGAAAAGGCCACAATTTGATTATAGGATGAAGCATAGCAGCAGGCACTAGCTGAATATTTCCAAACCTTTGGCACTCTTCACATCCTTTGTCGTAGCGAAAGCAATCGATCATCATAGTAGGCCAATAGAAATTGACTCTACGCAATAACCACTTCATCTTCGGGGCCGATTGATGCATACCACAAATACCTTTATGGACTTCTCCCATAGCTATTCTTGCTTGATCAGTTCCTAAGCACTTCAGCAGCAAATCTTCGGCGATTCTTCGGTAAAGCTCATCATTGTGCAACACATATTTGAAAGCACTTCACCGAACACTTTTATCAACTTTGGCACTTGGATCTCGTAGATATGCTAATAAGGGAGTCCTCCAATCATGTAAATCAGCCCCAACATCACTAGAAGTTTTGCTAGGACAATTTGAGAGTTCATCATGCACATTAGTCGGGCCAGCCACAGGGGAGTCGGCTAGACCGACTGGTAAAGTCGGCCAAGCCGACTGGCTTGCCAAGGAATC
Source organism: Saccharum hybrid cultivar R570 (assembly GCA_038087645.1). Classification (NCBI taxonomy): domain Eukaryota; kingdom Viridiplantae; phylum Streptophyta; class Magnoliopsida; order Poales; family Poaceae; genus Saccharum; species Saccharum hybrid cultivar. The sequence goes on along the minus strand of JAQSUU010000606.1, from coordinate 1,414,561 downwards.
AGGGTCGGCTAGATCGACTAGGGCAGTCGGCTTAGTCGATTCTTCCGCACTTACATGATAAAAACATAAATCTTCATGCATCGGCTGTTCTTGAATATAAAATTTAGGCCCACCAATGTCATAGCGAGATGCTTGCTAAGCTAACATGTTAGCCTTTTGATTTTCATGCCTCGAAACATGCCAAATTTGAAATTCAGCAAATGAACCAATGTTGTCAAGGCAAGCATCGAGACAAGCTCGTAGTGATCCTTCCAAGTATTGAAATTCTCCAGCAACTTGCTGCACCACTAGTAACGAATCACCATAGGCTTCAACATGCTTTACTCCCATGGAGCGCAACATAATCAATCCGAATAATAGAGCTTGATATTCGGTTTGATTATTAGTGCAATAGAAATCCAACCGGCTTGACATATCAAATTCAGTACCGCTAGGGGAAATAAGCACAATGCCAACACCTTGCCCATCTTTGCAAACCGATCCATCAAAATATAATTTCCAGGGATTAAAAGTAAGGTAATTGACCTCATCGTCTAAATCAATACCATGTTCAACAATTAAATCAGCAAGGACTTGACCCTTTAAAGTTTTCAATGGTTTAAAAGCCAAGTCATACAATTAGTGCATATGCCCATTTGCCTATACTTCCATGAAGAATCAGCCGATATAACATATGTTTGATTACATCGGCCTGGAAAGCAACAACACATATGCTAGATAAAAAGGTAATGTCTCATCTTAGCACAAGCGAAATATAAAGATAAGAATAATTTCTCTATATGGGCATACTGAAACGACCTCAATTTCTGCGAAGGAAAATCCACAGAGTCGAAGTGTAATAAGACCGTGATGGATCTTATTACCCAAATTCCAGTCGAATACCACATCCATACAACGATAAATTCAGAGTACAAATAGTGCGGAATTACATAATTTATTACATCGCCGCATTGGCGGAAACAAAAGTAGCATTCAATCAGAAATGCTTGAAGATAAGATCGCCAAACTCGAGCGTAGGCACCAACCCCTCAACCATCAAACTCCTCGGAGCTATAATCCTCAGCAGAACCTGTGCCAAAAATTTATCAGTACGATTTGTACTGGCCACTCCCATTCCTATGAGCATTGCTTTGTGGATTTGGATGCAACATGGTTGTATTCAAAAGAAACCTATAGGGCTAGGGTTTCCTATGCAAAAGCATATCAAGAGTATAATTTGATCAAGTTTTAACACCATTCCCACACTCATTCAACACCATTCCCTTTTCCGAGCCAGGTTATGATCCTGGGATCAACATACCACCAACTCCACACTATTCCACACCATTGCTCAATCGACAGGCCAACTCCCTCTCGGCTCTGTCTCAAAGCCTGTAGCCCCTCGCTAAGACCGACACTCTCTTTTGGGGGAAGAAGAGAAGGACTCATCTCTCTATCTAGTTTAAGCGAAACCCAGGAAAGGTCCATAGCCGACGAGTCAGCACATGTATCGATCGATCAACCATACACTCTGCAGAGGTTTTACATAACCACAAGATCCGCCTTCCTTGCTGACCGTCGTCAACTGGGCTGATTCCGGCTGCTTGCTAGCCTAGGATAATGCCACTCCACCATTCAGCCCTGGTTCACCCCAAGTCAAGTCTAGGGTGGCTGAAACTGTGAGTCATGAGCCGGGTCCACAAGGTCTCCATGAAGTCTCGGTAGGGTGTGGGGGAAATCCTCTGTGCCCCATACCTCCTTACACTGTCCGCAATCAACCTAGCAGTAGTGGCATAATCCTACCAAGTAGTCCAGCCGTCCCGCACCAAATAGGGTGAGTGGTACGTAAGGCTTCCCGGTGAATATGAGTACTAGTAGGTCCTTAGGGTTGACCAAGCCAGAATGTCTCCATCAGGGTTTCCATTTACTGTGCCACCACAGCACCTCCATCCCGGGCTCCACCCATCACAGGTTCACACCCAGGTCCACCTCATATACCTTTTACCCAATCATCTAGCTCGCTCATGTGCTCCCTGCGAATCTCACTCCTGGTACTCCCATTGGAGGGCCTGGTCCTGACGTCTCCTCTCCTCCAGCTGGGTCACGTACCTATCCTGCTCCAGTAGGTGTATAGCTGAGACATGAAGGCATCTGTCCTCCTCAGCAAGGATAACTCTGCCTACTACGAAACTCTGCTCACTGGGGGTAAGGCTGAGGTCGAGGGCCTGGGGAAGTAGATGGAACTCTATCGTCTTCAGGTGCTCATAGTGGTCCCTCATCACTCTGCGAAGTGCCTTGTATGAGATAGCTTGCAGTCCCTCCTCGACTGTGTCCTCTATCATCATTTCGGTGAAAGCTAGGACAGACGGTAAGGTAGTGCTAGCTGGGAACTCCACTGAGGTGACAATCGGTCCTTCGATTCCTCCTTCCTGAGCTACTTTGCCCGTGCAGGTGATATTGACAAGCTCGTTGGGGACACCTAACGTGATGAGAACTCGGCAGAGGGTCTGTGCAAAACCTCCGAGCTCATGTAGGTCAAGGGTAAGCTTGGCGTGGTCCAGAGGTAGTGGTCCTAGTGGCAGCCAGTCGACGTTCATTGCCATCTGCATGTTTCAAGGAAAACAGGTGTCAGCAGGTCTAATAATAGAAAAGCCTTGCATAAAAGTAGATACATGGTCGGTATATAACTAAAAGAAGGTTTGTTCACGTCCTTTTCTATCATCCACTTCTAAGGGTTTCGTCCTAAGGTCAAGTATGGCTCTGATACCAACTAAAACAACCTCAATTTCCGCGAAGGAAAATCCACAGAGTCGAAGTATAATAATACCGTGATGGATCTTATTACCCAAATTCCAGTCGAATACCACATCCATACAATGATAAATTCAGAGTACAAATAGTGCGGAATTACATAATTTATTACATCGCCGCATTGGCAGAAACAAAAGTAGCATTCAATCAGAAAAGCTTGAAGATAAGATCACCAAACTCGAGCGTAGGCACGAACCCCTCAACCATCAAACTCCTCGGAGCTATACTCCTCAGCAGAACCTGTGCCAAAAATTTATCAGTACGATTTGTACTGGCCACTCCCATCCCGATGAGCATTGCTTTGTGGATTTGGATGCAACATGGTTGTATTCAAAAGAAACCTATAGGGCTAGGGTTTCCTATGCAAAAGCATATCAAGAGTATAATTTGATCAAGTTTTAACACCATTCCTAACTCATTCAACACCATTCCCTTTTCCGAGCCAGGTTACGATCCTGGGATCAACATACCACCAACTCCACACTATTCCACACCATCGCTCAATCGATAGGCCAACTCCCTCTCGGCTCTATCTCAAAGCCTGTAGCCCCTGGCTAAGACCGACACTCTCTTTTGTGGGAAGAAGAGAAGGACTCATCTCTCTATCTAGTTTAAGCGAAACCCAGGAAAGGTCCATAGCCGACGAGTCAGCACATGTATCGATCGATCAACCATACACTCTGCAGAGGTTTTACATAACCACAAGATCCGCCTTCCTTGCTGACTGTCGTCAACTGGGCTGATTCCGGCTACTTGCTAGCCTAGGATAATGCCACTGCACCATTCAGCCCTGGTTCACCCCAAGTCAAGTCTGGGGTGGCTGAAACTGTGAGTCATGAGTCGGGTCCACAAGGTCTCCATGAAGTCTCGGTAGGGTGTGGGGGAAATCCTCTGTGCCCCATACCTCCTTACACTGTCCGCTATCAACCTAGCAGTAGTGGCATAATCCTACCAAGTAGTCCAGCCGTCCCGCACCATATAGGGCGAGTGGTACGTAAGGCTTCCTGGTGAATCTGAGTACTAGTAGGTCCTTAGGGTTGACCAAGCCAGAATGTCTCCATCAGGGTTTCCATTTACTGTGCCACCACAGCACCTCCATCCCGAGCTCCACCCATCATAGGTTCACACCCAGGTCCACCTCATATACCTTTTACCCACCACATGTATACATTTCCAGGGGTGCCCATGTAGCATCCCATGGTAAGACTTGCCCCAGGCTCATCGTATACTCCAACTTGGTCGACACAACCCTCACCCTCCACACACCCGAGTCACACACGCAGCACTCTCCCCATAGTCTAGGTAATACCAGTTTCCACCACGCACATAGTATAAGCATAGTGGAAGTATAAATAAGGAAATATATAGCAGTAAGCGTGTATCTAGCCTAATAGCAGGGTATGCAGGGGTAAGGTTGCGTCAAGGTAAAGGCTTTCAAGCAAGCATACTACCATGCAAGTCCTACCAATATAATTGTAGTGGTAAAGTAAAGCGATAGCAGTTCTATATTAGCCATGCGTAATAGGTGCTACGAATTTGGGTGGGATGTGGCACCTTCAGTGTAGTCGTCTCCGTTCTCCTCACGGTACTCACGGTCCTCGTCCGTCAGGTTCTCCTCCGAGTCTGCATCGTTTGCATTATAGTCGCGTTAACGACGTCTATAGAATGGCACAAAGAAGCAATGGAAATTCAAAAGTGCCAAAAGCACTCAAACATGGGTTTATTGCATAGAGCTTGATTTTAGATGAATTTTGGTCCTGGTTTCATATTTTTCTAAGGTCGTATGAATTAGTTATGAATTTCTAAAGTTTAATTCATTTTTGAAAATGGAAAAGGCTGAATTAATCCTGGGCTTGACACGTGTCGTGCTGCGGTTGGTCCACGTGGCTTGCTGACGTCAGCATGACATTGTCATAACGGTTCCGAGCTGACAAGTGGGTCCCAGCTGACGTCAGCATGACGTCATCAACGTCGTCCTCACTGACATGTGGGCCCAAAAGTTATTGGGTCACTGACAGGTGGGTCCGGTCAAAGTCAACGTTGGTCAACGTTGAGTCAATGGTCAACGGTCAGCGGTCAACAGTCAGGGTCACTGACATGTGGACCTGGTTTGCTGACGTCAGCCGCTGATGTCAGCGTGACGTCAGCATGACGTCACCTCGGTTGTGCTGGCTTCTGACATGTGGGTCCTACGTGACGTCAGCGTCTGACGTGTGGGTCCAGGGTGTTCGTGTCGCTGACCGGTGGGGTCGGGGTGCTATCGTCATCAGCTGACGTTATCATGACGTCAGCGTGATGTCACAGTGGCAGTCCCACCGCTGACGTATGGGTCCCACATGACGTCATCACGACGCCAGTATGACGTCACCATCTGACATGTGGGACCAGCAACTCTGTGTCGCTGACATGTGGGGCCAGGTCAATAGTCAACGTTGACCGGTCAACGGTCAATACGGGCCGGGTCCGAGCTGAGCCAGTTGGGCTTCGGGTTGGACCGGGCCGGGCCAGACACGTGGCAAGCTGTGACGCTACCACGTCACGGCCGTGGGCTCTTATTGGGCCTCGGGTTCACGCTGTGGGCGTGGGCTCGGCTCACGGTGGACCCAAGTTCACGGTCCATGGACCGCAGACTGGTCTACGATGAACCGAGTCCATTGACTGCTTCTTTTGGCATGGCTCATATGCACCGAGTTCACGCAGGAGTGTCATCGAGGAGGGGGGTGTTCCCCTGTTTTTCTCCCGCGGTGGTGCTCCTGCCAGCGGCGAGCTGGCTGTGAGCCCCCGCACCGGCGCTGGTGTCTGATTAGGGTGGGGAAATGCTTCCCCGGGCCACGGCGACTACGTCTGTGGGGTCAAGGTGGCGAGTAGAGCTTCCCAAGGTGCTGGCCATGGCGAGCGGCGGCTTGGCGACGCCGGAGCACGTGGGTAGGGCTGCAGCGTCAGTGAGAGGGTCATCAGAGGGGCGCGTGAGCTTCATAGACCCTCAGCGGTCGTCATGGGTGAGTTAACGAGGCTCCCTAAGCTCCCAAAGGCTCTGGCCATGGCGGTGGGTTGTCAAGGAGGCGCCTCGATGCTCTGATAGTGCGCGGACGTCGACGCAAGGCTCCGGTGGCTTCCTACTTCAGCCTAGGATGGCGTGGGGTGTCTTAGGATGCGGTGGTTCGACCCAGGGTGCTAACGGCTCCAAACTCCTGACGGGGCGCGTGCGAGATCCTTGTCGTGGCCGCGCTCTGGCCACGGCGCACGTGCGCTGTGCGTGAACCGCAAGGGCTTTCTCGAGCATGTGTGCTCGATGTCGCCCCACTTCGGTGCTTCTACGTGTTCGTGGTGTGCGATCGGTAGTGTGGAGTCTAGGTGCGAGGCGTGCACTGCAAGGGCGCGGTGCTACTTGTCGTGGTAAGTATGGCTACGACAGTCCTACGCTCTGGCCAACACGCGCTATGACTACGGCGATGACAAAGGCGGCGTCCCGGTGGCTTGGAGAGGTCTCGGCCAAGGGCTCACCGTGGGGTGCCTGGTGACGGAAAGGGTGTTGGTGCAGTGCTATGGCGGGGCCGTGATGCTCTGGTAGTAGTGCTGAGCGGAACCACGACGGCGTGGCTTCACCCCGGAAGCGTCCTCCTTCTCTTTCCCGCCTCCTCCTCCTCCTTGCTCTCTCTCTCTTTCTATCTATCTTCTCGGCCCTCGATATTGCATGGTGTGTTGCCACCGGCGGTGGCAGCGAAGGGAACGAACCCAAGAACCCTGGGCTCCCTCCTTTTATAGCCACGCTTGAGGGCTCCCATGGTGGTTGGTGATTGGACGGTGGGCGATGCACCGATCGCATCCAACGGCACGGAGCGGTTGTGTGGGCACGGCGCAAGCGAGGGGAACAAGGTCATGCCCATTGCGTGACCCCTAGCCCACCCTGCAACGTTGCCGTGGCTCTGTCGCACGGAAAAGAGAGGCGTGGGGGAGGGGAAAGAGATGACAAGTGGGGTCCAGCGGCAGCGGCAGCGAGCAAAGGCAGGGGGACGCGCGGGCGTGGGCATCGTGCGGCTGACGCGTGGGGCCAAGCGGCAGCGGCAGCTGGCGGGCTGGGCGCGCGGGCGGTGTTGGTTGCTGGGCCGGCTTCTTGGGCTGACCGGTGCGCGCGCGGGGGAAGGGAAGAGGAAGGTGTGGTGCTAGGCCGTGTGGCCGGCTCGAGCGGCTGGGCTGCGAGGCAGGCCTAGTCTTTTGCTTCTCCTTTCTTTTTCCTTTTTCTGATTTGATTTCTTTTCCATTATTTGAATTCAAATTTGGTTTGAAATTTGAATTCCAAACTGATGTAACTTATTCATTGGTGTTTAGGGAATTTTGTTTAGCTATTTTGTATATCAACATAGGTGTAGTTTGTTATATATATAGAATTAGTTTTTCTTTTATACAATTATCCTTGGATTTGAATAGTGATTACTTTATGGTGTGTTTCTTAGAAAGAGTTGTTAAGAAAAACATAAAGCAAAAGAAAATCCAAATCACAATTTGAGTTAACATTATATGCAACATTTTATTTGTTAGCATTTAAATAAACATAATTGGTTTTAGGCAGGCCATGCTTATGTGCTAACTTAGGTTGAGTTAGACCTAATGCATCTCTTAGGTTGGGTTTCTATACATGACACTCATCATCACATGGAATTTTTTGAGAAAATTTTTGTATTTGGTAATTTTGGTGTGTGGATTTTTGGGTTGTTACAGTCCTACCCCCTTAACAGAATCTCGTCAACGAGATTAAAGCTTAACGTACTCTTCGAAAAGATAAGGATAGTGTAGCCAGAGGTCAGACTCTTTCTCCCATGTTGCTTCTCTCTGTGTGTGATTACTCCATTGGATCTTGCACATAGGAATAGTCTTGCTTCGAGTCTCTTTGGTATCTCTGTCTAGAATTTTGATAGGATGTTCTTTATACTCAAGTGTATCTTGAATGTCAAGTGTACCAGTCGGGATTACTTCATCGGGTACTCTTAAACATTTGTGTAGCTGCGATACATGGAATACAGGATGTACACCCGTCAATTCCGCAGGTAACTCAAGTTTGTAGGCGAGCTTTCCAATTCTCTTGCAAATCTTGTATGGGCCAACAAATCTAGGGGCAAGCTTGCCTTTCACATGAAATCTGACCGTTCCACGTAGCGGGGATACCTTGAGATATATGAAGTCCCCCACATTGAACTCCAGTTCTCTTCTTCGTTTGTCCGCATAGCTCTTGTATCGACTTTGGGCAATTCTCAAATTCTCTCTTACCTGAGCAACTCCTTCTTCTGCATCTTGAATCTTAGCAGAGTCAAAGAATGATCTTTCTCTCGGTTGGGACCACATCAAAGGTGTCTTACAAGGTCTGCCAAATAGAGCTTCAAATGGCGACATCTTGATACTGGCTTGGTAGCTATTGTTGTAAGAAAACTCTGCATAGGGTAGACATTTCTCCCAATCAGAGCCGTAATTCAGTACACTAGCACGAAGCATGTCTTCTAAGATCTAATTTACTCATTCTGTCTGTCCATCTGTCTGTGGGTGGTAAGCAGTACTGAAATCAAGTTTGGTTCTAATAGACTTGTGCAAAGCTTCCCAGAATCAGGACACAAATTGAGGACCACGATCAGATACAATACTAGAGGGAGCTCCATGCAACCTGAGAATATGCTCAATATATAGATCTGCTAATTTTTCTGCATTGGTCTTGGTCTTCACTGGTACAAAGTGAGCAACCTTAGTTAAATGATCAACAATCACCCAGATGGAATCATTGCCTTTCAGTGAACAGGGTAATCCAACTATGAAATCCATGGATATGCCCTCCCATTTCCATTCCGGGACATCAAGAGGCTTTAGCAATCCTACAGGCCTTTGATGTTCAGCCTTGACTCTATTGCAGGTGTCACATCGTGCCACGTGTCCTACAATGTCTGTCTTCGTACCTTTCCACCAAAGGTATTTCCTCAAGTCTTGATACATCTTTAAACCTCCAGGGTGAATACAATACTTAGAATCATGAGCCTCTGACAAAATTTCCCCTCGTAGGACTGGATTAGAAGGCACACAGATTCTGTCCTTGAACCAAATGGTTCCTTGTTCATCTTCATGGTGGTTGGTCTTATAGCCTAGTTTCATCAGACCACGGAGATATTCAATCTCCTTACACATTTTCTGAGCTTGACGAATGCGATCCATGAGATCATACTGTATGCGGAGTTCATTCAGTAAGCCATGTGGTTGTATCTCAAGTTGAAAATCATCAATCTCTTCCTTGAGCTTAGGTGGTATGGATTCAGTGATCAAAGTGTGATAGTAACTCTTGTGACTAAGAGCATCTGCGACTATGTTAGCTTTTCCCGGATGGTAGTGAATTTCCAAGTCATAGTCCTTGATCAACTCTAACCATTGGCGTTGCCTCATGTTCAAATCCTCTTGAGTGAAAAAGTACTTTAAGCTCTTGTGATTGGTGTAGATATCACACTTGTTGCCTATCAAGTAGTGCCTCCAGATCTTTAAGGCATGAACAACTGCTGCTAACTCAAGGTCATGTGTAGGGTATCGGTTCTCATGTTCTTTTAACTGTCAAGAAGCATAAGCTATCACTCTTCCATCTTGCATTAATACACACCCAAGTCCTTGACGAGATGCATCACAATAGACCATGAAATCTTTGCCGATATCGGGCAATGCTAACACAGGAGTTGTGGTAAGTCTCTGTTTCAATTCCTAGAAGCTTTGTTCGCATTCGGGCGTCCATTCAAACTCCTTAGTCTTCTTCAGTAGGTTGGTCATCGAACGGGCTATCTTGGAGAAGTTTTCGATGAATCGACGATAATACCCAGCCAATCCCAAGAAACTTCTGACTTCTATCACATTACGGGGTTGTTCCCAATCCTTCACAGCCTCAATCTTAGCTGGGTCCACTATGACACCTTCAACTGATAATACGTGGCCTAAGAAGGCAACTTCTTGTAGCCAGAACTCACATTTGCTGAACTTTGCGTAGAGCTGATGTTGGGCTAGTCTCTCAAGCACCGTTCTTAGATGATGTTCATGTTCTTTAGCGGTGGATGAATAGGCCAGGATGTCATCAATGAATACCACCACAAACTTATCCAATTCGTCCATGAAAACCTTATTCATCATATTCATGAAGTATGCGGGAGCATTTGTGAGTCCAAAGGATACCACGGTGAACTCGAACTGACCATACCTAGTCACAAAAGCTGTCTTCGGTATGTCACTCCCTCGAATTTTCATCTGATGGTAGACAGATCTGAGATCGATCTTGGAGAAATACTTGGCACCTTGAAATTGATCAAGCAGATCATCAATTCTTGGCAGGGGGTACTTGTTCTTGATGGTGATTGCGTTCAAGTTACGGTAATCTATGCACATTCTCATTGAGCCATCCTTCTTCTTAACGAACAGAATAGGGGATCCCCAGGGTGAAGCACTGGGTCTGATATATCCCTTCGAAATGAGCTCTTCTAGCTATTTCTTGAGTTTGGCCAGTTCATCAACTGACATGCGATATGGTCTCTTGGCAATGGGTCCTGTTCCCGGCAAAAGATCAATGATGAACTCCACATCACGGTCCGGTGGCATACCTGGTAATTCTTCAGGGAATACATCGGGATAGTCTCTGACCACAGGCACATCATAAACTATCTTTTCCTCCTTTAGTGATTCTGATCTTGCCTTAAGGGCACATAGGATAGAGGTGGACCTTTCGATTTGGGGTTCACATCTAATGACTTGGCCTGATGGGTGGATCACTTGGACATATCTAGGGGAACATGATATGATGCCTCTGTGAATGGTTAACCAATCCATGCCTAAGATGACATCTAGGTTAGTGGAAGGTAACAGGGTTAGATCGGCTTTAAAGATAAGACCCTCGATGGTAAGACTCACTCCCTTACAGATGTGGGTGCTTTTTAGGTCTCTTAAGGGCGAGCTGGTAATGACAGGCTTTTCACGTGGGGTTACAGGTAGGCCATACTCTCATGCATACTTGGTTGATATGTATGAACAAGTTGCTCCAGAGTCAAAAAGAACTGATACAGTATTGCCATTAACTAGAAACATACCGTACACGACGTCCGGTGCAGCCTGGGCTTCCTCGGCATCCAGATGGTTGAGACGTCCACGGGTAGCAGACCCCTTGAACTGAGACTTTTGAACAGCTGAATTCTGAGGGCATTCAGCGGCCTTGTGACCCGGTTGGCCACAAGCGAAGCAGGTGAAAGGTGCACCGCCTGTAGGGGTTGGCGCGGGTGCCTTCCATTTTCCATTGCCTGGTGTGGAGCGGTTCTGTGTTGAGCGTTCATTCACAGAGCGGGAATGGTTGAAACGGTCATGGGTGTTACGATCCTGAGCATAACGATCTCGGGTGTAACGATCCTGAGCAGGGCGGGAGTTTTTGGTGAAGTAGCCTCCACTTCCCCTACCTGATCCAAGGTTGTCATCCCTGTTGTAGTGAGAGCGTTCCTTGGATGGTGCATCTCTGCGGATCCTCTTGCGATCACGGCCACGGAGGGGCTCCTCAGGCTTTCGCTTTCTTCCCCTGTACTCTTCTCCAGCTTCATCACGGTCCTTCTCAATCTGAATGCAGCGATCCACCAGAGCACGTAATGTGTTGCTCTCAATACCGCCAAATTTCAATTTGATGTGCGGGTTAAGCCCCTTGCGGTAATAGTACAACTTCTCCTTTTTGGAGTTCACAACATAGGAAGGCGCATAGCGTAGAAGGTTGGTGAAACGAGTAGTGTACTCGATCACCCTGTCTTTTCCCATCATGATGTTGCGAAACTCCTCAGCTTTGGCCTCCATGATACCCTTGGGAATGTGGTACTCAGTGAATGCTTCGGCGAACTCTTCCCACGAGATGTTGGCAGGGTCCTCATGGGAGTCACTGAAACTGTCCCACCAGGCGCGTGCTGCACCTGTGAGCTGGTGTGCGGCAGCTCCAACACACTCATTGTCGGTGAATGTAGTGAGATCAAGCTTCTTCTCCATTTCCTTAAGCCAGTCATCGGCTACCAACGGGTCAGGGTCGGTGCCATCATAGCTAGGTGGTCTTAGCTTTAGGAGACCTTCCAGCTTCCTCTAGAAATCATTCTGCTGACCTCCTTGGCGACGATTGGCTCCTTCAACAAGAGCTGCCAGAAGCTGGGTCTGTTGTGCCATCACTTCTGCCAGGTTTGGTGGTGGTGGTGGCGGGATGTTCTCCTCAATAGGTGGCGGGGTATTCTCCAAGTCGAAGGGTATCCCTCCGCGTCCACGGCCACGACCACGGCCACAGTGGTTGTCACCACGGCCCCTGTTGGGTTCGGGGATGGGCGCACGCCCTCGATTCATTAGGCGATTTGATCGGCGATTCGGCATCTGTAACACGGATCATTGAAATTTCAGTGCTTGTGCCAACATGCTTATAATTCAATATGATTACATGATTTTTGATGATTTAAAATAGAGCAGTTATATTATCCAATACTCATTACAAAGAAGCGACAAGATCCAAAAGATGTCATAAGATCCAAAAACATTCATTACAAGGGTTTGATTGCACAGCATCATCTTTAGTAGCTACACTAGAAGATGTGCAAGAATCGTGCTACGCATAGAGTCTCATAAATCATCTCATAAGGGGGGGTACAACTCATGGAAACTTCAGACAACTCATGACCATGCAGGGTCACATACTCTAACTCATACACTACGGCTGGGATACGACTGTCCTCGATCTCGATCTCTTCGTCAGACTTGTGGAGTCGGGACACGTACTTCAAGGCCTCGGCGAGCTCCTCAGTAGCCTTGGCTCCAGGTAGGGTAGGGCAAGCATCTAGGTTGAGGTGAGTCGGGGCTAACTCAAACTCCTCTATCCTAGGCTATCTTGCTGCGGATCTCCTTAGGAAGCTGATCCCACATACCCTTCATTTCCCTGAGACGCTTCCTGTCAGACCTCTGCCAAGCCTGCCAAGTCCTCTCACACTTGTCCTGTAGGTACTCGGTCTGCCTGAGTGCCTTGATTAGGTGACCCTGGTTGCAGATGGCCTTCTTCCTGAACTCCTCTAGCTCCTGAGTCAGGGTCTTGTTCCGAGATTGGATCTTCAGCATACCAATCCCCTTTGATCTCTCTCTATCTCCCCTGCGGTTGAACTCGGCCTTCTTGTCATCGAACTCACTCTGTAATTCCAAGACCTTGCTGTCGAGGTAGCAATTCCTGTTGCCTAGGTCGGCTGCTTTGTCCTGTAAGTCAGTGACCTTGGCTCTATGGTCCTCCTCACGACGGTTGAGCTCGTCCTACAGCTTGGCAATTTTCTCCAGTCGTCTAGCTCGCTCATGTGCTCCCTGCGAATCTCGCTCCTGGTACTCCCATTGGAGGGCCTGGTCCTGACGTCTCCTCTCCTCCAGCTGGGTCACGTACCTATCCTGCTCTAGTAGGTGTATAGCTGAGACACGAAGGCATCTGTCCTCCTCGGCAAGGATAACTCTGCCTACTGCGAAACTCTGCTCACTGGGGGTAAGGCTGAGGTCGAGGGCCTGGGGAAGTAGACGGAACTCTATCGTCTTCAGGTGCTCATAGTGGTCCCTCATCACTCTGCGAAGTGCCTTGTATGAGATAGCTTGCAGTCCCTCCTCGACTGTGTCCTCTATCATCATTTCGGTGAAAGCTAGGACAGACGGTAAGGTAGTGCTAGCTGGGAACTCCACTGAGGTGACAATCGGTCCTTCGATTCCTCCTTCCTGAGCTACTTTGCCGGTGCAGGTGATATTGACAAGCTCGTTGGGGACACCTAACGTGATGAGAACTCGACAGAGGGTCTGTGCAAAACCTCCGAGCTCACGTAGGTCAAGGGTAAGCTTGGCGTGGTCCAGAGGTAGTGGTCCTAGTGGCGGCCAGTCGACGTTCATTGCCATCTGCATGTTTCAAGGAAAACAGGTGTCAGCAGGTCCAATAATAGAAAAGCCTTGCATAAAAGTAGATACAGGGTCGGTATATAACCAAAAGAAGGTTTGTTCACGTCCTTTTCTATCATCCACTTCTAAGGGTTTCGTCCTAAGGTCAAGTATGGCTCTGATACCAACTGAAACGACCTCAATTTCCGCGAAGGAAAATCCACAGAGTCGAAGTGTAATAATACCTGATGGATCTTATTACCCAAATTCCAGTCGAATACCACATCCATACAACGATAAATTCAGAGTACAAATAGTGCGGAATTACATAATTTATTACATCGCCACATTGGCGGAAACAAAAGTAGCATTCAATCAGAAAAGCTTGAAGATAAGATCGCCAAACTCGAGCGTAGGCACGAACCCCTCAACCATCAAACTCCTCGGAGCTATACTCCTCAGCAGAACCTGTGCCAAAAATTTATCAGTACCATTTGTACTGGCCACTCCCATCCCGATGAGCATTGCTTTGTGGATTTGGATGCAACATGGTTGTATTCAAAAGAAACCTATAGGGCTAGGGTTTCCTATGCAAAAGCATATCAAGAGTATAATTTGATCAAGTTTTAACACCATTCCTAACTCATTCAACACCATTCCCTTTTCCGAGCCAGGTTATGATCCTAGGATCAACATACCACCAACTCCACACTATTCCACACCTTCGCTCAATCGATAGGCCAACTCCCTCTCGGCTCTGTCTCAAAGCCTGTAGCCCCTGGCTAAGACCGACACTCTCTTTTGGGGGAAGAAGAGAAGGACTCATCTCTCTATCTAGTTTAAGCGAAACCCAGGAAAGGTCCATAGCCGACGAGTCGGCACATGTATCGATCGATCAACCATACACTCTGCAGAGGTTTTACATAACCACAAGATCCGCCTTCCTTGCTGACTGTCGTCAACTGGGCTGATTCCGGCTGCTTGCTAGCCTAGGATAATGCCACTCCACCATTCAGCCCTGGTTCACCCCAAGTCAAGTCTGGGGTGGCTGAAACTATGAGTCATGAGCCGGGTCCACAAGGTCTCCATGAAGTCTCGGTAGGGTGTGGGGGAAATCCTCTGTGCCCCGTACCTTCTTACACTGTCCGCTATCAACCTAGCAGTAGTGGCATAATCCTACCAAGTAGTCCAGTCGTCCCGCATCATATAGGGCGAGTGGTACGTAAGGCTTCCCGATGAATCTGAGTACTAGTAGGTCCTTAGGGTTGACCAAGCCAGAATGTCTCCATCAGGGTTTCCATTTACCGTGCCACCACAGCACCTCCATCCCGGGCTCCACCCATCACAGGTTCACACCCAGGTCCACCTCATATACCTTTTACCCACCATAGGTATACATTTCCAGGGGTGCCCAGGTAGCATCCCATGGTAAGACTTGCCCCAGGCTCGTCGTATACTCCAACTTGGTCGACACAACCCTCACCCTCCACACACCCGAGTCACACACGCAACACTCTCCCCATAGTCCAGGTAATACCAGTTTCCACCACGCACATAGTATAAGCGTAGTGGAAGTATAAATAAGGAAATATATAGCAGTAAGCGTGTATCTAGCCTAATAGCAGGGTATGCAGTGGTAAGGTTGCGTCAAGGTAAAGGCTTTCAAGCAAGCATACTACCATGCAAGTCCTACCAATATAATTGTAGTGGTAAAGTAAAGCGATAGCAGTTCTATATTAGCCATGCGTAATAGGTGCTATGAATTTGGGTGGGATGTGGCACCTTTAGTGTAGTCGTCTCCGTTCTCCTCATGGTACTCATGGTCCTCGTCCGTCAGGTTCTCCTCCGAGTCTGCATCGTTTGCATTATAGTCGCGTTAGCGACGTCTATAGAATGGCACAAAGAAGCAATGGAAATTCAAAAGAGCCAAAAGCACTCAAACATGGGTTTATTGCATAGAGCTTGATTTTAGATGAATTTTGGTCCTAGTTTCATATTTTTCTGAGGTCGTATGAATTAGTTATGAATTTCTGAAGTTTAATTCATTTCTGAAAATGGAAAAGGCTAAATTAATCCTGGGCTTGACACGTGTCGTGCTGCGGTTGGTGCACGTGGCTTGCTGACGTCAGCATGACGTTGTCATAATGGTTCCGAGCTAACAAGTGGGTCCCAGTTGATGTCAGCATGACGTCATCAACGTCGTCCTCACCGACATGTGGGCCCAAAAGTTATTGGGTCACTGACAGGTGGGTCCGGTCAAAGTCAACATTGGTCAACATTGAGTCAACGGTCAACGGTCAGTGGTCAACAGTCAGGGTCACTGACATGTGGGCCTGGTCTGCTGACGTCAGCCGCTGATGTCAGCGTGACGTCAGCATGACGTCACCTCGGTTGTGCTGGCTTCTGACATGTGGGTCCTACATGACGTCAGCGTCTGACGTGTGGGTCCAGGGTGTTCGTGTCACTGACCGGTGGGGTCAGGGTGCTGTCATCATCAGCTGATGTTATCATGACGTCAGCATGATGTCACAGTGGCAGTCCCACCGCTGACGTATGGGTCCCATGTGACATCATCACAACGCCAGTATGACGTCACCATCTGACGTGTGGGTCTAGCAACTCTATGTCGCTGACATGTGGGGCCAGGTCAACAGTCAACGTTGACCGGTCAACGATCAATACGGGCCGGGTCCGAGCTGTGCCTGTTGGGCTTCGGGTTGGACCGGGCCGGGCCGGACACGTGGCAAGCTGTGACGCTGCCACGTCACGGCCGTGGGCTCTTATTGGGCCTCGGGTTCACGCTGTGGGAATGGGCTAGGCTCACGGTGGACCCAAGTTCATGGTCCATGGACCGCAGACTGGTCTACGATGAACCAAGTCCATTGACTGCTTCTTTTGGCATGGCTCATATGCACCGAGTTCACGCAGGAGTGTCATCGATGAGGGGGGGTGTTCCCCTGTTTTTCTCCCACGGTGGTGCTCCTGCCGGCGGCGAGCTGGCTGTGAGCCCCCGCACCGGCGCTGGTGTCCGATTGGGGTGGGGAAATGCTTCCTCGGGCCACGGCGATTGCGTCTGCGGGGTCAAGGTGGCGAGTAGAGCTTCCCAAGGTGCTAGCCATGGCGAGCGGTGGCTTGGCGACGCCGAAGCGCGTGGGTAGGGCTGCAGCGTCGGTGAGAGGGTCATCGGCGGGGTGCGTGAGCTTCACGGACCCTCAGCGGTCGTCATGGGTGAGTTAACGGGGCTCCCTGAGCTCCCAAAGGCTCTGGCCATGGCGGTGGGTTGTCACGGAGGCGCCTCGACGCTCCAATAGTGCGCGGACATCGACGCAAGGCTCCAGTGGCTTCCTACTTCAGCCTAGGGTGGCGCGGGGGTGTCTTAGGATGTGGTGGTTCGACCCAGGGTGCTAACGGCTCCAAACTCCTGATGGGGCGCGTGCGAGATCCTCGTCGTGGCCGCGCTCTGGCCGCGGCGCACGTGCGCTGTGCATGAACCGCAAGGGCTTTCTCGAGCATGTGTGCTCGATGTCGCCCCACCTCAGTGCTTCTACATGTTCGTGGTGTGCGATCGGTAGTGTGGAGTCTAGGTGTGAGGCGTGCACTGCAAGGGTGTGGTGCTACTTGTCATGGTAAGTATGGCTACGATGGTCCTACGCTCTGGCCAACACGCGCTATGACTACGACGATGACAAAGGCGGCGTCCCGGTGGCTTGGAGAGGTCTCGGCCAAGGGCTCACCGTGAGGTGCTTGGTGACGGAAAGGGTGTCGGTGCAGTGCTGTAGCGGGGCCGTGACGCTCTAGTAGCAGTGCCGAGCGGAACCACGACGGCGTGGCTTCACCCCGGCGGCGTCCTTCTTCTCTTTCCCACCTCCTCCTCCTCCTTGCTCTCTCTCTCTCTCTTTCTATCTATCTTCTCAGCCCTCGGTATTGCGTGGTGTGTTGCCACTGGCGGTGGCAGCGAAGGGAACGAACCCAAGAACCCTGGGCTCCCTCCTTTTATA
This sequence comes from Saccharum hybrid cultivar R570, assembly GCA_038087645.1. NCBI lineage: Eukaryota > Viridiplantae > Streptophyta > Magnoliopsida > Poales > Poaceae > Saccharum > Saccharum hybrid cultivar. Next base: position 1,396,871 of record JAQSUU010000606.1, on the reverse strand, counting down.
GCCACGCTCGAGGGCTCCCATGGCGGTTGGTGATCGGATGGTGGGCGATGCACCGATCGCATCCAACGGCACGGAGCGGTTGCGTGGGCACGGCGCAAGTGAGGGGAACAAGGTCATGCCCATTGCGTGACCCCTGGCCCACCCTGCAACGTTGCCGTGGCTCTGTCACGCGGAAAAGAGAGGCATGGGGGAGGGGAAAGAGATGACAAGTGGGGTCCAGCGGCAGCGAGCAAAGGCGGGGGGACGCGCGGGCGTGGGCGTCGTGCGGCTGACGCGTGGGGCCAAGCGGCAGTGGCAGCTGGCGGGTTGGGCGCGCGAGCGGCGTTTGTTGCTGGGCCGGCTTCTTGGGCTGACCGGTGCGCGCGCGGGGGAAGGGAAGAGGAAGGTGTGGTGCTGGGCCGTGTGGCCGGGTCGAGCGGCTGGGCTGCGAGGCAGGCCTAGTCTTTTGCTTCTCCTTTCTTTTTCCTTTTTCTGATTTGATTTCTTTTCCATTATTTGAATTCAAATTTGGTTTGAAATTTGAATTCCAAACAGATGTAACTTATTCATTGGTGTTTAGGGAATTTTGTTTAGCTATTTTGTATATCAACATAGGTGTAGTTTGTTATATATATAGAATTAGTTTTTCTTTTATACAATTATCCTTGGATTTGAATAGTGATTACTTTATGGTGTGTTTCTTAGAAAGAGTTGTTAAGCAAAACATAAAGCAAAAGAAAATCCAAATCACAATTTGAGTTAACATTATATGCAAAATTTTATTTGTTAGCATTTAAATAAACATAATTGGTTTTAGGCATGCCATGCTTATGTGCTAACTTAGGTTGAGTTAGACCTAATGCATCTCTTAGGTTGGGTTTCTATACATGACACTCATCATCACATGGAATTTTTTGAGAAAAATTTTGTATTTCGTAATTTTGGTGTGTGGATTTTTGGGTTGTTACACATACCTTGTCTCTAGATCAAGAAGACGGCGACCAAGATAAGCAATAACATACTCCTATTTTCTTGAGTCAAAACAACCCCGATTGTCTTCTCTTCGGCAGTGATATATAATCTAAAAGGAACTCCTCTTCTTGGTGCACGAAGAATCAGAGGAGTAGACAAATATTCCTTTATCTTATCAAATGTAGCTTGTTGTTCCGCCCCCAAGTGAATTTAGATTCATCCTTTAGTTTCAAAATGGGAGTAAAAGGAATAATTTTCTAGGACAAGTTAGCAATAAATCTTCTCAAGTAGTTCACTTTTCCCAAGAACTTTTCCAAGTCCTTCTTGCATTTAGGCACTTGAACTACTTTGATTTTCTCTATCCTCTTAGGGATCAATCTCTATGCCTTTATCATGAATTATAAAGCCCAAGAACTTCCCAGTCGATACTCCAAAAGCACATTTGAGTGGATTCATCTTCAACCCATAATGACGCATCCTTTCAAAGACAAGATGCAATGGGCAGCCGATTTGATCACAATATCATCAATGTAAACCTCCATAATCACCCCAATTAGATCATGGAAAATCAAATTCATTGCTCTTTGATAGGTAGCATCTACATTCTTCAACCCAAATGTCATTACAATCCACTCAAAGAGACCAACAAAGCTAGGACATATGAAGGTCGTCATAGACATGTCTTCTTTGGCCATAAAAATCTGATTATAACTGGCATTACCATCAAGAAAGCTAATAACCCGGTGTCCTGAAGCATCATTGATAAGCATATCGCCTATAGGCATAGGATATTTATCTTTCGGAGTTGCTCTTTTCAGATCTCTAAAATCAATTGTAACATCCTAAATTTTTCATTATTTCAAAATAGCTAAATATGATTTACTTATGTATTTAACTATGCATTCAAATGTAGGAAATAATATTTTTTTGTGAAATTAAAATTTATTATAAGGTTGGTTACATGTTGATGCACTCATGCCAATGCATTTTATTTATTATGGTGACTGGATTTTATCCCAATGCTAAAAGGTTTAAAAATCATTGAAATTGGAATAGGAAAACCAAATTAGAAAAAGAAGAAATTCTTTTCTCCCTCCCCTCCCTCCTTCCTCACTTACGGCCCGAGCGGCCCAGTTCGACCAAAGTTGGCCTGCGCGCGCGCCTTCCTTTCCCTCCTCCCTTTTCTCTTGCTGGGCTGGCCTAGTCGGCGTTGGCAACCGTTGTCTCCCTTCCCGCTGTCACTGGCAACGAGGACCCACATGTCGGCACCATCTTCTTCCCCCAACCATCTCCTCCGCTCGTTCGCTCGGTCTTGGAGCAACCGCCTCGCTGACCGTGCCAACCTCCTCGCGTCGTGGGAGCATCCTGACCCATGCCTGACTTTGAAAAGGGGAGCACGACCCCGTCTCCACCCTTTCCCCCACTCTAACCCCCACTTGTCTGCTCATGAGAGCCGCAGTCTGTAGCACCCCAAGTCACTGGAGAGCCCGTCCGCCCCTCCGTGTCACCGTCGTTTCCGCGTCGATCTCGTCTTCATTTTACCGCTCGGTGAGCTTCGCCTCGCTCCCCTCTTTCTCCCCATGCCTTTACCTTCTTCAACCATGGACTCTAGGGCCGGTTTCATGACTTCGGCAATCTCCCTCCATTGCTGGCCATGGTGAGTGCCGCACTGAGCCTTCTCCAGCCGTGAAATGCACCTCATTGACATCGTCTTCGCCTCCGCTCTCTCCCAGTACCCTCCTTTCATCTAAGCGTGCAATGTAGCGCTAAACGGAGTAACTCTGGCGAGCTCCCCATCACCGCCAATGGTGGAGCCGCCATCTCCACCTCTAACTCCGACGACCCACGCCCTTCTTCCCCTCCTCCATCTAATCCCCACCACTCATCTCAAGATCAACGGTCAGAATCGGCCGATACCCCTTCACGGGGCATTTTGTTAAAGAGACCCTTGGCTTTTGGCAAATCTAACCTACAGCCCTGATCCAAATGGATAATTCCAATTTTGATTTATTTAAGATCCAAAAATAGTTCAACTTATTTATAGAATTGCCACTACAGTAAAACGCTTATAAAATCATCGTTTTAGCTTCGATTTGACTCGTTCAACTTGCGTTAGTTTCGTAATTTCATAATCTACATGATGGTGCTACTATTAGACCAATTAGAAGCTTTTGAATTTCTCAATTAAGTCTGGTTTAATAGCTAGCTTTTGGAATCTTAATTAGCTCATAACTTTTACGTCGTAGCTCCATTTTTCGTGCACTTCGCGTCGTTGTGATCGTAGCAAGACGTAGACGATTTTGATAAATAGTTTATACAGTTTCATTTATTTTTGGTGTACTGTTCTAATCATAGTAATATTTTGCTTGTATGTCTGTTCTAGAATGCGTGTTGTGGTTCGTGTCGATCGAGTTCAGGCGGTGAGGAGAACTTCAAAAACCCGGACGCATATGAGGAGCAACAGGACTAGCAGCAGCAGTTTGTGAACCAAGGCAAGTATAGCATGGGCTTACCTTGATGTCCTATTCATTAAATAACCTACTCATTATGCATGTATCTAATATTGCTCGACTATAAGGACATCCTAGCCATTGATGACTTGTACATTGATCCCTTTGGGTTTTATTGCACATGGGTAGAATGCTAGTGCTCTAAGTAAATATGATCTACACTATGACTAATGGATCCAATGAATAAACATGATGGTAACAGTGGAACTATAGGGTGATGGTGCAAATGATGTTGATCATGTTGCCCTAAACCCTCCATAAGGACTTATCTGTCGGTAAAAGCTAGGATTGATAGTGCAACCGTGAGGGTCATATGGCTCTGACTTTAGCTCAGTAATAGGATCTTCTCTATCTTGTTAGAGGTTACCTAAAAGGACGCAAGAGCAGCTTGCCACTTTGGGTATAGGACTACCCCTATTCTTATGTGTATAGCCACGAAGGATTTGTGCCATAGAAAGGGGGGGTTCCTACATCTGCCTACCGAGGAAACTGCGCGGCCCTAACATGATAGAGAGACCTATGGAAGGCTTCGTAGTGTACCCTGCCTGCTCAACTTGGGAGTGTTAGGGGGTCGACGGGACCCGGGCATTTGGGCAACATGACTCACGGGTAAAGATGCACAACCTCTGCAAAGTGTTAAAACTGTTATAACAGTCGTGCTCACGGTCACGAGTGGCCTAGAAAACTCACAGAATAAATGGTTAATTGACATCTGGATGACTTATGATGATGATGATGATGATGAGATTATAATATTGATCAAATTCTCTTTATAATTCCAGTAGGTGATCATGTGGGTTCAACGGGAGCTTATGCATAATTTCATGATAATTGATAATAAAATGTTGATCTACTAAAAGTGCTAACTGCAGTTAATCGTGTCTATCCTTTTTGAGCCCCATGAATCCTCATACTATACTTACGGAGTACGAGTGTACTCACACTTGTTATTATTTTGTTTTTGGATAAAAATCCTAGATGGGTAACAGATGACAGCTTCTACGAGGATTTGCCCAAAGACTACTAGGTTTAGGTCAACCAGTCGGTCTTCCCTGTGGAGAAGTCACTATGGTTGAGAGTGTTATTTACTTTTCCGTTTGTTATGTTGAGGACTACGTGATGTAATAACATGATGTATGTACACAGTGATGATACTTCTGTTAATTTATCGGCTGATGTGTGCAACTATTCCTGGGGCGCACATAAGATGTATGCACTCTATATTGTCCTTTAATTGGATTGTGACATCAATGGAAACTCTAATCTTCCTAGAATCTTTCTTTTCAATGGGCATAATATTAGAGACCCACTCCGCATACCTGCATGGCTGAATAAAACCTACGCACAAGAGCCGATTAATTTCTTCTTTAACTCTATCATAGATTGTAGAATTAAATCGATGGGGTTGTTGTTTGTATGGCCTGAATCCATCCCTAGTAGGGAGCCAATGCTCAACAAGCCTCGGCTTAGCCCTAGCATCTCTGTATAATTCCAGGCAAAACAATCAACATATTCCTTGAGAAGCGCGATTAGCTCAAGCTTGTAATCGACTTTCAAGTTTTGTTTTATTAACATCGACTAGGGCACATAGCCATCCCCAATATCAACTTGTTCTAAAGGGTCGACCGACATGAAACCTTGGCCTAACTTATCGAGCTCATCAAAATCATCAATAGCTTCACATGCATCGGTCTTATTAGCCTGATATTGTTCAACACGATGTTTTAACCATTCTTTATTAGAATCCATTAATAAAAGATTACATGATGATATTAAACCGATTATTAATCGGTTTCAATGATATAGGAACAAACCCTTGCCTAGTAGCACTAATAAATTCATAGCTAGAAAGATCTTTACCAGACAAGCAACTAAAAACATCATGCCCCCAAAGCGCGGGAGCACTGGCTGTAGCAACGTCAACCGATGAATCCAAATGCACAATCTCCACAGCATCTCCCACCCACTGAATTAAGAACTAGTGCAAGCTAGATGACACACAACAATTGGCATGAATCCAATTGTGCCCAAGTATTAAGTTGTAGCTACCTTGCACATTTGCCACAAAGAACGCAGAAGCCAGGGTCTTGCTTCCAACAGTGAGCTCCAAGTTAGCAATTCCCCTGGCTAGGATGGGAGTGTCTCCTCCTACATCGGTGATGGTCATATTAGTCTTGACCAGTTCATCATCAGTGCCACCAAGCTTCTTGTAAAGCGGATATGACATCACATTCACAATTGCCCCACTATCCACCAACATGCCATGAACTGGAGCACCATTGATATGACCCTTGATATGCAAAGGCTTGACATGGTTAACAGGATCTTTGGGCTTCTTGAATGTAGCATCTTCTATGGGGAAGTTGAAAACCACAACGGCTGAATCATACTCGATGATATAATAATTGGCGGACAAGACAACAACATTGACTTCCCTCTCCGGAGTAGGTTCATAGTCAACCATCTCTTCATCCAGGACCTCAAGAACATCCATGCCAACCATAGCAACAACAGTATAAGAAAAGTCATCGGAGGACACCTCGGAGGCCACCGGGGCAATGGGTGTCACTCAGCCAACTCCAAAGTTGGCTTAGCTGATTCTGGAGCTTCTAGAGCAGCAGCAGTATATGAGGCCATCTTAGCTACTTCTGAGGCCAGCTTAGCCATCTCTGCAGTAGGGTATGCTGGCTTAGCCGGGTTGGCAGCAGCAGCAGCGGCACGCCAATCTTCCGGAGGGTTCTTGACTTGTTCGAAGTTCACCACTTCACCCTCCATCTTGGCGAGCTTCTCCCGCTTCTGTTGCCTGTGCCAAGCATGTTGTAACTTGCGCCGTTGAGTTTTATTCAACCCCGATGAGCACCACTTAGGTTGTAGATACTTGGAATCAATTTCAGCACGCTCCTTCTCATCTCCAGCAAATTCTTTAGGAACCTTATCTTGCTTAGGTGCTAGAGCTTTCTCAATGACAATCGGCCTAACATGGTTATTAATAGGAGCTTCCATAGAGCTGATTGTGATCATGGATTGAGGCCTAGCCCTTGGCGGAGGAACAATGGGAGCCTCGACCTTCTTAGGCACATATGTTTGCAGCACTGGTGCCTTTCCTAGATCACGAGGAGCTTGAACCTTAGGTGGAACCACCGAACCTTGAATAGCACCGCTAGTGCTCGATTGACCATGGTCCAATCGGCTAATGACAGAAGGCCATGGAACTAGACCAGCAAGCTCTCTCACACTTTGTTGAGCTTGGATAGTCGCCGGTGGAGGATATGACACCCAAACTCCATAGGGACCCCATTGTGGTAGGACTAGAGGTGGAATTAGAGGTCCCCAACGAGACACACGAGGTGCAACCCTCTGAGATGGAGCTACAGGTTGCATCACTGTCAATTGCTTATTCTTCTCATCTTCTCGCTTGGGCGGTGTGGATTCCCTTTTTTTAACAGCCGATTCTGGGAATTGGACTTTTCTTGCTTGTATTTGGCCATAAGTCTATCAAAGGTGCATGGCGGCTTCGACATGAATTTCCCTTGGTTCTTCTTCTCATTAGTCTTCCAAGTACCAATCTCTGGCCTACGTGGGATAAATGTGCGCAAAACTTGAATATCAGAAGAAACATTGCTGCTAGAACCAGGGGAGTCAGCTAAGCCAACAGTTCATGTCAGCTTAGCCGACTTGGTTGAGGTGGAGGAGTCAGCTAAGCTGATACCTTGAGGCAGCTCAGCCGAGTGGCTCTGCTAGTGGGTGGAGTCGGCTTGGCTGACTGCTCTAGTCGGCCTAGCTGGCCTCTGCTCTGCCGCCACCGTTTCGTGCCACCGCTATCTTCTTAGAAATTATGCCAATCTAGCAGTGATCTTCAACTTGTTCTTTCCTTCCTCATCCTTCTCAAGCACCACCTTGTGCCACGAATTCACTTGGACATTCGGTGCTGCACGTGGCTCACCGATAATCACAATCTTGCCTTGAAATTTATTGGCTTGCTCGGGATGGATCAAGATAGTGGGTGCTCTTGCTTTAATAGTATGCATTGGGAACGGGACCTTATCAACTTGCATAAGAAAAAGACTCAATCATCCCTCATTAAGGGCCGATTGGACCTGTCGACGGAAAACATTGCAATCGTTAGTGACATGAGAAAAAGAATTATGATATTTGTAATAAGCTCTTTTCTTTAACTCATCAATCAAAGGCAATGTGTAATTGATTCTAATGTAACCAAATTTTAACAATTCATTAAAGATTCGGTCGCATTTAGAGAAATCAAAAGCAAACTTCATCTCTTCACCCCGATTCTTATGAATCGGTTTGAGAGATGGACATGTAACCATTTTATTCTTTGCTAGTCATCTAATTTTAGTGGCCATGCATTCTTGATTTTCATCATCCGAATCATCCAAATAAGTACTAAAAGCATGTGTGTTTGAACGATGTGTCTTATATGTATCACAAGACTCTTTAAGGCACGATTCCCAAAAAATAGCCCTCTCGATAAGGTGATTGAAACTAGTAAATTGCACATTCTCTAACTTTTCTCTAATTCTAGAATGTAAACCATTAAAGATCTATTTCTGAAATACTCAAATGAAAGCACTTGTTTTTAATTTCTCAAACTCTGTTAAAGAATTCTACAACAGTTTCATCGCGCATTTGCTTAACATAAGTAAGATGTGACAATCTAGTTTCTTGGGTTCCAGTGTAAAAATGACTATGAAATTTCTCTTCTAATTCAGCCCAAGAATTAATGCACAATGGTGGTAAAGAAGTAAACCAAGCAAAAGCAGTGCCAATTAAAGATAAAGGAAAATTGTGAATTTTCATGTAATCAAGAGCACTAGCTTCTCCTAATTGAGCAAGATATATACTAACATGTTCCATTGTTGTTTTACTACACTACCATTGAACTTCTGAAAATCTGGTACCTTCCAGCCATTAGTATTTCACATATAATCAATTGCTGAAGGGTATGGCTTGGTGTACATGTTTCTAGCAGTTTCAAGGTGAATACCTAGACGTTCCTCAAGAGACTTGATAAAATCATCCTTAAACTGATTTAACACATCGTTAAAAATCGGTAGAAGGAGAATTCTGAATATTCTCTTGCATAGGATTCCTACTAGGAGGCTCGGTGGGTTTGGCAAAATATTATTGCCATCCAAAGCTCTTGATGTTCTATAATTGGTTCATAATGTTTGCGCCGATTGTTGAACACTAGCTGTTGCACTTGTTCCAACATGACCGGTTTTATCGGCTAAAGAAGCCGAAGAAACCGATTTTAATTTGCTAGCCTCACTAATAGAAATTGATTCTTAAAGAAACCTTGGGGCATACCAAATTCAGGTGGTGGCAAGACACCCGATTGATCAGAATCAGTTGTTTTACCTTCTAATTTATTTAATCTAGCCTCAAGTGCTTCACGTGATTCTTGCAATTTTTGTGTTAGTGAAACTTGTTGATCTAAAACCAACTTAGCAACTTCAGCTTGTGAAATCAGACCATCATCGAACTTAGGGGGATCATTAGGATTTACCTCATGTGCCAATGATGTGAAAGCCATGAAATCAACAATGCTTGGCTCCTTGAATTGCATAACATGATTATGACGATCTTTGGAACACCCCCCCAAGAAGGCGTTCGTGAGATCGGCAATCTTGGCTTACAATTGCGCTTGCAATTCTTCGGAGAGCTCCTCCACAGACTTGGGCTTGATAATGTTGTCGCTATGAACTTCGCTCGAGCTCTTTGCAGCATCACCATCTGATCCCATGTCGCCGGTTGATGGAAACTTCAACTTTCGCCTTGGTTTCCCTAGCGGAGTCGCCAAAAAGTATGTTGACGTCGAAACAGATCCGAGCCAACACACTGGTGGGCTTTGGACGCCCTAGAGGCCGCACACACGATCTGCAACGCAGCAAGAGAGCAACACAATCGACCAAACCGATCTAGAGACTGATAAGGCCGATGTGGAGCTTGTTCTTGGCCGAAAAAGCTCCCGAACTACTCTCGGAAGGATCCGTCGGGGAGGAGCACGTGGAGGATCTCCTAGGACCGACAAGGCCACCTAGAATGTCAATGAATCTCATGGAGAGACATCACTGAACAGCAGGGTAGAAGGTTGAAGAGAGAGAATTAGGGCAAAGAGGTCATATGTTGTGTTTTTTGACTATTGGATAGATGGGAACTCAATCAGCCATGATCCTCTCATATATATAGAAGGGGGTGGTCTTATCCTAGTAAAAAACCTCTCCAAGGTTTATTTTCCAAGTTTCTCACGTTCAAAAACTAATCTAGAAACAAATCGGTTTGAGATCTGAAAGTCAGATTCAGAATAAACACCTACCAGTACTTCCGGTAAGGCTCCACCAGTAGTACCAGTCCCTACCAGAAGTTCCAGTCTCAGACCTGAACTACCGGTAGTTCATTTTTGGGCAAAACTATGTCTTCCTCCGCCAACCACCGGAAGTTTTGATCTCCGAGCGAAAGTACCAGTAGTTCATTTTTGCGCCAACTGGTCTAGGACCGGAAGTAGTGGTAGCCTGGATAGATATTTTCTCAGAGGCATAACTCTCTCATCCAGACCTCAAATTGGACGTTCCATATATGTTTTTTTGACCATCTCAATGAGAGAAATGCAATGGTGAAGTCCGTTACACATTTTGACAACTTTACAAAATGGACATTTTTCGTTGTCAACAGATATTTTTTTCTTCTTATGATATGGGTGCTATTTTTTTATCTATTTGATTTGGCATCCTCTTCATGCCTTTTCCCTCTAGGATTCATTGGTTTTGGTTATGGTGGTGCTTGATGTTATTTCAACTTTTGGTTATTTGGTATGTCCCATCCTATTCTTAATCTTGGGTTACATATACATAGTGTTTGGATCCCTCACTAATAATGTAAACGGCATGGGAAATAGATTGCAGGGAAGCATCACTAGGACCGATGATTACTTTCTTTGTTTGGTTTCTCATGAGAGGAGAGGGAGGCATAGGGAGAGGGAGGGCAGCGGGAGGGAGAGAGGAGAGGGAAGGAGGAAGGATCAATTATTCTATTCTTGCTAAAATTAAAGTGACTGCATCCTCCCTATATTTATAGTTCCTATAGGACTTGTACTCCAAGCAACTATAGGAGATATCCTTATAGACTGGATTCTCCTTTCCTAAACAAACCAAACTCTTAACATAATATTATTTCCTATTAAAATCTCCTCCGGATGGCGGCGGCAGCGAGGGCGTCAGCGCCCCTCCCCTAGGCGCGCGTGCCCCCCGCGAGGCGCAGGAACTGGTTGAGACTGGCCAACGCCCTCCTTTGGGCCTCACTATAGGCCCATTAGCTCTATGTTGGGGCCTCCCATCAGGCGTGTTACATCTCCCCCTTCTCCACTCAGCGAGTCCTCACGCTAAAGCAGGACCCAGTCGGATGGGAACTCCTGTCCTAGCAAGATGGCCTCAATGCGAGCAAGACGACAACCTTGGATGGGTCGGCTATGATCATGTTCTCCTAGGTGTGCTCAGGGATGAACTCTAGGCAGTAGAGGAGATTCCCGATGTAGCCATAGAAGTAGTAGTGGTACGGTCCGTGCCCGCCCTTGATCCTGTCGCCTGGCATGCTACCACGAGGAGGGGGTGAGGGATTGCTGCGTCGATGGTGAAGTGGAGCATCTCTCATGGCGAAGCAATGAAGTTTGTGTATCCTGTTGGCAACATTGGGGATAAATCATGGCATCATCGTTGTTGATGGTAATTAACTATCATTTTAAACCGTCAACATAAGAGGAATAAATGATAAAAAGGATCACCATAGTAGGTTTAGAGGTTTAAACTAACAAATTCCATGAGTTGTGGTGATTCTGTGTTTCTTAGGGGCTAAGCTGCATAATACAGAATTGATCCTCCTTCTAAGAGAAGAAACCGAAGCAATCGGCCTAATCTTCACGTCACGGATGCGGATAGGGATTCTAGAAGACCTAAACTGACTCCACGAGGCGACACGAGCCAACCCACCGCCAGATGGGGCTGACCGGCCCTAGGGCTAGGCCGACCGGCCCTCCCCTGCACCGCCTCAGCTCCTTCTCTTGCAAGCTACCTATACCGCCTCTAAGGATGCATCTAAAGCCCACACCAAGGTTGGTTTGATCTAAGGGCTGCGGTTCCACGCCCTGGGCTATATAAACAGCCCCTAGGATCTCCTCTCAAGGAATCAGTGGAAGAATTAGATCATCTCTTCCTCGTTTGTGAAGGCAAGGCCAGAAGTTAGGGTTTCCAGAGAGAAAGAGAGTTAGAGTTCTTGTTCAAGTTTAGAGTTTAGTCTAGATTGATTCAAGTAGAGGCAAGCAACTGCTTGGGATCAGGATCGTTCGTCGGAGACTTGGTAATTTCATTGTAATCATCATTCGACTTTATGCTACTTCAATATATTTCTATATTTCAACTTTATTCTGTTCTTGAGATTGTTCTTGTTCTACATCTTGATATGAATATGATTAGTAGAGAGTTTATGAATATGTTTGTAGAAAGCTTGATCCAATTCTGGATAGGATTGATTGGCTAGCATATTGTAGGTGTGGTGCTTAGATTATGCTTGTCTCTGAATGCACTCTATGCTCCGGGTCATGTGGTAGATCACGAGTGTGACATTCCTGTTGAGTCCTTTTTAGTCCACTCCTCGAGTATAGAACTTAGTGGAACGCGGTTACAGGGAAGAGATCATTACTCTGTTCTTGACTTTTCTCTCAGTAATGTTCCTTATTCATAGATGACATGTTGATTATATCATAGATGATTGTGTATAGCTAGATTGATTAATAGACTGATTGAATAAGAAATACTTATGATTTACATTTCTAAATTAATCTCCATGACTACTTGACTTGAATAATGTTAACTCCCTCTTGTCTCTGGAATACCCATGATTATCATTTACCATTTATCTTATTTGTCTTACCCCTTTTCATGACAAGTGATTAGTTGTTTTGATATTTATTATTGAGTAGGTGCAAATGATTATCTCTACTGCTGTTGTAACTATTTATATAGTCCCGTTTCGATTTTCCTTTCCTTGGTAAAATTATAAATAACGATACTTAGGAAAACCTGTGCGCTTGCGGATATATACTATAATATCTTTATTTAGTTAAACAACATAAGTATAATACAACCACACTCTTGGTGTCATGTTGGGGATGACAACCTAACACGAGTGATGTTAAGAAGTGTCAACAGTCGTCATCAAGTCCAATGTGGTGCTGAACATGAAGTGTCCCATGTCAAACTCGTCTGGCGAGAGGCGATGTAGGTTGGAGTCGGGTCGTAGAGGGATGTAGACGTTGTCAATGAGCATGAGCTAGCGGCCCAAGTTATCGATGAAGATCACTACAGTGGATGACACCATGCTGCCTTGTGGCCAAGGATGCCCGAGCAGGATGCCTGAGGGGGCGACATTGGGTTGGGGTGCCATCAGGGGTGAGTGACACCTGAGTGCTAGGAGCGCAATATGTGCTAGGCCTGCTTGTAGTAGCACCTGCAAGAGATCTGGAGAAGTGGTGAGACCACAGGGATGTAGAGACGACTGTTAAAGAAGAGTAGCCCTTGGTCCAACAACCAAGCTGGGGCGGCTGTCATGTCGGTGATGACGAGGGCAATGTGGTGTAGCTCTTATTGTTGAAGTACAACTCGACGTAGGCTCTCGAAGACGACGTTGGTTGTGTCGATGTGGTCGAGGGCATTAGGACACCGGGACTAGCTTGCCCGGTTCATGATGTTTCGTGGTGGCGAGGGTGGCGCTTCACGTGGCGCCCACTTGATCAGAGGAGCAGCTATAGGGCAAGGATGGTCGCCGGTGCACGTCGGGGTTTAATAGTGGTGAAGGTGATGGGGTGACCATTGTGATAATATTGGAGCTCCATGGTGGTGCAGTCCAAAGTCAGTCATCCTAGGCCTGCCAGCCATGGCATGCCCAAGATGATGTCGATGTCATTGCCGATATCGAGGAGGAATGCATCGATGTAGAAGACTTCTGCGTCAATGCGGAGTGGTATGTTGAAGGATGATGCTGCTCGACACGAGAACTCGTTGCCACTGCCAACGAGGATGGTGGTATCATTGCATTGCTCGAGAAGGCCGATGAGGCGAGCAAAGTTGATGTCGATGATGTTGTGCGTAGCGCCCATGTCGACCAGGATGTTGATGCTAGTTCCCGACACAACTCCTATAAGGTACATGGTGGGACAGCCACGAACTGCAGACCGTGTGGTACCTATCATCATCATGAGGCCGTTGTTGATGTCCTCAGTGTCATAGTCGTTGATGGCTATAATGTCGAAGAGGTGCTTGCACTTGAGGCCACGGGTGAAGGGCTTGTCATAGTTGAAGTAGAGTCCCACTCGGCGGCATTTTGCCATCTCCTTGGCGGTGAGGCGCTTGAAGGGGCGCGGTGGAGCAGCTATTGTTGCTCCTGGTGTAGACGTCGGTGTCGATGGAGTCGATGAGGGTGCCTTCAGAGGCAGCGGCCGGGTGGTCAACTTGGTGGTCGGTGCTTTGTTGGTGTCAGAGATCACTACTAGTCATCGCTCATATGCCCTGACAAGAGACATGGCCATCTCCATGTCCTATGGGTTTTAGAGTTCGACATATGTCTTCAACGGCTTGAGGAGGCCAACGGTGTAGATGTTCACTTGCTGTTGCTCATCAAGGGCCCTAGCGCGAGCCACATGCGCTAGGAAGCACTTGTGTAGTCGTCTACGGTGCTGGTCTTGCACAGAGACACGAGCTCGCCTAGAGGGTTGTGCCGTGTAGGGGAGCGAAGAGCTCGTTGATGCAGCGGGTGAAGTACGCCCAGTCTGTCACTACCTTGTCCTGTGTGAGGTGCATGTACCACTGTTGTGCGCCACCTGTCAGATGGTAAGATGCATACTAGACTTGCACGGTTTCTAGGGTCTTTTGGCCCTAGAAGAATTGCTCGCAGCGGTTGATCCAAGGCAATGGATCTTTCTTGCCGTGGTATGTGGGAAACAATAGCTTGTGGATACGCAGCATCAAGACAGGGAAGGAACCCGGCGGTGTCCCGGGGTACGTGTACAATGGCGAAAGGTTCATCTTGGGGGGTCCGGCTTGTGGAGATTGTTGAAGAGCTTGCCCTCCAAGTCGTCTACAATATCAGGGATTGCGGAAGACATGGATGACTCCTCCTACTGCTTGAGGAAGGCTCGGCCGGCTTCCACCATGGTTTTCTTGGCATCGGCCTCCAGCTTGGCGGCGACAGCCTCATGCTCACGTTGGGCACGAGTAGTGGCGGCGGCCTTATATGGTTGGCCGCATTGTTTGATGTTCGTCAAGCGTTCATTGATGGTGTCGAATTGTTCCTTGACGGAGTCGAACTTCTTGTGGAGATCAGCGATGAGGGTGTCGAATAGGGCTTTCAAGTCGCTGTTGTTGGCGTTGGCACCCATGGCAGCAGCATGGGATCGGACTAGTCTCCTGATAGCAGGTGTAACACGTCACTTAGGGAGGGGGTGGTGGCTATGGAGATGGACCGGTGGCTAGGGCTGGTGGCGTGGGAGGAGAGGGAGGCGCAGGGAGAGGGTGGGCAGTGGTAGAGAGAGAGGAGAGGGATAGAAGGAGCAATTCCTTTATTCTTGCTTAGATTAGATTGATTACATCCTCTCTATATTTATAGTCCATGTACGACTTGTACTCCGAGTAACTATGAGAGATGTTCTTATAGATTGGATTCTCCTTTCCTAAACAAACCAAACTCTTAACATAATATTCTTTTCTACTCTAATCTCCGGATGGCGGCGGCAGCGAGGGTGTCAACGCCCCTCCCCCCTAGGAGGCGCTGGAACCGGTTGAGACCGGCCAGCGCCCTCCTTTGGGGCTCGCTAGGCCGTTAGCTTTGGGTTGGGGGCCTCTCATAAGACGTGTTACATCGCATGGTAACATAGTTGTGCAGCATGGGAGCGTGTCGCAGGGCCAGTAATGTGATACTGCTCAAGAAGGGGAGGAATCAGCGGTGAATACGGACATATCTGATTACGCTGTATCTGATTGCTGCCTGAGTGTGACCAAACGCGAGTATCGCTTTCCATTCCCCTCCGATAACAGATAACGTTACATATTCACGAACCAAACGCATTGATAGTGGCTGCCGTTGCAGTTCTTCATGATGTTAGTTTTTGTTTTGTTCAGATCGATGGTTCCCCTGTCCTCCCTTCCTGTTCATTATTTTTTAATCCTGCGTGCTTCTTCACTATTTGTCCTCCAATTATTCCCGTGTACGATGTAGTGCTGGGAACTGCACTAATTATTATTTTGTGAGTTTTTTATTTGCTCAAATCCATCCAGACCCAGTTCTATTCATTTTATCTGTCGTTTTTCTGTTAAAGGTTGCGCTGTCAAAGCTTTTTCTAATTTCATAACAGAAATGCAATCAGAGAAATCTATCTTTATTTCAGCACACCATTCCATTGTTCTGTTTGGGTTTTGCCTGCTTATTTTGCGAGGTGTGTGCACTACAGAACAAATGGGTGCTTCTTCCTGTTGTGGAAATCCATTGGTTTCTGCAGGTTGGTTTTATTAGACTACTGTTTATTGGTAGTTCTTTGTTTCATTTTGCTTCTAAGCCTAATCTGATGTCAGCACGTTCATGATTTTTTATGGTGAAGACAATGATAGTAAATTGCTCTCTGAGATGTGGTTCGATTCTTTTATGTGATTTGTGTTGGAATTGAGCTTCCTCCATTTACTAGGTAAAGTACTGTTGTTATTTATGTATTTTGGTTTGATGCTTCGGTTCTTAATGGTCATGTTACAGTAGGGACTCCTGTGATTAGAGGATTGGGGGTTGGTTGATGTGAACTCATTTTTGGAATCATTGGTAGAATGGCCATGTATTCTGGCTATTGGAATATGCTTCTGCCCTGATCATATCTGACCTAATGTGCTTCCAAAAGAGCCATGTTCTGTAGCTACATTGTTAATGTGTATGATTGATATGATGGTTCGATGCCTAATAATGTAGCATATCTTTATTGACGTGGACTGCATAGCTGTAGAGTTCATCAATTAGGATGCTGAGAGGGTAGAAGGTTTGTGGGTTTGTTTAAGTATTCTGTGAGTTTGATAATCAAACATATCAATGTGTCAACCACTACATCTAAGTTGATTAGTACCATTACCATTTGCTTATGCAGAATGTTTTGAAAAGGAGCCTCATTGTTTTTTACTTTGCTGCAAATCGAGTACGAGTCAACTGGATTAGGTGGTTCAGCTGTCATTATGTGGGAACTGGGATGTACTCTACCTGACCCTTAGAGTTTATTGGTCGCACAAAGGACAACAATACCTTAAGTTGTCAATACACATGACACATGAGTACTATATATAGTTGTCTGAGATGTACTCTACCTGACCCTTAGAGTTTATATTAGTCGTACAAAGGACAGCAATACCTTAAGTTATCAATACACATGACACATGAGTACTATATATAGTTGTCCTATTGTAGTCCCTTACTTAGACTTAATCATGGATGTAAACAAATGTAAGGACAGCTCCACCAATTGGTCGACAGAGACAGAGTAGCCAACACTGACACATCGTGCTACTCCTATAAGAGAAGGAAGCTTTCCTCCTTTCTTTGCCAGTTGCGCCTGTGTACGCGAGATCAGCTTGGCCACCTCGATCTCTCATTAATTTGTTGCGCCTGGCGATCATGTGGAGGCTCAAGGTCGCCGAGGGGGCTGGACCATGGCTGAAGTCATCCAACAACTTCCGCGGGCGGGCGGTGTGGGAGTTCGACCCTGAGCTCGGCACGCCAGAGGAGCACGCTGAGGTGGAGAGGGTGCGCCGTGAGTTCACGGAGCACCGCTTTGAGAAAAGGGAGTCCTCTGACCTCATTCTACGGATGCAGGTATGTAATAGTAGCTTACTGTAGGTCTTAATAGGCTCTTAGGACACATTTGGTTGTCGCCGCTCCACGCCATGCTTAGGCTCTGCCCGCGCTAAAAAATGCGGCGATGAATTCCTTCACTTGACTTTCGGTGGCTTGTAGCGTCAAAATACACGTGAATGTGCGCGTGCCCTAACTGCCACAAGCAACCAAACCAATGCCAAAATTGTGGCGCATCCATTGCGGCAAAGCAGGGCTACGAACCAAACGCGCCCTTACCATGGAATATATAGTTGATGACCATACTTGACACTTTAGGCTTTCGAAAAAATACTGACACATGCAGCGTGTATATATGTATATATAGATGGTTTGGCGGCCCAAGGCCTGTACGGGCACACGGTCAGGCATGACATGATTATGGCAGCAAATGTACTGGGCCAAGGCATGCCAGCTCACGGGCTGAGCACCTGGCCCAAGCACTACACGATTAAGAAAAAGTCTATTTTATCTTCTCGAACTATCCTTTAAAGTCTAGTTTTTCTCCCTAAACTTTAAAATTAGGTAAACCATCTTCCTCAACTTTTAAAACTGTTCATTTTACCTCCCTGATCCAGTTATAGGTGGTTTTCAAATGTGGTTTTATCTTTTTCTTTTTATTAATTTTAGCTGAATTTTTGAAAAATCATAGTAAATCATAGAAAAATCATAAAATGTAAAATATAATTTTCTTGGACTCTACATGAGTAGATCTACATAGTGAATATATAATATGATATGCTTTACTACAAAGTTTTTTCTGCAGCTTTAGATCTATGTTTTTCTGTAATTAATTCAAAGCTGCAGTTTCTATGATCCAATTGTGGTGAAATTTTTATAGTAGACTAACTATTATAAGATTGAACTGTAGTAAAAATTTGATACTCACTGGATCATGTATAACTGAGTTATAAATTTATTTAGTTTTATACTTGTTAAATAGTTTTAAAATAGTTAAAAGTGTGCAAAAATAGAATCAAGTATGAAATTTTTACTATAGTTAAAGCATACAATAATTAGCCCACGATAAAAATTTCACCACAATTGGACCATGGAAACTGCAACTATTAATTAATTACAGAAAAACATAGATCTAAAGCTACATCAAAAAATTTGTAATAAAACATATCATATTATATGCTCTATGTGTAGATTTACTCATGTGGAGTCCAACAAAATTAGGTTTTCTATTTTATGGTTTTTCTGTGATTTACTATGATTTTTTAAAGATTCAACCAAAATAAATAAAAAGAAAAAGAGAAATCCACCTTTGAAAACTGTTTATAACCAGTCAGGGAGGTAAAACGAATGGTTTTAAAAGTTTAGGAGGTGGTTTGCCTAATTTTAGAGTTCAGGGAGGAAAAGCAGACTTTCGCAAAAATTGATTGAGGTAATGTAGACATTTTCCCACGATTAATCGTGCCATGCCGACTTGACCAGCCCACTATCTTGATGGGTAGTGCCAGTCTAGTATCCTGACAGTCATATGAATATCACAGATGAACGACCAATCCAACATCTATACATTATTTTTCGCGAGCATGTCATTATGACACGTGTTTCATTAAGCAGAAGTAGAATGTCAAAAGTTACAACGTTCCTAGGATTACTTAGGAAAAACGGAACCCTAACTAGGGCCTGCAAATGCGAGAAAGTTTAATTTACATGAAACACATTTTGTGATATCTATACATTAAAACAGATCCTATTTATGCATCAAAGAAGCCACGGAATTGGCCAAAATCTAATACAAAGCAGAGGGAAACACATGCACCACACACAAAAACAGATATGAGATATAGGCCGCCGGTAGACAGCAAACAACTAATGAACTTCAACCTCCCATCTACTCCCTCCGTCCCAAAAAAAGAGTCATTCTTGCTTCCCAAAAAGTCAACAGCTTTTAACTTTGACCAAATATATTTAACAAAATATTAATATTTATGATACATAATTAATATCATTAGGTAGATCTTTGAATATACTTTCATAATAAACTTATTTAAAGATATAAATGTTACACGCATTTTCTACAAACGTAGTCAAAGTTGAGAAAGTTTGACCAGCACGCTTCCTACGGCGACTCTTTATATGGGACGGAGCAGTAGCTCACATGGCCAAGCATAGTCGCGGTCACAGCCTCGCTAGTGTAGGCGGCGACAGGCATCTAGCCAGGTATTTTTGGGCGGCATAGTATATTTCACTGTTACAAAAGCAATTTTGGATTGCTATATTTTTTTCAGAGTGACATTTTTATTGGGCCGCCTTTCTCAATAATTTGAGGAGACAAAAGATTACTAAAGATGCTAAAATGATATACCTAATTCTAAAAATTATATATTTAGAGATAAGCAAGGTTATTAAAAATGTCCGTCTCTATAAATAAGCTTATTTTAAGAGACGGGTCTCCTAAAGCCCGCCTCAAGAAATAGACAACCCACTAAGCCACTAAATTCATTAACAGCCGCCACACAACCCTCTCATAGCCGCTGCACGATCCTAACTGTTTGGTCTCTCAACTCTCATACGTCTATCTACCTATCACAACTCTTCAAGTCTTGGTTCTCATATAGACATGGTTTTTTATCAAAGAAATTATTTCCCCATCTCTCTTCTTTAATTTAATTGTAGTGCCACATCTTTAATTTTTTCTTAGTTGACACTCTAATTAACAAGCATAGCAACCTTTTAGTTTCATGATTGGAATGCACTAACATGTTTCATCAATTAGTATAGGTAGTTAGTTGATACTAGCATGGGAGGCGCGCTCCGCCATGCCGGTTTTATTCTTCATGAACAGTAAAAGTGAAACAGTAAAAGAGGACGTAAATAATGCCTGCAGTAGAGTAACCAGTGGTAAAACAATGTTTGCTACAGTGCAGAGGCAGCGGAGGACTTCATTATTCGTACATGAGTGAGTAATATAATACATGCCCAGCTAATCATTTTGTAGAAGGAATGCGTGGCTCTTGAATTCAGTGGCCTCCCTAACACTACCCGCAGTGGATACTCTAAAACGATACTCTAAAGCTTTAGAGTATGAATATAGAGTAAAAACTGCTGCACTGGATACTCTAAAACGATACTCTATACTTTCTCTCACTCTATATTTAGAGTAGTACTGTGCTTACTCTATACTCTGTAGTGGCGGACCCCGCTAGCTAAACAAAGGAAAAAATGCTATAACTCACAAACCAAAAATCCAAATTAAATTTCGATTGCACCATTAAATTCGTCTCAATAAATCCTTCAAAACTAGATCACACATGGATATATTTAGATAAAATGATAAGTCGGTCCCACAGTGAATAGAGTGGATAGAGGATGATATAGAGGATGGATGGGTGCGGGAGAATTGAGTATAGAGGAGAGAATCTTGCTGACTAGGACGTATAGAGGATGATATAGAGGATGGATGGGTGCGGGTAGTCTAAGGACGGCGATAGTTCAATTCAATGCTGGCTACTACTCTAGTCAATAATTTGTTTGATTCAATTTAGTGGCCATCAGAAGACACCATCTATTAGGTTCATGACATTTTGAATCCTATTTAACAAATTTTAGTCAGTGCTGTTAAAATTTTAAGGTGTGAACACGAGCTTTTATTCGTATGGTTTGGCTTCTAAGATGGGGCCCACATGCACATATTGCCATGCTAATTCGTACATATTAGGTTCATGACATTTTGAATCCTATTTAATAAATTTTAGTCTATTTTGTTAAAATTTTAAGGTGTAAACATGAGCTTTTACTTTAGGGTCTGACTTCCGATGTGGGGCTGTAACTGGCACAAATTAGCTTCATGATATTTTGAATCCTATTTAACAAATTGCTGTCAATTTCTTTAAAATTTTAAGGTGATAACATGAGCTATTATTTTTAGGGTCCGGCGTGGGGTCCATATTTTGAAACGACAGTGTTAATTGGCGTGAAGTAGTTGCTTGTTGCATTAAATCATCTGCAACAAATTCTACTCAATTTGGATAACATTTTATAACGTGAACCCGATATTTTGAATCTAGGGGTCCGACTTTTAATGCGAACCCATATGTTCTATGCAAACTTATACATTTTATGGAAACCCATCAGTTCTTAAAACAAACCCACAGGTTCAATTAGTTTGTAGGTTGGAATAGGTTGGGTTGAAACATAAAAATATAGGGTGGAGTGGGTTGAAGAAGAGAGTTAATTTATTATGGGTTTGATTGGGTATGGGGTGGGTATTAACCCATTAGCACGCCTACATTTGTTGTTTACCATTGCGGAATAACGAATTGAATTGGTCCTGCCAATAGTCCAAGTGCTCCTCTGAATCTACTCCTTCCTGCTGAATAAAAATAACCACAATGTATGTATATGCATCAGTAAATTTTACCTTGGCTGAAAGTTTAATGCTTGGGACTATCTTTACACTGAGCTTAGAATCCATTTGACAAAATAGTTTCGCGG
Organism: Saccharum hybrid cultivar R570; assembly: GCA_038087645.1. NCBI lineage: Eukaryota > Viridiplantae > Streptophyta > Magnoliopsida > Poales > Poaceae > Saccharum > Saccharum hybrid cultivar. The sequence goes on along the minus strand of JAQSUU010000606.1, from coordinate 1,375,035 downwards.
GGGTTGGTGTGTGTGTGCGCGTGTGTGTGGGTGGGTGGGGGGGTTTGCTAGTTGTAGAAACTATTTTGAAAATAGTCATTAAGTGAATAAGTGTAATATATATTCTCTGTTGGTTTCACTGAAATTTGGCTTATGTTGATTTGTTGTGAGAGAAAAACATCGTTTGTTCGCTTAAAAGTACTGAAGAAGTAGTGTGGCAGTACATTAATTTGAGGTGGGGCCCACCTGTTTACCTTAGCACACTAATTAGTTATAGAGTAGCTTTATGAAATTTTCTATCTTTTCCAACAAATTTCTATCCATTTTATTAAAATTTTATGTTATGAATGCGAGTTTTTGTTTCTAGAGTTCGACTTCTGATAGGGCCCACATGTAGATCTTGCCATGCTAAATGACACCGCTTAGCTTCATGACATTTGAATCCTATTTAACAAATTTTAGTCAATTTTGTTAAAATTTTAAGGTGGCGAGATTTTATTCCTAAGGTACGGCTTTTAAGATGGGGCCCACACATGCAAATCTTGCTATGCTAACTGGCACATATTATGTTCATGACATTTTGAATCCTATTTAACAAATTTTAGTCAGTGTTGTCAAAATTTTTGTCGGGCATCGATGATTCCCACGCCTGAAGACGACACTAAGAATTAGCCTTTTGGCAGACTGGGAATGTAACCACGGACCTGGCCGACCATTCAGTGCGGAACTCCGTCCCGACCGACCCTAGGAGTGGGGACTCCGCCTCGCCCGACTCCTTGGGCACGGGCCCAGCCGCACCCTACCCCTAGGAGAAAGCTCCGCCTCGTCTAACCCTGGGGAAACAAGGTCCGCCTCGCCCGACACCTTGGGAGCGAAACCGCCCCACCCGACCCGAGAGCCACGGGGTCGGCTACGGGCGTGGGTTCTTGTGGGGGGCCCCACCGCCCCAATCGCCATGAACACGAGTGTGGGCCCCAGACCATACCCCTAACGCTAGAAGGGGGCGGAGACACCACGACATGACCATCTATTGCTACAGGCTATACCTAGGCACTCGTGTCTCCAACAGCACCGAGCGGACTAACACTATGCGGCTCGATCCCCATGCAACTCCCAACGAGGATCGGTTGGCCATACCGCATGACAGGGAGGGGCCAGGCGGCGCGGTCAAGTGGCGACACCCATCTGTAGGACCAGTGATGGACGAGGGGTCATGACCAACACGGCGGCGCTCGCCTGTAGCACGAGGGATGGACGTAACCACAACACACGCGTGCCTCCATTGTCTTCTGCAGGACCCATAGGACCTGCCCGCGGGGGGAAGGGCGGTGTAGCTCTAGGGTGTCTACTCCATTGTTTTTCTCTTTCTCTCGCTCTTGTACCCCAGGTCCTTCCCTTGATCTATAAAAGGGAAGGCTGGGCACCCCATTAGGGGGACCTTTTTCGACCAACAAAAGGCACTTCAACTCTACTTCACTTTCAATAGAGACCTAGGAGCTCATCCCTCTATCGACCATTTGTAACCTCCTACTACAGACCGAAGTGCATGTAACGGGATTAGCTCGCCACTGGATGTAGGGACATTCAGCCCGAACCAGTATACATCTTCGTGTCCTCTTTGCACACCATTCGATCCTAAACGCGCAATAATAGAAATTTACTAGCCGATGATTCCAAACACCGACAGTTGGCACGCCAGGTAGGGGGCTTTGCACGTTTTGTCTCTTTCATCAGGCTTTAGATAGCTAGCCATGAAATCGATTAGACCCCGGGTGCACGCGTGCACTTTGGGAGTCTAGACTTCGTCGTCACCACGGAGGGAGAGCTGGTGCAGGAAATTGCGCCTGCTCAGTCCCCCCTGCTGGCCTCGATGCAATCGTCGAGGCTCTCGAGGAGCTATAGCTGAGCACTCCAGAAGCCCACGCCCTGGAGCGTGACCAGCTCCTTGACTTTGACTTCGGGAGGTTGGAGCACCAGCTCGCCGTGTACCTAGGACCTCACCCGTCCTGGGAGGAGCTATGGGCCCTCACCTTCTCCTTCATCAACATTATGACATAGCTCACCGGCTGAGAGCTGCTCTCCCCAAACACTCTGACCTAGGACACCTCGATAGCGTTCCCTTATGGTTTGTGCAACACCATGCAGATTGTTGAGCACCATATGGTGCGACGCTCTTGTCTGCCGCCCACGAACGACGAGTTTGTGGGTATGGCCGACTATGTCGTGTAATCAATCCATGATCTCCTCACAAACGATTTAGAGACAATCCTAGATTCTAGATCCAGCCAGGGGAGCTACCACCCCTCGCACAAATGATTCATGGCAAAGATTGCCAATGACACTTGCCGAGAGGCAACCCCCGAGGGATACGGTGCAAGCACCGATGACAGTGCCCCTCATGGGGAGAATGGGACTCCCCTACATCCTGCCGATGGGCACAGGGCTGCAGTGGACGTGGAGGTCCTGCCCCACCCCCAAATGAACCAACTGCAGGAGCAACAGCGAGAGCTTGAAACCACGAGCCTCCATTTGGAGGGGGAGCATGTGGTGCTCGAGCACAAGATCGCACAGCACCATGACAAGGTGAGTGCTCGGGCCCACAACGCGCATCGGAGAATCGTCGAGGATGACGACGGACTCCCACGCTTCGCCTGGGCAAGCCAAAACATAGCCACAGTGGCGGCTCTACTCCAAGGGCTCCCAGAGCCCATGACACCTAAGGGACGCCAGGCACAAGGTGAATTACGCGTGCTGCTCGAGTGCATGACGGTGCAGTAGGCGGAAAGCTCGATGTCTCAATGACGCAATGCCAGCCAGCATGCGCATTGGCGTGGCACGACAACGACGCATCCATCCTCCAACCCCGTCATGGTGGGGAAAGGCCTGCTAGGGACCGTGGCAAGACCGCATCTGTCCACCAGCCGGCGTGCGACGGTGAAAAGGTCGTGTCGGCCCGATGCATGACCAACTCGGCCACCACCGCGATGCACGTGACACTTTGAACTCTCGCAGGCGCGGGCAGAAGGAGCAAAGAGGAGAGGCCGGCAACCGATACAACCCTCGCCATGGCAGCTACTATGACAGCAGCGAGGACCAAAGCCGGAGCCCCCTGCCGCTAGGCCCCCAAGTTTTTAGCCAACACATCCTCAGTGCGCCCGTCCCGGCGCGGTATCACCCACCGGCGAACATCCAGAAGTACGTCGGGGAGACGAACCCAGCCCTATGGCTTAAGGACTACCAGCTTGCCTACCAAGCCGGCGGTGTAGACGGTGAAGCATTCATCATCCACAACCTCCCCCTGTACCTCGCTGATTCGGCACGTACATGGCTAGAGCATCTCCCGCCTAACGAGATTAGATGTTGGGCGGACCTTAAGGAGATCTTTGTGGGTAAAATTTCTAGGGCACCTATGTGCACTTAGGGAACCCCTAGGACCTCAAGAACTATCGGCAGAATCTAGATGAAACTCTCTATGAGTACATCCGATGCTTCTCCCAAAAGTGCAATGAGTTGCCCAACATCACCGACACTAATGTGATTGGGGCCTTCTTGTCAGGAACCACCTGTGAGTTTTTGGTCCACAAGTTGGGGTGCAAGCACTCGCGGACCACTAAGGAGCTCGTCAACGCCACCAGCCATGCTTCAGGTGAGGATGTGGTCGGAGCGATTTTTGACCACGCTCGAGGCAAGCCCAAGCGGGACGAGGGTGCCTCTAACTACTCGAAGAAGAAGATGGGCAAGCAGCAGACCGAGGATTTTCTCGTGGCCACCGTAGAACACAAGGGCAAGAAGGTGCCCACCGAGGGTGCCCCAAATCACTTTGAGAAGATGCTCGAGCGGTCCTACCCTAACCACGCCTACCCTATGAAGCATGCCTACAAGGACTACGAGCTTATGAAAAAGTTCTTATCCGGGGACTCCAAGAAGGGGGACGGGAAGAAGAAGCCTGACTTCCTGGGGATGACACCGAGGAGAAGGAGGACACCTTGCCGAAGGAGATTAGTTGCCGCATGATCTTCGACCAGCTGACGGCGTATGATTCCAAGCACCAGCAGAAGCTCGCGCGCTGTGCGGTGTACGCGACCGAGCCAGCCACTCCTGCCATCACCTTCGACCGCTGCGACCACCCAGACAGCCTTCCACATCCGAGTTGATATCCACTCGTTGTGGATCCGATTATCGACAAGAAGCGCCTCAACAAAGTGCTGATGGATGGGGGTAGCGGCCTCAACATCATGTAAGTCTCGATGCTCGATGCCATGGGCATCAACTGGTCGCGTATCCGACCAACCATAACACCTTTCCATGGTATCGTACCAGGAAAGCAGGCCAAACCCCTTGGACAGATCGACCTACCCATCACCTTTGGGGACAAGTCCAACTTCAGGACTGAGACCCTCACATTTGAGGTGGTCAGTTTCCATGAAACCTACCACACCATTTTGGGATGGCCATGCTACGTGAAGTTCATGGCCGTCCCCAACTACACGTACCTAAAGCTGAAGATGCTAGGCCCGTATGGGGTCATCACCGTCGGCACCTCCTTCTACCGTGCTTACGAGTGTGACCTGGAGTGTTGTGAGCTCGCCGCTGTGACCATCGCCTCCAAAGAGCTCGCCGCCACCAAGGTGGTGGCGGTGGAAGAGGCACCCTATTCCAAGAAGTCAGCATGCTCCTTTGAGCCCACGGAGAACACCAAGGAGATCCTTGTCAACCCCGCTGGCTCTGATGACAAGGTGCTACACATTGGCTCAAACCTTCCCCCCAAATAGGAAAGTGCACTCGTCAACTTCCTCCGCGTGAACAGTGACATCTTCGTGTGGAAACCCTCAGATATGATGGGCATTTCGAGGGAAGTCACCAAGCACACCTTGAGGATCAAGCTAGGCTCCAAGTTGGTATGACAACGTCTGTGCCGCTTCGATGAGGAGGAGCGTAGAGTCATTGGCGAGGAGATTGCGAAGCTTTTGGCGGCTGGATTTATCAAGGAAGTATATCATCTTGAGTGGTTAGCCAATCCTATTCTTGTAAAAAAGAAGAGCGGGAAATGGAGAATACGTGTTGACTATACTAGCCTCAATAAGGCATGTCCCAAGGATCCATTTCCTTTACTGCGCATAGATCAGTTAGTTGACTTGACCTCGGGGTATGAAACCCTCTGCTTCCTTGATGCATACTCTGGCTACCATCAGATCACGATGAAAGAGTTTGACCAACTCGCGACCTCTTTCATCACACCGTTCGGATTGTATTGCTATGTTAGCATGCCGTTCGGATTAAAAAACACGGGAGCAGCGTACCAATGATGTATGCTCAAGTGTTTTGGTGATCTCATCAGAGAGATCATCGAGGCCTACATGGATGACATCATAGTCAAGTCTAGAAAGGTTGACCAGCTTGTGGCAGACCTTGAAAAAACCTTCAAAAAACTCTGAGAGAATGGCATAAAACCCAACCCCAAAAAGTGCATTTTTGGGGTCCCGAGAGGTATGCTACTTGGGTTCATCATCTCTAAGTGCGGCATCAAAGCCAATCAAGAGAAGATTGCGGCCATCACTCAGATGGGTCTAATTCAGAACATAAAGGGGTGCAGCGGATCATGGGATGTCTTGCAGCTCTTAGCCACTTCATATTATGCCTCAGCGAGCGAGGTCTCCCGCTCTATCTTCTTCTGAAGAAAACTGACCGGTTCGTGTGGACAGCCAAGGCTCAGGAGGTGCTTGATAAGGTCAAGGAGCTCTTGATGAAGGCCCCGGTCCTAGTCCCGCTAGTCGAAAAGGAGCCAATGCTACTCTACATTGCGGCTACCACCCAGGTGGTCAGCACCGCCCTAGTGGTGGAACGACAGGAGGGACACACCCTCAAGGTGTAGTGCCCGATGTACTTTGTTAGTGAGGTGTTGTCTAACATCAAAACCCGTTATCCCCAAATCCAAAAGCTCTTGTACGCCATCCTGATCGCTAGAATAAAGTTATGACACTACTTTAAGTCACACCCAGTGATGGTAGTTTCGTCCTTCCCTCTCGGTGAGGTCATCCAAAACCGTGATGCTATGGGAAGGATTGCCAAATGGGCACTCAAGCTGATAGGTGAAGGGATCACCTATGCCCCCCGGGTAGCTATCAAGTCCCAAGCACTGCCGACTTCGTCGTGGAATGGACTGAGATCCAGATGCCACCGGTGGCCATCGATCAGGAGTACTCGAGCCACGGCATGTCGGTCCCCATCCGGACCAGGGTCTAGGGTGGCTCTCCTCCAGCTCCACGTACCGGTGACCCCACTCGCTGCGGCCTCTCTTCTAGAACGGCCTCTTCGGCGGTGGTGGAAGTCGATGGCACGGACGCAGAGCATGGCCCCATCACCATGATTCCTAGGGTCGCCACGGACGCATCCCCTTCTGCCCGCCTCACCTCAGTACCTATCAGCGTGGACGCGGAGGTAGGATTGCATCTGGTTGCATGACGCTCAGGGCGTGCGTCGAAAACACGTCCTTCGCTGTCCGTCCTTCACCCGTCTGCTCGGCTGCAGACGTGTCAACCATTGCGGCGAATGACCCCAATTGCGCCATCTAACCCACCACAGACACCGTCGTCATTGTTAGCGCGTCTTGTCCGGACAGCCCCATGGCCAACCCAGCATCGCTCCCGCTCGAGCCAGGTGCAACACTGGATGACGACTGCTGAGTCACCCACATGGTAGCGACCTTCTGAGGCACCGCCGCTAAGCGAGTAAGCAGCCAATCGGTGCTACAACACGCATAGAGTGTCAGACCCACAACAAATTTTCATCAAAAAGTAGTGGAATGGAGGGATGCGTGACATACCTAGGCGCCATTGGGCGACGGGCCTTCGGCGCCAACCCTCCCGACCTCAACAACGCCTCATTGGCGCGAGGCCGCTTCCGGTCGATGTGTTGTTCAGGGAGCCCGTGTGGGGCAGGGTGGTCTGCCTCCATCGCCCCGGGAGGGACATTCTCCTCCCCCTACACCATGGCATGGAGCGGAAAGGGACCCGACAATCACTGGGGCGCATCGCCTTCCTCCTCCTGCTGCTCCAGGTCATCCCAATCTGAAGTCAGGATGGAGCTGATTACCTCCTCCTCTTCATGAAGCGAGGGCACGGCACCATCGCCAGGCCGCCTCCCTATCTCATCGTCGTCATCCTCGTCATCGTCATATTCATCATCCTCATCATTGTCACCCAGCCGCTTCAGCAGCCTCTTCCGCTTCCTCTCCGTCTCCCGGTCCTTTCTTGTCTGCGCCGCCTCGCCCATGGCGCGGTTCTTCGCTCTCCTCTTGGTGTCCTCCGGCAACGGTGGATTAGAGGCTCGGATGTGAAGATTGGGCTGTGAACCACCATAATTAGATCCAGAGTAGAGTCAGTAGGAAAGGTGATGGTGACACAGCTTACCAGCTCAATGAACCCCACGTCAGGATGCATTAGGGGTGGCCCGGGACCAGATATACTATGACGAGGTCTGCCGTCTGACCCATCGGGCGATCCAGAGTATCCTTAAGGCGGTCCTCCACCTCATCAGGGGCGATTGCCTCTCCGAAGACCATCACCGTCCCTTCTGCTGCTAAGTCGAGCGTCATCTCCCACATCTAGAGTTTGCACACCATCAGCGGCGCCAACCTCCTGACATGGTAAGCCCCGATGACACTAGCCCCACGGAGGCCGACATCCTTCAGGGTCTCGATGGCTCGGAGGAGGTCACCTAGTCATTGTTGTTCCGTGGCAATGGGTCCGTACCTCCACTCGTCTAGCACCTCCTCGATTAGGTGGCTAGAGAAGACTAGCAGGGGGGCGGCATCATCGTTCCTCAAGTAGAACCAGGACTGGCACCACCCCTTGTTGGACTTCCTCAGTGGGATCGGCATGTACACCGATGCCCTAGGGTTTCGAAGGTGGATGCTAGCACATCCCATTGGCACTAATAGGTTAGCCATCTTCTTCTTCTCCGCTTTATTCCACTGCAGCTCGATGGCAAAAAAAGTACTTCTAGAGTTTGAAGTGGAGCTCGATCCCCAAGTACCCCTTGCAAAGCGTGATGAAGGCCGAGATATGTTGAATCCCATTAGGATTTAGGTGCTAGAGCTCAATCCCATTGTGGTGAAGAAGCCCGCGGAGGAACCTGTGGGGGGAGATGCCAGCTCGCGTGTGTGGAAGTGCACGAATGAGATGACACAGCCATCGGGCACCATCGGCTCATCTTCATTGCTAGGTACAATCCACTCGTCCCCCCTCACCCTCACATGGAGCAGACCCTTCTTGATGAGACCCTCCATGCACGAATGGTGGACATTGGAGCGAGACCACAACTCCATTGGAGGGGCAGAGGTGGCGGTGCGAGGATTAAGCTATGGTGGGAGGAGGCACGAGACAAACCTTGATGAGGGCGGCAGCGGTGACGGCGAGAAGACAAGCGCAGGAAACACGAGCGTGGATGGCGAGGAAGGCAGGGCTGTGAGGCGTGCACAACGAAAAACGAGGGATGCCCCTATATTTAAGAGGGGAAAGGAGAAGGCAAACCGCCCACCTAGATTCGCGCACCATCGCGTCCTGTCAGAACCGTCACATCGCTCTGCCCTGCTACGTGCACGCCATAGACCGGCTGCCCCCTCGTAGGATGCGCTGGGCGATGGATCGACGGCCACTAGGCCGGGAGCCACCACAGACAAGTAGGGCCATAGGGCTGAGAACACTCTACATCCCAATAAGACCTAGGAGTTCACAAGTTGGCCCAGAGATGGGTTCGACAACCACTTTAGGGCACCATTGGAGTGAGTGGTGGCAACGGATGGGGCCCGCTAGTGGCCAGTACCCGGGCGTCTAAGCGCCACAGACATCCCGGTCCACGTTCGAGTCTTGACTATAGCTGGACCATGGTTTTTCCTTGAAGAAAGGCCACAAGCTCCCAGGACCGACTGGACGGACTAGGGAACTATATGGACTGGCCGTCAGGAATATGGAGTCAGTCACCGGTCGACCCAAGTCAGATCCCCGCGAACGGGAATCGAGGCCCCACTCGGACTAGCCTGCTAACAGCTCACCGAGCACCATGATTCGTCCAACGAGGAAAATCGTGGCACGGCTCAACCCCTCCATTTTGTCGAAGAAAACACTTGAGTGATAATGATCGTAAGACGAGCTGACCCCTCAACTGGACCCCCGCTACACGTAGGGGCTCGGGGGCTTAGACCCACAAAGAGACCCGGTGCAAGGTCACAGGCAAACTGCGAAGCAAGCACCCAGGCACTAGAATGCTATGGACGTCCCGACCCCTCGGTTCGACCCCCGTGACGCGTGGGGGCACGGGGGTCGGCCTCATGAAATATCTGGCGCCAAGATGCTAGAAAACAGGAAAACGATGATATCCTAAATAAAGTTCAGAATCACCAAGGTCACAGGGGACAGCCAACCTGACCAATCCCCTGCCAATTTAGGGGTCCAACTACGGCAACGACGTTCAAAACGTGTAGGTTGGACAAAATCTCACAAACAATAGAAGACCAGAACAGGTAATCTTTATTCATGAGACGAGGGCCCTAAGTACAAAATAAAAGGGCCTTGAGGATAACCTCATCGATGGGCACCTCGGCGGTGATGTCGTCTGCAGCCTCATCGAAGTCCTTGACGAGCCTCTCATGGTCGGCTGCCCCCTCGCCTTCCAAGAAGCCGATCAGGAAGCAGAGCTCATGGCTCGACTGGACCTGAGCCGCCATCAGGGCAACGGACGCTCCATGGTGGACACCATATTCCACCACATCCCTAAAGTGCTCGGGAACATCGAGGAGGCACTCCTCGAGGTGCTCTCCCCGAGCGCGCACGTAACTGGTGGCGACGTCCGTGACCTAGCAGAGCACCCGTAGCTCCGTCTCCAGTTCTAGCAAAAACACATGAAAGTAAGAGAACGGATGAGCCGGGAAGGAGAACGGTGATTGCCAAAAAGACTCACCGGCCACCCGGCCATCAGCGTCCGCCAGCTAGGCACGGACAGTCTCCGCCTCCACCTCGGTGGCCTAAAGCGTGGCCTGGACGGTCTCAAGGCGCTCCTAAAGTCACTCTGACTCTAGGACTGGGTTCGCATCGAAAGCAGCCCTAGATACAAGAGAAAGTCAGGAGAAAATCCACAACAACAGTAGGTGAAAATGGGAGATGCCTCTCTCACCCCTGATCGAACCAGTGGCGCCGAAGGGGCCTCCTCTCCTTAGGCGCACCGTTGACGGAGCGCTTGCCACGGTCCATGGAAGAAGCGATGAGGAGGGAAAGGCAAGTGCCGGGGATCCACTGGATGAGACTAGAGTGGCAATGAATAGCGACGCACTACAGAAGCCACGACTTATAACGGGCTAACGAGAGGCCCAACTGGCGTCAACGCCAACTGTCGTAGCGGGTGCGGCGCGGCGCACCCCTTTAGTTTCCCCCACACATCTGAATTGAGTAGTTCAAAAAACGGTTGGCCGCCGATGAAGCCTTCACAATGCGCTGAAGCTCGGGGACGGGGCTCGTAGAAAGATCCAAGAAGCGTGGCCATCGACTAATGGCAAAGAAAGCCTTTGAAGGAGTGCACTACTCCTCCAAAGGCTCAGGAGCTACACTCGATGGGTGTGCTCGCGCCCCCCCATCAGACAATCCAAAAAACAACAGGAGGAGCAGATCTTGATGACCAAAAGAAGCCCCTAAATGAGCACTTAGCTCCCCTAGGGCCTCGGGGCTACTGTCGGGTATCAATGATCCCCCACACCCAAAGACAACGCTAAGAATTAGCCTTTCAGCAGACTGAGAACGTAATCACGGACCTGGCTGACCCTTCAGTGTAGAACTCCATCCCGACCGATCCCAGGAGTGAGGACTCCGCCTCGCCCGACCCCTTGTCCACGGGCCTAGCCGCACCCGACCCCCAGGAGAAAGTTCCGCCTCGTCCGACCATGGGGGAACAGGATCCGTCTCGTCCTACCCCTTGGGAGTGGAACCACCCCGCCTGACCTGGGAGCCATGGGGTCGGCCTCGGGCATGGGCTCCTACGAGGGCCCCCACCGCCCCTAACCGCCACGAACACGAGTGATGGGCCCCAGACCATGCCCCTAACACTAGAAGGGGTGGAGACACCTAAATGTGACCAACTATTGCTAAAGGCTATACCTAGGCACCCATGTCTCCAACAGCGCCGGGTGGACTGGCACTGTGCGGCTTGATCCCCGTGCGACCGCCAACGAGGATCGGTTGGCCATACCGCATGAAGGAGGGGCCAGGCGGCGCGGTCAAGCGGTGGCACCCATCTGTAGCACTAGTGATGGACGGGGGGTCATGACCAACACGGTGGCGCTTGCCTGTAGCGCTAGGGACGAATGTAACTGCAGCACGCGCGTGCCTCCATTGTCGTCTGCAGGACCCGCCCACGGTGGAAGGGCAACGCAGCTCTGGGGTGTCTACTCCATCATTTTTCTCTTTCTGCTTCTCTCTCTCTCTCGCTTTTGTACCCCGGGTCCTTACCTTGATTTATAAAGGGAAGGTTGGGTGCCCCATTAGGGGAACCTTTTTCGACCAACGAAAGACACTTCAACTCCACTTCACTTTCATCATAGACCTGAGAGTTCATCCCTCTCTCAACCGTTTGTAACCCCTACTACAGACCCAAGTGCAAGTAACACGAGCAGCTCGCCACTGGACGTAAGGATAAGGCTGGGCATTCGGGTTACCCAAAAAATTCGGGTCGGGTAATTGGGGTAGTTGGAAATTTGAGTAATAAAAATTGCTACCCGATTTTTGCCCCAAAAAAGTATTACCCGAAATTTCGGATATCCGATAATTCGGGTTCGGGTTTTACCTGATATACCCGAAATTGACAAAACCAACCATTTTGGAAGAATTAAAGTATTATTTTAAAGCAATAAACAATAGTCCTATAAAGCACATCATGTCTTCATATCAATTATCAACAAATCAATTATCAAGTGATCATAAATCTACATTAATTCATACCAAATAATATATTCATATGGCATTGAAATACTTCATGTCTTTATATTAGGAATAGAAGAGCAAATATTTGAGATATTTCGGGTAATTTGGGTAGTTCGGGTACCGGAAAACATTACCCGAATTATCCAAACTAATTTCGGGTTTTTACAAACACTATCCGAAATTGTGATCGGGTATTTCAGGTTTGGGTACTTTGGGTCAGGGTTCGGGTAATTCAGGTTCGGGAATTGGGTATCGGGTATTTTGCCCACCCTTACGTAAGGACATTCAACCCGAACCAGTATACATCTTCATGTTCTCTTTGCACACCATCTGAGCCTAAACGCGCAATAATAGAAATTTACTAGTCGGTGATTCCGAACACCGACAATTTTAAGGTGTGAACGTGAGCTTTTATTCCCAAGGTTTTGGCATCTAAGATGGGGCCCACATGGACATCTTGCCGTGCTAACAGGCACATATTAGGTTCATGACATTTTGAGTCCTACTTAAAAAATTTTAGTCAATTTTGTTAAAATTTAAAGTGTAAACATGAGAAAACTTTAGGGTCCGACTTCCAATGTGGGGCTCTAACCGGCACAGATTAGCTTCATGATATTTTGAATCCTATTTAACAAATAGCAGTCAATTTCTTTAAAATTTTAATGTGACAACGTGGGCTTTTATTTTTAGGATCCTGCTTTGATGTGGAGCCCACATTTTTATGCGGCGGTTTTAATTGGCGCAAAATAGCTGCTTGTTGTTGTGGATTTTCTCCTGACTTCCAATCAGGGGGTGTTTGGTTTTAAATCATTTGCATCAAATTCTAGTCAATTTGGATAAAATTTTATAACGTGAACCCGGTATTTTGAATCTAGGGGTTTGACTGTTAATGCAAACCCATATGTTCTATACAAACCTGTACATACATTTTATGCAAACCTATAAGTTTTTATAGCAAACCCACAGGTTCAATGAGTTTGTAGGTTGGGTTGAAACATAAAAATATATATGGGGTGGAGTGTGTTCAAGAAGAGAGTTAATTTATTATGGGTTTGAGGGCCTGTTTGGTTTCATGTTGTTAAAATTTAACTCTCATCACATCAATGTTCCCTTAAATGCATGGAGTACTAAATGTAGACTAATTGCATGCATGTCGACACAGATTAGGAGTAATTTACGAGACGAATCTATTAAGCCTAATTAGACCAAGATTGGAAACTTTTTATCAAATAAGACGAAAGTGTTACAGTGTTTGTTAAACTTTAACACCTCAAACCAAACACCCCCTGATTGGGTATGGGGTGGGTTTAAACCCATAGCATGCCTACATATGTTGTTTACCATTGCAGAATAACTAATTGAATTGATCCTGCCAAAAGTCCATGTGCTCCTCTCAATCTACACCTTCCTGCTGAATAAAAATATCCATAATGTATGTATATGCATCAGTAAATTTTTCCATGGCTAAAGGTTCGTGGTTGGGACTGTTGTTACATCGAGTTTAAAATCCATTTGCGAAAATAGTTTGGGGGGGGGGCTATTTGTAGAAACTATTGTGAAAAGCGCCAATCCGGTGAGACCAATTGGTGGGGCCTGCTATGCGCCGACCCAGATGGCGCCCTGTCACGCACCGACCAGGGCGGCGATTGGGCCTCACCCATCCCGCGCGGCCCACTGCAGCCCACCAACGTGCTGCCCACTGCCAGCCACGCCTTCTTCCTCCTCGTGACATGGCGTTGCCACCTCGCCACCCACCACTAGCGAACCCTGGCGCGGCCGCGGCGACGTCCTTCTTTCCCTCCCCCGCCCTACTCTCGCCGCCACCATGGCCATGCTCACCCGCGACCACCGCTACGACGCCCTAGCCCCGACCTGGCCCGGCTGCCTCCACCGCCGCCAGGGCCCCTAACTGCCCAGCCACCATCCCCACCGCCTGGCCTGCCTCCCTCCCCTGAGCTCCTTCCTTCTAAGGCTGCTGGAGATGGAGACAAGGGAGGGAGTGAGCTGCCAGAGTTGGAGACGAGGGAGGGAGTGAGCTAGCGGCGGCCGCGTTGATGGACTTCTGGGCCACACTGGGCCAATTCGCTCGTGGAGGAAGAAAAAACAGTGCCAGGGAAGGGGTGGGTTGGCACGCTGCTAGCGGCCACCTTGTTGGACCGAATGATTCCCGCCAATTGGTGCTTCAGCCGTCATTATGTGAAATGTATGCACTCTATGTGGCACTATTTATTGGTCTCGCAAAGGACAACGATACCTCGAGTAGTCAATTTACACAGTACTACATAGTACTACTGTAGTCCATTGTACTTAAGTGCTGCTGTACTGTAGTCCATTGTACACTGAAGTGCTACTTCACTATCGTCCCTTAATTACTTATAGACTTAATCATGCATGAACCACCAATTGGGCGGTGTAGCGGTGAATCCTGGAGATTGACACGTGGGTCTCATATGACTAGTCATAAAAAAATACAGTAGGCATTAGTGCGTCCCCACCATAGCATGCTCTGTGCTGCCTCAGGAGCCGCGGCCGTCGTGATTCGTGCAAGAGGGAGCACGTAGTGTGAGTACGCGCGCGTATTTTGGTAAGATACGTCAGGATAAGGAACTAGTAAATTTTTTTTTGAGGAAACACCACACTCTTTATTAATTGAGTTGGTCATACGAATTACAAACGTCCTCAATCGGAGTAAGCAGCCAGACATGCCTACCTAGTACAAAAGAGATTAAGCTTCTAGCTAGGTTGTGAGCATCAACATTTGAACTTCTATTCTCAAGAGCAAAATCAACAAAATTAAAATCACGAGCCCTAGCCTTCACCTCCTTGGGAGCTGGTGTTTGATATTTACATACTCTCTTGTCTATACCAACAGTTCTAAATTCTCTAAGACCATCCAACGACTAGGAAAGATCAGGCCGCATCATGCCAGCCCATTAGCCGTATCGTACCTGTGCCGGGCACTGTGGGCCAGAGTCGTGGCCTAGGCATAACCTTATGCTTGTTGTTGTCCAGCCCTTTGGAGGCTCCACGCTATGCTTTCTATGCCAGCTGAGCACTGGAGGCAGAATCATTAGTTTTGAAGTAATAGTTGCCAACTTAGTTTAACGTTTAAGGAAGATCCCAAAAATAGTTTTCTTGTTTAATTTTCTTTGTGTGAAACATTGTTCTAGTTTTTTTTTTTTGCCTAAGGTTGTTCTAGTTATATTAATTGTATGTGTACAAGTGATTTAACTATTTCTGGCCTATATACCATTATATTCTTCATATACTAAACTGTACTCTACTGCAGTATGCAAAACATAAACATCTTCAGGTGGATCCTCCACCCGCCAAGCTCGCCGAAAATGTTGAAGTCACGGAGGAGATCATATTAGCAGCATTGAGGCGAGCCCTCGCTCAACATTCAAGTCTGCAGGCAGATGACGGGTGCTGGCCAGCTGACTATAGTGGCCTTTTGTTCATTATGCCTCTCCTGGTACACATTTAATTTGAAACTGACACTGTCATTTGACTAGAATCAGATAGTTTATGTTCGATGCTAGACCTGCTAGTTCATTATTGATTGGCATATGCCATACAGAACTACCATCAAACATGGAGGAAAAAAAGATTATTTGTTTGTCTATTTGGTTCAATAAGTAACAGTAACAAAAATAGGTATTCAGCTTAATCCTTTCTTCAAAGGCGTCCTTAATACAATTATACAAACTGTCAGCTGTGAAGGAACTGTATACCTTATTACTTGACATGCATGCAAATCTTTGAGAATTCTAAATTATTTCAGGTATTCGCTCTATATACCACTAGATCACTCAATACTGTCCTATCTAAAGAACACCAACGTGAGATATGTCGCTATATTTACAATCATCAGGTATGTTTATTATGACAGTCTATTTACTTTCTTATAATGTCATTTGGTCTATTCCTAAGGGAAATTATAAATCTTTTATGTAACATGATCCTTGTAGAATGAAGATGGTGGTTGGGGTAAACAAGTGTTGGGACCTAGCACCATGTTCGGCTCATGCTTAAACTATGTTGCATTAAGACTTATTGGTGAAGATTGCACGAATGTTGCATTGACCAAAGGACGTGAGTGGATTTTGTCTCATGGAAGTGCAGCTGCAATTCCGCAATGGGGAAAGATATGGTTCTCGGTATGTCATTTAGTAAAATATTTTTTCAGGTAAATACATGATTATGTAAAGGCAACTAGGCTCCATATATATGATTTTTTGCCATAAACCTAGGGAAAAATGAAAAGCCCTTTCACAAAATTTAAACTATATGTATATTCCAGATTTTGAGTGTTAAACAATCCATTTTCTAAAATCATTTGATACTGGTATTAATTTTCAAAACTTTATTTTCTATTTAAATTAGAATGCTAAAGTACCTTCCATTTTTTTGCAAAAGAAAAGTATTATACTTGAATTAGAGATGAATGTGGTCATTGGACATGGTTTGTCCTGTGTGCCAAGTGTCCAAATCTGGGTTTATGTAGAATATAAATGCAGTTTTCTATAAGTCTATCAATTTTTTTTATCTATACTACTATTCCAAGTTCTTAGGGTCCTTTTTGCAAAAAGATCTTACCAAAAATGGGTTGGATAAACTTGCAATTGTAGCTATGGACTTTTTATGTAAACTATAATTTTTCAGTTCTATATGAGTACTTCAAAGGTTCTTATCTTCTTAAATGAAGGTGATGGGTTTGTATGATTGGTCTGGAAACAATCCAATAATTCCTGAGTTATGGCTTCTCCCATACTTTCTGCCAATTCATCCAGGTACTTGTTTCTTAGTATCTCAATACAATTACCTTCGAACCTTTGTTTTAGGCAATGTTCCTCATACTGAAGGCTTTGAGGATAAACTGGAAAAATGGAAGAGGTGGCGGCCTAGGAGGCCAGCATCTAGGGAATATTTATTTTCAAATCATTAATAAGGATCCTATGCAAAAATCATAATTATTTTAAATTTTGATCAAACAATTTATAGAAGTTGTTCTGGAGGTGCGTTAAAGTTGTAACAATCAAGGGAATAGAGAATTGCCATGCACCAGACCGACATAAATGTTTATATGAATATGTTGTTGGTGTACTTTTGCAAAGCTCAAAGTACCCATGTTATCTTGTTTTTGCGGTTTTAGTTTTTTGTGGCCACCTCTCGCTGCCTCTGCCCATTGATATTTTGCAAAAAAAAAGAACAAATCAATGGTATATTTTGAAAACTGTAGATGCCCAAGGCATCAATTATTTGTAACTACTATATAAAAAATCACTTATTTGTAACTAGAACAAGTATATCACTACAACAGAGATGTGACCTTGTATGATGCTTAGTTTCTGTCATAAACATTAATTTTTAGGTTGCTAAACAGAATCTATGATGAACCAGTGACAAAAAAACTCATTGTCATAAAAGGTGCATCTCTAAACACTTTTTGTGATGAATTGGTTAGAAAATATCATAAATTAGTGACGAGCACATAGAATATAATGGTCATAAAAAAATGTGGCAAACCATTTGCCTAAGGCGCTTCACAGTAAGATAGATGGCAACAAAGGCATGCCAATGACATGGTAGAAACATTGTGAAAAATTTAGTTTTCATAAATTAAGGCTCAATTGTAAGCATGTTTGAAAAATTAAGGCTCAATTGTAAGTATGTTCCATATAAGTTTGTTTGAAAAATTTAAATTTTACATTTCAAAATATGTCAATTTAAACAATATTTTGGGACTCCAAACAGTTTGAAATAAAAACGTTCTCAACTAAAAGTTATAGATCGTATCGAGGGCTACAATTTTGATATAAAGTTTGTCTTCGTCCTACTTTATATGGATAAGTTATAAATTATTTTTTGATACAAATATTTCTAGAGACGGGTAAGATGTCTACCTCTGTTAATCAATTCTTAGAGATGGGCCCTTAGAACGGATGCCTCTGTTAATAGAGATTTTTAGAGATGGACATTTTAAGATGCCCGCCTTTGTTAATCATCGATTAATAGAGGCTATCGTCTACCCACCTCTATAAATGATTAACAGTGGCGGGCATTTGCTTGGAGGCCACCTAACTATTTACGGAGGCGGTCTCTAGATGTGTCCACCTCTGTTAATCAAAGAGATTGCCTCCTAAAATCATTTTTGTTGTAGTGTATCGGTATCATGCTCCTCTACCTACTCCCATGCCAAGATGGCCTCCTAAAATTTGGCAAAGGCATACATGAAGAGACTTGGCAACGTACCCAATGTTATAATTGTACCATTGTAAATATCGTCTATCTGATGCTAAACCTTTTTATATTTCTTGCTGGCTATCAGGACGATTTTGGATACTTTGCCGTATGGTGTATCTGCCAATGGCTTATCTGTTTGGCAAAAAGTTTGTGGGAGAAGTTACACCAACTATATTGGAATTAAGGAATGAGCTCTATTGTGTACCATACAGTGAGGTTGATTGGGAAAAAGCTCGTGATACTTGTGCCAAGGTTCATTTTTGCTAATATGTGGTTACTTTGTCATACATTTTTTGTTACTTTGTTGTATAAAAAACATATATATAAGTTTTCTTATTGTAAATAAGTCAAAGCAACCTATATATTTCAAATGGTGTAGTATCAAAAATCAATTATATATCTGAAAATTTTTGAAAGGGCCTCAAATGTACCTTAGGTATGTTAAATTATGTATTGAACTTCTCCAAAAGTCTTGATATTCACACATGGTGAGAGGAAACTTTTTCCTTGCTTATACATTGTTCTAAATGTATGTAAGCTGACTTTTACAAATGAGAGTAGCATTACATTGGATTTGTTAAATCCTTGCATAAATAATGAGCACCTTTCTTCTCATAGCAACTTCAGTGATGATATTTAGTGCTTGAAACAAAAGCTGTACATATGTGGCATGAAGAAAATAATATTTTCATTCAAGTTTGCATTCAGTTTTTTCTCGGGATATGTCACATAAAAAGTGCATGGGCCTAGAGTTGAGATATGTTCCAAGACATCATATAATCTTGTGGTATAAAAATTAAGAACTTTCACAAAAAAAATGTTTACTATCTTGATCTTTGGAAAATAAAAAATGTAAATAAATTCAAGGGGTGTAAAAAAGCATGATGGTCTTATTTGATATGCTTTCATTAATTGGAAGGTATTAGGAGTTCTACTTGTAGTTCTAAAGTCCACCATATTTTGTTGATCATTTTGGTCATAAAAAACATGTCCACCTTATCTTAAGTGTATATATAAAAGAAACCTGAATTTATATTGTCTTGTGTAGTATTTTTAGCAGCAACAATGAAAGTCTACCCAAAATTTAAATGCCTGACTCATTCTACTTATGCCATGTTTTTCTTTTTTTGCATCTAGGTGGACCTTATATATCCAAGGACAATGGCACAAAATCTTGTATGGACTTGCCTTAATAAGGTTATAGAGCCAATGCTAAATTGGTGGCCAGTAAATAAGTTGAGGGATATAGCATTGAAAAACATCATGGAACATATCCACTATGAAGATGAAACTAGTAAATACATATGTATATGTCCGATAAACAAGGTAATATGCATAAATTCTCAAGAGTGAATTTATTGTTTGTTAAGAAAAAATGGAGGTCTAGCTTCATTTTCTACTATGTGAGCAAAGTTTGGCTTTCTTAGCTAATGTTGGCAAAGGAAAACGTTTTGTGTAGATCTAGGCATATCTAAATTCAATAGATTTAATTAACAGTATATATCATGATACTCTTTAAGGCAGAGCCCATAGCTTGGCACCAGTTCATCTATTTGAATTTTGTCCTACAAACTTGGATATTGATGCAATGGTTCTTGAAGTTTCGTAGGAGTTTTTAAAATTGATTCATAGTAGATAAAAAGGTAATTGACTAGCTTAGTAAATCAATGTGCTGAATCCTGAAGTGGACTTGTTTCATAAAGAATGAAATGTATGGATTCATGAATTGTTGTAACAAAACTAACTTGACTTATCTCTTCTTACGTATAAGTTAAACAATTTTGAAACGATATTGAACTAATAAATAGGTACTTGTCAACTTTTTTGGTAGTAGGCACTAGATATGATTTGTTGTTGGGCAGAAAATCCAAATTCAGATGCGTTCAAACAGCATCTTCCAAGGATATATGATTTGCTATGGCTTGCTGAAGATGGAATGAAGGCACAGGTATTCCCTTGCATGCCTTGTGTAGTATTTTACCACTATCCTTTTTTTCATTGTTGTCAATGGATTATAATTGTTACTACAAAACTTTGATGACATATATTGTAGATTCTGGTTAATTTGTTTACTATGAGCAAGTGTACAAAAGAAATTAGTATGTCAAGATATGTCACACTCCAATTAAAGGACAATATAGAGTGCATACATCTTATGTGCGCCCTAGGAGTAGTCGCACACATAAGCCGACAAATTAACAGAAGTATCATCACTGTGTACATACATAATGTTATTACATCACATAGTTCTTACATAACAAGCGAAAAAGTAAATAGCAACTCTCAGGCGTAGTGTCTGATCCACAGGGAAGGACGACTGGTTGACCCAAACCTAGAAATCTTCCGGGAAGTCCTCGTAGAAACTGTCATTTGTTACCCATCCGGGATTTTTATCCAAAAACAAAATAGCAACAAGTGTGAGTACACTTGTACTCCGCAAGTATAGTATGAGGATTCATGAGGCTCAAAAAGGATAGACACGGTTGACTGCAGTTAGCACTTTTAGTAGATCCACATTTCATTATTAATCATTATTAAGTTATGCTCAAGCTCCCATTTAACCCACATGATCCACTACTAGAATTAAGAAGAGAAAGCATCAATATGATCTCGTCATTATCATCATAGTTCATCCACGTGTCAAGCAACCATTTATTCTGTGAGTTTTCCGGGCCGCTCGTGACCGTGAGCATGGCTGTTATAACAGTTTTAACACTCTGCAGAGGTTGTGCATCTTTACCCGTGAGTCGTGTTACCCATATGCCCGAGGCCCGTCGACCCCCTAACACTTCCAAGGTGAGCAGGCAGGGTACACTATGAAGCCTTCCATAGGCCTCTTCTAATAAGTTAGGGCCGCGAGGTTTCCTCAGCAGGCAGATATAGAGAACCCCCCTTTTGATGACACAAATCCCGCAGGCTATACACATTAGAACAGAGGCAGTTCTATACCCAAAGTGGCAAGCCCCTCTTGCGCCCTTTCGGGTAACCTCTAACAAGCTAGAAAAGATCTTATTACTGAGCTAAAGTCAGAGCCATATGACTCTCACGGTTGCACTGTATGTCCCAGCTTTTGCCCTACAGATAAGTCCTTACGGAGGGTTTAGGGCAACATGATCAACATCATCTGCACCTTTACCCTATGGTTCCATTGTTACCATCATGTTCATCCATTGGTTCCATCAATCATAGTGTAGATCATGTTTAATTAGAGCACTAGCATTCTACCCATATGCAAATAATCCCCATAGGAATCAAGGTACAGGTCATCAATTTGCTAGGAAGTCCTTATAGTTGAGCAATATTAAACACATGCATAATGAGTATGTTATATAATGAATAGGACAACAAGGTAGGCCCATACTATACTTGCCTTGGTTCATGAACTACTGCTGGTCCTGCTGCTCCTCGTACGCGTCCAGATTCCTGACGTACTCCTCACCGTCTGAACTCGAACGACACGAAGTACAACACGCAATTCGGAGCAGACATACAAGCAAAACATAACTACGATTAGAATAGTACACCAACAATAAATAAATCTGAATAAAATGTTTACCAAAATCATCTACGTCTCGCTACGATCACATTGACGTGAATTGCACGAAAAACGGAGCTACAACGCAAAAGTTACGTGCTAAACAAGGTTCTAAAACTATCTATTAAACTAGACTTAATCGAGAAACTCAAAAGCTTCTAATAGGTCTATCAGTGGCACTAATGCGTAGATTACGAAATTATGAAACTAACGCAAGTTGAACGGGTCGATTCGGAGCTAAAATGACGATTTTATAAGCGTTTTACTATAGTGACAATTCTGTAAATAAATCAAACTATTTTTGGATTTAAAATAAATCAAGGTAATTGGATTTTGAAATCCGGCCAAGGACTGCAGGCGGAATAAAGAAGAATTCGAGGGCTCTTTAGAAAGAAAACCCATGAAAGGGTATCAGCCAACCAGGGTCGTTCATCTCGCGATGTGCGGTCGAGATTAGATGGGGGATAGTCCAGGGGCACAGGCCGCCGGAGTTGGGGGTGGAGGCGGCAGCGCCACCATTGCCACGGCGTGGAGTTCCGTTGCGTGCACAGGTGCTACAGGGCTCTATTTTCAAAAAGGAAGGTTCCGGAGTGAAGAGGAGATGATAGCGAACTCGGTGGGGCACGTCTCGCGGGCGGAGGACATCCCGCACGGAGCCGCCATGGCCGGCAGCAAGGGGAGCTCGTCGGCACAACTAGCTAAGGCCCTAGAGGCCACCAATCATCACGGGAGATGGATGGGGAGAAAGAGGAGAGAGAGACGAAGCTCACCGAGCGAAGAACACGGGGTGGAGGCTGCTCGGAGGTGTCGGACGACGCGGTGGTGGACGGGACGCTCCGGTGGTTCATCGCTGCGGCTTCGGGTGCTCAAATGAGGGGGGGATTGGTGCGGGAATGGTAGCAGGGGAGGCGTTGAAGGGTTTGGTTCCCTTTTGAAGGCCGGGCGCGTGGGGGGGGGGGAAGGACGCTCCCACATTCAGTGGTCGTGGGCGCGGGGGGAAATGGCGGTTGCACTTGACCGAGGGAACCGGAGGAAACGGCTAGAGGTAGAGGAGAGCGCTGACATGCGGGCCCGGGTGGTCAGTGACTCAGAGGAAGAGCAGGCACGGCAATGGCTGGGCTGGGCCGCGGCCCAGGAGAAGGAGCGCGGGGGGCGAGCGGGCCAAGGGGAAAACGGGCTAGCAGGCCGAATCCGAGGAAAAGTAGTAGAATGAATAGGAATCCCTTTTTATTTTCTAAATTGATTTTCCAAATCAAACTTTCAAATGTTTTTAAATATCTTTTGAAACTTTGACTCAAACCAATCAACACAAAAATATAGTGCAACAGCATGAGTACAAAAACAAATTGTTAACCTTATGATTAATTTTAATTTCACAAAATTTATTATTCCCTATATTTAAATGCACACTCAATTACACAAATAAATTATATTTAATTATTTTATAATTATAAAAAAATTTAGGATGTTATAATTCTACCCCCCTTAAGAGAATCTCGTCCTCGAGATTGGGTGATGCTTACTCAAAAAGCTGCGGATATGATTTTCTCAGATCTTCTTCTCTTTCCCAAGTAGACTCATCTTCTGAATATCGATTCCATTGTACTCTGCACATCTTTATAGTGCGGCTCCTGGTAACTCTTTCTGCAGTTTCAAGAATCTTTACCGGATACTCCTATGTGAGATCTTCTTTAACAGTAGGCTCCTCCAAGGGAATCTGCTCCTCTGGTACCCACAAACACTTTTTCAACTGAGAAACATGGAACACATCATGCACACCTGATAAACTTTCTGGCAATTCCAATTGATAAGCCACTTCTCCACGTCTCTCTAGAATCTTGAAAGGTCCCACATATCTCGGTGCTAACTTGCCCTTCATATTGAATCTTCTCACATTTCTCATTGGTGACACTTTCAAATACACATAGTCACCTACTTTGAAACTCAACTCTCTCCTTTGGATATCAGCATAGCTTTTCTGTCTAGACTGTGCTACTCTCAAATTATCCCTAATCATCCTCACTTGTTCCTCTGCATTGCGTAGGACATCAGGCCCAAACACTTGGGTTTCACCTGTCTGATTCCAGAATAGAGGTGTTCTACACTTTCGTCCATATAAAGCTTCGAATGGTGCCATTTTAAGACTTTTCTAGTGACTGTTGTTATATGAAAACTCAGCGTATGACAAACTCTTATCCTAACTAGTACTATACTGTAAAGCACAAGCTCTCAACATATCTTCCAAGATTTGATTGGTCCTTTCGGTCTGTCCATCGGTTTGGGGATGATATGCCGAACTAAAATTTAACTTTGTTCTCAAAGCACTATGTATCTTACGCCAAAAATGCGATGTAAACTGAGTTCCTCGGTCAGATACGATCTTCTTTGGAACTCCGTGTAGGCACACTATTCTCTCCATATACAACTCCGCTAGCTTTGCGCCACTATAAGTGGTTTTGACTGGAAAGAAGTGGGCTACCTTAGTAAGTCGATCCACTATTACCCAGATCGAATCATATCCTTTTTGAGTGCGGGGCAATCCAGTAATGAAGTCCATACCAACTTCTTCCCATTTCCACTCTGGTATTTTCATTGGTTGCAGCAATCCTGTAGGTCTTTGGTGTTCAGCTTTCACCCTTTGACAAGTATCACATATGGCCACATACTCAGCCACATCCCTTTTCAAAGCATACCACCAATACTTCTCTTTGAGGTCTAAGTACATCTTGGTGCTTCTAGGGTGTATAGAATAAGCAGAATCATGTGCCTCTCGCAGAATCATATCACGGATAGCTTCCACTTCAGGTACACATATTCTTTTTCCAAACCATAGAGTACCATTCTCATCCAACCTGAAACCTGGTGCCTTTCCAACCACTACATTCTCAGCAATCTCCTTTAGTTTCTCATCCTCCAACTGACCTTTGCGTATCTCTTGCTCCAATATAGGTTCTATAGCCAATTCCACTACATTATTGACAAAACTCAAGTTGAGATGTTCTATTTCAGCTCGCAACTCTGCTGGTATAACTGTCAACTGAAGTCCGTTGGCATAGCTCTTCCGGCTAAGTGCATCGGCAATAACATTTGCCTTTCCAGGATGATAATGCACTTCTAGATCATAATCTTTAATCAATTCTAGCCAACGACGTTGCCTTAAGTTCAACTCGGACTGAGTAAAAATATATTTTAAACTCTTGTGGTCAGTATAGATGTCACACTTATGTCTGATCAAATAATGCTTCCAGATTTTCAGAGCATGGACAACTGCGGCTAATTCCAAGTGATGGGTTGGGTAATTCAGTTCATGCTTTCTCAACTGCCTGGATGCGTAGGCCACAACCTTTCCTTCTTGCATAAGCACACATCCAAGGCCTAGGCGAGATGCATCACAATAAATAGAGAAGCTCTTACTTAAATCAGGTAGGGTCAACACTGGGGCTGTTGTCAACCTTCTCTTTAGCTCCTCAAAGTTAGCCTGACATTTGTCTGACCAGACAAATTTGGCATTCTTTTTCTAACAGGGCTGTCATAGGCTTAGCTAGCTTAGAGAATCCTTCAATAAACCTTCTATAGTACCCAGCCAAACCCAAAAAACTATGGATTTCACTAACATTGACTGGGGCTTTCCAATTTAACACATCTTGCACCTTACTGGGATCTACGGCTATTCCACCGTTAGAGACCACATGTCCTAGAAAAGATACTTCTTTCAGCCAGAACTCACATTTGCTCCTTTTTGCATACAATTTATGTTTCCTGAGTTTTTGTAAGACTAACCTTAAGTGTTCAGCATGTTCCTCTTGATTTTTAGAGAATATTAGGATATCATCTATGAATACCACTACAAACTTATCCAAGTACTCCATGAATACTTTGTTCATCAGATACATAAAGTACGCAGGTGCATTTGTTAGTCCAAAAGACATCACTGTGTACTCATAAAGGCCATATCTGGTAGTAAATGTTGTCTTAGGTACGTCAGATGCACGCATTTTTAGTTGATGATATCCAGAATGGAGGTCAATTTTTGAGAACACACAAGCACCTTTCAGCTGATCAAATAAATCATCAATTCTAGGGAGTGGGTACTTGTTTTTGATTGTGACTTCATTAAGGGACCTATAGTCGACACACATCCTTCGTGTGCCATCTTTCTTATCAACAAATATAACAGGTGCTCCCCAAGGTGAAGAACTAGGACGAATAAAACCTTTCTCTTGCAATTCCTTAATTTGTTTCTTTAGTTCTTATAATTCATCTACCCCCATTCTATATGGTCTCTTAGCTATGGGTGCAGTTCCAAGTAGAAGCTCGATAAGGAATTCGATGTCGTGATTGGGTGGCATACCTGACAATTCATCGGGGAACACATCAGGGAATTCGTCCACCACCTGGTTCTCCTGGTCAGCAACATCGCTCAGCTGATTGACGGTGGCGGTAGGTTGAGCTTGCACTTCCACTTCTACACAAATTCTATCACCACTTGGAGATGTCACAACAACGGATTTCTCCTGACATTGTATCACTGCCCTATGCTGCTTCATCCAATCCATTCCCAGGATGAGGTCAATTCCAGCGGTTCTCAGAACAATTGGATTTACCTTGAAAGCTACCCCCTTAGAAATATACTAGTAGAAGGGCTCCAATAATTTGCTGGCATGCTACCCCCCGGTGAATTTACTAGCATGGGATCCTTCATGGCACATAGGGGTATGCTATGCATTCTAACAAAAGCTTAGGATATGAAAGAATGCGAGGCACCGGAATCAAAAAGTACTATAGCGAAGATGGAGTTGACGCTAAACATACCCAGCATAACCTCAGGCGCCTCCTGAGCTGATTCTGACGACACATGATTCACCTTGCCGGTGAACGGAGGTCGAGCGTTGGGTCTCTGGTTGTTCTGCTGGTTCTGCGGGGCCTACCGGTTCTGCTTCTTTGGGCAATGGTATGAATAGTGTCCCACCTCTCCACAGTTGTAACAGGCATTGGGGTTGCCTGGGGTGCTACTCTTGGTTGGAGCATTGTTGGGCACTCCCTGACATGGCGCCTGATTGGTAGCTTGCTGTTGCTGGGGACGCTGCTGGCCTTGGTTACCAAACTGCAGTGGGTACTGGGGACGCTGCTGGTTCTAGTTCCTCTGGGGATACTGTCCTTTGTTCCATTGGTTGGGTGGCCCTTGGTTCCTCTGTGGAAAACCTTGCTGCGGGAAAGCTCGCGGGCGAGTGTTGCTACCCGACACCTGTCCCTGGAGCTTCCTCTTCTTGAGGTCCATTTCTTTACGCTTGTTATCGATCACAATAGCACGATCCACCAATTCTTGGAAACTGGCATACTTGTTGGACATCAGTTGTAGTTGGAGTCCATCATACAGCCCCTTTAGAAAATGGCGTTGTTTGTCAGAATCCCTGGCCACTTCAACCGGGGCATATCGCGACAGTTGTGCAAACTTGTCGCGGTATTCTGCCACAGACATGGACCCTTGCTTGAGAGCCCGGAACTCCTCTTGCTTCAGTTTAATAAGTCCCTCAGGGATATGATAGGACCTAAAATTCTCCATGAACTCTTTCCACGTGATCTCTAGAGCATTCTCTGGACGTCCATACTGGAATGACTCCCACCAATCCTGAGTAGCTCCTTGGAGTTGACCTGAGGCATACAAGACTTTCTCCAAGTCGTTGCACTGTGCAATGTTTAGCTGCTTTTCCACAGCTCTCAGCCAGTCATCCGCCTCCATAGGTTTAGAGGCATGTGTGAACACAGGTGGGCGTCCTTTCAGAAACTCACCACGTTTGTCACGGACCTGCACAGGTGGGGGGTGCTCCTGCTGGTTGCTCACCGAGACGGTTCATCACTGTCTGCATGAGCTGCGCTTGCATGGCCATCAACTGCTCAATTGTCACCGGCGGTGCCGGAGGTGGATCCACTAAAGCTCCGTGTCCACAGCCACGTCCACGGCCTCTGCCACATCCTCCTCTGGCAGCCATCTGCTTCCAAGCAAATGTGCAAACTTTTAGAGATCTCCCAAAAATTTACAAATTATTTACAAAAGGTAAATAACAGAACTGAAAATTTCTGGATGGGTGTCTACAACAGCAGATCAAAAACTGAAGTATAACTTGAGTTTCAGAAATCCAAAATAAGCGTGACATACATCGTTGGAAAGCTTAAAGAGTCTGCTACAACTTTTGTATAGAACTTTTTCACTGATACAGACGGCAACATCATCAAAAACTGAGCTAAACAATTTATGTTCTAGGTTACCGACTGCACAGACTTGCCAGGTTGTAGCAGACATATCTCTCAAACCAAAATTAATAATGAGGTGATTCCAGTAGGAAATGAGAGGTACACAAGTCTAGTCCTTTCCACAAAAAGTTCATAATTTTTGGACGTAGAGATTTAGAGATATGAGACAAACCTTTCAGACTGCTCTAAAAAACAGCACAGCAGTGATGCAGAAATTTAAACCCCAACTAAGTTAAACAAACACTAACTTAAGGTTTTGATAAAAAGAACATGTGGACAAGCCCACACTGTTCCAGCATTCACACAAACTCCAAATCATCCAAGTTCAACAACACAACCAACGAGACAACGAAAGGTTCACAAAACATACACAAACTTGACACGACTCTCGATCTAAAATGCATTCATTATGGTGGGGCTGCAAGTATCTAAGGTGCGCGATCCACCATGGTGAACACCTTGGCCTTCTTCTTGTAAATGGTAGGTTGTACTAGCTGAACGGCCATCTCATCTATCTGATTCTAAAGGCGTTTTTCAGATTTTTGCGCCGCACGAAGCTCTTCTCTGAGTGCTTCGTTGGCCTCCTGCATGGCGCTGAGGTGCCTCACTGTGGTGTCCAAGGTGGGATCAGAAGCTGGAGGAGCCAACACCGCCCATGTCTTCTCCTTCGGGTCATAGCGTGGAAGATACCGATAGCGATCATTCTGCATGTCCTCAAAACGCCGACCATGGTAATACAGGTACACCGCCTGCGCAGCATCTTCCATGCTGTCATAGGCACTGGCACGCCTGGCTCGGTGGCTATGGGTAGTCACAACATCTTGAGATTGGTCGGTGTTGTTCCAGGCGGTGATGATCACATTGGTCTTCTAGTATGCCGCCTCCACTGGATGCGTGTGCTCTGCACAGTAGTACTTCACCGAGGCAGCAAACTCTGGATAGTACTCGGCTAGCATGGTGGTAAGGAGGTGGTGGTAATGGGCATCTTCGGGAGCTTCCTTAAACTTGTTCCTGGTGGTCCATCCTATCTCTTCTGGTGTTGGTGCAGAAGCGGCCTGGGAAGCTGGTGGAGGTGTAGCAGCGGGGACTGGCGCATCCACATGTGGGATGGGTGCAGCCACGGGGGTCGAAGCAGGTCCATCAGATGCAGCCGCTGAAAATGCCTCCTCTTCCATGGGTTCCTCCTCTTCCTCGTCGGAGATGTGGACGACCTCTGGCTCCACTGGTGGTACTGCTGGTGGTGCTGGTGGAGCAGGTGCTGCTGGAATGAACTGGGTGACGTAGGCAGCGGCACTGAGGCGAGGCATCTATAGTTTTGATATAAAATATTATCAGAGTCAATATTTTATGCAATAGAATAAGAAATAGAGAATAAAATTTTAATAAAATATCAAGATGGAGATAGTAGCAAGTAAATAAATAAAGTCAAACTCCTAGAAACGACCATTTCTATCTAGGTTTGCGTCCTACAGTCGACACGGCTCTGATACCAATTTTTCACACTCCAATTAAAGGATAATATAGAGTGCATACATCTTATGTGCGCCCCAGGAGTAGTCGCACACATAAGCTGACAAATTAACAGAAGTATCATCACTGTGTACATACATAACGTTATTACATCACGTAGTTCTTACATAACAAGAGAAAAAGTAAATAGCAACTCTCAGGCGTAGTGTCTGATCCACAGGGAAGGACGACTGGTTGACCCAAACCTAGAAATCTTCCGGGAAGTCCTCGTAGAAACTGTCATCTGTTACCCATCCGGGATTTTTATCCAAAAACAAAATAGCAACAAGTGTGAGTACACTTGTACTCCACAAGTATAGTATGAGGATTCATGAGGCTTAAAAAGGATAGACACGGTTGACTGCAGTTAGCACTTTTAGTAGATCCACATTTCATTATTAATCATTATTAAATTATGCTCAAGCTCCCATTTAACCCACATGATCCACTACTTGATTTAAGAAGAGAAAGCATCAATATGATCTCGTCATCATCATCATAGTTCATCCACGTGCCAAGTAACCATTTATTCTGTGAGTTTTCCGGGCCGCTCGTGACCGTGAGCACGGTTGTTATAACAGTTTTAACACTATGCAGAGGTTGTGCATCTTTACCCATGAGTCATTTTACCCATATGCCCGGGGCTCATCGACCCCCTAACACTTCCAAGGTGAGCAGGCAGGGTACACTATGAAGCCTTCCATAGGCCTCTTCTAACAAGTTAGGGCCACGAGGTTTCCTTAGCAGGAAGATATAGAGAACCCCCTTTCGATGGCACAAATCCCGCAGGCTATACACATCAGAACAGAGGCAGTTCTATACCCAAAGTGGCAAGCCCCTCTTGTGCCCTTTCGGGTAACCTCTAACAAGCTAGAAAAGATCCTATTACTGAGCTAAAGTCAGAGCCATATGACTCTCACGGTTGCAACATGATCAACATCATCTGCACCTTTACCCTATGGTTCCATTGTTACCATCATGTTCATCCATTGGTTCCATCAGTCATAGTGTAGATCATGTTTAATTAGAGCACTAGCATTCTACCCATATGCAAATAATCCCCATAGAAATCAAGGTACAGGTCATCAATTTGCTAGGAAGTCCTTATAGTCGAGCAATATTAAACACATGCATAATGAGTATGTTATATAATGAATACGACAACAAGGTAGGCCCATACTATACTTGCCTTGGTTCACGAACTGCTGCTGGTCCTGCTGCTCCTCGTACGCGTCCAAATTCCCGACGTACTCCTCACCGTCTGAACTCGAACGACACGAAGTACAACATGCAATTCGGAGCAGACATACAAGCAAAACATAACTATGATTAGAACAGTACACCAACAATAAATAAATCTGAATAAAATGTTTACCAAAATCATCTACGTCTCGCTACGATCACATTGACGCGAATTGCACGAAAAACGGAGCTACAACGCAAAAGTTACGTGCCAAACAAGGTTCCAAAACTAGCTATTAAACTAGACTTAATCGAGAAACTTAAAAGCTTCTAACAGGTCTATCAGTGGCACTAATGCGTAGATTACGAAATTACGAAACTAACGCAAGTTGAACGGGTCGATTCGGAGCTAAAATGATGATTTTATAAGCGTTTTACTACAGTGGCAATTCTATAAATAAATCAAACTATTTTTGGATTTAAAATAAATCAAGGTAATTGGATTTTGAAATCCGGCCAAGGACTGTGGGTGGAATAAAGAATAATCCGAGGGCTCTTTAGAAAGAAAACCCGCGAAAGGGTATCAGCCAACCAGGGCCGTTCATCTCGCGATGTGCGGTCGAGATTAGATGGGGGATAGTCCAGGGGCGCGCGGCCACCGGAGTTGGGGGCGGAGGCGGCGGCGCCGCCATTGCCGCGGCGTGGAGTTCACCGGCGTTGCGTGCACGGGTGCTACAGGGCTCTATTTTCAAAAAGGAAGGCTCCGGAGTGAAGAGGAGATGATAGAGAACTCGGTGGGGCACATCTCGCGGGCGAAGGATATCCCGCATGGAGCCGCCATGGCCGACAGCAAGGGGAGCTCGTCGGCGCAACTAGCTAAGGCCCTAGAGGCCACCAATCATCACGGGAGAGGGACGGGGAGAAAGAGGAGAGAGAGACGAAGCTCACCGAGCGAAGAACACGGGGTGAAGGCGACTCGGAGGTGTCGGCCGACGCGGTGGCGGACGGGATGCTCCGGCGGTTCGTCGCTGCGGCTTTAGGTGCTCAAATGAGGGGGGATTGGTGCGGGAATGGTAGCAGGGGAGGCGGTGAAGGGTCCGGTTCCCTTTTGAAGGCCGGGCGCGGGGGGAGGACGCTCCCACGTTCAGTGGTCGTGGGCGCAGGGGGAAATGGCAGTTGCACTTGACCGAGGGAACCAGAGGAAACAGCTAGAGGTAGAGGAGAGCGCCGACATGCGGGCCCGGGTGGTCAGTGACTCAGAGGAAGAGCAGGCGCGGCAATGGCTGGGCTGGGCCGCGGCCCAGGAGAAGGAGCGTGGGGGGCGAGCGGGCCAAGGGTAGCAAGGGAGGCGGTGAAGGGTCCGGTTCCCTTTTGAATGCCGGGCGCGGGGGGGGAAGGACGCTCCCACGTTCAGTGGTCGTGGGCGCGGGGGAAATGGCGGTTGCACTTGACCGAGGGAACGGGAGGAAACGGCTGGAGGTAGAGGAGAGCGCCGACATGCGGGCCCGGGTGGTCAGTGACTCAGAGGAAGAGCAGGCGCGGCAATGGCTGGGCTGGGCCGTGGCCTAGGAGAAGGAGCGCGGGGGGCGAGCGGGCCAAGGGGAAAACGGGCTAGCAGGCCGAATCCGAGGAAAAGTAGTAGAATGAATAGGAATCCCTTTTTATTTTCTAAATTGATTTTCCAAATCAAACTTTCAAATGTTTTTAAATATCTTTTGAAACTTTGACTCAAACCAATCATCACAAAAATATAGTGCAACAGCATGAGTGCAAAAACAAATTGTTAATCTTATGATTAATTTTAATTTCACAAAATTTATTATTCCCTATATTTAAATGCACACTCAATTACACAAATAAATCATATTTAATTATTTTATAATTATAAAAAAAAAATTAGGATGTTACAAGATATTACTATTCACAAGTTTAGAGATTAATTTCTGAAATGGAAATTATTTTACTAATGTTTTCAAACACAATTTGGCAATTGATTAAATTGTTTAAATTTTATTAATGTCTGTGTTTTCTAGAGAGTAGCTAAAATGAATATATTTTCTTTTTCAGTTATACATACTTTCTTGATAACATTACATATTTCATTTCTATGAGATAATTATTTGTATCAGTTTTTTTGTGCAAGCAAACTTGGCCTCAAATTCCTAAGTTAAACATCATTCCTACACAAGAATCAGTAAAGAGACTAACACCCTTATGCACTCTTATTTCTGTGTATGTAATTATTCCACCGTATAAGAACTAGAGTTTATTATATCCTAGTTCCCTTGGGCATTTTTTTGTGGTGAAGAGTTTAGAGATGGGCTAATAAAAACATGTTTAGTTGCAATTTTCTAGAGAATCGGTTTTGGTTTGGTGGTTAGTTTTGATCATGATTATTGAATATTCTAATAGAAAATTGCTACAATTTAATTTGTCCACTATGCAGTTTTTAGGAAACTATGCAAAGTCATTTTTCACAAGAACTCAATGTTTTGATTTTTAAGGAAACATGTTCTCCCTATTCTAGTATGCCCAAACAACATTTTTTGAGCTTAGTTGAAAAGCCAATTTAAATTGGTACTGCCTAAGACTAGCTACCCAAACAACACTTTGGCTTTTGACTTGAACAAACAAATTTTCTAGCAGTTAGTTGAATATCATGCAATTTAAATTTCTTCTCCCCAAAACTAGGTACCCAAACAATAAAAGACCAAGACTTATCTCAATACCAACCTAAGCACAAAAACAAAATACACATAGGTTGTCCTCAATACTCATTATTATTCATCAATCGACTTTTTAATCCCTTGTTTTGACCTCGAACACTAGTATGTCAAAGACAAGAACAAAATCTATTCAGAATTTGAAAACTTTTTTCAACACTACCAAATGATGCAAATGATACCACTATCAACATACAGACAAATTCTTCGACTTGTTTCTTGTTGTAGCAACATTCTAGTGAAGTCATTTATAATTCATAATATATATTCATCATACACTAACACACAACCAAAAAGTTTGAACATCACTATTCTACTCCTTCCATTTCAAATTATTAGATGTTTTGGCTTTTCTAGATACATTGGTTCTATTATGTATCTACATAGCAAAACTACGTATTTAGAAAAGGCAAATATTATTACAATTTGTAATGGAGGGACCAACATATAACCTAGGTCATTCAATCCAAAAGCCATGTTCATGTAATTCCTGTAATGCTTAGACATAAGTCTAACTTTTTTCACATAGATATTATGGTATGGTAACACTTAAGTTACTGCAGTTATTTCCAATCATAGTGATTTGCAATAAAGAGCATGTCCATAGCCATTTAGGGCACCTCCAATGGTGACTTTTGAGCTAGCTCTAAGAATATTGTTTTATATTTTAATATAAGAGAAAGAAAGGTTATCTCTTGATCAAGAGCTAGTCTCATGCATACACTTCAAGATCATGTGAGATTATCATGTGGGACTATTCGTATTATGAGTCGTGTGCAAAAAGTTAATACCATTGGAGAAGTTGCCTTAGACTTAGTAACTATCTAATACTGTTGATGGTGCCCTTTCTTGTACATACTATTTCTAAAAACAAGCTATTTTGTATTATTTCTACAAAAAAGCATTACAAAAACTCTCTATAATAGGTCTATGATGGTTGTACAACATGGGAGACTGCTTTCATTGTTCAAGCCTATTGCTCGACAGGTCTTGTTAATGAGATTGGTTCAACACTTCGTAAAGCTCATGAATTCATTAAATGTTCACAGGTTCAAGTTACCCATAATTATTCTTATTATTGTAAAATAACATGTTTGTAAGGAAAAAAATTTCAAGTGCATTCTTATATATAGATTCGTGAAAACCATTTGGGCTACAAATCTTACTACCGTCATGCATCAAAAGGTTCATGGACACTTTCAACAGCAGATAATGGGTGTTCAATATCTGACTGTACTGCTGAGGCATTGAAGGTCAGAAAAAATGCATCTTATATATCTAATTTACTTAAAAACTTGAGTGTGTTTTTCCCTAGTCAAAATATAATTGATATGTTGTGATATAAAAGCATATATAGTACTATTTCAACCATTGTCAACAAAATGTAGTTTTGTTAGAGTTTCCATACTATTTTATTATAGAAAGTGATAGTGGGATAAAGAAGACATGTACACTAGTTAAGTATTTACATGCATGTCAAACACTATTGGCCTTTATTTATCTACTCTATAATGTGCATACTATCTTATTTTTTCAAACACATTTACATGTGTGAAAATGTACAATTCTATCATAAATCATGATTAAATAGAATCCTTTGAGTGCCCTTAATTTGAAATATTTATGATACATCATTCTTCCGAAATTGCTTATTGAAATTCTTTTCGATTAACGTACACTCACCTTCCTTTCTTTAGGCATTGCTATTGTTATCAAAGATCTCTCCGGATCTTGTGGGGGAACCCATAAAAGGAGAAAGTTTGTATGATGCAGTTGATTGCTTACTTTCTTTTGTGGTATGACACTACTTTTGAGAATATTTGTCATGTTCTTATGTATTATAACTATTAATCACACACAAGATGACATAAGCATCTCAATACTAGCTCCCATGTTTAGATCAATATTTCAAATCACATATTCATTACACAGAACAGACCATGTGTTTTTAGGATTTGAATCCGGGAACTCAACATTCATGTTCCCTCGAACGCTCATACCAGCTGAACTACGCAACACATGTGACTATACAACTAACACTATTCTTTTAACTAAATATTTTTAATCTTATATTGTATATTTAACACTCAAAACAATCTCAAATGGTAAAGTTGTTAACTGCAAAGATGAAGATCTCGTCAAGTGCTAGATCTTTGATATTGACTTTGTCTCCATGGACATTGTGAATCATGCCAAATATGATCCTAGAACTTATATTGAATATTTGGACTTGTAAACCATCTCAGATTAAAAAGTTGTCAACTACAAAGTCTTAGATGTCTTTAAACTCTACAATTTTGATACAAAGTGTATCTTAAAATGATATCATATGAAAAGTTATTTTTTGGTGCAAAAACTATATATCACTACCAGTTCAAGCCACAAACTGGCAGTGACTGCTGGATCTAAAATAACTGGTAATGATAGCCTGGAGGTACATGTAACACCACGCATCCAAAATCTGCTTGTATAGCCTAGCTTAGCACATGGAACGTGCCTGCATATATTATATGCGTAGCACCTCTCTAAGATTTTCTCCTCACTTCGTGTAAAAGGGTTAACTCGGAGGTGCTATGTTTGGAATAAAAAGTATTATATGCTGGCCATCACACTCCTAAGCTTCCAAGGTGGTACTAAACCCACCAACAATAGCTCCTCATGTGCCACATGGGACAATAACACAACTACATGCTTCTAACGGTAAATGGTGATATATATAGTGAGGAACTAAATTTGAAAAGGCGAATACAATAACTTATGTCATATATATAGTGACTGCATAGCACAAGGGTACTATTGCCATTGACAGACTTGTGTCACCAATATTGCATCCAATTTTGAGTCTGGATGAGTTATGGCCATTGAAAGATCTAGGCCTTTGAAACAAGCTTGGTTTTGGGATCCCGCCCTGGCCACTTTTGTTAGCCTAATCTGATTAGAAGTTATATTTTTTCATAATATTTATTTGAGTTTTGGCTCCTAAGAGGGGAAGACTTCCCACCTTATAAATGTTAAGGACCATGGCCAGTGGATACACATCCAATCAAATCAAAACAATCTATGTCTTTCGAGATAGTTCTTTTAACTAATTTGTTTTACTTTTATACACTTGCTTTTATCTATGGTTTTTTATTTTGTTCCTATTTTGTTGAAGAACAATGATGGAAGCTTCTCTGCATACGAGTGTAAGAGAACCACACCTTTGTTGGAGGTGAGATGTTTAAGGTGTAATATTTTTTCGTCTAGAAAACAATTTCTGTAACTTCAATGATAAAGGATTCTGATGAGGAGAGAATTTTAACTGTATCAAGTTTGTCACAGACACTGAATCTTATAAAAATCAGAAGATTGCTACCGTCCTTCCCCTTCTAAGACCTGACATAGAATCTTCTAGATTTCAGCATTACCTTTAATGCTACAAATACAGTTGGCACACTCATAACTTATTGTATTACCCATATAGATAAATATATATGAACTATGAAATACATTGGTTTTAGGGTTATGCAAGGGTGTGCATCTTGTGTAACACTTCCATAAATATCCAAATGCTATTATTGTTATTAATGTCATCCCTAATTGCATGATACTCACTAGGATTTTTTTGCCAATAGGTTCTCAACCCTTCGGAGAGCTTTCTGAATATTATTGTTGATTATCCGTAAGAAATGAAATATCTTCTTAACTAGAAAAGTACAATTGATTCATGTTTTTCATATACAAGGGAGCTGATTTATTGTCTCGAACCAACTGACAGATGTGTTGAATGCACATCATCTGTGCTACAAGCTCTGATTATGTTTAGAGACCTAGATCATGTGTACCGCAAAGAAGAGATAGGAAATTGCATTGAAAGAGCCTCCAGGTTTATTGAGAAGGAACAACGAAAAGATGGCTCCTGGTCTCTAAAATTTTACTACTTGTTATATGCAAATTATTCTCATTTTTATATGGATTCAGTAACTAGATTACCTATGATATAATAGGTTTGGCAGCTGGGGTATATGTTTCACTTATGGGACATTCTTTGCGGTAAAAGGGCTAGCTCTTTCTGGACAAACTTATGAAAATAGTGATGGCATCAGGAAAGCTTGTAGCTTTTTGTTATCAAAGCAGCTACATACAGGTGGATGGGGAGAAACTTATCTTTCTAGTGAAACTGAGGTAAGTGTTATGTCTCATTATATGACTTTGTGGTGGATTTTGCTCAGTTCATGTTGTATTTCTATATTTGTTAATTTAATATATAGATACATGATATTATCTTGTGGCAATGTTTAAATCTGGTCTTTGTTAGATTCAATTGTAAGTTTTCCATGAATCCCTGTTTACAACAACTAGTATCTTTCCTCTTTCATGACATCTAGGAAGACAAAATAAATTTCATTGAATGGTGCAAATTTAATTTGGTTGTAGTAACCTCTCATTTCTTGATAGTATCCAGTTACTCTTGAATAATATTTAGTTGTTTAGGGTCATGTTTGTGTTAAATTTTTTTTGATGAGTCATTCTTTAAAAAAATTAATGGATTCTATATGAAAATACATGTGACACCATGCAACTAACAAAAAGTATATATTCATTCTTTTGTATCCTATGCTTTGTAAATAAATAAGTTTATAGTTACAAAGTTTCTATATCTATTGATGCGAGCCTACATATGTGTAGCTCCTCTTCTTGTACTTCTATCCTTGATTTGTTTAAAAGAGTTAACCTTAAGGTGTTAGGAGAACCTATCTAGACAACTAACATGATACTAAACCTAGTACCAAAACACCTGGGTCAAACACGCCGAAACCAAAATAGTAATAGGTTAGGGTATTACAGGGTCATTGGTTTCTTGATGTTAAAACAGTCAATTTGGTTTGTTCTTTACTTGTTTTTTGTAGATCTTTTCTAAAATTCTTACCTTCAGATTAGTATCACATACAATTGTTTATAGATACATCATGCTAATAGTTTGGATAAATTAGGGGCACATACCGTCCATCCAATCATTTTTATACAAAGAATAATCCCAATAACAAACTCTAATTACATGATTTATGTTGATTTTTTCCAACCATGTTTAGATGTCTCACTATGGCTAAGTGATAGTATTTCCTGTATACAAGCAGCTATGAACTCAAGTACCTGTGGTTAATATATGCTATAGTTGCATACAACCAACTCTTACTTCTTCACATACAAGCTACTATTAATCTATTTTTTGTCACTTAAAGTATGAAAAATAAATAATCTATTCTGCTCTTATCTTGGGTTTCCAAGGAAAATGTTCTGTATATATATATAATTTGTACAACTTTCTAATAACTTGAATATTACTATAAATTGGATGATTCATTGCATGTGTGGTAGCAAACTGTTAAGCATGCATTATATCTCAAACATTATTCTTTTCTACCAAATATATTGATAATCAAAATCTCAATGAATTTTATCATGCATTAGACTTAAATATTTTGCAGGAATATGTGGAGGCTAGTAGACCTCATGCAGTGAACACTGCTTGGGCAATGTTAACCTTACTTTATGGTGGGCAGGTATGTATTTTGCAAATTGATTAGAATTACCGGTTACATACTTATGAAATTATTATGGTCTCCATCCATTCTAAACTATAAGATGCTTTGGCTTTTCTAGATACAAAGCTTTTGCTATTGACTTAGATATACACTATGTCTAGATACATAGTAAAAGAAATGTATCTAAAAATGCCAAACGTCTTATAATTTGGAACGGGGCAGTATTATGCTAATTGTTTGATACTACGGGTGTGCTGTGCAGGTGGAACGTGATCCAACACCATTATATAAAGCTGCAAAAGAGTTGATCAATATGCAACTAGATTCTGGAGACTTTCCCCAACAAGTAAGTTATTTATTTACTTTTTCTCGTACAAGAACAAAATTTAGATGCATGATTTATTAGGTTGTTCTTTTTTCTTTCAGCAAAAAAAATATTTGTCAATATTATTTTTCAAGGTCCCCAAGGTATCGAAATTAAATTGTTACCTTTCACAACAAATTTGATGATAGTTTAAACCGGATAGGAAAATATATATGTACGTTACACACCTCAATAAGGAATTAAATTGCAGTGATGCAATTAAATCCTACCATGTCAACTAACGGATGCCATAAACGATGTCTAATATATAGCAATCATAAGGCAACTACATTGGTGTTGTCTCATAGATGGTCTCATAAATTCCACGTAATCATGAGACTGTTCAACAACCAACTCATATAATGGGTTGTCCTTTAAGTTGTCTTGTATATAGCAGTTCAATTTATCCTCAATTTGTGCAATAAAGAAAAGGAAGTTTGTGAGTTGCATGGAAACATTAAATCATACAATCGTAAGATATTTGTCTCATAGTCCTAAATTTTTTCTCATGAGGTTGTTGCTTCACGAAACAACCACCTCTTAATCTCACCTTCCTCTCTCTCCTCCATGCCATAAAAAAAATCCTATGTGGCATTGCATGAGATGCCCTTGTCTCCTCGATTGCTTGAAGATTTTGATGTTCCAGTCAAAGCACTAACCCCTCTCTCATCTAATAACACTAGTGCGATCCGTATTGCTTGGGATCCCATGGGGCAGGGTCTAAGAAACAAAACTGGCTTTTATGCTTCTTACCTGAGATCGCAAGGGCAAAATCAGGTTGTGCCTTTGGCCATATGTGTTCAAAGGTTCAGCATGCAAATTTCATCATGAAGGCACAAACATGAGCATAGTGGTTATTTGCTAGCCAAACATAGTGTTGCTGATTCACGTAGACTTTGAGGGGGTGTTAGATATATATATATATGCCTATGTATTTTACATAGACCATAGGGTGTTTTGTGCATTTTGTACATCACCATGTTTCCCCTATGAGGCATGGCAATAGAGTTGAGTTTGTTTCAAGACAACAAAAATTATGGAGAAAACTATATCTATGGCCAGCCTTATAATTTCATTGATATATTCTATAGCTTCAAATTAAAGCGCAACAATGCAGTAATAGTCAAAGTAGGATGTATAGTAGGATTATTGTTTGTGAGCAATAGGGAATATTGTTTATATTTCAAGCTGCGCCTAGGCAGTAGGCAGCAGAGCATATGCCTTATTGTATTCAGGCCGGATAGTTCTTGCTCCGGCCCCAAATAAATTGCGTTTTGCAGCGGACTACTTAAATAATGTGTTGTCATGGCACACCTCCGTGGCACCATATATATACATTAGCTGGACTGATAGTTCAATTCCACTTAAGGTCATGTTTCACTGAGCTCCAGCTCCATGAAATCTTAGATTAGAGGTAGAGGTAAGATGAGAATGTTTAGAAAATAAATTTTGTTTACTCGTCTAAACTATATAAATATTTATGTCACTTTAAATTTAGTTTGCAGACTATAGATAAACATCGACCTAGAGCTGTGTTAAATATGCCCTTACTTGCTAGTGCATGACTTTTGATTGCAGGAACACGTTGGGTGCTTCAATAGTTCCATATACTTCAATTACGGAAACTACCGCAACTTGTACCCTATATGGGCTCTTGGGGAATTTCGTCGTCGGCTTCTTGAAAGAAAGAAGTTAAACCAATATACATGATGCCCAGGCTATTTATACTGTATTGCGAAGAATAAAATAATGTTCAGAATTACAGTTATATATGTTTGTAACTGTGCTCTGTATGGCTATATTATGATTGTGGAAAATGATGCCCGTCCTGCACATGATATGTCCTTCCTCATCTGAATACAAAGCTATGGCGGTTTATCTCTTTTTATGATTTCTGAATCTATGTTTACTAGAACTGAAAAGGTTCTGGAAAAGAGCATAACCAGTTGTACTATCAGATTCATTTTAAATTATATGATACATGATGGCAATAAATTATGAAACTTGTACTATAGATCAATTTGTACATTTTGACTAAAGCATTATAAGATATCTACATTGATAGTATAATTGTAAGAACTCTACTGTTCTAATAATACCCACATAATTATTTTATAGAAGAAAAAATTCAACACATCTAGAGTGCCCAACCCTATGCTAGAAACAGAAATGGCAAACACAAGGTTGCTACGTGCCATTGTGTGTCGAGTTGTGATGAGTGATTGTCAATAGATGATCGGCTTTAGTTGAGTTTGGATACTAATCATTGTGTGAGTCCTCGTGCAACATGTATCAATAAGCAAGAGTACATGCGGAGGAGTAGACCATGTTGACCAAGTCAAGATGGTGGTTGACCAAGTCAAGTCGAGGCACTGGAGGACTTGGTGATCAGGCAGTCGAGAACAATGATGACACGTGTCAAGATTTTAAAGGGGGCGTAGCGGATACACTTCTCCAAGGGGTTTTGCGGTTTGGGCCTCAAAACCACCGGTGGACGGTTTCTCAGGTTCGGGCCTCAAAATCTGGTTAGAGTTTCAAGGAGTTTTGGTGTAGCGCATGGTTTTTCGCTGTGGTGAGTGTCCCGCATGTTCTCTGGTCATCGAGAACATCCAGCCACCAGTTGGCTCGAGAGAACCATGTTTGTGAGTTTAGTGTTGTGGAGGGTTGATTGGGACAGTGGACGTTTCGAAAGAAATTTTAGTTGGCTCCTACCCACTCTATCTTAATCGGTTCCTAATCCATGAAGGCAACATGAAGCACAGTAGTAGTAAAGCTCCTCCCTTCTTCGATGGGACTAACTAACCATACTGGAAAGTTCATATGTCTGCATACTTGCAGAGCAATTTGAGAGTTTTGGAGGTTTGCTTGGTGCAGGACAATGTGGTTGTAACACCCTAAAATTTTGGGATATTAAAAAGTAGGTAAATATGATTTTTATACAATTTTGTGGCCTTACAAATTTAGAGTAATAATAATTTTTTATTAACTTAAAATCAAATATAAGGGTAGAAACATGTTTGTGCACTCATGTTGTTGCATTTTAATTTTTGTGATGAGTGGTTTGATTCAAATTCAAAATAGGATTCAAAATCATTTGAAAATGCTTTGAAATAATTAAATAGAAAAAAAGGACTGTACCTCTCTTCCTCGCTTTCGGCCCAGAAGCCCAACTCTTCCCCACGGCCCGTTGTTTCCGCGTGTGCGCCGTTTCCCCACCTTGGGCCGAATCCGGCCGCTGGCCAAGCAACCCGCGCGAGCGCGCTGCCGCGTCGGTCTCTCACCCTGCGTCGCTGACGTCGCGGGCCCACTTGTCAGGCGCATCCCCTTCCTCAAGTTGAAGCCACTGTCGGATCTTCTCTTTCCAAAAACACTGAAGCCGAATCCTTTCCTCCCAATCCTTCTTTCCTTTCTTGGAATCGCCTTCGGGCTATAAAACCGAGCCCGTGCATCCTTCCGCTCCATCTCGTCTTGACGCGAAGCACCGAAACCATCTCGAGGAAGCACCGCTCGGATCACCGATGTGACCGGCCGCTAACTCGAGCACCGCGTCGACTTCGGGACAGCTCCGCCCTCGCGTTCGACCTTGGTGAGATCGCCTTGACCTATACTTCATCCCGGTATATTCATTTCGTGAGGTAGCGCAGTAAAACACGATTTTGCGAACTCTGGCGATGGCGCCGCCGCAGACATTGCCGCCGGAGTGTTTTCCCGGCTGGAGCGCCGCCCCGCTCACCCCGAATCAATCTGATCCGTTCATCTGATATCTAACGGCCGTAAATTGAGGATACCGTTTCGGATGTGCATTTTGCTAAAGAGACCCTGTGTTTTTCAATTATCTAACCCGCAGTCCAAAGCGTATTTCAAAATCACGTATTATCCTTTTGAAAGCGTAGTTTGATCTCAGTTAAGTCAAAATACGTTTTCAGCTATTTACAGTTATGCCACTGAGTTTGTTTTGGCCATAATTTATCCGCTTTAACTCTGATTTGACCCGTTCAAATTGCGTTAGGTTCGTATTTGTGAGCTCTACATGTTAGTAGAACTGTTCGGTAGGTTTGTGATATTTTATTTTCGAGCTTGAATTAAAGTAATTACTTTTCTATAGGAAATCTTCGTAAATTCATAACTTCGTTGTTTTAGCTCCGTTTTTCGTGATCTTCGCGTCTGTGTGATCCTAGCGAGTTGTAGATTCGTTTTTAAAACTTTTTATCTTATTTTATTACTATTGGTGTACTATTCTAATTATAGTCTTGTTTATTTATGCATGATTGTTCTGGATGAATGTTGTTGCTATTGTTGATCGAGTATAGACGGTGAGCAATTCGTTGGGGACCAAGAGTTTTTCTACGAGCAAGATCACCAGGACCAGTTTGAGCAAGGCAAGTATATCATGGGATTATCCTTGTTGTCCTATTCATATTAAGCAAATAATATCATTATGCATATATTCCTTGTTAAGGATGACTTAGAGTTGATCTTAATCCTTGATACCTATTATACTGCATGGATTAGTATTGCTAGTGCTTAACATGAACTATGATCATGTAATTTGATTAATAGAATATGCAATAAACATTAAAAGATGATTTTTATTACTGTTAAAGGGTACTAGAGCATGGGGTTATTTTGGTGCTCTCGTTACTCTCCATAAGGACTTATCTGTAAGCAAAAATCCGGGATTTACAGTACAACTGTGAGGGCTAAAATGGCTCTGGCTTTAGTCATATAGATGGACCTTTTCTAGCTTGTTAGTTGTATTCCTTTATGGCGTAAGAATGGCTTGACGAATCGGATATAGTGCGGCCTCTGTCCTCATGAGTATAGGCTGTGTGTTATTGTGCCATTTAGAAGGGGGGCTCTACATCTGTTTGCCGAGTGAAATCTAATGGCCCTAACTTGTTAGACGAACCTTCAAAAGACTTCATAGTGTTTCCCTGTCTGCTCACCTCGGAAGTGTTTTAGGAGTAATTAACCCGGGCATATGGGCAACATGACTCACAGTGAAAGTGTACAACTTCTGTAGAGTGTAAAACTGTTACAACAGCCGTGCTCATGGTCACGAGTGGCCTTGGACCCTTATGGAATAGTGGATCATTAATAATAAATATGTTTTTGCTATTCATTAATCATTTCACATGGATCATATGTTTATTGTTACATTGAGACACTTTGATATTATTGATACACTGAAATAATGCTAATTAAAAGCTACATGCTGATAAACCTATGTTATGCTTTTGAGCCTCATGAACCCCATGTTACACTTGTTAAGTACGAGATGTACTTACGCTTGTTTATTTTTCTTACTTG
This sequence comes from Saccharum hybrid cultivar R570, assembly GCA_038087645.1. Classification (NCBI taxonomy): domain Eukaryota; kingdom Viridiplantae; phylum Streptophyta; class Magnoliopsida; order Poales; family Poaceae; genus Saccharum; species Saccharum hybrid cultivar. The sequence goes on along the minus strand of JAQSUU010000606.1, from coordinate 1,330,444 downwards.
GATAAAAATCCTGGATGGGTAACAGATGGTGCAAGTAGTGACTACTTCTATTTCCCTGAAGATTACTAGACTTGTAGTCATCCAGTCAATGTGCCTATGATTGGAGCTACCACGAGAGTTTTACATTTTACTTCCGCTACATTAGTGTAAAGACTATGTGTTATTAATCGTGATGTAATAACATTTGTGATGATACATCCTTTATAATTTGTTAACTTATGTGTGATTGATCTCTGGGCACAAATAAGAGTATGCACTCCATTTGGTCGTTAAATGGGTGTGACAAATTGGTATTAGAGCTATTGTTGACTGTAGGACGCAAGCCTAGCTAGAAATAGTCGATTTAGTATCTTCTTTTCACTATTTTTATGCTTATTATCTTGCTCTTGTTATTTGATAAATTTTTATGCTTCTTATGTCTCATTCTATTATAAAATTTTGCCTCTATTCTAACTACATCTAAAAAAACTCTGTAGATGGTTCGTGGCCGCAAGACTGCCCACATCACCACTGGAGGACACTACCCACCTCGTGCTTTACTTACACCTGAAGAGCCACAAGAGGAAGTACCCCAGGAGAATGAGCAGACCCCTGAAGCACCAATCCAAGTGCTAGCACCTCCTCAGGAAGAACCCAAGCCTAAAGAAGACCCTGAGATCATCGAGATTGAAGATGATGAAGAGGAGGAAGCCAATGGAGGAGAGCAACCCCCGTCTCCACCACCTGATGCAGCTGCTGAGGATGTGCCACCCCCTTCAATGGGTTGGACTGCGAAGATCTACCACAAGGCTGGAGGAGATGTTGTCTCTCACCATCGACTTGTGAGAATGCTCTCTGCCTACTTTGCTGATTGGTACCCAGCTGTGGAGTACGTCTGTTGGGAGTACACCCATCCGCTGGAGGATACTTACTAGAAGGCAAGAGCGAGCATTTTTCCTAAGGATGAGGAAAAAGGGGCATACCAGCTGGACAGGATGTATGCTTACATGGGTCGTCGAGCTACCATGGAGGCTAGCATTGAGGACGCCGCTTTCGAAGCATGCATGGGCCTTCGCTACCTTTGCTTTGACAGCATGAAGCATGATATTCACCGCTACTTCCCTCGTGCACACCCCGACCTTGGATGGGCCATGATGGATCCAGTGTAGTTGGAACCACTTCCTCGGGTGATGGTGAACTTTGTCTATGATATGATGGAGAGGAAGCTGCAGTTAGAGGAGATGGTGAAAGCACAGGGGAAGACCATCAAAAGGTGCCAAGCGATGATTGATGAACTCCGAGCAAACCAAGGCATGGCTAAGATTTATGAGACCTTAGATCATGAGCCACGTCAGTAGAAAATAGGAGTCCTTCATGTAATAAGAACATTCTTAGTAACGTCAGTTGAGTCTTCGAGTCTGTCGTGTGGTTTGAACTTTGGTGTGATAGTTGCTTTATTATTATGCTTATGTGTGAGTTGGATTTTTGTTATGAGTGCTGGGGCTTGTAGGCATGTCTACAAGTTCCATTTTTAAGAATAAAAAAGTTTATTAGTCAAGGGAATAATAGTTGGGTTTGGTATTGTCACGTTTCTGTCCTTGCTGTTTTCTGGAGCAGTCTACAATGTTTCTGATATGGTTCAAAAACAGTTCGTGCAACATTTATGAAATTTTTATGAGAGAAACTAGGCTTAAGCACCTCTCAAATGCCACTGGAATCACCTTTTTATCTGATATGGTTCGAGAGATATAACTGTCACAAGTTAAAGTTTCTGCACAGTCTAGAATCTAGAACAGTTTCTGTTGCGCCTTATTTTTCATTAACTTAACGACAGAATCTGGTAATATGGTATAAATAGAAGTTGTGGGGAACTTCATAAGCTTTCCAACCATATAAAGCACGCCTCTATTGGACTTCTGTAGCTTGATATATAATTGATTTACTGAACTGTTAACATTGATATTCGTCAGAAAACTTTCAGATCTCATTCTTTATCTTATAAGTGGTTGATAACATGGAAATCTTAAAGTTTGCATTCTTATGGATGTAAGATGGCCGGAAGAGGAAGAGGCCGGGGTCGTGGAGGTGTTCCCCCGAATCCACCACCATCACCACCACCAACTATTGAGCAACTTCTGGCAGTGCAGCACAACTTATGCAACAATTGGTGCAGAACCAACATAATCATCCAGTTGCTGGGGCACCACCACGTGATAAGCGTGGTGAGTTTTTGAAGGGTCATCCCCCGGTGTTCACGCACGCCGTTGATCCATTGGAAGCATATGATTGGCTTCGTGCCGTAGAAAAGCAACTCAACATTGCACAATGTGATGACCGACAGAAGGTGTTGTTTGCTTCTGGACAACTCCAGGGAGAAGCTCAGGACTGGTGGGAATCGTATGAGTATGGTCGTCCCGCCAATGCACCCGCAGTCACTTGGTAGGAGTTTAGAGAGAACTTCAGGGCTTACCATATACCAGAAGGGATAATAGAACTGAAGGCAGAGGAATTCCGGAACTTGACTCAAGGGTCATTATCTGTAGCTGAGTATCGTGACAGGTTTGCCCAGTTGTCACGATATGCTCCACATGAGGTGGCTAATGACAATGATAAGCAGCGCCGCTTCTTGAAGGGATTGTATGATGGACTACAATTGCAGCTGATGTCCAATACTTATCCCAACTTTCAGACGCTTGTGAACCGCGCTATCGTGGTGGATAACAAGCGCAAGAAAATGGATACCAAGAGGAAAAGGCTTCAGGGACAGACTTCTGGTAGTAACACTCATCCGCGTACTGGTTTCCAGCAGGGTAATCAACAGAGACCTCCTTCTGGTCAGTGGAATCATGGTCAGGTCCCTTTCTGCAATCAGTTCTCGCAACGTCCCCCATTCCAGCCATAGAATGGCAACCAACGCCCTCCGCAACAGAGTGGGAATCAGCCTCAGCGTCAGGCTCCCCCCAATAATACTCCAATGAATCGCCTTCGGGCTATAAAACCGAGCCCGTGCATCCTTCCGCTCCATCTCGTCTTGACGCGAAGCACCAAAACCATCTCGAGGAAGCACCGCTCGGATCACCGACGTGACCGGCCGCTAACTCGAGCACCGCGTCGACTTCGGGACAGCTCCGCCCTCGCGTTCGACCTTGGTGAGATTGCCTTGACCAATACTTCATCCTAGTATATTTGTTTTGCGAGGTAGCGCAGTAAAACGCGATTCCACGAACTCCGGTGATCTGTTTTCCCGGCCGGAGTGTTTTCCCGGCCGGAGCGCCGCCCCGCTCACCCCGAATCGATCTGACCCGTTCATCTGATATCTAACGGCCGTAAATTGAGGATACCATTTCGGCTGTGCATTTTGCTAAAGAGACCCTGTGTTTTTCAATTATCTAACCCGCAGTCCAAAGCATATTTCAAAATCGCGTATTATTCTTTTGAAAGCGTAGTTTGATCTCACTTAAGTCAAAATATGTTTTCAGCTATTTAAAGTTATGCCACTAAGTTTGTTTTGGCCATAATTTATCCGCTTTAACTCTGATTTGACTCGTTCAAATTGCGTTAGGTTCGTATTTGTGAGCTCTACATGTTAGTAGAACTGTTCAGTAGGTTTGTGATATTTTATTTTCGAGCTTGAATTAAAGTAATTACTTTTCTATAGGAAATCTTCGTAAATTCATAACTTCATTGTTTTAGCTCCGTTTTTCGTGATCTTTGCGTCTGTGTGATCCTAGCGAGTTGTAGATTCGTTTTAAAAACTTTTTATCTTATTTTATTACTATTGGTGTACTGTTCTAATTATAGTCTTGTTTGTTTATGCATGATTGTTCTGGATGAATGTTGTTGCTATTGTTGATCGAGTATAGACGGTGAGTAATTCGTTGGGGACCAAGAGTTTTTCTACGAGCAAGATCACCAGGACCAGTTTGAGCAAGGCAAGTATAGCATGGGATTATCCTTGTTGTCCTATTCATATTAAGCAAATAATATCATTATGCATATATTCCTTGTTAAGGATGACTTAGAGTTGATCTTAATCCTTGATACCTATTATACTGCATGGATTAGTACTGCTAGTGCTTAACATGAACTATGATCATGTAATTTGATTAATGGAATATGCAATAAACATTAAAAGATGATTTTTATTACTGTTAAAGGGTACTAGAGCATGGGGTTATTTTGGTGCTCTCGTTACTCTCCATAAGGACTTATCTGTAAGCGAAAATTTGGGATTTACAGTACAACTATGAGGGCTAAAATGGCTCTGGCTTTAGTCATATAGAAGGACCTTTTCTAGCTTGTTACTGTATTCCTTTATGGCGTAAGAATGGCTTGACGAATCGGATATAGTGCGGCCTCGGTCCTCATGAGTATAGGCTGCGTGTTATTATGCCATTTGGAAGGGGGGCTCTACATCTGTTTGCCGAGTGAAATCTAATGGCCCTAACTTGTTAGACGAACCTTCGAAAGACTTCATAGTGTTTCCCTGCCTGCTCACCTCAGAAGTGTTTTGGAAGTAATTAACCCAGGCATATGGGCAACATGACTCACAGTGAAAGTGTACAACCTCTGCAGAGTGTAAAACTGTTATAACAACCGTGCTCATGGTCACGAGTGGCTTTGGACCCTTATGGAATAGTGGATCATTAATAATTAATATGTTTTTTCTATTCGTTAATCATTTCACATGGATCATATGTTTATTGTTACATTGAGACACTTTGATATTATTGATACACTGAAATAATGCTAATTAAAAGCTACTTGCTGATAAACCTATGTTATGCTTTTGAGCCTCATGAACCCCATGTTACACTTGTTGAGTATGAGATGTACTTATGCTTGTTTATTTTTCTTACTTGGATAAAAATCCCGGATGGGTAACAGATGGTGCAAGTAGTGACTACTTCTATTTCCCTGAAGATTACTAGACTTGCAGTCAACCAGTCAATGTGCCTGTGATTGGAGCAACCATGAGAGTTTTACTTTTTACTTCCGCTACATTATTGTAAAGACTATGTGTTATTAATCATGATGTATTAACATTTGTGATGATACATCCTTTATAATTTGTTAACTTATGTGTGATTGATCTCTAGGCACACATAAGAGTATGCACTTCATTTGATCGTTAAATGGGTGTGACAGTGGTCTTAGCAGCTTAGCTTGATTAGATCTAGATGGATCAACACAAGGCCAATAGTGAGGCCAGAAACGCTCTTTTTGCAAGTCTCTCCCTGCCCCAGTTTGACCGAGTTTCAAATCTTGAGATGGCTCATGAGATCTAGTCTATCCTTGAGAGGTATCACGAGGGTATGTCCCATGTCAAAACCAGACTCTTTGAGACTCATCATCGAGAGTACGAGAACTTCACGAAGCTTTCTATGGAGTCTATCGATTCGATGTCTTTGAGGTTTCAGACAATTGTGACTGAGGTGCATGCTAACAAGCCACAGATGCCCTATACTGGTCATGAGAGGGCCCTGAAATTGCTACATGCCCTAGATCAGAGGTTTTGTGAGATCAAGGTTGTCACAATCACTGAGTCCGCTTCCTATGAGACTCTCACAGTCGATGAGCTTTTCAGCAAGCTCAAATCCACAGAGATAGACCAGCAATCTAGAGCCAAAATAGAGAACCCGTCGAACCCTACAATGGCTCAAGTGTCTGGTTCCAGGAGTCCAACCCCTCAATAGCTCTATTTGCTTTGTCCTCTTTGATGTCTATTTCAGACGAGCAGGTTGAGGTGCTTAGAGATGACAAGCTAGCATTGGTGATCAACCAGTTCAAGCGGTTCCACAACAACCGTAAGAACTACCGTCATGGTGGACACAAGGAGGGCTGATTAATTTGACTGTAGAAACCCCGACCACTTCATCACCAACAGCCCCAAGATGAAGGGCAAGTACGACTCTAGCAAGCACAAGGAGAAGCACGGGTATACCTCCGGCAAGCACAAGTCCAGGGGGAGGACGTTCGACAAGAAAGCGCTCAAGAAACGGTATTGCAAGACTGCCAAAGCATAAGAGCGTCCTCAGTGACATCGACTGCGACGACACTTCTTCCTCTTTGAGCGATGATGAGTTCGAGAGGGAGGTCAAGGACAAGGTGAATGAACCTTGCTTCTTCGCTTATTACATCAAGGAGGGTTTCTGTGGCATGGCGCTAGACAACGGCAAGGCGAGACCACGTCTCAACTGCGATGATTCTCACTCTGAGGTATAGCTTTCTGCCGATGAGATTGCAGCTGAGCTAGATACTTGTAACACTACCTTGCTGAGTCAGGATAAGTTGCTTAAGGATGTTCTATGTCAGCGAAATGAGTACAAGGCTATGCTAGAGTCTGCTCTTAAGGACCTTGAGTTTTCTAGGTCATTGATAGTGACCGATGATGTCACACCCCAAAATTTCTAATTTTGGGTTGTGCTTGGAAAACACTAAATAAAATAAATGATTTCAATATTTGAATAAATTTATTAGATAAGTTAAGTTGTTGCTAATTTAAATATAGAAAATTGTGGTTTTAAACTTTTTCATATTAATTTGATAATGTGGTGTTTGTGTGATGCTTGTCTTTGGTGTTGGTGAGTGCTATTATTTTCAAAATACCATAGGACGACGTTTACTTCTCATCGGAAAACTTTTTGGTATTTTCTGGATTTAAAATTTCAATTTTCGTGAGCTTAATCTTTTTCCTTGATCTCTTCATCAATCTTTTCATGAGCTCAAAATACTTTATTTGGGTTCGTCTCATTCTAAAATATCTCTGAGAATTTTCCCTAAATTTTCGGAGCCTTCGAGGTATTTTTCGTGGCTTAAAATTCAATTCTGGACTTTTCTAGAATTATTTTATCCATGAAATTAATTAATTCCGAAAATAATAAAATATCTCAGATTTCCTCATGCCCAAAGGCCCATGTCTTTATTTACTAATGGGCTTTTATAATTAATTAGGCCTATTAGTAAAGGTGGATGGTGCAACGTCAATTAGCACCATATCGCTAGTTGACATGGAGGTGGAGAGTTTTTCCCCCTATATATACGTACCTACCCCTTGGGTAAAAGCACACCAAAACTACCGTGGAGGAGCCCCTAGTTTGGGAAATCTCTCGTGTAGTAAATTAGATTTTTTTTTTCTCCTCGTGTCACCGCTGGCCAACTCCGACGACTTCTCGGCGAGCCTCTGCTATTGATTTCTTCTTTTAACCATAGTTGAAGGATGAAGGTGAGCACACCATTACATTCCTCGTTCTCTATTCCCATTCAGTTTTGCATCTTATCCTCGATCAACAGCCCTGTCGTCCTCGTGCCCTAGGTAATGTCGGCACCGTCAACCAAACCAAAGCACCGGGAGCCGCTCTGCTCTTCTTCGTCACCGGTGAGACCCTCTGCATGTTCCTCTCTCCTGATCGCTTTTACGTGTTAGTTTTGAAGCATCGTCAGTATCCGTAGCTTTTTATTTGCCAACCGCCCATCTCCCTGTGCCTGCACTAGCACGCGGTTTCTCTTGCCGAAGCCGATGTACATGCCTGACGCTGGAGGACCGCGACGACGGTCTGCATCAACACACGCAAGCGTGGAGTCTGTGCAGCCATACAAACCAATTATAGATGTTATGAAGATATTACGGCTTCATGTGCCTGTGCGTGCATCCTTTCAAACAAATAAGCAAGGTCAAATTGTTGTGCATCAATGGATTGTCCCGTGAGCTGTTGAGCGACGAGGCCATGCCAAGAGTTCAGGGTGAACACGTATACTTAGCACCTGAGTCGTGATACACCGATTGAAGTAAATATGGAAAGCATAATATAATATAATATAATATAATATAATATAATATAATATAATATAATATAATATAATATAATATAATATATAAAATAATGATCTTTTCAAAGGAAACAACCATTCTTTATTTACTTCCTTAGTATCTGTACGTTGGTTTGTCTTCGGGCCATGTAGATAGGCTGATCTTCCTAGGCTCCTTCTGCCGCCGAACCAGGTGCCAGCGAACCACCACATCGACTCAGGACTCGCACGACAAGACGCGTATCTTGTCCTTGATAAACCTCGGCAATACATATCCTGTCCTGCGGTATGCTCCGTTAATTTCTCATCTAACTCATCCAAGCCATGCCCTAGCTCTCGTCAACAAAACGCCGCCGTTTAAGTTCATCAATCGGCGCCGCCACTAATCAGCCCCGTATGATCGACCTGGATGTCGTCGATGAGTCGGCACGCCGATATAGCTTCGCACGACTCGCACGTCTGTGCCTGTCCTTCCGAAGAGGCTTCCGTGACGGTAGCTGTAGCCGCCCCCATCGAGCTGCTCGCCTCTGAGACATCTTCGCCCGACACGAGTCCCTGGGTGAGTTTGCCATCTCTCACTATATCCTCCGATGTTTTTTTTTCAATAGTGAAATCAAGGTCTCTAGGCCCGTTCGTGCAAAACCATGGCCGTGCCTTAGCTCCAGTTTGCTCCAATTATGTGGTTTCTGTTGCTATCTTGTTGACGTTAGCTCGATGACATCACATTATTGGCATGATCACGTCACATACACCCTATGGCCGTTTTCCTCTAGAAAAATAAATCCAGAAATACTATAGAAATACATCACCTATAATTATCGATCGATCCCCACCGTTTCTTTGTTTTAATTCTGTTTCGAGTCATTCCAGATGCATTAGATTCGCGTTGTCGCGCTCTATGCAATAGTGATAACCTTTATCATGTCACTTGATTATAAATTTATTAATTATAAATAGTGATTAGATTAATATATTTATTTAATAGCTTCCCAATTAAAAGCAATCTAATTTTAACTCAGTTCTGGTTGCGTTACGACCGTGCCGACCATAAACTACAGGTTAGGGATGATGTTTACCATGTCACATGTATTTTTCCATGTATAGTCAAATATTAAATTGTTTAATATGCATGTAACCAGTTTTTCAAATTAAAAGCAACATAGGTGATGTACTTAAAAGATTTTTCTATACAAATATTAAAATGATTAATTGCTACATAAATGCATTCTTAATTTATTATTACTTAGTTTAAACAAGTTGTATATATTAGGCACTATTAAGTATGCACGTGTCCCTTTTCATATTGCGAACTTTAAGTTGAACTTGCTTAATCGCTACGGCAATATTTATAAAACAAGATTTGGTCTTAACTCAGCTTTGAATTAGAATATAATTTAAGTAATCTGAGTTAATAACTATTACGTGGTTTTTATTCAATTAAGATAATTAAGTGTGTAATTGTTTCTTTTATAATATAAACTCTCGGTAGTCGTTTCTTTTCCTTCGTAGTTCTGTTATCGGCGTTTCTTATGTTCTCGTGACCGTAGCCGGTAGTTCTCTTTTAGTACACTGTTTTCTCTTGTGTGGTGTATTGTTCTTAGTTGTACCTATTTGTTTGCTTGTATGTCTGTTAGTGTGCTGGGTTGTTTTGATCTACGAGTAGAAGAAAGACTATACGTGAGCGCCGAAGATCCGAAGATAAAGACCAGAAGCTGAGTGCCAGAAGTTGCAAATGAAAGATTAAGTTGATGTTTTCAGAGCAAGTTGCTTTGGGCATAAAGCAAGTTCTAAGGCAAGTATAGCATGGGATTATCCTTGTTGTCCTATTCATAATAAGCAAATAATATCATTATGCATATATTCCTTGTTAAGGATGACTTAGTATTGATCTTATTCCTTGATACCTATTATACTGCATGGATTAGTATTGCTAGTGCTCAACATGAACTATGATCATGTAATTTGACTAATGGAATATGCAATAAACATTAAAAGATGATTTTATTACTGTTTAAGGGTACTTGAGCATGGGGTTACTTTGGTGCTCTTGTTACTCTCCATAAGGACTCATCTATAAGCGAAAATCCGGGATTTACAGTACAACTGTGAGGGCTAAAATGGCTCTGGCTTTAGTCATATAGAAGGACCTTTTCTAGCTTGTTAGAGGTATTCCTTTATGGCGTGAGAATGGCTTGACGAATCGGGTATAGTGCGGCCTCTGTCCTCATGTGTATAGGCTGCGTGTTATTGTGTCATCAGGAAGGGAGGCTCTACATCTGTTTGCCGAGTGAAATCTAATGGCCCTAACTTGTTAGACGAACCTTCGAAAGACTTCATAGTGAAACCTGCCGACCTTCCTTGGTAGTGGGTCAAGAGGCTGATCACCTCGGGCGAAAGGGTAAATCACGACTCACAGTGAAAGTGTACAACCTCTGCAGAGTGTAAAACTGTTATAACAGCCGTGCTCACGGTCACGAGTGGCCTTGGACCCTTATGGAATAGTTGATCATTAATAATGGATATGTTTTTGCTATTCGTTAATCATTTCACATGGATCATATGTTTATTGTTACATTGAGACACTTTGGTATTATTGATATATTGAAATAATGCTAATTAAAAGCTACATGCTGATAAACCTATGTTATGCCTTTGAGCCTCATGAACCCCATGTTATATTTGTTGAGTTCGACATGGACTCACTCTTGCTATTTCCACCACACCTCAGTGTGTAGTGAGGTGCTGCTTAGAAGAAGAATAAAGGTGTAGTGGAGTTTCCAGAAGTCTATAAGAAGTGTTTGGCATATGGAACCCCCAGTCAGCCGTCCCTGTGATGTTGGAGCCTGAAGAAAAGATTAGTGACCGTTCCGCGACACTCTGATAGTTGTAAGTGTTAATATAATATGTTTTTCGCTTTATATAAACATTGTTTTGGTACTTTTTCATTCTGACATATGTGTGGACTTCCTGGGCACACATATGATTAGCCTGGTTTTGTTCTTTAGAAAACCGGGTGTGACAGATGAGACAAAGTGTGATAGTTGTGCTTTGTACATGTCAAATTTTTCTACCCTGTAAACCAAGTATGCCTCTCTGATAGATGAGCTAGATGAAGTGAAGTCTGGGCTTAGTCTTTTGGGTGCATGCAAGTCATGCCATGCTTTGCAAAAGGAGTTAGAGGAGAAGAACGCTAAGATAGCATTGTTTGAGGAGAGCTGTGTTTCTAAGCTTGTTGAGTGTGCGCTTTACCAGGGTTTGGTTTTTGAGGTTGAGGCCTATCATGCAACTAAGACTAGACCAGAGGAAGAAAACACATCCTTCGGACTTTCTTGAGCTAGCTAGGTGTGTGGGAGTGAGGCATAGTTGGGCTTGACGGTCCAACAGTTTAAGCATGATATTGGTGGACCTGGGTTAGACTTTGTTTTAGGGGGTGTTGAGGGTGACAAGCTCTATGGCAAAATTAGAGAGTAGTGGTTTGAGGCCGAGTGGCGAGAGTCAAATATATGGGTATGTTAAGTTTATGGGAGATAGAGTCTCCCGACCGACCTAGCTCATGGGCTCAGCACCTGGCCCAACCATGGCACGATTAATCATGCCATATCGACTTGACCAGCCCGATAGCTTGATGGGTAGTGCCATCCTAGTATCCTGACAGTCATATGAACATCACAGATGAACGACCAATCCAACTTCTATACAGTATATATATAACAGATCACATTCATGCATCAAAGAAGTCACGGAATTGGCCAAAATCTAACACAAATAGAGGGAAATGCATGCACCACACAAAAACAGATATGAGATTGGTCGTCGGTAGACTACGCTACTAGAAATCATTCTGAAGGCGGGCAAATCAGGTTAACATAGGCGGGCAAAGCGTCTGCCTCTGCCAAAAGTCTGCGTTAATGTGGCATTACGAGGTGAGTGCTTTGACCGTATCCGTTAACCACATTAACGCAGGCAGTCTCCTTAAGACGACCAGCTACATTAATAGAGGTTAACGGAGGCAGGTGTCTTAAGGACACCGCCTCTGTTAAAGCATTAACAGAGGCGGTAGTGCTAAGGTGCCCGCCTCCGCTAATGGATTAATAGAGGCGGCCCGTTTTAATATGCCTGCATCCGTTAATCATTTTCTAGTTTAAAAAAGAATAGTTTCCGCCATTTGATCTGAATTTGAATTTGAATTCTTTTTTTGTGATTTAAACACATACAATATATACTGAGAACATAGAAAATACGTATTCAGAGAAACAACAAGTTACGAATATATATATATATATATATATATATATATATATATATATATATATATATATATATATATATATATATATATATATATATATATATACAGAAAATACGTATTCAGAGAAACAACAAGTTACGAGTATATATATATAGCACGAACAAGTTACATGTACCCAAATACTTCAATTGTTTTCTATTCATCAAAAATCTCTGTCATCTTGTAATCCCCTAACTATAGCTGCTCCGGCCAGTTTCTAATCTTCTCGTACTTGTCATCCCATGCGTAGTTGTTGTCACGGTTAAAGAAGTCTCCCTTTTGGCCTTTTCATTCATGCAATGGTGCATGACCAATCCACATATGTCCGCTATGGTTCTTGTGATGGAGTTGGCGTTGAATTTTCTCCTTTGCCAATTTTTTTCATTGTTAACTAGCTTCCTGTAGTTGATGCTGAATTTCTCAGACTCTCTAAGGTACACGGTGTAGTATCCGCATAATAGTGTCTCGGGCGGTTGTTTGGCGTACTGCATGATATATAATACATAATCGATTAAAACATATAGAGAGCATGCACCATATAATACCACATAGGACTATTGATATGTACCTGGAAATCACGCCTGACAGTTATTCTATTGTCATGCTTTTTCTTTTTCTTCTCAATAAATAGATCGATGGATTCAGGATCCTCCATGTACATCCTGCAAGCGCTGCATGAGAATCATGGGAGTTAATGACAAATTTAACACGGTTGTTTGTCTAAAAGAATAAGTACTGTCATTTACAAGCTCAATACGCTTTCAAAGTCATTGTACCCTTCTTTTGGAGTATCAAAGAGTCGAATACAACGGCATGTGCATACTATAGCTATACAATATGTTTGACCTTTAATTTATTTGGGCAGCATAGTATATTTGTCTGTTAAAAAACAATTTGAGTCGATATGGCCTTTTTTAGAGGCGGAATTTTATTGGGCCGTCTCTGTAAATAATTTTGGGAGACAAGATTACAGAAGATGCTAAAATGATATACCTAACTCTTAAAAATATATTTAGAGGCTCTCTTATTAAAACATTGGTCTTTACAAATGTACTTATTTACATAGATAGGTCTCCTAACAAGCCCGCCTCAAGAAATAATGGCATCCCACTAAGCCACTAAATCCATTAACAGCCACCGCACATCCCTCTCATATTCGTCGCATGACCCTAACTGTTTGGTCTCTCACCTTCACATATCTCTCTCCTAGGCCATGGTCGGGTGGTCTTGGGGGTGATGGAGTGGGGATGAGGTGCCTACATTGGGCCAAGACCTTGTGAGCCCTAGAGATGAAGGCGAGGACAAGGTCGTGATTCAGTGGCAGAGCATTGAGGTTCAACAGAGGCGCATATAAATCTGGCAACAATGTGAGGGCCGAGCCCCACTTGAATCGGCGTCAAGGCCAATCCCTTTCTGTGCTGATGTATCCTGCACGGACGGGTCTCTCCCTGTCCTATCCACGGGGTTGGCGGCTAGGATATAGGCACTAGTGGCCACAGACGGCCCAAGGAGGCGGTGGTGGACAAGGATGATCCTAGGAGGAGGTAGCGACTAATGCTGATTTGTGTCCACACATGTCCCATGTGTTGCTCTCTATTCCCTTCTCAAACTCCCCCTTTGCTCAAGAGATGTCAATGGGGTAGGTGTTGGATGACAATGCCAACAACATTGAGGAACCGACTGTGACATGGACCAGTAGACCGGCATCCGTAGTATGGGTCTTCACCACATGGGATCCAGGGAGTGGAGATGTCCGTAGGGTGCATGTCTAGTCTGTAGAGTGTGGCGGCATAGAGGGCATGGTGATGGCTCCATGGTGGGTTGGACGATGGGCTCTATGGTGTCATTGGTGTGCAGGGCGATGAGCTCGTGATTTTTTTTCCTCTAGTTTCCATAGATGGACAATGTAGTCGCTTCTGAAATATTTGATTAACACAAACCATGAATCAAAGACGATGTTGCTTCCGCCTCTGATGATCATTTCTTGCTATCTCAAAAATTGGTTACTATATCAGTGCTTGGCCTTTCATTTATTTTGGTGGCATGAAAACATGGTGAACCCCTTCAATAATCAAAAGGTCAATCACCGTACTATTGCGTGACATATACTCATATGTTTTGCTAGTTCATCATTACCTAGAAAAGACATCGATGTTGCTTTAATTAGCTGTTGCATATAGTTGTTTATTTATTATAGCAAAGATATGTGCCTGTTGGTGATAACGAGAGAAATAAAATTGAGCAACCTAAAACTTCTACAAAGCTTGAATTTATTGGTCTCGCTAAGGAAGTTGTAACATGTTTCATCTAGTAGTATAGGTTTTTAGTTGATATATATACCTAGTTAATCATTTTGTTGAAAGAATATGTGGCTCTTGAATTCAGTGACCACTCTATGCCAGCTTCAACCCAAAAACTAGGGTAGTTCCTATAAAACTAAATAACTTGTCACTTAACAAAAATCCTAATGTGACATTGGATTTAATGAAGAAAAAGAAGAAAAAGATGGGAAACGGTTTTTCTGATCGAGAAACAGTGTCGGCTCAATATCTAAAGCACGAGGAAACCCATGGATTTTGCGTTGGGCCGAACATCGTTTGCATATGGTAGGTGCTGCAGAAAAAAAGATGAAAAATCGTGGTCCTGGATAGGCTTGAAGAGCGGATATGCTGGATCTGATGGCCTCTCACTTAGATGTTGATTGGTGCTGCCATGCTCTGGGGCCCACGTTAAGAAATCAGGCATTTTGGGTTTGCTTCTAAAATAGTTTCTTGGTTGGAACTCCTTAAGGACACCAATAGTTCAATGAATGTTGGCTACTACTCTGCTCCATGTTACCATGTCCTCAGCTCAAAAACTTATGTTTTAAGATTTTATTTTTTAAGGGAAATGTAAAATGACTATAAATATCCCTAATAAGTAATGGTCCTTCCATTTTCAATAAGGCTAGTCTTAGTGTCGGTTTCATTTAATTCAATACTGTGACACATCGGCAACTTTAATGACTTGGCAGTTTACAAAGAGAGGCATTGAGAGTTTCATAAAGTTTTATCTGGATAAAACCCCTTGGCACAGTTACTAATACAAAAACTGACGTGGCAGTGTTAGTAATTAACTATGTCACGGAACTTCCCATTGAGACAAGAGAGAAGTTAACTTAAATGTACATAGGCCTCATTGAGTATCTAAGAGTTGGAATGACATATTTTGTTTGATAAATTTTCATTCCTCCAATGTATAAGTTTTGCGAATGAGCACATAGCTCGATGGTAGAGCTTACCAGTGGCCACACTGCCCACCCGTGTTCAAATCCTACTATGGGTTTGGTGTCGTGTTCTGAGATTGCTTAGACAGTCTATCCACATTTGATTGTATGTGCCTTTCAAGTTCTTACACGATACGATAGTATTTTTGGTATAAGTCTCTCTATATAAATATATATAAAAGAATATTTTTAGGATGGAGGCAAGTCATTACTCATTAGTCCCTATTTAAGATTGAATGGATCAGGATGGATAAATTAAATGTAAGGAGGACTGAGAACCCCCAATTCGGCGACAGAGTTGCAACACTGACACATTGTGGGCCTAAGGTTGGTAAAAAAAACACTATGGCCTTGTTCACTTCCCCACCCAACCCAAAATATTTCCTCTTCCACCTATCACATCAAATCTTTCGACGCATGCATGGAGCATTAAATGTAGGTAAAAAAGATAACTAATTGCATAGTTTGTCTGTAAATGTTGGGACGAATCTTTTGAGCCTAGTTAGTCCATAATTGGACAAATTTTGCCAAATAACAACGAAAGATGCTACAGTAACTTTTCAGCTACTTTTCGCGAAGTGAACACACCCTATAAGCTATTACTGCGTCCCCGTCACAGTATTCTGCTGCGTGTGCTCCCTCGCGTGCTATACTCTGTATAAGATGTATTTAACATTGAAACAAATTACTCTTTCGTGTATAGCGTTCAAAAATTTAAACTTTCTTATCTAGAACCAACTTGAAAGTTCCTTCAGTAAATGGCACTGCTGTCATCTTGTCCGTTTGTTTGGAGGGAGATGAAAATATCCCTAAGTTAATCGCACAGTCCCATGCGCCAGGAAGGCACACTTCCTCCCGCAACGTGTCACTTTCTAATTGGACGAAGATGCTAACTAGGCTGTCTTCCTTGACTTTGTTGACTGGTTGTCAATAGAGGATCTGGACCACCCATCGAGTGGCCGAGGGAGCGGCTTCCATCTCAGGCCAAGGCGCAGCGTGGGAGGAGAGCTTCCGACGGTGGCAGCCTCACCGGAATTCCCCCGGATCGCGCTCTAGTGGCTAAGTACAGTCGACGACGAGCGATGGAACAGGAAGAGGAGGTCACGACTAGTTTGCTGGTGGGGGTTTTGTCGGCGGGAGGCAGCGAAGATGGGGATCAAGGCAGCGCTGCAGCTTGCATGGGATGGCGAAAGGATGCGAAATGAGTTTTCGATCTAGCTATTGGCTTACGAAGGAAATACTGAGAAATTTTCAATTCATAAAGCACTTCAAGATTATTTAGGCGTGCCATAGACAAGGGCCCTATTCACTTGTCTTATGAGCTGTACTGTTTCAGCGAAGGAACAGTGTTTTTCTCTCACAATAAATTAGCGAACAGTACTTTTAGTCATGACTTTTCAGCGAAGCAAATAGTCATAATGAATTATGTTCTCACGGTATAAACTTGATTATTTCAGTTTCACATCAAAACTTTAGTCATATTTTAATTGTTTATCCTTCATGAAGGCTTACATAATATTGATGTCTCACACAGGGATGAAAACGGATCGGATACAAACGGATATCACTCATATTATATTTGTTTTCATATTTCTGTTCGGATTCGGATTCGGACACGGATAGCGTTCGGATACATATACGAATACGGATTGACTCGGTTACGGATATGAATAATGAGTATCGAATACGGTATGAATCGGATTCGGAGAAGGTCGGATACAAATATCTATTCGGATATTGAGTAAAAGCAATATATATATATATATATATATATATATATATATATATATATATATATATATATATATATATATATATATATATATATATATATATATATATATATCGTGCGCAAACCATTACACCACTCTATGAGTCCATAATCCATCTAGATTAAGCCGAAAGACTAAAGAGTAAAGCAACAAATAAGATAAAGATACAGATTGTCTCAAACGTTTGAACACCAAGTTTGTTCAGCTCATCAAGATCTACAATCCTTATATAGGCTATTTTTTCATTTGAGAAAGTTTGAACAAAATGTAGTTCAAATTTCACAAGTGTGTGACATAGTTTTAGAAAGTCTATATGAGATTTAAAAATTTGTGACTACTGTTTGATAAAACTTTCTCAAATGGGAAAATGAGCTATGTAACAATTGTAGATCTTTCTGATATGATCAAACTTGGTATTCAGAGTTTTTTCATCTGAGGTCATTTAGTGTCTCATTTGAGCAAGTTTGACCAAGTCAAATTTGGTCAAATGAAAAAACAACACTTTGACTCTAGTATTATGAACTCTAAATGACTTCAAATTGAAAAGTTTTGAATACCAAGTTTGTTCAACTCATCAAGATCTACAATTGTTGTTTTGGTCAACTTTCCATTCGAGATAGTTTGGATGGTTCAAATTTATGATTTTTAAATTTCGACGCCTAGAAACTAGTTTTCGGAAACCTAGATTGTCTCAAATTGAAAAGTTTTGAATACCAAGTTTGTTCAGCTCATCAAGATCTACAATCCTTATATAGGCCATTTTTTCATTTGAGAAAGTTTGAACAAAATGTAGTTCAAATTTCATAAGTGTGTGGCATAGTTTTAGAAAAGTCTATATGAGATTCAAGAATTTGTGACTAGTGTTTGATAAAATTTTCTCAAATGTGAAAATGAGCTATGTAACAATTGTAGATCTTTCTGAGATTATCAAACTTGGTATTCAAATTTTTTTTATCTGAGGTCATTTAGTTTCTCATTTGAGCAAGTTTGACCAAGTCAAATTTGGTCAAATGAAAAAACAACACTTTGACTCTAGTATTATGAACTCTAAATGACTTCAAATTGAAAAGTTTTGAATACTAAGTTTGTTCAAATCATCAAGATTTACAATTGTTGTTTTGGTCAACTTTCTATTCGAGATAGTTTGGACGGTTCAAATTTATGATTTTTAAATTTCGACGTCTACAAACTAGTTTTTGGAACCCTAGATTGTCTCAAATTGAAAAGTTTTGAATACCAAGTTTGTTCAGCTCATCAAGATCTACAATCCTTATATAGGCTATTTTTTCATTTGAGAAAGTTTGAACAAAATGTAGTTCAAAATTTCACAAGTGTGTGACATAGTTTTAGAAGTCTATATGAGATTCAAGAATTTATGACTAGTGTTTGATAAAACTTTCTCAAATAGGAAAATGAGCTATGTAACAATTGTAGATCTTTCTGAGATGATCAAACTTGGTATTCAGAGTTTTTTCATCTGAGGTCATTTAGTGTCTCATTTGAGCAAGTTTGACCAAGTCAAATTTGGTCAAATGAAAAAACAACACTTTGACTCTAGTATTATGAACTCTAAATGACTTCAAATTGAAAAGTTTTGAATACCAAGTTTGTTCAACTCATCAAGATCTACAATTGTTGTTTTGGTCAACTTTCCATTTGAGATAGTTTGGACGGTTCAAATTTGTGATTTTTAAATTTCTCCATCCAAGGACGTTTGAATAATATCCGGATAATATCCGTTTGAATAATATCCGGATATATTCGATACTTAACCGGATTATCCGATATCCGCCGGATATCGATGATATTACATCTGTATTCCATATCCGCCTAAGATATCCGTTTTATTATCCGTATCCGAAAAAAATTACGGATATTCGAGTAACTATCCAGATAAGTGTTCATATTTGTTCGGTTGAACGGACGATCGAATAAATATCCGTACCGTTTTCATCCCTGGTCTCACAGAACATGTTTGTAGTATTGGTTTTTTAACAATACAACACATGTTTATACTTATATTATCGTGATATTTTTTTTCTCATTGCAACGCGCGCATTTAACATCAAATTTGAATTATATTCTAATTATTCATGGGTCGTGAAAATGGTAGACGGACCTAGCTAGAAAGGAATGTTGTGAACATCTTGCCGCTTAAAGTTTTTTTTTGTTGACACTACAACACACCCGCTTGAAATCATTTACCTAGCGTAGAAACTATGGTCTTATTTAGTTTCGGGGTGTAAAGTTTTAGGGTGTCACATCGGATGTCATATGGGGGTGTTCGGATACTAATAAAAATCAAATTACAGAATCCGTCAGTAAACCACGAGATGAATTTATTAAGCCTAATTAATCTGTCATTAGCACATGTGTTACTGTAGCACTTTATTGTCAAATCATAGACTAATTAGGCTTAAAAGATTCATCTCGCAAATTACACGCAATCTGTGTATAATTAATTATTTTTTTAATCTATATTTAATAATATGATAGGACGTAAAGTTTTAGAGCGGGAACCAAACAGGCGGAACGTGTATGTACTCTACGTGGCTGTTGAGAATTTATTGGTCACGCAACGATACCTTCCCCTTGTTTAGTTTGCCTCAAAGTTCCAAGTTTTTTCACTCTCTCTCCATCACATCAATTTTTAACCGCTTACATGGAGTATTAAATGTAGATAAAAAAATAACTAATTACACAGTTTAGTTGAAAATCACGAGATAAATCTTTTGAGTCTAGTTGGTCCATGATTGAACAATATTTGCCAAATAAAACGAAAGTAGTACTATTCATCGGGTTGAAATTTTCTTCAATCTAAACAAGGGCCTTAACTGCTGGCTGCTGCCGTACTGTAAGCAGTCAACACACTGCAGTGCTAAGCATGCAAATAAATGTAAGCAGTCAACACAGTGCAGTGCTAAGCATGGAAATAAATGTAAGCAGTCAACACAGTGCAGTGCTAAGCATGGAAATAAGGCAGTGTTTAGATCCCTTCAAACTTCCAAAAATTTTATAAGATTTCCCGTCACATCGAATCTTTAGACACATGCATGGAGCATTAAATGTAGGTAAAAAAATAACTAATTGCACAGTTTGTCTGTAAATGTCGAGACGAATCTTTTGAGCCTAGTTAGTCCATGATTGGATAAATTTTACCAAATAACAACGAAAAGTGCTACATGAACTTTACACCAACTTTACACCATCTAAACACTACCTAAATGTAAGCAGTCAACACACTGCAGTGCTATTGTAGTATTGGATATTGACACATTATGGGTCTCTTAATAAGGCTGGTTAAAAAATTGTTAGCCGTTAATGCGTCCCCGAAAGCTCTTGTCTCTGATGCCTCTCTGCCTGCTGCTACTCTATATAGGAGGCGGCTTTCCTGCTCTCTGTGCTAGTAGCTAAGCTACACTTACGCGTGGGTACGTACAATCAGTTTGGCCACCTCTCTCCAATTCGCTGATGTGGAGGTTGAAGGTCGCCGAGGGGGCCGGGCCATGGCTGAAGTCCTGCAACAACTTCCGCGGGCGGGCGGTGTGGGAGTTCGACCCCGAGCTCGGCACGCCGGAGGAGCGCGCCGAGGTGGAGAGGGTGCGCCGGGAGTTCACGGAGCGCCGTTTCCAGAAGAGGGAGTCCTCTGACCTCCTCTTGCGCATGCAGGTAACAGCTATTATCCTGCTTTTCTACGGTCAATCATACTTGAACTTGACGCTTAGCTAGGCTTTCCAAAAACACACGCCCGTTGCAGCATGCATGTATGGGTCCGTACAACTCGTGTATGTTGTACGGTGCTTTTGGATCTACTAGCAAAGATGGCATGGGCTAGTCGGCGGGCTGTTCTACAGCCACTGCCATTGCTACGGACGACGTTCTCATCTCATAAGTTATTTTTTAAGAACACGCTTGGGTCTGTTTGGCAGGGCTTCACGTCGGCAATGAAGTCGTTTTTTTCGGCTTCAGCTCTAAAAACAGCTCTTTAAATGGAGCTAGAGCTCTTTTGGTACCCCGTTTAGTAAAACGGCTCCTCCTATTGGACAAAACGAATAAAAATACTAAACTATCCTTTTCTTTTTCCCTGTCCTTATCTTCTTGCTCCGCCCGCGGCCCGCACATGGCTTCTTGGTTGACGTGATCAGCGCCGCGTTGGTCCCGCTCGTGCGGCAGCGGCAAGGGATGGAGTAGTTCGTTGCGGAGATCATGAGCATCCGCCGCACCCGGCACCGGAACCTCGTCTGGCTGCTTGCATACTGCCGGCGCAAGGATGAACTCATCCTCCTGTACATCTACATCCCAACCGGCTGCCTCCACAAGTACCTCCACGGCGGCGGCGAAGCTGGACTGGGATTGGAGGTTCCGCGTCATCAGGTCCAGCGCCCCCGACGATTCCGGTGCCTGCACACTTCGGTGGCCGTGCCCGAGCCTGGATAGGGGTAATTCGGGATCCTGTCACGTTAGCCTCCACGTAGGCACGGTGAAGCCGGGTGAAGCCATTATTTTTGGCTCCACCCATCATCTTTTCTCTGTCTCAACACGTTTTAAGGGGCTCCTTGCCTGAAGCCGTTTTATTTTATCCTGTTTGGCAGAAAACGGCTCCAAACGGCTCCTGAAGCCGGTGGAGAAGCCCTGCCAAACGGGGCCTTAGTGTGTTTCATTAGGAGAGAATAGAATTCGCCGTCTGGTCCGCAGGCGAGACACCAACTTTAGCCAAAACGTTACACACCAAGAAGAAACTGAAAGCCCTGGAATATAGCGCACACGAGGGTCTTATTATAAATGGTTTTGCACGACTACTTACCCTAAGAGCATCTCCAACAATCCCTCAATCTCACACCTCATTCTTATAAAACTGTCATATAGTCTAGATTCAGCGACGCCTACATCCACGAGACCTCCTTATCCCCGTCCTTGTACCGGCGAGCCCCTGTACAGAGCAGCTACAGTGCCCGAGCAGGCAAACCCGAACCCGAGAAGCTGAACTCCTCGTATGGGCTCACGGTCGAGGAGGCCGTGGTCCGGGCTCACGCTGCGCTGCATTGGGGAGTGGCGGGTGGTATGCAGGAGAGATGAACCATAAATGAAAAAAGGAAATAAATAAATTGTTGTAAGTCTCATATTTTTGAGGAGAATATTGATGATCTGTTGTAGCATCTTCTCCGGTAGTTAAAAAATAATGTTAGGCCACCCTAATAATATTTTATTGAGAGGGTTGTATTGGGGAGCTGCTGGATATTCTATGACTCAGTTGATGCACCGTCGTTGGCGAGGAAGGCCGCTAGTTCTCACTCACAAGAGTAGAACCGGACCAGCTACAGCCAGCAGCAGCTGCTCTATTACTGGCTGCCGTGTAACTCAATATACTTTTTCGTTCCTTGGTTTCTTGAATAATATATAGTTTATTAGAGATTTATTTAACAATCGTTACATTGGTTCATTATTGATGAGGAAATATACCTGTTATAAAGTAGATATCTAGATAGTACGAATATGAACTTGAGATATCCGTTATATTTGTATCGGATAATATCTGTATCTGTATGGATTAAAATTAAAATATTATCAACAGTGCTATCCAGTTTCAATTCATGCGAATCCGATCCCAATCCATCCTTGGTCTCCCCCTTGTCTTTCTCTCTTCTCACTCGTATGGGCGAGCGCATGGAAGGAGCGCGCGAGGGTGCGTCGGCGGCGGGCACACTCGGCGGTGTGGGTGAAACTGAGCTGCCTTGGTGGTCAGGTGGCCACCTGGCAGGAGGGTGCCGCCGCGTGGCCATACCATACACCGTGAGTACGCGAGGGGCAGTCATCACTATCAATCATGGGATGGGCGAACTCTGAGACTCCCCATGCTACATCCGTGATCCAGCAGCTACCACGTCTCGGTTTTTCTTCTGCCTTTGCGTCCATGCCGGATCATGGGCAGGACAGCCACTGTACCACCCTGATCGTGGGATCGCTAAAACGGGAAGAGAAGGCCGATGGAGCGTGTACACTCCAAGAATAGATTTGTGTGATGCCTTTTCTGTGCAGGGAGGGCGGATGGCCGAGGGCGGTTGTGTGCGTGGAGACCGAGTGAGTGAGAGCTGTGGTCTCGTAGTGTTGGTCTTGTAGATGGCAACACGGGTGGCCCGGCCATGGCCCTACGAGGACTTATCCGTGCCGTACCATGCCGATAAACACGATGGCCCACCCGGTCCGTGCCGGCACGCATCATCCAGCCTGTTCGCTTGAGCTTTCAGCCGCTTATTTTCAGCCAGCCAACAGTGTTTTTCTCTCACAACAAATCAGCCAACAGTACTTTCAGCCGCTTATTTTCAGCCCAAGCGAACAGGCTGATCGTCGTTGCAACCGTGCCGCAACATTGTGCCAAGCTACCCCTAGCTCTCCGCGCGGTGGTGTCGCACCGCCGAACGAGGCCCAAGTAAGAGGGAGCCCAGCTTCATGTCCAAGGCTGTTGCGCCGCCGGGCATCGCGCGAGAGGGAGTAGGCATCGCACGAAAGGGAGCCGCGACCGTCGTGACTCGTGCAAGAGGGAGCACGTTGCATATTTGGGAGCCAAGATTTGAGATATTTATATACTCTCTTTTCTATATCCAACGGTTGTAAATTCTCCAAGACTATCCAATGGCTAGGAAAGCTTAGGCCGCCATCGTGCTAACGCATTAGCCGTGTTGTGCCAATAAACGAGTGCTACCAACAATATATAGCTGTAGCAGCTAGAAATTGAACCAGCCACCCAGTTACTAGGCCATATTTATACTAGCTTGTACTAAACCTCAAGAGCTACAGTACAATTAGCACCCCCCCTAATTTTGCCCCATGCTCCCGCCACTGCTTCATCTTTCATTTTCTAACCATGAATGATGGATGGAGTCAAAAATACTGTTAGTGCGGCATGCTCTCTACTGCTTCTGCCTGCTATATATATATATATATATATATATATATATATATATATATATATATATATATATATATATATATATATATATATATATATATATATATATATATATATATATATATATATAAAAGAGGAGCTTTCCTGCTCTCTCTGCTAGCTAAGCTGCATTTACGCGCCTCTCTCTAATTAATTTGCGGCGCCCAGCGATCATGTGGAGGCTCAAGGTTGCCGAGGGGGCTGGGCCATGGCTAAAGTCGTCCAACGACTTCCACGGGCGTGCAGTTTGGGAGTTCGACCCAGAGCTTGGCACGCCGGAGGAGCGCGCTGGAGTGGAGAGGCTGCGCCGAGAGTTCACAGAGCGCCTGCTTCGAGAAGACGGAGTCCTCTGATCTCCTCTTGCGCATGCAAGTAATAGTGTATCATGTTTCTCTAGGGCGCGATGAGATCTAAAACTTTATAGTTAAAAATTTTTATATTTAAGATCGTTTGAGTCAAAATATTAATTTCTATAAGATTCATGCACATTTGTAAAAGAGAACTATATCATATCTATATTCACAACTGACGGTACGGTGTGATGGTAGGATCGAGGTGGTACGTGTGAGGCTATAGGTTGTGAGTTTGAGTCCACACTATTGCAAATGTATGAAACGAGCTGAAAATTAAATCTTGTAAGATAGATAGCATGGTCAGTCTTCTAGGCCCAGATTTTCGAGGGTGGTGAAAATCGATTTTTAGGAACGGTTTTAAACCGCTTCTGAATTTACGAATGGTTACATAATAATGGTTTTTAAGAACCGGTCCTGATGATCATTTTTTACCGTGAACAAAAGCTTTTCTGTACTAATGGGTTTGTTTGTTGCACGGCTATTTGGATAATATATACTCTTAAATAAATATATATATTATATAACCGGTAGGGAACAACCCTTCCCGACCCTTTCAAAAAAGTTGGATATATTGATGGGCAAATCTACATGTTATCTTCAAAAATCAAGTAGATCCGAATACGATTTTGAACTCGAGATATACATTTTGCATTCGTATCCAATGAATCTGAATTCGTATTTGGATTCGGTATAAAATGTGGTCAATATTGATATCCAGACTCGGTTCATGCGAATCGATCAGAATCCATCCCTAGCAGGATCCCCGGCGGTGTGGATGATATCGACCTGCCTTGGCCCGAGCCTACAACGTCTAGTGTTGGCACCGAGCGGGAAACATTTGGCTGATTCGTGCTCTTCCTAGGATTCGAATATAGTATTATATTCCAATTCGCTGGATGCTAGCTACCAGGAGTTGGTTTGGCACTGTTGCGCCGGCGAACGGTAAGACGGCGACATTTATGTTGAGAGAATTTTTTACTTTTTAATATTATATTAGAATAGCAAAAATGTCCACGCGTTACAATAAAACCCAATACATATACGAATAGCTATTCAGCTGATGGTTTCTGCGGCTGATAAGTAGGTTGATGCTGAGCTGTTATGAGAGAAAAATATTGTACCATGGCTGATAAGCCGGGCGAACATGACATCATATATTGAAATCGAACCATGTATCTATCGTCGCTAAATACAAGTTGTTCTAACTCGTATGTCAAGAAAAAAAAAAGCGTGATAGAAGAAACTCATCACTATACATGTAGTTATGGGGAGACCCGACGAAAAAGGATAAATTTTGATATGTTCGTGCGTTGTGATATGAGAAAGAAACAATCAAATATTCATGGATAATGACAATAGGAACGTACATATTATTTAGCATATAGACTTAGCTCTCGCTGCATGTTCTCAATGGTTTCTTCTTAGATAAAAAAGGAAAAACATGTTTTGACAAAAACCCATTGTGCTTCCAATTTGTTAATTCGGTTGGATTTCTGGTCTACTTCGACAGTGGGAACTGGAACCTAATCTTATACGGTTTTGACTTTTGATACTGAATGTCCCCTTCTCCGTATTGGAATATTTAGGCCTCATTTGGCATGGCTCCACTTCACCCGTGAGACTATTTATTTTTTGGCTTTAACTCCACGAATAGTTCTATCGGTGTAGCTGAAGCCATTTTGGTAAACCGTTTGGTCAAATAGCTTCACATGTAGATCTCCTTAAAATATACTCTCATAGAACCCCATGCAAGGTCCACTACTAGGACGAGGAGAAGCCGAGTGAAGCTCCTATTTTTTGCTCTATCCCACCTTAAATCTATGTAAGAACACGATTTAAGGGGCTTCCTAGGTAGAGTCGTTT
Organism: Saccharum hybrid cultivar R570; assembly: GCA_038087645.1. Classification (NCBI taxonomy): domain Eukaryota; kingdom Viridiplantae; phylum Streptophyta; class Magnoliopsida; order Poales; family Poaceae; genus Saccharum; species Saccharum hybrid cultivar. The sequence goes on along the minus strand of JAQSUU010000606.1, from coordinate 1,304,169 downwards.
TGTTTTACCTCATATAGCACAAAACGGCTCCAATGCTCCTGAAGCTGGTGAAGAAGCCGTGCCAAACATGACCTTAGTCTCTCTTTCTCGGCACTAGCATTTCAGAAGTGCTTTATATAGCGACGGTGATCGAGATATTCCCTTTGTCCCTGAATAAATACATTCTTAAAGTTGTCTTAAGTCAAACTTTTTAAACTTTAACCGAATTATTAGAAAAAATGCTAAGATTTATGATATCAAATTAGTATCATTAGATTTGTTATAGAATATATTTTTATAAGTTGCTTATTTTATATTATAGATGTTGTTACTCTTTTTTATAAAGTTGGTTAAATTTAAAAAATTTGACTGGCAGGGATTATAAGAATTGATTTATTTGAAACGGAGGTAGCATGTAATAAGATACGGATCGAGAGAGACATGAGCCTTCGTCGTTCATTTTCTCACCAAGGACAAGTACCAAATTAAATACTCCCTCACTGTAAGTGGGAGCGCCGACCGGACGGCGCCGTCACGGACACCCCAGACAAAAAGATCGCCGACAAATTCCATGAGGCGTTCGCACTTCGCAGACCCAGTCTCCTCCGTCAAAAAAAGCAGCGATGCGTGAACTCTTCCCCCTGCGCAGAACGCGCCAGTACACGGAAGATGGGCCGTGGTTCTGAGCCGCTCGAGTCCGGCGCCGTCGCACCATCGTGTCCTGATGAGTGCAAACCACGTCCTCATATGGAATGCCCGCGGGCTGAACAGCCGCGCGCGGCGCAGCGTTTTACGTGTCATCTTCGAGCAGCAGCGCATCTCGGTGGTATGCCTGCAAGAGACCAAGCTCGAGGACCTTCCTGTACCCATGAACATTGAAATCACGGGGATCGATTTCGGCTACGCCTACCTTCCGGCTTCCGGTGTGGCCGGTGGAGCGCTTGTGGCCTGGCGTCGCGACTTATGGGATGCCTCGCCACCTACCATCCATCGCTTCTCCATCACTACACGCCTAACGCCACTATAGGGCTGTGGTGACCCGTGGTGGCTAACTAATGTCTATGACCCAACAGAGCGTGCTGATAAGGCCGACTTCTTACAAGAGATCAGGGACACGCGCTCATCAATCTAGGGCCCCTAGATAATTTGCGGGGATTTTAACATGATCTATCAGGCGTGCGACAAGAACAACGGTAGACTACACCGCAGCATAATGCACAGCTTCAGAAGTGTGCTGGATGATCCACAGCTTGATGAGCTCCACCTCTCACTACCGGAATCAGCCGCTTTGCCGAGTGTCCAGGGCACTCGGCAAAGCCCTAAATACACTCGGCAAAGGCTTTGCCGAGTGTCACACTCGGCAAAGAGCACACGGCAAAGAAGCTGTCGGTAAAACAGCCTTTGCCGAGTGTCTTTTATCGGGCACTCGGCAAAGGTTTTGCCGAGTGTCCGGCACTCGGCAAAGACCCAACCGAAAAATTCTGAAAAAAACAGGAAAAAAATTTTAAAATGTTTTTTTAATTAGAGGAGGGACCCACCGGCCAGTCATATGGCAACTGTTGTCAAGTGACCACCCAAAGCAATTTTTTGAAACTTTGCGCTCAGCGAGAATCGAACCTGCGACCTCTCACACACACGCGAGCTCCTCTACCACTACACCTCTCTTTCATTTGTGTCTATATTCCATTTCGGTTCCCCAAATATTATACCAAATCAAGTGTAAATTGATTGTTTGAGGCCCTAAACGAATTCAAATTAAAAAGTTGTCAACTACAAAGTTTCATAACTTTTTGAGATCTACAATTTTCATTTAGGAAGTTTCTCCATCCGAGGTCGTTTGAAAAATTCGAATTTTAAAATTTTGAATTTCAAACGTAGTTTTGCATAACAAGATGATTTCAAATTAAAAAGTTGTCAACTACAAAGTTTCATAACTTTTCGAGATCTACAATTTTCATTTAGGAAGTTTCTCCATCCGAGGTCGTTTGAAAAATTCAAATTTTAAAATTTTAAATTTCAAACGTAGTTTTGCATGACAAGATGATTTCAAATTAAAAAGTTGTCAACTACAAAGTTTCATAACTTTTCGAGATCTACAAAGTTTATTTTGGTTGTTTTTCCATCCGAGGTCTTTTGAAAAATTCAAATTTTAAATTTTTTAAATTCGGATGCAGTTTTGCATGACAACATGATTTCAAATTAAAAAGTTGTCAACTATAATGTTTCATAACTTTTTGAGATCTATAATTTTTATTTAGGAAGTTTTTCTATCTGAGATCGTGGTTCTAACATTATTCACAAATCTTATATATCTCTCTTGTAGTTTTATAAAACTATACGAGAGACGTGTAGATTTTGTGAACAACGTTACTATCGCTTTGTCGAATGAGAAATGACCAAAATAAACTTTATAGATCTTAAGAAGTTATGAAACTTTGTAGTTAAAAACTTTTTAATTTGAATTCATTTAGGGCTTCAAAATGTGCTTTGAAAAACTGCTTTGCCGAGTGCCAAAAAAACACTCGGCAAAGACCTTCTTTGCCGAGTGTTTTTTTTTTGCACTCGGCAAAGCAGCTTCTTTGCCGAGTGTTTTTTTTGGCACTCGACAAAGAATGTCTTTGCCGAGCGTTTTTTTTTTGCACTCGGCAAAGCAGCTTCTTTGCCGAGTGTTTTTTTTGCCGAGTGTTTTTTATTTAGCACTCGGCAAAGAGCTTCTTTGCCGAGTGCCCGAAAAAAACACTCGGCAAACCACATGGCACTCGGCAAAGAACCGGATTCCGGTAGTGTCTCGGGTAGGCTGTTCACGTGGTAGAACCATCAGGACAGCCCCACGTTAGAAAGGCTGGATCCAGCCTTCGCCTCGCTTGAATGGCTGGAGCAATACACCTGTCATCATTTGCGCTGCCTCTCCTCCGACACGTCCGATCACGCACCGCCGCTGCTGCTGCTCAACTCCGAGCCTTGGGCGTGGCCGCGGTTCCGCTTTGATGACTTCTCTACGAGCTCGACACTGCGCAAGAATCCAGGCAACTCATCCTAGAGGAATTAGAGCGCTGCGGCGTGACATGAAGCAGAACGTTCTCGGCTTGGCCTCCTTGTGCAGGACCATGGCCAGGCAGCGCGCCCGCACCAGGCAGCTGAGGGAGGGCGACGCCTGTACGCGCTACTTCCACCTCTAGGCTTGCCACCGTTGACGCAGGAACTACCTTTTCGCGATCAGTCACAATGGACAGACCTTCAGTGAAGAGGAGGCCAAAGCGGACATTGTTTTCTCTTACTACAACGACTTGCTGGGGAATGACTTTGAGGGGCTGCACCGCCTGGACCTCTCCCTGCTTGGACTGCCACAGCTGGACCTCTCCGATCAGGCTGCACCTTTCACTGCGGCGAAGGTCGCCATGGTCGTCAAGGCAACGCCGTCCAATCGGGCACCAGGGCCGGATGGCCTTTCTGGGTCCTTCTACAAGGCCACCTGGGATGTCATCGGCCCAGACGTCGTACGTGACTTCCGCGCTCTATGGGACTGCGACTTTAGAAGCTTTCACCTGTTGAACGAAGCCATCATGGTATTGATTCACAAGACACAAACGCCGGCTGGGCTCAAGGACTATAGGCCTGTCAGCCTCATTCATTCATTGGGGAAGCTGCTCTCCAAAGCGCTGGCCTTGCGTTTAGCGCCGCGCATGCACGAGCTTGTCAGCCTCAACCAGTCGGCCTTCATCCAGGGAAGGAGAATTCACGAGAATTTCAAAACCGTGCAACTCGCATGCCGTTGGCTGCATGCACGACGATGCCCAGCTGTGCTGCTAAAGATAGATCTTGCCAAGGCGTTCGACTCAGTTGCCTGGACGTTCTTACTGGAGGTCCTCGAGCACGCGGGCTTCCCAGCTGGGTGGAGGGACTGGATCTCCACCATACTCTACACTGCAAGCACCTGGGTCCTTGTCAATGGACGACCTTGGGATCAGATCCGCCATGCCCGCGGGCTAAGGCAGGGGGATCCGTTGTCGCCGTTGTTGTTCGTCATCGTCATGAAAGTGCTGAACGCGCTGATCTCAGAAGCAGACCGACGGGGGGTTTCGCCCCTCTTCCGAAGAAGATCAAGAACCGGGCCTCCGTCTACGCAGACGATCTGGTGATTTTCTTGTCTCCTACCGCCGACAACTTTGGCAAGATTCGACACATCCTGGACTTGTTCGCTGGCGCCTCCGGCCTTGTAACCAAAGTCGACAAATGCGTTATCACGCCCATCCATTGCTCCCAACCGCAAGTGGATGCTGTTCGCCAGGTGTTCCCATGCTGGGTCCAGGACTTCCCCACCAAGTACCTAGGCACCCCTTTGTCGCTCACCAGGATCAGGCGCATCGAGGAGCAGCGACTGGTGGACGCCGTGGCTGCCCGCCTGCCTATGTGGAAGGGGCGGCTATTGACGGATGCTAGACGCGTGACCCTGACACAGACGACTCTCTCCGCCATCCCAGTGCATGTTTCCATCTGCTGCTGCCTCTCTACGTGGGCGATTGACGAAATCGACCGTCGGCGCCGCGCGTTCCTCGGGGTGGGCAGCGACTCTGTCTCGGGCGGCCGCTGCAAGATCGCTTGGCCCATTGTGTGCGCGCCCAAGGACCATGGGGGTCTGGGACTCCCCGACCTCAGGACTCTCGGGTATGCCCTACGCCTGAGATGGGAATGGCTGCGCAGGACTGAGCCGGACTCCGCTTGGACGTTGCTGCCGTCTGCCGCTGAACGCAAGGTCAGGTCAATGTTCAGTGTCTCCATCACCATCGAGGTTGGAGACGGCTCCTCCATGTGCTTCTGGATGGATGCCTGGCTGCCAGATGGGGCGATATCCACGTTTGCGCCAAACCTCTTCAGGGCCGTGGGCCGAAGACAACTGGGACGCACGGTCAAGGACGCCTTGTCCAATCGCCGTTGGGTTTGTGACATCACCGGTGCGCGCACTGCACCAGTCATCTACGAGTTTGTCCAGCTCTGGGAGACGCTTGAAGGCGTCCAACTATGACCCATGGAGACGGATCGTTTTGTCTGGCGGTGGACCGCGGATGGCAAATATTCGGTTCGCTCCGCCTACAGGACGTACTTCACGGGATGGACTATCATGGCTGGCGCTAAGGAAATTTGGCGCGCGCCTGTTCCGCCCAAGGTGAAGTTTTTCTTCTGGATCGTATTGCATGGCCGCCTGTGGACGGCGGAGCGCCGACAAAGACATGGTCTCCAGCAGAGCGCGACGTACGTCCATTGTGATCAGCTTGACGAAACGACTGGCCATTTGTTGTGCTCCTGCATCTATGCCCGTGAGGTTTGGTCTCTCCTACTGCTAGCCATGGCCTCTCTCACCACAGCCCCTCAGCAGGACTCCACCGTGCTTGACTGGTGGCTGTCGAGCAAAGCAACTATCTCAGAGGCGCTCAGGAGGAGCTTCGACTTCATCTTGCTTGCCACTTGAAACCTCTGGAAGGAACGCAATCGCTGCACCTTCGACCGAGAGTCCTGGAGAAGTCTGCCACTCCCCGGTAGCGCAATTGGTTATTTTCTAAGTACAACCGACTATCGCCACCACTAGCTGGTGATTTGTGTTTAGTGTTTACTCCATGTTGCGGATGGCCGCTCGCCGTACCTCATCATGGAGTGTGTAAACTATCCTTTTTCTACTTAATGAAGCGCGTGCGCACGCTTTCAAAAAAAATTGAATTAATGGCGTCCATCATCAACCGGTTTGCTAGGAACATATAAAGGCTCTGGCTCGTGTGCACAATTATCATCTAGAAGGATATACTTATACTAGCCAGGGCCCCGCGCTTCGCGTGGGTAGGATTTGTTGCAAACGGGCTGACTGTTCATCGGGGATCCGGTACAGTAGGCTAGTGGGCAGGAATCCTGTACTATAGCTAACACTATAGATATTGCATCTACCTCACCACGTTTAAAGTCTTTTATAGATATGGCTCTAGCTAGGACAACGACCCATATTTATGAGCCCGCAACAGTGGTTGTATTTTGAACTAATTTACATTAGTGCTAAGGACAGTGCCAACTCAGAAGCTATGAGATAGTTTCTATATTTCTCAAATCATGTAGACAGTAGAAAACCATATTGCCGATGGATATTTCTTTTTTAAAAAAAATTGTCCAACCACATGTCTTCTCTCTACATTATTATCTTTGTATCACATATCTTCATATCTTAGTTCCCGTGTAAAAAAAAATTCTTATCTAAGAAACCCTTTCCTCATCTCTCTTTGTTAATTCCAACATCATTATTTTGCTTTGTTGGCACCCTAATTAATGAATATAGAAACCATCCTAGTTTCTAGGGCTTTATGTTACAGTTTTCAAGACTCCCATACGTTAAAATAATGTAGACTAGTTTCATCCACATGAAGCCGATTTTACTGTCTTTAAACTTCGATCATCTATCTCTTTATTAGTATTGTGCCATATTAGCGTATTTGCTAAGGGCAATCCCAATGCTAGAAACCACAGGTAGTTTGCTAGACTCCCATATTGTGCCCAGTTTTTATTTCTTTGATGTCTTGAGTTGCTTGAAGGTCTAGTGTGTCTTCGACACATTCAACCGGTCTACTTTGTGGTGCACTAATCAAGTCCATCTATTTTCGTCCGTGAGACTTAGGCCAGTCTTATAGTTTCATGGCGCCGTTTCTAAAAGACTGTCATGTTAGAATGAAATGAAACTTGGATGACACATCACTCCCTCAATGCAAAGTTTCATTCTATAGTTTCATAGACATTTAATTCCATGACTCAGAGTTGGTAATCGTGCCGAGCGAGTTTAATATTTCTTCTCTCTTCTTAAATACACTGTCATGTCATCGAAAATGCCAATGTGGCAACCTATTTAATGCAAATGAATCTCACATGAAACTCCATTGAGACTGGCCTTAATCCATACATACTAGCCGACATGTTGAATCACCATAATCATGATTACTCTAACTGGGTTCTTAATTATTTCTTCAAATTGAAAACATAGAGAAAACATTTTACTCGAGGAAAAATTCCTGGGCCGATTATATGCTTGCAGATTATGTCGCACAGACTAGGCAAAATCATTCGTATAGCATAACAAAAGAAAGTCTTGTTGTTGTCCAGCCCTTTGGAGGCTCCATGCTATATATGCTTTCTATGCCAGCCAAGCACTGGAGGCAGAATCATTAGTTTTGATGAAAAAGTAATAATTGCCAGCTTAGCTTAACGTTAGAGCAAGATCTCCCAGAAATAGTTTTCTTGTTTAATCTTCTTTGTGTGAAAGATTGTTCTAATTATATTAATTGTACGTGTACAAGTGATTTAACTATTTCTGGCCTATATACCATTATATTCTTCATATACTAAACTATACTCTATTGCAGTATGCAAAACATAAACATCTTCAGGTGGACCAACTTAATATTTGCAATAGTACGTTTTAAGTTTGAAAGCTTAGACTGCCAGATTCTGAGAGCAGCCCTTAGTGCCTTGAATTTAGCAGATAGAAGAAGGGCAGGGTCAGTCTGTGTGAACTGTCCATTCCAGCAGGCTGCCACTAGAGGCAAAAAGCTGTCATGCTCCATCCAAAAGATTTCAAACCTAAAGATCTTGCTTTTTGGAATGTTGGTTTTGATTTCGATCACACAAGGCCAGTGATCTAAAGTTTCCATAACAAGGGATTTTGCCACTGTATGAGGATAAGCAAGAGCCCAAGCATTTGAGGTGAGGAACCAATCTAATCTCTCAAGAAGAGGGGGTTGCTCTTTGTTTGTCCAAGTGAATTTCCTTCCATGCAAAGGAATTTCAGTTAAGCCTAGAGAGCTAATGGCCTCACTGAAAAGAAGCATTTCTGTGATGTTACCTCCTGGTCTATTTCTGTCCTCAGGCTTTCTCATTAAGTTGAAATCTCCTACCACCAGCCAACAAACATCATCTGGCATCTGGATATTACCAAACCACTCCAAGAAATTTCTCTTGCCCTCAGCATCACAGGGACCATAAATATTGGTTAGGACCCAATAGGAGTTATTATGACGAGAGGTAAATTCTACTGACAGGGCAAAGCTATTCCTGAATATTTCTGCCCCTGAGAAAACTGCACTTTTCCAAATCACTAAGATGCCACCAGAGGCTCCAATGGAGGGGATGAAGCAAAAACTGTTTTAAGAGGGAGGGCAGAGAAGTTTTATGAAGGCTATGTCAAAATTTTCCCTCTTAGTCTCTTGCAGACAAACTACATCACATTGACTTTCAGACACCTTATTTTTGAGGGACTCCCATTTGCTTTCAGCATTAACCCCCATAATGTTCCAGCACAAAACACTCCAAGATTTGTTACTGTTCCTAGTAGCCATATCAAATAAAAGCAAAGTAATAGAAGGCAAGTACCAATATGCATAACATAGGTACACAATTTTGCCACATAAAACCATGACACACAGAGTTTTTAACTTCAAGATAAAAAGAAACATTAACTGCCCTTAAGAGGCTTTCAGGGCCAAAATCTGACCACCACTCAAGGCCAACATCTTCAAAGCTTGGTGGAGACATCATCATCATCATCTTCAGCTTGAGGTGGTTCCACCGAAGGCTTGGGTCCCACAAGGACAGTCTTCTTCTTTTTGGAGAGCACCACATCAGACATGGATTCAGGATCCATATCACAGAGAGAAGAACCCAGCTTTCTGATGGCCTTGGCAGTGAGTACTGGGGGTGTTGCATTGCAACCCAAGCAGTTCTTGTCTTGGCATTGGGGGTTTTTGTAACCCTTCTTGTGCTCCTTGATTCTTGGACTCCTCTTCACCTGAGAATCCGCCACTATAGCAGCTTTGTTCCAGGTCTTACTTTTGCCAGGGGAGCTATTCTCTGACATACTGACAGTGGATTCAGACATCTCATCTTCTTTTTGACTAGCATCTCCCAGACTATTAACATCAATCAGCATTTCAGACAACTTGCATCCTGGTGACTCTTTTGTTGGGCAGGATACTGGCAGTATAAGCCCACCGAGGGCCCATCACCTATAGCATCAATTAGGGCCCTTGACCCCATCATTTCTTTGGCCTGGGCAAACATCTTTGGGGACTGGAGGACAGCGGTGAAGAAATTGGCCCATCTAGAGGGCACTGAGCACATGGGGGTCTTACCAATGGGAGGGGCAAAGAATTTTCCGCATAAGCCAGAAGGATCAGTGAAGAAACCTGAAGGTTTTCCAAATTTCTGCTGCTCAAACAAGTCATGAACTGGCCTCTCCAAAAGCTGAACTCTCCCAACAAAGATGTTTGGGGTATCATCATTATCCAGAGCAGCCTGCTCCTGAATTTCCTCATCATTCATCAGGTCATCTTCCTGAATTTCCAAAGGAAAGACATTGACAGGCTCATTCAGAATTGGGATATCAACTTGGACTTGCTGGACATTCTGCACTTGTTCCTGGTTATCAATATCAGCTATCACCATTTCATCTTCCCCTTCTCCTTCTTCCTCAGCTTCATTGATCTGAACCAGGACAGGCTCCACAACCATTTCATGTGCTGGAGGGAAAAGAGGATCTACAATCATCTCCTGCTGATCTGGTACTTCATTCAGATTTAAGCCCAACTGAGGGGCTTCATTCAAGTCAAAGTTCTGGGCAATGTTCTGAACCACAGGATTATGTTCAGGCCATGCATCCCAAGCTTCAGCAGCCTCCATGGGGGAGTTGGTTGATGTGAACTCATTATTGGAATCATTGCTAGAATAGCCATGTGTTCTGGCCATTGGAATATGCTTCTGCCCTGATCATATCCGACCTAGTGTGCTTCCAAAAGAGCCAGGTGTCCATGTGCTTCTGTAGCTACATTGTTAATGCGTATGGTTGGTATGATGGTTCGATGCCTAATAATGTAGCATATCTTTATTGACGTGGACTGCATAGCTGTAGAGATCATCAATTTGGATGCTGAGAGGGAAGGTTTGTGGGTTTGTTTCAGTATTTTGTGAGTTTCATAATCAAACTTATCATGTGTCAACCACTACTTCTAAGTTGATTAGTACAATTACCATTTGCTTATGCAGAGTGTTTTTGACAAGGAGCCTCATTGGTTTTTACTTTGCTGCAAATCGAAGTAAACAGGAGTAGGTGGTTCAGCCGTCATTATGTGGGAACTGGGATGTACTCTACCTGACGCTTAGAGTTTATTGGTCGCGCAAAGGACAGCGATATCTTAGGTTGTCAATACACAGGAGACACTTTGACTTGATCATGGATGTAAACAAATGTAAGGACAGCTCCACGAATTGGTCGACAGAGACAGAGTGGCCAACACTGACACATCGTGCTACTCCCATAAGAGAAGGAAGCTTTCCTCCTTTCTCTGCCAGTTGCGCCTGTGTACGCGCGATCAGTTTGGCCACCTCGATCTCTTGCTAATTTGTTGCGCCCGGCGATCATGTGGAGGCTCAAGGTTGCCGAGGGGGCTGGACCATGGCTGAAGTCGTCCAACAACTTCCGCGGGCAGGCGGTGTGGGAGTTCGACCCCGAGCTCGGCACGCCGGAGGAGCGCGCCGAGGTGGAGAGGGTGCGCTGTGAGTTTACGGAGCGCCGCTTCGAGGAAAGGGAGTCCTCTGACCTCCTCCTGCGGATGCAGGTACATAATAGTAGCTTACTGTAGGTCTTAATATGTATATAGATGGTCAGGCGGCCCAGGGCCGGTACCGGCACACGCTCAGGCATGACATGATTATGGCGGCAAACGTACTGGGCCGAGGCGTGCCATTTCACGGGTTGAGCACCTGGACCAAGCACGGCACGATTAGTCGTGCCATGCCGATTTGACCAGCCCACTATCTTGATGGGTAGTGCCTGTCTAGTATCCTGACAGTCATATGAACATCACAGATGAAAGACCAATCCAACATCTTTACAACATATTTTAAAGAGATCTACACGTGGAGCTGTTTGACTAAACAGTTTACCAAAACAGCTCTAGCTCCACCAATAGAGTTGTTCATGAAGCTAATGCAAAAAAAAAAACTTTATTAGTGAAGTGAAGCAAACGGGGCCTAAATATTCCAATATGGAGAAGGGGACTTTCAGTATCACAACCATATAAGATAGGTTCCACTTCCCACTGTCCACGTAGGCTAGAAATCCAACCAAATTAACAAATTGAAAGCACAATGGGTAACCATTGAGAACATATGTACATCCCTATTGTCGGTCTCCGTGAATATTTGATTGTTTTTTCTCCCATCGCAAGGCATGAACATATTAAAATTTCATCTTTTTTTTCGTCCGGCCTCCTCCTAACTATGTGTGTAGTGATGAGTTTCTTCTATACGGTTTTTTTCTTGACATACGAGTTAGACCAACTTGCATCTAGCGACGATATATCCCACCTTAAACGTCGAGAGCACGATTTAAGGAGCTTCCTAAGTGAAGTCGTTTTGTTTTACTCAATGTGGCACAAAATGGCTCTCGAAGCCAGTAGAGAAGCTATGCAAAACGGGTACTTAGTCTCTTTCTTGGGACTAGCATTTTCAGAAGTGCTATATACAGTAACGGTGATCGAGGTATATATTAAGATCTGGAACGAGAGACATGAGCCTTCATCATTCATTTTCTCACCAAGGACAGTACCAAATTAAATACTCCCTCACTGTACGCCTGTGCCAAATCAATTTGATGCATGGTCCCAGGGTGTACAATTGAATTAAATTAATGGCATCCATCATCTTGCTAGGAAGGATATACTTATATATAAGGCTCTGCCTCGTGTGCACAATCATCTCCTGGAAGGATATACTTAGAAAGAGCAAGTACAACAATTGACTTATAGCCAAACTAATTAATATTTTTGTTGATGTGGAAGAGAGAAGGAAGGAGAAAGAAGACAGCATGGCTCTTATGTAAGCATTAAACTAGGCACGGAAGCACGTGCAGTAATGAGTCCCAATAGAGATAAATATAAGGAGGAATAGAAAAGAGAATGGAAACATATAATAATAAAGAAATTTTGGAGACAAATAAAAAGCTAACTATTGTATAGCTTGGCTTTTATAACTTGACTTATAGCCAAACGCTTGGCTCTATTATTGACCTTGCTAGGACAACGACCCATATTTATGAGCCCGCAACAGTGGTTGTTTTACGAAACTAATTTATATTAGTGCTAAGGATAGTGCCAACTCAGAAGCTATGAGATAGTTTCTATATTTGTCAAATCATGTAGACAGTACTCATAGAAACCATATTGCTGACCGATAGTTTTTTTTTCTAAATGAATTGTTCAACCACATGTCTTGTCTCTACGTTATCTATGTATCACATAAGTATCTTCATATCTTGCTTCCCATGTAGAAAAAATTTCTTATCTAACAAACTCTTTCCTCATCTCTCTTGATTAATTCCAACATTATTTTGCTTTGTTGGCACCCTAATTAATGAATATAGAAACCATCCTAGTTTGTGGGGCTTTATGTTACTATTTCTAAGACTCCCATACGTTGAAACAACGTAGACTAGTTTCATCCACATGAAACTGATTTTACTCCCATGAAACTTCAATCATCTATCTCTTTATTAATATTATGCCATGCCAGCATATTTGAAAAGGGCAATCCCAATGCTAGAAACCAGAAGTAGTTTGTTAGACTCCCATATTGTGCCCAGTTTTTATATTTCTTTGATGTCTTGAGTTGTTTGAAGGTCTAGTGTGTCTTCAACACATCCAACCGGTCTACTTTGTGGTGCACTAATCAAGTCCATCTATTTTCGTCCGTGAGACTTAGGCCAGTCTCAGTGGATAGTTTCATTGCACTATTTTTAAGATTGTCATATCATATAGAATAAAATGAAACTTGGGTGAAACACCCCATCCTCAATGCATAGTTTCATAGGCATTTAATTCCATGACTCATAGAGAGTTAGTAATCATGTCAAGAGAGTTTAATCTTTCTTCTCTCTTCTAAAATGCATTGTCATGTTATAAAAAATGTCTAATATTTAATGCAAATGAATCTCATATGAAATTCCCATTGAGACTGGCCTTATTCCATGCATACTAGCTAAAATGTTGAATAACCATAATCATTATTACTCTAACTGGGTTCTTGATTATTTCTTCAAATCGAAAACATAGGGAAAACGATACTTTACTCGAGGAAAAATTCCACGGTCGATTCTATTCTAGCAGATTATGTCACATAGACTAGGCAAAATCATTCGTAGAATTCTTTATAGTTTTTGGTCTTCTTTTCTCTCTAGGCCTGTCTGTCGCACCCATTTTTAAGGACAAAAATATGATGCATAAAAAATTCACGTGCGCCCCAGGAATCAGTCACACACACAAGCTGACAAATTACAATAATATCATCACAGTGCTTATTATAGCGAACAATTACTTAACACATAGTCTTATACAATAAATATAGTAACTAATAATAAATCTCTCACGAAAGCTCCAAACACAGGGACGCGGTTGACTGGTTGACACTAAGCCTAGTGCTCATTACGATAGTCCTCGTTGTACTCATCATCTGTTGTGTTGAAAATAGCAAGAGTGAGCACATGTCGTACTCCACAAGTATAACACATGGTTCATGAGGTACAAAAGGCTAGATACTGTTTGACTGCATTTACCTTTTAATCATCATTTACTTAGCAATTGAGTAGCATCAAGATAATCCATTTCCATTAATAAATCAATGATCAATTGTAATAAGGATAATGAATAGCATTAACATGAGCATAATAATAACAACAGTTATTAAGCATGATATAACAATGGTGATCAACTATCTGTAAATGTTCCAAGACCACCCGTATCCGTAGGCACGGCTAGTATACTAGTTTATTAAACTCTGCCCTGAGGTGTACACTTTCACTATGAGTCATGGTTTTCAATTGCATTGGGGTAATTAATTCCAAAACACCAAAAATCATATAAAGTCATTCAAGAATTCGTCTAACAAGTTAGGGCCATTAGATTCACTCGGCAAGTAAATATAGAACCCTCCTTCCCAGTGGCACACAACTCGCAGCCTATACACACAAAGGACAGGGGCTCGCCCTACACCCAAAGTGACAAGCCATTCTTACACCAATTAAGGTAACCACTAACAAGCTAGAAAAGGTCTCTTGAACAACTAAAGCCAGAGCCATGTAGCTCTCATAGTTGTAATGTATGTCCCGGATGATCGCGTACAGATAAGTCCTTATGGAGAGAAACCAGAGCAACATAAATAACCCTGTGCTCTAGTCCCCTTTTAACAGTAATTAAAATCATCTTTAATGGTTGGTTACACAATTTCATTAGTCATTTTACAAGATCATTGTTCTTAAATTCTGCACTAGCAAAGCTACCTAAATGCACAATCCATAGGTGACAAGGAAACAAGATATTAATAGGTAAGTTATAATCTCTATAGTCGTCAAGGAGGACACATGCATATGAATAAATAATTTCAGTGAATAGGACAACAAGGATGGTCTCATGTTATACTTGCCTTGATCAAAGCTTTCCTGTTAGTACTGCTAGTCCGGCTCAAAGTAATATTCCTGATCGTTGAAATACTACTCACCGTCTATACTCGATCACCAAGCATCATCACACGAGCACCCGATCAATTATACACGAAGAAAACAAGGAATACAATTAGAATAGTACACCAACAGTAGCAAAAAAATATAAAAAGCTTATAAAACTATTCTACACGTGACTACGATCACACAGGCGTAAAGATCACGAAATTCAGATTTAAAACATGAAAAATATATGAATTTTCTAAGATTTTCAATAGATAAGTAAATACATTATTATAAGCTCGAAATTTAAATGTTGCAAACCTACTGTACGGTAGCACTAGCACGCAGAACTCGCGAATACGAACCTAACGCAACTTGAACGGATCGAATCAGAGTGAAAATGTGGAAGATATGATCTAAACAAGATTGCACGTGTATACATATTTCTATTGTATTTCGGGATTTGTTTTTCTAAAGGAAAACGGCAATAAAATGTGTGTGACATAACGATGACGTCATCAAGCTAGCTAAGCAAAACCGAACAACTGCATGGAAGAAAAATCGGCAAAAGTGCAAGCACCAGGCGGGCTTACGAGAACAGGGAAGCAAGCCAGCGGCCAACATATTCATTTTCCTTTGATCATTTTTTAAACTGAATTTTCTGAAACTTCAAAAGGATTTTGAATATACAGAGATGAGAGACAAAATCACACAGTACAAAATAGAAGTGCAGCAGCATGTATGCATCATCATGTTCCTAACCTTATATTGAATTTTAATTTCAAATAAAATATTATTTCTCTATATTAAATATGCTTAAACAAGTGTATAATTAAATCAAATTTACTATTTTAAAATCATGAAAATTTTGGGTGTTACACTGTCAAAGTTTCCTCCTTTGAGTTAGCTCTTGGCTAACTCCTTTATAAGTTTTTAGCTTGTGCTCTGTCGGCCCCACAATTTGAGAGTCCTAAGTGCATCCATATATATTTGCGCCAGGATCATGCACAAATACGCACAAATCATAAGATACACATATATACAATAAAAGGTTCCGAGCTTTATTGATATCTAGAAATAAGGTCTTACAACAGTGGCCCAAAGGGGCATAGTCGCAGGCTACATATCTAGCGGAAGAATATGGCCGTGAAACGACATTATTGGTGGTCTCTAGAGAGGGATTATTATATAGCGAAGCAGTGTCCTATTCCACAGGCAACTTGAGCGCGGTGAAACCCTAGCCTCGATGTCATACTCCTACGAACGTATCTCCTTGCAGGAATCCTAATCTTCGTGGTACATTTCCTCGTTGAAGTCATAGTCTTCTTCCGTGCCAAGGTCTGTATGTCAACAATGGGTGAGTACATATGTACTCAGCAAGCCCTAGCCATAGGGTGGAAATAGAAGTGTAGTGGTGATTATAATTTAAGGGTTGGGTCCTAGCGGAGTATTACCATTCTCACTAGTACCCGGATTGGCATCAATTCCATTACAAGTTTCATTACACATAAAAGTAAATCTAATCATAGTATCCCATCCTAGTATTTGCCCATTCCAAGGATGTGGCTATTCGAATAGGTTTAAGTGACTCTGCAGAGGTGTGCAAATTTCTCCACACGATAGGGGCAACCTCATCCATGATCAGTGGATGAAATAGACCTAATGAGACCTCGTACCTGAATATACGTGACCTTAGATGTCCATATAACTCTACCATGGCTTCTCAGGGGTTGGAAACACAAAAACTGGGAAGATAAAAAATCCCCCCAAACATGATGATACCAAATCATCACAAAACATGGCTCGAACACAGCCAAGAAAATCAAGGGCTCGAACGTGGCCAAAAACCAAAAGCTTAATGTGGAAGATCACATAGCATCCACGCCAACTGGACCACGGAAGAAAACCTATCCCCCGTGTCGGCTTCTGATATTCCGCTGCCTACACCGGCCTCCCAGTAGACATTATACTTCTATCTAATGGGGTGTGAGGTCAAGCCTACCCATATAGACATATGGCTATACGTAATAACTCATTAGGCAAGAGGGACTACGAACCGGTCCTTATGTGACCGAAGCAAGTATCTCCTATAGGAATCCTCTCCAGGCATCCCTACCATGGTAAACTACCTCCGTAGCTTACCATCACTCGCCCCATGTCAAGGTTTAGTTTCAGGTTTGACAATTTTAAGTTTCGTTATTATTCCTAAGTCTATTCATGGTGTAGAGGTCATAAAATAACAAGATAACCATTTATCTTAATTCAACAATAATCATATCACATTAGCCGAGCTCATATTCTAGTGTAATAATCTAATAGTCATGTTTTAGCATTTTAGTGGTCTAAAGCAAGATGGTAGGGAGGTGAGCTAGGACTTGCCTTCATCATTGTCACCTTCCGGCACATTTACGAAATCTAGGTCCTCGTTCTCATGACGATCACCATTGTCTGCTCGGGCGTATCGATCAAAATAAGACTACCACTAACCACAAAAGAAAGGCAAAAGAAAACATAGAACAACATGGTGGTACCAGATGCAAATGGTAGGGTTGGATTTTAGATGAATTTTAGAGGTGGTTTCATGTAAAAAGGAGTTTGGGTTTAAAAGTTATATATTTTATAAGTTTATCCTATAGCTATTTAACTAGGTGGAATTTTATATGCATTTTCTGGTGCATGAAAATATGTGCAAACTATATGATTAAATTCTCTAATGCATCTAGTTTATTTATAAATTTTCTGAGAATTTTTCTAAGTTAGGAAAAAAGGTTTTAAACACTTTGTGTACACTAACCAGGTGTACCTAGCAATTTCCACTGTGTACCCAGCGCTGTGTGTGGTGTGCGTGTGTGTGTATGACAGGTGGGCCATACTACCCCGTCAGCCGAAGACGCGTCGGCGGCGTTAAGGCCGTGTCCCACACGACAGAGAGAGAAGGGGAGGGGAAGGTAACGGATGGGGACAGACGGCAATGGCGACGCCGTTTCGTCCTAGTCCCACCCATCAGAGAGAGGAGGGGAAGAGGGAGACGGCAGCCGGACGGAGTCCGCCGACGCCTGACCAGAACAGGGGAGGGGCTCGGGCTTGCCGGAGTGAGCTACACCGGTGGCGTCAGGCCCTGGTGAAGGTGTCTAAGTGGTAGAAGAAGCTCGAGGAGGCTCGCCACGACCGGTAGTGAGGTCCACAATGGCAGTGAGTGCCCAAGGCGACAGTGGTGGCTCGCCGGAGCTAGTGTGGTGGTGGCGAGGGATGAAGGTGTTCCTAATGAACCTATCCTACTCAACTAACTACATGTGTGTGTGCGCGGAGGTGTGGGGAGTGCAGTGGAAGTGGCGTGAGGACTAGCCAAGCCTTGCCGATGGCTCGGGGGCGTCGTCAACCCCACGACTGTGCGCTTGTCTTCTCTGGCACCGGGATGGGCCACAGCGGGGCCGGTACGGTGGCGCGAACACGGCTTCACATGACAAGGAAGAAAGAGCTGGTAGTCAAAATGGTTTGAATTCAAATTCAAATGCAAAAATAAAGTACCACCATATGTTCAACAAGCAAGCAAACACTCAAGCACACAATGTTTCACACATCAAGTTTGTTTTCCTATGTTAGTTTATTTTGTAAATATTACCTATGTTAGTTATGTATTCTAGTTCCTATGCAAAGTTTTAAAAAGTTCAAAATTTTAGTGGTTTTTAAACTAGGTCAAGCTTTTTAGGGTGTTACATACTCTCTCTTGTTTTTCACTGGGGATCTGTTGCTCCATAGTTTTCGGTCAAAAAATCATTCTTAGCATAACAAAAGAAAGTATTGTTGTTGTCGAGCCCTTTGGAGGCTCCATGCTATGCTTTCTATGCCAGTTGTGTAACAGCACAACCCATTAGTAGCCTGTAGTAGTTGTGAAGTTGGCACATGTGGTCCAAGTGCCTTATTTGTGGTTGTGGTTGGTGGGTTTACTATCACCTTAGATGTTCAGGAGAATGAGGGCCAGCTTATAAGTCTTGTTGTTCCAAATGTAGCACCTCCGGGTTAACCCTTTTATACGAAGCGACGACGAAAGTGTAAGAGAGGTGCAACGCGTATGCAGGCCCATTCCACATGCGGAGCTGGGCCATATAAGCATTTTTGGATGCGGAGTGTTACAATAGGTATTTGGAGCATCAACCCTTGCTACATGTGCCCGTGGAACATTGTTCCAAGTGTAGCACGGGTTAACCCTTTTACACAAAGCGAGGACAAAAGTGTAAGAGATGTGCTACATGTATGCAGGCCAATTGAAGCAGGGGTTAACCCTTTTACATGAAACGAGGATGAAATTGTAAGAGAGGTGCTATGCGTATGCAGGCCCAACTCTACAGGAGCATCAACCCTTGCTACATGAGCCCGTGGAGGGTGTACCAAGGGGTAGTCCTGGACATGGTTTATAAGCCTTGTTGTTCCAAACATAGCACCTCCGGGTTAACCTTTTTACATGAAGCGAGGACGAAAGTGCGTAGCACCTCTGGGTTAACCATTTTACAGGACGAAAGTGTAAGAGAGGTGCTACGCGTATGCATGCCCATTCCACATGCGGAGCTGGCCATATAAGCAGTTTTGGACGCGGGGTGATACAAGCTGAGCACTGGAGGCAGAATCATTAGTTTTGAAGTAACAATTGCCAGCTTAGCTTAACGTTAGAGGAAGATCCCTGAAATAGTTTTCTTGTTTAATTTTCTTTGTGTCAAGGTCGTTCTAGTTGTATATTAATTGTATGTGTACAAGTTATTTAACTATTTCTGACCTATATACCATTATATTCTTCATACACTAAACTGTGCTGTACTGCAGTATGCAAAACATAAACATCTTCAGGTGGATCCTCCACCCGCCAAGCTCGCAGAAAATGTAGAAGTCACAGAGGAGATCATATTAGCAGCATTGAGGCGAGCCCTCGCTCAACATTCAAGTCTGCAAGCAGATGATGGGTGCTGGCCAGCAGACTATAGTGGCATTTTGTTCATTATGCCTCTCCTGGTACACATTTAACTTGAAACTGACACTGTCACTTGACTTGAATCAGATAGTTTATGTTCGATGCTAGGCCTGCTAGTTCATTATTGATTGGCATATGCCATACAGAAGTACCATAAACTTGGAGTGAAAAAGATTGTGTTCATGCTATTGTCTAATTGTAGGGATGAAAACGGTACGGATATTTTCTGATCGTATTCGAGACCGAATCCGTTTAGAGGGGTTTAGATATATCCGTATCCGAGTCCGGATATTCAACATCTGATACCGTATCCGTATCCGAATACTTAAATCGCATATTTATGATGTCGACATCCAATCGTATCATATCCGGCATGGCTGACACTATCCGTATTCGAATCCGAATTCGACCAGAAATATGAAAACAAATGTAATATCAGTCATATCCGTCCGTATCCGATCTGTTTTCATCCCTATCTACTTGCTAGAATAAATATCTGTAATAGTAATAGAAATAGGAATTCAGCTTATTCCTTTCTTCTAAGTCATCCTTAACAAACTGTGAGCTGTGAAGGAACTGTATACCTTAGTTGACCTGCATGCAACACTATGAGAATTCTAAATCATTTCAGGTATTCGCTCTGTATACCACTGGATCACTCAATACCGTCCTATGTAAAGAACATCGACGTGAGATATGTCGCTATATTTACAATCATCAGGCACGTTTATGACTTACTTTCATATAATATCATTTGGTCTATTCCTACGGGAAATTATTATAAATCTTTTATGTAACATATGATCCTTGTAGAATGAAGATGGTGGTTGGGGTAAACAAGTGTTGGGACCGAGCACCATGTTCGGCTCATGCTTGAACTATGTTGCCTTAAGACTTATTGGTGAAGAGCGCACGAATGCTGCATTGACCAAAGGACGTCAGTGGATTTTATCTCATGGAAGTGCAGCTGCAATTCCGCAGTGGGGAAAGATATGGTTTTCGGTATGATATTTAATAAAATATTTTTTCATATATATGAATACATGAGTATTTAAAGGCCACTGGGTTCCATATATAATATTTTGCAATAAATCTATGCAAATATGAAATGCCCTTTCAAATAAATTTTAAACTATATGTATATTCCAGATTTTGAGTACTAAACAAACCAATTTTTTAATCCTTTGATACTGGTATTAATCATAACATTCTTTTCCTTTTAAATTAGGACGCTAAAGTACCTTTCATTTTTTGCAAAAGAAAATTATTACTTTAATTCGAGCTGAACGTGGTAAATTGACAAGATTTGACCTGGTCACCAAGTATCCATATCTGGGTTTATCTAGAATATAAACATGGTGCTATTAATCTATGAAAAAACTTTTTAAAATATAAACTATTGTTACAAATTTTAATATTTCTATGTTTCTTATAGCTCTTCTTTGAAAAAAGATCTTACCAGAAACAGAATGCATAAAATTGCAATTGTAGTTACAGACTTTTTATGTAACTTACAATCTGAATAATTCAATAATGATCTTATCTTCTTAAATGAAGGTGATGGGTTTGTATGATTGGTCTGGAAATAATCCAATAGTTCCTGAATTATGGCTTGTCCCACACTTTCTTCCAATTCATCCAGGTACTTGTTTCTTAGTCTCTCAATATAATTACGTGTGAACCTTGGATTTAGGTAATATAATGTCCCTCATAATTCTGAAGGCTTTGAGGATAGCCTGCAGAACTTTTGGGGACTGGGAGAAAGGGAGATGTGGCGGCCTGGGAGGCCAGCACATAGGGCTAGGAGTGTGGGTAGACGACAGGATATTCCTTTCTAATTCCATTCCATCTCTTCATAGTTAACCTACCTTCTAATGCAAATGTCATAATTAGTTTAGAAATTTGCTCAAGCAACTTATGGAAGTTTTTCGGTAGGTGTTACAGTTGTGGAATAACAAATACAGGGAGAGAGAGAACTGCCATGCACTACTCAGCGCAGGCATAAATGTTTACATGACTATGTTGTTGGTGCAATTTTGCAAAGCTCACAATCCACATATATCTTGTTTTCTCAGTTTTCCATATTTGTGGCCACTTCCGGTTGCCTCATCTAGGGACCTACCCATTCATATTTGCAACAAAAAGTACTAATCAAAGATATATTTTGGAGACTGTGTAGATGTCCAAGACATCACTTATTTATAACTAGAACAAGTATAACTACAAGCTAATAAGAGCATCTCCAGAAGATTGAGAAAAAATAGCGAAAGGGCCTCTACCTGGGTTGATTAGATGGCTTGAGTTCGACTCCCTATGGAAGCGAATTTTCAGGCTAGGGTTAAAAAAGATCGCATCATCTGTCCCATGTCAAAGCATAGGTCTAAGGCCTGACCCAAATAATCCCTTCCTCTATACCACGCCAGAGCACTAATCATCTAAGGCCCAACCTTGGTCGTGGTCATTCTTACATGCGCTATGGTGCCACTGTATATGGGTGGACTGGTGTTAATGGGTTTTCTCGACCTTCGAGAGAAGGTTTTTTTTCTTAATGCAATGTCTGGGGTTGTCTTAACTCTGCATGCGAAGTTTTAATATTAAGAAAAAATGGTTCCCCGAAACGAGTTTTAAAATTATAAATGAAGAGGCCTTGTGGACGAACCTAATGGAATGATTGTACCATTGTAAATAGCATCTCACATTTCTTACTGGTTCAGGACGATTTTGGGTATTTGCACGTATGGTGTATCTGCCTATGGCTTATCTCTTTGGTAAAAAGTTCGTTGGAACAATTACTCCAACTATATTGGAATTAAGGGATGAGCTCTATTCCGTTCCATACAGTGAGGTTGATTGGAAAAAAGCTCGTGATACTTGTGCCAAGGTTCGTATTTACTAAGATTTGGTTCTTAGTTCCCTATACAATTGTTATTATTTTTTTCTAGAAGAAATGTATATATAAATTGTCTTACTTTAAATAAGTGAAAGCAATCTATGTATTTCAATTGGTGTAGTATAACAAATCAATTGTATAAGTCTGAAGTTTCTCAAAATAATCTAGAAAATAGGTGAGGTATGTTAAATTAAATGGCATGCGCAAATAATAACTTTTCTATTGAACTTCTCAAAAAGTCTTTAAATTCACACATGCTTTGTATAGTACAAGAGGATGGTGTTGTTACGAGGGGAAACTTTTTTCCTCGCTTCTATAGTGTTCTGATTTAAACATGTTAAATCCTTGCATAGAGAATGAGTACATTTCTTCTCATAGTACCTTCAGTGATGACATTTAGTTCTTGAAACGGAAGCCGGTACTTATATGCATTCAGTATTTTTTTTTTGGATATGTCACATAAAAAGTGTGTGGGACTAGAATTTAGATAATAAAAAAAGGGGGTCAGGGCATATTATAAGTTTGTGGTAACAAAATAGAACTTCCACAATAAATGTTGTCCATCTTACTCTTTGGAAGTAAAAAAAGAAGAAAATATAAGAAAGGGGAGTACAAAACGATGATGGGCATATTTGATATACGTAAGTCTCTCTCTGTGTGTGTGTAAGAAACCTGAATATACATTGCATTATGTACTATTTTTAGCAGCAGCAATGAAAGCTGCACGAAGTTTAAATGTTTGACTCATTCTACTTATGTTATGATTTTCTATTTCTTTTGCATACAGGTGGACCTTATATATCCACGGACAATGGCACAAAATCTTGTATGGACCTGCCTTAATAAGGTTATAGAGCCAATGCTGAATTGTTGGCCAGTAAATAAGTTAAGAGATATAGCATTGAAAAACATCATGGAACATATCCACTACGAAGATGAAACTAGTAAATACATTTGTACATGTCCGATAAACAAGGTAATATGCATAAATGCTTGATAGTGATTTTAATGCTTATTTGTAACAAAAAGGAGGTCTAACTCCATTTTATACTATGTGAGCAAAGTTTAGCTCACATAGCTAATGCTGGGAAAGGAAAAACCCTTCTGTGTTGACATATTTTAATGTCACACCCGGTTTTAAGGACAAAACCAGATATACACTATATGTGAAATAAAGAAGTCAAATCTCACATATAGCCGCAGATAAGTGTAATATCAAGAGACAAATGCTTAATACACATAACACAATAGTATAAGATATAACCTTAGAGAGCAACACAGCGGCAAGACAACTCCGAACACCGGGTGTAACCTTCACTTCAGGATCAAACTAACTAGTTGATCACAAGCCTATTAACACCAGAGACTGTCCTGTGGTGTGGAAATAGCAAGAGTGAGTCCATGTCGAACTTAGCAAATATATCATAGGGTTCATGAGGCTCAAAATTTGACACTGGTTTACCGCGATTAGCTTTTATTGAGTCATCTTTTAACAATTGAGTAGCAACAAGTTTACCAAAAGCCCAAATAACCTCATGATCATGTAAACGAGAATAATGTATACCAAGAAACAATAATCATTAATGAGCATCAATATCATTAGTATTAACATTATCATCAGTGTTCATCATTTATTCTGTAAGGGTCCAAGGCCACTCGTGACTGTGAGCACGGCTGTTATAACAGTTTTACACTCTGCAGAGGTTGTACACTTTCACTGTGAGTCGTGATTTACCCTTTCGCCCGAGGTAGCTAATCTCTTGACCCACTTTCAAGGAAGGTCGGCAGGGTTCACTATTAAGTTTTTCAAAGGTTCGTCTAACAAGTTAGGGCCGCTAGGTTTCATCAGTCAGTCTGTGTGATACAACCACGCAGGGATCCACAGTCTGTTTTTCCTCATTTGTGCCACAAGGGTAACCTCTAACAAGCTAGAAAAGGTCCTTCTATATGACTAAAGCCAGAGCCATATAGCCCTCACAGTTGTACTGTAAGTCCCGGATGTTCGCTTATAGATGAGTCCTTATAGAGAGAAACTAGAGCACCATAAGATAGCCCAATGCTCTAGCCCCCTTTAAGTACATTACTAAAAAGTCATCTTTTAATGTTTATTGCATATTCCATTAGTCAAGTTACAAGACCATGGTTATTCAAAAAGAGCACTAGCATCACTACCCAATGCAACAATCCCATAGATGTCAAGGTACAAGATACAAAAGCTAGGATATCCTTAGTGGTAACAAGGTAGACACATGCACATGAATTAAGTGTATTAAAGGTGAATAGGAAACAAGGATAATCTCATGCTATACTTGGCTTAACTTGATTTCTCCCCAAAGCAATACGCTCAAAAGCCTTTAGTATCCAACTTCCAATCCTCTGTGTCTAATTCTCAGCTTCTAGTCTTCAGAGAACAACTTCTTAATCACCACATAAACCTCACCGATTGACTGAATCAATAAATCACCACACAAGCATCGAGCAATCATACACGAAGCAAACAATGAATAATAATTAGAACAGTACACCAACATCAAGAAAACATGTTTAAAAGTCTATAAAAATATTCTACACGTCACTACGATCACACAAACGCGAAAAGCACGCTAATCGGAGCTACGGTTGAAAAGATACAACTACCGATAGATTTACCCATAAAACTATTAGCTTCATGTATCTTAATGGTATAAAAACATATATAAGATATTTTATAGAGATTATAATTTAAGTCAAATTTAGATTCGAATTATAAAACTAAAGTAAAACAAATCATATTTTATTTACAAAACCTAGTTGCATAATTATTATTTAAGATATGATTCCAACTATGAAATTCTAATATTAGTGAGATGATAAACACTGTTACAAATGTGTAGATCTCGTTGCTATGAATCTAACGCAACTTGAATGGCTCAAAACGGAGTTGAAACGTAGAAGATATGAAATAAACAAGATTTCCTCTATTAAAATAATAGATTAAATCTAATCATGAATTTTAAAAGTTTAAAACCTACTTAACAGTAGTATTAACATGTACATTATGAAATTACGAACCTAACGTAAGTTGAACGGATCAAATCGGAGTTAAAACGGAGAAGTTATGGGTAAAACAAAATGAGTGGCAATTCTGTAAATATCTGAAAACGTAATTTATGCTTAACTGAAACAAAATACGCTTTCAAATGAAGAAAACAAAATCTGCAAACATGTTTTGGACTGCGGGTTTATTTTCCAAGAATACAGGGACGGCGGCGGACTTACTTGTTGCCGAGGAGAGTATGGCTGAGCTAGGCAGCACGACGGCGACGGCGACGGCGAGAGAAAGAGAAGAAAAATATAATTTACTACACGAGAGATTTCCCAAACTAGGGGCTCCTCTTACGGTAGTTTTGGTGTGCTTTGTCCAAGGGGTAGGTCCATACTTATTGGGAGAAAACTCCTCGCTTTCACATCAACTAGCAATATGGTACTAATTGATGTTGCACCCTCCATCTTTACTAATAGGTCTAATTAATTATTAAAGCCCATTAGTAAATAAATGTATGGGCCTTTGAGATTTATTAAGATTTTTGCACATGGGCTTTGAGCGTTGGGCAAAATGCGAGATTTATTATTTTTGGAATTAATTATTTTCATGGATAAAATAATTCTAGAAAAGTCCAGAATTATTATTTAAGCCACGAAAAATACTCTGAAAGCTCCGAAAATTCAGAAAAATTCCCAGAGACATTATGGAACATGAGAAACCCAAATAAAATATTTAGAGCTCATGATAAGATAAATTGGAGCATCTAAAAATTAGATTATGCTCACAGACAAGTGGAAACAAGCTACAGAAAAAGTCAAAAAAAATTCCGAGAAGTTTGTAGAGGTTGATTGACGGATGAGAAAAGGAATTTTATTGTAGAAAAATGATATATGTATATCGTAAAAGGAAAATCGACCTAAACGCATTTTGAAAGAACAAACTTGAATTCATTTTGATCTTTGGTCAAAACCAAGCAATACAAAAACACAAATGCATCAGCATGAATGCATCAACAAGTTGCTAAACCTTATGATAAATTTCAATTTAGTGAAAAATATTATTTCCCTATGTTTTCATGAGCACAAAAATTCAAAATTAACTCATTTTAGCTCTATTTTCAAAGAAGCAAATTTTAGGGTGTTACATTTAAATAGTATGATATCGAGGTACTCTTTAAGGATCTCAACATCACCTGACACCAGTTCATCTGTTTAATTTTGTCCTACAAACTTGTATAATGATGCATTGCTTCTTCAAATTCAGTAGCAGTATATAAAATCGATTGCCAAGGATAAATGTAATTTTTATCTTAGTATAGCAATTTGCCAAATCCTCAAGTGGACTTGTTTCAATGTTTATAGGGAGAAATGTATGGATTCATGAAATAATTTGTTATAACTAAATTAACTTGACTTCTCTCTCGTTACATGTAACTAAATTATTTGGAATGGAATATTATACTAATTATTTTTTTAGATAAAAGGTTTCCCCTGCTTTTGTATTTCAAAAAGCACAAAACTCTTATACTAATTAATATATAGCTACTTGTTAACTTTTTGCTACTAGGCACTAGATATGATTTGTTGTTGGGCAGAAAATCCAAATTCAGATTCATTCAAAAAACATCTTCCAAGGATATATGATGTGTTATGGCTTGCGGAAGATGGAATGAAGGCACAGGTACTATCTTGCTTGCTTTGTGTAGTAATTTACCACCCTTCATTTTTATTGTTGACAAAGGCTTATAACTTGAAAAGCTTTGATGGAAAATATTGTCTAAATGATTTGTTAATTGTAATTTTACCACTCTCTGTTTTGTGTAGTAGTTTTACCACTCTTCACTTTTCATTATTGACAATGACTTATAACTGTTATTGAAAAGCTTTGATGGCAAATATTGCATATTCTAGATGATATGTTTATTGTAATTTTACCACTCTCCATTTCCATTGTTGGCAATGGCTTATAGCTGTTACTAAAAATCTTTGATGGCACATTTTGTAGATTTTAGAAGATTCGTTTATTGTGAACTAGTGTAACTAATAGCATGTATGTTTAGATATAATATTTCACAAGTTCAAAATATAATTTATTTAATGTTTTAAAACATTTTTGGCAATTGATCAAATTATCTAAATTTTGGTAATATTTGCACTATTTAGCAAGTGGCTGAAATGAAAGTATTCAAAATTTTACATACTTTCTTGATAATATTACTGACTTCAATGCTCATAGAAAACATTTGTATCAGTTTATTATGTACAGAAAATTGGCCACAAATTCTTTAGTTAAACATCAAAATATACAAGAGACAATCACTATCTTCTAATGTTCTTACATCTTTGGTTCATTCCTACACAAGAATCAGTGAAGACCAATCCCCTTGTGCGCTCTTACTTCTATGTACGCAATTCGGTCACATAAGAATTACTTGGAGTAACTATATCCTTGTATCCTTTGTGATTTTTCATGAAGAAGGGTTAGAGATCTAACTAGATAAAACATTTTTCAATGCAAGTTTTCGAACAGATGGCTCTATTGAATAGTTTGGTAGAAATTGGTTATTGTTCATCCATTGTGATGCTTTTGGAAAAACAATGCAAAATTATTGCAAAAAATGTAAAGTCACAGATTTTCTGAGGAAACTAGTTATCCCTATACTAGAATGTTCACCTAAGCAAACAAGATGTTTTGGTTGTTAGTTGACAAGCCAATTTAAATTGGTTCTCCCTAAAACGGGTTACCCAATCAATCCCTTGGGTTTTCATTGGGCACCAAGTGTCCTCTTCCATAGTGTAGGAGACCCCCTCCTTCTCCTAGCAAATAAGATTAGGAATTGAACCAGACAAGCACATCAGTAATTAATATCTTGTCTCATTTCCATTGAAGCCTGTTCTATACCCTTTTCTCTAATTTCTACAGTCACCCAACTATATAATTGCATTTGAACCATGCATGAATGAGTTGTATGAAGTCCTTTATATGGACAAAAAGTCTCTATCTGCCCTCATTAATCTCACTACCAACCTAACCAGAAAAACAAAATACATGTAAGTTGTCTTCAGTACTCATTGTTATTCACTCTACTTTTTAATCCCTTGTTTTGACCTCAAACACTAGAATGTCAAAGACCAAAACAAAAATTTCAGAATCTCAAAACTAGTTTTTAACACGCCAAATGCTCAAAATCATACCATTCTGAACATCCAAACATATCCTTCCACTTTTCCAAGTTGAAGCAACATTCTGGTCAAACCCTTAAGAATTCATAATGGTCATCATACACCAATGGTCATCATACACCAATGGTCATACAACCAAAAATTTTCTTGATAGCACATAACCTAGGCCCTTCACCCCAAAACTCATGTTCATTGTGTATGCTTAACTTTTTGTGGTTATTTCCAATCATAGTTATTTGAACTAAAGAGTGTGTATCATGGCATTGAGGTGTTCATTCTATTTCTAAAGGAATTATTTTGTTCTATTAAGACTTGAGAAGCATTGCACAAACTCTCTCTATGATAGGTCTATGATGGTAATCCAACATGGGAGACTTCTTTCATTGTCCAAGCTTATTGCTCCACAGGTCTTATTAATGAGATTAGTTCAACACTCCGTAAAGCCCATGAATTTATTAAAAGTTCACAGGTTCAAGTTTCCCACCATTTGTTCATATTATTGTAAATTAATGTTTTACGGAAAATTTCATTTGCATTCTTATATGTAGATTTGTGAAAACCATCCCAACTACAAAACTTACTATCGTCATAAATCAAAAGGTTCATGGACACTTTCAACGGCAGATAATGGGTGGTCAGTATCTGACTGTACTGCTGAAGCCTTGAAGGTTACGAATTTTTTTTATGTTTCTCATTCATTTAAAAACTAGATTGTGTTCTTCCCTAGTAAAGTTATAAGTGATTTGCTATGATATAATGGCATATATTACTATTTCGGCAAGTCCATCAGAAAATAGTTATGTTACAATTTGCATAGTGTTGTGTTGTAGACTTGTATAGTAAATGACAGAGGGATAAATAAAACATGTGTAGTACATAAGTACTTACATGAATAACAAACACTATTGCTCTTGATTTATCTTCTCTATAATGCATATACTATATTATTTTTTCAAACAAATTAACAAGTGCAGTAAAATAGCAATTATATCATAAATCATGATTAAATGGAACCCTTTTGAGTGCTCGTATGTGGAAATATTTATGATACCTGATTTTTTAGAAATTTCTCATTTAAACTTTCTTCCATGAACACTCAACTGCATTTCTTTAGGCATTGATGTTGTTATCAAAGATCTCCCCAGATCTTGTGGGGGAACCCATAGAAGGACAAAGTTTGTATGAAGCGGTGGATTGCCTACTTTCTTATGTGGTATGACTATCTTTACATCATTTGTCATGTTCTTATAGTTTTATGAACTATTAATCTTCTACAAGATGACACAATCTATCTCAATACTAGCTCCCATGTTTGCAACAACCTTTCACATCATACACATATTCATATGGTTTTAACCAATTCAATCACTATTCTTCCATTTTGAAATTGAGGTGATTTGGATCACAAATGCTACCTCATTTTCCATCTTTGTCGACCTACGTGTATAGAGGTCTAGGCTACACTTTGGCCCAAATCTGTGTTAGCAGTTATATTTTGTCACAGGATTTGTATGAGTTTCAACTGATAACGAGGGAAGTGTAACACCCGGTTTTAAGAACAAAACCAGACACACACCATATGTGAGCCCAGGAAGTCAAATCTCACATATAGCTACAAATAAGGGTAATATCAAAAGACAATGCTCAATATATAACGTACTTATTATAAAAGATATAACCTTATATAGCAAACAACGGAAAGACAACTCCGGTCTTCAGGTGAAGACTCCACTCCACAGGGACAACTGACTGGTTGATCACAAGCCTATCTGCTCCAATCTCTGGTAATATGGTACCCATCCGGGATTTTTCCAAAGTATTCAAAAATAAACAAGCGTGAGTACATTTCGTACTTCACAAGCATAACATGGGGATTCATGAGGCTCAAAAGGCAGACACGGTTTACTGCATTTAGCATTTTAGTAAGTCAACATTTTGTTATTGATCAATATCAAATTATGCGTAAGCTCCCAAATTAACCCACATGATCATATACTAGAATTAAACAGAGTCATTGATCAACATTATATCATCATCATCGTCATCATCATCATAATACCTTTATAGTTCACCATGAACAATAACTTCACAAGTGACCATTTATTCTATGAGTTTTCTGGGCCGCTCGTGACCGTGAGCACGGCTGTTATAACAGTTTTAACACTCTGCAGAGGTTGTGCATCTTTACCCGTGAGTCGTGTTACCCATATGCCCGGGTTAATTACTCCCATAACACTTCCAAGGTGAGCGGGCAGGATACACTATGAAGCCTTCCATAGGTCTCGTCTAACAAGTTAGGGCCGTGAGGTTTCCTCGGCAGGCAGATATAGAGAACCCCCCTTTCTGTGGCACAATTCTCGCAGGCTATACACACCAGAACAGAGGCAGTTCTATACCCAAAGTGGCAAGCCCCTCTTGCGTCCTTTCGGGTAACCTCTAACAAGCTATAAAAGATCCTATTATGGAGCTAAAGTCAGAGCCATATAACTCTCACGGTTGCATTGTATGTCCCAGCTTTTGCCCTACAGATAAGTCCTTACGGAGGGTTTAGGGCAACATGATCGACATCATTTGCACCATCACCCTATAGTTCAATTATTACCATCATGTTTATCCGTTTGTTCCATTAATCATAGTATTGATCATGTTTAAATAGAGCACTAGCATTCTACCCATATGCAATAAAACCCATAGGCATCAAGGTATAAGTCATCAATGGCTATGATGTCCTTATAGTCGAGCATTATTAGACACATGCATAATGAGTAGATTATATAATGAATAGGAATCAAGGTAGGCCCACGCTATACTTGCCTTGGTTCACGAACTGCTGCTGGTCCTGCTGCTCCTCGTACGTGTTCGGATTCCCAAAGTACTCCTCACCATCTGAACTCGAACGACACGAAGTACAACACACATTCCAGAGCAGACATACAAGCAAAACATGACTATGATTAGAACAGTACACCAACAATAAATAAAACTGTATAAAACGTTTACCAAAATCATCTACGTCTCGCTACGATCACAACGACGCGAATTGCACGAAAAACGGAGCTACAACGCACAAGTTACAAGCTATTTATGGTTCCAAAAGCTAGCTATTAAACTAGACTTAATCGAGAAATTCAAAAGCTCCTAACGGGTCTAACAGTAGCACTATTGCGTAGATCATGAAATTACGAAACTAACGCAAGTTGAACGGGTCAAATCGGAGCTAAAATGATGATTTTATAAACGTTTTACTACAGTGGCAATTCTGTAATTAATTTGAAAATGTATTTTTCATTTATATCGAGGAAACTACGTTTTCAAAATGGGCATGCATATTTCGGGAATACGCCAAGGACGGCGGGTTCAAAAAGATGAAAATCGGAGGTCTCTTTAGCAAAAATGGGCCCCGAAAGGGTACCTTTCTTTCACAGCCGTTGGATTCGGAATAGGCGGCCAAGATTAGATGGGAGGGGGGAAAGAGAGAAGCAGCCGCCAGAGTTGGGGGAGATGTGGCGGCGCCGCCATTGCCGGCGACTGAAACCTCGCCGGAGTGCGTGAAAATTGACCTACGGCCCATGGTTTAGAAATGCGAGAGCACCGGGATGATGCGGGGGGAGATGGTGAGTCCAATGGAGCGCATTGTGCGTGCAGGGATGGTCTCGCGCGGGGCTCGCCATGAACGGCGGCGGGCATAGCTTGCTGGTGCTCCGTAATACGGCGCTAGCGGTCACGGCTCACCAAATTAAAGGCACCGAGAGAGAGAGAGCGGAACAAGGCGATCTTTCTTAGGTCCTTATCACGACCAGGGAGAACCCGAGGGCACCCGTGTAAGGTCCTAGATGGCTAGAGGGGGGGTGAATAGCCTATAAAAAAATTCTACAAGCACCACTAAGCAAACTTGTTAGAATAACAAACGGCGTAAAGCGAGTTTTGCTTAGCCAAAGGTTGTGATGCAAGCCTCCTATCCACAAGTCTAGTAGATTAGGATCTCTAGTTCACACAAGTACTAAGTCACTAACTTACACTAGTGAGCAAGCTAACAACTACTAGAAATAGGCTACCACTAGAGCTACACAAGATAATCTAGTAAAAGTAAATGCGAGAGAGAGGATTGTGAATCTTATACCGACGGTGGAGTGAAGATGTTGCCAATCACCAAGATGATATACAATTAATTAATATTGACAACAACACAATATGTAGACCAATCACCGGGAGACAAGAGACACAATATTTTTGTTCACCCGGTGTTCACTTGTGCACCGACAAGCTACGTCACCGGTTGTGTCGACCAACACTTAGATGGTTCCTCGGTGTGACCCTCAAGTCACTTGCCCCTCAAGGCACGCCCCGCAAGGCACCGCAAGACACCACTCTCAAGTGAGGTAACTCAATGACACGCGCAATCCAATAGAGTTGCTTTTGGCGTCCCGCCAAGGAAAGCACAAGAACCTCTTACAAACAACCGGAGGTGGCCAAGAACAATCACCTTCTCTTGCCAACGCCTCCAACAATCTCCAAGCCAGCTAGGAGCGGTACTCTCCAAGAGTAACAAGAAATCCACCGGCTAAACCACCCACAACTGCCACTAGATGCCCTCAAGCTATGCAATGCACTTTGGGATCACTCAATCTCACTTTTGATTTGCAATCAAGCAAGAGAGATGAGTGGGAGGAGTAGCTCTAGCTCAAAGGATGCACAAGAGTGTTAGAAATGCCAAGCCACCTCCCCAAGGGCCGGCCATCGAGTATTTATAAGCATCCCATCCAAATAGAGCCGTTGCCACTCCACTGACCGTTTTTTCGGGACGACCGGACGCGCCGGTCGAAACTGACCGGACGCGCTCAACCGTGTCTGGTCGCCCTGTGACGTCCACGTGTCCCTCAAATTTCAAATGCGACCGTTAGATCCTCCAACGGTCACTGCGCGCCAACGGTCAAACGCTATGACCGGACGCGCTGCTCAACCGACCGGACGCACCGGTCGCACAACACCGCGCGCGCGAAGCAACGACCAGACGCGCTCCTCGCAACGACCGGACGCGCCGATCCGCACAGCACCCGTGCCTGCGAAACAACGACCAGACGCGCTCCTCGCAACGACCGGACGCAACAGTGCCAGCGTCCGGTCGGAGTCTAGTAAGCTCCCTCGACGACCGGACGCGCCGGTTGCAAACCCTAGCCCGCGTGCCTGATACCGCGCTGTACTGACCGGACGCGTCCGGTCACACCGTGACCGCGTCTGGTGCAGCGTCCGGTCACCTCAGTGACCCCGTTCGCCTCCGTTTCTTTTCTAACTTCCGGCGTAGTGGAAAATAGGCATTTTATTTCCCCGAAATCGCCTGAATCCCGCGCTCGCACGCTCGGCGGGAGGGAGAGAGGAACCCAAACCCCTCTCTACCCGCAAACCACAGTGCGACCAACGCCACCTTTGCATATGTGCCAACACCATCAAGTGTACATCTCCATGTGCTTGTGTGTTAGCATTTTCTCAATCATTTTCAAAGGTTTTCCAATTAGCTCACTAGGCCCTACATGCAATGCACTTCATGAATTCACCTAGTGGCACCCGTGCATCGAATAACCGATAAGACTTCCCCTCTTAATAGTTCGGCTATCGATCCTAAACCACTCACACCCTCTATGGTGTCTTGAGTGTAAAACAAAATGGCCCTATGGTTATACCTTTGCCTTGAGCCCATTTTGTTTCTCCAAATGATATGATCCACTTCATATCATCACATGACCGTCTCGATCCATCGACCTTGACTTCACTTGCTCTTCACCGTTGCATCGGTCCATCGGCGCTAAGTCTTGCTCAAGCTTCACCATCGCATGGTCCTTCGCTTCGAAGCCTCGACTTGCCCTTCACCTTCACAACCGGTCCATCGAGCCAAGCCTCATCTTGGTCTTCACCATCTTGGTCATATGAGTCAATGTCATGTCTCATATGCAATGACCACCTTTATCTAAATCATCCACTTAGATACAAAGGTTAGTCCTAGGTTTCCTCAATTAGCCAAAACCAAACTAGGGACTTTCAATCTCCCCCTTTTTGGTAATTGATGACAACCCTCACAAAGATTATTTTGATAATAAAAGTTTTAAACTTGTCATACTTGTCCAATCATTTTGCTCATAAGTAAAGTTTGGACAATTATCACAAGCTCGGTTTTGGTAGCATTAGCTCCCCCTACATATGTGCATAGAGTTTGGATTGAAAGCTTTACACATATACATGGATAGAAGTGTTGGGAGAGTAATTCTACCAAAATGATGCTAAGGTGTAAGAAATGGACCTTTGAAGCGTGATACCAATCGGAGTTGCCTTTTACACCATCCTTAGCATCATGAAGTAACTAGACATCCATCAAAACTCAAGAACCCCGTGAGATCAACATTATATGTAAAGGTTCTTGGACTACTTGTAAAGCTGACCACTTGTAAAGCTTTAGGCAAGTCTAGATACCACATATAAACTATTCCTATGCATGCTAGTAGATCATTTCATCATCCAATTTCTATACTAGCATTGCACCACACAAGCATGTATATTGAATTTAAATACATGTGCAATGAGCAAGTCATATGAGAATGCACAAACAAATGCAACAACTTTGTTTATGAGCTTGCTCCCCCTACTTGTGTGCATCAACAAATTTTATTTACCCCTTTATCAAGTTGAATCATTTTTTTCTCATCATAAATTTTATTTACCCCTTTATCAAGTTGAATCATCTTTTTCTCTCCCCCTTTGTCAACAACTTACCCAAAAATGGGATCAAATTGTGGAGAGAAGGAAAAGTGTTTGATGGAGTAGATTGAAATTAATTCGATACCACATGTAAGGTTAAAAAATTTATCAAATTTGGTTTAACCTAGAATACTTGCCAAAGATATTTAATTCGATTTGAACCAAAGACAAGCTTCTTCACTCCTCAAAATAAGGGTTATCTTGCCTATGTTGAATTAAACACTTATAGCAAATCTTCTAGATTCAACACTAGGTTTACAAGCTCACAAACATGTCATATGCCACCACTAGGTCAAAATAAGCATAGAAGCAATAGTGGTAACATATATCCATCAAATTCATTTGATTTATCATGAATGCTTATGCGTACTACTTATTATGTCTACATGCTCTATCAAGTCCTTAGCATAGGATGAAAGACATGTCAATCAATTTTACCTTGCAATGTCGAAGGAGAGGCAAGTCAATAAGTGGGTGGGGTGCATTCAACTCATGTTTGAGAAATCAAGAATGTTCAATTCATTCCTTAGCTTGCAAAACCTCTTTTCATCAAGTGGCTTAGTGAGAATATCGGCAAGTTGATCATCGGTGCCAACACTTTCAATGGCAATATCTCCCTTTTGTTGATGATCTCTAATGAAATGATGTCTTATGTCAATATGCTTTGTTCTTCCATGTTGAGCCGGGTTTTGTATCATCTTGATTGCACTCTCATTATCACATAGCAACGGCACATTCTTGAAGTTGAGGCCATAATCCTTCAAAGTTGATTTCATCCATAGCAATTGTGCACAACAACTCTCCGCACTCACATATTCGGCTTCGGCGGTAGAGATTGCCACACTATTTTGTTTCTTTGAGGACCATGACACAAGTGATCTTCCAAGTAATTGACATGTGCCACTTGTGCTCTTTCTATTGATCTTGCAACCCCCATAGTCGGAGTCCGAATATCCAATCAATTCAAACTTTGACCCCTTGGGATACCATAGTCCAACATTTCTTGTTTGCTTCAAGTACCTCAATATTCTTTTTGCCGCCGTGAGATGACTTTCTCTAGGTGAGGCTTGATATCTAGCACACATGCAAACACTAAACATGACATCCGGCCTTGATGCAGTGACATAGAGTAGACTTCCAATCAAGGACCAATATTCCTTTTGATTCACCATTTTGCCATCAAGATCACTATCCAAATTTCCATTTGTGCCCATTGGAGTTGAAATTGGCTTTGCATCTTGCATTCCAAACTTCTTCAACATGTCCCTTATGTATTTCCCTTGACTCACAAATGTCCCATTCTTCAATTGCTTGACTTGGAGACCAAGGAAGTAGCTAAGTTCACCAATCATAGACATTTCAAACTCTTTGGCCATCATAGCACCAAATTCTTCACAATAAGCTTGATTGGTTGATCCAAAGATGATGTCATCAACATATATTTGCACTATGAATAGATCATTTCTAATCTTCTTGGTGAATAGAGTAGTATCAACCTTGCCCATTTTGAATCCCTTAGAGAGAAGGAAATCCCTTAGCCTCTCATACCATGCTCTAGGTGCTTGTTTTAAGCCATATAAAGCCTTCTTCAACTTGTAGACATGGTTGGGTTTCTTGTCATCTTCAAATCTGGGCGGTTGCTCAACAAATACTAACTCATTGATGATCCCATTGAGAAATGCACTTTTCACATCCATTTGATATAGTTTGATGTTGTGTGCACAAGCATAAGCCAGTAGAATCCTTATTGCCTCCAATCTTGCCACGGGAGCATATGTCTCATTATAGTCAAGACCTTCTACTTGAGTGTAACCTTGAGCAACTAGTCTTGCTTTGTTTCTCACCACAATGCCATCTTGATCTTGCTTGTTTTTGAACACCCATTTGGTTCCAATCACATTGTAGTCATTTAGCCTTTCTACCAATTCCCAAACATCATTTCTTGTGAAATTGTTTAGTTCTTCTTGCATAGCCATAATCCAATCGGCATCCCTCAAAGCTTCTTCTATTTTCTTTGGTTCTATGGTTGACACAAATGATGCATGCTCACAAAACATAGTCAATCTTGATCTTGTTTGCACACCACTTCTAATATCACCAATAATACTATTAATGGGGTGATCTCTTGAAACATGTTGTGGTTGGAGTACTTGCACTTGATTGCTTGAGCTTGGTTGATCACTTGATGTATCTCGATGAGAAGAACTAGCACCATAACTTTGCACTTGATCTTTATCATCATCTTAAATATCAATTACTTGCTTTGCTCTAATGTCCCCAATGTCCATGTTCTTCATTGCTTCCACCAATTGAGTTCCACCAACATCATCTAGATTCTCTTCTTCATCTTGTGACCCATTGGTTTCATCAAATTGCACATCATGGACTTCTTCTAGAATGCCACTTGAGTTGTTCCAAACTCTATAAGCTTTGCTTGTAGTTGAATAACCAAGTAGGAACCCCTCATCACATCTCTTGTCAAACTTCCCCAATCTAGTGCCCTTCTTCAAGATATAGCATTTGCAACCAAACACCCTAAAGTAAGAAATATTGGGCTTTCTTCCATGAAGTAACTCATATGGAGTCTTCTCTAGCAATGGATGACAATATAGTCTATTGATGTAGTAGCAAGCGGTATTGATTGCTTCATCCCAAAATGATTGACTCACATTGTACTCATGAAGCATTGATCTAGCCATATCAAGCAATGTTCTATTCTTTCTCTCAACTAGGCCATTTGATTGTGGAGTGTACTTGGCCGAGAATTGATGTCCAATACCATAATGATCACAAAGTTCTTCAATTCTTGTATTCTTGAACTCACTTCCATTGTCACTTCTCACTTTCTTGATTCTAATCTCAAACTCATTGTGAACTCTAGTGAGAAATGTCTTGAAGGTGTCAAACACTTCACTTTTATCACTAAGAAAGAATACCCATGTGAATCTTGTGAAGTCATCCACTATGACAAAGCCATACTTGTTGCCGCCTATGCTTGTATATGTTGTTGGTCCAAATAGATCCATGTGCATGAACTCAAATGCTTTGCATGTGCTCATTGTACTCTTCTTTGGATGTGAGCTTCCAACTTGCTTCCCGGCTTGACATGCACTACAAAGCTTATTCTTCTCAAATTCAACATCTTTCAAACCATTGACAAGATTGTGAGTTGTAAGCTTCTTCAATTGTTTCATGCCAACATGACCAAGCCTTCTATGCCAAAGCCAACCCATGCTTGATTTGGAGACTAAGCAAGTTGTCAAAGAAGTTTCTCTAGCATTGAAGTCAACTAGGTAGAGATTCTCATATCTAAAGCCCTTGAATGCCATATTTGAACCATCCACACTAATAACATCCACATCATTAACCCCAAAGATGCATTTGTAGCCTAGATCACATATTTGTGCCATGGATAGAAGATTGAAATCCAAGCTTTCAACTAGCAACACATTAGAGATACTCATGTCATTTGATATTGCAATCTTGCCCAAGCCAATAACCTTGCCTTTCTTGTTATTGCCAAATGTGATAGAATCAACACCACTATCATTGTCATTGATTGAGTCAAACATTCTTGATGTACCGGTCATGTGTTGAGTGCACCCACTATCAATAATTCAATGCCTTCCTCCGGCTTTGTAATTGACCTACAAGCAAATCAATGAAGCTTAGGTACCCATTTTTGCTTGGGTCCTTGTAGGTTAGTAACTAAGCTCTTTGGTACCCAAATAGCCTTCTTCTTTGGGCCAACAATGGGTGTACCAATAAACTTAGCTTGCACACCCTTCACACCTTTGGTAAGCACATAGCAAGAATCAAAAGGTATAGCATTAACAAGGTTCTTGCTTTGGTTCTTTTTATTGCAATTATGCTCTAGGTGCCCAACTTGCTTGCATCTATTGCAAAACCGACCATTGCCCTTCACAAAGCTAGGCTTTGGAGTTGCAAAGGCCGACTTGCCTTTCTTGGGGGTGTAGCCCAATCCCTCTTTGTTAAGAGAGAACCTTTGGCTACTCAAGCACTTAAGCAAGCGGGCCTCACCACCATAGGTCTTGCCTAGGGCGTGAGTGAGCTCATCCACCTCTCTCTTGAGAGTCTCATTCTCAACCATTAGTGAGGCATCACAAGTGAAACCATCACTAATAGTAGAGGTAGAATTGGTGGTGGTGGATGAAGAGCTACAAGAAGGGTTAGCATTTGACATGATGATAGGTTCATTAAAGGATTCATCAATTATATCACATGTAACACCTATATCACATGATACAACAACCTCCTTCTTTTCTTGTTGCTCAAGTAGCAATGAGTGAGCCTTTTCAAGCTTGAAATGAGCCTTACCAAGATCCTCATGGTCTTCCACTAGACTCTCATGAGTGGTCTTAAGCTCACTAAGAACTTTCTCAAGTATTGCTACTTTCATTGAAAGCTTCTTACACTCCTTGTTCTTGGCGATAGCTATGTCTCTAGTTTGTTGCATCAAGTCATATAGTTGTTCTTTAGTTGGTTCATCATCATCATTTTCATTATCATTATCACTATCATGAGCATATTCCATTTCACTTTCATCATCACTCTCATCATATAATACCTTAGCTTCTTTAGCCATGAAGCATGAAGAGGATGAATCAAATAGTGATGGCTTCTTGTTGATAGCAATGGAAGCAAAAGCCTTGTTGGATGATTCTTCTTCTTCTTCCTCATCATCACTTTCCCAAGTGATCACATAGGCACCATTTTTGCCTTTCTTGAATGTCATCTTGGCCTCTCTCTTCTTCTTCTCAAACTTGCCCCTCTTATTGTTCTTCTTCTTGTCATAGGGACATTCGGCTTGAAGATGTTTGGTGCTATCACAATTGAAGCACTTCCTTTGTTGCTCATTGCTCTTGAAATTGTCATTTCTCTTTTTGAAGCCTCTTCTTTTGATAAACATTTTGCCAATGTTTTTGGCAACTAGAGCAAGTGCCTCATCATCAACTTCTAATTCTTCATCTTCTTCGCTGTCATCTTCTTCTTGAATTGAAGCTTTGCCCTTTGAGGAGGTGGCCTTGAATGCCACGGTCTTCTTCTTCTTTTCATCCTCCTTCTCATCAACATCTTGATCATACTTGTCAAAGGTTAATACCTCTCCAAGCAAATCATTGGGCTTCATTGTTTCAAGCCCATCTCTTTGTAGCATCATGATCAACATCTTGAATCTTTTAGGTAAGCTCAACAAGAACTTGTGGCAAAAATCTTGGTCTTGAGTCTTGTGCCCTAAGCTCTTGAGATCATTCACAATGACTTGCAATCTATGAAACATCTCTAAGATTACTTCTTCTTCTTTCATCTTGAAGTTCTCAAACTCACTCTTGAGCC
Source organism: Saccharum hybrid cultivar R570 (assembly GCA_038087645.1). Taxonomy (NCBI): domain Eukaryota; kingdom Viridiplantae; phylum Streptophyta; class Magnoliopsida; order Poales; family Poaceae; genus Saccharum; species Saccharum hybrid cultivar. Next base: position 1,263,513 of record JAQSUU010000606.1, on the reverse strand, counting down.
CATATAGCTTAGCACTCTTTACAACCTTAGTGCCCTCATATGTTTCACTTAACCTTGTCCACACTTCATTTGCCAATTCCAAATCCTTGATGCCCTCAAATACTTTTGTGTCAATATTATTGTAAAGTGTATTGAGAGTCATTCTATTGCATGTTCTATTTGCTCTATCTTCATTGGTGAGATGATCGGGATCAATGATAGCAAAATCATTCTCGGTGACTTGCAATACTCTCTCATGAATAGAACCAAGGTACATTGTCATTTTTCTCTTCCAATGAGCAAAAGAACTAACACCATCAAAGAACGGTGGCTTGCCCCCAACATGATTGAACACAATTTGAGCCATTTTTCACACCGAAGGATGTTAAGCCTTGATTAAAACGGTGACCACGGCTCCGATACCACTTGTAAGGTCCTAGATGGCTAGAGGGGAGGGTGAATAGCCTATAAAAAATTCTACAAGCACCACTAAGCAAACTTGTTAGAATAACAAACGGCGTAAAGCGAGTTTTGCTTAGCCAAAGGTTGTGATGCAAGCCTCCTATCCACAAGTCTAGTAGATTAGGATCTCTAGTTCACACAAGTACTAAGTCACTAACTTACACTAGTAAGCAAGCTAACAACTACTAGAAAAGGCTACCACTAGAGCTACACAAGATAATCTAGTAAAAGTAAATGCGAGAGAGAGGATTGTGAATCTTATATCGACGGTGGAGTGAAGATGTTGCCAATCACCAAGATGATATACAATCAACTAATATTGACAACAACACAATATGTAGACCAATCACCGGGAGACAAGAGACACAATATTTTTGTTCACCCGGTGTTCACTTATGCACCGACAAGCTACGTCACCGGTTGTGTCGACCAACACTTAGATGGTTCCTCGGTGTGACCCTCAAGTCACTTGCCCCTCAAGGCACGCCCCGCAAGGCACTGCAAGACACCACTCTCAAGTGAGGTAACTCAATGACACGCGCAATCCAATAGAGTTGCTTTTGGCGTCCCGCCGAGGAAAGCACAAGAACCTCTTACAAACAACCGGAGGTGGCCAAGAATAATCACCTTCTCTTGCCAACGCCTCCAACAATCTCCAAGCCGGCTAGGAGCGTACTCTCCAAGAGTAACAAGAAATCCACCGGCTAAACCACCCACAAGTGCCACTAGATGCCCTCAAGCTATGCAATGCACTTTGGGATCACTCAATCTCACTTTTGATTTGCAATCAAGCAAGAGAGATGAGTGGGAGGAGTAGCTCTAGCTCAAAGGATGCACAAGAGTGTTAGAAATGCCAAGCCACCTCCCCAAGGGCCAGCCATTGAGTATTTATAAGCATCCCATCCAAATAGAGCCGTTGCCACTCCACTGACCGTTTTTTCGGGACGACCGGACGCGCCGGTCGAAACTGACCGGACGCGCTCAACCGCGTCCGGTCGCCCTGTGACGTCCACGTGTCCCTCAAATTTCAAATGCGACCGTTAGATCCTCCAACGGTCACTGCGCGCCAACGGTCAAACGCTATGACCGGACGCGCTGCTCAACCGACCGGACGCGCCGGTCGCACAACACCGCGCGCGCGAAGCAACGACCGGACGCGCTCCTCGCAACGACCGGACGCGCCGATCCGCACAGCACCCGCGCCCGCGAAACAACGACCGGACGCGCTCCTCGCAACGACCGGACGCGACAGTGCCAGCGTCCGGTCGGAGTCCAGTAAGCTCCCTCGACGACCGGACGCGTCCGATCGCGTGTGACCAGACGTGCCCCGCGTCCGATCGTCCTTGCGAACCGCAGTTCCTTCTGGGCACTTGACCGGACGCGCCGGTCCCGCGAGTGACCGGACGCGCCGGTTGCAAACCCTAGCCCACGCGCCCGATACCGCGCTGTACTGACCGGACGCGTCCGGTCACACCGTGACCACGTCCGGTGCAGCGTCCGGTCACCTCAGTGACCCCGTTCGCCTCCGTTTCTTTTCCAACTTCCGGCGTAGTGGAAAATAGGCATTTTATTTCCCCGAAATCGCTTGAATCCCGCGCTCGCACGCTCGGCGGGAGGGAGAGAGGAACCCAAACCCCTCTCTACCCGCAAACCACAGCGCGACCAACGCCACCTTTGCATATGTGCCAACACCATCAAGTGTACATCTCCATGTGCTTGTGTGTTAGCATTTTCTCAATCATTTTCAAAGGTTTTCCAATTAGCTCACTAGGCCCTACATGCAATGCACTTCATGAATTCACCTAGTGGCACCCGTGCATCGAATAACCGATAAGACTTCCCCTCTTAATAGTTCGGCTATCGATCCTAAACCACTCACACCCTCTATGGTGTCTTGAGTGTAAAACAAAATGGCCCTATGGTTATACCTTTGCCTTGAGCCCATTTTGTTTCTCCAAATGATATGATCCACTTCATATCATCACATGACCGTCTCGATCCATCGACCTTGACTTCACTTGCTCTTCACCGTTGCATCGGTCCGTCGGCGCTAAGTCTTGCTCAAGCTTCACCATCGCATGGTCCTTCGCTTCGAAGCCTCGACTTGCCCTTCACCTTCACAACCGGTCCATCGAGCCAAGCCTCATCTTGGACTTCACCATCTTGGTCATATGAGTCAATGTCATGTCTCATATGCAATGACCACCTTTATCTAAATCATCCACTTAGATACAAAGGCTAGTCCTAGGTTTCATCAATTAGCCAAAACCAAACTAGGGACTTTCAACCCGCCATGTACGGCGACGAGAAGGTCGTCGGAGAAAGAGGGGACATGCCACAACGTGCACAAATTGAGAAATTGAGAGCATAGAAAGGAAGAGGAGGTCAAGGCGGAGCTCACCAAGCGAAAAACACAGAGCGGGGATGGCTCGACGGTGACGGTCGCCGCGGTGGGGCGGACGTTGCTCCGGAGGATCGCCGCTGTCGTTTCTCTGTTGTGCACTAGCGAACAAGAGCGGGGAAAACTGGAGAAGGGAAGGGCGGAGTCGGGGTCACACTCCCCTTTTTAAAAGACCCGAGGCGCGGGGGGAAAGACGCTCCCACGATGGAGCGTGGGCGCGGCGGCAGTTGCGCTCGAGTGCGAGCGAAGCGGGAGAGCTAGAGGTTGGGGGCGACGGCGCTGACGTGCGGGACCAGGCGGTCAGCCATAGCGGAAGAACAAGGACGCGGCAACGGTTGCAGCGCGGACCGGGCCGGCCCAGCAAGGAAGAAAAAGAGGGAGAGGGGAAGTGCGGGCGGGCCAAGGAAAAAGAATGGCCCATTAGGCCGAATTGGGAAGGAGGGAAGAGAGAAAGGAAAAATTCCCTTTTCATTTTCTGAAATGACTTTTCCAAATACATTTTCAAAAGATTTTTAAATCCTTTTGGCATTTGAATAAAACCAGTCATCACACAAAATATAATGCAACAACATGAGTGCAAAAACAAATTGCTAACCTTATGATTAATTTTAATTTCACAAAAAATTATTATTCCCTATATTTAAATGCACACTCAATTACACAAATAAATCATATTTAACTATTTTGTAGTTCCAAAAAATTTAGGGTGTTACAGGAAGTCCTGTCCACCCTGTAAATGTGAAGGGCCATGACTTATAGATACACATCCCAAAAAAATCAAATAAATCTAAATAAATCTATGTCTTTGGAGATAATATTTTTTAACAAATGTATAGCAGGTTTTTTGCACTTATTTTTATCTATGCTTATTGATTTTCTTCCTATTGTTGAAGAACAATGATGGCACTTTCTCAACATATGAGTGTAAGAGAACCACACCTTTATTAGAGGTGAGAAGTTAAGCTGCAATATCTTTTTGTTAACTATAGTAACTTCCATGATAAATATAATGGATTCCAATGAGGAGAGTTAACTAGATTAATTTTTTGTCATAGACACTAATCTTATTATTTTGTTGGAAATAGGTTCTCAACCCTTCGGAGAGCTTCATAAATATTGTTGTTGATTATCCGTAAGAAATAAAATATTTTTCTTAATCATATAAACACAATTGTTTCATGTTTTTCATATTAATAGGAGCTGATTTGTTGTCTTGAACCAACTGACAGATCTGTTGAATGCACATCATCAGTGCTACAAGCTCTGATTATGTTCAGAGACCTAGATCATGGGTATCGCAAAGAAGAGATAGGAAACTGCATTGAAAGCGCATCCAAGTTTATTGAGAAAGAACAACGAAAAGATGGCTCCTGGTCTCTAAAATTTTACTGCTTGTTGTATGCAAATAATTCTCATTTTTACATGGTATAAATAACTAGATTACTTATGATATAATAGGTTTGGCAGTTGGGGTGTATGTTTCACATACGGGTCATTCTTTGCGATAAAAGGGTTAGCTGTTTCTGGAAGAACTTACGAAAATAATGATACCATGAGGAAAGCATGTAACTTTTTGTTGTCAAAGCAACAACATACAGGTGGATGGGGAGAAACTTATCTTTCTAGTGAAACTGAGGTAAGTGTTATGTCTCATTATATGATTTCGTGCATGATTTTTTCAGTTCATGTTATATTTCTATATTTGGTAACTTGATATACAGGTACACATGATATTAATTAACCCATGGCAATGCTTAAATATGGTTTTTATTAGATTCAGTCATTTTTTCGATGAATCCTTGTTTACAACAACTAGTATCCTGTTTAGTACATCTAGGAAGACAAGTAAATTTCACGGACTGGTGCCAATTCAATTTAGCAGTAGTAGCCTCTCATTACTTGATAGTATCAAGTTATTCTAAATAACAACTAGTTGCTTATGGTCCTGTTTGTGTTAAATTTTTGTTTCATGAGACATTCTTTACAAAACTTAATGGATTCTATCAAATACATGTGACACCATGCAACTGACAAAAGTATATATTTATTCTTTTGTACCCTATGCTTTGTAAATGATCTTTCTAGTCACAAAGTTTCTATATGTGATGCATATGGGTAGCTCCTCTTCTTGTACTTATTTTATCCTTTCTTTGTGTAATATAGTTAACGTAATAAACATGTTAGGATGAGATTACAAAAGGCTTATAAGTTGGTACAACCTATCTAGATAACATGAGACTAAACCTAGAACCAGAACAGTTGGGACAAACTACAGTGGGGGTTTCCCCTGCTGTATTCTCACTCAAAATAAAAACACTTGGGACAAACAAGCCGAAGCAAAAATAGTAATGGGTTAGGATTTTACAAGGTTATTGGTTTCTTGATGGTAAAACAATTAATGTTCAGTTCATTCTTTACTTATTTTTGTGGAGTTTTTCTAAAAATCATATATTCAGTTTTGTATAACATATAATTGTGTTATAGTTACATCATGATAATAGTCTGGATAAATTAGGGGGCACATACTGTCCATCCAATCTTTTTTTATATAAAGAATCCTGGTAACAAACTCTAGTGTTTCATGAAAATTTAGGTAATTACATGACTTATGCTGATTTTTTTGGACCTCATTTAGTTGTCACACCACATGGTTAAGTGAAAGTATTTCCTGTAGACAAGCAGTTACGTCCTCAAGTACCTGTGGTTAGTATGCTACAATTGCAAACAGCCTACTTTTACTTCTTCATATACAATCTAATGTTAATCTATTTTTTGGTACTCAAAATCTGGAAATTAAATAATCTGTTCTCTTGTCTTGGGTTTCCACGTACAATGTTCAGTTATATATAAAAGTTGTACAACCTTCCAACTTTAGAATTAATATAAATTGGATGATTCATTAACTGCGCTTAACTAACTGTTAAGCAATAATTCAATGTTATGGGATGCATTATATATCAAACATTCTTCTCTTTTCTACTGAACATAGTGATACTCTATGTATCAATGAGTTTTGTCATGGTTTAGACTTAACTATTTTGTAGGAATATGTGGATGCTAGTAGACCTCATGCCGTGAACACTGCTTGGGCAATGTTAGCCTTAGTTTATGGTGGGCAGGTATATATTTTGCAAACTGATTAGAATTGCCACAGTTACATTATTTAGGAAATTATTATGGTATATGCTAATTGTTTCATATTATGGGCATGGTATGTAGGTGGAACGTGATCCAGCACCATTATATAAAGCTGCAAAAGTGTTGATCAATATGCAACTAGAATCTGGTGACTTTCCCCAACAAGTAAGTTATTATTTTTTGTTCTTATATAAGAGTTAGAACAAAATTTTGATTCATGGTTATTAGATTGGTCCTTTTTCTTTCAGAAACAAATATTTATCAATATTGTTTTTTCATGGTCTCCAAGGGATCAGAACTTGATTATTACCTTTCATGACAAATCTGATAGCCCCCACCATCCACAAACATAATGATTACTGTGATTTTAGGATAGTTTAAACCGGATAGGAAAAGATATATATACACCTCCCTATGAGAAATGTAAATCACAGTGATGCAACAAAGTCCTACCGTTTCCAACTAAAGGATGCCCTAAATGATGGCTAACAACAATCATTTATGGATGAATTTTGAATCACAAAAGTCTTCGTTTTGTCGCTACAGAGAGAGTATACAACATTTTCATACACCCTTTGTAGACAGTTCTCGACATCACTATAAGAGTTTAAATGCTTCCTAATATTTTCCTACAAGTGAGTTAAAGTATTAGTACATATTAGTCCTTTTGATGGAGTGGCTAATTGTTGTGTGGTAGATGCCGTGGCAAGCATCGTTGTTTGTTGGGTGTCACTTAGTGTGGGTTTTCGGTGGCTCGGGTAGACTCAAAAACACAAAAGAAAACACGGCAATATATCCTAGTTCAGGCTATCAGAGCCCTACATCCAGTAGTGGTTGTTCTTTGTATTCAAGAGCACCTAAATCAGAGGGTTACAACGAGTGTGTAAGAGATCTGCCAGGGGATCGCTTGGTGCTATCCTATGGCTCATCGGTGGTGAGGTTGGTTCCCCGATGAGGAAGAAGAATGCTCCTCTCTCTCGCCAGATTGCCGTGGGGTCTCTGCTTGCTCTATCTCTAGGCTGAGCTCAGAATGTTTTTGTCTGTTCTCGGTTTGCCCTCTCTAGTCTGTTTTGTCTTCTCCCTCTATAGGATCTGACCTCTCCCTTATAATCCGAGGAAGGTCAGGTACAAGGTAGCTCAAGGGGTTTGAGTCTACAGTCTACGTGCGTCGGAGTTCAGGAGGGTGCTGCTGCGGTGTGGACGGACCCTGGCATTGTCATGGAGTCGAGGGAGCCTCGGGCGCCGCCTGGCTCTTCTGGACCTGACACTCTGACCGTCAAGGGCTGTCTGCTTGCACTGACCTCCACCGGGTGAGCCTTCTCGAGGCTTCTCGAGGCTTCCTTGGCGATGAAGGCACCTGGCTCGGGAGGCTAACGAGTGGGCCTGGGAGCCTCTGCGCCCATGGAGCCGGTGGAGGGGTTTCTCTCCTTGTGTCATGCTGCCTACGTGACTTTGTCGGAGGAGTGGGCATCAGTGTCGCGCGCTTGTTGGTCGGGGCAACTCTGGGGAGCACCCGAGTGTTGGATGCTCGGCGGTCCAATCGATGGTTGAGGCGAAGGAGTTCAGCCCGGGCACCTAGCTCAGGCTGGGGTCGAGTCCAGGGATCAGGCCTGGGCTACTATCGGTTGGGAGCCGGGGGTCGCCGATCCGTCGAAGCCTGAGCAGAGGCCAAGGGCATTCTCGGGTTCCGCCTGATTCTTAACCGAAGGGTGCGTGCAAGCATATCCAAGGGGTATAGCCCCTGAGCGATCCTAGAGGGGTCAGTCGGGGGGTCTCTCGGTCGGGAGTCTCTCTCCCAAGGACTTGACATAGCCCTATATTTGACTCTCGTCACTAATTGTTTTCTTAGTATCAATCTTATATTTTCTAATAGTAGTGGCAAATGTCCAACAACATAACACTCTAAAAACTTGTTCACGATTTTTAGGTAGTTAGCCAAATATACAATATTTTTTTGACACTTACAAATGTTGCATGTATATACTTGTGTATTTTACGTAGACCACAGGGTGTTTCGTGCACTTTGTACATCTCCAAATTTCCATTTTGGAAGCGTGGCAATAGAGGTGAGTTGCATTTTATAACATTGTATACAAAGCCAAGTCCTCACCTTGCAACCGTCGTAGTGATATTGACGAAGGTGGTGAGGAACTCCGTATTTCCCCCCTTGCCTCCATTTTCTCACATGCCGCTGCACTTGGTTGGCCATGTCTGCCGCCCTTACACCTTCTACCCCACAAGCTGACACTTGCCTACTCAGCTGCAACCCCATACAGTGGCGGATGCAGGATGAGAATCAAGGGGGTAAAACAATGGAGATGTTGATTTGCATGAAGATTTAACGGTGATTTGAGGTTTTTGCTACAGTGTTTTTAGTGGTAAATCAAGTCATTAGGGGGCTGGAGCCCACCTAGCCCCCCTATAGATCCGCCGCTGGCCCCATATGCCCCAAGCCGCCACCGTGACCATGTCCCTATGGGTGCACGCTCCTGTGCGGCTGCTGCCCTGCACCCGCATGCCCCACGCGAACTTTGCTCCTCGTGCAGCCCTCCCTTCGGTTTGTTGTCACACTCTATTTTAAGGACAAGATAGAGTGCATAAATATTATGTACGCCCCAGGGACAGTCGTACACATAAGTCAACAAATTACAGGAAGGATCATCACAGTGTGTCTTACTTCACGTTTAATATAACACTTAGTCTTATACAATACAAGCGGAAATTAAAGGATATCTCTCAAACATGGTAGCTCCAACACAGGGACGATCAACTAGTTGACTCAAACCTAGAAGTCTTCTGGATAATCCTCATACCAACTACCATCTGTTACCCATCCAGGATTTTTATCCAAAAATAGAAAATGAACAAGCGTGAGTACATTTCGTACTCCACAAGCATAACATGGGGATTCATGAGGCTCAAAGGTAGACACGGTTTACTACAGTTAGCATTTTAGTAAGTCAAGATTTTATTATTGATTAGTATCAAGTTCTGCTTAAGCTCCCAAATTAACCCACATGATCATATATCATAATCAAATAGTCATTGAACATCATTATAACATCATCATCATGAGTTAACAACATAACAAGTATCCATTTATTCTATGAGTTTTCTAGGCCGCTCGTGATCGTGAGCATGGCTGTTATAACAGTTTTTAACACTCTGTAGAAGTTGTGCATCTTTACCCGTGAGTCATATTGCCCAAATGCTCGGGGCCCGTCGACCCCCTAACACTCCCAAGGTAAGCAGGCAGGATACACTGTGAAGCCTTCCATAGGTCTCTCTAACATGTTAGGGCCGCGAGGTTTCCTCGACAGGCAGATGTAGGAACCCTCCTTTCTATGGCACAAATCCTTCGCGGCTATACATATAAGAACAGGGGCAGTCCAATACCCAAAGTGGCAAGCCCCTCTTGTGCCATAAAGGTAACCTCTAACAAGCCAGAAAAGATCCTATTACTGAGCTAAAGCTAGAGCCATGTGACTCTCACGGTCGCACTGTCAATCCCAGCTTTTGCCAACAGATAAGTCCTTACGAAGGGTTTAGAGCACCATGATCAACATCATTTGCACTTTCACCCTATAGATCAGTTGTTATAAAGCATGTTTTACCTTTTGTTCCATAGAACCATTAACCATTGTATAGATCATGTTCAGTTAGAGCACTAGCAATCTACCCATGTGCAATTAACCCGTAGGAGTCAAGGAGCATGTCATCAAATAACTAAGATGTCCTTATGGTTGTCAAAGTTAGACACATGCAAATGAGTAGATGCTTAAAGTGAATAGGACATCAAGGTAGGCCCATGCTATACTTGCCTTGGTTCACAAAGTCCTGTTGGTCCTGCTGTTCCTCAAGGAAATCCGAGTTCCCGAAGTACTTCTCACCGTCTATACTCGATCAACACGGACCAATAACACGCATTTCGAAGACAATAATGCAAACAAATAAATCCTATGGTTAGAACAGTACAGCAGCAGTAAATAAATCAAGATAAAAGTTTATGAAAATCATCTACGTCTCGCTACGATCACATAGACGTGAAGTTCACAAAAAACGAAGCTAGAACATGAAAGTTATGAATTAAACAAGATTCCTATAGCTAACGAACTAATTAACTTAACCATGAAATTTAAATACTGCAAACATGTCTAACAGTAGCATCATCGCGTGGAATACAAATTTACGAACCTAACGCAAGTTGAATGGGTCGAATCGGAGCTAAAATGACGATTTTATAAGAAAAACATTGCAGTGGCAATTCTGTAAATATTGCGAAGTTTTAACGAATTAAAATAAATAAAAAGAAATTGGATTTGAATTCAGCCGAGACTGCGGGTTCTAATTCTAGGAAATCGAGGGTCTCTTTAAAAAAAGACCCCCGAAGGGGTATTGGGCGATCGGGGCCGTTGGATCCGAGATGGATGGCACTGATTAGAGCAAGGAGAAAGAGAGAGAGAGAGGGGCACCGACCGGGAACAATGCCGGTGCGGCGGCGCTGCCATGGCCGGCGGCATGCAGCTCGCCGAAGTAGGTGGCTAGGGCGCTACGGGCCTCGGCTCACCAAGCCGAGAGCACCGGAAGAGAGTGGGGGTGAAGGCGAATTCACGCCGGGGCATAGCACAGTCGGGGAAGGTCCCGTGCAGGGCTCGCCATGGCCGGCGGCGGAAGGAGCTCGCCGGTGATCACGGCTACGGCCCTAGAGGCCACCATTCGAGAAAATAGAGGCATGGGGAGAAAGAGGGGAAGCTGGCGAGCTTGCCAAGGCGAAAAACGGAGGCGGAGGCGGCTCGGGGATGACGGGCGACGCGGAGGGGCAGACGGGGCGCTCCGGCGGGTCACGGCGCTGCGATTGTGGGCTCTCGCAAGCGGAATTGGAGCAGGGGGCAGCAGGGGGGAGTGTGGAGACGGGTCCGATCTCTTCTATAAGGAGTCCGAGGCGCGGGGCGCTCCCACATCGCGGAGATCGTGGGTGCGGGCGGCGATTGCGCCATGACCGCGCGTGGCACAAGAGGAAGGGGAAGGCGCTGACGTGCGGGCCCGGCTGGTCAGCGGGAAAGGGAGGGAGAAGGAGGTGGCCGGCGGTTTTGGCCGAGACGGGCCGGCCTAGGAAGGAAACGAGGAGGGAGGGGAAGGGAAGGGCACGCGGGCCGGCTCGGCTGACTGGGCCAGCAGGCCGAATAGGAGGGGGGAGGGAGAGAATAAGGTTTTCTTTTTGTTTCTTTTTCCAATACTGTTTTCCAAATACATTTTCAAAAGGTTTTTAAAAACCTTTTAACTTTGGATCAAAACCACTCATCACAGAAAATAGAATGCAACAGCACGAGTACATCATCATGTAGCTAACCTTATAGTTGATTTTAATTTCACAAATATTATTATTTCCTACACTTGAATGCACACAAAATGCACAAATAAATCAAATTTAACTATTTTGAAATAATGCAAAATTTAGGGTGTTACATTTGTCTTCATGTCCTCTGCTCTTCAGTTCTTAGCCAAATTTGTCCTATATCGTCAATTTAAAAAAAAAAGGACAATGCAATAACAGTTAAAGTAGGTTGGTAGAGTAGGGTTGTTTGTAGAACAATATATAGGGCATGTTGTTTCTATTTTAGGTCGTGCCTAAGGATGCAAGCGGCGCGGGCCTGCCCACGAGCCTGCATTGCCCGCCCTGCAAAAAAACATCTATTGGGCAATGCAGGCAGTCTGCTTAGATATTGCGGTTTGGAGCAGGCTGCCCTGCTAAGCACGGCGGGTGATCAACGGTGTCCTGCGAAACCTGCAAAGCCCCGCTTGCATCCTGACTTGTGCCTCTGCCGCATACCATAGGCCTTACAGTATATTGCATTGTGGCTAGATATTTCTTGTTCCGGCCTGAAATAAATTGAATCTTGCAGCAATCTACTTAAATTGAATATGTGGTCCTGGCAAACCTCAACAGCGCAATATAACATTAGTTAAACTGATAGTTCGACCTCACTTAAGGTCACGTTTCACTTATTAGCTCCAACTCCAAGAAATCTTAGATCTACATAACTTGAGAATGTTTAGAAAAAAAATTCTGTTTATCGTCTAAACTAAATATAAATACTTAAGCCACATTAAAATTTAGTATGCAGGCTAGATAAAAATGGACATAGCGCTATGCTAAATATGTCCTTAGTTACTAGTGCATGACCCATTTTTTATTGCAGGAACATGTTGGGTGCTTCAATAGTTCCTTATATTTCAATTACGGGAACTACCGCAACTTGTACCCTATATGGGCTCTTGGGGAATTTCGTCAACGGCTCCTTGCAAGAAAGAAGTGAAACCAAAATGCAAGAAATCTAGGCTATTTTACTTTATTACAAATAATAAAAAAATGTTAGTAATTGTGCTCTATATGGTCCTGATATGATAGTGGAAAACTGATGGCCGTCCTACATGATGTGTTGATGTGACCTTCCGTGTCTAAGGATAGGTTGTCGTCCTTTCTCATTTGTATGATTTCTTGATCAATGATTACCAGAACTGAAAAGTTTCTGAAAAAAGAATGTAACTAGTTGAACTAATTAACAATTCATTAAAATTATATGAATACATGATGACACATAAATTATGTAACTTTGTGGCTCAAAAGACAGTGTTCAGTAGGTGCTCTATCAGAAGGGCTGCAAAACTTTGTGGCTGGAAGAAGATTGCTAGCTGAAGAACGTCTTCTACAATATTTATTCTAAGATTTTGGTTTGTTCTTTCCTTGAAATAAAAATCAAAATTCTTTTCGTAATGTGCATAGTGTAACACCCCAGCTAGGAATACCACTGGGGGCTACCACTCTACACCTAGTTTCTACTAAGTCGAGAAATTACTAAAAATTTCGATAGCACTTCCACTAAAAATAGGACATCCGGGACAAAACATATTATCATATACAGATCATAAGCATCACAGCCCAACCCAAATAAAATAAAAGAACCATCCCAAACGCAAACACTATCAGATGCAACCAACCTTTAAGTGATATTTAATTAAGATATTACAGGTGCAAAACTTAGTCTTAAAGAGTGAAGTATAAGTAAACTAATTGCTCGTGCTCATGAAGGTGCTACTCCCAATTATTCTCATGCATGTCGCGGTCATTTAGTACCTAAAAACCAAATAAACACAAGAGTGAGTAAAAACACTCAGCGAGTACAATTAGAATCAAAAGAACAATCATCTCATGAGAATCCGGAGCAAATTACTGGATCACCAAATAAACAGTAGATTCCATCTAAAACGGACCACACCTGAATACTCCTTAGCATTTACCGGTAAAGCCGAGTAAGTCGGGCCAGCACTTACTCACAAGAACCTGAATATAAAAAACAAATTGCACCTCCGGATAAACCGGCACCGGCATGGAATGTAAATGAAAACTTGAAACTTGGATATAAAATCCGAAACTTGAATATGAACCATGAAAGGTATAGCACATGAAACATTTGAATCAATGGAAAACTCAAACAGAGGTGCCAAGCCCAAGCAAAGGTTCGTCTTGCACTTGCCTTATCGATGCAACAAAGCGCTCTGGAAAACAGCTAGGTCCTGCCTACTGGCTCGCCAGCACCTGAACAACCATGGTTCACGCACGCATACTCAAAAATAGCACAAGATTTTTCTAATCTGAAAATCAACGATACAGTCTTTGTGTGGGTGCTAAGTTATTACTGCAAACTCCATGAGTGTTATTATATTTCTTTTCCATCTAAAATAATAAGCTGGCACACTAACATCTTAATCCCAACCAACACGAGGCAAACTGCTGGCCTACAACACAGATTAAATTATATAAAAAACTAACTCAGCAGCCATACAATAGAATATGTTTTTCTGTCCTAAAGCCTCGGTAGATGAATGAGCTTCTACCGGCATAAACATTAGCGAGCCCCCCTGCTCCTTTTTATAAGAATTAACTATTAATTTCAAGTAAAGAAATCTTCCCATTGGTCACCAATTTGGCCAATCGGACAGACACGTGGACGGAAAACCTAGTTTCACGATCCAAGTGCTGTTGGAATTGATCTCCACCAGTTGGCCCAACGGCCAACTGGGCCCTTGACCTGCACCCTGATCGGGGGTGCCCAGCCCATAGACGGCTGGTGGGCCCCCGTCGTACAGCACCATAAATAGGAGGTGGGGGCCAGGGCACAAAGAACGAGGTTTACTGCCACTGCTGCCACCCACCGTCCTAACCCTAGCCGATCCAGAGGGAGTGCTGTAAGCGACGGGAAGCCGCCACCAGACTCCACTGCGTCGCCCTTCTTCCCCAACGCGCTGCTCCACTGCATCGACTACAACTTCACCGATAACTTCACCGACATGACTGCCTCCTCCGATACCGAAGCCATGGCGGATTCTTCTTACTCCTCCAACAGATGGTCGGTAACACCACACATTCCCAATCTCTCTCTCGTACTCTATTCTAGAACATGTCTATGTGTATTATTCCAAACGCCAAAAAGATTACACCCACTCGATCCGCACCTAGACGATTCAACAGACCCTATCAATGGTACCGGAGCCTCACTAGAGTGTAGATCTGAGTCGTGGGTTTGAAAATCAAGTGAAAACAGAAAGAAAAGATGCCCGATCAAATCAGATCGGGACAGAGACGAAACCCTAACCCTAACTGACAAAAAAAAAAGGAAAAGGGAGGCCGTCGGTTGCTTGCTCCGGCGGCCCCACACCGTCTCACCGCCATCACTTCTCCGCCGCGAGCTCGACTCATCTTGGGTTGCCGGGTGGAGAGAGATGGGGAGGAGGAATAGAAAGAAAGAAGTGCGGGAAGAGGACCGCGCGACCGCTTCGCCGGCGCGTGGAAAGGACCTTGAGCCGTCATCGCACGGGCTCGGTGCGCCCGCACATCCAAAAGGGCGCCGATCGCGAGGCCATTCGACGGTGCCGCGCGCAGCTGCACGCGTGCTCCGGCGAATGGCCCCACGGCGGCGCCATTCCCTTTCCCCGCGTGCTCTTCTCCGGTGCGGCGGCTGGCTGCTCGTGGTGGCGCGTGGAGGAGAAAGGAAAAGAAAAGAAGAGAATAGAAAGAGCCAAGGAGGACGGCAGGTTCGCCGGTGAACGTTGCGCCGGCGCCGCCGGTCACTGAGCCGGCCGCCATGACTACTCCTCCACTCGGCTACGGCGCTGAGAATAGAATGGGAGAGAAACAAATGAGTTAGGGTTTTCGGGCGGCTCGGACTGCTCCAGGTTTTGTTTTGGAGAGAATGACGGGGAGCCGTCCGATCGTGATTGACGGCCGAGATCGGCCAGTGGCCAACTGGGCTGCCGAACGGCCCAGGCGGGTGGCCACTTTCCCGGCCCAGGCCCAGGTTGCGGCCTGGGCGCGGGCGTGAGTTGCGCGAGCCGAGCTGGGCCGCGCTGGAGTGGTGGCCGCTGGGTCGCGCCGGCCCAGGCGCAGGGGATTGCAGTGCACGTGAGCGGGCCGGGCCAAAGCGCTGAGATGCTGCTGCGGCTGGGCCGCAGGCTATGCTGGGCCGTGGGAGGGCCAGCGACGCGCAAGGGGCCTTGGGCCGAAAGCGAGCGTCAGGCCTTCGGGCCAAGCAGGCCTCTAGGCCAAATGAACAAGAAGGAGATGTTTATTATGTTATTTTCAGAAGCGAATTTGATGAATAATGTTATATTATGAGTTTAAATCTCTGGAAATTCATTGCACCAACGTGTTTGAATTTTTCAGAGAGTAAATGTTTACAAAGAAATGCTTCTGAAAATATTAATTTATAGAATTATTCATGTTTCCGCTGCAAAGAAAAAGTTTTGTCTTCTCATTAAATCCGAACCAATGGGAGGATTTAATTTGAAGAGCAGTTACAGTATTCAATGGATGATAAAAAATTTATCCTCCAGTTAAAGTTGGAACCAACATGAATTTTAAATTGGAGGAATAATCAGTCTATAGTTAAGATAAATTATGATATTGTTATTTTCTGACCAACGTTGATGATAACAATATTATAATTCTATGAGTTTTATGTTTAAAGTTTAAATCTCTGATGAATTTTGTATCAAAGTGACCAATTTTTCAGAGAATAGATAAGAGACAATAGATGCTTCAGAGTGAGCAGAATGTAATGTATTTTCATGTTTCCGCTGCAATGATGATGATGATCTTCAAAATTAAATTCGAACAAACGGGAGAATTTAGTTTTGAAAAGGGTTATAAGATAATTGAGTTTTCATATGTTAATTCCATTTCTGCCCAACGGTGATGTGGAATTAATGTAGAGGAATATTGTTTTATTCTATTTCTGCCCAACGGTGATATAGAGTAGAACATAAAGTTTTAAAAGTTTAATGAACATTATTGTTGATTATTGATTAATGTTTTCAAACAAAGAACTTCATGTCTTTATTCTTGAAGGGTGAAAAGGAAATGAGCTGGGTACTTGTGACTCAGAAGATAAAAGTGCAATTTTTTGCACAAAGAAGACCATTGTGTAAGGGACTACGGTCTCTTTAAAGAATGGCTTCAAAAGAAAAGAATTCTAGGATATTGATCCAAGAAAGAAATAGAGCAATAAGAGCTTAGTTTAAGAGATGTCTTTTATGTACTCTTTAAAATAATAATAATAAGTAATATAATTTTAGTCTTAATCATCTTGTTTGAAATGTAATAAGTGACATGCATGTTTAATTTGACCAACGTCGGATTAAGCATGTGTGTTAAAGAGGTTTTGGATTTACTTCTAAATTTGTTGATTGAATATGAGACAATATTGACCTTTTATGTCCCTTCAAGAAAATTATCTCGCATGGCGGGAAAAAGTTTGTGATAGTACCCGCATGACGGGAAAAGTTTAAAAAAAAATACCCGCATGGTAGGGTAAAGTTGGCATAGTACTTATGTTAATCAATCCTGCATGGCGGGAGAAATTTAACATAGTATTTATCCTGCATGGCGGGAGAAAGTTGTGATGACTCATGTGCTTAGAGTGTATCCCGCACAGAGAGAAAGATTAGGGTAGCTCTTATGCTATCCTAGTATAAGTTTAAGGAGAACAGAAAGTTACAGACGAACCTCAAGATAAGAATGACATGCAAGCGTGACTTGCGAAAGTATTAATGATAAAAGACTCTGTTGAGTTTTTGAAGTGAAATGAGGAAAAAGTACTCCCAACGAATTAAGAAATGATTTCATTTGCATGATGTAATCATGTGGATGAAGAAAGTAATCAAAGTTTCCTCATTCACAAGAATTCTAAATAGTTTTGAGTTCTGAATAGTTTTCGAAATTGTGGTAGAAAAGTTCGTACCACATTTCGAGGGGGAGAAAGGTGAGATCAATTAAGAAAGACAATTAAGAAAGATACTTCCCCATAATTCAGAAAATGCGATGCATACTAAAGTGATCTATAAAAGATGAATGTGATCGTCGGGGGAGTAAGACGGTCATAATAACAATACCCCTAAAGTAAAGATATAGCTAAATTCATGGACCTAGTCAGCCAGTATTTATACTGGACGTGTTTAGAGTTTTAAAGGCGGTGCTAAATGTACCATAGGTGTTAAATGCACCATATGAGCAGATTGAACCCAAAAATAAGAAAATTAAAGATGGGACAATCTGGGGGAGCATGGTACAAAGAAACTTGACTCCGCAAGGAGGATGAATAATGTAAACAAGGATCTTGTTACACAGGACCTTATAGAATCAATTGTCCTTTGGCAATAAAGGTCAAGAAATGCTAGTAGCTAAGGCCCCAGAAAGTCTAAAAGAATAAGAAAGTCAGATATTTCTGATGATTATAAAGTCTATATTGGTGAAATTCAAATAGAGGGTAATCCCAACTAATTTGAAGAAGCCATGAGAGGCGTTCACTCGTCTAAGTGGCAAGAAACAAAGAAAGATGAAATGAAATCGATAATACCAATAGTATTTTGGGATCTAGAATAAATTCCTAAGGAGCCAAGACAGTAGGCTGTGATGGGTCTACAAGACGAAATGTGACTCCAAAGGGAATGTGTAAAGATGTGGAGCGCGACTTGAATCAAAAGTTTTGCGTGAAGCGAATGAATAGATTACAATGAGTGCTAGTGGCACATCATGATCTGAGTAACATCAGATGAAAGTAAAGACAACATTTCCCAATGGGATTTGTATGAAAATAATTACGTGGCACAACCCAGAGGTTTTGTCATGAAAAGAAAAGAATGTAAGGGATGCCACCAATAGAAATCTCTTATGGACTGGAGCAAATCTCTAGACAGTGACATTTAAAGTTGAAGAGTCAATTAAGAAATTTTGGGTTAAAGAGAATGAAAGGACAATTGCGCTTGTACAAAGTTATAGAAGGGAAAATTCATTTCCTAATCTTGTGTGGATGACACCTTAATTGTTAGTAGTGATGTCAATCTACTGCATGAGAAGAAGTTGTTGTCCTCAAGGTTAATAAGAAAACTCTCGGTGAAATGTATCTCGTTAAAAGAATTGAAATTTACCGAGAAAGAAGAAAAGGGGTATTATGACTATCGCATAGGCATGCTAAGAAAAGTTTCTAAAGAAATAAAGTACCTATGTGGGTAAACCTACGCCTGTTCTCATGGTCAGGGTAATAGTTTTGAGAACTTTAATGTTCCAAAAGCAATGTAAGATTGTTATAGATGGACGTCCTATATGCTTCAGCTGATGGAAGCTTAATGAGTACAAAGATAAGACCTTACCCTGACACAGTTCACGTATCCGGGTTGTTTTGGCAAAAGTCCAGTCCAGATATAGATCACTGGAATGGAGTTAAGAATGTCGGCCTCATGCTAAGAAAGAAAGAACAAGTACTCTCAAGTAGTTGTGGGTACAAATGTTAAATTTTGGCGAGATGTTTAGTGAAACCCACATAGTAGCTAACACTCGCAGTTGGAGTTTTATTGTGGAAAAGCTCCAAAAGAAACAGTTCTAGTATCATCAGTGATGTAAAGTTATAATATAGCATGATATGAGGCTGAGGGACAGGCAAAATGGTTAAGTAACTTGTACCCGGAATTGATAATGGTTGTCAACAGCAATGACCATTTAAGTAGTTTGCTCCTATAACAACGAGTCAAGTGTGCCGCCAAACACATTGACATTAAAGTTGTACGTTGTAAAGGAGAAAGTCCGGAATCATACTAATGGTATTGAATGTAAAAGTAACATAAAAGTGCTTACGGATCCACTTACCAAAGGCTTACCACCCAATGTGTTCAGAAAACACACAGTCGACATGGGTCTATGGTATAGCCTATGATTTCCGGACAATAAAGGGCCCAAAGTTGAAGAATCTGTTTCAGATCAGAGATGTGTATTGTAGCTGTTAAATCTATCGGCGACTGACCGTGACGATGAGGCATGTTCTATACACTGATTTGTGATGGAACAAATAAAAGTGAAAGCAATTAAAGTCAAAGTTTAAAGTTAAAGTATAAGATGAGATCAAGGGGGAGAATGTTGGAATTGATCTCCACCAGTTGGCCCAACGGCCAACTGGGCCCTTGACCTGCACCCTGATCGGGGGTGCCCAGCCCATAGACGGCTGGTGGGCCCCCGTCGTACAGCACCATAAATAGGAGGTGGGGGCCAGGGCACAAAGAACGAGGTTTACTGCCACTGCTGCCACCCACCGTCCTAACCCTAGCCGATCCAGAGGGAGTGCTGTAAGCGACGGGAAGCCGCCACCAGACTCCACTGCGTCGCCCTTCTTCCCCAACGCGCTGCTCCACTGCATCGACTACAACTTCACCGATAACTTCACCGACATGACTGCCTCCTCCGATACCGAAGCCATGGCGGATTCTTCTTACTCCTCCAACAGATGGTCGGTAACACCACACATTCCCAATCTCTCTCTCGTACTCTATTCTAGAACATGTCTATGTGTATTATTCCAAACGCCAAAAAGATTACACCCACTCGATCCGCACCTAGACGATTCAACAGACCCTATCAAGTGCTACCCAGGAATTCACTTCTTTTGCAGCAATTAAATTCACCAGGCTTACTGGGCAAAAACTAAACCTGCTAATCACATCTAATCTAACGCATTAGCAAAGCTCAGATGAAACGGTACCCCAGATTAGAGCAGCAGACTGCAGATGCGCGACCCTCACTCCCTTGGGCTGGTTCCTTGATCCTTCGCTCCGGACGTGAGCAGCAGCAGACCTGCGGCAGCCCAGCGTTCAAGAAAAAGAACACAAACAGCAGCAGCTAGCAGATAGGAGCAGAGAGAGATGCCGAACACACCTAAACTCCAGCAGGGGCTAGCCTCAGGCTTGGGACAGCACCGATCGATGAAGTCGGAGTCACGCTGGCCAGCAGAGGCGGTGACGTGGCTAGACGGGAGGGGTGGCGGCGCTGGAACAAACGTGCGAAGGCTAGAGAAGAGACGAGAAGCAGCGTGGATTAGAGGGGCGGCGGCCACGGAAGAATGCCTGGTGTTCTCTGAGTTGACTAGGAATAGGAAACCTAATGGAAACAGTGGCGGACCCAGCCGGAAATACGAGGTAGGGCGAATCGCTATATACATATACGAAACTTCACCGATATACCGGCTTATCTATGAATTATACCATATCTATGTTGGTAATATCACATAACAAATATATTCTAATATATAATTCAGGAAACAAAGGGTACAGAAGAAGTTTCAATACCTCTCACATGAAAAGCACATAAGGAATGCCAAAAAAAAGCACATAAGGAATTTTTTGTTCCATAATCCAGATAATTTTCCATACAACAATGATCAAAATAAAAAGCATAAAAAACCTGCAATTAAAATAAATTAAGTAATGAGTAAGTGATAATTAAGTGAGGGAATATATGTAACAACCGATCAGAGCATAACAGCAACCGATCAGAGCAGAGCAGCAGGTGCAGCGCAGCGCGCAGCCCACGTAGGCCACAGCGGGAAGCGGCACAGGCGCGCACAGTGCGCTGGCCGACGGGCGGCTGCTGCTGTCGCCTCTTCGGGGCTCGCCGGCTCGCCGCCTCGACCGCCCGGGCGCAGCAGCGCAGGGCCGCCCGCCTCGCTCGTTCCTGGCTAGCCGCCGGCGTAGATACTAGGGACGCGGAGGCAGGGAGATCAGCTTGGAGTGCCGCCGCCGCACGCCGCGCAGCCAGTTCGAGCGCCGCCGCCGAGGCCAAGCGCGTTTCGTTCGCCCTCTGCCTCTGGACTCTGGTGTGTGCGGTGCTTAGACCTAAGGGCCAAAATGGGCCAGAAAATGGGCCATTCCTTAGACAGCCAGATGGCCCAGCAGGCAGCATGGCTGCACGGCCTCTTCAACCTCCTGCCGCATCGGACCTGCGTGGCTTGCACTCGCACTTCGACGGACGGCATGGCCGACCGGAGAACAGGGTACTAGTGGTGCTCGCCGGAGGGGACCTAGGGCGGCCGCCCAAGCTCGCCCTATAGGTCGGTCCGCCTCTGAATGGAAATCCAACGGTCCCAATTTAACGGCTCCAGTAAAAATCATAGGACATCCAAACGAAACAAGTTATTAGTCACTTGAATTCATCTCGTCCATCTCTACGCATCCACGGTCTCTGATCTTCCATACAACTTACTGTTTAAAAAGTCAATTTTTTTCGTCCTATCTTTAGTCCGCCAGTCAACATAAATATTATTTTTAAAAAAAAATTAGGGTATTACACATAGCGTATTCTGTCATGAGAAGTTGCAAAGCAACTAGTTTTCCCCCTCGCGTCGCACCTGCCCGCCCGGGCGAGCACCCCTCCTTCGCGTTGCCGGCTCAGCCACTGCCGCCGCAACGCCTTTGTGTTTGTGGTGGTGGTGGCCAGGGGAAGGGGCTCCAAAAGGCTTTCTTCCTCGTCCTCCCCTCCTCTCCCACCGTTGCCTCCTCCCTCTCGTCAACCCTAAATCCCTCAATTTGTCCATGATTTGGCCAGATCAGGGGTCCTAGGGGCCGGATCCGTGCGGGGGGACAAGATCTATGGAAGTTGGAGGTCCCGGCGTCCTCTGCGCGCTGGTCGATGGTGGCACCCTCAGCAGGCGCGGCAGCAGTGCCCACACACCTACTCCCGCCTCGACCTATGCGTGGTGGCGGCGCCCGCGCCCGCAGCCTTCTCGGCTGGCTGGCGGCCAGATCCACGCTCCCGGGGGCACATGCTGGGGGAGGTGTGGCCCGCAGCTTGCATGGCGGCAGTGCCCTGCCAGCAGCCTATACTCGGACTACGCACGGCCTGCTATGGATCCATGCCCCTGGTGGCGCATGCTGGGTGAGAGGCGGCCTGGGCCTAGCCTGCATTGGCCAGTAGCAAGTGGGCATCATGGCAGGTTGGCTCGCGTCAGTGGTGACCGGCTGCAGGAATTCAGGTGATGGTCGCAACGACATGAGCACCGCGTGCACTCACATGCCTAGGCTCATGCCGCCGCTGGGGTGGAGTTGCAGGGCTTCTAAGCGGCCTCTTTCACATGGGGACGCTTGCCCAGGTCGTCGGTTCTGTCCGCCTGCTCTCGGCTAGCAGCGATGGTGTAGTTAGCGTCATCTACCTCCTTGGAGGCGACCTTGAATATTTCGTTCATCACACATGCCGCGGTGACAGGCCCTGGGGCGAAAGCCCTACTCGTGTGCTTTCTTTCTGACGATGGTGGCATTCGCGGATGTCACTCCCCTTCATGAAGGCATCGTTGGAGCAGTCTTGTGGTCGTGCCTCTGCTCCATCTTCCGCTTCTCTCGCCGGAGCTGCTCCTTGCTGCGTGGTGCCTGTGTGCGCTTCAAGCTCCTCTTCGTAATGGCTTGTCCAACTGCTTGGTGTTGTCACAATCGTTGGTTTTTGGTAGCGGATACTTCACTACTGTCGCTCTTCTGACGGATACTTTGTTGCCGTTGCTACTCTAGCGGATGCTTCGTTGCCAATGTCGCATCGGTCTCCCCTCTCTAGCAGATGCTTTGCTGCCATGAGCATGATGGCCCCTCATCTTGTAGATGCTCTGCCGCTTCAGTCGTCTCGAGCGGATTCTTCGTGGATATTTTGCCACCACGGCTTCTCCCCTTGTTGGCAACCATTGTGTTGATGTAATCTTCGTCTACATGCTCACTAGGCTAGGGTTGTAAGGCGGAGAGTCCTTCTCCTTTCGCCTCCTTTTTTCTCTTCTTGCTTTGGGTTGGTTGCTTGTCTAAGCGTCGCGTGAGCGGTCACCTTATTGCCTACGCCACTCACGTTCACTATGGGTGTTCTGTTGTAAATGTCTTTTCTCCTCTTAATGAAACACGTGTCAACGGACATGTTCTCGAAAAAAAGAAGTTGCCAAGCATGTACTGGTTGATAAAAGAGGAGTCCATTAGGAGTAGTGGTATCAATAAATTGATCCTTGGCAACTTGATGTTAATCACAATACATGCTATTTCGTGATAATCTTTGGCTCCGGCCGTTACGTACAAAGAACGTCATAATTCTAGTTTCAGAAAGGAAACAAAGTTCTGGTCTCTGCACTCATCTGATAGATGTGAGTGTACAGCCAGGCGAGACGTGAGGACCTAACCTTATTACTGAGGTTATTGCCACATTTGGTGCACGAGCTTTTGAGGCGAACTTGAGCATGAATCATGCGGTCCCAAAATGGCAAAATCTGAGTGTCGAGAAACTTCAAAACATTTGAGTGGCAATTAGCTTTTGTCTCTCTATAAGGTGACTTTTCATTAGTGAAGAGGATGGCCATGGCCTCAGAAAACATGCATTAATTTCAATCCAAAGTGAGGAAAATGTCAAAGAATATTGTGTATGTGTTCCACTCATAGAGAAATGAAGTTTCAAATAGAGTCATATAAGAATTGAACGAATATATGAGTACTATAGTACTACACTTAAACCGTTTCGTTTGCAATCACACGAACATTACTTGGCTTCATCTAGTCCGCGGTACATTCCTTGGGGAGCCCCGTGTCCTTGAACCGGTTCTGATCCTCGCAGTAGTCATAGAGCAGATGCTCCACTCGCACCTTCTGCAGCGCCCCTGACGCCGGTGGCTCATCGCTGCACGATGCGACGCCGGTGGACGACGACGGCGCGCACGGCGTCACGCGCAAGTTGCAGTAGTAGGCGTAGAACGGCGCGTGCGTCCAGTCCGTCTTGACGCGGCCGCCCTGCGTCGCCCAGTCGTCGGCGTTCCACAGGCTCCCGTCCAGCCGCATGTGCCGCTGCGTCGGGAACGTCCCGCCGTGCGATGGCTCGTGCTTGTACACGCGGATCGGCGTGCCGTCGATGAGGAATCTGCCAAGCAAAAATCCAACACGCAATGCCAACGTTTTGAGCTTCGGTACTGTCGCCGACGATGAGCACGACGATGTTCGACAATTGGCAATGCATGACGCTTACTTACATGATGTGCTTGGGTGTCCATTCGACGGAGTAAGTGTGGAAGTCCTTGGCGGGGTCGAACCAGAGCCGGAACTGCTGCTCGCGGTTGCCGACGCTGTCCACGAAGATGTTCGTGTGCAGCGTGTATGGCTCGCCGGTGACGTTGCCCAGGAACTCCATGTCCACCTCGTCATGGTACCCCGGCCGCACGTCATCCGTCGTCAGCTGCAACAATGGCCAAGCAATGCATGCGCGCGCGTCGCATTATGCAACATGTCAACATACATATGCTGACTGCATGCCGCACGCGGTGACCGCGTCCAGAACATGGATCAGAGATGAGACGCGGCGGCGGCCGGGCCGTCCGGGGAACTCACGTAGACCGTGGTGACGGTGCCGGCGGAGTTGTTGGCGACGAGCTTGACGTCGATGTCGTAGCGGGAGTAGAGGTAGGCGCCCTTGGAGCGGAACCCGGAGCCGTGGGTCTTCTCGAGGCACAGCGCGAGGGTGTTGCCGTCATCGTAGAAGAAGCTGTGGTCCGGGCCCCACATGAATTCGATGTCGTCCTTCAGCAACGCCACGGCCGCCGGAGCCGCCGTTGTCATTAGAAGCAGCGCCACCGCCACCGCCATTCTTGCATGAGAACAAGAAGACGGCAAAGGTGCCGCCATGGCTACCTAACTAATTGACTCTGTAATCCAACCAAGCAAGGCCAAAGAACCAATAGATCTGGGAATCCGTATTTATAAGAATATATAGGGCATGTTCTTGGGAACGTTTGAGAGGCTGACTTGTTTGTTAGCTGGCTTTCCTGAGGTTAGCTTCATGGAAGACCTACTTCCATGCTGTTCCGACGTAAACGCGGCTTAATCGGCTTAGGTATTGCACACGAACTCTGTTTCGTGTGTCCAGGAATAGAAAATGTGCACATTACATGTGTTGGTGAGATTCACGTGCAGCTAACCTTTCGCAATTGACCCTGAAATTCATCTGCCTATCTACCAGTGAAAAGTTCTAAATAAGTCCAAATATCTCTTTAATTTTTTAAGATTAAATGAGTACACGCTCTACCAACCAGGCCTGGCTAGTTTGCACTCTCTCACTAGCAAGCCACCCATGCCGACCCTGACAGTGTGTCAGAACCCCGCAGGATCTCGAAAGACTCATTCTGCAGCTGCTTGCACTACCCAAAAATAAAGGAGACTCTCTTACAAAAAAAAATACAAGACCAGGCCTCGTTCGGCTTGCTGGTGGCTGGTGGCTGAGGCTGATTTATTGTGAGAGAAAAATACTGCTGGCTGGCTGGTGGCTGGTGGCTGGTGCTGAACTGGTGTGAGAGAAAAGCACTGCTGGCTGGCTAGGAGCCAGCCAGCCGAACAAGGCCTTGGCCCGTTGAGTTCACCCCCTCCTAAAGTTTAGTGACTAATCTTTAGTCACCTTTAGTAACTAAAATACTAACTGGCTACTAAAGTTTAGTGTCTTTAGTAACCATGCAGTAGCTAAAAATAACTAAAATGTGCATAGGACAGCTACTTTAGTGGGTGGAACCAAACAGCCCTTATTCCACGTTTGGGTTGCGCTATAGGCAAAGGGTTCAATACCCATTGTTGGTCTTATCCAATGAGAAGACCCAAAAGAGAACCATTTCTGCAGACAGGTCTCCAGGAGAGATAATACTTAGATTTGGGTTATACCTCTCCTGACACCCAAAATAGATCTTCCATATAGGTACTCTATTGAAAGCTATACTTATTCTGTTTGAGACCCATTTTGGATTTTGGATTTAGGTCTCCTGATGGGTCTCCTGTTGGAGACAACCTTTAGTAGACAACCTTCTTGATTGATGAGGCAGGCTTAAAGTGCCAATCTCTGTAAAAATATATTCTGATTTTAGAGACGGACTACGTATTTACGACCACACTATGGTCTCTGTAAATAGAATTATAGATCCGTCTCTCAAAATCCTTCTAAATTTTTAGAGCCAGATCTCTTAAGAGACCCACCTCTATTAATTTAGAGAAGCCTATCTGGTCCACATTGAGTCCCTAGCTACAATATATAATCGCCACCAACAGCCGGCACTTCTACAGAATCAGTTTCCTAAGATGGTCAAAATCCGTTTCCGCAGACGAGTAGCTTGTTCTCCTCCGAGCGGGTGTCACTACTAATCAAAATTTGCGGATCTGTGCCTACCTACGGAAATAAATCATAGAAAACAAAAAGGGGGGGCGCTGGCAAGCCTACCAATGCCATCCTCACTGAATCTTGACCCACCACCGTCCTCGTCGGATCTGCACCCACCGCCCCCGGAGGAGGGCTGCATTCTCGCGAGTCACGACCAGACGCGGGCGCGCCCAAGGAGAGGCACACCATCGCTGAGGGGCCACGTTGGAGGAGCCCCACATCTATTCGGAGTGAAAAAGAGAGGTACTCGTGTGGAAGATGAGGGAGGGAGAGGGAAATGACAAAGAGGGGCTCTTGCCTTTATATGCTAGTGTTTCAAAGTGGGCCAGTTTGGGCCTGTGAGCTTGGCACGATTAGTATAGGCGGGCTTCTTAAGAAGTGCACTTCTAAAAATTGCTCCCATTTTCCGAGGCGGACCTCTTAAGAGATCCGCCTATGTTAATCAATTTAGGTGGTGGTCATTTTTTTTAAGTGTCTCCTAAAATGAATAAACCTCCTTTGGAGTTCAGAGTCCATTTTTTAAGACACTATTAGGTTTTGTCTTCCTTTGTAAATAAAATTGCGACTCTCCTCAAATATTTTTAGTTGTAGTGCAACCCGTTCATTTCTCTCCCGAATAGCCACACACACGCCATACCTCTCTCTCTCTCTGAGCAACCCTCAGGTTCCTCAATCGCCGTCTTCGAGGGTGGTGCTCGCGTGTGGCCTGTCACCTTCATCAGCAACATTCGCATGTACCTCTATTGGTGGCATTTGCATGGGCCCCGCCACCTTGGTTGGCACAACGCTCATGAGCTAGACGTGAGGATCTAGGCTGGGCATGGCAGGCAGTAGTGTCATCACGCCGAAGAGGCGTGGGGAGGTGGCCATGTTGGGGAGGAGATGGCCAGCCCACAGGGAGAGACTGTGGCCGGGGCTAGTAAGCATCAAGAACAGGAATGGGCAAGATCGTGAACAACCAACTACAGAGGTGAGATCTTTTCCTCTCTTAGTCAACCCCACCCTCTCTCTCTCGTCTCTCTCTCTCTCTCTCAATCTCCCCCACCCTCTCCCTCTAGCAGATTTTCACGATCATGAGTCTAGGACGACATGGGCAGCAGGTCCTAGGAGGCAGATCTGGCTGGGTGAGAGGGGTTCAAGGCCGGTGACATGGGCTAGCAAAGGTGCATATCCGGCGAGTAGCAGACGCATCGTATCAATAGGCTCATCACAAGGTTGGGGCTTGCCGTGTGATGCCTAGCCATCTTGGAGACTTCAACTTCAAGAGTAACAATTTCTTCACAAATTTTAGTGAAGCTCTAAAGTGCTTTAATAGTGCCATTGATGTCTTGTGCTCGCAATCACCAAATCTCTCAAGCTAAATTACTAGATTTCTCACAAATCACACAAGCTTCACAAAACAATGGTTGGGGAGCTAGATGTAACCACAGTTATTAGGACCGGACCGGACCAGCGGTCGGACCGGTAAAAGACCGAACCAGAGCCTACACCGGTCCGGTTCGGTTAAAAGACCGTATGTGCAATCGAACCGCTATAAACCGGTTGAACCGGCCGGTTTTTTGTCGAACCGGTGAACCGGCCGGTTCCATGCGAACCGGTGGGTTTTCGATGTTTTCCAAAATTACCCCTCTGTGCAATCGTTACAACCTTATCTACTTAGGGATATTATTGTAAATGAGTGAAAATTGATCTTTTAGGGTTGTTTGCCGGCTGAGTGCCTGAGAGAGAGGGAAAAAAATTCACTTCATCTTCTATTGGCGCTCTGGCATCTGGGCAGCGGCGGCGGCTCCCTGGGCGGCGTGCAGCTCCCCTCCCCTGCGCGGCAGCGTGCGGCTCCCATCCCCTGGGCAGCGTGCGCGTAGCAGGCTGTCGCGGGCTCGCGGCCTGCGGGCAAGCAGTGGCTGCGTCGGGCGGCGGCAGTGAGCAGCGGGCCAGGAGCTGAGGAGTGGCCGCGGCGAGCGGCAGGCAAGCAGCGGCAGCGGGCGATTCCTGGCTTCCTGCAGCAGCGGGCAAGGCTAAGGAGCGGCCGGCAGATCGAGATCCAGAGTCCAGAGTCCAAACTGCAACGTGCTGCTGGCTGCTGCTCGGCTTTTGCATCCAGAGTTCAGAGCCAGACAGGAACAGGAGACATGGCTGCTAATGGTGAGCTAGTCTCAATCTTAAACTGTGAATCTGTGATATATTCGCCTCTCTATTAGTGTCAATGCACTGTTAATGCCTGGTAATTGCATTACTTTGGTTTTTCATTAATGTGATATATTCAGCTCCCTGTTAGTGTCAATGCAGAATGCACGGATAATGATATATTCAGTAAGCGTATTGTTTGTGACAACATGGCTCTGATTCTATATTTGTGACTGTGAGCTGTGATTCTATATTTTCTATATTTCTATGATGTATGAAGTATGAACTATGTATGAAGATGGAAGTTATGTTGTTGTTATCAGGCACTTGATGTTTTAAATTATGAACATGTCATTCTATATATACATATGTATGAACCTTATAGTTGTGCAATTAAATTTATGTTATTTATCATCTGCCAATTATTAATTATAGCATATATATATATATATATATATATATATATATATATATATATATATATATATATATATATATATATATATATATATATACCGGTTCAAAGTATTTGTGGCCGGTTCGATTTGTCCGGTCCAAAACAATTGAACCGACGGTTCAACCGGTTCGAAACGGTTGGACCAGTGAACCAGTGAACCGACGACCTCGCCGGTTCGATCTCCGGTCCGGTCCTAATAACTTTGGATGTAACACCCTAAAAATTTGAAAAGAAGAAAAATAGGAAAAATATGATTTTTGTATATTTTTGTGAGCATGAAAATTTAGAATGATAATAATTTTTATAAATTTAAAATTAAATATAAGAGTAGAAACATGTTTGTGCACTCATGCTGTTGCATTTAAATTTTTGAGATGAGTGGTTTGATTTAAATTCAAATTTGGATTTGAAAATCTTTTGAAAATTTGCTTTGAAAAATTAGAAAAGGAAAAAGAAAAGGAAAATCATTTTCTTTCGGTTTTCAGCCCAGCGCTCGTCTCGGCCTGCTAGCAGCGGCCCGCTTACCTCCCCGCGCCCGCCTTCTCCCGAATGGGCCGAGCCCAGGCACGGCCTGCTGGCCCAGCCGCGCGCGCCGCTCCTTTGTCTCTCTGGCATGTGGGGCCCGCCAGTCAGTGACTGCTTTCACTTTCCTTCTCCTTCCTCCGGCGCTTTCCAAAAACGAACACCGTCGCTTTCCTTCTTCCACCGACCGAATCCGCCGCCAAATCTCCCTCCTTCCTTTCTTAGAACCGCCTTCGGGCTATAAAAACGAGACCCCTGCATCGTACCGCCCCCATCCCATCCTTTTGGAGCCGCTCTAGTCGTCTCGACGCGCCACCGTGAGCACCACCGCCGCCATACCCGCCACCGCAAGCTCGCCGCCGATTTCCATTCGTCCCCGGCCCTATCTTCACGCAGGGTAAGGTCGCACGGATGCGCTCTTTCTTTCGGTGTTTTCAGTTTGGCGAATGGCGCTCGGGATGATCATCTTCGCAAGCTCCGGCGAGTTCGGGCGATGCCGGCCATGGCGCCACCGCACGGTCACCTTCTCCGGTGAAAGCGCCGCCGGCCTCCTCCCCCGATTAGATCTAGGCCGTTCGTTTTGAATCCGACGATCGAAAATTAAAGATACCCCTTCGGCCGGAAAATTTGCTAAAGAGCCCCTGAAGTTTTTAAGTTCTTAACCCGCAGTCCAAAACGTATTATCCCGCGTTCGTTTTGATCTGTTGAAAGCGTATTTCGTCTCGGTAATTGAAAAATACGTTTTCTGATATTTACAGTTTTGCCACTGAGTTTGTTTTAGTCATAAATTATCCGTTTTAACTCCGATTTGATCCATTCAAATTGCATTAGATTTGTATTTGCGAGCTCTACATGATGATAGAACTGTACAGTAGGTTTGAGATAATTTATTTTCGAGTTTATATTAAAGTAATTATTTATCTATAGGAAATCTTAGAAAATTCATAACTTTTACGTTTTAAATCCAAATTTCGTGATCTTTATGTCTATGTGATCGTAGTAACGTGTAGAAGAGTTTTACAAACTTGTTATACTGTTAGTGCTACTGTTGGTTAGGTTTTCTATCTTTAAGTTCCGATGTGAGATTTAATCTATTACTTTAATAAAGTAGATCTTGTTTAAATCATATCTTCTACGTTTTAGATCCGTTTTAGCTCATTCGAGTTGCGTTAGATTCATAGCAACGAGATTTACGCGTTAGTGACAGTATTTGCCATATTACTAATTTTGAAATTTTATGGTTTAAATCATATCTTGATTAATAATTATGCAACTGGGTTTTGTAAATAAAATATGATTTGTTTTACTTTAGTTTCATAATTTGAATCTAAATTTGACTTAATTCCATATATAGTATCTATAAAATATCTTATATATGTTATTATATAATTAAAACACATGAAACTAATAGTTTTATATTTTCTCCTATGAGCAAATCTTTCGGTAGATGTATCTTTTCAACCGTAGCTTCGATTAGAGTGCTTTTCACGCCTGTGTGTTCATAGCAATGCGTAGAACCTCTTTAAAATCTTTTCACATATTGTTTCATATGTTTGGTGTACTGCTCTAATTTAGATCTATTGTTTGCTTCATGTATGATTGCTCGATGTGTGTGTGGTGATTTATTGATCAAGTCCAGTCGGTGAGATATACGTGGTTATCAAGAAGAAGAAGAAGAACATTGAAGATTTAAAGCTTACCGAAGGATCGGTGTTTAAGGCAAGTATAGCATGGGATTATCCTTGTTTCCTATTCACCTTTAATATACTTAATTCATGTGCATGTGTCTATCTTGTTACCACTAAGGATATCCTAGTTTTTGTATTTTGTACCTTGACACCCATGGGACATTGCATTGGGTAGTATTATGCTAGTGCTTAAGATAAATAACCATGATCTGTAACTTGACTAATGGTATATGCAATAAACGTTTAAAAGATGCTTTATAGCAACATGGCTCAAGGGGGCTAGAGCATGGGGTATTTTTGGTGCTCTAGTTTCTCTCCTTAAGGACTTATCTGTAAGCGAACATCCGGGACTTACAGTACAACTGTGAGGGCTATATGGCTCTGGCTTTAGTCAAGTATGAGGACCTTTTCTAGCTTGTTAGTGGTAACCTTCATGGCGTAAGAACGGCTTGACGAATCGGGTATAGTGCGGCCTCTGTCCTTATGTGTATAGGCTGCGCGTTATTGTGCCATTTGGAAGGGGGGCTCTACATCTGTTTGCCGAGTGAATCTAATGGCCCTAACTTATTAGACGAACCTTTGAAAGGCTTCATAGTGAACCCTGCCGACCTTCCTTGGAAGTGGGTCAAGAGATTAGCTACCTCGGGCGAAAGGGTAAATCACGACTCACAGTGAAAGTGTACAACCTCTGCAGAGTGTAAAACTGTTATAACAGCCGTGCTCACGGTCACGAGTGGCCTTGGACCCTTACAGAATAAATGATGAACACTGATGATAATGACAATACTGATGATATTGATGCTCACTAATGATTATTGTTTCTTGCTATACATTATTCTCGTTTACATGATCATGAGGTTATTTGGGTTTATGGTAAACTTGTTGCTACTCAATTGCTAAAAGATGACTCACTAAAAGCTATTGCAGTAAACCCGTGTCAAATTTTTTTGAGCTTCATGAACCCCATGTTATATTTGTTGAGTTCGACATGGACTCACTCTTGCTATTTCCCCACATGTCAGGAAGGGTACCAAACTGTTAGATTCTGGAATTGTTAGGCTTGTGATCAACCAGTTAATTTGATCCTGGAGTGAAGGTTGCACCCGGTGTTCGGAGTTGTCTTTCCGTTGTGTTACTCTTTAAGGTATATTTTATACTATTGTGTTATGTATATTAAGCATTTGTCTTTTGATATTACACTTATCTGTGGCTATATGTGAGATTTGTCTTCTTTATTTCACATATGGTGTATGTCTGGTTTTGTCCTTAAAACCGGGTGTGACAGATTGGTATCAAAGCAATGCTGACTGTAGGACGCAAGCCTAGTTAGAACTGGACGTTTAGCATGTTCTCATTGTTGCCTATTTCTTGCTTCTCTTTAACTTTGTTATTTTCTCAAAGTTATGCTTAATTCTATCCCCGTTCTGTTATAAAAACCTTGTCTCTATTTTGAACCTTTTCTCCTTGTCTATTAGACGGTTCGTGACGAGAAGACTATGGATTTCAGAGGTTAAGAGGACTGAATTGTGTCGCTCTTGCTCACTTTTGATAAGAAACCATTAGCGATGCAAAACCAATTACTAGAAGAAATGGCTCAACATGGGAATTCTCAACGATGCTTATCTCAAGGTCAAGCCAACATATCCAAGGGGTCAGAGAAGATACAAGTAGCAGAAGCTTGGAAGAATATGAAATCCAATAAAGATGTTGATAATAAGGCATTGGGAGAGCAGGAACAATGTCACTGCTGTAAGCATTATGGTTTTCCCTGTCTTCGAAATGAGTCTAATAAGGGGAAAATCAAGGTGGATCCAAATTTTGAGAACAACATGGACAAGAAGAGAAAGGCAATCTCATTAGAACCACTAGTGGAAAGCAATGAGCAAGCGAGTTCTACTACATTGTCACATGCAGCCCTGATCCCCTGTCAAACAAATCCAAACCCTGAAGAGTTAGAAGCCCCTTCCGCTAAAACTACTCCCCATAAAGTAGTCATAGATGGGTGGACAATTACCTATAAGGAGTATCAACCCCGAAAGGCCAAACAAGCTAAGAAACAAGCCAAAGGGACGAAGGTGAACTTTTATGGCCAGCAAGATAGCAGCATACCAAACAACAGTTCCGTAGAGTATGACATCACAAAAGATCCAGCTAAGAGAAAGTGTTATCATTGCCAGCAGGAAGGACATTATATCAAATCTTGCCCACAGAAGAATCAACAACAGCAAGACCCAGGACAGGATGTCCAAAAGGAGCATGTGCAGGGAAATAAATTAAAGAGAAATTACATCCAGGGAAGGTTGAAACATGTGGATATTTCCACCATTCCCGGAGCTAAGGAGGTCGTGTTTGGATCAATTCCAGTAAGTTCAGGAAATGCCAAGGTTTTGTTTGACCCCAGTGCCTCACATTCGTTCATATCTAGACAATATGCAAAAGATCATAACATACTTATGCTTCCAAGGGGGAAAACAGTTATGGTTGAAACTCCAAGAGGTGAAATAAAGGCAGACCGCGTATGCCCAAAAGTTAGCCTGGACATAAAGGGGGTAAATTTTAAGGTAAACCTCATTGTTTTGGAATTAATGGGCATTGATGTTATCCTTGGAATAGACTGGTTATCTACTTGTAAAGGAGTGATTGAGTATGCCCAATGTTCAGTGTTTCTAACTACACTTTTAGGAGAAAGGATTGAGTATGAGGGTATTAAATCTACACCTGAGGGATACCAGGTTGACCCATCTTAAGGTATGAGTTATAAGAATGGTAAAGAAGGATGCAGAAATTCAGATGTCCATATGAAGCAATAAGGAATGTAAGAGACGTTATCTACTCTAGATGCTGCTACAATCACACCATGTTTAAGGAATAGGAGTTATGTCCCGGGTAATAAAACCGTTAGTAGCCAAGTTGAGTCATCTTAATGTGTGGCTAATGAACATTTAAGTGTTTAGTTGCTTTGTGCTTATGTTTATGCTTGAGTTGGAATTTTGTAATGAGTGGAATGATCTCGTGGGTTTTGACCATGATTTCATTTAGTTTATATGTATAAGGTATAAGGATTAATGAAATAAATAGCTGGGTTTTGGTTATCTCCTGCTTTCTATATCTTGTCTTTCGGAGCAGCCTGTCTTTATCAACTTATATCTCTGTTCTTGGATGACCAAAAATTATGAGAAAATTCTGGACAAGAGTGGACTTCAACATCTCTCTCTAAATGCAAGAACTACCCTCATAGTTGTTTTGGTTTGGGAGATACAAAAAGCATAAGGCAATGTATATGTGCTGTCATAAACCTGGAACAGTTTCTGATAAGTGTTGTTTTCGGTCAAGTTAGCTGCAGAATCTGGAAGTGTGTTCTATAAGCAAGTTGCAGAGAATTTTATAAGATTTCCATCGGTGTAAACTACAGCTTCATTGGATTAACAGAATGAGAGTTACAGCTGTTTTACGGCACTGCTGATTTTTTTTGCTCGTGAGAAATTTCAGATTTCTTGTTCTTACCCATACACAGGAGTATCATTGGGATGTCAGAACACTTTTTAGCTCATCTAGAAGAAGGGTTCAAGCTACCCTATTTGGTGTCCCTTATTTTAAGGGGGGTAGCCAATGTAAAGAAGGATTATTAAGATTGAACTCTTTAGTTGGAAGTATTGGTTAGTCTCCATGATTGAGTTGCCAGTCTTGAGCAAAAATGTTCTGTGAACAAGGTTGATAATTTTGGATCCATGGAGACAAGAGTTGTCCTTTTGGATAGTTCATGATTATGATCATCTATACTTGCTCGTATTGCTGATGTTGGTCACTTGATGACAGGAAGTGTAGTGTCTCATGACTCAGGAGCCCTATATGACGTCTCGCACTAATATGTGGGAAAAGATTGATGTTTCTGCCATTGAAGGATGTTATGGGTATGATGAAGCCGAGCACTATCAAAACAACAATGTTGAAGAGCAAGTTGGGAGTGAACTAAGTCAGAATCCACAACAACGAAAGCGAAAAAAAATCCCATAAGAAGCCTGCTCAAGGAAGCAAAGCGCAGCAAAACTATGTCAATGGAAGACTGAGCAATGTGGATATGAATAAAATTCATGGAGTTACCAAAGTAGTAGTAGGTTATATTCAAGTAAGCTCAGTATAAGTTTTTGCTTTATTTGACCCTAGTGCTTCGCATTCTTTCATTTCTGCTGACATGGTAGAGACGTGCAAGATGGTGAAGTGTCCAATGAGGAGGCCTTTGCTAGTTCAAACCCCAGTGGGAGAAATACAGACAGATCAGATATGCCCGAATGTCAGTCTTGTCATAAACAAGGAAAACTTCACCGCAACACTCATTGCGTTGGAGTCACTTAAAATTCGCGTGGTTCATGGTAATGGATGGCTCTGTGAACACAAAGGAGTGATTTATAGTACTCGGTGCACCATGCTCTTAACAACACCGTCAAGGAAAAGAATTGAGTATCAAGGTGGTCGATTTTTACCTGAGGGAGATGAGAATGATCAATTAGAAGATAGGTACACCAAGGATAGCAAAGTGGACCATGAGTTTACTGAAGTCATAACAGAGGAACAAATAACTTTGGAGGAGCTCAATAGGAGATATGATCATGCTTAGGCAAATTAGTTATTGTCTCATGACTCTGAGCGAAAAGAGTAATTTGGAAAATGAAAATCAAATAAAGACAAAGTGTCATTATCTCTTTTGTCATCATCTTCCGAATCTCGGGACGAGATTCATCTTAAGGGGGGTAGAATTGTAACACCCTAAAAATTTGAAAAGAAGAAAAATAGGAAAAATATGATTTTTGTATATTTTTGTGAGCATGAAAATTTAGAATGATAATAATTTTTATAAATTTAAAATTAAATATAAGAGTAGAAACATGTTTGTGCACTCATGCTGTTGCATTTAAATTTTTGAGATGAGTGGTTTGATTTAAATTCAAATTTGGATTTGAAAATCTTTTGAAAATTTGCTTTGAAAAATTAGAAAAGGAAAAAGAAAAGGAAAATCATTTTCTTTCGGTTTTCAGCCCAGCGCTCGTCTCGGCCTGCTAGCAGCGGCCCGCTTACCTCCCCGCGCCCGCCTTCTCCCGAATGGGCCGAGCCCAGGCACGGCCTGCTGGCCCAGCCGCGCGCGCCGCTCCTTTGTCTCTCTGGCATGTGGGGCCCGCCAGTCAGTGACTGCTTTCACTTTCCTTCTCCTTCCTCCGGTGCTTTCCAAAAACGAACACCGTCGCTTTCCTTCTTCCACCGACCGAATCCGCCGCCAAATCTCCCTCCTTCCTTTCTTAGAACCGCCTTCGGGCTATAAAAACGAGACCCCTGCATCGTACCGCCCCCATCCCATCCTTTTGGAGCCGCTCTAGTCGTCTCGACGCGCCACCGTGAGCACCACCGCCGCCATACCCGCCACCGCAAGCTCGCCGCCGATTTCCGTTCGTCCCCGGCCCTATCTTCACGCAGGGTAAGGTCGCACGGATGCGCTCTTTCTTTCGGTGTTTTCAGTTTGGCGAATGGCGCTCGGGATGATCATCTTCGCAAGCTCCGGCGAGTTCGGGCGATGCCGGCCATGGCGTCACCGCACGGTCACCTTCTCCGGTGAAAGCGCCGCCGGCCTCCTCCCCCGATTAGATCTAGGCCGTTCGTTTTGAATCCGACGATCGAAAATTAAAGATACCCCTTCGGCCGGAAAATTTGCTAAAGAGCCCCTGAAGTTTTTAAGTTCTTAACCCGCAGTCCAAAACGTATTATCCCGCGTTCGTTTTGATCTGTTGAAAGCGTATTTCGTCTCGGTAATTGAAAAATACGTTTTCTGATATTTACAGTTTTGCCACTGAGTTTGTTTTAGTCATAAATTATCCGTTTTAACTCCGATTTGATCCATTCAAATTGCATTAGATTTGTATTTGCGAGCTCTACATGATGATAGAACTGTACAGTAGGTTCGAGATAATTTATTTTCGAGTTTATATTAAAGTAATTATTTATCTATAGGAAATCTTAGAAAATTCATAACTTTTACGTTTTAAATCCAAATTTCATGATCTTTATGTCTATGTGATCGTAGTAACGTGTAGAAGAGGTTTACAAACTTGTTATACTGTTAGTGCTACTGTTGGTTAGGTTTTCTATCTTTAAGTTCCGATGTGAGATTTAATCTATTACTTTAATAAAGTAGATCTTGTTTAAATCATATCTTCTACGTTTTAGATCCGTTTTAGCTCATTCGAGTTGCGTTAGATTCATAGCAACGAGATTTACGCGTTAGTGACAGTATTTGCCATATTACTAATTTTGAAATTTTATGGTTTAAATCATATCTTGAATAATAATTATGCAACTGGGTTTTGTAAATAAAATATGATTTGTTTTACTTTAGTTTCATAATTTGAATCTAAATTTGACTTAATTCCATATATAGTATCTATAAAATATCTTATATATGTTATTATATAATTAAAACACATGAAACTAATAGTTTTATATTTTCTCCTATGAGCAAATCTTTCGGTAGATGTATCTTTTCAACCGTAGCTTCGATTAGAGTGCTTTTCACGCCTGTGTGTTCATAGCAATGCGTAGAACCTCTTTAAAATCTTTTCACATATTGTTTCATATGTTTGGTGTACTGCTCTAATTTAGATCTATTGTTTGCTTCGTGTATGATTGCTCGATGTGTGTGTGGTGATTTATTGATCAAGTCCAGTCGGTGAGATATACGTGGTTATCAAGAAGAAGAAGAAGAACGTTGAAGATTTAAAGCTTACCGAAGGATCGGTGTTTAAGGCAAGTATAGCATGGGATTATCCTTGTTTCCTATTCACCTTTAATATACTTAATTCATGTGCATGTGTCTATCTTGTTACCACTAAGGATATCCTAGTTTTTGTATTTTGTACCTTGACACCCATGGGACATTGCATTGGGTAGTATTATGCTAGTGCTTAAGATAAATAACCATGATCTGTAACTTGACTAATGGTATATGCAATAAACGTTTAAAAGATGCTTTATAGCAACATGGCTCAAGGGGGCTAGAGCATGGGGTATTTTTGGTGCTCTAGTTTCTCTCCTTAAGGACTTATCTGTAAGCGAACATCCGGGACTTACAGTACAACTGTGAGGGCTATATGGCTCTGGCTTTAGTCAAGTATGAGGACCTTTTCTAGTTTGTCAGTGGTAACCTTCATGGCATAAGAACGGCTTGACGAATCAGGTATAGTGCGGCCTCTGTCCTTATGTGTATAGGCTGCGCGTTATTGTGCCATTTGGAAGGGGGGCTCTACATCTGTTTGCCGAGTGAATCTAATGGCCCTAACTTGTTAGACGAACCTTTGAAAGGTTTCATAGTGAACCCTGCCGACCTTCCTTGGAAGTGGGTCAAGAGATTAGCTACCTCGGGCGAAAGGGTAAATCACGACTCACAGTGAAAGTGTACAACCTCTGCAGAGTGTAAAACTGTTATAACAGCCGTGCTCACGGTCACGAGTGGCCTTGGACCCTTACAGAATAAATGATGAACACTGATGATAATGATAATACTGATGATATTGATGCTCACTAATGATTATTGTTTCTTGCTATACATTATTCTCGTTTACATGATCATGAGGTTATTTGGGTTTATGGTAAACTTGTTGCTACTCAATTGCTAAAAGATGACTCACTAAAAGCTATTGCAGTAAACCCGTGTCAAATTTTTTTGAGCTTCATGAACCCCATGTTATATTTGTTGAGTTCGACATGGACTCACTCTTGCTATTTCCCCACATCTCAGGAAGGGTACCAAACTGTTAGATTCTGGAATTGTTAGGCTTGTGATCAACCAGTTAGTTTGATCCTGGAGTGAAGGTTGCACCCGGTGTTCGGAGTTGTCTTTCCGCTGTGTTACTCTTTAAGGTATATTTTATACTATTGTGTTATGTATATTAAGCATTTGTCTTTTGATATTACACTTATCTGTGGCTATATGTGAGATTTGTCTTCTTTATTTCACATATGGTGTATGTCTGGTTTTGTCCTTAAAACCGGGTGTGACACTAGACAAGCCTTTGCCTTGAGTTAGAACATGGGAAACACTAGCAACAACCAAAGAAGGGGTGATATGGTATTTAGACCCAATGCCCTAAAACATGTAGTTACCCTTTGAGTCAATCAGAAAGGACCCTCTAGTTTCCATGGACTAGCCGTTAAAACCTCACAAACTTACTCTAAACCAAAGACTGTTATAAAACACTAAGAACCAACCAGAGGATCCTTTCTCAAACACTGATTAGAGTATCTAGTAAAACCAAACTCGTTGGTCTTCCTAGTGCAACCACAATCAAGATTAGTCTACGAGGTTTTGGTATCTTTCAACATGTCATTAAGGCTTTCTTGACAGCCGTGACTCGTCAATCACTTCAATGTTTCATCCCTCTTGATAGAACAACATGACCTTCAAAATAAACTCTATTTTTTAAAACTTAAACTTGAATATATTGTTAATTGCCACATTTTAATTTTCTACTTCATGAGGGTTGCAGGAACTTTCTCTTCTTAAGCATATCCTCATCGGGCTAGTGACTTGGGACTCTTTAACATATATATCTAGAGACAACTTCATGTCCAAAAGTCAATTAAGTCTTCATGAGTCAATATAGCTAGTGGTTCATGCTTAGCCACTTATGACTACTCATGGCCTTGTTCCATCCATCATCATTAGCCCAATACTTGCTCTTCTTCAGGGCATGGGTCCTTCATATCCATGCCCTTTGCTTTCCATTCCCTATTGTGCAGTAATTTGTATCCAACTAGTTTCCACCCTTTGACTATGTTAACCATCTTAGTTAAACATAGCCTTGCATCACAATATTTCCACATTGAATTCCACTATGCATTGTTTTAATTTTTTCTTCACATTTCTCGATGTGCTAGCAATCATGTTTTTATTTTTATTCCATCATAAATCAATCATGAGACAAAGTCAAAGCTATCCATATGATCTTCCTTCACTTGTAAAGCCCTTGACTACATATGCACATATGTAGCAATCTTGATCAATGTTATTGAACAAACTTCTACTTACTTTTTACAAGCAAGTTATCATTGAGACATTCCTATCATTTCCTCGTTTCTTCATTCTTTCACGGGACCGTTTCTTGTTTACATATCATTTGAGCCCATTAGTCCTTTATAATTCCCTCATTCTTCAGCCACATTATCTTTTCATTGACTAATCACCTACTCATAAACAAACACATTAAAAGTAGGAAATGACAAAGAGACAAATAATCTCATGGCATGCATATATTATTTAAAACAAGGCTATAATCAAAATTATATAACGACAAATCGAACTGATCAACAGCGGAGACCAATCGTGGTAAACACCATGGCATACATATATTATTTAAACCAAGGCTTAGTCAATTCCAAGAAAAAAAAAAGGCATTTTAGATGTCTTATAAGTCAAGCTTCTCTAACTTTCACCAAATTTCTAGAAATCTAGTTAACATCTGTAATATCAAATTTGTTTCAATAGGTCCACCGTGAAATATATATTGAGTGTTTATTTGGTATTTTAGATGTTAATATATTTCTATAAATATTCAAGGGGTGTTAGAGAAGTATGATTTATGATAATACTATAAACCTGCATTTGGAACAACAAAATACTATATAATAAATCAAAGGGCTGGTGATTAGAAATTATACCACAAAATCCTATTGATAGGCAAGTAGAAACTCTCATAAACAGAATAGGCGTGGACAAAGGGATTGTCCGTGCTTTCCAGCAAAACAAGAACATGTTTGCTAGCATTTTAGAAAACACGTTGTATCTTAAAATGGTGAGTAATAAAAAAGCTTAAATGTTAATCGTACTGCTTCCACGCGGGCGTCCGTCCGTCCGGATGCCATGCGCTCGCTGCTGCCGCATTCCCCCCACCGCGCGCCCATCCCCCACCACTCGCTCGCTCGCTCGCTCGCTCTTGCCCGTCGCATGCCCCACTTGCGCAGCTTGCTCCACGCTCCTCGCTCCCACTTGTCGCGTGCCCCCACCTACGCCGCTCGCTCCCGCCCGTCGCGCGCGCTAACCGCCCGACTGAGCCAAGGCTGGTGCTGGTGGCGCTGGTGGTGGTGGTGCTCGTGCGCCGCCGCTGGCGCTGGTGCTAGTGCTGCTCACGTGCCGCCGCTCGCCGCCGACTCTCACCTCGATGACTACAATCTATCGGCCTCGGCCTCCCCTATATTGCAAAACGCATGTTTCATGTTTTAGAGGTATGTTACAAGTGTTTCATATCAATGTTGTAAAAGTAGATCGGGATGTTGCATATGTTGCAATGGCTATACATATAAATTGCAAGCGTGTGTTCCAAATGTTTCATCAGTTTATTCAGACGTATGTTGCAAGTGTGTTTATCTAGATGTTGCATATGTTTCACACATATGTTGCAAATATTTTTATCTGGATGTTGCATATGTTTTGCAATGGCTTTTAAGTGTTTTTAGGTGTTTTTGCAAGTGTTTCAGACGCATGTTTCAAGGGTTTTATCTGTCTTTACACGTGTGTTGCAAAATATTTCATTATGATGTTTCAAAAGTAAATCTCGGTGTTGCACATGTTTGTAATGACGCTGGTAGCTAGCCACCACCTTCCCGTTGTTCGCGAACTCCCTAATAAGCATCACGACAGTGTCGTGGGTTACCGAGCCAAGGCAGGTGCTGGTGGCGTTGGTGGTGGTGGTGCTCGCACGCACACTGCTGGTGCTGGTGTTGGTGGGGCTCGCGCGCCGTCGCTCACCGTCGGCTCCTACCTCAATGGCTGGAATCTATCAGCCCCGGCCTCTTATATGTTGCAAAACGTATGTTTCAAGTATTTTAGATGTTTCAGAGGTATGTTGCAGGTGTTTCATATCGATGTTGCAAAAGTAGATCAAAATGTTGCATATGTTACAATGGCTGCACACGTATGTTGCAAGCGTCTGTTCCAAATGTTTTATCTATTTGTTCATATGTATGTTACAAGTGTATTTATCTATTTATTGGATATGTTTTACACATATTTTGCAAGTGTTTTGATCTGGATGTTGGATATGTTTTGCATTGGTTTTCAAGTGTTTTTGCAAGTGTTTTAGACGCATGTTTTAAATGTTTCATCTGTCTTTAGAAGCATGTCGCAAATGTTTCAGCTAGATGTTTCAAAAGTAGATCCTGATGTTACACATGTGACATGTTTGCTATGACGCTATCGTGGGTCACCAGCAGCTCCGATGTCCAGCCTCCTAGGACGATGACACAATTGAAGTCGTCGGTGCCGATGTCGGCCCAGTATGCCTCCGCGGCATGCATTCACAGGCGGAGCAGAGGGTGCGGGCGGGTAGACACGGGTGCTAGCGCTAGATGGATGCCGACGCGGGCAGGCGCAGCAGCAGACGCGGGCGGGGGCGGGCAGGCGCATCAGGTCGGCAGGCACACAGCAGCATGCGTGGACGTCCGGACTCGCGCGGGAGCTAGCCACGACGAAATGGTAATGGTATAATTGATGACCCAATGAATAAAAAAATTTATGGATGGTGGACTAAAACAATTCTAAAGAACAGTTTAATAGGAGTAATTTACAAACACCAACACACTGAAGCTAGGCCTTGGTACATTCCACGGGGAGTCCCTTGTCCTTAAACCGCTTCTGATCCGTGCAGTAGTCGTAGACCATGTGCTCCTCCTGCACCTTGTGCAGCACCGCCGCATCCAGCCGCTTGTCGAACCACGTGGATTGTGCAGGCTCGTCGCCGCACCACGCCACGACGGGCGACGGAACGCACGGCGTCACGCGGAAATTGCGGTAGTAGGCGTAGAAGGGCGCCTGCGTCCAGTCCGTCTTGACGCGCCCGCCCTGCGTCGCCCACTCGTCGGCGTTCCACAGGCTCCCCTGCACACGCATGCGCTGCCACGTCGGGAACGGCACGCCGCGCGCCCGATCGTTCTTGTACGCGCGGATTGGCAAGCCGTCGACGAGGAATCTGCAAGCAGTTTATATATGCAATGCTAACAGTTTGAG
Source organism: Saccharum hybrid cultivar R570 (assembly GCA_038087645.1). Taxonomy (NCBI): domain Eukaryota; kingdom Viridiplantae; phylum Streptophyta; class Magnoliopsida; order Poales; family Poaceae; genus Saccharum; species Saccharum hybrid cultivar. The sequence continues at coordinate 1,220,181 of JAQSUU010000606.1, read as the reverse complement.
CTTTATTGGTGATGATTCAGGATAGAGGGCTACTCAAGACGACGATGTTGTTGTTTACTTACATGATGTATTTGGGATTCCATTCGTTGGAGTAGGTGTGGAAGTCTTCAGCGGGGTCAAACCAGAGGTGGAACTGCTGCTCGCGGCTGCCGACGCCGTTGACGTAGACGTTGGTGTGCAGCGTGTACGGCTCGCCGGTGGCATTGCCCAGGAACTCCATGTCTACCTCGTCGTGGTACTCCCACGGCACGTCATCGGGCGTCAGCTGCAATGCCATTCCGTTCACCCGTGATGAAACATACTTATTTACACAAGGGAGACCAAGAGAGAAACATATGTCTGGGATCGAACAACATGAATGGTGACCGCGGTCACCGCGCCGGGATGACAGAGACATGCCGTGGCAGTGGACTTACATAGAATGTGGCGACAGTGCCAGCAGAGTCGTTGGACACGAGCTTGATGTCCATGTCGAAGCGGGCGTAGAGGTAGGCATCCTTGGAGCTGAACCCCGAGCCGCTGGTGTGGTCAAGGCCGAGCGCGAGCGTGTCCATGTCGCCATCCATGTAGAAGAAGGTGTCCTGGCCCCACGAGATTTCGATGTCATCGTACAGCAGTGCCACTACTGCTGTCCTATATGCCATTGCCAATGCAAGGAACGGCAACACAACCATGCGATGCTTACAGGAAGACGATGACAGTGCCATGGCTCTGCAACAAGTATCCTGTTTCTGCTGGTTGTGATGGATCGATCTGAGTTACGTATATATGATGAACACATTGATCGAGATGGTGACGCATCACATGGTTGAAGTGAAGCTGGCAGGGAACAAGGCACGTTACTCTCGGAATGTTTGAGAGGCATGGCATGTTAGGACCCATAATATGGAATGGCAGGCTGGCTATCTCAGGTTCGTTTCATGGAAACTAAGCTTGTTCAATCCATCCCCCATGTAGTTCCAGTTGACCTCTCAAACGATCATCATGATGCTCCGATGTAAACGCATCTTAATCAGCATATAAGGAATGATTATGTGTGTTGGTGACCTGCACGTGGAGCAAATGACTGGGAATACACCCAAAAACACCTGCGCTCAGCTGTGCCCTTTGTATATTATAATATTGCTGCAGAGTCGTTCCCTCCACCTCCCCCGGATAGACTTCTTGGTTGATGCGAGCTCATGTACAGTGGCGGCTGCAGGATGAGAATTAAGGAGGGCTAAAACAATGGAGATGTTGATTTACATGAAGATTTAACGGTGATTTGAGATTTTTACTATAATATTTTTAGTGATAAATCCAGTCATTAGGGGGGCTGAAGCCCACCCAGCCCCCTGTAGATCCGCCGCTGCTCATGTATTCTTGTGGCCTGCACCTGTAAACCGAACTTCCTTGCTCTCATACGGCATACTATATTGGTATGTATGGGACCGCTCCGTTTCATGTTTTCCAGCTAAATAGGTGTAGTTTTATAAACTCTGCTTAAATTTTTGTAGAGCGGTGGAAAAGAGTCTCTCCTCCTGAAAAGAGTAAACTGGACCCGTTCGCCATCAGAGGTAGCCAGAGTGCTCAGCCTTCACCCTTCGATCTTTTGCGCCGACATGTAGGCCACCATCCCAAGCCGTGAGCCCGCGACTCCCAGAACGCCGCCCCAGGCCCCCGGCCTCACCGTCCCCGACACTGCGCCGCCCTGGACCTGCCCTCCCACGCCGCCACTGCCAGAACGCGGCCCCCCGGCCCTGCCCCTCCCACACAACGACGAAGGGCCGCCGCCACGCCACGCCAACCCCAACCCCGCCCTGTCCGCAGCCGGCGCAGCCCCTCCCACGCAGTGTCGCTCGGCCGCCGCAGCCCGCCTCGCCGTCCGCATCTTGGCCCTCCCGTCCTCGATCCACGGCACCCCGTGTCCCCGTCCTCCCCCAATCAGCAGCAGCAGCAGGCTCGCTCCTCCCCGTCGTCCTCGATCCATAGCACATCTCCCTCCCCAATTGGAGTATGCGGCCCTGCACCTGCCCGTCCTACCAGCAGCTACCACACCGCCGCTGCAATCCATGTCCTAGGTGCCTGGAGCCTGGAGGAGAGGGAGGCGGTCCGAGCCGCTGCCGGGACGCTGTAGAGGAGAGGGGAGGTGAGCTGCCGCCGTATAACGTCATGGAGAAGGTTGGTGGGCGGCCTCAAGGGTCACTGCGTAGTAGTTCCTCGCTGCCTTCTCGTCTTCATGAGTGCCCAGACCACCGCCAATCCAGGATCAGAACCCTTGCCTCCCAGATTACGTTTGAGGTAAGAGGCAGAGGAACTCATTAGCACGTTAGCTTCATCCTGTGTGGCTTCATCCTCGCTACCCTCTCTCGAGGTTTGCTTGATTCATCCATTGTGGCTTGACTGCAATTCTGAGATCCTTCCCATATTAAAATGCTATTCTGTCATGCTATAACTTAATATGTGTGTGTGTTTTGTATAGACAGTTTATACAGTATTACTGTACAAGTTAGCTTTTTAGTTGCGCAGCTTATTAATCAACAAAAATGCTTAGTATGCAGTAATACATACTTTGGATTAATGTTCCTACCTGTACAGTTTTTATGCGAACTCCAAGTAGCAGAGCTTACACAAGTATTCAAATGATTGAGATGTTGCTGCAGTGGTTACTTTTGAAAATCTATTTTGGCATCCATGCAACTTCAAACAGCCTTCGCCTGTTACAATTTTGCCTTATCAATTTTTAAGATGCCCACTATCTCAAAGAAAAAGAATATAAAGTTCTTCAGATGCCAATACTGCCAGTTCTTCAGATATCCCTTGCTGCATTCCTTTTCTTTACATATATATATGTACATGACGATATCCATATATACGCAACGATATTGATATTCAGTGTTATGGATACTAGGTTCTGTATGGTACTACCATTCAATAAGACACATTTTTGGATCAGCAAAACCTCCTCGTGCTGTCAGGTTAATAGTGTATGTGTCATTAACCTATTTATTAGTACCAGCCCTATTCTGCTTCATGGAAACCTTACTAGAAGCTGTACAAATGAATTAGATTACTGACAAAGATTTCTAATATCCAGTCTTTGCAATACAATGACATCAAATTATTTTAAATAGCAGATTTCAGCAATTCCTAGGACTAGGAGTTGGTAGGCATCCTCTTGTCAGCAGCAAGCTTTGCAGTGATGCAAGGATTAACAAGGATGCAATTTTCCAGTTTCTATCTTCCTTCTTTGGATAGTCTGTTGCCTCTGCATTAATTTTGTGTATGAGCTGTTATGATGCAGGTTAGAACGGAGTAGGGCTGGTACTAAATCCTCCATCACAAGATAATAATACAGAGATTGAAAAAACAAGAATAGTGGTCCTTTTTCTCCAATGGTCAATTTTGCCCCCAAAGATTATAACATCCCAATCAATCTAATTAATGGGATGGTTTTAGCATACACACTTTCAAAAATTCTGATAAATTCTGTGTTTTCAAGATCTTTGATAATTTCAAATCTAACAAAGGTTTGCATGTTTGTCTTAGCAGACTATCTTTACAAAACTGTAATTGATGGCAAAAGTAATGTTCTAATACTGATATCTGAACTATGATAGATACATCTGGCAAGCATAACAAAGATGTTCCTAAAATTTACTGCTCAAATTGTTTGCATTGCAGGCCATTATCCTTCACATAACGAGTGTATGCAGAACAGTGTCGTCCAATGCGTTTAACAAAGTTTGAGATTTTGAGAAGCAACAAAAAAAAAGCTCCGATTAGCTTATTAGGAATCACAGTGGGTGATCACTGCTTGAGGCCAAATACATGTGGAAACCCTGGAACGTTTATTGGTTGACAATGATTTTTACTTTAATTGTGTTTGGTTATGCTTAACATTGATGCTCATATAAGAATATGGATGATTATATTTGTTTTCAATTTTTTTGTATGCAAGGACAAAATAAATCCGTACTATGTTTGATCCTACTTCTATTCTTTGGTTGGTGTAAAGATATTCCATACAAGCGCTATGTGCATAAAATTATCAATATTCCCAATGATAATATACTTGCAACCGGATTGTAAACCCCTGGATATTTGTCTGCTAATTTTGACCCACTATTTTTTTATACTCTTGCTGCCTTGAAATTTTTAAGAATCATAACATACCATTTTTTTCTTACTCTTTTATTGTGTTGAATTGCGTTGCAAGTTTTTAGCCGTAGCAACGCATGGGCATCTGCTAGTTTGTAAAAAAGTCTTAGGCAGGCACATAAATACAACTAGCGAACTTTTTTAAAAAAAACTTACTAGCAAACTGTTGGGAATCAAATGTCCCGACGGGGTAGAGGAGAGCGCGGTGCAGCCCTTCCCTTGTGCGCCAAAGGCTTCTCTGTGGGGCAGTGGCCTTCGGGAAGAAGGGGCACAGCGAACGAGGCTCACAATCACCAAGGTTTTGCCTATGGTTTCAAACAAAGTAGTCACTCTCTCCTTCATTGGGGGATCGAGCCCTCCCTTTTATAGGGTACGGTTACATAATTCTCGTCTACAGAATTGCCCTTAGGCCAGCTAAGGCATGTGCCAGGATATTCCTACCCTAGAGTATTCCTCTTCCGGTCCTTAGTGCCTTTTCCAACTTGAACCGCCTCTCTTGATGGGCCTTAGTCGAGCCGGCCCAGAGGGCGTCCGTGCCATGCCCTCCTGACTCCCGCCGCCTAAGCTGCCGTAGGGCCTCTCAAAAAAAACACACACACACACAAAACTGCCATAGGGACCTCGGCCTTACGTCTCCTTCAATCGCCTTCGCCTGCCTCTTGCCGATCGAAGGCCCTGTTCGTCACCTCACTCTATTAGAGAGCCGAAGGCTGGAGGATATCAGAGAAGGCTCCCCCCCTCAGGGGCTTCCCGAGCAAGCCTTTGCTTCTACACTCTTGGTGCTCAGCTGTCCTTTGCTTCACCACCCACAGCGGCTCCTCGCCTTCGGTTGACTCTTCACCACCCACAGATCTGACGTCTCAACAATGGCACGATTCAAACTAGTCAGTCCCTTGCTCCGGGTCTTCATTTCCTCATCGCATTTATCAGAGTGTTTCTCGTGTTTTAACCCCTCTTCCCGCCCTCTGCCTTCCACTTTTTCTGAGGAATGAAGATTCAATTCTAACATCTCCAGGCTTGTAGTGTGTGCCTGCAGTTTCTAAGGCATCGTCCCTTTCTTTGCTGTGTATAGCTAGTACCCTGTCACAACTAAAGGCGCCGACCATGGGCTCAATGTTGTTTTGTATATCAACCAAATGCCTTGACAACCTTGCTGGACTGCTGGAGGAGGAGCTTATGATGACACTATCTGTGCGTAAAGAGATCAGGAAGCTCAGGAAGCTCCATGACTATCTCAAGTACTTTGATTCCATTCGTGAGGACGCTGATGCTCGGGCAATGGAACACAGAGAGACAGGGATATGGTGGAGTGACGTGAAAGATGTCATGTATGCTGTTGATGACATCGTAGATCTTTTAAGGGCTCACTCGTGGAAGCAACACTGTTGTGATTTACTCGTGCTCTCTAGGTTCGCACAACTTCAGTTCGACCACATGATCGCCAGAAGAATCAAGGGTGTAAATGAAAGGCTTGTAGAAATCCAAAAGAACAGAGATATGTTCCTTCCTCCGGGGTTGTATCCTCAGGCTCAGGCGCCTCAAATAAACGAAGTTGATAGCAGGCATCTGGCTGCTTCGGTTGATGAAATCCATGTTGTTGGAGCAGAAATCAAGGAAGCTACTGATAGCATGGTAGAAATGATTGTCGGTTATGGCAATCAGAGCAGGATATCAGTATGGGATCGTTGGGATGGGAGGAATTGGCAAGACAACTTTAGCTTAGAAGATATACAATGATCGTAGGATAAGAGAGATTTCACCAGGTCCTTATCAGGCTGTCCATTTCACAGAGCATTGCGGAGAACGATTTACTGAAGGAGGCCATCGAAAAAGCAGGAGGGCGGCCCAATCAGCACCAGAGCAAGGATAAGCTTGTACAAGTTCTACTGCATTCCATCAGTGGAAAAAGTGTCTTTCTTGTGCTGGATAACATGACCAGTCCTCATGTGTGGATCAATCTTCTACGTTCTCTGATGGAGAGGTGTTTGGATGCTCATGTACTTGTTACCACAAGGAGCCATGACGTATTGTCACAGATGAATGCGGTGCATGTCAAGGAAATGCAGACTAAAGGATGCTGATGGCCTAGAACTGCTTATGAAGAGATCTTTCAGAACCGAAGATGAAGTAAATGTATTCAGTGATATTGGAGCAAAATTTGTTAAGAAATGCGATGGTCATCCTCTTTCCATCTGTGAAGGTGCTTTGTACTTAAGCTACAGTGACTTACCCCCCACAACTCAAACAGTGTTTCCTCTGGTGTGCCTTGTTGCCTCAGAATTTCGATATTCACCGAGATGTCACGTACTGGTGGATTGCTGAAGGTTTTGTGAAGGAAGAGGGCAGCGGACCAATACATAACATCGCCGAAGATTATTACCATGAGCTGATCAAGAGGAATCTGCTACAGACAAGGCCAGAGTATGTCCACAAGAGAGTATCAACAATGCATGACCTGTTAAGGCAACTTGGCCAATTTCTGACAAGGAATGAAGCCATCTTCATGAACAAGAAGCGTGATCGTTGCCCTTCAAGTATTTGCCGATTAGGTGTCGGGAGCGTCTACCTGCTATAGAAGAGAAGAAACGTCTACGGTGCCTCATTATCTTGCATCACGACACATGCAGATAGGTGAAGAGGGACATCTTCAGAAAGCTGGTGCATCTTCGCATCTTAGTTCTACGTGGAGCAGGCCTCGAGAGCATACCTGCATCGGTGGGTTACTTGGCGCTGCTGAGGCTGCTGGATCTCAGCTACAACGAGATCAAGGAGCCTCCAGGGTCCATCGGAAACCTTACCAGCCTTGGTTGCCTTTCAGTGTTTGGTTGCACAAAGTTGGCAGCTTTGCCACCGAGTCTGATGAGGCTGACCACGATAAGCTTCCTCCAGATAGGAAACACAGGACTGGCACATGTTCCGAAAGGTATTGAGAATTTCAGGCAGATGGATAACCTTAGATCAGTTTTCTAGAATGGTGCTGGTGGTTTTAGAGTAGATGAACATAGGGCACTCTCCATGATATGATGCCTCTGGGTTATCCGGCTGGAGACAGCCACACCACCAACTGAGCCCGTACTGTGCAATAAGGGTTACCTGAAAGAGCTAGGCCTGCGCTGCACCATGAGCAAGGAAGCCAATTGTCGAACTCACTACCCTGACGGCGAGGTCAAGAGGATTGAGGAGATCTACGAGAGTCCTTGCCCACCGCCAAACCTAAGCTACATCTTTATTGATGGGTTCCCTGGTCGCATGTTTCCAGCTTGGCTACCTTCAGAACCGCAGAATAAACTGCCAAACCTGGCTCATATGCACTTCTATGACTGCATATCTGCATATCCTGCCCGAAGCTTCCCCTAGCAGGCCAGCTACCGTTTCTGCAGGTTTTTCACGTCAACGGAGCAGACAGTCGTGAGCATCGGTGCTGAGCTCCTCGGATACGGCATCCTATCTGGAACACATACCACTGCATTTCCAAAGCTCAAGCTGCTTGAGATCCTCGACATGTACAACTAGCAGAATTGGTCACTAAGCATGGATACCTTGTTCGACAACACACAACAGCAATCCCTTATGCCGTGCCTTACACGCATGTGGCTGACAAATTTCCCAAAGTTGAGAGCTCTCCCTAATCATCTTCACAGAATTGTTAATCTACAAAGGATCCAAATAGAAGGAGCTGACAAACTGCAGGACATCGTCAATCATCCCGGGGTTGTGTGGCTCAAGGTTAAGAACAACAAGTCCTTGAGGAAGATATCCAAACTTCCTAAGCTGCGCCTCTTGCTTGCGCAAGATTGCCAAGAATTGCAGCAGGCAAAGAACCTTAGCTTGCTCAAGGCCTTGTACGTTGCCGATTGCCCTATGGAGAAGATACTCTGGAAGCGTTTCTCCACAGAACAACAGAGCATGATTGTCCAAATGTCCATGTTGTCACCACTGGGGCCCACGGTCAGGATATTTATCCTCTTGAATCAGTATTTCATTAACTATAGTGAGCACAAGTTCTCTTAGAGAAATGTTACGGTATTCTTTTGTCTCTTTGCTTCTTTTTCTGTTCATAACTTGTGAAAACACCTGTTTGTGCAAATTGGTCAGGATACCTATTCATATCTTGAATCAGTATATTTCATTAATCTGGTCAGCACATAGTCTCTTAGATACATTACTGTATTCTTGGGTCTGTTTTTTAGTTTGGAACTTGTGCCCACGTCTGTTTCAACAAAATAGTTCATCAACATGTGCTGCCACACTGGCCATTAATTTTAAGAGATCTGCACGGGCAGAATCTTATAAGAAGTATAAGTATTAGAAGTTCATGTTTAGTACGTACTAATCAAAACTACTCACCTTTGAGCATGTACTCCCTCTATTTCTTCATTTTCTAACGCAATACCCGTATAAATACTCTATAATATCTATCCAGTTGTGATGAATTTATGAATTACTTTAATGTTTTTACCATCCATAACCATTGTTTTTCTCTCTTATTGCAAAGCACCTACATGCCTTCCATATGCACTTAGTTGAACCCATAACTTAAGTTATGATGGCTCTTATTAAAGCTTATGTCTTGTGACATTCATGATTCTACATTTCACTTTTAAATCAATGATGTTATTAGTTGGATACATTTTTTATCTGCATGTTAAGTTAAAATTCTTTTGCTTGTGGTATCTTTTTGTGAAGCTCCTTTATCGTATTTTTTGAAAAAGGATAATAAGGATTACAGTTACAGGCCGCACTCTAAATTTTTATGATAACATAAATGGTCTCTTACACCACGTGTAAAGATCTATGGATGGATAGATATAGTGAAAAGCCAAATTTAAATTCTAAAAAAAACAAACTAGGTAAACACGTTAGAACAAAGATACACATAGACACATAGTGGGGTGTCCCATGGTGGGGCGGGTGGTCGCAGCGACAGGTGATGTCAGGCTGGTATGCAGGAGTTGGTTTGCCAATTTGTGTCTTCTACTTCATCACCTGCTTACCCACTGGGTAATCTATGCCTGTTGGGCATTATACGTTTCGGGGATGGATAAATTTGGGTGCCTGATTTTTGGGTATGGGTATTCAGGGATGGATAAATTGGGGTGGGTGATTTTTTTAGGTATGGGTACTGAGTAATTTATTTCTTCCCCAATGGCATCATTACCGCCAGCTGAACTTTGTATAAGCACACAAGGATTTGTGAAAATTGAGATGAACAAATTAAAGAGTACAGACATCGCTAACTACTCCCTCTGTTCCAAATTATAAGATGTTTTGGCTTTTTTAGATTCAAAGTTTTTGCTACGCATCTAGATATACGTTATGTCTAGTACACAATTAAAAATATGTATCTAGAAATGTCAAAACGTCTTATAATTTGGAATGGATGGAGTAATTAAAGAGCCTAGCTACTATTGCAAGAGAAAAAAGGAGAAACTAATTGCACAGCCTAATTTAGCCTATATTTCATACTAGTTGTAAAATGCCCTGATACAAAATACTGTATTAGGCAGTAGTATGTGCACAATCAAAATTCCTCAGATCGATTATCTATTCGAGTGGCGCAAGGCAGTTTTGGTGGCTACGGGCCTATGGCTCGCCAAGAGGTCGGTTAGAGATTGTTGTACCTGTACCGCTGTTGTAGACCCGGTTCAGAGCCTCTGCCTTGGCCTCTGAGGCTGCCTTGTGTGTGGGGCGCCGGCAGGGCAGAGCCTACGCGGATGTAGATCCACCACCGTACCAGCGTGTAGTGGTGTGGCTGTGGCAGACCCAGGATTTGAGTCCACGGTATACGTAACAAAAATAAAATAAAAGTTATTATCTAATACGGTATACTTTAATACAAAAATTTGATAAATAGTTCAGTAAAAGAAAACATAATGTAACTAAAAGAGCTCTAAATTCAACAAGCAAATTCAAAACTTGCATAAATGACAATATAAATTGTTCAAACATAAGATAAGGTCTTTCATAAATAGAAGATTACAGTACTAATTTAGAGCTTTTTCTTTAGGCTTCTTCATGGCCATGAAGTGTAAACTATGTCATCCTCACAACAGAGAAAATATCACGCTCGCTAAAAAATGACCAAAAATAATTCAATAACTGGTCACCCATTCCTCTTGTTCTTAAGCATTGTAGATAATAGAGGCTTTTATATGAATGCCATTATAAAAGTTGGTAATTACACATGAGCCATTAAAAAAGTTGAGTTCTCACAGGTGCCACTGAACTTTTTTGCCCTCCATGCCACTTCCGTCAGATTTGGCTCCGACGGTGTCAAACTGCGGGTGTGAAAAGTCAAAAATACCCTCAGGTGTAAATATGCAATTAATTTTTTTGAGCATCTTAACGATCTCAAATGAAAAAACTCAAAACTAGAATGTTGTAGATCTCGTCGAGATCTACAATATTTATATAAAAATTATTTTCATTTTATTTCGTATAAAAAATATGATTTTTCTAAGACATATTAATAATATCAAAATCATATTGGTCTTATTTCGATGGCCGCCGGAGACGCACGCGTACACAACCACCTCTCGCATGGACAGTACGGCCAAGGTGGAGTTCCTCGTCGTCTTAATAAGGCAAGTAAATGGCCTTATTTCTTTGCCTTACGGTTAGGGATGCAGTAAGATTTGGGGACTTTGATTTGTAGGCTCCGGATTTGGGGGAGAAAAGGGGCTTCCTCTGGTTCTTCGTCTTCTCCTGTGCTCGATTTGATTTTCTATTCACGGCGCCTCCGCTGTGCGCCGCAGCCGCACCAGCGGCCCCCTGGCGTTGCCTGCTCTAGGCGGTCCTCGCGCCTCCGTTTGCCGGTTTCCTCCCTCCCTCTCTCTCCCCTTGCCATGCCGGATCGATGGAATTTCCTCCTGAATGAAATGGCTATCTACTAACTATGGTTCTGATTGATCCCTGAAAATATTAATGATTATTAGGCTATTACCTGTGCCATCGAGTCATTTGTCTTCATAGGTTCCTGTTTTTGGGCAGCCATGAAATGCCCCAGCGTTTCAGGAGTCTCACGGAGACACTGTCCATCTACGAAATGCTTTAAACAGGCTACACATAGCTCGGAACTTCGTGAGGTAAGTCCTTTGGGATACTTTCTTATGCGTTCGTCGGTACACTGCAGTGGCAGATCTGTACACATATGTTTCCCATTCCATCTTTATTCTCTGTAATTTCCCATGTAGAACTATCAAACATATAGCCATATCAACTAACTTATTTGATGCATTATGCTTCCAGTTGCATTATTTGTATGCAATGTTCTATTCTATGCACTACCTGAGTGAAAAGCCCTTTTCTTTGCATATGTAATTTGCGCTATGCGGTGCACCCAGACACATTTATAAATTCACCTTTGCATTCAGTGCAAGATAGTATTGATTATGATCCCTACTGCTAGATCAATAACATCAATAGTCCAAGCATAAGCAAGTGTACAGGGATGCTTGGCAGGCATGCATATTTTGTAATTTTTAAAAACATGTTATTTTCCTCATTGTAAATGTCTCGACTAGATAGAGGGTACTTCAAAAACTGGCTGGGCTGTGCTCATTGTTAATGCTTGTTTTGCTCGATATGCCTCTGATTTTTTAAGGCTACCTGACTAATGTTGGAACTGCTACTACTAATATTTGACAGAAGTATGATCTGCTGGATAAGATCCATTGACTGTAAGGACTGCTCGTGTTTAAATCAGTGTACTCCAGCTTCATTTGTCTGTTTACTAATCATAGTGAAATGCTACATGATTTTTGGCTATTCCTCATGATCTGGCTATGTAGTTTTGTTTTTATGGGCTCTCATTACTGATCGTGTGCTAAAAGGTAATATCTGAGCTTCCATCTATAGTAATAGTTGCAGTACCGTGTCAATATACTTTCTGCATCCTAAATAAAAGAAACTGCACATGCTACCCAATGATTTATTTAGGCATTTTCATGGTTCCATATTATTACGATAAAGGCTATTGTACACTCTTGCTAAACCCTCCTGCTCTATACTTGAAACCACTATTGTGATTCATGTTCTCAGCTACAAATGTCTTCTTGCTCTAAAAATCTACAGGTATGTTCATAGGAACCAGTTAGTGAGGCCAATAAATTTCTTTGTTATTGCCACTTGCCGGCATCTTATTAGGTAACACCACACGGCTACAGTCTTATAGATTTGCTTCTGTCCACTGAGGTTTCATATACCCAGTAACATTTTGGTTCTTACTGTTTCTTATGCCAACTTCAGTGTTCTTGATATTTAGAAACAGTTAACAAGCAAAGCAATATTATGTTCATTCAGCCACGATGTTGGGCCAGACCCTTAACCTGCTTCCTATTTTACTTTCCAAAACAAATATACTGATCTGCTAACAACATACCACAATGTCCTCCTAATCACAGTGTGCATGGAGATATATATAATCAGAGATTTCGTCCTCATTGCTGTAACATGATTTGAATTCTTCATGATTTTATTCAGTTTGTAGCCTTTGGATGCTTAATCAGGCCATACAGCCTCATCTTTTTGAACTCTTTGGCTGTACATTGATCTCTATTCAGTGTTTTTGTTTTTTTATTCCTTTCTACATTACAGGCTCTTACAATATAGGTCAAACTTTTAACAAGGAGCCTTATTTACTGCAGGGAAGTAAATTACCATGCCGTCGCTACCTGGCAGGCTGGCAGCCGTACTAACTGTGATCTTCTCACCAAAGGAATGAAGAAAAGTACGTATGATGTTGAGAATAATATGTCCTAAACATAACCATCTTTCCATTTCTTTTGTTTCTACTTCATTTGCCTACGCTGGCCCCTTCTTTACTAAAAACATGTACTGGTCATTCTTGTCTTGACTATTTGTTCAGTGTCATATTATGCTATTTGACATCATACTTCAATCTGGTACATTTACATGTGTTTTTTTTCGTTTCAAATGTTGATGGATAGCTCATGATGAGATTCGTCTCTTGCATACCCCACAGTTGTTTAGGCCTAAAAGCCTTCCAAACTTGATTTTTTTTACTGTTTAAGGCCTTATTTTCCCTTCCACAAGGTGACATGGAGAGTCTCAGCAATTCTAGGAAAGTTTTGGCCACACATGATCTTATAGACTATAAGACATACCTTCTAATGTTTTCCCTGCTTAATAAACCAATTCTGATTCACCTGTTCTGACTCCAAACATTATATGTTGTACGATGATTACATATGCAGATCATTACAATTTACACTACCCGCAGCGAAGCGCGGGGTTCACCCTAGTTCACTGAATCCACCACGTCGATCCTGGGATGGCTGGGACTATGACTAGGATGAACAGCTGTACAGTAATGTCTTTCCTCCTGAGCAAACTGGTGCCGCCTTCTTGAGTGAATATGGCTCGGACATTTGCGACGAGCATGAAAAGACTAGAAGTGGGTTGGACATCAAATGTCGTTGCAACATTTTTGATTGATATATATTTGGGAAAAAAATCTTCTCGTGAATTGGAATAATTAATTTAATGAATTGGAACGATTCTTTACAAGATTCAGCCAATTTCTTTTGTGAATTGGAACCATCATTTTTATATATACACTATAAAATTTTATTATGGGCTGAGCATTTTGGCGCGGGGCATATTTGATATTTCGCATGAGTGGGCTGGCCAGGATTATTCGAGGAACGGACACATGACGTCGCTGAAGTGAGAACTCTTAATCCTAGTCCTACACGCTATATAACGATAATACTCCTATTAAGATGTCCGTTCGTGACTCGGTGTCCGACCGTGGCTCCCGAGGAGCGGGCCTAAAAAAAATAAAAACAAATCTCCATTCTCTCATGCTTATCCACCTCCCTCTCGAGCCTACTCCCACTCCTTTGTGCTCATCCGCCTGCGCCCAAAGCAGTGTAGTTGCTCATCTGTCCGCCCCCTTCTTCAGCGCACGCTCGTCGGACTGCCACGTCGTTTCCTTTCACCATCGCTGGCCGCGCCGAGCGCCCTCGCTCCCTACCCGCTCTCCTGCGTGGCAACCACCTGCGTCGCTCGGCATGGCTGCTCATTCGTCTGCCCCCTTCCCCCAACGCGCGCTCATCAGGGTACCACGCCCTGCCCTTCCCCCATCGCCGGCCGCACCACATGCCCTCGCTCCCTATGCCGCTCACCTACGTGGCAGTCACCTGCTTTGCTCGCTCCCTCGCCGTTCGGCCATCGTCCATCATCGTTGGGCGCGTCGCTAACCAAGCCGTGGCCGCTAGGGCACACATGGCGTGCCACCTCAGGGCACCCACGAGCGTGCCCAGTGCTAGTGGTGCTCGCATGATGCGGCTCGCCGCTGGCTCCGACCTTGACGGCAGGAATCGACTGGCTTGGCCTTTCCTCCTCTATGTTGCATATGTATGTTTCAAGTGTTTTAGATGTTTCAAATATATATTGCAATTATTTCATCTTCATGTTGCAAAATTAGATCGGGGGATATTGCACATGTTGCAAGTGTTTTAGAGGCATGTTGCAAGCGTTTGTTCAAAATGTTTCATATGTTTCTAGACGTATGCTGTAATCTTTTTTATCTTGATGGTACAAATGTTTCACACATATGTTGTAACAGTATATTCCAAATGTTTCAGTTGTTTCAGTCTTATATCGTAGCAAGTGGTTTCATGTTGTAAGTTGCAAATCTAGATGTTTCGTGTATTTTCACACATATGTTGCAAGTGCATATTCCAAATATTTCATCTATTTTCAGACATATATTGCATTTAAATGTTTTTATGTTGCAAGTGTTTTATGTTGTACGGCCGGGGGCGAGCGGACTGGGCGCGCGGCGCATGGAGGGGCGGGGGACGAGGGCGCTGGGCCCCGACGGACAATGGTGTTGCGGTCAGGGCGCGCTGGGGGCGTGCTCGTCCTCAACTTCTCATCCCGGCTTCCTAAGTGCTGCCCACGTGGAGACAGAGAGAGAGGAGGGGGTCAGGGGGTGACTGGTGGGCACAGAGACGGGGTGAAGCGCGCGCGTGGGGTGGGCCGAAGCGGATGGGATTGGGGCGAAGGCGGACGGAGGCGAGCTGCGCGCGCGTCCGTCCGAACACCTGGGCGCTAGCCACGCCCTATATATAATTATAGTCAGTCACGGTATTAGACGGAGCATGATCCCATACAAAAGCAAAATATAAAAATGAGAAGGAATAAATCTTCAAGTCAAACAATGCCATCTTAATCAGCCATTAATAATTCCTTAAACATTTTTTGAACACACACCTCTATTATGTCCCCCTCCTAGGTAAAACTTGTACGATAAAATAAGCAAAATTATATATTATTATTGTCGAGGGGTGTGCTACCTCGGCGCCTATCATAGGCGCCGTGGCTTCCGATACTGAGTTCACGGTCCAAACTCGGAGTTTTGACACGCAGGAGAGTAAACTTGATTTTTTTTACAAATGAAGGGCTAAAATAAAAAAAATCCGCCTATTGTACCTTGTACGCAGGTCCAACTCAATGCCTTTTGTTTCTGTTTCTATTTCCATTCAAAGCTGAACTTTAGCATCAGTTGCCGACTAGTCCTAGTTGTTTGCAGCTGGTTTTGTAATATAAGCCTATACTACCCTCTGAAGCCTCCTAGCTGAATTCAATAATCTTCCTGTTGACAATTATTCAGATGCTAGCTGTTGCTTCTTGTGTTGATTGGTTCAGGCTCCGGGAGCTGATCGATTTGCCATTCAGAATAGCTAAGATATTAACAACGGACAACACCTGATGATTTCAGTACAGTAAGCTCCTGGCTGGATCGAAGCAGACCAGTTGAGTGGTTGACCCGTTCAGTCTTGCTGCATAAATATATATATATGTGTATCCTAGTCAGTCATTCTCTTTTTCTTTTTTTTTTCTTTTTCTTGAACAAAGAAGAGACTACTGTCTAGAATAGTTCAAGATCTTTTTGCCGGACGGTCCGGATGGTCACCTGCAGCAGGAGGCTGCATGCGTAGAACGACCGAGAAGTCGGAGCAGAACAATTGACCGGTTCAGCAGCCATGATGTAGGTTGTATTGGTTCGCAAAAAAAAAAAGATGTAAGTTGTATTGTACATGCAGCAGCTAGCGGCATTTTGTACGCACGCGGGGACGGACAGTTTGAAATGCAAGAGGCCGAAGCGTGAGGACAAGGAACGGGAACGGTTCATCACAACGGACCCCTTCAAAGTTGAAGGCTTTAATTTTTCCCTTTAACTCCGTTGCCGAGTCTCTGTACCTGTACGGCATGTGACACGCTGCGTCAACGGGCTAAGCTTGAGAGCCTTTTTCGATTTGAAGGATTCACAGTCACAGTGCATAAGAGGCGAATAACGCTACATCTCGGGCATTGGCAACTATTCCAAGTATGATTACTACAGAACCTACTAACACTACCTGAGTACCGACCTTATCCCAATAAAGATATTTACATGTATGACCCTCAAAATAATGTGTCTTTCTTTCATGTTCTATTTTTTTCAAACTTAGTTGAAAGGTCCGAAAACGAAATTCTCTTACCTATTTTGTTGAACCCCTACTTTGCCTACCATCCTTCTTCGTCCTCCTCTTTTTATCCGCTAGTGGGCTCCTCTCTCATACTCACCTCCTCCTATCTCATCCGCTAGTACGCCTCCTGCTTGAATCCTCCTATGCGAGCGCCAACCCCCCTCTGAAAGTCCAAGTTTGGTTTTGGTAATTAATGACACCAAGTTGCTAATGCCATGTGTTAAGTATTTTGAGTTAGGCATAAGCAACACATGTGATGAAGGTGTATGTGGCAAGAAGTGATAGCCACAAGATCACAAAGAGATGGTGCATGGACATGAAATAATGATCATGGTGGAGATGCACATAAAATGAAGGACATTATGATCAAGTGAAAGAGAAGGATCTAAGAGCGCAAGGCAAAGGTATAACCATAGGGTTTTCCTTTTGCCGGTGTAAGATGAGTAGAGAAGTGATTAACCGGATTTAGGATACATAGCCGACTATCAAGAGGGGCAATCACGGTTAGCTCGAAAATCAAGTGCCACTGGATCAATGTCTTGAGCATATGCATTAGGATCTAGTAAAAAGCTAACATAACGCCTTGAGAAATGATTGTGAAATGCTAACACATATGCACATAGTGGTGTACACTTGGTGGTGTTAGCACAGTTTGCGAAGGCGGTGGAGTTTAAGCGGTAGAGAGGGGTTTGGGTTCCTCTCTCCCTCCCGTCGAGCTTGCGAGGCAGGATTCGACGCTTTTTGGAGAAGTGAAACGCCTATTTTCTACTGCGCCAGAAGTTGGAAAAGAAACGGAGGCGAACGGAGGTCACAGAGATGACCGGACGCTGGACCGGACGCGGTCTCTGTATGACCGGACGCGTCCGATCAGTGTTCAGCGTCTGTGCGATTTTTAGTTTGATGATCGGACGCGCAGCGCGTCCGGTCACTAATGATCGGTCGCGTCCGGTCATCTAGGGAGCTTACTAGACTCTAACCGGACGCTGGCACTGTCACGTCCGGTCAGTTCAACAGCGCGTCCGGTCATTGTTTCGTTGAGCGCTACTCAGGCCTGACCAGCGCGTCCGGTCAGTTGCGGGATTAGCGTGTCCGGTCACACCCAGCGCGTCCGGTCAGTGCGACCAGCGCGTCCGGTCAGTGTTTCGGAAATTAGCCGTTGCGCGACCGGCGCGTCTGGTTGATCAGTGTGACCATCACATCCGGTCATTTCGACCACC
Source organism: Saccharum hybrid cultivar R570 (assembly GCA_038087645.1). Lineage (NCBI taxonomy): Eukaryota > Viridiplantae > Streptophyta > Magnoliopsida > Poales > Poaceae > Saccharum > Saccharum hybrid cultivar. The sequence goes on along the minus strand of JAQSUU010000606.1, from coordinate 1,202,324 downwards.
GCGTCCGGTCAGCGCGATTTCAGTTGTTTGGGTTTCTAACGGCTAGCTGCGTACCCCTTCGTTATAAATAGTCGTTGGCCGGGGTTTGAGGGCAACTCTTGCACATTTTGAGACCTAGAGACATACTTTGAGCTAGAGAACAACCCCTCCACTTATCTCTTTGCATAGTTGCACATCTTGAGTGAGATTGAGTGAGATTCAAGTGCATTGCTTGAGAGTTGCATTCTAGAGGCACTTGATCTTTGAGTTGCTGTGGATTTCTTGTTACTCTTCCGTGTTTCCCGACACGGTAGATGGCTTGGAGCAGCGGAGGTGATTGAGCTCGCAATTGGAGATTGTTGGAGTCATCACCAAGTGTTGTAAGGGGTTCTTGATCCTTCCCCGCGGAAGTTCGCAAATTGGATACTCTAGTGGAGCTCGTGGCTTGGAGGATTCCCATCTTGTGTGCGGTTGTGCGGCGCCCGCCGAGGGCTCGACTCTTGATAGTCGATTAGCTCGTGAACCGACAAGTGGGTGTGTCGCCACAACGGGGAGTAGCTTGCCGGGAAGCAAGTGAACCTCAGGATAAATTCTTGTGTCATTCTCTTCCCGAGGACTTCTCTTGTGTGATTGATTGATTGGTACTTCTCATCTCTACACGGTGGTATAATCACTCAAAGCTCTTCTCTTGTATTACTTCTTGTTTCTAGCTTGTAGTTGTTGTTGTGTTTAAGTGGATAGCCTTGTACTAGACTTGTGTATGTGGCTTGCTTAATTAGTAAAGAGCTAGTGCTTTTGCTTCGCCACCTTTCGTACTAACTTGTGGTTAAGTTATTCTTGTAGAAGTTTTTAATTAGGCTATTCACCCCCCCTTAGCCTATTTGGACCTTACAAGTGGTATCGGAGCTGAGGCACCGTTTATTTGAGGCTTAACAACCTACGGTGAAAAAGAAATGGCTCAATTAAGCTTGCACATCAACAACACCAAGAAGGCACCTCACTTTGATGGCATAAATTATGCATATTGGAAGGTTAAGATGACCGCACACCTAAAGTCAATCAATAGAGAAGTGTAGAAGGTCACCGAAACAAAATTTGAGGTTGCCAATCCGAAAGCACCTACACCGGTAGAGGAGAAGAAGCTCCAATGCAATGATATTGCCATTAGTGCTCTTCATGAGACACTAGATGACAAGACATTTGAGCAAGTAAAGAACATAGAGATTGCTCATGATGCTTGGGCCAAGCTAGAAGAAACATTTGAGGGCACCGAAGGTACAAAGACCGCTAAAGCATATATCTTGCAAGAAAAATTTTCAAGCTTCAAGATGCAAGATGATGAGAGTGTACCGGAGATGTTTCATAGGTTGCAAGTCATTGTCAATGAGCTCAAGGTACTTGGTGAGGAGGTCAAGGACAATCAATTCTCTATGAAGTTCTTGAGAAGTCTACCCAAGAGATTTGATACATTGATCATCGTGCTAGTGAGGACTATATTGAAGGATTCAACTCCTCAACAAATATTTCAAGAAGTGATGACCGATGATTCATATAGAGAAGATGATGAGAAGGATGAGTTGGTCAAGAAGAAGAAGAAAGAAAATGAGAAGAAAGATGATGAAAAGAAGAAGAGTGTGGCATTCAAAGCCACCACATCCAAGGGCAAATCTAAGATTGAATCATCAAGTGACGAAGACTCAAGCTCTTGTGATAGTGATGACATTGATGAGAAGATGGCTCTCTTTGTCAAGCAATTTGGCAAATTCATGAAGAAGAAAGGCTTTCGTGCAAGGAGAAAGAACTCATCTAAGAAGAATGAGCATACTATGAGATTCTTTAGATGCCATAGCAAGGACCATCTCATTGCAAAATGTCCTTATGATAGTGATGATGAAGATGCTATCAAGAAGGAGAGAAAGAAGCAAAAGAAGAAGCAAGAGAAGAAGGAGAACTCTTATAAGAAGAAGAATGATTCTCATGTTGCTACATGGGATAGTGATGATTCCTCAAGTGATGATGAGGATGACAACAAGAGTAAGAAGAAGGGACATGCTAGCATTGCCATCCAAGAGAAGGTCTCCCTCTTCGACACTCCATCGTGCTTCATGGCTAAGGCCGCTAAGGTATCATCCGATGATGAGAGTGATCATAATAATGATAGTGATAGTGATAGTGATGAAGAAGAATTCACTAAAGATGAACTAATCACTATGCTAGAAGATTGCACTCAACATTTTAAAGAATCTAGAAAGGAGTGCAAGGGCTTGCTTAAAGAAAAGAAAAACCTTATGCAAGAACTTGATGAGCTTAGGGCATCTTATGAGAGTCTAAAGGTAGACCATAAGAAGCTTCAAAAGTCTCACACTAAGCTTGAAGAAGCTCATTCCTCTCTAGTTGAAAAATGTGAAAACTTACCAACTAATGTTGAGAAAGCTAAAACTTGTAACATAGGCATATCATGTGATATAATTGATGAATCCTTTCATGAGCCTATTGTTGTTGCTCCCACTAACTCTTCATGTAGCGCATCTACATCATCCTCATCTAGTAGTGATGGTTTCACTTGTGACTCCACACTTATAGTTGAGAATGAAAATCTCAAGAAGGAGGTAAAAGAGCTCAATCACACATTAGCTAAGGCTTATGGTGGTGAGAACCGCTTGCTTATGTGCTTGGGTAGCCAAAGAGCTTCTCTCTACAAAGAGGGATTGGGCTATAACCCCAAGAAAGGCAAGGCCGCTTTTGCTCCTCACAAGACTCGTTTTGTGAAGAATAATGGTAGCTATTGTAAAAGTTACAAGCAAGTTGGTCATATAGAGCAACATTGCATGAACAAGAAATCCAATGCAAATGTATCCTCAATTAAATTTGATTCTTTCTATATGCTTACCAAGGGTACTAATGGTGTTCATGCTAAGTTCATTGGTACACTATGGATGGGCTCAAAGAAGAAAGTCATTTGGGTACCAAAAAGCTTGGTCACTAACCTTGCAGGACTCAAACAAGTTTGGGTACCTAAAAGGAATTGATCTTGTCTTGTAGGTCAATTACAAAGCTGGAGGAAGGCATTGGGTGCTTGATAGTGGGTGCACTCAACATATGACCGGAGACTCTTGTATGTTCAATTCAATTGATACAAGTCAAAATAGTGGTTTTGATGCTATCACTTTTGGCAACAACAAGAAAGGCAAGGTCAAGGGGCTTGGTAAAATTGCTATCTCAAATGACTTGAGCATTTCTAATGTGTTGCTAGTTGAGAGCTTGTATTTCAATCTTTTATCGGTGGCATAACTTTATGATTTTGGCTTCAAGTGCATTTTTGGTAGTGATGATGTTGAAGTCATAAGTGTTGATGGATCAAATTTGATATTCAAAGGATTTAGACATGGAAGCTTATACTTTGTTGACTTCAATGATAGTGAGACACAATTGACATCATGCTTGCTTAGTAAATCTAGTATGGGATGGTTATGGCATAGAAGGCTTGGTCATGTTGGAATGAAACAATTGAATAAACTTTTGAGGCATGACTTAGTTAGAGGCTTGAAGGATGTCACTTTTGAGAAGGATAAACCTTGTAGTGCTTATCAAGCCGGCAAACAAGTTGGAAATTCACATCCTAGTAAAAGTGAAATGAGCACATCAAAAGCATTTGAGCTATTGCACATGGACTTGTTTGGGCCAACAACATACACTAGCATTGGTGGCAACAAGTATGATTTTGTGATTGTGGATGACTACACTAGATACACTTGGGTGTTCTTTCTCTATGACAAGAGTGATGTTTATGATCTATTCAAGTCTTTTGTCAAGAGGGTGCAAAATGAGTTTGAGACTACCATCAAGAAGATTAGAAGTGACAATGGTAGTGAGTTCAAGAACACAAGAATTGAAGAGTTGTGTGATGATCTTGGTATTAGACATCAATTCTCACCAACATACACTCCTCAATCCAATGGTGTAGTTGAAAGGAAAAATAGAACCTTGATTGATATGGCTAGATCAATGCTTAGTGAATACAATGTGAGTCATTCATTTTGGAGTGAAGCTATCAACACGGCTTGCTATTGTAGTAACCGTCTCTATTGCCATGGGAAGCTTGGAAAGACACTATATGAACTATTGAATGGAAGAAAGCCCAACATTGCATACTTTAGAGTGTTTGGTTGCAAATGCTATATTCTCAAGAAAGGCACTAGATTGAGCAAGTTTGAAAAAAAATGTGATAAAAGGTTCTTACTTGGTTATTCTACCACAAGCAAGGCATATAGAGTTTGGAATCTCACAAATGGCACCTTGGAAGAAGTTCATGATGTTGAGTTTGATGAAACCCAAGGATCTCAAAATGAAGCTCAAAACCTTGATGATGTGAGAGGAGATCAATTGTCAAATGCAATGAAGAACATGGACATTGGTGATATAAGGCTGATGCAAGTTGATGATGATGATATTCATGTGATCAACCAAAGTGTGTAAATTGATACAAATCAAGCTAGCTCGAGTGGTACTCATGATGAAGCTCAAGTTCAAGGTCAAGCAAGTGGAAGCAATCAACTCCCAATACTCTAACCTACTAGTATTGCAAGAGATCATCCATTGGACCAAATCATTGGTGGAATTCAGAGTGGTGTTCAAACTAGATCAAGGCTAGAATCCTTTTGTGAGCATTACTCATTTGTCTCATTAGAAGAACCAAAGAAGATAGAAGATGCATTGAAGGATTCCGATTGGGTAAATACCATGCATGAAGAACTAAACAACTTCACTAGAAATCAAGTTTGGGAACTTGTTGAGAGGCCAAAGAACTATAATGTGATTGGTACTAAGTGGGTCTTTAGAAACAAGCAAGATCAAGATGGCATGGTTGTTAGAAACAAAGCAAGATTAGTAGCACAAGGATACACTCAAGTTGAGGGTCTTGACTTTGGAGAGACATATGCACCCGTTGCAAGATTGGAGGCTATTAGAATCTTATTAGCATATGCTTGTGCACACAACATCAAGCTCTATCAAATGGATGTCAAGAGTGCATTTCTCAATGGCTACATCAATGAAGAAGTCTATGTTGAGCATCCTCCCGGTTTTGAAGATGACAAGAAGTTCGACCATGTTTTCAAGCTAAAGAAGGCATTGTATGGTTTGAAGCAAGCACCTAGAGCATGGTATGAGAGATTGAGGGACTTTCTTCTCTCTAAAGGGTTCAAGATGGGAAAGGTTGACACTACTCTCTTCACCAAGAAGCTTGGAAATGACTTATTTGTGTTGCAAATCTATGTGGATGACATTATCTTTGGATCAACTAACCAAGACTTTTGTGAAGAGTTTGGAAATATGATGGCTAATGAGTTTGAGATGTCTATGATTAGAGAGCTTAGTTACTTCCTTGGACTTCAAATCAAGCAAATGAAGAATGACACTTTTGTAAGTCAAGGCAAGTACATCAAGGACATGATCAAGAAGTTTGGATTGCAAGATGCTAAGCCAATGAGCACACCAATGGGCACTAATGATCAATTGGGTATTGATGATAGTGGAAACATGATAGATCAAAAGCAATACCGGTCTATGATTGGAAGTTTGCTCTATGTCACCGCTTCTAGGCCGGATGTGATGTTAAGTGTGTGCAAGTGTGCAAGATATCAAGCTTCACCTAGAGAAAGTCACTTGAAAGCAACCAAGAGGATATTGAGATATATTAAGGGCACTCATGATGTTGGATTATGGTTTCCAAAGGGGTCTAACTTTGAGTTGATTGGATATTCGGACTCCGACTATGGTGGATGCAAGATTGATAGAATGAGCACAAGTGGCACTTATCAATTGCTTGGAAGGTCTCTTGTTTCATGGTCATCAAAGAAACAAAATAGTGTTGCACTATCTACCGCCGAGGCCGAATATATTAGTGCCGTTAGTTGTTGTGCACAATTGCTTTGGATGAAGGCCACCTTGAATGATTTTGGAATCAAGTTCAAGAATGTGCCATTGTTTTGTGACAATGAAAGTGCTATCAAGATGACACAAAATCCGGTTCAACATTCAAGAACCAAGCACATCGACATAAGGCATCACTTCATAAGAGACCATCAACAAAAGGGTGATATTAGCATTGAGAGCATTAGCACGGAAGATCAACTAGCTGACATCTTTACAAAGCCACTTGATGAGAAGAGATTTTACAAGTTAAAAAATGAATTGAACATACTTGACTTATCCAACTTGAAATGAGTGCACTCCTACATTCTTATATGACATGCCTCTCCTCCAACATAGCAAGGTAAAGTTGTTTGGCATATCATTCATACTTTGCTAAGGTCATGTTTAGAACATATAGACATATTTGCATGACAAATAGGCTCATTTATGAAAATCAAATGATTTTGATGTATATATGGTACCACTATTGCTTCTATGTTTGATTGATCTAGTGGTAACGTATGACATGTTTGTGGGCTTGCACATGCACGTACAGGCTTGCTACGGGGCTGCACCTTGAGCCTCGTAATCTTTTTTTTTGTTGATTCTTCATTTTTTTTCTCTGATTTGACCCAGATGCATGTAGATTGAGATGCTTCACGCCATCATACTTTCTTGGGAACTTTCTGCTAACCAGAGATGCTTATGCAGCTAATTAACTTTGTTGATGCCTCAAGCATGCATGACGACGTCTAGTTAGTTTCTGCGCTTACAGTGCAGTAGTGAGGCATTGTAGGACCTCGCTCGGCATGTCCTCGCAAGTTAGCTTCATGAGCTCGAGCAATTGGGATTTGGCCCCCCTTGACTTTGCATCACGCTCCGTCACTGAGTAGAGGTGAGGTGGTGTAAGGCTTAACAGCATGGGCCCGGCAGTGTGAAACCTACTAAACCATGGGGTTGACAGCACAAGGTCTACCAATACAGGACTCAACGGTATGAAGCACATGGCTAGTAGCACAAAGCCTAGCAATCTATAGCTTTGTAGTTGAGAAGTTTTTTATTTGAAACTATTTAGAGCCTCAATATTGTCTTAAGTTCATGAGTTTTGAAATTTATTTAAAATCTAAAATTTTGCAACAACCTCAGATGTTGATATGGCCTATACCAAAATTATAGTTCTCGATATAATCTACAACTTCGTAGTTGAGAAGTTTTTAATTTAAAGTCATTTAGAGTAACAAATATGTGTTTTAAATTCAAAAATTTTGAAATTCAAAATATAGAATTTATAAACGACCTTGAATTTTCACATAGTTAATACTAACAAAGTTGTAGTGGCCAACCTAATCTACATGTTTGTTGTTAATAAGTTTTTTATTTGAGATTTTTTGTTATTTCAAATAGTTTTTTTTAAAATTCACATACTTTGATATTCCAATTTTTGAATTTTTCAACAATCTTCAATGGAGACACATTCTATACTAAAATTATAGTGCTTGAAAAAAATTAAAACTTTATAGTTGAAACTTTTTTATTTAAGTTTATTTCAGAGTATTCAGTATAAGATTACGAAATATTGAGATAAAAAGATAGCATACTATCCATGGAAGATGTTTGTATGCTCCTTTAGAAGCATGGGCACTAGTGGGTTGCTTGGTCTCTTTTCTTTATTTAGAATTTGTTAGCAACTGCTCTCAATTTTTTTCAACTTTGCTAGCCAAACAGGGACAGCTCCACCAACTCTACTTTAAAGAAAAAGTAGAGTTTATGAAGCATCTAAAAAGGTACTCTAAAAACTCTAGATTTTTTGAGTTGCTTCACAGTAGAGTTGGAGTAGTTCCAAACAAGCCCTTATAGGGCACAAATAAACTGAATGTCTTGTTCGAATCTCAGGTTCTTAAAACATAAAATAGGGAAATATAGTACGAATAAAATACGTAGATATCTTGAATATATATGGATAACAAATTAAGAAACTACAAGAATGAAAATTTAGTTCAAACCTAAGAAAAACATAGGAGTTCGATTAGAAGGAGTGACAAAAAATCACAATGTTCATCACCTTGGTATAATTTCTCTAAAACTTCTAAACATTTCATTCCATAAAGAACTTATAAGATCTAAAGAAAGATAATCCTTTGTTCCAACAGTCTTCACAGAAAAAATTGTTACAGGATTCCTTTGTACAAAAAATCCCATCTGTTTTTCCTTTTTCAAAGGAAGACTGAAAAAATGAACCAATACCAGTCGGCACCTATGGAGCACGAAGAACCAAACGAAGTGTAGATTAATCTACTCAAATATGCATTTCTGACTTGGATCGCACACTGTATTTTGTAATAAACAAAGGCAAAGCTGGGCTGCAAGATTAGAGTTGACTTCTCTTTTTTTTGTTTATTGTAGTACTACTGATAAGTTGCTACTTGTGCATATGGAGGAGTAAGCATGAAAGCATGATGTCGTCACGCATGCAAAGTGGGGAGAAAACACGTTAGCTTTGTTTGTTCAACGAAGACATCTCTCTGACCCCAAATTACAGAGGCCCTAATAAAAATATATTCCCCCATGCAATGTCATTATCACTTTCCGAGAAGTCAAACATTTTTAACTTTGACTAATTATATATAAAAAATATTAATACTTATAATGCATAATTAGTATCATTAGCTAAATTATGGAATATATTTTTATAATAAATTTTATTTAGTGATATAAATGCTGCTAATATTTTTGATAAAACCGGTCAAAAACTTGGGACAGTTTGACCAATACGCATCTCATAGCGTTATTCTTTTTTAGACGGGAGTATCTAGGTTAGTGTGTGTATGTGTGTGTTTGCATTGTGTTTTTTCTTCTTCTTTCTTTGTGTGAGTTGTGATTAGCCTCTTCTTAATCTCTTGTCCCCCTTTCAGTTCTTAATAATTTTCCAGGAGATTTGGCCTCACGGTTTTATTTAAAAAAAAGTAAGATATTAGCTTTTCTTTTGGAGCTGTAGGCATCATTGTGCATAGGTCCAACTCTACTACCTTTAGCTTTAGCACTTTTCTAAGGACCTTTATTACCATTTGTCGAAGAAACTGTTTTGTTTTCAATCGCTTTAGGGTGTGTTCACTTCGCGAAAAGTAGCTGAAAAGTTACTGTAGCATCTTTCGTTGTTATTTGGCAAAATTTGTCCAATCATGGACTAACTAGGCTCAAAAGATTCGTCCCGAAATTTACAGACAAACTATGCAATTAGTTATCTTTTTTACCTACATTTAATGCTCCATGCATGCGTCGAAATATTTGATGTGATAGGTGGAAGAGGAAATATTTTGGGTTGGGATGGGGAAGTGAACAATGCCTTAGTTGACGCTTGACCCTGCTGGCCATATAGGTATATCCTAGTCAGTCCGCAACTGGTTTTCTAAGCAGGCTTCTCTGGAAAGCCGCAAGACTAACAGAATTCGGTAATTGTCATGTTGATTATGTTCTGAAACTGTTGCTGTATAGTGTGTACTGTTCAGTTTGAGGGTCTTTAGAACACAGATGTTGTATAGAAATTTCACATAATCAGTTCATTATGATTGAAAATACAGAAAAACAGGGTGAAAAAATCCTGCATTTTAAGACCTGAAGGTGTTGATTTGTTAGAACCAAAATATTTTGCCAAAATACATTTATGCGAGCATTTTCCAAGGACCATTTGCGAAGAACCCAGAGATGCGGTTTCCTTTAAAATAAATAAATAGATTCATGAGACACAACTTAGTTGCACTTCAAATTAAGTTTTCTGATTAGATACCTTGGGAGAGATTGTCAACGAGCTAAACTAATTAATCATTATCGTTGGACAATGGCATCTGGAAGCTGCTGGGAAGAGCTACAAAGCGCAGAGGACAAAAAGTCAAAATTAAAATATTCTGCTCTAATGGACACATTATTAGCTACTGGGGGAAGACTAGCTAATAATCATGCGACTCAAATTGTTCATATTGTCCTTTTTAATACAGTATTTGCTTACCGCGCAAAGTGGTACTCCGTAGCAAGGTTCCCAAGGGTTGACTTCAAACCCAAGTCTGTCCCACGTTATAAAGTCACAGCGCGCATTAGCCATAAAATGGCCGTATATCTTTTGTTTGAATTAAGGGGTCCCACTCTCAAACCATCACAGCGTAAGCGATATTTGGTCCTGAAGCTATTCCAATTCCATGGTATCATATTAAAAATTTTGAATTTCACAATATGTAAACTTAAAATACATATTTAGTGTTGTAAATGATTTCAACAAAAAAAAACTTTTCAACTATAAAATTGTAGATCGCATTGGAAACTACAACTTTGATATAGACTATGTTAACATCTAAGGCTATTTGAAAATTTTAAATTTTAAACTACAAAATATTAGAATTTCAAATGATTTTTTTACTCTAAATTGTTTCAAATAAAAAACTTATCAACTACAAAATTGTAGATCTCATCGAGCTAAATAACTTTGTAATAAAATTCATCATCATCTAACTTCATATGAAAATGTAATAAATTATTTTTAAGACAATAAAAAAGTGGGCACTATAAAGAGGCAAAATGGCTATTATAGAGGCAGTCTCTTTACGTCTGCCTCTACTAATCGATTAATACAGTAGATGTCCCAATAAATCGACTGGTGTCAGCTTTGGACGTCCAACTGTAAGCCTCGTCATTTTTAAAGACGAGGTTCAAATGTCCGCTGATTAGAGAGTTTGTCTTCTAAAATTATTTTTTTATTAGAAGCTTGAGGATTACTCAAATTGAAAGCAAACAAAATAAGCATGATGCTCTAGCTATGCATGTTCGATCATTTGAGCTTTAGCTGACGGGACATGCATGTTTTCTTTTATTTGTTTTTTAAGAAGTTGACGACTGCTCGACCTTGGTGCCAGTATCCTAGTCAGTCCGCAACTGGTTTATTGTGGCTGGTTTACTGTGGCTGAAAGTACTATTTACTGGTTTGTTGTGAGAGAAAAACACTGCTGGATGGCTGCTGATTCCGCTAAATAGCTCAAACGAATAGCGTGTGGATTTGTAAATGAGCAGGTGCAGGCAGGCTAGTTTGACAAGCCTACTTCTGAATCTGAAGGCTACTAGCTGAATTCAATAATCCTCCTGTTGATTATTCAGACGCTTTTTCTCGCTCGTCTTTAATTTATTGGGCCTCGTTTAGTTCAGTGAATTGGGGAGAAAAACACTGTATCAGAATTCCTGTAGCATTTCGTTTGTATTTGGTAAAAATTATCTAAATTTTGACTAACTAGGCTTAAAATGTTTATCTCGCAAAGTACAATAAAACTATGCAATTAGTTTTTGATTTCATCAACATTTAGTACTCCATGCATTTGCCGACATTTTGATGTGACGAGAAATCTTCTTTTTGCATAGTGGAATTTGAGGGAGAATTGGGGGAACTAAACAAGGTGTTGGTTCAGGTCCGAGGCTGATTTGGCATTTGGAGTGATTACGAAACCAGTTAACAAACGGACAACACCTACTGATTATATATATAGCTCTTGGCTGCATCCAAAGCATTTGAGTGGCTGACCGTTTCAGTCACACAGACAGCATGGGTTTTCTATGGACCATCAAGCAAAAGGCCAAACAGAATGGACCGAAGCATACGAGTAAGGGGGTGTTTAATTTCTGGGTGAAAATTTTTGAGGTATCATATTGGATGTTTTATGGGATATTGGAAGAGATGTTCGGATATTAATAAAAAAAAATAAATACATAACTCGTCTGGAAACCGCGAGACGAATTTATTAAGCATAATTAATCCATCATTAGCACATGTTTACTGTAACACGACATTGTCAAATCATGGGCTAATTAGGCTTAAAAAATTCGTCTCGCAAATTTATCGCAATCTGTGTAATTAGTTATTTTTTCGTCTATATTTAATACTCCATGCATATGTCCAAACATCCGATGTGACGTGGTGAAAAAAATTTGGAGCTAAACACACCCCTAAGAGTCTGTTTGGTGCAACTCTAGCTCCCAAGTCTACTATGCATCTATAATTTATAGACTAAATTAAAGTGATTTAAATATTTTTTACTTAATATAAAATATAAACAAAATAAGTCATGAAAATGCATCTAACATGCCTACAGCTCTAGACCGAAGATTTTCTAGAGCTATATATGACCAACTCTAGAAAATCCACATATTTCATAGAGCTACAGCTCCAGCAAACTTAAGCTAAGGAGGCGTTTGGGAGAGTTCCCATGGGCTTCGTTTCCTCCAAATCGCACACTATTCATGGTACTATTTATTAGAGCCGTTTTTCTCTCTCTTATCTAAATGGACTAGGAGCCATGAGGAGCCACTATTTTTTGGCTCCTCCGGCTCCGGCTTCTCGACTACTGTAGCACGGAGCCAGAGCTAGAAGGAGCCTAGCGCCCTAAGTAAGCCCCCCTAGCTTTGGTAAGATTTTGGCCGATTTCTTTGAGGCTTGGGCTCCGCGCTACAATACCAGAGGAGCCACAAATCACGCTACATGTGTGAAACATATGCAACATTCTCTAAAAAAGAAACATATGCAACATCCAGATAAAATACTTGCAACCTGAAAACACTTATTGCAAAATAAGATTGAAACGGCTGAAACATTTTGAACATACTGTTGCGACATATATGTGTAAAACATATGCAATATCTAGATCGAAACACTTGCAACATACGTCTGAAACAGATGAAACATTTTGAGCAAACGCTTGCAATGCCTTTGAAACACTTGCAACATCCCAATCTACTTTTGCAACATCGACATAAAACACTTGCAACATATCTCTGAAACATCTGAAAACACTTGAAACATACGTTTGCAATATGTGTTTTCAACGCAATATCTCCTTGATGTTTTAGAATGGAGACTCGTCGGTGTGTGGAGTTCACCGGTGTAGAGCTCGCCGGTGGCGTGGAGCTGGCCGCTCTGGTGGAGAAGGCTGTGGCGGGCGAGAGGAGCGGTGGAGATGCCGGCCGGCAGAGCGGAGGCACGGTGGAGAGGGAGACACAGTGGAGAGTGCGGTCGCTGAGGAAGCACGGCGGAGCATGGTCATGGTCTCGTGGAGACCTGTAGCGATGTTGTGGTGAGGTAAAATTTTTAAGGCCCTGTTTGGTTCATGAATGTTAAAGTTTAACTCCCATCACATCAATGTTGCGGCAAATGCATGGAGTATTAAATGTAGACTAATTGCATGTATGTCGGCATAGATTAGGAGTAATTTACGAGACGAATCTATTAAGCTTAATTAGTCCAAAATTAGAAATTTTTTGTCAAATAAGACGAAAGTGCTATATTATTTATTAAACTTTAACACCTATAACAAACAGACCCTAAGAACGGTTGGAGGAGTGGAAGAGCACATAAGGTCAGTCTCAATAGAGTTTCAACAAGGGTGTCATATACATTAAATAGCCTGCCACATCAGCAAGAGCGCACTTTTTGCATGAAACTAGAAGGAGAGAGAATAGAAAAGTTTCACCACAGTGAAACGATAGAGCGTTGTTTCCGAAACATGGGAAACTGCGTGAAACTCGCACTGAGGAGCTCAATTCGTTTCATCCACAGGGCTGCGGTCTTCTTCGACGCCGGTTGCGGTCGTAGGCGCAACCTCCACTGCGGGCTCCGCTGGCCGAGGCGTGGCGGCGAGTGGGACCTATGCCGGCTGTGGCGCGGACGCAAGCGGGACCTCCGCCGGTCGTGGCGGGGATGCGAGCAGGAGACATCCGCCGGCCACGGCACGAACGCGAGCAGGAGACCTCCACCGGCCGTTGCACGGACGCGAGCAGGAGACCTCCACTGTTCGCGGCGTCCGCGGCATGGACGCGAGCGGGACCTCCGCCGGCCGCGGCACGGACACGAGCAGGAGACCACGCCGGTGCCTGTACAGACTCGAGCGGGACCTCTGCCGCTCGCTGCGCGGTCGCGAGCACGTGCTTCGTCGGGAGCTCCGCAGGCCACGGCCACCGGCGCGAGCGCGAGCTCCGCAGTGAGCTCGTCGGCCGCGGTCACGGGCGTGAGCTCCGCCGCGAGTGGGACCTCCGTCGGCCGTGGCGTGAGAGGAAGCTCTGTCGCAGGCTCCGCCGGCCGCGGCACGGGCGCGTGCAGGAGGCCACGCAGTTGCCGATGCTGTCGGTGGCCAGGCCACCCAGGTGTGCAGCTGCGGACCATGGTGGCTGTGGGGCTTGGAGCAGCTCCCCGCATCGATGCTATACTCGCCCACGGCAGATGACATGAACGCAGACGAAGTTACCCGCCCGCGGCGGACGAGATGAACGCAGACGAAGTGTGTCGCCTCCTCTCTCCCCATCTACTTGCCCACGTGCGCCGCCGCAGCAGTGCTCACCGTGCGCTGGTGTCGTGCTCACCCAGCTAGCTTGCTACAGTGGTCACCTTGCTGGTGTCCCAGCGCTTGCTGCAGTGCTCACCGTGCTATTGCCGTGCTCGTTCCAGAGTTTGCTTGGGGAAGAAACGGTGGGACCCACAGATGACTAAAATCACCTTTTTTACGGTGGAGGTCACGTCTTCAAAACAGGGAAAACTTATCATTGAAACTGGCAGCCGGTCGTTGGCTGGCGCGGGCGGCCCAGCATCTCGCGCCCGGATGCCCTATACGTAAAATTACCAATGAACAAAAGAAGACAAGAACCTGTTTCAGTCGCTGAGATCCTTAGCCTGACGGTCTGGACTCTGGACTCTGGAGGAAGAGTGATGAGCCGCTGGCGGCGACGAACAGGACCAGCAGCCGGCTAGTAAGACGAGCTGCACTGGGTCCGCTATCTGCGTCCGCTACGCGCGGATAGCGGACCAAACTCCCGCAGCGGCGTCCTGTATAGCGTGTGCTATCCTCCAAGAGGATCGAACGTCCGCCAAATCTAGCGGCCTTCCCGTTCATCCGCCATCGGCCAGCATGGCGTGGGGCTCGCGCGTGTCCGCGGGAGAGCACAGGCGGGGCGAGAGAGAGAGAGCGCGCGGCAGAGGAGGAGCAGCGCCCCACGGCCGCGGCGGAGAGAGATCGGGGAGGAAGCGGAGATGGAGGAGGGGGAGCTCCGCCGCCGAGCCGTGCGCGGGATCTCCACCGCCGGAGCCCGCGCGCCGCTCCACCGCGCCGCCGATTCGAGACCGGGGAGGAAGCGGAGAAGGAGGAGGGGGAGCTCCGCCGCCGAGCCGTGCGCGGGATCTCCGCCGCCGGAGCCCGCGCGCGCTCGTCGAGTCCTCGCCGGAGCCCGTGCGTCGCTCCACCGCGCCGCCGATTCGAGACCAGGGAGGAAGCGGAGAAGGAGGAGGGGGAGCTCCGCCGCCGAGCCGTGCGCGGGATCTCCGCCGCCGGAGCCCGCGCGCGCTCGTCGAGTCCTCGCCGGAGCCCGTGCGTCGCTCCACCGCGCCGCCGATTCGAGACCGGGGAGGAAGCGGAGAGGGAGGAGGGGGAGCTCCGCCGACGCTCGCCTGCTCCGGAGCCGCGCCCGCCTGCTCCGGCCCCGACGCCGCCCCTGCTCCGCTGCGCGGTGAAGAAGGACGAGGCGTGGAGGAGGAGGTGGTGGCGCCGCACGGGCGAGCTCCACCGAGCCGCGTGGGGGAGCGCCGTCGTCGGGCCGCGCGTGCGAGGTGGGGAAGAGAGCAGTGGGGGAGGAAACAGATAGAGGAGAGAGAGAGTGATTGGGAGGAGAATTTGTAGAGGAGAGAGAAAAGAGAGAGTGCGGGAGAAATGAGTTTAGAGGATGGTAGTTGGTATAGAGGATGAATATAGAGTATGGATGAGTGCGGGAGAAATGAGTTTAGAGGAGAGAATCTTGCTGACTAGGATAGAATATTTTTTTAGAGGATAAAAATAGAGTATGACGAGTGCGGGTAGTCTAAAGCAGGCGACCGAGCAGTCGTCGTCGCATGCACTGCACGAGGGCCGAGGAAGCTTCAAAACTGACCGGTTCAGCAACGGTATCAATCGACCTGGGGCCTGTTTAGTTTTCCAAATTCCTCCCCAAATTCTACTATGTAAAAAGAAGATTCTCCATCACATTAAAATACCGGTACATATATGGAGTACTAAATATAGATGAAATTAAAAACTAATTGCACAGTTTTGTTATACTTTACGAGACGAATATTTGAAGCCTAATTAATCAATGTTCGGATAATTATTAGCAAATAAAAATAAAATTGCTACAGTAGGAAACAGTGATTCGGCTGGCCCCTATTTGGCCATCTAAACACGGCCCTGTGCTGTTTACACCAGACTGTACATTTTGTATTTATATTTATGGCCTTGTTCACTTCCTCCTCCCAACCCAAAATATTTCCTCTTCTACCTATCACATCAAATCTTTCGATATATGCATGGAACATTAAATGTAGGTAAAAAAGATAACTAATTACATAGTTTGTCTGTAAATGTCGGGACGAATCTTTTGAGCCTAGTTAGTCTATAATTGGACAAATTTTGCTAAATAACAACGAAAGATGCTACAGTAATTTTTCAGCTACTTTTCGCGAAGTGAACACACCCTATGTATAGGAGTATGTATATGTATACATGTGCTACATACATGCACGGCACGGATGGACACGGCCCGTTCAAACGGAAGCGCCATGCCTGGCCGGCCGGCCGGCCGAAGAACGAGAACGAATACGAACGCTCTTCTAGATCCATTGACCCTCTGTCTCGCTGTTTCCCTCTCCTGGATTAAATAAATCTAGTAGTATCAGCTCATCATCCTCCACACGCCAAGCGCAAGAAAAATCATGTGCAGATTTTCAACGGCTAAACTACTGCACATAGGACGACGATGGCGTGTGGAACCGAGCTGGAGAGACGAGAGAGAGATCACCCTAAAACTTTGACTTTCAATCAACGAGCTGGAGAGAGAGGGAGACAGAGCACACAAAAACTTTGATTTTTATAGTTAATTATATACTGCTTGCTCCGTCCACAAGTGTAATGATTATTATGTGTTTTTTATTTGAACACGATATAAGGACTTCTGGCCCTTCTAGATATCCAGCTTTACTCTTTTGATAATACAGTATATATCATCAATTCACATCGTTATACGTTCTGGTTACTGTTTCCACATCTTGTTTTGCATGAAAATCCAAGAAGTTTTATATTTGTGGATGAAAAGAGTAGCTAATTAATCAAAATCAAAGTACAATAGCATGTTCTCAAGTTGCAAGATACTAATTGCATGAAGTATGTGACCTTGTCTTCGATCAATAAATTAAATTTTGTCCATTCCAATATAAATCAATTCATACAGTTGTTCTAAGTCAAACTATTTTAAACGATCTAACTTCGCCGAGAGTCACGAAATAAGGATGTTATAAAAAATATATTTCATAGTGTATCTAATGACATTATTTTGGTTTCATAAATATTGATATTTTTTCTATAAATCTAGTCAACCTTAAGATTATTTGACTTTAGACAACTATCAAAATTGATTTATTTTGGAACGAAACAAGTAATGCTTATCTTTGTTCTAGGGGGATCTCGTCACCATTTTTCAAACTGTTGACTCTTGATCCCATATTAAAGTTGACATTCAAAGTCTCGGTTGTACCGACTACCAAATCTGGAGAAGAGGCCCATAAAGAAAGCGTTGGATCGTTATTTCCAAAGTGCAGCAACTCCGGAACATGGATCACACCGCTAGCGCTGTAGTGCACATATTACGCCATGTTTTTGCGTTGGACCCTGCTGTTTATTTCGATTTCTAACTAGGCCCGTTGTATGAATTGGATAATCTGTTACGGAGAAGTTTAAAAATCCATACCTGTAGGTCATTTAATTTAAAATGCTTCTAGGTTGAATTATGGAAAATAGAGCATGAAGTGGAGTTCCGTCTTCCCGTCATTAGAGCAGAATCCGATGCTTGCAAAGTAACTTCCCCTCGATAGCGAATCAGCAAAGCAACTTCCCATCGATAGCGAATCATAGGAGCCATAAGTTATTCAGTGAGAAATACTCCTAATGGTTTTATTTGCGATTCTACTGCTAATGGATTTTGTTTATAGAAGAGTGCACTTGCATGTAGTAGGATACTGTAATAAGTGTGTAACCCAAGGTGGTATACCTGAGAAAAAGCCAAGGTTGATATCTGAGTCAGAGGCCTCGTTTAGTTTCCAATTCTGGGAGCCTAAAGTTGGGTGTTTCGGCACTGTAGTGCACATAGCATTTTCGTTTGTATTTGATAAAAATTGTCCAAACTTTAACTAATTAGGCTCAAAATGTTCGTCTCGCAAAGTACAACAAAACTGTGTAATTAGTTTTTAATTTTATCTATATTTAGTACTTCATACATGTGCCGATATTTTAATGTGACGAAAAATCTTTTTTTATAGTGAAATTTGGGAAAGGCTAGAACTTATGTGGTTGGGGAGAGAAAAAAAAGGAGAAGCAAGTCATTGACTTTGCACAGGCCCGAGGGGCAGCTCGTCGCCTAGCATTTGGTCCTCTCGCTCAGCTCCTCCCCCATTTCCACCTATAAAACCCACCCCCCCATCACCACCTGTTCCCACCTCACAATCCTACAACCCAAGAAAACAGCAGCACCACCACCGCGGGGAGACCTCCAACTCCCTCCAAGCAACCGATCCAGGCTCCAGAGCCCCAAGGCCGGAAGGAGGCAGCAGCAGAGCAGCCCAAGCCATGGCGGTGGACCTGATGTCCTGCGGCGGCGGGGCCGGGGCGTACGAGCATCTGGCCTTCCAGGAGGCGGCCGCTGCGGGGCTCCGCAGCCTGGAGCTGCTGGCTTCCTCGCTGTCGTCCCCGTGCGCCGCGGGGGGGCGGGCGGAGTCGCCGCCGCTCGGGCAGATCGCCGACCAGACCGTGTCCCGGTTCCGCCGCGTCATCAACCTGCTGGACCGCACGGGGCACGCCCGCTTCCGCCGCGCCCCCGCCGCCGCCGTCGCCGCGGTGGTGGAGCCTATGGAGACGGAGACGACGCTCCAGGCCGCGTCGCAGGCGGCGGCGGCGGTGGAGCCGCAGAAGAAGGCCCTGCTGACGCTGGACTTCACCAAGCCGGTTCCGGTCCCGGTCCCGGCGGCGGCGCCGGCCGTGTCCGGGACCTCGACCTCGTTCCTGTCGTCCGTGACCGCGGGCGGCGGCGAAGGGAGCGTGTCCAAGGGCTGCAGCCTTGCCGTGTCCTCCGGCAAGCCTCCCCTCCCGAAGCGCAAGCTCCCCTGCCCCACCTCCGCTGCTCCCCAGCCGCAGGCGCACCACCCGCACCAGCACCAGCACCCCGCGGAGTCCGCCGGCGCCGGCGGCCGGTGCCACTGCTCGAAGAAGAAGCGGAGCCGGCAGGGTCTGTCCCGGCGCACGGTCCGCGTGCCCGCGGCCGCGGCCGCAGCGCCGGCGTCCCACGTGCCGGCGTCGTCGGACATCCCCTCCGACGACTACTCGTGGCGCAAGTACGGGCAGAAGCCCATCAAGGGGTCCCCCTACCCGCGCGGTTACTACCGGTGCAGCACCGCCAAGGGCTGCCCCGCGCGGAAGCACGTGGAGCGCGCCGCCGACGACCCGGCCATGCTCGTCGTCACCTACGAGGGCGACCACCGCCACGACTCCGCCGCCGCCGCCGCCGCCGTCCGCGCCCGCGCGGCCTGAACGAAGATTGTTTGCAGTCGGTAGCAACTGTAGTCAATCATCATCAGTACTAGTAGTAGTAGTCCGCTCTTGTTTGATTTGTTCTTTGGATTAGTGGTGGTAGATCTCAAGCTTTGCTTGCTTCTGTAAAGAAATCAAAGAGCTTCTAAACTTGAATTCGCCATGAATTTTCTCCAATCTTACAGATTTATATATATTCTATAATCTATATATAATACATACTACATCGTGAATTTCTCAGAAATTAGATATAATTGTAGGAATATGATCCACAAAAGTGAAATTTGAGGGGGTGATTTGATTTGAAGTGGTCGCCGCACAGCATTTTCCCTTCGGAAGAAGACGAGAAGTCAAAGAAACGGACAGGGGATGGGCACGGCATCAATACGCGCTTTAAGTATCGTGTCGGGTGGGGTGCGTGGGGCCCGCCCATCACCAAAGCCGGTCAAAAGCAGGCGATGAGCGGTCGCTTTCGCTTTCAGGGACGGACACCGTGGTTGGGGTTGGGAGCTGTGGACTTGGGGGCCGGGGGGGTGCGGGTTGGGGTGGTGTCCAAGAGTTGACCGAGCTGGCTTTTCTCCAGCCCCAGCGCCAGCAGAGCGCGTGTAAACCGAGGGCGACGCACGGGCCCACCTGTCGGACAGCGTACTGCTCTTGCTTTTGAAAATTGTTCGACCGACGGCGTCACGGCCATTCGTGGCGCCTGGCTCTCGGTGCTCTCCCCTCCGATTTTTCCACCCGTTGACTTTTGAAAATTGTTGTACTACCTTTATCTCTTCATGTAAGAATGCAATTCTCGGATTTCGAGAAATCAAACAACTTAAACATTGACTAATTTTTAAAAAAATACAAACATTCATGATACAAAATAAATATAATTAGATTAGTTATAAAATATATTTTCGTAATAAATTTATTTAGAGACACAAATGATAATACTATTTATTATAAATTTGGTCAAACTTAAGTTAAATTGATGGGCACAAATAGCACAATTATATTCTTTGATGGATGAGGGGAGTACTGACCGCAAGAGCAGGTAAAGCGGTGCTTCTGGGTTCACACAAAAATACATACTATATCTGTATGAGCTGTGGAGAAGAAGCAAGGACAACTCTGATGCAAACCTAGTTCTCTTTTTTTAGTCGAACTATCTTGACTTTAATTCAAAAATATTATCAAGTGTTACGATATCAAATAGAAATATTACAAAAATATATTCTATTATGAATGTACTAATACTTATTTTGTATAATAATTATTAATATCTTTTTATAATTTTGGTGAAACTCAAAACTGTTTAACTTGATGCTATTCTACAATTGTATTGTTTTCTGGACAAAAGGGCACATATTCAAGAGAAATTCATGTATTGATGGAAGTCTAGGATGGAACTCCAATCTACTCCCTCTGTCCCTAAATAAATCAATTCTAAAAACCGTGGTGGTGAAACTTTTTTAAATTTGACTAACTTTATAGAAAAGAGTAACAACATCTATGACATAAAATGAGCACACTATAAAAATATATTCTATGGTACACCTAATGATACTAGTTTCATATAATAAATCTTGATGTTTTTTTTTCTATAAATTCGGTCAAAGTTTAAAAAGTTTGATTTAAGATAACTCTAGGAATCTATTTATTCAGGGATAGAGGGAGTACATAAGGAAGGAAGAGGGAAACATGTACATGTGTTTTGTGTTGGACGAGATAAGATGATCCAAATTACATTATCCCGACCATGCAATTTATCACATGACCTAATTTTATATTCATCCAAAAGAAAGAATCAATTTTATACCGTCGAGCTACAAAAAATTAATTCTGTTAATGTAAAACTCAAAAGTGACAGCAAAATATCAATAATGTAACGGACGTGGCTAATGCACGGCCGTGCGTGTGTAAGGCTAACACATGGCCGTCTTCAACCTCGCACACCCTTCTTCATGCGCCCCCTCCCCCTTCTTCCTCCTCATCGGTGGTCGCGTTGTACTCACCTCGCACCCACCGCTGCCCCACCTGCCGCGCGGGCTCCCTAGGGTTTCACCGGAGCTCCGTGGCCGTGGCGGCGGCCACAGAGCTCCAATGAAACCCTAGGGCACCCGCTACAGCCACCTTCTCCCCCTCTCGCCAGAGCACTACCATGGCCACGGAGCTCCCCCGCCCTGACCTGGCCTGGACGCCTCCACCACCGCCAGGGCCCCTAAATCGTCCTCCAGCCATCCTCATCGTCTGCCCAATCTTCCTCCCCCAAACCCCTTCTCTTTGAAGCCCGCCGAAGTTGAAGAGGGAGAGAGAGGGGGAAGCTCATCGTTACCCTAACTCGCAGATCTAGGAGGAGGAGGAGGACATACCTCGCCGGCGCTACCGCCGTCAGACCCTCCCGAAGCTGCGTCATCCATGGCCACCGATGCTAGATCCTCCCGAAGCCGCGTCGTCCATGGCCACCGACTTTGAATCTGCCTGAGGCGGCGTCGTCCATGGCACGTTGGGGCACAGTGGGGCGCGCGCGCGTGAGCACTGGGGAGGAGGTCGTCGGGCATGGGGCGGTCGGCGGGGAGGAGGTCGCCGAGGAGAGAGAGTGAGATTGGTGGAGAGGAGAGAGGGGGCGTGCACAGGTGCGGGCGCATGAGGGAGAAGATCTAGGCGTGTGGGGCGATAAACTCCCGCACGCCCGTAACAAATACAATGCCTATTTTAATATGTGGGATTTTCCATTTTTTTGTGTCGCTGCTCACGAATGACCTTTAGTCTCGGTTGGGAAGGTCTTTTAGTCCCGGTTTTCCAACCGGGACTAAGGTCCCGGGACTAAAGGTCCATCGCGAAATGAAAAATAAACGAAATTCTAGAGATCTCTTCTCTTGCGGTGTGTAAGATTTGAACTCAGGACCACCTGCCTCGCGCGTAGATTACTTACCAACTCAGCTGCACACCATATGTGACAAGTCTTGTGCGCTCCTCCTTTTAAATTGACCCGTGGAAGAACTTTAGTCCCGGGTGGGAGACCTTTTAGTCCCGGTTGGTAATACGAACCGGGACTAAAGGCCAACCTTTAGTCCCGGTTGGTGCCACGGCCCCGGACAAAATCTTTAGTCCCGGGTGGTAACACCAACCGGGACTAAAGGTTGGTCCCCCGACAAGGCCTGGCGCCAGATCCGTTGGGCATGGGACTTTTAGTCCCGGTTGGTGTTATCAACCGGGACTAAAGTCGTTTTTTTGTCCCGAACACAAATTTCACCGGGACTAATGCCCATTTTGGACATCGACTAAAGGTCTGTTCTCTAGTAGTGTGTGTACAAACAAAATTTTCCCTACCACTGAAAATTGTAATTTTGCTTAATTCCTTATTTGTCATTGTGAGCGACATATGTGTAGACCCCACGTCTCACCGAGAAAGCTGTAATGGCAAAGACGGAATTGACTAATATTCCTTTGCACTCTAGCGCTAGTGCACCCTCATATACAGCTTGATTAATCACCACTTGTTTGAGAATTGTGAATGACAAGGGAAAGCACCCGTCATGATGCGTCCTGGCGTGTAATCCATGCATACGCATGCCGTTTTCATTTGAAGCTAACAAGAGCTTTCCAGCACTTCATCTATCATGACGGGGAACAAAGTCGAACAAGTTGCGCAATTTTGGCATGTACTCCAGTATAGTATAGATGCAACTGTAACCCCAACAAGTCCAACCCGCGTACCACTCTACTCTAGCTTCGTCAAACAGTATATATGATTAATTATTTTGGGTTGGATTTTGATCGGATCAACAAGAATATATTTTTATATATATTAATTATATTATACCACTAGTAGTAGTACAAATAAAGGAAAATGCTTGGAACAGTTGCATTGTTCCTCCCTTTCTTTAGCCAATCTGCGCGGCCAGCCACATGCAAGTGGACTACTACTTGCGTTGCATTGTGCTTGTGCTTTCCTGGTGCTGGTGCTGGTGGGGTGCTGACTTTTGCTTTGCGCTTTGAATATTGAGGCGGCTTGCTTTCTCCAAATGCAAGCAAAGCATCTGCTACTGCTATTAGTAGTTGACTAGTAGCGTTGGACTTTTGGGTGGGTCGTCCGAACGATCCTGGCCTTCCTCCCATTTGAAGCAGCTGTACTACTGGTACTGAGGCCTGGTTTAGTTCACGAAATATTTTGAAAAATGGTATTGTAGCGTTTTCGTTGTTATTTGGTAATTAGTGTCCAATCATAGTCTAATTAGACTTAAAAGATTCGTCTCGTGAATTTCGTCTAAACTGTGTAATTAATTTTATTTTTTATCTATATTTAATACTTCATACATACGTCCAAAGATTCGATGTGACAGAAAATCTTAAAAAATTTTATAAAATTTTGAGAACTAAACGGGCCTGAAACGCTCTTGTCCAATCCAACGAACTTTGACTTCTGGAACGCAACAAACACCGTACCGTGGTGCCTGCTTGGTGCGTGCATGCATTCACACTCGCACACACGCACACGTACCCCCGATGGTGAAATGGTAATTAATGGATTATTCATTGTTGTTATTTCGACGTCATCGATGGCTTTTTTCCCTTCAACTCTTAACGTTGACTGTTGACTAGCGAGGGATCGACCTCACCACACGTGTGCGACCGAAAGCAAGTCAAGTACTGCCCGGGGTGGCGGGGTCAGCGGTTTCAGTTCATTACGTAGTCTAGCCATCGAGAGCAGTTGCAACGATCGAGCGAGCTAGGAGTAGATACGTACAAGGCTTTACCTCCATTCATTCATATCTGAACGTCAACCTCCACTAATCCACTACCATGGTTTGGCGTGCCAAACCCAAAACTTACCACGTCTGCTACTACGTACTACTCCTACACACTGTACCACCCAAGTCCCCAACCGGCCAGTCACACGGGACGACCACAAGTTTCTTTGAAATAAAATAAAATCTCAAATCGATCGTGACCAGGCATGCATGCGACCACCTAACTTGAGATCTCTTCGCGAGCTAGCTTACGAGATCGCACGCACGTACATACCATGTCACCAAGTAATAAATAGCGTATAGCGGGTTGATAGCGGATTAGCGTTGAGGTAGCGGATTGTGGATAGCGGGCGATATTGCAGACGATAAGTTCCAATAGCGGCACCCAATAATCCCATATAATTTTAAGTACATATATCAAGAATAATGAGTATAAATAATTTTAAGTGCATATATCATAAATAATTTTAAGTTTCATAGCCGATGCGTGAGTATTTGAATTTGGGGTGTGAGTCATAGTGGGCTGGACTAATTAGGGATATTTGCTTCCATGCTATTGCGGCCTGCTACGCGCAATTGCGGCCGCAATATCGGCCCGCTATTCAGAATTGCGGCCGCAAAGTTTCAGGATGCAAAATTCAGAGCGCTACCTCATAGCGGTAGCGGCAATGGACCGCTACCGCTATTGCGGGTGCAATTGCTGCCGCTACCGTCGCTATTTATTACCTTGCATGTCACTACGGGAAACAGGGCCATTGCCGACTGCCGAGATCTGTGCCGACTGCCCTAGCTGCGATAGGTGGCAAAGACTGGCAGTCGGTAAAGATAGTCTTTGCCGACTGCCAGCCGGCTTTGGGCAGCTGGCGAAGTTGGGAAGTCGGCAATGACTATCTTTGCCGACTGCTGGCAGTCGGTGAAGGGAAGTAGTCGACACATCTTGCTGGGGCCGAGACGACGCTCGTCATCGTCTTCTTTTGCCGACTGCCCCGCCGTTTGGAAGTCGGTAAAGATTTTTTTTGTGTTTTTTTCTTTGCCTTATGAGTGTAGGTCTTGTACGTTTGACGTCGCCACTTGCTCCAAACTTTCTCAAATTTTTTCCTAGCCTCCACATGTGATGACATGATACCTCGAGAAGTTTCGTGATTTTCTGAGCTGTTTTGCTATATTTCATTGATTTCTTTTGTTTCCTTAAATTTTCCCCGTATAATCCAAGTTTGAACTGCAGGTGCATGAAATAATGAAACTTAGCCATTCGAAAAATGATATTCATATTGGAGAGTGTATTTTGAGGCTGTGTCCAGAAGCTCACCCAAAAGTTTGAAGTCGTTGTCCACGGAACAGAACTTTCCAGGCGTGGTAGAGGTGCTTTTTAATTATATAAAATCCAAACGAAGTCGGAAAATCACGAAACTTGTCGAGGTGTCATGTTATCGCATGTGGAGCCTATGATAAAAATTTCAAAAAGTTTAGAGTAAGTTGCGGCGTCGGATGCCCCTCCGCGCGCCGCGCCCCTCCGCGTGCTGCCGCGCCCTCACGCCGCTCGCCCCGCGCGCCGCGCGCGCGCCACGACCTCGTGCGCCACCACCGTCCGCCATCCCCGCGCCGCCATCTGCAGTCCGCCGTCCCCGCCGTGCTCCACCGACCGCGCCCCGTGCCGACTACCGCCGTCTGCGCCCCATGCCGTCGTCCGCCTTCCCTGCCCCATCCGAGGTGGGTGAAGGAGGAAGGGAAGGGAAGGGAAGGGAAGGGAAGAAGAAGGAAAGGGAAGAAGGAGGAGGAGGAGGAGGAGAAGAAAAAAAGAAGGAAGAAGAAGAAGGGGAAGAAGGAGGGAGGAAGAGAAGGGAGGAGTAGGGAGGAGGAGAAGGTCCGCTTCGTTTGTCCACGTCGTCGACGTTGTTTGTCGGTCCTGTTCGTCCACGACGTCGTCCTCGCGTGTCGCCGAAGATTAAGGTAAAGCCCCAGGGTTGTCGGCCTTCATGTCATTTCTGTGTTGATGTCCTTCGTGACGGATGTGTCGTTGACGACCTTTGTGCCCAAATGTGGACGTCAGCCTTTGAGTCGACAGTTTTTCTTGCAGGTTTTGGAAACCTCCCCGTACAGGGGAGGTTCTGCCAAAATTTTCTGACTAATAGTGATGTCTTTGTTGTTTTGCAGAGCAGGACGTGTCGGAGGGGACTTGGAGCACCTCGTCTTCGTCCACCGACTCGCCTCTGCGCTGCCACCCTAGGTATAAATAATCACCTCTCTTCCTTATACTTGTCGATCTTAGATCACGTAACCGAGTCCGGTGTCTCCCGTCCGAATGGGATATGCGGTTGTTGGTATGCTGATCAGTGCATATCTGCGACGGTATCTCTTTCAGATTGTCCATGTTTCTTGGATATCCCGCAGATGCGTAGATGGATTAGCTTCCATGTTCTGCTCTCGTCCGAGCTAGAGTTTCGGCAGCACCTCCCCGTTGTTCTCCGGATACACACTCTCCCCAAACTGGGACGTGTATTCCTGCAGCAATGTGGGATGAATTGGAGCATGCTTGGGAAAAGGGGGTACTGATGTACGACCGAGCTACAAAGAAGAACTTCACAATGCATGTGTGGTATCAATATTCAATTCATGACTTCCTGGCATATGGCATATTCTATGGGTGGTGTGTTCACGGGAAGTTCTCTTGCCTAGTATGCAAGGATTCTGTGATGTTCACCTGGCTGAAGAAGGGTGGCAAGTACTCTTCGTTTGACAAACATCATCAATTCCTGCCTGAGAACAATGCATTGAGACGTGACACCCAACACTTCATGAAAGGTCTTGAAGTCACCGACCCTATTCCTGAGATTATGAGCGGTGAACAGGTCCTTGCCGAGTTAGAGGCTCTCAAAATCGACAAAGACAAGGGTGGCTTTATTGGATATGGTCAACAACACATGTGGACCCATATATCGGGCTTGACTAGGCTCCCCTACTTCAAGCACCTCCTTCTTCCACACAACATCGATGTGATGCACACAGAAAAGAATATCGCCGAGGTACTTTGGGGAACACTCATGGACATAAAACAGAAGTCAAAGGACAATGTTTAGGCTAGATTAGACATGGAGGCGATCTGCGACAGACCAAAGCTAGTGATGAAGCCCCCTGCGCCCGGCAAGACTTGGAGAAGGGGCCCGGGCGATTACATCCTGAAAAGGGCAACATGAAGGAAGTGCTGCAGTGGATGAAGATGTTATTGTTTCCTGATGGGTATGTGGCGAATCTGAGCAGGGGAGTGAACCCTAAGACTGGCAAAGTCTTAGCGATGAAGAGTCATGACATCCACATATGGATTGAGCGACTCCTTCCTACGATGACCTGTGGATACCTCCCTGAGCCAGTGTGGCGCGTTCTGGTAGAGTTGAGCTATTTCTTCTACCAGCATTGTGCCAGGGAGTTATCTCAGGAAGTGATTCATGACCTGGAGAAACTTGCATCTCTGCTGATCTGCAAGTTGGAGATGATCTTTCCACCCGGCTTCTTCCTGCCGATGCAGCATCTGATCCTGCACCTATCGCGTGAGGCACGGCTGGGGGGTCCTGTGCAGGCCCGTTGGTGCTATCCAATCGAGAGGTGTCTAAAGATTATTCAGAAAAAGTTTAGAAATAAAGCCAAAATTGAGGCTTCCGTGGCAGAGGCAGCAAGAGTGGAGGAGGTGTCGAACTTCACAAAGGCGTACTATACCGAGAACCTTCCCAACATGAACCCACTCCCTCGTTACAACGAGGACAAGAATTTATCGACCCTAAGCCTTTTCAAAGGGCAACTCGGAAGGGGCAACATAGGGACCCCCAAGACGTTGCAACCACCTGAGTTTCGCACCATCACGCTCTACCTATTGATGAACCTTGACGAAGTGATTCCTTATCGAATGTACGTTCTCAAAGAACTTGTTACATACGTAGTCAATATCCTCCACCTATCGGTCCGACCCCCTTCATCTCTTGTTTTTTCAAAGAGTTCATTAGGCAATTTTGGAAAAGGAATATGCCTCCTACCAACCAAGAAGAAGACCATTTCCTCAAAACTGCTAGGCCCGATTTTATTGGGTGGTTGCGTACAAAGGTACCATCCAACTACCTCGTTCCATCTTTGAGTTGCTCCTAGGAGCGAGTAATGTAACGATCTATGTGGCCTCACCTTGCAGGCACGCACGGATAGGGAAATGAGTGCTGAATTAAAAATAGGTTACACGTGGCTTCAGCACTAGGGTCAATGCATTCACCGTTTATGATGTGAATGGCTATCGCTTTTGCACGAGAAGCTACGAGGAGAGTCGGCCTGGCCGAAAGACCATGTGCATAGGAGTTCGTACGCTCGGTAATGATGATCTCGACTATTATGGCATAGTCGAAGAAATATACCAGCTCGACTTCCTAGGCCCCAAAGCTCTTAAGCCAGTGGTGTTCAAATACCACTGGTTCAATCCTGATGTCACGAGAAGAGCCGATGACATTGGGCTAGCCAAAATTCGACAGGATTCCGTCTATAGTGGAGAAGATGTCTATATTGTGGCTAAGCAAGCCACGCAAGTTTATTATCTCCCATGGGCATGCCAAAATGACGAGAGGCTTATGGGTTGGTACCTTGTGCAATTGGTATCACCGCGCGGTAAAGCGCATGTCCCAAACGATGATGACTACAACTTCGACCCAAAGGCAGATAGTAGAGAGTTCTATCAACTTGAGGGGCTAGAAGGGCGTTTGGAGATAGACATTCTTTCACTGATGGGCATGGAAGCAGACAACGACATCGATGAGGACGAGGACGAGGGTGAAGTGGTGCAAGATGCTAAGTACCTAATGATGCTTGAGCGATGGAGGGCTCGTCGTGAACTAAGTGTTGAGGACGATGGAGGTGGTGAGGAGAATAATGGAGATGATGAGGACTTAGGTTTCGACAATATTGATAGTGATGACGACAGCAGTGATTGTGATGACGGTGGAGGCGGTGATGACAATGGTGATAGTGATGACTAGGACATTAGTTTCTAGTTCATGTAATACTATATTGTTCTTATTATTATTACTTTGCAATTATGTTTCGTTCATTTTGCATCTCTTTACAAGTATTTATCGATTATTTGTGCTAATTGATTTAATGTTTGTCATTGCAGGCATAGGACAAAATGCCGGACGGAGGTAGATGACGACAGAAGAGACCAGTGAGAAAGGTCAACTCGCTCTACCAGATGCCGTATGTGGACGATGACATGGTTGAGGAGGAGGAGATGACGTTGGAGGAGATGCGGGGTAGAGCTCGCTCTACCAGACACCTGTTTGCCCTGGTCGGCGGCGAGGACGGTGGTGGCGAGGACGAGAGCGGCGAGGATGGACGCGACCAGGGCTTTGTCGACCAGGGCGGGAGCGAGGTGACACCAGGGGAGTCATCTTCCTTAGCTTCAGGGAAGCCCTACTAGCGTGGGATCACGCGCCTCCCTTCCGCTGCGCCCATGCTAGCCTTCCGTCCGGTGATTCGACCCGACAGGCCAAAGTAAGTAACCATTCATGTTTTCACTGACTTGTTTATATGCCATGTTGAAAATTGAACTTCAGAACAACAGTTCTTCTTAATGACTTGTGTAACAATTGGAAGCGTGTGGATGGAAACAGAGGTGGACGCCATCCTAATGGCACGCTAGGCCTCCTGATTAAGAAGAACTTCCCTGGCCTTGTCACCATAGATGGGAGGGAAAAGGTGCCCTGACACTGGCCGAACTTCTTCAAGGTAGTGTGTGAGGTCCAAATAGGCTAGAGGGGGGGTGAATAGCCTAATTAAAACTTCTACAAGAATTACTTAACCACGAGTTAGTACGAAAGGTGGCGAAGCAAAAGCACTAGCTCTAACTAATTAAGCAAGCCACCTACACAAGTCTAGTACTAGACTATTCACTAAACACAACAACAACTACAAGCTAGAAACAAGAAGTAATACGAGAGAAGAGCTTTGATTGATTATACCGCCGTGTAGAGATGAGATGTACCAATCAATCAATCACATAAGAGAAATCCTCGGGAAGAGAATAACACAAGAATTTATCCCGAGGTTCACTTGCTTCCCGACAAGCTACTCCCTGTTATGGCGATACACCCACTTGTCGGTTCGCGAGCTAATCGACTATCAAGAGTCGAGCCCTCGACGGGCGCCGCACAACCGCACACAAGATGGGGATCCTCCAAGCCACGAGCTCCACTAGAGTATCCAATTCACGAACTCCCGCGGGGATGGATCAAGAACCCCTTACAACACTTGGTGAAGGCTCCAACAATCTCCAATTGCGAGCTCAATCACCTCCGCTGCTCCAAGCCGTCTACCGTGTCGGGAAACACGGAAGAGTAACAAGAAATCCGCAGCAACTCGAAGATCAAGTGCCTCTAGAATGCAACTCTCAAGCAATGCACTTGAATCTCACTCAATCTCACTCAAGATGTGCAACTATGCAAAGAGATGAGTGGAGGGGTTGTTCTCTAGCTCAAAGTATGTCTCTATATCTCAAAATGTGCAAGAGTTGCCCTCAAACCCCGGCCAACCTCTATTTATAACAAAGGGGTACGCAGCTAGCCGTTACAGACGACACAGCGAAAAACGCGCTGACCGGACGCTCCGGTCGGGGTGACCGGACGCGTCCGGTCACTACACGACAGCAAGAAACAGTGCGAGTCAGAACTAGCCGTTGCCGTGATCGGACGCGTTGAGTCGATTGACCGGACGCTACAGTGCCCGCGTCCGATCGCGTTCTAGTATGCTCTCGTTGAGACCGAACGCGTCCGATCGCACGTGACCGGACGCGCCGCGCGTCCGATCGTCACTCCGCTTTGCTCTGCCCCTCTGGACGCCTGACCGGACGCTCCGGCTACGTGAGGGACCGGACGCGCCGGTCGCGCGCTCTGGTTCGCTCAGGAGAACTGACCGGACGCGCTGTTGAACTGACCGGACGCCACAGTGCCAGCGTCCAATTAGAGTCCAGTAAGCTCCCTGGATGACCGGACGCGTCCGGTCATCAGTGACCGGACGCGCTGCGCGTCCGATCAACAAACTAAAAACCGCATAGACGCTGAACACTGACCGGACGTGTCTGGTCATACAGAGACCGCGTCCGGTCCAGCGTCTGGTCATCTCTGTGACCTCCGTTCACCTCCGTTTCTTTTCCGACTTCCGGCGTAGTGGAAAATAGGCATTTCAACTTCTCAAAAACGCCTGAATCCCGCCTCGCAAGCTCGGCGGGAGGGAGAGAGGAACCCAAACCCCTCTCTACCGCTTGAACTCCACCGCCTTCGCAAATGTGCTAACACCACCAAGTGTACACCACCATGTGCATGTGTGTTAGCATTTCACAATCATTTTCCAAGGCGTTATGTTAGCTCTTTACTAGATCCTAATGCATATGCTCAAGACATTGATCTAGTGGCACTTGATTTCCGAGCTAACCGTGATTGCCCCTCTTGATAGTCGGCTATGTATCCTAAACCCGGTCAATCACTTCTCTACTCATCTTAGACCGGCAAAAGGAAAACCCTATGGTTATACCTTTGCCTTGCGCTCTTAGATCCTTCTCTTTCACTTGATCATCATGTCCTTCATTTTATGTGCATCTCCACCATGATCATCATTTCATGTCCATGCACCATCTCTTTGTGATCTTGTGGCCACCACTCCTTGCCACATACACCTTCATCACATGTGTTGCTTATGCCTAACTCAAAACACTTAACACATGGCATTAGCAACTTGGTGTCATTGATTACCAAAACCAAACTTGGGCTTTCAATCTCCCCCTTTTTGGTAATTGATGACAACCATCACAAAGATATGAAATGAAATCAATTTTCAATTTCGATAGTATTAGCTCCCCCTACATATGTGCTTCCATGAGTTTGGTTCAATTGTGCACATATGTATGGATTCGAATTTTGGGAGAGTTACTACTATCAAATTGATGCTAAGGTATATAGAATGGACCTTTGAAGCGTGATACCAATCGGAGTTGCCTTTATATACCATCCTTAGCATCGAAGTAGCTAGACACCACTTGTAATACATCACTTGTAAAGATCACAAACACTAAAGTACTTCGTGAGATCAACATTAAAAGCAAAGGTGTCTAGATACCACATGTAAAGCTACTCTTAACAAAACATCATTCAAGTTCTATATCTAGCATACACCATTCAATCATGAATATCAAAATTAAACTTTGCAATGCAACATTTCATCATGTTAATGCACATACAAATGCAACAAATAATCCATGAGCTTGCTCCCCCTACTTATGTGCTCAAATTTAATTGATCCCTTGATTTCTCTCCATTTGTAACTTTTCTCTCCCCTGTGACTTTTCTCTCCCCCTTATTATATCTTATTCCCTCTTTGCAATATCTTTGTGACTTTTCTCTCCCCCTTTGTCAACAATCACCAAAAAGGTGCCAATGAGAGTTAAGTCAATCAATATGAGGGAGTCCAAATTATGGTTCAACCTAGATCACTTGCCTAGAATATGTAATTCGGTTTGATGCAAGGACAAGCTTTTTCACACCTTATAAAGTATAAGGGTTATCTTGACCATGTTGAATTACACATCATGAGCTTATTTTCTAGATTCAACGCTAGGTTTGCAAGCCCACAAACATGTCATATGCTACCACTAGATCAATCAAACATAGAAGCAATAGTGGTACCATATATACATCAAAATCATTTAATTTTCATGAATGAGCCTATTTGTCATGCAAATATGTCTATATGTTCTAAACATGTCCTTAGCAAAGTATGAATGATATGCCAAACAACTTTACCTTGCTATGTTGGAGGAGAGGCATGTCATATAAGAATGTGGGGGTGCACTCATTTCAAGTTGGAGAAGTCAAGTATGTTCAATTCATTCTTCAACTTGTAAAATCTCTTTTCATCAAGTGGCTTTGTGAATATGTCGGCTAATTGATCTTCGGTGCCAATGCTTTCAATGCTAATATCACCCTTTTGTTGATGGTCTCTTATGAAATGATGCCTTATATCAATGTGCTTGGTTCTTGAATGTTGAACCGGATTTTGAGTCATCTTGATAGCACTTTCATTGTCACAAAACAAAGGCACATTCTTAAATTTGATTCCAAAGTCATTCAAGGTGGCTTTCATCCAAAGCAATTGTGCACAACAACTACCGGCACTAATGTATTCGGCCTCGGTGGTAGATAGTGCAACACTATTTTGTTTCTTTGATGACCATGAAACAAGAGACCTTCCAAGCAATTGACAAGTGCCACTTGTGCTCATTCTATCTGTAACAGAACCGTCCAAATTATAAGAGCACAAGTACAAAAACAATCACCGAAATGATCAAATTCTCGCACTTGAGCCCATATAACTCCGGTAGTCCAATGAAATCGCGAGGGATTTCAAATCAACCAACATACAAGCCAAGATCGTAGTGATTCAACATAACAAGTCACATGTTACAACCATTTCACAAGTAATTCAATATACATCAGAGTTCAACATAGTTATTACAACTTAATTTGAAAAGTAGCGGAAGCAAAGTAATTTGAAACAAATATTAATCTTATTTCAAATACATGCCAGTACCAAGGTCGACTTCCAACAAAAGCATTAGAGAGAGGATAACTCAGAAGGATCATGCCCGTGATCACACTCCGCCTCTACGGCAGGAGCCAACCAACTCTTGCAGCCGCCATGATACATCATAACCTGCAACAAGTGGGGATAAAACCCTGAGTACGAGAAGGTACTCAGCTAGACTTACCCGTCAGAAACCAGAAATAAGGTGACACCAAGGATCATGCAAGGCTGATATAAAGTAGGCTAGCTTGACCACATTTTGCATAAAAGCTTATTATGGATAAGTAATCATTAATGCTTAAGCATCAAGTTAATTATCATTAACCTGTCATCTATATTAGAACCTGTACTAGAGCACTCACTTTATTAGGAGCAAACAATATTAACCATAGCAGGTATAAATTGAGGCAACCTTTCCATCGTGATCCAATTAACCATCCGTTCAATTTAATGGAATCTACGTTGCCGCTGCTCAAGTCAAGTGCTCACTAACCGGGAGCGACGGCGATTCGAATCGAATTCCTATCCAGCTGGAGGGGTATTTCTAACACTCACCGCGCAGGCCCCTGCCAGGGTCGCACAAGCCACCTTTTCATATAATTCAGGAATCGCGGGTCCGAATGATGTCGCGACCCCAAGGGCGACACTCTGCCAGGTGATAGGGACTCTAACCCCCCCTTGGTCTCACGCCAATGTCCCCAAGCACATCCTTTCTCTCCTCCAAGAAGCAACCTACCATTCGATTCCCGGCCTGAATCACATTACTCGGCTTCGCGGTCGGAACGACTTATCCGGCCAACTAAGTGTTAGACTGCGTTCAACATGACTCAAGGACGTACAGCGAATCGGTCCTTAAACGACTCAGACGGGGATAGATTCACACCCAAGACCTCCATGCCTTGTCGCTTCACTATCATCATCCCGCCCGGTCTTATTTTATTTTATTAACACATGGTTCCTTTCCACGATAGCAAATATAGCCAACCGTGCCATATATGAATATCCCTATATCTCGCGGGTGACAGGAAATCACCTGACTTCTACCGCTTAAAGCAGGGCTAAGCATCTACTCGATCCTAATCTATGTAGGATTCAAGGATTCATATATCTGGACAAGGAATGATATAATGCAGCAAGGGTTTCCAACCAACTCCTATCACTTAATGCAACAATACTTATAACATATATAGAATTAATTGCTTTAAAGATAGGAGGCTTATAATGCTCCGGGGCTTGCCTGGGATCCGACTCAAGTTAGAGTATGTCAGATGAAGTCACTTGGCGAGCAACCTCCAATCTACCACTTATCCGGTCCTTCTATCTTCCGGTTTGGATCCACCAAACACCGTCTTCGGGTTTGGCTCCAACGCCACATCCTCCACACGTTTCTGCTAGCGTACCTATATGAGATGCAACCATGCACATGTGTGAATGCATAGAAGTGCAATGAACAGAGTAATCAAACAAGCATACCAAAGTTCTCATAAACACCTAGGGCTAATTAACTTAATCCACATTAGGGCATAACATAGAAGATGACAATCACATCAAGTAAGACACAAGCCTCAAGATCACAGGGTACTAACCAAAGTACTTTCAAATGTATGAGTCACACTTCAACACATTAGCATGGCAAAGTTAATCAAAGCACTACAACTAAAATCTATCACTTTCTGGACATACATACAGTAGCTCCATAAATTAATCATAACTGGAGATCCCTAAATCCAAATGACTTGCAAGAAGACATTATGGAAAGCTTATGAAATTATATACATTTCATTTAATATCATCTCAACATGATTCCCAAGTTATCATGACCAAAAATGCCAATCTTTAACGTCTGCACAGAAGGTAATTAAAATCTGACAGTAGATTTATTAAGCATGCAACTCTTAAACTATCAGACCTGGGATCATGAAAATTTAACACAAGCAAGATAAGATAATTATATACAACTTTTGTATTTACCAAAATCACAGTAAACATCATTTACACCATGAAACTAGTTGCACGAGTAACACCACACATGCAGCCCAACAGCAGTGGTAAAATTATAGACAGAAAACTGATAGAAACTTCAGAGAAGCATAAATGGAGTTCTAGACCTCCAACAAACATGATTCTCAACTTTATGGAAAGCTTATAAAGTTACCTACAACTTTCTTGTAATCATCTTAAGATGATTCTACAGTTAACATGGTCAATTAATTAAATAATTGCATCTCTGTCCAAAATATGGACAGAATCTGATATGCCACTTTAAACCGTTATAACTTGAGTTTCACAAATCCAATAATTATGGTTCTGGACTTTTTAGAAAGATTAACAAGTTGCAAACAATTTTGTTATAAACATCTAGAGCTAATTGTGCTACTAACTAGGTCACACATTATAAACAAGGCAACCCTGTCTGGGTTTGGACAGAAACAGCTACAGCACTTTAGACTACTATAGTTAAACATATACTTAACCAAAAATTGTGCTCTTTAGCTTTTTGAAAAGCTTAAGAAAATTACTACAAATCATTTATTGTCATCAAGGCATAATTCATAACTTAACTAAGCCAAACAATGCATATATGCAGAACTGTCCAGAATAGAAGCAAAGCAGCATATAGCATTTGTTATTTTTATAGCTCCTAAACTATCAAGCCTAAAATCTTGAAATTTTTACTAGACATCATACATCACAAGAGTAACACGTCACAAAAATTTCACTTCATTTGGAGTTATATATTTACAGTTATTAAAAATAACAGATCCAACTAGCATTCAAAACCTAGTTGCATAAATCTATTTTTACAGCTAAAACTTTAAACTAAAACATGCCATATTATAGATCCAATGCATAGAAAATTTCACAAGGATTCCAAAAAGTCCTCATTTGCTATTTTACGATTTTTCTATCATTTACTATGTATTTTCAAAGTTCAGCCATTTGAATGCAATACTAATTCCGAAAAAGAAAAAAAAAGAAAACATTATGCAGAGTGAACACAAAACTTTCCACAAATCAAGTAAGCCCCTATATGTAAATCCTTTGTCTCTAGAACTTTTGCAAAGTGAACACAACAAAGAGTTTCTGCCTCGCTAGATGGTCCTTCTTCCTCACAGCGACGGAAAACAGCGAAGGGGATGGAGGAGGCCGGCTTGATTCCGGTGAGATAGCGGCCCAGGACGACGAAGGAGCAGATGGCAGCCAACAGCAGCGGCAGGAGGGAGGAGGAGAGGGGTGGCTGGTGTTGGAAGAGGAGGGGAAAAGGAGGGGCGACGGCAACAGCGAGCTCCAGCCCGACTCGGCCATGGCTTCGGGCACGAGAGAGCGAGGGAGAAATAGACCGAGGAAAAGAGGAGAAGTGAGCGAGTGAAGGGTCGGGCTCGATCCCCTTTTTCTCCCCCTCGACACAGAGCAGCCCGGGGAGGTGGCGCTCATGCACGGGCACGGAGGCCACACGGCGCTCGGTCCTTTCCGATGTCGGCCACCAAGTTTCAGCGCCTCCAAAACTGCCATCCAAAAGCGACGTATTTACGAGTCTGCCACTCTTCTAATCTCACCTCTATCTCTTAAACCAGATGACAATTCGACCAACAAATTATACCGCTGCGTAGGGCTATGAGAGTACTACAACATTGCTTATAGGAGCTCAGTCAAATTCCACTGGTTTGCGAGATATTAATTCCCACCATAGGGTTGCACAGGAGGAGTCAAAATTGCACTGTGATCAGCTTGACAGCACTTCGGGGTGGGATCGGGACACGGTCCAAAAATAAAGTTTGTTGCATACAAACTAAACTCCAATTTTCATTAAAGGTCAAACTTCATATCTCGAACAAAAATAGTAGTTTCACTTCGGTCAACACCGCGTCAGAAGAAACCCTAGTTTTGAGGTTCGGGACCGATTTGCGGCATCTTCTTGTCACTTGTTCCACATGAGCCTTTCATAAGTGTTGTTGTAGGGTTCAATTGGAGTTGTTTGGTCAAGGTTGCAAGACTTGGTTGATGACATATGTTCTCATTCTCTAAACAAAACAATCCAAGCAAGATATGACTCATTCCTTCAAAATTTCCAACTCTACTGTGACTTATCATTTTATTTGACTTCTTGATTCCAAACTTCAAGAAACTTTTCTAGGGATCAATATAGATAGTTATTGAGGTGAGACATGTGAAGATACTTTGATAGCAACACCCAAGCATATATCTTTTAATTGAGCCTATATGTAAGCGAGGGTGCAATATCCAAGTTTAGGTTAGGGCTTATTTCCATAGGTTTAACTTTGACATTGTCATCTCCATTAATCTATCATGTTTGAGCTTAAACCCACTACTTAATTGGTGATAAACACCTGGGGTGTTACACTATCAATCTTGCATCCACCATAGTCGGAGTCCGAATATCCAATCAACTCAAAGTTAGACCCCTTGGGATACCATAATCCAACATCATGAGTGCCCTTAAGATATCTCAATATCCTCTTGGTTGCTCTCAAGTGACTTTCTCTAGGTGAAGCTTGATATCTTGCACACTTGCATACACTAAACATCACATCCGGCCTAGAAGCGGTGACATAGAGCAAACTTCTAATCATAGACCGGTATTGCTTTTGATCTACCATGTTTCCACTATCATCAATACCCAATTGATCATTAGTGCCCATTGGTGTGCTCATTGGCTTAGCATCTTGCAATCCAAACTTCTTGATCATGTCCTTGATGTACTTGCTTTGACTTACAAAAGTGTCATTCTTCATTTGCTTGATTTGAAGTCCAAGAAAGTAACTAAGCTCTCCAATCATAGACATCTCAAACTCATTAGCCATCATATTTCCAAACTCTTCACAAAAATCTTGATTTGTTGATCCAAAAATGATATCATCCACATAGATTTGCAACACAAACAAGTCATTTCCAAGCTTCTTGGTGAAGAGAGTGGTGTCAACCTTTCCCATCTTGAACCCTTTAGAGAGAAGAAAATCCCTCAATCTCTCATACCATGCTCTAGGTGCTTGCTTCAAACCGTACAATGCCTTCTTTAGCTTGTAAACATGGTTGGGCTTCTTATCATCTTCAAAACCGGGAGGTTGCTCAACATAAACTTCTTCATTGATGTAGCCATTGAGAAATGCACTCTTGACATCCAT
Source organism: Saccharum hybrid cultivar R570 (assembly GCA_038087645.1). Taxonomy (NCBI): domain Eukaryota; kingdom Viridiplantae; phylum Streptophyta; class Magnoliopsida; order Poales; family Poaceae; genus Saccharum; species Saccharum hybrid cultivar. The sequence goes on along the minus strand of JAQSUU010000606.1, from coordinate 1,163,330 downwards.
TTGATAGAGCTTGATGTTGTGTGCACAAGCATATGCTAATAAAATTCTAATTGCTTCCAATCTTGCAACCGGTGCATATGTCTCTCCAAAGTCAAGACCCTCAACTTGAGTGTATCCTTGTGCTACTAATCTTGCTTTGTTCCTTACAACCATGCCATCTTGATCTTGCTTGTTTCTAAATACTCACTTAGTGCCAATCACATTGTAGTTCTTTGGCCTCACAACAAGTTTCCAAACTTGATTTCTAGCAAAGTTGTTTAGTTCTTCATGCATGATATTTACCCACTCGGAATCTTTCAATGCATCTTCTATCTTCTTTGGTTCTTCTAATGAGACAAATGAGTAATGCTCACAAAAGGATGCTAATCTTGATCTAGTTTGAACACCACTTTGAATTCCACCAATGATTTGATCCAATGGATGATCCCTAGCAATGCTAGTAGGTTGGAGTATTGGGAGTTGATTGCTTCCACTTGTTTGACCTTGAACTTGAGCTTCATCATGAGAACCACTAAAGCTTGCTTGATTTGTATCAATTTGCACACTTTGGTTGATCACATGAATATCATCATCATCAACTTGCATCGGCCTTATATCACCAATGTCCATGTTCTTCATTGCATTTGACAATTGATCTCCTCTCACATCATCAAGGTTTTGAGCTTCATTTTGAGACCCTTGGGTTTCATCAAACTCAACATCATGAACTTCTTCCAAGGTGCCATTTGTGAGATTCCAAACTCTATATGATTTGCTTGTGGTAGAATAACCAAGTAAGAACCCTTCATCACATTTCTTTTCATACTTGCTCAACCTAGTGCCTTTCTTGAGAATATAGCATTTGCAACCAAACACTCTAAAGTATGCAATGTTGGGCTTTCTTCCATTCAATAGTTCATATGGTGTCTTTCCAAGCTTCCTATGGCAATAGAGACGGTTACTACAATAGCAAGCCGTGTTGATAGCTTCACTCCAAAATGAATGACTAACATTGTATTCACTAAGCATTGATCTAGCCATATCAATCAAGGTTCTATTTTTCCTTTCAACTACACCATTTGATTGAGGAGTGTATGTTGGTGAGAATTGATGCCCAATACCAAGATCATCACACAAATCTTCAATTCTTGTGTTCTTGAACTCACTACCATTGTCACTTCTAATCTTCTTGATGGTGATTTCAAACTCATTTTGCACTCTCTTGATAAAAGACTTGAATAGATCATAAACATCACTCTTGTCATAAAGAAAGAGCACCCAAGTGTATCTAGTGTAGTCATCCACAATCACAAAACCATACTTGTTGCCACCAATGCTAGTGTATGTTGTTGGCCCAAACAAGTCCATGTGCAATTGCTCAAATGCTTTTGATGTGCTCATTTCACTTTTACTAGGATGTGAATTTCCAACTTGTTTGCCGGCTTAACAAGCACTACATAGTTTATCCTTCTCAAAGGTGACATCCTTCAATCCTCTAACTAAGTCATGCCTCAAAAGTTTGTTCAATTGTTTCATTCCAACATGACCAAGCCTTCTATGCCATAACCAACCCATACTAGATTTACTAAGCAAGCATGATGTCAATTGTGTCTCACTATCATTGAAGTCAACCAAGTATAAGCTACCATGTCTAAATCCTTTGAATATCAAGTTTGATCCATCAACACTTATGACTTCAACATCATCACTACCAAATGTGCACTTGAAGCCAAGATCACAAAGTTGTGCCACCGATAAAAGATTGAAATCTAAGCTCTCAACTAGCAACACATTAGATATGCTCATGTCATTTGAGATAGCAATTTTACCAAGCCCCTTGACCTTGCCTTTCTTGTTGTTGCCGAAAGTGATAGCATCTAAACCACCATTTTGACTTCTATCAATAGATTTGAACATACAAGAATCCCCGGTCATATGTTGAGTGCACCCACTATCAAGCACCCAATGCCTTCCTCCGGCTTTGTAATTGACCTACAAGACAAGATCAATTCCTTTTAGGTACCCAAACTTGTTTGGGTCCTCCAAGATTAGAGACTAAGCTCTTTGGTACCCAAATGGCTTTCTTCTTTGAGCCCATCCATGGTGCACCAATGAACTTAGCATGAACACCATTTGTACCCTTGGTAAGCATATAGAAAAAATTAAACTTAATTGAGGATACATTTGCATTGGATTTCTTGTTCATGCAATGTTGCTCTATGTGACCAACTTGCTTGCAACTTTTGCAATAGCTACCGTTGTTCTTCACAAAACGAGTCTTATGAGGAGCAAAAGTGGCCTTGCCTTTCTTGGGGTTATAGCCCAATCCCTCTTTGTAGAGAGAAGCTCTTTGGCTACCCAAGCACATAAGCAAGCGGTCCTCACCACCATAAGCCTTAGCTAATGTGTGATTGAGCTCTTTTACCTCCTTGAGATTTTCATTCTCAACTATAAGTGTGGAGTCACAAGTGAAACCATCACTACTAGATGAGGATGATGTAGATGAGCTACATAAAGGGTTAGTAGGAGCAACAATAATAGGCTTATGAAAAGTTTCATCAATTATATCACATGATATGCCTATGTTACAAGTTTTAGCTTTCTCAACATTAGTTGGCATGTTTTCACATTTTTCAACTAGAGAGGAATGAGCTTCTTCAAGCTTAGTGTGAGACTTTTGAAGCTTCTTATGGTCTACCTTTAGACTCTCATAAGATGCCCTAAGCTCATCAAGTTCTTGCATAAGGTTTTTCTTTTCCTTAAGCAAGCCCTTGCACTCCTTTCTAGATTCTTTAAAATGTTGAGTGCAATCTTCTAGCATAGTGATTAGTTCATCTTTAGTGAATTCTTCTTCATCACTATCACTATCACTAGCATTATCATGATCACTCTCATCGTCGGATGATACCTTAGCGGCCTTAGCCATGAAGCACGATGGAGTGTCGAAGAGGGAGACCTTCTCTTGGATGGCAATGCTAGCATGTCCCTTCTTCTTGCTCTTGTAGTCATCCTCATCATCACTTGAGGAATCATCACTATCCCATGTAGCAACATGAGAATCATTCTTCTTCTTATAAGAGCTTGTTTTCTTTTCTTACTTCTTCTTCTCTTTCTTGATAGCATCTTCATCATCACTATCATAAGGACACTTTGCAATGAGATGGTCCTTGCTATGGCATCTAAAGCATCTCATGGTATGCTCACTCTTCTTAGATGAGTTCTTCCTCCTTCTTGCACGATAGCCTTTCTTCTTCATGAATTTACCAAATTGCTTGACAAAGAGAGTCATCTTCTCATCAATGTCATCACTATCACAAGAGCTTGAGTCTTCATCACTTGATGATTCAATCTTGGATTTGCTCTTAGATGTGGTGGCTTTGAATGCCACACTCTTCTTCTTTTCATCATCTTTCTTCTCATTTTCCTTCTTCTTCTTCTTGACCAACTCATCCTTCTCATCATCTTCTCTATATGAATCATCGGTCATCACTTCTTAAAATATTTGTTGAGGAGTTGAATCCTTCAATGTAGTCCTCACTAGCACGGTGATCAATGTATCAAATCTCTTGGGTAGACTTCTCAAGAACTTCATAGAGAATTGATTGTTCTTGACCTCCTCACCAAGTGCCTTGAGCTCATTGACAATGACTTGCAACCTATGAAACATCTCCGGTACACTCTCATCATCTTGCATCTTGAAGCTTGAAAATTTTTCTTGCAAGATATATGCTTTAGCGGTCTTTGTACCTTCGGTGCCCTCAAATGTTTCTTCTAGCTTGGCCCAAGCATCATGAGCAATCTCTATGTTCTTTACTTGCTCAAATGTCTTGTCATCTAGTGCCTCATGAAGAGCACTAATGGCAATATCATTGCATTGGAGCTTCTTCTCCTCTACCGGTGTAGGTGCTTCTGGATTAGCAACCTCAAATTTTGTTTCGGTGACCTTCCACACTTCTCTATTGATTGACTTTAGGTGTGCGGTCATCTTAACCTTCCAATATGCATAATTTGTGCCATCAAAGTGAGGTGCCTCCTTGGTGTTGTTGATGTGCAAGCTTAATTGAGCTATTTCTTTTTCACCGTAGGTTGTTAAGCCTCAAATAAACGGTGCCACGGCTCTAATACCACTTGTGAGGTCCAAATAGGCTAGAGGGGGGGTGAATAGCCTAATTAAAACTTCTACAAGAATTACTTAACCACGAGTTAGTACAAAAGGTGGCGAAGCAAAAGCACTAGCTCTAACTAATTAAGCAAGCCACCTACACAAGTCTAGTACAAGACTATTCACTAAACACAACAACAACTACAAGCTAGAAACAAGAAGTAATACGAGAGAAGAGCTTTGATTGATTATACCGCCGTGTAGAGATGAGATGTACCAATCAATCAATCACACAAGAGAAATCCTCGGGAAGAGAATGACACAAGAATTTATCCCGAGGTTCACTTGCTTCCCGGCAAGCTACTCCCTGTTGTGGCGATACACCCACTTGTCGGTTCGCGAGCTAATCGACTATCAAGAGTCAAGCCCTCGGCGGGCGCCGCACAACCGCACACAAGATGGGGATCCTCCAAGCCACGAGCTCCACTAGAGTATCCAATTCACAAACTCCCGCGGGGATGGATCAAGAACCCCTTACAACACTTGGTGAAGGCTCCAACAATCTCTAATTGCGAGCTCAATCACCTCCGCTGCTCCAAGCTGTCTATCGTGTCGGGAAACACGGAAGAGTAACAAGAAATCCGCAGCAACTCGAAGATCAAGTGCCTCTAGAATGCAACTCTCACGCAATGCACTTGAATCTCACTCAATCTCACTCAAGATGTGCAACTATGCAAAGAGATGAGTGGAGGGGTTGTTCTCTAGCTCAAAGTATGTCTCTATATCTCAAAATGTGCAAGAGTTGCCCTCAAACCCCGGCCAACCTCTATTTATAACGAAGGGGTACGCAGCTAGCCATTACAGACGACGCAGCGAAAAACGCGCTGACCGGACGCTCCGGTCGGGGTGACCGGACGCGTCCGGTCACTACACGACAACAAGAAACAGTGCGAGTCAGAACTAGCCGTTGCCGTGATCGGACGCGTTGAGTCGATTGATCGGACGCGACAGTGCCCGCGTCTGATCGCGTTCCAGTATGCTCCCGTTGAGACCGGACGCGTCCGATCGCACGTGACCGGACGCGCCGCGCGTCCGATCGTCACTCCGCTTTGCTCTGCCCCTCTGGACGCCTGACCGGACGCTCCGGCTACGTGAGGGACCGGACGCGCCGGTCGTGCGCTCTGGTTCGCTCAGGAGAACTGACCGGACGCGCTGTTGAACTGACCGGACGCCACAGTGCCAGCGTCCAATTAGAGTCCAGTAAGCTCCCTGGATGACCGGACGCGTCCGGTCATCAGTGACCGGACGCGCTGCGCGTCCGATCAACAAACTAAAAACCGCATAGACGCTGAACACTGACCGGACGTGTCTGGTCATACAGAGACCGCGTCCGGTCCAGCGTCCGGTCATCTCTGTGACCTCCGTTCACCTCCGTTTCTTTTCCGACTTCCGGCGTAGTGGAAAATAGGCATTTCAACTTCTCAAAAACGCCTGAATCCCGCCTCGCAAGCTCGGCGGGAGGGAGAGAGGAACCCAAACCCCTCTCTACCGCTTGAACTCCACCGCCTTCGCAAATGTGCTAACACCACCAAGTGTACACCACCATGTGCATGTGTGTTAGCATTTCACAATCATTTTCCAAGGCGTTATGTTAGCTCTTTACTAGATCCTAATGCATATGCTCAAGACATTGATCTAGTGGCACTTGATTTCCGAGCTAACCGTGATTGCCCCTCTTGATAGTCGGCTATGTATCCTAAACCCGGTCAATCACTTCTCTACTCATCTTAGACTGGCAAAAGGAAAACCCTATGGTTATACCTTTGCCTTGCGCTCTTAGATCCTTCTCTTTCACTTGATCATCATGTCCTTCATTTTATGTGCATCTCCACCATGATCATCATTTCATGTCCATGCACCATCTCTTTGTGATCTTGTGGCCACCACTCCTTGCCACATACACCTTCATCACATGTGTTGCTTATGCCTAACTCAAAACACTTAACACATGGCATTAGCAACTTGGTGTCATTGATTACCAAAACCAAACTTGGGCTTTTATAGTGGACAGAAATGTCACCCTTGCTGACAAGATCAAGAGGGAGTTATGGGTGAGTCTTCATCGCACCGCTTTGCCAATACTATGCATTCATTGGATGTCCTTGAAATAATGAACTGATAGATGATATCTGTATGCAGGAGTATTTCACGTGCGACCCAAGGCACGAGGATGACGCGTGAGTAGTATAGGACATGGTCTGCTAGGATAGGCTCAAGGACATGTTCTACGAGGCGCACGTCCAGTGCCTCATTAGCTACCACGCCAACGTCCTCAAGGAGAAGCTAGACAAGACGGACGCCAAGAAGATGATCCAGTGGCCCAAAATCGACATGCCCAGGGAGGCCTACATGCTCGTAAGTAGGAAACAATAATTTTGATTCCATTCTGATTCATCTTCTTACTCACCCAAATGCACGTTGTAATGCAGTATCCTGCTGGTTGGTGCAAAATGCACATGGATTGCTGGGAGGCGATTGTGGACGGGTAGAGAACACCGGAGGCATACGAGACACGCAGGAAGAAATCCGGATATGCCTAGGGGAAGGCGGGGCCGTCACACCACCAAGGGAGCCGCTCCCTTGGACAGTACATGGACTCATGGGTACCCTTCACACTAATTTATTTATTTATTCATTTATTGAGTCATTCATTCTCATTACGTGTAATTGTCCTTGTGTTTTCCTCATAGACCCAGTCGCATGACGGCCAGGTGATCAATGAGTTCACGAGCTACATCCTGTCTCACCAGGGCAAGGCGACAGATTTGGAGAACGTCTACGACCCGGCGAGGGGGCCCGACGCCATCATCAACCAGAACGTCTATGACAAGGTGGTCCAGTACACCGAGGCGGTTCGCACACGCCATGGTGCCAACTACGACCCGTTGACCGAGCCCCTCGATACGGACGTCCTGATGAGGACGGGAGGAGGGAAGCAGCACGACCAGTACTTTATTGCCCACAGCGTCATCGACCCGACCACTGTTCCCTCCCTTCGTGAGGTTCATCGTTCGGGCAGCAGTGCCGGTACCTCCTCCGATGTCCCCATATAACCTCGGCGGCCAAGCTCCACATAGATGATGGCGGCGGTTCAGGTAACTATTCATCATTCATTGGTTTTACATATGTTGCCGAATCCTTATGCATTGTTTAAACATCGCTTGTGTAATATTGCAGGCCTAGCTGGAAGAGATGCGGGCCCAACAGGAGGCCCAACAGGCAAGAGAGGTGGCCCGAGAAGAGGCCGATCGGCAGCAGCTGGCGGCCCAATAGGAGGCCCATTGGTAGGCAATGCTAGCTTTCTAGCAGCACTCCCAGCATCAGATGATGAAGTTTGCCTCGTTGATTTCTAGCTACTTTCGGGGCCTAGAGATCCCTAACTACAGACCCCTCCGTTGCAAGTGATGTTCACTCCACCCACGGTTGTTCTCCCTCCACTCCCTGATCTTGGCCCTGTAAGGACTCTGGTGAGTTTCTAGCAGCCTATCTATTGTTTTTGCTTGTGCGGCCATCCCTTAGGTACTAATGAGATCGCTTCTCTGTGCATCTGTAGTCGGCGGGTTTGAACCCGACTCCGGCAGATGGACCTTCTCCACAACATGGGTTGACGGTTGGCCCGAGTCCTGGCGTTTCTCCATAGCTCGGGTGGGGGTACAGCGCACCGTAGGTCGGACCGTCCGGGTGGTCTTCGTGGCCGACAGGGAGCTCCTTACACCACAGTGGTGGCAACTGGTCACAGGACAAGTGAGTGGCTTGGTGCCTTCATGTTGTTGGATGATGGATGTTGTTACTTTGTTATGTTGGACCCCTTTGCTACTTTGTTGGATGTTGGATGATGGATGTTGGACTTGTGCAACTTGTTGGATGTTGGATGTTGCATTCGTGCGACTTGATGGATGATGGATGTTGTGGTTATGGATTATATGTGGATTTGTGTGATATATATGTGGATTTCTATGATTTATACATATATGTGCTTTGGTTGCTGCGATACATGAGGCAAAGCGGCAAAAACAGCAAAAAACACATCTCCCAGCTTTGTCGACTGCCCTGCAAAGCTGGGAACCTAGCTGTAAAAATCCTAGCTTTGCCGACTACCCCTGGTGGTGGCTGTTAGTAAAGGCTTTGGGCAGTCGGCAAAGCTAGCTGCGGAGCAAAACAAAAAAAAGAAAAATTTACTGACTACCACCCCAGGCAGTCGACAAAGGTTTTGCAGATAAAAAAAAGGAAAAAGTAAACCTTTGCTGACTGCCACCTAGGTAGTCGGCAAAGGGAACGTGCACCGCCATCTGGCGACGATGCGAGTTCCATTTGCCGACTGCCTCCGTGACAATCGGCAAAGCCATTGCCGACTGGCTAGCCGTGGCAGGTGGCAAAGGTGGTCTTTGCCGCCTGGATCTTTGCCACCTGGCCTTTGCCGCCTACCACGTGGATTGCAGTCGGCAAAGGATTTGCCGACTGCAATCCTGCCTTTGCCGACTGCTTTTCGGCAAAGAAGGCGAATCTGGTAGTGTGTGGGCGAGTACGTACATCCATTTATAGTAAGCACAATAATTTGCTTATAGCCTAGCAAATATTGCCGTGAAGGAAAGAAGAGATAAGCGAGAGAGCCTGACTCTCAGAGCAAGTTTAAAAAGCTTGGGCCTTGTTCGCTTCAGAGACAAGCAGTATAAACAAATGATACAACTTGTGTGTTTTTGCAATCAAAATATTCCTCCTTTTATTAAATGTGCCCAACACATCACTATTTTTTTAATTACATGTTGCACCCGGTTTTTCTTCTTCTCTCTCTCATGTATGCACATCCATAGCACATACATTCAAGCTGCCCTTAATACCTAGCTATATATCTCAAAGACAAACTTTGCACATGTAATTATATTTTTAGAGGTAGATGACTTAGAGGACCATTTTCAAAGGTGGGGATCCCTTAACTCATTCACCTGTGTGAATATGTCCAAGGCCCAATATTAGTGCATCTCATTCTCAGAATATATGTTGACCCAAACCAGCCTAAGGCTCTCTCCTTCCCTCCACACAGTCGTCCCTGCGGGGCTGCGGTGGGTGCGACCGAGGGCCCAGCACAAGGAGGGCCCTAGACCTAGACATGTAGACCCCTATAAACCATAGTCTATCTATCAACAAACAAGAGTCTTGGAAGGTAAATTGATGTCGGTTGAATTTCCAAAACAAACGAGTCCGGTCTCCAGCTCCAGAGGTTCTCAAATTAAAGAAGGTCTGCCGCCTCATGGCACGATCACAAATTTTATTCAAAGAAGAAACTGTTGGTCGTCCTATGAGACTGACCGGTTGGGGTGGTGTGTAGGAGAAGTAGTTTCGATTTTCCATAATGATATGGACCGGGCGTCCGAGCGGGCGGACGTAGTGCTCCACATCCCGCTCTCCCGCACTCGCTCTCCCCCCCGCTCCACTCACCTACTCTCCGGGCCATCCCCGGGACGGGGACATCTCGCCCGCGCGTAAGCTCACTGCGCGCCTCACCTGCCTGTGCTCTCTCTCTTCGTCCCTCGTCCCTCGCCCCTCCGCGACCTCCATGTGACCCCGCACTTGCTAGTGACCCGGCTCCCGTTCCAGCAATCGAAGACGAGGACGACAGTGGCGGCTCCGACGAGGTAGGACAGTCATCTCTGGATCTGAGCCCTCGGCTCCTCTGGATCTGAGCGCTCATCCTCCTCCTCCTCTAGATCTCCTCCTCCTCCTCTGGATCTGAGGGATGCTGCGGTGGCTAGGGTTCCGGCGAGCTCTGGGGTTCTATTCCCTCCTCCCTCCGGCGAGCTCGAGGTGATGGGCCATGGGCTATTTTGTACGCTTTTTTTGCTATTTCTCCCGTGTTGCAATGTTTTTTTGGGATGTTGTAGCAGATGATTTTCTAATGTTGCAAAGGGATTTTTGGGTCGTTGCAACAGATGTTTTTACAATGTTGCAATACATAATTTTTTTAGGTTGCAACACATAATTTTTGATATGGAGAATATATTTTTCGATGTTGCAGTCCTTGTTTTTCGATGTTATAGTACATATTTTTTCGATGTTGCAGTATATAATTTTCGTTGTTGCAGTATATATTTTTCGATGTTGCAGTACATGTTTTTTAATATTGCACTACTTATTTTTTGATGTTGCAGTATTTATGTCCCGATGTTGCACTACAAAGTTTCCTTATATGTTTGTAATATTGCACTTGAAGTGTTTTGTGATCTTTTTTTAGACAAGGGCGTGGTGGGGGAACAGGGTGCGCTAGGGAACGGGGACAGGGGCGCAGTGGGGAGCGGAAGACAGGGACGGGTTTTGTTCTATACGCAGGGGCAGGGTGGGTTCTGTTCTATTTCCATGCGGGGGGTGGGCAAGTTTGGGAAGGGGGCCGGCGTTCGGACGCACTCGTGCACCGGAGTCCAGGCGCTAGAATCACAAGAAGAAACTGTTGGTCATCCGGTGAGACTGATTGGTTGGGGTGGTACTGTGAGACTGACCGGTTTAGGGTGGTACGTAGGAGAAGTAGTTTTGGTTCTAGGGGTGTTTAGTTCCTCCCAAAAATTTTTCAACCCGTTCACAGACACATACATGGAGTATTAAACATAGATAAAAAATAACTAATTACACAGATTACGATAAATTTGCGAGATGAATTTTTTAAGCCTAATTAATCCATGATTTGACAATGTCGTGCTACAGTAAACATGTGCTAATGATAGATTAATTATGATTAATAAATTCGTCTCGTAGTTTCCAGACGAGTTATTTAATTAGTTTTTTATTAGTATCAAACAACTCTTCCGACATTCATGAAACATCCGATGGATCCCTCAAAAATTTTCAACGCCAGGACTAAACACCCCCTTGGGCTTTTTAGCACGCGTCACATAGATCTTGTTCACTTCTCCATCCCAACCCAAAATATTTCCTCTTTCACCCATCACATCAAATATTTCGACACATGCATGGAGTATTAAATATAGGTAAAAAAGATAACTAATTGCATAGTTTGTCTGTAAATGTTGGGACGAATCTTTTGAGCCTAGTTAGTCCATAATTGGACAAATTTTGCCAAATAACAACGAAAGATGTTACAGTAACTTTTCACCTACTTTTCGCGAAGTGAACACACCCATAAAATATTATGTACTCTTTCATTCAGGGCCTGTTAATATGGTGAAAAAGTTTGGGTAAAGTTCCTGTAGCACTTTTTGTTGTTATTTGACAAAATTTATCCAATCATAGACTAACTAGGCTCAAAAGATTCGTCTCGACATTTACAGACAAACTGTGCAATTAGTTATTTTTTTACCTATATTTAATACTCCATACATGCGTCGAAAGATTTGATTTGATAGGTACTGTACAAACTTTTTTTTTTTGGGCTTTTTGGCTACTAAACAGGCTCTCAGTCCGATGTGGACGAGTACATAAATACTCCGTGCATCCACCCAACGACTGGTCGTCGTCGTTGACTCGTGGTGACTGGCGAGTGAGTGATGCCGTGATGGATCGGATGGGAGGCAGGTTGCACTGGTCGATGAGCACGTACAGTACGTACGCATGCAGCATTGCAGCTGCAACTGCAACCGCCTGCCATTGCCATCTCCCAACCGATCGATAGAATAGCCCCTTGTTTAGATCGAAGATTTTTTCAATCTGATGAATAGTATCATTTTCGTCTTATTTGACAAATATTGTCCAATCGTAGACCAACTAGGCTCAAAAGATTCATCTCGTGATTTTGAACTAAACTGTGTAATTAGATATTTTTTTTACCTACATTTAGTACTCCATGCAAGCGGCTAAAAATTGATGTGATGGAGAGAGAGTGAAAAAACTTGGAATTTTGAGGTGATCTAAACATGGGTTAGGAGTAAAGTTTTGGTAGCGGAGTGGGGCATTGTTTAGGGCATCCTGAATTTACTGTGCTGTACTGTGCAACATTGTAGCAATTTTATTTTTATTTGATAATAATTATCTAAATATTGATTAATTAGGCTAAAAAATGTTCGTCTCGTAAAGTACAATAAAACTGTACAATTCGTTTTTGATTTCATTTATATTTAGTACTCTATGCATGTGCCGACATTTTGACATGACAGTAAATCTTTTTTTAAATAGTAGAATTTGAGAGTGAATTTAGACATCTAAACAAGGGCGGGATGGATGGACGATCCATCCGCCGGAGCGAGGGAGTATTGAATGAATAGTAGGACGACGACCAGACCGAGCACCAGGTAAGTCATGCTTTAAATGGTGGAAGGCCAGCCGATCTCTGCAGCTCCTCCTACCCGGCAGTAATGGCGGCGGACTGGCCACCAGAGACCAATTTTTCTCTTAAAAAAAACCAGTCAGCAGAACCAACCAGATGAGTCCAAACGAAACTTGTTGAGGACGACGCTATAATGAATAGTAGGACGACGACCAGACCGAGCACCAGGTCAGTCATGCTTAGGCCCCCTTTGGAACACAGGGTTGCAAAAGGATAGGAATAGGAGAAATATAGGAATCTCATAGAAATGAAATTGTAATACAGATGATTAAAACCTATAGAAAAGTTGCACAAGATGATGTTTGGATGCTCGCAGGAAAGTCATAGGAATAGGAATATTAGGAAGTGTATAATGTCCATTTATTGATTTAATTAATGGTGGGCAGAGCTGAGACTTTATTATCCCTTTCCAAGCCAATTGTTTAGCACTCCTTTCCAAGTCTACTTGCATGTACTAATCATGAGTGGTGCCTCGATCCTACGCAAGCAGCAACAACAACAACAACAACATAGCCTTTTGTCCCAAGCAAGTTGGGGTAGGCTAGAGATGAAACCCAAAAGAGACGAGAAACAGGGAGACACATAAAGGGACATAAAGGGCACAAGACAAAAGATGTCACGGTTCAGGCACGTTGATTGCTAATCTCCAAGCGCTCCTGTCCATAGCTAAATCCTTGGGGATATTCCACTCCTTAAGATCTCTCTTAACGGACTCGTCCCAAGTTAATTTAGGTCGACCTCTACCGCTCTTTACATTATCGGCACGCTTTAGAACTCCACTACGCACCGGCGCCTCAGGAGGCCTCCGTTGGACATGTCCAAACCATCTCAACCGATGTTGAATCAATTTCTCCTCAATTGGTGCCACCCCAACCCTATCCCGAATATCGTCGTTCCGTACTCTATCCCTCCTTGTGTGCCCACAACACCAACGCAACATACGCATCTCCGCTACACTCAATTGCTGGACATGTCGCCTTTTTGTAGGCCAACACTCAGCACCATATAACATCGCCGGACGAATCGCCGTCCTATAGAACTTACCTTTCAGCTTCTGGGGCACCCTTTTGTCACAGAGAACGCCAGAAGCTTGACGCCATTTCAACCAGCCGGCTGAAATTCTATGCCTAACATCTTCATCAATGTCTCCATCCTTTTGTAGCATCGACCCTAAATACCGAAAAGTATCCTTCTTGGCCACCACTTGCCCATCGAGGCTAACGTCTCCCTCCTCGTGCCTAGTCGCGCTGAAATCGCACCTCATATACTCGGTCTTAGTCCTACTAAGTCTGAACCCTTTCGACTCTAACGTGTGCCTCCATAGTTCTAACTTCCTATTAACTCCCGCCCTACTGTCGTCAACTAGCACCACATCATCAGCAAAGAGCATACACCAAGGGATATCACCTTGTATGTCCCTTGTGACCTCATCCATCACCAAAGCAAATAAATAAGGGCTCAAAGCTGACCCCTGATGCAGTCCTATTTTAATTGGAAAGTCACTGGTGTCGCCATCACATGTTCGGACAAACGTCACCACATCCCTGTACATATCCTTGATGAGGGTAACGTACTTAGTTGGGACTTTGTGCTTTTCCAAGGCCCACCACATGACATTTCTCGGTACTTTGTCATATGCCTTCTCGAGGTCAATAAAGACCATGTGCAAGTCCTTCTTCTGCTCCCTATATCTCTCCATCAATTGTCGTAATAGGAAAATCGCCTCCATGGTCGACCTACCAGGCATGAACCCAAACTGATTTTGGGTCACATGTGTCACTCTCCTTAGGCGATGCTCGATAACCCTCTCCCAGAGCTTTATCGTATGACTCATCAACTTAATCCCACGGTAGTTAGTACAACTTTGAACATCTCCCTTGTTCTTGAAGATAGGTACTAATATACTTCTCCTCCATTCTTCAGGCATCTTGTTTGACCGAAAAATAAGGTTAAAAAGCTTAGTTAACCATACTATCGCTCTGGCGCCTAGGTATCTCCACACCTCAATGGGGATACCATCAGGGCCCATCGCTTTACCTCCCTTCATCCTCTTCAAAGCCTCTCCGATCTCTGCCTCCTGAATTCTCCTCACAAAACGTCTGTTGGTATCGTCAAATGAGTCGTCCAACTCAAGGGCAGGACCCTCATTCTCCCCATTAAACAGCTTATCGAAGTACTCTCTCCATCTGTCCTTGATCTCTTCATCCTTCACCAGAAGTCGATCTGTCCCATCCTTGATGCATTTTATTTGGTTGATGTCCCTTGTCTTCCTCTCGCGGATTCTAGCCATCCTATAAATGTCCTTCTCCCCTTCCTTCGTGCCTAGCCGCTGATAAAGACCATCATACGCCTGACCTTTTGCTACACTCACAGCTCGCTTTGCAACCCTCTTCGCTATTTTATAGCCCTCGATGTTGGCTACACTCTTGTCATGGTGGAGACGCTTGAAACACTCCTTCTTCTCCCTAATAGCCCTTTGCACCTCGTCATTCCACCACCATGTGTCTTTCGCTTCCCGTTTGCCTCCCCTACTCACGCCAAACACTCCCGAAGCCACCTTCCGGACACATGTTGCGATCTTTAGCCACATATCGTCGGCATCTTCTCCTTCTTCCCAAGGTCCCTCGTCTAGCATCCTCTCCTTAAACGTCTGCGCTGCTTCCCCTCTAAGCTTCCACCACTTCGTTCTCGCAATCTTGGCCCGTTTGTCCCGGTGGACACGTACCCGAAAGCGAAAGTCCGCCACCACAAGCTTATGTTGAGGGACAACACACTCCCCAGGTAACACCTTACAATCAAAGCAAGCACGTCTATCCTCCCTCCTTGCAAGGATAAAGTCGATCTGGCTCGAGTGTTGTCCACTACGAAAGGTTACTAGATGAGATTCCCTCTTCCTAAAGAGGGTGTTCGCTATCAACAAGTCATAGGCCAGCGCGAAGTTCAAAACATCCTCCCCCTCTTGATTCCTACTACCATACCCGAACCCCCCGTGCACCCGCTCGAAACCTACATTAGTCGCACCAACATGGCCGTTGAGGTCTCCTCCTATAAAGAGTTTCTCGCTGATAGGCACGGTACTAACCATGCTATCAAGATCTTCCCAAAACTGCCTCTTGGTGCCCTCGCTAAGACCTACCTGAGGGGCATAGGCACTGATCACATTCAGAGCCGAATCTCCAACTAGCAGCTTGACCAAGATAATCCGGTCGCTTTGCCTCCTAACATCAACGACTCCATCCTTAAGGCTCCTATCGATCAAGATGCCTACACCGTTCCTACCCGATGTTGTCCCCGTGTACCAAAGTTTGAAGCCAGTATCCTCCACCTCCTTCGCCTTCTGGCCCTTCCATTTAGTCTCCTGAACGCATAGAATATTTACACGCCTTCTAATTGCTGCATCGACTAGCTCTCTTAGCTTACCCGTTAGGGACCCTACATTCTAGCTACCTAGACGAATCCTAGTTGGCTCGGCTAGCTTCCTTACCCTTCGCACCCGTCGAGGGAAGTGCGAAGACCCTTGCTCATTTTTCACAACACCCGGGCGTAGATGTAGCGCGCCACTAAGGTTGCGACGGCCCGACCCTTGCTCATTTTTCATCGTACCCGGGTCACGATACGATGCGCCACTAAGGGGATGACGACCCGGCCCTTGCCCATTTAACACCACACCCGGGTTCCGATGTAGCGCGTCGCTAAGAGGGTTACGCCCCAACGAATCTCTTGTGGGTTTCAAATCCATGAGAGTGGCTGTTTTTTTACTGTTGGTTTGCCAGACCTTAACACACCCTCCTCCTTTACCCGGGCTTGGGACCGGCTATGTTGAGACGACTTAAGAAAGTCTTCCAGTCAACATAGGCGGCGCAAGCAAGAGGGAAAAAAGAAGCTGGAGTGAATATTTCAATTCCTATGGAATAGGGCCCAATATTTCAATTCCTATGGAATAGGGCCCAGTTTAGATGTAAAATTTTTGGTAAAATGGGCACTGTAGCGTTTTCGTTGTTATTTGGTAAATATTGTCCAATCATGGTCTAATTAGGCTTAAAAGATTCGTCTCGTCCATTTTCGTCTAAACTGTGTAATTAGTTTTATTTTTATCTATATTTAATACTTCATGCATGTTTCTAAAGATTCGATGTGACAGGAAATCTGAAAAATTTTGCAAAATTTTTTGGGAACTAAACAGGGCCTAGGTTCAAAAGCAGCAGCAAAGGAAACTTTCCTATACCATTCCTATGCATGAATCCTGCAAACCAAAGGGCTATACAGTACCCATTCCTATGGATTGCTGGTTCCTGAGTTTTTCCGTTGGAAATACTCCATTCCAAAGGAGGCCTTAATGGTGGAAGGCCAGCCGATCTCTGCAGCCCCTCCTACCCGGCAGTAATGACGGCGGACTGGCCACCAGAGACCACTCGAATTTTTCTCTAAGGCGTCGTTTAGTTCAGTGAATTGAGGAGAAAAACACTGTATCAGAATTCCTATAGCATTTCGTTTGTATTTGGTAAAAATTATCTAAATTTTAACTAATTAGGCTTAAAATGTTCGTCTCGCAAAGTACAACAAAACAATGCAATTAGTTTTTGATTTCATCAATATTTAGTACTCTATGCATTTGCCGATATTTTGATGTGACGGGGAATCTTCTTTTTGCATAGTGAAATTTGGGGAGAATTAGAGGAACTAAACAAGGGCTAAAAAAACAGTCAGCAGAACCAACCAGATGAGTCCAAGCGAAACTGGCTGAAGACGACGCTGTGCACACCGTGGGTACCTTGTTCACTCATTAAGACCAGAGAAAAATGGCGGCAACAGGGGAAAAAAAACTAAGGCTGTGTTTAGATGTGTAAAAAGGTGTAAAAAAGTACTGTAGCATGTTTTGACTTTATTTGGCAAATAGTGTCCAACCGTTGACTAATTAGGTTCAAAACGTTCATCTCGCAAAGTATAACCAAGCTGTACAATTAGTTTTTTTATTTCATCTATATTTAGTACTCCATGCATGTATCGCAAGTTTGATGTGACGGAAAATCTTTTGTTTGCACAATACTTTTTTTTTGGAGGAAGTAAACACAGGCCTTGTTTAGTTCGGTGAATTGGGGGAGAAAAACACTGTATCAGAATTTCTGTAGCATTTCGTTTGTATTTGGTAAAAATTATCCAAATTTTGACTAACTAGGCTTAAAATGTTCATCTCGCAAAGTACAACAAAACTGTGCAATTAGTTTTTGATTTCATCAACATTTAGTACTCCATGCATTTGTCGACATTTTGATGTGACAGGGAATCTTATTTTTATATAGTGAAATTTAGGGGAGAATTTAAAGAACTAAACAAGGGCACAGCCTAAACGGAACAAAAACAGGTGACGGGCGCTCGTACTCAGACACATGCACCTTCTCGTCACTGCCCAGGCGTCGGATGTTTTCACGTTGAGGCTGCTTTTAGTTTGCGAAAAGAATTTTTTTTATCACATCGGATATGTTGGAAGGATATCGAAAGGGGTTTTCAGATACTTATAAAAAAACAAATTACAGAACCCATCAGGAAACTGCAAGATGGATCTAATAATACTAATTAATCCGTCATTAGCACATGTTAGTTACTGTAGCACTTAAGGCTTTCATGAGATTCGTCTCACGATTTTGCTGAGAATTGTGTAATTAGTTTTTTTCGTCTACGTTTAATACTCTATGTATGTGTCCAAATATTTGATGTGACAGGTGATAGCAAAAATTTTTAGGAACTAAACCAGACCCCAGTGTGAGAAAATAAAACACCCAAGGGTCGCTTGGTTGCCGGCCACTACCAGCCCCACGCAGCTGTGATGCTGAAAATGCCCGCCAGTCTTTGACAAGATTCTCGCATCTTTGTAAGTACGGGTTTGTGTGACTACCAACGTATAAGGGCCGTTTGGTAGAGCTCCGATTCCAGCTAAAATAGCTTCAATTATGGCTTCATCTATAGAGTGGATTCACTAAAGGAGCTGAAGCTGTTTTTTAAACCATTTGGCAAAATAGATTCTCATTCATGTGAAAAGATGAAAGGTCCAAAATACCCCTTTTTCCTTTTTTTTTCTTTTTTTCTTCTCTTTTTTCTCTCCTTTTATTTCTCTTATTATTCTTTCTCTCTACCTTATCCCTTCATCGCCCAGCCACATCTCGCTCGCACAGACTCGCCTCCGCCCCCACAGCTCTGCCCCGACCGCATCTCATCCGCACAGGCTCGCCTCCCAAGCTAGGCCGCCACTCACCGCCTTGGCCATGCCCAGCGACGTTGGGGGCCAGGCCGACATCTAGGGTTCGTCTCGTCGCCCATGGCCGCGCCAGGCGCTCCCGCCGTAGCAGCCTGTACCAGGGTTAAAAAACCGCTCGGTAAACCACGGTTTACCGCGGTTACCGGCCTAACCGGGCCGGACCGGTTCCGGTCCGGTCCGGTTAGGTATTCCCCAAATTCAAATTTAAAATTTGAAAAAAAATGCTGAAAAAATTCCTAAAAATAGTTCATGATTTATAGAAGCTAATGGTGTAAAAATTTTTCAAATTCGAGTTCATTTAGTATTTATTTATATGTATAGAAGTTTGAAAAAAAAAAGAAAAAATCCCGGTCCTGCCCCGTTAAGGCCACCAAATTCAAATTTAAAATTTGAAAAAAAAACAAAAAATACTGAAAAAATTCCTAAAAATAGTTCATGATTTATAGAAGCCAATGGTGTAAAAATTTTTCAAATTCGAGTTCGTTTAATATTTATTTATACGTATAGAAGTTTGAATAAAAAGAAAAAAGAAAATTCCAAACTCAAACCGAGCGGTAAACCGCTCAAACCGAGCGGTTACCGCTCCAAACCGCCCGGTAAACTGGTGACAAACCGAACCGAAGGCGCGTTTGAATTCAAATTCAAATTCGACCGGTTACCGACCGGTTACCGGTAAACCGGAATAGAGGCCGGCGGTTTGGGGTGACCGGTCGGTAAAAAAACCCTGGCCTGTACAGCCGCCCCTCCCTCCCGATCTTCTCCAGCACCCCGCCCCTACCGTCGCAGTCACCCCTGCCGCCAGCAAGCTCCTCCGCTGAAGGGATGGCCGCTAGCGTGTGAGGAGGAAGGAGATTGAGGGCGTGTGGTCCCAGGGGCATCGG
Organism: Saccharum hybrid cultivar R570; assembly: GCA_038087645.1. Taxonomy (NCBI): domain Eukaryota; kingdom Viridiplantae; phylum Streptophyta; class Magnoliopsida; order Poales; family Poaceae; genus Saccharum; species Saccharum hybrid cultivar. The sequence continues at coordinate 1,143,786 of JAQSUU010000606.1, read as the reverse complement.
CGTCCAACTGTTGATGGCAGGCAGAAGGAGCCGGAGGAAGCTACTTTTTTTTTTTTGATCCTACTACTCCCGTATGCCTCTCTCAGTGCGTTTTCAGGGGATTCGACGCTTCGATGCTGGAGTTGGTGGTATGCCTGAACCCCTTTGGTTGTGAGAGCCGGAAAACAGCTCCCGGAGTTGTCCCGGAGCTCTACCAAGCACCCCTAAGTTACCTATCAAACAGCCGCTTCAATATCTGTGCCGAGCCGCCACTGTGCCGTGGCTACCTGTGCCGCCGGTGAACCAAACATCCCCAGTCATTTCAAAAGAGAGAAGCAGCTAAGCTAGCTTTTCCTGCTTTGGTTTGTCTCCTGTCACTGATGCACGGGTACTGTAGTACGTATAAATCAAGGTGCTTAATTTTGAACGAATACTAATGTGGCTGGCAGGCTGGCTGCCCTACCGCTGCGGGCTCGATCGTCGATCGCACTGTTTACCAAATCTATGGTTGCAATTGCAAAGCACGCCGACGGCATCGGCAGCGTGGTGGACAACCGAGCAGTGGCGGAGCTCGTCAATTTTGACGGCTAGGGCCACTGTCAAAGCATACATACCGTCTGCATCGAATCAAGATATCACTCGCCTAATACTGATAGATAACAAAAGTAGCTTATAAATACATAGTTTGAGATGCATGTCTCAGTTTCATACTTAAATCTGCAACATAATAGATGGAAACATGAAAGTGGATAAAAAAACACTCGCGCTCAGCCATCTAGGGTGCATTTGGTTGGAGAGCGTGGGAGAAAGGAATCGTTCCATCCCTAGTTGTAGAGATGAAATGGCTCTGTTCTTGTGTTTGGTTGGAAGGATAGAATGGTTCTTTTTTTGCGTTTGGCGTTTGGTTGGAAGGATAGGATGGATGGATAACAAATCAGTTAACACCGTTAGAATTAGGCCCACATGTCATACATGGATCTAACGGCAATTCCTATGCATCTTCATCAGTAGTCCTTTAAAATCTAGGACCTAATTTCAGATTGCAATGCCATTCATGAAATCAATGCAGTAGCTGCATGTGCTTTTAGACCAAGCTCAATGCTTGCTTCACAGAGAAATGAGAGGAGATGAGAGGTGGTAACCATGCACGTTGGGTTCCCATTGGACTAGGGAGTCATTCGAGCAATGGGCTACAGGAGGGAGGGATGCATGAGTGCACGACAACGGAAAAGAGTCGCACGGGCACAGCTGAAGAATTGTGCCTTTGCTGACCACTAGAACAGCCACAAAGAAGGGCGTGCTTAGCTGGAAAACAAGAGCAGAGCGGGTCACGGTGTCTTGAAGCCCACTAGGAGTACGATCGAGCTGGGATTGGGAACGTGAGAGAACCAGGAAAGAACAACACACTACAGGCAAACACTTGAAGCAAGAGATGAGAGAGGATGATGGAGGTAGTCCATGATGACGGCTATAGGCCAAAAAAAAAATTGAAGCTGAGTATTTAAAGATTTTAGGCCACGAGTAGGCCAAGGCCCCAGTGATCCTAGTTGGAGATCCGCCCCTGCGACCGAGTCCGGTCGTCCAGAAGTTATTACGAGTAAGACCAGCTCAAAGAAAAAGGTCTCTTGTTTCGGTTGCGGAATATAATACTTCATCAGGCAACAAAAATATTACACTGACGATGAACAACGCAGAATTATCTTCGAGAGGCTTTTCCAGCATGCTGGACTGGGGGAGCTGTGGGCACCCACAATTTCGCCATGCAAAAGTAACACAGGTACTTGAGTTGTCTTACTTAAGTCATTTTTTTGTTTAGCCAAATTTAATTATAGAAAAGAGCACGTACATTTATGAAAACAAATGAACACACTATAAAAAATATATTTTATAGTGTACCTAATGATACCGGTTTACTATTATAAATATCAAATTTAATTATAGAAAAGAGCACGTACATTTATGAAAACAAATGAACACACTATAAAAAATATATTTTATAGTGTACCTAATGATACCGGTTTACTATTATAAATATCTGCGCTCTTTCTATAGATTTTTTAGTTAAAGTAAAAAAATTAATTCAAGACAACTCTAGGAATTGATTTATTTTAGAGGGCGGAAGTAGTATTAGACAAACGAAAACAAAAAGTATGGATGAGCCGGGTCTAAAATCAAAACTAAGGATCTATTTGGTACAACTCAGCTTCACCAGTAAAATAAATTTTTTTATTTTAGTTTCACAAAACAGCTTTGCCCGTAAAGGTAAAGTTGTTCAAAAAACGTTTGGCAAAACTTCTCAGAGAAGATGGTAGAAAGAAAACTGGTAGAAGCTACTATTTTCAGCTTCACCTAAGAATCTGTGCACGTGAGAGGAGCTGAAAAACAGTAGCTAGGGAGAAGTTGTTTTATGAGGACTTATTTGGTACTCCCTCTGTCCAGGAAAACATGCAATTCTAGCACAGAGTCACGATTCAGTATCTTAAGTTTGACCAATTATAGATAAAAAAGTATCAATACTTATGACACCAAATAAGTATCATTAGATTAATTACGAAACATATTTTCATAATAAATTAATTTGGATCCATAAATATGAATATTATTCATCAGAAATTTGGTCAAACATGAACTATCTTTTCTGGCACGCAACCCATAATTGCATATTTTGTTGGACGGAGGGAGTAGAAGCTAAAAACAACTTTGTAAAGCCGATGCAAAAGCTATACCAGACACACCTTAAGAAGACACCGAATATAGAGGCAGAACAATTACAAGGCAGAGGGGACATTAAGAAAAAAAACCATGGCAACCATAAAACACAAGTTATACGAGGATGACCAAAACACGTGACCCGTCGGTGTTTGGGAAACACGTGATCCCACCGCTACCACTGCCATGGCCACGGTCCCCTGCCCTAACCCTGTCTGGCCGCCTCCTTCACTGCCCGCTCCGGCAGCGTCACCGTTGCCTCCACATCGCTGTCGTCTCTCCCGACTCCACCGCTGGCCTGCCTATGAAAGCCCTAGTTTGGTTTTGGATAATTGATGAAACCTAGCACTAACCTTTGTCGTGAGTGGTGATATGAGATAGATTGGTGCAATCCAAATGATGGATCATGATGAGGTCCATGGAGTTGAAGATGGATATAAAATGTTGATGAACAAGTGCTCAACTTGGAAAAGAAGAAAGAGAAAAACAAAACAAGGTTGATCAAGACAAATGTATCAAATGTGTTTTTGTTTTGCACTCAAGATACCGTAGAGGGTGTGAGTGACTTAGGATTGATAGCCGTACTATTAAGAAAGAAAATTCTTGGTTAAAACGGTTATCAAGTGCCACTAGGTAAATTCATATGAGCATATGCATTAAGACCTAGTGTGAGCTAACACCGACCCTTGTAAAATATTTTGAAAATGCTAACACACATACACGCAAGTTCTACACATTGTGGTTAGCAAACTGGAAGCAAGGACGAAGTGTTTGAGGAGATAGAAAAAAGAGGCACGGTACCTGACCGGACGTAGGTCACTGTGCTGACCTACGCGTCAGGTCAGTAACCCTAGGTCTCGGTCTGCCTGGATGGTATGACCGGACACTGGGTTCTAGCAACCTGTGCGTCAGGTCGTCTTCGCGCAGAGAAGAAACGCTGTTCGGTGGCACGACCAGACACTGAAGCTGATAAGCGACCGGACACGCAGAGGTAAAGCAGTTCCACTGACGTAGGCTGACGTTGTGCGCGCGGAGAGGAAGCCAACGTTGATCGGATGAGGGACGACGTCAGGTCGGGTTCGACCGGCCGTGTCAGGTCGTGTTTTCATCGCCCTAGACCCTCTCTGTGCTTGATCGGACGCAGCGTGTACGTGGGTCCAGTCATTTTGAGGGTCGTGTCTGGTCAGTGGTTGACTGACTGCGCTGACCGTTTTCGATCGTTGTAATCTAACGCACGAGATTCAAAGGAGGCCACGTTGACAGCCAGAAGCGATCAGACTCTGAATGACCGGACGCTGCGGTGCGTTCGGTCAAGCCCCGGACAGCCAATGACTCTATTCACTTGGGAGCTCTATAAATAGATGAGGGTTGGCTCCAAGGCATCTCTCTTGGACTTTTGACATTCTTGACATCCTTGTAAGCTGAGCATACTCCCTCCCACTCATCTCTCTTGCTTGATTGTGAATATAAAGTGAGATTGAGTGATTCTAAGTGCATTTGCTTTAGTGATTGCATCTAGTGGCACTTGAGGATCTATCAACGAGATGTGGTTAGTAGTCTACCGAGAGGTATGCCCATGGTAGTAGATTATCAGTGGAGGTGCGCAAGACAACGAATTAGATGGTAACGCAAGATAAACACAGGGTTTATCCAGGTCCAGGCCACGAACTGCGTAATACCCTACGTCCTGCATCTCTGTGGATTGTATTGATACATGATGATGATGTGTTTTGAGGGGGATCCTTGCCCGCCTTATATAGTACATGGGCCAAGGTTATAGATCTAAGGAATCTAGTTATAATTGGTTGCAACTATTGTATCGACGGAGGACACAATATCTATCCTAACCGACTAGGTTTCCTTGACTAGCAAGTAGTCTCTGCTTACTCCGTACGGTTCGCCGAGCAGTTCAGAGATCCGCACGGCCCTTTCTGGCGAGTTGGACCACCTCATCCGCGTGTGGCCCATGTGGAGCCATGAGAGTATACGGGTTTATACCCCCATAGTTAGTCCCTGAGCACCATGCATTTTGAAGCAACACGCCGTCTTGACCTTCTCCGACCAGTGAGGCTTGAAGTCCTGAAGCACCCGATCAGAAGAGTGGTCTACCGAGAAATATTCTCACCCTTCTGACCCGTTCAGCTAATAGCCGACCACCGCACTTGTCGAAAAACACCATGTCAGAAAAATGCATGGTGCTCCGAGAAAAAAGAAAAACAGTTCATCTTTGATGAAGTGTGCACACTTAAGTTTTATTGTGGAAAGTTAATGATGTGTGGCACCATTGGCTCTGCCATAATGTCAAGAGATGTGATCCTCAGGATCTAGTCGTGTTACGGTAGGGGTCGCGCCTCTGGCACTATGCAGCAAATCATGTTTACAAAAAAGTTAAGCACATTCACCGCAAGGTAAAGTGTGCCCACTTAGTCCCCGAGCCTGACAGCAGATGACTTGATCACGTGGCGCTAGGGTCTAAAAGAAAAACAATCCAAAACTAAATAAGCACATTCCCCATAAGGTGAAGTGTGCCCACTTACTCCTCAAGCCTGACAGTATGTAACCTGATCACGTGGTGCCAGGGTCCAAAGAGCAACATCTCTAACTCAGTTGAGAATTATGCACTGTGGCTCTGTAATGGCACAGTCCCTAGCTCTATCGTGGATAAGAACCCATGGCTCTACCATGTGGCAACTCTCTGCTCTGTTGCGAGACGTCCCCCAACTTAGTTGTGGGCCCTAAAACATAAACAGCCCATGGCTCTAGGGCAGCTCCTAGCTCCACTGCGAGGCGACCCCCAACTCAGTTGCGGGCCTACTCCGCAGCTCTGCTGCAGGTTCAGTCCCCAGCTCAGCCGTGGACAACAAGGGCATCAAACTGACGCATACAGATAGGTCTGCCACGTAGCAGTCCCTAACTCTGTTGTGGGTGTTCTATGAAGAAGACCACTCAGACCGTGCCATCCGCAAACTGTAGCGAACAGTTGATGATCTGATGGGGCAAATAAAGGTAAGAGCGCTGGAAGCCCGATGCAACCCTATTAGGATTTTGTAGAAATTGCTATCACTAATCCTTCATTGTGTTGCAGAGCATTGAGAAAACATCAGAGTACCGAAAACGGTGCTTCGACACTATTGCCCCAACCGTGGAAGAAAACAGAGACCTAAAGGAGGACGTATTACATCTGTAAGAGATGCTATAGCAGGCCCGGAATGAGCGGGACGCGTTGCAGGCTAGCGTAGATGAGCAGCGCCACTACCTTGACCAGGAAAAGAAAGGTATATGAAAAAAATCTTCATGTATTGTTCTCCTTACAACTTATTGACAAACCACGCTCTGCTCGGCAGGCATGGAGGTAGAGAAGATGCTTCTTGTTGATAAGCTAGCTTGGCTAGCAGAAAGCAACAAGGAGCTGGTGGAGAAAAATGACCAGCTCGACAAGGAGCGCAAAGACGAGGTTGCACCCCTAACCAGCGAGAACACCAAGCTGAAGGAGCGGGTGACCAAGCTAGACAAAGACTTCTCAAGTAAGTTATTGACAACTTAGTTGTTGATTCCCTTCACTATTATTCATCATACTCAGCATGGTCTCATGCTTGAGTGCAGTCGTACGCCAAAATGCAAAGACACACCTAGAGCCGCTGATAAAGGAGAAGGACCACTTGGCGTCCAAGTGCAAGGCGATGGAACAAGGAATCAAGCCAATGCTGGACCTGATCGGCATGGAACCTGAAGAGGCACCAACCGACTAACCTACCCGACCAGATGCCATCATCGAGAAGTGCCAGAGCTCCTGGACCTAGTTCAAACAATACATCCGCGATGCTGGCGAGTACGTGGCTGCCCACGTGTTAGGCGTGGTGCGGTCACACTACCCTGGAGTGGACCTGAAGTGGCTTGAGATCGGCATGTCCAACAACACCGATCAAGGGAAGGCCGAGCAGCTCAGGATTACTTCAACGGAAATGACGTCAAAGATGATAGTTGATGTGGACCTGTGTGGTGAGACTGGACAAACCAGTCTGTAGGTTAGAGCTAGAAAAAACTTCCGTCTGCAGTTTAAGTTGTGATGAACCACTCAGTGCTTTTGTAAAAACATTAAGTAAATTATAGTGGAGCACTCAGTGCTCATGCAAACCAGATATTATATCTCTATATAATACGTAGTCATGATTTTAGTCATGAAAACTCTGTTTTTATCGTATTTTATGGTAAGCGCGAGTAGTTATTCCGTCATAGAGTCACTCCAGCCCATGTCCGACCAGCAGTCCGGAATGTGAGGCACGGATCCCCGGCACGCGTAAGACTGCCGACCGTGGCAGGGAGCTATTGCCGATCACCTGAAATGTAGTGAACGAATCTCATGCACATGTAGGAAAAAAAATCAGAGATAGTGCCGGCTCTAGGAAACTCAAGTAGGAGAAAAAACTGGTCTGCAAACCACTTAATAGAAATTTAGGAGATATTGCGATGCATAAAAGAGATGGCAACAAAAGCACAATGAAACATTTATTTAATACTTGAAGTACAAAAAGAGTATATATCTTTCTTAGTAGCGGGTCAAGCGTAGAAGCATCTAAGGTGGTCGATATGCCACGAATTCGGGATGTCGACTCCGTCGAGATCACACAGCATATAAGAGGTAGGCCTAATGACCGCCTTGACCATGTAAGGGTCCTCCCAAGGCGACGCTAACTTATGCAATCCTTCTGTCTTCTGCTTCCTTCGCAGAACCAAATTGCCGACCACAAAGAATTTGTCCTTGACATTACGGTTATAGTACCTGCGCAAGCCTTCTAAATATTTAGCCGTGCGTGCATATGTGTCAAGGCGCTGTTCCTCGGCGCAATTAAGCTTGAGCTCTCCGACTTCATTCAACCTCTTCTCGTCATGGTTCTTGACTCTCAGTGACTGGAAAGTAATGTCAACTAGCAGCACGGCCTCAGAGCCGAAGACCATGAAGTACAAGGCAACGCGGGTATTGTGATTGGGCTGGGTTCTCAGTCCCTAGACCACGGCCGACATCTCCTTTAAGCATCTCCCAGGATGCTTATCGTTTACCCTGTACCATCTTTTCTTCAACGCATCAAGGATCATACCATTCGTCCGCTCAGCTTGTCCGTTAGCCCTTGGGTGCGCCACTAAAACGCACTTGACAACTATGCCTCTGTCATCGTAGAAGTTCCAGAAATCGTTACCGGTGAACGTGGACCCTAGGTCGGTGATGATGCTGTTAGGCAAGCCGAAGCAGTGGATAATTTCGTCGAGCAGCTTCGCTGCCTTCTTCGCAGTCCCCGAGACAAAGGGCTTGTACTCAATCCATTTGAAAAATTTGTCGATAATGACGTAAACCCAGTGGAATTCTCCTAGAGCCGGCTTGAAAGGCCCGATCATATCCAGTCCCCAGCATCCGAAAGGCTAGGACACTGGAATTGTATGGAGTTCGTGGGCTGGAACGTGAGTCTGCTTGGCGAAGAACTGGCACCCCTCACATGACGGACCAGCTTTTCGGCATCAGCGACGGCTGAGGGCCAATAGAAACCTACCTAGAAAGCCTTGCCGACCAGTGTGCGTGAAACAACATGGTTGCCACAAGTGCTAGCATGGATCTCTTCCAAAATCTTCACTCCGTGTTCCTAGGATATGCATTTTTGCAACAATTCTTCCTTCATGTTCTTGCGCATAAGTTTTCCTCGACCAACACATAATGCTTGCTACGATGTATGAGGTGTTCCATCTCGGTCTTGTCCTGGGAAATCTCTGCAGAGGTGAGATACCTGATGAATGGCTCTCTCCAGTCGGTGCCGGTGGTCGTAATCGTAGCGATCAGCTGGTATGCAAACGGCTGTTCAGCCACAGGCTTCTCTTCTTCCTCGATGGACGGCTTAACAAGGTCATGAATGAAAAGTCCATGAGGGATCATTGCCCGAGTTGATCCTAGCTTAGACAGCTTATCAACTGCCTCGTTGTCAGCCCGGACCTCTTGATGACTCCAGGCCATAGAATTTGTTCTCGAGCTTTCTGATCTGCGCGCAATAAGCATCCATCCTTTCGCTGATACAGTTCTAGTCCTTGTTCACCTGGTTTATGACAAGAGCAGAATCACCGAACACCATGAGCCTTTTTATGCCGAGCTCAACGGCAACACGGAGGCCGTGCAGAGCTGTCTCATACTCGGCGGCATTGTTGGAGGCCTTGAAGTGGATCCGGAGGACATAGTTTAGCCTGTCTCCAGACGGCGAGATGAAATACACCCCTGCCCCGACACCGTCAATATTGAGGAAGCCGTCAAAATACATCTTCCAGTACTCGGGAAAGCTGTCAGAGATGGGTGTATTCATATTTGTCCATTCGACAATGAAGTTGATAAGCACCTGTGACTTGATAGTCGTGCAGCTTTGAAATTTCGTGTGTGGCGCGTGGCCGAGTAGATAGACGTGGGCCGTCGAGGAGCATCCCGTGCATGTCGTCGGAGTTGCGCTTAGGGCGAGGCTGTTTCTGTCTCCATAGCAGCGGTCGCGGTCGTCGTAACGCCGGTCATCGCAGTCGTCATAGCGCCGGTCATCACGGTAGTGGTCGTTGTTGCGGCATTGCTGACAATCGGACCGGGCAGTCCGAGCAAGGGCGTTCTTGTGCTCCCGGTCGGCAAGTCGATGGTGCACATATTGCTGCACGAGGTCCTCCACCGTTGATGATGAGTCAACAACATCGGACAATGGCGAGTGCTTCGGCAGTTCGATGACGGTGTGCCGATGACAAGGGCCATAGCTGCCATTAATAGTCACGAAAGCAAGTAGATATCCAGAGACACGCAAATATGTAAGGATATTTAGCCGAAATAGAAAATATAACTTAGCTTATTTTGCAAGCTCCAGGTGAGCTGTCCTCGCTGGATTAATGAAGGCCTCCAATTATGGCTGTAATGGTCGCCAGATCTCGGAGGCGCAGACAAGCAGTAGCAAAAACATCCCGTATTTGCATGTTTGATGTACGCGCATGCAAGCAATGTAAACAATGATTATTTTAATTTGCATGGCCTTGTAGATTGAACTTACGCACGGCCCCATTGGCTTGCATGTAGTCATCGGAAGCTTTGTTTGGATCTTGTAAAGTGGACGTTGGTGGCGTGGCGACGAGAGTAGTGTCCAGCATCAAACCCCAGCACGTGTGCCGTGCCCTAGCGTCTCACCGAGGCCGAGAAGCCAACACCCCGAGCCGATCAGAACAGGGCCGATTTTGTAACCCAGCCCAATCGATCGGATCTTGAGAGACGCCGGTTACGCCGGTTACACCCTGGTCATCTCGACGTTGTAGATGGATCCTGCCATTGGCGAGTTTCTCAGGAGGACGACGGGATAAACGCATCGGTCCGCAACAGATGCTGATTGCCGAGTTGCCGCCGTACGGCACATGCAGAAAAATCAAACTAGATTAGATACACGAAGAGCAGATTTATCTAATCAAGAACGTTGCTAAGAATGACTCACCTGATTTTTTTAGTGCATCGATGAAAAGCTGCCATCTGGCTCGTGGAAGGATGAAGCGCACACCCGACCGTGAACGTTAGGCCCGCCAGAAGGACCATGAAAGCAGAGAAGTTCATCATCTGGCTCGCCATGGAGTCTGCACGCACATCCTCTACCTGGCGCACCACTGTAGACGAGATGTGGTCGGTAGTCTACCGAGGGGTATGTCACGGTAGTAGATTATCGGTGGAGATGCACAAGACAACGAACTAGATGGTGACGTAAGATGAACACATGGTTTATTCAGATTCGGGCCACGAACTGCGTAAGAGCAACTCCAAGAGATTGTCTAAAATTAGATTCCAAAATTAAGGATTTAGCCATTGTCTAAAATAAAACGTCCCTTAAAAAAGTAATGCAATCCAACAGTCTTTCTAAATTTTCCCTTCTCTATTTTTATAATATGCCATGTCATCACAAACCCCACCTTCCCCCGCCACATGCACACATGCAGGAACCAAAGGCCACGCTGATTGGCTCATTGCCAGACATATCGGCAACCATAGCGTGATGGCGAGTGGTGCACGCTTGCTTTTTCTAGCTAGCGGAATTGACGGAATACAAGACTAGGTATTTTGCAATTCCAAATAGAATGTCTGTTGGAGCACATTTTATACCTCAAAAAAGTCTAAATCTGACTCAAAGTTAGAAATAGCAACTCTCTTGGAGTTGCTCTAATACCCTACGTCTTGTGTCTCCGTAGATTATATTGATACGTAATGATGATGTGTTTTGAGGGGGGGTCCTTGACCGCTTTATATAGTACGGGGGGCAAGGTTACAGATCTCAGAAATCTAATTATAATCGGTTACAACTATTATATCCACGGAGGACATGATATCTATCCTACCGACTAGGTTTACTTGACCAGCTAGTAGTCTCTACTTGCTCTGCACGGTTCGCCGAGCAGTTCAGAGATCTGTGCGGCCCTTTCTGGCGAGTTGGGCCACCTCGTCCGGCGCGGCCCAAGTGGAGCCATGAGGGTATACGGGTTTATACCCCCACAGGATCGTGTTGGCTACGGGTCTTCTTGTTATTCTTGGTGGTTGCCACAACCTAGACGGCTTTGACCAGCGGTGGAGGTCTGACACGTGTTGGTGATTGTTCATGGCCGGCTCCGGTGATCTTGTGAGGGGTATTGCACCTTCCCCGATGAAGCACCACAAGGTAGCTCTAGTAAATTGCTCATGTCATTGAGTTACCTCACTTGTGAGTCGGTTATTGCGGTGTCCAACGTGTGGATGAGGTTCGTGCGACACCTCTTAGCCGCCAAACCACCAAGTGTTGGTTGACACAACGAGGACTAGCGTGTCGGCAAGCACGTGAACCTCGGAAGAAAAATCAATTGTCTTTTGCCATTTGATATTCTCCCTGTGATTGAATTAGTGTTCATATTATGATTGGTTCACTCCTCTACGCGACGGTATAATCACCCTACTCACTCAATTACATTTCCGCAGACTAGTTGTCAAGCTCTTTAGTGTAGTTAGTCTTTGAGAGTTTGTTAGTTTGGTTAGTGTGGCTCTTTAGTTAATCTTTAAGAGCACACTAGCTTAGTGAGTTGTGACTTAGCTTGTTGTGTGTGATAGTGATCATAGCAACTAGAATTGTTGAATAAGTGGCTTGCAATCTTTGTAGAGTTAGAACAAAATTACATTATGCCATTTGTCATACTAATTAATTGCTCCAGTGCTATGTAGAATTTTCAAATAGGCTATTCACCCCTCTCTAGCCATATTAGGACCTTTCAGCCTACCTCCCCCAAACACCTTTCTAAGCCTGCCAGAGATGGAGAAGAAGAGAGAGACCAGTCACGAAGGGGCGTCGTGTGCTGACGACATCGTGGAATAGAGTTTGCGCTTATATAAGGCCATAAGAACTAGAAAAAACGACTAGAAAGCTCAGAAGGAACTGAGCTTGGTAGCGTGGCAATATGGAACTGCTGCATGCCATCTTTGCAAAGCAGTGACTTACTTTGGTTTCACTTTTTTTTTGTTAAAATCTTCTTTTGTTCGGCTATTTCCAAATATTTCATCATAAATAAATCAAAACACCATCAAAAGTCCTCTGATTTCTGTTGATCTTGGCCTAACATTTGCGCCAATACACGTAGAGTGAACCCAGGCTAGCCAACTAAGCCAGGGCAACACAAGCCTGGCTCTACCAATACAAGGGGCTGCTGTTTGGTTCACTTGTCTTAGCTAAGTCTGGCTTACTCAGATCATGTTTGGTTTCTTGGTTAGCTCGAATATAGTCACCTCGTTCTCATTCAGGTAAGGCTACCTCATTGAGGTATTGTGTTGAGTAGTTGGTGAGCACCATCTCCCCCTCCAGCATCTGCACTATGCTGCTCATCGTGGGCCTCACCATTGGCTGGAACTGCACGCACCACGCGCACTTCTCTGACGCCAGGGGAGCTCGCGGGCACCGCCACCGGAGGCTGCGCAGGAGCCGGTAGGGGAGCGCGCGGGCACCACCACCGAAGGCTGTGTAGGAGCCGGCAGGGGAGCGTGCGGGCACTGACACCGGAGCCCGCGCAGGAGTTGCCAGGGCACCACACCCACGCAGGAGTCGCCAGGGCACCACAGGAGCCCACGCAGAAAGTTGCCAGAGCTGCAAGGAGGTGAGGAGCTTGCCTGGGTGGGAAGTGAGGAGCTCGCCGAGGTGGGATCCAGCTCGTCGGGGTTGGTGGTGAGGACATCAGAGAGGTGAGGACGGATGTAGCTTGCCGGGGTTGGAGGTGAGGACATCGGAGAGGTGAGGACGGATCCAGCTCGCCAGGGTTAGAGGTGAGGAGCTCGCCGGGGTGGGAAGTGAGAAGCTCGACGGAGGTGTGGAGCTCGCTGGGGTTGGAGGTGAGGAGCTCGCCAGGGCAGGTGATGAAGTGGCGCCGGGGCAGGAGGTGACGAGTTCTGGTGCTCTGCGTGGGAGGTGAGACGAGCCAGACGAGCGCCAAGCCAAGCCTGGCTCCACGGGAATGACTGCTCCCCTCGTTTCCAGTAAGCCAGGCTAAGGGGTGGTGGTTGCACTACTGGAGCCAGGCTAGAAGGCCTTTACAGGCAACCAAGCAGGAAACCAAACAGCCCATATAGTAATGTTGCCATCTAGATCTGCTATGTGTAACACATCCACAATGCATCCAGAGCATGTATTTTCTGCTAGATCGGTATGCATTAGGTGCATCCCTAGGAATTGCCGGGGTTAATTGACTTAAACTGAGCCGGATGAGAGAATGATACTAGATTTAGGTGGATTAACCTATATAGGTGGGTCCTTACCGTTTGTTCGAGAAACCATGAAACACTAGTGATACGGCCAGCCAGTGCCTTCTTGAGATAGCAGTGGCTCTTGCAGAGATGAGATTGCATGGCCACAGAATTGTAGAGGGAAGAAAAAGAACAAAACAAGGAGACAATAATAATAGCTTTAAGGCAAGAAATTGGTCCGAGTTTGCGCATGCATGGAGAAAAATTCCAATGAAAAGTAAACAAAATAATTTAGAGAAGTAAAAAAAAAACATAAATGTTAGTACAATGAAAACAAGGTCCGACTGCCGTACAACGCCTTATTGTTGGAAGTTGGACGTTTAGCTTGCACAACCATCTTGTCGTCACGAAACGTCCCCTTCAGAGTTCAGAATGCTCCCTCCCTTGGCCAATGGCAGGCGCACCACTGTGATAATGATCAAATCTCATTGTTTCAAGGCTTCAACTGGGGATCACTTGCAACAGATACATCATTCCCCTTGTCAATTCACCACTTCGATATCACCATCAGGATGAAAATCCCTGAGTTCCTTTAGGTTCTTTTTGCCGAATAATCTAAATTTACATGATCTGATGACTATCTCTTCAATCGAGGGTGCTGTTTTCTCCTCAAATCTCACCACCTGCAAGTTGGGTAATCCTACAAGGTCCAGCCGTTTGAGCCCTACAAAGCCTCCTGCATAAAAGACCATCTTCTCACCGGCATAAGAACCATCCAGAAGAGCAAGATTTTTCAAGCTGTGCATTCTCTCCATGAGTTTAATATCATCTTGCTTCAGATTAGTCCTGAACAATTTTATCACGGAAACTGTGATTGAATGAAAAATCCACTCTGGCACTGTCCCAATACGACCTTCCAGTTTTATGGTGCGGAGGCATGGGAACTCCAGGGATGCCTTCTCCGTGGGCAGATAGCAGAGTGTCCCATTGTTTTGACATGCTCCAAGATACAAGTATTTCAAGGAAGGGGCAAGCTTTTTCAGGGTAATTGAAACTTTAGCACTGTTCTTCTTTGTAAGACCTGTCAATCCCAGGTACTTCAACCAGGTCAGCTTCCCCAAAGCTTTCATTGCCAAGTAAGAGCTGCCTTCAACATCCACTACTTCGAACCCTTCTATGGTTTCCAGGTTATCGATACCTTTAGGTACTGTAACACCATCTGATGTGTACGAGCATTGCTTGTGTCTGTGATGACATGAGTCTTGTTTTTCTCTACTAGCACGAAGGATTCGCAGCCTCTTGAGTTGGGTGATCTCATTAGGGAGGCTTGTGATCTGCGTCTTCCTCACATTTAGCTCTTGTAGGAATGGTAGCATACCAATTGTGGAAGGAAGCTCGCAGATACTTGATTTGCAAAGATTCAGGTACCTCAAATGGCACAGGTCTCCAATGTGCCTGATGTCTTGCTGAGTAATTGGAAAGCTGGAACTTGAGAAATCTAGAACTCGCAGCGTCTTCATTTGGGAGGAGCAAATAAGTGAAGAAACTGATTCTGAGGTTCTATTAAACACTGTGAGTGATCTAATGCCTGAAAGATCCACATATGTAACTAACTTCCTATCACTCTGACCATCTAAACTTAGGTGGCGAAATCTCTTTGCTTGGACAATGGAACCTTTGTTTTTTATCAACTGCAATTGAGAATTTCTCCTCTTGTGCAATCATGACCAGGATATCTCGCACCAATGGATGAATCCAGCATGTCTTAACAAATGACCTGCTTCTGGAAAATTCGGACACCATAACCATGTATCGATCGAGGAGCTGTAACAAATACCGTCCTGCAACCTGCTGAGCGCTCAGCCCAGTCGCCTCCCTCACAAGGCCTTCAGCCACCCATCGGTCCAGAACAGTTCCTACCTTGATGTCACAATCCTCTGGGAAAATACTGAGGTATAACAAGCATGGCTTAAGATAAGGTGGTAGACATTTGTAGCTCCGAGTCACAGCTCTCTTTATTTCCTCAAGATCTGGGCTATTGTATAGCATTGAAGGAAAATATTGACATAGCTTTTCACACTGCTCAACCCATCGGTGTGGCTTCATGGAGGCAAGTAATTTTGCTACAGTTCGTATTGCTAATTTCATACCCATGCATTTCCTCAGTATTTTTGCAATTGTGTTGAACGGTGGTTCTTGATCCTTGAGGCTGTATAGGTCCAGCTCTTGGAAGTCCTGTCTGTCTTCAGGGCTCATTTTTCCATTCTCTGATTTAAGAATTTCATCTTTCAGAAATTCAAATGATTTCCGTTGCCCTAATAGTGGCAGGTAAAGAATATCATCAGCGGCCTCCGTCCAGTCCTTTGCAACCTCACGGCTCTCTGTCGTCACAATCACCAAACTTCCACTTTTGCTTAGACCTGGCAGTGCCACCTTGAGGTGAGACCATTCAGACAACTTCCATAAGCCAATAAAAACAATCAAGAACCGTTTCTCTTCTAGATTCTCTCGAATACGATGTGCTACATACTCTTCTTCCCCACTTGAAGGAGCAAGCGAGAATTGGTCAATCATATCCCTAAAGACCTTTGTGACATCCACATTATGAGGCAATTCAATAAATGCATGGTAACCATAATGTTTTCTTTTATCATCATATATGTCACGAGCACATTCCCTCTTGCCTGATCCACACATGCCAGTTATCGCAACCACCTTGGGAGCTACTTTCTTGTTTTCTTGGGGTGATGCAGATGCTCTGGAGGCTTTCAGCCTTGAATCCACCTTTGTCTTCATATCATCGGAGCTAACATTTTGATTACTGTCTTCCAACAAGTGAGACCGGCGATGATGGTCGAACGCCGCTTCATCAATATTCATATAATAACCTGAACTGGGATAATAGGTAGAGACAATATCATCATAGCGCTTATTTCTCTCGCTCACATTAACAATCCTGGATCTCATAACAGTTAGCTTTTCAGCAAAGTGACGCAGAGCTTTGTGATTATTGAGTATCTTCTGCGACCAACATGAATTACGGCTACGGATAATCGTATGTTCCTCAAGGCAGTCCTCTATGTCATAAACCAAATCTTTCACTTGATCTGCCCAGGGTTTCACCATTCGATATTTCGGATGACTCTCTGACATCTCTTCGACGACACCAAGGAACGCGCCAATTGTTTCCAGCTCATCCTTAACATACCTGCCAAAAGGTATTGGGAAAAATATTTTTTTCTAAGATTTGCCATAGGAAAATTAAATGTTAGGCTGAAGCGAAAGGGTAAAATATATTATTAAGTACTTGAAAGCTCCTAATATATGACTCCCTCCATCCCAAAATACCAGATGTTTTTAGGATTTTTCAGATACATTAATGTAAAGGTGAAATACTAACACCTGCGATTACAGTACATTACATGCAGCTATGCAGATTTGTTGCAGTACGGGGAGGTTAATATGGACTTAACCTGGTGTTCAAGGCCTAAAACATCAAGTTTTATGGGACAACTTTTTAATCTTAAAGCATCAAGTTTTCTGGGATGGAGGTAGTACTACTTTTATCGTGAAATATAATAGGTTTTGAGTTGTTCTAAGTCCGAGTGTTATTATTTATATGACATTAAAAGGGCAAATTTTAAAAATATATTTAACAATTTACCTAACAGTGCTCATTTATAATATCATAAATATTATTATTCTTTTGAAAAAAGTCTACTTAACCCCCTGAACTATTAGCCAGTGTCTAACCTACACCCCAACTATAAAACCGTCGGTTTTACACCCTGAACTTTTCAAAATCGTTCAAATTACACCCTGGAGCAGTTTTGGACGGAGGTTTTGATACAGTAACCATGGTTTTGCTACAGTAACCACGGTTTTAACTTTCCTTTTCTATTTATTTCCGCTGAATCTTTGAAAAATCATAGTAAATCAAAGAAAAATCATAAAATAGAAAATATAATTTTGTTGGACTCCACATGAGTAGATTTACACAATGAACATATAATATAGTATACTTTAGTACAAATTTTTTCTATAGCTTTAAATTAGTTAGAAAAACAAATTTTATCTGTAATTAATTGGAATAATTCATAGCTACAACTTCTATGGACCAATTGTGGTGAAATTTTTATGATGGAGTTATTATTATATGCTTGAACTATAGTAAAAATTTCATACTCATTGGATCATATATAACTTAGTTATAGATTTATTTAGGTTTATGTTTAGGTTTATGCTTGTTAAATATAAATAAATCTATAACTAAATTATACATGATCCAATCAATATGAAATTTTTACTACAGTTCAAGCATACAATAATTAGTTCACTATAAAAATTTAACCACAATTGGACCATAAAAGCTGTAGCTATGAATTATTTCAATTAATTACAGACAAAATTTGATTTTCTAACTAATTTAAAGCTATAGAAAAAATTTGTACTAAAGCATACTATATTATATGTTCATTGTGTAGATCTACTCATGTGGAGTCCAACAAAATTAGATTTTCTATTTTATGATTTTTCTGTGATTTACTATGATTTTTCAAAGATTTAGCGGAAATAAATAGAAAAAGAAAAGTCAAAACCGACGTCGCGGTAGCAAAACCATAGTTATTGTAGCAAAAACCGCTCCAGGGTGTAATTTGAACGGTTTTGAAAAGTTCGGGGTGTAAAACAGACGGTTTTATAGTTGGTGGTGTAGGTTAGACGCTAGCTGATAGTTCAAGAGGGTTAAGTAGATTTTTTCCTTATTCTTTTCTATAAACTTGATCATTCTTAGGTAAAAGTGTGTAGAATGAATTGATTGATTGAGAGAGGAGATTACTCGTATAGGGGTGAGGAGATCTTGAGGTTTATAGAAACAACACCAATCAAGATCTCCTCATATCTCGCTAATCTAATCAATCTAGCTCAATCATAGGGCCACCCGGCGCTAGGCGTCTAGGCCAATAATCGACCTGTTCGCTTAGTTGAAAAGTCATGGCTGAAAGTACTATACGCTAATTTATTGTGAGAGAAAAATATTGTTCGTTGCCTGAAAAAATACGGCTTATAAGAGAAGCGAACGGGGCTGCCCAGTACACACGTATATTCAGTAGCCAGCTACAAAATAAATTATTTTGTAGACACCTCTATTTACAATAATTTTAATACTAATTTACGATAATGTCAATATATATTTACGATAGTTAGGTTACTATTATACAGTAAATCACGTAGAAGGAGTTACTGTGTAATACGCCCCCGCGCTAGCCTGTACATGGTCCGGATTTCCCGGTTTACGATTAATTTCCAACCCAAACCGCTGTGTAATATACGGGACGGCTTGGGTTGGTTTCCGGCGGTTTCAAAGCAAGTTCAAGGAATCACTGGGTTGGGTTGGTTCTGACGGTTTCAACGGGTTTCTCCATGGCGCTGCCGTGGCGGCTGCAGGGACATCGGCAGCCGCCGTAGCCACACCGTGGACAGGGTCGCTGCGGCGGACAACTGGGCGGAGGAGGTGGGGCGCGTGGACGACGAGGAGAACGCAGTGGCGGCGCCGAGGCGGAGGCAAGAAAAAGTCTGCTTCTGAGTTCCGATAGCCGACGCCCTCGTCCAAGACAACTGGTTGATGCAGGTTCGTGGGGCGTGCGCAGAGGCTGTGGCGAGAGAGCCCCGCTCGGAGGCCCACCATGCGGAGCAGCTCCGTCCAGTTTCGAGGTTAGATCCTACCCATTTTGCACTTGGGAAATGGAGAAAACGTGATGCTGGGAGCATCGAAATGAGATACTAGAGGAGTGAGAGTCTCCATCAGCAGCATATTCCTGCTATATGCCTCACGAATCTCAGTTCAGATTTCAGCTCCATCACCTGGGATCGCTGCCGTATCTTCCTGTTCCTCCTCATCTCCTGGTGGCGGCGCGGCGACGTCCACGGTCAAGCTGCCGAGATCTGTTTGCTCGTGCAGCCATGCATTTCTGGCTGCGGACAGCGCCGCCGTCGCGCGTGACGGCAGCAGGGACTTGTCAGTCGTTACTCTCCTCCCTCCTGCTTCTCCGCCGATGCGATGCGACCCCGTTCGTTGCCACCTCGCGAGTCGCGACGCGGCCTCGCGGTGCCTCTCGTCAGCGGCACCAATTTCGTCTCTACCGGCTCTGCCGCCGCCGCCACAACACGCCGCCACCCTTCTGCTTTTTAATCCATGCGCCGGCGCCATCTCCGGTTGAGAGGAAGAGGACGGGTTCCACGGGTTACTTGGGTTGAACCCGACCCGTGACCCGTTATATCTACTTACCACTAAGCCGGTTTTACCCAACCCGTGTAGAAGATGTTAGACCGGGTCATGCATTATTGGGCACGGGTTGGTCACCGGGTTTGCTGAAGCGATGGGCGATGAACAGGGCTACTCTGCAGTCGCATCGTTGGTGGAGCGGACGTTGAGATTGGACCTGAACTCCATGAAGACCGAAGAAGTGAAGACTGAAGAAGGTAGTCTCTTAGTAAAGATGTCTGCAAGCTGGATGTCGTTGGGACACAAATGACGTGGATGTCACCAAGAGCAACACGCTCTCATACAAAATAGAGGTCGATCTCCACATGTTTAGTGCGTTGGTGTTGAACGCGGTTCGAAGACGTATAGACCACGCTGATGTAGTCACAATATACCAAAGTTGTCTTGCGCAGAGGAGTGTGCAGCTCAAACAACAGTTGGCGAATCCAGGTGGCCTTAGCAACGATGAGCAAGGACACTTGCCGGCGATGACGAGCCCGGGCAGCGAAGGCGGGCACACGGCCGCGAGCAGGACGCGCACGCGCGAGGGAAAGGGCGCGGCCGCGGCGAAGGAGCGCCGGTAAGTGCGGGCGTGCACAGGCAGCTGGCGGTGAGGATGCATCGCGCGGCTCGGGTTTAGAAGCGAAGCGCGGGCGCCATGGCCTACTGGCAGCCGTCAACCGGAAGACATCGACGGAACAGAGTCAGAGACTCGGAGTTTTCTTTGGGCCTAACTCAGCCCCCGTGCGGAGCAGCCAAGCAGGCCAGGCTTATCCCGTATGGAAGAAAAACGGGACATCTGGTCGAAAATAGGACACCGCACATACGGACAGACAAGCGCTCTACTGTTTTTGGTCCTGTTTCTATTTATCTTGGAAAAAAATAAAAACGGACAAGAAAAAACGGTATACAGTTGTGGACAGAACGGGACTCATCCCGTCCGTTCGTTACTGGACATGCATACCAAGGAAGTGGTGTAGTATGCTGAGATCCTTCATGGAGAACTCTGGTTGAAGACTAGTGATGACCTGGTGAATTAAATGCTGAGATGAAGCCATGAGCACTATGTCGTCAACATGAAGGAGAAGATAGACCATGTCTTCGCCCTTGCCGTAGACGAACAGGGAAGTGTCTGACTTGGCCTCAACAAAATCAGGCTGTAGCATATAGGTAGCAAATCGGCTGTACCAAGCCCGAGGAGCTTACTTGAGACCGTAGAGAGAGCGATTCAACCTGCAGAAGTAGTCAGGATGGGATGAATCCTCAAAACCGGATGGCTGAGTGCCATGGTTGAGTGCAATACACTGTCACAAGGTGCCATGGAGGAAGGTGTTGTTCACATCAAGCTGATGAATAGGCCAACTGTGCTAGAGAGCTAGAAAGAGGACTGTCTGTACAGTGGCCCGCTTCACAACAGGGCTAAAGGTCTCGGCGAAATCAATACCAGGGTGCTAGGTGAGACCACGAATGACCCAATGGGCTTTGTAGCGCTCGAAAGAACCATCTGCCTTGAACTTGTGTTTGAAAACCCACTTGCCAGTGACAACGTGACTGAGCTAGACGAGGAAGAAGATCCCATGTGTTGTTGGCGAGGAGAGCAGCATACTCTTCCTCCATCACTGCGCGCTGGTTGAGTCAGCAAGGGCGGCACGATAGCTCAGGGGAAGAAGAGACAATGGTGCGACAGAGTTGGCTGCCGAAAACCATGCTTGCCGTGCGTGGTCATGGTATGCTGATTAGCCACGGGTGGCGCTAGGACGGCGCCGGCAGGAAGTTGAATTGGCGGCGCAGGAGTTGCTGGAGTTGGTGCTGCAGGATTGAGCTGATGGAGCTGGAGCCGGAGGTGGGGCAATGGGCGTCTACCGGGTGTAGACGAGGCCCTGGTAATTGCCAGGGACAAGGAAGATCACTGGAGGGCCATTGCCGCTAGAGCCAGACGCTGGTGGTGGCGGTGTTCCAGTTGCTCTAGAGGCAGGCAAGGTGGCGGCAGGGGTCTTGCTGGGTGCGCTGCGCCAAGGGAGGCCGCAGCCGACCTAGCTGCAGTAGCCAAAGAAGGGGCCCAGGACCGGCGCTAGAGTAGCCAGGTCTGGCACTACCGCTCCAGGAGCTGGCGCCATGTCACAGGGCGTGACAAGGAGCGCATGCCGCACATGGCAGTGCAGATGTGGCGCCAGAAGGTCCTGCAGAATCAACACAAGGTGACGACACAAAAATGGCCAGCACTAGGTTAGAGTAATCATCCAAAATATCAAATGCGGCCCTAGTGGGGGAGTGGAGTCCTCGGAGAAGGGGAAAGAGGACTCATCAAAGACCACATGGCGCAAGATGATGATTCGATTAGTGTGGCGACCAAGGCAAAGATAGCCCTTATGGTGAGGGAATAGCTGAGAAAACAGAGGCGCAAGCTTATGGAGGGTTGTGGCGGAAAGGTTTGGATAACATTTGCAACCAAAAACCCGAAGATGGTCATATGAGGGTTGGCTGGTTTGGACCCAAAAGGAGCGAAGTGTGGGGTAGAAAAATTGAGTCTTGCTTGGCAAAATCTTGAGTAGATGTGTGGCAGTACCGAGAGCCACAACCCAAACGGTGGGAGGGATGTGCGCCTGAAATGGAGGGAGCGAATGACATTATCAGTGGTGCGAAGAATGTGTTTAGCTTTACCATTCTGGGTGGAGGTGTAGGGGCATGACATGCAGAGATGAATGCCATGGGATAGGAAGAAAGTGCAGGCACTGAAGTTATTGAACTTGTGATCGTTTCTCGCACTAAATTCCTTGAATAGTGACCCCAAACTACATGCGCACATAAGCGAAGAAGTTAGAAAGGGTGGAAAAGGTGTTAGACTTTAGGCGCCATGGAAATGATAATACTTTTGAACAGAGATGACAATGCAATTAATTAACTGGAAATTATGAGTGGCACGAGATGACAATGCAAAAAAAGGTAATTGGACATGCCGACCTAACTAACAAGCATGACAAAGAGTGTCACTATCACTTTTATTACAAGGAATAGCTGATGATTATGCTAGTTTGGACAAAACTTCATGACCGGGGTCCCCAAGATGCTGGTGCCACAAGGATGGGGAGGTGGACGCATGAAGAGCAATAGCCGAAAGCCGCAAAGGGTAGAGGGGTTTGGAGCTGTCACACCTGACGATCTCTCTTCAAGTAGGAAGATCCTTGAGTATCCAAAAGGGTCAAAAATTCCACGGAACAATTGTTGTCAGAGGTGAACTGGCAAATGGAAATAAGGACTTTAATAAGGTTCAAAGAAATAAGAATATTATTAAGACGAAGGTGAGGTGAAAGATGAGCAGTGCCAGTGGAGGTAACTGGAATAAGTTCCCGTTAGCGACAACAATGTGAAAGGTCCTTGTTTGGTTTTGGTAATTAAGTGACAACCCTAAGTGGACTAATATGTGTTTATTGTGAGATACACAAGTGATTAGTCCATAGGTACATGTGTGTGAGAAACATATGCCATGGAGGTGGAAATGACTCAGAGATGTTGCAAAGCTCACACATGTGATGATGGAGCTTACTGCATATGATACATGATCTGGAGTCATATGATCAAGGTGGAGAAGATCGAAACAAGACTTGGCTCGATGGACCGGTTGCAAGTATGAAGGGCAAGTTGAGTGATAACTTGGCACCGATGGACCGAGGCAACGATGAAGAGCAAGTGAAGTCATGATCGATGAACCAATACGATCACGTGATGATATGAAGTGGATCATATCTTTTGGTGATTGGTTGGTGTATGTGTTGCATTGACATCGAAGGTGATAGAATGGAATACACAAGACAAAGGTATAACCTATAGGGCATTTTCATTTCACCGGTCATAGGTGTGTCGAGAAGTTTATGACTAGGTTTATGATAGATGACCGTACTATCAAGAGGGGCAAACTTGTTTGCATATCGGTCATCTAGTGCCACTTGAGTGATCTAACTTTGCATCGTTGCTAGGATCGAGTGGCGTGGTGAATTGAGTGACTAATCCTTTGGGAAATGTTTGTGAAAAGCTAACACACGTGCACAAGTTGGTGAACACTTGGTGGTGTTGGCACATTTGCAAAGGTGAAGAAGTTGTGAAGAAGTGGAGACGAAACTAGGCTCGGGGTGCTGCCTGGGTGGCACCGTCACCCCTTGTCCGGTGGCACTGCCACCCCTAGGGCGGTGCCCACCTGGCCTCAGTTCAGAGCAACAGCAATGGAGGTGGTCACCGCCGGTGACGGTGTACACCGCCATGTGCAGGGCGGTGCACTGCCAGGGGGGGTCTGGTGCCACCGCCGCTTTCTTCCTGAGGTTGGCAAGTTTGGACCTAAGCACAGGGGGTCACCACCATGGTGACAGTGGTGCACCGCCCTATTTTTCCAGAGAGGTGGTTTCTCGGGGAGCTGGCTAGGTGGTCACCACCACCCCTATGACAGTGCCACCGCCACCCCTGTCTGGTGACCAACGGCTAGTTTCTAGCCATTGGGATTCGACCATTGGGAGAGGCACCGTCGTGTCCAGTGCCCTCGTAGAAACCAGCAACTTTGTTCCAATGGCTCTATTTAGCTTGGGGGCTATAAATAGAGGTGGAGCTCGGTCTTAGGCTTGTTTCTGAGCACCCTTGAACCTTGGTGGCCTGTGTAGGTGTGCTTGGATGCCCTCTAACTCACTTGTGCTTGCAAGAGTGCGATCCGATTGCGAGTGAGTGTGATTCTAATGCGTTGCATTGTGAGGTTACATTGAGTGGCACTAGGTGATTGAGTTGCAAGCTGGTGGTGCTTGTTATTCTTGAAGGTTGCCACCTCCTAGACAACTTGGTAGCTTGTGACTCCATTGAAGCATGTGAGAAGATTGTGCGGTGCTCCAGAGGAGGATTTGTGAGGAGGATTATGCTTACCTCGCGAGGATCACGAAGAGCAACTCTAATAGAGCGTGTCATTGAGCTTACCTCGCTTTTGGGGTCTGTTCTTGTGGTGCCCAACATGTGGGCTTGGCGGGTGATGCCAATTAGCCACTGAACCATCAAGTGAGCGATCGACACAACAGGGACGTAGCTTAGTGGCAACCAAGTGAACCTTGGGAGAAAATCACCGTGTCAACATTGTCTTCATCATCTTCTTGGTGGTTTGAATTTCGAACAACACTAGTTTGTATTTACATTTCATATATTGTGCTTGTGTAGTTGCTCTTGTAATTAGTTAGCTTGTGTAGCTTGCTAGCTACCTTCTTGCTTGTGTAGCATAAAAGTAGCTCCCTTGCGTGGCTAATTTGGTTTTAGTAACCTTGTTAGTCACATTGCTTAGTTTGTGTAGCTAAATAATTTGCGCTCTCTAATTTGGCTTATGTAGCCTTGTTATTGGGCATTGCTAGTGAGTTTAGGTGGCTTTGCGCTTTTGCTTACTAGATTGCATAGGTGCTCCCTGATTTGCTTGAAGTACTAGTTGCATAGGTTTGTATAACCTTGCAAGCTAGAATTGGATAGGTGAGCACTAGCTAGCCCAGCACCTTTGTTGCCTCATTAGGATCTTTATAAGGTGCTTATGAACTTAGATAGAGGGGTGTAGTCTTGGCTAGACCGATAGTTTTATTTGTGCATTTGTTTCGGTTAGCTGGCGCGATTAATTTTAGAAAGGACTATTCATCACCCCTCGAGTCCACCATCTCGACCCTACACAATGTTAGAAGGAGAATGATGTTAGGGGGTGTAACAAAGAGGATACCAGCGTCAGATGTCATATGGTTGGAAGCATCAAAGTCGAAGTACAACTCGTGTTGCTGTGGCTCCTGGTGGATCATCATAAAAAAATTGGCAGCGAGGTCTTGCTGGCTCTAGCCAATAGCCGCAACTAGGGCCCACTGTCTCGGCGAATCCCGACGGTTCGACAAAGAAAGCCTACGATGGCTGGGCTGGTCCAGCAGGAGGACACGCCGAAGGACCCACGGTCCAAGCCACATGTGGATGGACCCAAACCACGGGTTGTAGGGGGTGGGCCAGCCAGAGTTGGGGGTCTAGCTGTTGCCACCGTTACTGCCGCGCCGCCGCTGCTAGAGCCCATGTAGTTGCGGTCCCCTATGCTTGTCCCATTTCCCGCGCTGTAGGGGATTGCCGCCCCCAGAGCCGCTGCTGGAGCCACCCACAGGGGGCATCCGTGGACTGTGGCGTGGTGCACTAGGCGGAGGAGCAATTGATGGAGCGAAGGGGGGGGGGCGGCTTGGAGCCATCGATACAAGGGATGGCAGTGAGGGCGGCAACAGGAGCAAACTTCACCATGGTGAGCTCCTCAAGACGAAGATCATCGCACACCTGCAAAAAGGTTGGATCTGGGTTGCTGCGGCGAAGATGAAGGGCCGATGTGGGTGAACTGCTCGTTGAGGCCCAGATGATGTTGAGGACGAGGGTGCGTCGGTGATGTGCTCGCTGAGATCACGGAGATCCTTGGCCATTCGCTTGTAGTGGTGGCAGTACTGGGTGACTAGAAGATCACCTTGCTTGAAGGCGCGAAAATCCTAGTCGGCGTAGAGGGCGCACGTCGTGTGATTACCAAGGTATTGGGACTCGATGGCAGGCCAGAGGACCCAAGCAGAGGCACCACGCTGGGAGATCGTGTGAGGAAGGGCTCACACCATAGGGCGCAGAAGGTGGAGGTGACGTCTAGGAGTAGCGGCACAAGAGCCTGGATGTTCTGCACGGTGATGGCCTGGGAATGCTAGTTAAGAAGAGCAGCGGCCTCATGGTGGAGAAGAGCCGCGTTGAGGGGATTGCCGACGTCGGAGGTAGCATCCTCAACGTCGGTGTCAGCGTCCTCATCATGAGGGGGCTTGGCTGTCGCGCGCTCACAAGCAACACGGTCAAGGGTGGCACGAAGATGGGCATCAACCGCGTCTCATTCCTACTCGGCGAGGCTAGCCTCACCGCGCAGGCAGGGCAGCGTCGCAAGTCGCCTGGGCTGCACACTTGTGTTCCTCCACAGTGGCGCGATCCAAGTCAGCATAGCAGCGGCGGCGGCAACGGCGGCGGTGTCTTTGGTGGAAGGGTTGATGACGGTGCCGGAGAACGAAGGGGTGGCAGCCATGTAGGGCATGCTGGGTGCGGAAGGGTGGGAATAGGAAAGTATCCTAGACTTCTGATACCATAAAAGTGTGTAGAATGGATTGATTGATTGATTGAGAGACGACATTATACATATATAGGGGTGAGGAGATCTTTGAATCAATATCTCCTCATATCTCGCTAATCTAATCAATCTAGCTCAATCACAGGGGCTGGCCGGCGTTAGGCGCCCAGGCGCATGTCCAGTACACATGCATATGTCTAACATTAGGTATATATCATCAAACCAAACATGGTACTAAACATGAACTAACGCAAATTTGTAGAGTAACATTAATACCCCTAACACATTAGACGACTATATCTAGAATTCCACTTCCACGGATGCTATAGTGATATTTAATGGAGATGGCAACAGTGTCATGACTCCTTTCTTTTTTTCTTTTTCATTTCACTGCAATCCCTAATACCCAATGGGGCTGGGTGTTTTGAAACTTATCTGAGTATGACAAACACTCAGAACAAAGTATTACTATTGCTAGAAATTCCATTTGGAGCCTTATGTTAATCCTCACGAGACAACTAGAAAAATAAATAAATCCAAGAAATTTTCATAGAAATAAACATCTAGCGATCTATTCATTAGAATCTAATCATCGTTGACAAAATATTCTAAACTAATCCTCTAAATATAACTAATAACCAAAGGATCTGTTACCTTTTCTTAAAATCTACCTACCTATAAAAATATTCTAAACTAATCCTCTAAATCTATATCTATATTACCCATGGTTCCCATTACGAAAATTAACATAAAGTAACCTTGAATCTTCATCTAAACTAACTACAGCTACCATTATGAAAAATAATACGGAATAACCACTCAAATTTGTATCTAAGTGCCATTATGAAAAACAATATGAAGTAACCCTATAAATTTTCAACTAAACTATCGTTCTACTATTTTTTAAAAGGGGATTTTGTGTTCATGCCCCTATTTTGTAGATTTTTTTCGACTTTATGCTTTTGCCCATGTTATTTGAAATCGAAGGCAGACTTTACACGTATTATGTTAAGTCACACTAATAGTGTTAGTTCACAGATGAAATGACTCTGTTCAAAAAAAAAAGATGAAATGACGACTTTGACCATGTGAAATTGCCCTTACTTTTGTTGGTTCTTTGTGATTTTATCCCTGACTTGGCATCAAAGGTTTAGACATTATTTTCACATAAGGCAATTTTCTTACATTTTAAATCTAAGCAAATTTTGACAAAAAAAAATTGACAACACTAGTGCTGCCTGATGCCAAAGTTATGTGAACAGTAACCTGGTATGTGTGTAAGGATATGTAACAGTAACCTGGTAAATTACCAGCACTATGATTTACATCCACAAAACTATAATGAAACAAAGATCGACTATCTATAATACACTGTCAAAATGACCAGACAATAGTATTTGTCTGCCTGATGATAGTATGTTTCAATGCTATCCAAAATCCAATTCATCAGGATTCAGGAGGAACCAAGGCGATTCCTCACCTTCCATCCATCCAGTATTTCATCGGCAATCCTCTTCAACCACGAGCGCGGACAAAGTCCTCAACGCCTCCAAATCGAGTGGTGCGGCCGGCAGCAGTGGCCCTCCCTCACACCCGGCCACCCCTTAGACTACCCGCAGTGGGTACTTTAAAATGATACTCTAAAGCTTTAGAGTATGAATATAGAGTAAAAACTGCTGTACTGGATACTCTAAAACGATACTCTATTATTTCTCTCACTCTATATTTAGAGTGGTACAATGCTTACTCTATACTCTATAGTGGCGGACCCCACTAGCTAAATAAAGAAAAAATGCTATAACTCACAAACCAAAAATCCAAATTAAATTTTGATTGCACCATTAAATTCGTCTCAATAAATCCTTCAAAACTAGATCACACATGAATATATTTAGATAAAGTGACAAGTGGGTCCCTGTAACACCCTAAAATTTGCATTAATTTAAAATAGGAGAATTTGATTTATTTACGCAATTTTGTGAGCATTTTAACCTAGCAAAATAATAATTTTCAATAAATAAAAGCAACTATAAGGTTAGACACATGCTTGTGCATACATGTCGTTACATAATTTCCTTTGTGTTGATTGGTTTTATTTCAAGAAGAAAAGGATTTTAAAAACTATTGGAAAATACATTTGAAATATTAGAAAATAAAAAGAAGAAATAGAAGATCTCTTTTTCTCCCCCTCTCTGGTTTTCGGCCTCCTTAGCCCAGCAAGCCGATTGGCCCATTTGGCTTCATCAGCCCGCGCGCCCAGCTTCTCTCCCGAGCCACAACGGGCCGGCCCAGCAGTCAACCGACCGAAGCCGCGCGCCCTTCTCCTCTCTCCGTGTCGCTGCCACCTTGGGGCCACTTGTCAGCGTCACCATCATCTTCCACCTTCCGCTCGTAACCGAACCGGATGCCATCCATGGAGTCCGCCTCCGACCCGACGCCGTCGAGTCTGTCCCTGCCCCGGCACCCCGTGATGACGTGCCGCCCAAGGGACCCCACCTCATAAAGAGCCGCCTACGCCGCCTCCCTATTCCAACAACCACGAGTTTCTTCGCACTAGCAAGCCGCAGCCGAGCTTCGTTCCAGTGCCGCCGTCGATCTCCGTTGCCACCGAGCACCGAGCCGTCGTCGTTGCTTCCCCCTCGCGAAATCCAGTTCGGGTGAGATCCCCGTCCCTTCCTCTTTCCCCCTGTACTTTTCTTTCGTTGAGTAGTGCGCTGCAAGCCGAGAACCGCGAGCTCCGTTTGGCCGGCCATGGCGCCGCCGTTGCAAGCCGCCGGAGTACTATTCCGGTGCCCCTCTCTCTCTTTATTTCCGCCAGAGCTATTTTTAGCCATCGGTTTCTAATCCAGCGGCCCAGATCTAAAGATACCTTTTCGATGACAGTTTTGCAAATAAGCCCTTATAATTAATGCTGACTCAACCCGCAGTCCAAAGCGCGTTTACGGAATTCTGTTTTCTCTTTTCGAAAGCGTACTTTGGTTCGGTTATGTTGAAATACGTTTTCAAGTATTTACAGTTTTGCCATTCAACTTGTTTCAGCCATAACTTCTCCGTTTTAACTCCGATTTGACCCGTTCAAATTGCGTTAGGTTCGTAATTTCATAATCTACATGATAGTGCTACTGTTTAGTAGGTTCTCCACTCTTAAATTTTGAGATTAGATTTAATCTATTACTTTAATAAAGAAAAGCTTGTTTAAATCATATCTTTTTCGTTTTAGCTCCGATTTGCGTGCAATTCGCGTATGTGTGATCCTAGTGAAATGTAGATTCGTTTTACAAACTTTTCAACTTATTTTACTACTGTTGGTGTACTGTTCTAATTGTAGCTTCGTTTGCTTTGTATGATTGCTCTTGGATGATTGATGTTGGTGTGTTAATCGAGAATAGAAGGTGAGCAGTTCGTTGGTGATCAAGAATACTATTACGAAGCAGGTCAACAGGATCAGCTAGATTAAGGCAAGTATAGCATGGGATTATCCTTGTTACTTATTCACTTTAATTCACTTAATTCATCATGTATGTGTTTCCTTGTTAAGGATGCCTTAGTGTTGATCTTATTCCTTGAATCCTATGGTTATAGCATTGGGTAGTTTGCTAGCGCTCACATAAACAATGATCTTGTAATTTGATTAATGATATATGCAATAACACTAAAAGATGATTTTTAGCAACAGGGAACAAGAGGGTTAGAGTTTTCTCTAGATTTCTCTCTATAAGGACTTATCTGTAAGCGAACATCCGGGACTTACAGTACAGCTATGAGGGCTACATGGCTCTGGCTTTAGTCATATAAGAGGACCTTTTCTAGCTTGTTAGTGGTTACCTTTATGGCGCAAGAGGGGTGTGTTCCGGGTTGGGTGTAGTGCGGCTTCTGTCCCTATGAGTATAGGCTGCGTGTCATTGTGCCATACGGAAGGGGGCTCTACATTTGCAGGCCACGAAACCTAGCAGCCCTAACTTGTTAGACGAACCTTGGAAAGACTTCATAGTGAAACTTATCTGTCCAATGGGGAGTCATGACCTCGGACTTTTGGGGATCACGACTCATAATGAAAGTGTACAACCTCTGCAGAGTGTAAAACTGGTATATCAGCCGTGATCATGGTTACGAGCGGCCTTGGACCCTTATGGAATAGAGATCACTATTAACTTACTTGTTCTTGCTATTCATTATTCTCTTTATATGATCATGTGTTTATTATGAGAATATTACCTACTTGTTGCTACTCAATTGCTTAAAACGTGATCAACTAAAAGCTACATGCAGTTAAACCAGTGTCTACCCTATTTGAGCTTCATGAACCCCATGTTATATTTGTTGAGTACTTTTGTGCTCACCCTTGCATTCCCCCACCCCAGGATGGACTCCCAAATGTGCAAATAGTGACTACTACTTCTACTTCCCTGAAGAATACTAGACTTGTGGTCAACCAGTTGACGTGCCTGTGCTATGAAGCTAGCTACCACAAGATTTATCTATGTTTCCGCTTAGTTATGTGAAGACTCTGTGATATTATTCGTTATGTAATAAACATCTGTAATGATACTATTTATATTTGTCATCTTATGTGTGATTGATCTCTAGGCGCACATAAGATTATGCATTCCATTTGTTTCTTGAAAATGGGTGTGACAGATTGGTATCAGAGCCATGTTGACTGTAGGACGCAAGCCTAGTTAGTAATGGTCGTGTTAGTTCCCTTTTCTTCACTTGTTTCATGCTTATCACCTTACTCTTGATAATTACTAAATTTTTATGCTCCTTTCGTCCTATTCTATTATGAAAATATTGCTTCTATTTTAACTTACCTTTGGACTAAATTCTTTAGATGCCTCGTGCTCGTAAGACTGCCCGTATCACCACTGGAGGTTACTTTCCACCTCGTTCCCTGTATGAATCAATGGAGCTTTGGAAAGAACCAGAAGACATTGCACCAACCCCGCCACCTTCACCAAATTAGGCGCCGAAACCAGATATGCCCCAAGAAGAACTTGAACCTAAGGAGGAGGTTGTTTACTTGAGTGATGATGAAGATGCTGAGTTTGCCCAAGGTAGAGAACAGCCCCCGTCGCCTCCACAAGATGGTTCCGCTAAAGTTGGTGTGCCGTCCTTTTCTATGGGTTGGACTACAAGGATTCATCACAAGTCAAGCTATGACACACCTTCGCACCATCGATTGGTTGGTATGCATAGTGCTTACTTCACGGATTGGGATCCTGCGTTTGAGTACGTTTGCTGGGAGCATAAGCATCCTTTGGAAGCTACTTACTGGAAGTGCAATGTGCGTATCTTCGTCAAGGACGAGGAGATGGATACTTATCTGCTGGACCAGTGTTTTTCCCATAGTGGTCGTCGTGCTACTATAGAAGATGGCATAGAAGATGCAGCCTTTGAAGCATGCTTGGGACTTCGTCACCTCCACTATGATGTTATGCAAGATGATCAATATCGCTATTTTCCCCGTGGAGACCCGGAGCAAGGATGGGTAATGATGAACCCTGGGAATTTGGAGTTAATTCCTCGAGTGATGGTAGATTTTGGTCATGACATGATGGTGAAGAATCGTCGGATGGAAGCTTTGGTTAAAGCCTTGGGAAAAGACGTCAAGAGGTACCAAGAGGTGATAGATGGTCTAAGGATTGATCAAGGCATGGAGGCGATCTATGACTATCATGAACATCAAGCCCGTCCCTAGGAGTTGGAATACCATCTATGTAATAATACGATAGTACGAATAGTGCCGAGTTAAGTTGAGTTTTGTGGTGTCGTGTAAACTCTATGTGGTTAGTTGAGTTATTATTGTGCTTATGTGTGAGTTGGTTTTTTCATGTAATGAGTGCTGGAGCTTTGTGGGCTTGCCTACAAAAGTTCCTAGTTAAAGATACTAAGTTTAAGTATGAAAAATAAATAGTTTAGTTGGGATAACCTTTTCTCTCTGTTCTGTCCTTTCTGGAGCGGTCTGCCTTTTCTTTTATTCTCGGAATTAACTGTTCAGCAAAAAATTCTAAAATTTTCATGAGAGTAACTAGACCCACGTACCTTTCTAATGTCTCTAGAATCACCTTTTTATCTGTTCTGGATCATGAGATATAGACGTTACAAGATGAAGTTTCTGCGCAGTCTGGAAACTAGAAACAGTTTCTGTTAGGTCCTGTTTTTGGTTAACTTCGTGATAGAATTTGGATTTGTGAGTTAAAGAAAAGTTGTAGATAATTTCATAAACTTTCCAACCATATAAAGTACACCTCTACTGGATATCTGTAACTCGAGATAGGTCTGTTTTACCGAACCACTGAAAATTGGAATATGTCCAGAAGGTTATCAGATTCTGTTCGCTATCTCTAGAACTGTCTAATATGAGATAATCTCTAAGATTTGATATTGTGTTGGATAATAGATGTCTGGAAGAGGACGAGGTCGAGGCCGTGGTCGTGGAGTTGGTCCACCATCTACTATTCATGAGCTTTTGGCAATACAGACCCAGTTGATGGAAGCTCTGGTGAACAATCAGCAAAACTAGCCAGTTGGAGGAGCACCTGCGCGAGATAAGCGTGGTGAATTTTTGAAGGGTCATCCCCCAGTGTTCACCCATGCCACTGATCCATTGGAAGCTGATGATTGGCTTCGTGCGGTAGAGAAGCAGCTCCACATTGCTCAGTGCAATGATCAACAGAAGGTGTTGTTTGCTTCGGGACAACTTTAAGGAGCAGCTCAAGACTGGTGGGATTCATATCAGTATGGCCGTCCTGTTAATGCTCCTATTATTACTTGGCAAGAGTTTACAGAGAGTTTCAGGTCCTATCATATACCTGAGGGAGTGATGGCGCTGAAGGCAGAAGAATTCCGCAACCTAACACAGGGATCTATGCCTGTAGCAGAATATCGAGATAAGTTTGCTCAGTTGTCACGTTATGCGCCGAATGAGGTGGCTAATGATGCCAATAAGCAGCGACTTTTCTTAAAGGGTCTACATGATGGTATTCAATTGCAGTTGATGTCCAATGCTTACCCAGATTATCAAACATTAGTGAATCGCGCTATTGTGGTGGATAACAAGCGCAAAGAGATGGATGCTAAAAGGAAGATGCTTCAGGGACAAGTATCTGGAAACAACATTCGCCAGCGCACTGGTTTCCAACAAGGCTATCCGCAGAGGTATCCGCCTAACCAATGGAATCGTGGTCAACTTCCTCCACGTAATCAGTTTCTGCAACGTCCTCCTTATCAGCCGTAGAACGGCAATAACCGCCCTCCGCAACAGAATGGGAACTAGAATCAGCGTCAGAGTACCCCTAACAACACTCCAATGAAGACTAGTGCTCCTAATACTCCCACCAAGTGTTTCCGTTGTGGAAAGGAAAGTCACTTGTCTTATAACTGTCCTGAGAAGGTCAATCAGCAAACCCCCCAGAAGCAGAACAGTAACCAGGAGGTACCATACTACGGAAAGGTGACTCATGTGTCTGAAGAAACCACGATGGTGGAACCTAAAGTTATGCTCGGTACGTTCGATGTTCACTCCATTCCTGCTACTGTTCTTTTTGATTCTGGAGCTTCGCATTCATTCATATCTCAATTATTTGTTAAGACACATAGCATCCCTTTATGTGCCATGAGAAACCCCATATTAGTCAATTCACCTGGGGGAAGTATGCAAGCTTCCTACCAATGCCTCCCTATTAGTTTAATTTTAAGGGGGGTAGAATTCAAAGTGAGCCCTATAGTGTTGAGAACAGGTGGGATTGATCTTATTCTGGGACTAGATTGGATGAAGCAAAATCAAGCAGTGATTCAGTGTAAGGAAAAGGTAGTAGCCCTGACAACACCGAAGGGAGATCGAATTAGTGTGGAGATCATAGTGTAGAAGCCGCAGACAGCCACAGTAAATCGACTTGATGATAATGTCAATCAGGAGGATCCAGTTGTGGAGGAATTTTCGGATGTGTTCCCCGACGACTTGCCAGGTAGCCACCCGACCGTGACATTGAGTTTATTATTGAATTATTGCTTGGAACTACACCTATAGCTAAGTGTCCATATAGAATGGGGGTTAATGAATTAGAGGAACTTAAGAAACAAATAAAAGAGTTGCAAGAGAAAGGTTTTATTCGTCCTAGCTCTTCACCATGGGGAGCTCCCGTGATCTTTATTAACAAGAAGGATGGTTCTCAAAGGATGTGTATTGATTATCGGTCACTTAACGAGGTAACTATTAAGAATAAGTATCCACTACCTAGGATTGATGACTTGTTTGATCAGTTGAGAGGTGCTTGTGTGTTTTCTAAGATTGATCTTCATTCTGGTTATCATCAGTTAAAGATTCATGCTACTGATATACCAAAGACAGCATTTACAACACGGTATGGTTTGTATGAGTATACAGTAATGTCTTTTGGCTTGACTAATGCTCCTGCATACTTTATGTACCTGATGAATAAGGTATTTATAGAGTATCTAGATAAGTTTGTAGTAGTGTTTATTGATAACATATTGGTATATTCCAAGACTAAGGAAGAACATGTCCAACATTTAAGGATGGTCCTGCAGAAGCTCAGAGAGCATAAGCTCTATGCTAAGCGTAGTAAGTGTGAGTTCTAGTTGAAGGAAGTTGCCTTTTTGGGTCATGTGGTCTCTAATGGTAGAATATCAGTGGATCCTAGCAAAGGTAAAGGATGTGTTGAATTGGAAGCCACCAACCGATGTGGGAGAAATTCATAGTTTCTTGGGATTGGCTGGATATTATAGAAGATTTATTGAAGGGTTTTCCAAGCTTGCTAAGCCAATGACAACATTGTTAGAGAAGAATGCTAAGTTTGTGTGGTCTGATAAGTGTCAGGTTAATTTCAAGGAATTAAAGAAAAGATTAACAACAACCTCGGTGTTAGTTTTACTAGATTTGAGTAAGAATTTCTCTATCTACTATGATGCATCTCGTTTGGGTCTTGGTTGTGTGCTTATGCAAGAAGGCAAAGTAGTGGCCTATGCATCGTGACAATTGAGGAAGCATGAGTTAAATTACCCTACTCATGACTTGGAGTTAGCAGCAGTGGTACATGCTCTGAAAATATGGAGGCATTATCTGATTGGGCATAAGAGTGATATTTATACGGATCATAAGAGTTTGAAGTATATTTTCACCCAGTCGGATCTAAACTTGAGACAACGTCGATGGTTAGAGTTGATTAAGGATTATGATTTGGAGGTACATTATCATCCGGGCAAGGCCAATATTGTTGCAGATGCTCTTAGTAGGAAGAGCTATGCTAATGAGGTACAAGTAGTGCCTATGTTAAATGAGTTGTGTGCTGAGATTGAACATTTGAACATGGGTATTGCCATTAATGCAGTGGAATTGGTGATAGAGCCTGTATTGGAGCAGAAAATATGTAAGGGTTAGTTGATAGATGACAGAATAAAGGAGATAGTTGGGAATATACCGAAAGGTAAGGCACCTGGATTCCATTTGGATGATAAAGGAACTCTATGGTTTGGAAAACAATTATGTGTGCCTGAGGACAAGGCTATAAGAGAAGTAATCCTATATGAAGCTCATGAGTCTGCTTACTCTATTCATCCTGGGAGTACCAAGATGTATATGGATTTAAAAGAGAAGTATTGGTGGTATGGTTTGAAAAGAGATGTTGCAGAGTATGTTGCACTATGCGATACGTGTCAGAGAGTTAAAGCTGAACATCAGAGGCCTGCAGGATTATTGCAACCAATACAGATACCTGAGTGGAAGTGGGAAGAAGTTAGTATGGATTTCATAGTAGGGTTACCCCGCACTCAGAGAGGTTTTGATTCAATATGGGTCATAGTGGATCGTTTGACCAAAGTTGCTCACTTTATACCAGTCAGAACAACATATTCTAGTACAAAGTTGGCTGAACTGTATTTGGAAAGGATAGTAAGTTTGCACGGTGTTCCAAAGAAGATAGTGTCAGATCGAGGCACTCAATTCACATCATATTACTGGCAGAAAGTTCAAGAGTCATTAGGGACTAAGCTGAATTTTAGCACAGCATATCATCCTCAGATAGATGAGCAGACTGAAAGGATTAATCAGATATTGGAAGATATGTTGAGAGCTTATGCTGTGCAGTATGGTACTAGTTGGAATAAGAGTTTGCCATATGCAGAGTTTTCCTACAATAATAGTTATCAGAAAAGTCTACAGATGGCACCTTTTGAAGCTTTGTATGGTAGGAAGTGTAGAACTCCGTTGTTCTGGAATCAGACAGGAGAAAGTCAAGTGTTTGGTCCCGATGTGCTTAAAAATGCTGAGAAACAAGTAAGAATGATTAGAAACAATTTGAAAGCAGCTCAGTCACGACAGAAAAGTTATGTCGATACTCGACAGAGAGAATTGACTTTTGAAGTAGGAGATTATGTCTACCTAAAAGTGTCACCTATGAGAGGTGTGAAAAGGTTTAACCGGAAAGGAAAGTTAGCACCGAGGTATGTCGGTCCTTTTAAGATCTTAGAGAGACGTGGTGAAGTAGCATATCAATTAGAATTGCCTGAGAGCTTAGCAGGTGTGCATGATGTGTTTCATGTGTCTCAGTTAAAGAAATGTTTGCGTGTGCCGGAAGAGCAGATACCGCTAGAGGAACTCACTGTTAAGGAAAATCTCACCTACGAGGAGTACCCAGTAAAGATCTTGGAGACAACAGAAAGAGTTACTAGGAGCCGAGTTATAAAGATGTGTAAAGTTCAGTGGAGTCGGTATTCGGAAGCAGAGGCTACATGGGAAAGAGAGGAAGATTTAAGAAAGGCGTACCCACAGTTGTTTGAGTAAGTGTCGTCCGAATCTCGGGATGAGATTCATTTTAAGGGGGGTAGAATTGTAACACCCTAAAATTTGTATTAATTTAAAATAGGAGAATTTGATTTATTTACGCAATTTTGTGAGCATTTTAACCTAGCAAAATAATAATTTTCAATAAATAAAAGCAACTATAAGGTTAGACACATGCTTGTGCATACATGCCGTTGCATAATTTCCTTTGTATTGATTGGTTTTATTTCAAGAAGAAAAGGATTTCAAAAACTATTGAAAAATGCATTTGAAATATTAGAAAAGAAAAAGAAGAAATAGAAGATCTCTTTTTCTCCCCCTCTCTGGTTTTCGGCCTTCTCAGCCCAGCAAGCCGATTGGCCCATTTGGCGTCAGCAGCCCGCGCGCCTAGCTTCTCTACCGAGCCGCAACGGGCCGGCCCAGTAGTCAACCGGCCGAAGCCGCGCGCCCTTCTCCTCTCTCCGTGTCGCTGCCACCCTGGGGCCACTTGTCAGCGTCGCCATCATCTTGCACCTTCCGCTCGTAACTGAACCGGACGCCATCCATGGAGTCCGCCTCCGACCCGACGCCGTCGAGTCCATCCCTGCCCCGGCACCCCGTGATGACGTGCCGCCCAAGGGACCCCGCCTCATAAAGAGCCACCTACGCCGCCTCCCTATTCCAACAACCGCGAGTTTCTTCGCCCTAGCAAGCTGTAGCCGAGCTTCGTTCCAGTGCCGCCATCGATCTCCGTTGCCACCGAGCACCGAGCCGTCGTCATTGCTTCCCACTCACGAAATCCAGTTCGGGTGTGATCCCCGTCCCTTCCTCTTTCCCCTATACTTTTCTTTCGTTGAGTAGTGCGCTGCAAGCCAAGAACCGCGAGCTCCGTTTGGCCGGCCATGGTGCCGCCGTTGCAAGCCGCCGGAGTACTGTTCCGGTGCCCCTCTCTCTCTTTATTTTCGCCAGAACTATTTTTAGCCGTCGGTTTCTAATCCAGCGGCCCAGATCTAAAGATACCTTTTCGATGACAGTTTTGCAAATAAGCCCTTATAATTAATGCTGACTCAACCCGCAGTCCAAAGCGCGTTTATGGAATTCTGTTTTCTCTTTTCGAAAGCGTACTTTGGTTTGGTTATGTTGAAATACGTTTTCAAGTATTTACAGTTTTGCCATTCAACTTGTTTTAGCCATAACTTCTCCGTTTTAACTCCGATTTGACCCGTTCAAATTGCGTTAGGTTCATAATTTCATAATCTACATGATAGTGCTACTGTTTAGTAGGTTCTCCACTCTTAAATTTTGAGATTAGATTTAATCTATTACTTTAATAAAGAAAAGCTTGTTTATATCGTATCTTTTTCGTTTTAGCTCCGATTTGCGTGCAATTCGCGTCTGTGTGATCCTAGTGAAATGTAGATTCGTTTTACAAACTTTTCAACTTATTTTGCTACTGTTGGTGTACTGTTCTAATTGTAGCTTCATTTGCTTTGTATGATTGCTCTTGGATGATTGATGTTGGTGTGTTAATCGAGAATAGAAGGTGAGCAGTTCGTTGGTGATCAAGAATACTATTACGAAGCAGGTCAACAGGATCAGCTAGATCAAGGCAAGTATAGCATGGGATTATCCTTGTTACCTATTCACTTTAATTCACTTAATTCATCATGCATGTGTTTTCTTGTTAAGGATGGCTTAGTGTTGATCTTATTCCTTAAATCATATGGTTATAGCATTGGGTAGTTTGCTAGTGCTCACATAAACAATGATCTTGTAATTTGATTAATGATATATGCAATAACACTAAAAGATGATTTTTAGCAACAGGGAACAAGAGGGCTAGAGTTTTCTCTAGATTCCTCTCCATAAGGACTTATCTGTAAGCGAACATCCGGGACTTACAGTACAGCTATGAGGGCTATATGGCTCTGACTTTAGTCATACAAGAGGACCTTTTCTAGCTTGTTAGTGGTTACCTTTATGGCGCAAGAGGGGTGTGTTCCGGGTTGGGTGTAGTGCGGCTTCTGTCCCTATGAGTATAGGCTTCGTGTCATTGTGCCATACGGAAGGGGGCTCTACATTTGCAGGCCACGAAACCTAGCGGCCCTAACTTGTTAGACGAACCTTGGAAAGACTTTATAGTGAAACTTATCTGTCTAATGGGGAGTCATGACCTCCAACTTTTGGGGATCATGACTCATAGTGAAAGTGTACAACCTCTGCAGAGTGTAAAACTAGTATATCAGCCGTGCTCACGGTCATGAGCGGCCTTGGACCCTTATGGAATAGAGATCACTATTAATTTACTTGTTCTTGCTATTCATTATTCTCTTTACGTGATCATGTGTTTATTATGGGAATATTACTTACTTGTTGCTACTCAATTGCTTAAAACATGATCAACTAAAAGCTACATGCAGTTAAACCAGTGTCTACCCTATTTGAGCTTCATGAACCCCATGTTATATTTGTTGAGTACTTTTGTGCTCACTCTTGCATTCCCCCACCCCAGGATGGACTCCCGAATGTGCAAATAGTGACTACTACTTCTACTTCCCTGAAGAATACTAGACTTGTGGTCAACCAGTTGACGTGCCTGTGCTATGAAGCTAGCTACCACAAGATTTATCTATGTTTCCGCTTAGTTATGTGAAGACTCTGTGATATTATTTGTTATGTAATAAATATCTGTAATGATACTATTTATATTTGTCATCTTATGTGTGATTGATCTCTGGGCGCACATAAGATTATGCATTCCATTTGTTCCTTGAAAATGGGTGTGACAGTCCCACAGTGGATAGAGTGGATAGATGATGATATAGAGGATGGATGTGTGCAGGAGAATTTAGTAAAAAGGAGAGAATCTTGCTGACTAGGACGTATAGAGGATGAATATAGAGGTCCATAAGTGCGGGTAGTCTAACCGAGCAAACCGCCGCACGCCTTCCTTGCACCCAACCACCACTGCTTGAGCGAGCCGCCGCGCGAGCAGCCCCACTCGCCCCCGCCCAGCGCAAGGCGCCCGAGTGCGGCT
This sequence comes from Saccharum hybrid cultivar R570, assembly GCA_038087645.1. Taxonomy (NCBI): domain Eukaryota; kingdom Viridiplantae; phylum Streptophyta; class Magnoliopsida; order Poales; family Poaceae; genus Saccharum; species Saccharum hybrid cultivar. The sequence continues at coordinate 1,103,173 of JAQSUU010000606.1, read as the reverse complement.
GTCATGAAAGCTGTCGCCGCCGCCGCACCCATCCCTGTGCAAGATACCCCGAGTGCCCCCGCCCCCGCCCCCACACTCGCGCAAGGCGTCCCGAGCACACAGGGGTGAAGCCAGAATAAATGGATGCCGGGGTCAATGCTCGTGCTATTAAGTGCTAATTCATATGTTACGATAATATAATATTATGCTATATCAAATTGATAAGGTTTCTCTCTACGGCTATGATCCTTCATCTTGTGAAAGCATGGCTAGAAATACAGGTTCTACGAAACGTATAATACAATCATTCATAAATTCATCTTCCATATAATTTCTCAGTATAGTCTTCACAATTTTTATTGCTGAAAAAAACCAATGGAGTGGTGTGTGGTGATAGGAAAAACTAGTACTAGCTTGAGAAGCCGATAGACCAAAGAAAAAGCTAGAGGTTTATTTTACCAACCATCAACCTAGCAAGATGTAGCCACATAGAAATAGTATACTAAATTAAAGCTGATGGATACTAATGCACGTTGTTAAAAGTCGCCTAGATACATGGCATCCTGCTTTAATAAAAGAGCACGTTCTTTACTGCTACTGAAGAAGCAACACGAATGTGCGCATGCCCCAGAGGCCTAGACTCAAGGCGCTGCCGGCCCAGATCGAGAAAGGGCGAGTGTATGAACGGAGTGAAACGTGGAGGGTGAAAGATCGGGATATTCTTGTACTTTCCAGTAGTTTGAACTTTTTTTATTTTTTTATTCATTTACTAGCAAAAAATGTGTTGTACCGTGAGAAATGTTGAATATTATATGGGTTTATGACCATATTTTATTTAATAAATCAATTAATTTTCGGCCTATATTAAATGTTGTGATACAATATAGTTTTAGTCCCGTATGAAATTTTGACTGATTGTGAACTTAACTTAGATAGGCTACACACGTGTGCACCTATAGAGAAGTTGAAAGAGGCCAAAAGTGTGCCACACGCGCGTGGGCGTCCCTGCCGCCGAGCCGAGCCGAGGCGTGGCGAGCGATGCGTTGCATGCGTGTCGTGCACGGGTGTGGGTTGGTTTTGCCACTTGGGCTGGCTAAGTAAGAGGAAGGGGTACAGACGCTAACATGGAGGAGTTACTTGCGGGTCAGTTACCATCCACTACTGTGGTGATTACTCGTAATCACTTCGACTCTTCGTATCCCTGATCTCTCCGGCATAACCTTCCCTTCCGTCTCCCTATTGCCTCACGCAAGCCATACCACACCTTCCACCGATCGAGTTGCATCCGAGTACTCCCTGTCCCGCAAACCATACCACACCTTCCTCCGGTCGAGTTGCATCCTGTCCCATGCTCTGCGCGCACGGAGTGTGGGAGAGCAGGCCTCCGGAGCTGGCGTTCGCATCGGAACACCTGCTCGGGTGTGTGCGGGCGATCAGGTTTTTAGGGAGAGTCTCCGTGACTGCTCGCCGTCTTTTTCATCTCCTTCCTGTGGTGCCTCTTCTTCCTCGGTGAACGCTCGAGGGACAACATTGCGTAATCTTCCTGCACCAACTATGGTCCACGACTTCAAGCAACTCACCATGAGTGGGTTTGGAGCCACCAGTGCCTTGAGCATGGGTCCCTCCGCAGGGTACATGTCCATTCTCAAATTGATTAAGTTTAATCTCTTTTTCACCGTGATCAGTATGATGTTCATCAACATATTTGCTGCTAATCTGAGTAGTAGTAAAATCACACATGTGCACATATTTGTCATCACAAATTTTCTATTATTTTTCTGGATTAATTTTAACATGAAATTACCTAAATTCTTAACAATCCAAAAACCTGATATTAGACAATTTTCTATTAGTGATTTTGCTGCCGCTTTGAAGCCAAATGATTTTGATGAAACAAATTACAAGATATGGCGTGCTAAGATGGTGTTGTGGTTAACTGCTATGAACTGCTATCACATCACACAGGGGAAGCCTGAACAATTTACTCCTATGGAGGAGCAAAAGTTCTTGGTTGCCGATAACCTGTTTCGAGGCGCCGTGATTAGTGCACTTCATAGCAAGTATGAGAACAACTACATCATGGAGCAGTTGTTTGACTACAAAATGGTCAACAACCGTTCTGTGGTCGAGCAAGCTCATGAGATACAGGCACCGGCTAAGGAACTCGAATAGTTTCTATATGTGTTGCCTGACAAGTTTATGGCCAGCGGTATTATCTCTAAGTTGCCACCTTCTTAGAAGGAATTTGCTACCTCCCTAAAACACAAGAGACAAGAGTTTAGCATGGCTGAGCTTATGGGGTCTCTTGATGTTAAGGTGAGGGCTAGAGAAAAAGATACGCGTGGGAAAGACACTGAGTCTTCTAGTAACAATATGGTGCAGAGGAAAAATTTTAATGCATCTCGTAATAAGAAGAAGAATAAGCAAGAGAACAACTTGAAGCCTAAACAAACAACCACTTTTAAGAAGAAAAAGAACAACAAAGATGGTGGTTGCTTTGTTTGCGGGAGTGATGAGCATTGGGCAAGTTCGTGCCTAGACCGCAGATTTAAGTAAGAGAAGAAATATGCAAACATGGTTGTTAGCGAGGTTGAAGGAGGAACATCTGGGTGTGGTAATTCTTTACCTACTGTTCTTTCAGTTTGTCATTTGCCTGAGTGGTGGATGGTCACTGGGGCTAATATTCATATGTGTGCTGATGCTTCTTTATTTTCTTCTTATCAGGTCGGCGGGACTAGCGCCTTGCTGATGGGGAATGGGTCACATGCGCGTGTTCTTTGTGTTGGTACGGTCATTCTGAAGTTCACCTTGGGAAAGACGGTGCTGCTGAAGAACGTGCAACATGTCCCCTCCATAAAAAAGAAACTAGTTAGCATCTCTTAATGTTGCCGAGATGGTTATAAAATTGTCTTCGAGGCCAATAAATGTGTACTATCAAAGTATAGAACTTTTGTTAGTAAATGTTATGATTGCAGAGGCTTGTTCCGCTTATCCTTGCATGATGTGTGTAATAAGATTGTGAACAATGCTATTATCCCTGATGAGTCAAATATTTGGCATTCACTTCTTTATCATGTTAATTTTAGTTATATATCGTGGCCTGCAAATCTGAATTTAATCCCGAAATTTAGTTTGGTCAAAGGTTCTAATTGCCATGTATGTGTGCAATCTAAACAACCTCTAAGCCTCACAAGGCCGCGAAGGCGAGAAACTTAGTGCCACTAGAACTAGTCCATTCTGATCTATGCTAGATGAATGAAGAGTTTACTAAAGGTGGTAAAAGATACGTCATAACTTTTATAGACGATTGTACTAGATTTTGCTATCAACTTGAGAGGAAAGTTAAACGGTTAAGGTCTGATCGTGGTGAAGAATACTTTTCATGTGAATTTTCTGAATTCTATGTACAACATGGAATTATTCATGAGAGGACACCGCCATATTCACCATAGTCCAATGTGATTGCTGAAAGAAAGAACCACACTCTAACTGAGTTGGTTAATGCCATGTTAGAGACAGCGGGTCTATCTAAGGAATAGTGGGGTGAGGCTATTTTGACAGCGTGTCATGTTCTGAATAGACTTCCTACAAAGAATAAAGAAATCACACCGTTTGAGGTATGGGAAAAGAAAAGATTAAATCTCTTATATTTGCGCACTTAGGGTTGTTTGGCCAAAGTGAATGTGCCAATTAACAAAAAGCGCAAACTTGGACCTAAAACTGTTGATTGTGTTTTCCTTGGTTATGCTATTCATAGCGTTGGATATAGATTCTTAATTATGAATTCTAGGGTACCAGACATGCATGTTGGTGCTATTATGGAGTCTAGAGGCGCTACATTTTTTGAAAGTGAATTTCCTATGAAGAATGCACCTAGCATAACTAGTCATGAATCTATAATTTTCTATGAGCAATTTATTCCGATAGAACATTCTAAGGAACCCCATGTGCACAATCCTGAGGAGGATGACATTGTAGTCACTCGAAAGAGTAAGAGACAACAGTCTGCAAAGTCTTTTGGTGATGACTACATTGTGTACCTTGTGAATGATATACCAAGAACCATAGAAGAGGCATATTTCTCTCCTGATGCTGACTTGTGGAAGAAAACAATACAGAGTGAGATGGATTCAATTTTGTCTAATGGAACTTGAAAAATTGTTAAACATCCGTATGGATGTAAACCAATAGAATGCAAATGGGTGTTCAAGAAAAAGTTTAGGCCTGATGGTACAATTAAGAGGTACAAGGCAAGACTTGTGGCCAAGGGTTATACCTAGAAAGAAGGTGAAGATATCTTCGATACTTATTCACCTGTTGCTCGATTGACCACAATTCGAGTGTTACTTTCTCTGGCTGCCTCTCATGGTCTTATCATTCATCAAATGGATGTAAAGATGGCTTTCCTAAACGGAGAGTTAGAGGAGGAGATCTATATGGATCAGCCAGATGGATTTATAGCAAATGGTCAAGAGTGCATGGTGTGTAAATTATTGAAGTCCTTATATGGCCTAAAACAAGCTCCCAAACAATGGCATGAGAAGTTTAACAGAGCTTTGACATATGCCAATTTTGTTGTGAATGAAGCTAAGATATGTGTGTACTATCGGTATGGTGGGGGTGAAGGAGTGATCTTATGTTTATATGTTGATGACATACTGATCTTTGGGACCAGCCTTAATGTGATTAAGGAGGTTAAAGACCTTTTGTCTAATAATTTTGAGATGAAAAACTTGGGAGAAGCTGATGTTATTTTTAATGTCAAGCTGCTAAGAGAAGGCAATGGTGGGATTACACTTTCACTATCTCACTATGTGGAAAAGGTATTGAGTCACTTTGGGTTTAGTGACTGTTAATCTGCTCCTACGCCTTATGACCCTAGTGTGCTATTAAGGAAAAATTAAAGAAGAGTAAGGGATCAATTGAGATACTCCCAAATTATTGGTTCGCTTATGTATCTGGCTAGTGCTACGAGGCCTGATATCTCGTTTGCTGTGAGCAAACTAAGCCGGTTTGTGTCAAATCCGGGAGATAATCATTGGTGTGCTCCTGAGAGAGTACTGCGCTATCTCAAAGGTACTATGAGCTATGACATTCACTATATCGGGTACCCAAAGGTCCTAGAGGGTTTCTGTGATGCTAACTGGATATATGATGCTGATGAGCTTTATGCCACAAGCGGATATGTGTTCTTGTTTGGAGGTGGCGCTATTTCCTAGAAGTCTTGCAAGCAGACTATTTTAACAAAGTCAACTATAGAAGCAGAACTCACAGCATTAGACACCGCTGGCACTGAGTCAAGTGGCTTCGTGAACTTCTTATGGATTTACCGGTTGTAGAGAAACATATATCAGCTATTTCTATGAACTATGACAACCAAACTGTGATAACTAAGGTAAACAGTTCTAAGGATAACATGAAATCCACAAGGCATGTTAAGCGAAGATTAAAATCTGTCAAAAAATTGAGAAACTCCAGAGTGATAGCGTTGGAGTATGTCCACACATCTAAAAATCTGACAGATCAATTCACTCAGTGACTGTCACGTAATGTGATAGATAGTGCATCGAGTGAAATGGTCTTGAGACCTACATGAAGTCTATCATGGTGGTAACTTGTTCTATGCAATCGGAGATCCCGTGAAGTAGGATGATGAAATAAGCCAGGGATAGGCTGTGAGAAAAGACCCTTAACTAAGCCCATGTCAGATGCACTTCTTTTCTTTTCTGTAAGGCAGGTTGGTTTTATATCTTAATGTGTTTCAAAGTGGCTTGTTGAAGCAAAAATATTGTCCTACAAAACATCTTTTGAGAAACACACCTATGTGAGTTGGACTGCTAGTCACAATCTATAAGATTTAGGTGATCTCTAGATACTCATGAATGGTTAGGAGTATGATTTATATGCTCCAACCAGAGGGGGTGCTTTTTGCAACCTAATATTAGTAAAGGGCCTGGTGAAACTTATTTCGCACAAAACTGTCAATTCAAGGTATAGTCCATTGTATAGTGTGAGTAAGCGTAACCTTTGCTCTAGGTGAAAGTTCAGCTTAACAGTCTCCATCGAAACACTGCTATATCAAACGATAGAGAGAACTGAGAGCATTTCTTATGTGCCCTAGAATTTGGTGAGGATTGTTGAATATTATATTGGTTTAGGCCCATATTTTATTTAATAAATCAATTAATTCTAGGCCCATATTAAATGTTGTGGTACAATATAGTTTTAGTCATATATGAGATTTTGACTTATTGTGGGCTCAACGTAAATAGGCTACACAAGCACGCTCGTGCCGCCGCCGCCACCAACGAGCCGAGCCGAGCCAAGCCAAGCTGAGTCGTGGCGTGGCGTGGCGTGGCGAGCAAGCGAGCAATGCGTGTCGTGTCGTGTCGTGTCGTGTCGTGCATGAGCGCGGGTGCGGGTTGGTTTTGCCACTTGGGTTGGCTCAGAGGAAGGGGTACAAGCGCTAATGTGGAGGAGTTACTTAGGGTCAGTTACCATCCACTACGATGGTGATTACTCGTAATCACTTCTACTCTTCGTCTCCCTGATCTCTCCAGCATAACCTTCCCTCCCGTCTCCCTGTTGCCTCACGCAAGCCAAACCACGCCTTCTTCCGGTCAAGTTGCATCCGAGTACTCCCCGTTCCATCCTCTGTGAGCACGGAGTGTGGGAGAGCAGGCCTCCGGAACCGGCGTTCGCATCGGGACACCTGTTCGGGTGTGTGCGGGTGATCGGGTTTTTGGGGAGCGTCTCCGCGATTGCTCGCCGTCTTCTTCAACTCCATCCTGTGGTGTCTCTTCTTCCTCGGATCGGCTTCATCTACTTTCAGGTGGACGTTTGAGGGACGGCACTGCGTACATCTTCTTGCACTAACTATGGTCCGCGACTTCGAGCAACTGACCACGGATTGGCTTCGTCTACTTCCTGGTGGACGTTCAAGGGACAACACTACGTACATCTTCCTGCACCAATTGTGCTCCGCGACATCGAGCAACTCACCATGAGTGAGTTTGGAGCCACCAGTGCCTTGAGCATGGGTCCCTCCGCATGGTACATCTCTATTCTTAAATTGGTTAAGTTCAATCTCTTTTTCGCCATGATCAGTATGATGTTCATCAACATATTTGCTGCTAATCTGAGTAGTAGTAAAATCACACACGTGCACATATTTGTCATCACAATTTTGCTATTATTGTTCTGGATTAATTTTAACATGAAATTACCTAAATTCCTAACTAGAAAAATGTTACATGCCTATTCATATATTTTTTAGTTTTCTTATAAAATTTAAGAGCTATAATTTATTTTGTGATGACATCCAAAATATAAGCAAATGTTGGCAATAATATAACAATGTATAATTAAGTTTGTATCAAATTAAAATAAGCTTTTGATAGATTTTTTTCACATTGCTAAGCACAAAAATATTTTCTCGTAGATGCATTTTAAGTTTAATTTCTATAATATCCATGCTTTGGTATAGTTCAATATCAATTTTCACAAATTCTTTTGAAGACACGTAAAAACTCTCCAACTCAAGTTAGTGTAGAATTAGTTATCGATGTCAAGGCCGCTCTAATTTCCATATTGTTCTATTGTCGAGGATTGCACTGATGTATACGTATAGGAGACACATTTATTTAGATTGCACTTGATAACAAACTGCTCAAGATCTAGTTTCACAGCTTGATTTTTGAACTATCGACTAAATCATGTTATAATAATATGAGTTTTGCTTTTAATCAAAATTACATTTGGACGTATATTTTGTTTGAATTTTTAATTCTAATTTAAATGGAATTCTAAAACATGGATTTAAAATGTTTTTGAATTGTGTATGTGGTAGAATCATAAAAGTCTGCATTTTTTATGGCGTTGAAATAAAGTTTGATCTATATAAAATATACAAGAAATTGAGCAAAGGTAATATAGGGACATAAATTTTCTCAATCTTGAGTAGTCACCCCCTTTAATCAAGAATCATGTTTTCTCAATCCCATTAAACTAGTTATACGGGATTGTTTTTCTCAATCTGGTGAAGTTGCTCTTAGCTACTGATAGAATAGGCATAGGTGATGACATGGATTTTGTTTTTGATAGGAGAGTAACTCGGTTTTGGGATTTGGTGAAAATCTTTGTATGGATACTTGTACAATGAATCTTGTGAACCATCATCGGTGCAATAAAGATTAATTCCCTTATATCGATGTGTGTTGTTCATCTCATTCCTCAACTTTTGGGCTAGCTACAGTTTCGAGCCCCCGTGGGCGGCTAGGCCAGCCGCCTTCCCAGCGACCTCTACAAATCTATCTTCTATGTAGTAGTGAATCTGATTTACATTGGCCATATCATTAGAGCCACCTCTAGAAATTGCTTCTGCCCATCTCTGAAGTTAGATATGGTAGAAATGAGAACCAAACACAACAGCATGCATGTGATACACCACAACCCGACATATAACTAGAACACACACAACAGCCTAAATTGGATCCTAATCGGTTTATTTATGGTCGAACATGGAGAGCTACAAAGTTTAAGCGATGAATTGGCTCATATTCTTACAAAAACTTTTGGTGTGGATCCTAGGATAAAGACGCAAACACATCAAAAGTCTTATGGGGGCTGATAGAGACACAGTAGGACTACATTAGAAAATTAGAACATATATGCTAATTAATTGTGCAAAAATGCGGTGAGCTGATGCTCTAGTGGCATCTTAAAGCTGAGGAATAATGGAAACCAGAGTGAGAGAGACAAGTAATAGAAAGGGATGGGGTGGCACCTAGTGTTCTCCGGTACGTCGCGCAGCAAGGCGGCCTCCTTCTCAGCTGCCATGAAGATTTCCTGGAGTATACGCGCGGAGATCTCTTGAACCAAGCGCATAGCCAAACTGAGTGCAATCTCCGCCATTTTTGCTTGCGGCGATTGATCGAACTCGCATGCACCGAAAAGAGACTCCAGTAAGATGCTTCCTGGTAGTTCGTGTGCGTCTCCTAGCTGGAGCCTGGAGCTAGGTTGATTTGATTTAAGGCGTTGCAAACTCAAATTGCACTGTAGACCCTGTGGTCTTATATTTTCACAATCATGTCTGTAGTTAGTTGGGCCACTCCGAGTGAGCTCCGGCATATATATTCCATTATTATTCTGTCTCTTTAGTTAATTTCCAATTTCTAATGCCAAAAATGAAGGGCTAGTATTTATATCAAAATTGAGCTAACAAATATCTTAATTAACTCGGGACATTGCATTGTTTCTACGACCACAACAAATGCATGTATACTCCCTCCCTTCCAAATTATAAATCGCTTTGACTTCGTTGATACATCCATTTTTCTATACATCTACATATAATAATATGTCTAGATACATAGCAAAATGGATGAACCAAAAAAGTCAAAACGACTTATAATTTGGAACAGAGGGAGTAGAAGTTTGTGTATTTTTCAACTTTGGTCAAAATTGGAGAAGTTTATCATAGTACAACAAAACGACCCACATTTTGGAATGAAAAATATATTTCAATTGCTTATACACGTACTCCCTCCATCCTAAATTATAAGTCATTTGAACTTTCTTGGAAAGTCAAAGCATCTCAATAATAATATTTATTTGGTACCATAAATGTTATTATTTTATTATATAAATTTTGTTTAAACTTGAGATGCTTTCACTCTCCAAGAAAGTTGGAATAATTTATACTTTGAAACGGAGGAAGTACATAAATGGATGGTTTATGCATACCTCACACCGATAGCTTGTTCCTCCTATATTAACTATATATAAGTGTTCGGCAGAAAATGTGCTCGTATGGTTGTTTGTGAGTGTATTTGTGGCACTTCTGTTCTTTTAAAAATATAGCTTTGCTTAAAAGAAACATGGTGTGCAAGACGCCTTCTTAACAGATACTCATACTATTTCAATAATCATGTTGGCATAGACATCTGAAATATTTTCCCAACGGATAAGTGACACCATTTTCATATATAATGCATTTGAAAGCATGTATATCTTTTCATTTGTTCTCTCCATTTCAGTGTAACGTGGTATCTCAGAATAGAGACAACCTTTAGTTTGCGTTATATCGTTGGCCAGGACAAAAATAATATATTTGAAAACTTGACACTCAGTGATTTGTTTTTTGCAAGAATGGCACCCGGATAGCATCTTTGGTGTTGCCTCGGTATTTTCAAAGTTCTTATAGCGATAGGGTGCGTGTTCATAAATATATGAGTTTTGGTGTTTGTACTGTGATTTGGAAAAAAATAGCTTTGGTGGCATCTTTTTTTTTTTGCAATGACAATGTCATGAAAATGGTTCAAAGCTATAGAAAAATTAATTTCCCAAAAACATAAAATTATTTGATGTGCATTTAAATGCAAGTTTTTAATTAGAAACTTTATAGGAAAAAAACTACTAATGGTTAAGTTAATTGTTGGATAGAGATCATAAAGTTTGAAGTTCAAATACACCTTCAAAGGAGAGTTGATGGAGTACAAATGCTTAGGTTAATTGTTGGACAAATATCACAAAATCAGATCCAAAGAGGGACTCTAGTCAATAAAATCGGGACAGTAGGGGCTTGATTGCACAACGTATAGGTCTAAGTAGTCTTTCAAAACTTGTGACAAAATTGAAGTGGTTAGGTAGTGCAAGTTTTTTAAATATTATATTTGTAGTTGTTGTAATTTTATTAAGATTCGGCATCCACATGATTACTCAGTTTTGAAAGCATGGTCAACGTAAAGTAACCAATTATCAGCAGGGATTTAGCTATTTTTGTTTGCCATGATTGGGGCTGTATAACTGGCTTTGCAATATGATTTAGGTGTCCGAACAAGTTGCCACATGATTACCTAGTATTGTTAGTATGGTCAACATGAAGTAACCAATAGTCAGCTAGATGATCTAGCTATTATGGTTTGCCTTGATTAGGACTGTATGACTGACGGTCCATTATGATTTAGGTGTTTGAACATGTCACCACATGATTACTCAGTTTGTTGGTATTTAGAACCTACAAAGGCGAACGCGCTCCTCCAAAGAACGCTGCTCCACGTCGTCCTAAATTTGTTTGGCTGTTTGATTCCCTCCGTTAACGGCCAAGATTACCTGCGTACACAGTTCCTCGGAGCTGATTCTACTTCCATTCGCTGGGTTCCGACGTTCCACGCTCGATTCCTTCGTTCTACATGCGGTCCCTCCTGCTTTCCATCGGGAGCAGGTACTAGGCAAATATATACGCCGAATCCTCGTTCTACATTCATCCCGGTCAGGTCCACTCCCTTCCACACTCTTCTGGTTCCCTTTCTCGTCTCCGCTTCCCGTATCTTCTCCCCGCACGCGACATTCCTCGACACGCTCGCCGGCCTCCTGCCGCCGTCGTACGCAGCCCCCTCTGCTTTCCTCGGCAGTCACGGTCGCTGTGGCTGCTGCCTTCCTGCTGTTCGCAGTGTTGTGCTGCTGCGGACGACCGTACCTGCAACAGTGCTCGGCCTAACCCTAATACCGCCGCCGCCGCAGCTGCCAGCGGCCCCGCGCCGCCACCCTCCACTCCTACCTGCTCGCCTCACGTTGCTCTCCTCTGTTTGATTTCTCCTTCCTATTCCTTGGTTTCGTTCTTACAGATCGGGACGACATTTTCTAGAGACCCTCGCTTCCTCCGTACATCCAAGTACCTTGCCTGCTGCTGCCGTCGTCGTTCCGTGTAGTTTCCCGGCTGGAGTTCAGCCGTGTGGGTGCCGCGGAGGAGGGGTCCTCAGTTTTGGCCCCCACCCCACCCCCCCCCCCCCTTCGCCCTGCCGTTGGCGCCGCGTCGGAAGCTTAGTCCGCCGACTCCAGGTCCGTTAGTCTCCGCTGCTTACCTCCGTGCCGCTGGTTGGTTCCCTTCTTTATTTGCCGTGTTTACTGCCTGTATGGTGTCTTCATCTGTTCTTCACTTTTTCCAGAGACGCTTTTGCCTAGGCTGCTGCTGCCATTGGGTACCTGTGAGCGTCGCCTGCCAACTTGCCAGCACCGATGGCGCGGTGTTAATCTCATCAGGTGTGTGCTCATGTTGCCAATTAGTTTTACTGATTTGGTCACATGCTATATTATTGCTTTCCTTTCGCTGGCCATGATGTTCTTTTCCCTTGCTTCCTCAGTTCAAATTGCGTTTACCTGCTTAAAACCAAAAAAAATATAGAAAGTATTTGGTTCCTATGTCTTGCAGTTTGCCATGTTCTTCTGACTGCTAATGTGGTTGCATTCTTTTCCCACCAAAAAAAAGAAAAATCTTTTTTCGCTTTTCCTTCTACTGCACAACGGAGAGACCATTCCTTGGGTTCCAGTTACACGCCTGGGGCCCCTTCTGTTCTCATCATTCGTTTACAGCTACAAAGACTACACATTTTTTACAATGTTTCTGCTGCATGCATTGTACATGTCTATTTTACGAGGAGTTGCACAGCATTGTTCTCTTCCCTATAATACAATTCGATGTATTATAAATGTTGATGCACTGTGACATCATTTTTTTATGGGGTGTTGTGCCCAGGATATCTGCTTATACATGTAGTTTGTTGTTAGGCATGAACTAACAGGAGGAGGTGGAGGTTAGCAATTTGCCAATTTGATGCATCCAAGATGTGAATGAATTGACTAAAATGCTTACACTGAATGTGGACTCTGCGTTTCTGCCTTTCTGCTTGCAATGCTGGATAAATCACCAGTATAGACCTTTAGAATTGGTATTTGTATGAAATGGCACTTCACGTATTGCAATGTCAAAACCACATAATTTTAGTTGTGGACAAGGGCAACCTTTTCAACCTAGCAATTTATCCATAATACTCTAATGAACCTCAATAGTATCTTTTTCTTTTTGAAACTACCAATTCATCCATGATACTGGCTCCTACAATTCTTCTTTGTTATATAAATGAAGTTTTTCTTTGGTTTTGTTTTCTATGTTTTTCCCCCTGTGTCCTTCAGAATATACACATACACATATATATGTATAGAACCTATTAACTTTACTGACTTTGCAGATATTATCAGCTACATCACAAAGTGCACATCTGTATCTTCTATAGTTCCAAAGGGCAAAGAAAGAGCAAGCACCCAAAGAGAGGTCTTCAGGGATATGAGGTATATGTACACAATTGCAGATCCATCTTCATGTTTGCCCGTTACAGCTGCGTATTTTTCCTTATATTATTCTGCAATACCCTCGGTACTTTATATAGATCACCGTAGTCCTCACATTTTTCCTTATATTATTCTATATATACATAAGCTCACCTTGTTATCCAATGCTCAGACACCTGCACCGCCAATTAGTCCTAACGAAACACCCCTCTAAGATGTCGCTGCTAGGTAAGTGACAATACCATGTCACAAGTAATCGATCAAGCATAGCTGCATTACTATTTCAAAATTATTTGTTTCCAAATTTCATGTTTGTCCAATCTGAGCCAGATCATCATCAGCAGCGACTGCTATTCAGACAGCTGCTCCACGAGTTGATGCTGATGAAACATCCCTTAAAGATCTTACCACTGGGTAAGCAACACTGCCATGTCATAATTAGTCAGCCAAGTATGCCAACTTTATTATTTCAAAAAACTATTTGTTTACATATTTAATATTAGTTGACCTTAATCCAGATCGTCACCAGCATCGTTGCACACTCGCAGACAACTGTTTGACTGATAGCGTTCATGCTTCCAAGGTGACTTCAGACACTTCTCCACGATTGTGATTCCTAGGACTATGCCTACCAGATTGTCGGCTTAGCATTGACATGTTCTTCCGCGTCCTTCATTCTGCTAAATTGTTTTCCATCCATTTGGCAGCGACAGGTGGAGAACGACAATGAAGCATACCACCACTATGCAGTCTCCCGAAGACATCTTACCTGCATCGTCTCTGGGGCATAAAGCCAAGAGGTTTAATTGCCGACCTAACCATGCCTTATTCTTTATGCACACACCCACGGTTTATAGCAATCGTCTGTATGCAAATTATAGGGCTAAATCTACCACTTCGAAGCATCAGCTGAAGGATACTACTCACATGGCTTCTTCACCTCAGGGCCCAAAATAGGTAAACATGACACACTATTCAGCGGTCAACTTAGTCTTATTGTCAATCATCAGTCTACATGCTTTGTATAAGTCCTTAAGTTAATATTATGGAATCTGTATCATCCCGCCTGCATTTGGTCTTGTCGTTTCCTTTCACTTAGATTTACACCTCTGATAAAACAACTAACATTACCGGTATTCATTGACTGGAAAATTGAACTTTCTTTAGTTTCCACATAATTGATCTAAACACAAAAAATCTCTAATTGATTCAACATTTCCTTTGTCACAATATGCCACCACGATGAACGAGGCCATCCCACCACCATTTTGAGACGTGCACAAGCATATTCCGCTGTTGTGCCATGAATTCTATCTCCTGGCCATGTCCAACCTTTTGAACCGATATGGCACATGGCGTTCCCAACAAGGTCACTCTGTACAAAGATGCAGCATATGTATCCTCTCGCCTGTTGATTGAGTAGTTCCCAGCCCACTTTACATAGAAGTCGGTTTGAGCTATCTGGACCTGTTATAGGTTTACATCTGATGTTGTTCAAATGATAAACACTGAAATTGTTTCCTAGGCACGGCTGCCTTATTAAACTGCTCAGTGTTATACACAAGATGGCAGAAAGCTTTTGTTGTGTAAAGATGGCTCAAAAGTAATCTGGACCTCTTGGTTGTAAAATGTCCTATCAACTGTACCTACAATCAGCATTAGTTACCTATAACTATCTATAACTATTATATCCGGCTTTGTTTGCTTGTTAGCCTAATGTGATGTGTTCAGCCGCGCAGACTACACTGACCGTACCACGTTACAAGCAGTCAAAGATCGGTTAGGATTGGCCCATCAAACTTTGATATATGTACGTCTTATCTTGTTTTAAGGAATCTTCGACCATTGTTCAACTGAGGCGGCGCGCGAGGGCGTGCCCCTTCCACTAGTGATCAACATCAAGTAACCAATTATCAGCAAAGATGAAGGAAGGCATACCCAGGAGAATACGCTAAGCAATAGGGAAAACGTATTTGAACTACTGTGTAGTGTGATGAGTTTGAATGTGGGCCATAGGCCAGATGGTGTATTAAGCGTGCGTCTGTATCAGATTGGGAACTATTGCATTTTCTGCAACCGAAGTGCTAACGCCCAGATGTCCAGACGGACGCCTGCATCTGGACGTGCCCACGCCGCCCTACCAGCGGCGTCGTATGGATGCCCTGCCGGCGCCGGGAGAGACAATGCAGCAGAAGGTGGGAGAGGAGAGATGCAACACCTGATCTACTTTTGAAACATCCAAATACAACAATTGCAACATACGTCTGAAGGCAGTTGAAACACTCGATTGAAACATGCTTCTAAACACTTGAAAAACACCTGAAAAACACTTAAAAACCATTGCAACCATACGAAAACATCCAAATAAAACACATACAACATATGTGTGAAACATATACAACATCTCGATAAACACATTTGCAACATGCGTCTAGAAAACACAGCTGCCTCTGAAACATTTGAAACACTCTAAACATACACTTGCAATATGCCTCTGAAACAATTGCAATATATGCAACATCCCCTGATCTACTTTTGCAACATCCCTATGAAACAAATGCAACATACATCTAAAATGTTTGAAACACTTGAAACATACATATGCTACATAGGGGGAGAGAGAGCCTAGCGCGAGGAGCACCACATCACCGGGGTGGGGGAAGCACGGTCGCTGGGGCGAGAGAGGGTGCCGCTCGGCGTGGGGAGGGTGTCTCGTCCAGGTAGGGAGCACCACCGACTCCCCTACAACACCGCCACGTTACCTCCAAAGGATCTCGCCCGTGCTTCATGGATCTCGCCGGTGTGGGAGAAAAGGACCGCCGGATCTGCAGGTGTTCGATAGGGGAGGACACCGGGTTGAGAGAGGACGTCGCGGTGGGGGAGGGGCGCCGCCGGGGTGGGGGAAGGACTGCAAGGGTGGGTGAGGGTTCCGCCTCCGGCCAGTGAGGCACCCATGACCACACATTGGAGTAGGGGAGGGCGCGCGCCGGGGTGGATGGGGGCACCGCTGCCGGCCTTGGAGGGAGCCGGCGGCGCACGCAATGGAGGGGGTGAGAGGTGAGCGAGCCAGCGGATGAGTGGAGGATAAGCGCAGTGGTAGATTTTTTTTAATAGCAAGCGAATGAGTGGAGGAGCTGTGTCCAACAGGTCAGACATCTGATAAGTAGCATTACCGTTTCTGCAATTGAACACGAAGAAAGAGGCGTTCTTGTCTCGCGTGCTCTCTGAAACTCCTCGCGTCGACGGTGACAGCCGGCGGCCGGGCGTGACAGTGACGCCGCCCTCCGTGCCAGCGCCAGCCAGGAAGCACCAGGTGCTGCTGCTGCAGGCGCTGTCGGCATCACGGCCTCGCCCAGATCCCTCTCCAGAATCGCGCTGCTCAAGGCGTCGCTCCTCCCGTCCAAGGTACAGGCGCCCACGATCGTGCATTGACGAACACAAGCTCGTTCTAGTAGCGGCCTCCCGGCTTGTTCTAGTGTGATGCTGCTGCGTTCAGCAAGATCATGTACAAATACTGTCTGCGTAACGAGTTTTCTTTATATGTTGGATGGGTGATACGAGTAGCTGATAGGTAGGTATCTCGGAACATTTGTAATGGGAGCAATTTGGGCTCCAAAAGTTGCACTTCTCAAGGGCATCGACATGTTTGGGTATGCCTCAACACTAAGTGGTAAATCTGTTTGCAACTTCTGAAATGTTGGGAACTGGAAGGCGTGATTGATCATTGCAATCAGGAACATCTGGAGTCTAGCTTTCTTTGTCCAGTATCCCTTTGCTGGAATGGTTCATTTTTTGGATAGTCATGAATAGGCCTCTATACCCTCCTGTGTCCTGTCATCGAACAATAGGCAAACAACCTGCAAGTCAATAGTAAGTTTTTATTGTCACAGCAGAATTTCCTAGGCTGAAAGTAGTTGTCTGAATGTCATACATAGTAGCATTTGTCAGGGTTCAAAATTTTGGCGAAATTTCTGTCGAATTTCGCGAAATTCGGTAATTTCGGTGGTGGCCGAAAGAAAGCTCCCAAATTTTGTGATACTCTAATATATGTGATGTATAACTCTAGACTTGTATTTTTCTATTGATTATATTGTATATTCTTCTATTCAATAGATGTGTACTCATAAATCATATTAATATTTATTTAGATCTAAACTTTTTTAGAAACAACACGCTTCATGTCCTAATCTCTAAAAAAATTCAGCGAAATTTCGGCCGAATTTCGCGAAATTCAGTAATTTCGGTGGTGACCGAAATTTTTGCGATAACGAAATTAAAATCAGATCAGCTCAAAACCAAACGAATAGTTTTGTCATATAATTATCTTTATCATCAGGCCAGCTTCAGCTTCATCACTGAAAACAAGTTCCAGCTTGTGTTTGATCTGAATGACTCTTATTTTCTTCTTGGCAACTCTCTCATCTTCCTATTACACGTGTCTTACTAGTCCAATCAACAGATCTTTTTTTTATTTCAATAGCTCATAATGCGGATTTAGAATAACAGTGGTGCACCTTTTCATAATTTCTACATAGCTTATTGACGATATATATTTTTATTTTGCAGTGTTACATAGACAAGTATACAACCAGTCGGTACTTCTAGCACAATTGGAGGCTCTAGCGAAACTCATGGAATTGCTGCAAGTTCTGATGGAACATTCAAGAGAGAGAACAGCTCAGATAATTTATACCATGAAGTGGTCAATCTCAAGTAAGGCTTCTCTTTTACACATGGTTGTCTTTTTTACACATGGTTGTCCCATGTTTTTCCTATTCCTTGCTGATTTTGTCCTTTTTTTTAACTTTGATAGTGCGATACAACCAGATTTAGAGCAAGATGGTAGTTCAGAAATTTTTATTGTTAACAAAAAGCTGAGGTCAAGTGTTTGGAAAGATTATGAGTTGACTATGCTAGATGATGGAACTAATAAGGCAACCTGCAAACACTGTAAGAGGGCTTATGTAGCTGGTAATAGGCTTGACCAAGTCACTTGAAGTATCACATAGGTATCTGTCCAAAACTTCTGTCATCAAAGGAAAGAAAGAGCCCACGGGTGGATATTCCTATTTTTGATCAACAACGAAGACGTGATGATTTCTCTAGAATGATTCTTGGTCATGGCTGCCCATTTAACATGGCTGAACACTACTATACAAGAACATTCATCTATAATTTGCAACCTTCATTCAAATTGATGCACCGAACTTCTCTAGAAGATGATTGCATGAAGATTTATGAGGAAAATTTGAGGCTGTACCAACTGTTTGATAAACAACCAGGTCGGTTTAGCATAACATCTGACATGTAGACTCATACAGAAATGAGTGGTTATATGAGTATTACAGCACACTACATTGATGATGGTTGGAAATTACATAAAAAACTATAGGGTTTGCATATTGCAGCAGGTATCCTCTAATGCTTCTGGTATGCTTAACCGTTGACTAAATGGTAGCTTTGTTCAGTTAGATGCAACCTGAAGCGTTCAGTAGATGAGCAAAAAAAGTTCAGTTATTCTAGTAGTCAGCTAGTGTCCTCTGTCTAGGGCAACAACCTTTTGCTGTAGGCTGCTAGAAAAAAATTCAGTATCTCTGTATTAAAGAATGCATGAAACTGTATCGGATCCTTCAGCTGCCCGGTCTCCTTGCCATGTACATGATCTTCAGGTGTGTTTATCTTGTCCGCAAATGTCCACAGGATCCTTGCAATACTGCAGTAGTTTAGTCTTTTTTCAGTTGTTATTGGATCCTTCAGTTTTTTCAGTTGTTTTCAGTACTGCAGTAGTTTACTGGATCCTTGATCAAAAGTTTGTGTAGTATTATTCTTTTTTTTTTTGCGACGAGTGTAGTATTATTCTTCTGCATTGGTGTTTAGTCTTGGTGTTTAGTCTTTTTCGCTTATTGAAAATCTAGCTGCTATTCTGTGTTTCAGGGAAGCAACAAAAGGAAGGCATAGGAGTGATATTTGTATGAGCAACCAAATTTGAGGTGTACAGTCCTTGTCCTGAATTTGCGAAGCACCTGGTGACTGAACCGAAAGTTCTGATGTGTCATGGATATATGCTGCTTTCTTATAGTGAGACAGAATGGCTCCTTGTATTGCTTTCATTTTTTTTTCTGTTCCAGTATGTGGACATGCAGCTGTCTCTGAGGTCATGTTCAAATTATTTCAGTATGTGCCTTGTATTGTTCACTGATGACCAAATTATTTATGCTTATGTTCACATTATTCTCTGTCATCTATAGTCATTGCTCTCTGATGACCAAGTGATAACATGCAGGTTACCCATACCCACTAATTATTACCCATTATCCATTATAATTTGAATGGGTATGGGGAGGGTGTGGATTGGGGAAACGACTCCAGGGTATGGATTGGACAAACCACGGGTGTGCCCAAACTTTCCACATGTCTCAGGTTAAGACTCATACATGCATGAGCGTTTCTGGTCAACTTCCAAGTCATTCACTTGACTGCAAATTAGGCGGTCATGTTGTCAGCATAAATATTGCAGTCAGCACCTGCATTTGCGACATGAAAGAGTGCTTTTTTTTTTGCAACCTTCAATAGCCGCAGCAAGCACTGAAGCACATGCTCTCCGTGACTTAGGGACATTTGGGCCACGACTTGCAACCTTAAATTGGGGCTTAAATTGGGTTACTAATACTATTCTAACCTAGAGCTCTAATCCCATTCACCCTAGATAAATATAAATTATTACCTTATACCTGTCTATGATCTATTGATCTCTAATACCATATTCACATGTACCTAGCAAAATGTACACCTAAAATTTGTCTGTGATCTAATGATCTCTACTTATCCACCCCCAAAAGACTTACAACCTTATAGGCTGTTTGTTTGAGCTTCTTGAGCGAAAAGCTTGAACAAACAGGCCTGTCTGATTTGCCCGGTGAAGCCCTGCTAACTTGGCTGGCCAAGCACCTACATCCCAATGTGTGTCACGATAGCTCAGCCTATCAGAACCACAAAAAAGGACCCCGTCCTTAACGAACTTGGGACCTGCTACAACGAAACAACACCAGTTAAGGGCTTATATGTTGGCTCGGCAGCATCAGCCAATTGAAAAGTTCTATGCAACATATACAAAAGAAAATAATAAGAACAAAAATACACAAAAACCTCCAGAAGCAACTGCAAACATAAACTGGACACAATCCTAGTGGAATTCTTGCTGTATTACAGCCATGGAACACCAAAATTGCATATCCATCATTATCCATCAACTTACTAGAGTAAAACAACCATGCTGACATAGAATGCATTCTCACAGGATACAAGACCCTAGTTCATCCTCTTGATGAGCTCATTGATGTAGTTCTCACGGTTGCCGGCATCACCACCCTCCACATAGTGGTTCCTCTTCTTCTTGAGGCCACCCAGGGGTGCCTTCAGCTTGAATGGCCAGAGGAAGTTGTTGGCCTCCTTAAAGTGTGGGCCAACCATCATGATCTCATGGACAAGGTCCTCAATGCAGATGATATTGCGCTTCCCAAGGCCCTAATGAACAGAAAGTAAAGAAAATATTTAAGGCTGAAATTGAAATGTGGGTCTAATCAGAATCAGCACAGTAGTTGTAGATGGCAAACCTCCTCGATGACATTGTTGTTGCTAAGTGGAATCCTCTGCTTGTTCAGCTTCCCATAACCCCTCTTGTAGATCAATTCCCTAACACTCTTCAGGTTGGGGTATCTGGAAATGAAACATAGATGTTCAGCCTTCAGGACATCAAAATAATAAGTGGAATTTCTGTCTTCCAAATTTTTTAAAAAATCAGGCATCTGGCCATGCAGGCCTGTTTCATGTGAATATGGAATAATTAATGAAACTCTGGAAAAGTTAGTACATATATCACATCAATATAAAGGTCACAGTACAGTTAATAAAGGAGCTAAAGTGGTTAAACAAATTGAATTATCATATGTTCCATTCTTTGAACCCAGATGCAACCTGCATAACTAACACAGCAATAAGATTTGGCAAATATATTTGACTTTCCTCAAGAACAGAAAAACACAAAGCACAGACATTCCTACAGACATGTTAATTTAAATTAAATAAACAACATAAATTTATACAAACTTACCCATACGCAACATATGGCTCCACCCTGCGGAGCATGTTAATGGTTGCCTTGTTAACCTTGAGGAAGACACCATTGAAGATCTGCCTCAAACGCAGGAGCTGCAAGATCTTGCGGGTCTTGGGGTGCATGGCATTGATACTACACAGTACATTTGACAACAATCAACACTTGAGCATAGCAACAGAATCAGCAACCAATGAGACAGAGCCATACCCACGGATGCGGACCACAAACAGAAGCTTGGCCTCGGGGCTCACATAGAACCCACCCTTCAGTCGGGCCTCACGCTTGAGCTGCACAAGCTCCTTCTCCTGCACGAAGTGCAAATATATCACAACAGATTCTCTAGGTCCTACTTATAAATACAGAAAGCAGAATTCTCCCACAAGTACTTATCAGCAACGTCATCCTATTTCCCAACGGCAATGTTATCCTATTTCCCAGCTGAACCAGTATTGCATTCAATGGTAGCTTTTCTAATCATCAGAGAAACGCTATTCTCCCCACATGGACATTGGCCTCATCAAGTCAGGAAAAACTTTTTTTTCTTTCCACGAAATCAACAGACACGATCAACATGGCGATAAGATATAACTGTCAATAACAGTGCAGCAATCCCATTTTGACCCAACACTGCTATGCGCACACCAATTTCAAACGGATGCAATTCTTATACGAAACAAAATCAACTCGCCAGATCGGACGCAGACGCTATATCGTCGTAGCAGCTATTCAGCTACGCAGAGCAGGAAGCAGCAAGGAACAGCGAGATCGAGAAGGGCCGGGGTACACCGCGTGCTCACCTGGGCGTCGTACTCCTGGGCGTACTGCTTGGCGCGGGCAAAGATGATCTTGCGGCTCTCGAGCGCCTTCTTCCTGTCTGCGAGCACCTTCTCCTTCTTGTCCGCTGCCCACTGCTCCTCCCGCTTGCGCTTCCGCAGCACAGACTCCGGGACCACCGCCGCCTTCGCCTCCGCCGCCGACATCTGCGGGGGCAGAGAGCCAAACGAAAACTCAGATCCGCGCCGAGGGAGACGGAGCCGCGCGGGGGCTATGGTCTGGAGAGGCAGGCGGAGGCTGGAGCAGCAAAGCTTACCTCGATGACCTGCGTGTGGGTGAAGAGAAGAGGAGGCCGGCCGCCGAGGTGGGAGGAGAGAGGAAGTGGCGGCCAGGCGGAGAGAGGAGAGTACTTATGGGAGAGCGAGGGTTTTTTCTCTGCTCGCTAGGATTAGGGTTTTCTGGGGGATCGGATGGCTGCGGTTGGCGAGCTGTTGTATCCGACGGAGTGGGGGCGATAAGGAATGAATGAACGAAAAGAATGAGTTTAGAGATACTAACGAGTTGGGTGTTACTGCTCCTGGTCCGACAACACCAGGCGGCTCCGTCGCTGCTCAGGAAGGCCGGCCTGTCAGGATGCGCAAGCCCAACACCCTGGTGAACGGCCCAATGTGGCAAGGGAGCTGTGAGCGGTAGAAGTCATGAACATTGTAACCGAATTCATTCTGAAATCTGAACTCCTCGTCGCTATTCCTATCTCCTTCTTCTTCCCCAAGCCGACTCCGATTGCTAACAATTGGCATCAGACTACCGATCCTGCTATCCCCTGCTTGCTTGCTTCGTCCTGGATTCCTCTGCTTCCCACCTCCACTACACCCGTCTCCACCGGTCCTTAGGAGTCATGGATCCCCACGTCAAGCTTATCCTGGACAAGGTCCAGCAATCGAAGTTGGAGTTCGCCCGTCGCTTCGATTCCCATGAGGAGCGCTAGGAGCGGCGCTTCGCCGACCTCAAGCCCGATCGCACCACTCGCACCGCTGCCGTGGACGCCCACTTCGACAAGCTGGAGTCCGCGTACACCGCCCCACCATCCGAGGATGTCGTACGCCGTCTCGACGCTCTGGAGTCTGACGTCGCC
The DNA here is from genome assembly GCA_038087645.1 of Saccharum hybrid cultivar R570. Taxonomy (NCBI): domain Eukaryota; kingdom Viridiplantae; phylum Streptophyta; class Magnoliopsida; order Poales; family Poaceae; genus Saccharum; species Saccharum hybrid cultivar. The sequence goes on along the minus strand of JAQSUU010000606.1, from coordinate 1,080,041 downwards.
ATGTGCCTCAACAACCTCGAGCTCATCCATGCCTCCGACCCAATGAACGACGAGCGTGAAGCCCGCGTCGCCGCTCTGGAGGTCGCGACCAAGGACATTAGTTCCTGGCGTCCCGAGGTCGAGGGCGTCGTCGACGATCTGTGGCTGAAGGTTCAGAAGGTATCGATGCACTACGACCGCGCGGTGCTCGACTCTTCGTCCCATAGCCTGGGCCTCCTCATCATCCCGTCGTCGACAATGGCGTGCCCACCGCCAGTTGTTGGGCATGGCTCTGCAACTCTTACACGGGATATTGGGTCTGGATCCCTTGCGGCTCCGACCCAATTCCCGGCCAATTGTACGCTTAGTTCACCCGCATCTAGTATGGTTTTCGGCATGCCCAATCCTCGACCGCCACCTCCTCCTCCTCCGATAACCACACCAAATCCTTGGCCACCTCTACCCCCTCCATTTCCCTTACCTGATCCTCGGCATCCTCCGCCTGCCCCAAATCCAAATGCCCTCGGTCGTCTGCCTAAGTTGTCGTTCCCAACCTTCAATGGCGATGGCCCTCATTTGTGGCGTACACTGTGTGAGAAACATTTCGCTATGTATGCTGTTGAGGAGTCAATGTGGGTTGGGTAGCTGAGATGCATCTCTAGGGTGCTGCCAAATTATGGTACCAGTCGGTCAAGCCCTAGCTTGTTAATGCCACCTGGGCATAGTTCTGTTAGTTGGTTCATGATCGTTTCGATCGCGATCAACACGAGTTGCTGATGCGCCAAATCTTCCATGCTAAACAAACTTCATCTGTGTCCGATTACATCACCAGCTTCACTACCCTAGTTGATTAGCTTTCGACCTATAACAAGGCGATCAATCCTGTCTTTTACGCTACCCATTTCATAGATGGCTTACGACTTGAAATTCGCACGGTTCTTCTTGTGCAATGCCCCCAAAGTTTGGATACTACTTGTACCTTGGCGTTATTGCAGGAGGAAGCCGGTGTTGCTAGTACCAAGGAGTCTTATTGTTCTTCCTCTACTCTGACTTACAAGCTAAGCCTCAAGAATGCAATGCCTCTTCCTCCTCCACCTACGACAATGAAGACGCAGGTTGTGCTCCCTGCACCTGCATAGTCTGATGTAGAGCCCAAGTTATCGGCTCTAAAGGCATATCGCCGTGCTATGGGACTCTGCTTCAAGTGTGGCCTCAAGTGGTCCAAGGATCACAAGTGCTCTCAAGAAGTGTTACATGTTGTTCAAGACATTTGGGAGTCATTTTCTGCAATTGGTGCTCCTATGCTTGGTGAGGATAATTCTGCTATTACCTCTGGTGCTCCTGCTTATAGTACTATCCAGTTTGTTGGTACTCTTGGCCATATACCTGTTACCATTTTGTTGGACTCGGGTAGTACATCATCTTTTGTCAGTGAGTCCATAGTTTTGCAATTGAGCTCTCAGGTAGTTTTGCCTCACCAAATTTCTGTCAATGTGGCTGGGGGAGGGGTGCTTACCACCAAAGGAATCTTACATAATGTGAACTGGAGTATTGATCATGTTTCATTTGTGTCTGATTTCAAGATTCTGCCCTTAACACATTATGATATTATTTTGGGTATGGATTGGTTGGAAACATTCAGTCCCATGCAAGTTCATTGGAGGCAAAATGGATTCAAATTCATTATAAAGGATCATATGTTACTCTCCAGGGCATTCATTCTATGTTTCCTGATAAACTGTTGTTGCAAGTCTGCTGTGCTATTGGGGAGGTTACTGTACCAGATTTTTCAGGGCTTTCTTCTGAGTTACAGATTCTGTTGCAAAATTATGCTCATTTGTTTCAACCCCCAGTGGGTCTTCCCCCTCAAAGACCTTGCAATCATGTTATTCCACTATTGCCTGATTCCAAGCATGTAGCAGTCAGACCCTACAGATACCCACCTAAGATGAAGGATGAGTTAGAAAGGCAGGGATATGAGATGCTTGATCAAGGTATCATTCAACCTAGTTCAAGCCTATTTTCTTCTCCTGTGTTGTTGGTTCCAAAGAAGGATGGGTCTTATAGGTTTTGTGTTGATTTCAGACAGCTTAATGCTATTACTATCAAATCAAAGTTTCCAGTGCCCATCTTTGATTAGTTAGTGGATGAGCTGGCTAATGCACAATGGTTTTCAACATTGGACCTCAGAGCTAGTTTCCACCAAATTTTAGTACAAGGAGAAGAACCAAAGACTGCATTTCAGACTCATTTGGGCCATTATGAGTTAAGGTTTTAGCATTTGGTCTGACTGGAGCCCCAAGCACTTTTCAAGGAGCCATGAACCTAACTCTAGCTCCTGGGCTCAGGAAGTTTGTATTAGTATTTTTTGATGACATTCTAGTGTACAACAGAACTTATGAAGAGCATTTGTTTCACTTGGCTCAGGTGTTTCAGTGGCTTACAAGGGATCAGTGGAAGCTTAAGTTCACTAAGTGTAAGTTTGCTCAGCAATCAATTGCATATCTGGGTCACATTATCAGTGTATCTGGTGTGTCTACATACCCTGCAAAGATCAAAGCTATTCAAGAGTGGTCAATTCCTAAGACTGTAAAAGAATTCAGAGGCTTCCTAGGGCTGACAGGTTACTACATAAAGTTTGTGAAGCATTTTGAAATCATTGCTAATCCCTTAACTGATCTGCTTTGTAAGGATGTGCAGTTTTCTTCGGGACCCATTCATTCTAATGCCTTCAAGCTATTGAAAGATGCTTTGACTTCAACACCTTGTTTAGCACTACCTGATTTTGACAAGCCTTTCCATATAGAAACTAATGCTTGTGCAGTTGGGGTTGGGGTTGTCTTGCTATAGGAGGGGCACCCCTTGGCATATATTAGTAAGGCTCTAGGACCTAAGAATTAGGGCTTGTCCATATGAAAAAGAATACCTTGCAATTGTAGTTGCAATTGATCAGTGGTGCCCTCATTTGCTCTAGAATGATTTTATATCCATACTAACCAGAAAAGACTGGTTCATCTTAATGATCAGAGGCTCCATACTCCTTGGTAACAGAAGTTATTCACTAAATTGCTTGGGTTGCATTACAAGTTGATTTACAAAAAAGGAGTTGAAAACAGTGTGGTTGATGCTTTGTCTCGGTGCCCATCTACTGATCAACTTCTTGCTATCACTGAGGTAGTTCCTCATTGGTTGCAAGATATTTGTGCTACTTATGACCAGGACCCTACTGCTATGTCATTAATGACTCAGCTTGTTGTGGCTGGCAATTCTGACCCTCATTTTTATCTGCACAATGGTGTTATCAAGTATGATGGCAAGATTTGGCTTGATCATAATGTGCCACTACAAAAGAAGGTATTCCTGGCATTGCATGCTAGCTCACTAGGGGGTCACTCTGGTGCGCCTACTACATTCTACAAGATCTGACAGTTGTTCTATTGGCATACTATGAAAAAGGATGTCTATACTTGGGTTAGAGAATGCATAACTTGCCAACAGGCTAAGCCTGATAGAAGCAAAAGCCTGAGGTTACTCCAGCCTCTGTCGATTTTGAATGCTACTTGGTGTTGACAGTCACTAACATCAAATATAAACTGTCAACATAACCTGCATATATATTTAATTCCATCACCAAACATAGGTATAGGGGTTTAAACTAATGAATTCCAGAGCTTTGGTGAATATTTGTATGTAGGAGGATTTATCCAGAAAATAGCCCTAGGACCACTGTCATACACCCCAAACAAGCCACCCGACGGCAACAAGTGATTCTATCCGCGAAAACTATGAAAGACAACTCTACAAGGTTCCAGAAGACACCACGATGAAGCGTGGGCCGAGAGGCCACTGTAGCAGGCCGCCCGCCCCCTATGGCCCCACCTGGCAGTTCGCTTCTAAAAGCTTCCTCCACCACTTCCTAGGATTGTATCTACGCCGTCCTTCAAGTCGGTTTGATCTAAGGGCTCACATTAGACACCTAGGGCTATAAATACAGGCCTGCACCCCCTCCCTAGAGTCATCCTGAAACCCTAATTCATATTCTCTAGTCAGAATCAATTGAGAGGGGTCCCATGAAAGGATCTACCTCTCAGAGCTAGCTATCAAGAGAAGATTAGTGCTCATTAGGATCTAGTCTTTATAAATAGAGAGGAAAGAATGAAAGAGTTTAGAGGAGGTGTCGGCCTATCAGTGCTCCCTCTATGGCTTGTACCTAGGCGAAAGTTAATATACATCTGTGATTTCCCTGGTAATCGACTTCTTATTCAAGTAAGCAATGTGTTTACATTGTTCTTTGGTTTGCAAGTCTCTTTTGAGTGCTTTAATCTATGGCCATTAGGTTAATGTATAATTCATAGTGTAAGCGTGGTGCTTAGACTCAGGTTACTCATGAATGCACCATATTTCCTAGATCGGTGGTAGATCGCGAAGTAGCGTTAGAACGCAACTGTGACACATTCGTTGAGTTATCTGTAGTCCACCTCCCGTTAATAGGCCTAGTAGGAAATAGATCGCTTATAGGAAAAAAACTATGCATTTGTTCCTTATAAGACATCTCCCCAGATAGAACAGTAGAAGGCATAGCTTACCGAGATTAGAACTAGAAGACTTTAGCAATCTCCTCTACACTCTTGGTCTTTTTAAGTCATGTTGCTGCTCTGGGTTAAGTTGTACCATAGTTAGCCTCACATGTTTCCATATGGATACGATATTTGAATACCTCTGGGTGAAAGCTACAGCGGTATCCATGCGCTTGCTGATTTATCTGTGTGCGTTAATTTATACCAACACTTGGGATGTGATTTCCATGGATTTCGTGCAAGGGCTGCCATAGTCTGGTTCAGCCAATGCTGTCTTAGTGATCATTGACAAATTTACCAAGTTTGGTCACTTTATTGCATTGAACCATCCATTCTCTACTCAGACAGTGGCTAAGTTGTTTCTGGATCAGGTTTATCGCCTTCATGGAATGCCAACTATAATAGTTTCTGATCGAGATAGGATATTCACAAGCACCTTCTGGCAAACCTTATTCAAGATGGCTAGGACTGAATTACGCTTGAGTACCGCGTATCATCCGTAGAAGGATGTTTAAATAGAGCATCTGAATCAATGTATGGAGACTTACCTCCGGTGCTTTGTGCATGCCTGTCCTTCTAAGTGGGTCAATTGACTTCCTTTCACTGAATTTTGGTATAACTTGACCTTTCATTTAGCTCTGGGCTGAACTTCTTTCAAAGTCCTGTATGGGTATACTCCTCGTCAGTTGGGTCTATCTGCTGAAGTCGTCGGTGCCTCTGTACCCTAGCTTGACGACTGGCTTTCAGAGTGAGCATGATGCAAGACCTGGTTCGCCACCATTTGAATCTTGCCCAGCAGCATATGAAATGGCAACCTGATATGCATCGGTCCGAGCAGCAATTTTCAGTGGGCGATTTGGTGTTCCTCAAGCTCCAACCATACGTGCAGTCCTCTTTGGCCCGCCGAGCTCAAATTGACATTCAAATTCTTGGCCCTTATCAGATCAAAGCCAAGATTAGTGCAGTGGCTTACAGACTCAAGTTACCAGCTTCTTCAGCAATCCATCCGGTGTTTCATGTGTCGCAGCTCAAAGCTTCACATGGTGTTGCCCCGATATCCCAAGCTTTACCCTCTGATGTTGTTGAGTTTCAGATTCCTAAGCAGGTATTAGATGTCTGCGGCTCTAATAAAGTGGTCTTAGATGCCTGCGGCTCTGTCCACTTGGGAGAACTACGAGTACCTATGCCAGCACTTTCCAAGAGCACCGACATGGGGGAATGCTGGCTCTGAAGAATGGGGAAATGTTATTGCTCCTGGTCCGATGTTGACGGTGGATAGCGTCAATATTTTATAGCGCAATAAACATGAGAAATGATCAATAAACATGAAAATAGAGGACTCTAGGGTTTTATCTGACAAATTCCATGAGTTTTGGTGAATTGTTATTTTCCAGGGATTATTCCAGAAAAGCCAACAAGAGGGACCTCATTATCAAACGGATTATCAGAATTCCACCGCGAAAGATACGCTAGAAGACTCTAGAAGACATGAGAAGGCAGTAGGCGAAAGCGGGACTCCAGAAGCTTCTAGAGGAGGCTGGGCGGCACCAAGCCCCTAGGCCGACCGGCCCCTGGCTATGGACCCCACCTGTCATCTTCTACGAGACTCCTCCATCGACCTTGAGGATCAATCTTAGCCCTATGTCAATTCGGTTTGATCCAAGGGTTCACGTGCATCTCACCGGACTATATATACGGAGCCTAACCCCCCTGGAGCCATCAAGTCATTTGGAGATCAAGCCATCCAGAGCCAGAAACCCTAGTTTCTCAGAGTTTCTCTTGTTTATAGCGATAGCCTAGTTAGATTAGATCTAGAGGGAGTCAAGTTGGTCAACCTAGCTTAGATTCCCAATGTTATCAAGAGCGTAGATATTGGTATTATTCATGTGCTCTCCTCTCTCATTGTATTATTCATCATTGTATGTTTATTACAGTGTTATGGCAACATTAATCTTTATCTTGTTTATGTTCTTGATTGCAATGTTCATTATTTACTTTGATTATATGTCTAGCATAGTTACTTTATTATTATTGAGTTCATGCATATGCTTGTATAGCGTTTATCCTAAGGTACCTAGGGTAGATGATTTGCATTATGTAGGCGTGGTGCTTAGATATATTGCATATCTGCGAGTGCTTCCTGATGTTCCAGGATGTGTGGTAGATCAGAAAGGTGACTATTATAGCTTCGTTGAGTCCTTTGTTATCCATCCCCTGTGCATAGGTTATGTAGAACGTGATCGCATCGGAGGTGACAGTTGCGTCTTAAAAGCATCTCTAGTTGATGCTCTTTATGTGTGGATAATGACATAGTAGTAATGTTAACAATGATTGTTAGATGTAGTTGCACTAATTAGAATATTCATTAACTTGTGATTAAAGAACTACATTAGGAATTATCTCTCTAATATTCGGGTCTTATGACATTATTGTAGTAGCTAGAGTGCTCTGAGTGAATCTATTATCTTATTATTATGATGACTGATCATTACTTATCATATATATTTTTATCATGTGACTTATCCCTGTTATGAGTAGAGTGTATGATATTGGTTTTATCTATCATTCATCATATATATAGAAAGTTATCAATACTATAGATTTCCTGTTTAGCTAGACCTTCCCAGTGGTATAAATATAAATCGATAACCTGGTAATACTTTAGGTAAAATGCTACAATGGTATAATTATCTGTCCGCTTGCAGAACCAGTTTTATTCATATATTCATTCTTATTATTTCTGCCTAGTCACATAAAATGATAGATTCCTTTATATAGTACCAATATACATTTCTAGCTATAAAACTAGGGATGACAACTTAGTTCAAGCTTAGGAGTGTAGGTATGTGATAGGTGACTAGTGTGCTAAAGACATGTTAATCATTACTGTTAGCAATAGGTGCCCTAATGGGCTGTTATGGGCCGGTGCGGTTAAGCACCTTAGGGATAAGATAGATTGATAAGGCAAGGATCACCGTTGATTGGGTGTTTCTATAAACCCTTAGGGATCCTTGCCTATATAATGTACCCTTGTACCCCATTAATCAATCAATCAATCCTGAGGCTAATTGCTCACATGGTGTCACGCTTAGGTTTAGACTTCTGCTGCACCTTCCTCGCACGCGCCGGTTGATTGCCGCGCTGCCCACTTCCTCCGTGTGCCGGCCCCTCGCCGTGCTGCACCTCACGCCGGCCCCTAGCCGCGCGCCTCCCAGCCCATGTGCGCCCGCTCCCAACCGTGCACACCCTCGCGCGCCAGCCCTTGCTGCGCCGCGCCGCCATGGGCTCTTCTCCGCCTACTCCTAGAGGTGATGACGATGGCTTAACCACCTCCTTCTAGGCCGATGACGTTGCCTGGCGCTCGCCCAGGAGCAGGCGAATGAGGCTGCCGCCACCGCTCAGCGCCTGGAGTGCGAACGCAAGGCCACGCGCGACGCCGCCCTGGCTCGCACCCTCAAAGCCAAGCAGCAGGCCGCAGCCGCCGCCAAGGAGCGGGACAAGGCGGCCCAGCGTGCCAGCGATGCCCTCGCGCGCACCGCCATGGAGCGGGCAGCCGTCGACGCTGCCATCATGCCCGAGTCTTTAGGAGGATCCACTGCACCGCCAGGAGGAGCTCCTACGCCGATCGACCTCCGCGCGGCCATGCTTCACCATGAAGCCATGGCCCTGCTCCAACTCCACTCCTAGGTCGTCGCCGTCAGCAACATCCGGAACCACGTCACCACCATCCTCAACGTCGACTCCGGTAACTTCAACCGTTGGTGCAATCAGTTTCTGCTCATCCTTGGCTAGTTTTCACTCTAGGGCCATGTCCGCGAAGACCCTCCTGTCCTGATTTCTCCTGATTGGGCCCGGATGGACTGCGTCATCAAGTCCTGGATCATCGCCACGCTCATGGATGACCTGGGCGAGATCATCCGTGCCCAGGGCTCCATAGCCCGGCACGCCTGGCTCGCTGTTGAGTCGCAGTTTCTCAACAATTGGGAGGCTCGCTCCATTTAGCTGGAGACGTAGTTTCGCAACTTCGTCCAAGGCGACCTCTCCATCACCGAGTACTGCCACAAGCTGAAGAAGATGGCCGATGATCTCACGGCCCTTCGTGAGGTCATCACCGACTGCACTCTCGTCCTCAACGTCATCTGCGGCCTCAATGAGCGCTTCGCCCATGTCGGCACGCTTCCCCACATTTCTGGAGGCCCGTGAGGACCTCATCCTTGAGGAACTCACCATGGTGAATCACAAGGAGGCTCCAGCAGCTGCACTCGCTGCCTCCACTACTCCCACCGCGACACTTCCACCTTCTGCAGGCTCTAGAGGCACTGGAGGGGGCTCCAAGGCTCCCAACAGTCACCGCAGCAAGCACGGCGGTGGCGGCAAAGGACAAGGCAGTAGCAGCGCTTCAGGACAAGGCTCCCGGCCCCCTACTAGTGCCACACTGCAGCAGCAAGCTGTTGGACAGTAGCAGCAGCCAGCTAGGGGGCGCCCTTGGCCCAACTTCTACAATCCCTGGTCCGGCACCATCTAGATGTGGCCAGGAGGTCCTCGTCCGCCTCTGGCACCCATCTCGGTGCCCCCTCACCTCTAGGAGCAGCACTAGGCCTAGTAGCAGGCGCAACACCAGGCACAGCAGCAGGCCCTACTCGCTCAGCACCAGCAGGCGCTTGTTGCTCACCAGCAGCCCGCTGGGCAGTGGGTCACTCTGAGGTATTACAACCCTATGACCGGCCTCCCTTCCTGGGACTCAACGGATCTCACCGCCGCCTTCAGCACGACGTCGCTGACCCCTCCTTTGACCAGTGAGTGGTACTTCGACTCAGGTGCTACTTCACATATGACATCTCAGCTCTCCTCTCTTTCACATGTTCTTCTCCCGTGGTACCCTAACCCTTTATCTATTATTGTCGGTAATGGCTCTCTTATTCCTGTCACTGCCACTGGCTCCACAGAGTTATCATCCAATTTATGTCTTAATAATGTCCTTGTGTTGCCACAAATTATTAAGAATCTTATCTCTGTTCGCCAATTTACTATTGATAATAATTGCTCTGTTGAGTTTGACCCCGCTGGTTGTTCTATGAAGGTTCTTCCATCTCGGAAAGAGATCGTCAGGTGTAATAGCTCCAGGCCATTGTACCCACTTTGCCTTCCACCAGCACTCTCCTTTGCCACTCAGGGCTCCTCTCCACTGTGGCATCGGTGTCTTGGGCATCCGGGTCACGAGGCCTTGTCAAAGCTTGCGTCTAGTGTTTCATTCCCTATTCAGGATTGTTCAGATTTATGTCATGCTTGTCAGCTAGGGCGTCATGTTCTTCTGCCCTTTCATGTGTCCACCTCTCATGCGTCTAGCAAGTTTGATCTTATTCATTATGATTTATGGTCCTCTCCAGTTGTCAGCATTTCTGGTTATAAATACTATTTGGTCATTCTTGATGATTGCACTCATTATTTGTGGACATTTCCTTTATGACTTAAATCTGACACTTTCAGCACGCTTGCTCAATTCATCTCCCACGCTTCCACTCAATTTGGCGCCCGCGTCAAAGCCGTACAGTGCGACAACGGGAAAGAGTTTAACAACTCCAGCACCCGACACTTCTTCCTCACCCAGGGCATCCACCTTCGCATGTCCTGCCCTTACACCTCGCCTTAGAATGGTAAAGCTAAACGCATTATTCGCTCTATAAATAATGTTGTTTGCTCCCTGCTCTTTCAGGCGTCCATGCCTCCCTCCTACTGGGTGGAGGCTCTCTCCACGACGACTGTTCTCCTCAACATATTACCCACCAAGACTCTAGAGTTCTCCACACCTCATATTGCCTTGTTTAGCAAGCCACCCACATATGATCATCTGCGAGTCTTCGGTTGTACATGTTATCCCAACATGTCCACCACTGCCATTCACAAGCTTGCCCCTAGGTCTGTCCTGTGCGTCTTCCTAGGCTATTTAGCTCATCATAAAGGGGTACTGCTGCCTTGACCTATCATCCAATAGAGTCATCATCTCCCGGCACGTCATCTTTGATGAAACGACCTTCCCTTTCGCTAAGCATCATGGTCCTAGTACTCAAGCAGACCTCGAGTTTCTTGTCGATAACACTACTAATGCTGTGCCCGCTCCTATTGGACCATCACACAAGTGTTTTCCTGTAGGAACTCCTCCCAGTACCTCCGACGCCACCCGCGCGCCTGTCGGTCCCCGTGAGGCCGTGCCTAGGGCGTCCCTGGAGCCTCCCGAGGATGCGGAGGATCCTCTGACGCCCGCGCTCTACATCTCCCCTGCGATGCGGGTGTCGGGGACACCCACCATGCCACGCGCGGCCCTGGAGCTGCCCAACACGCTGCGTGCTGACTCGACATCCCCTGCGTCATCTGCGGGCTCCCTAGCACCCCTGTAGGCACCCCGCGGGCCACCACCAGGGTTCCCACCTCTCCAGTCGGCTCGTGACTTCATGTACATCTACATGCGTCGGCCGCGCAAGCCACCGGCCACCCTGGCTGCTGCACCAGCCGCCTCAGCTGCTGCACCGGCCGCCCCTGCTGCAACAGCAACCCCGCTGCCCAAGGGTGCGGTTGTTGTTCCTCCGTTGGCCATCCAGCACTCCATGGGCACCCGTTCGAAGAGCGGCTATAGGATGCCCACTATCTACCACGTCGTGCCTCTCTCTCCGGTGCCAAAGACCTTCCGTAACGCTCTTGCTGACCCTAATTAGCGAGCAGCTATGGAGGAAGAACATAGTGCTCTCCTGCAGAATCACACCTAGGATCTTGTGCCCCGTCCTCCTCGGGCCAATGTTGTCACTGGGAAGTGGATCTTCAAGCACAAGCTTCAGTCTGATGGCTCCCTCGAGCTGTACAAGACACGTTGGGTTCTTCGTGGCTTTACCCAGCGGCCTGGTGTGGATTTTGATGAGACCTTCATTCCTGTGGTGAAGCCTGCTACTGTCCACATGGTGCTCTCCTTAGCGCTCACTCGCCACTGGCCCATTCACCAGCTGGATGTGAAAAACACCTTTCTTCATGGCAATCTGACTGAGACAATGTACTGCCAGCAGCCATCCAGGTTTGAAGATCCAGCCCATTCGGATTTTGTCTGCCTCTTGAAGAAGTCGCTCTATGACCTGAAGCAGGCTCCTCGTGCTTGGTACAGTCTGATGCCCTCTTACTTGCTGTCTATTGGGTTTGTCGAAGCCAAGACAGACACCTTACTCTTCTTCTATCAGCGCAGATCAGACACAGCCTACCTGTTGCTCTATGTTGATGATATTGTCCTCACAGCCTCGTCATCAGATTTTCTTCGGCGGATCATCTCAGCACTTCAGCGGGAGTTCGCCATGAAAGATCTTGGTGAACTACATCACTTCCTCGGTATGCATGTTCAGTGACGTGGTGATGGACTTCTACTCTCATAGCAACAGTACATGCTGGATATCTTAGATCACGCCGGGATGGCCAAGTGCAAGCCGTGCTCTACACCAGTTGACACCAACTCTAAGGTTGCTGCAGCTGAGGGGGGCCCTGTGTCTGATGCTATAGACTTTCACAGTCTTGTTGGAGCTCTTCAGTACTTGATGTTCACTCGCCCAGACATGGCATATGTTGTTTAGCAGGTCTGCCTCCACATGCATGACCCTCGAGAGCCTCACCTTGCTGCTCTGAAGCGGATTCTTCGCTATGTTCAGAGCACACTCCACCTCGGTCTCCTGTTGCGACTGACTACTTCGGCTGATCTTGTTGTCTACACCGACACTGATTGGGTTGGTTGTCCCGACACTCGCAGATCCACCTCGGGTTATGCAATGTTCCTCGGTGACAATCTCGTTTCCTAGTCTTCCAAGCGCTAGAATACAGTTTCAAGATCAAGTGCTAAAGTCGAGTATCGCGCAGTGGCTAATGGAGTTGCAGAGGCGACCTGGCTACGTTAGCTTCTCTTGGAGCTACATGCCCCTCTTCGGCACGCCACACTGGTGTACTGTGACAACATCAGTGCCGTCTACATGACCTCCAACCCGGTGCAACATCGGCGCACCAAGCACATTGAGATCGATCTTCACTTCGTCCGGGAGCGAGTCACCATTGGTGATCTACGAGTTCTGCATGTTCCTACCTCCTCGCAGTATGCTGATATCTTCACCAAGGGACTGCCTACCTCAGTGTTCACGGAGTTTAGGTCCAGTCTAAACGTGCAAAGTGGCTGACATTTCGACTATGGGGGAGTGTTAGCAATAGGCGCCCTAATGGGCTGTTTTGGGCCGGTGCGGTTAAGCACCTTAGGGATTAAGATAGATTGATAAGGCAAGGATCACCGTTGATTGGGTGTTTCTATAAACCCTTAGGGATCCTTGCCTATATAATGTACCCTTGTACCCCTTTAATCAATCAATCAATCCTGAGGCTAATTTCTCACAATTACCATACATTTACTGGTGTTGTTAGTTTAGTCATAGGAGTAGTAAATGTCAACATTCGACAACACCAAGTGGCTCTGTCGCTGCTCAGGAAGCCTGGCCCGTCAGGATGCACAAGCCCAACACTTTGGTGAGTGGCCCAAATATTCATGGAAACACGAAGAGCAAGTTTTTTAAATCAGAAACATGAATATTTGGTGGATTTTTTAAAAAAAAAAACTGATTGGCATCTACTAAATTATAATTGCTTCAGTAGTTTGCAAGTGGTGATTGGCACAAGATTCAGAGGCTTTTAAGCCCGTGCAAAGCAGTACATGTAGTTTTGGCAGAGAGTGATGCCACGAGGGGTGATTGCAAGTTCAAGTAAGTGTCAGGAGTAGTGGAGATTCAGATGCGAAGAAGGGCGTTGATGCGGCGTCGTTCTGAGTAGAGAGGTTGTAGTTTAATGATCTTCACAAGACTAAAGTGCCATAAGATCAATGTTTTAGATTTCAGAGGCTTTTGATTAAAGAGGCCCTGTGTTATAGAGCAGTAGATGGCCAGCCTATTCACTTGAGATTATCAGCCAGATCAGCTAGCCATTCAGCAGTGTTTTTCTCTCACAAAAAATCAGCCAGATCAACCAGATTTCAGCCCAAACGAACAGGTTGGTAATTTCATTTGACAATTACAGATTAAAGAGCAATATCATTAGAAGCGAAATTGGGAGATTGCAGAGGCAAGAGAGGTGGCAGGGAAGCAGTATTTGATCTATGAGTGAAGTGAGATTGAGTAGAGGATAAAGGGAGTGTGAACTTTGATGGCAAGTAAAATGCTGTGTTGCAGTTAGAAAGAAGAGAAATATAGAAATTAGTATAGGAGAAAGCCATAAGGATGCCGCAAGTGATCAAAGCAGTGATAGTTTGACAGAGGAGTGGGCCTGACATGTTAGCAGATGTGTGTTCCAAGAAATTAGGCGGAGCCTGAATTTCATGAGAAGGCAGAGGCACTGTACTGCATTAGAGAGGAGGAATGGGCAGATTTAGTGTAGGTGCTTCAAGTAGTGCAGTTCAGTAGATGCAAGTCAGAGAGTTTCCAGCTGAAGAAAAGAGTGAGTGCAGATGTGTGAGTGATAGAATTGCAGACTGACATGGTATGCAAATGGTGGTTGTCAAAAGTTCATTATTCCTGAAGCAAGAGCTGTGGAAGTGGTAGAGTGGTGTCTGATCAGTTGTGAGACTTGCATGTTCAGTGAAAGCAAGTAAATTTGGGAGTTCAGAGAAAGAGAGATTTTGAATCGCAGTTTGAGAGCCAAGAAGATTTAGTTGAGAAGAAATGATAGACTTCAGTATATACAGCAAGCAAGTAGAGTCCTACATCTTAGGAGGGTGCACAGCAGAGTTATGACTGCAGTTTGATACAGAAGAAGTGAGATCCCAAGATGCAGATGTGTAAGAGAACATGCACTTTCACTGAGTGATGTCAGGAAAATAATTGGCTTCAGTAAAAGAGGGGAAGAAAGAAGAATGTGCAGATTGCAGGATTTGCATGTTGCAAATCATCACCAACAGTAGTGAGACTCATTTGCTGTCAGCATAATATTCATGAGAGGCCATCGTGTGCTATAGCAGGCCAGGAGTTTTTCTTATCCTTTGTGCTAAAACAAGTCAATGATGATGCATTGAAACTCCTGAAGAATGCAGAAAAGATAAGTTGCAGTGAGGCTATCCGCACTCATGGACCTCTATATTCATCCTCTATACATCCTAGTCAGCAAGATTCTCTCCTCTATACTCAATTCTCCCGCACCCATCCATCCTCTATATCATCCTCTATCCACTCTATCCACTGTGGGACCCACTTGTCACTTTATCTAAATATATCCATGTGTGATCTAGTTTTTAAGGATTTATTGAGACGAATTTAATGGTGCAATCGAAATTTAATTTAGATTTTTGGTTTATGAGTTATAGCATTTTTTTTCTTTGTTTAGCTAGTGGGGCCCGTCACTGCCCACTATAGAGTAAGCATTGTACCACTCTAAATATAGAGTGAGAGAAAGGATAAAGTATCGTTTTAGAGTACCCAGTGCAACAGTTTTTACTCTATATTCATACTCTAAAGCTTTAGAGTATCCTTTAAAGTACCGACTGCGGTAGCCTGAGTGACCTG
Organism: Saccharum hybrid cultivar R570; assembly: GCA_038087645.1. NCBI lineage: Eukaryota > Viridiplantae > Streptophyta > Magnoliopsida > Poales > Poaceae > Saccharum > Saccharum hybrid cultivar. Next base: position 1,064,929 of record JAQSUU010000606.1, on the reverse strand, counting down.
TTAGTGCATGGCTCTGAACAACAGAGACAGAGTTCTGAACATTGCAGTACCTGGGCAAAGCCCTTGTTCAGTTCCCGATACGGGGCGCCCGAATGTGCACTGTAGTAATTCGTTTGTATTTGGTAAAAAGTGTCTAAACTTTGATTAATTAGGCTTAAAATGTTTGTCTCGCAAAGTACAATAAAAACTGTGTAATTAGTTTTTAATTTCATCTACATTTAGTATTTTATACATGTGCCGACATTTCGATGTGACGGGAAGTCTTCTTTTTGCATAGTAGAATTTGGGGGAGAAGTTGGAAACTAAACGAGGCCAAAGTATGCTTTGAGCTGTCTGGCAGCAGTATAGTGATGTTGCAATAGAAGATTTGTAGAGCCGAGAGGACCGTGGCTAGTGGTTTATTCAGAGATCATTCTCTGAAGAATAAGGCCGGCCCTGCTACAGTGAAGACTTTCCAGTAGATGTGTACCCCAAATTTCAGAAGTTTGTCGGTGCGTGTGCTGTGTAATAAGCAAGCAAGATGTAAAATGTATAGTACAGTAATTAGCATGTGCTTTGAAGTGTCAATTTGCCGTGAGGATCAACCGAAATAAATAGAATGTACTGTAATCCGTGTAATCCTCAGAATGTATGAAATACTTTAGGCATGATAGATTATTGGATGTTTTCAAAAATAATGACACATTATTAGCGGCCTATTGCGAATCCGGCCCTATGATTTAACAAGAGTAGTCCTCACAAGTGCACTGATTATGTAAACGTGATGGGTTCTGCTTGTGGCGTGCTCCCTGATGGGACCTACTGCTCCGTCCCATAAAAAGAGTCGCCGTGGGAAGCGTGCTGGTCAAACTTTCTTAACTTTGACTACGTTTGTAGAAAATACGTGCAACATTTATATCTTTAAATAAGTTTAATATGAAAGTATATTCAAAGATCTACCTAATGATACTAATTATGTACCATAAATATTAATATTTTGTTAAATATATTTGGTCAAAGTTAAAAGTTGTTGACTTTTTAGGAAGCGAGAATGACTCTTTTTTTTTGAGACAGAGGGAGCATGTATAAAAAATCAAATTGTGCAGCCTGCTGACGATGATATCGCTGCCCTGATGACAGGCATCATACTCGAGCTCGACCAAGTAGTTTTGTTAATGTTGACACTCAAAAATGTTCCGAGTAGTTTTGGGATCACCAACAAGTTATAAATATCTTGGACATGTTGGATGTCAAAAGGCAGTCGGCTAGGCCGGTTCAAACCCCCCAGAGTCGGCTAAGCCGACTACCACTTAATACAGCCCGCGGGGGCTGCCCAAACCTGAGGAAGTCGGCTTAGCCGACTCGCCCAATCGACTAAGCCGACTCATGTCTGGAAACCGACTAGGAGACTTCCAAAAGTTGGTTTTGGTATTTTTGACATGGGAATTTTGCAGATTACGACTTGGAGTTGTTTCCTACTAGGATAAGACTACCCATCTATATATATGAGAGGATCACGGCCGATTGGGTTCTCATCTATCCAATCGATCAAAAACACATCTACTACACCCTCTACTCCTTTTTTCAACGACTCTTGCTATTCGGCATGTCTCCCGGCAAGATTTGTTGACATCCTAGACGGCCTTGCTGATCCTAAGAGATTCTCCACGTGCTCCTCCCCTGACGGATCTTCCTGAGAGAAGTTCGAGAGCTTTTTCAGCCAAGAACGAGCTCTACATTGGTCTAACCGGTCTCTAGATCGTTTTCGTTGATTACGCAGTGTTCTTGCTGTGTTGGAGGTTGATCGCAACTTCTTGGGCATCTAAGACTCTGCTGGTGTATGATTTGGGTCTTCTCCAACGTCAACAGTTAACACAAAAGTAGAGTCATCCTCCAAATTGTCTTGAGAACACACGTGTACTGTGAAAGAAGTTTCAGCTCTCTTGAGATACGGGAATAAACCCACCAGAAAGTTCATTCAGATACCTTGGTCAATTAGTTCCTGTCCCGTGGATGATAGGTGGGGTCCGTGGATAACATATGAGACCAATTGATAATTGTCGCTAAAAGTGTAAAAAAAACTTGCATCATCCTGTCCCGTGAATCCTTCCAACCAAATATTAATTACAATATATACTCCTCAACCAAGTACAGAAATTGGACAGTCTCATCTCAGATCTCAGAAATCAAAGCAGGATGTCATGCCTCGTTCCCAAAACAAATGCATCTTAATGCCCTATTTGCTTGAACTTATCAGCCAGAATCAGCCAGCTATTCAGCAGTATTTGTCTCTCACAATAAATCCACATCAGCATCAGCATCAGCGTCAGCATCAGCCGTTTTTACGGCCAGGCAGGAGCCACTGAGAGCAGGAGTACAGGCGCTGTTTGGAATCTAGGTACGATGTGTGGCCTTTTAAAACCGATAGAAACTGGTCAAAATTGGCACTTGGCAGTTGGCATGCATGTGCTTTGTCCTGGCACGTACAGTACAAGTAAGTGCAGCGGCTGTTCAAGGACCATGTTTGGCAGCATAAGTTTGGACGAATCCAACATAGATTGGTAGGAACACGCTGTTAGTAGTTTATTTGTTTAATTTATTCTTCCCGTGCTCCACTTTGAATGAATAAAAAAAAATCTCCGTCCACTCAAGCCTCGATCGCTCAATCTACACTAATCCTCTCCAACATATGCTGCATTACTGTGACCGACGTTCCGCAAATAAAGGCCGCGGACGTCGTAGACCATAAAAATTATGTAGAAACCAGTATGATCACGTGGATCAATGTAGATCATTTGCTTACCTCTTCCATATCATTGCCTTGGCTGTTGCCTCCATAGTATCTTCTTTGATAGGCCGATCCCTGGCTCTACCGCGCGCAGTGCCCTCTATCGGGTCTCACTCCTAGATGCATACAAGATTTGAGTAATCAGGGATATGATTTGGTAATTCATGATGTTACACGTACGGAGCCAATGACTTATTTTTTGCCTTGGAAATTCAAAAGCTTATCAATGGGAAGTTCAAAGACAACTAATTAAATAGCCCAACCATTTTGGGGCTAATATGAAATATAATTGCAGTCAATTTTACCAACGGATCTACCCGCAATATTATCTACAGATTCAGTGTACGAAGATAGTTAAAATAAGTATCCTTTAATTTCCAAAGCAAACAAGTGATCTGACCGTATGCATCATTTATACAAATTAAAAGGATGTATGTAATAATGCTATCATTTATCTAATAAAACCACGAAATTAATGAAAGCATGTATATAGTTTGATGGAAACACACACACGGTCAGTTGGAGGCAGGTGTACAAGCAATGGAGCACTTGCTTTCGACAAAAAGAAATGAAACGTACGTTGGGGTCACACACACACTTTATCCACTGTGGAAAAGGATAGGCAAGAAAAGGACGTACGACCACGTATCTATCTATATATTGAGGTGGCCGCTGCGAGAAATATATATATAATATGGATGTAATAACATATATATACTCCTATATAACAATAACATAAACGAGCAAATTAATCGAGAAAAATGAGAAGTTGCTCGAAACACGATGAATCATTGATGATCTTGCGTCCCAACATCATTCAAGTTCAAATACAACAAGTAACAACAGCTAGCTAGACATGACCAAATAAAACTCAACGAACAGATGGGTTGCATAACTACTGCTAATGCTGATTTGCGTTGCTAATATGATATGAAGCCGAAACTCAATTAGCAGGACGGACAAGCTCGCTACGCTAGCTAATAATCTCAGAATGCATGGTAATAATATCAGGAGCTAGCTAGGCGTGGGTGTAGAGCGCGGCGAGGCTTCGTCGGCAGCGCGAGCAGGAGAACTTGCGCTTGTTCTCGACGCACAGCGGCAGGCAGCAGAGCACCCGCCGCACGCTCTCCACGTCCGTGGCCACCACCGCGCCGCCGCACCGAGGGCACGCCCCCGGCGCCTTCTGCTCCCCCATCACCGTCTCCTCCGCCACCCCACAGCACGCCGCCGCCATTGACGAGGCCATCGTCGTCCGATCCTGCTACTACCTCTACGTCGTCGTCGTACTCTGATCTCTCACTCTGTGTGTCTACCTCAACTAGCTAGAAGGTTGTTGAGCTAGCAGGTGGGGAAGCAAGCAAGGGTGAGATATAGCTGGAAGAAGAGAGTAGAAGACAAGCAATATGCAGACACAGGGAGGAAGACGAGAGATCCCAGCAGCAGCTAGCTAGCGATGGTCATGTGTGTGCAGTGTGTGTGCATCTAGCAGCCGCTACGGCGGCTCCACCTTTTGTTTGGTTTGATTTGTTGCTGGATGGCACAACACGCGCTCTAGCTAGCTAGCTCTCTACAGTTGCTTGCATGCATATTCGTGGCAGCCAGGTGGAAGATATATCCACAAATGGATGGGTCCATGCATGATCACTGTATGATTACTTTTTGCATTTGGGGAGGGCCATATGGGGAAACATTCTTATGTACCAAATATTGTACTTGCCACTTGGAAATGCTTTTTTGTTTCTTAATTAGGTATAATTGACCCATGGCCTAATTAAAGTAGTTCTTGTGTAGTATATATATGGCCTCTTGGTTGGAATGTTGGGTAATGACAAACTGAATAGCTTTCCCACAGCAACATGCTTTGTTATATTAGTATTTTCAAACTAGTGCTTATTTTGGCAGGCGACATTGATTTGTTTCAACAATCTGGTTGGAATAGCTTTGATAATGTAATTGATTTGTTTCGAAGCAAGTATATGCGACCTAATAAACTAATGGATCAGACGAAGCACATCATGGTTGATTTATTATTATTGGAATAGCGAATGTATACGTACATTGCAACGGAACGTATTACTTGTTGCTCGGTCATCTTAACGACTTGTATATGGCTCGAAAATTAGTCACATCATCTGTTCCGACGATATGTATTGAAATCGGATACTATACCGTTGCTAGACACATAAACACATTTGGTTCTAACTCATTTGAGTTCTGTACGAGATAAGGAGAGACACAAGGGTACTATGGAACATAAAAAAACATGAACAAAATAATCACTTCGTTTTTAATATTAGGTATAGATTTATTAGGAAAAAGTTTACATTGATACGACATCCAACTTAGCTAGCTACTAGTAGCTGTTAGTTTATATATGTATGTATGCCCACAGGTGTCAAGTATGTTTCATTTGAAAAGGAACAATTATGAGCTGGCTTTCGTTGCTCCTTCCACTAGTCAAATCAGTCTAGATTTTATTTGGATAAAATGGATATATGTCTGCGCGTTTCTTTTTCCATTTCTTTATGTGTTACGTATATATGAAAAGGAAAGGAGGGACATGCAAGCGTTTATAACCTCATAGTCATTAGCCACTGCACCTCTGTTGATGAGTTGATTTTTTTTTCGCGACCGCGCTCAAAGTTGATGAGTTGATTGGAACCTAAAAGCAAGACATATGGGCGTCACATATGCATGAAGTACCTAATTAGCCACTACACCTTGCATTACCAAGAGTTCTTGAAAACTAGACATTGTGAACTGATCATAAGCGTGGACCGACAGTGTGGTCAACAATCAATCGAAAATCCGTTTTTCCCCTAATTAAGCCAGTGTGAGAAGTACGTCAGTGATGTCCTTTTGTTTATATCCGTACCCCTCAATCCACTTATATTTCTTATATGTATATATGTTCGTGATAGTCAAAAATTACAATATATATAGACTATAAAATTAATAAAAACACTTCGATTTGTAATCAACCAGAGCAGCGGGAGTGTCCTATTTTTCTTTAAAGATATGGAGAACATTCCGGTTTCAAACGTTCTCTTTTACATATGCATCAGATCAATGTTATTACAAGTAGAGGCATATGTCCTGTAGAGTCAAGGACGATGTAGCCTAGACATCATAAACACATCACATAAGTACACAAGAAAAACTAAAAGGAAATTGCATAATCTCCATACTTTAACTCGCCCTTGTTTCATCATGTCAACCGGACGTCGATCGTGTTTGTGCGGTTATTATGAAGAGTGGTTTTTCTCTCTCTCTTTCAACTCAACCATATGTCGTCCGCTTTAATAGGGGGCTACATTTTTTAGATAAAGTAATAGGCAATTATTTTTAATGGCATGGCATTATTTTTAAGATGAGAGAGAAGAGATGAGTTTGGTCTAGATGAACTCGCTTGACTTGATTTTCAACTCTAGATGAGTCATGGTATTAAGGGTATGTTTTGGTTCAGTTGTAAGCTTTAGAAAAACTATTGTGAGCAATGAAAAATACTATTGTGAGCTACCCCTCTGTCCAAGAAAGAATGCAATTCTAGCACAATGTTACGTTTTTAGTATCTTAAGTTTGACCAATTATAGATTATAAAGTATTAATATTTTTAATATCAAATAAATACCATCAGATGAATTACGAAATGTATTTCATAATAAATTAATTTGAAGTCATAAATGTGAATACCATCCACTAGATAAACTTGGTCAAACATGAACCGCTTTAACTAACATGTAACCCATAATTGCATTCTTTTTGGAATAAAGGGAGTATGTGTTATAGAAAAGATACAAGCTGTTTGATTGAAGCAGATATGAAACATATCCCCTCCCTATCTCCCTTTGAAACATCTCTTTATTTCTGACCATTTGGAAAAGAAGAAAGCCCAAAGTAAAGGTCCAATGTGCTATAAACATTTTACTAAGTGAAAGCAACGATTTTTGAAAAAAAAATAACTTCAGCTTCCATCAGCTTGGTTAACTCCGTTTTTTATATCCAGCATGTTCGAGAAGCTAAACCAAACATAGCCTAAATATGACGGAAAAGCTTTTTGAAATTATAAAAGAAAACTTTTACACAAAGGTGGTTGTTTCATCCGTATACAACTAGTCTTTTCTAATTTAGCACAGGAAACAATACCCTCAAGGCCCAAAGCCTATGGCTAGTATGTGATGAACTGACGTTGTGGCGTTGTGCGCCAGTGGACCATATGACAAGTGAGGCCCACATCACAGGCTGCGGCCAATAGCGGCAGAGCAGCTGTGTGTACGTCCTACTGTCCCTGCAGCTGCAGCACCGCGCAAGCTCCTCGAGATTGAGACCTACACGCACGAGGTCCCCCACACGTGACGTGCTGCCCCAACCTATAAAGTCTCGCAGTGGCACTTCAGGCCGCACGTGCCTAGGCCCTAGGCTGTGCATGGGGCATGGGCTGCTGTACGGGGTCACTGCGGCGTTCGAGTTTCAGCCCGGAGTGGAGACCTCACGGGCTCACAGGCCATATCATGCACCTGCAGATCGACAACGTCTCTACGACACGCAGGAGCAGGAATGGTACGTATTCGGTGATGGAGCGGACAAAACAATAATATATCAGAAAACACTGAAAGTTGTAGGGAGTGCTTGGTTCCTGGCCACACCCCGTCACTCCACAAAGTCTGGCCGCCACGGATAGCTAGACGAGTGTTTGGTTCATGATTAGACGTTAACAGCCACAGGTTTCATAGTTCATTTTTTCGCCGCAAGCTAGGCGGTCGTTTTCATCGCCGCAAGTTAGGCGGAGCCGCCACAGCAGCATGGCGGGTGATGGCCGGGAGCCAAACAGCCCCGTAGTCTACAACTTGTAGAGACGTTTGCCATGGGAAGAAATGGTTCAGTAACTTAGCAGCAAACAGTAATTAACTAACTCAACAGCTGAGTGCTCTGCATAATCCGTTATACATTTCATTCCTAAATCAAATGACACACACATCGTCAACGTCACTTTCCCATCTTCAACAACTAACAAGTGGCAATAAATCTATATTCTCCATCCCCTCACCCATATAACACCTATAACTCCTCATTGCCCAAAACAAAAGATCCATGACACTTAGACCTTAGTTTGAATGACTAAAACACAAATGCAAGTGACCGTCTCCATATACAACCTAAAAAAAAGTTAAGGTGAAAGAGGGTTGGCATGGCCGAACAGTCAAGACAAGTAGACAACACATTTGGTCACAAGCATTTGGTCCCCAAAGTAGACTACACACTGTGCTACAATGCACAAGGTCACTATCCAAATTATACCAACAGATTCTGCCTCGAGTTTCATCCAGCCGTATGCCCTAATGCTACGGTAGTGTGACGTTTGCCATTTCAATCCCAGCTTCCATCAAGATGGATTTCCTTTGTCATTCATGTCTAGATCAGATGGCATGAGCAAAATCCCTGTACTTTGCACGGGACAGCTTCTACTCAGGTTTTCCATGCTTCCTTCCATGTGGCTGGATTAAAGAGTCAGCAATACCCTTATTTTCTGCACTGCCTGAGCCACCTTCATTGTCATGTCTTGTGACTATTTTCAGTGGGTGGGCTTCAGTGTTGAAGACACATTCATCGAACGAGATAAACGATGGCGGGGAGAACAGCAGGTACAGATACTTGAGTGTCTCCGCCAGGAAAAAGCTCTGCATCATGTCGTCTTTTGTACCAGTATTCACCTAAATACTCAAAGTTTTTTATAAAAAATAATAATGAACATTTCGAAGGATGGCAAGTTGGCAACTATGTTGGTATGATGAGAACTTACATCTTTGGGAATTCTTCTCAAATGCTTGGAATATGTCCCAACCCCAATCTTGGTATGTTTTATTACCGGTTTGGCGCCACAAATACATAAGTGATTCAATAGTCTCTGGTCTAAGGATGTTCCATGATGTGCCCACGACCATGTCCTATGGCAGTAAAGAAATAGCACCCTATTATGTGAAGTGCAGAGGGAAAGATTAAAATGAAAAAACTATACAGGTTGTAACTGAACCTGTCCGCCACGGAAATATTAGTTCTCTCCAGCCAATTTTGTAGGAGTTGATTGGTAGAAGTTATAACATGTCCATGCAAGCTACATCAAAGTGACTATAAAGGGGAAACAAATAAGAACACGAAATTAAGAAAGAGTATGTAAAAAGACGCAAGTTCTGTACAAAACAGGAATATTATTAGTCACTTCAGATTATATTTCTAACATGGCTTGACAGCTACAATGGGAAACTATGCTGGTTTGTGGTTACTGTTTTCTGATACATAATTTATCCAGTCTAAACATTGTAAAATTATCATGGTAGTATAATTTGACAGTGCAATATAGTATACTAGTTATATCGTTAACATCTTTAGCAGGCTAACTCAGTATAAAGCTGACACCCACAGGTTCATTGCATTTTACATTCATTAAAAAGAAAAAAGTCCATATTTTTAGGTGAACCAACATGCGACATGACACCTTATATATCTAAGGCCAGTCTCAATGGTCATTTCATGGGAGTTTCATGCACACTAAATGAGATGACATCTCAGCAAAATGATGACGCGGCAAAGAAATCTAGAGGAGAAAGAGGGAGATCGTTTCATCACGGTGAAAGGAGTCCACACCATTTCCAAGATGTTGGAAACTGGGGCCTTGTTCACTTCCCCTTCCCAACCCAAAATATTTCCTCTTTCACCCATCACATCAAATCTTTCGACGCATGCATGGAGCATTAAATGTAGATAAAAAAGATAACTAATTGCATAGTTTGTCTGTAAATGCCGGGACGAATCTTTTGAGCCTAGTTAGTCCATAATTGGACAAATTTTATCAAATAACAACGAAAGATGCTACAGTAACTTTTCAGCTACTTTTCGCGAAGTGAACACACCCTGGGTGAAATGCGCACTGAGGCATTTTCGTGTCATCTTCATTGATTTCCCTGATCCGGTGTGGCTGGCCGCACGATAGTGCTGTCCTCCTGCCACAACTCCCCTGCCCTGTGATTTCAGTCTTTCTTTTTTCCATTGAGTTTTCGGTGTGCATGAAGTAGATGGTGTGAGTTCGGCGGCGAAAGAAAGATTCGTGCAGGTAGACGCTGCAACCAGAAGCCGGCATCCTCGCCAGCAGCCTGTGCTGCCATCGTCTGTACTACAAGGCACGACCGCACGAGTGTACTACAAGCCATGATTGTTCAAGTAGCAAACTTTTCCTCTCGGTTGAAAAAACAGTTAATAAAACTGAGCAGAGAAGCAACCTTTATGGCTCTATCTTTTTTGAGTTGTCGACGTTTTTGGCTCTATCTGAATGCAAGAATAGAATGACTACACAATTTGCATTGCACATTTGATCATGATACTATTCAAGAATTAAATGCTACAATTAGCCTATGACATAGTGAAACAAACTTGTGCATTGAGAGAGATTATTTCATTCATATGAAAAGTTGTTACGACAGTCTTGGAAACTGTGAGATGAAACTCCCACTAAGACTGGCTTAAGGTCATGCTCAAGTGCGTTGTGTCATTCTGTGATTCTTGGTTAATTTTAGGATCTTGGTTTATAGGTAGCAATTACCCGATACAAACAGCAGTTGCAGTAACAGAATGATTAGGAACAGTGATGTGAATAGGCAGAAGCCTCCAATGGTGGAAAAATTAGAGAAATATGTCGTGCTGTATGGGAAAATTTGTAGTATAATATGCAAAGTTATAACTACCACTGGTTTAAATGTCATATAAATCAGCAAAAAAGAACACATGGTGATGAAACAAAGATCACCTCTTTTGCAAGATTCATAATTTGCTCTGCTTTTCCGGGGCCATAGCCTGACGCTCCCAATACCAGCATACCGGGCACAAAGCATGCAAGTTCATCCATCTGTTCTAGTTATAAGCTGAACAAATCAGAACTTCAGAAAGATATATAGGACAACTATTAACAACAATCCAGGTGTCAATAATTAGCTCCATGGGAACTCTTTACCTTCTCAGATAACAAAACCCCATTCTTCTCACACACATAGTAGAAATTAGGAGAAATTTTCCTTGTCAAACTTAACAGGCCTTCCATTGACGTTTCCCACATTTCCCTAACATGGTTAAAAGGACAAAACGGATTTTATAAAACTTTGATGAACATAACTGACAAACTGTCTGAATAAAGGATGACTATAGTATTGAACCTGTAATGTTTGTCACTTTAAGTTTTGTTACCCTGTATCCATACCTTGAGCAAGTATTCATAGAAACTATGATTTGAATAAGGCAGTTAGATGCAAAAACAATTCACACTAATCTAGTTAGAAAGTGTGAAATTGCATATATATAAAGCAGATTTTCCAAGTTTTGGAAAATGTATAGCACAATGATGAGAGTTAAGAAAAATTATGATACCTATCTCCCATAGCACCAAATGTAATTTTTGAGTGCAATTTCACAGCTCCCGAATGAGGATTTATATTAATAGGAAGCAAGCCATCACTAGGGAATATCTTCTGAAATTGCCTAATTACATTGTCCACCTAAAATTTAACAATGCTCCCAATGAAATTTCCATAATATAAAGGGGTGGATGATTAGAAAGCATATCAGCAGAGTAAATGGCTAATAAGTGAAAAATTTCGGTTTCATTAACACTAGTTGAGAACGATCACCAGTTTGTGTTTACACTGTGCACAGTCCCTGTACTGTTCATTGTACAATTCAATGAAATGATGGTATTGGTATGCATACCTAACCAAGTGCTACAGCATTAGAAAAAGGGTAGTGGGGTAGAGGAGTAACTAGAGAGGATGCACTACAATTCACAGAGAATAAGAAAATGTCTTTTTTCTGGTGTGAATACATGATTCAATCTATTGCACAGCAGACACTTATATATGGTACTAAATGAAAAAAAGAGAATTCAACATAACTTGATTGGCCCTCAAATTTAACCTGACTTAATTGAGCTCTTCCTCTTCCCCAATCTACTAGCCTCATTGTCCTGGACTCGAGCTCTATCTGAACCAACTCCTGACATGACTAACAGTCTAACTGTTGGAACTCCGGGATCGTAGAGCGTAGGGATGGAGGATGGGAGGGCGCGGCTTGAATCCGCGGTGGCGGCGTGGAGGGGGCGCCGTGCTCGGCGCCCTAGAGGAGATGGGATCGGTGGCAAGGGAATGACGTGAACAGTAAAGCCCGGGGGCCCAAGGGGAGATAAATCTCAATCCCAGGCTAACCTCTCTATTAACTGAATGTTCCATACTTATACTCAATCCTAACAAACCTCATTGCTAGTTTTAAGGAAATAACAAAGTAATTCTCCTAAATACTTGGATCAAGCAACTAACTGAACTAACTGGACGGCATGACAGCGCGTGGCTCGGCTTGTGACCGTGCTCTGGCCTGGTTGGCGCGGTCTCTGCTCAGCCACTTGCTTTGCCGCGTCGCTGATACACGTTGCCCACCATAACATCTCTCCCTCCCTCGAGAAACAGCTCGTCCTCGAGCTGGAAATCAGGGAAGCGAGCCTTGAATTCGTCGACATGCTCCCATGTCGCGTCGGACTCCGCCATGTCGGCCCACTGGATGAGCACGTGCCACGCACCTCGGCGAAGCTGGGCGCGCAACGCACGAGATGGTTGATGCAGCAGACGCCCATTGTGAAGAGGAGGCAGACCCGGCGATGTAGACGGCGGTTGTCCCCGGAACGGCTTTAGAACGCCCACATGGAACACATCATGAATGCGGGCGCCCTCAGGAAGCTGAAGCCTGTATGCGACTGGTCCAATCCGCTCGGTGACTTGGAACGGCCCGGCGTACCGTGGGCTTAGCTTCCCGCGGAAACCAGGCACCAGTGACTGCGCCGGGCGATGAAGGAGGCGTAGGAGCACCCAATCACCAATGCTGAACTCCAGCGGACGATGCTTGGCGTCGTAATACTTCTTGGCGTAAGCTTGGGCTTGAAGAAGACGATCCCGCACCTCTGCAAGGAAGTTGTCGCGGTCCCGGAGAAGCGCATCCACTGTCTCCGTGGCCGCAGACCCAGCTGCGTATGGCAGGAGAGCAGGGGGAGGCCGCCCAAAGACAACCTCAAACGGCGTCGCGTGCAGCGCCGAGTGGTAGGACGTATTATAGCAGTATTCCGCCCATGGCAGCCATTCCAGCCATTTGCGCGGTCGATCACCAGTAAGGCACCTGAGATACATAGCAATAATCTTGTTAACAATTTCCGACTGACCGTCGGTTTGCGGGTGAAACGCCGTGCTCATCCGCAGCTGCACACCGGCCATCTTAAAGAGGTCCCGCCACACATGACCCGTGAACACGGGGTCACGATCGCTGACGATGGACACTGGAAAGCCGTGAAGACGAACGATTGCGTCGAAGAATGCCTTGGCCACCGTTGCTGCCGTGTAAGGATGGCTCAGCGGAATAAAGTGAGCATGCTTCGAGAAACGATCCACCACCGTCAAGATGACGCTCTTGCCATTGACGCGCGGCAGCCCCTCAATGAAGTCGAGCGAGATGTCCGCCCAGACCTGGGAGGGCACCTCGAGGGGCTGAAGAAGGCCGGCCGGGTGCAGCGCTTCAGTCTTGTTCCGCTGACACACGGCGCACGCGCTGACAAGGTCCTGTACCAGCCGGCGATCATGGTCAACGACGAAGTCACGTCGCAGGCGTTGTAGCGTCTTCTGGATGCCTTCATGACCGGCATGGGCCAGCTGTAGGACTGCTGGTAGTACTGCAGAAGACTCCGGCACCACGACTCGGTTACCGTGGAGCACCAAACCGTCGACGACGCGCCACGGGTCGCCACGCGCAGCCACCACGCCATCACGGTAAGCACGCAGCGCCGGGTCCTCCTGGAGTTCACGACGCAGGTCGTCGTATAGCTCGAAGGAGGGCATGCTGGTCGCAGCAAGGGACGCATCATCATCCCCCCGGCGAGATAGAGCATCGGCAACCGTATTGAGCCGACCCGGACGATATTCCACACTGAAATCATAGCCAAATAACTTGCTTACCCACTGATGTTGGGGCACGGTAGAGAGCCGCTGATCAAGCATAAATTTAAGAGCGTAGTGGTCGGTTCTGACGACAAATGAACGGCCCCAAAGATAGGGGCGCCAATGACGCACTGCCTGCACCAATCCAATGAGCTCGCGCTCATAAGCCGCAAGCTTCATGTGTCGGGCTGCGAACGGGCGGCTGAAGAAAGCAAGCGCCCCGTCGGCTTGATGTAGGACTGCACCAAATCCGGAGCCAGAGGCATCACAGTCAACGATGAAGGGTTTGGTGAAGTTTGGTAGCTGCAAAACTGGCGCCGCAGACAATGCCCTTTTGAGTGATTCGAATGCCGCTACCGCTTCCGGAGACCACAGGAACCCATCCTTCTTGAGTAGCTGGGTCAGTGGGGCTGCTAGCGCGCCGTAGTCCTTGATGAACCGGCGATAGTAGCCGGCCAGCCCCAAAAATCCGCGGAGGCCACGCACTGACCGTGGTTGTGGCCAAGTAGTTATCGCTGCCACCTTGTCCTGATCCATGGCAACGCCGTCCGCTGAAATCACATGGCCAAGGTACTGTACAGTCGGCTGAGCAAAGGAGCACTTGCTGCGTTTGAGGCGAAGCTGGTGAGCGCGGAGAGCCATCATAACCGCGTTCACATGCTGCAAATGGGAGGACCACGACGGGCTGTAGATGAGGATGTCGTCAAAGAACACAAGCACAAACTTTCGAAGGAATGGCCGGAGCACAGCGTTCATCAAACTCTGGAACGTGGCCGGCGCATTCGTCAAGCCGAATGGCATCACCAAAAACTCAAAGTGGCCCTCATGTGTTCTGAACGCTGTTTTTTCAATGTCAGCGGTGTCCATGCGCACTTGGTGGTACCCGGAGCGCAAATCCAGCTTAGTAAAGAATTTGGCGCCTTTCAATTCATCGAGCAGTTCTTCAACCACGGGAATAGGGAACTTGTCCTTAACTGTCTGCTGATTCAGTGCGCGATAATCCACGCAAAACCTCCATGAACCGTCATGCTTCTTCACTAGGAGCACCGGTGCCGAGAACGCCGATGTACTTGACCGAATAATACCCTGCTGCAGCATGGTGGCACATTGCTTTTCCAGTTCATCTTTTTGAAGCTGAGGGTAGCGGTAGGGACGAACAGCTACCGGAGGTGTGTTGGGCAGTAGATGAATGCGATGGTCGCAAGCCCTCGCCGGCGGTAGTCCCTGTGGCTCAGCAAACACATCCTCAAAAGAGTGCAGCAAAGTGTCCAGCAGCTTCGGCTCGTTGTGGATGACGTTGAGGCGACGTGTCGACTGTACGTCATGGCGGGTGGAGCCAATGCCCCGCCAGAACACACGCCGACCGTCACGTGTGAAGGCCATGCATAAGTCATCGAAATCCCAGAGGATCGGGCCCAGGGTGCGCAGGAAGGTGACGCCGAGGATCATGTCCCATTTGTCGAGCGGAATCGAGTAGCAGTCCATCGTGAAGAACTCATCCGCAATGCGAATGCCCACATCGTGTGCCAAACCACGGCAGGGCACCCGGTCACCATTGGCGACTATCACGCCAGCACCCGGACATGGGGCGAACTGTAAGCCCACGCTGCAAGCGACGTCTTCGCGAATGAAATTGTGAGTCGATCCAGAGTCCAGGAGAGCGATGAATTGCTCATTGCCGATGGTAACATAAATCTGCATAGTATCTTGAGTCCGTATACCAGTGATGGCGCCCAGCGAGATGACTGCCAGGTGCTGATCAGTCTGCGCTGGGGCGTTTGGCACCTCTGCTTCCTCATCACCGTCATCAGGCTCTTCAACAATGTAGTCCGAGGCCTCAAGATAAAAGAGGCGGGCACACCTATGGCCTTGGACGTAGGGCTCGTCGCAATTATAACAGAGACCCTGTTTGCGGCGCTCGGCCATCTCTGCCGGTGAAAGTCTCTTAAAGGGCCTTGGTGTGGACGACGCAGGGGTTGATGGCGATGATCCTGTGCTTGGCAGCGCCGGCACCGAGCCTGACGCGGCGCGGCGAGGTGTGCGGTGTGGAGGCGCTGGAAGTGCGAGCTGTGGGGTGGAGCTGCGACGTTCATAAGCACGCGCCAAGCGCATAGCCCGCTGCAGGTCCTGAGGGTCGTGGAGCTCGACATCTATCCGGATGTGCTCCGGCAGTCCACCCATGAACAGTTGTGCTTGCTGGTATGGTGTGAGGCGTCCAGCATGCGCCAGGCGTGCCATGAACGCCTCCAGATACGTGGCTACGTCCGCGGTGAAGGGCAGACGCGCCAATTCCGCCAGATGGTAGTGAGTGGCGGACCAAAGCGCTGATGACAAAGCTGCTTGAATTCCTCCCAGGATGGCGTGCCGGCATCGCGCTCGATGACATAGTACCACTGTTGTGCTGAGCCGAGCAGATGGAAAGAGGCCAGCCACACCTTGTCAACCTCCCGGGTGCGCTGGGCATTGAAGAACCGCTCACAACGATTGAGCCAGCCGAGAGGATCCTCCTTGCCTTCATAGGTCGGGAAGGACAACTTGTGATACCGCGGCACGCCTGCTGCTTCAGTTTCTGGTGGCACATGGACGCGCGGTGGCGACATCACATCGACGTGGCCGCCGCTCATGATGGACGACAGTGAGGGCACCTGCGAAGGCGAGTGTGGGAAGTTGATCTGGGTGATAGGCAACGGGGCTGATGGGGGCGCCGGCGGCGGAACGGTGGAACCCAGCGTGGCAGTGTAGGACGCCGGCAGCGTGGCCGCTGGCGCTTGGGTGGTTGTGACCTCGGACACGACCGGATTCTGCAACAGAGGGATGCCACCGAACCCGGGCCCAAGGGACGGCTGTGGAGGTGACGATCCCGACGGCGCGCCCTTGATCGTCGCGACACGCAGAGCCAGGTCACCCATCTGGCGCTGCATGCCCAGGATGGCCGTGGTGAGCGCGTCCAGCGCATTGGTGGACACCGTGGTGGCCACCGGCAGTGGGGGGCGAGGAGGGGATCAAGGCGGCGGAGGTGGTCAGTGGAGCCGAAGCAGACGCCGCGACGGAGGCGGTGTCGGCGGAGGAGGATCCAGGGCCTGACATTGATACCAGGTTGTTGGAACTCCGGGATCGTAGAGCGTAGGGATGGAGGATGGGAGGGCGCGGCTTGAATCCGCGGTGGCGGCGTGGAGGGGGCGCCGTGCTCGGCGCCCTAGAGGAGATGGGATCGGTGGCAAGGGAATGACGTGAACAGTAAAGCCCGGGGGCCCAAGGGGAGATAAATCTCAATCCCAGGCTAACCTCTCTATTAACTGAATGTTCCATACTTATACTCAATCCTAACAAACCTCATTGCTAGTTTTAAGGAAATAACAAAGTAATTCTCCTAAATACTTGGATCAAGCAACTAACTGAACTAACTGGACGGCATGACAGCGCGTGGCTCGGCTTGTGACCGTGCTCTGGCCTGGTTGGCGCGGTCTCTGCTCAGCCACTTGCTTTGCCGCGTCGCTGATACACGTTGCCCACCATAACACTAACACTCAGCGAAACAATGACTACATCATTGGACCACCAAGTCTATCATCATTTTCTTCATATAGGTATCTAGTACTTTAACTGCAACCAGCAAGAACAAAATGAAGAAACCAAGCATGACTCTTATGCTTTGCGTGTAAAATCATTATGTGATAATGCACAAAAAAATCATTATTTGATGGCAGTTTGAAAAACCTTTTGCTGATACTTTGGATCTCCAGTCCTCTGTGATAAAGCTATAAATTGTAACAGCCCAAAAATGGGTCAAGTGGGACTAATTCGCAGATGAGCCATTGTACTGTAGCTTGGACAGTGAGTGGGATACTGTAGCTGAGAGTACTGTACATCCGGACTCCAGTCACTGCAGAGGTTTTATATTGTAGCTCGAACAAGGTAGCGGTCACTACTGTAGCTTAGCGTACTGTTCACCGGTTACTGTAGCATCGCGGACCCTGTGCAACCCCAGCTAGCTTAAATAGCAGGGCAGGGACGCGTAGTAATCTTCGGTTAACCATTTTGAGGGAAGTAAGGACGAAAGCTCAAGCGGGTTGCTACGCAGGTGAGATCACTCCTCGGCAGAGTGGGCCTGGGCCATGTATGCCGGGACTATCTTACATAAATTCAAGTTGCTCTGTGCCTGAATCTGCAAGTGTACTGCCACCCTGTAAAATGGAAGTCCATAGATAAAATATGACAATGTCAATTTCTAACAAGATCAGTACAACAGTTAACTTGAATATATCTATGTTTACAATAAATAGAAGGTCAGAAATCCTCAACCCATAACAATTATGAAAAACATATTTCCTAAAAGTAAAGGTTAAAAAATAATTATGATTGCTATTACAATGAAGTTCTTTTCAAACTACCTCGCCAGTTGGAAAATAGAAAAGCAGAGCCTTACACCATTCCATCATGGATTATTAGCCTGGCCTTGAGCTAGGTTGATTCTATTGGCCCCGTTCGGCTGGAATTATAAGCCGGCTGAAAAACACTGTTAACTGATTTTTTATGAGAGAAAAATATTGTTCCGACTGAAAAAACAAGCCGAATAAGACGGATTATAAGCCAGATGAACAGGGCCATTGTATGGGATACCAGATGACGTATCCTAGGCGGGTAACATCCGATCAGTGATGTCTCTTGCTTTCTCCAGAAACATTTTATCAGCTGACAAATCATATGCACTGAGAAGACCTCCAACTACTCTGAATAATAAGAGTCCAAGCTTAGACAATTTATTAACACAACATAGTTACCCCAAAGTAAAGGGGAAAAAAGCCACTATGATCCAAAGGCAAAGTATTCTGGATAATAATATAATACAACAAGTTAAATATTATAACAGACCTTATTGTTGTTTCAAACACGCTTGCTTCGTAATCCTTGTCAAAGTTTAATGATTCTGCGACCCAGCTGTCATCATCAAGAAACACTAGTTAGAGCAGAAATATATGATATAACTGATAAATGCGAGTATTGTCTACTTTCAATAATCAAGGGGTTCACATGCTGTTAGGGGACAATGCCATATGGTCATATTTACATTTTTTAAAGAGTTATGCCCATATTTACTAGCAGAAATAGAAGTCAACAATTGTAACATTCAATGAAAAAGAACCAAACTTCATTGATTTAGAAAGATCCGACACTTCATGAAATGCAAGGATACATAACCAAATAGAGTACTGACAAACTTAGGATGATCTCTTCAGTATAGGGAGATTTAGGTCACACTCAATAAGCATGCTATTGGCTGAACTATGAGGCAGAACCCAGGACCCTAAGATTGACATCATCACTATATAGTTTTATCAAATGGTGCTAATAGAAGCGCAATAATTTGCATCATATAAACAGTTGCTCAAGCTGATAGCTTTCTAGTTACTTCTGCATATAATGGGAATTTTTGTCGTCACACTTTGCACTACAGCGATCGGTAACCACTAGCCAGATCAAAACTTAACAATAAACTATGTGTCTAGTCCAAGCAAGATGTGGAATAAAGCACAGAAATTAATCCATTTTGCAAAACCTGTATTCTTCAACTCTGCAATTAAAGTTCAAAGGGATGCAAGTGAACGGCAGCTTTAGTACAAATGACTAGGTCTTAAAACTCCATGCATAGTACTGCATGCACGATCACTTGTCTTGCCCATCCAAGCAAGTGATGGCAATATACTTAACATTGGTAGGCTTACGAGTTGGGAACTCGGGATACCCACAGAAACATTTTTTGCATGGAAAACTCTCCAAAAAGCAAAGAATGTATATTCTAGTGAGGGGAACCAACTTAGCTCTACCATTTGTTGGGCCAGCAATGCTTCTATGCTAGTAATTAAAGGGCAAACTGACAATGTGGTACCCAAAAGATGAACATAACATGGCTAGCCATGCAGACGAGATTAAAACTTATTCTAGTTTCTTGAACATGGACGAGATGGAGCTGTATTCTGTTTATGGTAACAAATGGCATTGAAAAAGGAGCTTACTATCTAGCCTTCTGGAATTCATCTTTTAAACCCATTATATGTAGTGTATCAAGTGAGTCCACAATTGTTGCCCCAAGGCCACCAAAACTATTGACACCATTCTTTGACTGAGGCTGGACAATTAAGGGATGCAAAAGGCAAAATGAAATAATTTTAAAGCTTGTTTTAATACAATTTAAAAGAAAGCAGCTACCAGAGTAGGTACATGTGACACAAACCTGGAGCTCATCCTGTCCCCTTGCATACTTTACATATGAGTTCCAAGCGTGAAGCATAGCTTCCTTAACCTTTTCTCTCCTCACATTATTGACAGGGTCAACTTCTAGATTACGTTTCTTGATGATGCTTTCAATATTTGGATTTTCATCCAGAGAAATTCCAGCCGTTCTTAACTACAAAAAGTGACAACCCACTAAAAGGTTGAATTGGCCGTAAAAGAATCAACATAACTCACGTAGTCGCATAGGCAAAGCAACATTATAAAGTGCACATTAAGTTGTAACAAAATGTGCACACACGTGTACCTGGTCATGCAGCTGATTTACCTCCTCATCCAATCGGATATCTCAGCCTGCAAGCAAATAATAAAAAAATAAAACAAAGCTGTTAATTGACATGATGGAACAAGTTAACATGTTTATACAATGCTCTGCATAAAGGGAAGAAAATCTAATGTAGGACTACATATTATTTCACTCCAGAACATCATTTATACTTGTATACAGAATAATGAAGTGTAAACCAGCTGATGAAACAGAAGATTCAGCTAGTTGAAATTCTAATGACTTGTGACAGATGCCAAACAAGCATCCCGATCAGTTCCTAAATTCTAACCCACAAAAAAAATACAATCTTTAATCAAAGTCTTCAGCTATCAGTAAACCTTCCGCGTTTTCGGTACCAAAAGGCTAGCTAGTGCGGGCAACCAGCCAGATCCCCCGCCAATACAGCTCGGATCGGGCACGTCGTTAGGCTCAGTCTTACCTCATAAGGGAGAGGCGGTCCCAGGCGGCGAAGGTGGCGGCGACAAAGCCGACGAGGAGGGCAAGGCGCGCCGGCCGCCCAAGGTAGTACGACGGGCTCAGATGGCGCCACGCTATGGACGATGACGACGAATGCGACCGTCGACCCATGGGCAGCGCGGTCCACGGAAGATCGCCGGGAAGCTGCCTTGCCGGTTTTTTTTTATTTTTTTAAGAAATCACCGGCGAAGGGCGATAATCCTCACCCAAACAAATTTCCAGGGAAGCTGGGAACTGAGAACTGAGTGCGCCAGGCACCAATTAACCAAACACAAACGCCAACAACATATTAGCCACCTCCTAGCATGTTGTTGTTCACCAAGTGGGAATTTTTTTTTATTATTTTTAACACTTTTTAAAAACTATTTTTAATTTTAGCATTGAACTTTTTTTTATATCTAACACTTTTGGCCGCTCCCCACACAAGGGAGCGGCATTTCAACTTTGTTGCTTCCCACGTTGAGAAGCGGCAATGCTACTTGACGTGGCAGTGGTGCCACGCGGGCACGGGGCCGCCGCTCGCCAGAACAGGGAGCGGCAGGCCGCCACTCCCCAGATCAAGGAGTGGCAAGCGCAGGGCGCCTTTTTCTTCTCTTCTCCTCTTGAACTCTGGCCATTCGTCATTTCGGCGCCCTCCCACCGGGCCATCACACAACTTGTTTTCTTGTTTAGTTGTAGTTCAAATGTCGGGCGGAGGTTCGTCGAGTAGAGGTAGAGGAAAAGGAATGAGGAAGAGACCTTCAATTGTGTGGGAGGGTTCTCTGGGTCCTGATTCTTTTGAGAAACCTATAGAATAATTTCCTTTGGAGAGCA
Source organism: Saccharum hybrid cultivar R570 (assembly GCA_038087645.1). Classification (NCBI taxonomy): domain Eukaryota; kingdom Viridiplantae; phylum Streptophyta; class Magnoliopsida; order Poales; family Poaceae; genus Saccharum; species Saccharum hybrid cultivar. Next base: position 1,043,301 of record JAQSUU010000606.1, on the reverse strand, counting down.
AGAGTGACTTCACCCGCGAGAGACCTCTTAGATCATACGACAACCGCACGAAAGATTGGCCAAAATGCCGCCACGGTAAGGATTGTGTCGTGCAGATGTACAATGACTGTGACGGTGGAGGCTGTTGTTTCTTCAGATGCCCGCGATGATTTATATTTTCTTTTAACTCTCATTTTTTTCAGATTTGCATTTGGTTCGTAGAAGTACTTATTGGTAGATGTGTTTTCAGGATTCAAGCTGCCCAGATAACTGTGGGTTCACTCGATGGGTCGATCCTCCTCCTATCTATCCTCATCAACAATACAACACATATCTACAGGGACACATCTTTGATCTATAGTATGACCCTGAAAGTGGTAACAGAGACAAGTCGTAGGACGACAGCATCAACGATGCAGAGGAGCCACTATGCAATAATCCATACTGCTAGTGCCCATAAGAAGCACGGGCCTCCTTCTTCGCCGTCACCGCCATCGCCGTCTTCAATGGGGGTTACTATGGGGAAGGCGCAACTCAGTTCAATATGTGAGACCATTATTAGGCATGCTAGGTTTAGTTTGCAATATGTCATTGTTTAGTTCGTTAATATCAGTGTTTGAGTTTGAACTATGTTCCTATTGGAGCAAGTGATAGTGGAACTATTGAACCTTGTAATAAGTGTGTACTATTTGGCTACTGTTTTCTCGATCGTGCAAGTGTTTTATTTCCAACATGTCACTTTCCAACATGTCCTAGTATTATAAAAAAAAGTACATATGGTCGAGGTTACCGATCAAAACACGGAGCAGCAGGAAACACAGCCCCTAGACAGGGGAACGGCAGCTAGGGAGCGGCAGCCATAAAACACTGTTACACGTCGTCGAACGCTCCAGGGAGCTTGAAAAGTAGAATGTAAGCTGAGAGAACGTTCCACATCACTAGTATTGCATCGAAGTCCCGTTTGATGAGGAGAACATAAGGCTTATGGAAACAAAACGCTCATCACATGAAGTTGCACATTACAAATTCACTGGAATACATAAAACATCACATTACAAGCTCAAATCCATTAGTTCAAATTCAATAAGTTGCAAGTGCGACACACATTACTTCCAAATACGTGAAGTTGCAAATTATTTCGACACACTGCTAGGACACATAAGTTCAACACTAAATAGGTTCTTCGACACATGACTTGGATACATAAATGGTGACATAGAGTGCAACAAAGGACACATTATAAGCTCGGCGGTTCATCAAATCATTTCAACTCCTCTTCTATATCCTCAAACTTGTTAGATATTATGGGCTTGGCCCATTTATTTAATATCTCTATTAAACTCTATGGTCCGTACATGTACATTAATGGTTTTATACCATATGGGAATTTAATCGAGAGACGACTCTACTTAAATACTTGATGTTTGATCGATCTATTTGAGAAGTAAAAGTGGGTCACCTGGATGCCACACGCGCGCGCGCGCCGCCGCCGCCGCCCAGCCCGGCCCGAGCCCGTGCCTGTGCGCGTGGGCGTGGGCGTGGGCGTGGCGTGGCGTGGCGTGGCGAGGCGAGGCGTGGCGTGGCGAGGCAGGCAGGCAGGCGGGCGGCGGCGAGCGAGCGGACGGACGGGCGAGGCCTTTATTTTTGAAACTGATAAATTGATTGGAATTGATTGGAGGAGTTTCTGGTAACTCCCGTGACTCCTGGCTCTCCGTCTCCGTCTCCTCCGCCGCAGGGTGTGACCCCTCGGTGCCGTCGGCTTCTCGTCTTCTGGCCTCTGTCTATAAATCAAAGTCTCTCTTCTCGGTTAAGATCTCTTGGCGAAATACACCACTTTCCAGCAGCGCAAGTTCTTCCCGTTCCACCTCCGGCGAGCACCAGAGATGGAAGAGTAGGCCTCCGGAACGCGTCTCCGTCGTGGGTTTCACCTGCTCGGGTGAAGACGGGCGATTACGTTTTTGGGGAGTGTCGGTGGTGGCACGACTACTCGCTGGTCAACCTGTAGCGGTGCTTCTTCACGGCGTCTTCTTCTGCACTGCATCGAGCGGGACGACTACAACAGCAAAGCACCACCATGGCTTTTCTTGGTGCGAGCGGCTCCGCCGCAGGGTATAATCTCCTTCACCTTCTTCTGAGTTTTATTATCAATATCATGATGTTCCTAGGCAATACTGCTTTCATGTTCAACATGTTCTGTTTGCTTGATTTGGATGGTTATGCTAGTACCTGGTTTTCTGGTTCCTTTTAATTTTGTGATTATCATGATCTTGATATTTGAGAACACATCTTTTATATTTGAGATCATGTCTGTGATGTTATTTGAGATCATGTCTGTGATGTTTCAGCTATGTAAAACAATGTTTCACATATGTTTCGGCTTTATAATTTGTTTTATCATCATGTTAACATTTGTCATGAAGTGTTGCTGTCTTGTTATTCATGACTTCACTCTTCTTTTTATTGCGTTATTTTTATGGATTAAAATAAATATGAAAATGCCTTATTGTTCAACAATCCAAAAACGTAATTTCAGGCCATTTTCATCTGTTGGCTTTGCGGGCATGCTAAAGCCTACGCCGTTTGAGGGCACTCACTACAAGAGGTGGCGTGAAAAAGCCCTTCTGTGGTTGTCGGCCATGCGCTGTGGTCATGTGCTCAATGAGCAGCCTGCTACTGTGAGATCCGATGAGGATGAGCAGGCTTGGGGACATGCTGAGACCATGTGCAAGGCTGCACTGTTGAGCATCATCAATGATTCTCTGGTTGATGCCTACATACCACTCCCGACTGGCAGAGCTGTGTGGGAAGCCCTTGAGGCCCGATACGGTCTTTCCGACGCCGGTTCTGAGCTGTACATCATGGAGCAGTTCCATGACTACAAGATGGTTGATAACCGTCCTGTAGTCGAACAGGCTCATGAGATACAGGGACTGGTGAAGGAATTGGAGCTGTACGGCTGTCCTCTCCCTGACAGGTTCGTGGCAGGTTGCATTATTGCTAAGCTGCCACCTTCCTGGACTGATTTTGCCACTACCTTGAAACACAAGAGACAGCAGTTTAGCATTGCTGAACTTGTTGGTACTCTTGATGTTGAGGACAAGGCAAGAGCAAAGGATGTTAAGGGAAAGAGCAAGGGCGGGATTGGTGAGGCGACTACTAGTGCACATGTGGTGCAAAAGTTTCGTCCTAAGCCACAAAAGAAGAAGCCCCAGCAGGAGCTTAAGCAGAAATCCACTACCTTCTTCAAGAAAGGTAATAATAAGAAGATGGGATTAGACAAGGCAAAGATGAACTGCTTCACTTGTGGGAACACTGGGCACTTTTCTAGAGAGTGTCCTGAGGCTAAGTGGAAGCCCCCATCAAAGGCGAAGACAGTCAACACCATTGAGACTGATGCAGACGCTGCTGGGTATGGTAATTTATCTGCATTTACAGTTTGTTCCTCACCTGATTGGTGGGTTGATACAGGTGCAAATATACATGTGTGTGCTGATAAGTCCTTGTTTTCTTTTTACCAGGTCGGGAGGAGTGGAGCCTTGCTGATGGGGAATGGCGCGCGTGCTGGTGTTCATGGTGTTGGTACGGTGGATCTGAAGCTTACTTCAGGGAAGACCGTGCAACTCAAGAACGTGCATCATGTCCCCTCAATAAGGAAAAATCTTATTAGTGGCTCTCTGCTATGTCGAGACGGTTTTAAACTTGTGTTTGAGTCGAATAAATGTGTTATGTCAAAGTATGGAACCTTTGTTGGAAAAGGCTATGAGAGCGGAGGCTTGTTCCGCTTGTCTTTGGTTGATACTTTACCTCTTGCAGTGAATAATGTCGTTAATAACGTTAATGTTGAGATGAATGTTTGGCATTCTCGATTATGTCATGTTAATCTTGGTTGCATGTCCCGCTTAGCTGGTTTGAATTTAATTCCTAAATTTGACGTTGCCAAAAGCTCCAAATGTCATACATGCGTTGAGGCAAAACAACCTCGCAAGCCTCACAAGGCAGCTGTGGCGAGAGAGTTGGCACCACTTGATCTCATCCATTCCGATATTTGTGAAATGAACGGAATTTTGACAAAAGGTGGTAAGAGATACTTCATAACGTTCATAGATGATTACACTCGATATTGCTATGTGTACCTAATTAAAACAAAAGATGAGGCATTACATTATTTTAAAACCTTTAAAGCCGCGGCTGAGAATCAACTTGAAAAGCATATCAAACGGTTGCGGTCCGATCGCGGGGGAGAATATTTCTCTAATGAATTTTCTGAGTTTTGCGCGGTGCACGGTATAATTCATGAGAGGACACCTCCATACTCACCACAATCCAATGGGATTGCTGAAAGAAAGAACCGCACTCTAACTGACTTGGTGAATGCCATGTTGGAGACAGCTGGTTTATCTAAGGAATGGTGGGGTGAGGCAATTTTAACTGCGAATCATGTCCTAAATAGAGTGCCCACAAAGAACAAAGAAATCACTCCATTTGAGGATTGGGAGAAAAAGAGATTAAATATTTCTTATCTTCGCGTTTGGGGTTGTTTGGCCAAAGTGAACGTGCCAATAAACAAAAAGCGAAAGCTTGGACCAAAAACTGTAGATTGTGTTTTCTTAGGCTATGCCATTCATAGTGTGGGCTATCGTTTTTTAATAATAAATTCTAGTGCTCCTGATATGGCTATTGGAACGGTCATGGAGTCTAGAGATGCCACATTTTTTGAGAATGAATTTCCAATGAAAATAGGTGCATCTAGAATGTCTAGTCATGATTCTATTCCTGAACTTCATGAATCAAATATACACGCTGATGATAACACCCATGAGCTTGAGCAAAATCCTGAGGAGGATGATAATACTGTCACTCGAAGGAGTAAGAGGCAAAGAGTTGCAAAATCCTTTGGAGAAGACTTTATTATATATCTCGTGGATGACACTCCCACAACCATTTCTGAGGCATACTCTTCTTCTGATTCTGACATGTGGAAGGAGGCAGTGCAAAGTGAGATGGACTCCATTATGTCCAATGGGACATGGGAAGTGGTTGATCGTCCATTCGGTTGCAAACCTGTGGGCTGTAAATGGGTGTTTAAAAAGAAGCTGAGGCCTGATGGTACAATTGAGAAGTACAAAGCTAGGCTTGTTGCTAAGGGGTATACACAGAAGGAAGGTGAAGATTACTTTGATACTTACTCACCTGTTGCTCGATTGACGACCATTCGTGTGTTGCTATCCCTGGCTGCCTCACATGGTCTTTTCATTCATCAGATGGATGTTAAGACAGCCTTCCTAAATGGAGAGCTTGAGGAAGAGATCTACATGGATCAGCCTGATGGGTTTATTGCAAATGGTCAAGAGGGTAAAGTTTGTAAGTTACTGAAGTCCCTGTACGGCCTAAAGCAAGCCCCCAAGCAGTGGCATGAGAAGTTTGATAAAACTTTAACATCAGCCGGCTTTGTTGTGAATGAAGCTGATAAATGTGTATATTATCGGTTTGGTGGTGGTGATGGTGTGATACTATGCTTATATGTGGATGATATATTAATATTTGGCAACAATCTAAATGTGATTAAAGAAGTAAAAGATTTTCTGTCGAGTAACTTTGAGATGAAAGACTTGGGAGAGGCTGATGTTATTCTCAACATTAAGCTTTCAAGGGAGGAAGGAAATGGTGGGGTAACTCTTATGCAGTCTCACTATGTGGAAAAGGTCTTGAACCGATTTGGGTACAATGAGTGTAAGCCTGCTCCTAATCCGTACGATCCAAGTATTCATTTGAGGAAGAATCACAGAATTGCAAGAGACCAATTGAGATATTCACAGATAATTGGTTCTCTTATGTACCTAGCTAGCGCAACCAGGCCTGATATCTCGTTCGCTGTAAGCAAACTGAGCCGGTTTGTGTCAAATCCGGGAGATACTCACTGGAATGCTCTTGAGAGAGTGCTACGCTATTTGAAAGGGACAATGAGTTACAGCATTCACTTTTCCGGGTATCCGAGGGTACTAGAGGGTTATTGTGATGCTAATTGGATTTCTGATGCGGATCAGCTGTATGCCACGAGTGGATACGTGTTTCTACTTGGAGGTGGTGCTGTTTCTTGGAAGTCTTGCAAGCAGACTGTCTTAACGAAGTCTACAATGGAAGCAGAACTGACCGCATTGGATACCGCTAGTGCTGAGGCAGAGTGGCTCCGTGATCTCCTGATGGATTTGCCGATTGTTGAGAAACCAATCCCAGCAATTTCCATGAACTGTGATAATCAAACTGTGATCACTAAAGTAAACAGTTCTAAGGATAACATGAAGTCCACAAAGCATGTGAAGAGACGTTTGAAGACTGTCAGAAAACTGAGAAACTCCGGAGTAATTGCATTGGACTATGTCCATACATCAAATAATCTGGCAGATCAATTCACTAAGGGTCTGTCACGCAATGTGATAGAAGGTGCGTCGAGGGAACTGGGTTTGAGACCCACATAGAGTCATCAACAGTGGTAACCTATCCTATGTGATCGGAGATCCCGTGAATTAGGATGGCGAAACAAGCTGTTGATTGACTGAGGGAGAGACTCCTTAGATTATAGCTCAGTTCGTTGGAGATGCATGTCTCTCTAATACTGTTAGGCAGGATGATTAAGTTCTTAATGTGATCCGAGCGGCTTGGTATAGCGGGGATGTTGTTCTACAGAACATCCTATAAGGAACACACCTATATGAGCTCGATTGCTAGTCACAATCTATGAGATGTGGGTAATCTCTAGATGCTCATGAAAAGGCCTCGAAGTGTGACTTATATGCTTCAAAACAGAGGGAAGGCACTTGGCAGCCTAGTATCAGTTAAGAGGTTATGTGAAACTCATCTCGCACAAAACTGTCAATTCAAGGTTCTGTCCATTGTTCAGTTGTGGATGAGTGTAGCTAACTTTCTAGATGGATGTTCAACTTAACAGTCTCCATCGAAACACTGGTATATAAAAGGAATGTGGTTCTGAGAATTTCAAACTGCGTACCCTAGAGTTTGGTGGGGATTGTTAGATATTATGGGCTTGGCCCATTTATTTAATATCTCTATTAAACTCTATGGTCCGTACATGTACATTAATGGTTTTATACCATATGGGAATTTAATCGAGAGACGACTCTACTTAAATACTTGATGTTTGATCGATCTATTTGAGAAGTAAAAGTGGGTCACCTGGATGCCACACGCGCGCGCGCGCCGCCGCCGCCGCCCAGCCCGGCCCGAGCCCGTGCCCGTGGCGTGGCGAGGCAGGCAGGCAGGCGGGCGGCGGCGAGCGAGCGGACGGACGGGCGAGGCCTTTATTTTTGAAACTGATAAATTGATTGGAATTGATTGGAGGAGTTTCTGGTAACTCCCGTGACTCCTGGCTCTCCGTCTCCGTCTCCTCCGCCGCAGGGTGTGACCCCTCGGTGCCGTCGGCTTCTCGTCTTCTGGCCTCTGTCTATAAATCAAAGTCTCTCTTCTCGGTTAAGATCTCTTGGCGAAATACACCACTTTCCAGCAGCGCAAGTTCTTCCCGTTCCACCTCCGGCGAGCACCAGAGATGGAAGAGTAGGCCTCCGGAACGCGTCTCCGTCGTGGGTTTCACCTGCTCGGGTGAAGACGGGCGATTACGTTTTTGGGGAGTGTCGGTGGTGGCACGACTACTCGCTGGTCAACCTGTAGCGGTGCTTCTTCACGGCGTCTTCTTCTGCACTGCATCGAGCGGGACGACTACAACAGCAAAGCACCACCATGGCTTTTCTTGGTGCGAGCGGCTCCGCCGCAGGGTATAATCTCCTTCACCTTCTTCTGAGTTTTATTATCAATATCATGATGTTCCTAGGCAATACTGCTTTCATGTTCAACATGTTCTGTTTGCTTGATTTGGATGGTTATGCTAGTACTGGTTTTCTGGTTCCTTTTAATTTTGTGATTATCATGATCTTGATATTTGAGAACACATCTTTTATATTTGAGATCATGTCTGTGATGTTATTTGAGATCATGTCTGTGATGTTTCAGCTATGTAAAACAATGTTTCACATATGTTTCGGCTTTATAATTTGTTTTATCATCATGTTAACATTTGTCATGAAGTGTTGCTGTCTTGTTATTCATGACTTCACTCTTCTTTTTATTGCGTTATTTTTATGGATTAAAATAAATATGAAAATGCCTTATTGTTCAACAAAACTCACCATCTTTCTTCCTAACAATTTCTCCGAAATAAACTCGGACACAACAATCCATCTGAAAACCATTCGAGTGAACTTCATCAAGTCGTCCAAGCAAACTAACTATACTAAATTTATTAACTATACTATACTAACTAAACTAACTAAAGTAACTACTTATACCACCTATACTAACTTCACTAATCTAAACTAAACATACTAACTATTCTAACTATTTATAATACCTATACTAACTATACTAGCTTTACTAATCATACTAACTAAAATAACTATTTATAATATCTATACTAACTATGCTAACTTTACTAATGATACCAACTAAACTAACTATTTATACTAACAATACTAACTAAACTAACTAAAAAACTAATCTAACTGATAATCAAAATACATCAAAAATTCAAAAAAAAAAGAGAAACGAGATTACCTTAGCTCGGGCGCGGGGGAGGGGAGGAGGACTGCTATCGGGGCCGAAGTGCAGGGGGGCTCTCGGCGCCCTGGCTCGGGCGTCCGTGGAGGGCGCGGCCGTCCGCGGCGGGGGGGGCGCTGCTCTCCGCGGCGAGGGGGGCGGGCATCCGCGGGCGCGGGGGGGGTGCGCTGCTCTCCGCGAGGGGGGGCGTTGCTCTCCCGGGGGGAGGCGCGGCCGTCCGCGGCCGCGGAGGGGGCGCTGCGCAGGGGGGAGGGGCGTTGCTCTCCACGGGGGGGGAGCGTAGCCGTGGGGGGACGCTGCTCTCCGACTCGGGCGCATGTCGAGCGCAGCGGACACACGTCCACCGGGAGGGGGTGTGGGCGCGGTGGACGGGGCCGAACAACAAATGCTCAGACATCAACACGAGAACAAAACTAAAGGAGTCATTGCTTGCCGCTCCCCTTGCCGCTCCTCCAGGGGGAGCGGCAGCCCCGTGCCCGCGTGGCACCATTGCCACGTCAGCAGCATTGCCGCTCCTCCACGTGGGGAGCGGCAAAGTTGAAATGCCGCTCCCTCGCGTGGGGAGCGGCCAAAAGTGTTAGGTATAAAAAAAATTTCGGTGCTAAAATTAAAAATAGTTTTTAAAAGTGTTAAAAATAAAAAAATTCCCAAGTGGTCACCAACAAAACACCATCACCTAGTGGCTGAACTGTGGCCACCTCCATTCCAGAAGCCACTGTTAAGCTTTAGAGTCTGACACATGATAGCCTGCTAGTCGAGATGACCTGCTCGCTTGGCTGAAAAGTCATGGCTAAAAGTATTGTTCACGGATTTATTGTGAGAGAAAAATATTATTCGTTGATTGAGAAAGTATGACTTACAAGACAAGCGTACAGGGCCGAGTCGTCTTTAAAGCACATCCGAGATCCAATCGACATCAACACCCATTGAGGGATAAAGCCTTAAACGAGAGAGGGCTGGCAGATTTTGTTTTCCACTTTTAACCCAACAACACCATAGGAAAGCTTTTTCCAAAACTAACCTGTTTGGCCATGATAAACTTCCAGAAGCGGGAGGATCAACTTCTCGTGCAGGGACAGTGAGCACCTCTTTTTGGGCACATAGACTTGCTTGATTAGTGCGTTACCCCTCACATGAGCCGGGTTGTTGCTTGACCGAAGTTCAATTGGCTAAACATCGAAGGACCTGCAGCAACTACTTGCATTTGTTGCATCATGTGTCATTGGCGGATATGACACCCACACACCATAGGGCCCTGACATAGGATGAGTAGGAGGTTGAACTATAGGACCCTAAAGAGACACACGAGGAGATTTCCTCTGCTAGTACAATTTGCTTTGATGAATCGTCGTGCTTGGGGGTGAGCGCTTTGTTTTTTCGAGGGCCGATTCAAGGAATTGACCTTTTCTTTCTTGTATTTGTCCATGGGTTTGTCATGCAATGATATCTCACCATCTTCCCTAGATTTTTGGGTACATTAGTCTTCCATATGCCAATCTTCGAACGTTAGGAGCTTGTAGGTGTGCAAATGCCCCTAGGGTTGTTTGGGCCAACCAAACCAGCCTGGCTGGTTCCAGGAGTCACCCTGGCCGCCTGGGCATGCGCAGAATAGGTTAGGCTAGTTTGGGGAACCAACCTAGCCAGTTAGTTTGGCCACCTCCAGCACCGCTTCACTGTCGTTTGCTTACCTTTGAAGCTTGTTTCTTGCTGGTCTCTTTTGTAGAGAAGGACCAATGGTAATTGTCATTTTGTTCTTGTCCATCTCATCTTTCTCAAGAGCAACTTGACAGCGAGCATTTTTCTTCTCATCCTTCCTTGGCTCATGAATCATCACATTCTTCCCAACGGTTGATTTAGCTTGATCTGGCTGAACCAAGATAGCCGGATTATTGCATTCCAGCACATTCGTCGCGAAGGGAGCTTTATCAACCTAAATCTCTCATAGACTCGATCATCTCTCGTTGAGAGCCGATTGGACCTACCAATGAAAAATGTTGCAATTGTTAGTGGCATAAGAACCAGAATTATGCCATTTATAGTAAGCTCTTCTTTTTAGTTCCTCAGATGATGGTAAAGGATGAGTCAATCTAATATATCCGTTTCTAAGCGATTCATCAAAATATTTATCACACATAGCAGGATCAAATCAAAGGTCAATTTCATATCATCTTTTCGACTCTTTTAAATCGGCTTAAGAGATGGTATGGTTACTTTTTTTTGGAGTAAGAGGCCACACAAATTCAACACTAGATGTAAAAAGACAATTGAGTGTTGGATCCTTTAACCGGTCGTGATCCTCTGATATATAGAGGGGGTGATCTTATCCCAAGAGAAAACGAGTCCAAATCGTAATATCCAAGTTTTTATGTGAAAATATGTCCAAAAACCAATTTTAAAAGTCATTGGTTCAGACTCGAAGGAAAGGCCAGGACGGTTTCCAAACCAGGTAGGCTGGTTTTCATGGGCCTAGGAGGCCAGCTGGTGAAAGGTCCTTGTTTAGTTTTGATAATTGAGTGACAACTTAGGTGGACTAATTATATTTTATGTGAGATACATAGGTGACTAGTCCACAGGTACATATGTGTGAGCAACATATGCCATAGAGGTGGAAATGGCTTGGAGATGTTGTAAAGCTTGCACATGTGATGATGGAGGAGCTTATTGCACATGAGACATGACATTGAGTCATGTGATCAAGGTGGAGAAGATCAAGATGTGACTTGGCTCGATGGACTGGTTGTAAGAGTGAAGGGCAAGTTGTGGTAACTTGGCGCCGAAGGACTAAGGCAACGGTGAAGAGCAAGTGAGGTCAAGATCGATGAACCAATACGGTCACGTGATGATATGAAGTGGATCATATCATTTGGTGATTGGTTGGTGCATGTGTTGCATCAACATCAGAGGAGATGGAATGGTATGCGCAAGGCAAAGGTATAACCTAGGGCATTTCCATTTCACCGGTCATAGGTGTGTAGAGAAGTTGATGACCGGGTTTAGGATAGATAGTCGTACTATTAAGAGGGGCAAACTTGTTTGCATATCGGTCATCTAGTCCCATTCGAGTGATCTAACTTTGCATCGTTGCTAGAATCGAGTGGCATGGCAAGTTTAGTGGCTAACTCCTTTGAAAAAAAATGATTGTGAAAATGCTAACACACATGCACAAGGTGGTGATCACTTGTTGGTATTGTCACATTTGCAAAGGAGGTGGGGTTTGAGCGGTAGAGAGGGGTTTGGGTTCCTTTCCCCCCCCCCCCCCCCCCCCCCCGCCGAGCTTGCGAGGCGGGATTCAACACTTTTGTGGAAGTGAAATGCTTATTTTCCTTTGCACCGGAGGCAAGAAAAGGAGGCGAAGTCATGGGAGTGTTTCTCATCAAGAAACACTCGTCGGACGCTGCACCGGACATTGGCTGCAGAGTCACCAGACGCGTCCGGTGGCTAACCCTAGTTTCAGCTCACAAGGGAAGTTGCACTGGCGCGTCCGACAGTGTCGCACCGGACGCCGGGTGATCACTGTTGATCGTCCATTACTGGTGACATGGCACACGACAGTCGTGTTGGAAGTGCACCGGACGTGATGGGGCATCCGATGGTGTTGCGTCGGATGCGTCCTATAACACCTCTGGTGTTATAGTGACTAAATAACTTGCCATGTCATCATATTGCACCTCAAAGCATCCATGATTAGGTCAACTACGTTATGCATCAACTAACACTAAAACAAGTTTACATTCTTAGGTTAGATGTGCTTCTGAGTTGTGTGACTCGAATCAAAAACCCTAATTTCGAATGTCACCGCAAATAATTAGTTTATGCCCTGTGTAATTTGGGTTGTATGACTGTGTTATACACTAGTGCCAAGTGTAGGGTATGAACTCAAGTCCAATATATAAAATGGAGCTTCAAGTTTGAGTTCGAATTTGGAATCCAAAACTTGTCGCGAGTTTTCCAATTCGAATTTGAATTCAAATTTGGGTAATTATTAAAAGATTTTCAAAAGTCAACTTGGTCAACCATGTGATGCTTGACTCAATGATACCCTTGGATGATGGTATGATAACTAACTAATCACAAATTAAAATAGCAACAAGTTTTAATTTGAAATTCTTCCGAAAACCCTAAAATTCAAAACCCTGATTTTACCCCTTTTGAAATAATTCAAAATCTAAGCAAAATTTGGGGAAAAAAGTTTAAAACCAAGTTTGTAGATATTTTCAAGGGCTACAAGTTTAGTGTTTTGAGTTTTCAAAGTTTCATTGTTAAATTTTGAGTAATTTGAAAAAGAAGCAAATTTCAAATTTGACCCCTTTTCATCGCCAAACTCAAATTTCAAAATGGAGGCTGAGTTTTAAAATAGTTTGAATAACAAAGTTGTAGGTCTTGGATAGATGTACAACTTTGGTATTTTGAGTTTTTGAAGTTTCAATATAAAATTTAAAGTAATTTCCAAATTACCAAATTCTAAAAAAATGTCCCCTTTTGATTTCAAATTCAAATTTCAAAATCCAGGCTGAATTTGAACAAGTTTTCAACATGAAAGTTGTAGATCTTGAAATTATAAAGATTTCATATTTTGGGAATTTTTAAGTTGCTACATGTTTTTTAAAGTAATTTCAAAAAACAGTTTTAAATCTAGAAATTTGGGGGGAGGGTTGCTACATTGCTCCGGCGAATCAGAGCCAGGCAGTAGACGGCATGGGCGCCGGCGAGCCGCCATGGCCTTCCACGGCCTTCTCGCGTACCCTAGCTGGCCGGTCCAAGTTCGCGCGCCTTCCCGCGGCCGCGTCAAGCTCCCTGGCCATCTATTTAAGGAAGTTCCATCGTCGTTTTCATTTTTCTGCCACCGTCGCAAAGCTCCACCTTGCCGGTAAAATTCACCGCCGTGTGACGTCGGCGTGTCGCGAGCCACGACCACCGTGCCGCCATGGCCGGTCAGGTGCTTCTTCCGGGGCATGTGCGATCATGTGGTAGGTCTAGGGAAGTCCGGGAGGTCATGTTGGTCATGTTAGTCGGACTAGTTGGGTCACCGGTGTCGTGGTCGCCGGCCGGCCGCGGGAAGAGAGGTGGAGAAGGATGGCTGGCGGGGCTGCCCTGTTAGCGAGAGTGAGAGAGGGAGAGCGCGCGCGCGTGTGCGAGCGGGCCGCGCGGCCTGGAGTTGCTGGGCCGGTCGCGAGCGGGCACGGGCGAGCGCGAGTGGGCCACGCGCGCGGATGGGCTGCGAGCGCTGGCGAGCGCGACCGCACGCGGATGGGCCGCAAATTGCTGGGCTGAGCCGGGAGAGAAGGAGGAGTCGGCCCGAGCTGCCATTTTCGTTTTTCTTTTTCAAAAATGTGAATAGTAATAGTTTTTTGTTTATTTCAATAGAATTTTTGTAGAGCTCCAAAAATAGTAAAAAATTTTGTGTAAGCTTTTCAGAATGTAAACTATCTAGGAAAAATGTAAACTGCCAATATTAATTACTTTTTGTGAGTTATTTAATTAGCCTAATTAAATGTTAAATGCAACTTCCAGGAATTTTAGTAATTAAAATATTAATAAAAAATCAAGAAATTTGTTTTGACACTGTTTTAGACCATGATTAATCTATAGAAAAAGTTTAAGCTCAATTAGAGGAAGTTTGATTTATTCTTAATTTATATCTTAATTGTTTAAGTAATTAAATAAATGTTTAAATTGATAACTTTAAGTGTTGTGTGCCCTTTTTGATTGAGTGATGACCTTGGGTCATTAACCCTTAATGATCCTTGGCACCTTAATTACTTGAGTGAGCTCATGATTAACATGTTCTTTAAGAAGTATTATTGTTGCTTAATGTATCTCTGTTAGTTAGTGAAAGGTCTTGATGGCTAGAGCGGGGAGAATAGCCTTTTAAAATTTTCTACAAAGACAAGCTAAACAAGTTTATCAATATAACAAATAGCGAGATGCGAGTTTTGCTTAGCCAACGAGGTGTTTGCAAGCCACCTAACCAATTCACAATTCTAGTATTTGCACTCAACCGTACAAGTCAAATCGAGAAGGTAACTATAACCACAACTAGCAAGCTACACAAAGGAGCTACTCTAGCAAAGCTAGCTAGCTAGCAAAGATAACTAAGAAGGTAATGCGGAGTTGAGTTAGGAGAGTTTCACCGAGGGGCAAAGTATTGAGCCAACCAATATGATCAACAATGAATACTAAGATAACCGAACACCGGGATCAATCAATCACAATATGAAAGTGATGACACGAAGATTTATCCCGAGGTTCACGTGTTTGCCGGCACGCTAGTCCCCGTTGTGTCCCTCTTCACCACGTGGTTCGGTGGCTAATCGATCTCACACCGAGCCTCTCAAAAGGCGCCATAAGAACCTACCAAATGGCAAAAGGTTGCAAATGACACGAGCAATTTACAAATGTTGCCTTTGGTGCTTCGCCGCGGTAGGCACAAACCCCTCACAATTACCGGAGGTGGCCAAGAACAATCACCAACTCTTGCCAACGCCTCCAAGCTGCCTCAAGCCGTCTAGGTGGTGGCAACCACCAAGAGAAACAAGAATCCCACAGCAAATCAACCACCAAGTGCCAACTAGATGCAATCTCATAAAGCAAATCGACAGTGACCGGACGCGCCACCGCGTCCGATCAAAAACAGAAATACGCGCAGACGCTGAACACTGACCGGATGCGTCCGGTCAAATAGAGACCGCGTCCGGTCCAACGTCCGGTCACCTCTGTGACTTTCGTTCGCCTCTGTTTCTTTTCCGATTTCCGGCGTAGTGGAAAAAAGTCATTTCAACTTCTGCCAACGCCTCCAAGCTGCTCCAAGTCTTCTAGGTGGCGGCAACCACCAAGAGAAACAAGAATCCTACAGCAAATCAACCACCAAGTGCCAACTAGATGCAATCTCATAATGCAAATGCACTTGGATCACTCAATCTCAATTCGAATATGCAAAGAAGTAAGAGAGATGAGTGGGAGGGGAGTTGCTTAGCTCAAAAAACAGTGACCGGACGCGCCACCGCGTCCGATCAAAAAACAGAAACACACGCAGACGCTGAACATTGACCGGACGCATCCGGTCAAACAGAGACCACGTCTGGTCCAGCGTCCGGTCACCTCTGTGACCTCCGTTCGCTTTCGTTTCTTTTCCGACTTCCGGCGTAGTGGAAAAAAGTCATTTCAACTCCTCGAAAACGCCTGAATCCTGCCTCGCAAGCTCAGCGAGAGGGAGAGAGGACCCCAAACCCTCTCTACCACTCAAACTCCACCGCCTTTGCAAACGTGCTAACACCACCAAGTGATCTTGTCATGTGTGAGTGTGTTAGCATTTTCACAATCATTTTTCGAGGCGATATTAGTTCTATCCAAATGCATATGATTATAAAATGCACACCTAGAGGCAGTTAGGAGTTCAATAGCCGCGTCATTCCCCTCTTTATAGTATGGCTATCTAACCTATAATGTAACCAGACCCACTAGGTGTCTTGGTTACTAAAACACAACCCTTAAGCATATACCTTTGCCTTGATCACGTAGGGTTGCGTCCAAATCCAAGTGTGGTCATCATGATCACCATGTCCATCTTGCCACCAATCTTGGAATGTACTAATCCTCATATGCTACATACACCTTAGGCATAGGATTAGTACTTAGGCATTGTCACTAATTACCAACACCAAACATAGGACTTTCAGTTAGTAGGTTCTTTTGTTTTGCAACTATACCACGAAGGAAAGTTGTACTCAAGTTGTTAATTGTGGCATCTCATCGTCAAGCATCATGTTAAAGCATGTCATATTCTCGTGTAGTTCCCGCTTTCGAGGAAGTAAACTTTATTGAGCAAGCCTCCGGAGAAGAGCAGTCGCTAGTGGGTTCTGGATCGGACATTGGAGTTGTTGAGCCCGAACCAGTCGTCTCGTCTGAGCAAGGCAAGCCCCGTTGCATTTAAACCCTTCCTTGAGTTTTACAAATTCTTATCACTGGTACTAGGGTTTATTGCATTAAGTAATTAGGAATTGAGTGATAACCCAATTGCTGCATTAGCATCCTTGATTATTGCGATATCACCCTTGGTACCTGTTTTACTAAATGCGTAGTATGCTTCACTATGCTTAATGAGTTAGGCTTTTAAATGAAATGTTTATATGGCCATGATGACATATTTGAGGAATAATAGAATATAAGAATGAACTTGAAGATTGGGCGGGTGGTTTGGCCACTGCTAACTTGCATTGGAAAAGGAGTCTCAATATAGTGTTTCTGCCTTGTCAGTTAAGGACCATCCATTGCAGTCATGTTTGTGTTTCAAGACTTTGAAATTAGCCTCATGCCTTGGGTAAGCCCAAGATATTAGTGATTCCATTACGAGAACATCTAATCTCGCACTGGGAGTGGAGAGATGGTGGGAGTAGCGTGTACCCTCAGGGCTAGAATTAGGCCAGGTTCGAGAAGTATTGTGCTCTCGGGTGGCGATGGACACGTTCTGGTTTTAGAAAATCTAAATGAGGGTTGGCATATGCAAGATTGGGTTCTACATATGTCGTGAGGTTAGAGATCCCCAGCTGGGTATAATCGGTTCGAATCGTCGTTGCTCATCGGTTATGAAGAATCGATCACCTGTCCTGCATCGTAGTTAAGAATTGAAATTTGAGGAAGGAATAAGGAAAGGACTTTGATGAGAATTACTTTGATCTAGATTAGAATCACATAGAATTGGATAATAAACCCTCAATGATAAAAATAAAATATTGAAAGCAAGGACTTATTCTAGTAAGCTCTTCTGCAAAATAAATTTTAATTCTTGAATACTCGTACCTTGATTCCCTAAAACTAGCATGCCCTTGGAGTCTTTTTCTTAGTCGGGTAAGTCTTGTTGAGTACCCTCAGTACTCAGGGTTTGTTAAACCCTTGTTGCAGGTGCGGTGCATGAGCAAGTATGTTTTGAGCCTTGCTGCATGACCGTTGTCGTTGAAGAAAGTGACGACGAGTAGGCTGTGTGGCCTCTAGGCAAGGCATCTCGTTTCGGTGTTGTAATAAAGTTACTACTGATACTCTACTACTACTGGTTTGTAATAATGTTACGTATGGTTTGAGGTTTGGAAATTGTGGTTTGTAAACTTAAGTTATGTAAGACTTTCGCTACTTTACTCTGATGATATTTTGAATAAACTGTTGTAATATTTCAATACTCCTGTAACTGGATCCTATTCGGAGGATAGCAGGCCTTTTAAGTTATGAGGAACATAAATATGGCTGTCAGAGGTCATTATGACAATGACATGTACATATGGGCCATCATAATTAGGAGGTTCTGTGACACATCCGATGCGTGTTTTCGAGCTCGGGGAGCTTACTGGACCGCATCGGACGCCACAGTGTGGTGCGTCCGATGAAGAGCACCTGAGCGTCCGGTACAAACTTAACTGAGCGCGAGCTGGGTCGACCGTTGAGATCTAGCGACTGCAGTTGAACGAAGAGCGACATGTGGATGGCTAGAGAGCACCGGACGCTGAAAGCTGCATCCGATGCCTAGGCACCATAGTGTTCGGTGCCCCCGAATTTGCTGCAACGGCTAATATAGCCCTTGGGGCTATAAATAGAAGTGGTGGTCGGCCTTGGTTGGTTGCTGAGCACAGTATAGTCTTGGTGGCTTATGTGGTAGTGGTTGGGAGCCCTCTAACTCACTCATGCTTGATAGTGTTTATCGGATCGAGTGAGAGAACGATTCTAGTGCGATTACATCGTGAGGTTGCATCGAGTGGCACTAGGTGATTATGTTGCAAGTCGGTGGTGCTTGTTACTCTTAGAGGTTGCCACCTCCTAGACGGTTTGGTGGCTTGTGGCTCAGTCGAAGCTCGTAAGAAGATTGTGCGAGGCTCCGGAGAAGCTTTGTGAGGGGGATTGTGCTCACCCCGTGGGGATCGCTAAGAGCAACTCTAGTTGAGCGTGTCATTGAGCTACCATACTTGATGATGGGTTCTTGCGACACCTTTTGAGAGGCTCAGTGTGTGATACCGATTAGCCGCCGAACCATGAAGTGTTGGTCGATACAACGGGGATGTAGCTTGGTGGCAACCAAGTAAACCTCTGGAGAAAAATCACGGTGTCAACATTGTTCTTCATCTTCTCGATGGTTTGCCTTCGTGCAACACGAGCTTGTATTTACTTTTATATATACTTGTGCTTGTGTAGTTGCTCTCATGACTAGTTTACTTGTGTAGCTTGCTAGTTGTCTTCTTGCTTGTGTAGCTAGAAGCTTTCCTTTACGTGGCTAATTTGGTTTGTGTAACCTTTAGTCACATTGCTTAGTTTGTGTAGCTAAGTAATTTGCGCTCTCTAATTTGACATTGGTTGTCTTGTTATTAAGCATTGCTAGTAAGCTTAGGAGCTTTGTGCTTTTACTTCACTAGTTGTGTAGGAGCTCTCTCGGTTAGCAAAGTACTAGTACATAAGTTTGTATGACCTTGCTCTAAAATTGATTAGGTGAGCTCTTGCTAAGCTTAGCACTTTAGTTGCTTAATTAGAATTTTTGCAAGGTGTTAGAGAACTTAGATAGAGAGGTATAGTCTTGGCTAGACTAATAAGTTTAATTCCGTATTTGTTTCAGTTAGTCAACACGTTTAAGTTTTAGAATGGACTATTCACCGCTCTAGTTCGACATCTCAACCCTTCAGCTGGGCCGAGCAGCAGCAGCGCTGGACGAGCCTGGCCAGGTTTCAAACCGGCGAAGCCGGTTGGGCCTGCGGAGGTGCAGAAGGACCGGCCTAGCCGGGTCTCAAACAAATCTTCTCGATTGGGTTGTCATTGAGTGATCAAGAACTTGCCATATGTGGTCTCGGTAGGAAGAAAGGTGTTAGCACTCGGATGGAAAGAGGTGAACTGATGGCCGTGTTTAGATGCGGAATTTGGTTGGCCGAATTGGTACAGTGTGCATTAAATGCGCACTGTACCAATTCGTTTGTATTTGGTAAAAATTATCTAAACTTTAACTAATTAGGCTTAAAATGTTCGTCTCACAAAATACAACAAAACTGTGCAATTAGTTTTTAATTTCATTTACATTTAGTACTCCATGTATGTGCCGGTATTTTGATGTGATGAGAATCTTCTTTTTGTATAGTGAAATTTGGGGTTGAAATTTGGGATCTAAACAAGGCCGATGTAGACCGGAACATGACGAACTGAACGCTCCAACATAAAGCTTGTGGCCAGTAGTAAAACATAGATTTCTCTTTTCATATTGGTAGAGCTTGATCCTCAACTATTTATCGTGATATTTTCTTACAAAGTATTGTTGAGGGATCTATAAGAACATCTGTTTATTTTGGTCCTGCATTTGCGCTAACGCCGTCGCGAATCCCACCGTCAGGGGCCACTTTCGTGGGCCGTAATACTCCCATGGGCCTAACCTAGGCATTGGGCGGAGTCTCGGTGCAGGCCCAGGTCTGGCCCTGCATAGACTTAGCATCTCGAAAATCCTTGCTGTACCCAGACCAAAAAGAGGTGAGTCTGAAACTTCGACAGGATTTGCAGCAAGTCAGACTCACTTTCGCATAGCACTCAGCATCAAGCTTGACTAGCTAGCAAGGGTGAAGGAGATCAATTTGGCCACGTATCCACCTTCTGTGACATCCTAACATCTGTTACAGTACCTTTGATTGCTTGCTGAGCCTACCAATGCAAGTGGAAGTAAGTTCAGAGTTGCCTGGTTTCTCTGCTTTGGATGACAGATGACTCTGATATCAAAGCTTTTGGTCACTGACTTCGTAAATAAACTGTGTTTGTCATAGTAGTACATTTTGTTTGTTTGTTTGTTAGGGTACATAGGTGAACATGTTTATATTATTATGGAGAACTCCTTCTGTCCAGGAAAGAATACAACTATAGGATTCGTGCCGATCAAACTAGTTTAAATTTGACCAAGTTTATAGTAAATGGTATTAATGTTTGTCTCCAAATTAATTTGTTATGAAAATATATCCTATAACAAATTCAATGATACTAATATTATACCATAAATGTTAGTACTTTTTTATATAAATTTAGTCAAAATTTAAACTATTTGGCTTCTTAAAAACGAGAATCACTTTCTTTTATAGACGGAGGTAGGAGAGGGTGAGTTTTGGTTGACCGCGAGCTGCTGAGTAGTACCACTGCTCTTGCTCTTGTGATAAGAGCAAGGAGGAGGAAATGCCTTTCTCAGATGGAGACGAAAGCATCGTTATCGGAGGGGAATCCGGACATGAACGCCGTGCCCTGCCCCCCACACACCTTGTCTAGTCTAGAAACAAGAATTCTGTCCCATCTCCATTGGTTGCCACCGGAACGCGCCAAAATGCCGCCAAATTATTTCCATCCAAACTAAAACCATCGCCATCAGATTTTAAGCTCAAATTTACAAGGAAAATTGCGCTGTTACGCACCCACAAGTGACCGTAACACTTCACTTTATTCTAGCACCACCACCACCGGGCCGGGCATGAGCTGAATCTAGAACCGGTTGGGGCGTGAAGCTCACATTTGGAATCTAAACGTGTCGGAACGAGTGGATTTCATTTCATACGTACTCCATCCGTCCTAAATAAGCGTCATTCTTGCTTTTAGATGCAAACACGGTTAACTTTGACCAAATATATTTAAAAAATATTAATATTTATAGTACATAATTAGTATTATTAGATAGACCATGAGTATATTTTAATATTAAATTTATTTAGAGATACAAATATTGTTAATATTTTTTCTATAAATATAGTCAAGCTTAAAAAATTTGATCGACAGGAATACCATAGCGGTAAGTGTCGTTCTCGCTTTCTGAGAAGTTAAAACGCTTTTAACTTTGACTAAATATATATACCAGAAAATATTAATATTTATAGTACATGATTAGTGTCGTTAGATGGATTATTGAATCTATTTTCATAACAAACTCATTTGGAGATACAAATATTGCATATTTTTACAAACCTATTCAAACTTAAGAAGTTTGATCAATACGAATACACTTATTTTAGGACGGAGGGAGTACGCCAATGGAATTCTATGATACTCTCTCCATCCCAAAATAAGTGACATTTTGACTTTTATACTTCTTATTTGACCGTTCATCTTATTCAAAATTTTTATATAAATATTATTTATTTTGTTATGACTTATTTTATCATTAGAGATTTAATAATGATTTATTCATTTTATTATTTGTATAAAAAATTAAATAGAACGAACGGTTAAACAAGAAGTTTAAAAGTCTTATTTTAAGACGGAGAGAGTATAATAAGACCTCATAGCTTTCAATTAGCCCATGATCTAAGGGGGGTGTTTGGTTACCCCTCGACTTTAGTCCTCGTTACCGGATGTTTGACACTAATTTAAAGTATTAAACATAAATTAATTGTAAAACTAATTGCACAAATGGAGACTAATTTGTGAGACGAATCTATTAAGCCTAATTAGTCCATGATTTGATAATGTTGTGCTACAGTAAATATGTGGTAATAATGGATTAATTAGCCTTAATAGATTCACCTCGTAAATTAGTCTTCATGTGTGCGGTTAGTTTTATAATTAACTTATGTTTAGCTTTTCTAATTAGCATCGAATATTCGATGTGACCGGTACAAAACTTTAGGCCTGGTTTAGTTTTCAAAAAATTTTGCCTTCACCCATCACATCGAATGTTGGGACACATGCATGGAGTACTAAGCGTAGATGAAAAAAACTAATTACACAGTTCTCGGGGAAATCGCGAGACGAATCTTTTAAGCCTAATTAGTCCATGAAAAGCCTTAAGTGCTACAGTAACCAATATGTGCTAATGGCAGATTAATTAGTATCATTAGATTTGTCTCGCAGTTTTCTGACAGGTTCTATAATTTGTTTTTTATTAGTATCCGAAAACTCCTACCGATATTCATCCGATACATCCGATGTGACACCTAAATTTTTTTTGCGAACTAAATACAGCCTTAGTCACTGGATCCCACCTTATTGAGGGGGTGTTTGGTTGGAGGAGTTAAAGTTTAACAAATACTGTATTACTTTCGTATTATTTGACAAAAAGTTTCCAATCTTGGACTAATTAGGCTTAATAGATTCGTCTCGTAAATTACTCCTAATCTGTGCCGACATGCATACAATTAGTCTACATTTAATACTCCATACATTTAAGGAAAACATTAATGTGATGAGAGTTAAACTTTAACACACCGAAACCAAACGGGCCTGAATACTCCAACAAAAGGTTTGATTGCAGTTCGAAACAGCCCGTCAGCATAACGACATTTCTGCACTGCACTGCACTGCTCCGCAGGTGACCGTGACCACCGCCGCCGGAATGAGATCGTCAAAACGACTGCACCTGCAGTCAGCACATCTTTGCCGTCGGCTGAGAATCGGACGCCTGTGCGCGGTGGGCGTCGTTCCTTCTGCCGCACTCGTCCGTTATCTGGGCCTCGGCCCAAAACCAACTCTGCCGCTCCCCTTTTTACCGCCGGTGTTTTCCTTTTTGGCGCGAGTTCGTCCGCTTTTTCCCGCGGTTACGAGGCGCCGGCGAGGGTTAGGCATCGGCGGCGATCGGCTGGTGTCGCGAGGGCCCATCCTCCATCAGTTCGTCTCGTCGGCAGTGAGTGAAAGTCAAAGTCCAAGATGCTCTGCTCTGCAGCTGTGAGTTCGTTTTTGTTTTTGGAATAGAAAATGACGAGACCACGCCGTGATGACTGATGAGCTAGCATTCCGTGTTTGGAATAACCTAAGTTACTGATAGTTCTCAACCATAGCTGCCATCAACTTTATGATCTTTCTTCTGCATTTCTCGGCATCTATTTCGCTGCGAAGAGTTGATGAGTAGCCTGAAAGCAATTTCAGTGTACCGTGACATGTTTTCAGAAGTACAAATCTGCCTGTGTTGGTCGCAGGAACATGTTAGCATGTTTGCATCTCCGTCTCTTCACATTTGTTTAGTTTGCATCAATATTCTTCTGATTTGTTTGCCATCCTCTACTACATCAGCTCGTGTTGGACTTAATTAAAGAAACATCAACTTGCGTTCATCACAAAAATCGAATCGGGATATATGAGATGGAAGCAAAGAGGTGTGTAACCCATGCTTGTCAGACATATTTTAGTTGCTTATTATATGAGGAATGATAAATATTTTGTTTGCTGTAGAGATGGGTTTTCCCCTAGTTTCTTACCTCAAGTTGGCATGGAATTCAGTAGTACAGAGGAAGCTCCTCTCATTCCTCCTGGATTCAATCGGGTGTACCTGATACTACGCTCATATACGTCAATTCAAGGAGTATTGGTGATGAAGCTTCCTTCACTAGCTCAGGACTTGTTTTCTTCTGCTGCTTTTTATCCTTCTCCATATCTGTTGGGATGCCATCACCTTTCTTCATCATTCATCATCAATGAAAGGCAGGCGGTGCCTTGGGTATCTTGCCTACTTGACGTAACTTCAGAAACTTGAATCTTGCCACCAGTGGCGGAGGACGAAAAAAATTTAAGGTAGGGCGAAGTCGATAACATAAGTAGTAAAGTAATATCTCTCAAAATGGTTCACTAGACATGGTGATAGTCAAGCAAAGTCCCGAATTAGTAATAATGTGATCCGGATTGAAATGAGTTATAATACCTTCTCCATTAGTTTCAATCTCCTCTTCAACTTGTAATCCTGCCATATCATTTTCCATCAGCTTGTTCAAACTCATCTGAAAAAATCAAAATGAAAAAAAAATCAATAAAACCAAATTAATTGATAACTAAAAGATTGAACAAATAACTAAAAAAGTGTCAGATTTTAGAGTTGGACGACTTACCGTGATGATCCTCTTGAACTGCAGTAGCACTTAGCAGTTCGTCTCGTCGTGATCGCCACTCGGCGGCTCGCTGTCACCGCCCAAACCGGATCAGCGAAATCCGGTGATCGCTGGGCGCCGGCTCGCAGCCGCAAAGTCATGAACTTGCCCTCGGCCCGCGATAGGATAGGAATTTGGAGCGATGGAATGCGATTATGTGAAACGTCAGGCGGCCGGCCGGCGGCCGTGTCGTGTGCGCTGGAAAACGAAATGGCAAAAGTTGCAGTCCACGGACACGATGGACCATTATTTGTTGTGCAGACCACAGGCCACAAGCGGACAAGTCCTGAAGCCAAAAGCTAGTAACGGTACTTCTCCTATCTTCTTCCTGCGAACATACAGTTCAGGCTTCAGACTACAGTCTTCGACCTCGCAACCTTGGCTACCGGAGGAACTCAGGGTGGGTATCCGCGATGGAGCCGAGGTAGGGCGAGCGCCCTACCTTGCCCTACCGAGCCCTCCGCCCCTGCTTGCCACTCCAAAGGACGAGATATTTTGGCTTAGCTATGGAGCTCAACAAGGTTTTGATGTCAGAAAAAGGTACTCAAACAAAAGGAAATTTGATAGAATGATTAGGTCATGCAGATTTGTTTGTGCGAACGAAGGTCACAGATTGAAAGATAAAATGAATCATTTAATAAAGTGTCTAAGAGCTGAAACACGAACGGATTGTCAAGTTCATATGGGTCTCATACTAGACCGGGAGAAGAGAAATTATAAAGTCACTAAGCTGATTTTGGAACACAATCACACCCTTCAGTTGCCACAAACCTAACATTTATTGGTTTCTCAAAGGAAAATTTCAGAGCTACAAGGTTTTAAAATTGAGACGGCTGATGATGTAAGAATTGGGCCCAAAACTGCACATGAGTTGGCTTCTATCCAAGTTGGTGGTTCACTTAATCTTAGTTACACTCTTCGAGACCATAAGAACTATTTAAGGGCCAAGCACCAACGTGAGATGGCATACGACCAAGCTGAAAGTATGCTCATGTATTTTCAAGAAAAAATTGCCGAGAACCCATCATTCCAATATGCATTGCAAATGGACCGGGAAGAACAAATAGCTAATATTTTTTGGGTTGATGCTAAAATGCTCACTGACTATGCATATTTTGGTGATGTTGTCAGTTTTGATACTACTTTTGAAACAAACAAGGAGAGTAGGCCTTTTGGAATATTTGTTGGGTTCAATCATTTTAGAGAAACTGTGGTTTTTGGTGCTATTCTCATGTATGATGAGACATTTGAGTCTTTCAAATGGCTATTTGAGACATTTCTAAAAGCACATAATGGCAAACAAGCTAAAACAATATATACTAATCAAGATGCTGCGATGGGAAAGGATGTTAAGGAGGTCTTTTTAGAAGCTTGGCATGGTCTGTGCACTTTTGATATTATGCTGAAGCTGACGATGAAGAATCATGTACTCCTCCAAAAAGAAATGCTGAAGACAGCAAGGAAAAACCAAGTATTCTCGCAGATTTTAGTGCATGTATGTATGAGTATGAAGATGAAACAACATTTCAAGAAGCATTTAACATCATGAGAACAAAGGCCAGCAAGCAATCTTGGTTGGATAGTATAAGGTCAAAGAAAAGTGGGCTGAATATTATATGACTAATGTGTACACATTAGGGATGAGGAGTACACAATTGAGTGAGAGTCTAAACAGTGACTTGAAGCGACATTTCAAATCAGATTTTGATATCATTCGATTCCTTAAGCATTTTGAAAGGCTGTGGAATATAAAAGAAATAATGAATTGCATGCTGAATTTAAATCAAGAAAGAAATTACCAAGACTCAAAATGAGAACACCTATGTTAATCCAAGCTAGCAAGTTGTACATACCAATTATTTTTGAAGCTTTCTAATGTGAATATGAGAGGTCCATGGCAGCATGCATCACGCCATTGGAAGACAAAAATGAATATATTGTAGCAATTGGGAGTCTTGATAAAAAATTTTACCCTTGAGAAGGAGTACAAAGCTACTGGTGATCCTGGAGGCCAAACAAGCACATGCAGCTGTGGGCAGTTCAATAGAATCGGAATATTGTGTGCCCATACTCTAAAAGTTCTTGATTTGATTAATATCAAGTCAATCCCGGAACAATATATATTGAAGCGATGGACTCGAGAAGCACGCAGTGGAACAGTACAAGACAACCAAGGCCGAAACATAATAGGGGATCCAAAGTTAGATGCTATACTTTGTTACAAAAATATGACTCGCAAATTTCTCAATTTGGCACACCGAGCAGCGAGTCATCCACAGTGTGTCCTATTAGTAAACAAGGCACTTGATATGGTTAGCAAGCAAGTCGAAGAAGAAATCACGGGTTTTCCTAGTGCAGTGAATCCAATCAATGTTCCCACAAATGATTCTCCACCGATTGATTTATTGTGCACAACAAGCTTAAAGAAAAAGGAGGTGGAAACTAAAACCTCAAAGCGCAGAAGAACTTGGCTTGACAAGAGACGCAAATTTGCAAAGAAGGGAGATAATAAAAAGGAAAATGGTTCAAAGGTATGTGATAACACATAATATATTTCATTATCTTTCACTTTGTTCAGTAGGAACATGTTCAGTTTTATTTTCTTATTTGAAGGAACAAGAAACTGCAAAGGGAGATAAGAAAAAGGAAAAAGAAGCTGCAGTACAAGAAACAACAGCAGTGCAAGAAAAAGAAAAACCAGAGAACTTTCCGTAGCTAGCACCCTACTGAAACCACACCCTGAATATCCTGTGTCCAAGAAAGGTCAGCTAAGGAGCGGAGTAATGATACCCAGAGATCAAGATATTCATTCAGCTAGCACCCTACTGGAACCACACCCTGAATATCCTGTGTCCAAGAAAGGTCAGCTATGGAGCGGAGTAATGATATGCCTTGCCTGAAATGATTGTGTTGACGCTAATTAGGCCACACACTAGCAAGGAGCTAGATCACTCGGTAGAAACAGGCCAAAGATCAGCCTAGCTGACTTTTAGGTTGGCCTCTTCACCTGGTGCCTCCAGTGATTAGGGCGATTGTAAGGTCCGAATGGCTAGAGGGGGGTGAATAGCCTATTCAAAAATCTACAAGCTTCACTAAACAACCACGTTAGTATAAAAGATGGCTAAGCTAATTCTAGCACTAGCTCAACTACACTATGCAAGCCACCTATACAACTTAGTGAAGCAAGGCTATGATCTTTAATACACACCAACAAAGCTAGGTCGCTAAGCTACTTACTCCTATGTGATAAAAGCTACTCTAAACAAGCTACACTAGAAGTAGTACGAGAAAGTAAAGAGCAAGTGACTTGATTCTTATACCAACGATGTAGAGAAGTAAAGCACTCGAAGAATCAATCATAATGATCAACCACAAGAGAAATCCTCGGTAAAGAGATGACACAAGATTTTTTTACCGAGCTTCACTTGCTTCCCGGCAAGCTACTCCTCGTTGTGGCGATGCACCCACTTATCGGTTCACGAGCTAATCGACTATCAAGAGTCGAGCCCTCGGCGGGCGCCGCACAACCGCACACAAGATGGGGATCCTCCAAGCCACGAGCTCCACTAGAGTATCCAATTTGCGAACTCCCGCGGGGAAGGATCAAGAACCTCTTACAACACTTGGTGAAGGCTCCAACAATCTCCAATTGCGAGCTCAATCACCTCCACTGCTCCAAGCCGTCTACCGTGTCGGGAAACACGGAAGAGTAACAAGAAATCCGCAGCAACTCGAAGATCAAGTGCCTCTAGAATGCAACTCTCAAGCAATGCACTTGAATCTCACTCAATCTCACTCAAGATGTGCAACTATGCAAAGAGATGAGTGGAGGGGTTGTTCTCTAGCTCAAAGTATGTCTCTATATCTCAAAATGTGCAAGAGTTGTCCTCAAACCCCAGACATCCTCTATTTATAACAAAGGGGTACGCAGCTAGCCGTTACAGATGACGCAGCAAAAAACGCGCTGACCGGACGCTCCGGTCAGGGTGACCGGACGCGTCCGGTCACTACACGACAAACGTGAACAGTGCGCGTCAGAACTAGCCGTTGCCCTGACCGGACGCGCTCAACCGAGTGACCGGACGCGACAGTGCCAGCGTTCGGTCGCGTTTCAGTAAGCTCCAGCTGCGACCGGACGCGTCCGATCGCACGTGACCGGACGCGCCCCGCGTCCGATCGGCGCTACGCTGCGCTCGGCCTCTCTGGACGCTTGACCGGACGCTCCGGTTCCGTGAAGGACCGGACGCGCTGGTCGCGCGCTCTGGTTCGCTCAGGAGAACTGACCGGACGCGCTGTTGAACTGACCGGACGCCACAGTGCCAACGTCCGGTTAGAGTCCAGTAAGCTCCCTGGATGACCGGACGCGTCCGGTCATCAGTGACCGGACGCGCTGCGCGTCCGATCATCGAACTAAAAACCGCGCAGACGTTGAACACTGACCGGACGCGTCCGGTCATACCGTGACCGCGTCCGGTGTAGCGTCCGGTCACCACAGTGACCTCCGTTCGCCTCCGTTTCTTTTCCAACTTCTGGCGCAAAAGAAAATAGGCATTTCACTTCTCTAAAAAGCGCCGAATCCCGCCTCGCAAGCTCGGCGGGAGGGAGAGAGGAACCCAAACCCCTCTCAACCGCTTAAACTCCACTGCCTTCGCAAAAGTGTTAACTCCACCAAGTGTACACCACCATGTGCATGTGTGTTAGCATTTCACAATTATTTCTCAAGGCGTTATGTTAGCTCTTTTACTAGATCCTAATGCATATGCTCAAGACAATGATCTAGTGGCACTTGATTCCCGAGCTAACTGTGATTTCCCCTCTTGATAGTCGGCTATGTATCCTAAACCCGGTCAATCACTTCTCTACTTATCTTAGACCGGCAAAAGGAAAACCCTATGGTTATACCTTTGCCTTGCGCTCTTAGTTCCTTCTCTTCCACTTGATCATCATGTACACCATATTATGTGCATCTCCATCACTTGTGATCTTGTGGCCATCACTCCATGCCACATGCTCCTTCATCACGTGTGTTGCTTGTGCCTAACTCAAAACACTTAACACATGGCATTAGCAACTTGGTGTCATTAATTACCAAAACCAAACTTGGGCTTTTAATCTCCCCCTTTTTGGTAATTGATGACAACCATCACAAAGATATGAAATGAAATCAATTTTCAATTTCGATAGTATTAGCTCCCCCTACATATGTGCTTCCATGAGTTTGGTTCAATTATGCCCATATGTATGGATTTGAATTTTGGGAGAGTTTCAACTATCAAATTGATGCTAAGGTATATAGAATGGACCTTTGAAGCGTGATACCAATCGGAGTTGCCTTTATATACCATCCTTAGCATCGAAGTAGCTAGACACCACTTGTAATACATCACTTGTAAAGATCACAAACACTAAAGTACTTCGTGAGATCAACATTATGAGCAAAAGGTGTCTAGATACCGCTTGTAAAGCTACTCTCAACAAAACATCATTCAAGTTCTATTTCTAGCAAACATCATTCAATCATGAATATCAAAATTAAATTTGCAATGCAACACATCATCATGTTAGTGCACATACAAATGCAACAAATAATCCATGAGCTTGCTCCCCCTACTTATGTGCTCAAATTTAATTTCTCTCCTCCTCACTATATCTTTTCTCTCCCCCTTACTATATCTTTCTCCCTCTTTGTGACTTTTCTATCTTTGTGCTTTTCTCTCTCCCTTTCTTGCTCTTTGCAATATCTTTGTGACTTTTCTCTCCCCCTTTGTCAACAATCACCAAAAAGGTGCCAATTTTAGTGAGAGATAAGTCAATCAATTATGAGGGAGTCCAAATTATGGTTCAATCTATATTACTTGCCTAGAATATGTAATTCGGTTTGATCCAAGCACAAGCTTCTTCACACCTCATAAAGTATAAGAGTTATCTTGAGCATGTTGAGTTACACATCATGAGCTCATTTTCTAGATTCAACACTAGGTTTGCAAGCCCATAAACATATCATATGCTACCACTAGATCAATCAAACATAGAAGCAATAGTGGTACCATATATACATCAAAATCATTTGATTTTCATGAATGAGCATATTTGTCATGCAAATATGTCTATATGTTCTAACCATGTCCTTAGCAAAGTATGAATGATATGCCAAACAACTTTACCTTGCTATGTTGGAGGAGAGGCATGTCATATAAGAATGTGGGGGTACACTCATTTCAAGTTGGAGAAGTCAAGTATGTTCAATTCATTCTTCAACTTGTAAAATCTCTTTTCATCAAGTGGCTTTGTAAAAATGTCGGCTAGTTGATCTTCGGTGCCAATGCTCTCAATGCTAATATCACCCTTTTGTTGATGGTCTCTTATGAAGTGATGCCTTATGTCAATGTGCTTGGTTCTTGAATGTTGTACCGGATTTTGAGTCATCTTGATAGCACTTTCATTGTCACACAACAATGGCACATTCTTGAAGTTTATTCCAAAGTCATTCAAGGTGGCTTTCATCCAAAGCAATTGTGCACAACAACTACCGGCACTAATGTATTCGGCCTCGGCAGTAGATAGTGCAACACTATTTTGTTTCTTTGATGACCATGAAACAAGAGACTTTCCAAGCAATTGACAAGTGCCACTTGTGCTCATTCTATCAATCTTGCATCCTCCATAGTCGGAGTCCGAATATCCAATCAACTCAAAATTAGACCCATTTGGAAACCATAATCCAACATCATGAGTGCCCTTGAGATATCTCAATATTCTCTTGGTTGCTTTCAAGTGACTTTCTCTAGGTGAAGCTTGATATCTTGCACACTTGCACACACTAAACATCACATCCGGCCTAGAAGCGGTGACATAGAGCAAACTTCCAATCATAGACCGGTATTGCTTTTGATCTACCATGTTTCCACTATCATCAATACCCAATTGATCATTTGTGCCCATTGGTGTACTCATTGGCTTAGCATCTTGCAATCCAAACTTCTTGATCATGTCCTTGATGTACTTGCCTTGACTTACAAAAGTGCCATTCTTCATTTGCTTGATTTGAAGTCCAATGAAGTAACTAAGCTCTCCAATCATAGACATCTCAAACTCATTAGCCATCATATTTCCAAACTCTTCACAAAAATCTTGATTTGTTGATCCAAAAATGATATCATCCACATAGATTTGCAACACAAACAAGTCATTTCCAAGCTTCTTGGTGAAGAGAGTAGTGTCAACCTTTCCCATCTTGAACCCTTTAGAGAGAAGAAAATCCCTCAATCTCTCATACCATGCTCTAGGTGCTTGCTTTAAACCATACAATGCCTTCTTTAGCTTGTAAACATGGTCGGGCTTCTTGTCATCTTCAAAACCGGGAGGTTGCTCAACATAAACTTCTTCATTGATGTAGCCATTGAGAAATGCACTCTTGACATCCATTTGATAGAGCTTGATGTTGTGTGCACAAGCATATGCTAATAAGATTCTAATTGCTTCCAATCTTGCAACCGGTGCATATGTCTCTCCAAAGTCAAGACCCTCAACTTGAGTGTATCCTTGTGCTACTAATCTTGCTTTGTTCCTTACAACCATGCCATCTTGATCTTGCTTGTTTCTAAAGACCCACTTAGTGCCAATCACATTGTAGTTCTTTGGCCTCTCAACAAGTTTCCAAACTTGATTTCTAGCAAAGTTGTTTAGTTCTTCATGCATGGCATTTACCCACTCGGAATCTTTCAATGCATCTTCTATCTTCTTTGGTTCTTCTAATAAGACAAATGAGTAATGCTCACAAAATGATGCTAATCTTGATCTAGTTTGAACACCACTTTGAATTCCACCAATGATTTGGTCCAATGGATGATCTCTTACAATACTAGTAGGTTGGAGTATTGGGAGTTGATTGCTTCCACTTGTTTGACCTTGAACTTGAGCTTCATCATGAGAACCACTAGAACTTGCTTGATTTGTATCAATTTGCACACTTTGGTTGATCACATGAATATCATCATCATCAACTTGCATCGGCCTTATATCACCAATGTCCATGTTCTTCATTGCATTTGACAATTGATCTCCTCTCACATCATCAAGGTTTTGAGCTTCATTTTGAGACCCTTGGGTTTCATCAAACTCAACATCATGAACTTCTTCCAAGGTGCCATTTGTGAGATTCCAAACTCTATATGATTTGCTTATGGTAGAATAACCAAGTAAGAACCCTTCATCACATTTCTTTTCAAACTTGCTCAACCTAGTGCCTTTCTTGAGAATATAGCATTTACAACCAAACACTCTAAAGTATGCAATGTTGGGCTTTCTTCCATTTAATAGTTCATATGGTGTCTTTCCAAGCTTCCTATGGCAATAGAGACGGTTACTACAATAGCAAGCCGTGTTGATAGCTTCACTCCAAAATGAATGACTAACATTGTATTCACTAAGCATTGATCTAGCCATATCAATCAAGGTTCTATTTTTCCTTTCAACTACACCATTTGATTGAGGAGTGTATGTTGGTGAGAATTGATGTCCAATACCAAAATCATCACACAAATCTTCAATTCTTGTGTTCTTGAACTCACTACCATTGTCACTTCTAATCTTCTTGATGGTAGTCTCAAACTCATTTTGCACCCTCTTGACAAAAGACTTGAATAGATCATAAACATCACTCTTGTCATAGAGAAAGAACACCCAAGTGTATCTAGTGTAGTCATCCA
Organism: Saccharum hybrid cultivar R570; assembly: GCA_038087645.1. Lineage (NCBI taxonomy): Eukaryota > Viridiplantae > Streptophyta > Magnoliopsida > Poales > Poaceae > Saccharum > Saccharum hybrid cultivar. Next base: position 1,010,153 of record JAQSUU010000606.1, on the reverse strand, counting down.
CAATCACAAAACCATACTTGTTGCCACCAATGCTAGTGTATGTTGTTGGCCCAAACAAGTCCATGTGCAATAGCTCAAATGCTTTTGATGTGCTCATTTCACTTTTTACTAGGATGTGAATTTCCAACTTGTTTGCCGGCTTGACAAGCACTACATAGTTTATCCTTCTCAAAGGTGACATCCTTCAATCCTCTAACTAAGTCATGCCTCAAAAGTTTGTTCAATTGTTTCATTCCAACATGACCAAGCCTTCTATGCCATAACCAACCCATACTAGATTTACTAAGTAAGCATGATGTCAATTGTGTCTCACTATCATTGAAGTCAACCAAGTATAAGCTACCATGTCTAAATCCTTTGAATATCAAGTTTGATCCATCAACACTTATGACTTCAACATCATCACTACCAAATATGCACTTGAAGCCAAGATCACAAAGTTGTGCCACCGATAAAAGATTGAAATCTAAGCTCTCAACTAGCAACACATTAGATATGCTCATGTCATTTGAGATAGCAATTTTACCAAGCCCCTTGACCTTGCCTTTCTTGTTGTTGCCAAAAGTGATAGCATCAAAACCACCATTTTGACTTGTATCAATTGAATTGAACATACAAGAGTCTCCGGTCATATGTTGAGTGCACCCACTATCAAGCACCCAATGCCTTCCTCCGGCTTTGTAATTGACCTACAAGACAAGATCAATTCCTTTTAGGTACCCAAACTTGTTTGGGTCCTCCAAGGTTAGAGACTAAACTCTTTGGTACCCAAATGGCTTTCTTCTTTGAGCCCATCCATGGTGTACCAATAAACTTAGCATGAACATCATTTGTACCCTTGGTAAGCATATAGAAAGAATTAAACTTGATTGAGGATACATTTGCATTGGATTTCTTGTTCATGTAATGTTGCTCTATGTGACCAACTTGCTTGCAACTTTTGCAATAGCTACCATTGTTCTTCACAAAACGAGTCTTGTGAGGAGCAAAAGCGGCCTTGCCTTTCTTGGGGTTATAGCCCAATCCCTCTTTGTAGAGAGAAGCTCTTTGGCTACCCAAGCACATAAGCAAGCGGTCCTCACCACCATAAGCCTTAGCTAACGTGTGATTGAGCTCTTTTACCTCCTTCTTAAGATTTTCATTCTCAACTATAAGTGTGGAGTCACAAGTGAAACCATCACTACTAGATGAGGATGATGTAGATGAGCTACATGAAGGGTTAGTAGGAGCAACAATAATAGGCTTATGAAAAGTTTCATCAATTATATCACATGATATGCCTATGTTGCAAGTTTTAGCTTTCTCAACATTAGTTGGTATGTTTTTATATTTTTCAACTAGAGAGGAATGAGCTTCTTCTAGCTTAGTGTGAGACTTTTGAAGCTTCTTATGGTCTACCTTTAGACTCTCATAAGATGCCCTAAGCTCATCAAGTTCTTGCATAAGGTTTTTCTTTTCCTTAAGCAAGCCCTTGCACTCCTTTCTAGATTCTTTAAAATGTTGAGTGCAATCTTCTAGCATAGTGATTAGTTCATCTTTAGTGAATTCCTCTTCATCACTATCACTATCACTAGCATTATCATGATCACTCTCATCATTGGATGATACCTTAGCGGCCTTAGCCATGAAGCATGATGGAGTGTCGAAGAGGGAGACCTTCTTTTGGATGGCAATGCTAGCATGTCCCTTCTTCTTGCTCTTGTAGTCATCCTCATCATCACTTGAGGAATCATCACTATCCCATGTAGCAACATGAGAATCATTCTTCCTTTTATGAGAGCTCTCCTTCTTTTCTTGCTTCTTCTTTTGCTTCTTCCTCTCCTTCTTGATAGCATCTTCATCATCACTATCATAAGGACACTTTGCAATAAGATGATCCTTGCTATGGCATCTAAAGCATCTCATGGTATGCTCATTCTTCTTAGATGAGTTCTTCCTCCTCTTTGCACGATAGCCCTTCTTCTTCATGAATTTGCCAAATTGCTTGACAAAGAGAGCCATCTTCTCATCAATGTCATCACTATCATAAGAGCTTGAGTCTTCATCACTTGATGATTCAATCTTGGACTTGCCCTTGGATGTGGTGGCTTTGAATGCCACACTCTTCTTCTTTTCATCATCTTTCTTCTCATTTTCCTTCTTCTTCTTCTTGACCAACTCATCCTTCTCATCATCTTCTCTATATGAATCATCGGTCATCACCTCTTGAAATATTTGTTGAGGAGTTGAATCCTTCAATGTAGTCCTCACTAGCACGGTGATCAATGTATCAAACCTCTTGGGTAGGCTTCTCAAAAACTTCATAGAGAATTGATTGTCCTTAACCTCCTCACCAAGTGCCTTGAGCTCATTGACAATGACTTGCAGTCTATGAAACATCTCCGGAACACTCTCATCATCTTGCATCTTAAAGCTTGAAAATTTTTCTTGCAAGATATATGCTTTAGCGGTCTTTGTGCCTTCGGTGCCCTCAAATGTTTCTTCTAGATTGGCCCAAGCATCATGTGCAACTTCTATGTTTTTCACTTGCTCAAATGTCTTGTCATCTAATGCCTCATGAAGAGCACTAATGGCAATGTCATTGCATTGGAGCTTCTTCTCTTCCACCGGTGTAGGTGCTTCCGGATTAGCAACCTCAAATTTTGTTTCGGTGACCTTCCACACTTCTCTATTGATTGACTTTAGGTGTGCGGTCATCTTAACCTTCCAATATGCATAATTTGTGCCATCAAAGTGAGGTGCCTTCTTGGTGTTGTTGATGTGCAAGCTTAATTGAGCCATTTCTTTTTCACCGTAGGTTGTTAAGCCTCAAATAAACGGTGCCTTGGCTCTGATACCACTTGTAAGGTCCGAATGGCTAGAGGGGGGGTGAATAGCCTATTCAAAAATCTACAAGCTTCACTAAACAACCACGTTAGTATAAAAGATGGCTAAGCTAATTCTAGCACTAGCTCAACTACACTATGCAAGCCACCTATACAACTTAGTGAAGCAAGGCTATGATCTTTAATACACACCAACAAAGCTAGGTCGCTAAGCTACTTACTCCTATGTGATAAAAGCTACTCTAAACAAGCTACACTAGAAGTAGTACGAGAAAGTAAAGAGCAAGTGACTTGATTCTTATACCAACGATGTAGAGAAGTAAAGCACTCGAAGAATCAATCATAATGATCAACCACAAGAGAAATCCTCGGTAAAGAGATGACACAAGATTTTTTTTACCGAGGTTCACTTGCTTCCCGCCAAGCTACTCCTCGTTGTGGCGATGCACCCACTTGTCGGTTCACGAGCTAATCGACTATCAAGAGTCGAGCCCTCGGCGGGCGCCGCACAACCGCACACAAGATGGGGATCCTCCAAGCCACGAGCTCCACTAGAGTATCCAATTTGCGAACTCCCGCGGGGAAGGATCAAGAACCTCTTACAACACTTGGTGAAGGCTCCAACAATCTCCAATTGCGAGCTCAATCACCTCCGCTGCTCCAAGCCGTCTACCGTGTCGGGAAACACGGAAGAGTAACAAGAAATCCGCAGCAACTCGAAGATCAAGTGCCTCTAGAATGCAACTCTCAAGCAATACACTTGAATCTCACTCAATCTCACTCAAGATGTGCAACTATGCAAAGAGATGAGTGGAGGGGTTGTTCTCTAGCTCAAAGTATGTCTCTATATCTCAAAATGTGCAAGAGTTGTCCTCAAACCCCAGACATCCTCTATTTATAACAAAGGGGTACGCAGCTAGCCGTTACAGACGACGCAGCGAAAAACGCGCTGACCGGACGCTCCGGTCAGGGTGACCGGACGCGTCCGATCACTACACGACAAACGTGAACAGTGCACGTCAGAACTAGCCGTTGCCCTGACCGGACGCGCTCAACCGAGTGACCGGACGCGACAGTGCCAGCGTCCGGTCGCGTTCCAGTAAGCTCCAGCTGCGACCGGACGCGTCCGATCGCACGTGACCGGACGCGCCCCGCGTCCGATCGGCGCTACGCTGCGCTCGGCCTCTCTGGACGCTTGACCGGACGCTCCGGTTCCATGAAGGACCGGACGCGCCGGTCGCGCGCTCTGGTTCGCTCAGGAGAACTGACCGGACGCGCTGTTGAACTGACCGGACGCCACAGTGCCAACGTCCGGTTAGAGTCCAGTAAGCTCCCTGGATGACCGGACGCGTCTGGTCATCAGTGACCGGACGCGCTGCGCGTCCGATCATCGAACTAAAAACCGCGCAGACGCTGAACACTAACCGGACGCGTCCGGTCATACCGTGACCGCGTCCGGTGTAGCGTCCGGTCACCACAGTGACCTCCGTTCGCCTCCGTTTCTTTTCCAACTTCTGGCGCAAAAGAAAATAGGCATTTCACTTCTCTAAAAAGCGCCGAATCCCGCCTCGCAAGCTCGGCGGGAGGGAGAGAGGAACCTAAACCCCTCTTAACCACTTAAACTCCACTTCCTTCGCAAAAGTGTTAACTCCACCAAGTGTACACCACCATGTGCATGTGTGTTAGCATTTCACAATTATTTCTCAAGGCGTTATGTTAGCTCTTTTACTAGATCCTAATGCATATGCTCAAGACAATGATCTAGTGGCACTTGATTCCCGAGCTAACTGTGATTTCCCCTCTTGATAGTCGGCTATGTATCCTAAACCCGGTCAATCACTTCTCTACTCATCTTAGACCGGCAAAAGGAAAACCCTATGGTTATACCTTTGCCTTGCGCTCTTAGTTCCTTCTCTTCCACTTGATCATCATGTACACCATATTATGTGCATCTCCACCACTTGTGATCTTGTGGCCATCACTCCATGCCACATGCTCCTTCATCACGTGTGTTGCTTGTGCCTAACTAAAAACACTTAACACATGGCATTAGCAACTTGATGTCATTAATTACCAAAACCAAACTTGGGCTTTCAGCGATACGCAAGACAGGTCGCTGGAGGAGCCTTGTTGGGAGCGCATGCCGGCAAGGTCTTTTGAAACCTGAAACTCCACACGCCTGGTTTGGGGGGGTTGTGTAGGGGCGTGCAGCGACAGCTATGGACTGCCCTAGCCGGCCTGACACCTCTAGAGCTTCGTTGTCATTGAACCACTGGCCATTAGCAGCAACGAAGAACGATGAGTAGTAGTAGATGGAAAAGTATGGTAAAAAGTGTAGTAGATGTGTTTTTTGTCGATTGGATAGATGGATCTCTCAATCGGCTGTGATCCTCTCATATAAATAGGGGGGCCTTATCCCAGTAGGAAACTTATTCCACACGTAATTTACAAGTTTGCCATGAGATTGGGATGAGTTTTCAAAGGAAAAACATGAATTTGGGCTCGGACTGCCAAAACCGGCCTGGGCCGGTTTCTACTAAACACCATAGGCACCTTGCCCACCACAAGCACAAGCGGGCCACACTCTTCTCCCCGCCACTTCCCTCCTCAGACTCAGAGCTGCTTGCTTGCTCGAGCTCCCACGGCTCCAGTGCCCCCGACACATCAGCCTCCTCTCCCTCCACTCGCCTTCCTTTTTGACGTCCGTTCCAGGATCATCCATGGCATCCAAACCAAGTAGGGAAGAAGACTAGCATCGAACCCGCTTCTCACAGGATCCAACCGCCCAAGAAACAAACACAGCCGTGGCGACCTAGAAGGCATCAAGCGTGGCGCCGTAGGTGGGAGGGGGAGGGCAAGGGCGAGATAAGTGGCAACAACCATGGCCGGCGATGGGATGCGGCGGGGCGGCTGGCGGCGGCGGTGAGCGCATGGAGGAGGACGAGGCGGGGGCGTCGACGTCGTCGTCGCCGCCGCCCATCGCGCAGCTGGGCTACGACCAGGTCCTCTCCATCCTCCGTCTGCTCCCGCCCGAGGCCGTGCTCTCCTTCGCCGCCACCTGCCGCGCGTTCCGGGCCTGGGCCTCCTCGGACGCGCTCTGGGAGGCGCTGTGCCGCCGCGACTGGGGCGCCCGCGCCACCGCCGCGCTCGCCGAGCGCCGGCGCGACCGCCACGGCGGCGGCGGCGGCCTGCAGGCGCCGTGGCGGAGGGTCTACGCCGAGGTCGCCAGGCTCGGCGCCCTGTCCGCGCGCCGCGTCCCCGTCAGGGGCGCCTCGCCGCGGCCCCGCGCGTCGCACTCGCTTAACCTCGTCGCCGGCTGGCTCGTGCTCTTCGGCGGCGGCTGCGAGGGAGGTAATTTCCACCAAACTGTGTCACTACGTCCTTCTTGCTGCAGAATTGGTTCATTAAGGTTACAAAGATGATTGCTTTGTGCCTTGTCTATGAATCAATTCACGAGGGGAAATTCGATCCCTGAGGCAGAGTACTAGAATGGGCATTATGAACTCCAATAGATTTATTTGGGGTGATAAGTTGCTTATAGTTTGCAGATTATATGCAGAATCTTTGCTGCTGTTGCAGATGTCCGATTGATGCTTTGATTTGCTTGTTCTGTTTATGCCTGTTTAAGAAAACAACAGGGGAGCTGTTCAGAAAAGGTAGGATGCTTAGGCTAATCCCAATCCATGGTATCATACTTGATATCCAAAGCTGCCACATCATAAGAAGAGTATTAAATTCCTATGAAGAAACAGCATCTACAGTGCATGATATCATGTCGCTGTATCCAATGATATGACTCAATAACTTATTTCATATGTTTCTGTCTATGAAAGTGGGTCCAAACGATTGAAATTAATGCTGAATCGTTGGATTTCATGCCAAAGCTGTAACACTGCTTCATTCTCTCTTTTAATTATTTCTTTGCCACATAAGCAAAACATCCTACATGGCATCTAATAGATGTGTATGTTACAACCCGTTGCGAGCAGCCTTAGTGCTCAACTTTACTTATGATTTCATTAAAAATACTTTGCTATATCGATTATGAAGCTTGCACAGCTCTGTTAGTTATGATAGACTTGCTAATTGTTTGGAGAACCTTCCTCCAATATACTCATGTATCCTGACTGTAACATACCATGGTATGTGCGGGTAGTGTAGGACATCAGACAGAACTTCAGGAAGACTTACGTCATGATTGTAGGAGGAATTCCATGGAAATTTAGAAGTTCATTTCAAGTTTGAATTAAATCCTATGGATCAAATCCAAATGGTTCATTAGCTGGAACTATTTGTCTTGCAAATCAAGTTAGTTGCTTCCCTTCAGAGTACTTTGTTTGAGTGATAACATTGGTTATCTAATAAACTATTTAGTCTCCAAAGCAAGAAAAAGAAAAACCAGAGAACTTTCCGTAGCTAGCACCCTACTGAAACCACACCCTGAATATCCTGTGTCCAAGAAAGGTCAGCTAAGGAGCGGAGTAATGATACCCAGAGATCAAGATATTCATTCAGCTAGCACCCTACTGGAACCACACCCTGAATATCCTGTGTCCAAGAAAGGTCAGCTATGGAGCGGAGTAATGATATGCCTTGCCTGAAATGATTGTGTTGACGCTAATTAGGCCACACACTAGCAAGGAGCTAGATCACTCGGTAGAAACAGGCCAAAGATCAGCCTAGCTGACTTTTAGGTTGGCCTCTTCACCTGGTGCCTCCAGTGATTAGGGCGATACGCAAGACAAGTCGCTGGAGGAGCCTTGTTGGGAGCGCATGCCGGCAAGGTCTTTTGAAACCTGAAACTCCACACGCCTGGTTTGGGGGGGGGGGGGGGGGGGGTTGTGTAGAGGCGTGCAGCGGCAGCTATGGACTGCCCTAGCCGGCCTGACACCTCTAGAGCTTCGTTGTCGTTGAACCACTGGCCATTAGCGGCAACGAAGAACGATGAGTAGTAGTAGATGGAAAAGTATGGTAAAAAGTGTAGTAGATGTGTTTTTTTGTCAATTGGATAGATGGATCTCTCAATCGGCCGTGATCCTCTCATATAAATAGGGGGGCCTCATCCCAGTAGGAAACTTATTCCACACGTAATTTACAAGTTTGCCATGAGATTGGGATGAGTTTTCAAAGGAAAAACATGAATTTGGGCTCGGACTGCCAAAACCGGCCTGGGCCGGTTTCTACTGAACACCATAGGCACCTTGCCAAAACCGGCCTGGGCCAGTTTAGTCTACACAAACTGGTCCAGTTTTCAAAACCGGTCCTAGGCTAGTTTTTCCTGGACAACGCCATATTAGCCCAAATTACTTTGAATTTGATCATGTTTGCTCTTTTCTTGTCTGCACATGTTTTCCAATCCATCTTCAACTCACCCAATCATATTTTGACTGTCAACAGATTGCTTTTGGCTCTGTCCAGCTTGAAGCTATACTTTTCACCATTGATGTGCTGCTTGTGATCCTTTATTATTATTATTATTATTATTATTATTATTATTATTATTATTATTATTATTATTATTATTATTATTATTATTATTATTATTATTATTATTATTATTATTATTATTATTATTATTATTATTATTATTATTATTATTATTATTATTATTATTATTATTATTATTATTATTATTATTTGAGCTTCTATTTTATGTTTACATTGGTTATTCCATTAGAAGATTTTCATTGCTCTTTCTATCTGTATGCATCACATGTGTCCTCCTGAACTCCTGATTTGCTTGTTTGCGTTGATTTATAGGTTGAACACAATCATCTATGTATTTGAAAAAAAGCAAAAGAAAAAAAAAAGAGAATACAATCACCTAAATAAAATGTTATTTTACTCTGAGAATTGAGGCAACGTTTTGTGCTATAAGATTAAGACCTTTTCAACCAATATTAAAGAAGAGCCTTCTTATCCATGAATAGTGCTGGTAAGTTAGTATTGTGGTCTAAAAGGTGTGTGAGTCCCTGATCTGGTGACAGCCATCCACTCATCTTAGAGTTAACATCCTAATACTTAAGCTCTGGAGATAAGGGTGTGGGTGTCTTCAAGAATGATTATTCTACCTAGATTTAATATTGGCGCAAAGCCAATACTAACCCTGAACTTAGCTGCCTAGATCCAAACCCTTCCCATCTGCATCTGCCTACCACTGCATTTCTCTGATATTGTTGGTCACTCATGGTGCTTGTGCATGCACTTCAGTTGAGCTATCAGCCTATCACATGATCCCCCTGATGCTCCTTCAAATCACGCCATTTATCCTTCTTTTGCACGGGATGACCATGATGAGACCGTTTCACATCATTTTGTATCGAACACCATGGCTTTTGCTACAGAGAAGATGTTAACCGCCCACAAATATTGGACACTATGCATACGATGTGGATTCTGCAAGAGACCAGTTATCATCTTGGTGCTATGATGATGAGTGTTCTTCATCAAGTTTTGGACTTTTATGGAGTAATTATGGGAACCACTGACATATTCGTGTGAGGTCAAGGGTTGCGGTCTCCATTAAATACAGTTCATTCCATGATAGCACAAGCTTCAGGAAGGCTCCAAGGCAGTCTATGATGCCTGCTGGAAGCTTTACACTGTGTTGTTGCTTTCTCTTCCATGGTCAAGGTATGGGAGGAATCCCTCTTAGGTTTAAAAGAAAATTGTCTCATTGATTAGACTTATGAATGTGAAAGCAAGTTGAAAGAGGGACGAGCATGATGCTGCGCTTACTACGCCACTATATTTGACCAAGGGGCCAGCACAACTACACAACCTTTATGACTTCACCAGCATTACTACCACTAACACGAAAAACTGTGGTCATTGTTCCACTGCCCATGTTCTCTGTGTTGTAATCGGACTGCGTATATAGGAATCTGATAACAGATGGCAATAAATCCAGGAAGTATGATGAGCTATATATATCTAGTTGTGATCAGTTCTTTCACGGGCTATTCAGACAAATAATTGAGTCTGGCTTTTTTTTTTGATTGGAGATAAAGAGTTTTCACTTGAGAGTCCTTTGATCCATCCCCATAAAAGGGCCAGGTATCATGTCCTGGAGGAGAAGAGAAAGTGAAATTAGTCTATTTGTTTTCTAATGTATTCTCTTATCTATGTTCCAGCTTCTACATTCAATGTTCTTATTATCTCCTTCCATCCATGCTGTCAGTCCTTCCTCTCCCTGATAATGGTACAGATGTAAAACTTAATGCTCTGTTTAATGTATATGTTCTGTCCCAGGGCTGCTACACCTGACACATGGTGTTAAAGCATAACACTTTCTATATATGTAGTTATTGGAGACGATTGTCTCTTTTACCTTTTTTTCTTCCTCTTTCCATGTGAAAGGATGATTGCATACTGTGATTATATGCTTTCATTACAATTCTGAAGACTTATTTGATTTTATTTTATCCCAGTCTTTGGTTTCTAACTAGTTTTCTGATGTTATCTATTGCTCTAGTTAGGTCACCATCTTGATGATACATGGGTGGCTTATGCTGGAACTGGAGCTGGAAATAGACCGCCTGCTATACTTACCTGGCAGCAATTAGCCTCTGGCACTCCAGGTGGTCGATTCAGTCATTCATGCAATCTAGTTGGTGACACATTAGTCTTGTTTGGTGGAATCACAGATCAGGGGCAGCGCTTGAATGATACATGGATAGGTCAAATTATCTGTGAAGAGCCTCGAAGGATGCGGATCTCATGGAGACTGCTGGAGGTAGGTCCGCTTGCACCACCTCCTCGTGGAGCTCATGCAGCCTGCTGCGTGGATGACAAGTTTATTGTAATTCATGGTGGGGTAGGGCTCTATGGCAGCAGGCTTGGTGATACATGGCTCCTTGATGTCTCAAATGGCCTCCGATCTGGCAGTTGGCACCAAATAGGCAACACATGGCCTTTGCCTCCACCTCGTTCTGGTCACTCTTTAACTTGGATTGGTGGTACACGCATGGTATTATTTGGTGGTAGAGGATCAGAATTTGAGGTTCTTAATGATGTCTGGCTGTTTGATATTAGTGGTCAATACCCCAAATGGAAGGAGTTAAAGTATGACTTGTCTAGTGCTCTTGGTGAACTTCCTTTTCCGCGAGTTGGGCATTCAGCAATACTTGCCTTGGGTGGCAAGGTCCTTGTGTATGGCGGGGAGGACTCACAAATGCGACGAAAGGATGACTTTTGGATCTTGGATACACCAGCTCTACTTCAGTACGAGTCAGGTTCCAAGAAAATGACCAAAAAGATGTGGAAAAAACTAAGAATTGATGGTCAGTGCCCAAATTACCGATCCTTCCATGGGGCATGTGTAGATACTTCTGGTTGCTGTGTGTATATTTTTGGTGGAATGGTTGATGGCCTTGTACACCCTGCAGAAGCCTGGGGTTTGAGATTTGATGGGCATCTATATCAAGTGGAGCTTCTGCTACATCTCTAGAATGTGTATTTTGTTCCCTTGTAAATCCGAGACATTGTCATAGGTTTGATGTTTAGCGTCTGGTGTAGTTTGTAAAAACTGCTTCATGATAAATCTGGAGGTCTTCCTATAAATATTGAGGTGACCAGTACCAGTACCATGTCACCCAGGTTTTCAACATTGTAAGGATACTCCAATTGGTGCCTAACTGTCGTTTGCGCATGGATGCATGCGCACACCTGTCGCTGATCTGTGAAAGGAACAGTGACCCTTGTAATTTTGCCATTAAGGCCTGATCTGTCTGTATATGGGTTTGAATTTTCATTCCTTTGTCAAATTTATATGTTCCAAAGAATGTTCGTCAGTACCATCTGGAGCAGATGGTTGTTTTTGCTACCTGATGAGCCATCATATAGTCATGGGAAGAGGGATAATTGTTGTTTTCCATAATAATCCAATGCGTGAGGATTGCTCGGGACCATATGGAGCTGCTCTTGGATCTTTGCATCCCAGTCACAAGTTAGCTCAATGCAGGAGGACCATTGAAAGGTCTTATGGCTAGAGGGGGGTGAATAGCGTAATAAAACTTTCTACAAAATATGCTAGACAATTTAATTAGCAAAAACAAATAGCGAGAAGCGAGTTTTGCCTAGCCTATGTAGTGTTACAAGCCACTTATCCAAAAGACAATTCTAATATATTTCACTCAACCGCATAAATCAAACCGCAAGAGCGACAACTAAACAAGCTAGCAAGAGCAAACAAGTAATTACTTGAAATGTAATGCAAGTTAGAGATACGAGAAACGATGAATTGTGCCAACCAATCAATATCCAAGATAACCAAACCACCGAGACAAATCAATCACAATCAATGAAGTGAAAACACGATGATTTATCCCGAGGTTCACGTGCTTGCCGGCACGATAGTCCCCGTTGTGTCCCCCTACACCACGTGGTTCGGTGGCTAATCGGTATCACACACCGAGCCTCTCAAAAGGCGCCACAAGAACCTACCAAATGGTGAGAGGTTCCGACACGAGCAATCCACTAGAGTTGGAATTTGGCGCTCCACCGGGGAACCACAACAACCCCTCACAATAAGCTCACCGGAGTCGGCCACGAACAATCACCAACAAGTGCCGGACCTCCACCGCTGCTCCAAGCCGTCTAGGTGGCGGCAACCACCAAGAGAAACAAGAATCCCACAGGAAATGAACACTCAAGTACCAACTAGATGCAAACTCACAAGCAAATGCACTTGAGATCACTCACTCTCGCTTTGATTAGGCAAACAAGCAAGGGAGATGAGTGGGAGGGGATGTGCTCAGCTCAAAGGAGTGCTAGAATGATCAACAAGCCAAGAGGGACTCCAAAGAGCCGGCCAACACGTATTTATAGATGTCCCCAACAAAAACTAGCCGTTAGGTACTCGATTCTGTTGCAGTCGCACTGACCGGACGCGCTGGTCAAACTGACCTGACGCGCAGGTGCACACACCACCCATGCGCGAAGCACGACCGGATGCGCTGGTCCCGTGACCGACCGGACGTGCTGGTCAAGCCGAGCAACGCTCCAGCGAGTCAGCGACCGGACGCGCTGCAGAACTGACCGGACGCGTTTCATCCGACGTCCTGTTTGAGTCCAGTAAGCTCCCACCATGACCGGACGCGTCCGGTCCACCGTGACCGGACACGACACCGCGTCCGGTTAGCTTTTCGCTGATTCTGCTCCACGCCATGTTGACCGGACGCGCCGGTCCCTTGAGGTGTCGGATGCTCCGGTTAGAAACCCTAGCAGCCCCTCGCGCTGCTTGCTGACACTAACCGAACGCGTCCGATTACGCTGAGACCGCGTCCGGTCACCTCTATGACCTCCGTTCACCTCCGTTTCTTCGCGTCCAGCGCAGTGAAAAATAGGCGTTCCATTTTCCGAAAAACGCTGAATCCCACCTCGCAAGCTCGGCGGGAGGGAGAGAGGAACCCAAACCCCTCTCTACCGCTCAAACTCCACCGCCTTCGCAAATGTGCTAACATCATCAAGTGATCATCACCATGTGCATGTGTGTTAGTATTTTCACAATTATTTTCGAGGCGTTAAATTAGCTCTCCACTAGATCTAAATGCATATGCAAATGAATCTTCATCTAGTGTCACTTAAGTGATCAATAGCCCCGGAAATTCCCCTCTTTACAGTATGGCTATCGATTCTAAGCCATCTACACCCTCTATGGTGTCTTGGATGCAAAATGAAAACCCTATCTTATACCTTTGCCTTCAGCTCCATGATTTGGCTTTGCACCTTCATTCAACTCCATCATGGCAAGCACTTGATCACATCACCATTGCTTGATCCTTGCTTCACCATGTCATTACACCAACCACATCATAGCTACACACATGTCTTTGCTATGTGGTTAGTACTAGGTATTGTCACTAATTACCAACACCAAACATAGGACTTTCAATCTCCCCCTTGTTGGTAATTGGTGGCAAACCTTACACAAAGATATTATGATAAAATTTTAATTGACTTCATATCACATTGCCCAAATATGTTACCATGTGTAAGAAGTATGGACAAGTGATTATGAAATCAAGTTGATAGCAATGACTCTCCCTATATGTATGCTATATGTTTGGATTTATGAAGCATACATGTTTAGATAGGTAAACATAGGAGCATTGACTACCAATAGGTGCTAAGTGTTAAGATTATAGACCTTTGAAGCGTGATACCATCGGAGTAGCGATAAACATCATCTTAGCACCTTGTGTAGCTAGATACCACTTGGAAAGCACTAAAGAATAAGAACTTGCAAACACTAGAAACCCGGTGAGATCAACAATATAAAAAGAGTTCTAGTGAAGCTAGAGAAACAAGAATAAGTACATATCAAGCTAACACCTACACATGATAGTACTTCAATACACCATTCAATTGTATACTAGCAAAACATCACACAAGCAATGTATCGGAGAAAAAGAAATGCATAACAATGCAACAAACATATGATGTGCACACGAGAATGCAACAATCATGCTTAAGAGCTTGCTCCCCCTACTTGTGTGCTCAAAATTTTAGTTGATCCGTCTCTTTTGTTATTTCTCCTCCTTTGTGCTTCTCCCCCTTTGAGTTTTATCTTTGTGAACAATATTTCTCCCCCTTTTGGCACCAATGACCACAAGGAGCAAATTTTAGATAGATTATCATGTTAAATTATGGGGTGAGGGTCAAGTTTGTGATTCAACCTAGATTGTTTGGAATAAAATGCTTCGGTTTGATCCAAGGGCAAGCTTCTTCACACCTCACTAGAAGGGTTATCATGCACCATGTTAAAGCAAATATTTAGACAAGTTTTTTAGATTAAACACTTAGGATCACAAGCTTCTCAAACAAGTCTTATGCTACCACTAGATCATACAAGACATGGAAACAATAGTGGCACCATATAAACTTTAAATTCATTTGATTTTCATGAATGAGCCTAGAACATGTAAATTATGACTAGATGTACTAACCAAGTCCTTAGTATAGAATGTATGACATGTCAACCAATTATACCTTAGGGATCAAAGGAGAGGCGTGTCATATATGGGGTACATCAACTCATGTTGGAGAAGTCAAGTATGTTCAACTCATTCTTTAGCTTGTGAAATCTCTTCTCATCAAGTGGCTTGGTGAATAGATCGGCTAATTGATCTTCGGTGCCCACATTCTCAATTACAATGTCACCCTTTTGTTGATGATCTCTAATGAAATGATGATGAACATCAATATGCTTTGTTCTTTGATGTTGAACCGGATTGTTGGTTAGCTTCACTGCACTTTCATTGTCACATAGCAATGTCACATTTTTGAAATTGATTCTAAAATCCTTTAATGTTGCCTTCATCCACAAGATTTGTGCACAACAACTACCCGTGACGATGTATTCGGCTTCGGCGGTAGATAGTGCAATACTATTTTATTTCTTGGATGACCATGAGACAAGTGATCTTCCCAACAATTAACAAGTCCCGAAGGTGCTCTTTCTCTCAACTTTGTCACCGGCATAGTCGGAATCCGAATATCCAACTAGCTCAAAGCTTGCACCTTTGGAATACCACAATCCAACATCTTGTGTATGCTTCAAATACCTCAATATTCTCTTTGTTGCCTTCAAATGACTTTCTCTTCGTGAGGCTTGAAATCTTACATACATGCATACACTAAATATCACATCGGGCCTTGATGTCGTCACATAGAGTAGGCTACCAATCATTGATCTATATAGCTTTTGATCCACCATGTTGCCACTCTTGTCACTATCCAAACTTCCACTAGTGCCCATTGGGGTTGTAATGCCCTTTGCATCTTCCATGCCAAACTTCTTGAGCATATCTTTGACGTACTTAGTTTGGCTCACAAATGTACTTTCTTTCATTTGCTTGATTTGAAGTCCAAGGAAGAAGCTAAGTTCATCAATCATTGACATTTCAAACTCCGTTGCCATCATCTTTCCAAACTCATCATAAAAATCTTTGTTGGTTGAACCAAAGATGATATCGTCAACATAGATTTGCAACACAAACAAGTCTTTCTCAATCTTCTTGGTGAATAGAGTAGTATCCACTTTGCCTATGACAAATCCTTTGGATAGCAAGAAATCTCTTAATCTTTCATACCATGCTCTAGGTGCTTGCTTCAATCCATATAAATCTTTTCTCAACTTGTAAACATGATTTGGTTTCTTGTCATCTTCAAAACCGGGAGGTTGCTCCACATACACCTCCTCTTGGATGTACCCATTGAGAAATGCACTCTTCATATCAATTTGATATAGCTTGATATTGTGAGCACAAGCATAGGCAAGTAAGATCCTAATTGCTTCCAATCTAGCAACCCGAGGCATATGTTTCACCAAAGTCAAGACCCTCTATTTGTGTGTACCCTTGAGCCACTAGTCTTGCTTTGTTCCTTACTACTATCCCATTTTGATCTTGCTTGTTGCGAAAGACCCATTTTATTCCAATGACATTGTGATCACTAGGTCTCTCAACTAATTCACATACTTCATTTCTCTTAAAATTGTTAAGCTCTTCATACATTGCATTTATCCAATCTGGATCTCTCAATGCTTTATCAATGTCCTTGGGTTCTTCCATTGACACAAAAGAAGAGTGAGCATAAAATGATGCCAATCTTGATCTAGTTTGAACTCTCCTTTGTATGTCACCAATGATGGAATCCAATGGATGGTCTCTTGCAATGTTAGTTGGTTGAAGCACTTGGACTTGATTGCTTGGATATTGATGTTGAGCATGAGTTGGAGATGATGAACTATCCACTTGTTGATCTTGTTGCACTTGAGATGATGTACTAGCTTGATTTTGTATTAGAGAACCACTAGCTTGTGTAATTGGACTTTGGAGCACTTGATCTTTGTAGTCATCCACATCAATCACTTGCTTTGGCCTAATATCACCAATATTCATTTCTTTCATAGCATTGGTCAATTGAGTTCCTCTCACATCATCCAAGTTATCTTCCTCATTTTGAGAGCCATTTGTTTTATCAAACTCAACATCATGAACTTCCTCAAGTAAACCACTAGCCAAATTCCAAACTCTATAAGCTTTGCTAGTAGTGGAGTAACCAAGTAAGAATCCTTTATCATATTTCTTATCAAACTTGCTTAATCTAGTGCCCTTCTTCAAGATGTAGCATTTGCAACCAAATACCCGAAAGTATGCAATGTTGGGCTTTCTTCCATTTAAGATCTCATATGGTGTTTTCTCTAAGAACTTGTGGCAATAGATGCAGTTGCTATAGAAGCAAGCCGTGTTGATTGCTTCGGCCTAAAATGAATGACTCACATTATACTTATTCAACATTGATCTTGCCATATCAATCAAGGTTCTATTCTTTCTCTCAACTAGGCCATTGGATTGAGGTGTATACTTGGCCGAAAATTGATGCTTGATTCCAAGCTCATCAACTCTTGTGTTTTTAAACTCACTTTCATTGTCACTTCTCACTTTCTTGATTATGGTCTCAAACTCATTTTGCACTCTCTTGATAAACTTCTTGAATATGTCAAAAACATCACTTTTGTTCACAAGAAAGAATACCCATGTGTACCTAGTAAAATCATCCACAGTCACAAAACCATACTTGTTGCCACCAATGCTTGTGTACGTAGTTGGCCCAAATAGATCCATGTACAATAACTCAAATAACTTGGAAGTACTCATGATGCTTTTTAATGGATGAGTGTTGCCCACTTACTTTCTGGCTTGACATGCACTACATAGCTTATCCTTCTCAAATGTGACATCCTTCAAGCCTCTAACTAAGTCATGCTTCACTAACTTGTTCAATTGCTTCATGCCAACATGACCAAGTCTTCTATGCCATAACCAATCCATACTTGATTTCGTGAGCAAGCATGTCGAAAGTTGAGTGTTACTAGCATTGAAATCAACCAAGTATAGATTCTCATATCTAAAGCCCTTGAAGATCAAATTGGAGCCATCAACACTAACTATCTCCACATCATCAACACCAAATATGCACTTGAAACCAAGATCACACAATTGAGCAACCAAGAGAAGATTAAAGTTCAACTTTTTCAACTAGGAGCACATTAGAAATGCTATGATCATTAGAGATTGCAATCCTTCCAAGAGCCTTCACATCACCCTTGCTATTGTCACCAAATGTGATACTATCAATGCCACTATCATTTAATTTGAGAGAGTTGAACATTCTTGAATCACCGGTCATATGTTGAGAGCACCCACTATCAAGCACCCAATACCTTCCTCTGGCCTTGTAATTTACCTACAAAACAAATTAATGTCTTTTAGGTACCCATACTTGCTTGGGTCCTTGGAGGTTATTAACTAAGCTTTTTGGTACCCAAATGACCTTCTTTTTTGGACCCACAATTGGTGTACCAACAAACTTAGCGCACACACCCTTCTCACCCTTAGTAAGAACATAACAAGAATCAAAAGGAATGCAATTCATTTTAGCATGAAACTTGTTGTTGTTCTTGTTCATTTTATTACAATTAATCTCTAGATGCCCAACTTGCTTGCATCTATTGTAATAACGACCATTGCTCTTCACAAAGCGAGACTTTGGAGTAGCAAAGGTCGCCTTGCCCTTCTTGGGAGTATAGCCTAAACCCTCTTTATTAAGAGAGAACCTTTGGCTACCCAAGCATTTTAGCAACCGGGCATCCCCACCATAGGCTTTGCCTAATATGCGGGTGAGATCATCCACCTCTTTCTTGAGAGTCTCATTCTCAACCACAAGTGATGAATCACTAGTAGTAGAGATAGAGTTGGTTGTGGTAGATGATGATGAGCTACATGAAGCATTAGTAGGACCAACAAATAAAGAATGATCAATAATATCACATGTTAGTCCAATATCACAAGTGACAATCACTTGCTCCTCCTTAGCTTCCTTCATGAACTTCTCCAACTTAAGGTCCTTTTCCTTGATGAGCTCAAGTAGAGTGGAGTGGGCTTCCTTAAGCCTAGTGTGAGCAACTTCAAGGTCCTCGTGGTCTTCCTTTAGACACTCATGAGAGGTCTCTAGCTCATCAAAGGATTTCCTAAGAGCTTTGAGCTCTTGTTTAATTTCTTTGCACTCCTTACTCTTTTTAAGAGCAACAAGCTCCTCCATCAAGGCATTATTTTCATTTCTCTTGGTAATGAGCTCTTGCTCCAAGATCTTACATCTCTTGGTGGTCCTCTTGTAGCCCTTGCTCATTTGATCTATTATGCCCAATAGATCATCCTTGGAGTAGTCCTCATCCTCCTCCTCATCACTTCTACAACCATCACTAGCACAAGAATCATCATCACTATCATCATATTTTACCTTGGTAGGCTTGGCCATAAGGCATGTCGATGTAGTGTCGAAGATGGATGGCTTGTTGGAGAGGGCAAGGCTTGCAATGGCTCACCGAGTGGTCCTTTCATCATCACTAGAGCTTGCATCATCATCACTATCAGAGTTGTCACTATCCCAAGTGACCACATAACCATCACCCTTATTCTTGTTGATAGTGAAGCTCTTCTTTTCTTTCTTCTCTTTATTCTCTTTCTTGTTCTTCTTCATCTTCAACTCCCCATCATGAAACCTCTTGTCTTCATAGGGGCAATCGGCTACCACATGATCGGGGCTCTTGCTATTATAGCATAGCATCTCTCTAGATTTCACGTGGTCTCTTCTCTTCCTTGCACCATAGCCTCTCTTCTTCATGAAGCGACCCATCTTTTGCACTAGAAGGGCCATGGTATCATCATCAAATGGATCATCATCAACAACAACCTTGCTCTTGCCCTTGGAAGAAGAAGCCTTGAATGCGGTGATCTTCTCTTGCTTGACCTTGATCTCCTTCTCATCTTCATCTTTGTCATCATCATATTGAGCATCGGTCATGACATCCCCAAACACTTGGTTTTGAGTCACCTTGTCCAAACCCTCTCTTTGGATCATCTTCTTCAAGATAGCAAACTTCTTAGGTAAGTTCATCAAGAACTTGTGTGAGAAGTCCTTGTCCTTGACATCCTCTCTTAGGCTCTTGAGATCATTGACTATGACTTGGAGCCTATAGAACATCTCCGGTATGGACTCATCATCCTTCATCTTGAAGCTTGCAAACTTATCCTTGAGCATATAGAGCTTGGCACTCTTTACCGTTGAAGTGCCCTCATATGTTTCCTCTAATCTTGTTCACACTTCACTTATCATCTCAAGATCCTTGATTTGCTTAAAGACCTTTGCATCAATCCCATTGTAGAGAGTGTTTAGAGCCATAGTGTTGCATTAGTTGTTGATGCGGTCATTGTTGGTGAGGTTGTCGGGATCAATAATAGCATAGTCATTACATGTCACATCCCAAACATTCTCATGAATGGACCCAAGATATCGCTTCATCTTTCTTTTCCAATGATCAAATGAGGTGACACCATCAAAGAATGGAGGCTTGCCCCTAACATGGTTGAATACAACTTGAGCCATCTCACACCGAGGTTGTTAAGCCTTGCAAACGGTGACCACGGCTCTGATACCACTTGAAAGGTCTTGATGGCTAGAGGGGGGTGAATAGCATAATAAAACTTTCTACAAAATATGCTAGACAATTTAATTAGCAAAAACAAATAGCGAGAAGCGAGTTTTGCCTAGCCTATGTAGTGTTGCAAGCCACCTATCCAAAAGACAATTCTAATATATTTCACTCAACCGCACAAGTCAAACCGTAAGAGCGACAACTAAACAAGCTAGCAAGAGCAAACAAGTAATTACTTGAAATGTAATGCAAGTTAGAGATATGAGAGACGATGAATTGTGCCAACCAATCAATATCCAAAAGATAATATCCAAGATAACTAAACCACCGAGACAAATCAATCACAATCAATGAAGTGAAAACACGATGATTTATCTCGAGGTTCATGTGCTTGCCGGCACGCTAGTCCCCGTTGTGTCCCCCTACACCACGTGGTTCGGTGGCTAATCGGTATCACACACCGAGCCTCTCAAAAGCCGCCACAAGAACCTACCAAATGGTGAGAGGTTCCGACATGAGCAATCCACTAGAGTTGGAATTTGGCGCTCCGCCGGGGAACCACAATAACCCCTCACAACAAGCTCACCGGAGTCAGCCACGAACAATCACCAACAGGTGCCGGATCTCCACCGCTACTCCAAGCCGTCTAGGTGGCGGTAACCACCAAGAGAAACAAGAATCCCACAGCAAATGAACACCCAAGTACCAACTAGATGCAAACTCACAAGCAAATGCACTTGAGATCACTCACTCTCGCTTTGATTAGGCAAACAAGCAAGGGAGATGAGTGGGAGGGGATGTGCTCAGCTCAAAGGAGTGCTAGAATGATCAACAAGCCAAGAGGGACTCCAAAGAGCCGACCAGCACGTATTTATAGACGTCCCCAACAAAAACTAGCCGTTAGGTACTCGATTCTGCTGCAGTCGCGCTGACCGGACGCGCTGGTCAAACTGACTGGACGCGCAGGTGCACACACCACCCATGCACGAAGCACGACCGGACGCGCTGGTCAAGCCGAGCAATGCTCCAGCGAGTCAGCGACCGGACGCGCTGCAGAACTGACCGGACGCGTTACATCCGGCGTCCGGTTTGAGTCTAGTAAGCTCCCACCACGACCGGACGCGTCCAGTCCACCGTGACCGGACATGACACCACGTCTGGTTAGCTTTTCGCTAATTCTGCTCCACGCCATGTTGACCGGACGCGCCGGTCCCTTGAGGTGTCGGATGCTCCGGTTAGAAACCCTAGCAGCCCCTCGCGCTGCTTGCTGACACTAACCGGACGCGTTCGGTTACGCTGAGACCGCGTCCGGTCACCTCTATGACCTCCGTTCGCCTCCGTTTCTTCGCGTCCGGTGCAGTGAAAAATAGGTGTTCCATTTCCCGAAAAACGCTAAATCTCGCCTCGCAAGCTCGGCGGGAGGGAGAGAGGAATCCAAACCCCTCTCTACCGCTCAAACTCCACCGCCTTCGCAAATGTGCTAACATCACCAAGTGATCAGCACCATGTGCATGTGTGTTAGCATTTTCATAATTATTTTCGAGGCGTTAAATTAGCTCTCCACTAGATCTAAATGCATATGCAAATGAATCTTCATCTAGTGGCACTTAAGTGATCAATAGCCCCGGAAATTCCCCTCTTTACAGTACGGCTATCGATCCTAAGCCATCCATACCCTCTATGGTGTCTTGGATGCAAAATGAAAACCCTATCTTATACCTTTGTCTTCAGCTCCATGATTTGGCTTTGCACCTTCATTCAACTCCATCATGGCAAGCACTTGATCACATCACCATTGCTTGATCCTTGCTTTACCATGTCATTACACCAACCACATCATAGCTACACACATGTCTTTGCTATGTGGTTAGTACTAGGTATTGTCACTAATTACCAACACCAAACATAGGACTTTCAACCATGTCTCATTCAGCCCTTGGGTCATCACATGCACAGAACCTATTATTTGTATTGATCTAATGATGGTGCATGGGTCACACTGGCAACACTACGCATCAGAATTTCTCCCAAAGATGAATGCTGGTTTGATCTTTGGTCCACCAGTACTAGATTGTTGTCGAGGCTTGTAATGGTATATCAGTCTGCAGGTTATGTCATGTGCGCATTAATTCTGCGATAACAGGACCAATAGTTGCTTGGATTATTTCAGATTAGGGACCATTTGCAGTATGATTGCTCGAGAGAAATATGGAGCTCCTGTTCAGATCCACTTTGTGACAGCAAGGCAAGCTTCAGCATCAAGATCCATGTATGCTACCTCTGACAGGTTTACTTAGGCTAGGCTCAGTTTGTCTCTGATTCTGTACATTCTTGATAGATTATATTTGCTCAAGATGTTGTTTCAGTGCAGCATTCAACTGACCTCGTCACAAACTTTACTGCTGGATGCCTCGCTATTCACTAGTGCATACAGATTTCTAGGCACTGAATTCCATCTGCATCTCGAATATAGTAGTTATTGTACTCTACTGAAGTTTGAAGCTGAATGTTGAAGGTTGGCTAGTAAGAGAGTGATTGGTTGCTTGCATCAGCTTTAGTTTGTATAATACTTTATGCAGCTAGAGATGTCAACGGGAAATTTCTTGTCAGGAGTTAGGTCCCCATTCCTATTCCCACGGGGGAGAATTTTCCCTATCCCCGTGAATGTCATTTGGGATAATTTCTTTTCTATCCCGTTCGTGCCGGGGAATTACCTCATAGGAATTGTCTATCCCTACTTAAGCTTACCAATTCTCACAAATTCAATAATAGATTAACTATAAGCACCTTAGAAAACCCACCAACTTATCACTAAAAGATATTAAATTATCAATAGACATCAATATATCTAGTACACCATATCTATATAATACAATATATTGGTGTAAGGTTGCTACAAGGATTAACTTTGCGGGGCAGGGATGCGGGGAATGGGATGAAGATGGTTCTTTGTCTCCATCCTCAGGAAGCCCGATAAAGAGAGTTTTCCCTCATTTCATTCCCTGTGGGAGCTAACTTTCCCCGTTCCCATCTCCTAATAGGAAAATTCTTCGCGATGAATCGGAGATCAGGCCCACATTGCCATCTCTATATGCAAAACAATCTAAACCAACATAAACATGTGTGGTGTCTTTGTGCTTGGTTATCCTACACAGATAAATTGTGTTTGATTGTTTGCATTATGTTGAATGTAATCATCTTTATGTTCTAGTAGGGGTCTTGTGTTCCTAGTAGAGGTAAGAGATGTGTGAATATTCTATTTTTTGCTTCCATAGGCTTGTGCAAATCTACATTGGCGAATACGACCAAATCTAGTATAGTAGCTAATGTTATATTGGGCCTAATTGGTTGCATGTATTAGGCTTAGCCTACAGTAGACCTTATGCAACACAATCTAAACCAGTATAAATGTATGCACTGCCTTTGTATTTGGTTGTCATGCATAGGCAAGTCGCATCTGATAAAATTGTGTTTTCTTGTTTACATTTTATTGCATATAGTCACCTTATATGTTGTATTAGGGTTCTCATATTTCTAGTCAAGGTAGAGAATATGAAAATATTTTTATTTTTGTGTGTTCATCAACTTATGTAAACATGTATTGTCTAATATGTAAAAACATCTAACGTGAGAAGAAATTTGAGGGGGCGTTGTTGGAGTATAGGATAAAAAATAGAGCCAACAAATGCAGGGGGGCCTCAAATCAAAAGTAAGGGTTTGATTTGAGAGCTCCCACTAGAATTGCTCTAAATAGTTAAGTTCAGACATTACTTAAATTTTGAGTTGGTCAAACTAAGACATGTTTAGTACATGACTTTGCAAACGGTTTCACCTAAGAGATCAAAGAAAGCAGAGAAGCCTCATTTAGGTGGTTTTACCTTTCTAGTAGAAAAACGCTTTCATCCATTTACAGCTTTATTGGTTTTATCTTTTCTAGTAAAAAACAGCTTCTCCTCTTTGCAGCTTTTCTCGCAAAGCCGTTTTACGAGCTAGCATTTGATAGGGCTTTATCTAAAGGCCCGTTTGGTTTGGGCGTTAAAGTTTAACAAACACTGTAGCATTTTCGTCTTATTTGATAAAAAGTTTCCAATCTTGGACTAATTAGGCTTAATAGATTCGTCTCGTAAATTACTCCTAATCTGTGCTGACATGCATGCAATTAATCTACATTGAGTACTCCATGCATTTGAGGGAACATTGATGTGATGGGAGTTAAACTTTAACTCCTCAAAACCAAACGGGGCTAAGAAACCATGAAAAAACAAAAAGTGAGGACCTAAATGATTCCCCAACTCTCGTTGTTGCTTTAATAATACATCTGAATCTGACAGAAATTTGAAGATTTCGGGGGTGTTTGGTGTGAGGAGTTAAAGTTTAACGAACACTGTAGCATTTTCGTTTTATTTGACAAAAAGTTTCCAATCTTAGACTAATTAGGCTTAATAGATTCGTCTCGTAAATTACTCTTAATTTATACCGACATACGTACAATTAGTCTACATTTAGTACTCTATATATTTAAAAAAAACATTAAGATAATAGGAGTTAAACTTTAACGAAATGAAACAAACAGGCCCTTGGTAGCTTGTTGCTGCTGGTGTAAGATTTCATTTGAACGAACGACTTGACATGCTCCACTAGTAGCAGTTGTGTCATCTCGCGTCGCTTTCCGTCCGTAAGTAAAATATACATTTACGCTGCGAGATTCGTCGAGACTTGCCTTGTAAAGCTGTGTTGTGGTTGGTAGATGGTGACAGCGAGTGAGTGATGCTACAGACTACCAGCTAAGGTTCCCCGGCAACCCCCGGTTGTTTCCTAATTCCTGTCCAACGGTAACGCACTGCAGCTTGTGTTGCTAACCACTAAGGCTGTGTTTAGTTGAGAAAAATGGGGTAAAAAGTTACTGTAGCACTTTTCGTTGTTATTTGGTAAAATTTGTTCAACCATGGATTAATTAGACTCAAAAGATTCGTCTCGAACTTTACAGACAAACTATGCAATTAGTTAGTTTTTTTACCTACATTTAATGCTCCATGCATACGTTTAAAGATTCGATGTGATGGGTGGAAGAGGAAATATTTTGGGTGTGCTAAACAGAGCCTAACCTAACGTTGACAGTGTGGCACACCGGCCGGTCGGTATGGATGTGACGACCGTGCTTGTGCCCTGTCAAAATGGAGGAGGGATGAAGCGAATCGAGCAAATACCCCCCTTCTCCTTACACACACCAAACGCGTCATTTGCTGATGTAGCCTACGTACATGTACATGTACATCCATGTGAGCAGCATCTCAACAGACCTATGGCAATAGATTCTGTCCGCTGGTAAGCTGCGGAAACACATCCACACGGATAGGAATCAATCAATTACGGCCTTGTTCACTTCTCCATCCCAACCCAAAATATTTCCTCTTCCACCCATCACATCAAATTTTTCGACGCATACATAGAGCATTAAATGTAGATAAAAAAATATAACTAATTGCATAGTTTGTCTGTAAATGTCAGGACGAATCTTTTAAGCCTAGTTAGTCCATAATTGGATAAATTTTGCCAAATAACAATGAAAGATGCTACAGTAACTTTTCAGCTACTTTTCGCGAAGTGAACACACCCTACATTTGACTTCTCACCATCGGAAATATACCTGCCATGTGCAGGCTAGCGATTTCTATGGAGATCTGGGTACAAAAAGGGAAATTGCAGGTTTCAAGGCATGCTGGAACCCTACAACAAAAACAGGGCCTTGTTTAGATTCAAAAGGTTGAAAAAATTTGAAACTATAGCATTTCGTTTATATTTGGCAATTAGGCCTTGTTCACTTCCCCATCCCAACCCAAAATATTTTCTCTTACACCCATCACGTCAAATTTTTCGACGCATGTATGGAGCATTAAATGTAGATAAAAAAGATAACTAATTGCATAGTTTATCTGTAAATGTCGGGACGAATCTTTTGAGCCTAGTTAGTCCATGATTAGACAAATTTTACCAAATAACAACGAAAATGCTACAGTAACTTTTCACCTACTTTTCGCGAAATAAACACACCCTTAGTGTCTAATCATGGACTAACTAGGCTCAAAAAATTCATTTCGTGATTTACAACTAAACTGTACAATTAGTTTTTTTCCCTACATTTAATGTTACATATATGCATCCAAAGATTAATGTGATGAAGAGAGTGAAAAAATTCTAACTTTTGGGGTGAACTAAACATGGCCCAGGAACATACAGCCTGTTCGTTTCGCTGGTTTATTGTGCTGAAAGCACTGTTCGCTGGTTTGTTGTGAGACAAAAACACTGCTAGATGACTACTGATTCTGCTGATAAGTCCAAACGAACATGGCGATAATATGAACTGGAAACCACTGAATCTCCAAACAGGCTCCATGGCAGGGTAGGTAGTACTGACATCAAGCCATCCTTGTTACAAGCACCATCCATGGCTCAACCAAAAAAGAGAAGAGAAAATTACATATAATATACTATACGACCAAGCTCCAGGTAACTGACCGACCACTGATATTGTACTTACTTAGCCCATAATCACACCCTGCATTTGCACATTCTTTCAACCCTAACAACCCACAGAAACCAAATCAAAAGTCAAGGCATCTTTTTTCTCTTTCTCCGCACCAGAGGATCGCCAGAACCAATCCCTCTAGCTAGACTGGTATCACATCCAGGTCAGATGTGTCTTCGCATCTCAGGACCAGGCCCTCGAGGCTGGCCGGGAGGATGCACTTGGCCCATTGGCAGCCAGTGGAGATGGGTTCAGCTGGAGGAACGATCATCAGCACGTTCTCATTCCTTTGAACAACACCCATCACACTCACAGTGCTGCCCTCCTTGATATATCTGCAGCCCCAATGGCCGTGTCAAATGGAATTGATAGTAATCACAAAATAAGCTGTGCCTAGGAGAAAGCAAATGAAGGAAGAAAGAGTACCCTTCTTTAAGGCGCATAATCCGATCATCACTCGAGAGATTCCTTCCACGGAGCCACCTCAGGAATTCAGGCGACATGTCCTTGTTGTCTGGGTTTATGTCAATAACAACAGATTCGTCCACATATGGGGTTACACGTGCACCAGATCCTGTCCTGACTAATGCTCGCAGTCCAGACTGGAAATCAGAGATGTAGAAGTCCACTGCATGTCGCTGCCAATATTGCACAGGAATAAAACAAACATGAGAAATGATTAAGGTGAAAAGAGCTGCATTGCAAGAGTCAGGCATTCTTCCATAACATGCTTGTATTTCAACCAAACTCACCTCCATTGACCTGAGACCCCAAGTAAATCGGCGATGCGTAGTGTTAGCAGCTTTCGAATCCCAACCCCTATACTCATACAAGCAAGTTGAAGTGTAAACACATCGCGGCACCCGTTGGAATGAGGACTCAAGGGGCAGATTTCCACATGTAACAACCTGCAAAGTTCGGTATACTAGGTGAGGACTAGCTGTTGTTAATGATACACAAAAATGCTGGTGCTTAAAGCCAATGTCTTTAACTATAAGTAGAAAAATCACTGCATGGGAAAACTCTTAACATGAAGCTACATCATTTACTAGTCCATGTACGGGGAGCGATGTTTAGGTATAAATAAGGTTATTTTCTTATTGACAGCCATAAAACCTGCTAGTGAAGTAAATTTTCTGTTTTCTCTGCATCCAAATTATATTTTTTAAAAAATGAAACTTACCTGAAGTGTAATACCTGTACAGTGTACATAATATACCTTATACCTATATCAAAATACTTAGTGTTGATAAAGGCAGTGAAATTACATCAAAATATAGTTAGCAGGCAGTTTAGAAGCATAGTGCAACAGAACCAGCCAGAAATGCAAATGCAAAAAGATTACCAGGCTCATCAGATTCTGTAGAATTTATTTGTGCAATGCTACCTAGAAACAGTTTACTTTGAGGATAAATTCTAACATAAGCATACAAACATAAGATAACAGCAGAAGTGCATAGAAAACACTAGAGGGTATATGAAGAATAACTGAATAACATTAGTACATTACAACAAAGAGATCAGTCACATACCCCAGTAACCTTCACGTACTCTCCATCTTTTGCGGTTCTAAGGTCTGCATCAGGATAGCGACTGATAAACCCGATCACACCTTTTGTTCCCCAGCAGATGTTCCAGGTCACCAGTGCAGCAACAAAACCAAATATCACCACCACGACTATAAGCAAGATCGGATTATGAATAGCAGCGAGAATGAAGCCACCAGCTACGAACCCAACCAAAAAGAGCAACGCGACCAGCCAGATTATTGTGGTCGGAATGCTGCCCTTAATCGAGTAACCATCTCCCACATTGAGATTTGTGACAGCTGGGTTGTGTGCAAAAGAGGTGGTACGCATCTTCATTGATACACTAGAATCAAGAGGGCCTGATACTTTCCGTTGAGCACCAGATGAATTCAACTGACCAGAGGTGATAGGACCTGATGTGATTAGCCCAGTTGTAGGTAGCACAGGAGGCAGAGGGCCAGAGTTCATACGGGCCATTGGGGCTACTCCACCAGATTGGGGGCCAGATGACCTCTTTGTTGGTTCTCCATGCTTATTGAGAGGTCCAGAATTAGATTTTGTTCTAGAAGATCCTCCAGTACCAGGAACTGCAGACGAAATAGAACCAGTGTAGTTGGAGCGACCGACAGCAATAGAAACTGGTCCAGAGTTGTTGGCAGCACCACCGAAGGAAGTATTCCTTGAAGGTTGATTACCCAATGGACCAGATTTTCTGTGGAGATCAAACATCTTTCCAAGCTCTCCAGATTTCTTTATGTCCCCACCAGTGTATGGCATAGCAGAGGAGCAAATGACTGGGGCCTTCTCTTTAGGTTGCTCAGGTCGGCCCGAGACATACAAGCCACTGCTTAGCTGGTGGGATGGAAACCGTGAACCCATGCTCTGAAATGACTGTCTAAACCTTTAGATTGATTGTGTTGCTTTTGCGTCAAGTGAGACTGTTAAACTTGTGAAAGCCTTGCATCAGCAACTGAAAGATGAAAACAAGAGAAACTTGATCATATCACTGATCCCGAAAAGAAAAGGGTATGCGCAACAGATTCAGCAGATGACATCCAGATGGAACAGCTTTAAAACAAACAGCACAGAAAAAAGGTTGAGAACAAAAGTATCACCCTGACAAAGATTTGCAAGAATCAAAGCAATCATAGAGGAAGAAGCTTTTCATAGTGTTCTACCATGCAATGCAAGGTGCAAATCAGCTGATTGCACAGCAGAGATGGTTCAATAAGTATAAATTAACTAATAGATGGGCGTTACCAGTTACAATAGTAACGTAAAGCGATGAGCGTTAGCATTAGCATTTACATAGTAACGTAAAACTGGCTGGTACGAATACTTCCAAAACACGTTCCCACTGATTAGGAAATAGAAACTATATAGAGCAGCTAGACTAAAATGTTACCATGTTTATAACAAAGAGCAAATACTTAGCACTAGCAGAGTAGCGCTTCTGTTTGTGCGCAGGCAAATTGAAGATTCTCATGCTGAAATCCTCTGCATTTAGCTCCAGGTTACGACAAGCTGGATTATCTTAAATAAGCTTTGCTGCTTTGGCCTAAATACTGTCTGACTAAGTTAGGTGGGGTTAACTAGGCTAACAATAGGAAAAGGGGTGTGTGCATGTGTGCTAGCCAAACACAACTCTCAGGGTTACGCACCCGAACTGCAAAAACTTAATTCCATGGAACAAAATATAGCCCAAACACAAGTAGACACAGCAAACACTCATTGAGGTAAACCTGTTGCTTTGGCAGCACCATTTCAGGTTTCAGCAACATATATAGTGTAACGCGCATCATTGCGATAAAGTAAGACCCATTTCTGACCAAAATAACCTAAAGAGCTAAAGAGTACAGACAAACGCCTCAAAACAGGCAGAATTTGTGGAGGTGGCGCCATAGCGATCCTGACCACAGTCAAAGAACTAAATACCCCAAGAAAAAACTGATAGCGACGGTTACATCAGTGTCACAAAGTGCATCCCACGTAAGAGCAAACTGTGCCTACCAAATGATATCGACCAGTACGGGCAGCGGATTAAACAACCACCACGCCACCGACACCATCAGATCACGAGTATAGCTTAAAGCTTCGGCAAAGAACTTGACAGGTACGTGCCAACATAATTTCAACATGAAGCAATAGCGCCAGCACATGCACAACCTACAGCCCGCACTCAGGGCCCCACCAACTCTCAACAAAAAATTGTACCACTCGCGCAAAGCCCCGATTTCACTATGCTTCAGCATCAACCCGGAGCTAAAAAAAATCTACGAGCAAATTAAAAGTAGCACAAATCCTACGCACGAACTGAACTGAGATGAACAATCTCCCCAGCCCCGCCATGAGAGGAATCACACCCCACGCAGACGAAGCAATGGCACCATTCCCAGATCCGAAAACCAGCACCAGATCCAGCCACATAACGAGGGGCGGACCAGTAAAGGAAAATCGAAGTTAGTACTACACTTATAACTAGATCAGATCCGAATGCAGATAGCTTTAGTTAGGGGACGAGAAGCGGTAGGCGTACCTGGTGGGTGCTCGTCGCCGGCGAAGGGCCCGGAGAAGAGCTGGCGAAGGGCCTGACAACGACCTGGGCACCTGTCGTAGGGCGGCGGCGGCGGCGTCGGTCGCCCCAGTCGTCCTCACTCCTCACAAGAGAGGGAGGGAGAGAGCGCACGCGGGGGGAACGGGAGGCGAGAGAGAGAGAAAAAGTGAGCGACCGCGTAGGCTAGGGAGACGAGAGAACAAAATGCAGGGCCGGAGGGGCTTTGCTAGCGAGTGGTTAACTACTCGTACCAAGTTAAGGATATTTTTTAACCCAAAAAAACTATTTTTAAAAAACAAAAACACGTGGTGTGCTATAATTTCAGTGAGTAGCTCTTTGGACACTTTAATATACTTATACCATGATGACAAAAGACGCATCTATACATGGCATTAACATGGGAAGTTGAGCCATGCTAGTCATGATAGCGTGACCGAGTCATGCCAAAGCGGATAGCGCATCCGAGTTACACCTTTATTTTGTACGTGACTAAGCCTTATATGGGGCTTGATCATAGCTTGTACTTTTTTTGTCATCCTTATATTTTACTGCTTTCATATCAAGCCTAATCTCGAGCTTAGGTCTCCCACGTCCCTCGTGTGCAAATAGTACATAAACTTGGCAAGAGGGTGCACTTAGCTAGGTATATCATCTCTCTAAATGTACATATGAGTTCAATAACTTGGCTTGTAGGTGCACAACTGCTTATGGTCACGACACGTAGACAAAAAATGTCATGTTGACCGTTGATATGACAAAGATATACTAGGTCTAGCATGCTTGAGGGCATGGGAGGCTATGGTAATTATGAGATAGCCCCATAGTCCTCAATTTCTTCATTATTTAATCCTCCTAAAACTTCTGACAAATAATATACGAAAAGGGCTTTGAAAGAGGAGAATGACAAACTATTAGGACAACCGCGTGGCCGTCAACGAGACGGCAGAGGATATGGAAGATCAAGGGGACAAGGTGGCAGAGTACATGAGGACCACATTGATCTAAATTTAGTTCTTGGCAAGATTAGTCTAACACAGACGGCATCAGAGGCTAGCCAACAACATTATATTTAGCTAGATATTTACGCTATGCACATTCTTGTATAACTTCTAGTTTTCCTACAACTGTGTTCACAGGTAGCTCTGAAAACTCACACAGAGTTGACCAACAAAAAAATTTTGCCCGCTCTAAGGCTGGTTTCGCTATAAGCTAGATGCTGGCCCAACTAAGCTAGGATGTGTGGATGCAGCCTAGCTTATTTGGTTGCTAGGTTGAACTGAGCCAGGCTAAGCCCAATCCTTGTTGGGTTTCCTGATTTCGTAGCTTGGGCCGCGAAAACTGAGTGAGGGGGCATTCGCATGGGCTGCGCGCCAGTCCAGCTGAGCCTGGCTCGGCAGCGATGGTCGAATCCTACGTGCCCTCGAGCCAGGCCGCGACCACAGCCCAGGCAACCAAACACAATTTTCCTGCATCCCGCGGCCTGGCAGGAGCCGGTGCAGATTACCAAATAGACCCATAGTATAGTACATAGGCAATGTCGTACTATTGAACCTGTCAGTCAGAAAAGAAAAAGTGTCCCATAAAATCAGTGTAGTTCATTGATCATTCATATGCAAACAAATTGAGAAAATTCCTTATTTCACTAGCATTCAAACTTGAAATGTTCCTTATATGGCCTTCTTTGGATTTTTTTTACCGGAACTGTGGAGCAAAGCTCCCTAGGAATATATTAAACACATTGAGTGAAACAACTTAGAAAACCGAGGGAAGGGTGGTTAGCCGAGGGCTAACCAAGACTCACCTAAAAACAAGGCACGAGGCCTAAAAGAAAAGAAGCAATCAACTAAAATTATAAACTGTGTAACCAATCCATAACTACTTATGCGAAGAAACCGGTAACTGATGCAGATAAAGCTTAACTTTAGCTAAAAAAAGGACCTTCCATGAGGAGACCGATGGAACCTTGTTATCGAAAACAAAAGCATTACGTTTTTTTTTCCAAATGCACCAGACCGCTATCATGAATATCTCCATGAAGTATGGCTGCTGAGAGGTTGCACGCTGCCGAGTCAGCATTTTGGAATAGACCCCTTGCATGTCCCATTGGAAGCCAAGTGCAAACCATCGTGTCCCACTAGCTGAGCATTCAAAGAAGAGATGCATTGATGTCTCCTCAACTTCATCTTGGCACATAACACAATTATAGCCTTCTCCAAGGAATTTGTGACTGGGCATACCCCTTATGTTTAACCAGTCAACAAAAAGAAGCCAAGTATTGAATTTAATCCGAGGGATGCATTTGGATTTCCAAATCCAAAGAAAGGGGGCTGGAGGGGTTATTGCTGCAAAGTGGTGCTTGTAGAATTTTGATGAAGTGTATTCTGCAGAATTCTAGATATAATGCAAAACATCTTTGTCCGGTGCTTCTTCTATGAGATCTTCTAATAAGTCATGCAGTATCAAAAACTCATCATGAGCCGCTCTAGACATGGGTAGTCTGAATAGGCCTAATAGATCATCAGCGACCTAGGCTACTTGCACAGAGATGTGCTTCTGCTTAGCAAAATGAAAGAGGGTTGGCAGGCGTGAAGAGAGAGTTTGATCTAGAAAGGAATCATGCCACAAAATGATGGTGTCACCAGTGCCGAATGTACAAGCAGCAATGCCTCTATAGATTGTACTAGGCTTGAAAACATCCCTCCACCAAAACGAACCCCTTGAGCTCAAGAGATGAGGGACCTTGTTTTTGTAGTAAGAGTCCCAGAGGACATCCAACCTATTTTAGAATTTGTTGGCTTGATTAGGAGACCCTCATTTTGTACATGGAGATTTTTGACCCGAAGACCATCCTTTTCTTTTGGCATAGTGACTAGCTCCCATGCAGTGAGAATGTGAGATTATAATCTTTTGCTCCATTGGCACTCTCCCTCCATATGCAATTTTTCCTAAATTTGTCAATAGCCTCCACCACACCCTTTGGAAGCTTTAGGGTACACGTACATATGATAATTAAGTGGGCACCTAGGAAAAAACCAAGGTGACCAATTGAAGTCTCCCAGAGTATGACAAGAAAACTAAAGTAGCTGATAATCTTTTTCAACACAGCAAATGAGGGGCGCAAAATCCTTTATGAGGCTGTCTCCAACAGGAGACCCATTGCGGAACCCAAACCTAAAATAGGTCTTCAACACAGTACCTATAGCCTCCAACAGAGTACCTATATGGAAGACCCATTTCGGGTGCCAGGAGAGGCATAACTTAAATCTGAGTATCCTCTCTCCTAAAGACTCATTTGCAGAAATGGTTGTCTTTTAGGTCTTATTGTTGGAGAAGACCAAAAATATGTATTGAACCCTTTGCTTGTAGCGCTACCCAAAGGACGAATGAGTCTTGTATTTTGGGTCGCGGTTGTTTAAGACAGTCTGAGAGGTTTGGTAGTGCCGAGAGGCAAAAGATATGTGAAAGGTAACTGACCTTCAACACAACCAAAGATTCCAGTAAAAAGAGGCACTTTCTCTGGAGGTACATTTACTGTACTAGGATCAAGCAGGACAAATGAAAGTTAACTTTTAGGCATGTTGACTCGGCAAAACTTTGGAGAAGAGCTTTAAGACAAAATTAAATAACTATCTAGCATCAGCTTGTAGAAAATAGGAGAGTGCATCGGCATACTGTATAATGGGGAAGTGATCCACTTCTCTGTTTGCAAAGGTAGATCTAGGAGATTTAGTCTATATGCCTTATTAATGAAGCCAGGACAATAAAAGATGTGATAGAGGGTCATCCTGCCGAACTCCTCTTTTGCATTTGAAATCTTTGCGAGGAACCCATTGAGAAGGATGGATGAAGTTCCTGTTGAGAGGATATCCTTAATCCACACACACCATTTAGATTTTTTTTTTGTTCCCAAAATGACACTACCATTTATTTAGACCACCTCTACCATGAATTGTCATCCGGAGCCACATACAAAAGACGATAATGCCCTTGCCTTCTCAATTCAATATAGAAAAAGAAAAAAAAACTCTTCTTTCATGTGTGCATGCGAGTGCCTGCTACCTGGGCAAGTGACCCTAATATGGAGGGTGGCGGTGTGGCCGCCGTAGGCACCAGCAGTGGCGGATCTAGGAAATAAGTTAGGAGGGACTTATCTTATAATCTTTCATCTCCAGCCTCTCCTTCTAAGCTCGAATATGTACAAATTTGTAGCGGGGCTTAGGAGGGGCTCCATGGTCCGAACGGCGATAGCGGGGGCTCGAGCCCACCCCGCCCCGGTGCTGGATCCGCCCTTGGGCACCAGCACCAGGCGTGTGGCACCGGTATGGCTCCTCCTCGCCCTGTCGCAACCCCGCACGGCCGTCGTGGCCCTGCGCAGGCCAGGTGGACCCCTCTCGGAACCGGCGCATTCGTCACGGCCCCTCCCTACCCTGTCACCACCCCCGTGTGCCCCGGGCGCGTGCCTTCCAGGCACCGGTGCGCGCGGCACCTCCCAGGCCTAGCGGGCCACCCGGCGCTCCCTCAGCAAGGCCCCCAGCAGGCACAGCTCTGGCTCAGAACGGTGAGCTCTCATGCATGTCGGAAGTAGCAGTAGTATTTAAAATGGTGCAAAATGGTCCTGAAAAGTGCAAGAATTGTCCAAAAAATGGTACAAAAATGGTCCTAAAGAAAAAAAACACCAAAACACTTCCGTACTGCAACGAACAATAAACATGTGAACATACTGCAAATTGAAGGAGGGGCAAAATCGTCCTTTCACGTTTGAGTTAACACTGTTACATGGTCAATCTGATAATAGTGTCATTTTGGGAA
This sequence comes from Saccharum hybrid cultivar R570, assembly GCA_038087645.1. Lineage (NCBI taxonomy): Eukaryota > Viridiplantae > Streptophyta > Magnoliopsida > Poales > Poaceae > Saccharum > Saccharum hybrid cultivar. The sequence continues at coordinate 974,410 of JAQSUU010000606.1, read as the reverse complement.
AAAATTTGAAGCGAGGCCAGATAAGAAAAATTTCAAGTTTGAGTGCTAAATTGAGAAGAACAAGTTTTTTTGTCAAATAAGAAATTTTCTCAAACAAGCACATAATTTTATAGGAGTACTAAATTGCAAGATGGGAATGGAAAATTTCAGATAACACCAAAATATGCCACATCACTTTTTGTGTTTTTTTCCTATGTGTCGCGCGTTCGTGAGCAGTTGTGTGCACACCCACCAAGTTGTCGAACTCATGTACATTTAGAAAAATGATGTAACTACCTGCTCCACGAACTCCATGGTGGAGCTGCTCTATGGTGGAGCTAGCCTATGCGCCAAACAGTACCGTCTACTCCACAAACTCCACGGTGAAGCTGCTCCATGGTGGAGTTAGTGGAGCATAGCTGCAAAAACGGAATCAGAGCAGTCTCAAACACCTCCTAAGTGCACTCACGTGTCAAGTTTATGTACTAATTGTGCATTTTACTCTTTTTAATTTTCTATACGTTGTCCATTGATCAAATTGTTCCACTTGCTTTGTTCGTTCACAAATACTCCTTTCGTATTGTAAAAAATAACTTTTTGAAATTCTTTAGGCAGCTTAAGGACACTGCTAAAAGAAACATGTATGCTCGTCTTGTTTCTTTTTCCGGAGTATATCTCTCCTGGATTTGACGGGCATTGTTTGCATGCAACTGTAATTAGCTTCCGCGCTAGGAGCTAGTGTGTCATATTTTTATAGAATGTTATTTTTTCTAAAATAAATCTTAAACCTTAAAAGTTATTTATTTTGGGACGGAGGAAGTATATCATTAAGTTAACAGTTAGGTGAGATCTGTCGGTAAAAAAAATTACCAGCCAGGGCGTATGTCGAGTAAAAATATAATACTCCATGCATATATTTTCAAATATTAGAAGCTTCATGAAAATCCAATTAGTTGAAATAAATCTAAATCTATATCTATATCTATATTAATATCTATATCTTATACAATAGTAAAGCCAACTAACTTTCAATCTGTGCATGCAAGCTATCAACTTTGCATGTATGCTATCATCGTATTAGAATTATATGGCCCTGTCCGCTTGTCTTATAAGAGCATCTCCAACAATTTATCAAAAGTCACTTGGCAAATGTTGTGTTTTGACAAGTTGCTAAAAGAATATGCCAAGTTAAAAATAAGCTCTTTCCAACCGTTCCCTATTTCTAACTTGCCAAAAAAGGGCAGGTACCGACTTCTTCCCCTCACGCCGCGGTCTTCGTTCAGAAGTGCCGTTTGTGCTTGATTTATTCAGTACCATACGGTATCCATGTTCCATCAGGCCACGGCGCCATCCATCAGGCCATGGTAAAGAAGTATCCATGTTTCATCAGACCACGACATTTGGAGCAACGAATGACCAGGAGATCTCCACGTCGCATCCAACAGTGGGCACAGCAAATAATTCCCATACTTGACAATGAACTTCGATGATGTTTAAACAAATGATCAGTTCCTCCCATGACGACTTTGAATTGCTGACTGCGAGACCAGTTCTAGATAGCTACTTTCTGCGACCCAAGCTTCCTGCCGTGGACTTTGACCAGGAAGAAACAGGCCACAAAATGAATACCAAGTGCTTCTGAACTCCAAATCTCTAATGGCCACAATAACACATGAAAGCGATCAAATCCACACATTTCACTGATTATATCCAAATAATATATGAACAATTTACCAAAAAGAATTCCCAGTCTAAAGGAAAAAAACAATTTCAGATATCATCTATATATGCAGTACAGGTGAAACAAGTTTATATCATCAATATATGCAGTGCAATTCAGAAGAGTATGCATCTCCATGTTTTTCCCAACGATCAGGCAATTTCCCAACCATAGCTAGACAACGAATACCCGCAGCAGAACCCTACCACAATGACTACCTACAGAACATACACGCAGGTATATATGGCATCTAGAAACAGTACCATCGATCAACCCTAGTACGCTCGAGTGGATGACATTTAACAATCCATACACAACCCTATACGAAGCAGCAAGACAACCCTGAACGACGGCAGCACCAGAACACGAGGTGGAAGCCGGGCTAGGAGATCGAGAAGGCATGGAGATCGATGGGGAAAAGATGAAGTACGATACCTGTTCGCTGCGGCGGCCGGGACCTGATGCGGTCGCCACGGACCGATAGCGGCGACGGGCGGGTTCTTGGCGCGGCGGCGGCCCGGTCCTTGGCGCAGTCGCCACCAACCAATCGCGAGAGGAAGTCGATGCGGTCGCACAGAATCAGATCGATCCAAATATAGGAGGACATCGGGCTTGGCGCGAGTGGGAAGAAGCCACGGAAGTGTCCACGCGCGCGGGGGAAGGGAATCGGAGACGCGCGGGCTCACGATGGCAAGGCAGATACGCGCGCGTAAAGATGCGCGCGTGGCGACGAGAGATAGCAAGTCGATGAAAATGGCAAGTTCATATGGCAAACTGTTGGAGAGTAGATTTTCATGTTTTGCCAAATTTTTATGGATAGCAAGCTCAATTGGCAAACTGTTGGAGATGCTCTAAGTCATACTTTTTTAGCCAACAAATAGTATTTTTCTCTCACAACAAATTAGCGAACAATACTTTCAGTCATAGCTTTTCAGCCAAGCGAACTGGGCAAAGGGTGTGTTTGGCAGAGCCGCTGTAGCAATACTGTTCACACAGAAGTTGTTCTTCGCTCTCCTGCCAAAATGAACGTGGATCCGGGAGAAGCCACGATTTGTGCCTCCCACGGGCTCTGGCTCCTCCAGTACTGTAGCGCAGAACCGAAGCTCAAAGGAACCTAGCCAAACAAGCCCTAGGTACCACATTATCTTCTACCAAGTGTATTTACTACTTTCAGTCTATCAACATCCAAGACATCATCGTCATACTATTTGTTTAGCCATCACATCCTCCTATAATTGGATCTAATATTCTGTAATATTCTATAATATTTATATTACTCCCTCCTTACCAAATTATGTCGTTTTGGCTTTTCTATAGCATAAAAAAACTATATATCTAGAAAAGTCAAAACAACATATAATTTGGAACATATTCTTAAATTAGCCTGCTCAATTTTAACACCATATCTCATACATGCACAACAATTTTATTCCTAAAAACGTCCCGTTGCAATGCATAGGGTATTCCTCTAGTTAACTCGATCTTACTAAATGTCATATATTTAATGACAGGAGTATCAATCATGTCCTCTCGTCTACAAAATACAAAAGAAGATGTGTACTATTTGAAAGCATAATTGTCTGGGAAAACTTTAAGGGGCCGTTTGGATCCTTTTATTTGGAGAAATTAAAATCTACTTAATAAATTAGGCTATTTGACATGTAATTTGACATTTCACCACTTTCAAAAGTTTGCATATAGGCCTATCCCAGATTCATAGGGTGAGAGATGAAATTTTGATTCTATAAATCAGCATTCTATGTTTTTAGTTTGCAACTTATAACACGTATTCAACTTGCTCCCCTATGGTAGAAATACAACACACAAGTATCTCTCTCTTATAGCCAACAATAATATACAAATATAATTCATATACAACCACATTAGTTTAATTAGTATGTGTGTAAATTATGATTATTAAAATGAATTCAATTCAAGGATCTAAATGGCCCTAAAAGTAATAGTTCATAGTTTGTTTGGACTTCAGTGTAAAAAACAAAGCTTAGGTCATGTCATGTCAAAGTCGTAATGCCATCCAATGAAAAAAAAAATTATATATCTGAAGTAGAAATCCCATCACCCATGATTAAACTCCTATAGTTGTTGCATCCAGTAAATCCCTGTGTTCTAGATATTGACTACCAATGGCTAATAGAAAACAGTGGCCAAAGATGCATTAGAGATTATGTCAGTCCAAAACACCAATATTTTTACTAGAGGGAGTATTCTTTCAGGGGCCAGCTGGATCATAAACACATGCACTTCTGCAAAATTATCTTTTCGAACCTAGACTTAGTACTAGTGCAGTACAGCCTTTTAATTTTAAGTGAAAAGGTAAATATTATTCAAGATAATAAATGAAATTTTAGTTTGCTCAATTTTCTCTATGGCAAACCGTTGCAAGGCATACTAGGCATTTATATGTTATTAGTTTAATGACTGCCAACTACATATAATTTAAATTGCATGACGTGCGCTGAAGTAATTTTCTGAAGAAAAGATTGATGTAGGCTAGCAGTTAATATCACTGGAAGATTGTGGGGACGATAAGTTGTTCAAATCACAAGTTGGACAACACAACTACTATGACCCATATACTTTTCTAACAACAAAGGTAAACAAAAATAGCAAGATCATGTTCTTACTTAGTCAGACAAATCTACTACACTTTTCCTTATAATGCCATTCACTTGGCTATACTATATATAATGCACCACTAGTAAATTGAAGAAAAAATAGGAGGTAGTTACAAGCTGCCATTAGGTCAGGGTTCCTGAGCTCACATGTCTTTAGGAGTGGGGCCACCTACAGCACCCTCCCTCATGCCTCGGTTGGAGCCACCTAATTTGGCATCAACTTATGCCAGCCCCAACAAACTACCCTCACAAAGGGCACAAGATATGCATGCATTCCCAATAAGAGGGCGGAAAGGGAAGAATGGACATCTTGAGTGTTAAGAAAGAACAAGATCTTTGGACTTGGCTTTGGCTTCTTGATTTGGAAGATCAAAGATTACCAGCCATGGCCTGAAATCATGAGTTGCTGTGGGCTTGGTGAAAGGCCACAAGTGAGCGAAAGATGATGGTGATGATGATCACTCGCTACTCCGGATTTTTCTTGATGGATTAATGAACTACTTTATTTTCTTTAAGTACAAGGCACATGGTGAATTTAGTGGGTCTTGGTGCACTCAGGATGGACTAAGTGCGCTTTATGCGTCTCAAGCATTGTCCTTTGTCATCTCCTTTACTTTCCTAGAATTGGATGTTGTGCTGCAAGCAGGGAGCAGCATATGACATGTGTATGGTATACTAAAAACACCATAGATTCTGGTTTTAACTAGGGGTTGCTATATTCTCTGTTCCTAGGACCTAGGCCCTATCTAGCTCGATGACATGGACAATTGGGGCAGCCTAAACAGAGGACACTCATCAAGCTAGCTAAGACCCTAAGTACTACTTCCTCCGTCCCAAAATAAGTGATGTTTATGTTTGTCCTGAGTCAAACGATTTCATGTTTGACCAAATTTATATAAAAAATACTTAAGTTTATGATACCAAATAAGTATTATTAGAACTAGCATGAAATATATTTTAATATTCTATTTATTTGATGTCATAAATATTGATGTTCTTTCCTATAACTTTGGTCAAACTTAAAATAGTTTGACTTAGGACAAATCTAAAACATCACTTATTTTGGGACAGAGGAAGTAGAATAGACTACATCTTAGATGGTGGTGATGTTTTTTTTATCTTACAAAAATTATTACTTGCATGATTATGTCCATACAGGTTGAACACAGGGTGAAAAAATAACACATATGAATGCATATTTCCGAAATTCCAATCTTCTTTCCCAACCAATGTCATTGCATATTTCTGAAATTCCACTCTTCTTACACCTTCCTACCTACCAATAGCATCGTCTCCAGAAATTAATTTGACTAGGATAATATTACCAAACCACACCTCAGCCCTCTTTGGATTATAGGGTAAATAAAAAAACAGAGTTCTCATTCTGATTGAGTACACCTTCCTACTCTCTCTGGATTGTAGGGTAAATAAAAGAAAAACATAGAGTTCTCATTCTGATTGAGTTACACCTTCCTACTCTCTCTGGATTGTAGGGTAAATAAAAGAAAAACATAGAGTTCTCATTCTGATTGAGTTACACCTTCCTACCAATAGCATTGTCTACAGAAATTAACTTGACTAGGACAGTATTACCAAACCACATCTCAGCCGCCTTTGGATTATAGGGTAAATAAAAGAAAAACATAAAGTTCTCATTCTATAGGTTGAGTTACTATAGCACCCTTTGGTTCGCAAGAATCATTTGCATGAAAAAAATAGGAAACATTCCTTTGCGTTTGATTCCAGAGAAAAACCACAGGAAAAAACATCCATTAAAACCTCATAGCTTCTTGTTTTGGTAAAAAAAAATGCAACTCATCCAAACAGCTATTCCTACAAAATTCCTGTATCTTTCATTCCTCTATTTTGCATATGCATTCCACCCTATTCATGTGTTTGGGCCTTAATGAGTAACAATTTAAGATTTTCTTTTACAATCAAACATCATACATGTGCAGAGAACAGTAGCAATTGATATACTCCTAAAGCTGTCCATACGACAACAATCTATAACAATTTAAACTTTTAACTTAGTTTTACATGGATCAGGAGTGGGCAGAGATGCTTACATCAATTTTACATTGTTCCTAGTTGGCACAAGAAGCTATCCAGAATCTTTGTTCAGAGTACAGTGTGGCAGAATCTCCTAATCTAATCAGTGTTCGCCTAAACGGCCTAAACGGCCGATTAAACGGCCGCTAAACGGTAAACGGTGATAAACTGTTTTGTTTAGGGGGTAAACGAAAAATTAAACGGTTGACCGTTTAAACGGTCAAAAAACGGGGAAAAACGGTCTAAACGGCCTAAACGGAACGGGGATAAACGGTATTAAACGGGCTAAACAGTGGTTTAAACGGGTGTTTAGGCGAACACAAGGTAAATCTAGTTAAGTTTTACATGTATAAATTTGTATACTTAAGTTTATTATATTTATAAATATGTACACTTGATTTGTTACATGCATAAATATATACATTTGATTCTTTTCACATGCATAAATATATATACATACTAAAATAATTGATTTTTACTTGAATTAATATTTATAAATGCTAGAATAATTGATTTTACATCAAAAAATATGCATATTTGGGTAATATTATGTAAAACCGTTTAGACCGTTTTAATCCGTTTAAACACCGTCTAAACCGTTTAAACGCTAAACAGAGGGTGACCGACTGTTTAGCGTTTAGTGTTTAGGATAACATTGAATCTAATGCCCTCCCAAGAGTACTTGTCTTCCATTAGACGCTAAGTACCCAAGGGGGAACACTAAACTAAGGGATTCCGTCGAGCACACCGCAAGGGAGAACTCGAAGATCCACATTTTTACATCAGGATCACAAATGAGAGAGTAAAGCTTACAACATCCTTACCATTTCTTACCTCACTTTTAGTATAACATCAGAGTATTTCGCTATGTAATTATAACAGCGGAATAGGAACATTATCAGAGTTCAACGGAAATAAAACCATTTAATGACGAGTTAAACATTAACATGAAGAACGTTCATATGCGTGAAATGATAACCGGTTAATAGTATTTTCCTTGTAAAACTTTTGGTGAGAGTTTCATAAATAAATGCTACTTCGCATCGCAAAGGAAATCCTCGCTGAGCCCACCAGGAGGTTTCCACACACAAGTGTCAGCTTACAGCACCTGTCACCTGCAACAGGGTAGAACAAACTCTGAGTACTCAATTGTACTCCGCAAGACTTACCCGTCAGGAGGAAGTAAAAAGACTTCAAGGATTATGCAAGGCTTTCTGGCTTGTGGGTTCTTGTTTGCGAGAAGCAGCGCTAAGAGTGTGTCCTTGATTTCTTACTTTTAATAGCCGTATTTCATTTCTTATCCAACCTTCTATGTAAGCAGCTAGACTATAATCAAGCAAGGGTTGAGCAAAAGGAACCATTTCTTCATCTTTCCACTGCTAGTTCTTACTACGATGCCAGAGCGTAGTCAAGCCGTACCGTCACGCAGAAACGGCGATTCACGAATCAATATGCCCAGCTGGGTACCCCGAAAAACACACGCCTCGCTTGTACCCTAGGCACAAGCAAGACCAACCCGTTCCCCTCCTGTCACGAGTTTCCAGGTCTCCGTCCAAACTTGGACTCCTAGCTCCCGTACTTGAGGCCCGGCCTCAATACGGTGCTAAGACCTCCACCTATCCCCGCCTCCAATCAGTCGGTCCGGAAAGAGCCGGAGCCCATGACAAGAGAGTAACAAGTCTTCCTAGCCCCCATCCGCTAGTATATGCTCGGGATAAGAAGATCTGTGACTTGACCAGGGTCCATGCAACGAACGGTCCTTAATGGACACAGGCGGAACAAATGCAACCAGAGCCCCGCTCTGTTGCCCAACCAGGTCCAAGTCCATCCAATCTGTTCCGCCCGGTCTCCAATTATCCATGTACATTTATATTCCATGTGATAGTGGCATGATAATAGTAACAATATTATAAATCCTATCTCTCGCGAGTGACAGACAATCACTCGGCTTCTACCGGAGTCCTGTAGCATAGCATTCTACACGATCCTGTCATACTAGTAAGACTCATGGGATCAGGATATATATATATGCAAGTGGGTTTCATTCAACTCCTTTAAACTTAATGCACAAGCATAAAATAGAGTGCAGAATAATAGAGGTTATGCACCGGGGCTTGCCTGGATAAATAACATTATAAATAAGTTAGCATTCCAATCTTGATGGTCATCATTACACCATCTTCTCGCTTGACGTCGACATCCTTCGGCTGATTCATTGGTTTATCATTGCTCCTAAACGATATGCATTGATGCAATATGCTTATAAAATGAAACATACAAAACAAGATATTTAAAAGACGGAAGAATAAATTCGTGACTGATTTTTTTTAAAGGAATAGAACAACCTAGACAATTTAATTTACAAACATCTGCTACGCTATACTACTACTAAACATTATTAGTTTGGTCACACATATATATATATATACATATATTTATTTATTTATTTATAGCATAGTCGTATTTTGGTGAGACACACGTACCGTGATTTTTAGTGGCCTCCAAACACCATGACGTGCCCACGGCGAGGCAACTGAGGCAGAGGAGCGTCACCTCGGCACTGCGACTGGGCCGGAGGACCACGGTGCGGTGGCAGCGGCACTGGCTCGCGAGAAGCTAAATCGGAGGACGGGGCGAGCATCACGTTAACCACGCAGCGACGGCCATGGCACCGGCTTGGGTCGGCACGCAACCGGCCGACGCGCCAGAGCAGCGGGCCAGCCGTGCGCAGCACGCGAGCAGCAGAGCGGCGCCGCGGCAGCAGCGCACAGCGGCGCGGACGCGACGGCGGAAATGACGGTGCCGGGCAGCAGCAGCAATGCGGCAGCGGTGGTCGAGAGGCGCAGTGGCCAGCGGTTGGCCTAGGCGCGGCCAGGGTCAAGGCGTAGGCACGGGCAGTGCCCCGGCACAGAGGCGCCGACGAGCGCAGCGTGTGCGGATAAAATTACCTCTATACCTTTTTATTTATTTAGCCCGCTATAAATTTTATTTGTTTATTAACTTAGCCCACTAGCAAATACAGAAATGTATATACCAGCTAGGAACAAAACATTAAGCCCTATTTATTTATTTTGCTCAATATAATTTGTCAACAAAACAAATGATACTTTTAAATATACACTCCTACGTTAGCCGACTTAACGAAAAGACTTATCATAATCCCAGGTCTGATTTCTGAGCACCGAAGAATACTAACCAACCATTCTTTTTTTTCCAGAAATTAAAGTCACACTTTCATATTCATAATAACTCGCTCACGCTATAATTTATGTTTGCTTAATGAACTTGCTTTCCGTGCCGAACGATTAAATCTACATGTTATATTTTTCTTATTAGGATTTTCACCAGCAGTTAGCACTAAATACTTAACTTGGATTTGTATTTGATTCCTCTCAACCACAAAGGGAGTCGCATGGAATTAGTTCATCATTTCATGTGAGTTTTAAAGTTTAAACTCCAAGGAACTTGTTTAGTTAATTTCTTTCAGACCTTAACCACGGTGCTAAGCGAGCTCGTAACACCAGGGGTGTTACAACCAACCCCCCTTAAAAGAATCTCGTCCCGAGATTCAGAGCGAGAATCTGAAAAGGGGAAACTCGATTGCACTTCTTAGCAGAGATTACAAAAGGAGATTACACGGCTTTGAAAACTACAACACTCGGGGATCTAGCGGCATTACGGCTAAGAGCAAACTGATACAACTCACAACCTCTCTAGAAATCGACGAAAACGGGGACAGTGGAGAAGCAAAAGGAAAACGATTTATCCAGAACATGGCGTACGCCCAGCAGATCCAGAAACAAGAGACTGAGAACTCGAACATCGCGAACCCTAAAACCCAACTATCCAGAGAAGAACTTGAACACCTTCGATGGAAACCAGATCCCTTCCGCTGAGCTACACCAACACCTTTGACTGACGTCCCTAGATCTGCGAGCGACGGCGGGATCACGTATCTCTGCCTCCAACTACTTCCTTCCCAACTGCTTCCCGAGCTTCACCCACCTGAGCACAGATGGAGAGGATCAATTCTGTGAGCTCTACTTCAGATCTGAAGGCGGGATGGAGGAGAGGCAAACAAGGTGGCATTTATAGACTGGTGGACGGAGGTGGTGGCGCAGCGCACCGGAAGTGGGGGTGGCGTGGAGGGGAATCACCAGTGGGTCACAAGGTGGGGAACAACGTCGCCATGGTGTGCTCCCTGTGCGAGCTTGAGTGGGGAAAAGGAGAAAGGAGGGGATGGGATTCGCTCGGCAAGGGAGCGTGCGAGTGACACACCAGCGAGAGGGGAAACGAGAGAGGGGGGGTCCGGTACAGGAACGAGAGCGAGAATTCGAGAGCCGACAAGCGTGCCGGGGAAAGAGGGGCGTACAGTGCAATGGCGAGGCGAGTGCGGCGCCATGCTGCGGCCACGCGAGCACGACTCACGTGGGCCCTGCCACCGCCGGCTTCCACAGGACACACAGCGACCGTGACCCGGCAAGTGTAGCACGGTCAGCGGGCATAGGGGCAACGTCCCATCGGTGTTCCAATTACTCCAGATCACTGGTGGCTATGCTTTCTTTGTCGCTGTTCTCCCTCTTTTCCTATTGAATCCAACTTGCACAAGCCTTTCATACACACTGAGATCAGAACATACATGCTTCTTCCAAACCCCGTTAACTCGGTCACAAACATGAGAGCACTACTCCATCAACCCGTCGTGGATTTCCCGTTAGAACACCAGGATATTTTTACCAAGGAGAATGTTTATAGCAAGGTAGTACTGCGGTGTAACTTGGTAAAAGTGCTTGGTCAACAACCTCGATACCAGCGCGCGCCGAGCGGCACAACCATGCGATCGCGATCCACAGGTGGCCCTCGGTTCCGTCGCGGCACCAAGCTATTAACCAGGCAACTATTACCAACTTACTTACAGTAAAAGCAGTGGGGTCATAGACCACAGAATTAGAAAAGGTAGTGCAAGGAAATTCAGACAACAAAGGCTCCTTTTCAAAACAAGGAACAAAGAAATTAAATCCCAAGGCGGATTTAAATCAAGGGGATTCAAGTGTTCTACTGGGACATCCACAATTAGTTGATACAGTATCCTCTGTCATCTAATCGCGGCTGATCCGTTGTATCTGAAAATTGTTCCTCTTGCAGCCTGCTTTCGGTCACCTCAAGAACACTAACCACGTCTATTACGGCTGAAAGGCAACTCGACGTAAACAACACAACGGATAAGCAAACACTCATTCCAACGGTCGTCAGGGTGCAACATACAGGCACTCACTCTCTCGTACCCGACACATCACTTGCATCTTACGACTAGATGGCCCTAACAACTCGAATGAAAGACAACAGAAGGATTACAACACTGGAGGACCATGATGAAAACACTACCAGCTACGGTTACATCTCCCCTAGGACGACTAGTCCACTTCGTCGGGGCGAACGACTTCATTTCGGGGCTCTTGGGGCTCTTCTGCTGCACTGAGCTGCGGATCCGCTTCTTCTCCTGGCAGTGGCTGGGTGAGGGGAAAGAAAGGCTCTATCTCAGAGGCTTCTGTGGGCGGAGGTGCTGGTGGTACCGCAACACCAGTCCTCCTTCTCTCTAGCGGTTGGACAGGGATTCCCTCCAAAATTAAGGGTTCCTGCCTCTTCATGGCGAGCGTCCTACGCTTGGCCCTTGTGGCAAGATAGGCGTCCTCCAGCTCCTGGGCATGCCGGTCTTGGTCCACCTTGACGGCTTCTGCCATGGTAGCCTCTCGACTCTCAGCGGCTGCTAGATTGGCATGGGCTTCAGCAAGCTGCACTTCGAGCATCCTGGAGAAGATCTCGGCTTCCTCAGCATGGCAGAGACACTCCCTCAGCTCTGAGGCTTGTCGGTCGTACTGCTCATCTAGGGCAAGCAAGTACGTGGTCAGGTGCACCACGGTCGGGTTGTCCTCTTGCACGTCTGGACCTTGCAAAGCCTCCATGCGGGCCTTCCATACCCGCCGATTCTTGTCCCAAGGGGGAAAGAACCACATGGGAGTACGAGCAATGGGCCCTTCATAGATCTGGCAGAGATGTCGCAGGGCTTTGCGGGCCGCAATTTGGTAGGTGTCATCGAAGCGAAACCCGGTTGCGGTCACATTCCAGGCTTCAGTGACGTCGAGAAACTCCTCACCCTTACCAATGTAGACGGTGACCTTACATCGCTCCGTGCCATGCTTCATGTACTCACGGCCCTCATACTCGGGACGCTCCCGAACGCCGAGTTTTTGTAGGGTGGCATACAAGATTTTGGGAAAACCCTCGGTGTTCAGGCAGTAGCTGCTAACCCAAACTCCTGCCATCCTTGGTGGGTGGTGAGTGGTGGTCACAAGGAAGGCTTGAGTGTGAACTTGCTCAAGGGAAAAGGGCTAAGTGAGTTAGGATGCACCGAATGGTGATACCCAGTGACAAGGCTTGGCTCCCTTTTAAAAGGCAGAGCGGTCAGTGGTCCTGTCGCAGTCCACCCTCGAGCCATGCACGGGGCTAGTAAACCTGAACAGCAAGATCTTCACACGCGCACGACGCGCAGTGACCGAGGTCATAAAGAATTAGTACGACTGTAAGGCAGAGGTTCAACAAGGGCGCAGAAGGGGACGACAATGTATGGTCAGACATGCGTGAACCAACAGGCGCGCGCGACGCACGAGACTACAGCACCAACGTGGCTACACTGACAAGGACAGGTCAACCTCAACAACTATTGCCCAACAGCGTATGCATGAATGCACGTCCTATCCGTCCTCACATTGTTACCAACATATAGGGCAACCGTTCTCAGAGTTTTGGCACATCGTGCTCTCCCTGAAGCTAATCGATGCTAGCGAACTAGTCTCGAGGTTAGGGTACCTGCAGAAAACTTGATTAGGCCTAACTAAGTCAGCAGAGTGCCATCTATCCTGGATACATAACCATAGTAATAGGGCTACTTATATAACTTCGCAAGTAAACGCCCTAACTTTTTGAAAAGAGTTGGTTGCCAAATTTTAATTTAGAAAGGGTCTCGAAGCTTTATTGTCTTATTTATGCTCTGATACCACCTGTGGCAGAATCTCCTAATCTAATGCCCTCCCAAGAGTACTTGTCTTCCATTAGACGCTAAGTACCCAAGGGGGAACACTAAACTAAGGGATTCCGTCGAGCACACCGCAAGGGAGAACTCGAAGATCCACATTTTTACATCAGGATCACAAATGAGAGAGTAAAGCTTACAACATCCTTACCATTTCTTACCTCACTTTTAGTACAACATCAGAGTATTTCGCTATGTAATTATAACAGCGGAATAGGAACATTATCAGAGTTCAACGGAAATAAAACCATTTAATGACGAGTTAAATATTAACATGAAGAACGTTCATATGCGTGAAATGATAACCGGTTAATAGTATTTTCCTTGTAAAACTTTTGGTGAGAGTTTCATAAATAAATGCTACTTCGCATCGCAAAGGAAATCCTCGCTGAGCCCACCAGAAGGTTTCCACACACAAGTGTCAGCTTACAGCACCTGTCACCTGCAACAGGGTAGAACAAACCTTGAGTACTCAATTGTACTCCGCAAGACTTACCCGTCAGGAGGAAGTAAAAAGACTTCAAGGATTATGCAAGGCTTTCTGGCTTATGGGTTCTTGTTTGCGAGAAGCAGCGCTAAGAGTGTGTCCTTGATTTCTTACTTTTAATAGACGTATTTCATTTCTTATCCAACCTTCTATGTAAGCAGCTAGACTATAATCAAGCAAGGGTTGAGCAAAAGGAACCATTTCTTCATCTTTCCACTGCCAGTTCTTACTACGATGCCAGAGCGTAGTCAAGCCGTACCGTCACGCAGAAACGGCGATTCGCGAATCAATATGCCCAGCTGGGTACCCCGAAAAACACACGCCTCGCTTGTACCCTAGGCACAAGCAAGACCAACCCGTTCCCCTCCTGTCACGAGTTTCCAGGTCCCCGTCCAAACTTGGACTCCTAGCTCCCGTACTTGAGGCCCGACCTCAATACGGTGCTAAGACCTCCACCTATCCCCGCCTCCAATCAGTCGGTCCGGAAAGAGCCGGAGCCCATGACAAGAGAGTAACAAGTCTTCCTAGCCCCCATCCGCTAGTATATGCTCGGAATAAGAAGATCTGTGACTTGACCAGGGTCCATGCAACGAACGGTCCTTAATGGACACAGGCGGAACAAATGCAACCAGAGCCCCGCTCTGTTGCCCAACCAGGTCCAAGTCCATCCAATCCGTTCCGCCCGGTCTCCAATTATCCATGTACATTTATATTCCATGTGATAGTGGCATGATAATAGTAACAATATTATAAATCCTATCTCTCGCGAGTGACAGACAATCACTCGGCTTCTACCGGAGTCCTGTAGCATAGCATTCTACACGATCCTGTCATACTAGTAAGACTCATGGGATCATGATATATATATGCAAGTGGGTTTCATTCAACTCCTTTAAACTTAATGCACAAGCATAAAATAGAGTGCAGAATAATAGAGGTTATGCACCGGGGCTTGCCTGGATAAATAACATTATAAATAAGTTAGCATTCCAATCTTGATGGTCATCATTACACCATCTTCTCGCTTGACGTCGACATCCTTCGGCTGATTCATTGGTTTATCATTGCTCCTAAACAATATGCATTGATGCAATATGCTTATAAAATGAAACATACAAAACAAGATATTTAAAAGACGGAAGAATAAATTCGTGACTGATTTTTTAAAGGAATAGAACAACCTAGACAATTTAATTTACAAACATCTGCTACGCTATACTACTACTAAACATTATTAGTTTGGTCACACATATATATATATATACATATATTTATTTATTTATTTATTTATAGCATAGTCGTATTTTGGTGAGACACACATACCGTGATTTTTAGTGGCCTCCAAACACCATGACGTGCCCACGGCGGCTATGTCCGCTAGTCTCCGCTGGCGAGACTTGCGGTGGCGAAAGCAAGCTCGTGAGCACGGACAACGGAGACATCGCTCGTGGAGGGTCGGCGGAGTTTGAGGTTAGCCAAGGCAGCAGGTAGGTAGAGATGGAGTCACGTGCGCGCCCCATTGGGCTACAGGCGTGCGGAGGCGACGGAAGCGCGGCTGCGTCGGTGCGCTGAGGCAGTGCGCATGTGTGCCGAGGTGAAGAGGCGAGAACGCCGGGTGCCGGGCAGGGCTAGAGACGAGGAAGAAAGGGTCTATTGCGGCTTGAATTTGCTTGGCTGCTGGTGAAGTAAAGAGCACACACGCTACTCGGTTGTGAGTGCTCCCTTTAAAAAAAAAATCTGAGACAAGACGAGTACTAGCTCGACGTGCGCGGGCGTGCATCATGGGCAGCAGCGCATGCGGCAGTACAGGCGCTCTATCTTTTTCTGCACACCCTCCTCTCTCTCTGGTGCTCCAGTGCGTGCATGCAAGCAGCAGCGAGGAAGGGGACAGGGGCGTACTAGAAAATTTTCACGTGACTTTCCAAGCTGCACTGCACAGTCCCCCATGAATGCAACGCTGACAGCCAGTCTCCCATCCCACGCCTGCCTACCGCCTACGGAGTAGAGTACGCTCTGTCCTTTCTCGGTTGAAATTGGCCACTGCTCATGCTGGAACTCGTATCCCTGCTGGTTTTCTAAGCTACACCCGGCGGAGACGGCGTCGACTATTTCAGCTCTGTCAAGGCTAGTGACGGCCGGAGCAGCGCGTCCACTTGCGAGCAGGCGTGCGACGAGTCCTGTCAGCGCGGCGGTCTCCATAAATGGGCACACAGGGAGGCAGCGCGGTAAGAACTGCCACCGCGACAGGCTCCACTCCCTGGCGGGACACGGCTCGCCCTTGCCTCGGCAGGCTGTGGTTGGCTGCTAGCGAGGCAACTGAGGCAGAGGAGCGTCACCTCGGCACTGCGACTGGGGCCGGAGGACCACGGTGCGGTGGCAGCGGCACTGGCTCTCGAGAAGCTAAATCGGAGGACGGGGCGAGCATCACGTTAACCACGCAGCGACGGCCACGGCACCGGCTTGGGTCGGCACGCAACCGGCCGACGCGCCAGAGCAGCGGGCCAGCCGTGCGCAGCACGCGAGCAGCAGAGCGGCGCCACGGCAGCAGCGCACAGCGGCGCGGACGCGACGGCGGAAATGACGGTGCCGGGCAGCAGCAGCAATGCGGCAGCGGTGGTCGAGAGGCGCAGGGGCCAGCGGTTGGCCTAGGCGCGGCCAGGGTCAAGGCGTAGGCACGGGCAGTGCCCCGGCACAGAGGCGCCGACGAGCGCAGCGTGTGCGGATAAAATTACCTCTATACCTTTTTATTTATTTAGCCCGCTATAAATTTTATTTGTTTATTAACTTAGCCCACTAGCAAATACAGAAATGTATATACCAGCTAGGAACAAAACATTAAGCCCTATTTATTTATTTTGCTCAATATAATTTGTCAACAAAACAAATGATACTTTTAAATATACACTCCTACGTTAGCCGACTTAACAAAAAGACTTATCATAATCCCAGGTCTGATTTCTGAGCACCAAAGAATACTAACCAACCATTCTTTTTTTTCCAGAAATTAAAGTCACATTTTCATATTCATAATAACTCGCTCACGCTATAATTTATGTTTGCTTAACGAACTTGCTTTCCGTGCCGAACGATTAAATCTACATGTTATATTTTTCTTATTAGGATTTTCACCAGCAGTTAGCACTAAATACTTAACTTGGATTTGTATTTGATTCCTCTCAACCACAAAGGGAGTCAGCATGGGATTAGTTCATCATTTCATGTGAGTTTTAAAGTTTAAACTCCAAGGAACTTGTTTAGTTAATTTCTTTCAGACCTTAACCACGGTGCTAAGCGAGCTCGTAACACCAGGGTGTTACATACAGCTTCTGGACTGATGCTGAGCCCAGTATAGAAAGTACCGTAGCACATTCAGCAGACAGCTCCATGCAATGCTTATTATTACAAAAGAGCCTCTGTGCCAGGGCTTGTTGATACAATAACCACACCTGAGGCTGAGCTTCAGACCGAATTTACAGATTTACCTTCCAGGACGGATGAGGCAACATCAACTGTAGCGGGTGCCATGGTTTACCAGCAATAGGCTCCTTGCCATCCGTACATTGATCATGGCAGAGTCATCAAACTCTGCACTGCGTTTTCTTGTAGGAGCCTGGCCAAAGGGGCATCACCATATCAAATACGATTCTTCTTGTGCAGATAACAAATGTCAACTACATATAGGTAATAACTAACTACAGAATCAGTCAACATCTGGTCTATATAAAGTTTCCTTATCTTGTGGCCAGTTAATTTGCATGACATTTTATAAGGAATAATTGTGCCTTCAAGACTATATGAATCAAGTGAGAGAACTGTAAGAGAATTTTACAAAGCCCATCTCAGGCATCAATAATAATAAGATTCTGTTGGTGCACCTCAACCTCACCAGCAAGTATAACTACACCTTTCAATCCATGGCCTTGTCCACCAGAATCTCACTGTTTGCATAGTTACGATTTTCCTAGTGTGACAAGATGTTTGTCCCCACATATCCAAGCATGTAGGAGCAGCCATTCTTGCTCCAGCCATGTTGCATGATGAGATGTGGCAGAATCATACATAAAAAGGGAACAGTTCCATATCTAACCTGTAAATTTCATTTATTTGGATTTTAGCCTGCAAGACATAAACTATGTTACTACATGTGAGGCCTATTCCTGTAGGCCAATAGTTTAATTATCAGGTCAAAAAATGTCACAGGAACCTGTGGTGCAGGCAGCAATAACCACCATACATGGCAGCAGTTAGTGCATTGCAGGTATGATCAGTAAGGCTGTGGCATGGAGGGACAGGGGTACTGCACGAATTAAGGAGTCCTTTATCAACAAAATATACATTAACAAAATCTCACTATCTTTAAGCACAAACAAATTGTTGCCAATTCCAGAACTGAAAAACCAATTACCAAAATTTGGTGGGCCTCCAGCTCATTATTGTTCTGGTGGGCATTTTGCAGAGGCACAAACATCATTATTAGTTTAAAAAAGAATCAATCTATTAGTCAAAAACAAGCATTTCAGCCAAGGAAATAACAACTTTCTTTTTTGTGATCCATATATGATTCTGATTTGATTATTGCATTTTCCTTCTGTACTAATCAGCAACCCTACATCTGTTTAATATTTAAAGCACAATCCAGGAAGAAGCACATGGAAAGAGAAATGTGCTTTGGGAAAATTACTTTTTGGCATATCTGACATGACAATTCACAGAATTAACAGACATGTCAATGTCTGTATCCAATAATATCTCAATGAGGAAGTATGATACCAAAGAGAATAAGGAAATCTCATGGGGAATGGATATAAGCAGAATACGAAAAGGTTGGCCAATTTTGAACTTTGAATTAAGATTGCACCTTCTCTAAACTGCATTAGCAAATATATGGAAACCCCAAATAGGTCATTTTTCCTTACAAGCATTAAATGGCAGCACAACCATAGGCAACAAATGCAAATGGGA
The DNA here is from genome assembly GCA_038087645.1 of Saccharum hybrid cultivar R570. Taxonomy (NCBI): domain Eukaryota; kingdom Viridiplantae; phylum Streptophyta; class Magnoliopsida; order Poales; family Poaceae; genus Saccharum; species Saccharum hybrid cultivar. The sequence continues at coordinate 955,484 of JAQSUU010000606.1, read as the reverse complement.
GTAATCAGGTGCAGATTATAACAGAATCACCTATAAAACTCGACACTAAAAAAAGTATTACTTAAAGCAAACAGCAAAAAACAAACATGAAGAAATTTCAATGGAGGTAGTTAATGCATTAAGACAGCATGTTGGTTACTATCAAGTTCCTAATAAAAGTAAAAATCACCATACCCCTTGCAACGTAGCATAAACAAATCAGCTTTCTTCATCATCAGTTTGAGTTGCACCTTTCCTCGATTTCCTCCTTGAATTTGGAGATTTCCCTTGAACAGGATAAACCATGCAGATAAGCAAATAATATACTATAATGATGAAGTTAAGCAAAGGAAATTACTACATACTACCCATCAGAGAGGATTTTTGCAGGTGCACACATGGAGAAGGAAACAAAAGATTGTTCATCCTCTGAATATATCATTCATTACATTCATGAAAACATATACAACTAAATCAATATAACTAATAGCGTTAACGTATGGAACAGAAAACATCATACCAGTATCTACCCTGAGAGATGAAACTGAAACATACAGAAGATAGCTGCGACACATATGACACAACCATGATAACAGTTTGTTCTAACTTCTAAGACATCAAAAAACCAACTACGATAGATTAGCTTATACAGCACATGTATGCATCCTCTTATAAGTTCTTTCTTTTTGTTCTTTTTTTTTAACTCATAACAGGTTTATATTCCATTTACTTGAGGATGATGGGGAGGTGCAAACAGCATCAATTGTAACATTTTTAAAGAGTGCTGTCCCAAGAACTATTTAATCCAAACTAAGCTCTAAAGGTAGCAGCAACAAAATTCAGTTGGTCTTAGAGGCATGCCTATATATCGAATCACACTGTCAACCACCAAAACAGGTGATTATGTAAACAGATTAGTGCTACATGTCTTGGCTTTGCAAGTTAGAATAAATGGTCCAGGACATTCAAGAATCAACCGCTTGCCAACCAAAGCACCATGAAGACTTGGCATTCTAATCATTGGAAGTCTTGGACAGCCCTTGTGCAGCAGATAGCCATGTCATGAGTGAAAGCCACTGGATAAACCTTTGCAGTACGTTTAATACTTGGACAATAGTCACCAGCAGAAATGCCAAGACAACTAGCTTTGGGAGCATCATCGCTTAAATGGACCAAAGCTAAATAATATTATCCCAAAAATTTTCAATGCATCCATATACAAGAATCGGACCTCAACATTTACCCTAGTGATGAGCACGTGACATGACCTGAATTTTATCCTCTTTGAAGGATTAGTTGTCTTATCACCTAAAATTTACAAATCTACATCCAGGAGAACAGTAAAAGATCTTTCTTCTTCCTCGAAACAACTGGGTTATGAGCCAAAAACTAACATTAAATGTGTAACACAAGAAACAAACATAGAGAATTGCATAGTAATGTAAATTCCATCTGAGCTTTCCCTAATCCACTCAAGAGACTGTCCTCCAGACAACAAATCTAACTATCCTTTTAATGGCGCATGCTGGATACTCATTATCTTCGAGTTGATTGGGGCCATATCTTTTGGAAGCCAACAGAAAGCGATGGAGAACAAGAAAAAGTGGCACTAAGCAGGTAGCAGTGGCTCCGTCCCAGTGTCTCCCACCCACCCCCAGCTCTGCAGCGCTGCTGTGCAAGGCGAGTGGCGCATCCAACCAAAAGATGGTAGGCTTTGTTGATGGTCGGGTCCTGCTGGTGCTGCCTTTCTTGAGCATAGGTGTGGCTAGCCGCAGGTGCTGGAGCCAAAACTGAAGAACACCGCCCTGGCCATCAGGCAACAAGGCCGACGATGGCCGCTTCGTTCACCATGGCCACACATCGAAAACACTGTCAGGTAAACATTCTCCATCCCCTAGAAGCACACACCGAGATCGCCATGGCTACCTGGGACGTGGGAACCACTCCAGGCAATGAATACAGCAAAGGGGATCAGTTTGAAAGTGCTGCACTTCCTTTCTCATTTCCCAGATCAAACCCACCTCTCCCACTGGGACTGAATCGGCAGGATACCCATTTCCCTATCCCAGAGTCCCTTTGTTTCCCATTCCTCCACAACATTTCTCGCATTATCCAAACGCCACCTAAAGCTAATTTGGTGGGTACTAGGAGTAACAGCTAATAAGCAACAGCCATATATACAGAGCAAGGCCAACACTCAGCAATGGCCTTGTTCGGCTGGCTGGCTCCCAGTCAGCCAGCGGTGCTTTTCTCACACTAATTCAGCACCAGCCAGCAGTCACTAGCCAAGTCAGCCAGCGGTGCTTTTCTCTCATACTAATTCAGCACCAGCCAGCAGTCACCCGCCAGCCAGCAGTATTTTTCTCTCACAACAAATCAGCATCGGCCACCAGCTACCAGCCAGCCGAACGAGGCCAATAATCCTCCTACACGTCTGATAAAATAGGGTGCATATAACATAATTAAATTGAGAAGGTTTGCCTTTCTGACACAACGATCGACAGCTGTTTGCTTAAAACAGGCCAAAACATGTGAAATTCTAAGCCCCAGATCACGAACGGGACTCACCTTCGACGAAGAAAGAGGACGAGGGCCAGCCGCGTGTGGTGGAGAAGCAAAGCGCCTGCTCCTCCTTCAGGGGCGCGTCGAGCTCCACGACTTCGACCGCACCGCCAACGGCCCCGGCGACCCCCTCGGTGCCCTCGGCGGCCGCGATACCGCCCACGAGCTCGGCGACCCCGTCGGCGCCCCCGGCGGCCGCGATCCGGCCTACGAGCTCCGCGACCCCGTGCGGGCGCCGCAGCGGGGGCACCCAGAAGGACCCTCCCGGCACGAAGGGGAGCCAGTCGGGCGCGGCGCGGCGCACCATGACGCCGTGGATGGCCTCCTCAAGGCGCCGGATCCCGACCACCTCGACCGACGGGGACGAGGGGGAGGAGCCGTGGGCCGAGGAGCTAGCGTCTTCCTCGGTGAGGTCGATCTCGATGATCTCGACCTTGGTGGCGAGGCCACGGAGGGAGACGGATGCGGCCGTGGTGGAGGGGGAGGAGGCGGGGCGGGCTAGGGTCAGGGTTTGCGTGAGGAGGCGGGCCATCGTCGTCGTCGTCGGCGGCGGCGGACGGATGTGGTGGTGGAGATAGAGATAGGGTGACCGGGCGAGATTGAGACGGAGGCCGGAGAGATGGGAACAGATGCCGCTGCTGCGGTAGTTCGTTCACGTAGTCGGCACGTACGATGCGGGACTAAGATGTCACCGAGATGGTCACGTCGCCCTACGTGTCACCCGGCAATCTTAGGCCCCGTTCACTTCCCAAAATATTTCCTCCGTCACCCGTCACGTCGAATCTTTGAACGCAGATATAGAACATTAAATGTAGATAAAAAAATAACTAAGTGTATAATTTATCTGTAAAGGTCGAGATAAATCTTTTGAGCCTAATTAATTTATGGTTGAATAAATTTTACTAAATAACAACGAAAGTGCTACAGGAATATTTCCCCCAAATATTTCGAATCTGAACACAGCCTTATACTTTTATAAAACTAAACCCAACATGTTTTCTCTCTCCCCGTCATGTCATTTCCCACTGAGGGATAACCACCGACTCAGCAATCCTTTTAAGCAAACTATTCATGTCATCCCTTAGGGCAGCCCCAACGCGGACGATGAGAAGTGTATGCCTCGGCTAAACACATCATGACACATAGACAGGTAGCACAAGGTACTATTGATTTTACAACCCAAGCCAATATGGCTACAGTAAACAGTTACTTCATCCTTTAGCTTTTTCGTCAGATGCTTTCCTCTTAACCTCTGAAAAAAGTGAACCAGTTTTGCTGCTCCATTCTCACAACGCATTCCTGCGATGCTGCTTGCAATTTTTAGTAGACGAGGCCGTCGACGCCTCTGCAAGCGTCTCTGTACACCTGTAGGGCTACCACTGCTCATGACATGGTGGATTACTGCCGAGTTGGACGTTGGGGCAGTTTGCCACGCTGTTGCGTTGAAGAAAGGCTTAATAACTACAAAAAAGAAATGTCCACATCATCTCAATTATATGCAATACCTTTAATCTTTAATCTATTAACGTAAAGTCATCTACATAAGCTATTTGTTTCATCACCTATCTTCTATAATGTTTCTCTCAAGAAAAAATCTTCTATAACGTGATAAAATATTCTATTAGTTTTTCTTCTATTAGCTTACCGATTTTTACCAGATCTAATATAATAAAATAATATGCAAGTCAAATAAATATATATATATACATAATGTACATAATTCCATACAGTAATAATACATATAAACAATTATTTTTAAGAAAATCCCGCAGGAACGTACGGGGCATGCTTCTAGTATTAAAGATTGGTTATTGCATGTAACGGAAAAATTAGGGACTTCCTAAAATTTATTAATTGCATGAATTTTAGTTTCCTTTCAAGACGATGGTTATTGCATATATTTTATACTAAAATTGTATCTTAGTTTGTTGCAATTTATATATAGACTAGCAAAACATGTCCGTGCGTTGCACCGGGACATATATAATTTATTGTCAGTACTCATGCTAATGGTAAACGTGTAGTGCATCATAACGGGACGTATTATTGCGTAGTCACCTAAAGCTAGCTATCTTTGTCTGGTTTAATTGGGTCAATCTTATTTCAGTTAGATATCAATATATAGGCAGCTCCCAGCCCCAAAATTCTCTAAATCATTTTGCCACGTGGCTTGAATAGTCGGGTCCATTCTCTGTGGCAGTTATGCTGGACGAGTTATGCTTGAATAGTCGGGACCATCAGGCCGTGGTCCATCGTCAATGGCCTTTGGAGCATCATCATTAGCGAGTTGCTTTGGCGTAGATGTTCTTAAGGAAGCGGCAGTTCTCCATGGTGTGATTGGACTTGGGATGGATCTGGCAAGGACCCTTCAAAGCTTTGTTGTAATCCTCTTGATAGTCATGGCGACCAGCAGACTTCTTGACCGCGTTGACCTCATGGTCGTCTTCGCGGGGGTGCTTGCCTCTGTAATCACCGCGATTATCAGGCCACCTATCATGATTATCTCGGCGGTCGCGATTGTTGTTGTTACGCCAATCGCGACGTTCGTGGTTGTTATTCCAGCCATGGTCATCGGGTTTCTTATCCTGGCGGGGTGGGTGATCGAGTCGTGATGACCCACCCATGTCTTCCTTAATGATCTTCTTGGCATCATCGGCATCCGCGTAGTTCTTGACAGTAGCGAGGAGCTCGAAGACCGTAGACGGCCATTTCTAGAGCAGCTTGCTTCTGAGGGCATCGTGGTGGTGAAGGCCTTTGATGAAAGCCAAGACTGCTTCATCATGAGTGATTGTTGGGATCTTGAGACACATATCCGAGAAGCGTCGGATGTAGTCACGCAGCGGCTCGCCTGCTCGATCACATATGCACTTGAGGTTGTACTTGTTGCCCTGCTGGTCACATGTGGCGATGAAATTGTTGATGAAGGCTTGCCAAAGGGCCGACCAGCTATCAAACTGGTTCTCTAAGAGGCTGAGATGCCATTGATGACCTACCTGATCAAGAACAACTAGAAGATAGTTAGCCATTACATGCTCATCACCTGCAGCGGACTGGACGGTGATCTCGTAGAGCGTGACCCAGCTTTTGGGGTTCTCCTTGCTGTCATATTTCCTAAGCTTCTCAAGCTTGAAATTCCTTGGCCAGACGACTTGTTGGAGATGAGGAGTAAACTGTTTGAGGCCTGGGGTGCCATGTTCGGTGTCATACTAGATGCGGCGCATGTTTTCGTGGGCCTAGCGGTCATTAGCATGACTAGTGATGCGATTGTGGACATCGCAAGGAGGAAGATGGTGATAGAGATCACGAGGAGGGTTCTAGTCAACCTCCTAATCTCGATTGATGTGATGATTGTGGTTGTTGTCACGATGACCTTGACCACCTTCTTGTCCACCCTCGTCACCACCGCCACCGCTGCCACTGCCGCTGCCACCGCCACCACCACATGGGGGATTGGGTGGGGACAGATCATCGTGATGTTGGCAACTTGGATGTTCTAAAGCGTGGGAATGATGGCTCTGACTAGATGCAACAGATGTGCTTGTAGCAGCTCGGGCTCACTAGGCGAGCTCGACGGTTTGGCCCATGGCAGCGGTCAAATATGCTTTGATGTCTTCGCGAACCACGTGGTTCTCTGGCGTGTCTGGTAATCGATCCAGGTTGGCCATGGCGACGGCCACGTTGGCACTTGGGGTCCTAAAAACTTGCCTATCACCTACTCTGTCGAAGGCGTCAGCCAGATCTCGAGGTCGGGTTCCCCTGCGACGTGCTTCTTCTTCTTCAGCCTCCTAATGACGGCGTTCGGCTCAGTCGACGTTACGCTATTCGTGAAGTTGCCGTTGCTCGTTAGTTTCTCCCATGACTGTGGGTTCGTCATTACTGACGTTGAGCACCATGTCACCATGTCTCAGTGGGAACCTTGGGATTATAGAGAAACCCGGAGGGTACGGTAGTGGATCCAGATCATATTCATCGTCTTTGAGGTGTTCAGCCTCAGTGTGGACAGAGTGTGTAGATCCAGTGCTGGAGTCGCCATTCTCGGGCGGTGTATGAACCGAGCCTTCATGGTGCTCCTAAATACCGACCATGTTGACGGCGTTGCCTAGCGATGGTCGAGGTAGATCCAGGAAGTACAAATCTGAAACATGGTCTTGCTCTGTGGGACCCATGAACAGATGAGGTGTACAATATGCGTACTCGGAAGCTGCATTTTTTAGGCCATATAGGAAGGCCTGGCAATCCTCCGTCAGGACTTGGTACTCAGAGAGCCTGAGCCCGGGTGTAGGAACTGGGCGAAGACGTACTGTACGTCCTTTAGGAGTAGCGATGACCACTAGATCTGTATCTAGCCGTGTTGGACGGCGAGCCTAAACTGGTCGGGTAGATCTATTGTGATTAAGAAGTACCTGCTCGGTAGATTGATTTTGGATCGAATCTACCAAAGTCAGGGTTTACGAGAGCTTATGGCTGACTTGGTCGATAGCTTCGATCAGGTCGGTGTTGTCGATCGCCCTTCCTTTGTAGCGAGGAAGTGGTCGACGAATTGTTGGCATGGTCAGAGACATTGCTGGGGTGGTCGAAGCCATAGCCAACGTGGTCAGAGCCATAGTCGATGAAGACAGGGTCGACATAGATCGAATCTACGCCTCCTCCGTGGTAGTGGCAGTGAAGCTGTTGACATCGGTGGTCCAGGTGATCTGGCCGACAGTGAATGAAAGACCGTCCGCCACGGCCGTGGAGTCGGGGATGATGACCATCTTGCTCGCCTAGGAAGCTGTTCGCACACCCCTACCTGGTGCGCCACTGTCAACGAAACGTGGTCGACAGTCTACCAAGGGGTATGCCCAAGGTAGTGATTTGTCGGTAGACAGGTGCGCAAGCTACGAACTAGATGGTGACGCAAGACACGGAACAAGGTTTTATCCAGGTTTGGCCATCATGAGGGCGTAATACCTACGTCCTGTGTCTGGTTTGTATTACTGGGTATAATGAGATGTGTTTTGAGGGGGTCCCCTGCCCACCTTATATAGTCTGAGGGGCAGGGTTACAAATCTGGAAACTAATCCTGCACGGTTACAATTGCCATAGCTAGCCGAATAAGGAGTCCTATTCTAACAGACCAGGATCTTGCTTGATCTTCAAGTTTGCTTTCCTTCCTTGCGTGGGACACCGAGCAGATCGATTGGGCCACGTGTCATCTTCTGATGGACTGGGCCCACTGGTCTGGGCCAGCCCAAGTCTAGTCATAGGGGTATAGGGGTTAATACCCCCACAGGGGTCATCTCTCATTCAGATCAAGACACAACACCAGGAGAATTAGGGCTAGACTCTCAAATGTAGTAGATTAGTTCTAATTGAGAGTTAGAGAGAGTTGAGCTACGCTCAGGTTCTAGAGAATACTTTAGAGGTCTAGTATATCTTTGCACTTTACTTTTGCAAGACTTATGCTTTAATATATTATCTTCTCTATTTGCTTATATGCCTTTCATGTTTATGGTTAGTATAGTTATTATACTTTAGCATGGGATCTCCACTCGTGTTGAGTGCTCTAGTTATTATATGTGATTAGAGTAGTAATCAATAGTGTAGACATGGTGTCCAGGCTATGGGTTACCTGAGATTGCGCCCAATTCCACGGATAGTTGTGGTAGCCACAGAGGTGACAACTCTGACTAGGCCTTTGTAATCCACCGCGTTTAGATTGGTGTTCATAGAGCTTTAGGTAGCCTCCCCCCGACTATGCTTTCTCAACTCCCTCGAGAGTCAAAAGGTACTACTTCTCCAAAGAGTTATTGTGTGATCGCTATATTTATCCATGTTTCAGTTATCATATAGTCTAGACTAGAATAGAACCGAAGCAATAGAGAAGTATTTAGGAACCTTGAACTCTCTCCTTGTTCTCTCAGTTTAATTAATCTACTCTTTATTCATGGAATTCTCCTAAGTGTGTGTTATTATTCATAACTCATATCATTTACCATTTACCTCCACTTTATACTAGTTGGTGTATTAAGTTAGTAGATACATGATGGTGAATTATCAATCTCTTTAACCATTGCTTCCCTGTGGATAAATATGATACTCTTGAACACTCCCGGGTAAAAGCTATAACGGTATCTGTGCGCTTGCGGAATTTTCTATGTGCGTTAATAAATACCAACAAGCTTTTTGGCACTGTTGCCAGGGAAGCAATTGGCGTAAAGATTTTGATATTGATCTTGATGTCTACTAATTTAGTGTACCACTAGCTTTAGTAGGATTACCCCTGTTCTATTGAGTTGTGGAATAAGACAGGACAACAGAAGCCATTTTGACCTTCCGGCAAGCTTCCACAAGAAAAGAAAAGATGAGAGAAACATTGAAGAACCTAGGGTACCTGAACATTTATGATCCATCAACTCTGGAACCCTGCCATCTCACAGGTTTGTATATATATATATATATATATATATATATATATATATATATATATATATATATATATATATATATATATATATATATATATATATATATATATTATTCTAACCATGTGTAGATGGGAGAAAAGGTTGACGTCTCTAGAATTCAAATCACATCTCAAGGGATGGAAACAGACGCTGCACTACTCACAAATTCCATCATGTGAGTCATGGTAAGTACAATCAAGAAAGATGAGATAGTCTTGCTCATGGACTTTAAACTTAATGAGTAGTTATCTTTTAATTTTTTCATACCATGGCATGCTTACTTTATATAATCCATGCATCCACTCTGTTATCCACAACATGTTTAGCTTCTTGCATATATTCATGCCACTTGCATCCTTTATCTTAAAAAATCACACACCGTGATCATGCTCTTTTATCTCTATTTGAATAAATCTCTGTAGTGCTTTCATGCTACCTTTGTCTGCTATAGTATGCTTTGGTTTGAAAGTATTTGACACAGTTCCATAGGCTTTTAAATTAAGCATGGTGCTTAGGTTGAAATTCCTTCCTTAATCATAATTAGACATGGAGTCTAGTTTGGTCATTGAACTAAAAATTGCTTGTGTAGACACTGGATATTTTGTTGGACTAACCCTTGTAGAAAACTCTAAAAATCAATCGAGGTAAGTCAAAGAGATGAATTCACATTAGAGATGAATCAAGGCATGCGATGAACTCCAATAACTTTGCATAAAAGAGGGCCCAATTCATTTTTCATGGAAGGAAGAACTGTGAGTATCAAGGTTTATTCACTTATCTTTTGTTGCAAGTTACCTTAGCCTTGAACCATGCTAGAATGCAGCTAACACATAAAATTTGTTAATAAACAAAATCTATGCTAAGATAATTCAAAAAACATCTTTTCATTAGCATAGAGGAAAATTACAAAAGTTATGGACAACAACCCATGTTTCAAATTCACTATATTCCCTTGGATATGTGTCCAGTAACATTTTGTAGGAAGAATCAATAGAAGCTATGCCTGTTCATGGTTCGGAATGAACCTGCAAACCCAAACCAAATCGCCACTTCAGTAATGGAACAAAAAGGAAGAAGACAGGTGCCATAAAAAGCACTCACTCATAGGAAGTGAGCGAGCAAATCGATAGGCTATGAGCAAGGTTGAAGACACCCTAGCATTGAGTCTTTCCAACACTCAAGCTAGGATACCGATGAGAAGCAAGGTGTAACTCATCTCATAATATCCAATTTGAAACCTATTTTTATCGTCTTCGAAGATGCCATCTTGCATGTTGGCAGCACGATCAATGGTGGCTGTCAACTATATATGTCTTATGAAGCCATGAACAACCATGGTCACACATGACACCCCCTAAGTCATTGGAGATGAAGCTTTCATGCAAATTCCAAAGAAGTTCCTTCCTTGACCATTAAGGCGGCTAGCGTATCGCTAACAAACAAAGAAGAACAACTCTCTACCATGCCACTAGAAGGTAAAGACAATCAAGGAGGAACTTGAGTTTGCATCTCCAATGAACCCCAACTCATCAACCAAGGATCAACAAAAATCAAGAAAGGTTGATGGAAGAAAAGCATGCAATTGTCTGTAACCTCATCTCTAGGATTGGAAGGTGCAAAGAAAAGCTAAAGGCAAGAAGAGGTCCTGATCAATGGACCTAAAGCCATGAAGCTCTCACTGATAGGTACATCGGACAAGTTTCCTTCAGGTATGTTTGTCACTTATCATTTTGATAAAACAAAGGAAAACACAAGGTTGATTCAACCAAGTATTATGCAACATAGAATCACATTCTGCATTCTGCAAAATTCAAGTGTGGGGGATAGAGTTCTCCCAAAACATCTCATGACATGTTGCTAATTTTGTCTTGGGTATCTCTACCTTCATGCCATGCTCAACCTTCTAAATCATAAATAAATTTTAATGATCATGCTCTTTCATTCACTATACATATTCTAGGTTCTACTTGAATGAATCTCTTTAGTCTTTTAAGCTTCCTTGTTCTGTAATAAGTATGCTTTGAAATACTATTGAAACATAATCATTAAATCAAAACATACTTGTATAGAATTTGGTTGTATATGTGGACTAACTCTTGTAGTGAAATATTCAAATTTTGTTGGGAATATTTGGAGATCATTCGTAGAAACAAATCAAGGCTAGAGGTATTCTTCAAAATGATTTCACACACCTTAGCCTTGTTGAAAGATTGAAGTAGTGGTGAATAATAAAGGGACATTATTTAAAACATAGGATACAAATGACCTTTAGCTCTATGACAACACTATCCTCATTTTGAATCATTTGTATACTCCTTCGGGTATGTGTTATCCACTAATCCTTTGCAGATAAGAAACAATAAGAAGAGCAGAAGGTCCAACAGAATGACAAGATCCACAAAGAAAAGAACAAAAAGATGGCATGAGAAAGGAGTGCGACATAAGAGACAAGATGCTCATGAACAAATTAAGCAAAGAAAGGTTCAAGTAGGAAGAGAAGACCATCGAAACTCATCTACCCTTCATCACATGATGTCATCACACTCCAATGATGAGGGTAACATCTTAAGATAAGTGGTCATTGTTTTCTTATTGACCTTGGTATGCACATACATGAAGAAACAAACATGTTTGAGTTATAACTTTGCTTAATCCAACCTGAATAACTCAACATGACTTGTTCCTTAAGTATGTTCATAGCACCATTTTTTATCTTATAGTCTTAACCAAATGAGCTAAAATGTTGAATATCTTCTCTTTGAAAGATGATAGTCATAGTTATGAAAAGTTTGATACATTATATAAGGATGGACAATCCTTCCATAAGTATAGAACTCCACTCTTTTTGTCATTGTCAAAATGCTACATTCATGCTCATCCTTTTGATCTTATCACCCATGTTATAAATGGAAAATGCATACTGTTGACGTTAATTAACTCCAATCTTTAATCGTCAACTACTTCAGGAAAATGTCTGAAATAATGTGTAAAGTAGGGTTATAGGGGTTTATTCTAATGAGTTCCACGAGTTGTGTTGTTCTCACTTGTTTTGCAGGATATTTGATATTTTATCATATAAAAGTATCTCAAGTAAAGAATCTGAGCACACCATTGCGGAGAGCTTGTCGAGACGATCGAGATGGACATATCATTTGCCATATTTGGAGCACCAGAGAGAAAGTCCTCGATAAATACAACTCGAAAGACTCTAGAAGACCCTAGAACCATCATCATCACAAGACTAGGGACTAAACCATTAAGATTCCATAGCTTTGCGAAATAATCTTTTTCTAGGGATTTATCCAGAAGCTGGGAAGGAAGGAATCCACTCAAGACACGACTCATTACGCGAACGGATCGGAAAGTGGCACTAGAAGGACGTAGAAGACACTAGAAGGCACGGGAACGAAGCAGATGCCTGGTGGCTGCTAGGTATATCTTTGCACTTTACTTTTGCAAGACTTATGCTTTAATATATTATCTTCTCTATTTGCTTATATGCCTTTCATGTGTATGGTTAGTATATTTATTATACTTTGCATGAGATCTCAGCTCGTATTGAGTGCTCTAGTTATTATATATGATTAGAGTAGTAATCAATAGTGTAGACATGGTGTCTAGACTATGTGTTACCTGAGATTACGCCCAATCCCACGGATAGTTGTGGTAGCCCCACGGAATGTTGTAAAGCTATAGACAGCGTAACAAGTCTTTAATGTATCAACAGAGCTTGATAGTACTCAATGCAAAGCAAGTAGCATATATATAGTGGTTTTCCTAGTCTAACATGTATGGCTGTGGTAGGAATTTAAGCTCTGTCATACAGGAACTCATCATGTGATTTTTAAGAGTATTTAAAAGATAAATCTCCAGAACTCAAGTATCACTAGGAACGAGATAAACAGTGGCTCAGATCTTTTCATATCATATCCCTCAATTACCTAGACTTAGATCAAACATTTGCTACCCACAAGTTTTAGGTTCAAAGTACATCTACAGGTCAAAACAGTTGTGTCTAAAACTCAGAAAAAATTCAAGGTTGAAAACTAGGTATTTGATAGGAACCATGATTGAGCACTTTTTCATTATTTCCATGCAAAGTGGTTTGTCTAAGTTCTCTTTATTTTATTCAATTCTTAAAAATAGAAATCTAGACACATACCTTTTATTTTGTTTTCATAATTTAAGATCACACCTTACTATTATATAACTAAGAATTTTTTTATTTTGTTTTGTTTGTTATGCATCTTTTTATGACTCTGACAAATATATATAGAAAACTCAAAAATAGTAAAGCCAAGAAAGGAAAGAAATACTTAGCTAGATACATGGAGGACGCTCTTCCCCCAAGCTGGATGTTGACATAGTTGTTCAATCTTATGGAGTAGAATATTGGCAGCGGAGATGTACTTCCTCTATCGTAGCATAGATTGGTGTTGATGACTGTTGAAACAACGCTTCAATAGTCGATAGAACATCCCACTTGCTTGTCAGCTCTTCTTGGTCCTTTAAATCCTATGAAACTCAAATAGATAACAAAACTTGTGGAACGGGTTAAGCATTAGTGGTTGGCCACTTAAGCCTCAGTTGTCTAGGACCTTTGAGATTGTTTCTGGTTTTCTTCTCAGTAGAGTTTCAGCAGGATCTCTTTCTTAAAATTTTTGTATTTTGTATGATGTAAAGAAAATATAACAAGATGAATGCACATTTATATTTTTTTATTTTTATGCCACCACGGTGAATATTCCTGTGAGTTTTTACATGCCACAAAATTATTCACGTGGGGCTTAGGATTTATGATGCAGTGCAATAAACATATATTTTTATTTTTTTAATGCAATGTTAATACAGGGAAGTAAACATGCTAAAGAAAAATTATTTTATGTAATGCAAAAGAGTAAATATGGATAACTACCAATTTTACCTCCCGGTGAGGGTTTAGTGTTTTAAGTCCTCTGAACATGATTTTTTATCATGTTCATTCCTTAGGTGCATCTGGTCCCAAAGGTGGAGACCTTGATGATAGCGCCTCTTGAGATGGTAATTCTAAGGATGGTGTTACCCATGTTCTTTGCTTCTCATGTGATGAAGGATAGATGGCTTCCGGTGGTCTTTTTCTTCCTTGCATCTTGAGTTGTTCATGAGCATCTTGTCTCATTTGTTGTACTCCTTCTCATGCCATATGTTCACTCTTTCTTTATGTTTAGACCTTTTCGCTCCACTCATTGTTTCATTCCTGCAAGCATTAGTGGACAACACATACCTGAAGGAATATACAAATAATAATGAGGGTAGTGTTGTTATCTAGCTAGAGGTCACTTTCTATGCTTTGTTCACCATTACTTCTTCTCTTGAGGATTGATTTTATTTTGTGTCTTAAGTTCAATTTTCATGTATTGAATTTATAAAATCATTCGAACTTATAGAGACAAAGTAATAGTGAGCAGAGGGATTACAAACTAGCATGTCAGAATGACGGGAGCTTGAGGGGAAGGAGAGCATGGTCATACCATCTGCAGAGGAGTCGGCCTTCCTCCCCCACACCTGGACTTTTATGTCACTCGACACTCAAAAGTCAAGTATCAATGTTGAAATATCCCTTAGAGTGTGTTGTGAATCCCATGTCCTCAGACGTTGTTCATCCTTCACTTATCTGATCCAGGAGATGAGGATGCAGGCATTTGCACGATCTTCTTTCATCATCTTGCAACCGTGGTTGTTCATTTCACAGTTCTTCCTTCCATAAAGAATGAACTGGGTCTTTTTTGTGCAAAGTCAATGGAGTTCATCACTTGCCTTGATTCATCTCCGATGTGAATTCATCTCTTGACTTACCCAGATTGGATTTGAGAGTTTCCTGTAGGGGTTAGTCCAACAAAAATAACCAGTGTCTACTAAAGTATACTATCAGCTCAAAAATCAACCTAGACACCGCGTCTAATTTGATTTAGGAAGGTATTTTAACCTAAGCACCATGCTTAATTTAAAAACCTTTGGAAGTAAGATCAACACACCACTTGGTTCAAAAATCAAACTAAACAACTTGTCTAATTTGATTTAAGAAAATGGTTTAAACTAAGCACCATGCCTAATTTAAAAGGTGTATGAAGATACTCCAAACCTAAGCATGCTATAGCAAACAAAGGTAGCATGAAGGCACATTAGAGATTTATTCAAATGGAGACAAAAAAGCATGATCATGGTGAGATATATATTTTATTATTATTATATATTTTTAACATGCATGAGCCTTCATGTGCTCACATTTTTTTTCTTCTTTTTTTATAGCATGGACCTTCATGTGCCCATATTTTTTTATTTAATAACTATGCAAGTGGGATGTATATATGAACAAAACTAAACATATTTGGATTTGATATTTAAACTAAACAGAGTGGATGCATGGATTATATAAAGTACACATGCAATGGAATGCAAGAATTAAAAAGGTAACTACTCATAAAATTTAAAGTCCATGAGCAAGATTATCTCACCTTTCTTGATCATACTTACCATGTCTCACATGATGGAATCTGTGAGTAGTGCAGCTTCTATATTTGTCACTTGAGATGTGATTTGAATTCTTGTGACGACGACCTTTTCTCCAACCTACACATGGTTAGAACAATGTATATGTGTATGCACAAACCTATGAGATGGCAGGGTTCCAATGTTCATGTATCATAAATGCTCAGGCACCCTAGGGTTCTTCAATGTTCCATCTTTTCTTGTGGAAATTGCCAGAAGGTTGAAATGACTTCTACTGTCCTATCTTATTCCACAATTCAATAGAACAGGAGTAATCCTACTAAAGCTAGTGGTACACTAAATTAGCAAACATCAAGATCACTATCAAAATCCTTACGCAATTGCCTCCCCGACAACGGCGCCAAGAAGCTTGTTGGTATTTATTAATGTGTCACTTGTTCTAACTACTTAGCCACCTATTATAAACCTATACCCCCTACCTTAACTAGGTTGTCATCCCTAGTATAGATGCAAGAGATATGTGTGAATACTACCTAGCATTACTACTAGAATAATACTAAGAAGTTAATATTAATGCAAGTGACTAGAATGAATGTATATCTAAGAATATCAAGTATCTGCAAGCGCACAGATAATTATACCATTGTAGCTTTTACCCGGGAGTATTCCAGAGTATCGTATTTATGCATAGGGAAGCAGTGTTAAAGAGGTTGATTGTTCACAATCGTGTATCTACTAACTAATATACCAACTAGACCTAGATAGGGGTGAGTGATAAGTGATAGGAGTTATGCATAATGACACACACATTAGAGAATCTTATGATAAGTGAGTAGCATAGCTAAGTTGAGAGGACAACGAGAGAGTTCAAGGTTCCAATATCCTTCTCTACTACTTTGGTTCTATGATAACTGAAGCATAAGTAAATATAGCAATCACACAATAACACTTTGGAGCAGCAGTACCTTTTCGATCCTCAAAAATGATTGGGAAAAGGGTGATCGAGGGAAGGTTGCCAAAAACCTCTACAAAACACCAACCCTAACATGGTGGATTATAATAATCTACAGAGCTATCACCTCTGTATCTACCACAACTAACTAGAGGATTGGGCGCAATCTCAGGTAACCTCTAGTCTAGACACCATGTCTACACTATTAATTACTACTCTAATCACTATAAATGACTAGAGCACTCAATACGAGCAGAGATCCCATGCCAAGGTATAATAACTATACTAACCAATCACATGAAAGGCATAAAAGTAGATAGAGAAGATAAATATATTAAAGCATAAGTCTTGCAAAGGTAAGATACACGGACATACCAGACCTCTGAAGAATTCTCCAGAACCTAAGCATACCTTGACTCTCCCTAACTCTCAACTAGAACTAATCTACTACATTGGAGAGAGAGGTAGATCCATTCAAGGGACCCCTCTCAATCCAAACCCTAGCTAGAGAATATGAATTATGGTTTCATGAATGATCTCAATCCAGGGGGTCAGGGTTGCTTATATAGGCCGGTGGGATGCACCAGAGCCCTTGGATCAAACTAACATTGATCAACGGTGGATATGCAACCCCTAAGGCGGTGGAGAACCGACGTGCGAAGGCGGCTGCCAAGTGGGACCAGCTGGCCCTACCCTATGCCTGGTGGGCCCCTCCTTTGGGTGGCTATCCTCTCATTTCTTCTAGAGTCTTCTTGAGTTGGAGTCAATTTATAATTTGATATTTTTCCTGTCGTTCTTCATATCTCTCTCCCTTTTCCTGATAACCCCCTGTAGAAACACAGATTTACCAAAACTATGGAATTCTGTTAGTATAAACCCTAATTCTATGTTCAAGGTTGATATATGCCCTTATTCATGTTTGGTTGATGGTTTAAAATGAACAATAACTACCATCAACACTACTGCGCAAGACACGGCTCTGGTCGTGGTTTGAACACCTCTGCCAACTTCTTCTCCTGTCAGCCACACATCGAGCAACCAGCGCCTGGAAGATGATGTGGTGTTGGAGTTTGACGCCACCCATCGTCTGTCCAAGCTGACCATGGCTTGGGAGAACCTCTTAACTGGAGCGACTTCTTTTGGAGAGTAGCTTCAGGTAGGCATCTTCTTCTTTCTTGTTTTTGGCATTCCAGCTTCTTTTACTCTCTTTTCTCAATTCCTTCCTTTTCTATGGGAGACGTCTTTCTCTTAGGATCACTCTAGCTTTTTTGGCTTAGGTGAGACTGAGAAGAAGTTGTCCTTTGAATTGAGCCAACCGATGGCGCAATTGGCCAGTAAGGAGGTGGAGCTAGATTTCAAGTGCCAAGGATGTTAAAACTCTGAGGGTACTCTCCGCGTGCAAGTCATTGAAGTGGAGTAGAGGATGGATGAAGCCATGGCCGCCTTGTGGGAGTCCTCTAGAAAATCTGAAGGTCTCAAGGAGTGTGAAGGTATCCTGAGTTCTTATGCTTTATTTCCTTTTATCTCTTATTTCTCTGTTCTTTATTTGTTTGATTTTCTTTAATTGCCTTGATCGGCCCTTGGATAATGTTGAAGAGATGAAGATATCAGTTCGCTCCAATCACAATAGGGCTAAAGAGGTAAAAGCTCGTGCTAAGGAATAACTCACCCGTGCCCAGCTGATTAGACTTGGTGCTGATCGGGATCTTGTGCAGGGAATGAAAACCATTAAAGATTTGTCCAAGAAGCTAGCGGTATCTGACCAACGGTTTGCCAGTTTGTGGAAATCTTTCATGACCATTGCGAAGCTTCTTTGGACTTTTAAAGATGATGGAAGGACCTGGGGTGACTTCATCCTGCTGATTCCTGTGCGCCTCTAGAGCTTTGTCAAGAATGGGGTCCAAATATGTGTCAAGAACGTTTTAGCTCATATCCGTGTTCTTGCTCCGTCGGTCCCTCTAGAAAAACTTAGTGAGGAAGCCAATGATGATGATTATTTAGAGTCCATTGAGAAGGCTGAGCCTGAAGTTGAAGATTTGGCCAACTTCATCGCCGAGAAGCTTGATATTCAGTTGCCTTCTTCTGATGATGAAGCTGACAATTAGACTTTGTAGTGCCCGAGCGCCTCCCTCCTAGCTGTCGATGTTTGACCACCGATAGCCTGCCATGAGGGTACCCAAGATAGTTGTTCGGGCTTTGACATATGCTAGAGCTCTATGGTGAACGCAGAGACAATCGATTTATACTGGTTCGGACCTTGATTGTAATCGAGTAATAGCCTTTACATCTAGTCGGCATTAGCCTTTGCGTTGGATTGATTGTGTTGTATTATCTCTCTTTTACTGGGGTGCCACACCTTCTGTTTATATCGATAACGATAGAGAAGGCTGTGGTGCGGTTACTATCCTAGTCGGATCCAAAGAAGGTGTCCTAAACTAACTATAGAAGTTACTTTCTATAGGAATCTGGCTAGTTTGGCCTATTCTACTTGGATTCGGTGAAGTAGACGCTGCACCTCTCCTTGCTCCAGTCCGTGGGGTGGGCCAGGGCTAACGACTCATAGTCATACCGTTGCGGAACCCTATGGGTCCCGCATCAACACCATCCTTGGTCAATTCCCCATTCATCTCACAAATATCAGAATGAATTATTTCAAGTGGTGCGATTTCCCTCATCACAGTAGCCTTATGAGGCTTACAAGGTTGTTTTGCTTCAACACAAACATGACACTTAGAACTTTTGACCATATCAAATTTCAGAATTAAATTTAAACCAACTAAGCGAGACATACAACCACAATTAATATGGCAACCTCAAATGCCAAACATTTGTCTCAACATTATTAACCACATTATTCATAGACTTAAAACAAGTATCAACCAAGGACAAGCGAAACAAGCCTCCGCTCTAATAGCCTTTACCAACAAAAGTGACATGTTTAGAATTGACGCATTTATTGGACTCGAATACTAGTTTATAGACATCTCGACATAGCACAGAACCACTAATCAAGTTCGTATTTATTGAGGGGGACATGATGCACGTTCTTGAACTGCACGGTCTTTCCCAAAGTAAGCTTCAGATCGACCATACCAACACCACGAACAGCCGCACGCACCCCGTTCTCCATCAACAAGGAGAAAGCCCACCTGACCTGATAAAAATAAAATAAGGAAACACTAGCACACACATGAATATTTGCACCAGTGTCAACCCACCAATCAGGTGAATGACAAACTGAAAAAGTAGTAGCTAATAAATTACCATACCCAGGTGTTCCTGCCTCAGTCTCAACGGCGTTTGCTGATTTCTTCACTGGAGGCTTCCACTTAGCATCAGGACACTCTCTAGCATAGTGCCCAGTCTTGCCATAGGTGAAACAATTCTCCTTCTCCTTGTTCTTCTTATTCTTCTTGAAAGAAGTGGTGGGCTTTTGCTTGAGTTCTTGCTAAAATTTCTTTTTCTATGGTTTGGGATGAATCTTTTGCACCACATGTGCTCTAGAATTTCCGTCATTGACCTTCTTGCCTTTGACATCCTTTGCCCTTGCCTTGTCCTCAACATCTAGAGTCCCAACGAGCTGGACAACACCAAACTCTTGTCTCTTGTGTTTCAAGGAAGTTGCAAAATCAGTCCAAGATTGTGGCAGCTTTACAATGATATAGCCAGCCACAAACTTGTCAGGAAGCACACACCCAAACAACTCAAGTTCCTTCACCAGTGCTTGTATTTCATGAGCCTGTTCGACTACTGGATGGCCCTCAACCATCCGACAGTCATGGAACTGCTCCATGATGTACAACTCAGAACTGGCATCAGAAACCCTGTAACGGGCCTCAAGTGCATCCCACATGGCCTTTCTAGTCAGAAGCTGCACATATGCATCAACAAGGGAGTCCCCTATGATGCTCAATAGAGCAGCCTTGCAAGTAGTGTCAGCATGTTTGAATGCATGCTCCTCCTCAGAGGTCTGCGGACCAACAGCTCTCTCTTCCACCACATGAAAACAGTTCATGGAGGTCAACCATAGAATGCATTTCTGGCGCCACCTCTTATAGTGAGTGCCCTCAAAAAGAGTCGGTTTTAGCATGCCCGCAAAGCCAATAGATAAAAATTGCCTATCATGTTTTTGGATTGTTAGAAAATTAGGCAATTTCAAGTTTAATTTAATCTAGAAAAATAACATAATCATGATATTGGTAACATCACTTGTGCGCTTGTTTAAGGTAGAAAACAACATCATGTATATCATGTAGATGACGCTAACCAGCAAAGTTTTGATCAGAAACTTAAGAGGATGATGAAGAAAATACCCTGCGAAAGAGCCGAAAGCACCCGAATGAAACATGGTGCCTTGTTGATGTAGTCGTCCCGCTCGGTGCAGTGCCATAAGGAAGCAGTGCAGACCTTGCACCGCCGAGAGGAGGAAGACGAACGACAACTCCGGTGCTGGGAACAGAGAGGACGAAGAAGCGAGTAGTCGTGTCGCTTACTGACACTCCCCAAAAACATGATGGCCGCCCTTCACTCGAGCAGGTGAACTCGACGGGCGGAGACATTCCAAAGGCTCTACTCTTCCATCTCGTGTGCGCGTAGGAGACAAAATGGGAACTGCTCTGTGCTATGGGAGATGTGGTTGTTCTTCAAGCCAGAGATATGACTGACAGATGCCGAGGTCCATATATTGGACACCACAGAGAAGAAAGGTTTCGGGGAGGAGTGGAAAAGCCAGCGGACAGGGAGGCAGTACTGGGAGAAACTCCCGTCATCAAGACCAACTCAGTTTTCCAATCAATTGAGCAACTTCCTTACTAATGGAGACTTAGTGGCAAAACCTTTCGCCTGCCTGCCTGCCACGCCCACGGCCTGGCCCGGCCGACGGCGGTGGCGGCGGCGCGTGCGCGCGTGCGGCATCCAGCTATCATTTCCTCAATCTCTCAATATAATCAACCAAGATTCAACCATTTAAGTGGAGTCAATGTTCAGTCAAATTCTCATTTGGTACTAAACCATATAACATACATTATTCGGACCATAGAGTTTATTTGTTTATTAAATATTAAATGGGCCAAGCCCACTAAATATCTAACATGTATGGATCTAAATGACCAATGTACTATAATGAATTATTCCTTTTGCTTAATGAGCCTATGGTAATGATATTGGGGGCTTTTGGATTTGAATGACCAATGTACAATAATGAATTTTTCCTTTTGCTTAATGAGCCTATGGTAATGACATGGGGTCCTTTTAAGTGATCAGTTTGGCTTTCTTTCAATCAGTGTATAGTACAGTCTAGAAGTTGAATGAAACGATCTCGATTTTCCTCGAAGGGAAAATCCACAGATGCGAATTATAATGTGACAGTCCACGAAAGTAATCCATCACATTATCAATTATCAGCTGATATCATAGTCATACATTGTAAAATTTACAAGTTACAAAGATTTACAACACTGGTTAACACACCTATTACATTGATTAACCTAGCGGAATGCACACACGTTTTCATTAGAGTTGTTGTAGCGCACCGGCAGGGTGAAGGCTCCTCCTTCATGGGCAATCATCAGAGTTGGTGTAAACTATCAGCGAACATAGAATCCATCTTCATAACCAAACTTGAGCGCAGGAACGAGACCACCTAACCCTTCTAACTTCGTTATTACTACAAGTCAGGAAATCTGCACACCGCCAGATGTGTGCAGGCCATGGTCAGCACCGATGAGCTTTAGTGGAAAAGAGAAAAAGGGATCTGGTGATCCTAAATATTTGGCTGTGGGTTTCCTATAATGCATGCTCAATATTTTAATAATAATTAAAGTTCATCAAGTTTTAACCCATCTCATTCACACACACATGTTCTCCCATCCCAACACAAGTCTCATCTCACACTCTCATCGGCACGGGCGACTCCCGCTCACCCATGTCTCATCGGCCTTGGGCCGGAACACTAGAAACCCAGGGAAGGTAGAAGGACACCTCTCAACTAGTCGAGTGAAGCTGACTTAGGAAAGGTACATAGCCGACAAGTCGGCATATGTATCGATCGATCAACCAGAAACTCTGCAGAGGTTTACACTACCCACAAGATCACCATCATCGACGATCCGGGTCATCTAGGCTGATAACGGGCCGCCTTCCAAATAGACACGATGCCACCCTATCACTCAGAACTGGAGCCATGTCGGAGTACCCCATACACCGGCATGCTGAGACTGTGAGATGTAGAACTTGACCCCTCGGGTACTACGCTTTCATAGGAGGGTGTGGGCGCTCGACGCCCGTACCTCCCTACACTATCCGTTAACCTCCTAATAGTAGTGGCACCGCACTAGAAAGTCAAACATCCCCCTCGTACCCATTTAGAGCGAATGGGAGTGTAAGGCTTCCTAAGACCCGGTCCACAGGACATATCAGTCCTTAGGGTGACTAAGCACGATATCTTCACAAGGGGTAACCGTTTCCTGCTCGACGGGACACCCGGCACCCCGTGCCATCATAGCACCTCCCATCCCGGGGCTTCATCCCACGAAGACACTCCACCCCGAGACCTCTCCCTATCACATTGCCCGCCACAGGCATCTCACATGGCGAACGCCCAGGTAGCGCCCTCCGGCAAGACTCGTCCTCGTGACTCGTCGTAGATCCTGCTCGGTCGACTCGACCTTCACCACACACCCAAGACTCACGCCAAGATCTCTCCATGTTCATTATCACATTATTATCAGGTTATCGGTACCACGTGCCTTATCTCATTACGCCTCTCCCTCACCAGCATCACATCTCAGATATAATGCAAGTAAGAGTAAAGCGGCAAGTAGTAAGCTAGCGTCTAACCTAACAGCGGGTGTGCAGGGGAAAGGGTTGCGATAAGGTAATGGCTCACAAGCAATCTTCCATGCAGCCTATCACAGTTCATTTGCATAAAAGTAAAACACTAGCATCTACATTTTAGCATGCCTAATAGGATTCTCTAGAGTAAGGTGCTGCCATGACACCTGTGATGTCAAGGTAGTAGAGGTACAAGTCTTTGTCAGCTAGGGGTAGTCGATCAGCACGGGTCTCTCTGCCTCCCAGGCCAACTCCACTCCATGAGTTCTGCTATCCCCTGCCTCTTCTTCCTCCATTGGGTTCCGGTCCGATCAACGTTACCTCATGAGAGCGTCACACAAGGCATGAGAACAATCAATACTCTCAAAATGGCCAAGGCTCGAAAGGGACAACACTGAAAGAACACAAGGAGAAGTCGACTTAGCCCTCTCGGTGGATGTCTGATCCCTGGGCCAAAAGAACAGGAGTGGTCGTTTGCTAAGCACAAGCTTAAGCCTTAGCCTAGCCAATACTTCCCGGGTCTATCGTGTCAACCTGTACGGCTTAACTAAAATGGTGTAGGCCCTAGCTCATCCTAAGCAAACACCACGCTTGCGGCTTCCGATCCGAACGTCACAGGGAAATGACGGGAACCGAAAAGAGCGGCCACTGTAGCTCCGATCTCTCTTAATCTACATGCCTTTGCAATTGACAAGAACTGAGAGAGGGTGGAATAGGGAAGAGAGGAGAAGAGAGGTGGTCCACTTCTTCCAATACACACGCCATGGTAACAGACGGGGCACCGAAAGAAGCGACACGCAAAGGAACACGAGCGCTCAAGCTACTTGTAGGGTACCACGACTCAGGTGCACTAAATGCACTAAGACAACCCTAGGGTTCTTAGCGGTGCGGTTGTCGCCACAAGAACCGAAGAAATGCTACGGTCTATGAAGGTACAAGCATACAAGGGCTTGAGCATGAAAAAGCCAAAGACGGGAAGACGCACGGGATTCACCTCCCTTTGATCCACTCGCCACAGCAACGACGGGAATCAAAGGAGAAGAATCAAGAGAGCAATAAGCACCAAACAAGCAAAAGGGCCCAATCCACATCTTACTAGAGAGAACAGGAGAGGAAGAAGAAAGAATGGAACCTGCACTCCCTTAACCAACTCATCATGGAACGGACGAAGGTGGGAAGTAGAGGGCACGATCCCACTGATGACCAACAGCACAAGAACCACGAACCAAACCAACGCACCGACAACACGCAAGGACACGAGAACCGAGGAAGTAGCACATACCCATAGCAAGAGAGATAGATAGATATACCGACAGCAAAGGCACGACACATGTATAAGATAGATAGATGATCATGATCATGTATAGACAATTTATAGTGATTGATCAAGTATCAAGTGCATAAGCAAGTATAGATGATAGATAAGGTATTAAAAAGAGCTAGCTTACCGACGTCATGGACGGCATCGGCTAGGTTCAAAACTCGACCTTGCTGCAAGGATGGTGGATGGCTGCTGTGGTACGTTTTGGAAGGTCGCGGTGGGCAGTGCGTGGCAGCGGACGGTTGGGAGAGGGCTGCTGCAGGCTGGGCACAGCCGGGTTGAATCGGCGGTGCCGCGACGTTCCTGCAAAATGAATTTCATGGCTCGAAGGCTGGACACAAAGATGAACGGTGAGGCGTTGGATTGCCGGGGTGCTGCTAGTCGGTGGTTCGGAGCAGGAGCAAGGCCCTGCAACAGTGATGAAGGGCAACGCGGAGGCCGACTTTTAGCGGAACAGTGACATGAATAGAAAGAAAGGGGAGGGGCTTTGATGTTTGTGGCTCACTGGCAAGAGAGGAACTCCGGAGAGGTGGTGCTGCTGCTATGCACCGAGACGGTCGGTGTGGCTAGCGGTCCTAGACGCAGGGGTGGGTCAACCCATGCTGGATGAAGATGACCGCATCGACGGTGAGGTGCTGGGTCTCCGACATGGCTGCTGCTGGGGCCATGGTGCACTGTAGTGGTGTCCCAGGTTGGGGACGGCTCCTGCAGCAACACCGGAAGGTGCTTCGCACCCATAGCACGGCTCCTGGTAGCGGCGACAGCGTCCTGCACTTTCGGCGGTGGGGACGAAGTCCGGTGAGGGTAGCTGCAGGGCCCTAGCTCAGAGCTCACGGCAGAGGGTGGTCAAGAATAGTGGCGAGAAGGAGAAAAAAAGGCAGGGGCTTGGCTTCGAGTGGCTCACCAGCGAGGAGATGGACGCGACATTCTCGGTCCCTGGGCGTTCGTGTCCATGGAGACACCGATGGGGTGGAGGTGACCGGGGAACGCGACGTGCAACTCGGTGGTGAGGAGAGGCACCGACATTGGGTTGGTGACCGCGGCCTCAGTTCGATGTGGCGAGGATGGAGTTGCGCGACCCGGACGTGGACTGCTGATGGCGTGGCCGTGGATGCGAAGAGCACGGCGTGGATGCATGTGAAGGGTGGAGGCGCGGCTGCCTGAACACAGAGTCGTGGAGGGGGCCGCGACGACATTGATGAGGCGGAATGCGCACTTGCAGCGAGGAGGACGGGGTTGCTCCTTGACTCGGCGAGGAGCGAGCCCTGCAGCGGGGGTTCGACAGAGTTGGTACGACGTCATGGCATGGCGATGCAGGTTGGCTGAGGTGCAGCGCGCACGGCCAAGGCGAGGAGGAGGAGCTTGTTGGGGTGGTGATGCTCATGGACGTGGTAGGAGTCGACGGCGTCGCGGTTGCGCAGGTGGGCAAGCTCGGCGCCGGTGCGCGTGGCCGTGGAGACGCGTGGTCAACGTCGTCACGTGGTGAGGAGGCGAAGGGTGCGGTCGTAGGGCGGTGGCGTCGCGGCCTCGGCAGCGGGCCGACTGCGCGTGGGCTATAGGCCGGCATGACGCGGCCACGGCGGCGTGGCTCCCTCCGGCACTGGCCTGAGTCTCCACGGGAAGGAGCAGAGTGAGGGATTGAGGGTGGCGGCGCGATTGGGCAAGATGGAGAAGAGGGCAGCGGCCTTGGTTCTTATAGGAGAGCGGCTAGGGCTCCAGGGGAAGCCGGTCATCCTCGTCGTCCACGCACGAGAAGGGGCACGCGGCGGTCATCCAACGGTGCCTGGTACGGACGCCGAGGCACCAGATAAGACAGACGCGGCGGTGGAGTCCGCGCATGACTGCGTCCGTGGGGCAGCGCGTGGTGGCGGGCCGTGCGCATGCCGTGTGCGTGAGGGGCACAGGAGGGCTGTGCTGCAGGCTGGTGTTGACCAACCAACGGGGTGCTGCCACGTGGACATTGGGCCCGCACGACAGGAGCACAGGAGCATGCATGGGAATTTCCAATTCCCAGGAGGCCAGGGCTTTGTTTGGTTGCAAATTTTTTTGCAAAATGACACTGTAGCAAATTTTGTTGTTATTTGATAATTAGTGTCCAATCATGATCTAATTAGGCTTAAAAGATTTGTCTCGTCCATTTCGTCTAAACTGTGTAATTAGTTTTATTTTTTATCTATATTTAATGCTTCATACATGCGTCCAAAGATTCGATGTGACGAGAAATCTTAAAAAATTCTACAAAATTTTTGGCAACCGAACAGGGCGTGGCTTCGGTCAAGAGCAGAGACAGGTGGGACCGGCTTCTGTGCTTGCGCCGAGGGGTCACGGGGCGCTCACGCTCCTGGCGGCGGCGGCGCCTAGGAGCGGATGCTCCTAGGGTTTGGGGAGGAGGCGCTAGAGGCTGGGCCTAGCGCGAGAAGCTCTGGACGTGGGCGAGGCCCAAGCGACGGTCTGGGCCAGGGGACGCTCGGCTTGGAGAACTTAGCAACAAGGTGCTCACATAAAAAGATTTAGGAAGCCAAGCACACAGGTGCATGCAATTTGTGCTGCTGTTGGTGTCGAGTACGTATATACACGTATATGATTTGAGCACAGAAGCATGCACACTAGTACAGGAATGACATATACTCCCGGTTGGCAACCCCCTTTACTCCCGGTAGCCCAACCGGGAGTACGTTTTCGGGAGTAAAGGTTCACAACCGGAGTAAAGGGGAGACTTTTACTCCCGGTTGGTAATACCAACCGGGAGTAAAGAGTCAGCTGGGCCGCGGCCTGGCAGACACCTTTACTCCCGGTTGGTAATACCAACCGGGAGTAAAAGTCATCTTTTTTTTTCTTTTTCTTTTTCATTTCAATTCATAATTTATTTTGGTTTTAAAATAGGTTTTCGTATACGATTTTTGCCCTACAAATAATATATGCATACACGTACATATAGTAAAGTTTGGTTTCGAGCAATGTACGCAAGTAACCCAACTAAAAAGAAAGTATATACAAACAATTTGTGCACCATATATAATACAAGCTTACATTGTATACTTTCATCATCGTGTCCGTCCTTTGGATCCGATAACAAGTTGTCATGACCCATTACATTCAAAATAAAGTTATCATGACCCTAGTTTTTTGGAAGCCATTGTTCATCGGGGTTAAAGTAGAACTCGGCGCCAGGCTTTAAGACCTGTTCATTAAGAAATCCTGCTATCGTCTCTTGCATTGCTTTGAGATGGTGTGTTTGCAGGGTTTTCTCTTTCAAATTTGTACTCTGCAATTTGAGTTAAAGAAATATTATTAGTATATATATCAAGAATAATGATAAATCAAGAAAAAAGTAGTAGTATTTAGATACATACTTTTTCCGTCTCTAGATGAGTTCTTTTTGAGCACAACTTTAGGAACTCACGAACATAATATCCACAGTGATTGGTCCCCTGTGGCTGCTGCAGAATCCACTTTAGAAGAAAACAGATTCAGTATCCGATCCGGTATAGGTAAATTGATACATATAGGAACCAACATAGAGAAATTGAACTAATATAGCAATATAGTACTTAATTGAAGTTTATTTACACGCAATGGCGCTTTGCGTTGTGTCATATGGTGTTTCTGAATGAATTCTTTCCGAACACTGCCCAATAAAATTAAAAATATTTGGACTATTAATTATTGCATATAGAGAGACTGATATATACATATATAGAATTGTGCTAGAGAGATTGCAATTACCCCTAGATAATATCTATCATTTCTTGGTATTCTTTTTGCTCTTTTCTCATCGAGTCCCAGATGTACAGACAAGATTTCTCTAGATCGATTTCCATCAATATCCAGATGTACAGACAAGATTTCTCCAGATGTACAGACAAGTCACGTATCACTAGATTAATTAGAGTATGCATTCATACTATTAGAAGCATGTATGCATTTATACTCAGAGTATATGCATATACTTTTCTTCACAGGAGAGTATGCGTACATACTAGTGAGTATATATGTATACCTACCAATGGAGTATGGCCCACACGTGTAATGAGAGTATGAGTACATACATTTTTTATAAGGAGTAGTATGAATACGTACATGCTTTTATAGAGTATGAATACGTACACGCTTATGGGGAGTATGTAGTCATATACTGGATCTAATCTAATCTGAAAAAAGTATGAATACTCTCATCTAAAAAAAACATGGAATTGCAGGCACCATTGCTTCTGTCTCACGCTCGATCTGCTATTGAACTGATGGGTAAAAGTTTGCATCTTCAGATGGAGTATTTACCAACGAAAGCAGCTATCGGCGGCGTCCTGGATCCCGGCGCGGCGGATGGAGTTCGGGGGAGCAGCTACCGTGGACGGGGGAGCAGCGGCCGCGGACGGCGCAGCAGCGGCCGGGCTCGCGTCGGAGGCAGCTCACGGCGCGAGGGCGGCGGTGCCCGATCTGGAGATGGAGCGGCGGCGGCGGCAGTAACTTCGGGACCGAGAAGAGGGAAAGAAGACCCATTATATAGGGAGGACATTTACTCCCGGGTCTTACCCTTAACCGGGACTAAAAACCCTTTACTCCCGGTTGGCAATACAAACCGGGAGTAAAGGTCAGACATTTCGGGCCCGCGCAAAATGCAACCCACCAAAGCTAGGGTGATTTTGGCTTCCCGCCATTTTCAAAGCAGGATTTTGGTTTTTATATTTCTTTTTATTTATAATTGCTAAATTACTATTATTTATGTAGAAATTAATATAGTTGTTATAAATTTTTTTGAAAAAAATAAATTAGAGTTTCTTTTGGTATACTACATACATGGAAAATATGTAACCTAAAATATTTTATTTTTCTTTTAAATATTGAATATAATGTAAATAATAATCATTATTTCATTAATGCAAAAATATAGTCTTTAAGTAATACCATTAAATGTATTGTTTTTAGATAGGAAATTTGTTTTTACATCTATTTTACGTCCATCTTTTCATTGGTGGACTCAGTTCAACGTATAATTACATGGTGAAGTCGTGCGAAAATTCAATTAAACTAGAAAAAGTATCAAACCAATTCAGAAAAATCTCAAACTTGGCGGTTGCTTCGCATAGGGCATTTGCATGCCTGAGAAAAAGTTTGAGATCAATACGACACTTGGACCTCAGAATCCCTAAGAACCCAGGTGTATAGACATGGTTGGATGAAAGGTTTCATATACCTTTGTGAAGCACGTGTACTCCGTCCTTGTCGAAATGACTTAAGATTTTTTTGACAGTCATTTACACCCAAAATATGTCCCCACACAAGATCTTAGGTTTTTCTGATCATTATTTTTATTATTACATTTTTCTTCGTGCTACGTGAGACAAAATATGGTGAATTACATATCGAAAACACTGGAATTCTGCAGCGACCTCCACATATACTTGTCTCCTAGGGCACAAGAGACCATGTGGCAAAGTTTGGCACAATTCCGGATCTTTTCTGGGTTAGACACAGTTCAACGTAGAATTACCCGGTGAAGTCGCGCGGAAATTCAATTAAACTGGAAAAGGTACCAAACCAATTCGAAAAAATCTCAAACTTGCCGGTTGCTTCACATATAGCATTTGCAAGCCTGAGAAAAAGTTTGGGACTAATACGACACTTAGACCTTAGAATTCCTAAGAACCCACGTGTATAGACATGGTTCGATGAAAGGTTCCATATACTTTTTGTGAAGCGTGTACTCCTACCTTGTCAAAACAACTTGAGATTTTTTTGGCAGTCATTTACACCCAAAATATGCCCTCACACAAGATCTTAGATTTTTCTGATCATTATTTTTATTATTACATTTTTCTTTGTGCTGCGTGAGACAAAATATGGTGAATTACATATCGAAAACACTGGAATTCTGCAGCGACCTCCACAGATACTTGTCTCCTAGGGCACAAGAGACCATGTGGCAAAGTTTGGCACAATTCCGGATCTTTTCTGGGTTGGACACAGTTCAATGTAGAATTATCTGGTGAAGTCGCGCGAAAATTCAATTAAACTGGAAAAAGTACCAAACCAATTCGGAAAAATCTCAAACTTGGCGGTTGCTTCACATATGGCATGTGAAATGCTAAGAAAAAGTTTGGGACCAATACGACACTAGAGTGTCCTCATCATTTAGCGCTATGCTTGGATATTTGTTCACTCTGAAGGGCACAATTCTATCTTCCTTTTCGTAATCTACTAACATGTCTGACTTGTCCTCAGTTCCCACAATGTTTGTTTTCCTGCCACTACCTCCTGTACCTCCTCTTCAGCTTCCCCCATTAGGGTATCATTTAAGACACCAGCATATTCTGCAATAACGTCATGTCCCTTTGTTTTTTTTTCACCTTCTTCCATTATAACACTGCTTTCTCCGTGCTTGGTCCAACAAATATAGTTTGGCATGAAACCCGACTTAAACAAGTGTGAATGAATGTTTCTTGAGGAGGCATATTCCTTTAAATTCCTACATAAGGCACATGGGCAGCACATAAAACCGTCTCGCTTGTTTTTCTTGGCCACACGTATGAAATAATGCACCCCATCAATGAACTCTTTGGAGCGCCGATCAGCATTGTACATCTAATTTCGGCTCATCTGCAGTACACGATATAAGTACATACGTATTAAAATCTTGAGCATATAATTAGTTATATTAATTACACAACATGCAGGCATGCATGATAACTGATTAATTTACGGAAGCCTCGGAACTGTTTACATCTACTCTCTACACTCATTTTTGTAATTAAAATATTGTAAATTCCTCATTTACTAAATAAAAGAAATTAAATGAAAAAAATAAAATTCTTTTATAAATATCTAAACCATGAAATGTAGGATGGAATGAGAGGAGAAAGAAGATGATGTCCTTTACAACAGAAGAATTGATGGAGGCGTCGAAGAAATCGTTCTTGTGATGACTAGGTGGCTCGTTTGAGCAAGAACACAGGAACGATGAAGCAACGACGAAGAACAGAGCTCCAAATGGCTCTGGCGCGAGAGGAATGCAGGGCTCAGTATATAGAGAAACATTTACTCCCGGTTGTGCTTAAAAACCCGGACTGGAAGTCCATTTTTTACTCCCGGTTGGAGCCACCAACCGGGAGTAAAGGTTCACTCCACCTCTACTCCCGGTTGGTGTCTCCAACCGGGAGTAAAAGTCTACCTTTACTCCCGGTTGGTGTCTTCAACCGGGAGTAAAGGTTCTCGCATGATGAACTGGTCGTTGAGTGTGGGACTTTACTCCCGGTTGGTGGCTAAAACCAGGAGTAATTGTCCCTTTACTCCCGGGTGCAATAAATGCCGAGAGTAATTCCAAAAGTGGTGCCGAGAGTGAAAGTCGGTTCTCTACTAGTGGCACGTAGTTGGTGCAGCCTGCAAAGCTGGCCGGAAAAGGAGCTGGGCTCCAGGCTGCGGACTTGCGATTGGGGCACTAGCAGATGTATACACGTATATACATTCATATATTGATATATACATGCATGGCTGGCCGAGCGGTAAGAGGGCTTGGCCCAAGATGAAAGAAGTTTTTCTAAATTGATTCATTGGATTTGGAGTTGGAAACTTAAGGAGATTTTGAGGGAGAATTTAAAGGGGGAAAGAGATAAATTTAAGAGAGACTTTGGAGGTGGATTTCAAGGGGAAAATTTGAGATGAATTTCAAAAGGAATCGAGATGTGTTCTCCGATGTGTTCAACGGAGAACCCCGGAGGGAATTTTAAGGGGATTTGAGAATGAGTTTTCAAAGGGAGTTTGGGAAAACTCATATGGAAGATGAGATAACTTCAAAGAGATTTAAGAGGAGATATTTCCGTCGGAGTTTGGGAAGTTCCGAAAAGAGATCGGAGTATAGCTTAAAGGAGATTGAGACGGAACTCGAAAGAGATTGAAAGGAGCTTGCTACGGATTCGTGCACTCCGACACTAAACCCTAGACCAACTAAAGAACCTCAGCGCGCTCCTACAACCAATTCCACATGTATGCAACGATTTATTAGTCGGACGGACTCGGGGTAGACCTAGAGACTACATGCATCACATAATTGCATGAAAATTTTTAAAAAACTCGTATTTTTGGTTGCCTGAAAAAAAAACTGGGATGTTACATTGAATTTGTGCACCTTATTGGTGAACGCCAGATACTTTGGTGAATATGTTAACATCTTTCTAGGATACAGACATGGTGTACGATTCGATCCCATCTCCACCGATGGTGTGCACTACATTGACCACCGATTGTATAGCGGGGATGATGTGGTCCATTATATATGGCCCTCCCATGCATGATTGGAAGTAAGTTTGGATCTAATTTCTATTCCCGCCATTCCTCGTTGTACCCTATGAGCTTGCTCCCTGCCCCTGTCCTCCCCACTCCTGCTATTCCTCACCACCGCTCCTACTCACCACTGCGCTCTGCTGATGGTTATTCCTCCTCGATGTCATGACTATTATATTCCTACTCACTTGCTTGCATGCTCCTACTCACAAGTGGGCCCGCTCGTGCTCCCCGTTGCACCTCCTCAACGACGTGCCTCCTTGACTCATAGGTGTGCAGGTTGCCACTCATCGACATGCCCTCTCGTGCTCCCCATTGCTCCTCACTAGCGTCCCTGCTCGGGATCCCCAGTACTCCTATTTACTAGCGTGCCTGCTCCTACTCACCGCCACAACAACTACACGCATGAAGGTAAGCAACTCATTCCGGCTGCATTTGCGGGTCTGATTCCTTGATAGAAATTGGGGTCTCTAAGTCTTTGTATTAGTAAAAGGCTTTGTTCAATGACATATACAATGATACTGCTCAATCCTTGAATAGGATTACATATGTGAGGCCCTTTCCCAAAATGTTGAGGTAATTGAACAAGCACACTTTAATTCGCATCCTTTCATTCTGTGTTGATCTAATTATACTCAATCGTCACCATGGTGCATAGGGGAATCATACCTAGACCTTGTCTATGACCCACATTGGTAAGGTAGTTCAACAAGCATCAATGCCTTTACTTCACATCCCATAATTTAGTTTGGATTTAATTATATTCACTCTTCACAATGGCTAACATGGGAATCAAATGTACATAGTCCTTGGGACCAACATTCATTAGGTACATGGACAAGAGCAAATCAATTTCCTTGAAATCTTTTAGTTTAGTTTGGAACTAATTATATATTTACTTAGTGTTGCAGCCACTAGGGGCACGTACCTAGGAGCTGTCTGCTGAAGCATGCATTTCCTCACATTCTATGTTAGCGTGGATTTCTATTGTAAACCTTAAATTTGTTCCTAGACATGATGTATGGATTTGATGATTGTAGTTGTATGTTTTGTTCAGTAGGCTATTAAGCTACATCCAAATAAACAAATATTGTGAAAACACAATATCATAGCTGGATGCAATAGGTGAAGGTCATCAAGTTGGCTAAAACTACCGACGATGATCTAATAGTGGTCACCATCGGTTTAATGCATGACCCATCGTTGATCAATTTTTCATCACCGTCATATTGGACCACACACTGGTGGTGATCAAATTCTCGTCATCACCAAACTATATTATCTTGCCTGTATTAAATTTTTATGATCTCGAACTTGATAGTTTAGGAGTTACATGACTTTTAATTCTGCTATCAGGTTTTGATTGTATTCTGAGCAGATCTGAAAGATGCTAGTGTTTGATCCAGTTAGGATTTGAATCACCCCTGGGTGATAATAGAAGAGTTGTAGTGCTTTTGTTAAGCTTTCCTAAATGTCTATGAACACCCTTTTTGGTGATCTAGATCTCTAGATACAACCGGTTGAAGTTGCATGGCAGAATCTGTCCAAGTCTAGATAGAGGTGGTTAATTATACTTGTTTGACCTTGTTAACTATCGAATCATCTTAAGATGATAATAACAAAGTTGTAGCTAATTTAATAAGCTTTCTAAAAAGTTAAGAATCACATTTGTTGGATGCATAGAACTCTAGATATGCATCTCTGAAGTTCATATCAGTTTTCTAACCATTGTTTGTGTAGATCTGATTCCTGGTGTGTTTTGACTTAGTTAGCTATAGAATTAGCTCTAGGCGTAAATAACAAAGTTGTAGACAATTTCATTAGCTTTCCAGAAAGTATAGGATCACCTTTATTGGCTGTTTGGATATCTGTTTATGACTAAAACAAGTGACTGTTGTACTGCTGTCCAGGAACTGTATGTATAAGTTGATTGCTTTAGCTTACTCTTGATGGTATAAGTTGATTGCTTTAGCTTACTCTTGATGGTTAAATATGTTAAGTTGACATTGATTGATGAATATTTGCCATGGCTGTACTCAAGTAATTTGGGTGTCATGCTTGATGTGCTTGCCATCTCCTATGCTATGACTGAGTGGTGATTAAGTTAAATAGCTCTAGGTGCTTATATGAATTTGGTACGCTTTTATGAATGCTTTGCGTGTTGCACTTCCATGCATTCATACATATGCATTGTTGCACCTCATCTAGGTACGCTAGATGAACCACGTGAAGGGCATGATATTGGAGCCGAGCCTAAAAATGGAGTTTGGTGGACATATCCCGAAGATGGAAAGGCGAAGCAAGTGCCAGGATGGGAGATGCTCGCCAAGCAAGTGTCATCTAACAAACACGAACCTAGTGTTGGATCCCAGGCAAGCCCCGGAGCATTCTAAGCCTCCTACTTTATGAAAGCAATTGAGTATTTATGTATGTATTGTTGCATTAAGTATAGGAATTGTCAAGAACCCTTGTTGCATATATACCTTCTCCTTATCCATAGCACATACCTTGAATCCTATTTAGTCCTAGGATCAAGTAAATGCTTAGCCTTGCTTAGATCGGTAGAAGTCGGGTGATCTGCTGTCACCTGCGAGACATAGGGATCTATCTGGTCACGGTTGGCTATATTTGCTATCGTAAATAGAACCATGTGTTAATAATATGAAATAAGACCGAGCGGGATGACGATAGTAAAGCAACAAGGCATGGAGGTCTTGGGTGTGGATCTATCCCTGTCCGTGTCGATTAAGAACTGAGGCATGGAGCCTTTCTTGTCATTTTGAACGCATGCCTATCACTTAGCTAGCTAGTTTGATGGCCGACCGTGAAGCCGAGTAGCTCAGCTTAGGCCAGAAGCTAGTTTGTTAGAGTGCGCATCGAAAGGGAGCCACTGCTATTTTCCAAGGGCAGGTGCTTAAAAGTCTTGATCATCCTAGTGGCCTGGTATCCCTGAGAATACGGCGCTGATCGGGCCCATGATTCCTGAGTTGTACCAAAGGTGATCTACAGTTGCCTTGGTACGGGTTTGCGGGTGAGTGTTAGGAATAATTCCTCAGCTGTGTAGTAATCAATTCGAGTTGCCGTCTCTCCTGGTTAGTGAGAAACTTGATGGGCTTATCTCCATTGCAGTCACACTAATTAACTTGATGGTTTAGTAATGATGATATTGATGATGGCCTTATTAAACCTGATATGGTTATTAATGTTTGCTCCTTAATCAAGTGGTTGCTATAGAACAGGTGCTAATCTAGATGGCAGGTTAATGATTATTAACTTGATGCTTAAGCAATAAATGATTACTTATGTTACTTAAGCTTTTATGCAAAATGTTGTCAAGCGAGCTCCACTTATATATCAGCCTTGCATACTCCTTGGTGTCATGTTATTTTCTGGTTTACGACGGGTAAGTCTAGCTGAGTACATTCTCGTACTCAGGGTTTATCCCACCATGTTGCAGGTGCTGCTCTCGGCCTGCTGAAGATGGTGGCTAACCGCCGGTGGGCTCGGTGATTCTATATAGTATTCTCTTCTTATGCTATTGTTGGAGGATGTCACTATTGCTAGCAATGTATTTGGAACTTATGTTATGGTAATCATTGAGAGCTATGTTGTTTTCACTAATTGGTTTTGAAAACTAAACTTGTATTAGTATTTGGGAACTCTTTGTAATATTATTTGAGAATTTATGTTTTTGAGCATTTTATCATTTGACATTAATTTCTTTGTAATATTTTCATTAATTTTAACTTGGCCTAAAACCAATTCTTTAAAAGAAGGTTGATTCACATTGTAATTAGAGATGTAGTTCTAATTACGTTGCAGGCAGGATTGGTTATTCCACCCGTTATTACCTGGTTGATGAAACCCGTTGTTGATAAAGGCAACTTCTTCGTGGGTTTCAGGGCAATCATTCCCCGAATGGCCAATATTCCCACAGACCTCACACGTCATGTCTGAGTCCATGGTCTAGACGGTGCCCGCCATGGCTTCCTTTTCTCGTTCTCCTTGTCTTTTCAGTAATAAATATATTTTTGCGGTAAGCATGTCCGCCTCCTTTATGGTATGCATACCTTTTCGTGTTTTCCTTTCCTCCTGCCAGCTTTGATTTGTCACCATTTTATTGATGAGCTCCGTAGCTCCATCAATGGTGAGGGAAAGGAAGGCACCTCCAGCAGCAGTGTCGATATGGCCCCTAGACATAGGTATTAATCCATCATAGAAATTTTGGAGCACTAACCAGTTTTCAATCCTGTGGTACGGGCAAGCTTGGATGTAGTCCTGCAGCCTCTCCCACGCCTCAGGAATGGTTTCCATGGAGCTTTGCTGGAAATTGAAAATTCTTGCCCTTAGAGTGTTAATTTTGCTCATGGGGAAGAACTTGGCGAGGAACCCCGTGGAACATTTCTCCCACATCTTGATAGCTTCCTTCTCCTTGCAGGACCACTACTTCGCCTTTCCCAAATGAGAAAAGGGAAACAAGCGAAGCTTGATGCTTTCCGGTATGACGTCCTTGATGATGATCATGTCGCATAGTTTGAGAAAGTGTTAGAGATGTGTGTTTGCATCCTCACTAGGCAACCTTGGAATTGGCTTGCCTACACCATCGTGATGAGGCTGGTGCGAAGCTCAAAGTTTCCATTCCCAGTGTTGACAGCCGGCCCAACGGGCACATTGGCAATAGTGGGAGTGGAATAGTCGTGGAGTGTCTTGGCCATGCTTGGAGTAGCGGATGGTGCGGGTTCGTCTGGTTTGACTATCGGAGGAGTGGTGGAAGAAGAAGCGGCATGAGACCGTTTCTTCCTTAGGAGTGCCTCCGGATCATCAACGTAGTTGTTCGGCAGGTCGTAACCAGACATACACTATCCCTATTTTTATCCACAACAGGAGAAAACAAGCAAAGTTAGCCTGCATAAACAATGGCTACCTTACATGCATATTATTATGAACATGTCCTACTAGATTCTTTAATCGAAATGCCTTCTCCGGCAACGGCGCCAGAAATGCTTGTTGGTATTTCTTAGCCACTTCACTATTAACTAGTGCTACTAAGTACATCCTTGATAGTTTCTTAACAATTTAGATATTTATCCGCAAGCGCACATAGCTATCATTGTAGCATTTCACCCAGAAATACATCCCCTCCGGGTATTGGCACTGAGGGTGTAGTTCAGGGTACCGTTCATTTATATTTTCCTAAAGGAAGGCATTGATTAAGTGTCTAGTATGGATATGAACTTGAATAGTAATGCTTACAAGTATACCAATTGTTTATAATAGGGGTGAGAATGATATATTCAAGATAGTGGACACACATTTGACATTCCTCAAGGATAAAATAGAAAAGAAAGAATGATCCTAAGTTGAGCAGGCAATGATCTAGTATAGTCATACAAAGATAAGTTGATAATCAAATAAGTTATATAATTAGTATTAGAGCTAAGTGTGAAGCAGGTCAGGAGGCCACCAAGTACTGGTCTGCCAGTAACCTCATGTGACAATTTAGACTCCTACACCCCAGTCGAACGTGGGAGAATACAAGGGACGAACAAGGCTATCACAACCTACTCCCTACCCCTCTACCGTGGAAAGGGACAATGCAATCACCTGTCTCTCCATACCCAAGCACCACGCTTGCGTATACAAAAACTACCCAAATTCCCCTGGGTCCCCGACCCTATGGATCAACAGGTAAAGAACTTGGGCACACCTGATAGCACAATAAACCACCACCTCAACTTTACTCTAATTCCAGTTATACACGTTATGTGATTGGTTGAGCATAAAGTTCAATGTGCTACTCTCATTACACATAAACTCTGCAAGGTAGCTTTGCCTTGCTCTAAACAACTAAGAAAGTAAAAGCTACAACTAGAGAGTGAGGTGTGTGAGGCAATGCTCAAGATGAGTGTGTGTTGAGAGGGGGGTGTGCCCCTCTATTTATACTTGAGCTATGGCGGTGCTTCTGGCAATCTTTGGCACGGAGACACGTGATGCACCGCCTTAGCATGTGTCCATGCCACCGCCAGAGGAAAGAGTGGTCGAGAGGCACCGGCAAGGGAGCGGCCAGCCCTAGGGAGCGGCCGGCCCCTAACTGAGCCACCTCGCCACTACCTTCGCGTGGTGGGCTCTAGGCTAGACATGGATCACTACTCCATGGTGTTTCACCCTGTTTGAAATGTTTTGGTGGGCGTCTCCCTTATTCTTTTGTGCAAATTGGTGTTTGGAAAGCGCCTTTTGGTGAAATCCTCCATGTATTTGTGTTTATGACCTGCAAAATAATAATCTCCAAATACATGTGGAACTTGGTTAATAGTAAGTACATATGTGACTAAGTTTGCTAATTTCTCCCCTTTTGTCACTTAATATGCGGTCGGATTTGATCAATAAAGACCGCCAACAAGCTCTCCCAAGCTTAATCTCTGCTCGTCCCAAGAAAATAGCTAAGTTATTGGTTGTTGATCAGTAGTTGCTACAATGCCTAATATAATTCACAAGTGCCATGCCTATAACAAAGTATTCTCCTCAATTTAAATAAGTTGGCATTCTATCCACCCTTTTTACTTAATTTCGGTGGGGCTTATTGCTTTTCCATGTCTTAGGTGGTTGCAAGATAGAATGGCTTTACAAGAATTACCAATCATTCATTCTTTGATCAACCTTCTATCTGGAGGTTTTATGAGTTTTGCAAAATAAAATGTAAGTTCTTCAAATGATTCACTCGATCGCTCAATGTGTATGATCCTCACCAAGGCATTTGATTGTTTTGCCATCTTTTCATCCTATCTCTAAAAGGCTTTGAGTGGAGTTTTAGGTACGTATGAATGAAAGGCATACCTGCACCACATATATTGCTAAGTCAAAAACTAGATCCGAGGAGATGCAAGTCATACACTTTGATCAAGATGTGCAAGTGTGTGAAATATTTTCTAATCCTAATATTTTTAGCACTCCTTTGATCATGACTTTCTCCCTTTTGAATGTTGCCTTAGAAGTATGGGCTATCTCTTTTTTCAACACTTTTGGAACCTTCATGTGTTCCATTTTTTTCTTTTACTATTGTGAGAGCTTCATATGTCTCTCTTTTTTTCTTCTCTCTTTTTTTAGCATGGCCCCTGTAACACCCCAAGTGTTTGCCTTGCATCTGTGCATCATATGAGCATGACATGAGCATGTGCACCATCATTTCATGTGCATTGTCATTGAAACATAACATTGAAACATCTGCAACATTCATGTTGAGTGTATGTACTATGTGTATTCTTGCTTGCAGTAATAGCTCGTGTATGCCATAGACTTGTATTATTATGATGGGTGACACAACATCTTGAAACATGATCATGAAATGTATGCAACACTCCAAGTTGACTCATGAAACACATAGTTGCAACACTGTGATGCATTAGCTAGTTGTGTAATGTTTCAATAGGGTTTTTGTGTATATGACACTTGTGATGCTCTAACATGATCTCTAGTAGCTTAACTATGCTTAGGACACCTAATGGAGCACTGTTCATGTTGACCAAATTGACTAATTTGCCCTCTAGGTGAGGTTTGACCATGAGGTGACCTATAGAGTGTCTTACTTTGACTATTTAAAAAGTCTAACCTAGAGACCTTGCATGGATGTGCACCCTTTACCAAAGTTGTAGCCAATTTACCAAGGAACAAAAGTCTCAATATGATCATCTCATGAAAATGGCTAGAACATGCTCTAACAGGGCTCACAAGTCAGGTTTCCATGCTGTTTCAACACTTACAAAATTTTCTAAGTCTTGTGTACTGACTTACAGTTTCAAGGTACCCCTCTTTAGGGCTCTGTAGTTTCAAATCCAGGCTGAACTAGCTTAAGTTCTTATTGGCAAAGTTGAAGCCCTCACATAGCTCTACAAGTTTGCTAATGTCACCTATCTCTAACTCGGGCTGGTTTTGGAGTTAAGCTTCGATCATTATCGGCTGTCAGTCATCGTTCTAACTGAAACTCTATTTCAGTTTTCTTGTGACCTACTTTGGAGAGCTATAACTCCCAAAATAAACCGAATCAGTCCAAGCTCCTATTGACAATCTTGTAGTACACCTATAGATCTTCCATTTTGTTAATTGTGCTTCTCGCTAAATCCGGATGGATTAAGATCTAGAGGGTCGTGAAGGGGGCGGCTTCAGTCGGTTCCTTCGCCTGAATGGAGGTGAAAGGGGAGGAGCAGTGACCGACCAGGCTCAGGCCCCGCTCGTCACTTGGCAAGCCGTACTCCGGCGCGTGTCCACCGGCCGGGCCGAGCGCCTTGCCTTGAAACCACGCCACCACTCCTGCTGCCCCTCCCTCATTCACTCACCTCGCCACCTCGCCGAGCTCGCCAAAGCAAACAGAGCAGCCGCACCTCCGTCGGCCTCGTGCGCGCGCGCCGCGGCACCGCAAGCCGCCAAAGCTTGCCCACACCATCACCGCCACCTCTTTTACCTCGTTCGCCCTCTGATGAGCCGTTCAAGCATTGGTGAGGGTGAAATTCACCGGTTCCATTGTCACCGTCGTGAGCCGACCTCACTGGAGTTCATGCTCGCCATGGTCAACACGGCTAGAGCCTCTCCCTCCCTCCGTTTTCTACTCGGACCTCTCTGTTTTGCCATAGGAAAGCTCGTCCCGAGCTCAGCTTGGCCAATGCAGCCTCATCATCGGCGCATCGCCGCCGCGACATGGCTGCCGGCCGCTGCGCTCGCCGTCAGTGGGGTTAGGTTAGGTCTAGGGGTGCGTTTTGCACATCAATCATTTTGTCTCGTTGAGAGGGTCATGGTGGTGTGCTTCGTCTCACCGGAGATGCCGCCGACGGCGAGCTCCGCCGCCGGTGAACCCCTCCTCTGTTTCCCCCTCCCTGTTCCGACGTTGGGCCGAATCGGCCAAGGGCCGAGCTGCCCCTGCTGGGCCGGCCCGAGTGGGAGGAATAGATTAGGTTTTGTTTTATTTGATTTGATTTATTTCAAATGTTTGTTTTGTACTCAAACTTTGTTAATTCATATCTCATGTTCTAGAAGTCCAAATGATATGGTTCAAAATGTGTAGTGCTCTGCATGACCTCTAGTTTATTTATAAAATATAAATTGTGTCATGTTTATTAATGTTTTCTGAAGTTTGTAATTAATTTTGCTATGCCTCTAATTAGCTATGTGATTTTGGTAATTTTTGTATCTCACTGTGTAGTGATCCTTTTGCCTTGAATTTTTTGTGAGATGCTAAGTATGGTATAAAGATGCTCTAGTTAAATTTTCAGCCTTTTTGAAGGTCAATTGCTCCAGTTATGGAATTTCTTTGTTATAAGCTTTATTAGCACTTATCTTTTTGTTATTTTGATATCTCCTAATCTACTTGTCAAATTGAGGTGAAATGTTTATGATAGGCTCTTGTTAGCATGTAATTGCCTCTGTAATTTTATTAGAATTTTCTAAGTACATTTTATATGTGATGCCATTTATACTTATGCACTCTAAATAAATAGAAAAGGGTGATTAGATAAATGTTTATGCTAGTGCCATGACTTGATTTGGTGTTACTTAAACATGATCTAACTGTTAGTGAAGTTGGGTAGGTCATTTGTGATGTTCCCAACATCACTTAATATTTAATTGTACCAATCTACCTTTTCTGGACAGATTTGGTGGTTAAGCAAACTAGGCTTTGTTAATGATGTTTTCATGATTGGTGATCTATATCAAAGTTGTTGAGAACTTCATGAACTAGTTGCTGATAAATTTTGGTAGCATTTGGACTTATAGTTTAGAAATGGCAGTTGTTCCAAGCTGGGTTCAGTTTTGGGAGTGCTCTCTGTCTTTTAGAACAGATTCTGTACATGTGCTATTTTGACCTGGTAAATGATGAAATCATGCTTAGAT
This sequence comes from Saccharum hybrid cultivar R570, assembly GCA_038087645.1. Lineage (NCBI taxonomy): Eukaryota > Viridiplantae > Streptophyta > Magnoliopsida > Poales > Poaceae > Saccharum > Saccharum hybrid cultivar. The sequence goes on along the minus strand of JAQSUU010000606.1, from coordinate 912,748 downwards.
GTTTATAAGAAATATAGACAATTTCATAAGCTTTCCAGAATGTAATCTTGCAAGTCATTTGGATTTGTAGAACTCCAGTTGTGAGTTTTCTTAGCTACTGTTGATAATATGTTGGAAATACTAAATTTCTAGAATCTTGTTATGTGCGTGTTTAGTCTTAACTTTGTGATACTTAGTGGTTTCTTAGGGATGTTCAAACATGTTAATACCAGAGAGGAAATTTGCACCTAAGCTTGAAGTGATTTGAGTAGAGCACCACATGACTTGGTTTTGTGCTCATGATGTTGCAATATCATTACATTCATCTTCACCTCATTCATGCATGTCATAAATCATCGTGTCATCCTTGATGCATACATGAAATTCATTGGGTGCATATACATACAATAGGTGTGCCGAGAATTGTGTTATGAGCGAAGTCCCGCTGGGCGTGGAACCCGAAGTTGAAGTCCATTCGGGAGCCGGAGGTCCAGTCCAACAAAGCCGGAGAAGACGTGGGAACCGTTCTTGAAGCCGACCCTTGATCTATCTTCTTTCGGTTAAGGCAAGCCCTGGAGCATTATAAGCCTCCTACTTTCAAAGTAGTTATCTATATCTATGTGTTGTATTTATATTGTTGCATTACGTTATAGGAATTGATTGAAAACCCTTGCTGCATTGATAACACTCCTTGTCCAGCAATTCGAACCTTGAATCCTATGTAGACAGGATCATATCTATGCTTAGCCCTACTGAATTAGACCGGTAGAAGTCGGGTGATTTCCTATCACCTACGAGATATAGGGCTTTATCAGGTCATGGTTGGCTATATTTGTTATCGTGGAAATGAACCATGTGTTAATGAAATGAAATGAGACCGGGCGGGATGATGATAGTGAAGCAGCAAGGCATGGAGGTCTTGGGTGTGGATCTATCCCCATCTGTGTCGGTGTCACACCCAAAATTTTCTATTTTGGGTTGTGCATGAAAAATACTAAATAAAATAAATAATTTTAATATTTGAATAAATTTATTAGATAAGTTAAGTTGTTGCTAATTTAAATATAGAAAATTGTGGTGTTTGTTTGATGCTTGTCTTTGGTGTTGGTGAGTGCTATTATTTTCAAAATACCATAGGACGACGTTTACTTCTCATCGGAAAACTTTTTGGTATTTTCTGGATCCAAAATTCCAATTTCCGTGAGCTTAATCTTTTTCCTTGATCTCTTCATCCATCTTTTTATGAGTCCAAACTCATTTAGTTGAGTTACTTATCTTTCCAAGGGTCTCCAGGATGTTTCCCGTGATTTTTCTGAGCTCCGGGCTATTTTTCGCGGCCAAAGGTAATTCTAGATTTTCTGGAATTATTTTATTCGCGAAATTAAAATAATTCCGAAATTAAGAAATTCCGAAAAGTTTCCAAACTCTACAACTATATATATGCCAGCGTAGCCCTCGACGCCCTGGTTCCAGAAGTACAACTCTTATCGCGAGCCGTCGCTCGTAGCTCCCTCTACCTCTCGCCGTATCTTAAATATATATATATATACACGTGCATGCAAGTGCTTTGGCGTGATACATAATCTGAAGAAGCAAGCTAAGTATCTTCATGCCTATTATAGCCCAGCCTGTTTGCTTTGGTTCGTTGCTGCCAAATAGTAGTCGAACTATATTTCTTCCTAACCTGCCGCACCCAAGGACTCTGACTCAATATACGTCGTCGTTGGCGTTTACCGTGCACATGTCTATAAATAACAAACTCAGCCTCGTATCCTTTTCCAAACTTGTGGAAACAAATCAATCTATCCATCATGACGCAAGCCGCCGCCGCTCTATTCCTTGCCATCAATCTTGCTGAAACCATCTCGAGAAGAAGCCTCGTCAAGCCGCCGTGAGTTCGTTGCCGGCTTGGACTCCGGCTGGCCACCAGTCAGAGCGCTGGTGATCACCATTGGCTCATCTGCCGCACATCTGCATCCATAAATTGGCTTCTGCACGTCGCCGTCGCTTGCCGTATTCTGCACGCCGGCCATCCACCTATGTCACCAGCGTCCGTGCCTGCTGCTGCTCCTCTCGCCGAACTTCGTCATCACGTTTTGCTATATGCATGTGAAACGACTCCAACAGCATGAAAACCATCACGTAGCTGGCCTCCTGCTGCTGGCTCCGTTGAGCCTGTACACGGTCATCTGTTGTTGTCGTCCGTGTGCAGATGCCCAGAAAGAACAATCGGCCAGGAACGAGTCCACGCACAGGCGCCGCCACAGCAGTCTGGTGTCCGACTCAGTTCCAAGATCATCATCGCCCGAACCGTTCTGAGTTCATCATCACCGTGCTTTGCCATGGAGAGGCGACCGTTGCCCAATCTGCTGATCTCCATCCGCATGACTACCATCGCCCCAAGCATGCATGATCGTTGCCGATCTGTTGTGGATGGAGCCTGCTTGTGAAACCGATTATGCCACTGCTGGTAAAATCTCCACCATATATTCATTTCAACTCCGTTTTGCTCCGTTCCAATTGTGTTAGTTCCATGACAATATGCTCTACACAGTAGTACTAGCGTTCTTCATGTCATATATTCATGATTTTATTAAGTTAAATATTAATTTGATTAATGCTTTACGTAACCAAGTTTCTAATTAAAAGCAAAATAAAGCGTTACTTGGATCTTTTATAAAGTTTAATTTGACTAAATCATATATGCATGTTTATATAAATTAAAATATGATTTATGGCCGTTTTTCTTTAGTAAAACAAATCCCGAAATACGATAGAAATACGTATATACATACTATTTTGTTTAGGCCATATCTTCCATGTTTTAACTCCGATTTGACCCGTTCAAGTTGCGTTAGGTTTGTATTTGCAAGCCCTATATGTTAGTGTAGCTGTACAGTAGGTTTGAAAAGTTTAATTTTCGAGTTTATATTAAAGTAATTATTTATCTATAGGAAATCTTAGAAAATTCATAACTTTCACGTTTTAAGTCCGATTTTCGTGATCTTTACGTCTGTGTGATCGTAGTAACGAGTAGAAGAGTTTTACAAACTTTTTATACTGTTTTTCTACTGTTGGTGTACTGTTCTAATTGTATCTTTTGTTTGCTTCGTGTATGTTTGCTCGGAATGTTTGTATGTTGATGCTTGGTGATCGAATTTAGACGGTGAGCAGTACTACGACGATTAGGAGTATTATTTTGAGCCGGACCAGCAGTATCTATCGGAGAATTTGATCAAGGCAAGTATAACATGGGACTATCCTTGTTACCTATTCACTGAAATTATCATACATATGCATGTGTCCTCCTTGACAACCATAGAGATTATAACTTAGCTATTGATATCTTGTTTCCTTGTCACCTATGGGTTGTGCATTTGGGTAGCTTTTGCTAGTGCTTAATCATGAACAATGATCTTGTAATTTTGATTAATGGATTAAGCAATCAACCTTTAATGATGATTTTATTACTGTTGAAAAGGGGGCTAGAGCAAGGGGTTATATTGTTGCTCTAGTTTCTCTCCATAAGGACTTATCTGTACGTGATCATCCGGGACATACAGTACAGCTGTGAGGGCTATATGGCTCTGGCTCTAGTTGTTCAAGAGACCTTTTCTAGCTTGTTAGTGGTTACCTTAAATGGCGTAAGAATGGCTTGACACTTTGGGTGTAGTGCGAGCCCCTGGCCTAGTGTGTATAGGCTGCGGTTGTTGTGCCACAGGGAAGGGGGGTTCTACATCTGCCTGCCGAATGAAATCTAATGGCCCTAACTTGTTAGACGAACTTTTGAATGGCTTTATATGGTTTCTTGTGCTTAGGGATTCATGACCCCTTAGCATATGGAAATCATGACTCACAGTGAAAGTGTACACCTCTGCGCAGAGTTAAAAACTGGTATACTAGCCGTGCTCACGGATACGAGCGGCCTTGGAACATTTACAGATAGATGATCACCATTGTTATATCATGCTTAATTACTGTTGTTATTATTATGCTCATGTTAATGCTATTCATTATCCTTATTGCAATTGATCATTGATTCATTAATGGGAATTGGAATACCTTGATGCTACTCAATTGCTAATTATATAATGAATAAAAGCTAAACGCAGTTAAACAGTGTCTAGCTTTTTGAGCCTCATGAACCCTGTGTTATACTTGTTGAGTTCGACATGGACTCACTCTTGCTATTTCCCCAACACTCCAGTGTGTAGTAAGATGCTACTCGGAAGAAGGACAAAGGTGTAGTGGAGTTTCCAGAAGACTAGTAGAAGTGCTAGGCATATGTTACCCCCAGTCAGCCGTCCCTGAGAAGAATGGAGCCTGAAGTTTAGTCACCGTTCCGCGATACTCTGATGTAAGTGTTAATATAGCTATGTATACGTTATATAATAACATTGTTTCTGATACTTTTTCATTCTGGCATATGTGTGGACTTCCTGGGCACACATATGATTAGCCTGGTTTTGTTCTTTAGAAAACCGGGTGTGACAGAGTGGTATCAGAGCGGTGTTGACTGTAGGACGTATGCCAAGTAGCACCGGACGTATTCTAAAACTCATTTTACTATAAAACTATTTTGTCATCCCTTGACTGATTGATTTTGACTATTTCCTCTTCCTTGTCCTGTTGTATCCTCCCCTTGATAGCTTCCTTTGAGCTATTATATCTTACTCCCTTGGTTTTTGTTTTACATTGTTTTTATTAAAAGTTTTCTGATCTCATCTTGTTCTAAAGTTTGATGGTCTTTTATCATCCATAATCTTTCCATAGGATGACCACCATTGTTGAAGAAGCACGTGTAGTACCGATGATGTGATGTGTGCTTGTTTTGCTTGATGTATTGCTTGTGTGTTGCCTTGTTCTCGTGTTTCAAAGGTGGCTCGGAAGGTATAAGTCTTGAGGAGTAGCTTAATCCATGTTAAGAGGGGTAGGTTTTACGTAATACTCCGCATGCTGATTTCTATAGCAGTCTGCAATGTTTCTATTATATCTCAAGATATGGACATGAGAAATTTATAAAATTTTACTGGGAATAACTAGACTTCTGTATCTTTCCAAACCCACTGGACTTATCTTTTTATCTATTATGAGCTAAGAGATATACCTGTTCCAAGTTGGGGTCACTGCGCAGTCTGGAATCCTGAAACAGTTTCGGTTAAGTTCAGTTTTTGACTAACTTATGGATAGAATCTGGAAAAGTGTTGTGAATAAAAGTTGTAGATAATTTTATAAGCTTTCCAATCATGTAAAGATCACTTCATTTGGATCTTTGTAGCTCGAGTTATGTCAGATTTACTGGACTGCTAAAATTGGAATTCGCCCAGAAATTTTCTGCATTACTTCCTTATCTCGTATAAGTGAATATATCATTGGATATCTTTGAATCTCATTGATTTGCCTTGGAATCTTACATTAGAGATGATTATGGTTATCTAGTATAAAAGGAGATGCAAGTTACTTTGGTGTCCCCTAGTTTCTTTTTCTTAAGAGGGGTAGCAAAGTTGTGAGTGTTGTAAGATGAAGGTTTCCTATGTCCTAGTGCTTCACTTGGAAGAAGTGGTTATCTCTATGATTGGAAGTCTACTCATGTGCTAGTGTTGTTTGCTTGAGATCAGTGCTTTGTTGGATCATCTACAAGAAGCTCGAGTATTCGTCAGGACTAGTCTTCACTTTAAGCTATCATCAGTTGGAAGTTTAACATTCAATTCAACATACTCTATACAAGTTAGCATGGACGACATAGGAAGGAGATGTTGGAAGTCTATAGTTAGTTTCCTGGAAACTTAGATGACATCACCCCCATATCAAGTATGTTTAGTAAGTTTTAAGTGAAGTGAGTTTTCTACTTGGATAGGTATTCTCTAGTGGAGTTACTATGAAGAAGAGCTCAAGAGAGTTGAATGTGGAAAGCTCTTAAGGCTGTAAGTGTGGCATTTATTGGGATTATAAGAGCGACATCTACGTGGATCACAAGAATCTGAGGGATATCTTCGCTATGTTGGTTTTGAACCTATGGTATCATTATCAGTTTGATCCTGATCAAGATTTTTATGAATTGCAAAGTGTTGCCTTCAATGACATTGCTAGGTGGAACAAAATCTTTGTTAAGTGGGGTAGTGTCTGCTACCATCAACAATCTCAAGCGACGAGGTACCAAGAACTGAAGATCAAACCTTATCTTTCTTGTCATCTTTTGGCTATCCTTGATCTATGTCTTATATCTCATCAACGCAAAGCAAAGAAGCATGAAGACTTGAAGATTAGTGTTATCTATCTCTCTAATCTCTCTGAATCTCGTTTCTGCCTTATCCTGTTTTTTTAGAACAGTCTGTCTTCCTTAGCTTATATCTCTATTTTTGGATGCCCAAAAATCATGGATAAATTCTGGACAATAGTAGACTTCAATATCTTTCTCTGACCGTAAGAACCACCCTGATATCTATTATGGTTTGGGAGTTATGAAAATCACAAGGCGACACATCTGTGCTGTCAGCAACCTGGAATAGTTTCTGTTGTGCACAGTTTTCGACTACCTTAACTGCAGAATCTGGAGAAGTGTTCTATAAGAAAGTTGTAGTAAATTTGATAAGCTTTCCAACGGTATAAGCTACAATATCATCGGATTCATAGAACTCGAGTTATAACTGTATTTCTGCACTGCCATTTTTCTGCTCGCGAGGAAGTGCAGGTTACTTGATCTTGGATATGCTCATGAGACACTTTGAGATGGTAGAAGGACATGATGGTAGTTATCACTCAGAAATATGCAATCTATCCAATGGTGTTCTCCAATTGATCTCTTCTTAAGGGGAGTTACCAAACTAAAAGACGACACAAGATGGAGGTTTTATACATTCTATTTCGTCACCTGGAAGCAACATCTATCTACATGGTTGCAAAGTCATTATCGAGCGTAGGTATCTCTTCTCAGGGTTGGTAACCTGTTAGAACCATCTACAAGAATCGTAAGGGCCTAAAGGATACCTTTACAAAGTTGGTTATGATCTTGTGGCATTATCATTGGATAAGAGTTGATCAGAGAAGAGTGAAGATTTGCAAAATCAACTTTATCTTTCTCCCTAGTCTCTCCGAATCTCGGGACGAGATTCCTGTTAAGTGGGGTAGATTTGTCACACCCAAAATTTTCTATTTTGGGTTGTGCATGAAAAATACTAAATAAAATAAATAATTTTAATATTTGAATAAATTTATTAGATAAGTTAAGTTGTTGCTAATTTAAATATAGAAAATTGTGGTGTTTGTTTGATGCTTGTCTTTGGTGTTGGTGAGTGCTATTATTTTCAAAATACCATAGGACGACGTTTACTTCTCATCGGAAAACTTTTTGGTATTTTCTGGATCCAAAATTCCAATTTCCGTGAGCTTAATCTTTTTCCTTGATCTCTTCATCCATCTTTTTATGAGTCCAAACTCATTTAGTTGAGTTACTTATCTTTCCAAGGGTCTCCAGGATGTTTCCCGTGATTTTTCTGAGCTCCGGGCTATTTTTCGCGGCCAAAGGTAATTCTAGATTTTCTGGAATTATTTTATTCGCGAAATTAAAATAATTCCGAAATTAAGAAATTCCGAAAAGTTTCCAAACTCTACAACTATATATATGCCAGCGTAGCCCTCGACGCCCTGGTTCCAGAAGTACAACTCTTATCGCGAGCCGTCGCTCGTAGCTCCCTCTACCTCTCGCCGTATCTTAAATATATATATATATACACGTGCATGCAAGTGCTTTGGCGTGATACATAATCTGAAGAAGCAAGCTAAGTATCTTCATGCCTATTATAGCCCAGCCTGTTTGCTTTGGTTCGTTGCTGTCAAATAGTAGTCGAACTATATTTCTTCCTAACCTGCCGCACCCAAGGACTCTGACTCAATATACGTCGTCGTTGGCGTTTACCGTGCACATGTCTATAAATAACAAACTCAGCCTCGTATCCTTTTCCAAACTTGTGGAAACAAATCAATCTATCCATCATGACGCAAGCCGCCGCCGCTCTATTCCTTGCCATCAATCTTGCTGAAACCATCTCGAGAAGAAGCCTCATCAAGCCGCCGTGAGTTCGTTGCCGGCTTGGACTCCGGCTGGCCACCAGTCAGAGCGCTGGTGATCACCATTGGCTCATCTGCCGCACATCTGCATCCATAAATTGGCTTCTGCACGTCGCCGTCGCTTGCCGTATTCTGCACGCCGGCCATCCACCTATGTCACCAGCGTCCGTGCCTGCTGCTGCTCCTCTCGCCGAACTTCGTCATCACGTTTTGCTATATGCATGTGAAACGACTCCAACAGCATGAAAACCATCACGTAGCTGGCCTCCTGCTGCTGGCTCCGTTGAGCCTGTACACGGTCATCTGTTGTTGTCGTCCGTGTGCAGATGCCCAGAAAGAACAATCGGCCAGGAACGAGTCCACGCACAGGCGCCGCCACAGCAGTCTGGTGTCCGACTCAGTTCCAAGATCATCATCGCCCGAACCGTTCTGAGTTCATCATCACCGTGCTTTGCCATGGAGAGGCGACCGTTGCCCAATCTGCTGATCTCCATCCGCATGACTACCATCGCCCCAAGCATGCATGATCGTTGCCGATCTGTTGTGGATGGAGCCTGCTTGTGAAACCGATTATGCCACTGCTGGTAAAATCTCCACCATATATTCATTTCAACTCCGTTTTGCTCCGTTCCAATTGTGTTAGTTCCATGACAATATGCTCTACACAGTAGTACTAGCGTTCTTCATGTCATATATTCATGATTTTATTAAGTTAAATATTAATTTGATTAATGCTTTACGTAACCAAGTTTCTAATTAAAAGCAAAATAAAGCGTTACTTGGATCTTTTATAAAGTTTAATTTGACTAAATCATATATGCATGTTTATATAAATTAAAATATGATTTATGGCCGTTTTTCTTTAGTAAAACAAATCCCGAAATACGATAGAAATACGTATATACATACTATTTTGTTTAGGCCATATCTTCCATGTTTTAACTCCGATTTGACCCGTTCAAGTTGCGTTAGGTTTGTATTTGCAAGCCCTATATGTTAGTGTAGCTGTACAGTAGGTTTGAAAAGTTTAATTTTCGAGTTTATATTAAAGTAATTATTTATCTATAGGAAATCTTAGAAAATTCATAACTTTCACGTTTTAAGTCCGATTTTCGTGATCTTTACGTCTGTGTGATCGTAGTAACGAGTAGAAGAGTTTTACAAACTTTTTATACTGTTTTTCTACTGTTGGTGTACTGTTCTAATTGTATCTTTTGTTTGCTTCGTGTATATTTGCTCGGAATGTTTGTATGTTGATGCTTGGTGATCGAATTTAGACGGTGAGCAGTACTACGACGATTAGGAGTATTATTTTGAGCCGGACCAGCAGTATCTATCGGAGAATTTGATCAAGGCAAGTATAACATGGGACTATCCTTGTTACCTATTCACTGAAATTATCATACATATGCATGTGTCCTCCTTGACAACCATAGAGATTATAACTTAGCTATTGATATCTTGTTTCCTTGTCACCTATGGGTTGTGCATTTGGGTAGCTTTTGCTAGTGCTTAATCATGAACAATGATCTTGTAATTTTGATTAATGGATTAAGCAATCAACCTTTAATGATGATTTTATTACTGTTGAAAAGGGGGCTAGAGCAAGGGGTTATATTGTTGCTCTAGTTTCTCTCCATAAGGACTTATCTGTACGTGATCATCCGGGACATACAGTACAGCTGTGAGGGCTATATGGCTCTGGCTCTAGTTGTTCAAGAGACCTTTTCTAGCTTGTTAGTGGTTACCTTAAATGGCGTAAGAATGGCTTGACACTTTGGGTGTAGTGCGAGCCCCTGGCCTAGTGTGTATAGGCTGCGGTTGTTGTGCCACAGGGAAGGGGGGTTCTACATCTGCCTGCCGAATGAAATCTAATGGCCCTAACTTGTTAGACGAACTTTTGAATGGCTTTATATGGTTTCTTGTGCTTAGGGATTCATGACCCCTTAGCATATGGAAATCATGACTCACAGTGAAAGTGTACACCTCTGCGCAGAGTTAAAAACTGGTATACTAGCCGTGCTCACGGATACGAGCGGCCTTGGAACATTTACAGATAGATGATCACCATTGTTATATCATGCTTAATTACTGTTGTTATTATTATGCTCATGTTAATGCTATTCATTATCCTTATTGCAATTGATCATTGATTCATTAATGGGAATTGGAATACCTTGATGCTACTCAATTGCTAATTATATAATGAATAAAAGCTAAACGCAGTTAAACAGTGTCTAGCTTTTTGAGCCTCATGAACCCTGTGTTATACTTGTTGAGTTCGACATGGACTCACTCTTGCTATTTCCCCAACACTCCAGTGTGTAGTAAGATGCTACTCGGAAGAAGGACAAAGGTGTAGTGGAGTTTCCAGAAGACTAGTAGAAGTGCTAGGCATATGTTACCCCCAGTCAGCCGTCCCTGAGAAGAATGGAGCCTGAAGTTTAGTCACCGTTCCGCGATACTCTGATGTAAGTGTTAATATAGCTATGTATACGTTATATAATAACATTGTTTCTGATACTTTTTCATTCTGGCATATGTGTGGACTTCCTGGGCACACATATGATTAGCCTGGTTTTGTTCTTTAGAAAACCGGGTGTGACAGTCGGTTAAGGATCGAGACCTGGAGCCTTCTATGTCATTTTGAACGCATGCATGACATTTAGTTGGCCAGCCTGAGGTTGCTGACCGCGAGGCCTAGTAGCTCCACTCAGGCTGCAAAGTCAAAAAGTGAAAGTCGCCTCGGAAGGGAGCCAGAGGGTCCAAGGGCAGGTGAGTTAAAAGTCCTGAGCATCCTGGCCACTGGTATCCCCGAGAATGTGGCGCTGTTCGGGCCCACCCTGAGTTGTACCAAAGGTTATCTATGGCTGCCTTTAGCAGGGTTTGCCGGGTGAGTGTCAGTAATAACCCCCCTCAGCTGAGTTGGAATCGATTCGAGTCGATGTATCTCTCGGATAGTGAGAAACTTGACTGGTTATCTCCAGCGTAGATACACTAATTATAATGATGGTTCGGAATTGATGATAATGATGATGATGGCCTTATTATACCTGCTATGGTTAATATTGTTTGACCCTAATAAAGTGAGTGCTTTAGTACTGGTGCTAATCTAGTTATCAGGTTAATGATGATCAACTTGATACTTAAGCATATATTGGTTACTTATCTGTATTAAGCTTTTTTTGTAATTGAGTCAAGCTAGTCCACTTTATAAAGCCTTGCATACTCCTTGGTGTCACCTTTGTTTCTGGTTTTTGTTGGGTAAGTCTAGCTGAGTACCTTCTCGTACTCAGGGTTTATTTCCACCTATTGCAGGTAGTAGATTCATACTTGTTGCAAGTATTGTCTTCGCCTTGTGGGCATGAAGACTAGACCATATGGGCGTGGTCTCTGTAGTATCTCTTCTGGTATGCTTTTGCAGGATGTGACTCTGTACTGGCAGTATTTGAATTTAAATGGTTTCAAAAATTATGTTACTTCCGCTAATCTTTACTTTGGTTTTGTTATAAATTATTTGTACTCCGATGTATGAGAGCTACTTATGAACTGTTGTAACAAGTGCTGTGTTATGTTGAATCACTATGATCTTGGCTCGTTATGGTTTGGTTTGAAATCCCTCGTGATTTCGTGGACTATCGGAGTTATATGGGCTCAAGTTTGAGAATTTGATCGCTTCGGCGATTGTTTTTGGACTTGTGCTCTTATAATTTGGACGGTTCCATAACAGCCCCATACTTTTCCTTTTGGCATGTGAAAACTTTGGAGAGAAAGACTCATGACAAATGGTTGGAGTATTTATTTTAGGTGGACGGAAACATGTTTTTGCGCAACTCTTAGTGTAAGAGTTAGCATTTTATTTGTGGGTATACGTGAATCTAGATCATGGGTGTACGACGAGAATCTCAACAAGGGTCACAACAATTTGACAAAACTCAATATAAATTCAAGTAGCATATGACTAGGATCTAGATTTGAATGTGTCATATGGCCATGGTAGGAATTCATAATCATTGAGGAACTTTTGACTTTAGCATTTTAAAAAGAAAACTCTAGATGTCAAGTCTCTCTTAGAATAAAATCATAGCGTATTCTATTTACCATATCATAAATTGCAACAACTTAGAAAAGGATCATGCTTTTGCAACCCACAAGTTTCAAGTTTTAGGATGAGACATTTTAGCCAACAAACTTAAATCACAAGGGGCGACATCATGGTTGTGGTGGCAAGGCAGCATGATGATGCTACTCGCACCCGTCACCATTGGCGCCTAGGAGATGACGTGACGAAGGAGCAGGAAGGCTTGGCGAGTAGCTTGGGCTAGAGATGGTGCTGGTCATGAAGCAGATGGCATCGGGGTTGGGCCCAAAGTAGAGGGCGCCGGTGCGGCCTTGGCGGAGGTAAGGCTAGCTGCTCAGCCATGGTGAGGTTGGTGGCCCAAAAGGCAATTGCTTGGATGCGAACAGGGACGTCGTGGTCACAGAACGTGGTCGTGGTTCAGATCGACGATGTGCAGGGTAGGGTTGACGGCGTCGATCATCGGATCGGCGGCTACGGTCGATCGAGGACAGGGTAGAGGCTCGGAACGCCATGAATTCGGTGAGGTCGAGGTTCAAGGCGAGGATGTCAGCGTGATGGCGAGGTGTGCGTCATGGTGGTGGACAGGGCTACAGTGCCCATGGTGTCTGTGACACGAGGTGAGGTGGCTCGACGTGGCATCAAACACCTCCAGCCTAGTGTGCAGGTGTAGGGCTAAGCGACGGTGCACGGCTTGATGATGCTCTCGCTGGCAGCCGTAGAGCAGGCTTCGTGGGGGAGAAGGGAAAGAGAGGTGGCGATGGCTAGTAGAGGGAGTTAGGAAGGGGGCGCGAGGCGCTCGGCTTTTATGGGTGGTCCGCTAGGGTTCGTGCGGGTGCTTTGGCATCCGCAGCGTCGATGGGACAGACATTGCATGTGGCATCCATCCAAAGGCGTGGGCAGGTGAGCTAGGTAGGGAAGCTTCGAGAAGGGGGCGGATCGTGGCACCGGTCTGAGGTGGTAATGGGCGCGTCGCTGGCAGGGTCCACGAGGGTATCAGCTTGGCTTCACTCGAACACTGGCTACCACTGATGGAAAAGTAGTGGCTACCTCCTTGCCCGGATGGAAAGCAAGGGACGGAGCAGGTAGAAGAAGAAGGTGACACTGCTTGATACGGAAAAGCAACAGAGGAAGCGACATAAGGCTAACGGGGGCGTCGGGCGTGAGACGGGAGTTGCAGTTCCCTATTTGGTTCCTAGCTAGTAGGTGGATCTGCAGACGACATCTGTACAGGAGCATGCACATCCAATGGGATGCGACGGTGGCGGCGCCTGGGAGCGCTTTGCTCCGGTTCCCAACCCTGAGGGCGCGGCGGCTTGGGCTGGTTAGGATGGGAGGGAGGGGAGTAGGGAGCTGGCCTAAGAAGGGGGTGGGCTAGTAGGGAAGAGAAAATATGAATTATGACTCAAGGAATTTGAGAGGGAATTCAAAAGGATTTGAGATGAATTCAAAAAGAGATTGAGGGGAACTTTGCTACGGATTTGTGCACTCCAAATTCCAAACAAGACTCAACTCAAATCCAACTCAAGAATGCAGACACACTCCTACAATCAATCCTATATGAATGCAATGATTTGTTAGTACACTCTCCTAGGTTTGACTTTAGTTTGACCTAGCGACTACATGCTTCACCCATTGCAGGAAAAATTTTAAAAAGCTCATATTTTTGGTTGCACAAAAACCCAAGATGTTACAGTTTGCAACAATAAGACAAAAATTAGAAAGCTACATGACAAATCCATGAAACTAAGGTGCTCCTTCCTTAGCCGGTCCGAGTTATTGATTTTTTATTTTAATTTTTTACCGCATTATAATTGAAATTTTTTTACTAGGATTATCCTCAGTTCAAATCATGGGTCCATGAAAGGTCCTTGTTTGGTTTTGGTAATTGAGTGATAATTTAGGTGGACTAATATGTGTTTATGTGAGTTACATAGGTGATTAGTCCACAGGTACAATAGTGTGAGCAACTTGAGCCATGAGGGTAGAAATGGCTTGGATATGTTTGCAATGGTCACACATGTGATGAAGGAGCTCATTGCATATGAGACATGACATGGAGTCATATGGCTAGGTGGAGAAGATCAAAATAAGGCTTAGCGTCGATGGACCGGTTGCAAGTGTGAAGGGCAAGTCGAAGGCTTTGGAGCAACACACCGCACGTGGCGGAGAAGCTTGAGCAAGGACTTTGCGCTGATGGAAAGGGCAACGGTGAAGAGCAAGCAAGTGATGTCAAGATTGATGAACCAATAAGGTCACATGATGATATGAAGTAGATCATATCATTTGTTGATGGAGGTTGGTGCTTGTGTGGCATCAACATTGGAGGAGTTGAAATGGAATATGCAAGGTAAAGGTACATTTGTAGGGCACTTCATATCACCTATTAAAGGTTGTGTAGAGAAGTGCATGACCGGGATTAGGATAGATGGCCGTACTGTCAAGAGGGGCAAACTTGTTTGCATATCGGTCATCTAGTGTCACTTGAGCGATCTAACTTTGCATACGTGTTAGGATCGACTTGCGTGGTGAAAGGAGTGATAACCCATTGGAAAATGTTTGTGAATATGCTAACACATGTGCACAAGTTGGTGTAACACTTGGAGGTGTTAGCACATTTGCCAAGCGTTTGAAGAAAGAAGTTAATGGAGTAGTTTAGCTAGCACCTAACGCAAATTACTGTAGACACCGGACGCTCCTATGGCTATGCAGAGAGCACTGGATGCTAATTACTGTAGACAATGGACGCTGAGGTTTAGTGTCCTACGGCTATGCAGAGAGCACCGAACGCTAATTATTATAGACACCGGACTCTGAGAGCTTGTGTCCGATGTGAATTGGCTACTCTCTATCTCTGCTATAATTCCTCGAACATCGCATCAGACACTAACAAGGAGTACACTAGACACCACGCTGGCACTACTCTCTCGCTGACCACAAGTTAAAGGAGCATCGGATGCTAAGTGTTGTCCGGTGTGAAGCATAGGATGCGTCCTATGTGAATTGGATGCCTCTAAATCCTTTCTGGATTGCACCGAATGCTGGTGACCGTAGCGCCCAGTAACCATCGAACACTAATGTCTCAAGCACATGTGTGAGAGCCATTGGGCGCCAATGGTTGAATTCAAATGACTAGTACACATATCATCGGGCGATACACCGGACGCTGGTACTGTAGTATCTAGTGTGAACAGTAATCAGTGTCCGGTGCCCCTGTTTTCAGCCCAATGAAGGAATAACGGCTAGTTGAGTGTGTGCCCTCTATAAATAGAGGGTGGCAGCCATGGGACATGGTTGAGCACCTTGGGGACTTAGTGTCCATGTGTGAGAGTGCTTGGGAGCCCTCCAACTCACTTGTGATTAGTGCTAATCATATCCGCTAAGTGAATGAGTGATTCTAGTGCACCGCATTGAGAGATTGCAAGGTGTAGCACTAGCTGATCATGTTGCAAGCCGATGGTGCTTGTTACTCTTGGGGGTTGCCACCTCCTATATGACTTGGAGGTTGTGGTCTCTGTGGAAGCATGCAAGAAGCTTGTGCGGTACTCCGAAGAAGTTCTTTGTGAGGCCCCGCGGGAGACATGAAGAGCAACTATAGTAGAGCAAGACGTGAAGAGCGTCAAGTGGTCTGGTCATGTCAAGTGCTAGAGCTTGTGGTAAGCACTCCATGTGGGAGAGTCTAACTTGCGAATCACCACTAGCAAGAGGACCAATGGAACCTTAAGCTTGTCTCAACAGGGATTAAGTGGTTGACAAACCACCAAACCTCAGGATAAAAATCATCATGTCATCATATTCCCGTTGGTTTGCAATCTCCGTACACAAGCTTGTATTTACTTATTCATGTAGTGTGCTTCTGTTGTTGCTCTTGTGTAGCTAGTTTGCTTTAGTAGCTTGTTAGTTGCTCTCTTATGTAACTAGTTGGCTTGGGTAGCCTTGCTAGTTACATTACTTAGTTTGTGTAGCTAATTATTTGTTGAGCTCTCTAGTTTGGCTTTTGTAGCCTTGCTAGTTGAGAACTACTAGTTGGCTTAGGCTTTGTGTGCTTTGCTCACTAGTATGTGTAGGAGCTCTCGAGTTGCTTGAATACTAGTTGCATAGGTTTGTGTGACCTTGCTACTAGAATTGTTTAGGTGAGCTCTACCTAGATAGCAGCTTAGTTGCTTAATTAGGATCTTTTTAAGGTGCTTTAGAATATAGATAGAGGGGTGTAGTCTTGGCTAGATCGATAGTTTTATTTCCGCATTTGTATTGGTTAGCCGGTGTGATTAATCTTAGAAAGGACTATTCACCCCCTCGCCCTCTAGTCTACCATCTTGACCCTACAAGTGGTATTAGATCCAAGGTCTCTCATTTATGGTCTTCGCTGACCCGAGAGGATGGCGACTAGTGGGATAGATGTTGAGTGTGACACATTTTTTTGATGGCACACATTTTGCATGGTGGCAACACCATATGCTTGATCATTCCATGCTAAGGGTCCCAAGTTTTGGTGGATTGTTTTTGTTGGCCTTACTCATGTCTTGGATCATCGAAATCTAACCCAAGCTCAAAAGGTTTGCTTCAAACTCGATGCACAAGCTTATTGTTATCTAATGAATGCTTTGAGTATGGAGGTATTTTATCGTGTGAACTCCAAAGGAACCGCCCATGAGATGTGGGAGTCAATCAAACATCTCTATGGTGACTCCTCCACATGGGATGATGGCAAGTTCAAGGAGGAGGATCACATAGAGATAGAGCATGAGGATGTTGAGCATATCCACAACACCGTGATTATGGAATATTGCTCCACCTCATGGTCAAGTGATGATGATGATCGATCTACCACAAGTTCACTTGACAAGGTTGATGATGGTAGCTCAAGTGATGGAAATGATGATTCTATTTCAAACACACTTGATGATGATGATGATTGTTCATGCTCGGATGATATTGCTACCACAAGCCCATCCACTACACCACATTGCTTCATGTCACTAGGTGACACTAATGTGGTTGGTCATTCATATTCATATGATGAGCTTGTAGATAGACTTGCTAGCATGAACATAGCTTTAGAAAATGAGATGGCAAAACAATTAAATTGGAAAATGAAAACTCATTTCTAAAGAATGCATGTGAACAACAAAAGCATCTACTTTATGTCATTAGTTGTTCACATGAGAAGCTAAAATTGATTCATGAGGAGCTTAGTGTTGCTCATGATAACTTGGTACAAGACCATGCTTTTCTCACTAACAAGCTTTCCAATGTAGAAACTAAAACTAGTGAGAGCTCATCACATGGATTAGATGATCAATTGCATATTGTTGTTAACCCTTGTGATGTAGGCAAGAAGCATATATGTACCTCTTGTGATGATTTATTAGCTATGCCATGTTCTTCACATATAGATGCTTGCTCTACTTCTATGTCTTGTGAGACTAACATTTTGAAGGAGAACATTGAGCTCAAAAGTGAAGTGAAGAAATTGAGCAACAAGTTAGAGAGGTGCTACAACTCAATAGTCACCTTCAAGCATATGTTGACAAATCAAAGAAGCTTTGGTGACAAGAGTGGCATTGGTTTCAACAATGGCAAGACAAAGGGCGAGAGAAGAAATGAAAGAAAGAAGAAAAAGCAAGAATGAGAAAAGCTCTCTCATTTCATGTGCTATCGGTGCCATGAAGTGGGACATCTTGCAAAGGCATGCCCCAACAAGGAGCAGCTCAAGTTGAAAAAGAAGAAGAAAGACTCAATCATGTCAAGTGCTTCAAGTGTCGCACTTGGGGTCACCTCAACTCAATGTGCCTAATCAAGCAATTGGTGGAGCAACAAGTGGAGTCTCAACCAAAGTCAAAAGTTGAGCAAGAAAAGAAGCCCCAAGATCAAATTCAAGTCAACCATAAGATGGTGGTGACATGGGGAAGATAAAGAAGAAGACAAGAAGGGGTGGAAAAGCAAAAGGAAGGCATCCAAAGCATAATCAAGATGACAAGATAGTACACAAGAATAAAAAAGAGAAGAGAGATTTGGTTCACATCAAGTGCTACAAATGTGAAGATATGAGACACTTTGCCTCAAGGTGTCCTACCAAGCTTGAGAAGAAGGCTCAAGCAACTCGTGAGAGGCAAGGAAATGAGGAGCACCACATGAGCAAGGAAGAGAAGGCTCAAAAAATAGAACATGCTACACATGCCGGGAAAGGGGACACATGACAAATTCATGTCCCCTAGGTAAAAATTCTAAGCCCATTTCAATTGATGATAATATTATACTTAGAAAGGATGGTAATGGTACCTCATTGGTTGCTATTGCAAAATATCCTACTATTCATACTAAGGCTATGCCTAAGTATGTTGCTCCTAACTTGAGAGGACCCAAACTAGTTTGGGTACCATCAAAAAGTGGATGATTGATTGTAGGTACCATCGGTATTGGAGGCATGACTCAATGATATTCATATTAACCATCACATGTTGAGCCAAGTATTGAAGCCTAGTGCAATTCTATCCCAATGCCAAGCCAATATTAAGTGAAGTCCAAATGCTATCAAATACAAGTGCAATATTCAAGTTGTGGTGATTTATTGGATTATTTGAAGGCTTGCAAAATATTTGAGTTGAAGCTTGCAAATGGATGATCACGAGATATAAAGGTATATTTTTAGTTGGCCAAATTCATTTGAGTGCTTATTAGTTGATTGAATTGGATATATATGCATATATTGCTTGCTATAAGTTGATTGAATGGACATGCTATCTCATATGATTCCAAAAAGTGGACACACTATCTCTTAAGATTCCACTCTGATATGATTAGAGCCATTATGTGACTCCACCAGGGCGCATCTCTACGATCATGTGCTTAAATATCACAACTAGAAAAAATGATTTGTAGAGACACCTCCTTTTATTTGGGTAGCTCAATCTAAAACTGCCTCTACAAATGGTTTCCAAAATGAGCCTCCTCTAGAAATTGATTTATAGGGGGCGGTTGGTATTTTCCGCCAACTCTACAAATGGCCCTAATTGTAGGGGCGGCTCTATATCTAGCAGTCCCTACAAATTGATTAGAGGCGGCTGGATCTAGAGCTACCTCTAAAAATGGACGCTGATGAGTAAAATTACGTAGTAAAATTCAAATTTTTAGGATCTAGTTGTAGATCTCAAAAAGTTATAGAACTTTGTAGTAGATAAATTTTTATTTGAAATCATCTATCCAATGATAATTACGTTTGAATTTTTCACATCTGAAATTTGAATTTTTCAAATGACCTCGGTTGGAGAAATAACCAAAACGAAAGTTGTAGATCTCAAAAAGTTAAATAACTTTGTAGTTGATAACTTTTTCATCTGAAATCATCTATCCAACAAACATTACATTTGGATTTTTCACATTTGAAATTCAAAATTTTCCAACAATCTAGAATGGAGAAATGACCCAAATAAAAGTTGTAGATCTCAAAAAGTTAAACAACTTTATGGTTGACAACTTTTCATTTGAAATCATCTATCAATGCAAAATTACGTCTAAATTTCGTAGAAGTCCTTTGATGCATATGCTTCTGCAATAGACGTGGGAGTATCGTCCACAAGGTACACAATGAAATCATCACCAAAAGATTTTGCAATCCTTTGTCTCTTGTTCCTTATAGGAACTTCATTGTCATCCTTCTCAAGAACTTCCTCATGTGGGTGCTCAAATGACTCAACAGGAGACTCGATAGGTGTACTAAAATCCGGAGTTATTCTCATTAGAAAATCTAGTATTACTACACATTTCTCAATAGGAAATATGTTCTAAAAAATGTAGCATCATGAGTTCCATAATTGTATCAACATGCATATCAGGAACTTTATATTTTACTACTACAAACCTATAGGGCAATGCTTTAGTGAGCGTATCCTAGAAAGACACAGTCCACAGTGTGAGTCTAAACATCAAGCCGGTTAAAGATGAGAGTAGGATTATTTTGTTGCAATCTCACTATATTGAGAACATCTTAGGCCAATTTGGCTTTATGGATAGCATGCCTTCTCCAACACCTTATGATCCTAGTGTGACATTAAGAAAAAACAACATATATCATACTCCTAGTCTCTTCATGAGCTTACTAGAGATCACCCAAGTCTCATAGACTGCAACGTTTTATAGTCAGGCTCATATAGGTATGTTCTTTCAAGAATGCTATGTAGAACAACATCTTCGCTCACGTGGCGTGTACCTTTTGTTTGCAGGCAAAGACGACGTTGCTGGTGATGGACATGTAGGGGGAGACTCCGCTGCTAGTGGTGGTACGAAGTCGTCGATGAGTGTTAGAGAAAGAGCCTGAAGCAATTGACGGCGAATACACCTAGAAGATAGCTAGACATCAATCTTAGATAATTGGTTCACTCATGTACTTAGCTAGCGCAACAATACCAGATATCTCTTTTGCTATGAGCAAGTTGAGTAGATTCATGTCCAACCTGAGCGATGATCTTTGGCATGCATGCACTTGAAAGGGTCTTGTGTTATCTTAAAGGTACAATGAGGTATGGGATTCAATATTCTAGGCATCCAGCTGTGCTTGAGTGATATAGTGATTTGAACTGGATATCTTATATTAATCAAATCTACGCCACTAGTGGATTTGTGTTTACTCTTGGAGGTGGCACAGTGTCATTGAGGTCCTGCAAATAGACCATTTTAATAAAGTCAACCACGAAAGCAGAACTTATTACTTTAGATACAACTTCTGTAGAGGTACAATGGTTGCGTGAGCTCTTGTTGGACTTGCCATTGGTTGAAAAACCAATACCAACTATCCTTATGAACTGTGACAACTAAACAGTGACTACTAAGGTGAACAATGCTAAGGATAATGCGAAGTCAACAAGACATGTTAAAAGACATTTGAAATCTGTCAAGAAGTTGAGAAACTCTAGCATAATAGCTATGGCTTATGTGCAAACAAACAAAAACATGGAAGATCCCTTTACAAAATGGCTATCACAAAATATGATAGAAATTGCATCGACGGAGATGGGTATGAGACCCATGTGAGTTTACAATAGTAGTAACCTAATCTTTTTGATTGGAGATCTTGTGACTAAGGACATGGGAAGAACAAGCTATTGGTAAACTGAGAAAGTAACTTATAACCCTCTTTAAGTGAACATGCAATACTCTCAGAGCTACAAGGTGTTGTAAGGCAGGTTGGCAAATGCCTTAATATGTTCTATTGTCTTTAACAAGTGACGATCTTGTCCTACAGAGCATTCTTGAAAGAACATTGTTGACACCAAAATTTGATAATGGAGTTTACTAATGGAAGCCGATATTTTGGTGAATATTTGTGAAGGAGCTTTCGGCCGGTTTATCTGGACTGCTCAGTTATAATATTTCAAATACTCGGCAAGGAACGGCAAAGCTCCTCATCGGCCCGGTTCTTTTTGCGACGAAAGAAGAATTATATTATATGATAGCTGGGTACATCAACACGTTACAAGCACTCTGTATTACAAAATAGTACCCACACTGTGAATAGCATAACTCAAAACCTAACCTATTAGATGCTTTACAGTATGGATGACCGCACAGGCAAACACTCGGCAAATGGCCTGAGAACAAATGTCCAACGAACAACGGCCAACATTCCTATAGGCGGAATTGAGGAACTTCTTCTTTCTGGTGTCTTTCTTCTTCTTCTTTCTGCCACCGAAGAGGAAGGAAGGCTGATCTGAAAATTATTCTCCCTAGTCCTTCATCGTGGCCAGATCTAACCACAGTAAAACGGAAAAGAGACCGGATAAAATTATTTCATGGCGGCGACATCATCTCCGCCTTGATGCCGCCGTCCGGAAACAAAAGTCTCCATGTGGTCATGTCGATGAAGATGCTGACGCCAACGTTGTCGCCCTCATCTTCAACGGAGCCGCCATGGAGAAGACGAATCCACCCTTCCCCTTCACCGTCGCCAGAGATGAGGAGAAGGAGGAGATAAAACTCCAGTACCAAATAATTTGGCATGAAGAGACACTAACCCTAATGACTCTAGGAAAAACTTATTAAAAACAATGGATCCCCACTCCCTTCAGCCCCCGGCGAGATGCCGGAGGAGAAAGGAGGGGGACCAGCGGTGGTGGACGGCGGGGGCTGCGGCGGCGGCGGCGGCGGCTGCCCCTGGTTGTGCGTGATACGGTGAAACTGAACTTCATCGGCCCGGTTCTGTGCAGCTCAATATGCTCAAGAAGGAAATTAATTACTATGTTTTGGTTGGGCATTAGACGCATTGTGGTCACGTGATATGCACAAGGCAAGATTCAGATAATAGTTCAATATATATTTGCATGCACGCAAGGCGCAACATCCATAAGCAAGTTGACTTGGATTCTACAAAGTGCATGTCGTGTTTACCAGGGAGGGAAAGATGGAAAAGCACCCGGAGGAAGACTTTTTTTTTTTTGACAACACCCGGAGGAAGACTTGGTTACGGAAGGCACGCACACGAGATCTTGACCAATACTACGTGTTCTATTTGGACGGCAACTTCATACTGAGAGGCAAATCGGCTTCTATTGCCGATTAGGAAATACTAGCAAACATGCATGTGAAACTATCAAATATTTATAGTAAATTATGATTATAGTCTCTAATTAAAGTCAGTACAGCCTATTTTAACAAAGTCGATGTCTGAGGTTAAGATTGCGAAGCGCGACGATTGAAGTCTTAAATATGTAAATTTCTCATTATATATACGTACATCTTAGAGATTTGCCCTGACATGTGCATATAGTTTAAAGAAACATTTATTTTTATTAGATTGGATGACAAAGTGTTCAAGATTTAAGTTTACGGTTTGACTAGTTAGGTCATCAGCCGATTCATCTTATAGTAATAATTTTTTTATTCCTAAACAATTTATTAATAAAATATATGTTTATTATAGATAAAGGTCAACGTTTAAAATACTATATTTATTGTTAGAATTTGATAGCAGCCAGTGTGGAATTATTGACGACTTTCACCTTCTCAATGCTAGCTTATTTTGACCCAAGATTACTCCAAGAGAGCAGCGTAGAGCAGGCTCGTGTGGGAGCGAGCCCGTTTAAAAAATGATGTGGAAGAAAGGAACTCCAAAAAAAAGAAAACGGTCAGCGTAATAAACCACATGTGCATCTTGTTAAGCCCGAAACAACAATCTACACTCAGCATACATTAGACATTAATGCATTATTAGTATTACTCGTGTCTTTTATTTATGGATGTTTGGCCAGGGAGAGTCACGAGAGGTTGTATGTCTACTTGGGACCAAGATTGCAACAGACGGTGGAGTTTGATTCGGACGGGAGATGAAGTTTGACTCGACGAAAATACTGCTCAGTTTTGACACAAGAAACTCTTCTAAACCGCGTTAAAGCGAATTGCCTTATATATACTAAGTGGGAGGGACGGTCATTATGGAGCTGGACACGGATGGATGGGCCGGACCAAAAAATTGAGGAGAATTATTTTGCCTCTTTAAAACGGACATTGCTCGGCGTGTGTGAGCCAAAATACTTGGGCTTAGCTCAACCGTTTTTCAATTAAACACTAATAAGGCTCATAATAAATAATATCTGCACTAAATTATTTGTCTCATATGAAAAATTAAGGAGAGATTGACTCGGTTTAATTAGGTGGCTATTATCCCGTATGGAAAATCAAGGAGAGATTGACTTGGTTTAATTAGGTGGCTATTATCTCGTATGGAAAATCAAGGAGAGATTAACTCGGTTTAATTATGTGGCTTGTCTATATCTGTTGTAAATCTATACCTAATAATAAAGAGGCAATGCGAATAATGTTTTTCAATTCTAAACTAACATAAGAAGAGTGATGTTGAGTAGTAGTTTTTCAATTTCAAACTATGTTTTTCAATTCTAAACTAAGATAAGAAGAGTGATGTTGAGTAGTAGTTTTTCAATTTCAAACTAAGAAGAGTGATGCCAAGTAATTAGGGGAGGGCTGGACGAAAAAAATGGGGGTGAGAAATTTTGCCTTTATTATATCATTAGATATATGGTATAGAAGTATAGATTCTTTAATATGTTTGGAGATGCATGACGCCCGGGATTTCCTCGTGGGAAGATTAGACATACATGCACACGGGATGACCAGAGTTCAGTTGATATATGCCTATATGCCTGCTAGCGCCGGAGTCCATGCATGGAGGAAAAGAGATATTATTTTATTTGGATAAAACATGACGTCCAGGTGCAACTGAACGATGAAACAAACAAGGACACGTATCATATGCGTGCATGTACAAGGCCGGCTAGGTGTCACGTTCATATACGTACTTGGCAAGATGTGTCTACGTGCAGGGTCTTTGCCGATTGAACCAAGCAAGAAAAGATACGTCGGTCAAGGAAGCTTTATTAGCCAGGATTCTACAGGAAGGAAAGCTAGAGTCCATGTATCTTAATATTTCTTTAGATATTTCTTTTGAGTCAAGTTTTGTACGCTGTGGACAGCTACGAGTCATTAGCCTAGGGTATAAATATAAACCCCGGCCATTGTATCAATCTATCATCACATTAATCAAAATCAGTCTTTACTTTCTCGGCTTCACGCCAACCCTTAGGAGTAGGAGTAATGTAGATCTCGGCGAGTTCTTCAACAAGCAGGGCTACATCGACTGATCGACTTCCGACTTGTCTGTGAGTATCGTCACGACTTATATTGTGCTTGTAAAGCTGCATCAGCTGATTGATCTTTTATGAGCTATAATATAAGTTAGTTATCGATCAATATCATTGTTTGTAAGGCTGCATCAGCTGACTGATCTCTTACGAACCATAATATAGATCAAAGTTATCGGCTCTACCTAAGGGTGGCATCCTTCGGGTAGATTCATTAAGTTACCGATATTGCTAATGTTCTTATTGTCATTAGTTTCAGCAATATCATCCTGCCCGATCAAGATTGATCTAGATCGGTCTCACATCCTTTTAATCCATCGTTTATTTTGCTATATTGTGATAATTTTTACTTTAAACGATGGATTACGTTTTATCGTCCGTTCTACTTCAATCCTGATCGTGCATAGTATGCATCGTTTTGATCTTGAATGAACTCGCCAGTTAATGAGATCTAATCTAATGACACTACCATAGTTGCATCGATCCAGTTGAACCTCACTGGTAAGACTTTAGATTAGAAATTATTGATTAGTGGTTTTGTTCATGATCGAGATATGTACTCTGTTTGCTTGCTATGCTCGCATCGGCTATTTTAGCCGATTGCCTATGCTCTCACACATATAGCATGTTTTCATGAATCTGTTGACATATAGATGGTTTTATAGATTCTTTGGCTTTGGTTTGTTATCATTATCATAGCTGCATCGATCCGGTCAAACCTCACTATTGATGATATTGGATTAGATTCAGATTGTTTATAGATTCATTTACATTAAATAGTCCATTGTTCGCATGTTATACTCTTTTCGTCAAAACTTATCAGCTCAACGATTTATACTGATCATGTTCTATTTTGCCGAGATGTTTTCTTATATCGCTTTATTGCTAGATGTCGACTTTGTAGTCGATGACCATATCAATTGGCTATTTGGACGTATATTGGAACTGTCTGGTGCAACGCCGGCATGTTCCACCTTAAACTACTGATTATCTTCTCCTTGTCAATTGCAGGGTCAAATTGACTGGCACGCCAATTGGTCTCAACTCCGACCGGTCCTATGTTGAAGCTAGCGGATCTCAGGGCTTGCTCTAGGCGGATCCTTCTAGCTTGTTGTGTGTGAGACACTTGGTCACATTTTTGTGTCAACAAACATATCTATATGAGCCTGACTGTAAAACATCATAGTTGTTGATAGTTCTTACGCTCAAGTAGATAATTCCGCAAGCGCACAGAATATCGTTATAGCATTTCACCCAGGAGTATTTTAGGGTATCGTACTTATCCACAGGGAAGCAACGGTTAAAGATGGTGATAGCTAATCATCACGTATCTTTAACTAGTATACCAGCTAGACCAAAGTGGGGGTAAGTGATATACAATAAAGTGGGGTGGCACACAAAGATCTCGTCATAAAAAGGTAAAGTGGAAGTATAATTAAATAGGAGGACAATAAGAAAGGGAACACAAGAATCCTAAATTACTTCTATTAAAGCACAACTCTAGCTAGCGACTATGGCGATACTGATAAACCAAGATAGTGCAAGGTAGGATGCAATAGCACATCAGGGCGTACCTGCCCCAAACTCACCTAGTAGGTTGATTGGACACAAAGCACCACGAGCCCTTGTTGGTATAAATTAACGTACACATATAAATCCAGAAGTGCACGGATACTGCAGTAGCTTTCACCCGAAGGTATTCAAATATCGTATCCACAAGGAAATGTGTGAGGCTAACTATGGTCCAACTTAACTCGGAGCAGCAACAAGAATTAAGAAGGTCGAGAGTGTAGAGGAGATCGCTAAGGTCTTCTAGTTCTAATCTCGGTAAGCTATGCCTTCTAATCCCGGAGGAGATCGCTAAGGAGAGTGTAGAGGAGATGTCTTATAAGGAACAAATACAGAGTTTCTTTCCTATAAGCAACTAAAAGCCCTGCTAGTCCTATTAATGGGAGGTGGACTACAGAGGATTCAACGAAGCTATAAAAGTCACCTTCACGAGCTACCACCGATCCGGAAATGAGGGTGCACTCATGAGTAACCTGAGTCTAAGCACCATGCTTACACTACGAATTATACTTTAATCTAATGGCCATAGATTAAAGTGCTCAAAAGAGACTCGCAAACCAGAGAACAATATAAACACATTGCTTACTCGATTAACAGAAAAATCGTAGGCGTAGATTAACTTCCGCCTGGGTACAAGCCATAGAGGGAGCACCGATAGGCCGACACCTCCTTCAAACTCTTCCTTTCTCTCCTCTCTCTATTTCTAAAGACTAGATCCTAATAAGGACTAATCTTCTCTTGATAGCTGGCTCTAAGAGGTAGATCCTTTCATGGGACCCCTCTCAATTGATCCTAACTAGAGAATATGAATTAGGGTTTTAGCATGACTCTAGGGAGGGGGCTGCAAGCCTATATTTACAGCTCTGGGGGTGCAGTGTGACCCCTTGGATCAAACCGACTTGAAGGATGGCGTAGATGAAATCTTAGGAGGCGGTGGAGGAAGCTTCTAGAAGCGGATTGTCAGGTGGGGCCATAGGGGGCCGGGCGACCTCCCCCATGGGCCGAGCGGCCTACTCCAGTGGCTTCTTGGCCCATGCTTTGTCGTAGTGTCTTCTGGAACCTTCTAGATTTGTCTTTCGTAGTTCTCATGGATAGAATCACTTGTTGCCGTCGGGTGGCTTGTTTGGGGTGTATGACAATGATCCAGGGGCTGTTTTCTAGATAAATCCTCATGCATACACATATTCACCAAAGCTCATGGAATTCATTAGTTTAAACTCTTATACCTAAGTTTGGTGATGGAATTAAGTATGTATGCAGGTTATGTCAATGGTTTATATTTGATGTTAGTGACCGTCAACAACCCTATGATTTCTAGACCTATCGTGAGGGAATACATAGGATGGATAGGGCTGTCACCACCTGCCAACTACCTATTGGCATTTCTTAGCACCTCTACTAAGTATGGGGTTTGAATCCATCCTTAGCAACGGCACCATAAATGACTGTTGGTATTACTTAGCAACTTCATTATTAACTAGTGCTACTAAGTACATCCTTGATAGTTCCTTAATAATTTTAGATATTTATCCACAAGCGCATGGAGTTATCATTGTAGCATTTCACCCAGAATTACATCCCCTCTAGGTATTAGCGCTGAGGGTGTAGTTCAGGGTATCGTTCATTTATATTTTCCCAAAGGAAGGCATTGATTAAGAGTCTAGTATGGATATGAACTTGAATAATAATGCTTGCAAGTACACCAATTGTTTATAACAAAGGTAAGAATGATATATTCAAGATAGAGGACACACACTTGTCATTCCTCAAGGATAAAATAGAAAAGAAAGAATAAATAACAGTCCTAAGTTAAGCAGGCTTGGCCTAGTGTAGTCATACAAAGATAAGTTGATAATCATACAAATTATATAATTAGTATTAGAGCTAAGTGTGAAGCAGGTCGGGAGGGCACCGAGTACTGGTCTGCCAGTAACCTCACGTGACAATTTAGACTCCTATACCCCAGTCGAACATGGGGGAGTACAAGGGACAGACAGGGTTGTCACCACCTGCCACCTACCCCTCTACCGTGGAAAGAGACAATGCAATCACCTATCTCTCCATACCCAAGCACCACGCTTGCATATACATAAACTACCCAAATTCTCCTAGGTCCCCGACCCTATGGATCGATAGGTAAAGAACTTGGGCACATCTGACGACTCGATGAACTGCCACCTCAACTTTACTCTAATTCCAGTTATACAAGTTATATGATTGGTTAAGCATAAAGTTAAATGTGCTACTCTCATGACACATGAACTCTGCACTAGTTCATATATCATGATCATAACACAAAAACCATACTCTAGTTCATGAGTATGACTATAAATGTAATATGAGAGCATAGCTTTGGAAGAAGTCATAATTCTATTCATACCCAAGAGTCACTTCTTCCAAGGAGCCAAGCTCTCCAAGGTAGCTTTGCCTTGCTCTAAACAACTAAGAAAGGAAAAGCTACAACTAAAGAGTGAGGTGTGTGAGGCAATGCTCAAGATGAGTGTGTGTTGAGAGAGGGGGGTTGCCCTCATTTTATACTAGAGCTAAGGCGGTGCTTCCGTCTATCTTTAGCACAGGGGCACAGGAGATACTGACTCAGCATGGAGCCATGCCACTGCTAGAGAAAGATGAGGCTAAGGCACGCCAAGAAGGGGCTGGCCGCCCACTAGGACTGGCCGATCCATGACTAGGCCATCTCGCCACTGCCTTTGCATGGTGGATTATGGGCTGGACATGGGTCAGTGCCCCGAGGTGCCTCGCCCAATTTGGCTTGATTTGGTGGATGTCTCCCTTGTCTCTTTTGCCTAAATCAGTGTTTGGAAAGCGCCTTTTGATGAAAACTACATGTATTTGTGTTTGTGACCTGCAAAAATAATAATCTCCAAATACATATGGAACTTGGTTAATAGTAAATGCATATGTGACTAAGTTTGCTAATTTCTCCCCTTTTTGCCACTTAATTGGTGGTTGGATTTGATCGATAAAGACCGCCAACAAGCTCCCCCAAGCTTAACCTTTGCTCGTCCCGAGCAAATGGCTAAGTTATTGGTTGTTGATTGGTAGTTGCTACAATGCCGAATATAATTCACAAGTGCCATGCCTTTAACAAAGTATTCTTCCTCAATTTAAATAATTTGGCCTTCTATCCACTCTTTTAACTTAATTCTTGTGAGGCTTATTGCTTTTCAAGTCTTAGGCAGTTGCAAGATAGAACTGTTTTAACAGAATTACCAATCGTTCATCCTTTGATCAATCTTCTATCCGGAGGTTTTATGAGTTTTGCAAAATAAAATGTAAGTTCCTCAAATGATTCACTCAATCGCTCAATGTGTATGTTCCTCACCAAGGCATTTGATTGTTTTGCCTTCTTTTCATCCTATCTCTAAAAGGCTTTGAGTGGAGTTTCAGGTAGGTATGACTGAAAGGCATACTTGCACCACATATATTGTTAAGTCAAAAACCGGATCCGAGGAGATGCAAGTCATACACTTTGACCAAGATGTGCAAGTGTGTGGAATATTTTCTAATCCTAATATTTTTGGCACTCCATTGATCATGACTTTCTCTCTTTTGAATGTTGCCTTAGAAGTATGGGCTATCTCTCTTTTTTTCAACACTTTTGGAACCTTCATGTGTTCCATTTTTTTTATTGTGAGAGCTTCATATGTCTCCCTTTTTTTTCTTCTCTCTTTTTAGCATAGCCCCATACTTTTCCTTTTGGCATATGAAAACTTTTGAGAGAAAGACTCATGAAAAATGGTTGGAGTATTTATTTTAGGTGGATGAAAACATGTTTTTGCACAACTCTTAGTGTAAGAGTTAACATTTTATTTGTGGGTGTACATGAATCTTGATCATTGGTGGATGACGAGAATCTCAACAAGGGTCACGACAATTTGACAAAACTCAATGTAAATTCAAGTAGCATATGACTAGGGTTTGCATTTGAATGTGTCATATGGCCATGGTAGGAATTCATGATCATTGAGGAACCTTTGATTTTAGCATTTTAAAAAGAAAATTCTGGATATCAAGTTTCTCTTAGAATAAAGTCATGGCGTATTCTATTTACCATATCATAAATTGCAACAACTTAGAAAAGTATCATGCTTTTGCAACCCACAAGTTTCAAGTTTTAGGATGAGACATTTTAACCAACAAACTTAAATCTTGAGAAATACTAAGTTATAGCCTAGGCCCGGATGAATTATAGACAGAGCAACTATTTATCATTTCAACGAGAGAGAAACTAGACATTCTTAAATCACATATGGGAGTGGAATAAGATATTTTTGTTGTTTTTGTCATATTTGATTTTTTAATACTAATAAATGCAAAAATTAAATAATGCAAAGATTAAAATGCGAAAAATAAAAGATACTACTTACCTCTGTGGGGGTCCTCCCCCAAGCTTACTCATCGCCAGGTGGTGACTCCGAGGTGATTTATTTTAGTTCATTGCATAAATATTTGTACTTTGTTTTACCCCACCCATGTTTATACTTAGTAGGTTTGGTGCAGTGATCAAACTAGACATTAGGTTTAATTTGGCCAAGGTAGACTCAATAATCTAAGCACCATGCTTAAATTAGAAGGCCTATAAAAGTATGATTGTGCAAAAACGGTACTTAAACCCAATCATACTTTTGCATAGGACATGGTGAGATAACAAAGATT
Organism: Saccharum hybrid cultivar R570; assembly: GCA_038087645.1. Taxonomy (NCBI): domain Eukaryota; kingdom Viridiplantae; phylum Streptophyta; class Magnoliopsida; order Poales; family Poaceae; genus Saccharum; species Saccharum hybrid cultivar. Next base: position 881,728 of record JAQSUU010000606.1, on the reverse strand, counting down.
CATTTGATGGGAACAAAGGTAAAGAGGTGAACTTTATTATTATTTATTGTTTTTCTTTATTAGTGCATAAACTAGGAATTCAAAGTTTTTTAGCATAATTATAAAGATAACTACCAATTTACCATTGGCAAGGACTCACCTTTTAAGGTCCAATGAGTAGGACCCTTCTCCATTCATTTCTTGCTTGTTGATGGAGCACCCGATCCTGGAGAAGTGGATGCAGAGGGCTGCTCCTTCTTTGGCCTCCACACCATTTTGTTCTTGGTGGTGTGGTGGTGGACTTTGGAGCTTCTTCTTTTGGGGTCCACCCCGTCTTGTTCTTCTTTGGGGGTATGGGGACAACTTTTGGGATCTTTTCTTTTGAAAATTGTTTAACTTTTTTCTACTCCGGCATTATTTTGATTTCCTTGCTCTTTTTCACAGATCTGTCCATCTTTTGAGGTTGGATATGGACCTCCCTCAAGCCTTCTGGGTTTGGCCCATATTTGATACAAATCATGGAGCATTGCTCCTTTCTGGGCCTGAAGGTGAATTTTTCTTCATTTCCATGGATATTGAAATGGACTTCCCCAGATCCAACATCAATTTGGGCTTTTGCAATGCTCAGGAAAGGCAGCCCCAAGATGAGAGTTGATTCTTTCATGACCTCCATGTCAAGCACTACAAAGTTGATGGGGACATAGCAATCCCGGATTTTCAGCGGGATGTCTCCGACTATCCCTGCTAGGCGGCAGACTGTCGAATCAGCCAACTGAAGCATCATTGGTGTTGGCGTTAATGGTGTGTGGATCAACTTGTCGTAGATGGATTTAAGCATAATGCTCACACTAGCCCTAAGGTCGCACTAGGCTTGGTCAAAATATTGGACCCCGATTGAACATGAGATCGTGGGGCTCCCAGGATCCTTCTTCTTTTCAGGAAAGTCGAGTATGACAGTAGTGCATTCTTCTATCAGCTGAACGATCTCCGTGGATGCTAGATGGATGGTAGAGGTCGTTTGTTGTTGATGATGTCCTTGATGTACTTGGCGTAGGAAGGTACATGCAAGATGTCCATCAGGGGGACGCTTACATGTATCTTCTCGATCATCTCAACAAAACAAGCGAACTGCTCATCCATGGCTTGCTTGTGGTTCCTTGTAGGGAACGGTAGGTAGCTGGTGTCGACGAAGTCCTTAGGTGTGCCGTCACCTCTTCTTGTTCTTTTTCTTTTTCTTTTGTTGAAGGTTCATCTTCCTGGCACTCTTTTTCCTTTCATGTAGACTAGTTAGGGATTGGTGGATTACAAGTGGTCTTACCACCTCTCGTGGCCACCGCTTTTACATTTTCACGAGAATTTTCTGGTTGAACAGGAATTTTTCCATTACCATCAGCAGCTATTTGAGCTAATTGTGTTTCAACCATTTTATTGAAGCTCAACTGTTGCAGCAGCTATTTGAGCTAATTGTGTTTCAACCATTTTATTGAAGCTCAACTGATTCTTAACAGCAAAAGTTAAACCTTCAACTTGAGAATTTATATTTTTGAGCATCTTATCATTTGACATTAATTTCTTTGTGATATTTTCATTAATTTTTACTTGGCCTAAAACAAATTCTTTAAAAGAAGGTTGATTCGAATTGTAATTAGAGTTGTAGTTTAAATTACCTTGCGGGCGGGATTTGTTATTCCACCCATTATTACCTGGTTGGCAAAACCTGTTGTTGATAAAAGCAACTTCTTCTCTTGTTTTGGGGCAATCATTCCCCGAATGGCCAACATTCCCACAGACCTCACATGTCATGTGTGAGTCCATGGCCTGGACAGTGCCCATCATGGCTTCCTTTTCTTGGGCCCGTTCTCCTAGTCTTTTCAGCAATAAATCTATTTTTGCGGTAAGCATGTCCACCTCCTTGACGGTATGCATACCTTTTTGTGTTTTCCTTTCCTCCCCCTAGCTTTGATTTTTCATCATTTTATTGATGAGCTTTGTAGCTCCATCAATGGTGAGGGAAAGGAAGGCACCTCCAGCAGCAGCGTCGATATGGCCCCTAGACATAGGTATTAATCCATCATAGAAATTTTGGAGCACTAACAAGTTTTCAATCCCATGGTGTAGGCATGCTTGGATGTAGTCCCGCAGCCTCTCCCACGCCTTGGGAATGGTTTCCATGGAGCTTTGCTGGAAGTTCAAAATTCTTGCCCTTAGAGCGTTGGTTCTGCTCATGGGGAAGAACATGGCGAGGAATACCGTGGAACATTTCTCCCACATCTTGATAGCTTTCTTCTCCTTGTAGAACCACTACTTTGCCTTTCCTAAAAGAGAAAAGGGAAACAAGCAGAGCTTGATGCTCTCTGGTGCGATGTCCTTGATGACGATCATGTCGCACAATTCGAGGAAGTGTTGGAGATGCACGTTTGCATCCTCACTCGGCAAGCCATGGAATTGGCTCGCCTGCACCGTTGTGATGAGGCTGGTGCGAAGCTCGAAGTTTCCATTCCCAGTGTTGACAGCCGGCCCAACAGGCATGTTGGCAACAGCAGGGGTGGAATAGTCACAGAGTGTCTTGACCATGCTTGGAGTAGCGGATGGTGCGGGTTCGTCTAGTTCGACTGTCGGAGGAGTGGTGGAAGAAGAAGCAGCATTAGATCATTTCCTCCTTAGAAGCACCTCCGGATTATCAACATAGTTGTTTGGCAGGTCATAACCGGACGTACACTATCCCTATTTTCATCCACAACAGGAGAAAACAATCAAAGTTAGCCTGCATAAACAATGGCTACCTTACATGCATATTATCATGAACATGTCCTACTAGATTCTTTAATCAAAATGTCTTCCCCGAAAATGCTTGTTGGCATTTCTTAGCACCTCTACTAAGTATGGGGTTTGAATCCATCTTTAGCAATGGCGCCAGAAATGACTGTTGGTATTACTTAGCAACTTCACTATTAACTAGTGCTACTAAGGACATCCTTGATAGTTCCTTAACAATTTTAGATATTTATCCACAAGCGCATAGAGCTATCATTGTAGCATTTCACCCAGAATTACATCCCCTCCGGGTATTAGCGCTGAGGGTGTAGTTCAGGGTATCGTTCATTTATATTTTCCCAAAGGAAGGCATTGATTAAGAGTCTAGTATGGATATGAACTTGAATAATAATGCTTGCAAGTACACCAATTGTTTATAACAGGGGTAAGAATGATATATTCAAGATAGTGGACACACACTTGTCATTCCTCAAGGATAAAATAGAAAAGAAAGAATAAATAATGGTGCTATGTTGAGCAGGCTTGGTCTAGTGTAGTCATACAAAGATAAGTTGATGATCATACAAATTATATAATTAGTATTAGAGCTAAGTGTGAAGCAGGTCGGGAGGCCACCGAGTACTGGTCTGCCAGCAACCTCATGTGACAATTTAGACTCCTATACCACAGTCGAATGTGGACACGTACAAGGGATGGACAGGGTTGTCACCACCTACCACCAACCCCTCTACCGTGGAAAGGGACAATGCAATCACCTATCTCTCCATACCCAAGCACCACACTTGCATATACAGAAACTACCCAAATTCCCCTAGGTCCCTGTCCCTATGGATCGATAGGTGAAGAACTTGGGCACATCTGACGGCATGATGAACCACCACCTCAACTTTACTCTAATCCAGTTATACAAGTTATATGATTGGTTAAGCATAAAGTTTAATGTGCTACTCTCATGACACATGAACTCTGCACTAGTTCTTATATCATGATCATAACACAAAAACCATACTCTAGTTCATGAGTATGACTATAAATGTAATATGAGAGCATAGCTTTGGAAGAAGTCATAATTCTATTCATGCCCAAGAGTCACTTCTTCGAAGGAGCCAAGCTCTCCAAGGTAGATTTGCCTTGCTCTAAACAACTAAGAAAGTAAAAGCTACAACTAAACAGTGAGGTGTGTGAGGCAATGCTCAAGATGACTGTGTGTTGAGAGAGGGGGGTTGCCCCTCATTTTATACTAGAGCTAAGTCGGTGCTTTCGTCTATCTTTAGCGTAGGGGCATAGGAGATACCGACTCAGCATGGAGCCATGCCACCACCAGAGAAAGATGAGGCTGAGGCACGCTAGGAAGGGGCCGGCCACCCCATAGGACCGGCCGGTCCATGACTAGGCCATCTCGCCACCGCCTTTGTGTGCTGGATTGTGGGCTGGACATGGGTCAGTGCCCCAGGGTGCCTCGCCCAATTTGGCTTGATTTGGTGGACGTCTCCCTTGTCTCTTTTGCGCAAATCGGTGTTTGGAAAGCGCCTTTTGGTGAAAACTACATGTATTTGTGTTTGTGACCTGCAAAAATAATATTCTCCAAATACATGTGGAACTTGGTTAATAGTAAATGCATATGTGACTAAGTTTGCTAATTTCTCCCCTTTCTGTCACTTAATTGGCGGTTGGATTTGATCGATAAAGACCGCCAACACTACCCCAACCTATTTGGAGGCCTAGCCACAGTCCATGGTACCCGATAGTATAAGCACCATGCTTACACTATTTGATGATACCCTAGCCTCACTTTAAGACTAGAGCATCAGCTAGTGATGAAGAACCCATGCTATTTAGAGCCCACTTATTAAAGGAGTATAAGCATAACCAAAGTATAACTAGAGCACAAGACTAGTACTTAGAGTAAAAGACTTGAAATAGTACTTGCATAGAAAGTAGCATAATGAAATAAATAAAGTATTTACAAAAGAGAAACAAAGCTATACCAGACTCCTAAGGACTGCTCTAGACTCAGAGCAGAGCTCCCACTAAGACTAGCACTACTACTAGAACTACACTTGAGAGAGTAGAGAGAGAGAACTTCTCTTTTGTGTGTTGGTGTGTGTTACAAATAAGGGGTGAGGGTCCTATGTACAGTGAGAGGTAGAGTAGGGGCTACTCCATCACCATGTCATCATTCTGTCGGAGAGCCTTTCACAACCCTTGGACCAACCGCCAATGAAACCGCCTTAAACCAACGCACCACGTTGCTCCAAACTGTGCCTTCTTGGATATGTCCAAAGGAGAGTCGGTTTGGTAGAAGTGGACTATCAAGCAATGCCCCTTGGTGTCAGGTGACCCCCCACTGATGAGTGGGCCCTACTCCTTTGGTGTGGGGCCTCTAGGGGTGTTGTAGAGTGTGGGTATGAAGGCATTTGTCCATTTGAGCACCAACACATCACTGGTGGGTCCAACAATCCATGTGTAGCCTCTTTTCTACCTTTGATCTTGCACCGACTTGAAATCAATGGTGGAGAAGGCTTGGGAGTGTGTTTCTTGGCCACTCACATGGATTGGTGAGCTAGCATTGATGGTGCCACGTTGGCCGACGCTTGGTTGGGTCGGGCGACAACACCAAGTGGCCTATGGTGGCCCTTCCTTGCTCCAATTGCTTTTAGTGCTTGATTTTTGATGTATGTGTATAGTTTTCCTGCATGAGCAAAGATCTCCAAGTACAAGTGGAAATAGGTGAATTGTAAATATAAATCACTACTATGGTGTTGTTTAGTCTCATTTTTGGTGCAATTTTGATGGTAAAAATTGATGTTTAAGGACCATCAACAGTAGTCTATGAGACTTAGGTGATCTCTAGTAAGCTCATGAAGAGACCAGGTGACGAGAGTCAAACATAGGGTATGTCAAGTCCACGAGTAAGAAGTTCCCAACCAATGGATCCCTCGACTGATCTCTCAAGATTGCTCTGGGGCTATAACCATCGGGCATGCCTGTGGCCACTGGTTAGGGCTCGGGGGCCCGCTAGGGCATCAGGTTCCCGAGTGTTGGTATTTCTTATGTCTATTGGATAATTCTACAAGCGCACAGAATATACTGTTGTAGCACTTTACCCGAGAGTATTCCAAGGTATCGTTATTTATTTTATCCCAAGGGAAAGCGGTAGATAGGAATGATAAGAAAAGAGAGATCCTTATAATTACCACAACTTAGTATCAACTAGTGTCAGGGGTAAACAAAATATGGTAGGAAGGTTTGATGTAACAAGCCAAGATAAAGATAATAAAATATAACTAGTAAGTATAGCTAGGTGGGAGGACAACGAGTGAGTAAAGGATTCATGTGATTCAAACACTACATCTATGATTTTAACTTATTTGCACAACTGAAATATGTAGATTGATATCTTACAACATGTATGCAAGGTGATAGGTGAACAATAGGAAACAAAACCCCTCCGAAGTGGCTACCTTATTATGGGGCATTACCTTTTAAAACTTGTGTCCAACACATGGTGGAATACAAAGACTAGACAAGGTTGTCACCACTTGCTAGCTACCACTATCTATCTGTGCAACAAGTGACAACCAAAGGCCAGTGTATAAGTATCATGCTTACACCTTGTCTCACTACTCTAATTGTGCATGTATAGATCAACTAGATCACCCTATGACAGGCGATGACCACATACAAGTGTGGGTTGCAGGGTCACAATCTATGATATAACAACTATATGATAAGATAAGCCACAACAATACTATAACAAGTATAATATTACACAAAGTAAATACTAACTAAAGTAGAGCAAGAATAATATATTAAATAAAGCAAGAGTCTTACTAGAAAAGGGAAAGGTACAAGAGCTATACCAGACTCTCCAGAAGACAACTTCGGAAACCCCAAGCAAGCTCAATTTGATTCTAACTACAACACTAGACACACTACTAAGAGAGTGGAACTAAACTAATCTTCACTTGGAGCTTGAATGCCTCTTCTGGAGAGGGGGTGTGAGCCTCTATTTATAGTGGAGGTGGAGTAGGGGTCACACCAGTGCCAATTCAGTAATCCATGTGCCTCTTCATGTCATCCCTTGGATCAAACCATCATCAGAACCACCATTGATCAATGATGGAGATTAAAGATATGCATGGTGGCATGCTAGAAGGCAGTGAAGGCCTTTGGGCCCACTTGCTAGGTCGGTCAACCCCAAGGGGGGTCAGGCAACCCCCTATGCCATGTGGGTCACCTTCTTCTAGAAGAATGGCCCACCTGCCATTGAGTGTGTATGAAAATTGAAGTTTAGTTGTCATGTCGGTTCGCTTCAAATGTGGGCCCATGGATCCATGCGACTTGATCCTCCACCCTTGAGAGAAAACACAAGTGTGATCTAAGGGTGGAGAATGATTTTGAGATGCTTCACATGGATCATGGTGACTTGTCATGGCTTGGTAGGCCCATAGTGGGTCAGTCGACCCCCCTATGTGGGTCCCATAGGCTTAGTTGTCCCCAGTTGTCGTATCCTACACAAAAACACCACAAGGCACAAGTGGAACTGCTATTGATAAAATATGCTCATGATATGTCATTCTTCCTTTGATCCAAGGCTGTTGACGGTGTTTTCAGTATATGAATTTATGACATTTTTACTATCAACACTGACTGATAGCAGCCCAAGCCTGACTCCAACCCAGCACCGACTCGAGCCAGTGCTCGGGTGGTGAACCGATGTCCCGAGCAATGGGCGACCTACTAAGCATCTGAGGCTTTGGTAAGCACGGAGATTCCATAGAGCCAGCCCGCTCAATGGGCACAAGGCGCTATCCACCACTCCCTTGATAGGGTCTTGTGATTGGCATGACATAACAGGACAAGCAACTTCACCAACTCTAGAAATAGCGGGCTCTATGGCCCACTCATCAGCCCCTCAAGCCAGGGCTCCTTCGCAGCCAAGGAGGCCTCAAGAAGGTTTACCCGGGGGGCAAACCACAGCAGACAACCCTTGACAGTCAAGTGTCAGGCAGTTGCAGTGATGTCAAGCAGTGCCTATGGCTCCTTCGACTCCCCCTACATGACAAAGCCAAGGTCCATCCACGCTATGAGCGCACCCTTTTGTTCATCATTGGTAGAGAGAGAGGGAGAGTGGAAATGAGTGAGTGGGATGGAGCTAAATCTTTTGAAGACATTCTCCACTTCGTGCTAACATGTGGGTCCCAAGAGAGAGATGGATAGCTCACTCCAAACTGATTCTGCTAAACCAATGTGTTGCAGGTTCATAACCGTGGCAAGCATCGTGGTTGTTCATCAGAAGTCGATGTGTGGGGCTCCGATGGCTTGGACACTCAAAAAACCAAGAGGGACATGGCGGTCTATCCTAGTTCTGGCTTCTGAGCCCTACGTCTAATAGGATAGTGTTCTTTATGTTAAGGAGTGCCCAATCGGGGATCACAACAATGGAAATCAAGGGAGTTTGGTAGGGGATTGCTCAATGCTATTCTCCTGCTCTTGGTGATGTTCCTCAGCATGTAAGAAACCAACCTTCTCTAGCGGAGGTTCTCTAGTTCTCTTGGGAATCATCCCCCTTCTCCAGGAGTCAACAATCCCCTTATATTCTAAGGAGGGCTAGAGTACAAGTCAGTTTGGGTTATAGTCTATCATCTATACACCGAGGTGCATGAGTCCTTTCATCGGTGTGGATGGACCTCGTGTTGTCGTGCAGGGAAGAGTCAACAGAGCAACTACCTCCTAACACAGCTGTTAGCGTTTTGGCACTTGACCGTTAGGAGCTATCTACTGCAGAGCAACCTCCCCTAGGTGAACCTTCTCGAGGCTTCCTTGTTTGTGAAGGAGACCCCACTTGGAGGGGCTAACGAGTGGCCCTAGAGCCATTCGCCCTTGGAGTTGGTGAAGTCCCTAGTTGTATCAAACCGTTTGTGTGACCTTGCCAAAGCAGTGGCCAATAGGGCATCACGCTTGTTGAACGGGCAGGTAGCACAACATCTGTCAGACATCAGATGCCTCACTAGTAATTAATGACTCGAAATGTCACTTTGTGAAACCTAGGCACTGGCCTAGGTTGGAGTCAGGCTTGGGCTACTGTCGCTCGGTAGTCTAGTGTCTTGGTGAGCCCCCAAGCCTCGAGCAGCAGCCATGGGCATGCTGAGTCTCTTCTTAACTCTTTCTAGAGCGTGCACACGAGCGTACCCGATGGGTATAACCCCAGAATCCCTAGCGATCTGTGAGATCGGTCAGGGGGGGTCTGTCGATCGGCTTCCCTTTTCCCTAGGACTTAACATACCCCTATGTTTGACTCTTGTTAGGAGACCCTAAGCACTTTGCTTCCTTCCTGGTTGAGCCTATGATGGCGATGAGGGGCTGAGCCCAAGTTTTGGTGACTGGGTTGACCGGGGTGGATGTAGTCTTGGCTATATTAGGTTGGACGCCCTTTAGGGGTGCCCAAGCCTCTAGGCGTGCACGCGGCTTCTGAGCCAAGCTATCATGAGGTCGAGCAAGGGCCTAGCTGACCCGTCGAGGAGTCGCTAGCACTAGGCCCGCATGGGGTGCCCTTCTTACCTTGGCCTGCTGTGGGTCATATGATGAGGGCTGAAGACCTTAGCTCAGTGCCTATCCATCGCTCGACATCCCATGCTCGTGTGAGGCTCGGTGATAGGCCTCCTTGCTCGGGAGGCACTTCATGATGGTCGGGTGCATTCTGCGCCCCATGCTCAGCCAGCCCTTGTTTGGCCCACTACTTAGTGCTCTCTGCTCTAATCTTTGTCATGCTAGGGGAGCGAACTTGGGGTGCCCGGCGGTTGGGTCTCAAAATTCCTGATGGAGGGACTGACGCAGCCCCTGAGGCTGCCATGGGGCTTGCTTGTCAGCGCTTGGGGTGGTTTCTCCACGTGCCCTTCTCGCTGATGCCCGGTGTAGTCCTTTGATATTCCTTAGTCGACAAGCCAATAGGAAGAGTTAACGCGTGCATGGCGCCCCATGCCCCGTGATGGGCGAACCATTGAACCACGTTGCATAGATCCAAGGGTCAAGGGGCCACAGAATTTTAGATGCGTAGATCTTGCCCGTCGGTTTGTCGCGGAGGGTTCGGCGTCCCCTTGAATCTAGTGTCAAGGCATACGCGTGGCAAGCATAGTATGGGGTGGTGATAGGACGTTGTATTACCCTAATTGCTTGTCGGTTTGACTTCTAAGGGGTGGGCCTGTCTAGGGACCCATCCCTATTAGGGGTCGCTTGGGGCGGCCCCATAGCCTATGGCCTACCGCAACATTGCGTGGACATGCACGGGATTATGGAGCATGGGGCGCCTACCACCCCCAAACTATAATGGCAATGGGGAAGGGAAAGGAGAGGAGATACCTTTTGTTCTCTGTGACTGCTCCACCTTCCCAAAATGCCCTTCTCTTTCACTTCTACTCGAGTGCCCTCTTCGTGTCACCTGCTCCACCACATCTAATGTCCCTACTTCTGAGCCATGATGGAGTAGGAACTGTCATCTTTCACCGAGAGGATGCTCGGGGAGTTGTGGGAGGTAGCGCTAGTCCTAGAGGATGCCTAGATGATGGAGTGGTGTGCCCCTACCGCATTGGAGCATAGGCCAACGCCCTAGGATGATGAGGTAGTGTCCTTTGCCTTCTTCCACAAGAATGGGTTTGACCTCCCCGATCACCCCTTCCTCTGTGGGCTTATGTATTTCTACAGGCTCCACCTTCATGATCTAACGTCAGAGGGGCTCCTTCACCTCTCGGTCTTCATCGTGCTATGTGAGGCCTTCCTAGGGATCGAGCCCTAGTTTGCACTATGGAGGTGGTTGTTCCAGGTCGTCCCATCATCCCTTCGTAGAGCTCCTCCCACGATAGGGGGTGCTTTGATCTAGGTCGGCCCGAGCACGGTGGGCCGTTACTTGGACTTCGGTCACGCGCCCAACTGTGATGCCAAGCTAGGCTGGCAGAGGGGCTGGTTCTACCTTCCCAAGATGGTCCTTGTGCTCACTCCTTCCTCTCAAGAGAGGTTGGGCGAAGAAATTCCTTCGTCGTGGTGGAGTTACCCCATAGCAGCACAGTTGGGGGACCTCTCAGCCTTGTTGACATTGATTGGCCAATTGAGGATCCTAGGTCTTACCGGCCCGGTGGTGATGCATACCTTCTTCCAATGTCAAGACGTCCTTCCCTTGAAGGAAAGGGTCAAACCTTAGTGGTGGTACTACTAGCGCATCTATGATCCCATGACAGAGTTTGGATACCCCACCTACCTGGTGTGGCTCTAGATATAATGTTGAGGGCAATGGGGTTGACATTCTAGAGGAAGGGGGACTCCTAAGCCATTCAGCACCATGAATCCACCTCCGCCGGATAGCCCCTCTCTAGGATGGGTTTAGCTCCTCCTAGCTCGCCCTCTAGGAAGGAGTGGATGTCGATGACTATGGTGCCACCTGCACTGGTAGAGGCGCTAGTCCTAGTTCCCCACCACTAGTCGTGGCGGCCCCAAGTGCACCTTGGAGGCATCAGAGAAGCCCTTCTAGGACAGGACGGAGGTCCCCACACACACAGTCATCCGATAGGGGCGAGTAAGTGTTGTGTCATCGTCTTGGCCTTTGATTTCATCGTGATTGATGCCATTTCTTTTGTTGTTCTACATAGGGCCTTTGTTTGTGATCTGGTCTTCAAGGTCAGATTCTCCAGTGTTGAGAGAAACTATCACAGCGACGATGTGTCCTAGTACCGATCCCGACCATGGTCAACCTAGAGTGTTTGGCTCCCCCTTTCCCCACATTACTACACCACGACTTGCCCATTCTGATGTCAAGGTCCTGAGATGGGGGCACGATGACATTCTATGGGCCATGGAGGAGTCCCAAAGGGAGCTGAACGAGGAGTTTTGTGCCACCAAGACCTCGAAGGTCCTGTTCGAGGTGGCACAGGCAAAGATAGTGATGTAGATGTGGCCTGATCTTTCGATAGGTATAATAACTTTGATTGATGCAGAACTCGATTTTCATGATATAGGCTTCAAACCAAGTCTGATTTGGCCCCCACAACTGTTACACTACTACTCCATTGGTTATCAACCATGCATGCACAACATGATTAACGTCGCCGAGAAGGCTTTGCTGCAGGCGAATCATGAACACAAGCAAGAACACGGGATGAACGCAATATGAAATTGCAAATATAAAGTAAGTGTTTCAATTTGATAAGAGGTCCTAGACCTGTTTTGAAAGGACCAATCGCCATGGGCGAACAACATCAAGACCAGGGGCCTTGGTTCATAACAGTTGATCTTGGCGATAAAAGTGCAGCGAACAATGTCTTTTTCATGAGGAAAACAAGAACACAACAAAAACCAAACTCTAACAAGAGCAACGACGGCTAATTAAAAAGTCTTGGGCATCACCCCTGGACATGCACCCTAATGGGCTCTAACATGATACACGAGCCAATGGACCAAAAGACGGTGTCGTAGCACCCGGACAAATTTTGGAAGCTGACTTATTTCGACAATATACTCATAAACTCCAGATGAATTTTGATGTCAAACCAAATCCATTAGTTAGCTTATCAAATTATATTTCCATGGATATGTGGCTTATCAAAAACGGAGTGCGTATGCGCCTTGGGCGTTGATTTTAGCCGGGACTACTCATGGAATCCGAGAAGAACTCGAACTTCATTTGGACCACCACCTTGGTGACCCGAACTGGATAAAATTTGGGCCACCTTCTTGGTTTTGAACCCTTGCTGATCTCCTTGGCCTCCATGTGATTCTCCAAGCATGGTCATATGCATGGAGGTCATGTCCTCATCACAAGCAAACACAATCCTAAGCAATCCTAGCCGTGCGTGGTGAGGCATTTGATTCAAAGGTGGACAGATGTCTTCACATGGATTCATGGCCCACTTTGCCACTCCCCCACCACATAAATAGAGGGGCTCAATTCACTTCATAGCTTAGAGGAGTCTACACTTTAGTATTAAGGAGAAGCTCTACCTCTCTAGTAGTATTAAAGAATAGGGAGAGAGGGAGGAGGAAGCTGGGGAAGTGTCAGGTCTGTCGGCACTCTATCCACTTGTAGCTCGATGGATGTTGTCTCCCTTGAGTAAGCATTTATGATTCTTATACGGTCTTACTTAAGCATTAACTAAGTATTATCTTCTATTGTTTACCGATTCATCGCTCATCTATTTGAATTCTCTAGTCTACTTTTAGTATTGGATTAAAGCAATGACTCTAGTGTAAGCTTGATACTTAGAATATAGGTTGCCTTTGTTTGCGGCATGCCCCATGAATACATTGTGGTAGGTAGCAGGTGGTGGCAGTCCTGTATATCCTCTGTATTCTACAATGTTTGGTTGAGTTATTAAATCATAGGACCCTATGTTGGAATAGTTTAGCACCATTCACACCCTTTCCATCGCTACCTGGGTCAACATCCTAGAGCAAACAACTGGAGTACATCCTTGCTTGATCTTCTATCATAACAACATAGATCCTCTGTACCCATCTTATCACCTACATCTAGCTATCATAGGATGGTCTTGTTTCTTAGTCTAGTTCACTCCCGTTCCACGTGGATTCGATACCTTGGAATACTCGCGGGTGAAAGCTACAACAGTATTTGTATCCTTGCGGATTTATCTTTGTGTGTTAACAAATACCAACATCCATCATTCATTAGGCCCAACTCTTCACATCACACAACTTGTATGACTTCTAAAAGATGTTATCATAGAGCCTAAGTCCAACCCTCTATGTCACACATGACACATATGACCCCCTAGAGGCATTCACAATCTCTTGAATCACCATGTGACCTAGTGATGCTCAAGGATTCTCAAATAGTGGGTTTCAATACCACTTGTTAGAGTACATGCTCAATAAAATATCCGAACAAATCTACTAACCTAAGAACATGAAAGAATAAACATCATGGAAGAAAATACACAAACAAAAACAATATTAAGGCAGAATGGTTTTAAACAAGGTTCATCCATTTGCTAGCATCCACGAGGCATGACTATGATAGCTTGTCCACATAAACAACAGCTAAACTGGTTTTCGAGTGCTCTTGTGGCCTTGTCACCACCCAAACCAGTCACTGAGTCATCTCTTGGTTACAACAGGGTTGGGATTTTCCATTAAAAAAGCAAGGTTGGGCTCATATTTATGTCCCAGGATATAGAGTCCAACTCAAAATCTATCCTAACCCCTAATTCAAATGAAATCTGATTGTAACCAAATCATAAACATATCTATCAATAAGGATCTTGCACATATAGAAAACTATTGCTACCATTCTATTAAAAATATTATTTGTGCTTCCCTTGGCAGAAAAAGATAAAACCATGAAAATTCATAACAATGTCCAAAATTTATCATGAAGGAAAAATATATGGTATTTTACACAACAAGAAATTGAACACTTAATTTGTTACCACACATGTACATAATCAGGTGAAGATCTTCTACAGTGAAAGTAAAATATCTAAATACTACCTTAACCTTCACAAGGCTCGTTAACTATTTAAGCCCTATTTGGATGCCCGGTAATTGGGCCAAAACACCTATAAATTACAGGTCCTATTTTTTCTGACACAGGCTGCAGTTCTTGTTTGGATGACCAGTGAGCCCACTTATTTTACATTCGGTTTGGCCCAAAACTGGTGTAAAAAAGTGTCATCTCCTAAGGTCTGCGAAAAAATATGCTATCTATCGGGCACAGCTCGAGTCGAGCCGCTTGGTGACGAGGCCACGAGGGGCGAGGGTTTCTCCTTCACGCCGCCGGTCCCTCCCCCTCCCCGTCGTCGCTCCATCCCAACCACACCGTCGCCCCCACCTCACGCCGCTGGTCCCTCCCCCTCCCCCAACTACTCCTCGACGGCTGCCCACCTCGCCGCTGGAGCCGATGGTGGTCTGAAGCCAGTGCTTGAGCCAGATCTGCGACCTGATCTGCGACAAGGGCGCGCCGGGCAGGAGACGTCGATCTCGACGACGGCGCAAGCGAGGATGATCTAGTTGAAGTACGGATCGGCGGTGAAGAGGCTTGGTCCATGGCTAAACACTGCGAGGTAAGCTTCTAGCATCTCACAATTTCTTTGTCAAAGTTCTTGTGATGTTCTATTCTTGGTGACCCTCATCAAGGGAGGAGTTCGATTAGCCCTTGATGCTCGGATTGAGATGAATACATGTGGTGATTAGCATGTGGTGATTGAGATTTGAACTAGTACATCGAGCACTGATTAAAGGAGAGAACGATGTGTCAGGCTAGATCGATAGGTAGGCTAGCAGTAGTAGACACTAGTGCAGTGTTGTACTGCTTGTAGCTTGGTTTATGCCTGCTTTCAGCTTGCAACCAGCAATGCATCAGAGAGAGGAAGATTGCAGATTCTGTCAAGCAGCGCCTGCAGTCCATCTCTTGTCCTTTTTTTTCCTTTCACGTTTAATTAGCATGTAAGTACATTATTGAAATGGATGGATAACAGAAGATGCATGATTGTAGTGACAAACTATTTTATTTACTGATCAACTCCGAGTGGTAGAGTAAATTAGAATATGCTTATTAGATGTAAATTGCCAAGACGTTGGGACATGTAATAACCAAAGTAATATGCTTATTAGAATAAGTTGATTGCCTTCAGCTGCAGCCACTGATCATCCTAATATTCAATTACATACGAATGGCAGTATCATGTTCTTTAAAAATGGTTATTTAACCAGTATAGGACTCCTATCGTCCAATATAGTATTCATCTTCTATGTTTTTTTGGTACAACTTTCTAATTTATGCCATCAGATTCCTTATTTATATACTATCCTTTTCTGGACTATGAATGCTAGTAGATACATTCATCCAGTGGATATCGAAGAGGATACAAGAACTGAAACCGATTCTGAGGAAGAAGATGAAGAAATAATTATGCTTATTTTTCCAGCATTATATGCAGCTTCTAGTAGAGCTAAAACACCATGCCATACTTTATCAAATGCAAGTTTGCTTTTTTTCAAAATTCGAAAATCTATTGGCCATCCAAATATTCTTATATTGCCTCCTTAATCATTTCTCTACAGCATTGATAGTGCCTTGTTGGCTTCCTTTCATGTGAATGAGTAGTAGCGCTAATACATTACTGTTATATGCTTATATCTCCATCTCCATCAAACAATTGTAGAACAGGCATACATTACTCAAGTATAGCCATTCCCATTTTGTTATGAAGTTCTCTTTCTCTTTCTGTAGCCACTGTCTTACACTTGGGGTAATGCCGCTAGCTAAATTTCTATATATTTTGCAGGTTAGTTGCCACAACATTTAAAGATCATGCAAAATCGAAGCATTTACCGGTGGAGGGGTATGAAGTCACACAACATTGTTTGATGCTAGCAGTTCTTTTAACCATCAGTCAACCATTTTTAAACATTATTTATATCCTTGTATTTGAGCTTAGAAGAACAATCCATGCATACCAGCTTTGTTGGATCCTATTTGAAGGAACTATGTCGAATTTTGGCTCCTTGTTGGATATGAATTTTGTTTAATTTTCAGCTTGAACATGTCGAATTTTCTATATGCTCCATGTCATGATTGTGCTTACTGGCTCACTGAGATGTCCAGCTGTTACAGACTTTGGTCACTTGAGATGTCAGAAGCTCACAGCCTTCAGCCATTTGGGACCAGCGTCAGTGTGTGTGTGTGTGTGTGTGTGTGTGTGTGTGTGTGTGTGTGTGAATCCAGCGTAAGTGTGTCTGTGTGTGTGTGTGAATTCAGTGAACGCAGTGTGTGTGTGTGTGAATCCAGCGGCAGTGTCTGTGTGTGAATTCAGCGGACCCATGCAGTAGTGGCTATTCTGGGCAACGAAGACAATTTTTTTTTTACCTTCAATCCAAACAGCTTATTCCAAGGGAAAAGATATACAACTGTATCGTTGTGCACTAGAAATTACACCTGTAAACCAATTACATGTTACCATTCTGCCAAACAGGACCTTAAGGTTCACCTAACATATTGATGCAAATAGCAATAGTTTTATTGGCTTTGTGTATTTGAAGCTTTATTCATTAGATCGATATAAATAAATAGACAACATACAAATAGGCAACAAAACATACAAAGTTTATGATAGATTATAATCCCAAAAATAGTAAGATAAAGTAACCAACAACTTTGGTTTTCAATATAGTACTTAATGCAGTAGAAACAACATAGTAGCACCACCTAGAACTATAAAGTGATTTATTCATCCAAAATGTTCAGGACAACTGAAGCAGCATTCTTGGTGAATCCACTGCAAGACTCATCACCACAGTCATGAGAAAGGATGTCAATGTCGACCCCAAACAGCCGCAAACACTTTTCTACCTTACAGTTTCAAGTGATGCCGATTCAGGAAATGTTGTTTGTTGTGGCATCAGATTAGTTGGAGGCGTCAACTCCCCAGATCCAAAGGACAAAGGATTCGATGCTAGAACAATTCTATGGCTTGTACCAAAGCCAAGGCTCTCATGGACCCAATCATCAATCATCAAGCTAGATGGAAAGAAGATCGGACATGGCACACGATGTGGCAGAGACATGGTACTAGTATGGGGCTTGATATGAATAAACATGTGGTTTGTGCTTGCAGTCTTACCGGCATCACGGTAGAAGGATAAAATATCATGTTTCTTGAGATTCTTCTCCTTGATAAAGACGTGCCAGCCCTTGGTCAGGACATAGCTCTTGCTATTCTTCCAGAGGCAAAAGCGGAAGCGCCAGATTAACCCTGTGGAGAAGTCCTCAAAATTGAGGAAATCATCACCATCTTCACCACTCTTGGCTTCTGAAATCTTGGGAAAGCACTCCTCCGCACAATGCCTTGGGATCAGTAGACGATTCAGCTTACCAACATCGCTTGGAGTCAGAATCTTGCTGAACATGTACTCCATATCAAAGACCTTTCTTCCCCTTTTTGTTTCCCCACATAAATCTAATGCTCCATGACCATTGCTCATGCCAGATTGGAAAATTGGTGCAGGCTTGGATGATGAGGGAGAGACATACCGAGGGGGAAAAAGAGTGTTTACCAATGGGCAAGGGATTCAAACATGGTGGGGCCTTCCCCATCTGCACTTCCATCTCCCTTGAAATCATTCTTGCCGAGAAACCATAGATCTAAAATAGAAGCGTTGTGTAGAAAGAATTGGTGAGGCAGGGAGAGGGACAGATGTGGAGGGGGATTTATAAAATTAAGTAGTAGCAAGATTATACTTCTTTATATGCCTATTTATTGTGCTTATTAATTTTTCTTTTGGCGGCATACCAGAAAGTGGCTTTGGTGATTTGGTAGCATTGTGGAATCCTCGACCCTCCCATGAGAAGAATAGGGTGCCATTTTGAGAGTTTGTCGTATTTGCATGCATTAATGAGTCCCTATCTTTAATTTTATACCATATATTTTCACTATATTTTTATAATCTAAAAATAAAAGGTTATTGACGTGTAAGGCTCGTTTCTATGAACTCATGAGTGCAAGAACCATCTAAAATGGATCTACGGTTAAAAAGATAAGAGCTTTTGAAGTTTTAGGGGGCATTTTGGTAAATAAAAGGATGTTTTATAATTACTTTTCAAAATCAGGGACCAAAAAGTAAATTATTTGGATGACAAAATTATTTTATAAAGTTTAAAGGATCATTTGCTAAAATGCCATTTTTATAACTATTTTATCAAATAAAACAAATTAATAACATCTTAAATATGATTTATGACATCATTAATCAATTTTATAAAAAAAATAAATAAACATTATAAATATTTTTATAAACCAAAAAAGATTAGTTATATCAAGTAAACTCAATTTAATAAAAGAAAACACTGTTGGGCCCATATCTGTAATTTCATGTAGACGAGAAGGGTAGAAAGGAAGTTTGCCAAGATAGAAAATAGTTGGCTGATTTCATGAAATATTAGGGGCCAGATTGCAAAATGGACATGGTCGGCTGTTGACTATTCCATGAACTCAGTCCATGGCCCATGGACCAGCGAAGGCCTGAGCCTGTGGTCCACTGTGGACCGGGACCATAGCGATTGGGTATGAGGGGGTCTAACCTGACCCTTATCCTCAGATCGACGGTCCAAGGAGCACCACCGGCTTGTGGTCACCGTCGACCATAGGGACGCGGCGGCGCCATGGCAACGAGGCTCGGCCTCGAGCTAGGGAGCACGATGCACGCAGGGACTAGCGCAAACGGAGGGAGCTCACCGCGAATTCGAAGAGGGGCTTCACGGCGACCAGCTCGGAACAGAGACAGAAGGAGACAAGGAGAGGCGGACGGTGGCGGTAGGGAGCTCCAGCAAGCTCAGGAAACCCCTGAATGGTCGTGGATTCCTGAAATCAAGCAGCAAGGGATGAGGGCCATGCTCTTGCGTGTCCAACAAAGGGCCAAACTGAGTCAGAGGCGATCTGACCAAGGAGATCGACGACGGCGAGTGGAGTTCGGCAAAGCTTTCGCGGTAGCACTGCAGTGCGGAAGAGAGGGCGTGGAGCAGCTATGTGGTGGCAGGGAGCACTTGAGAGGCCGCTAGTGGGTTTTATAGGGGCGTATAGGTAGGGGAGCGGCCGATGGTGGAGCTCGGTGGCCATTAATGGCGAGAGGCGGTTATGGAGATGGAGTGGCGGAAACGGTCGATTAGTGGGGGTAAATGAAGAGGAGTAGTGGAGCCTACCGGAGGGTCGGGGCAGTGCAGGAGCAAGCGAAGAGGTGCCGGGTGGAGCTCATCCACGCCATTGATGGAGCAAGGGGAGAGAGAGGAGTTCGGCTGGAGGTGGAAGGAGGTCCTGATAGGCGGTCCCCATCTGTTAGCGCATGGAGAGAGGGGAGATCACGGTGGGCCGGCCGGCTGCGCTGAAATGGGCCGCGGCCTACGAAGAGAAGAGGAGGGAGCGTGGGATGGGGCGGGCCGGCCTGAGAAAAAGACCCAAAAGAGAGGGAGAAAGGTTTTGATCTTTTTATTCTTTTTTAAGACATTTAGAGTTCAAATTCAAATCTTTTAAACCAAACAAATTTGAAAACTCTTCTTGAAAATTTCAAACTTTGAAACTGACATTTGATTTTTTTAACTAAAACTTTGAACTAGTTTTTAAATAAAACTTTAATACCTTTTTTGCAATGAGCAAAACGTACTCGCATCTAAACCGATTTAATAAATCATTTTTCACACGTTAAAATTAATGCAAAGGCATGAATGCAACAAACATATCAATTTTAAATTTCAAAATTTTAAGAAAATCACATTTTTCACTGTTTAAATTATAACAACATAATTAAATCTTGGAAAATTTTAGAAAAATAATAAAACCATATTTATTTTATTTAGTGTTTTCTATTCACAACCCAAAATCAAAATTTTGGGGTATGATAGCTTATGTGGTGGTGTTCTGTTTATTTCACTCTAGCCGGTGGACAGGACTGGTGTTAGTCGGCCTAGTTTGTGGTGGTGGTGTTCACCTCGATGGTGACATGTGGATGGTGTTCCTATGGGGTAATGGTGTACTCTCTATAGAGGTCTATAATCTATATGTATAGTCATGAGCTTGGTCATGATCACTTACCTGTGTGTAGGGCTCAGCTGTCTAGCTTCTCTTATGCTTTGCTTCTCTCCCCCGAAGATATGGCTTGAGGCCACTGAGACAAGAGGGTGCGGAGGCCGCATGTCACTTAGACTGAGAGAATGACAGTGATGAGAGGGATGATGAGTGGTGAGAAGAGATGTGGAGCGGATGGTGAGAATGAGTGTGTTGGTTTTCAGAAGATATATAATATACTTGTTGCTTTTTCGTATGCGCTAAGGATGCAAACTACAACCAAACTAACAGGATCACCAGATCCCTTTATTTTCTATTTTCCAATAAAGCTCATTGTTGCTGACCATGGCCTGCACACATCTAGTGGTGTGCATATATCTTAACTTGTAGTTGTGTTGAAAATAGTAGTTGGTCTCGTATGCTCTCATGGATGTCTCTAGATTGGAGATTTCACCAAGCTTCATTGCTACGATTAGAATATCAGTGTTTTTGTTTCACTTTATCCCAAAGAGCTTTTTATCCAAACTATTGTATTAATCTTATTTATGCACTCTAATGTGGTATGGCAATGTAATCAGTTGAAAAATGGATGTCCATGATAGCCGAGAACTTAGGGACTATCATAGAGGGGAAAAAGAGTCAAAATTTCTACTATTTTAGAAATTTTGGTTCATATCAAAATGGACGCTATCTTGAATTAATGGGTCCACCATTTCAGTGTCGGAGCTCCATCTTTGACCAAACTTTGTACCCATGCAAGACACCAAGATAGGGGCAACCAGGTAGAAGCTAGAGAGGCCTAGGCACCAGGGAGGGTCAGTTGACCCTACCCCAGGTCACCCGACCCCCAGATCCACTCTATCGCCTCAGCTTTGGTGGCATGCAAGCAAACACAATCCTAAGTGATCCTAGCCATGCATGGTAAGGCGATTTGATCCAAAGGTGGACAGATGTCTTCACATGGATTCATGATCCCACTTTGCCACTTCCCCACCAATATAAATAGAGGGGCTCACTTTACTTCATAGCTTAGAGGAGTCTACACTTTAGTATCAAGGAGAAGCTCTACCTCTCTAGTGTGTTAAAGAATAGGAAGAGAGCAAGGGGGAAGCTAGGGAAGTGCTGGGTCTATTGGCACTCTCGCACTTGTACCTTAGTGGATGTTGTCTCCCTTCAAGTAAGCATTTAAGATTCTTATATGGTCTTTGGTAAGCATTAAGTATTGTATTCTATTGTTTATGGGTTATCGCTCAACTATTTGAGTACTCTAGTCTATTTTAAGTATTGGATTAGAGTAGTGATCTCTAATGTAAGTGTGGTACTTAGACTATAGGTTGCCTTTGTTTGAGGCTTGCCCCACAAATAGATTGTGGTAGGTAGCAATTGGTGGTTGTCCTGTCTATCCTCTATGTTCCGCCATGTTTAGTTGAGTTATTAAATCATAGGCCCACATGATGGAATAGTTTAACGCCCTTCACACCCCTTTTCGTTGCTACCTGGGTCAATGTATTGGAGTAAACAACTGAAGTACAACCTTGCTTGATCTTCTATCATAACCACATAGATCCTCTCTACCCATCTTTCCACCTTCCTCTAGCTATCATAGGACGATCCTATTTCTTAGTCTAGTTCACTCCCATTCCATGTGGAATTTGAGACCTTGGAATACTGCCAGGTGAAAGCTACAACGATTTTTGTGTGCTTGCGCATTTATCTTGTTGTGTTGACAAATACCAACATCCAACATTCATTAGACCCAACTCTTCACATAACACAACTTGTATGACTTCTAAAAGACATTATCACAGAGCCTAAGTCCAACTCTCCATGTCACACATGATGCATATGACCCCCCAGAGGCATTCACAATCTCCTCCATCACCATGTGACACAGAGATGTTCAAGGATTCTCAACTAGTGGGGTTTGATACCACTTGTTAGACTACATGCTCAATAAAATATCCCAACAAATCTACTAACCTAAGAATACAAAAGAATAAATATCATGGAAGAAAATACA
Source organism: Saccharum hybrid cultivar R570 (assembly GCA_038087645.1). Classification (NCBI taxonomy): domain Eukaryota; kingdom Viridiplantae; phylum Streptophyta; class Magnoliopsida; order Poales; family Poaceae; genus Saccharum; species Saccharum hybrid cultivar. The sequence goes on along the minus strand of JAQSUU010000606.1, from coordinate 859,393 downwards.
CAAACAAAAACAATATTGAGGCACAATTGTTTTAATCAAGGTTTCACCATTTGCCTGCATCCACGAGGCATGACTATGATAGCTTGTCCACATAAACAACAGCTACACTGGTATCCGAGTGCTCTTGTGGCCTTGTCACCACCCAAACCAGTCATCGAGTCATCTCTTGGTTACAATAGGGCTGGGATTTTCCGTTTAAAAAACAAGGTTGGGTTCATATTTATGTCCCCAGGATATAGAGTCCAACTTAAAATCTGTCCTAACCCTAAATTCAACTCAAATCTGATTGTAGCCAAATCATGAACATATCTATCAATAAGGATCTTGCATATATAGAAAACTATTTCTACAATTCCATTAAAAATATTATTTATGCTTCCCTTGGCAAAAAATATAAATCGTGAAATTATATAACCATTTTAAAAAAAAAATTATCATGTAGGAAACATATATGGTATTTTACACAACAAGAAATTGAACACTTAATTTGTTGCCACACATGTATATAAATAGATGAAGATCTTCTACAGTGAAAATAGAATATCTAAATATCACCTTCACCTTCACAAGGCTCATTTAACTATTTTACGGTTTACCTAACATATTGATGCAAATAGCACTAGATTTATTGGCTTTGTGTATTTGAAGCTTTATTCAGTAGATGGATATAAATAAATAGACAACATATAGATCGATAGACAAGGCAAGGGACACATACAAAGTTTATGATAGATTATAATCCCGGAAATAGTAAGATAAAGTAACCAACAACTTTGGTTTACAATATAGCACTTAATGTAGTAGAAACAACATAGTAGCACCACCAAGAACTATAGAGTGATTTATTCATCCAAAATGTTCAAGACAGTTGAAGCAGCATTCTTGGTGAATCCACTGCAAGACTCATCACCATAGTCATGAGAAGGGATGTCAATGTCGACCCCAAATAGCCGCAAACGCTTTTCTGCCCTTACAATTTCAAGTGATGCTGATTCAGGAAATGTTGTTTGTTGTGGCATCAAATTAGTTGGAGGCATCAACTCCCCAGATCCAAAGGACAAAGTCTTCGATGCTAGAACAATTCCAGGGCTTGTACCAAAGCCAAGGCTCTCATGGACCCGGTCATCAATCATCAAGCTAGATGGAGAGATGATCGGACATGGCACATCATGTGGCAAAGACATGGTATCGGTATGGGGCTTGATATGAATAAACATGTGGTTTGTGCTTGTAGTCTTACTAGCACCACGGTAGAAGGATAAAACATCACCTTTCTTGAGACTCTTCTCCTTGATAAAGACGTGCCAGCCCTTGGTCAGGACATAGGTCTTGCTATTGTTCCAGAGGCAAAAGCGGAAGCGCCAGATTAACCCTGTGGAGAAGTCCTCAAAATTGAGGAAATCATCATCTTCTTCACCACTCTTGGCCTCTGAAATCTTGGGAAAGCACTCCTCCGCACATTGCCTTGGGATTAATAGACGATTCAGCTTGCCAACATCGCTTGGAGTCAGAATCTTGCTGAACAAGTACTCCACATCAACGACCTTCATGCCCCTTTTTCTTCCCCCACATAAATCTAATGGTCCATGACCATTGCTCATGCCAGATTGGAAAACTAGTGCAGGCTTGGATGACCAGGAAGAGACATACCGAGGGGGCAAAAGGGGCTTTACCATCAGGAAGGGATTCAAACATGGTGGGGCCTTCCCCATCCGCACCTCCATCTCCCTTGAAATTGTTCTTGCTGAGAAAGCCATAGATCTAGAATAGAGGTGCTGTGTAGAAAGAATTTGTGAGGTAGGGGCAGCGGATGTGGAGGGGGATTATATTGACGGAGTTAAGTAGTAGCTAGATTATACTTCTTTATATGCCTATTTATTGTGCTTATTAAATTTTCTTTTGGCAGCATACGAGAAAGTTGCTTTGGTGATTTGGTAGCATTGTGGAATCCTTGACCCTCCCATGAGAAGAGCAGGGTGCCATTTTGTGAGCTTGTCGTATTTGCATGCATTAATGAGTCCCTATCTTTTTATACTATATATTTCCACTATGTTTTCTATTATCTAAAAACAAGAAGTGCAATTCCCTTAGTGGCAAACAAAGAATACACTGTTCAATGATTGTCCACTACAACAAATATAGCCTTTTGTAACGTTTTTCTAGTGACAAAAGAAGAATTTGACATTGATTTATGGCGTTTTCTCTAGAAACTATCGCAATATGTTGTGACCTACATTTTTGCGACGATAAAAGAATTGTCAAAGAAAACGTCACAAAAAAACGTCGCAAACCACGAGAACGACATTAAATATTGTCGTAAGCCGGTACATAGAATTGTTTTGACGAATTAGATTTGTTATAGAGATTGTATGTCATTGACGATGAATTTTCTATTATCATAGACTAATGCATCATGCCATCGACCATGAATTTTGTATTATCATAGATGAATTAGTTTTGGTACGAATTTTAGATCACACATTTTATTATCTACCGGCCACATCTTTTTTTCCGCTTGAGCTCCAAATTTTTGTGATTGGTTCTTGTAAGCTCCTAAGTAAGAGTCAAATATAAAAATAGGTTTTAAAAAAAGTTTACAAAAAACAAAGGTAGGTGAAAAAAGTAAAAAGCATAAATATCTAAACAAATACGTACATGGTAAGATAAGTAATAGGCTTAGTCAAATATCATGGTTAATTTATAGACTCATTCCGTATGACTATTGACCTTAAATATATTTTCTATAATTTTTTATACACCTAAAATTATTATAAAATTATCATGTACAACTATTTCCATCTTATGGCGCTACTATTTTCATCCGCGCGCACGCAACTAGCCATCCGCGCGCGCAACTTTTCCATCTACACGCCCACACCTGAGCAAAGATTTTGGCTCCCCCGCCTTCCCTATACAGTGTTTTGAGATGAAATACCAAATATATCCAGTGAGCTAAGGAGAATAGATGTATATTCCACATAATCTGGAGGACAGTATAGTAAAATGTCTCGATTCAGTTCCATCCACCGTCCCCTCATTCTCTACTACCTACCGCCGCCCCCTCCTTATTCCCTGCCGCCGCCCCATCCTCATTCTCTGCCGCTGCCACCGCTTCCCCTCTGCAGGATTGTTGCCGCTGCCGTCGCTTCTCCTCCAAAATACCGTGATGGCTCCAGGAAGGAAGTCCTCAAGGACTCGGAAAGTCGTAGGTAATTTCTGTATCACCTCTATCTCACCATGGATCTGTATTTGTGGCTAGGGGAGTTGTATAGGGGGCTCGTAGTTCAGGTTGTAGAGGCAGCTACGGCCACCTTAGGCCTCGGTCTTTGCGGTGGTTGGAGGAGTAGCAGGTAGCAGCAGCACGCCTGGGGGGTGGGGCTCCCAGACTACCGAGTGGTGAAGGCGAGCCGAAGAGGAGGGGGGACTTCGTTCTTGCAATTTGGGAGGAGGGGCTAGGCTAGGCATTGAGATTATTGATTTTTCAACCTGTCTTGGAGTTGCCGACGGTGGGTTTATAGCTCCTGCATGTTCAGGTTCTTATCTATCTAGTTCACCAAGGATTTCCCGTCCTTGCAGCCTTGACCATTTGGTGGGGTTGTATTGCTTTGAGTTGGAAGCTAGAGCTGGAGTTGGAGTGGGCCGGGTGGGAGTATTTTGAGCGGGAGGGCATGGAGGGGAGTGATTAGAATTTTTCTGAGTAGGGATTTTTTTTAGTGCCACTGTTTTGATAAATGCGGATTGCATGTACAACATAAAAAAGGGAATTTTTTGTGTGTGAATGGCTACTGTATTCTCTTTTGTGCTTAATCATTTTATTACTCAGTTCTATATCACCTTCATCATTGATAAAGTGATTTGATTCCAGAATAATATTAACAAAGAATTTCTGCCGTTGCTACTTATCTGTGTCATATACTTCTCCTCATTTTAGTCGGTTCTGTTATCATTGGTGCCCTTTGATTTGTGTTATTTTTTTCCTTGATAGGTTCTGCTGTACTTTGAGGGCTATTATTTAGATGGTGGGTTGACATCTGTATATCAGTAAATTATTTGTCAGTGTCAATATCAATAGTCGTTGCAGATGCTTAATCTTCTACCATCTATTGCAATCCTCTGCACATCTGAATTTTATTCATATGTAAAGCAGAGATGGGAGTTCTAAAGGACGAGTGGTTTCAGACTTTCAGTAGAGTAGCAAGGTTCACATATGTAAAGCAGTCCATCAGGAACTGTAGTAGTAGTAAAATAAAACAATGATAGGCCTACATAGGATTTGTAGCTAACTGAAAAATAAGGCACGAACTGTGACCTATTGTGACACATTCTTTTATACCTTTATTAAAAGTTAATTTTCCCCATGGGAGTTCATCAATGGTTGCCCCAAGTCCTGTTGGATTTCAATCTCATTTGGGTTTATATTCGCTGGTTGTGTAATCTGGCAAAACTTCTCATGTAACATCTTTTTTTGCATGCAGCAAGTCATCCTTGCTATACAACTAGCAATGTCTAATATGCAAAATTAATTAAACATGTAGCATTTTATAATGTCGGCTCTTGGGTTTTACAGAGGCATATAATCTCATTAAATTCCAACATTCTAACTATTCTCAAATGATTTTTATAGAGGCACCTATTACTGAATATGAGCGTTCAAGGAATGAAAAAATAATGAAAAACAACTGAGAGCTGAAAAGGCTTGGCATCAAGACATTAGTGCCCATAGTGAACAATACATCTGTGAAGAGAAAGGGTGAAGACCATGAAATTTCTGGATCATTGTATACAGGTCAGGAGAGTGAGGACTTTGAAGATGAAGAGGTTATTAGCAAGGTACCAAGTCTTCTAAGCATATGTTTGTTTGTCCTTTATTATTTCTTATTATGTATCAATATGCTATTTAGCAAATTTGGTGCCAATTCTGCTTGTCTTTTTGCCTAATGAGGCTTTGCAGGTTGCTAATGCTGCACATACAAAGAATCCAACCAGGTCTGGGACAATGTTTTCAGATCGGACGACTAATCGCGATTAATCGCGATTAGTCGTCCTTATCGTAAATAGGTGTTCGATAATGGCCCTCGATTAGTTTTTTTCGATCAGAAAACTTATCGTCCGATAAATGACGACTAATCACGATTAGTCGTCCGATAAGACTACCAGGACGATAAGTTGGGCCAGTACAGTGTAGATAGAATTCGGCCCACCTTGGCCTGGGCCTGGCCCATTAGGGTTAGAAGAAGAAGAGGAGTGAGTGAATCAGTCATCAGTGAACTGCAGCCGCCGCATTTTCAGCTCCCGCAGTCCAGCTCTGGCTCTGCTCTCCCTCGCAGCCGCCGGCGCCTCCGCCGTCCGCCCGCGTCTCTCTCCGGCGTCCGCGGCAGCTACCTCTCTGGATCTTCCTTGCCGGCGTCCGCAGCTACGTCCGCGCCTCTCTCCGGCGTCCGCGGCAGCTCCATTCATGCCTCTCGCCGGCGTCCAGCTTTAAGATGAGCCAACACTCTGCCTCCTCTGAAGGTTGGTGTCTATGTCTTCCTCTGCTACTCTGCTGTTGTGCCTGTTTCCTCCAATTTGTTTTACATTTTTGTGGCTACGCCGATCTGCAGAAGATGCTCGACGCCATGCAGCTGTTGAGGTCTATTTACCTGAGAATCAAGCTCAGAATGTTGCTGTCTCAGAAGGGGTTGGGGGTAGTTCTGTCTCAGCGTCGTCGGCTGCTCCAACTGAAGCATCTCTGATAGCTGCAGCCATAGCTAAATTGTCGCCAGAGCTTGCTGCCATGGCTGAAGATAAGCATAGGAAGGCAAAATCATCAGATCCTGGATGGAAATATGGGTTTTGGCCAGACCCAGGGAAGAAAGAGTTCATCCAATGTATTTTCTGCAAAAAGGTTGTCCCTACAGGTAAGTGGCCAAATCACCATGATAACGATTCATTACAGACATGTTTACATATATTTACATCATATATATATATATATATATATATATATATATATATATATATATATATATATATATATATATATATATATATATATATATATATATATATATATATATATACAGGGTCGATCAGGTCATCAGGCATGAGGACGACTAATTGGTCCGACTAGCCGATCAGACCGATCAGACCGACTAATCGACCCTGATCGACGACTAATCGCGATTAGTCGTCTGATCGGTGGTCATGCGACTAGCCTCGATAATACGATCTGAAAACATTGGTCTGGGAACACCTCTGTTAGAGGAACAAAAGCATCTAGAGAGTGGTGGCACCTCAGGAACAAGATGTGCCTAACAGAGTCACTAGGCAGAAAACAAGGGATCTAGCCTTGGCTTCAAGCCCAGACCCACAAGTGATCAACTTAGGCCTGCAAGTCAAGTGAGGACTACATCGCCTGTGAATCATATGACTGACAATGAATGGCAGGCCTTAGTGTAAATGTGGTCAGACCCGAAGCACAAGGTGCGACAAACCTCCAAATTTCCTGAACCTGAACTTAGATATAGTAAAATAGACATTAAGATGGCAAGCTGATACTTGTCTTGATCTATTACTGTTTTTATAAATCTTCTTACCTAAACCTAAACCTGAACCTTTAGCTAATTTCTATGCTAGGAACATTTTTAATCAGGTAGTTGTGCCATCCGCATGTGGCCGCTTTTGCATTCAGTGTGAGGTCATTGCTATCCCTCTGCTCCTATTTTAGGGACCATTAGCTCTGTGGTCTTAAGTTCTAGCGATTTTCTCCTGGAACCTCTAAGAAGCGGGACATATCTATTAGTTGACATATGCTTTGAACTTATGTTTATTATTTTATTATAACTTCACTTCTGTATTTGTCCTATGTGTAGAAACACTTAAACAAATGTTTCATGTACAGGAAAGGTGCTTGAAAAACTAGCAAAATTGAGAGAAGGTACAGTTATTGCATTGTACAGGATCTCGGTGTTACATTGCACAAGCACATGTCGTGGTAAGAAACTAAACAACCAATGATCAGTAATGGATATATATTGATTTTTGTATCAGCCTAATTCTTTGCAAATAATTTAGAGACAAGAGAAATACAAAGATGTATAACCTACTGCGATTGATCTTTTCAAGGACTTCCACTGCAGCAAAAACAAAGGATTCAGTGAGCCTATCAAGAAAGCTATTGTGAGTGACTGATTCCCTTTTCTTCTCTATTCCCATAGTTTTGCGTACATGTTACAGATTGTTTCCTTCTTTGCTACATGACGTACATCTGAAAAAATAAACTACACACAAGATTTAAGTCTCCATTGTAATTTTTTTGCTAGGCTGATATGGAAGCGATCATGACTGAACTAGTACAAGATGAAGAGCAACCAAAGTCCGTGAACCATGCTGTTTCTCAAGTTGTGAAATCAACTACATTTCTTCAAGTTGCAGGAATTCAACCAAACTCCAACAATAGCTCTAAAGGTGGCACTTCCTCAAAGGTACAAGTGCATCAAGTCCCTACCATGCATGCTATGAAGTTATTTTCTTTATAGATTTGTGCTTCGTCAAGACATAGACCAGATTTGTGCCTCATCAAGATATATACCTAGTTGTGATTTAGGAATAAATACCTAGTTGTTTAGTTTAATTCTACTAGTACCTAGCTATCCTACTCTTGCACATGAATTGTTGTCCCTTAGTTGGGCATTTGCATTTGACTTAGGAATAAATACCTAGTTGTTCAGTTTAAATCAACTTGTACCTAGTTGTGCTACATATGAAAGCAGTAAGCTCAATTTGAACCCACTTGTACTTAGCTGTTCAGTTTGCACATGATCATGTCCAGTAAACAAATATTTTGCCTTGCTGCCTTGAGTGGTTATTGCTTCTAAGAGAATAATAGATGATTTATTTCATAGTAAAGCCACTAACATATTTATGGTGTTTATGCACAGGTGCAATAGCTTCAGGCTGAGCTTGAAATTGAAAAAAATCAAAAGAAGACCTTAGGCATGAGTTCGAAGCCATGAAGAAAAAATTAGAAATGGCAATGGACACTTTAAAGAAAGAGTCAGAAATAGCAAGGGCAAAACAGGCTGAGGAGATAGAAAAAAATAAAAAAGGCACAAGAAGAAACCATGTCCTTCCTTCGTCAAATGCTTGGTCCTAGGGATGGTTGAACTTGGTTTGGTTGCTGGTTGTTTGCCCCTAGTATTAGTAGTTCTAACTTTTGAACCATGCTGCTGGTTGCATTGTTTGCGACCTCTCAGAAGTATTGTGCGGCCTTTAAGCAATGGTACTTGTGGCTGCTATAATTTTGGTCAGTGCATCATATGCTCTGTGAGATGTATTGTGGCCTATGAACAAAACTAGTATTGTGGTTTGCTGTTGTTGTCAGTGGATATGATCATTGAAACATGTATTGTATGACTTGCTACTGTAACTTTGGTCGGTGAGTTTAAAATTTAATTAATGAACTATTCAATGATATATGATCAATTTGTGACCTACATTGTATTATGTATTTGCTTATATTGATCTATGTATTATGTATTTGCTTATATCAATCTTGCCATGTGGCATCATGGCACTTAATAGTTAGCGACAATTCTTCCTAAAATAATGACAATAGCCATTGTCGCAAATTTAGTGACAAAGTAGTATTGTAAAAAATTTAGTGACAAAAAAACTTGTGTTTTTCACCAAAGGTGTTTAAACACGTCAGATAGGCGACAAATGGGAATTCGTCGCGCTCACGTCACCAAATCCATAACTTGACGTAAATTTAGTCTTCAACAACATGATTGTCGTAGAAGGTCAAGTGTGTTGTAGTGTCATGGGTTTGTAACCACATCAAGCATCGTGTTGTTCGTCAGGGGTAGATGTGTGGACCTGGTGCCTTAAGCACTCAAAACACTTAGGGACATGGGCGATTTATCTTGTTCTGAGCTTATAAACCCTAGGTCTAGTAGTATGGTGTTCTTCGTGTTAAGGAAGCTCAAATGAGAGTTCTTACAATGGAGTAATCAAGAGAGCGGTAGGGGATAGTGTGGTGCTATTCTACAGTTCTTGGTGAGATCGTCTAATCAATTGGTCTCGGTTCGATCATCCCCTTCTATAGGAGCCTATGCCTCCCCATTTATAGTGGGAAGGTGATGGGAGTACAAATCGGAGGGTTTCATCTAGGGTTTATGGCACTTATGCTTCTCGTTCATTTGTCTTGGTGTCGTTGCATACTTGTTTGTCTTGTAGCCAGGGGCCGACAAAACCTCAACCATTCCATGGCACCTCTCTTGCAGCCTAGTGCTAACTTTTAGGTGCTGTCTACCGCAGTGGTGCCTTCCCTTGGTGAACCTTCTCTTGGCTTCTTTAATATACTAGGCACTTCCAGCCAAAGGGGTTGCTAGGTGGGCCTAGAACCCCCTCATTGTGGGCTTCGAGAGTTCCTTGACCTAACATGTCACACCCTTGGGGTGAGCCTGCCGAAGGAGTGGCCAGCAGCCCCTCGCGGTTGTGGAATAGGATGGTGGTGTAGTGCTTCTGTGCTTGTCAATCTTTGAGCACCTGACAGATTCTGGAGCTAGCTTCTTGTCTTGGCACGAGATGATTGTTTGCCCCGAGCCTAGGTAGGGATGGCCACGAGGGTGGTGGCTTGCCCGAGGCTCCCCTTATGCTAGGAATCCCCATGTCCTTGTTGAGCCCTTGAGCCCTGAGCGATGGCGACTTTGCCTCCTTAGGCTTGCCCTTCTGATACTGAAGACTCCCTTAGGAGGGCCATCTATGGGATACCGAGCCATCATGTTTCTGCCAGAGGGTGCACACAAGTGCACATGACGTTTATAACCCCCACCTAGTCGATTCGAAGAGTTAGCCAGGGGTTAGTTGGATATTGAAGCAATAAGGGTTGAAATCACATGAGATCTAAAGGAAGAATTCACACAAGTGACTGCTAAAGTGACTAGTGATTTAATGACCATGTTAGTAACCCACGGAGTCAATCTGATACCCTTAGAACCTCTAGTGAGCCCCACTTTCGCATAGAGGTGCCTCCATGACTATACAAGTGGCAAATAATGGACCAGATTCCTATGAGCTCCTAACTGAACCCATAGATTGTGCTCTTTTAGCCAACCATGGACATCACCAAGTTGAGGTTCAAAGGGGTCAATTATATCATATCATCAACAAACCACATTGCATTGTACCTCGGTTCGTGATGACCATATAGTTGTAATGACCCGATGTTGTTCCAACTAAAAACATTCAACAAGGGATTCATGAGCGCCTTATCATCCTCCTATGGAGATCCCTAGTGCTTTATACAAGGACAAGGATTCCAAGCTCATCACCCAGTCACCAATTCTCTCTGGTCAACTCAAGTCAACCAAGGTCAAGTGGTTATCTATGTCTTGGACATCAAGATTGGCCCCAATGCCAAAGATCCCAAATTCTAAATCAATTCTCAGAGTCAGAGAGTTGATGGAGCATCCGTCGTACTACGAGAACTATCCACCAGATCACTGAACAACATCAATGAGTGGGAAATGAGCTATCCTCTACTCTCTAGTGAGACCCACATGTCATTAGCTTGAAATGGATGAAGTCTTCAGTAGACTTAGCTCTCCACCTCACTCACTCTCCCATTTCTCACCCTCTCACTCTCTCTCAAGAAACAAGAACAACAGGAGAACTAGAGAGTGACCACTTACTCGCAATCAGATGCAATCACTACTTTCAGAGTGCAATCACTCAAATACCAAAACCAAACAAGAACCTTTTAGAGTGCTGACTCTCTGATACCTCAGGGACACATCGTCATGTTCCTAACCCTTCTCCTTTACAATTGAGCAATTTACTTTCATGTATTTACATTAGTGGAATTGCCATGCTAGTTTAGGGTTGGAATTGCAAAACTTTGTACGGTAGGCTAGAAACACATTTGGACACAAAGGGTGAAATGGGCTAAGCGGTAGGTTTTAATTTTGCAAGAAGTTTAGACTAGCCAAATCCCCCTCCCTCTTGGGCATCTAGATCCTTTCACTCTCCAATCTCACCCAAATGCAATCTCATCTAAAAAATTATGAGTGGAGAGTGTTCTTGAGCTCTATTTTGTGTGGATATCAGCAAAAGGGCCCAAGAGAGCTGATGTCAGACCACACTATCTATTTAGAGGGCCACTAAAGAACTAGCCATTATGCCCTTTGAGTGGATTGTCAAAGTGTTCACTGGAAAACTCTGGTGACCACCAGAGAAAGGCTTCCCAATGGCTAGTTCAACAGCCAGTTTTAAGCACTAAAATAGTTGTTGACATAGCCTATACTTCGGATCATATTCAACATATTGGACGAGTTCATTGCAAGAAGCACTAGGAAGAATTATGACAACTAGAGACTTACTAATTGAAGACAATCTAGTAAGGTTCTCACCCACCCCCGCCCCAGCTGGGTTGCTCTTAGAAGGGATCGGGTCGACTAAATTCTGACCCAAGTCCTATAGATAACCAACAACAACAAGAGAAGTACGGGAAATGAAGAGAGAAAGTACCAACAATAAAGAAAACATGAAGAAAAGTACTCACAAAGTAAAACAACTCATAGCAGGAGGCGGGTTATCAGCACGGTGCTCAGAAACTATGTGCGGGACAACGCTCACTCCCTTTAGAATTTTTTTGAGGTGCTCCAGCACCTCTTCTTCGGTTAACTCTAGAGTCAGGACCATACAAGAAGGGTCCTCGGCTCCAGAGTACTCAAAACCATAGTTCTCTCTCGCTTTCAAAGGTTGAACTCGCCGACACAGATAACTGGCGATGATTCCGAAGCCAGTCAAGCCTTGCTGCTTTAGAACCCGGATTCTCTCAAGCAATGGCCGGATCTTCTTAAGCTCTTCGCTCAATAGAGGGTTCTTCTCCCAACAATCATTGATCAAGGGACCAGAATCAGAGTGAACAGCAAGAGCAGGGAGCATGTTTTCGATGTAAAACCACTCGGAACGCCACTCCTTTATAGAATCAACCAGGTCATAGTCGAAAAGAGATTCTTTTTGCCCTCATAGAATTGAATCCCACAACCATCCAGAGGAGAAATATTATCACTCCGGGGGTGCGGTTTTAGACGAAAGAAATAACAGAACAAGGAGATGGAATGGGGATTCCAAGGAAGATTTTATAGAGATGGACAAACACCGACAAGTGAAGGACACCATTCAGAGTCAAGTGATTTAAGCAAATCCCAAAATATTAGAGAAAACGATGGAGAAAAGAAGACACTAGGAGGCAAAGGCCAGCTCGGATGAAGGAGACGAACAAAATAATTGCACCAGGATTAAGAGTGGGAACCCAATGCTGACCTGGAGTCTTCCAATCCATAAAGCCTTGCTCCTGGATCTGGCCATCACTAACCAACTCCCGCAGCTGGTTTTTCATCGTGGATGGGGATGGCCAGATCTTCTCTGCAGCCCTCATGGCAACAAAATCTTGATTCTCGATCACGCTCAACGACACCTCATCCACCAAGATTTTCTTGGACTTGCTGCTTGTTGGCTTCTTCTTGCCCATACATCGGCAATAAGGAACAACGGAAGCACGAGCAGTGGCGGCATCCGAGCGGCGACAATGGTGGCGGCAGAGCTCTGAATATTAGGGTTTTGCAAAGGCTAAATGCTAGAAGGCAAAGGCAGGGTAAGAAAGGGGAAGAAGAAGAATGGCCCTTAAATAGATTTACAACAATAAAAATGTGGCCCACTAGGCCTGCTTAACGCGGCATGAGAACGCAACAATCTGTTTTTTTGCCATAACTAACATGGCCAAAATGACGGACGATGCAACTTTTCACAACGGTACAGTGCAACGGGCAGATTTTAGACTTATTTGTTCACACTGCGCCGTTGCCAAATTATTACAACTCAGAAAGAACTCACCATTCGCAAGATACACAGAGGACATTACAAAACGCTGCCAAAGAACCCGAATTTTCTAGAAACAACCTAGATGATACTCAAAAGCACTCAGACAACAAAAAAGGAGACAACAACTAAGAAAGAAAGATTTTTTATTACAAATATCTTCAAAGGACATAAAGTTACAGATCTTGCAAAACCTAATGAACTCGGTACCATGACGAGCAAGTTATCAATAAGGAGCCTAGAAAGAACACGGCTCTAGAAACAACCACGTGCTCCTAGTTACTACACAGCAGAAGACACTCAACTTGGATACACTGTTTTCTTCAAAGGACGGCTATCAGCGGCACAACAGGACAACATAGGCTAGGTGAGGCTCAAAGGCCTCAGTCTACCCAAATCCGATGTGATGCTGGATCAGGTACCAATCTGCACCGGATGGTTGCGAGGCAGAGTGGAAGGATCAACCCTGAGATACTAGATGATGGAACACATCCCACATCATAAGACTTCTTTCACCTGCCAGCACGTACTACCTGGTACAATGCCACTGTGAGATTAGTCTACCTCTAATCTCGATCACAAGACTTCTTCCATCTGCCACAAGATTTACAGAAATTACAACTCACGCCTAGGGGCTGCTCTACTTCACAAACTTTCATATTAGTGACTATAGGGAATTCAGACTATACAACAAGACACTTGATGAATCAAAGCAGCACACTAGGAGGGTATTTATAGGCAAAAGAGTGGTGCACATAGACCAGGAGCACCAACATAACAAGCTTGACAAAGTTCTCAGTGAAATGACAGAAAGCAATAAGAAGAGGACATGCGCGTGAAGGAACAACACTCAAGGACAAGCATATTCGAAAGAATATACTAACACTATACACCTCGTGACTACAGAGAATTCAATTCAACCGCCAACCACCACCAACCTTGGACATAAAGCTGGCTACCTAAGAAGACGATAAGAGACCCTCTATCCAAATTCTTGACGATCAAAAAGAACCCGGAAAGATGCTCGGGGGCTGCAGGGTACATAGCCTCAGAAGAGATTTTTAGTTTTTTCAACAATCAAAATTTAAGACCTTCCAACTTTTTATTTCAAATAGCAAGAGGCTCAGGGGCTACACTCAGTGAGTGCCCTTTTTCTTCGAAAAAATGCACATCACTCGAAAGACTTCTTTAAGGCTTCACGTCAAAAGAACCCGGAACAAGCTTGATTCATTAGGCAAAGCTGGAGAAACAAAGAGGTCTTCGAGTTCAACCATGAAATACTCAGGGGCTTGTTGATGCGAGACCCACAATGTTCCACAGCAGTATGACTATGAGTCATTGGCCCTAGCCCGGCCCACGGATTGGAGCAAGGAGAGGTGCAACGTCCGCTATACCGAATCCGAGTAAAATAGGCCAGACTAGCCAGGTTCCTATGAAAAGTAACTTCTGTAGTTAGTTCAGGACACCTTCTTTGGATCCGAATAGGATTATAACCACACCACGGCCTTCTCTATCGATATAAATAAAGGGCATGGGCACCCTTGTAAAAGAGAGACAACACACAATCAATCCAACGCAAAGGCTAAGCCGACTGGGTGTAAAGGCTATTACTCGATTACGATCGAGGGCCTAAACTAGTATAAATCGACTGTCTCTACGTTCACCGTCAAGCTCTAGCATTCGCTGAAGCCCGAACAACTATCTTGGGTACCCCCGTGGCAGGCTATCGGTGGTCAAACACCAACAGGTGGTAAAGAGATACTTTATTACTTTTATAGATGATTGTACTCGATTTTGCTACGTGTATTTATTTAAAACTAAAGATGAAGCATTGCATTATTTTAAAATCTATAAAGCTGAGGTAAAAAATCAACTTGAGAAGAAAATCAAACGTTTATGGTCCGATAGCGGGGCAGAATATTTCTCAAATAAATTTTCTGAGTTTTGTGCGGTGCATGGAATAATTCATGAGAGGACACCACCATACTCACCACAGTCTAATGGGATTGTTGAGAGAAAAAACCACATTTTAACTGATTTGGTTAATGCCATGTTGGAGACTGTGGCACTATCTAAAGAATGGTGGAGGTGAGGCTATATTAACAGCGTGTCGTGTCCTGAGTAGGGTGCCCACAAAGAATAAAGAAATTACACCATTCGAGGAATGGGAGAAGAAGAGATTAAATCTCTCTTACCTGCGAACTTGGGGTTGTTTGGCAAAAGTGAATGTGCCAATAAACAAAAAGCAAAAGCTTGGACCAAAAACTGTAGATTGTGTTTTCCTTGGCTATGTTATTCACAACATGGGTTATAGGTTTTTAATAACAAATTCTAGCGTTCCTGAGATGGCTGTTGATACAATCATTGAATCTAGAGATGCAACATTTTTTGAGGATGAATTTCCCATGAAGTAATATCTAGTCATGATTCTGTTTGTATCCCTGAATCTCATGAACTAACAGTACACGCTGATATTGAATCCCATGAAGAAATTCTTGAGGAGGATAATAATATAGTCACTCGAAAGAGTAAGAGCAAAGGGTTGCAAAATCATTTAGTAAAGACTTTATTATATACCTCATGGATGACACTCCCACAACCATTGTTGAGGCATATTCCTCTCTTGACGCTGACTTGTGGAAGGAAGCTGTTCAAAGTGAGATGGATTCTATCATGTCTAATGGGACTTGGGAAATGGTTGATCGTCCTTATGGATGTAAACCTGTGGGGTGTAAATGGGTATTCAAAAAGAAGCTTAGGCCTGATGGTACTATTAAGAAGTACAAGGCAAGGCTAGTAGCTAAAGACTACACAAAAGGAAGGAGAAGATTATTTTGATACTTACTCACCAATTGCCCGATTGATGACCATTCGTGTGCTATTATCCTTGGCTGCCTCACACGGTCTTCTCATTCATCAAATGGATGTTAAGACAGCTTTTCCTGAGTGGAGAGCTTGAGGAAGAGATCTATATGGATCAGGCTGATGGATTTGTTGCAAAGGTCAAGAGGGTAAGGTTTGTAAATCATTGAAATCCTTGTACAGCCTAAAGCAAGTCTCTAAGCAGTGGCATGAGAAGTTTGATAAGATTTTAACATCAGCTGGCTTTGTAGTGAATGAAGTTGATAAATGTGTATATTATCGGTATGGTGGAGGTAATGGTGTCATTTTGTGCTTATATGTGGATGATATTTTAATCTTTGGTAATAATGTTGATGTGATTAAAGAAGTGAAAGATTTTCTGTCTAATAATTTTATGACGAAAGACTTGGGTGAGGCTGATGTTATTCTTAACATAAAGCTACTAAGAGAAGAAGGAAATGGTGGGGTAACTCTTGTGTAGTCTTACTATGTGAAAAAGGTACTAAGTCGCTTTAGGTATAGTGACTGCGCACCTGCTCTAACTCCTTATGACCCAAGTGTGATAGTGAGGAAGAATCGTAGAATTTCAAGGGATCAATTAAGATATTCTCAAATAGTTGGTTTGCTTATGTATTTGGCTAGCGCCACGAGGCCTGATATCTCGTTTGTTGTGAGCAAACTAAGCCTGTTTGTGTCAAATCCGAGAGATACTCACTGGAGTGCTCTTGAGAGAGTACTGCGCTATTTGAAAGGAACAATGAGTTATGGTATTCATTTTACCGGGTACCCGAGGGTATTAGAGGGTTATTGTGATGCTAATTGGATTTCTGATGCTAATGAGCTATGTGCCACGAGCGGATATGCGTTCTTGCTTGGAAGTGGTGATATTTCCTGGAAGTCTTCCAAGCAGACTATCTTAACGAAGTCTACAATGGAAGCAGAACTGACAACATTAGATACCGCTGGCACTGAGGCCGAGTGGCTTCGTGAACTCCTTATGGATTTACCAGTTGTGAAGAAGCCTATACCGGCTATTTCTATGAACCGTGACAACCAAACTGTGACAACAAAGGTGAACAGTTCTAGAAACAACATGAAGTCTACAAGACATGTGAAAATACGTCTGAAGTCTGTCAGGAAACTAAGAAAGTCTGGAGTAATTGCATTGGACTATGTCCATAAATCAAAAAATCCGACAGATCAGTTTACTAAAGGTCTATCATGCAATGTGATAGAAGGTGCGTCGAGGGAGTTGTGCTTGAGACCCACTTGAAGTCATTCCATAGTGGTAGCCTGTCCTATGTGATCGGAGATTCCGTGAATTAGGATGGTGAAACAAGCTAGTGGTTGACTTAGGGAGAGACTCTTTAGATTAAAAGCCTGACTCGTTTGAGATGCACCGTCTCTCCTGTACTGTAAGGGGTAGGTTGACTAATTTCTTAATGTGATCCGAGTAGCTTGCCTAAGCAGGGATGTTGTCCTACAGGGCATCCTAGAGGGAACACACCTATATGAGTTCGATTGCTAGTCACAATCTATGATATGTGGGTTATCTCTAGACACTCATGAAAAGGACAGGAAGTGTGACTTATATGCTTTAACCAGAGGGGATGTTCCTTGCAGCCTAGTATAAGTTAAGGGTTCTAGTGAAATTCATCTCACACAAAACTGTTAATTCAAGGCTTAGTCCATTGTTCAGCTGTGGTTGGGTGTAGCTATTACTCTAGATGACTGTTCAACTTAATAGTCTCCATCGAACACTGGTATATAAAAGGAATGTGATTATGAGATCAATTTGCATCGAACCATAGAGTGTGGTAGGGATTGTTAGATATTTAGTGGGCTTGACTCATTTAATATTTAATAAAACTAATAAACTCTATGGTCCGAATAATGCATGTTATATGGTTTAGTACCAAATGAGAATTTGACTGAACATTGACTCGATTTATATGGTTGAATCTTGGTTGATTATATTGAGAAGTTGAGAAAATGATAGCTGGATGCCACACACGCGCGTGCCGCCGCCAGCCGGGCCGAGGCTGTGGGCGTGGCCTGGCAGGTAGGTAGGCAGGCAGGCGGTGAGCGAGCGGACGGACGGAACGGGAAAGGTTTTGCCACTCAGTCTCCATTAATATGGAAGTTGCTCAATTGATTGGAAAACTGAGTTGGTCTTGATGACGGGAGTTTCTCCCAGTACCGCCTCCCTGTCCGCTGGCTTTTTCACTCCTTCCTAAAACCTTTCTTCTCCGCGGTGTCCAATATATGAACCTCGGCATCTGTTAGTCATATCTCTGGCTTGAAGAACAACCACATCTCCCGTAGCGCAGAGCAATTCCTGTTCCGTCTCTTGCACGCACACGAGATGGAAGAGTAGAGCCTCCGGAACGTCTCCGCCCGTCGAGTTCACCTACATGGGTGAAGGTCCGCCATCACGTTTTCGGGGAGTGTCAGCAAGCGACACGACTACTCGCTTTTTCATCCTCTCTGTTCCTAGCGCCGGATTTGTTGTTCGTCTTCCTCCTCCCGACGGTGCAAGGTCTGCAAGCTTCCTTACAGCACTGCACCGAACTGGAAGACTACATCAACAAGGCACCATGTTTCATTCGGGTGCTTCCGGCTCTGCCGCAGGGTATTTTCTTCATCATCCTCTTAAGTTTCTGATCAAAACTGTGCTGGTTAGTGTCATCTACATGATATACATGATGTTGTTGTCTACCTTGAACAAGCGCACAATTGATGTTACCAATATCATGATTATGTTATTTTTCTAGATTAAATTAAACTTGAAATTGCCTAATTTTCTAACAATACATTCATAACTAATACTTAGGCCCACAATATCAGGTACCTATCTGTCGGATATATAGGCTAGAGGTATCCCCACCGCCCGTATATTCGACCACATCTATCCATGGGGCCAGAGGTCACAACAGTTGAAGCCCACGAAGGTCAGGCGAATCCACCAGCTTGGAGGACAAAGCGTAGCTATAAATATCTAGAAACCGGTTCTATCTGGAAGATCTCCTTGTAACAAAATAGAAAACCAATCTCTTAGCCGATCGTTCTTGTTATAATCCTACCTCCTCGGTCTGTATAAAGGAGGGTAGGGACCTCATGAATAGGCCATCTCATTCTACCTCATTCTATCCCATATCGCCCTGACGGAGTATAATTCCCTATGTCTCATGTGTTACTGTTTTATCCGACAGTTGTCGTGCTAGGTGGGACCTTTTGCGTACAAATCTAATATGTTTCGGATGGAGAATTTCTTACGCGACGACTCCGGCATCCAGGAGGATTCGAGGAGTCAAGCGGCGGCCTCGAGGATCGGCAGCATGAGTTCGCGTCAGATGCGTTTTCATCCGCCGACCGATGCAGGATCCAGCCAGCCTCATGCTTTCCGACGTGAGATGCCAGCACCGGGACCTCTGCGGCGGCATAAATGCATGCACGGGAATTCGACGGAGCCGCAGCTACGTACTGGTGTCCGACGTTGTGTACGCCCCTGGATCCGACAGCACGTAATCACGGAAGGTGCCGGCCGCCATACGCATCAGCACCAGAAAATATTCAAGATCCCGATGATCAAGGCATCTGATGACACACCGCCGATCGTGATTTCCTACTCAAACCGGCAAGGAAGCAATAAAATAATCAAGCTAAGCTAAGTCACGCTTCTTTATTCCGGTTAAATTCTTTATGGAATATATGCTTTTTATTCCAATTAAATATTATGTAGAATACATGCCTCCAGATATGTTTGTATCTACATGATTGTTAATGGCAGGAACTCAATTGCGTCCCTCGCCATCGCGTGGCGGCTCCCGTTGCAGCTCACGTTGTTGACTCGTCATCGGAACCCGCGTCGTGGACATGTCGTCGTCCTACGGCGATCGTCGATCCACATCGTCGACTCGTCGACGTCCTGCCGTGGCCCGTCGCCGGCAAATCCAGCGGCGGCCTCGTCGTCAACCACGGCAGCACCTGGCGACAACCTTCAGATAACCTTGTGTCGAGAACCGCTCTGCCAAGGCGTCCCGTGAGGATGCGATCTGTAGAGACATGCAAGTTGATTATGTGCGGACGCACATCCACACACACACCGAATAAGCTAATATATATCTTCGGATATCTTCGTATCTACACGACCACCATTGACAGGAATCCAATTGCGGCGCTCGCCGCTATCCGGCAGCGGTCCTCATCGACCGATCCTTGTCAACGGCACTCATCGACGTCTCTACGTCTTGCTGTAGCTTTCGCGGCTGGCACATCCAGCTCTTGCACAAGAGACAACAAACGCTAAGTCACGTTTTTGTTTCGACTAATATTCTTATATTTGTCTTCATGACTATTAGACAGAAGCAATGGCCCACGCCATTGTGTCAATACTCGTAGTGATTCGTCCCTTGGTTAATGACCAAGCCGAACGGATAGCACAAGCAACTAACAACATGCAGGCTTTCGGGACATTCGACAAGACAGCATGCAGCAAGCGACTATCCCCACACGGACTCGGCTTGCTTGCACGAACGCATCACAGCAAGCATGCATGCACGGAGGGCTCAAGGCCAACACGTCATCGATTCAAACCAGCTGGGTCGTGTCCCATTTATTTCAATTAACATTTCTTTGGGTATTTGCATATATCTATATGACTATTGCCGGCAGGCTAACTGCACCCCTCGTTGTCGGCACGGCACGTTGCAGCTCGTATCATCGACTCGACAGCCATATCGCCGAACACGCCATCAAACCAGAAGTACGGTGTTGACGTCACCGGCAACGGCAACTCAGGTACACCATCAATGGACTACTTCGAGCTGGCCCTGCCGTCTCTGAGCACATCATCGATAAGTACCACTCGAGCCCGTCGTCGACAGGCTCCCTTGAGTTAGCACGCTTGACCTCTCGTCACGACCTCGACCTCCTATCGTCTCTAGTCGTGGCAGCACTCGACATCGTCAATGTCGCCACCATCGAGAACAATGGCACCAACATCATGATGGATCAGCTAAGTCGCTTCGATAATTGTTTCTATTATGTTATTCTTTGCTCTTGCTTTCTACTAAGTTGACATCCAACTTAACAGAAAGTCGAGGGCTACTACACATAATAATCACACTCTAGGGAATCTTTGCTTTTTTCTCCATGATTTAAGTACCTGCATGATACGTTCTATGTGTAAAGCTTATCACAACAATGACTTAAGCCACGACCCAACGCTATAAGGGTCATGCCATCTCATGGCTAACATCCTACGCACAGGGGCTACGGTCTTGTCAACAAAGTGTACACCGCTGAGCAATTCATAAAGGGAAAACAACATCAAATAGAGAAGGCAACAACCCTTAAAACTGCTTTAAGTACTTTATATATGACACAAGTTCCATGTATTGTGCTTTGTTGGCGCAACAACCTATGCCGCAAACCCAATGCTACACGGGTCATGCCTCGGCAGTCAGCACCCTACACATGGGGGCTACGGTCTAGTCGACAAAGCACATAACGCACTGAATATAGCTCATAAAGGGAAATTAACACCTGCATTACTACATGCTTATCTTATTCAACTACCAAATAAATACTCATTGATCTTGTTCTCAAACTTCCAAACACATCGGGAACCAAGTTCTCGATAACGTGGTTGTTGGTGTTTCAAACCGCCGACTAGTAAATTTGTATTGCGCGTTTGGCCCGGATGGTGTGCTAAGAGGACACAATGATGTATACTGGTTCGGGCGGAATGTCCCTATATCCAGTCGCTGCTGCTCATGTCACTAGCACTGAAGTTTGTAGTAGAGGTTATAAACGAGCGAGAGAGGGATGAGATCCCAAGTCTCTGATGAATGTGAAGTAGAGTTGAAGTGCATGAGATTGCTCGGAGGACTCTGAAGAGCCTGCCTAGATGGAGTGCCTAGCCTTCCCTTTTATAGACCAAGGGAAGGACTTGGGTTACACGATAGAGAGAGAGGAAAAGAAGAAAGAGAACAACCAAGAGGAAGGGAGCCCTGGGGCTATGTTGCCCTTCTCCTCCCGCAGGTGCGTCCTGCTAGTCCTACAGACGATAATGGAGGCACACGCATGTCACGACCCTGTCCGTCACTAGTGCTACAGGTAGGCGCCGCCACCCAGTCATGGTGCCCTGTCCTGTCCTAATGGTATGGTCAACAGACCCCCTTGACTGGAGTCGCACGGGGATTTAAGCAGCACAGCGTTGGTCTGCCCAGCGCTATTGGAGACGTGAGTGCCCAAGTATGGCATGTCGTGACCGCCGGTCACGTCGGGATGCGTCCACCCCTCCCTAGCATTAGGGGCATGGTCCCAGGCCCACATCCTGCGTCCGTAGTGGTTGGGGCGGTATGGGCCAATGCGGGAGCCCGCGCCCCCGCCCGAGGCCAAGTCCGCAATCCCTGGGTCGGGCAAGGCGGAATCCCCTCTAGGGGGCCGGGTGAGATGGATCCCGCGCCCCTAGGGTTGGGCGAGGCGGAGCCTTTCCCGAGGGGTCAGACATGGCTGGGCTCGTGCCCTTAGGATTAGGCAAGGTGGAGCCCACACCCTTGGGGTCTAGCGAGGTGGAAATCGTTTCTTTAGGGTCGGATGATGCCGTAACTATGCTTTTAATCATCTGGACGAGTTAGTGTTAATGACCATTGGCTTCTTTTCTCTAGGTACCCTAGTATTGGTACCCAATAGTAGCCCCCGAGCCCCCGGGCGATCCAAGAAGGATCGGTTGGGGGATCCTCCGATCGCCTAAGGGCGCACATGAGCGCACCCGATGGGTGCAGCCCCTGGGTCCTATGGAGGAGTTGGGTACTCCTTCATAGGCTTTCTTCGAACGGAGGGACCTCTGATTGCCTGGCTTGCTTCTCGCGGCTCATAGGGCTTCTTTAGTTTAGGTTGCGATGGTCGATTTTACTATTCATATGCGACCACGTATCGGGTCTCCCTATGAGTCTGAGCCCTCGAGCCCCTGCATGTAGTAGGGGTCCGGTTGGGGGGTCGGCTCATCTTGTGATTGTTCTCCCTCAAGCATTTTTTTTGAAAAAAAGGAGGGGTTGAGCCATGCCATGTTTTCCTCATTGGACGAACCATGGTGCTCAGCGAGCTGCCAACGGGTCAGTTCGAGTGGGGCCTCGGTTCCCATTCGTGGGGATCTGGCATGGGTCAACTAGTGACCGACTCCAGATTCCTAACGGCCAATCCATATTAGGTCCATTCAACCGGTCCTGAGGGCTCTTCGTCTTTCTTCGAGGAAAAACCATGAACCGTGCGCGATGAAGACTCAAATGTGGGTTAGGATGCCCATGGCGCCCGTGCGCTGAGCTACTAGCCGCTAGCGGGCCCATCCTTTTCCACCCCTCACTCTAAGGGCGCCTTGGAGCGGTTGTGGAACCCATTGAGCGGCCAACCTCTGAACTCCCAGGCTGTAATTGGTCATGGGAGCGTTTTCAGCTCTGTATCCCTTCTCACCTGAGGTGGCCCGTGGCTCGCTAGGGAAGGCGAACCCAGCATGCTTCTCGATGGGATGGCCTGAGGTCGCGTGCGCGTGCCCCATGAGGAGACACAGTGATGGGATGTGGTAGGCGTGTGGATCGAGGTGGGCGGTTCGCTCCTCGTTCCACGCCTCCCTATAAAAACCAAGGGTTAGCCCTCCCTATTCGATATGTTCAATCATGATCTTACCTTCTTAGTTTTCCCTCGCCGCCGCCACCAGCGCTAGGGTTCCTTGCTCCCGCGTCCTCGTTGCGGTGAACTCATGTTCCTCCACCCCTGCCTTCCATGGAGCCGTGTACAGTTCTGAGGTCAAGCACCAGCGCGTGGAGGGTCTCGTCCAACATGGTCTTCTCTACGCGAGGACCACGACCATGGAGTGGATTTTGCCTGGCGATGAGGAGACACTGTCGCTGCCCGACGGCTATGTCGTCTCCTTCATGCACTTCCTCAAGCGCGGGCTCACGACCCCCACCCATCGATTCCTCTAGGGCTACTACATTACTACA
The DNA here is from genome assembly GCA_038087645.1 of Saccharum hybrid cultivar R570. Classification (NCBI taxonomy): domain Eukaryota; kingdom Viridiplantae; phylum Streptophyta; class Magnoliopsida; order Poales; family Poaceae; genus Saccharum; species Saccharum hybrid cultivar. Next base: position 835,661 of record JAQSUU010000606.1, on the reverse strand, counting down.
AGATCGAGCTGCAGCATCTCAACCCCAATGGGATCCAGCACATGGCGGCCTTCGTCTCGCTGTGTGAAGGATTTCTGGGGATCGAAAGGCCACTTCAACCTATGGAGGTACATTTTTGCCATCAATCTACAGAAGAAGAGGGAGAGGGGTCAGCCAGACCTGCACATGCCAATGGGGTGCACAAGCATCCATCTCTGGAACAACCGACCTAGAGAGTACATGTCCCTGTGGCTATTGTCATCCAACAAAGGGTGGCACAAGCAGTGGTTCTATTTGAAGAGTGACACTGATGTCCCCTTGCCGGTGTTCTTCAGACGCCTAATCGAGGAGACACCGGAACAGTGGGGGTGGGGAGTTCCGAGTTCTAGACAAGGACATGAAGAAGATTGATGATCACTGCGCTGCCATCCGGTTCCTAAAGGAGCGTGGCCTCAAGGGGTCAGGCGTCATCGGTGCGTATCATGCGAGGAGGGTGGTGCCACTGGTGCGCGTGCTCCCACTATACCGGATGGTGCCCAGCGCGCCGCTCGAGCGAACGGTGCTTGCCGAGGGGCGCTCCCTAATGCCAAAATTATGCAACGCATCAAGGAAGCCATGGAGGTTGTGTGGGACGCGGTGGGGTCATCCTCGACTTCTTGTACCTAGTGTCGGGGCACACCGTGACGAGGCTAGATGCGATCTTCGTCGAGTTTGTAAGTTTTTCTTTCTTTGGCCCCTCTCCCCTAGTCAATCCTTAGATCCTGCTCGTCTGACTTTGAGCAAGATGGTGCCAGCCAAGGGATCTCATCCTCAGGGACCACCCGACACCGCTACCAAAGGATGTGGCCGCGAGGGCAGCGAACCATGTTGAGAACGAGAGGCAGAGAAAGGAGGACAAGAAGAGTAAGCAGCAATAGAAGCAGTGGGCACTAGATCGGGGGGAAGATGTTGATGACAAAGACGAAGAGGAGGAGGGAGAAGGAGAAGCGGTGGATGAGGGAAATGTCATCCCATGGGATCACCTGGCGGACATGGACGTGGACTCATCTTCATAGTAGTTGGCGGGCAAGGATGCAGACCTGTCCCTTGGGGATCTGTCCCTATAGGCATGGGGGCCCTTCCTATTCCACAGGGAGGAGGATGCAGCCTCAAGGCTGACGGAGATGGGTCACTCTGTCGATGCACCCGAGGAGCCAACGGAGACGGGGTGTACTGCCAACGTGCCCCAAGAGCCAACGAGGGCGAGCCGCTCTGCCCTATTTGGGTCCTCGGAGCAAAAAGAGGGCTCAAAAATGCCCACGCACTGACAAGACAAAGTAGGGTAAGGCGGTTCATCCCCTAAACACCCTTGCCGTCCAATGGCGCCGAGGTAAGCTACCAATTCCTTCGTCTCGTCTATTTTGATCATATTTTGCCATGGGCTTATTGTTTTGCCCTTTGCAGCGCCAGCAGGCATCGGACTCCCCTAGCACTAGCGCCAAAGAAGAGCATCACCCTCTAGGTGGTGCGACAACTGTCGGCTGGCGTCGCACTCGGGTCAGGCGGGAGTGGCGCCATGGCGGCCACGACGCCACTAGCAACGGCGACGGCGCCCTCGGGGGGACAGGTGGATGCAGGAGCACGAGAGACATCCATGGCAGACATGGAGCAGCTGGCCATGGCCACGACATCGATGATGATGATGAAGTCGACGGAGCCACCAACCGCGCAAGTGGTGGCATCCACGGCGGAGCGGATATGGGAGCAGACGGAGGTGGACACGTTCACGATGTGCTTGGTGGGGGTGGTGGAGCCGGACGTGACCCCACCGACATAGATGGAGGTGGAGGTGCCTGTGACGGATAGGTCATGGCAAGGCGTGACCGCGACGTCGCAAGATGAGAGGGCGCGGCCCGTGCCATCGGCAGCACATCTGACAGCATTCGAGGCAGATCGGAAGAAGGGGGACACAGCCAATGCATCCTTGGAACTCATGGCGGTGGAGCAGGGGTCCATGTCCGCACTGCTGACCCCTTCTACTGCCAGAGAGGCCGTCCCAACGGAGGCGTCACAATGAGAGGGATCGGCGGTGCCCGAGGCCTGTGGGGAGTCATCCCAGGCCCTAATCCTGGCGGGTGGCATTCGCAAATGCGGAAGAGCCCCTGCTATAGTGGGTGGATCAGCAGAACCTGACATCAACACTCTTCACCCTTGATGATGCTGCAGAGGACATGCAATGGAAGAGCATCAACATAAGGGTCTCATCCGCATTTGAGGCCCTGAACAACGCAATGGGAATGCTACGTGATGTCATCACCTCAGCTGGCCAGGTACACGTGATCCTACTTCTTGGCTATCTTCTCCTTGGTTTTCTATGTCTCTGACTCATGTCTCCCCATAGTCTATTATGGCTTGCAGTTGGGAGAAGTCCAGGTTCCTACGTTAGTAGAAGGACGTCAGGGATCGCCTTGTCAAGGAGGCACGGCTGCGCGGGGAGGTGACCGCGTAGCTTGCCGCTGCCTAGTAGAGGGTGGCCAAGCTGACTCCCCTCATTGAGGAGGGGGCAACCTTTGGACCCAAGAGGCAGAGGCTCGTCGATGAGGCTAAGAATATGTGTCACGGATCTGTCGAAGAGGTCATGCAAAGACGATGACGAAGAAGCCACGTGAATCAAAAAGGAGTGGGATGAGCTGCTCCAGAGGGATGATGAAGACCACCAGTGGATCCTCGACCTCTTGGGTGAGGTTGAGAAGGAGAGGGACTTGAAGCTGTGGGTTGAGGAGAAGCTCATGGCCTTGGAGATGAGGGCGCGCCAGGATGCCGTGATGATCGAGTGGCTACGCAAGGAGCGAGATGAGTTGTCCCAGACCATGGAGAGGCTTCTAGTGGAGCGCAACACGGCCCACCATGAGTGTGACTAGGCCTGCCAAGAGCATGACACCACGCAATAACGAGTTGGCTCCCTCCAGGCCAAGCTTGAAAGGGAGAGGAACCGAAAGCTAGAGGCCGAGAATGTCTCTACCGGGCTCGCTGTGGATCTGGCTCGGGGCAAGGCGAAGGTGCAGGGCCTGGAGAAGGAGCTTATCGAGGCAAAGAAGAATCTTCAAATGGAGAGTGATGAGCTTGGTGTGCTGAGTGCTATCATCAGGGTGGTCTATGATGACCTTGATGTGAGGCAGTCAAAGGGGACCAGCTTGCTTGCGCTCGCATCATCCAGATCACAGATCGGGTGCGCCAACTTGGGAGGAATGCCCATTATGCCAGCATCAATCGATCCTTTGTGATTGCTTGTTCCCACTATGGGGACACCATCGATCTAAAGGCAATAAGCCTTGGCTACGTGCCCAGTTATGAAGACAAGGAGCTGGAGGAGATGGAGACGGTGGTGGATCCCCTTTCATAGGACCTGGCGAATAGCTTAGAAAACATAGTCCTCCCCTAGAGGGGTTAACTAGTTAGATGGATTCGGGCTATAGTGCCATCAACTTGTAATGAACAAGTATTTCTTTTGTTGTTTTAAACACTCATCACTTTTTTAATGTAAAAAAGGAGTGTGATGCGAACTTGTGATGAACAAGTTTTTATTTCGAATGTAAAGTGAGTTAATGCGATCCGATCCCTTCCAATGTTGAGTCTGCACAACTCAAGCTGTGGGTGAAAAACTTTGATCATGCTAGGAGCAAAAGCGCCGTAGCCGTCGGGGCATAGGTCTTTTAGCAGTCCACCCAGTTTTACTCAAAGTTAGTTTCCCTGACTTTTACTTTTTAGGCTCTGGTGTGAGAAGGGGCTAGATGAGAAAAATGCTTCTGAATGTACTTATATCCCTTTCAGCCCCAAAGTTAGGTCCAACCCCTAGCTGCTGTAGGGGTTGAACGTCACTTAAAAATGAGGGAGGCATGGCAAAACTGACAAGGGAGATTTTCATTGATTTCAGAAACGAAATTTTACATAGATATGCCAACAACTTAAAAAAACTAAGGGTAAAAGCGACGTAGGTGCTCAATATTCCAAGCATTGGTGATGACTTTGTCATCGGTGGTCTTGAGCTTGTAGGTGCCAGGCTTGAGGACCTCTGCGATGATGTATGGTCCTTCCTAGGGAGGCGATAGCTTGTGGTGGTCCTTGTTGCTCTGGGCGAGGTGGAGTACCAAGTCCCCGATGTTGAAGGCATGACCCCAGACCCGACGGCTATTGTACCGACGCAAGGCCTGCTAGTACTTGGTGGAGTGGAGGAGAGTAGCGTCGCAGGCTTCATCGAGTTGGTCCAAGGCATCCTCGAGGAACTCCTTGGCCTCCACCTCATTGTACATCATGACCCTTGGTGCCCCATAGTCGAGATCAGTTGGAAGGACTGCCTCGGTGCCATAGACCATGAAGAATGGTGTGCAACTAGTTGCCCAGCTAGGGGTCATCCTTAGGCCCCACAGCACCATGGGGAGCTCCGTGACTCATCGCCCAACAAACTTGTTGAGCTTGTTGAAGATCCTAGGCTTGATCCCTTGCAAGACCATGCCCTTTGCGTGCTCGACCTGCCCATTCGTGTGGGGGTGCACCACGGTGGCCCAGTCGATGCAAATGTGGTACTCGTCATAGAACCTGAGGAATTTCTTTCCCCTTGACTGTGTGCCATTGTCGGTGATGATGGAGTTTGACACCCCAAACTGATGGATGATGTCACGGAAGAAGTGCACAGCTTGCTCAGATTTGATCATGGTGACCAGCCACGCTTCTATCTACTTTGAGAACTTGTCGATGGTGACAAGCAGATGTGTGTAGCCCTTGGGCGCCTTCTTGAGGGGCCCTACTAGATCAAGCCCCCAGACCGCGAATGACCACGTGATGGGGATTGTCTAGAGCGCTTGGGCTGGCAAATGGGTTTACTGAGCATAGTACAAGTGTTGATATTGGTTACGCATTACGCACATAAAAGAATCTAAGAGAAATAATCCACAAGCGCATAGATATCAGTGAGCACTTCACCTGGGAGATATTTCCAGAGTATCGTATTTGTTTTATCCGCTAGGAGAAAGCATGCAATGACTAACCTAAGTCTATACTTAACCCCTGGGCCGCACTACAAGGTAGCGAAGATATAAGCGATTAGAGAATACTACTACGGCACCCTAGTTCTAACCTATGGTAAGCTATGCGACTACTGCTCTATGGGGACGTACCGAAGGAAAAGAGACACCACAAAGGATGCTTAACCCTGGCACAAAAATCCTACGAATCCTTCTAACGAGATGTGGGGTACAAAGGAAGTAACAGGATTGTCACGTCCCGCGCTACTACCACGGATCTAGCCAGATAGGGGGCATCTACAAGTATCCTAGCCCAAGCACCACGCTTACGCTACAAATGATTACTCTACCCTTAACCGGAAGAGAATAAAGTAAACTCGTAAACCATAGAACAATAATAACATTGTACTTACTTAGTATTAGAAGTTGAATTACTGAAAAATCCTAGAACCAAGCCTCGGGTTAGGAGACTTGATCCTATAGGTACAAGCCAGAGAGGAGACACCGACATGCTAGGCTTCCTCCAACTCATCCCTCTACTCTAACTCTCTCAATCTAGAAAAACTTTAATCTCACATAGAGACTACAAAGCTAATCTCTCTTATATGTGCCCTAAGAGAGAGAGATCCATTCAAGGGACCCCTCCTAGCTAATCCTCATTGGAAATAATGAATTAGGGTTTCATGGGATTGCTCCTCTAGGGTCTAGGGGACTTACTTATATAGCCCCCTAGGATGCACGACAGCCCTTGGATCAAACTGACTTTAATCAATGGTGATTATTGATCCTCAAAGGCGGTGGAGGCATGATCCGCGAGACTTGACCTGATTGGTCCATGTAGGTGGGTGGGCGCCTAAGAAGGTAGGGTGGGCGCCCTGCCACCGTGGTAGATCGGCCTCCCATTCGTTTCGGTGTCTTCTCGTGTCTTCTAGAGTCTTCCTTCACGTGCGTGGGTCTTTTCTCTCTATGTAAACATGATATGTGGGCCTTCCTTGGTTCTTTTTAGCTGACACCCTGCAGAAATAGACATTCACCAAAACTCATGGAATTATGTCAGTAAACCCCCTATATCTATGTGGTATTTTCTTTTAGGTCCTTTTTCATGTTTCGTTGATGGTTAAAATTGACACTTATCTACCGTCAACAACTCCCCCAAGCTTACCCTTTGCTCGTCCCTGAGCAAAGATAAAACTCAGTGATGGATCAGGAGTTGCTACAATGCTTTCACGCCTCAAAAATACACATGTATTCAAACAAGAACTCTCCTCTAGATTAGAGTGAACTATCATGACTTTCAAACTTACCCATATTACCTTCCACCATGGGGCTTATAGCTATCACTTGGGTCTTGAGCAATTGAAAGACACAATGGTTAAGTCAAGTGCTATGTTTCTAGCTCTTTGATCAACCATTATTCTGGAGTTTTACAGATTTTCAAATAAAACTCAGAGATTCCTTTGTATGACCCTCTCAAGTCTCTTATTTGTGGTATTTGTGGATCCTTACCAAGGCATTAATGGTGTATGCCTTCTCTCTTCTCTCAAGATATGTGGTATTTTTGGTATAAGGCAGAGTAACATTGTGCCTTCTCTCTCTCACCCTATAACTAATAGGCTTATGTGGAGCTCATAGGTGGGGAGACAGCTAATACATACTTGCAAACATTTATTGCATAGTCAAACCATGGATTCATAGGAATGAGTCCAGCCATATAGTCAAATCAAGATGTGCATGTATGTGGTCCTAAGTATATGGGTTGAATGGGTTTATGGTGATAGTGGCAAAAGGTGATGATGGTAGATGTATGTAGGAATGAAGGGGTAAAGGGATGGTGAATACCTAATTCTACTTTTGCTCCTTTGAAGAAACACATACCTCTTCTTTGAACTTTAAAGACTTTGCTTAGAATTTGGACTGCTCAAAATTCCTCTATGTTGGGACATTTGTCCTCTTGCTTTTATTTTTCTTTTCCTCTCTTTTTTTCAGAGCACCCAAGTCTCTTTTGGAAATATTGATGAAGGTAGTAACTGTGGGGGTATTAACCCCTATATCCCTACGGCTAGACTTGGGCTGGCCGGACCAGTGGGCCGAGCTCATGAGAAGGATGATGCGCGACCCAGTCGATCTGCTCGGCGTCCCGTGCAAGGAAGAAAAGCAAACTTAGAAATCAAGCAAGATCCTAGTTGGTTAGAATAGGAATCCTTATCCGGCCAGCTATGGCAATTGTAATCGACTAGGATTAGTTTCTAGATTTATAACCCTGCACCCCGGACTATATAAGGTGGGCAGGGGACCCCCTCAAATCATCTCATTACACCTCTCCATATAGAGCAATACAATCTGACGCAGGACGTAGGTATTACGCCCTCACGGCGGCCGAACCTGGATAAATCCTTGTGTTTGTCTTGCGTCACCATCTAGTTCGTAGCTTGCGCACCTGTCTACCGACAATCTACTACCTTGGGTATACCCCTTGGTAGACTGCCGACCATATCTCATCGACAATGGCACGCCAGGTAGGGGGTGTGCGTATGGCTTCCTAGGTGAGCAAGATGGTCATCATCCCCAACTTCGTGGCCGTGGTAGATGGTCTCTCGTTTACCGTCAGCCAGATCACCTGGACCACCAGCATCAACAGCTTCACTGCCACTGCCATGGAGGAGGCACAGATCTAATCTGCGTTGACCACATCTTCATCGGCTACGGCTTCGATCACGCTGGCTATGGCTCCGACCACCCTAGCAATGGCTCTGACCACGCTGACAACTCGTCAACCACTTCCCTGCTACAAAGGGAGGATTATCGACAACACCGACCTAATCGAAGCTATCGATCAAGTCGGCCACAAGTTCTCGTAAACCCTGACTTTGGTAGATTCGATTCAAAATCAATCTACCGAGCAGGTACTTCTTCACCACAACAGATCTACCCGACCAGTTCAGGTTCGCTGTCCAACACAGCTAGATACAGATCTAGTGGTCACCGCTGTAAGGTCCAAATAGGCTAGAGGGGGGGTGAATAGCCTAATTAAAACTTCTACAAGAATTACTTAACCACGAGTTAGTACGAAAGGTGGCGAGGCAAAAGCACTAGCTCTAACTAATTAAGCAAGCCACCTACACAAGTCTAGTACAAGGCTATTCACTAAACACAACAACAACTAAAAGCTAGAAACGAGAAGTAATACGAGAGAAGAGCTTCGAGTGATTATACCGCCGTGAAGAGAAGAGAAATACCAATCAATCAATCATACAAGAGAAATCCTCGGGAAGAGAATGACACAAGAATTTATCCCGAGGTTCACTTGCTTCCCGGCAAGCTACTCCCCGTTGTGGCGATACACCCACTTGTCGGTTCGCGAGCTAATCGACTATCAAGAGTCGAGCCCTCGGCGGGCGCCGCACAACCGCACACAAGATAGGGATCCTCCAAGCCACGAGCTCCACTAGAGTATCCAATTTGCGAACTCCCGCGGGGAAGGATCAAGAACCCCTTACAACACTTGGTGAAGGCTCCAACAATCTCCAATTGTGAGCTCAATCACCTCCGCTGCTCCAAGCCGTCTACCGTGTCGGGAAACACGGAAGAGTAACAAGAAATTCACAGCAACTCGAAGATCAAGTGCCTCTAGAATGCAACTCTCAAGCAATGCACTTGAATCTCACTCAATCTCACTCAAGATGTGCAACTATGCAAAGAGATGAGTGGAGGGGTTGTTCTCTAGCTCAAAGTATGTCTCTATATCTCAAAATGTGCAAGAGTTACCCTCAAACCCCGGCCAACGTCTATTTATAACGAAGGGGTACGCAGCTAGCCGTTACAGACGACGCAGCGAAAAACGCACTGACCGGACGCTCCGGTCAGGGTGACCGGACGCGTCCGGTCACTACACGACAAACGTGAACAGTGCGCGTCAGAACTAGCCGTTGCCCTGACCGGACGCGCTCAACCGAGTGACCGGACGCGACAGTGCCAGCGTCCAATCGCGTTCCAGTAAGCTCCAGCTGCGACCGGACGCGTCCGATCGCACGTGACCGGACGCGCCCCGCGTCCGATCGGTGCTACGCTGCGCTCGGCCTCTCTGGACGCTTGACCGGACGCTCCGGTTCCGTGAAGGACCGGACGCGCCGGTCGCGCGCTTTTCTTTTATGCCCAGTTGAACTGACCGGACGCGCTGGTCAGGCCAGACCAGCGTCCGGTCACAAACCCTAGCGCTCGCGTCACAAACCGTGACCGCGTCCGGTGCAGCGTCCGGTCAACGCAGTGACCTCCTTTCGCCTCCGTTTCTTTTCCGACTTCCGGCGCAATAGAAAATAGGCGTTTCACTTCTCCAAAAAGCGCCGAATCCCGCCTCGCAAGCTCGGCGGGAGAGAGAGAGAAACCCAAATCCCTCTCTACCGCTTAAACTCCACTGCCTTCACAAACTGTGCTAACACCACCAAGTGTACACCACCATGTGCATGTGTGTTAGCATTTCATAAACATTTCTCAAGGCGTTATGTTAGCTTTTTACTAGATCCTAATGCATATGCTCAAGACATTGATCTAGTGGCACTTGATTCCCGAGCTAACTGTGATTGCCCCTCTTGATAGTCGGCTATGTATCCTAAACCCGGTCAATCACTTCTCTACTCATCTTAGACCGGCAAAAGGAAAACCCTATGGTTATACCTTTGCCTTGAGCTCTTAGATCTTTCTCTTCCACTTGATCATCATGTCCTTCCTTTTATGTGCATCTCCACCATAAACATCATTTCATATTCATGCACTATCTCTTTGTGATCTTGTGGCCACCACTCCTTGCCACATACACCTTCATCACATGTGTTGCTTATGCCTAACTCAGAACACTTAACACGTGGCATTAGCAACTTGATGTCATTAATTACCAAAACCAAACTTGGGCTTTCAATCTCTCCCTTTTTGGTAATTGATGACAACCATCACAAAGATATGAAATGAAATCAATTTTCAATTTCGATAGTATTAGCTCCCCCTACATATGTGCTTCCATGAGTTTGGTTCAATTGTGCACATATGTATTGATTTGAATTTTGGGAGAGTTACTACTATCAAATTGATGCTAAGGTATATAGAATGGACCTTTGAAGCGTGATACCAATCGGAGTTGCCTTTATATACCATCCTTAGCATCGATGTAGCTAGACACCACTTGTAATACATCACTTATAAAGATCACAAACACTAAAGTACCCCGTGAGATCAATATTATAAGCAAAAGGTGTCTAGTTACCACTTGTAAAGCTACTCTTAACAAATCATCATTCAAGTTCTATTTCTAGCATACACCATACAAACATGAATATCGAAAATAAATTTGCAATGCAACACATCATCATGTTAGTGCACATACAAATGCAACAAATAATCCATGAGCTTGCTCCCCCTACTTATGTGCTCAAATTTAATTTCTCTCTTTGTGACTTTTCTTTTTATCTTTGTGACTTTTCTCTCCCCTGTGACTTTTCTCTCCCTCTTATTATATTTTATTTCCTCTTTGCAATATCTTTGTGACTTTTCTCTCCCCCTTTGTCAACAATCACCAAAAAGGTGCCTAGAATAGGTAATTTTAGTGAGAGATAAGTCAATCAATATGAGGGAGTCCAAATTATGGTTCAACCTAGATCACTTGCCTAGAATATGTAATTCGGTTTGATCCAAGGACAAGCTTTTTCACACCTCATAAAGTATAAGGGTTATCTTGACCATGTTGAATTACACATCATGAGCTCATTTTCTAGATTCAACACTAGGTTTGCAAGCCCACAAACATGTCATATGCTACCACTAGATCAATCAAACATAGAAGCAATAGTGGTACCATATATACATCAAAATTATTTGATTTTCATGAATGAGCCTATTTGTCATGCAAATATGTCTATATGTTCTAAACATGTCCTTAGCAAAGTATGAATGATATGCCAAACAACTTTACCTTGCTATGTTGGAGGAGAGGCATGTCATATAAGAATGTGGAGGTGCACTCATTTCAAGTTGGAGAAGTCAAGTATGTTCAATTCATTCTTCAACTTGTAAAATCTCTTTTCATCAAGTGGCTTTGTAAATATGTCGGCTAGTTGATCTTCGGTGCCAATGCTTTCAATGCTAATATCACCCTTTTGTTGATGGTCTCTTATGAAGTGATGCCTTATGTCAATGTGCTTAGTTCTTGAATGTTGAACCGGATTTTGTGTCATCTTGATAGCACTTTCATTATCACATAACAAAGGCACATTCTTGAATTTAATTCCAAAGTCATTCAAAGTGGCCTTCATCCAAAGCAATTGTGCACAACAACTACCGGCACTAATGTATTCGGCCTCGGCGGTAGATAGTGCAACACTATTTTGTTTCTTTGATGACCATGAAACAAGAGACCTTCCAAGCAATTGACAAGTGCCACTTGTGCTCATTCTATCAATCTTGCATCCACCATAGTCGGAGTCCGAATATCCAATCAACTCAAAATTAGACCCCTTGGGATACCATAATCCAACATCATGAGTGCCCTTTAGATATCTTAATATCCTCTTGGTTACTTTCAAGTGACTTTCTCTAGGTGAAGCTTGATATCTTGCACACTTGCATACACTAAACATCACATCCGGCCTAGAAGCGGTGACATAGAGCAAACTTCCAATCATGGACCGGTATTGCTTTTGATCGACCATATTTCCACTATTATCAATACCCAATTGATCATTTGAGCCCATTGGTGTGCTCATTGGCTTAGCATCTTGCAATCCAAACTTCTTGATCATGTCCTTGATGTACTTGCCTTGACTTACAAAAGTGCCATTCTTCATTTGCTTGATTTGAAGTCCAAGGAAGTAACTAAGCTCTCCAATCATAGACATCTCAAACTCATTAGCCATCATATTTCCAAACTCTTCACAAAAGTCTTGGTTAGTTGATCCAAAGATAATGTCATCCACATAGATTTGCAACACAAACAAGTCATTTTCAAGCTTCTTGGTGAAGAGAGTGGTGTCAACCTTTCCCATCTTGAACCCTTTAGAGAGGAGAAAGTCCCTCAACCTCTCATACCATGCTCTAGGTGCTTGCTTCAAACCATACAATGCCTTCTTTAGCTTGTAAACATGGTCGGGCTTCTTGTCATCTTCAAAACCGGGAGGTTGCTCAACATAAACTTCTTCATTAATGTAGCCATTTAGAAATGCACTCTTGACATCCATTTGATAGAGCTTGATGTTGTGTGCACAAGCATATGCTAATAAGATTCTAATTGCCTCCAATCTTGCAACCGGTGCATATGTCTCTCCAAAGTCAAGACCCTCAACTTGAGTGTATCCTTGTGCTACTAATCTTGCTTTGTTCCTTACAACCATGCCATCTTGATCTTGCTTGTTTCTAAAGACCCACTTAGTACCAATCACATTGTAGTTCTTTGGCCTCTCAACAAGTTTCCAAACTTGATTTCTAGCAAAGTTGTTTAGTTCTTCATGCATGGCATTCACCCAATCGGAATCCTTCAATGCATCTTCTATCTTCTTTGGTTCTTCTAATGAGACAAATGAGTAATGCTCACAAAAGGATGCTAATCTTGATCTAGTTTGAACACCACTTTGAATTCCACCAATGATTTGGTCCAACGGATGATCTCTTGCAATGCTAGTAGGTTGGAGTATTGGGAGTTGATTGCTTCCACTTGTTTGACCTTGAACTTGAGCTTCATCATGAGTACCACTAGAGCTTGCTTGATTTGTATCAATTTGCACACTTTGGTTGATCACATGAATATCATCATCATCAACTTGCATCGGCCTTATATCACCAATGTCCATGTTCTTCATTGCATTTGACAATTGATCTCCTCTCACATCATCAAGGTTTTGAGCTTCATTTTGAGACCCTTGGGTTTCATCAAACTCAACATCATGAACTTCTTCCAAGGTGCCATTTGTGAGATTCCAAACTCTATATGATTTGCTTGTGGTAGAATAACCAAGTAAGAACCCTTCATCACATTTCTTTTCAAACTTGCTCAATCTAGTGCCTTTCTTGAGAATATAGCATTTGCAACCAAACACTCTAAAGTATGCAATGTTGGGCTTTCTTCCATTCAATAGCTCATATGGTGTCTTTCCAAGCTTTCCATGGCAATAGAGACGGTTACTACAATAGCAAGCCGTATTGATAGCTTCACTCCAAAATGAATGACTCACATTGTATTCACTAAGCATTGATCTAGCCATATCAATCAAGGTTCTATTTTTCCTTTCAACTACACCATTGGATTGAGGAGTGTATGTTGGTGAGAATTGATGCCCAATACCATAATCATCACACAAATCTTCAATTCTTGTGTTCTTGAACTCACTACCATTGTCACTTCTAATCTTCTTGATGGTAGTCTCAAACTCATTTTGCACCCTCTTGACAAAAGACTTGAATAGACCATAAACATCACTCTTGTCATAGAGAAAGAGCACCCAAGTGTATCTAGTGTAGTCATCCACAATCACAAAACCATACTTGTTGCCACCAATGCTAGTGTATGTTGTTGGCCCAAACAAGTCCATGTGCAATAGCTCAAATGCTTTTGATGTGCTCATTTCACTTTTACTAGGATGTAAATTTCCAACTTGTTTGCCGGCTTGACAAGCACTACATAGTTTATCCTTTTCAAAAGTGACATCTTTCAATCCTCTAACTAAGTCATGCCTCAAAAGTTTGTTCAATTGTTTCATTCCAACATGACCAAGCCTTCTATGCCACAACCAACCCATACTAGATTTACTAAGCAAGCATGATGTCAATTGTGTCTCACTATCATTGAAGTCAACCAAGTATAAGCTACCATGTCTAAATCCTTTGAATATCAAGTTTGATCCATCAACACTTATGACTTCAACATCATCACTACCAAATATGCACTTGAAACCAAGATCACAAAGTTGTGCCACCGATAAAAGATTGAAATCCAAGCTCTCAACTAGCAACACATTAGATATGCTCATGTCATTTGAGATAGCAATTTTACCAAGCCCTTTGACCTCTCCTTTCTTGTTGTTGCCAAAAGTGATAGCATCAAAACCACCATTTTGACTTGTATCAATTGAATTGAACATACAAGAGTCTCCGGTCATATGTTGAGTGCACCCACTATCAAGCACCCAATGCCTTCCTCCGGCTTTGTAATTGACCTACAAGACAAGATCAATTCTTTTTAGGTACCCAAACTTGTTTGGGTCCTCCAAGGTTAGAGACTAAGCTCTTTGGTACCCAAATGGCTTTCTTCTTTGAGCCCATCCATGGTGCACCAATGAACTTAGCATGAACACCATTTGTACCCTTGGTGAGCATATAGAAAGAATTAAACTTGATTGAGGATACATTTGCATTGGATTTCTTGTTCATGCAATGTTGCTCTATGTGACCAACTTGCTTGTAACTTTTGCAATAGCTACCATTGTTCTTCACAAAACGAGTCTTGTGAGGACCAAAAGCGGCCTTGCCTTTCTTGGGGTTATAGCCCAATCCCTCTTTGTAAAGAGAAGCTCTTTGGCTACCCAAGCACATAAGCAAGCGGTCCTCACCACCATAAGCCTTAGCTAATGTGTGATTGAGCTCTTTTACCTCCTTCTTGAGATTTTCATTCTCAACTATAAGTGTGGAGTCACAAGTGAAACCATCACTACTAGATGAGGATGATGTAGATGAGCTACATGAAGGGTTAGTAGGAGCAACAATAATAGGCTTATGAAAAGTTTCATCAATTATATCACATGATATGCCTATGTTGCAAGTTTTAACTTTCTCAACATTAGTTGGTATGTTTTCATATTTTTCAACTAGAGAGGAATGAGCTTCTTCTAGCTTAATGTGAGACTTTTGAAGCTTCTTATGGTCTACCTTTAGACTCTCATAAGATGCCCTAAGCTCATCAAGTTCTTGCATAAGGTTTTTCTTTTCCTTAAGCAAGCCCTTGCACTCCTTTCTAGATTCTTTAAAATGTTGAGTGCAATCTTCTAGCATAGTGATTAGTTCATCTTTAGTGAATTCCTCTTCATCACTATCACTATCACTAGCATTATCATGATCACTCTCATCATCGGATGATACCTTAGCGGCCTTAGCCATGAAGCATGATGGAGTGTCGAAGAGGGAGACCTTCTTTTGGATGGCAATGCTAGCATGTCCCTTCTTCTTGCTCTTGTAGTCATCATCATCATCACTTGAGGAATCATCACTATCCCATGTAGCAACATGAGAATCATTCTTCCTTTTATGAGAGCTCTCCTTCTTTTCTTGCTTCTTCTTTTGCTTCTTCCTCTCTTTCTTGATAGCATCTTCATCATCACTATCATAAGGACACTTTGCAATAAGATGATCCTTGCTATGGCATCTAAAGCATCTCATGTTATGCTCATTCTTCTTAGATGAGTTCTTCCTCCTCCTTGCACGATAGCCCTTCTTCTTCATGAATTTGCCAAATTGCTTGACAAAGAGAGCCATCTTCTCATCAATGTCATCACTATCACAAGAGCTTGAGTCTTCATCACTTGATGATTCAATCTTGGACTTGCCCTTGGATGTGGTGGCTTTGAATGCCACACTCTTCTTCTTTTCATCATCTTTCTTTTCATTTTCCTTCTTCTTCTTGACCAACTCATCCTTCTCATCATCTTCTCTATATGAATCATCGGTCATCACCTCTTGAAATATTTGTTGAGGAGTTGAATCCTTCAATGTAGTCCTCACTAGCACGGTGATCAATGTATCAAATCTCTTGGGCAAGCTTCTCAAGAACTTCATAGAGAATTGATTGTCCTTGACCTCCTCACCAAGTGCCTTGAGCTCATTGACAATGACTTGCAATCTATGAAACATCTCCGGAACACTCTCATCATCTTGCATCTTGAAGCTTGAAAATTTTTCTTGCAAGATATATGCTTTAGCGGTCTTTGTGCCTTCGGTGCCCTCAAATGTTTCTTCTAGCTTGGCCCAAGCATCATGTGCAACTTCTATATTTTCACTTGCTCAAATGTCTTGTCATCTAATGCCTCATGAAGAGCACTAATGGCAATGTCATTGCATTGGAGCTTCTTCTCTTCCACCGGTGTAGGTGCTTCCGGATTAGCAACCTCAAATTTTGTTTCAGTGACCTTCCACACTTCTCTATTGATTGACTTTAGGTGTGCGGTCATCTTAACCTTCCAATATGCATAATTTGTGCCATCAAAGTGAGGTGCCTTCTTGGTGTTGTTGATGTGCAAGCTTAATTGAGCCATTTCTTTTTCACCGTAGGTTGTTAAGCCTCAAATAAACGGTGCCTCGGCTCTGATACCACTTGTAAGGTCCAAATAGGCTAGAGGGGGGGGGTGAATAGCCTAATTAAAACTTCTACAAGAATTACTTAACCACGAGTTAGTACGAAAGGTGGCGAGGCAAAAGCACTAGCTCTAACTAATTAAGCAAGCCACCTACACAAGTCTAGTACAAGGCTATTCACTAAACACAACAACAACTAAAAGCTAGAAACGAGAAGTAATACGAGAGAAGAGCTTCGAGTGATTATACCGCCATGAAGAGAAGAGAAATACCAATCAATCAATCATACAAGAGAAATCCTCGGGAAGAGAATGACACAAGAATTTATCCCGAGGTTCACTTGCTTCCCGGCAAGCTACTCCCCGTTGTGGCGATACACCCACTTGTCGGTTCGCGAGCTAATCGACTATCAAGAGTCGAGCCCTCGGCGGGCGCCGCACAACCGCACACAAGATAGGGATCCTCCAAGCCACGAGCTCCACTAGAGTATCCAATTTGCGAACTCCCGCGGGGAAGGATCAAGAACCCCTTACAACACTTGGTGAAGGCTCCAACAATCTCCAATTGTGAGCTCAATCACCTCCGCTGCTCCAAGCCGTCTACCGTGTCGGGAAACACGGAAGAGTAACAAGAAATTCACAGCAACTCGAAGATCAAGTGCCTCTAGAATGCAACTCTTAAGCAATGCACTTGAATCTCACTCAATCTCACTCAAGATGTGCAACTATGCAAAGAGATGAGTGGAGGGGTTGTTCTCTAGCTCAAAGTATGTCTCTATATCTCAAAATGTGCAAGAGTTACCCTCAAACCCCGGCCAACGTCTATTTATAACGAAGGGGTACGCAGCTAGCCGTTACAGACGACGCAGCGAAAAACGCACTGACCGGACGCTCCGGTCAGGGTGACCGGACGCGTCCGGTCACTACACGACAAACGTGAACAGTGCGCGTCAGAACTAGCCGTTGCCCTGACCGGACGCGCTCAACCGAGTGACCGGACGCGACAGTGCCAGCGTCCGGTCGCGTTCCAGTAAGCTCCAGCTGCGACCGGACGCGTCCGATCGCACGTGACCGGACGCGCCCCGCGTCCGATCGGTGCTACGCTGCGCTCGGCCTCTCTGGACGCTTGACCGGACGCTCCGGTTCCGTGAAGGACCGGACGCGCCGGTCGCGCGCTTTTCTTTTATGCCCAGTTGAACTGACCGGACGCGCTGGTCAGGCCAGACCAGCGTCCGGTCACAAACCCTAGCGCTCGCGCCACGATGAACTGACCGGACGCGTCCGGTCAAACCGTGACCGCGTCCGGTGCAGCGTCCGGTCAACGCAGTGACCTCCTTTCGCCTCCGTTTCTTTTCCGACTTCCGGCGCAATAGAAAATAGGCGTTTCACTTCTCCAAAAAGCGCCGAATCCCGCCTCGCAAGCTCGGCGGGAGAGAGAGAGAAACCCAAATCCCTCTCTACCGCTTAAACTCCACTGCCTTCACAAACTGTGCTAACACCACCAAGTGTACACCACCATGTGCATGTGTGTTAGCATTTCATAAACATTTCTCAAGGCGTTATGTTAGCTTTTTACTAGATCCTAATGCATATGCTCAAGACATTGATCTAGTGGCACTTGATTCCCGAGCTAACTGTGATTGCCCCTCTTGATAGTCGGCTATGTATCCTAAACCCGGTCAATCACTTCTCTACTCATCTTAGACCGGCAAAAGGAAAACCCTATGGTTATACCTTTGCCTTGAGCTCTTAGATCTTTCTCTTCCACTTGATCATCATGTCCTTCCTTTTATGTGCATCTCCACCATAAACATCATTTCATATTCATGCACTATCTCTTTGTGATCTTGTGGCCACCACTCCTTGCCACATACACCTTCATCACATGTGTTGCTTATGCCTAACTCAGAACACTTAACACGTGGCATTAGCAACTTGATGTCATTAATTACCAAAACCAAACTTGGGCTTTCAACCGCTACTCCTAAAGGATGTACAGTATGCCTTCGCTCGGTTCCTACACCCGGCCTTAGGCTCTCTGAGTACCAAGCCCTGACGGAGGATTGCCATGCCCTCCCATATGGCCTGAGAAACATTGCTTCTGAGTACGTGTATCATACACCTCATCTGTTCATGGGTCCCATGGAGCGAGACCATGTTTTAGATTTATACTTCCTGGATATACCTCAACCATCACCAGGCAATGCTGTCAACATGGTTAGTGTCTAGGAGCATCATGAAGGCTCAATTCATACACTTCCTGAGGATGGCGACTCCAGCACCGGATCTACATGCTCTGTCCATACCAAGGATGAACACCTCGAAGATGACGGATACGATCTGGATCCATTACCGTACCATGCGGGTTTCTCTCAGATCCCAAGGTTTCCACCGAGAGGTGGCGACATGGTGCTCAACGTCAGCATTAACGAGCTCGTAGTCGAGGGAGAAACTGATGAGCAACGGTAGCTTCATGAACTGCATAACGCCGACCACGTTGAACACCATCACTGGGAGGCTGAAGAAGAAGAGCGTCGAAGGGGACCCTGACCAAGAGATCTAGCCAACGCCTTTGACAGGGTTGGCAAGTGGCAAGTTTTTAGGACTCCAAGTGCCAACATGGCTGTCACCACAACCAACTTGGACTACTTACCTGACCAACCAAAAATCTAGCAGGTCCGCGAACATATTCATGCACATCTGATCGCTGCTATGGGCCAAACCGTCGAGCTAGCTAAACAGGCTCAGATGACCCCAAGCACGTCAATTGCATCTAGCCAGAGTCATCGCGTTTCAGAACACCCAAGTTGCCAACAACCATCTAATCCACACAATGGTCCACCCCCAGTCAACCCTAGCGGTGGTGAGGTGGTGGTGGTGGCGGTGGTAATAGCGATGGTGACGGTGCTCATGGAGGTGGTCGTGGTCATCGATATAACAACCGCAATCGCCACGGTAATAAAGATTAGGAAGTGAATCAAGACCCCAACCCATAGTCACATCCTCAGCCACGCTAATGACCGTCAAGCTTATGAGAACGTCCATCGCATCGAGTATGACATTGAGCACGGTCCTCCCGGCCTGAAACAATTCACTTCTCATCTCTGACAAGTCGTATGGCCAAAGAACTTCAAGCTCGAAAAGCTCAGGAAGTACGACGGCAAGGAGAACCCTGAGAACTAGATCACACTTTATGAGATCACCGTCCAATCAGCTTCGGGCGATGAACACGTAATGGCTAATTATCTTCCTATTGTTCTTGATCAAGCAGGTCATCAATGGCTCTTGAGCCTATTGGAGAACCAGTTCGATAGCTAGGCACAACTCAAGCAGGCCTTCATCGACAACTTTATCGCCACATGTGACCAGCCAGGCAATAAGTACAACCTCGAGCGCATACATGACCGCAAGGACGAGCCGCTGTGCGACTACTTCCGATGCTTCTCGGATATGCACCTCAAGATCTGCAAGATCTCTCATGATGAAGCAGTCTCGGCCTTCATCAAGGGCCTTTGTCACCATGATGCCCTCAGAAGTAAGCTGCTCCGCAAATGGTCGACCACGGTCTCTGAGTTGCTCGCCACCGCCAAAAACTATGAGAACGCAGATGACACTAAAAAGATAATCAAGGAAGACGTGGGAGGGCCATCATGCCCCAAACACCCACTACACCGCAATGACAACCGCGATGACCGTTATTGGAATGACAACCATGACCATCGCGATCGGCGCAACGACACGCGACCACCGAGACAACCGTGATCGGCGGCATGACCGCCGTGACGTCTATAGTGGCAAGAATCCCCGCGAGGATGATCATGAAGTCAACGTGGTTAAGAAGCCAAGTGGTTGCCGCGACTACCAGGACGACTACAACAAGGCCCTGAAGGTTCCCTGCCAGCTTCATTCCAAATCCAATCACACCATGGAGAATTGCCGCTTCCTCAAGAACATCTACGCCAAGCAGCTTGCTACCGATGACACTGCAGGGGCTGAGGATGACGCACAACAGCAAGATGGTGACAACGATGATGACAAACAAGAAAGAGATCCTCGTCATCAATACGTCGCTCCCACCAAAACCATCCACTCCATCTTCAGCAGAAAGGTGTCTTTGGACTCCAAACGCGAGCGCAAACTGCTCAAACGGGCTTGCATGAGCGTCACCAACGCTGACGGCCTCATCACAAATCCTAGGTTTCTAGCCTGGTCTCACCGAAAAATCTCCTTCAACCGGGAAGACTGGTGGGCCGTAATTCCTAAACCTGGTTGATTTCCCCTCGTTCTCGATCCCTGCATCAACAGTGTTTGGTTCGAGAGTGTCCTCATAGACGGTGGCAGTTCCATCAACATCTTGTTTCGCAATAGCTTGCCCGCTCTAAAACTGAGCCAGGTTGATCTCAAACCCTACGAGGCACAGTTTTGGGGTGTTCTCCCCGGACAGAGCTCTGTACCTCTCGGGCAGATCACACTTCCTATGCAGTTTGGGACTACTGAACACTTCCGCACCAACTACGTCAACTTTGTGGTCCTAGACTTCGACGGCACATACGACGCCATCCTTGGTCGATCGGCGCTCACCAAATTCATGGTTGGGCCGCACTACTCATACCTGGTGCTCAAGATGCCTACCGAGCATAGCGTCCTCACTCTCAGAGGCAATGTTTGCACTGCCTATACTTGTGAAGAGGAAAGTTTCAAAGTGGATGAAGCCACCGACCTCTCGATCCGCATGGAGCAGACCTTGGTCGATGCCACCAAGACTCCAATCGACCACCTAGAGATCCTAGAGCTGCAAGCCCAGCGCAAGAGCATTAAGTCCAAGGACCACAAGGAGATCCAGCTGGTTGACGGTGATTCCAGCAAGACGGCCCTTATCAGGGCCAATCTGGATCCCAAATAGGAAGACACGCTCGTCAGGTTTCTGAGGGATAGTGTAAGCATGTTTGCGTGGAAACCCACGGACATGCCCGGTGTACCTCAGCACCTGATCGAGCACTCCTTGAATGTCTCAAAGACCACCAAACCCATCAAGCAGAAGCTACGATAGTTTGCTCGTGATAAAAAGGAGGCTATTAGGGTAGAAGTTACATGGCTTTTAGCAGTCGGATTTATCAAAGAAGTGTATCACCCAAAATGGTTAGCCAACCCGGTGCTTGTACGCAAAAAGAATAATGAATGGAGAATGTGTGTCGATTATACTAATCTTAACAAACACTGCCCTAAAGACCCCTTCGGCTTACCTCGCATAGATGAGGTCGTTGACTCAATAGCCGACTGCGAGCTGTTGTCCTTTCTCGATTGCTACTCTAGTTATCACCAGATCACTCTCAACAAGGACGACCAGATCAAGACATCCTTTATCACGCCTTTCGACGCCTACAGCTACACGACAATGTCGGTCGCGCTCAAGAATGTGGGGGCCACATACCAGCATGCCATCTAGAACTGTCTCCAGAATGAGATAAAAGATGACCTTGTCGAAGCCTATGTTGATGACGTGGTTGTAAAAACTAGGGAGGCCCATACCTTGGTCGACAATCTCCAGCGGATTTTCACAACTCTTAACGAGTACCAATGGAAGCTTAATCCTAAGAAGTGTATTTTTTGGAATCATGTCTGGTATATTGCTGGGTAACATCGTCAGTCATGATGGCATATGCCCCAATCCAGCTAAGGTTAAGGCTATTTTGGATATGCAGCCCTTGAAAAACGTCAAGGATATCTAGAAGCTCATTGGATGTATGGCCGTCTGAAAGGTCTAGATGGCTAGAGGGGGGTGAATAGCCTTTTAAAATTTTCTACAAAGACAAGCTAAACAAGTTTATTAATATAACAAATAGCGAGATGCGAGTTTTGCTTAGCCTACGGGGTGTTTGCAAGCCACCTAACCAATTCACAATTCTAATATATTTGCACTCAACCGCACAAGACAAAACCGCACAATTTAACTACAACTAAAGCTAGCTAGCTACACAAGCTAAGAGTTACACTAACAAGCTAGCAAGGTAACTAAGAAATTAATACAAGAGAGAGTTAGGAGGATATCACCGAGGGGCGAAGTATTGAGCCAACCAATCAATATGATCAAGAGATGAATACCACAATATACAACCACCGGGATCGATCAAACACAATAAGAATGATGACACGAAGATTTATCCCAAGGTTCACGTGCTTGCCGGCACGCTAGTCCCCGTTGTGTCCCTCTTCACCACGTGGTTCGGTGGCTAATCGGTCTCACACCGAGCCTCTCAAAAGGCGCCACAAGAACCTACCAAATGGCAAAAGGTTGCAATGACACGAGCAATATACTAATGTTGCCTTTGGCGCTTCGCCGAGATAGGCACAAACCCCTCACAATCACCGGAGGTGGCCAAGAACAATCACCAACTCTTGCCAACGCCTCCAAGCTGCTCCAAGCCGTCTAGGTGGCGGCAACCACCAAGAGAAACAAGAATCCCGCAGCAAATCAACCACCAAGTGCCAACTAGATGCTATCTCACAATGCAAATGCACTTGGATCACTCAATCTCACTTCGAATATGCAAAGAAGCAAGAGAGATGAGTGGGAGGGGAGTTGCTTAGCTCAAAGTGCTCACAAGTATGTCAAATGTTCGAGAGAGAGAGCCTTGAGCCGGCCAACGAGTATTTATAGACGTACCCCTTCGAATATAGCCGTTAGAAACTTAAACAGCCAAAATCGGGCTGACCGGACGCGCTGGTCCAACTGACCGGACGCGCCGGTCGCCCAATGGCTAACTCGTGAAGTACTGACCGGATGCGCTAGTCCAAATGACCGGACGCGCTGGTCACCCAACGGCTAACTGCGAAGCAACGACCGGACGCGCTGGTCCAACTGACCGGACGCGCCGGGAACGACCGGACGCGCTGGTCCCGTGAAGGACCGGACGCGCTGGTCGCCTGAGCAGCGCTCAACGAACCAGTGACCGGACGCGCTGAAGAAAATGACCGGACGCGACAGTGACAGCGTCCGGTTAGAGTCCAGTAAGCTCCCTGAACGACCGGACGTGTCCGATCATCAGTGACCGGACGCGCCTCGCGTCCGATCATCGAACTGAAAAACGCGCAGACACTGAACACTGATCGGACGCGTCCGGTCATGCAAGGACCGCGTCTGGTTCAGCGTCCGGTCACATCTGTGACCTCCGTTCGCCTCCGTTTCTTTTCCAGATTTCCGACGTAGTGGAAAATAGTCGTTTCAACTTCTCGAAAACGCCTGAATCCCGCCTCGCAAGCTCGGCGGGAGGGAGAGAGGATCCCAAACCCTCTCTACCGCTCAAACTCCACCGCCTTCGCAAACGTGCTAACACCACCAAGTGATCTTCATCATGTGTGAGTGTGTTAGCATTTTCACAATCATTTTTTGAGGCGATATTAGTTCTATCCAAATGCATATGATCATGAAATGCACATCTAGAGGCACTTAGGAGTTCAATAGCCGCGTCATTCCCCTCTTTATAGTACGGCTATCTATCCTATAATGTAACCACACCCACTAGGTGTCTTGATTACTAAAACACAACCCTTAAGCATATACCTTTGCCTTGATCACATAGGGTTGCGTCCAAATCCAAGTGTGGCCATCATGATCACCATGTCCATCTTGCCACCAACCTTGGAATGTACTAATCCTCATATGCTACATACAACTTAGGCATAGGATTAGTACTTAGGCATTGTCACTAATTACCAACACCAACCATAGGACTTTCACCGTCCTCAACCGCTTCATCTCATGACTCGGCGAGAAGGGCCTACCTCTCTTCAAATTACTTAAGGCATCAGAGAAGTTCATCTAGTCGAAGGAGGCAAATGCTGCCTTTACACAGTTAAAAGAGTTCGTTACCTCTCCTCCAATCCTTACTACTCCTTAGAAAGATGATGTCCTTTTCCTCTATGTTCCGGCCATTGATCGCGTGGTCTCTACAGTCATCGTGGTCGAGCGTGAGGAACCCAGCCATGTTTACAAAGTCCAGCGCCCTATTTACTTCATCAGTGAGGTACTCAATGAGTCCAAATCTAGTACCCTCAAATTCAGAAGCTAATCTATGCCATCCCGCTTACATCCCAAAAGTTGAAACATTACTTCGACGGATATCGGGTGGCGGTCAAGACCAATTTTCCACTTGGGGACATCATCCGGAATAAGGACGCTAATGGACGCATGTCAAGTGGGCGATGGAATTATGCCCCTATTCCCAAGAGTTCCAGAGTCGTATGACTATTAAGTCTCAGGCCCTGTCGATTTTATAGTTGAATGGACAGACCTAAGCGCACCTCCTGATCAGGGGCTAATCGAATACTGGAAGATGTATTTTGATGGTTCCCTTAAAATCGATGGCGTAGGAGCAGGCGTGCTCTTCATTTCCCCAAATAAAGATGAACTCCGCTACGTCCTCAGGCTTCATTTCCCTGCATCTAATAATACTGCAGAATACAAGGCCTGCCTCCATGGCATGCGGATTGTGGTCGAGCTTGGTGTCAAGCACCTGTATGTCTATGGTGACTCAGCCCTAGTCATAAACTAGCTTAATAAAGACTGGGACATGACTTGCGAGAAGATGGATGCTTACTGCAAGGAAATCAAAAAGTTGGAAGGCAAGTTCTACGGCATCGAATACACGCATGTGGTCTGGGATAAAAATAAAGCAGCTGATGAGTCCGCCATGGCCGATGTAGAGAAACCGGTATGCCACTGTGACGGGTGCCAGTTTTTCATGAAGCGCATACATGTACCAGCACATGAGATCCAGACCATACGAACCTCCTGGCCCTTTGCGTGGTGGGGACTAGATATGATTGGGCCTTTAAGCCAGCCCCTATAAATTTTAAATGCATGTTCATGATGATCGACAAGTTCTCCAAGTGGATTTAATACATGCCCTTGACCAAGGCGTCCTCAAGAAAAGTGGTCGAATTCCTCGACCAGATCATACACCGTTTTGGCCTCCTCAACAGCATCATCACAGATCGGGGGACTCAGATCACTAGCAGTACATCCTGGGACTTCTGCGATGAAAGGAGTATTATTGTAAAGTATGTGTCAGTGGCACATCCCAAAGCTAATGGGCAGGTTGAAAGGGCAAACGGCATGATCCTTGATGCGTTGAAGAAAAGACTATACAGAGAAATCAAGAAAGCGCCCGGTAGATGGCTTAAGGAACTACCGGCTATGGCCTGGGGTGTCCGAACTGAGCCTAGTCGCAATACGGGCTCCTCTCCCTACTTGATGGTCTTCGGTGCAGAAGCGGTGCTCCCTGCCGATATCGCTTTTCGATCACCGAGGGTTGAGAACTTTGAGAAAGACAAGTCTGATGAGTCTCGAGAACTTGAGGTAAACTGCTTCGAGGAGCAGTGGCTTGATTCATGTGTGCGTACTGCCAAGTACCTCGCTATACTACGCAAGTATTACAACAAGAATGTCAAAGAGAAGTTCTCCATGGTTGGTGACCTGGTCCTGAAGTGGAAGACAAATCAAGACAGCATGCACAAGCTTTCGCCACTGTGGGAGGGACCATTTGAGGTCACAGAAGTTACACGACCTACTTCCTACAGGCTGGCTTATCTCGATGGCACCAAAGCTACCCAACTCCTAGCATATTAATAAGCTCAGGTGTTTCTACCCTTGAAGCGCTAAAAGAGAAAGATATGTACCCCTCTTGTACTTTGATTATTTCAATAAAGCATCTATGTTTCACTCAACGTGTTTGTCTAGAGACTACTTTTTATCATTATTTTATAATAGGCCAGTTGATAGACCACCATTCTTTCTTGAGTTCTCAGAGCCAGCCCCATCTCTGACATCTCCCCACGCGTGCACGGGACCTGCTCTCTACACTACGGGTGGTCGGCGGGCGCTCCCTGGTCTGACCTGTGTGCTCTTACGTGTGAACAGGCTCCGTGCCTTGCTCTCAGACCACAGATCTAGCTAGGCCTGTACGGATTCAATAGGATAACGTGTCTCCCAATTGCTACAACTAAAACAGAACACTTATACATTCTAACTTAGTTATCATCCACACAATATACAAGCTTCAAATGTTTTTCATACAAAAACATCACAAGCTTACATTGTCTTAAGTAGTACATTATTACATACTTGCCTGACAACGCACAAGTCTACAATAAACTAAAAATTGTTCTTCCTTCTACAGCTAAAGGCTACTGGCTGGTTGGCGCTCGAGGCTCAGGCTAGGCGCTGCTCTTCGCCCTCTCACCGCTTGATAGTGGTGGTGTTGCCTTGACTGAGGAAGCTGGTGCCACCGGGGTCTGGCTGGTCAAGACCACAGCCTACGGTCGCTCCGTGGACAACAATTCTGGTACCGGGGACTGGCTGGTCAAGACTGTAGCTCCTAGTAGCTGATTCAAAGATGATGGCTCCTGCGCCGGTCGTGATGACGTCCCGCACAAGTTGATGTCGCCTATTATTAAAGCTGACAAGTCAAGCTACTGGATCCGTAGTTACCATTGAGATATCCCAGCTCCTTGGGATATCCCAGCTCGAAGCACTTGAAGTCGATCAGTGGGTAGTGCTCACGCACCATGCTGAGCACATGAAGTGTATCACTCGGAATAGTTAGCCAACCCGGTGCTTGTATGCAAAAAGAATAATGAATGGAGAATGTGTGTCGATTATACTAATCTTAACAAACACTACCCTAAAGGCCCCTTCGGCTTACCTCGCATAGATGAGGTTGTTGACTCAACAGCCAGCTATGAGCTGTTGTCCTTTCTCGATTGCTACTCTGGTTATCACCAGATCGCTCTCAACAAGGACGACCAGATCAAGATGTCCTTTATCACGCCTTTCGGCGCCTACTGCTACATGACAATGTCGTTCGGGATCAAGAACATGGGGGCCACATACCAGCGCGCCATCTAGACCTGTCTCCAGGACAAGATAAAAGATGACCTTGTCGAAGCCTACGTTGATGACGTGGTTGTAAAAACCAGGGAGGCCCATACCTTGGTCGACAATCTCTAGCGGATTTTCACAGCTCTTAACGAGTATCAATGGAAGCTTAATCCTAAGAAGTGTATTTTCAGAGTCTCGTCTGGTATATTGCTGGGTAACATTGTCAGTCACGACATCATACGCCCTAATCTAGCTAAGGTTAAGGCTGTTCTAAATATGCAGCCCCCAAAAAATGTCAAGGATATCTAGAAGCTCACTAGATGTATGGCCACCCTCAGCCGCTTCATCTCGTGACTCGGCGAGAAGGGCCTGCCTTTCTTCAAATTCCTTAAGGCATCAGAGAAGTTCGTCTGGTCAGAGTAGGCAGATGCTGCCTTTACACAGTTAAAAGAGTTCCTTACCTCTCCTCTAGTCCTTACTACTCCTCAGAAAGACGATGTCCTTTTCCTCTATGTTGTAGCCACTAATCACGTGGTCTCTATAGTCATCATGGTCGAGCGTGAGGAACCTAGCCACATTTACAAAGTCTAGCGCCCTATTTAGTTCATCAGTGAGGTACTCAATGAGTCCAAATCTAGGTACCCTCAAATTCAGAAGCTGATCTACGTCATCCTGCTTATATCTCAAAAGTTGAAACATTACTTCGACGGATATCGGGTAGTGGTCAAGTCCAATTTTCCACTTGGGGACATCATTCGGAATAAGGATGCTAATGGACGCATTGTTAAGTGGGTGATGGAATTATGCCCCTACTCCCTAGAGTTCCAGAGTCGTACAACTATTAAGTCCCTGGCCTTGGTCGATTTTATAGTTGAATGGACAAACCTAAGCACACCTCCTGATCAGGGGCTAATCGAATATTGGAAGATGTATTTTGATGGTTCCCTTAAAATTGATGGTGCAGGAGCAGGCGTGCTCTTCATTTCCCCAAATAAAGATGAACTCCGCTACGTCCTCAGGCTTCATTTCCCTGCATCTAATAATACTACATAATACGAGGCCTGCCTCCATGGCATGCGGATTGTGGTCGAGCTTGGTGTCAAGCGCCTGTATGTCTATGGTGACTCAGCTCTAGTCATAAACTAGCTTAATAAAGACTAGGACACGACTAGCGAGAAGATGGATGCTTACTCCAAGGAAATCTGAAAGTTGGAAGGCAAGTTCTATGACATCGAATACACACATGTGGTCTGGGATAAAAACAAAGCAACTGATGAGTTGTCTAAGCTAGGGTCATCCCGAGCCAAAGTCCCACATGGCGTGTTCGTCCAAGATCTTGTCAACCCGTCAATCAAGGAAGCAGAAGATCATGTGGTCGAAAAGCCCCTAGACCAGCAACTAGTGGCCACGGTTCCTTCTCCGATCACTACGGAACCCTCTCTGACCACTCTTACTTTGCCTTCAACCACTGATAATAGTGACTAGAGGGTTCCCTTTATCAAGTATCTACAGGATGGAATTGGTTGTACTGACCGAACAGAGAATGAGCGCCTTATACGCCGTAGCAAATAATACATACTGGTCGATGGCATCCTCGTGCACAAGAATGCGAAGGAAGAAGTCTTGATGAAGTGCATCACTCAAGAGGCAGGCATGAAACTGCTTGTAGAAATTCACAGTGGCACTTGCGGCAATCACGCCGCCTCTTGGACCCTGGTCGGTAAAGCTTTTTGAGCAGGATTCTACTGCCAGTCCATCGTGGCTGATGTAGAGAAGCTGGTATGCCACTGTGACGGGTGTCAGTTTTTCATGAAGCACATGCATGTACCAACACATGAGATCCAGACCATACCAGCCTCCTGGCCCTTTGCGTGCTGGGGACTGGATATGATTGGGCCCTTTAAGCCGGCCCCTAGAAATTTTAAATGCGTGTTCGTGATGATCGACAAGTTCTCCAAGTGGATTGAATACATGCCCTTGACCAAGGCATCCTCAGGAAAAGTGGTCGAATTCCTCAACCAGATCATACACCGTTTTGGCCTCCCCAACAGCATCATCACAGACCGGGGGACTCAGATCACTGGCAGTACATTCTGGGGCTTCTACGATGAAAGGAGCATTATTGTAAAGTATGTGTCAGTGGCGCATCCTAGAGCTAATGGGTAGGTTGAAAGGTCAAACGGCATGATCCTTGATGCGTTGAAGAAAAGACTGTACAGAGAAAACAAGAAAGCACCCGGCAGATGACTTAAGGAACTACCGGCTATGGCCTGGGGTCTTCGAACTTAGCCCAGTCGCAATATGGGCTCCTCTCCCTACTTCACGGTCTAGGGTGCAGAAGTGGTTCTCCCTGTCGATATCGCTTTTCAATCACCAAGGGTTGAGAACTTTGACAAAGACAAGTCTAATGAGTCACGAGAACTTGAGGTAAACTGCTCCAAGGAGCGGCGGCTTGATTCATGTGTGCGTACTGTGAAGAACCTCGTTGTACTACGCAAGTATTACAACAAGAATGCCAAAGAGACGTTCTTCATGGTCGGTGAC
The DNA here is from genome assembly GCA_038087645.1 of Saccharum hybrid cultivar R570. Lineage (NCBI taxonomy): Eukaryota > Viridiplantae > Streptophyta > Magnoliopsida > Poales > Poaceae > Saccharum > Saccharum hybrid cultivar. The sequence goes on along the minus strand of JAQSUU010000606.1, from coordinate 805,941 downwards.
CTCGCCCTGAAGTGGAAGACGAATCAAGATAGCATGCACAAGCTTTCGTCACCATGGGAGGGACCATTTGAGGTCACAAAAGTTACACGGCCTACTTCCTACAGGCTGGCTTATCTCGATGGCACTGAAGCTGCCCAACTCCTGGCATATTAATAAGCTCAGGCGTTTCTACCCTTGAAGCGCTGAAAGAGAAAGATATGTACCCCTCTTGTACTTTGATTATTTCAATAAAGCATCTATGTTTCACTCAACGTGTTTGTCTGGAGACTACTTTTTATCGTTATTTTATAACAGACCAGTTGACAGACCACCATTTTTTCTCGAGTTCTTGAAGCCAGCCCCGTCTCCAATTTCTCCCTACGTGTGCACGGGACCCGCTCTCTACGCTATGGGTGGTCGACGGACACTCCCTGGTCTGACCTGTGTGCTCTTACGTGTAAACAGGCTCTGTGCCTCGCTCTCAGACCCCAGATCTAGCTAGGGTCGTACGGATTCAATAGGATGATGTGTCTCCCGATTACTACAACTAAAACAAAACACTTATATGTTCTAACTTAGTTATCATCCACACAATATACAAGCTTCAAATGTTTTTCATACAAAAACATCACAAGCTTATATTGTCTTAAATAGTACATTATTATAGACTTGGCTGACGAGGCACAAGGCTACAATAAACTAAAAATTGTTCGTCCTTCTACAACTAAAGGCTACTGGCTGGTCGACGCTTGAGGCTTGGGCTGGGCGCTACTCTTCGCCCTCTCACCGCTCGACAATGGCGGTGTCACCTTGACTGAGGAAGCTGGTGCCACCGGGGTCTGGCTGGTCGAGACCGCAGCCTCCGGTCGCTCCGCAGATGACGATTCGGGTACCGGGGACTGGCTGGTCGAGACCGCAGCTCCTGGTAGCTAATTCGAAGATGATGGCTCCTGCGCCGGCGGTGATGATGTCCTGCACAAGTTGATGTCGCCTATTATTGAAGCCGACAAGTCAATCAACTGGATCCGTAGTTCATCTGCTTGCTTCGGGCCAACCTCCTTGGGAAACCATAGCTCAAAGCGCTTGAAGTCGATCAGCAGGTAGTGCGCACGCACCATGATAAGCACATGGGCGCCCGCGTGTTCCCCGGCCTCCTTCATGAACTGATGGAGCCATCACAAGGCATGCTGGCACTTGTCGAATACTCCAAGAGACGGTGCTCTAGCCTCGGTTGCTAGGAGCTCTGGGTCGATCAGGTCCAACACTGGCATAATATCGCCTACCATTTGGTTGCACCAACCCTTCCAGAGATCCTAGTCCTTCTCGAGCTCGCGAGTCTTCGCTAAATAGGCGTCGCGATCTTTGATAACCTCTTCGAGGTGCTTTTTCGTGTTCAACTTTAATTCTGCAGAGCAGCACTCCGGTCAGGGAAGAATCGTATGGAAACATACTGAACTGACATACGAAGACCAAGACAACCAACACTTACTGTTTCAGCTCTAGGTTCTTCATCTTCAGCTCCTCGGTCATCTTTCTGGAATGCTCCAGGAGCTACGCGTGGTCTTGTGTCAGCTAGTTGTTTGCTGCTGTCAGTCAAGTGCACTCTCCGACCACGCGTGAGTTCTCTTCTCGAAGACAAGCCACTTCATTCGCCAGGCCTGCAGATAGGCTGGTTAGTACAAGAATATGTATTCATGTCACTTTTTAGTGATCGGGGAGACACGGCTAGACAACTTACGGCTAGACAACTTACCCGTCCTCTCATGCTCTTTCTGGCTGAGCTAGGTGACGGCGTTGTGTCAAAATGCCTCTAGCTCCGTTTTCTCCTTCTCGGTGGCCTCGAGCTTTTTGCGCAGCCGATCTACTTCGGCTGCCAGCTCCTGATTCTCCTTGAACGTTGGTTCAATTTGGTCAAAGCACCGCTTACGGTACTTACCTGTCTTCACGATATCCTGCAAGGCGAACACAGTATCGTTCAAACAAATGCATCATGATACTGGTCTAAAAACGCACAAGACGGCAGCTTACCTGTACTTCGGCTATAAGCCGCTTCGCTGCCAGCTCGACCTTTTTTGTCTCGTCAGCTGTGGGGATTTCCTCGTGGAAGATATACTGATCCCCACATTAACGGCACACATACACGTGTTGGTGACCGTCCTAGGATGCCCCTGAATCTCCTCAAGGACGTCGTTGTCATCAGACTCCGCGGCATCGGCAGTCTTGGGCTGTTCTTGCTGCTGGCCAGCTTCGGCCTCCTCCTGTCGTCGGCTAGGCTCGGCATCAGCATACCATAGGCTGCTCTCGAGCTCCGACAACACCACCGGAGTTTTCCCCCGAGCCACGGCGTCGGGTAGAACACCCTCCTGTGTGCTCGGGGTGGCCGCAGACTGCTCTGGTGATTCTTGTTCAGGCTCGGGGACTCGCCTCTCCTCCGTTGCTGTGTGGTCCACAACCGGTGCCTCAGGAGGCACCTGTTCGGATGTCCTCTGCTCGGCGGCTGTCTCCACTGTCGTCAGCTGGATCGGGACAGGTCCTGGCACTGCCTGCTCGCTGGTTGTTATCATGGCGGCCAATGATGGCCTTCCACTAGCGGCAAGCTACTCGGGGATCTCCGTCGACGCCGAGCTACAATTACTATCTACCTTTACTAGTAATGCTTACTAAAGTGTGCAAATACTTACATGTTCGCCTGGCGATGCGCGGCTGAGAATGCGCGCCGATACGGTCACCCTCGGCTCCCTTGCTGGCCAGACGAGCTCTGGCCACCCTCACTTGGTGGCGGCACATGTGATGCAGCCACAGTGGACGCCGTCGGCATCCCGTGCAATGAGCGGCTATAATAAATACAAAGGAAGAAGATGGCAAAAGGAAAAAGGAAGAAGATGCGTCTGTAATAAGAAAAAGTAAAGAGGCAAACAATTTGTCCCCCGCGGGGATCGAACCTAAGACCTCCTAACTCCTAAATTCTAGTGTTACCATTGAGATATGTTCATGAGTTCCAACATGGGGCAGTTCTATATTTTAAAAAGGAAGAACACGTGTTTGTAATAAGAAAAAATGCAAAAATTTTGTCCCCCACGGGAATCATCGAACCTGAGATCTCCAAGTCTCCAAGTCGACATGTCTGAGTCTTACCATTGCGCTACATTTCAAGTGTTTAAATAAGTGACAGTTTTATTTTTCAAAAATACTATTATGTACTGAACTAAAGACGCGTCTGTATAATAAGGAAAAGCAGGGCAAAAATTTGCCCGGCCCAGGGTTTGAACCTGATACCTCCAAGGTCCACAACCGTCTTACCATTGCACTATGTTCGTGAGTTCAAACAAGAAACGGTTTGAATTTAAAAAAGGATAAGGTCCACAACCAAAGTAATCGAATGCGCGTCCCTTCACTTACCACAGCTCCGCATTCACACTCTGGTGCCCCTTCACACGCATCTGTACACATTCAGAGCTGAACTGGGCCCTGTTTAGATGTCAAATTTTTCCCCAAATTCTACTATGCAAAAAGAAAATTCCCCATCACATCAAAATGCCGGCACATGTATGGAGTACTAAATATAGATGAAATCAAAAAATAATTGTACAGTTTTGTTGTTCTTTACGAGACGAACATTTTGAGCCTAATTAATCAATTTTTAGACAATTTTTTGCACTAAAAAACAAAATGCTACCGTGCGCAACAGTGCGCAACAGTAATTCGGCCGCCATCAAATCGGCCGAACTAAACAAGGCCCTGGTGTCTTAATAACTGTTGCCACTCCCGCCGCCCTCGTTCACTTACCGTCTGCTGCACACTTCGTCTCGCGCGCTTCACCTCCGTCACCACCGCCGCCCTCCACCCCCTCTCGCCTCCTCTCCACCACCAAAGCTGTCGCCAACTCGCCACCCTTGGAGATGACGAGGCCCAAGAAGCGCCACTGCCGAAGGGACCCAGGGACTAGGCGGTTCGCCCCTTCCTCCACGACCACGCCCTCGTCGTCGTCAGTGGCGGTAGTGAAGAAGGAGGCTGTCCCGGCCGCCCTGCCGGGGTTCAAGAAGAAGTACAGGACGGCGTCTGGGAAGAAGGGCATGTCCGCCTCATCAGTGGCGGTGAAGAAGAAGCGCACGCATAGTGCTTCCTCGGTGGCGGCACCCTCTTCCTCGCTGGCGGTGAGGTCGGCGGCGAAGAAGCTGGCGGCGGCGAGGAGGGAGGCCAAAAAGAAGCTGGTGGCGCCAGAGGTGGATACCTCATCGGATACCGAACCGTTGGTGGGGAAGTGCAGCCACTGCATCGAGGGCGGCAAGAAGACGGCAAGAAGACGTGCCTTCTTTGGCTTTGCACCGGCTTCAAATGTGGCCAAGTCTGCGGTTCAAGCTCCAACCCCAGCCAGGTAAGCTCCAACCACGGCCTAATTATTTAGGGTTTGCTTTGAACACTTATGTTTTTGTCTGCAAATATGAATAGATAATGGATTATTGACAATTTAGCAAAACACACACCTGGCCTCATCTATTACTACACATTGTGAAGCACTAACTGTACTGTGTGGACACTAAAAATTGCATTGCCTCTGGTTTAGGTGCATAATGTATGAGATCAATGTAATCCAATAGTGCACAATGTATGAGAAGCATGGTAATTGTTGCTGGGATGGCAGAGAAAATGCTTTTAGATGGTTTTAGGAAATTTATTTACCCATCTATAGAGGTGCTAGAACACTGAGTTTGAACAAACCCTGCAAAAAAAAAAAGAACAATAGGCACTGAATTTGTATTGGGCGGCTGCATTTTTCACTGATTTGCTGAACAGACTTGCAGTCTATTTGTCCTCACTGAGCTGTGCCTTATTACATACATATAGGTTAGTAAATTGTGTTAAGATTTGCATGCACTTTTGTCAATTTACATTTGGCAACTACTCCATGCATAGATATCTGAACACTTTTGGTGCTAAAAATATGTTTGTGTTCACTTCTGTTTCAAAAGATAGTTTTGCTTGGATGAAGTATCATTGCTGAAATCTCATATGTGATTCATCTAAATATTCTGCACTGCTGCAGGTTAGCTGCTAATAGGCTGTGTTTTATAGGATGTGTTTCTTTCTGATTCCAGCCTATTACTTTGTAGAACAATGCAAACGAAGATGTATCATTGCTTGGCCGATGAAGTATCATTGCTGAAGTCTCCTATGTGATTCAGCCTTTTACTTTCAGTGTTCAATTGTTAGGATTAATCTGAGCATGCTTGGGATTAATGGTCAATATATTGTAGTGCTCTCTGTTGGTCATAGTACTAATACATTGTAGTGCTCTCTATGGTCACTATTTAAATTTAGAGACGTTGTACAAGCAATCAACTATGTTTTACTGCATGTTTAACAAGATGACATATGTATATGCAGGCCCTGTGACAATGATGGAATTTAATATTTTATAGTTTCCATAACTTGTGAGACCTAGAAAGTTAATTTTTTGTCCTACAGGAACATTAACAAGCTGCCTTATGTATACACCTCATGTGGGATTGGATTATGATTAGCAAGTATGCAAATAATATATTTGGGATCTGAACTATTTTTGTCTTTACTATGAGCTGCTAAAGAATGTGAGTCTTAATTTTGCTTGATGCCCAATCCATACTTTTTTTGGAATTATACTACTTAAGGATTGAAGTTTTCCTCCCAAAGTAAATTAAGATGCTTTCCAAGCAACAATATCAAACTGAAATGTTCACTTGACTTGTCTAGTTATTACTTTAGTTATGTAGGTCAAGGTCTGGTGCTTCAGAGAATAACTTGTGCGTCACTGAAACAAGGTCCGGTGCAGATTTATATGTGAAATTCAGTTAACTGCTCGAGAGAATTAATTGTTTTGTCAAATTTGCATATGTTCAGTGTAATTCTGCCTTCTTTTACAAGTTACTATGTCTTTTTTTGTTGCACAGACTTGTACTTGAGAAACTTGTCTACTTTGTTTGGCTTGGTTTGGACTAGTCTAACACATGCTTTAGACTAAGCAGTGCTTGTCTACTTCTATTGTAAAACTATGGGCTGTTATTTTATGTTATCTATAAATTTCAGTGTATGTATGAATAGCTTCATCAAGTTGACGACTCTGTTTCTGTGCATATATGGAGGCTCCATCTTTTGTTGTCCCTCTAGCTGCCATGCGTGAGGCCCTAGAGTCAGTGGTTACGAAACCACTACAGGAAAAGCTCACCGCTATTCTCTGGACGCTTGACGACATCAAGGAGTTGCAAAAACAAGCAGGCTGAGGAAATCAATGAGTTGAAGAAGAAGCTGGCGGGCGTGTCTCAGAAGGTGGAGGACCTCGTCAAGGTGGTGGACGACGTCCTGGCTAAGAAGCCCAACTGATCATGGCTGACAAGTGCTAAGACCTAGAGCAGTGATGACCTTATTAAGTATATGACATTTTGTACGGACACCGTAAGTTAGCTATATATCTACTGTGTGGTGATATGTTGTATGGACACCGGCCTATGTGTGGTGATATGTTGGACACCTTAAGTTAGCTATCTATGTAAATATATGTCATGTGTGGTGCCTATGTGTGTTGCTGTGATGAGTGATGACCATAGCAGTCACTGGATGCTGCTGGTGATATGTATGAACACCTACATGCTAATTAGCTATATATGTGTGTGTTTCTCATAAGTGTGTTACTGGATGCTCATATGCTGCCTCATATGTTCATATATGCTGCTCATGTGTGCTGCTCATATGCTGCTCCTGTGATATGAATGGATGATTCCTAGTGATTTGCGCGCGCCCATGCGCGTGAGCTAGTGGCCGTGTATCTAGACAATGAAACAACACTGATAGATAGTAAACGCAATAGGCATTTGCCTGCACCGTTCAGCTAACAGGTAGCCCAGCAATGCATCCTAAAAACAGCACATATATTTTACACGAGACATAAAGAGTTTCCAAATAGTACTTAGTGGTACACGAGGCAGGTCTACACTGACATGCTAGATGCCTAAGCAGTACATATATCTCACGTAGAATATATATTTCAAAGAGTGTATATAGCGGCATCACTATTCAGAATTCGTGCTGAAACCAAATACGAATATCTGATCAGATGGAAACAAAAGCAACAGCTTGGCCAACTCCATTTAGGAATAGAAAGCGAACTCGATTCATCGAAATTTCAGAAACCAAGTAGCCAACACAAAAAAACTATCTCAGGCTTTGTATGGCACATTAAAAGGAAGAAGCCAGATAGCACAGTGTATCCATCACACACAGTATCAACCCCATGATGGAATGGCAGACTGACATAGTTGTTTGGCTGGCACAGCACAGTACATGGAAAACGACCACATGGCCAGTTACATCTCCCATACGAAAGTGGTAGGTACCCTTGAGTTTGACCTGATAACTAAGTGAACAACTCTAACATGACAGAACATCATCACCCAACGCATAGCAGCACGTTGGGGAAGAACCTGTGTTTACATCACCAGAATACAGTTCACGTGTAAATCAACATGACAAAGCTCCATCATATTTTATCCACGTGAATCTACTCAAATGGTATGGCTAGGAACTTTTACCAGGCTTTCTCATGCGATCCAGGTCTCAAAAAGCTCAGCTTCAACTGCAAGAACAACAGCAGCAACTAAGCTCACTAACATGGAAAGCATCATACACTGATTCTTACTCAAAAAAGGTATGGTTCTAGGACTGCCACTAGCCAGCAATTAGGAAAACACATCCATGGAGACCAAAACCGAACTGCTAACTAAACCAATGTAGAAATAAAAGCACATACACTAAGCTGCTAACCGTCACCAATATATTCAGCTTAATCATTGAGAGAAAATACATGGGCACAACATAGTATTGAGCATATTTCGCTGTACCAAGGCCGAGCTGCAATGGAAAATCTGTAGAAATGATGACTGTGACACGGGATAGAAATAGACTGCACCTGTTCACCGAAGCTACTGTAGATGACTTTGCATACCTTGTCTCCAGCCTGAGAGAATTGTATAGTTCCTGCCAAGCCAAGCGCACATGTTATTAGCCTGTCACATACACTCGTGTGCCTATATGTATGATAAACTGATGCTGTACATACCTCGTCTTGCTTGAAAGCGGTAAACACCTGATTGACAGCCGTCCAGTGGCCTTCTATACAGCTAAGCAAATCACCAACCGAACTACTGAGCTCCTCTATTTCCTCACGAGGGACTTGCAGCGTAAGCATCTCGTGCACGTCCTTGATGCTTTCATGTGTACTGTGTATCATCCCTACAGCCTTGTCAACACAGGTCCGTAGTTCAGCCATCCGCTCATTGTATCCGTTCATGTCAGCCACCAACCTAGCAAGGCTAGGGTAGTTCTGGTCAACGACGCTATAACCCAGCACATGCGTCATGGACCTGAGGAACCGGCAGATGGCAACTGCCTCCGCCTCAAACAGTGTCATTGTCTTGGTAGGAATGTACTCGCGATAGAAAGTACTTCCTTTGATACGTGTACGGATGCTTTCATCCGTCCTTTCCCTAGTGCTAATCGACACCATTGTTCCATCGAATTTTCCAACAATCACATTAAGGATAGTACGGAGGTGCACAGTAGGACAGGCTGGTCCACTAGCCTAGTTTCGAAGTGACAGACAACAGCAGTTAACTATGTAGGCAAAGCTCTAATCTTGTTTTCTTCTTTAGGAAAGACACAAAGCACCATGAATGGTACAATCAGTGGCGGATCCAGAACAAAATCTTAAGTATGGCAGTCCGAATCATTGTCTGACTACTTATCACACTTTCGATGTCATCTTGCTAATTCAGCGCATCATTTATTCACTAATCTAATTACTTCACATCACATCACAGTTGACATAGCAATTAGAATTAGTCAATTTTCACTTATTATCTTCCCATTGGAAGCGGCACAGCTGGGCACACTGCTTCACTACTGCATGCTTCTCCGCTAGGCTGCTGCGGCTGCAGAGTCCACTCACGCAGGGTTCAGACGTGCAGTCGGCCGACACTTCGAGCAAGTAGTTGTAGGCTAAATAATAGGCCACCAACATTGTGATGTCTGCTCAGCAATCAGAGTTTATCGTCAATATGTTTGGCACAAGCAAGTACAGCCAGCCACTTTGTCTTCTTTCTCAAGTGTTAATTGCTAATGCTGACTGTTGAGGCATGAGATACATGCATGAAGGGGTGGCTGACAGGTGCAGCGGCCGCCATAGGTTGCCAGATAGGTGGATCCGCCCCTGGGTACAATACATACACACAGGGAAAGAAACAGCTACCTCATAGATGGATGGCCCGTCCTTGAACTTGGTGAGGCTGATGGGCGGCCTGATCGCACGGAGAACGGGGCATAGTATATTACGGATATCAGCCAATTCTTTGGCCGCGTATGATGCCTCAAGCCTGACCCGGTCACCAAAAGCAGTAACAAGTGATAGGTTCTGTCGGCTCGACACGGTTTGACAGAAACGAGTCTGGTCATAGATACTCCGAAGAGATGGACCAAGGTCCGCTCAAAGCCGGTGAGCCACATCACAGATAGGCACAACGTCCTACACTTTACAAAAGCACTGTACTTATGATAGTAGAGGTCTCGAAGCTCTAGTATCATCATATAGCTGAGGTCTAGTACCATTGCTGGTCCCCGACACTACCGGAGCCGGCTGCTTTGCCGAGGGCCCCAGGCTCTCGGCAAAGCCTCTAAGGCCCTCGGCAAAGCCTTTGCCGAGCGCAGCTCTCGGCAAAGCGCACTCGGCAAAAATCCGATCGGCAAAGGCTTCTTTGCCGAGAGCCGTTTATCGGGCACTCGGCAAAGCCTTTGCCGAGAGCCCGACGCTCGGCAAAGCGCGAAATAAAAAAATACGAAAAAAACCTGGAAATTTTTTTTTTAATCGGGGAGGGGCCCACTGGCCAGCGCCCGTCCGTCTCCGTCGAAGTCGCAAGTCGTGGCATTTTTCACGCAGAATTCGCGGCTACGCGGTCGGCGGGATTCGAACTCGTGACCTCTCCCTCACGCGATACCTCCTCTGCCATCTGCACTACACACTCACATGCGTCTATATGTCGTTTCGGTTACTCAAATATTATACTAAACCAAGTGAAAATTGATTGTTTGAGGCCCTAAACGAATTCAAATCAAAAAGTTGTCAACTACAAAGTTTCATAACTTTTCGAGCACTACATTTTTCATATAGAAAGTTTTTCCATCCGAGGTCTTTTGAAAAATTCAAATTTTACAATTTTAAATTTCAAACGTAGTTTTGCATGAAAAGATTAATTCAAATGAAAAAGTGGTCAACTAAAATGTTTCATAACTTTTCGAGATCTACAAACTTCATTTAGGAAGTTTTTCCATCCGAGGTCTTTTGAAAAATTCGAATTTTAAAATTTTGAATTTTAAACGTAGTTTTGCATGACAAGATGAATTCAAATGAAAAAGTGGTCAACTACAATGTTTCATAACTTTTTGAGATCTACAAACTTCATTTAGGAAGTTTTTCCATCCGAGGTTTTTTGAAAAATTCAAATTTTAAAATTTTAAAATTTTGAATTTCAAACGTAGATTTGCATGACAAGATGAATTCAAATTAAAAACTGGTCAACTACAATGTTTCATAACCTTTCGAGATCTATAAACTTCATTTAGAAAGTTTTTCCATCCGAAATTGTGGTACTAACATTGTTCACAAATCTTATATATCTCTCTTATAGTTTCATGAAACTACATGAGAGACATAGATTTTGTGAACAACGTAATTATTACTTTGTCGAATGAAGAAATGACCAATATAAAGTTTGTAGATCATGAGAAGTTATGAAACTTTGTAGTTGAAAACTTTTTTATTTGAATTCGTTTAGGGCACCAAAACATGGTTTGAAAAATTGTTTTGCGGAGTGTTTTACTTTGGCACTCGGCAAAGAAGCCTTTGCCGAGTGTTTTTTTTTTGGCCATCGGCAAAGAAACTTCTTTACCGAGAGCCGTTTATCGGACGCTCGGCAAAGCCTTCTTTGCCGAGTGCAGAGGCTTTGCCGAGTGTTTTTTATTTGGCTCTCGGCAAAGCCTTATTTGCCGAGCGCCCGAAAAAAAACGCTCGGCAAAGCCTCCGGCGCTCGGCAAAGAAGCGGATTCCGGCAGTGCGAGTGGCCACCGCGTCTACGTAGATTTTACCCACACCCAGCTCAACAGGTGGTACTATATGGGTTGTTTTAGGCGGATAAGAACAACAACGGTTTAACTGGCGTAAGTCTAATCGGCATGACTACATGGAAAAACAGTAGAAGGAGAGTGAAACTCATGCAGCTGTATACCTGGTCTGAAGCGCTCGTCTATCCGTCCGCTAAGCACTCCCAATACATAGTTCCGCTGGCCTACAAGGTTGTCCATGACTCCATGTAGGGTTTTGCTGGCCCTGCCGTAACTGCTGTCTTTCAACCCATAATGTCAGGCGGTGAGAAAGGAACAAATCTCCTGAGCACACATATATGTTAGCAGAGGTTTTCAGCTTTTACCTTCAGCATCGTCGGCAACGATCCATGGCAGATCACATGACTCGTACTCAGGGCACCACGGCACCAACTCCAGCACAAAACCTTCTCCATCTAAACTACGACATCCAAGGAGCTGCAGCTGAAATGGAGCCGAGGCCGTCTCGATGATAAAGCCCGGAGGTGAGTATAAGATGGTGAAGTCGGTCTGAAACTGCTACAGCTGTGCTCTAATGCTTATGCCAATCTCAGTTGCACTGACCCCACAGGGAGCACCCGGCCTAATCCTAGCAACGACCGTGAACCTTCGATGCACTACTGATGATGGAACAACCATTAGACGGCATCACCTGAAGAAGATGCCTACATAATTAGCGTACCTTCCTTACCTTGTCCAAGCGACATTGCAACAGCGTCAGCAATGCGTACCACAAAGCACAGCTCTATTTCTTGCCTAGAATCGAACAATTCCACCTGCATAAACAAACAAATGTAAGAACAGGGCACACACAACAGACTAAAAGAATAAGAGATTATGCACGCAGACTAAAAGAAACAATGGGTAGCTAATAGGCCAAACAAACACCGCATCCAGCAACTAACTAAACCCAAACGCATATAATACGACGATCTATGATAGCATGATCAAAATCTCAAGTAATTGGACATTAGGTGTCGTATGCGGCAACAAATCTAAATTGTCAGACCATAATAGTGAGCTAAACTAACCCAATGGCGACCAAAGCATAAGAGATTTTGCTATCCTTGTGAGACCCACTGACTGATCAAAGCATAATGGATTATGCTATCCACGTGAGACCTACTGATGTGAGTATTTCTTTGCAAATATTGATAGGAGATTCATGGACCATAAAAAAACAGGCTGACGTCTGGCAACACAAAGAAAAGCTGCAGCATGCAACGGCAAATAATGCAGCGCAAAATTCAAGCAGTCTATGGCATGATAGTCCATTAGATTACCTCAACCGTATCATAGTCATACAACATGAGGACCCATGATAACATGATAAAAATCTAGAGTAAACAGTCTATATTATCATAGTCCACCTCAAGTAATTGGAAACCAGTTGTTGTATGTGACAACGAATCTGAATTATCAGACAATAACAGTGAGGTAAACTAACTCAATGGTGACCAAAGCATAATAGATTTTGCTATCCTTGTGAGACCAACTGACTGATCAAAGCATAACAGACTATGGTATCCTCGTGAGACCTACTAATGCGAGTATTTCTCTGTAAACATTGATAGGAGATCTATGGACAATAAAAAACCAACCTGGCTCTCGGCAGCACAAAGAAAAAGCCACAGCACGCAACGGCAACTGACGCAGCGCAAGAATCCAAACACTGTACAGTATCATCGCGTATCATATTCTAGATTTGAATCCAAACATGTCCACGTCTGTGGTCATCAAATCAGACTCGGGGTGGTAAGGCCCTTCCACACCCCAACCTAACCACATACCACCCAAAATGGACACCTCCTTATTGGCGGGCCCAACATTCCAAAGCCTTCAAAACTCCACCCCAAAGGTGAAAGAACCTAAACATGCTTCTCGAATCGGAAAAAACTAAACCTTTACGCAGTGACGGATGCAACGCAAGCATGTTTCCTCCCATCCGATACCCCCCAAACCCAGCCACCGGCACATGTACGTATACACCAAGGCCTCCAGGAGCTGCAGGTATGATCCGCAAACAACAAACATCACCAGAGACGCTGTGTGTAGGGCATGCAACAGTAACACGAAACCCCCCAAAAAAAATCTCAAAACGCAGAAACAGTGCGACATTGGCCAATCGAAATGAAACAGAGGAGGAAAAAAAGGGGAAAACGCTTAGAATGTCAGACACATCTATGAAACGGCAATCTCATCTCGAATCACGGAACTGTAAAGCACCATTGTTGAGCAAGCATACCTAGACCATGGTCCCCGGTCTCTCTCTTGAGCAAGCCCCTTTCTCTATTCTTCCCTCCCAATTTCTATGGTCCCCGGTCTCTCTCTTGAGGTAAGGCCTTCCCCAACGCGCCATGTTGGAGTACTATCTCAAGCGCCACGTCTGCACAACACGTTTGAATCGGCTAAAGTGGTAGTCTTGTAGAGGCACAGTATAGCTTGCAGAAGAGACCATGGTCACACCTGACAAGGGGCAGAGGCAGTACTAGAACGCGCGTTGTGGTTTCCTTGCAGTAGCTCCGATGGGACAAGAGAGTATTGCAACAGAAAAGCAAGTGCATGTTGAGGACAGAGAGATACATTGGGCCGGCAAGGAGTAGGCTACTAGTAGTTCGCGTTGTGAAGGACATTTAGCTTCGTTTAGTTAAGTCTGTGTGGACCGCAACTTTTTTGCGAGGCTAACAGCAGGTGCTGCCTACGTTTGTCGTGCCTAAGGGTATCAAACTTTTTTATTTGAGTCTAGTTGGCTCGACGAAGCATTCTGAAAAAACAAACGTTGGGGGTGCTCTGATAGGGTTGTGTTGTCCCTACAACGAGCGTACTTCGATGAATGATGCTTAGTGTTTTGTGAGATCAAACTCTCGTTGTCACTACACACAACTTTGACACACTGCAAAAACTATTGGTTGTGTTTGGTTTGGGGTAGACAGGGACAAGGGGGTTCATCCTAGTGTTCTGGTTCAGGGATATACCCTCGATATGCGGGACGGCGGGCGTAGGGATGCTATAACAACCGTAGGATATCATTTCAAGAGCCTCAAATTTTGGTATGAGTAGGGGGAAATGCCCATGAAGGGTCTATACTCCACAATCCACATTGAATTTCTCCAGCTTTCCGAGGATTCATACACTCCCTCCGTTCTAAAATAATAATTCTATATCTCGTTGTTTCAGAAGATTTTTATTCTAAAGCTAATATTTGTGGTACATAATAAATATCATCAGTTTAATATTGAAATACTCCCGTTGTCCATAAAAGAATGCAATCTTGCCTTTTGAGAAGTCAAACAATTTAAACTTTGACTAAATTTATATAAAAAATATTTTTTGCACAAAATAAGTACCATTAGATTAGTTATAGAATATATTTTACTAATAAATTTATTTATAGACATAAATGCTAATACTATTATTATAAACTTGATCAAACTTGAGCTAATTTGACGGAACCCATAATTGCATTCTTTTATGGATGAAGTATATTTTTATAATCCATATATTAAGAGATACAAATGCTGACAATATTTTCTATAGATCTATTTATAATTTTAAAAATGTGACTTAAAAAGTGAGATGTGCAGTTGTTTTAGGACAGAGAAAGTAAGTCATTTGATGCAGTTAAGGTTGTAGACTGGGGTTATCCCCGACACATTGCATTGTATTTGGATGTAGTGAAGGTCCAGGATTGAGGGCATGATGGGCAGGACATGACGGCGAAGCACCGCGAGGCCTTAAAAACGAAGTTGTCGTCTGGCAGAAGCTTGACCACCCTGCCCGTCGTCACGAGGTTTGGTGCGGCTTCGGTGATCTCCAGAAGGACGCTGGTGGTATATAGGCTGTAGATCTAGGGGTGTGCGTGCGTGTGGTATGAGTGAGTTGTGTAGAGTTCAAATTCTACAACTTGTATACTAGGAGTCCAGGCTCAGGAAAAAAAGTAGGGCTTGATTGGTTGGCTCTCAAAATATACCCAACCAAAGATTTTGTAAGCCATGGTTTTATTGGTTACTATTTGGTTTGCTACTAAATCTTGCTAATCTCTCATATTTGGCTTGTCAAATCTATGGTAAATATTTTACCTAACTTTGGCTTGCCAAATCTTTGGCGTAGCAAATTTTGGCCGCAAACCAAGCAGGCCCTAAGGCTACTTCAGCAATACTAGCAAATATGCCCGTGCGTTGCAACAGGAGAAAAAAAACTACCAAACATTCGACCTATTTGCTTCACCTTGAAGCACAACTACAACGACCGCGTCAACTTAATTTATATACATGCTACTTTGATGTTGTGACGGCTTGCTGCAGCAATCACAAACGAATTAGCTTATCAATGAAAACAAGGATCACAATGTTATATATCTATTTTTTATATTTCAATAAAATTTAAAAGCTATATTTTATTTTATGATGACCATGGTATCCATAATATGAATTAATATTGGCAAAAATATAATAATGTCATCTGAATTATGTATTGAATTAAAATACAACCTTGATAGATTTTTTCTTTCGTTGTAGGGCACAAATATTTACTCACAAGTGAATCATAACTTCAGTTTTCATACGGTCAATGTGTTGAGTTAGATATTAAGTTTCGTGACTTCTTTTAAGGATCCATAAAAATATATAATTTTAAGATAAATAGTTGTCGTCGTGTATCGGTTTTCCATGTCACTTCTTATTGAAAGTTGCACTTATATATACGGATAGCTTAGAGATTTGCACTGGTATATGCGGACAACTTGAAGAAACATTTGTTTTGGTTAGATTAGATTAGATTAGATGCAAACTGCTAAATATTTTAGTCTAAGGCTTGATTAGTTAGGCTATTAGCTAATTTATGTCATAATAATAATTTATTCCTAATTAACACCAACAACTTAGTGATACAAATATTTATTTATTAAATAAGGATCAAAGTTTTTGTATTTATGATTTTATTTTTATAAATAGAGTTACTTCATCGAGAAATAGAAAAACAAAAAAGTAAAAACACGAAAAGGGTAGGCCGAGAGTCACGGGACATCACCATGAGTCCAAAATGCGGGGACAGCACTTTTCATGAGACCACGTACGAAACCCAACAAGGAAAAAAAAGAAAGCATTTGATTTCCTTTTTCCTTCTTTATTTCCTTATCTCTTGCAAAACACATATTATATATCAGAACTATATCATTTATTGTTTCTTGTTGTTTCCTGTTGTTTCACAATTCAGTCGTAGCGTTTCCTTTTCTCTAGCCTATTTCATTTTCCTTTTTGTTTCTGCTTTATCTTCAAAACGTATTGTACCTTAACTCTATCTCATGTCTTTGCGTTTTCGTATATAAGATGAATATTTACAATTCACTCACAACATTCCTTTTTCTTATGTTTTGGAATCGGACTCCGTATCGCGCTATACAAAAACTATTTTAACTCATATGCGCACGGGTTATATATATAAGTCCGGACAAAAGAAACTCTCCATTATTCGGTTGTTAAAGGAAGACAGACAAAAAAAATGGATGGACGAAAAAAAGAGCTTGAAATTTTGCCTCTTTATTATTATTAGGTATAGATATAGATTAAGGCCATCTTGGAATACGTCATGCATGTCTGAATCCCTTCGTTTCTCATCTGAAACTTGTCGGCATCCAGTTCGTGGGCGCGTCGATGGGGACATCCCAGCTGAAGATGCCCAAGAAGGGGACGACCTCCTCCTGCGACGGTCGCACCGCGCCGAACGAGTGATGCATCGTCGTGGTCGAGTTCTAGCACGACGGCACGCTCAAGATGCTGCTGTACAACCACCGGGACAAGAAGCTTTCCAATAGGAAGTTCATCCGGCTAGCGCTCGATCTCCACAGAAGGTGAGGACGTCATGCTCGTGCATGAGTGGTAACTTGCTAGCGGCTGATGTAGAAGTTCCACCTGCACTACACGCAGCACTACGGTATGGTCGTCGATGATGGCGCACACGGTCACGACCGGATATGCATGCAGGCTTAGCTACCTGCACTCAATGAAGATCATGTATGCATCGCAATGTGAATGCCGAGAACATGCTGCTGGACCAGAAGCGGACGCTAAAGATCGCTGATTTCGGCTTTGCCGGAGTTGTCTTGTCCCCCGGCACATCCCCTTGAGGCCTCATTGGTCAGGGCCGTAGGCTGAGTGCCAGGAGGTGGAGGTGGCCCACTCGTGCTCGACTGGCTTGCCGGCGTCATCTTGCCCCCCGTGTGGCCCCTGAACCCCCCGCCTCATTGGTCGGGCCCGGAGGCGGACTTTCCGGAGGAGGGGGAGGGCTCTTGCCAGGAGGTGAACTCTTCTTGCCCTTGTCATCCCTGCCTTTGCCTTCGTCATCGTTGTCGTCGTCGCCCAGATCGTCGCCTTCCGGGGGACAAGATCCAGCAACAGAGGTCGGCGTCGGAGTCAGTGTCGCTAGCATGATCTCAATGTCATCCTTCATCCACAGGATTTCTTCACATTCCGCTGCTTCAAGGATACCGATGGGTTGTAGGTGGCGAAGATCTATTTCATATTATTTATGATCCGGGTGAATCCACGTTGGGGTCACGACGGCGTAGTTGTCAGGTATCCGGCCCTGGAATATTTTTGGGACGTAGTCGGTCGGATGTACAACTCCCTCGGCCACGACAATCTTCTTGGTCCTGCCGAACGGAATCGAGAGCTGCACGTGCATCATCTCCTTGACATCATCGATCGGCCGCCTTGGGCGGTCCTCGAGCAGAGGCACCATCTGCCCTTGTGGAGCTGGAGGCACGGGCACGCCAGCCTGGCGGAACATATGTGACCTCATCGCCACCATCTCGGGATCGTTGCTCATGAAGGCTTTCTTTATCGAGCTTTTGATCATATCAGACATGCCTTGCTGGTAGCCCTTGTCAAAGATGCTGGCCTTGTACCTCTGCTGCGACTTGAACGAGGAATCGTCGGATTGCCATGACTCCACCGCGCTCCAGCTCATCTTGGACTGCACTCCACATACGCGGTCGCGGTGCTTGGGGGTTTCTAGGACCTCGGTAAGCAGGTCATGGCCCCTGCGAACCTCGAAGCTCCCATAGTCCTTGGAGGCCTCGATGAGAGCCTTCTCCACCTCCTCGAACCCGGGCTTGTTGTACTTGGTCACGCCCTCCTGGAGCTTCTTTGGAATTCGAGCTCTCATGAAAGCCTTGCCCCTGGGTGCGACACCCTCGTACGGATCTGGTATCCCGGCTGCTCTTCTAGCTTCATCTTGCCTTTGCCACTCTTCCCGGTGCCCGGCAAACCCAATCATGCCCAAGTGGTGGGGCCACTTGTTCATCTTCGCGAGCGCGGCGAACTTGGCGCTCTTTTACTTCGCTTCATCTGTCGTTCTCATTTTGCTGAAAGCCTCCCACTGATGATCCTTGATCATATTGTATTTGGCACATGGATTCTTCCCCTTCTTCAGCCAATCTCTAGTCAGCATTGACTTGAAGTTCCGAAGCGATGACCCCGCCACATGCATGACCCAGTTCCTGCACTTGCCCAAACCGGCATCCGCGGGATAGTTGAATTTATTTTTTACCATCATCCAGATAAGCTCCTTGTATGCCTCCAAGACAACATTCCAGTTTCCCCATGTGATTTCCACCTTGTCCCTAGTAATGACCACGACCTGGTTGCTGAACACGGCAATGACCTCCGTCGGCCTGATCGGCTCTCCCATAGGCCCCACCTCAAGGATCTCGTGGACTTCCTCGCTCCTGTCCACCTTGTGCCTCCCGTGTTCCCCCCTCCTTCGCTTAGGACCTTGTTGTTTCTTGCCCTTAGACCTGGATGTCGAGGTTCCCGTGGATGGACCGGGGCTTCTTCTTCCCCAACTTGTTGCTCTTCCCTGACTTGACCGAACTCCCACATCCGTGTACATACCGGGATCTGTTACTGAGAGGAACTCGCATTGTGCAGGCTGCATGCTTTATCATAAATTTTGAAAAGTGTTGACGGTAGTTAAATATCATTTTTAACCGTCAACTTACATAAAAGAAAATTATTACCACCATAGACTAGGTGTTTAACTGACAGAATTCCACGAGTTTTGGTGAATATCTATTTCTGCAGGGTGTCAGCTAAAAATAATCAAAGATGTCCCACATGTCAGGTTTACATAGATAGAAAGGGCTACGTATGGAAAAAAGTATAATCTAGAAGGTTCAAGAAGCCAAACCCTAGGAGGTGGGACCCACCTATCACTGTGACAGGGGCGGGCGCCCAGCCCTAGGGGCGGCCGCCTAGCCTAGGCAGCCAATCGCTTTCCAGCTTGCAGATCCTGCCTCCACCGCCTTTGAGGATGAATAAAAATCATTGATCAAGGTCGGTTTGATCCGAGGGCTGTGGTGCTTCCTAAAGGGCTATATAAGCAAGGCCCCTGGACCTTGGAGAAGAGAGTTCAGAAATCCTAATTCATATTTTCCAGAGAGAATTCGCCTAAGAGGGGTCCTTTGAATGGATCTGTCTCTAGGGCACATACAAGAGAGTTTAGCTTTGTAGTCTCTATGTGAGATTAGAGTTATTCTTCTAGATTTAGAGAGTTAGAGTGGAGGTAGAAGATTGGAGGAAGCCCGGCCTGTCGGTGTCTCCTCTCCAAGCTTGTATCTACGGGGTCAAGTCTCCTAACCCGAGGCTTGGTTCTAGGATTCTTCGGCAATTCAACTTCTAATACTAAGTAAGTACGTTGTTATTATTGTTCTTTGGTTTACGAGTTTACTTTATTCGCTTCGCGTAGGGAATAGGGTAATCATTCATAGCATAAGCGTGGTGCTTGGGCTAGGAATACTCGTATTTATCCCCTATCTAGCCGGACTAGTGAGTAATAGCGTGGGACGTGACAATCCCATTGTTACCTTTGGAGTCTCCTCCCGTCAGAAGGTTTGGTAGGATTAAGTACCCTGATTAAGCATCCTCTATGGTGTCTCTTTTCCATCAGTATTTCCCCTAAGAGCAATAGTATCATAGCTTGCCATAGGTTGGAACCAGACTGTCGTCGTAGTTCTCTCTAATTGCTTATATCTTCACTACCTTGTAGTGCGGCCCAGGGGTAATAGTAAAGACTAGGTTAGTCATCGCACGCTTTCTCCTTGCGGATAAAACAAATACAATACTCTGGACTTATCTCCTGGGTGAAGTGCTCACCGATATCCGTACGCTTGCAAATTATTTCTCTTAAATTCCTTCGTGTGCGTATCTAATATCAACAAGCATTTCTGGCGCTGTTGCCGGGAAAAAAGTCGTCAGCTGAGTTAACCTTAAGTCTTGCTTTACCTTGTACCTATACTTTTATCTTTTCCTTTTTATTTCTTACCTTATTCTTCTTGCCTTTTTTTATCCTTATGGATAACATAAATTCAATTCCTATCTTTCAATTTTCTGTACCCACGGAGACCAGCCTAGTACCATAGGAATCATCACAACCTATCCAAACCCCTAACTATAGGCTGAGTCCGCGGTTGATTGCAATGGTCCAAAGCCTATCCTTTTCAGGAGGAGTAGACAAAAACTCTTACCTTCATATTAGAGACTTTGAGCAAACATGTGACTGTCTTCGCATAGAGGACATGTCCGATCAAACTTTACGTTGGAAGCTATTTCCTTTCTCTTTAAAGGAAAAAGCTAGACAATGGTATGATAAAGCCGTAGGTAAGCAACAAGGAGATTGGGGATCCTTACGTTCTAATTTTTGTCTAGATTTTTACCCTATCTCCCAAATCATCAACCTTAGAGTCAAGGTTCTGACTTTTAAGCAAGAACCTAGTGAATCTTTGGCCTCATCCTAGAATCGTTTCACTACTCTTTTAGCTTCTGGCCCAGATCTTAGTTTACAAGACCCTATTCTTCTTCAACATTTTTATAAAGGTCTTCATAAAAAATAAGCAATTGCTCGATACAACTTCTGGAGGATCATTCTTGCATGTTTCGTCAGAAAAAGCAAGATTAATCTTAGATCAAATCCTATCCTCTGAATTAGATAATCTCCTAGAAGAAGAACCTCAAGTGGCTGAAGCAAATTCTTTACCAGATATACGATCTACTTCAGCTATTCCAAGTTCTGAGCAAGAAGAAGAAATTTTGTTTCCTGATTTTATGTTTGATATCGAACCCGATCTTTTTTCTGATTTTGGAAATGTTATGAATTACTATTCTATAAAGAAACCACAGAATCATCATAGTTACCTTAGAAAATCTTTGAATCCTTCTGAGGATATTTCTTATAGAAGTACTTCAGCAGAGCTAGTGTCGGTCATAAGTAGTGAATGGTTAGAGGAATCAGAGCTTTCCTCTGATATAATCCGTTTGGATTCACCCTCTTTACCAATACGGTGCTCATTTAATTCCGATGACATAGATGCTCTTTATAATCTAGTTGTGGGCATTAATATCATGTTTGTTTCACTTGCACAACATTTAATGAGGCACATGACATTAACCCCAACTACAAAATTGATGAAGAGTCTTTCAGGACACATTATCCCTAGTTTAGGAATTTAACATATCCAACCATCCAGGTAGAGGGAACCTTAGTTCATTTGAGCTTTTATGTGTTCCCCATATGGGACTTCAACCTATTGATAGGACAACCTTTTAGAAGACTCCTTTATGAAGGACAAACAGAGAAAATAAACATTTGTTTTGGAAAGAAACTTCAATTCCCAATGTCCATATCTTATTGTCTAAGTACTAGGACCGAATCTTATCCAGAATCTGACCCGCTGGAGGAATTTAATGCTACTTCTCTAGAGTTCTTAGTTGACTCAGGTCTAGAGGATGATGCTCAATTCTTCATAGAAGAAGTGGCTGATTACTCTAAGCCTAAACCTTTAGATGAGTTCGCAGAGCCACCTAGACCTCCTATAGAACTTAAACTTTTACCAACCGGTCTAAAATATGCTTTTGTAAATGATGATCTAGAGTTTCCTGTGATCATAAGTGATAAACTCACTCTGAAACAAACTTTTTGCTTAATGGCTGTCTTAGAGAAACATCGATTAGCTTTTGGCTATTCACTCTAAGATCTTAAAGGAATTAGTCCTGCCCTTTGCACCCATCTCATTCCCATAGATCCTACTGTTTCACCTTCTAGAGAACCACAACGTAGACTTAACAATGTGATGAGGGAGGTTGTTAAAATGGAAGTTTTGAAACTTTTGCACGCTGGGATTATTTATCCTATGCCACACAGTGAGTGGGTAAGCCATGTCCAAGTTGTGCCTAAAAAAGGAGGCATGACTGTTATTAAGAATGAGAAGAATGAGTTGATCCCTCAACATACCGTCACAGGATGGTGGATGTGCATAGACTATAGAAAGCTTAATAAAGCTACTAAGAAGGATAATTTTCCGTTACCTTTTATTGATGAGATGTTAGAACGGTTAGCCAATCATTCTTTCTTTTGTTTCCTTGATGGATATTCGAGGTATCACCAAATCCCTATCCATCCTGATGATCAAAGCAAAACTATCTTTACATGCCCTATGGAACTTATGCTTATCGTAGAATGTCTTTTGGGTTATGTAATGCTCCAGCTTCTTTTCAAAGATGTATGATGTCTATATTTTCTGAAATGATTGAAGAGATTATGGAAGTTTTCATGGATGACTTTTCTATTTATGGAAAAACTTTTGAGGATTGTCTTAAAAATTTAGATAGAGTTTTGCAAAGATGTGAAGAAAAACACTTAGTCCTCAATTGGGAGAAATGCCATTTTATGGTTAGAGAAGAAATAGTGCTAGGACACTTAGTGTCTGAAAGAGGTATAGAGGTAGATAGGGCTAAAATTGAAGTAATTGAATAGCTACCTCCACCTGTGAATGTAAAAGGAATTAGAAGTTTTCTTGGCCATGCTGGTTTTTATCGTAGATTTATAAAAGATTTCTCATTTATTGCTAGACTTTTACTCGTTTGCTAGCCAAGGATGTTCCTTTTGAATTTGATGATGAATGTTTAAGATCTTTTGAAATTTTAAAGAAAGCGCTCATCTCAGCACCAATCATTCAACCCCCTGATTGGTCTTTACCTTTTGAAATTATATGTGATACAAGTGATTATGCTGTGGGGGCAGTTTTAGGACAAACTAAAGATAAAAAGCATCATGCAATAGCCTATGCTAACAAAACTTTAACAGGACCTCAACTTAATTATGCAACTACTGAAAAAGAGCTCCTTGCTGTTGTTTTTGCTATCGATAAGTTTAGATCTTACTTAGTGGGAGCTAAAGTAATTATTTATTCTGATCATGCTGCTCTAAAATATTTGCTCACTAAGAAAGATGCTAAACCACGTTTAATATGATGAATTTTGTTACTCCAAGAATTTGACTTAGAAATAAAAGATAAAAGTGGAGTAGAAAATTCTATCGCCGATCACTTGTCTAGAATGCAGTTTGAGAATTCACAAGAAATGCCCATCGACGATTCACTCCGGGACGACATGCTCTATGGGATCAACAGACTAACCCCTAGTACGCAGATATTGTTAATTTTATGGTTTCAGGATATGTACCACCAGGAGCAAACAAAAGGAAACTCTCTAGGAAAGTCGTACTCACATATGAGATGAACCGTACCTCTTCTGAGTCTGCTCAGATGGCCTACTCAGGAGATGTGTACCTATTGAGGAAGGAATAAAAATCATTGAAAGATGCCATTCATCACCATATGGAGGATATTATGGGGCATTCCGCACACATGCAAAGATTTGGCAATGCAGATTCTTTTGGCCAACAACATATGAAGACACAAGAGAATTCATCCGAAGATGTGGATCATGTCAGAGGCACGGCAATATCAATACAAGAGATGCCATGCCACTCATCAACAACCTTCAGATTGAACTCTTTGATGTCTGGGGAATCGACTATATGGGACCATTCCCACCATCGAGGAAATGCGAATACATTTTGGTGGCAGTAGATTATGTCTCCAAATGGATTGAAGCCTAGCCATGCAAGAAGGCCGATAACATAAATTCCAAGAAGATGTTTGAAGAGATAATATTTCCCAAATTTCGAGTCCTGAGGATAGTGATAAGTGACGGAGGATCACACTTCATCGACAAGCGCTTTGAGAACTACTTGTCTAAGCATGGAATACGTCATAACGTCGCTACCCCCTATCATCCTCAGACAAGCGGGCAAGCAAAAACATCGAATAAACAAATCAAGAATATTCTGCAGAAAACAGTAAATGAGATGGGTACTACACAGACGGACAAGTTACCCGATGCACTCTGGGCATATCGAACAACATACAAGACACCTATTGGGATGTCTCCTTATCAGTTGGTGTATGGGAAGACTTGTCACCTACCAGTTGAGTTAGAATTTAAAGCTCACTGGGCTATTAAGAAATGGAACATGGACCTTGATGTTGCCGGAATAAGAAGGAAAATGCAACTCTCAGAGTTAGATGAATGGAGAGAAAAAGCATATCACAATTCAAAGATTTATAAAGAAAGAGTTAAGAGATGGCATGACAAGAGAATTAAGAAGGGGTTCACCCCAGGAGATAAGGTATTACTTTTTAATTCCAGGGTGAAACTTTTCGGACATGGAAAGCTACGAAGTAAGTGGGAAGGACCATTTAAAGTGGTAGACGCATCATCACATGGCGCGGTCATTCTTCAAAATGATGAAGGAAACTAGGAAACAAGTGTGGGGGAGACCCTCGATGATATAACAGAACAGATTTTACCGCACGAACAAAAAATATTGAAGATACATAACACGAGGACCCTGTAGGTCGAAGCGAGCTTTAGAGATCCACCCCAAGTGGGGCTGACGCTCCAGAGGTAAGCCCTCCTTGCTCCATCCTTCGACCATGATCAGGTATGCTCCCTATATGTTCCAATTTTTATATTCACACTTTCTGTTACGTTTCGCATTATGAATTCTTAAGTTTAAACTATTTAATACTAAAATTAAAAAGATAGATTATCTTAGTCATGGTCTCTTTATAGACTCACACCATGATTCTTTCCTGGGAGTCCTATTACTGTTGGGAACTTAACTTTTAGGGACCCCATATCATTTAAGTTGTTGTGGAGTGAGAGACAGTAGAATCATGAGAACCTGATTTCTGATACTTTGTCACTTGGAGGATTTCTTTTACAAAAATGTTAAAATTTCTAGCTATGCTTCTCCTCTGTGGTAAGAATAAATGCCTAATATAGCCTTATATGTATAAAATTAGCACATAAGCTATTTACTTTGTGTTGAGTTTGGTCAACCCGTGCTACACCCTTGTTGAGAGGTGGGCCATGTTCTCAAGATTAGGATTCACACTAGTTCTTGCACCCCTTGCTACTTCTACCCTAGAAGTACGCACCACCATATTACCTATTTAGATCCACTCAAAATTTTGTTCTGCTCCTACCCTGGGAGTAAACAATCAAAGAAAAAATATATATCTCCTATAGGTTTTTCTTGATTGCTAGCCATGATTCTAAAATGCTCCAGAATGTTATCATTCTCTCACAATGTTTCATCAAAGTTCTGTGCATGTTATTATTGTTAAAAAAAAGAGAGAAAAAGAAAAAGAGAGAAGAAAGAAAAAGAAAGTATTGATTTTGCCTTTTGGGAAGTACAAGTTTCAAGTTGCAATTTCTCAAATCAAAGTTGAATAAGTGTATCTTTTGTAAAGGAGCATTATAGAATTATCTTGCACCCCCTCTACCTTCCACAAATATTTCCTATTATGTTTATTCTTTTGAAACCACACCACATGCATGTCCTGATCTAGGGGTATGTCACTCCCCTCCTTGGATCCTGTTTTGACTGGGCAATATATGCAAAGTAAGTATGCTACGTCCTTGAAATACCATCAACTCCAGATAAGCTTTTGTAGAATAGGATGTGCTATATGGCATTTGTCATACATACCTCAGAGAGATCTACAAATACCACATATCTTGAGTGACTTGAGAGTACCACATAAGGTAGAAGGTAAGCTATGTTTTTATTTCAAATACATACAAAAACACCAAGTGATAGGTTGAAAGGAGAAAGGGGCTCAGTTTCAGGCTGTTCCATTCTTCAACTGCCCAAAATGGTATGGTAGACACTTTGAATCCCGCAGTACAGGTATGACTAAGGAATAAATCTACTGTTGATGTCTTAGTTAGAGATTATGCCTAAAGGTAATCTATTCTTTTCTCGAGGACGAGTAAAAGTCCAATTGTGGGGGAGTTTGTTTACAGTAGTTAACTATCATTTTTAACCGTCAACTTACATAAAAGAATGTTATTACCACCATAGACTAGGTGTTTAACTGACAGAATTCCACCAGTTTTGGTGGATATCTATTTCTGCAGGGTGTCAGCTGAAAATAATCAAAGATGGCCCACATGTCAGGTTTACATAGAGAGAAAGGGCTACGTATGGAAAAAGTATAATCTAGAAGGTTCAAGAAGCCAAACCCTGGGAGGTGGGACCCACCTGTCACTATGACAGGGGCGGGCGCCCAGCCCTAGGGGTGGCCGCCCAGCCTAGGCAGCCAATCGCTTTCCACCTCGCGGATCCTGCCTCCACCTCCTTTGAGGATGAATAAAAATCATTGATCAAGGTCGGTTTGATCTGAGGGCTGTGGTGCTTTCTAAAGGGCTATATAAGCAAGGCCCCTAGCCCCTGGAGGAGAGAGTTTAGAAACCCTAATTCGTATTTTCTAGAGAGAATTCACCTAAGAGGGGTCCCTTGAATGGATCTGTCTCTAGGGCACATACAAGAGAGTTTAGCTTTGTAGTCTCTATGTGAGAGTAGAGTTATTCTTCTAGATTGAGAGAGTTAGAGTGGAGGTAGAAGATTGGACGAAGCCCGGCCTATCGGTGTCTGCTCTCCAAGCTTGTATCTATAGGGTCAAGTCTCCGAACCCGAGGCTTGGTTCTAGGATTCTTCGGCAATTCAATTTCTAATACTAAGTAAGTACATTGTTATTATTGTTCTTTGGTTTACGGGTTTACTTTATTTGCTTCGCGTAGGGAATAGAGTAATCATTCGTAGCGTAAGCGTGGTGCTTGGGCTAGGAATACTCGTATTTATCGCCTATCTAGCCAGACTAGTGAGTAGTAGCGTGGGACGTGACAATCCCATTGTTACCTTTGGAGTCTCCTCCCGTCAGAAGGTTTGGTAGGATTAAGTACCCTGGTTAAGCATCCTCTGTGGTGTCTCTTTTCCATCGGTATTTCCCCTAAGAGCAGTATCATAGCTTGCCATAGGTTGGAACCAGACTGTCGTCGTAGTTCTCTCTAATCGCTTATATCTTCACTACCTTGTAGTGCGGCCCAGGGGTAATAGTAAAGACTAGGTTAGTCATCGCACGCTTTCTCCTTGCGGATAAAACAAATACGATACTCTGGACTTATCTCCCGGGTGAAGTGCTCACCGATATCCGTGCGCTTGCGGATTATTTCTCTTAAATTCCTTCGTGTGCGTATCTAATATCAACAAAAAGCATGCTTGTTGCAGCAAGTACCTCGAGCCCGATGCTATCTCGGTTCGGAGACCACAATGCACTTTTGGCTCCCTCTAGCCCCGGTGCCCAGGTCGGGTCAATGTCCTCCTCGGTGCGACGCTTCTTTGGCTGCGGGGTCACGGACGCACTACTCTTGAGTGTGGTTGAAGAACAACTAGGGGTAGGTGAGCACCATCCGTCGTCCTCCATTTCAAAGCTATGAAGAACAACTATTTCAGTTGTGTATAGACATAACTATATAAGATGAGAAACAAACTGCAGAAGAATACAAAATGTAAACAAGTAAAAAGTTGGCTCAGATTTTCCCCATTGTCATCACATTGCTACTAAACTGGTTGCTTGTACATGTTATACAAGCCATCCTAGTCTAGTAGCATACAAGTAGGGGGCAATTCGATCATCATCACCGCTGCCTCAGCATAAAAGGGTTTCCATCATTGCATATGCCACTGCCTCAGCTTTGTAGTTCGAAGTTGTTCATCATTGAAAATGCCATACAAAAAACCTCAAACAAGTAGTAGTAGTAGTAGAGTAGTAGGAGTAATACACTAGAGTAGTAGTAGTAGTAGTATCAATTCAAAAATCAACCACAAATGGCTAAGTCCTTTGGCCATCAAAATAGAGTAGAGGATAGTAGAGGAGTACAGAGGATCTATGCCACGAATGCTTTACCGCAGCAAGGCCCTTCGGCCCTCCGTAGGCAGAGGAGAGTAGAGGAAAAGAGTAGGTGTAGGACAGTAGTGTAGTAGTAGTCAAAAAACTTTCACAAATCTAAAGTAGTAGTAGACTAGGGCAGCACCTAGCAGTAGTAATAGTGTACAAGAGTAGTACAGAGTAGGAGCAGTAGTGTAGAAGAGTAGTAGAGAGTGGTAGTAGAGTAGGAGTAGTAGTAGTAGTAGAGTAGTAGGACAAAAACTTTCACAAACCAAAAAACTATAGGCAGTAGGATGAGAGGTGAAGTAATAAAAAATGAGAGGTGCAGTAATAAAGAATGTAGTAATAAAAATGACAGTGTGGAGCATAAGACAGTGAGTTCAAAATGACAGTGAGGCACAAATTCAAGCCATAAGCTCAAAATGATAGTGTTGAGCATAAGATAGTGAGTTCAAAATGACAGTGAGCACAAATTCAAAATGACAGTGTTGAGCATAAGACAGTGAATTCAAAATGACAGTGAGGCACAAATTCAAGCCATAAGCTCAAAATGATAGTGTTGAGCATAAGACAGTGAGTTCAAAAAGACAGTGAGGCACAAATTCAAGCCATAAGCTCAAAATGACAGTGTTGAGCATAAGATAGTGAGTTCAAAATGACAATGAGGCCCAAATTCAAAATGACAGTGTTGAGCATAAGACAGTAAGTTCAAAATGACAATGAGGCACAAATTCATATAAATGCATCATGAGCAATGGCATATGCTCAGTTAAAAATTCATATAAATGCATCATGGGCAATGGCAATGGATTGCATCATCGACAGCTAAGGATTTAGCATAAAAATTTCAAGAATTTGCATCATCAGCATAAAAATTCAAACCTTGGCACACAGGAAGAAAGGGGTGCAGACTGTGCTAAGGTTTTGGCGATAGGAGTCAGGGAAGAAGTCATAGGAGGAGATAGTCGGGTTCCTGGCGGTGGCGGCACTGCTATGATCCACGAGGTCACCAGCACCGGTCACGAGGATCAAGACGAACGGTGGCGGCAGCTAGGGTTGACCGCAGAACTCGGAGGTGGTGGCGGTGGTTGAAGCTAGGGTTCACTGGGGACCCCAGAATGAAGAGGAGGGGTGGGGGCGGAGGCAGAGCATAGAGGCAGAGGCGAGCGTGAGGAGGGAGTCGGAGGAGCTCGGCGGCAATGTTGGCGGCGGCGAAAAATTTCGGTAGCCCTTCGGGGTGAAATTTGCCCACGTGAAGGACTTATAAAAATCTGGGCGAGGGAGAAGAGCTATTTATAGCTGGGCGATTAACCACATCGGGCAACATAAGGTGCCCGCTGCGGTAAATAGAATTGATGTTTTTAAATAAAATTTGATATTTGTTTCTTTTTAAATAAAATTGATATTTTGTTTTCATTTTTATTGAATATAACCATTTTAAAAATAAACATTTTTATTTGCATCTAAAAATAAGCATTTTTATTTCCATTTTACTTCCAATCTTTTTATTTCCATTTTTAAAAATACATATAGGTTTGTCATACATCTCATTTTGGTGCAGGAGCTTTCACGGTCCGTTTCTCATTACCGGTGTGGGCCCAGGGCTTTGTACGGCTCTTGTTGCAAATGACCTCAACGATCTTGATCTTCTTTGGATGATGATCAGTAAAAAGCTGGAGCTCTGAGTAGTTGTTGTATTGTTCAGGGCTTTGGACCCCATCAACTCCCACGATCCGCTGCTTTCCTGACATGACCACGTGCCTCTTTGTATCTAGTGGATAGATATAGTAGGCCACTTGAGCGACATTGGTTGCTAGTACCCACTGATCGTCTTTGTAGCCGGCACTTTTGAGGTTCACGGTGGTTTGCCCATAATTGTGCACCGTAACCATTTTCGGGTTGACCCAGTGGCACTAGAAGGTGGTTATGCGTAAGTTGTGGCCATAGTCAAGCTCCCATATTTCTTTGATCCACCCATAGAATTGGGTCCTCTTGCGCGTGGCCTCGTCGATGCCCTCGTATCAAACACCACTGTTCTGTGCCGCGTTCTTGTTGTCCTTGTTTTTCATGTGGAACCTATACTCCTTCATGTCATACCCTTGCCACATGGTGACTTGGCTAGAGGGGCCTCACGCAAGCTTCTTAACGGTCTCTGTATCCTGATCAAGCGGTATTTGTTGCTCTTTGATCCATTCCACGAAATTGCTCTTGTGCTCTTCTAGACCCATGCCTCTGTGCGCTTTCCATCATGAGCAGTGCAGATCTCTTCCAGGTTCTTCTCAACATATTTGTCCATGCTCACCAACTGATGGAGGATGCTGTAATGAGCCTGTTCTACCTCTTTATTTGGTATATCGGTGCGCACTTTCCGGCCCGTGCATCCTATCCCAGTGGTTCTGCCCTCGTGCTGGTGGACAGGCAACCCAATCGCCCTCACATCTTTTATGTACCTCATACACTAGTTGACGGACTCCTCGGTTGTGTATGCCTTGATCATAGACCCCTCTGGGTAAGCACGGTTATGGACGTACCTGTTGAGGGTGGACATGAACCGCTCATACATCCACATCTGGTGCAGGTACACGGGGCCCAATTGCTCAATCTGGTCAACCATGTGCATCATTAGGTGTGGCATAATGTCAAAGTAAGACGGTGGAAAGCACATCTCGAGCTAACAAAGGTTCTCTGCGATGAACTCCTTTAGTGCAAGCAGCTCAGCCTTATCGATGACCTTCTGGGTGATGCAGTTAAAGAAGTATGATAGCCATGTAATCACCATCTTCACGTACTCTAGACCGATAGCCCTGATCAATATTGGAAGGAACACCATGAGCATGATGTGGCAGTCATGTGAGTTGTAGCCAATCATTGTGAGGTCTTTCATGGAGATCAGGCTCTTGATGTTGGAAGAGAAACCGGTCAGCACCTTGATACCCCTCATCAATTTGCAAAAGATCGTCCTCTCAGGATGCGTTAGATGTAGGCAGCCAATGGGATATCAACTTTACCATTCTCAGGCTTTCTAGGGTGGAGTTCGTGCTTGATGCCCTGGTTGACAAGATCCGTCTGTGACTTGATCCCATCCTTCATCTTGCCTAGGATGTCCAGTAGGACACCGATCATGCTTTCAAACACATTCTTCTCGAGGTGCATGCAGTTGATGGCATGGGGTGTATGTAGTGTTTTCTAGTACGATAGGTACTTGAAGAAAATTGACTTCTTCTTGAAAGGGACGGCAGGGAAGTCATCAGGAGGTGCTTCGTTGTCCCGCTTTTGCTTCCTGGTCTATTTTGTGCCCTCCTCTGGTGGCTTCTTCTTCTTGCCGAACTCGACTTGATCCATATCCTTCACCATCTCATACACCTTTGGCCCCACATTGTCTGCACTGGTGGTTCACGTTGCGGCTCGTCCTGATTATCGAAGTATTCATTCATACTACTTTTTCTATGCATGTGCTTTGCCGGAAGGAACTATCTGTGCCTAGTGTACACCATCTTGTTGGAACCCGGAAGGTAAGTGTAGCACGTCCCGTCGATGCAAACTATGCAATCAGTCTTCCCTTTGATTTGCCCTAATAGTGAGAAGAGACCGGGGTAATCGGTGATGGTGACAAAGATGATGGCTTTTAGGGTGAACTTCTCCTTTTTGGACGCATCCACCATCTGGACCCCAACATCGAATAGCATCTACATTTCCTCCATGACCGGCTCTAGGAGCACATCTATATCGTTGTCGGGCTGCCTCGGACCAGAGATAAGCATGGTCAGCATAAGGTACTTGTGCTTCAGACACACCCAGGGAGGTAGGTTGTAGATGCTAAGGACGACCGACCAAGTACTATGCGAGCTACTAAGCTCACCGAACGGGTTCATCCTATCGGTACTCACCGCGAACCGGACGTGCCTGGGCTCATCGCGAAACTCGGGGTATGCCTTGTCGAAATCCTTCCACTGCTGTCCATCGGAGGGGTGTCGTAGCTTCCCATCGTCCTTGACCCGGTCAGGTGATGCATATGCTAGGAAATGAGCTTCGCATCCTCTGGGTTCCCAAATAGTGCACGTAGGTGGTCGACCACGAGCAGGTACCACACCGACAGCGCAGAGCTTTTCCTTCGCGTGTAACCCTCTTCTTCCTCATCCTGCTGAGCCGAGATCTGCTTGGCCGTAGCACTGCTCTTCTTAGCCCCCTTCTTCTTCTTCATCGGACCACCCCCAAGGCTACGTTGTCGTCTGCATCCTCGCGACAGCCGACATTCCTCTTGAACCAACTAAAGCCATAATGTGGACAACTGGTCAAGTTCTCATACTTCTTGGCCCATTACAAGATGCAATGGTTAGGGCAGCCATCAAACTTTTTAACTTTCATCGCCACTGGCCGGATCAACTTCTTCGCTCGATAGGTATTGCCTTGCACCTTGTTACCGCTCGTTGGGTACGTGGTAGCAAGGTAACTTAATAGCTCATTGAAGCTATTGTTCGACCAACCATGCTGAGCCTTCATCATCAGCAGCTGGAGGTTGAAACGGAGCACCGTGCACCCCTCTAGACATTTGCCGCCGTTCTGATACAGAGGATCAATTGCCGCCTACTTCATCTCTCTAAAATTCTCCAACCACTTCGGGCTGCCAAACATGACGTTGTCCTTGTCGATATGGTTGACTAGATCCTCAAACAGTTGGACATCCGCAGGTTCCCTCAAAGTAGCCTCCTAACCTGTGTCACCGCCATCGGCGCCATCTGCCATGTTCTCGAGTAGTTCCTCCACCGTGATGTAGTCACCAACATTGGTGTCGTCGTCGTTGGTGGCTGGCACACCTGCCGCCGAAGGCAGTGGCCGTCCAATAGGATCTTGGTTCACCGTCGCCGTCCACGAGCTCACTCCAGATGCACCGCGCCTCGCATCGAGACTTTCACCGTGAGAAGTCTAGACCGTGTAACCCTCCACAAAACCGCTCACAATCAAATGAGATTGCACCATGCCATCTAGGTAGCCTCTGAGGTTCCGGCATCTAGAACATGGACATATGGTTGTCATCCGCTTCAGACTCTCACGATGAGCTTTCGCAGCGGCCATAAACTTCCTCAATTCGATGAGGTACCAATGATCAAGGACTCTATCGATGCGTTACACCCATTCGACGAACCTGTCCATCGTAGCTTTACACGACACAACAAGCAGCAAAAATAGAGAAGAATTAGAAAAAAAATATATGCAAAATCAAGAAAAAGAGAGAGCAATGACGATGTGAGAGAGCTTTTATGCATCCATAGTGAATCTAGATTAAAAAACACAAGCTTTATCTCTCTAGTGCATGGATCTAGATCTAGATCTAGACCTAAAAAGTGAGGAAAGAGAGAGAAAGGGGGGTGGGAGAGCATTTATGTACCTCTTATTGTGACCTCCTCCCCCAAATCAAAGCTCTGAAACTCAATTTGATGATTTGGTAAAAAATTAGGGCAAAACCAACCCCCACGTTATAGAAGAGGAGAAGTCATGAGGAAGAAGAAGTGGTGGCTGCTGCTATTTATAGGGCCACATATTTACCGCAGCGGGCACATCGGTGACCGGCCGGCCGTCGCCGGCCGCCGAATTACCGCAGTGGGCAACCGAGGTGCCCACTGCGGGGCGCCAAAGTGCCACGCTACGGTAAATCAAACGTGGCGTCGTGAAGGGTGGCATGACCCTCGTCGACGACGTCGCGCTGGGTGCTCCTGCTTTGGCTAGCTCTCATCAGCTAAGACCTCAGTTAAGTTAATTAATAATAAGCTAATGCACACCTAGTATGGCCGGCCATCCATGCCTCAACTCCTCGGCCGGCGGGCATCGATCGTCTTCTTTGCATGCTGTCACCCCCATCATTGTGCGGATGTGTTTGAAGCGCCGCGCCATGGACTTGAGTAACCTTTAGTTTGTCTTGTGTACCATGGTCTGACATGGAATCCGAGTTTTTTCTGAGGAAAACAGGAGGGGCTCAGGAGTCCCTACTGAAAATTTATTAGTAGTAGCCTAGGAGGTTACAGGACATGGAATCTGTTTTGGCATCACACTTTGATGATCTTCAAGACTGCAATGGGAGGGCGGCCTTGGCAATTTTAATTGATCGGTTTGGGCATTTCTTGACAAATGCTAAAAGGTTAGAAAACGCTGAGAACATCATTATTTATTTGAAAATTCTACCACAGAAGATAAAATGTTAGGATAGACAGATTTGCTGCTTGGAGGAATGTAAGGCTTACAATTCCAAAGAGAGCGGATCAGAGATACTTGGACGGATTTATAATTTATTTTTGGTTGGAACATACGTAAAGAACAAAACCGAAGGACACGTATTTATGCAACCATTACAAGTCACTTTCATAATTAAGGAAGAAATTCAACTTTTCAAACTAGCATTCATACAAAATGATGTTTTTTTCTCTACTACAAGATGTTCAATTAGGTTTGAAAAATGCTGAAACTAATATTTTGAAATGTTAATTGGTAGCTATATGCAAATCCAATATTTTTTATATTGTTGTAGCATTTTCATACAATGTTGTAGTTTTTTCAGATTGTTGAATGGAATTTTTTGATTAATTTTTAAAATAGCTACTTATGTAATTTTGAAAGCACGAAGGTACAGTGAGTTAGGTCTTGACACTCAGCAGCTTCACTAGCTATTTAAAGTTGTTTTGTGCTAAACGAGTATTTTTCAAACAGCTTTACATGTAAAACTTCTTAAAACATGCTCTCACGCAAGAAATTTGTGTGACATGAAGCTGAAAATCCTTCTACTCACTCTGGTAGGCCCCTGTGTGGATCTATGAGAGCGTGTTTAAGGGGATTCACCCTATAGCTGTTTTGACAAATGATTCACTAAAACAGCTTCAACTCTACTAATAGAATTATTCATGGAGCTGAAAGCTACTGAAACGAAACTATGCCAACGGGGCCTTAACCACAACTTAGACGGAGGAGAAAAAGGAAAAAAATGGAGAAGAACCCCGCCTCGTCTTGCAGGCAGATCTTTGCCACCTGGGCTGACTTCTACAGCATATGCTAGCTGTCACCTTGTTGGTGGGCTTCTTTTGGCCATGTGGTAAAGGTCACAACGTTCAACTATTAGCGACTTTGTTCTGAAAAAAAACTATTATCGACTTTGATTTTCTTCCTCAAGTGTAAAATCAAATATTCTATACTCACTTGTCCCAACTTAACTACATAATTGTATTCTTGAAGAGTCATTTTTTCTATAAATTAGACTAAAAATAAAAATATGCTAATATATACGAAAACACACACTACTGCAGACGGGCTCTTTGCCAAGTGCTTGGGGCACTCGGCAAAGCTCCTATTGCACTCGGCAAAGGCTTTACCGAGTGCCGCACTCGGCAAAGAGCACTCGGCAAAGAACCCGTCGGCAAAGGTTTCTTTGCCGAGTGTCACATCAGCACTCGGCAAAAAAAAATCCGCCGTCAACTCTGACGGCCTCTTTGCCGAGTGCCACGTTAGCGGCACTTGGCAAAGAATTTTTTCTTTTTTTTTGAAAATTCTTTGCCGAGTGCCATAATCTTGCACTCGGCAAAGATTTTTTTTTAAAAAAAAACTTTGCCGAGTGTCGCGGCCCTGGCACTCGGCAAAGAATTTTTTAAAAAAAATCTTTGCCGAGTGCCATGGCTCTGGCACTCGACAAAGCTGGAAAATTGGGTCGCTGCTTCCTAGCTTTGCCGAGTGTTGCCGAGTGCCATGGTCATGGCACTCGGCAAAGCCCTCTTTGCCGAGTGTGGCACTCGGCAAAGAGGGGGAAAATGCTATTTTTTGTTTTTTTGCTTTCCATCTGCACAACAAAGAAATAACATATATATCAACACACAACACAAGATACATCACATACACATCCATATTCCATCACATACACATCCATAACCCATCACATACACATCCACCATCCATAATACATCACATACAAATCCATTGTCCATAATCCATCACATAAATTCGCATCATCCATGACAATATCCATCACAATATATATATGTCTCTAGTAGTAGTCCAATATAAGGCTAAGTCTAACACATGTCCATGCAACATGAAAAGAAACAAATAAACGGTACCTACTGCCACACTCCCCACCTGGAGTGTGAACTGCCACCTTGATGGGGGGCCACTTGGCCACCCGGCCTGTGGAGAAGGGCCACCTTGAGTAGTTGGGTTCGAACCCGCCAACTGTGGCTGCACAAAGGAGAAGCGAATTCATGAGTATCTGCAAGAGGGCCGCACAAGCTAAAGGAATAAACAACTATATATACTCACCTGAGTCCTTACAGGAGGATGAGGAGCCATAACTAGAGCGAGCAGCAACTGGGGCACGACCACACCTGGCAAGGCCTGAAGGCTCACCATGAAGCTAAACATGTCCTACATCCTCTGCGCCTCGGTTGCCCTCTGGGCTTGTACAACCTCCATCTCTAGCCGATGGGCCTCTGCCTGGGCCACCTGCTGGGCCTCCAACCTTCGCAAGTCGGCCTGCAACATTTCACCTGCAATTTTAAACAATGCAAAGGCAAGGTATATGTGTAAAAGCAATGAACGATGAATAAAACAGTACTAACCTGGAGTTCCGCCATCTGCTGCTGCGATCTCTGTTGCCGAGAGCGTATGGGGAGGGAGGAGCTCGTGCTCCTTGCTTGAATCTCGGTGAGGTTGGGAATAGAGGCGGAGTCGACTGTGCTGTTCGCCATCCAGTACCGCCCGTGCTGCTTCCCTCCTCCTAGCCTCATCAAGAGGTCTGTGTCTAGGGGCTAGGTGGCCAGATCTAAGTCCTCCCCATGGCGCTAGCAGGCCGCCGAGGTGTACTCGCTAAGCTTGCTGTGGACGCTCGTGTTGGTGTACGCCTTGGGCCCGTCCGCCGGGTTGTAGGTGACTTCTGGGGCCATCGCCTTGCCTTTGTGTGCCAGGGCGTATGCCATGAACTCATTGCATTCCTGGCCTTGGTGCGCCTTGGGACTACGAGGAAAACACAAAGATGATTACAAGTAATGAGAATTGAGCGTTAGAATAAATAAATAAAGATGAAAACACAAAGAAGATTACCCATGTTTGGGCATACGTGTTGAGGCTCCGGTTGCCTTGGTGGTGTGGCGCCCCACCCATTTGCAGGCGGTAGTCCCAACGGATGTTGTGCTTCTCCGCCCACTCCTTCGAGAGCCACCTATCCACAATGGCCTCCTAGTAGAGGCGGTACCTGGCGCACCAATCAGGACATTGCTGCATGCCATCAAGCTATTGATATGTCAGAAGATGAAATGAAGCCTACCAATTCTTCATGGAAGGAGTCAGTATTAATGTTTTGTACTTACCAAGAGGTACTGCTCCCTGGTGAGCGTCCTAGTCCTGGCATCGGGCTTCCTCACCACCTGACCAAGGACGTCGGCGCTGTAGTTGATGATGCACTAGAGCCACGTCTCGTGGTAAAGGTTCGAGAGTCAGGACCTACAGACCTTGTCCTGCACTTGCGCCACCCGGTCCTCAAACTCTTCGTCGCACCTAAAGAAGTCCTGCATACAGACATCATATATCGTTTCATTATTTCAAGAACGACCAATGAATATGTAGTATTGACCAATTTAGTGTGATGAAGACTCACCCAGAACTCGGCCTTGATCCGCACCACAATAGTGCCAAACTCGCTGTCCTTGGCGGCATAGAAGTGATCCCACGTCTAGGGCGGTGAAGTCACCCCGGTGTAGGTGACCATGCCAGAGTAGTGCTCTCGAATTAGAAGGCCCAGGGTGCCATTGATGTGCCAGCCCATTCCGGACACAACTTCCTAGTTGCTACAAGAGTCATTAAGAAGAATTGTTAGTCTCCGGTTCGATTTTCAACATGTCATATGAAATAGTAGTGAAATAATAGTTACTTGTCGCCCCTGGGTCGAATCACTGGGCACCGGTGAAGTGGGATCGGCCGCGCCGGGAGCTACGAGGGCCCGCGCAAGTAGACTCCCGATGAGGTAGAGCTAGAGGCAGCGGAAGTGGAACCCCCTACTGTCGCTATCATCGCCTCCCTATGGTCCGACGAGTTAGAGGAAGTGCCACCCCCTCCTGTGTGGAGGCCCACCGCCTGGTCATCCTCGTCCACCAACGGGGTGGGAGCCAGCTACACCCTCATCCTCGGATGGCCACAGGGGCGGCCGCTCCTCGCCCTCGTCGTCGCCGGCTCTGGCAAGGGGTCCTCCTCAGCGTGGGGTGGTGAGCGCTCCCTCACGTAGAGAGAGTTGACCCCCCGATGGGCCTGCTTTCTACCCAGCATTTTGTCGAGTGCCTGCAATTTCAAAGAGTAAACCAATTAGGACAGTTAAATTACAAGTACTTATAAAGAGATGCAAAATGAACGAAACATAATTGTAATAATAATAATAATAATAATAATAATAATAATAATAATAATAATAATAATAATAATAATAATAATAATAATACATGAATTAGAAATATTCTTCACGATCGGCTGTGGCTGGATCATAGGTGTCGTCATCACTATCAATATTGTCGAGTAAATCGGGCTCATCTCCATCATTGTCATCATTGTCATCACCTAACTATAATCGCTCAAGCATTTGTAAGTCCTTAGCATTTTGCACCTCTTCTCCCTTGTCCTCATCTCCATTGTCCTGTTCAATGTCATTGTCTACTTCCATGCCCATCAGTGAAAACATGTCTATGTCAAACCTCCCTTCTAGCCCCTCTGGTTGATAGAACTCCCGTGTGTTTCGATCAAAGTTGTAATCCTCATCGTTTGGGATAGGCATTTTACCATGCGGCGATACCAACTGCACAAGGTACCAACTAATATGATTGGGGTCTTTTTGGCACGCCCATGGGAGATAATAAACTTGCATGGCCTGTTGAGCCATAATATAGACATCCTGTCCTTGATAGACAGAATCCTATCGAATTTCAACTTGTCCAATCTCAGGGGTTGTTCTCATGACATTAGGATTGAACCAATGACATCTGAATACGACTAGATTAGGAGCTTTGTGACACTCAAAATTGAGCTTGTATATTTCTTCTACTATGTCGTAGTAGTCACGCTCATCGATGCCGGGCGTACGAACTCCGGTATTCGTGGTTTTCCGATTGGGCCGACTCCGCTCATAGTTTCTTGTGTGAAAGAGATAGCCATTCACATCATAAACGGTGAATGACTTGACCTTGTAGGCGATGCCTTTGGTGAGCCCTTTCAACTCAGCATCCATTTCCGCATCCTTGCGGGCCTACAAGGTGAGGCTAGATAGATCGTTACATTACTCGCTCATAGGAGCAAAGTGGGATGTCAAAGATTAAACAAGGTAAATTGGATGGTTGTTGACGGTCCTTAACATCAACATTATACCTTCAATTAATGCACAACATAATGGTAAAAGGGTTATTAGTGCATAGTTGTAAGGTTTATTCTGACAAGTTCCACGAGTTGTGTTGCTCTCACATCTTTTACAGAATTATTGATATTTCACCACATAAAAGTATCTCAAAGGACAAAATAGAACACACCATTGTGAAGGTCTTATCAAGACAATCAAAACAGACATATCATTTGCTATATTTGGAGTCCCGACGAGAAAGTCCCCGATGAATACACCTAGGAATTCTATGGAATACTCCGGAACCATCACTAAGCAAGAGTTTTATGGACTAACATTACAATTTCCACAGCTTTGGTGATTTGTGAATTTTTAGGGATTAAAACAGAATAAGTCGGGGAGGAGTAGGAGCCAAGGAACCGAACTAAATCAAGTTGGAATTCCACAAGAATTGATGGGAAGGTTCTAGAGGACACGGGAATAAAACAGAAGCTCGACGGTTGACAGGAGGGGCCAACCGGCCCCACATGTCAGGCCAGCCAGTCTGGGCCCACAAGGAAGTGAGCTCTGCTTCGCATGACTGCCTCCAACCGACCTCTACGACGCATCTCGACCATTGTTTCAAGTCAGTTTGATCCAAAGGCTGTGGTTCATCCCTTCGGGCTATATAAGTAGGGGTAGACACTCCCTGAGGAAGAGAATCACAATCATTAGTTGATCTCTCATTCAGAAGGCCAGAGAGAAAAGCTAGGGTTTCTAATTAGAAGATTAGAGCTCTATTTCAAGTTTAGGGTTAGAATCTAGCTAGATACAAGTAGAGTTGAGCGTGGCTCGGGATTACGGATCGACGTCAGGAGATTTGGTAATTCTATCATTGTATCTCATAATTATGACTTTGTTCTACTTCAATATCATTATGTTCTTATCTATTTCGTTCTTAGTTTATTCTAGTTCTATCTTTGATATAGTCTTGATTGATAATAAGTTTAGGCATAAGTTCGTAGGGCGCCTCTAGTTCAACTCTGAATTGGATTAGGTGGTAGAAGTAATGTAGACGTGGTGTCTAGATTATATTTACCTACGAATGCACCCTATTTTTCAGGCCATGTGGTAGATCGCGAAGGTGACTTTTATAGCTTCATTGAGTCCTCTGTAGTCCACTCCCCGAATCTAGGACAAATAGAACCCAGTTACTTGGGGAAGGATTGCTCTATTCTTGAATTTCCTGAAGTAATATTCCTTATGTTTAGATGGAAGATTGATTATGCTATAGATAATAAGGAGTAGATTAGAAAACCCTAAGATTTGGTAGATAGGACATAACCCTAGGAATTAAATCTCTAACCATGTCACTTTAGTCTATATCCACTTGATCCTATGAGTTCTCTCTAATTATGGATTCCCTATCTTATCTCATTATCATTATCATTATTATCAATATCATTTGTCTTACCCCCTGTTTAGATGGAAGTGGTTAATTGATTTATATCTATAGTATGTATTTGTAATTCTTATAGCCATATCAATTTTTTCTTTTAAACCCTATTTAGAAGCTCCCAGTGGTAGAATTATAAATAACGATACCTAGAACTTTCCTAGGTAAAATGCTACAATGGGAGTATTTTATCTGTGCGCTTGCGGATAACTTTTTATATTTTATAAGTGCTATGATTATAAGTACAACCGCATTTATTATGTCATGTTAGGGATGACAACCTAACGGGTGCGGTGTAAGAGATGCCAACAATGGTACCTTTGTATCGAACCAGGATATGAAATCGGGCACACCATCTTTGAGAAGACTATCTTCTTCTTGAGGGGAAGGAGCCCTATTCCCTCTCTAGTATTTATTCATAAATTTCCTAAAAAAACAATAGACAAGGGGGTTGGATAGATGGAGGACAGTGACAAGGGCGTATGTAACAAGCTCATTGAGAACTTACTGCACATAAGGCTTCACTTCGTCAAGGTTCAACAACACATACAACATGATAGTGCACCACTCATCATGTCGCAAGGTCTTGGTGCCCAATGTGCTTGCCTTTTCATGTTGCCCTTTGAAAAGGATGAGGTTCGATGAACTCTCGTCCACGTTGTAACAATGGGGACGATTGTGCACGCTGGGAAGGCCATCCTTATAGTATGCTGTTGTGAAGTTTGACACCTCCTCTAGAATGAATGCCTCTGCCACAGAAGCCTCAATTTTGGCTTTATTTCTACACTTTTTCCAAAAAAATCTTTAGACATCTCTCAATTTTATAGCACCAATGGGCCTGCACGCCCCCCATTTGTGCCTCATATGGTAGGTGCAAAATCAGATGCTACATCGCTAGGAAGAAGCCGGGTGGGAAGATCTTCTCCAACTTATAGAGCAACACAGGTGCCACAGGTCGCGAGATAACTCCTTGGCACAAAGCTGGCGGAAGAAATAGCTCAACTCTGCCAGCACATGCCACACATGCTCGGGGATGTATCCCCGGGTCATCGCAGGAAGGAGCCACTCAATCCATATGTGGTAGTCATGACTCTTCATCCCTAAGACTCGCATAGTGGACAAGTTCACTCCCCTGCTCAAATTCGCTGAATGCCCATCAGGGAACATTAACGTCTGGATCCACTGCAGTACCTACTTCCTTTGGTCCTTTTTCAAGACGAAATCGACCAGAGTCCTTCTCCATTTCTTGCCGGGCGCGGGAGGCTTCATCACTTGCTTTGGCCTATCACACATTGTTGCTAGGTCAAGTCTAGCCTTAACGTTGTCCTTTGACTTATCAGGAATGTCCATGAGTGTTGCAAAAAGCGCATCGGCAATATTCTTTTCTGTGTGCATTACATCAATATTATATGAAAGAAGAAGGTCATTAAAATAGGGGAGCCTAGTCAAGCCCGATTTATGAGTCCACTAGTGTTCCTTACCATATCCAATAAAACCACCTTTCTCTTTATCATCTTTGAGAGCCTCTATCTCAGCACTGACCTCAGCACTGGTCATCATCTGAGGTGCAGGGTCGGTGACTTGAACCCCTTTCCTAAAGTTCTTGACGTCTCATCTGAATGGATGGTCAAGAGGGAGGAATTGACGATGTTGGTCAAATGAAGAAAACTTGCCACCCCTCTTCAGCCAGGTAAACCTCACAGTTGTCTTGCATATTGGGCATGGGAACTTCCCGTGAACACACCACGTGCAGAATATGCCATACACCAGGAAGTCATGTAGGGAGTAGCGGTACCACACATGCATTGTGAAGTTCTTCTTTGTAGCTCGGTCGTATGTTAGTACCCCATTTTCCCAAGCAAGGATCAATTCATCAATGAGAGGCTCCATGAACACACCCATCTTGTTCCTCGGGTGTCTAGGAATTATCTGTGACAAGAACACGTTCTTAGGTTGAAACATGATGCTAGGGGGAGTTGAGGGGGATCACGAACACGGGCCAACAAGTGTACGGGGCTACCAGCAATCCATAGGGGTTGAACCCATCTGTTGCCAGCGTGACACATACATTTTGAACCTCCTCAGCTTTACCATGATGTATGCCATCAAAATGGGTCCATGCATCACCATCCGATAGGTGTACCATCTTGTTAGCATTGTATCTTTTGCCATGTTTGTGCCATGTCATCTGTTTCGCGGACTCCTCTATTATGTACAGCCGTTGGATCCTTGGTATGATAGGAAGGTACCATAGGACCTTCGCGGGGATACCAAACTATTCCTTCTTGCCATCACTAGTGTCGACCTCTAGATACCTAGAGGATTTGCACTTTGGATAGTGCGTTGCTTTCTCATGATCTTTCCTAAATAGGACGCAACCATTCGGACAAGCATGGATGCGCTCATATGGCATCTTAAGGGCACGAAGAAGTTTCTGTGACTCGTACAAGTTCTTCGACAGAATGTGACCCTCTGGAAGCAGGGATCCAACAACTGCCAACATACCATCGAAGTTGTCTCGACTCATGCTACACTGCAACTTGAACGCCATTAGGCGCCCAATGGCATCTAGTTGTGAAACCATTGTCTTTTTATGAAGGGGCTTCTGTGTCGAAGACATCATATCGTAGTACGCCTTTGCGGATTTCTCTAGCTCGTCCTCTAATCCTTCACCGAACCGTGCCTCCTAAAAGTCATCCATCCAGTCTGCTACCCCAGCATCTCCATCAAAAGCCTCGAGGCATGATCTCACCACCTCCTCTCTAATATGATCAGCTTCACCATGGTGGATCCAGCAGGTATAGTTTGGCATGAATCCATACTTGCAAAGATCTTCCCCCACGTTCTTCCTATTCTTTCTTAAACGGTTGTCACATTTGCTGCAGGGACACGACATCCGACTCGACCCTCTAGCAGCCTCGCCAAATGAATGCTCCAAGAAAGCATTAGTCTTAGTCATCCATTCTAGGGTCATACTTGCGTGGCCTGTGTACATCCAATCACGGTTCTCCATCCTCTGGCATATACATATGTAAGCGAGTAATATAACCAGCAATTGCATCTACATGGCGTTCCTACCATCTAATAGGTGAGGATAGGTCATAATCCCACCCGCGGATGCATAGATGAGGTTAGTTTCAATGCTCTGCTCCTATTCAAGATAGAATTTTGGCAGCACCTCCCCGCTGTTCTCCCGATACACGTCCTGCAAGGGAGAGTGTGTATCCACAGAACAACAGAAAGGTGATGCCGAAAGTTTGTCTCGGACCAGAGCGAACCACGGAAACTAACCTCATCTACGCATCCGCGGGCTATCCAACATACATGGACAATCCGAAAGAGATGCGGTCATAGATATGTAAAGATCTGCATACCTCCGATCGTATCTCTTTTGAACGGGAGACGCCTAACTGGGCTACGCGATCTACGACCATGATAAGAAAGAGAGGTTATTTATACCTAGGGTGGCGGTGGAGATAGGCTAGCGGTGCAGTGGCCAGACAGTGCAGTGGTGAGGCGACGCAGTGCAGGCAGGACCGCAGTGCCGACGAAGACGATCGAGGCGGCTGAGGTACTCCGGCTCACCTCCGATGAGTCCTTCTCTACAAAAGAAGAAACACAACACTATAAATTGAA
The DNA here is from genome assembly GCA_038087645.1 of Saccharum hybrid cultivar R570. Taxonomy (NCBI): domain Eukaryota; kingdom Viridiplantae; phylum Streptophyta; class Magnoliopsida; order Poales; family Poaceae; genus Saccharum; species Saccharum hybrid cultivar. Next base: position 761,232 of record JAQSUU010000606.1, on the reverse strand, counting down.
AATTTCGGTAGAACCTCCCCTCTACGGGGAGGTTTCCAAAACTTGTAAGAAAAACACCGGCATGATGGCCGACATCCACATTTCCGGCACGATGGCCCACACATCAACAATTCAGGCACGAAGGTCGTCAACATCATAAACGGCACGATGGCCGACAACCGGGGGCTTTACCTTCTTCTCCGGCGAGGGGCAGGGACAATGGCATGGATGAACGGCGTGGATGATGTGGATGGTCATTGGATTGTGGTCCTTCTCCTCCCTTCTCCTTCCTCTCCTCCTCATCCTCCCTTCTCTTTCTTCTTCCTCCTCCTTCACCTTCTTCTTCTTCCTCCTCCTCCTCCCCTTCTTCTTCTTCCTCCTTTCCTCCCTCCTCTTCCTCCTACCTCCTCCTCCTCCCTACTGGCCGGCCGGAGGCATGGCCGGGGGCCACCGGCGATGGCCGGGGACGGTGTGGGGTAGGCGGCGCTAGCTGCGGGCGCGGGGCAGGGGCGACCACCTCGGGCCACCGGCGGGCGAGGCCACTGGCGCGGGCAGGCGCGGCGGCCGACTGCGGCCGGTCGTGGGGGAGGATGTCAGCGCTGGTGGGGGCGGGCCTTGGGGCAGGTGCGGCGGCCGGCCGTGGACGAGGACACCGACACAGGTGGGGCCGTGCTCGGCGGACGCGGGGGCCGACAACTAGGGGCGGGCGCGGGGAGGCGGCCGCGGTGGCGCGGGGAGGCAGCTGTGGCGGCAATGAGAGGCGGCGGTGGCCGGCGTGAGAGAGAGAGAGAGGGCTGGTTCGGCCCTTTTTTATGTGGTGGCCAGCTTCGCCGAGTGCTAGATCGTGAGCACTCGGCAAAGCCAATATTCTTCGCCGAGTGCCGTAATCTGGCACTCGGCAAAGTTTAAAAAAATACAAGAGCCTTTGCCGAGTGCCAGCTGGACGACACTCGGCAAAGTAATAACTTTGCCGAGTGCCAAAGCTAGGCACTCGGCAAAAAAATTGTTTTTTGTCACCATTTTTTTGAAGCTTTACTACACTATCACAAACAACATGTTAAAATTTGGCACATTTTTATTGTTTTTGGTATATTTCTTTAGTTTATTTTTCTTTGTTGAATTTTTCGGATAATGTAAGTTTAAACTGCAGGTGCATCGAATAATAGATTTCATTCGTTCAAAAAATGTTATCTTCGTTTCTTAGTGTAAATTTAGGCTAAATCCAGGAATTGTCTCGAAATTTCGATCAATGTGCTCTTGGGGCAACGCCGCCAACTTGTGTGCGAGTGGTTTTTTAGTTATATAAAATGCGAATGAATTCTGAAAATCATGAAACTTGTCAAGTTGTCGTCATATCGTATGCGTATGCTGTGGTAAAAAATTTAAAAAGTTTCAAGCACGTTGGCAGGTACGATGCTCACAAACCAGGACATCTCCACATGTGAGCATCATATAAGATATCACATGTGGAGATGCATTGGTTTGTGAGCATCATATGTGCCAATGTGCTCGAAACTTTTTCAAATTTTTACCACGGCATACGCATACAATATGACGACAACTCGACAAGTTTCATGATTTTAGGAATTCATTTGCATTTTATATAACGAAAAAACCACTTGCACACAAGTTGGCGGCGTTGCCCCGTGAGCACGTTGATCGAAATTTTGAGACAGTTCCTAGATTTAGCCTAAATTTACACTAAGAAACGAAGATAACATTTTTTGAACGAATGAAATCTATTATTCGATGCACCTGCAGTTCAAACTTACATTATCGAAAAAATTCAACAAAACAAAATAAACTAAAGAAATATACCAAAAAGCAATGAAAATGTGCTAGATTTTAACATGTTGTTTATGATAGTGTAGTAAAACTTCAAAAAAATTTGGTGCCAAAAAACAAAAAAAAATATTTTACCGAGTGCCTAGGTTTGGCACTCGGCAGGCACTCAGCAAAAAGGACGGCGCTGGATGTCGTCTGCCCCCCGCCAATCTTTGCCGAGTGCCTTGCTTTGCCGAGTGTGGCACTCGGCAAAGCAAGTCTTTGCCGAGTGCCCGAAATTTGGCACTCGGCAAAGACTCTTGCACTCGGCAAAGAGTGGGTTTCCCGTAGTGACACCACCAGATTAGTGTGTGTACTACATGACCAGATGTTTTTTTGATAAAGAACTATACATGACCAGATATGTATAATTTGTTTCTAAGTTCTTCATAAATCATAACTTAATTTTTTTATGCAATTTGTGTTCGAGCTGTGGGGTTGTATCCCTAGGTGTAGCATAAATACATGGTTTCATCTTTTTTTTTGTTGCTGCATATATGCCAGCATGTCCCTCTCCCATTTTTAGTTGATGCATACGATTCAGCATGTACCTCTCCCATTCTTTTCATACCGTACATATCGCAGCATAATGTCTTCTCATTTTGGGTACCATCTGTTCCATTCTAGGAACACAAGTCTGATGCTGAGTACTTAAACAAACCTCTTGAACACTATGATGAGATACAAACCATCTTTGGGAACAGCATGGCTACAGGAAAGTTTGCAAAGGATTCGAATTCAGCTTTAGGCACAGAAGATGTTGCTGCTGAAAGTGAAGAATAGAATGAAAATATTTTTTTTAGAAAGGACGGCAAAAGTTTTGCCGCTATTTGTATTAGACGATAAAAAAGAAAAGCAAGTGCCAGCCTAGTTTTTTTAGTGGAAAGCAGACCCAAAAATCACACAACTGAGGAGAGTGCATCACTCATCCTATACGACTTGGTACTCCAACCGGACCCCTAACAACTTCACACCATTGCATGTTTCGGTGAACTTCACCGAGCCAACTTTATCAAGACGACCCAACTAGCAACTCAATCTGGTCGAAATAATGACCCAACTAGCAACTCCACAACCAAAGCAACTCAACTAACTCATGCAACGAACCCAAAGCATTGATTCTGAGCACCGCCTGAATGGAAATGGCAATAGTGAGGGACCGCCATTTCCTGGTGATTATGGTGTTACATTATCCTCTAGGAGGTCAAAGAAAGCCAAGATTGTTGACAATGAAGAAGATGGCTGCTTGCTGCATTCAATCGCGCTGGTGACAACATCGCCAAGGCATTAGAGAAGTCCGCTGCTGCACCCCTGCTACCCCGGCCCCAACAATGAATTACCAGAAGATTTGTTTGACGTGTTTACTAGCCTTCCTTGTTTTGAAGCCACTCATATCTGTGTACTTCCAATATCTGGTGAAGAACCCTGACCTTGCAAAAGCATTCTAGCTAAGCTTTCTTTCGATCGTAAGTTGATTTGGGTGTCTATGTTCATTTTTGAGAGGTTCCTAGGCCAATAAAATTGTGACGGTGACTTGTGACGCCTCTTTTGCTTGCACCAAATGGAATTGTTAACTGTAGTTTGTCTAATTTGAAGGCTTGAACTTTATATTATGTGTAGCCTTGACATTCCTATTATGTATTGGCTTGAACTCGCTATATTGTGTGAGCCTAATTAAACTTGGTATTATGTGGCTGTCTTAGAGTTGGTATTATGTAACATGACATGATATTATCTACAGTACATGGGACTTGTTATTTATGCTGTGTTAACTCGAAGTGTGCTATCGAATATCAAAGGGGATAGAGAAAACCACATGAGAAGTTGAAATGTTGAGGAGGTAATAACCACACTAGTACAAATGAGTGTCACCATATTAGTTGTTTCATCGTCAGACCAAAGACCAAATAGAGGACAAGACCATTATTCGAGCCCACTATATCCCTCAACTAAACAAAAAAACAAGAATGACGACTCTATCCTTCCAACCAAATAGCAATCTAGAAACATTCCATCTCCGAAACAGGGATAGGACCGTCCTATCCTCTCTAGTCCCCAAACCAGACCCAACCCTAGTGGGCGTGATTTGGTGATAAAATGCAGAGACGTGGTGCTTGTGGCCATTAGACACATGTAATGTTAAATATATAGGAACAATTGCATTGCTGTCATCATTTTCAACTCTAACTGTAGATTTGTCGCTGTTTTTTAAAGTCCATAATTTGCAAAGTTAAAAAAGAAAAAACAGGAGCAAACATATAGTTTGTTTTAAAAACGAGGATGGTAAATGTAATTGTCTCTAAATATTTAATGTACTATCCGACGCTTACGGCTGACGCAGGAAGGAATCTTCTTCAGTTCTTCCTTCGTTAATCTGTGGGTGTGCAGGCGGCTGCGTAGAAGAAAGAACCAAATTTTGTCTGGACATGAGCCACCCGGGCCGGTTAGGAAGGATGCGATTTGCAGTTTCTTGTCTCGGGCGTAGAACATGGGATGCACCTTCATTTTGCACTACGGCATCGCTTTCGCCGGACTGCCGTCTAACAGCTTTGTGCGTTCGCATTAACAAAAATGAGGTGAACTAGCTACTAGTTCAGAAGAAATGTCGCAGGTTTGACTGAGCTCACGCTCTAGATGGAAGGGCCTGCAGACGCTGGCTTCAGAGAACGTAGCTGGAGAATAGTTTTTAAATGGGAGAACATTTCTTAGTTTTGCGTACGTCGTTGTCATTGGTTGTTATGCACCGTGATTAGCAATTGAAGGATTACAACTGAATTCACTTGAGTTGGCCAGGTAAATTTGAAAAATTACAATAAGCCGTGTTACTCTGAGAGTTTTTCTTTTCGGAAGTAGTAATAAAGCAAACAACTAGAAGGAACATACTGTACATGTGCAAGGCAAAAACAAATAAAATAGGGACTTGCTATATTCCAGTCGCCTGGGATTTAGGAAAAATCACAGGCGACAACTACAGCCATCAGATCTTCATCCAACGCTCAGGTTCTATTCTAGTTGTATCTGTACGCCAGCTTTCATAACGGGTCCGAAAATACCCATCACTACACTGCTATCCCTTAACGGGCCCGCCAAAAATAAACCCGTTAACCAGGTCAATCTGTACGCACTAGTTTCTGTTCACAAAGAGACGAAACGGGTCCACAACCAAATCCAAAACATATATATAGTCCTTAACGGGTCAAAAAAAACCCAGTAAACTTCCTGGAGGTGTACCACATGAATAAACATGGGCCTATTTCTTCACATTGAATTGGACTTTACATAGTGAGCCAAAAACATAGAAATCTGTCCTACCTAAACTCCTGCTACAAGAAAGAAACAGATCAAGTGGAATTACATTGAGAAAGCAATAACTCGCATTTTAGCCAAAAACATGGCCATGGTGGCCGCCTCCTTGCTCATTTGCTCTTGGCCTTGGTCTCCTGTTGCCCCATGAACAACACGTCGGTGTTGGCATCGCCGTAGAAGAGGCACAAGTGCTGCTGGAACCCTGCTTGCGCAACATCTCCCACAAATGTAAGCATTTATATGATTTTCAGGATAGATTAAACCAGATGGTAAATGATTATGCTGCACCTCAATCACACAATTAACACCTGTCTTTTCATATAACCAAGGCTATAAATGGCGGGCATCAAGCCATCCATTAAATGGTGAGGGAGGGGTGCATAAATTAGGAAAAAATGCATACATTTGTGGCAAACTTTAAATGTTAGGAATGAATACATTTGTGAACACAGGGAGTAGTAAATTACAGAATCATTTCATTTGGGGCCTGACTAGGAAGGTGGAATTTCAATCACACTAGGATTTTATCCAAATCTGAAGTGAAGTCCTAAAATTAGTGTCATGAGCAACTTCCCTGATTCAGACACCCCCTAAGAGGTATGTCCATCTCTGGATACATAGATATCATATATCAATGCCTAGCAGGCCATTGATATTCATTTTGATAGAACAACTCACAAATTACCGACTGCGCTTCTGTTGTCTAGACACATAAAAAGGTTATTGGTGGACGCCTAACCTACCTGTAGCTTCTCTATCATCTACTCTAACACCATTTCTGTCATCCATGATCCAAAAGAGAAATGAGTTTTTTATTCTCAGCCACCAGAAATTACACATTACACCTATAGAAATTGCATCTAATGAAACCTGCAATTCTAGCATAAAATGTGTGCAATAATCGTCAGATAAAATAGAAACACACTTCTCTATAAATACAAACTCTAGCTCATGAATAAGAGCCTGCTAGTACAATTGAAGTGTACCATTACTTATAGTGATAATAAACACGAGTTCTTAGATAAGGAGCTTAACGGTGCATAGTTTACCAAAGGGCACCACAAGGTGTTGGGACATCCATAGTTGTGAATCTGCTCCACTGGCCAGCTTGTCCTTTACCTACCCTCAGAATGTTTTGCATAACAAAAGAGAAAGAGTCAAGTGGAGAAATGCCATTTTCTAAGGAGTGTGCTTTAACAAGTGACAATTAACATACACAATCACAGACTGCAAGTGACAATTTTTCACTATGGAAAGACAAGAACAAAATGAGAGGTATGTGCTTCCACATATCACAAATAACAAAGGCTTAGGATGTGTTAGGACAAATGACAAGAAACAATTTTTTCTATGCAAAAAACAAGGACAAAATATGAGGTGTGTGCTTCCATAAATCACAAATGACAAAGTTTTAGATGTGTTAGCACAAAAAACAAGAAACAATTTTTTTATGGAATGACAAGGACAAAATGTGGTGTGTGCTGGCACAAATCACAATAAACAAATGACAAGGACAAATATGTTTTGTGTGTGTTGACACAAATTACAAATGACAATTTTTTCCTATAGAACGACAAAGACAAAATAGTTGTATGTACTTGTTTTTTAGTTACTTTGTGTAAGTGTACAAGTTTTTCCTTAAATATTGCATTTTAGATTAGTCTCTACCTTTTAAGTGGCATGGTGCTTGACTGTTAAGTGATAGCATAGCAAGTTTACCCTACCTTAGTTACTATTAACATACATGGGTGTTGCTACATGCTTTGTGAGAGGAGTTTTAGTATTATGTGATAATATAAAATATAAAATTTCTATGATTTTAGGAACTATTACCTTAATGTTCGTTGGCCCACAAACCCTTTTTTATTGTAGAAAAAAATCTACAATGTAAATGTCAATTATACTCATGAGGTAAATCAAAATTCCACATATTGCATATTATGACACCTACAGTTACGGCACTATATACTTGCAATTTACAATATTACTGATTGCAATTAATGAACCTCATGATTTATTTGTTTGTCTTTCATGAACATGAAAGTTTAGCAAAAACAGGGAACTACAAGTGATATGGACAAGAACAACAAACAGATGGAACGAATGTGAGACTCAAAATTCATACCTCATTTATCAAAAATAAGTGGGCACTAACAAATAGGGAGTTGAGCAGCAGTTACGATTCACAATTTATATTGGCCACGGTTGAGATGGTAAGCAGTCTAAGTGAGGTGCAATGCCACAATGAAGTGCCAATTACCGATGACAGACAACTCGAGCCCAATGGTGACAACTGGGATCCATCAATCACAATGGAGTGCTTGGTAAGCCTTTGGTACCTGGCCAATCAATAAACTTGGAGTGAACATCATGTTTGGTTGCATAACATGAACTTTGAATCGTAGATAAAAGAGAATTAACACAAATGCAAATATAAATTTTACATAATATAAATAAACATATTCATAAAGGACATTTGTGAGTTGGGGGTGTCAATAACTCAATATACATGCATTAAAGAATCAATAATCTCCCTCTGCAAACAAGAGCAGGTAGTTGGCCTGCTAGATTTTTAAGTATATGCATTGTTTTAGCACAGATTATGTGCATATATGTTGTTGATGATCTTATTCAGAAGAGTACAAACATAGATGTAGATCCTGGTTTAGTGCATTTGCAAGGAGTTTGACATCCAACAAACAAATTAACATGTTTATTGGAAACTCAAAAGGACATAGAAGCTCAATATACTAGTGCGTTTAGCAACACAGGGTGGAACACAAAAGTAAGCCAATATGTCCCTATGCATGTGCATAAGGACTTCAAGAACTTGATGACCAAACCTGCTCAGTTGCAGCAATTAGATGCCGCTACTAAAAAAACATAATAACCACATTAATTCAAATACTAACACAAGTAGTGTCCAGTTGACAACATAGGCATACAGGTTTGGTACCAAATGGACACCTCATTTTAGGATCTTCAACAATTTCCTAATTAATCTTCATCATCAAATAGTCTAAATGAAGGTATTCTAGGACTATTAAATTAGGGAGTCTTTTTAGTACAAGGTTTTTCAATAGTTGGTTTTCCTGCTTAATCAAATGGAAAATGGTAAACAAAATTGAAACTTATAGGTGACAAGAATGGATATTGCACTTGTTAAATATCATAATTGCAGTAATTCAAATGTGGAATTGTCTGCTAATAAATGTGTAATCTAGAAATAGAAGACCATGAAATCCTAAACAACTAATAACTAAATCCTGATTATAAATAATGAAGTTATTTATTAGCTTCCAAAGCATACTAGCTTCACCACCAGCAAACAACGGGAGATACTATGTGAACGGCCAAATTTAGGACAACAAACAGTTGCAAATAATTTAGATACTTTTTGGATAGCAAATGTTGATCCGACAATCAGGAGACACATACAGACTGTAATCTACTTTAAACCCTGCTTCAAGTACTTGGCTACTCAGGTAATTTGAAGCACCCTACATTACTTGTAACTACACCACATCACACACAAGTTCATATTTAAGTTGGAAAAACTCAGTCAAAGCATACTTTATAATATAGCGCGAGTTTCTTCGATGGCTTCTAGGCTCTAAAAAGGATATAGAAATGAAAGGAATCAGTTCTGATGAATATAGAGTGTTCATCTTTGAATTACAGAAGTTGTAGTCCACATGATAGCAAAAGAGCAGTCCACACACAAAAGACGACAGCAAAAAAATACTTGTATTGTAAACTCTGAGCTTTGAAGAAGAGGAGAAAAATGACAAAATATAACAGAAAAGTTTCAGCTTGAAAAAACTAGAATCTATCGCTGTGAAAATTACCTAAAACTATAGAAAGGTCACTTGTCGTCACCAAGAATAGTGTTGCTAAAACCAACGAATGGGGACATGACCTGGAGCACAATCCTACAATTTGGCAAGTTACATAGTGTTCAGAAACAATAGTGATGATGTGAAATAACCAAAGAGCTGTTATATAGGTGAAATCAACCCCGAGCATGTTAAAGTAAAATGAGAGCACAATTAAAGATATCATATAGCTGTCAAAAATGGCATTCTTGACAAACCTTAATAACACACATTATTTCTAAGACACCTGTCTACCGATCAAGCATAAACTAAATGTTGAGTTGAGGATTCCAATAAGCCAACATGATACATTTTTTAGGAATGAGAAACAAATAGAACTATATAGCAGTTCTAGGTGGCTTTGATAATAAGCATGAACTAAAAAATAATTTCAAGATATCAAACTAAAGCATGGTTTATAACTATTAAAGAATTTATTAAGAATTATAGGACCAAGACAAGTATCATTGTATTTATTTAATCTGCATAACATCTTCAATCATTCATCTTCTCAGTTCCACCTATGGCGATGTACAGTGGACACAAAAATGGCAAAGAGGACTCCAACTTGGCCAACTCACAAGTGCAAACGGTTTAGCTACTTCTTTTCACTTAATGATAAAGACTCACATCTTTGGCCTTACAAAGTACAGTATCAACTACATCCCAAGTCTTTCCAGATAATCAAACTGAACATAAACAAACAACTTCTAATTATATAGATCATTTAGGTAAAAGAAAGAGAACAAAGACTCATAGAACGCAGAGTTGCTGTGAAACGGAAAGCACTCATTTAGTGCATATGTATGATGATATTATTAAGAAGACCACAAACACAGATGTAGATCCTAGTTTACTCCATTTGCAAGGAGTCAAAGGGCATCTAACAAACAAATTAAACTTTTCACTGGAAACTCAAAAGGACCTAGAAGGTCAATATACTAGTGTGTTTAGCAACAAAATATGTATTAACACAAATATATTTAACAATTTATAATTGTTTCTATAGTCAAACAAAGACAAAAATTTGATCTGTGTTCAAACAAATACAATTAACAAATAAAGGCAATATAATTTGTACATGATACAATACAACATGTATATGATATAGAAATTTCGATTCATAGATGAGAAACTTGCACATTTGAATTATTGCAGCTATTATTAATTGAAAATGTAATAATATTGTATATGTACTCGGTTTGCTTAAACTGAAAGATGATAACTACGTATTTTAATGTTGTCTCCTATCAAAGCAATGGATAATGCCTGACATTGTGTCAACCTCAACTATTTAATAGCCAATATCACTAACTAGGCATGCAATAACTAGCGCAGCTGCACAAGGATTCAAGATCAACTAGCATAATCCAATGTCCAAATCTAGATGGTAAAAAATAGTCTAGATCAACTAGCACTTGCATTTGCTCAAAAAAAAAACTAGCACTTGCATGCAGTCCAAAAATCGACATATAGATTACAGAAGGTATACAGATAAAATCGGAAATCTCAAATAACTGGCTCTAAATGATCATTTCCAACAACAGATATTTGGTTTCATAAAAAGCATAATAGTAGGAAAGACAAACTGACAACGCCATCACCCGTCATACCAGCAAATAGGTTCACTAACAATAACAGGTTCACAACTATACTCAGTCCGTCAGTAATTCAGTACAGGTCTATAGGGGGAGAAAAGGCTTCTTTTCAAGTTCTAACATCCACTACTGTTAAGACAGGCTAACCTGGAAAGACCATATCTTCATATGGTGTCTGATGGGCGAATCCCCCACCACACAAAAGCAAAAACCCATGGCAATCTGGAGAGAAAAAACACAAGATCTTGATTACCTTGCTATATCTGGATGCAGTAGCTCCACTGCCAATGGTACAGAACACCTGAACAAGAAGCAAAAAGCAGGAGATAAGTTAAGAAACAATTAATATTTAAGTCTCAGTACACCATATAACACTGAAATGAAGTTATAGATGGTTCTCAAATTATTATGCAGTCACATATACACACACAATTACACCAAATTGTACTCCATTCCACAAGTTATTACCTGAATTCTTTACCAAATAACTAAAATTTCCCAAGCATTTTACAGAATAGCAGACAATAAACCTGGATTCTTAACCTGATTACCTTTTATTCTCATAAATAAACCTGATTAACTGAACCAGGCTCACCAATAAACAAACCAAAAATACAGGCTGTTGTGTATGCTACTCTATTTTGTTATACTGAACAAAACATGCAAGCTACTGCTCTAATCTAAAAACAGAATGAACCAATGCAGTCCCAAAACTGAAATTCAAAAACAACTACTGCATCAAAATCAGACACTGTGTGTCTCATACACCCACTGCAGACGATAAACAAAAGATATCAGAGCAAGACCCACCGGATTGCTTTCATTTCCAGTAGGACCATAATCAGACTCGCATCAAAATCTCCTACTACATGTCTAATCCACACGAAAATCACTGACAAACTACCCACCAGCGCGCATCATCCAAACCCAATATGCAGAAGAATCAACCAGTCATCCCCAACCCAACGAAAATCAACAACACAAACCACCAAATCCCCCAAATTCGAGGCAAATCCGACGAAAAATCCCCAAATCCGAAGCCAATCCTTCTACATCAAAATCGTGCGACAACCGTACCGCAAAAACACGAGGAGCGGCGTCATCGCAAACCCTACCGCGGTGACAAACACATCACTACGCCCCCAAACCTTTTGCCTGCTCGCGGACCAAAATCACCTGCGAAATAACCCTAAAATCACTTAAACGAGCACAAATCCAACAATAACCCCTATACCGCAAAACGCACTCAATCAGAAACATACACAAATCCTACACGAATCCTACAAGAATACGCAGTAGAGAGACAAACCTGCCAAGGAGTCAGAGTCAGAGATGAAGGCAACGGAGATCTACCGCACGAGAACACGCAGACGCCGGGAAAAGGCCCTACGCGCGCGCCGCGATGGGGAGCGTCATCGTCGCCTTCGCCGTCGACGAGGAGAGAGGAGATGAGGAGACTGGAGGAGGCGAAGCGAACGAGAGAAATGGGGAAAGTGACCACTCGAGTCGCAGGCGCACGTCCGGATTGGCATCCAAGGCGTAAAGACGGTTACCGGGCGCGCACATCATTTTCGGATCGGACCCGATAGCGCACAGACCTGACAACGCCTAACGAACCCGTAAAGGCTCGCGCTTGCACTCGCGTCGCCTCTGCGCGTGACGCGCGTCGCCTGGACGCAACAGACAAAACTAGGCGACAAGACAATAGGAAATGTGAATAAAATAACAAGCTAGAGCAAATATTCATATATACAGGAAAATGGAGGAAGTAAAACATGTATCTATCTAAGCAGCAGCGGAGCCGAACGTAGTGGTTATGTCCGCAGTTGAAGTTCGCGACGACAGCAGGTCGGAATCGAGATGGGCGAAGGGGCTGACGGCCGGCGCGGCGACGTCCTCGTCGCCCTCCAGCATCCGCACGACGCCGCTCATCGACGGCCTGTCCTCCGGTCGGTACTGCACGCACCACAGCGCCACCGCGCACAGCCGCTCCACCTTCTTCCTCGCTTCCTTACCAACCCTGTCGTCGGCCACCAGAGCCCGCGCCACCAGCGCTTCCATCTCCCCGCGCTCCAGCCGCTGCCACACCCACCGCGGGTACCAGCGCTCCGCGCTCTCGGCGGCCTCCTTGTCGGCGTAGTTCCTCCGCCGGCCCAGGATCTCGAACAGCAGCATGCCGTAGCTGTACACGTCGCACTTGTGCGTGGCGGGCGCCGCCATCCACAGCTCGCACAGCCTCGCCAGCCCGAAGTCGGCCACCTTGGGGCAGAAGGCCTCGTCGAGGAGCACGTTGCCGGGCTTGATGTCGTAGTGGATGATCCGTCGCTCGCACTCGTCGTGGAGGTACCGGATCGCCTTCGCCGTGCCGACGGCGATGTCGTAGAGCTTGTCGAACCTCAGCTTCTGGTCGCCGTCGCCGCCGCCGTGGAAGAGGTGGCGGTCAAGCGAGCCGTTCGGCATGAACTCGTACACGAGCGCCTTGAGGTCGGCGTCGAAGCAGAAGCCGTAGAGCCGGACGAGGTTGACGTGCGACGTCCGACCGATGGTGCCGATCTCCGCCATGAACTGCTCCTCGGCGCGCCGCCCCATGTTGCTGCCGAGGACCTTCACGGCCACCAGCAGGCTGCTGCTTCCGTCACTGGGGAGCTGGATCTGGCCTCGGTACACCACCCCGAAGCCACCGGCGCCGAGCCTCTCGCTGTAGTTGCCGGTGAATTCCTGCAGCTGTGACGAGCTGAACCTCACCGGCCGATCTTTGACCACGTCCACGGTGCCGCCGTAGCTGCTGCTGCTGCTGTGCTTACCGCCGCTGTTTCCGATCGGTGGTACTGGTACTGCTGCTGTGGTCCGCGTCTCCACCAGCGGCAGCACCGGTGGCAGCGGGAGGTCGCCGCCGCCATACTTGCGGATCATGTGCAGCTTGCAGCACTTGTAGATGAGCACTGACACCACGATGATCACGATCCCGCCCGTGATCACTGACACTGGAAATTGCAAACGACATGAATGATTACCAATCAATCAACAGAGAGTAAGCAATCTCGCTGACTAACTTGATTGATGAACGGATAGATAGACGAACTGAGTTTATCTGCATACCGATGGCTATTGCGATATTTCCGCCGGTTATTACATCCGACGACGACATATCCGACTGCTGCTATTCCTGCCCAGGCAAATAAAATGGCACACGAAGGCTCTCGATAGGAATACTAGTAGTGCTTATGAGATCATTTACGGGCCCTTTTCACATAATAATCTGTTGATTATAATTATAAAGATATAAGTAAACGCCGAGCAGCTACCTAACGATATGATGTCATCTGGTGACAAGTAAACGGCAACGGTTGCTGGCCACACTTTTTGTGCCGTATAAAAAGGCTTCGCTTCTGACTAAAGGGTAACAAGAACGCTATATATACATAGTATACTGTTCAGAATGCATCCGGAGAGTCTGGTACATACACACGGATGTCAGTCTCAATACAAGGTTTCACCTCCCAGTTTTTAAGACGTGAAACTTAACATGAAACGGGTCTCTCTCTCAGTGCATAATTTCATAGCGCAGTTTCATAGGTTATTTTAGCATTTCATGGGTCCCACCGGTGTCTCTCTCTCCCCTCTCTTCCATCCGCCGACAAGGCTCCGCTCACCGACGAAAGCGGTCACTTCTATTTGGATGAGGTCAAGTAAACGCACGTGCTTTGACATAGTAGCTGTGGCGGACGGCTGGTCGCCGGCCGGCGACGATGCAAATATATAAAATATATATAGATGGAGGATGCATCGTGACGCTCTTCTTCGTGCTCCTCACGCCAGGCTGCTCTGCCAGATCACCGGGAGCGGCCGGGGCATCCCGGAGTTCCACAGCATGCGCACCAGCGGCGTCGCCATCTTAGTCCACACTGCTCGCGCTCGCGTCCGCGCCCGGCGGAGCTCGCGCTCGCGCTTGTGGCCGACAGAGCCCCGCTTGGCGGAGCTCATGCCCACGCTCACGTCCGCGGCCGACAGAGCTCGAGCTCGTGCTCACGCTCACGGCTGCCATCCCCTCCGGCAGCGGTGGCGGCGTCCACGCCCAGCCTCGCGCTCGCACTCACGGCTGCCTATCCCCTCCGGCAGTTGCAACGTCGTCCACGCCTGGCCTCGCGTTCGCGCTCGCGGCCGCCATCCCCTCGGGTAGCAGCGGCCTCGTCCACGCCCGGCTTCCCCTCGCGCTCGCGTCTGCCATCCCCTCTCGCTTGCGGCTGCCATCACCTCCGGCTGCGGCCTCAGGAAGAAGAAGTCACGAATGGGATGAAACAAACGAAGGCTCTCAATGAGAGTTTCTTCCGGTTTCCAATGTTTTGGAAATAGTGCTCACTCGTTGCTATCCCCATCCTTCATGATACATGCAAAAGCTCTATTTCTACTGATGTGGCACCCTATTTAATGTGCATAAAACCCCATAAAACCTGAGACTGGCCTTAGTTACAATTTGTTCCTCAGCTATATTGTTTTATTTGAGTGAGTCAATAGTCAAGTCAAACATGGAGAAGTTACCTCGGTCGCGACGTCAGCAACGACTGAAAAGCGAAAAGCAAAAGGCGGCGACCGGGGACGGTCTTCGAACCGTTCGCGTCTGGTGGCCAAAGCAAATCCCAGAGCTGTTGCCGCTTCGCCACGAAGACGACAAGGCAAGCCCTGAAGCTGGCCATGTGGGCCCTCAAGATCAGTCACAGGTGCAACAGGCTGTTCGCGACACCTGCCCCGCCCTAGAGGTGGATGTGAGGGACGCAAAAAAAGATGAGGACAGAGCCGCGGCGCAATCGCAGCAGCATCGAAACGAGGGTCCACTCCCGCAATCCCCGCGCATCGAAACGAGGGTCCACTCCAACAACTCAGGGGGAGGGGGCAGATGCCGCTCTGCTCAGCCACATTGGCCAGATGCCCCACCTGGAGGTTGGGACAAGGTCTAGTGCCGGACCAGATCCCGCGGCTGATCCCCTCTGCTTCCGTGCCAGCTGTGATGGCGCAGGCCCCTACGCCAAGGCATACAACGGGCACGACCCCATGCTGATCGAAGCTGAATCTGGTCAAAATTCAAAATTCGAGCCCATCCAGGCTGCCACCCAGCAACCAACCGAGAGCGCCAAGGACCAGTCATCAGAAGGAAACGGGGAGATGGCAGTGGAGGCGAGTCCACATTCCTCGCTAGTGCGCACCAACGACGATGTCGTCCAGGAGAACACGATGGTAGTGGCTGCCACAAACGTCGTCAACAGCACTCCATCCCCTCAGACAGACTCCGCCGACAGTCGCCTCAAGGGTTTCATCGAGCAAGTCACGAAGGCAAGATAGCTGCCGCTCCTTGAGTTTCCCGGAGATGATTCAACCCCCGACAGACATCCATCACCCGCGCTCCCCAAGAGGAGTAGACGGATAGCGGCACAGAGCTTGTCCCACATCCCGGTGGCCAAGCGAGGCGAGCATCTTACCTTGAAGCGCCTGGGACTCACCAGCGGGGTGTCGACTCCGTCCACGTCGGCCATGAAGGCGTACGAAGAAATCTACGGTGGTGACCCCAGTCACATGGAGGCACTACGTGAGTTGTTCCCGCCGGATGACGACGTGGGTGCGCGCAAGCGGCGGCGCCAACGCTCGGCTGCACGAGCATAGGCCTCCTAGCCGGTGCCTCTTTTTGGGTTGATTAGTTCCCAATGTAATACCATAGATTTCAATTCACTAGGGTCGGTCTGAGCGTTCACGTACAATTCTTTTGACCCTCTAGGGCGCCGCTAAGGCGTGTTATATTAAATTTTTTTCTCTATCTTAATACAATGATGCGCAAACCTTTTGCGTGATCGACAAAAATCACCACTATAGAAAGGATTTGCAGCAACATAGATTTTTTTTTGCAGAGTCACGGTGGCCCTCAATCCAAACCACCTCTATAAATGCATCTTCAGAGATGGCTATTACCATCAATCATCTCTAAAAACAGAAGCATTTTTAGAGATGGCAGGTAACAATAGCCACTTCTACAGGTGCATTTGTAGAGGCTGCTCAATTAAGAGCCATCTCTACAAATGCCGCATTGTATAAATAGGAGCATCCCTTCTTCCTCCTCGAGAATTCTACTGTAACCCAAGGAGGAAGGAAGGAAGGAGGCCATGAGCTACTCCCAAAAATGCAAATCTAAGGTGTAGGTTTTGATTTTGATTCCTTTGATGGAGGAGGCTTTCAAAGGTAAGTACATCCTAATCTAAGCCCCCTTTTTTAACTTTTAGCGGTAGATTAGTGTGTAATTAGTGTTTTAATTTTCTCTCCCTTCCATGGTGGTTGAGGCATTTATGGGTGTTTTCATATCAAATCTTGGAAGGTGCTAGGGTAAATGGAGTAGGGGAACAAGATTCTACCATAATGGACATAGCTAACATTCGACCGGTTGTAAATTAGGATAGCCGCATGGCCGCCTTTCCTCCTCGCGCCCCATCCCCGCCTTCTTCCTCGCACCCCACCCCCGCCCTCTTTCTCCTTGTGCCCCGCCACCACCTACATCGCCGGCGGCCACGCCTACCTCCCGCCTCCCACCCCTCCAACCTGCCCTCCACCTCATCCTCACCACCTCGTTGCCCGCTGCCTATGGTGACCTCCTCCTTCCCCTCCCCCTCCTGCCCCGACTGAGCCCAGCCACCTCCATAGCCGCTAGAACCCTAAAGCCTCTCTCCCACATCCTCACCGCCTAGCTAGCCTGCCTCCCCCGAGCCCCTTCTCTTCTAAGCCCACCGAAGTTGGGGAAAAAGAGAGGGAAAGAAGAGAGAGAGAGAGAGAGGAGAAGATGGCGCACCACATGCTGGAGTTCAGGAAGAAGGGGGTGGTGGTGCGACCATAGAGGAGGCTACTACGGCCGCCAGGGAGCCCCTGCATGGCAGCTAGAGTTCCATGGTAGGGTCTCACCTTCAAGCCTGGCCGCGGTGGGTAAGAGAGGAGGAGAGAGGGAGAGATAGAGGAAAAAGTGGGGAGGGAGATGGATGAGGTGGGCGTGCGCCCAGCCCAAAGCTTTTGCCTTATTTCAATTAACAAAGTAAAAAAATACTAGTTTAGTGGTACATTAGTTTGTTAACTTGGTTGTGTTAATCTCTTACATGAAGAATGTGCAGTACTTATATGTGTATTTTACGACAATAACATGATGAAAAAAGTTGAACAATATTATGTATAATTTTAAATAAGAATGACCCCAGTGACATTATTATATACTAATTATATTCTTCCAGGTTTTTAATGAATCTTGTATCTAACACAGTATTTTTTTTGTTTCTCAATGATCGTGTTGTAGGAAAAGATGGAGTACAACAACTCATGGATGTATGGTTCATTAAAGTGGAAGCCTGGTTTCTGACAAGAAGTCAATACATTTCTTGTAGCTGTAGAGAAGCATTCCATGGAGACAAAGAATAGAATCAAAATTCTTTGTCCGTGTAGCGATTGCAAGAACCATCTCACATGGAGTGATGTGTCTATTATTACATCTAGAGGTTTTGTGAAGGACTACATAGTTTAGATCCATCACGGTGAAACACCTGTTGACATCGTTGAGGCATGAGAAGAAAATATGGAAGAAGACGACCAAACTTACATTGACAAATTTATCGCTAAACTTGATGTAGAAGTGCTGAGTGCCCATGAACAAGGTGGTGGTGATGGCGGTGGTGGTGGTGGTTGGGTTGCTGAGGATGAAGCTAGTGTTAATGATGGTTGAGGATTTGTTGGGGACAAAGCTAGTGGCAATGATGATGGAGGACATGAGGGGGACGAAGCTGATGGGGATTATTTGGAGAAAATGCTTAGGGTCATTGGACCAGAGGTGATACTCAAGAGCGCGAAAGGTCTAAACAATTTGGAAAGGGTAAAAAAGGAGCAAAGGAGAGTTTGTATGGTGTTGACAAAGGTTGTGTGACACACTTGACGGTGCTACGTTTTTTGCTTGTGCTCATCCTGAAGGCTAAGTACGGTTGGTCGGACTGCAATTTCAATGACATATTTGTGTCTCTTGTCATGTTTGCTCCCGTAGCCAAACTCAGTTCCTGCCAACACATACGAGGCAAAGAAGGTTATAGGGCAATCCTTTGATGAGAAGTTTGTATACTCTTTATTTCTCGCCAATATTTCTAAACTTGTGAATAACTTATCATAGAGACCCCATTTTATCTAGTTAATTGGAATATGAGATATAGTAGGATGGAAATGAGACTTGCTCACTTTTGCAAAGTACTTGGGATTTATTTATAAAATCAAAATCTTGATTAGCATGCTCCTCAAATGATTATAATTCCTACCAAGGCCATATGACAATATTCCATGATACAAAACCTTAGTCATATGCTGCTTGTTTTTATATTGAGCTTTGTCAAATTGTTGTGACCCTTGTTGAGATTCTCGTCATGCACCCATGATCAAGATTCACGTACACCCACAAAATAAAATATTAACTCTTACACTAAGAGTTACGCAAAAACATGCATTTTATGTCCACTAAATGAAAATACTCCATTCATATGACATGAGTATCTCTCTTAAAAGTTTTCATGTGCCAAAGAAAGTATGGGCTATGCTAAAAAAGAAAGAGGAAAAGAAAAAAATCCTTGCCAAAGCATGAATAAACCCATGCTAAAAAGCATGAAGAAAAAAAGAGAAGAAAAAAAGAAGAAAGAAAGAGAGAAAGATAGCCCGTACTTCCAAATAAAAGACAATCGTCAAAAAGAGAGAGAGTCATGATCAAAGGAGTACAAAAATATTTAGAATTAGGAAAAATTTAAAAAATTCCACACACTTGCACAATCATGATCAAAGTTTATGACTTGCATCTCCTTGAATCCGGTTTTTGACTTAGCAATATTATGTGATGCAAGTATGCCTCTCTTTTATACCTACCCAAAACTTCAAAAAAAAGCCTTTAGAGGTAGGATGAAAAGAAGGCAAATATCAAAAGCCTTTGGTGAGGACTATACACATTGAGTGATCGAGTGAACCTTTTTAGGGAGCAAAGCTAAATTTCATATTTTCAAAATCAAACAAAACCCAAGTTTCTGAGCAAAATGTAGTAAGGGGATTTGAATCCAAACTGTTCTATTATTTAATTACCCAAGATAATGTGGTAGACACTTAAAAGGTTCACAAGTATAGGTGAAGCTTGGAATAACTTGTATGCAGATTATATATCAAGGAGATGACCCATCTTAGTCCCTTGAACTTTACTCGAGGATGAGCAAAGGGCTAAGTGTGGGGGAGCTTGTTGGCGGTCCTTAACTCCAATTTCTAACCGCCAATTAAGATATAAAAAAGGAGAAATTAACAATCTTAATCATGCATGCATTTACTATTAACTAAGTTTCACATGTATTTGGAGAACATTATTTTGCAGGTCACAAACACAAATACATGAAAGATTCCACTGAAAAACGCTTTCCAAACGCTGATTCGTGCAAAGAAACAAGGGAGACGTCCACCAAATCAAGCCAAATTGGGCGAGGCACCCCGGGGCACTAACCCATGTCCAACCCATAGTCCACCACACAAAGGCAGTGGTGAGATGGCCTGGTCAGGGACCGGCCGGTCCCTAGGGCTGGCCGCCCCCTCCCTAGTGCCTCTCAGCCACTCCTTCCTCTCGCAGTGGCATGGCTCCATGCTAAGTCGGTGTATCCTGTGTCTCCATGCCAAAGATAGACAGATGCACCGCCATAGCTCTGGTATAAATAGAGGGGCACACCCCCTCTCCAACACACCACAACATTTGGAAGAGTAGACACAAGAGTGACACAACGTAGCAAGAAGAGAGAAGTGCTCCATTCATATCTTAGCTCTTTAGCTAGTCTAGTTTAGGGACTGAGTGAGGAAGAGAAAGTGATGGAGAAGTACCAGGATTGTCGGCTACTTCCATTTGTAGCGGAAGGAATGCCGAAATTGTCGGCTCCCTCTTCACTTATACCTCGACGGACCTAGTACTACTTGGAGTACAAAGTTTGTGTTCTTCTACGGTGGTGAGCTCTTACTTTAAGTTGGTCTTGTTCATTATTTACTTGCGGGTTCATCGTCCGTTCTCGTAGCTGATACTCTAGTAAAGGGCACTAATAGAGATGGATAACCCGGATCGATGCTAGAGTAGCAGTCTATAGCATAGACGTGGTGTCTAGGCTAGAGGCTACCTTTATTTATCTCGTTCCCCATGGTAGTGGGGTAGGCGGCAGGTGGTGACAGCCATGTCCGTCCTTCGTACTCTCCCACATCTGGGTTCGACGTCGGCTATAGGCCGGTATCGCTTGGCAGACCAGGTGTACGCCGGTGCCCGAAGCAAGTCTACAGTGGCAAAGCCATCTTAACTTAGGATCTCTATCCTTAGAAAACCTCACTACCCGAGCTATCTTTCTTCTTGTTATCTTAGGTGATCTAGCTAAGAGACCTTTACACATCCGTTCCTCATGGAAATACGATACCCTGAATACTTCCGGGTGAAATGCTACAACAATAATTCTATGCGCTTACGGATTTTTTCTATATGCATTAAGAAATACCAACACTAATCCTAAAGGAATCCATGTGATCTATAGTTACAAATGAGTGTGTAGTGGTACAAAATGATCTTACATGAAGAAACGACCAAAGCAAAAGTTGTAGATCTAAAAAAGTTAAACAACTTTGTAGTTGATAACTTTTTCATATGAAATCATCTATCTAATGAATATCACATTTGATTTCTCACATTTGAAATTCAAAATTTTTAAATAACGACCTCAGATAGAGAAATGTCCAAAACAAAAGTTCTAGATCTCGAAAAGTTATATAACTTTGTAGTTGACAACCTTTTCATTTGAAATCATCCATCCAAGGAAAATTGTGTTTGAATTTTCTCATATTCGAAATTCAAATTCTTCAAACGACCTAGGATGGAGAAATGACCAAACCAAAGTTGTAAATCTCAAAAAGCTATAAAACTTGTTAATTGGCAACTCTTTTATTTGAATTCATTTAACGTTTTAAATACTCATTTCAAAACCAGATAAACATAAAATGCAGAGGACGAATATCCTAAATGGACACAAGTAGCTTACGGGTGGAGTGGTTAGAGGCCAAACATACGAAGCCTAAGGTTGTGGGTTGAAGCCCGGTGGCCGCTAAGGATTTACTTTTCGCGCGAAAATTACATGACTTGTGACTATGTAGTGGGGTCTCTCCTAGTATTAAAAAAATCAAAAACTTTTTTCTCTTTTTTAGCCTATTTTTGTGTTTCTTGGAAACCTCATCACTGCTGCTTTTGCACTGCCTGTTTAAAAAACCAATAGTGATAGGGTTTTTGAACCAATAGTGATGTGTTGTGTTCTAGGGTAGTATCTTGCATAGCTATGTATATGCCAGATTGGTGGGGATAGTAGAATGCAGATTCAGATTGTGCAGGTAACCAAACGAGCTCAATTTACAATACATGGGCCTAAATAAGAAGTAATGCACAAGAAGGAATGCACGCAATCAAACTGACCCTATGTCTAGATACATAGTAAGACTAATAAACTTATGATTATGGAAATGTGGTTGTTTACAAATCTAACCGTATCGAGTTTGCAGTATAATAGTCAGGAGGAGGTGGGACAGAGGGACGGACTGTGCCGGAGGAAGAGTAATGTCGGTATTTGATGACCGACAACTCATCACGGGGTTACCCAGGACGATGGTTGATGGGCTTCGGCGTATGCAGAACTCGACGGTGAACGCAGAGATGACAATTTATACTAGTTTGGTCCGCCAAAATAGCATCCCTACATCCAGTCTGGGTGGAAAATATATTGTGCCCTGCGCTTGGGGTTTAGACTGTTAGGTTTGTTCCTTTGCCGATCTAGGGAGCCTTGCCCTCCTTTATATAGTCCAGGGGGCAAGTCTTCTAGTCGGTTATAATATAAGAGTCCTAGTAGGATTACAAGGTTTCAATATTACTAGAATTACATGTAGAGAATTCCTAGTCGGACTAGATCTTCTCCTTTCCATGATTGCGGGTACCTAGGGACTACGTCTTGGAAGCCTTCTTGTTTCTCCAGGTCTTGCCGAGTAGAAACAAGCATTGTCTGAGTGCTTTCTCGAGTGAAACCATGTAGTGCTTCTTGAAATCTTCAAGTGGTGTGCACTTTCTAGAAAAAGTGCACTTACTGAGTGTAGCCCCCGAGCCTCTTGCTGTTTGGAACAAAGAGTTGGAGGGTCTTGTCAAATTCCTTTTCGAAGAAATTTGAATGCATCTGCTGAGGATATGTATTCCGTAGCCCCCGAACCTACAATCCGACTACTCGTAGTCGATTATAGGATCTAATAGACATCCTCAAGGGTGCAGCCGAGTAACCTCCCGAAGACAATGATCGACGAGTTTTTGTCGCCAAGTAGTTGAATGCTTGAAAATTTGGTCTTCCATCCTTGAATCCGAGCCCCCGAGCATAGCTGGAGTGAAGCGAGTAGGCAGTGATAATGGCCGAGCCCCCGAGCTTAGTGCCGACTAAGTCATGGAGGTGAAGAAGTTTGTGAAGTAGTAGCCGAGTAAGACAGCGCAAAGAGCGTGCCTCACCTACCGTAGTAGTGGTCTGAGAAAGGCAGCCCACGGAGGCGCATACCTCACCCAGCAGCACGAGAAAGGCAGCCCACGGAGGCACATACCTCACCTAGCAGCACGGTCCACATCCCCTGCAAGATAAATATACAAAATTTTGTAGTTATTGATATTCAGGATATCAAGTTGGAAGCAGGTCCTATGCATGTAAAATAATAGATCAAGAGCGGATCCCAGTATTATAAAAATGCATGTAAAAAATTTCCGTGTCTTGCTCCTGCTAGGCTGTGCAATTTCCCCGAGTAGTTGATCCCGTGTGTGTAAGCATTTGTATCTCCGACGTATGGTCATGAGGTTCATGACCGTGACCATGTGAGCCGTACGAGTAAATGCATCACAAATATGAGTTCGTATTACTCAAGTAATTTCACAACCGTTAAGAGAAGACTAGAGCAGTCGGTGCTGCGCGAAAAAAGAGAATACGCACGGAGCATATGTTATACTACAAGTGCGAAGCTGTATGGGTAGTTAGAATGCAACTATTGTATGGCCACGGAGGCACATGTATAATAGTCGGATATATATAAATATTAAAGAATATTTATAAAAATATTAAAACTTGACTTAGCTTGATTCATGGCCAAGTAAAGAAATCGACGTGTTGATGACGTGAACGCAGCGAACTGTCCGAATGCCACCATGGGACGACGACGGACGACGAGTACCGTGGCGGGTACTGTCCAGGTGCCATCGTGGGATGACGATGAGAGACGAGTGCCCGTTCGAGACCCATAGCATGCATGGGCATTTGAGTCGGAGTTGGTCCTGATGTAGCCGAACTCGGCGTGTCTGAGTTGAGTCACACGTAGATCCGCCACTGAGTCGACCTCAGTCGTCGAGGCAGAATCAGCAGGGGCTGGTTGTCGGTTGTGGCATGCATGACGTGTTCGTGCATGCATATACACATATACCTTGGTCTTGCTCGCTTCCTCGACTTGGACGTCTCCCCAGCTTGCTTTCCTAATCATTGTACTGGAGTAGATGACGCTAGCCTGTTCGGTGCATGCAGGCGCGCGTTGCTTCTAAATCTGATCATCAGTTACGTCGAGCCTGTCGTGCCTGTCGTGCTCTGTTCTTCCTTTCCCTAGCTGCCTTCTGTTCATCAGTTTCTTCGGCAAGTGCCGGGGGATCGGGGGAGATGTTACACAAGGTTTCTTCCCGTCATGAATATCTGGTGCTTGAGACATAGGGATTTCAAGCGGGTGACCGGCCATGAAGACTTCCTTGAAATGTCTTGGAGCCGAGTAATTCCCAGATTCCGCAGTCATCACGCTGTCCAAGACCTCCGTAGAACCGTGGTCATCGTCAGTTGGGAGAGTGCCGCCGTCTTGATAGGGTACGAGTTCTACCATGCTAACTAGGCGAGATGAATCTGTAGAAGAGGTACTGGGCGTGCACCCGGCCAGTGGACAATGCCTCCCTCCGGTGTGATGGACAAAAGCAGGCCCTTTTGGGCACCTGTTAATGGGATCTCTTGCTCTGACTGTATGAGGTAGCTGATTGTATCTTGATAGATTAAAGCTATATTCTTGAGTCCGAGTGGAAAACGACTTGATTCTTCGGCTTGGACTTCAAATGGGATCTCCAACCTAGACAGCTCGCTCGTGTCCGAGTGGGAGTCTTGGTTCTTGCTCGCCTCCTGTGTCCAAGTTAGATTGGAAATCGAGAGGTGAGAAAATTTCTCGGCGAGTTGATCCAACGTGGTCGTGGAGACGGCTGGAGGAGCCTAAAGAGCCGGGACCTCCATGAGGTGACTTTGGAGCTTGCTGTTTTCCTCCGCCTTGTAGATTTAGGAGCCGAAGACGAAGGTGGTTCCTGCCGACAAAATCATGTTGTCGAGGTCCGCCGTGCTCTTGATCGCGAAATCGCCGAAAGCCCCTACTTGACGTGCCAGCTGTTGATGTTTGATGACTGACAACTTGTCATGGGGTTACCTGGGACGATGTTTGGTGAGCTTCGACGTACGTGGAACACAACGGTGAACGCAAAGAGATGAATGATTTATACCGGTTCGAGTCATCGTGATCGAGTAATAACCACAAAAGAGGAAGAACATAAGCGAACTGAGCCTAGCTCAGTTGGTTAGGTTCTCTGTGGTGAACCTACCCACCCGGGTTCTAGTCCTCTACTTGGCACGGGTGCTCGTATTTTCCTAGACTTATTCCATAATTTAACGGTGTTGTGCTTTTAGTGGTAGGCGACGTTCCTGTCGACAGCGAGGTGCCTGTGGTGACTTTGTCAATCTCGAGATCTGTCGGCACAGTCTTTCGGAGGTGCTCATAGAGGTAAGGTTTGCGTACGTCCATTCATAGAGGTGAGTGTGTGTACGTTGTGAGCGTCTATGTCTGTACTGAGTAATTCTCAAAAAAAAGAGAGGAAGAACGTAAAGAAAGAAAGAAAATGGAAGAAAAAATAAAAAGAAAAATATGGATATTTCATCTTTTTTACTATCATGAGAAATTATTTTAGCGAGCTTTGTTTCAAAGATGAAGCTACCCAATACAAAAGCTTCTTATAATTTAGAATAAAGGGAGTACTTCACAAGAGGAGTTGGAGTGGGAGAAGTTTTAGCTGGAGGCTGGAGCTCTAGGAAACACATCCTTACACTTTTGAGCATCTTTCTTTTGTTTGGCTTCCTTCTGGAGGAACTACATATGTGAGGGCATGCCAACGAGGTCATTGGTTCACGTCATGTTTCGTCTGATGTGGAGGATAGATAGATATGGACAAAAAATCTCGTCGCCAGCGACTGTTTCCTCGCTGGTCTCACATCGTCCTGAAAACATCCGTAATCTCTGCTCTTGTTGGTCCACTCTTGTTCGCTCATAGTGCGTTGAGTCTTTTTGATTTTTTATTCTCTCACACGCCGGCTCATCTAGCGAAATAGCCGGGTGCCTTTGCGGACGCCATGAGGGCATGGCCAATGCAGACATATGGCAGTGGTGGTTGCATTCAAAAGTAGCAAGTACAAATAGAAATGGAAAACTTTAAGCCATTATCCATCTAACTTAAGCATACTATTGTTGTCACTACAACTTTCTCTATTCTTTCCTCACAATTTCTATGGTCCCTGGTCTCTCTCTTGAGGTAAGGCCTTCCCCGACGTGCCATGCTGGAGTACTATCTCAAGCGCCACGTCTGCACAGCACATCTGAGTTGGCTAAAGTGGTAGTCTTGCAGAGGCACAGTGTAGCTTGCAGAAGAGACCATGGCTACACCTGACAAGAGGCAGAGGCAGTACTAGAATGCGCGTTATAGTTTCCATGCAGTAGCTCCGATGGGATAAGAGAGTATTGCAATAGAAAAGCAAGTGCATGTTGAGGACAGAGAGATACATGGGGCCGGCAAGGAGTAGGTTACTAGTAGTTCGCGTTGTGAAGGATATCTAGCCTCGCTTAGTTAAGTCTGTGTGGACCGCAACTTTTTTGCGAGGCTAATGGCGGGTGCTTTCGACGTTGGTCATGCCTAAGGGTATCAAACTTTTTTATTTGAGTCTAGTTGGCTTGACGAAGCATTCAGAAAAAAAAACAAACGTTGGGGGTGCTCTGATAGGGTTGTGTTGTCCCTACAACGAGCGTACTTCGATGAATGATGCTTAGTGTTTTGTGAGATCAAACTCTCTTTGTCACTACACACAACTTTGACACTGCAAAAACTACTGGTTGTGTTTGGTTTGGGGTAGACAGGGACAAGGGGGTTCATCCTAGTGTTTTGGTTCAGGGATATACCCTCGATATGCGGGACGGCAGGCGTAGGGATGCTATAACAACCGTAGGATATCATTTCAAGAGCCTAAAATTTTGGTATGAGTAGGGGGAAATGCCCATGAAGGGTCTATACTCCACAATCCACATCGAATTCCTCCAGCTTTCCGGGGATTCATACGCTCCCTCCGTTCTAAAATAATAATTCTATATCTCGTTGTTTCACAAGATTTTTATTCTAAATCTAATATTTGTGGTACATAATAAATATCATTAGTTTAATATTGAAATACTCCCATTGTCCATAAAAGAATACAATCTCGCCTTTTGAGAAGTCAAACAGTTTAAACTTTAACTGAATTTATATAAAAAATATTTTTTGCATAAAATAAGTACCATTAGATTAGTTATAGAATATATTTTTCTAATAAATTTATTTGGAGACATAAATGCTAATACTATTATTATAAACTTCGTCAAGCTTGAGCTAATTTGACGGAACCCATAATTGCATTCTTTTATGGATGGAGAGAGTATATTTTTATAATCCATACATTAAGAGATACAAGTGCTGACAATATTTTCTATAGATCTATTTATAAATTTAAAAATGTGACCCATAATGTGCAGTTGTTTTAGGACGGAGAGAGTAAGTCATTTGATATTTAAACATTGTATTTGGATGCAGTTAAGTTTCTAGACTGGGGTTATCCCCGACACATTGCATTGTATTTGGATGTAGTGAAGGTCCTGGATTGGGGGCATGATGGGCAGGACATGACGGCGAAGCACCGCGAGGCCTTCAAAAAGGAAGTCGCCGTCTGGCAGAAGCTTGACCAACCTGCCCGTCGTCTACGAGGTTCGGTGTGGCTTCGGTGATCTCTAGAAGAACGCTGGTGGTATATAGGTTGTAGATCTAGGGGTGTGTGTGCGTGTGGTGTGAGTGAGTTGTGTAGAGTTCAGATACTACAACAACATATATACTAGAAGTCCAGGCTCAAAAAAAAAGTAGGGCTTGATTGGTTGGCTCTCAAAATATACCCAACCAAAGATTTGGTAAGCCATGGTTTTATTGGCTACTATTTGGTTTGCTACTAAATCTTGCTAATCTCTCATATTTGGCTTGCCAAATCTATGGTAAATATTTTACCTAACTTTGGCTTGTCAAATCTTTGACGTGGCAAATTTTGGTCGCAAACCAAGCAAGCCCTAAGACTACTTCAGCAATATTCAAGGCCATCTTGGAATACGTCATGCATGTCTGAATCCCTTCGTTTCTCATCTGAAACTTGTCGGCATCCAGTTCGTTTCTTGACCACGTCGATGGGGACATCCCAGCTGAAGATCCCCAAGAAGGGGTCGACCTCCTCCTCCTGCGACGGTCGCACCGCGCCGAACGAGTGATGCATCGTCGTGGTCGAGTTCTAGCACGACGGCACGCTCAAGATGCTGCTGTACAACCACCGGGACAAGAAGCTTTCCAATAGGAAGGTCATCCGGCTAGCGCTCGATCTCCACAGAGGGTGAGGACGTCATGCTCATGCATGAGTGGTAACTTGCAAGCGGCTGATGTAGAAGTTCCACCTGCACTACACGCAGCACTACGGTATGGTCGTCGATGATGGCGCACACGGTCACGACGGGATATGCATGCAGGCTTAGCTACCTGCACTCAATGAAGATCATGCATCGCAATGTGAATGCGGAGAACATGCTGCTGGACCAGAAGCGGACGCTAAAGATCGCTGATTTCGGCTTGGGGCATGTGAAGGCGCAGAGCTGCGAGGTGACGGGGCAAACGGGCACGCTGGGCTACTTGGCGCCGGAGGTGCTGCAGGGGTAGCCGTACGAGCACAAGTGCGACGTGTACAGCTTCGGCATCCTTCTGGGGGAGACCTACTGTTGTGCTTGCCATGCCCACCCACATTAGGCCTTGTTTAGTTGCGCATGTATTCATCCCAATCCACGTGTGTTAAAGTGAATTAGAGTAGAATTAAACTAAATTCCATTTCATTTCACTTCAATATATATGGATTGAGGTGGATACACGTACATCCCGTCAAGGCCTTACATGTTTGCCCGGTCGGCACCGTCACCGCTGCGCTCCGATCAATGGATGTTGTGTGCAAGGCATCCGGCTGGACATTCCGAGGTGTTGTCCTCGGGCGATGACAGACATCATGACACGGTGTTGGGATGGGAACCCGGACAACCGGCCAAAGATGTCAGAAGTGGTGGCGCTGCTGGAGAAGATCGACACCAGCAGTGGCAAGGGTGGCATGACGCTCGTCGACGACGTCGCGCTGGGTGCTCCTGCTTCGGCTAGCTTTCATCAGCTAAGACCTCAGTTAAGTTAATTAATAATAAGCTAATGCACACCCATTCATTGCATTCTGTCACCCATTCATTGTGCGGATGTGTTTGAAGCGCCGCGCCATGGACTTGAGTAACCTTTAATTTGTCTTGTGTACCATGGTCTGACATGGAATCTGTGTTTCTTCTGAGGAAAAAGGAGCTCAGGAGCCCCTACTGAAAATTTATTAGAAGTAGCCAAGGAGGTTACAGGACATGGAATCTGTGTTGGCATCACACTTTGATGATCTTCAAGACTAGAATGGGAGGGCGGCCTTGGCAATTTTATTTGATCGGTTTGGGCATTTCTTGACTAATTCTAAAAGGTTAGAAAACGCTGAGAACATCGTTATTTATTTGAAAATTCTACCACAGAAGATAAAATGTTGGGATAGACAGATTTGCTGCTTGGAGGAATGTAAGGCTTACAATTCCAAAGAGAGCGGATCGGAGATACTTGGACGGATTTATAATTTATTTTTGGTTGGAACATACGTAAAGATCAAAACCAAAGAACCTTTCAGAACGTATTTATGCAACCATTACAAGTCACTTTCATAATTAAGGAAGAAATTCAACTTTTCAAACTAGCATTCATACAAAATGATGTTTTTTTTCGTTGAATTAGGTTTGAAAAGTGCTGAAACCAATATTTCAAAATGTTAATTGGTAGCTATATGCAAATCCAATATTTTTTATATAAATGTTAATTGGTAGCTATATGCAAATCCAATATTTTTTATATTTTTGTAGCATTTTCATACAATGTTGAAGTAGTTTTTTCAGATTGTTGAATGGATTTTTTTGATAAATTTTTAAAATAGCTACTTATAAAATATTGAAAGCACGAAGGTACAGTGAGTTAGGTCTCGACACTCGGCAGCTTCACTAGCTATTTAAAGTTGTTTTGTGCTAAACGAGTATTTTTCAAACAGCTACATGTAAAACTTCTTAAAACATGCTCTCACGCAAGAAATTTGTGTGACATGAAGCTGAAAATACTTCAACTCACTCTGGTAGGCCCCTGTGTGGATTTATGAGAGCATGTTTAAGGGGATTCACCCTATAGCTATTTTGACAAATGATTCACTAAAACAGCTTCAACTCTACTAGTAGAATTATTCATGGAGCTGAAAGCTACTGAAACGAAACTATGCCAATGGGGCCTTAATCACAACATAGACGGAGGAGAAAAAGGAAAAAAAAACGTTAAAGAACCCCGCCTCGTCTTGCAGGCAGATCTTTGCCACCTGGGCTGACTTCTACAGCATATGCTAGCTGTCACCTTGTTGGTGGGCTTCTTTTGGCCATGTGGTAAAGGTCACAACGTTCAACTATTAGCGACTTTGTTCTAAAAAAAATACTATTATCGACTTCGATTTCCTTCCTCAAGTGTAAAATCAAATATTCTATACTCACTTGTCCCAACTTAACTACATAATTGTATTTCATTTTTTTCTATAAATTAGACTAAAAATATAAAAATGCTAATATATACGAAAACACACTCCACCAGATTAGTGTGTGTACTACATGACCAGATTTTTTTTGATAAGGAACTATACATGACCAGATATGTATAATTTGTTTCTAAGTTCTTCATAAATACATGGTTTCATCTTTTTTTTTGTTGCTGCATATATGCCAGCATGTCCCTCTCTCATTTTTAGTTCATGCATACGAATTCAGCATGTACCTCTCCCATTCTTTTCATACCTGTACATATCGCAGCATAATGTCTTCTCATTTTGGGTACCATCTGTTCCATTCTAGGAACACAAGTCTGATGCTGAGTACTTAAACAAACCTCTTGAACACTATGATGACATGCAAACCATCTTTGGGAACAGCATGGCTACAGGAAAGTTTGCAAAGGATTCGAATTCAGCTTTGGGCACAGAAGATGTTGCTCCTGAAAGTGAAAAATAGAATGATTTTTTTTCAGAAAGGGCAGAAAAAGCTTTGCCGCTATTTTTATTAGACGATAAAAAAGAAAAGCAAATGCCGGATCAGTTTTTTGAGTGGAAAACAGGCCCAAAAACCACACAACTGAGCAGAGTGCATCACTCATCCTATACGACTTGGTACTCCAACCGGACCCCTAACAACTTCACACCATTGCATGCTTCGGTGAACTTCACCGAGCCAACTTTGTCAAGACGACCCAACTAGCAACTCAATCTGGTCGAAACAACGACCCAACTAGCAACTCCACAACCAAAGCAACTCAACTAACTCATGCAACGAACCCAAAGCATTGATTCTGAGCACTGCCCTGAATGGAAATGGCAATAGTGAGGGACTGCCACTTCCTAGTGATTATGGTGTTACATCATCCTCTAGGGGGTCAAAGAAAGCCAAGATTGTTGACAATGAAGAAGATGGTCTGCTTGCTGCATTCAATCGCGTTGGTGACAACATCGCCAAGGCATTAGAGAAGTCCAGTGCTGCACCCCCGCTACCCTGGCCCCCAACAATGAATTACCAGAAGATTTGTTTGACGTGTTTACTAGCCTTCCTTGTTTTGAAGCCACTCATATCTATGTACTTCCAATATCTGGTGAAGAACCCTGACCTTGCAAAAGCATTCTAGCTAAGCTTTCTTTCGATCATAAGTTGATTTGAGTGTCTATGTTCGTTTTTCAGAGGTTCCTAGGCCAATAAAATTGTGATGGTGACTTGTGATGGCTCTTTTGCTTGCACCAAATGGAATTGGTTTTTTTTATGAAACGGGAGGGGTGAAGACCCCTACTGGAACTTTATTGAAAGTAAAAAATTACATGTCCTGCAGAGAGGACTCAAGATACATAAAAAGTCAAAAAGAAAATAGCTAAGATTACACAAAAGCTTCTAGCCATTGATCTATACAAGGATGAAAACTAGCTTTTGCTCTTAGACCAACTAGAGCAAATTCCTGTTTAAAAACAGTTTCACACCTGTAAACTGAATGAGCAAGATTTCTGAAGATGATGTCATTCCTCATCATCCAAATAGCCCAGCACATGGTGATAATGATTTCCATAAAAAAGGTAATCTGATCTGAATTTTGAGGCCTTCAAGAATGATGAAAATGTCATATGAATTTGGGATAATGAGATTCAGACTGTACCAACATGCCATAGCAAAGGGGCAGTGAAATAAAAGATGGAGCAAATCTTCCTCAATATTAAGGTTGCAGAAAACACAGGTATAGTCAGGCAGGTGCATATTTCTTCTTCTCAGTAAAGCCCTGGTGCTAAGTCTATCTTTAAGGACTAGCCAGAAAAAGAATTTTCTCTTGTTTTGGCAGGAAGACCTCCATAACCATTTATAAGCAGCATGAACTTGACGATGACCAATTAAGAATTTATAGACCTTTCTAGACTGACTGAGAGGACTTCCCCAAAGAAAAGACTAGGCATCATTACTCAGGCCCAAAGGCAGAGACTGTAAAGTTGATGAAATCTGTTGAAACTGCAGATAAGCCTCATTTGAAAGTGGGAGAGAAAACAACTCCTGAAGAAGAGGTGTGGAGGCTGCAACATTAACAGAGATGAGATTATTTTTAGCATATGAAAACAACTGAGGATATCTCTGATTCCATGGTTGATCATTCCAGCTGATATACCATAATAAGCAAGAAGTACCATTGTTTAAAAGAGGAGTGGCAATTTTCTTGAAAAGAGTCAATAATTGAAGAACATCACGCCACCAAAAAGACCCTTTAAAAACTCTCCCAGAGAAAGGAAGCTTTCCCATTGTGAAATGATGATCTCAAACAAGCTGTACCCAGGGTACATTGTACCTGTTGAAAAATTTGTGAAGTTGTTTCATCAGGAGACTTTTGTTTTGAGCATTGAGGTCAATGACACCCAGACCTCCTTCTTTGGGTAAACAAACTTGAGGCCAAGCTGCCTTTGGGGGTTTCTTATTGTTCAAGTCAGAGCCTCTCCACAGGCAGTGCTTCCTGTATTTATCAATTTGCTTGAGCACAGATTTAGGCAAGAGAAAGGTGCACTGTATAGGTGGGAAAAGCTGAAAGCACAGCATTAGTAAGTTCAAGTCATCCAGCATCACTAAGATAAGAAGAAAAAGCCATCAGCCTTCTTTCACATTTAGACACTAGAGGCCAAAAGTCAGCCACAGTTGGCCTACTTATACTCAATGGGAGCCCCAAGTAGGTGAAAGGTAAAGAAGCAATGGAACGTTGAAAAGTATCAGCAAGGATCTGCATCTTCTCACTAGGAACATTAGTTGGGACCATGCAGGATTTAGTAAAGTTAACCTTAAGTCCATAATCTCAGCAAATCACTACTACAATCAACGAGTTTCCCTAGGGTTAATAATCCTAGGGGAAAGGCTAAAAAACCGTAGGGAAACGGTTTTCCCTAGGGTATTTCGTAGGGAAAGCCCCTTAGGGAGAAATTCGACGGGGAAAGACAGGGTTTCCCTATGGTTGGGGGGGAACCGTAGGGAAACATTCTTTCCCTAGGGTTGTATCCCCTAGGGAAACTTCCTCAGATGGCCATGTCAACCCTGACGTGTAAAGGTGGCCAGCATGGAAAGCAGTTTCCTTAGGAATCTTTCCCTAGGAATTAGAACTCTAGGGAAATAATATATCATAGAGAACAACAATTCAATCAGACCTTTTATACATATTTATATTTTAATTTAAACACAGATTTACATTCGAATTCAAATATACAACTATTTTAAATTCAATTTACACATGAACCACGTAATTAAGCACTCATTTTCATCCAATCCATAATCACAAATCCATACATTTAGAGTTATAATATTATCACAAATCCACAAATCCATAACCATAAATTTAAAATCAAAAGCAGCTGTTCAGCAGCAGGCGAACGGGCTAATCAACTACAACTCATGGTTTGACAACATCAAAGAACAGAAATTGTTCTTCCTCTACAGGAGGAGAGTACGTGCCTCCACCACTTGTAGTTCCATTCACTCCACTTGTAGTCTCATTCACTCCAGCACTTGTCCCAATCGGTATGACCACAAAAATACTCCACAAGCGATCCTACTTATTGTTTTCATCCGGAGTTTCTGCTCCAACAGATGAGCCAAAGGTACCAGTCTGTGAAGATTAAGCAAGTCTAAGTTAGAAAAATGTCGAATTAATTACATACTACGGCCATGAAGGTGAAGCACTTGAATATTCTGATGAATGTTTCCATTAGAATTTTTTTTTTCTCGAATGATGCAGAAGAGTTGCTCATCATTTCATTAAGAAAGAAAAGGTACAACAAGCCTGTTTAGAAAAAACAGACTTGACCACACTGGTGTCTTAAACCCCTGGGGTTAGCAACCTAGCTTGGATCTGTACATTAGAATTTCAACTGGATATTTGTAATAGTGGAGTGAATGGAACTAGCAACTGGTGTGTAAACAAACTTGCCCCAAAAATAGCAGCAAAATTGTTGTACTAAACAAATTATACAGGTAAAAGAAATTTATTTCAACCTGCTCATTTTAAAAGTATATAACCTGCATATTTGAGACATCAGAAACCCAAAAAAAGAAGCCGGCCTAGGTAATTGGGGAATTCGTATTAGATTTTCTAATTGTCTAATTCTAACTGTAACTAGGATACAACTTATGTTTGGTTGAACTATGCACCTTCTTCGATCCATGTCTTATACTACAATATATGGGTCATGCTGCATTTCTGTCAAAGAACACATTTCACATGCCGATGAGTTTTTTATGATACTATCTCAGGTTTGTTCTCCTCCCTTACCCCAGCCACTCCATCCATCCATTATTTAATCAAGACAAGAGTTTCACAGTATATATTTTTTAGTTTGCAATCAACCAGTCAGTGACCCTTGGAACGATTCCCTGCTGCATGCTGCGTGCAAGCAACATGCATATGTCCAGGTCTCACCAATCTATCTTGGGGCAGAACCAAGAAACATGCAGGCTCGATCATGTCTAGGCTGCACAACAGATTGCAGAAAGGAAAAAGGAAAAAAATATGCCGTACACATAGCTGCAGCAACCACTGAAACTATCAGCTCAGCAAACACTGAAACTATCATCTCTATCTGTTGCTATCCAGTGGTAGTTTGCAACTTATTTAGAATCAGCACATGCACATGTTGCAAACAACTTCGAGATATAGGGAATATCGAGGAAAAAGTGGCATATGGTATCAAACTTACATTTCCATGAGAGGGATTTGGAGTTTGCAAAACAGCATATATTGGAGGCTGAGGTGGGGGAGGCAAGGGACGCGGAACTTCTGTGGCTGGCATACCAGTGTGGAAAGCAACACTCTGCAGTTTAACAATATTGGTTACACACAATTAGAAAGTTGGCTTCCAACATGGCATAAAATGCCTTTGCATCAGCTGTTGGTTCAACTTCTAAATCATCTGTGTGCATTGCATCACCAAAGTCAGCTAACATTTCAATTAAACCATCGACGGTATCATTGGCATGTTCCAATGTAGGCTCTCTATAAGGTTGCTCCCCATGTTTGGTCCATATAGTGTACCCTGGTGTAAATCCTCTTTTACATAAATGTATGGTTATGACAGCTCTTCTCTGTCTAACTCTATTTCCACATTCTGAACATGGACAAAGTACTCCAAATTTTTTAGAATTATGCACACCATTAAAAGCACGATCTATAAAAGCATTTGTGTTTCGCACCCACTCCTCTAAATGGCAACCACTGTCATTCTAGCCTTAGTACATCCAACTACGGTTTTCTACTGACATGTCTAGTTATTGTAGTAACAACAAACCCCTGTTCAATATCTAAAACCCTTATCAAACCCAAAAATAGCATTGCTATTACAAACAGCACAATGTACGGAAGAGATGAGACAAGATAAATTACCTTCTCACCTTCAAGATTTGCTTGCACAACAGCATAAATGCAGATCCCTGCCCTTTTTATTCCCCTCCAGTCTTCCTTGCTAAAATCAAGATCTTCTCTCCACGCTTGAATCTGAAATCTGAAATGTGTATGTCGAAAATGCTAATTTTATAACACTGCTAATGCAAACACATAATATCAGAAATAAGTTGCAGATCCAGCATAAGAAAACTTACATGCAACCTGACGGATTGTGTTTACAAGATCTTCAATCCTGCTGGTTCCTGCAAAATCAGCTAAGGCAATAAACATCACATCTAAGTCGAGTTGAATGTGTTTGTTCTTCAAAGAGGGGAAGAGATGGTGGATCTAGTGGCGGAGCCTGGATATTGCAGCAGGGTATTCCATATAGAAAATTTTGCAATGCAATGATATTGGACCATATACTTATAACAATAATCAAAGTGCACTAATGACCATAACAAATCCACACTAATACCCAAAGTACAAATTGTTAACATAGTGCCATTGTAGCAGATCTCTAATAATTATACAAAATTAAAGGCTATTATAATTTTCAACTTTGCCGCTTTTGCAGCTTTCTCCCATAATGCAAATATGCTAGTGCTTAGTACCCTTTTTCTCCATCTAGATTACAATTTACAAAGAACAGAATGTAAAAAAACTAAACAAAGTATGCTTTTGTTGGCTTTTGGTCCAATTAGAAAATAGGCTATACATGTATACTATGTATATTTTTTTCACCTAAATCTTGGGTATTCCAATGAATACCCAGGCAATTCCCTGCTGCCCCTTCAACTTGGTGTCCTAGTTCAAATTAGACACCATCGATTTATTTTTCTCTCGCTGAACCATGTGTCGCATATCTTTCCGA
Source organism: Saccharum hybrid cultivar R570 (assembly GCA_038087645.1). Lineage (NCBI taxonomy): Eukaryota > Viridiplantae > Streptophyta > Magnoliopsida > Poales > Poaceae > Saccharum > Saccharum hybrid cultivar. The sequence goes on along the minus strand of JAQSUU010000606.1, from coordinate 724,245 downwards.
TGAAGAATGAATTGCCAATCCAATGAAGTCCCTTGGACTGGGGAGTGATGACCGCTCCCGCAGAATCCTCTGATTGTAGTAAAATCAGATTTCTTTGAGTTCAAAACTCTGTCACACTGGAGATCTGTTATGTGCTCCAAAAGACTGTGTGTGAGGTGTCTTAAGTTTGGATTGTTTTTGTTTATTCTTGTGTTGCTTTCATGTATTTTCTGCTAGTTAAACTGGTTCCGTATATTCAAATCTCAGATATTGTACTCGCGAAGTCTGCTCCTATATCTGTTATTAGAACTCGAACAAAAATTGAGTGAAATGTGGCTCAGTTACCTGAATCAGATCTACGAATGCTATCACAGCTACCAATTCATGTAAATACAGTCTGCAGTCATGAGCACGATGGTAAAAGTGAACAGGAACTGTCACGGTGCTTAGTTATGGACATTTGTTAGGCAAGTTCCAGAGCTTCATTCCTCTCGCAAAAAATTTAGATGAGACGCATGAAACTCCAAGCCAATGCTCATGGGTGGATCTGACTGAATAAAAGAGGGGAAGATATGGTGGAATGGGGATGAGAGGAAGGGGGAACGAAGATGATGAACCTGGATGCGGAGAGGAATGCGGATGCGGCAGCAGCACCTCTCTTGCTGGCCGGTGACGGCGGGCTTGGGGGCTGGGGCGGCGACGGCCTGGAGATTCGGCGGCACTCAGGAACTTCGGTGGCCTAGGGATTCCTGCAGGGCTCCGGCGGCCTGGGATTCCTACGGGGCTCTGGCCAGGAACTTCGGCGACAGTCAGGGTGGACGGGAGCAACTCCTGGCAGCACCTGGCGGCGTCTGGCAGCTCCCTGCTGGCGGTAGAGGCGCAGAGACCTACTGGCGGCGCCGGCGCCCGGTGGCGGAGCCCTACTACCGGCGTGGGGCAGTTGGAGTGCGGCGGCGCGTGGGGATGCGGTGCGGATGGGACGGCGCGAACTCGCCAAATGTGCACGGGCAATTTTCTGGTGGGGGAATTTCTGGGTATAGGGTTTAGGATTTCCCTAGGGCTCTTTCTATTTCGTAGGGAAAGAAGATGCGTAGACGCCAGAGTGGCTCGGCCCCTCTCGCTTCCTTCGACTCCTCCCGACGAATACGTAAGTTTTCTAGGGAAAGAGAAGTTTTCCTACGGTTGGTTAGCCAAACCCTAGAGAAACATATATTTCCCTTGGGTGCCAACAAAATGGTAGGGAAAGAAAAATACCCTAGGGGAACTTGTTGATTCCAGTAGTGAATGAAAGGAGCAAATCCTTTAGGTGAAGTAACTGATTAACATCACCATGCATAAAAATTAAGGTGTCATCTGCATATTGCAAAATAGGGAAGTCACTGTCATTATGTAGAGGGATTAGAAGGGTCAAAAAATTTCTTCTTCTTTCAGCATTTAACATAGATTGAAGGTAATTATCTTAAGACAAAAAGCAAAGGGGATATGGGATCCCCTTGTCTGACCCCCTTCTACAATGAAACACTTTGCCAGGGGAACCATTCAGTAGAACAGATGAAGTTCCAGATTCAAAAATGAGCTTCATCTAGGCCAACCACTTTGCAGGGAAACCTTTATGTTCCATTATTTGTAACATAAATCCATGCTCTACCTTATCAAAAGCTTTCTCAAAGTCAAGCTTCAAAATAATGAGTTCTTGCTTGGAATGATGACACATGTGTAAATACTCAAGGGCCCAAGCAATGCAGTCCTGGATTGTTCTATTCTTGATGAAACCATATTGGTTTTTATGCACCAAGGAGGGCAACATCAGCTGAAGCCTATTTGCTAAAACTTTGGTGAGGATTTTAACAGAGGTATTCAAAAGAGAGATGGGCCTATAATCTGCTAGGCTGAGAGCATCATCTTTCTTTGGAACAAGAGTAATGTGAGATCCATTTATGCTTCTCAAACCAAATGGAATTGTTAACTGTAGTTTGTCTAATTTGAAGGCTTGAACTTTATATTATGTGTAGCCTTGACATTCCTATTATGTATTGGCTTGAACTCGCTATATTGTGTGAGCCTAATTAAACTTGGTATTATGTGGCTGTCTTAGACTTGGTATTATGTAACATGACATGATATGATATTATCTACAGTACATGGGACTTGTTATTTATGCTGTGTTAACTCTAGTGTGCTATCGAATATCAAAGGAGATAGAGAAAACCACATGAGAAGTTGAAATGTTGAGGAGGTAATAAATAACCACACTAGTACAAATGAGGAGAGTCACCATATTAGTTGTTTCATCTTCATCCCTCAGACCAAACAGAGGACAAGACCATTATTCGAGCCCACTATATCCCTCAACTAAACAAAAAAATAAGAATGACGACTCTATCCTTCCAACCAAACAGCAATCTAGAAACGTTCCATCCCCGAAACAGGGATAGGATCGTCCTGTCCTCTCTAGTCCCCAAACAAGACCCAACCTTAGTGGGCACGATTTGGTGATAAAATGCAGGGACGTGGTGCTTTTGGCCATTAGCCACATGTAATGTTAAATATAACATGTGATTTGGTGATAAATGGGAGAACATTTCTTAGTTTTGCGTACGTCGTTGTCCTTGGTTGTTATGCACCGTGATTAGCAATTGAAGGATTACAACTGAATTCACATGAGTTGGCCAGGTAAATTTGAAAAATTACAGTAAGCCGTGTTACTCTGAGAGTTTTTCTTTCCGGAAGTAGTAATAAAGCAAACAAGTAGAAAGAATATACTGTACATGTGCAAGGCAAAAACAAATAAAATAACAAGCTAGAGCAAATATTCATATATTTAACTCTATAGACATGGAAGGGTTCTCGACCAGAAGCCACATCCACGTCGCCCGAAAATACCTCGCCCGTCCGATCTGCTCCTTCGACGGCCTAGATTTCTTGTAGCAGATTTTACCGAAAGCGGCTTCTCGTCATTCTCTTAACCTTCTCCAGATTTTACTCTGCTTCTCCCGCTTCTCGACCGAATCTGGTTAAATACTCTACGGCTCTAGTTTCTCCTTCCAGATTCTTCCCTCCACTCTCTCTCTCTCCCCATCGCTCTCTCCCTCTCTGTCCCGACACGGACTGGGGCGACGGCCACGACCGAGGCGCGGCGGCGGCCGCCGCCGTCCTCCTTCTCTGCCTCCTCCTCCTCCACCCTCCCTCGCCTGCCTCTCAACTCCGTTTCTTCCTCCCCTTCCTCTCTCTCTCTCTCTCTCTCTGTCCCCTTCCCTCCCGGTGCTGCGACGGGCACGAGGCGGCGGCAGGTGCCAGGCGAGGCGCCCTTGCGGCCGGTGCGCTGGCGCGGGAGGGGCTCAGCGGCCCCCTCCCTCTCCCCCATCCTCCATGCGGGCTCCTCAACGCCTCCTCCGGCTGGGGAGCTTATGCTCCTTTGCTTCAGGAAACCCTAGGTGCCTGTACGACGGTGGCGAAGCTCGGCCACTGGATTTGACGGTGGCTCAACCTCTTCTTCTCCTCCTTCATCCCATGGCTCCTCCCCCAGCTCGCGTTTTTTTGGAGCTGCAGTCTCCTCCCCAGATCCTCTCTCCCTCGCGTTTTTTTGGAGCTGCAGTCTCCTCCCCAGATCCTCTCTCCCTCACGTTTTTTTGGAGCTGCAGTTCCTCACAATAATTTCTATGGCAGTTCAGAACTGCAGGTTCTAAAGCTTTTGCTGATTTTATTCCCTTGAATTAAAGTCCGCTGGTTGGTTCAAAACAATACCTCTAGGTTACAGGTACAATCTTGATATATTACTGTGCATTGACTTCTCATCTCGTCGGGGTGGGCTGTGTCCATTCATTAGAAGAGCAGCAAGGTCAGTGCCTTTTTTATGTCATTTTTTCCCTTGTGTCATTTACGATAGTGATTGGTAAGTGCATATGTCCATCTGCTCCTTCCAGGACATTCCTGTATAACTGAGACCAATGAGTTTCCACAAAGAATGATGCTCTAATTTTAATGTCATGCCAGATTTATCTGTATCTAGACCGAGGGACTCCATTTTTCTTTGTTTCCTCATGTTTCCTGACGTGCATCACATTTTTAATCTAGGCATTTTTACTTAGTGTAGTTACCTAATGCTTACATCTAAATGAGTTCTTGGTTCTCACATAGGTATTGCTAGCTACATTTTTATGGACATGAGTCGGTGGCCTTTCTATGTTTGGAGAAGTGCGAGAGCTTTGAAACTCAGTACTCTCTCATCGAAGATATTTAATTATATTTTCAGGTTAATGCTTTTGCCCATCCATTCTTTGATGAGATGCGGGATCCCAATGTCTGCTTACCAAGTCGACGGGCACTGCCACCGTTGTTTGACTTCTCAGCAGCTGGTAACTTCTCGATACACTTAACCATATCGTTGTTTCATTGTACTCTTGTCTTAAAACACATTTGTAATTGGATCGATCCTGATGCCAATAAGTTACAAAGATAATTTATCTCTACCTTTCCTGCAGCGACATCAAGGCCACGACTGCACCACAGTGTTATTTCCTCTTCTTAAACTGTGAAGGTAGCAATTGGATACTTTGCTTTGTATTATGCAGTTTTTAGGTGCTGGGAGCATGATTATTTATATTTGTGTTTTATCTTCCTGCACATATTAGATGATGTCATGTGTACATCTACTAAAGTGTACGGAAATGTCAACGGCGCCTTCTGATTCCCCTTCAGCTTCCTTCCAACAAAAAAAAAGGATAAAAAAAGAGGGAAGACCTTCTGCCTTATCTCTTGCCCGTCCTCCCGTAGTCCTCCCGTACCACGCCACTGCTGATTAGCATGGGCATCGAGCGGCAACAGCTTCAGGTTGCCGTGTTGTCGGCTGGCCTGGAGCTGCTGTTGCCTGCCATGTACTCAAGCCTAGAGCAATTGCAGCCACGTCATGCATACACCTTGCCGTTCTCTTGTTTTTAAGTGATGATTGATTGTTTCATTCTTCATGTTATCTACTGAGGTCTTGGGACTGTGCGGTGATGAACCTTTTTTTGGACTGAGACAATGGAATTGTGCAGTGCTGATTAATTATATCATTATTCCATGATTACTGCTGCCTGCATTACTTTCGTGATGACAATGTCATTATATCTTCTCAATTCTCTTTCGCATGTGTTCTTTTGTTTTCGTTGGTTCATATTGCCACTGAGCATAGTTCCATTGTCAGTGATGACTTTACTTCATATATAATTCCTAGATTGTTTTGTTACTGAGCACACCCCATTGCCGATGATGTATTTATTCCTATCTATCTCTCCCCATTTCCTTGCTGCTTAGTATATATTATGCCTTTTCTCCTAGATTTCCCTTTATTTGTGCTTAAATTTGTTTGATCCATTTTTTTTCCTTTTGCTACCTGCTACAAATGCATAAAAAACAGCTTATTACGCTCCAACTGAAGCGCCATGTTCTTATGCGGTTTATTATTTTGCTTTCCCCTTCCTGCTCTCAGGTTCAGTGCAGATGGATGAGCCTGATGTCTATAATGTTTGCCTTCCTGATTTTATTATTGGACCAGGATCTTCCTCTTGTGCTAACGCTCATGCTATTCTATTTCAGTTCCCTGCTTTCCTACATATAATTTTTTGTTTAAATTTTCACCTTTATTTTTTCCCCTCACAAATTTCTCCTCTTCATGCAGCTGTGTGAGGTATGAACTTGGTAAACAGAGCGAGGTTCCTCTCTAGAGATTGGTATCCATAGTCAGCTCAGATGAAGGTAGGCAACTTGCTACCTACCACTCTATGTCCATATTTCGAGTGCCTCCATGATTTATCTAGGTAAATGATATGTAGTTTATTTTTTATATGACTGCATATGGATTTTCACTGTCTTATCTATATGACACCATATCTACGGTGGAGGACCAGGTGGTGCTCCTGTTGCTTTTGCTTATCCCCACATTTCTGCTGCTTATGCTTATCCCCACGTTTCTCCTGCTTGTGCTCTTCTTTTATGCAGGTTATAGTGACGCTGATGGTTGGAGGGAGCCCTTAGACTACCCGCAGTGGGTACTCTAAAACGATACTCTAAAGCTTTAAAGTATGAATATAGAGTAAAAACTGTTGCACTGGGTACTCTAAAACGATACTCTATCCTTTCTCTCACTCTATATTTAGAGTGATACTATGCTTACTCTATACTCTATAGTGACGGGCCCCACTAGCTAAACAAAAAGAAAAAAATGTTATAACTCACAAACCAAAAATCCAAATTAAATTTTGATTTCACCATTAAATTCGTCTCAATAAATCCTTTAAAACTAGATCACACATGGATATATTTAGATAAAGTGATAAGTGGGTCCCACAATGGATAGAGTGGATAGAGGATGATATAGAGGATGGATGGGTGCGGGAGAATTGAGTATAGAGGAGAGAATCTTGCTGACTAGGATATATAGAGGATGAATATAGAGGTCATAGAGTGCGGGTAGTCTTACAAGCCTACGCTCAACGAGACAAGATTGAGGGGATTTTGCAGAGGCACTGACATCGATCAATACATGTTCAGGAAACATACCCCTTGATTCGTACAAGCACATTTGGGGTTGGGGTTGGGTCTATTACATGTGCAAGTTTGTTTCTTTCTTTCTCTTAGTGCTTCCTAGTTACCCCATGGAGACTGCATTACCGGAAACGACTTATTTGCCGATGGCCGCAACGAGACAAGATTGAGGGGATTTTGCAGAGGCACTGACATCGATCAATACATGTTCAGGAAACATACCCCTTGATTCGTACAAGCACATTTGGGGTTGGGGTTGGGTTTATTACATGTGCAAGTTTGTTTCTTTCTTCTCTTAGTGCTTCCTAGTTACCCCATGGAGACTGCACTACCGGAAACGGCTTATTTGCCGATGGCCGCAAGGTTTTCCGATGGCCAGGGAATAAGCCATCGCCAAACCACAGGCTTTGCCGTTGGCAAAGCAGAGCCATCGGTAAAGATATTTTGCCGACGGCCCAGCCATCGGCAAAGACAGGCCATGGGCAAAGCCGATCTTAGCCAACGGCCAGGCCATCGGCAAATCCTAGCCATCGGCAAACACTAATCTTTGCCGACGGCTAGGCCATCGGCAAAGTCCGACCATCGGCAAAATTGGCCTAGGGCAGACGCCGGCCGACGCCGTGCCCTTTGTAACAGAACCGACCAAATTATAAGAGCACAAGTACAAAAACAAGCACTGAAGCGCTCAAATTTTCGAACTTGAGCCCATATAATCCCGGTGGTCAATCGAAACCACGAAGGATTTCAAACCAACTTGCTTACAACCAAGATCGCATCATTCAACATACAACATCATACGTTACATTTCACAAGTAGTTCCGAAATAAGTTTACACACACGGAGTCGCAATTATTACAAACCAAGTTTATAAAGTAGCGGAAGCATACACACACCAGTTGTTTAACTACTGCCAGTCTTGTTGATCAACAACCCGCAAAAGCATCAGGAAAGTACATAAAAGATCATCACGCCCTAGTGATCTAGTCTTCATCACCTGCAGGGTGGAGACAAGTTTTGCAGAAGCCTTGATAGAGCATATCATCTGCAACAGGAGGGAATAAACCCTGAGTACTGGAATGTACTCAGCTAGACTTACCCGTCAAAAACCAGAAATAAGATGACACCAAGGATTATGCAAGGCTTACACAAGAGGCTAGCTGACATCACATTTTGCATAAAGGCATAAGTAATTGAAACTCTTATAACATGTACTAGCAGTTATTTTCAGCATTTACCTATCATCTATCTTAGCACCTGTACTAAGCATGCAGTTGGTTAAAATCAAACAATTATCAACATTATATCCAGAGTAGGTATAAATTGTGGCAACATTGTATCATTCACTTAACCATCCATTCATTTAATGAGATCTACGTTGCCGCTGCTAAATTCAAGTGCCCACTAACCGGGAGCGACGGCGATTCGAATCGAATTCCTATCCAGCTAGAGGGGTATTTCTAACACTCACCGTGCAGACCCCTGCTAGGGTCGCATAGGCCACCTTTTCATATGATTCAGGAATCACGGGTCCGAATGATGTCGCGACCCCAAGGGTGACACTCTGCCAGGTGATAGGGACTCTAACCCCCCCTTGTTCTCACGCCAATGTCCCCAAGCACATCCTTTCTCTCCTCCAAGAAGCAACCTACCATTCGATTCCTGGCCTGAATCACATTACTCGGCTTCGCGGTCGGAACGACTTATCCAACCAACTAAGTGTTAGACTGCGTTCAACATGACTCATGGACGTACAGCGAATCGGTCCTTAAACGACTCAGACGGGTATAGCTCCACACCCAAGACATGAAGTGTCTTGCGGCTGTACTATCGAACTCCCGCCCGGTCTCAATTTCATTTTAAAGCATGGTTCCATCCACGATAGCCATAAAGCCACTCGTGACTCCTTCCTACATCTCGCGGATGACCGGAAATCACCCGACTTCTACCGTACTAAGCAGGGCTAAGCATTGATACGTGCCTAAACCTAAATTAAGATTTAAGTACGATATCTGGGCAAGGACAGGTATAATGCAACAATTGTTTTCATACAACTCCTACAACTTAATGCATTAAACAATTAAAAGTACTCAAGATAGATTTATAAAATGATGGGTTCAGCATGCACCGGGGCTTGCCTTTTAGAAAGGTCGAGGGCCGGTGGTCAGGACACTCGGGTAGATCTTCGGCAGGAGCTTCGTCGCCGGTTGGTTCCTCTGGCTGCTCCGGCTGGTCCTGGACTTCCTCCGGAATCACTTGCTCGAATTCGAGGAGCGTTACCCCCTCCAGAACACCTATTGCATGAGTGTATAATAAATCTCATGTATGCATAGTGAAAGATGCAGTATGCTCGGAATGAAATGCATTACAACATTCTTAAAGCTCTATTCAAATCACTTCAAATATTAGGTGCAAATTTCCTCTCCGGTAGAGAAGTACTCACCTAATCTACTCAACCTAAGATATAGCTGTTCTTCTTCGGTTAAGGCCCTAACACCTAACAATTACAAGAGTAGCATTACTTAAGTTACCACATCTAACACCAAAATACCACAGTAAGACATTCTGGATAGCAGCTCAAAGATTCTAACATAACTGAAGATTCCTAACTCCAAAAGATATGATCTAAGACAATCTGGAAAGCTTAAGAAATGCACTACAATTCATTTTCAGATCTCAACCCTAAATTCCTAAGTTTTCCATGTTGAATTTCATAAGTTCCAGAATCTGTCCTCTCTAAACAGAGAGTAGCAAATTCTGGACTGTCACTTTAAACAGCAATAACTCCCAAACTACTAAGCCAAATGCTCCCAAATTTGACACAAGCTAGTTTATCAAGCTTACTATAACTTTGGTATTTACAAGTTTTCCAGCAACCATCTTTATCAAAGGTCAAACCTAGAAATACTACCAGCTGTCCAGAAAACCTAGAATTGCAAAGATTAAATATTTATTTATGTGGCAAACATCCCTTAAGACCAAACTAATATTACCAAAAGTTCACATAGGTCACAAAAACACCAAACTAATATTACCAAAAGTTCACATAGGTCACAAAACACCAGAAAGTAAGGTGTGCCCACCTAGAATATTTATTTGTACTCATTTCTTAATTTACTTAATTAATTAAGTGGGATTTTAAACATATATGTAAACTACTCCTAAAATTCTACAAAAATTACAGGAGACTCTATGAACCAAAAAGAGACCACTGTAAAAATTTGAACTAAAATTATTTAAAGAAACTCCCTAAACAAAATTCACAATCCCAAAAGGCTGATTTTTGTATAATTAACAAATCATATTGAAAGGTATCAAACAACAGATTTCATAATTTTCTTGGACACTTTAGGGTACCAAGACATTCTCCAAAAAGTTATAAGAACATTTCACATGTAGAAAAATTACTAAAATTTATTTAAGTATTTCCTAAAATAAAAAGATAGCATTATAACTTGAAAAGTACTTAAGCACTACTGCCCAAATTTTTACCAAAGCTAGAGCAAGTATAAGTTAGCCTACCCACCAAATTTCATAATTTTTGGAATAATACAGCTCAAGTTATACATTTAACAAATTTGCCTTCATTTCAAAACACATTTGAAAGATCTATTTAATTCTCCCAGAAACTAAACATCATATACCAGATTTATATTTTTCTAAAATACTACACATCATGTAGATCCTAACAAAATTTATCTCCTAATTTTTGGGCAAGTAAAACCCTAGATCTACATTTTCCAAACATCAACTAAATCTGTGACAAAATAAATAAATAAAATGGATTTTATCTAAGACCGGGCCGGCCCGGGAACAGACGCGGCCCACGACTCGCGCGCGTGGCCCGCTCGGGCTCCTGCCCACGCGCGGCACTGACAGGCGGTCCCCCACGGTCAGGGACAGAGGGCAGGGGAGCGGCGGCCGTGAGCTCCGGCGAGCGATTTCTCGCCGCCGCCGGCTCCTCCGCCCAAACCGAGTACTCCGGTGGCTTGCCCAGACCTAACCGCACCGAGGCCAACCATTTTCCCCAAAGCTACTGCACCGTAGCACCTATGCCGACAGCGATGGTGGACGGCCGTGGCGCCTGGCGGTACGCCGGTGAGTCCTGGCCGTCGCACGACCGACCGAAGGGTGCACCACCTTCTTGGAACCCTAGCGGACCTCTCGCGACCACTCACTTAGACGGGGGTGGAGCGGAGCCGCTTGACCGTGTGAGCACCTGGCCGGCAACCATGGCACGGCCGTGCGCAGTCTTGTTCCGGCCTGACCAACCCGATGCTGGCAGTAGCATCTTCACCCGAGCACACACGTGTGATAGAAGGAGGGAACGCGAGCGAGGGAAGGCGGAGGACTACGGTGTGGTGCTGGCCACGGTGACCCTAACATGGCGGAGCTCCGGTGATCTTTGGGAATGGGCGGAGGTGGCAATGCGGCTCACCTCGGGCTCAATCAAAGCCACCGACTGGCCGAGGAGGTGCAGGGCGGTGTGGCGGAGTGGAGGACGTGATCTGGTGAGCGGTGGTACGATGGTGAGCACGCGCGAGCACGGAGAAGGTTGCGGCGACAATGGCGTCTCCGATTTCCGCCTTGGTGACCCCGGTCAGAGCGAGAGGGAGGGAGAAGAGAGTGAGCACGAGTGAGGGGGTGGAGGTGTCCGTTCGGTGTTCAAACTCGCGCCTAGGCTCGCGACGTGGAGGCGATGGCAGTGCTCGGTCGCCACGCGACGACGCTCTTCTGCCCGAGCGCCACGACACGGCCGGTGTCTGAGCTCGTTGACTGAATCGAAGCTACAAACGTGACATCGGTGGTCGACTGACAGAGCAAGTTTGGTGCTGATTAACTTCCAAAACAGCTCAATTCGGTCCAAGGTGACAACATCAAATTTGTAGAGCTATATGAGGGAAACAAGTTTGTCAATTGGAGTTTGGGCTGGTTCGGCCTAGATTAGAAACTACATAGCTCCAAAGTGGTACCCTGTGAAAACTGAAACATGTTTTCAGTTAAAGATACCGACTGAAACCCTAACTTCTTGACACTATATCTCCTAAACCATTGAGAACCAGGTATGGGTGATGTTGGCAATGTTGTAGAGCTACATGAGGACTACAAGTTTGTCAATATGAGTGGAAGCTGGTTTGGCCTGGTTTGCAAACTACAAGCTTCTAAAGTAGACCTCAGTAAAACTGGAGGGACACTTGGAGACTTAGAAAAATTTCTAAGTGTTGAGATAGCCCCTCTAGCTGACTTGTGGGCCATTTTTAAGCATGTTCTGGCCAGTTTCATGAGATGGTCATATTGAGACTTTTGTTCCCCATAAAATTCCCTACAACTTTGCTTAAGGGTGCTTCACCATGCAAGGTTTCTAAGCTAGACTTTTTAATTGGTCAAACTAGAGCATCCTAGGGCTAAATGGTGGTCAACTACACCTTGGAGGGCATTTTGGTGATTTTGGTCAATATGAACCTTGCTCCATTAGTGACCCTAAGTATAACTAAGGTGTTGTGAGATATAATTAGCTACTCTCCCCTTTTGTTACACCAACTACCTAGTGTCACATGATGTGAGCCAAACAAAATTCTAAAAACAACCACATTAGTTGCAACCACATAAAATAACATGAATGATGCATGCTTAAGCTTATGCAATGCAATGCAATTATGGAGCTAAACACCTGAGGTGTTACACCCTTTGCCGATGGCCGTGCCGTTAGGTCATCAGTAGAAGGGCAGGCTATGCCAACAGCCGCGGCCATCGGCATAGACAGGCCACGTGGCCACCTCAGGAGCTACCGGGCCCACCAGCTTTGCCGATGGCCGGCCATCGGCAAACCTACTTTGCCGACGGCCGTCGCCTGCCGTCGGCAAAGTTTCCTTTTTTTTGTTTTTTCCTGCCCATTTTTTCTAGTGCCTTCCTACACCAAATACAACCCAACTTCAAAACTTGGGACAATTTTGAGTTGTTTAGCTATATTTTGTTAATTATTTCTGTTTCTTTGCAATTTTCCGGCGACTCCAAATTTGAACTGTAGGTATATGAAATAATGGAACTTTTTGATTCGAAACATGGTATTCATGATTCTCGGAGTATGTTGAGGCCGTATCCAGGACCTCGCATGAAATTACGACCATGTTGGCATCGTAACATGGGGAGTTATGTGCGCGGAAAGTGTTTTTAAATTATATAAAATCCAAACGAAGTCCGAAATTGACGAAACTTGACGAGTTGTATTGTCATGGCATGTGGAGGCCGTGGTAAAATTTTCAAAAAGTTTTGAGCAAGTGGTGACGTCGGATGGCCAAAACCCAGACATCTCCACATGTGATCACGTGGCCATCGGCAAAGGCCCTTTGCCGACGGCCGGCCCACGTGGCCATCGGCAAAGGCCGAGCACCTGGCCGCCCCAGAGGCCGCCACGTGGCGAGCCTTTGCCGATGGCCCCGGCCATCGGCAAAGTCATTTTTTAAAAAAAAATCAGAAAATAAGACCTGGCCCACCCCGCGTCCCTACCCAAAACCCTTTCCCCACCCGCGCCCCTAGCCCCACACGCCCGCATGCCGCCGCGCACCGCCGCCCTCATGCTCCGCCTCTCCCGCGCACCGCCACTCCCGACCGTCGTAGCCTCCCACCGTTGCCGCTCCCCACCGCCGTAGCCTCCCCCCGCCGCAGCTTCCCACCACCGCCACTCACCGCCGCCGAAGCTCCCGACCACTGCCGCCACCACTCCCCATCGCCGCTGCTCCCCGCCACCGCTGCTCCCCATCACCCGCTGCACTAACCCGGCGGCACTCGCTACGTCCGCCGTCCCCATCCCGACATCGCCCCGAGGTCACCCGCACTGAGATCCACCGCCGATGGCGAGCTCGACCATCCCCACCGCCCCGAGCTCGAGGGCGCCGAGCTCTGCCGCCATCCCCTACCTTCCCCGGTGCCCCGAGCTCCACCGGCGCCCCGAGCTCCACCATCCCGGTGGCAGCCAGTGCCGCCTAGGGCCGCCCTTGGCTAGCCATCCCCCTCTGGGCAGTAGGGAGGTGGGTGGAAGAGAGGAGGGAGAAGGAGGAAGAAGGGGAGAAGGAAGAAGAAGAAGGAGAAGGGAGAAAGGAGGAAGAAGAAGGTGAGGAGGAAGGAGAAAGAGGAAGAAGAAAAAGTGAGGGAGAAAGAAGAAGAAGAAGAAGGGAGGGAGAAAGGAGGAAGAAGAAGAAGGGTAGGATGAAGAAGGAGAAAGAGGAAGAAGAAGAAGGGAAAGGGGGAGGAGGAAGGTGCCAAGTCGACGTCCCCTCGATCCTCGCTGCTGCGGTGATCCCTTCCTTCATCGCCGGTCCTCGCTTCATCACCGCCAAGGTAAGCCCTACCTTCTAGTGTTAGGAGTAGATGTAGTTGTAGTAGATAGTAGTGGTTAGTAGTAGTAGTTAGCAGTGTTAGTTCTAGGGTTAGTAGTAGTAGTTAGTAAGTAGTTAAGTAGTTCTTAGTATTAGTAGTGTTAGTAGTTAAGTAGTTGTTAGTAGTAGTGTTAGTAGTAGTTATAGGGTTAGTAGTCATTGTTCTTGTAGTACTTGAATTCTTTCATCTGCATGGAAAGAGAACTAAAGTATATTGGTGGTTGTTGGCCTTCGTGCCCATGTTTGGCCTTCGTGCCCTGTTTTTTGCAGGTTTTGGAACCTCCCCGTGCAGGGAAGGTGCTGCCGAAATTTTAAGTGGATACTAACCTTTTTTGCTCTTTTTGTAGGAGGACCTGTGGGAGGTAGTCGGTGACCACGATCGTCTTCGTGGGCGTTGCGGGTCTTCCTGCACCGCGTCGACTCTCCACCGGCCCGCTACCCACCTCTGCGCCGCCACCCTAGGTATAAATCACCTCTCTTCCTTCCCGTTGTGGGTCGTACCTCACGTAGCCGAGTTAGGCGTCTCCTGTTCGAAAGGGATACGCGGTCATTGGTATGCGGATCAGTGCATATCTGCGACGGTATCTCTTTCGGATTGTCCTCGTTTTTTGGAAAGCTTGGGGATGCATAGATGGGTTAGCTTCCATGTTCTGCCCCCGTCCGAGTCAGATTTTCAGCAGCTCCTCCCTGTTGTTCTCTGGATACACACTCTCCCTGTTGAGGCGTGTATCGGGAGGACAGCGGAGAGGTGCTGCCGAAATTCCATCTCGGACGAGAGCGGAGCATGGAAGCTAACCTCATCTATGCATCCTCGGGTGGGATTAGGACCTATCCTTCACCTATTAGATGGTAGGAACGCCTTGTAGATGCAGTTGTTGGTTCTATTACTCACTTACGTTGGCGTATGATAGAGGATGACTGACCATGAGTGGATGTACATGGGGTTCAAAGACAAGATAGAGGAATGGGTAAAGGGGACCGGTCACTTCCTAGAGCAAGCATTTGGCCCAACTGCTAAAGAGGCGATTTGGGTGTGGTGTCCCTGTAGCAAGTGTAAGAACGACAAAAAGAAAGAGAGGCAGCCGATGTACCATGATATTTGGAAGAACGGATACATTCCAAACTATACCCGCTGGATCCTCCATGGGGAACGCCAACGGCTTAGGGAGGTGGTGGTGAGACCGGACCTCGAGGGGTTTGATGCAGATGCCGGAATGGCAGACTTGCTGGCAGACGTTGATGAAGCGCTGTTCGTTCAAGGAATGGAGGTGGAGGAAGAAGATCCAGAGGAGACCGCAAAGGCATACTACACCATGATGGAGGTGGCACAGCAGCCCCTTCACGCGAACACCCACATTTCTAAACTGGATGCCATTTCACGCCTAATAGGGTTGAAGTCGTCACTAGGCATTAGTCGAGAAGGTTTTGATCTCGTGTTGGCGACTGTTGGCAGGCTGCTTCTGGAGTTTCACTACCTGCCGAAGAGCATGTACGAGTCACAGAGGCTCCTTCGAGCACTCAAGATGTCGTATGACCCGATCCAAGCTTGTAAGAATGGGTGTGTCATGTTTCGGGGAGACCACGAGACAGCAACACACTATCCGAAGTGCAAAGCCTCTAGGTACGTGGAGGTAGAAGGCAGTGATGGCAATAAGAAATAGTCTAAGATCCCTGAGATGGTCATACGGCACCTTCCTGTAGTACCGAGGCTGCAACGGCAGTACATGACAGAGGAGTCCACGAAACAAATGACGTGTCACAAGAATGGCAAAAGATACAGTGACAAGATGCAGCACCCAGCGGATGGTGATGCATGGAAGCACTTCGATGCCATGAATCCTGGCAAGGCCGAGGAGGCTCGGAATGTACGCGTAGCACTGGCAACAGATGGGTTCAACCCATTTGGAATGATGGCGGCCCCGTACACTTGTTGGCCCGTGTTCGTGATCCCCCTCAATCTTCCCCCCGGCGTCATGTTCGAACCCAAGAACGTGTTCTTGACGTTGATAATACCTAGACACCCGGGCAACAATATGGGTGTGTTCATGCAGCCTGTGTGGGATGAATTGCACAAAGCTTGGGAAGAGGGGGTACTGATGTACGACCGAGCTACAAAGATGAACTTCACGATGCATGTGTGGTACCAGTACTCAATGCATGACTTTCTGGCATATGGCTTATTCAGCGCGTGGTGTGTTCACGGCAAGTTCCCTTGCCCAACATGCAAGGCAGATGTGATGTTCACCTGGCTGGCCAAGGGTGGCAAGTATTCTTCTTTTGACAAACATCATCAATTCCTAGAGGAGGACCATGAACTGAGACGAGATAAAAAGCACTTCACGAAAGGTGTTCAAGTCACCGGCCCCATCCCTCAGGAAAAGAGCCCAGCTGACTTCCTTGCACAGATAGAGGCTCTCGAAATTGATGAAGAGAATGGTGGTGGTTTTAAAGGATATGGTACCGACCACATGTGGACTCATATATCGGGCTTGACTAGGCTCCCCTACTACAAGGACCTTCTTCTTCCACACAACATCGATGTAATGCACACAGAAAAAGAATGTCACCGAGGCACTATGGGCAACACTCATGGACATTGGCAAGAAGTCAAAGGACAACGTTAAGGCTAGACTGGACATTGAAACGATTTGCGATAGACCAAATCTAGTGATGAAGACCCCTGCGCTAGGCAAGAGATGGAAGAAGGGCCCGGCCGATTACATCCTGAAAAGGCCACATAGGAAGGAAGTACTAGAGTGGATGAGGACGCTAAGGTTCCCCGATGGGTATGCGGCGAATCTGAGCAGGGGAGTGAACGTGCAGACTGGCAAAGTCTTAGGGATGAAGAGTCGTGACTTCCACATCTGGATTGAGCGGATCCTTCCTGCGATGACCCGACGATACCTCCCTGAGCCAGTGTGGCGTCCTGGCAGAGTTGAGCTTTTTCTTCCGCCAGCTTTGTGCCAAGGAGTTGTCTCGGAACGTTTGTCTTGAACTGGAGAAGGCTGCACCTCTGTTGCTCTGCAAGTTGGAGATGATATTTCCACCCGGCTTCTTCCTGTCCTTGCAGCATCTGATTTTGCACCTACCAAGGGAGGCACGGTTGGGGGGGGCATGCAGCACCATTGGTGCTATCCAATCGAGAGGTGTCTAAAGCTTCTTTAGAAAAAGTGTAGAAATAAAAGCCAAAATTGAGGCTTCCATAGCAGAGGCATTCATTCTAGAGGAGGTGTCAACATTCACACAGGTGTACTATACCGAGGCACTTCGCAGACTGCAAGATCCAACCCCTCGTTACAACATCGATGAGAATTCATGCACCCTCAGCCTTTTTAGAGGGGATCTCGGAAGAGCAGGCGCAGGGACCAACGTGTACTTGCTACATGTTGAGTGGCACACTATCATGATGTACTTGTTGTTGAACCTTGACGAAACCCAAGATTATCAAGAGTAAGTTCTCGATGAGCTTGTTACATACGCCGCCACTATCCTCCACATATCGATCCGACCCTAGTTGTCTATTGTTTCTCCAGGGAATATATTAATGAACACTGGAGCGGCAGTACGGATCCTACTGAGGAAGAAAAAGACCATCTTCTCAGACATAATAAGCCCGATTTCATCAATTAGTTCTGTACAAAGGTACCATCCAACTAACCTAGTTCCCACTTTGAGATTCCACTTTGCTCCTATGAGCGAGTAATGTAACTATCTACTTGTCCTAACCTTGTAGGCTAATTGTGATGCGGAAATGAGTCCTGCATTAAGATGTGTGGGCAAAGGCGCCGAGCGACATGTCAGGTCATTCGACGTTTATGACGTGAATGGCTATCGCTTTCGCACGAGAACCTACGAAGAGAAACGGGGCAACCTAAAAACCACATGCAGCGGAGTTCGTACTCCCGGCACGAATGGGAAGGACTATTATGGCATCGTCGAAGAGATATTGGAGCTTGACTTTGGCAAAGACCTAGGTTGTAAGCTAGTGGTATTCAAATGCCATTGGTTCAATCCTGAGTTCACGAAAAAGGACCTTAAGATTGGGCAAGTCGAAATCCGATAGGATTCCAAATATGGAGGGGACGATGTCTATATTGTGGCTAACCGAGACGCCACGCAAGTTTATTACCTCCCATGGGCAAACCAAAATGACAAGCGCCTTGCGGGTTGGAGCCTTGTGCAGATGGTATCTTCACGCGGTAAAGCGGCGGTCCCGAACGATGATGATTACAACTTTGACCCAAGGACAGATGAGTTCTATCAACCTAAGGGGCTAGAAGGTAGGTTGGAGATAGACATTCTTTCGCTGAAGGGTATGGAAGTAAACAACGACATCGATGAGGACGAGGGTGATGAGGTGCATGATGCTAAGGACTTACGAATCCTTGATGAATGGCAGATGCGACGCGATGTAGTTGTTGCGGATGATGTTGATAGTGATGACGAATTAAGAGAGCTCGACAATATTGATAGTGATGACGATAGTACTGATGATGACGACGAGCGCTCGCTAGCAATATTGCCTTTCGCGGAGATAATTTCTAATTCATGTAATACTATATTATTATTAATATTACCTTGTAGTTATTAATATTACCTTGCAGTTATGTTTCTTTACAGGTACTTGTTATTAATACTAACTCTTTTAATCTTTGTCATTGCAGGCACTCGACAAAATGCCAGGCGGAGGGCAGCCACGACGAAACGTCACCTCGAAGTACGTGGCGCCGGTCGACCAGGACGAGGAGGAGGAGGAGGAGCACATGGCGGCCGACCCTCGTGAGGACGAGGACGAGGACGAGGAGCTTGAGGTGGAGCCGTCGACCAGTAGGGGTGTGAGGGCCCCCAGCGGATGGCATCGCACGCCGTCGAGGAGGCTGTTCGAGATGGCCTCCTAGGAGGGGGCGACGACGACAACGACCAGTGACGGTGACGGTGGCGGCGTCTACGGCGGAGATGCTGAGGGCGACGATGATGACCTCGGCTGCGGTGATGAGGAGACAACGGGCGGCTCTACTTCCACAGCTTTGCCCAAGCCCTTCCAGCGCGGCCCCACCAGGCTCCCTAGCCACCTGCCAGTCACTGACGAGCGCCCAGTGATTCGGCCCGTGGGCAAGTAAGTAACCATTGTTGATTTCTCTACTTGTTCATATGACATTTTCAAATTCAAACTGCATACTAACAATTGTTGTTAATGACTCATGCAGGGGCTGGAAAAAGGTGACAAAAAGGGGTTCTTCACACTGTCCCACTAGCATCCAGGGCCTGCTGATTAAAAAGCACTTCCCTGGCTTGGTCCTCACCGCCGAGGGTAACCACATCATGCCCGAGAAATGGCACCACTTCTCCCTTGTCAAGGACGAAAATGACGAAATCCTTGCTGACAAGATCAAGAGGGAGTTCTGGGTGAGTCTTTGCATCGCATCGCATATCTCAATACAACGGATTTGTTGGACTTTCTTCAAACAATGAAATGATGTTTGATGCATGTGTGCAGTTGTACTTCCAGTTGGAGGAGGGGCAGGACCTCGGGCGGGCGTTCCGTCATCAGGACTTGGTGTGCGCTGACCGGCTCAAGGACATGTTCTACGAGGCGCGTACCCAGGCCGTCATCAGCTACTACGCCAACATCAAGAAGGTGAAGGTAGATAAGGAGCAAGCCAGGGAGATGATGTCTCAAGAGGAGACCGACCTCACCGAGGAGCAGTACATGCAGGTAATATCAAAAACTTAAGTAATTGTCAGGAAACATCCGTTATGATTTCTTACATGATACATTCAATTCATTATCTAGAATATCAAAAACTCGAATGTCATGCAGATGCCTCCGTGCTGGTGCAGCAAGTATGAGGACTGCTGGCTTGTAATTGTCAGAGGGTGGCATACGCCGGCGGCGTACGAGGAGCGCAGAGCACGTCGGGCGAAACGCAAGGCAGAGCTCGATACGTCAGGGGTCTCACACCACCAAGGGAGCCAGATCCTACCAGAGTTCATGGACACATGGGTATGCTTCTGTTGATGCATTTGTTATAGCGCTCAATTGTCACTACTTGTAACCATGTTTGTGTTTTCCTCGCAGTCGGCGACGCATGGTGGGGAGCAAATCAACGAGTTCACGGGGTACGCGCTTGCTCACATCAGCAAAGTGAAAAGCGCCCACCACCGTGTACAGCTCGTCGCTCGGGCCAGAGAAGTACACCAGCCCGGTCGTCTACGACAAGCTCACCAAGTACGCCGACGCAGCTCGAGAGCGCCATGGCGATGACTATGACCCCGCCACCGAGCCCCTGGACACTGACCTTGTGATGAGAATTGGAGGAGGGAAGCAACACGGCCGGTACTTTATGGCCAACAGCGTCATCGACCCGTCCTCTATTCAGACGCTGAGCCAGATCCGCAAATAAGACCGGCAAAGGGGGGGTGGATCGCAGATCCCCATAGCGCCTCGGTAGCAGAGCAGCGCGGAGATGATGATGGCACTTCAGGTAAGTGGAGTTTCATTCATCGTTCATTCGTTTCACGCATGATGTACCTTGCCTTCAAATACCATCAACCATGCTGCTATAACATTGCAGGCCACGGTCCAAGAGCTGCAGGCCAGCCAGGTGGCCCAGGCGGCTATCCAAGCGCAGCGGGATGCGGCCCATCAGGAGCAGCTGGTGGCACTTACACAGCACTACCAGAGACAGTTGGCGGACCTGTCCCTACACTTCAAGGCCCAGATCCTGGGAATGCAGGAGCCTCCTGCCTCGATCTTCAATCCACCACCGGTAGTTCCACTGCCTGTTCTTGTACCTGGTCAGGTGAGTACAATGCCTGTCGCTTTAGCTTGCGCGGCCAGCCTGCAGGTACTAATTACATCACTTGGTCTTTGTGCAGGCACCGTCGGCGGGTTCGAACCCAACTCCAAGTGGTAGCCCTCCACTGGGTCCTTCTCCACCGCATGGCTGGGCACCTTACCAGAGCTTCCCCACGCAGTCGTATGTCTGGCCTCCTCGACAGTCGCAGGGGTACTCCTCCTGGCCGCAGTAGGGGCACTACAGGCCTCCAGGCGTCTCTCCACAGCAGCTGGGGCAGTACTGGCAGTACGGTTCGGCCCCGCAGTCGGGTTGGTCGTAGCGGGAGCAAGGTGGGGGCACGACTCCGAGTTGGTCTCTGTGGGAGCAAGGTGGTGGAGGCTCTGGGACCCCTGGGGACGGCGCCTCAAGCTAGGTACTACACTTGTCGCTTTTGGACCTTGTATGGATGACTTGTATGGATGACTATGTATGGATGACGATCGACATTTGTCGCTTGTGTATGGATGACTTGGAGGATATGTGGGTTCCATGCTATATATGTGATGTGCGGATGAAAATGGTATTTTGTTGCTATATATGTGGGTCATATGCTATATATGTGATGTATGTGTTGAAATGTCATGGAAATGCAAGAAAACTAAAAAAAAGAAAAAAAAAATTTCCTAGGTTTGCCGATGGCCAGCCATCGGCAAACCTAGGATTATGTGTCAGCAAATCCCCAGGTTTGCCGACGGCTGGCAGGCCGTCGGCAAAGTGACCATAACTTTGTCGATGGCTGGCCGTCGGCAAAAAAAGTTTGCCGATGGCCGGGGCCATCGGCAAAGAAATTCCGAAAAAAAATAAAAAACGCTTTGCCGATGGTCGTCCCACGTCAGCCGTCGGCAAAGCCGCCGTCAGCCTGACGGCGCGTCGGCTGACGTGGCGCCAATGCCGATGGCTGACGTGGCCATCGGCATAGCTTTGTCGATGGCCTGACACGTGGCCGTCGGCAAACTTCGCTTTGCCGAAGAAATGTCTGCCGATGGCGGTTTGCCGACGGCCACGTCGGATTGCTATCGGCAAAGCCTTTGCCGATGGCAATCCAGACTTTGCCGATGGCTGCCGGCCATCGGCAAACAAGCCGGATCCGGTAGTGCTGCCTATCATGACCACTAACGTTTGCCTGAAACAAATGTATCTAAGATTATTTTGATGCTAGTGTCAAGGTTTAGTTGCAGTTCTAATTTTCCAATTTTGTTGTCAGGTGATCTGGAGCACAATTTCTGTGGTCCATGCTGAAAAAAGGCTCTCGGCTTTAGTGCAACTACATGACTCAAAAGGTACATCCTGATCGATATGTGTCCTTCCTACTGTTGCCTTGGTGATTTCTATTAGTAGGTGGCAGTATTGACATTGACATCGATCAATACATGTTGAGGAAACATCCCCCTTGATACATACAAGCACATTTTGGGGTTGGGGTTGGGTCCATTACATGCACAAGTAAGTTTCTTTCTTCTCTTAGTGCTTCCCAGTTACCCCATGGAGACTGCCTATTATGACCACTAACATTTGCCTGAAGCAAATGTATCTAAGATTATTTTGATGCCAGTGTCAAGGTTTAGTTGCAGTTCTAATTTTCCAGTTTTGTTGCCAGGTGATCTGGAGCACAATTTCTGTGGTCCATGCTGAGAAAAGGCTCCTGGCTTTAGTGCAACTACATGACTTAGAAGGTACATCCTGATCAATATGTGTCCTTCCTACTGTTGCCTTGGTTAATTCTATTAGTAGGTGGCAGTATTGACATTTTTCATATGTCCCTAATGAATTTTTAGAAGTAACGATAATTGCTTCTTTTGTTCTGTACAAATCCGGGGCTAACCTATTTGCTTTATATCTACCTCATTACTATTGTTACCATTCCGTTTCAGTAGACTTGATGAATCATGTACCTCTACATACCTAGGGCTGCTGAAAATGCAGTGCTGATTGTGTTACCATTGCTATTTTATAACTCCTTGATATGCATCCAATGAGCGAGAAAATCTATCTGATGATCAGTCAGTTTAGAGAAAGCAGGAATGTTGTATCGAGTTTCTATTCATATTACTTTCGCCACTCTGGACAGATGGATAGTTTCCTTAACAAAGTGTTATACTGTTATACTTATACCACAACTGATGCAAGATGTTGAGATGCTTCCCCGCACCACCCCCCCCCCCCCACCCCACCCCCAACAGATTCAACTCTATCTAGATAGAAAAAGGCTATTTTTCTAGCAGTTTAATTCGTACCACCTGATTTATAGATATCTTCCCCTCTCCTGTATTCATGCACTTTTTAAATATATGTGCCTGAGTCAACGCATGATGGTGCTAATGGGGCCATGGGGTTCTTTTAACAGGTAGTATCTTTGCTTGGTAATGCCCGTAGTTGTTTGAGAATAAATATGTTAGACTCTTATTAATCGTTTTTTGCCTTATTAGATATCTTTATTTAATCTCCGAGAAATCTGTATTTGTAACGCGGTTCATATTATCAGGTGAAACACTCATTTGAATCCGGGATATATGACGCCTGAGGACTACAACCCAGTACTTAAAGACAGAAAAATCCCTCTTCTGGTATGTAAGGTCGTCACATCATCATGCTTATTGCTTGGTTTCGCCTTTAGTGACCTTTTTGTTCTTCTGACACTATATTTCTGACACTCCAAGAGTTCCTTTCGCTTCGACAGCAAACCTACACCAGTTGGAGCTTATCTTAGTTTTCCTTTGTGATGTGCTAGAATTACGCAACACAGGTTGGGTTGTTTGCAAGACTACTATATTTTTTGATCCATCTCTTTTCTTTATCTATCATGTGGTATACTCCATTTTGGTGTTAATGTTTATGGTTTTATTAAAATTTAGTAGATCTTCTTAAGATCTCAAAACATCCCTGGTTACTGGGTGGTGCAGAACGTTGGGTGCTTATGGGTGGTAGCCTGATAGGCTGAACAGATGCAGAACCGACCACTTCGGATTGGGCAAGCTGGGGACGGTGTCCAATCTCAACGCCTGGGGGCTGAGATAGATGAGGACCTCTTCTGATAAATTTTGGATCACTTAAAATTAACACAGCTTTCCTTTTGTACATATAGAGAGATTTACTTCGCTACTAACAAAGGTGGTTCGTCCTACCTATAATCTTAACCCTGATGAGCCTCTGCACATGACATTTACTGTCTGCTGTTCGCCATTGCAGGCAGCACATCTGGGACATAATATTATTGGATTTCTTCTACGACCTCAAAGCAATATCCAGAAGCGACTACATGAAGTATGATCTATTCTTCAGAATCTTACTAATCTCTTTGTTTAACCATTGGCTTCATGACACATATCAGCAAACTGGAGCTAGCTCTCATGGAGTCATAGTCTTGCAAAGGGGCACATAGTTTTTTTCTTATAATCTGTGTGCCCTTTACTTAGTGCTTCAGCTCACATTCCCTTTGTTGGATTATTTTCCCACCCTTACCAACAACAGAACCAATGAAATGGTGCCGATTATGGGTATCCCCAAGGATATGATCCATATGGTTATGCTCGGTCCCCTCAGGATCATGTCATGTTTACCATATCCAGGGTATGAAATTACCAGCAGCAACCACCGCAGCAGCCCCCGCCACAACAGATTAACATGTTTCTCATTGTACAGAACAAGTGTAAGATCAGAGCTGTCAATACAAATTAAATTTACAGACCGCTCGGATGAGGTCGGGTCTGGATTCTTCTACCAGATGCATCATGCCATGGAATTTGAGGTTATATGATGCACGCGAAATAGAGATTTGAAATATATTGTAACCAGACCCTATTGCTTCTCCATTGAAATATTTATACTTAGATTCAATTTAAGCCATGGGGCTACTGCACTCCATTTTTTGTATTGTTCATTAGATTCAGTCAGTGTTGAGGTTCTACAATAAGATTGCTTGTGTCAATGCAATGAAGTGATCACATCAACACCTCTGCTCATAACATGGAATATGAATGCCTCCATCTTAGATTTCAATGAAGTGAATTTGCACTGCAATAAAATTTGCTCTTAGAAACTTATCAATCAGTTTTGTACATTAATTAGATGGTATGTCGCCTGTTGCATCCTTCAGATTAAATGTAGGCTATGTAGAATTATATAAGCAAGGTTCAGCCTTTTTCTATGCTATAAATTAAAACGAAGGTTATGTACAATTATATAACACGGCTTCTTTGTTGCGTCCCAGACTGGGGCTACCAGCTGATAGCAAAATCATCAATTGAGATTGTTTTCCATTGGTAATCTTCTCGCACTTACTTTTCTTCATATTTAGATGCTCATACATATGCATGATTCAGTTGAAATTTATGCGGATGACATTCATGCTTCTATCTCTCAGTCTGTCACTGTGTTCTCATGATCTTTTCCCTTTTTTGGTTTTCACTTCCTGTTCACTTGAGATTATCAGCCAAATCAGCCAGCCAGCCATCAGTATTTTTCACTCACAAAAAAACCAGCCAGCAGTACTTTCAGTCAGCCAGATCAGCACAAACAAACAGACTGTTCTTATTTTTCAAGGTCAGCACTTCCAAAGAAATTGTATCCATTCCTGTTGCCGAGATCCATAGACATCTTTAGGTCTGCCAGTAAATAATGGTATAGCAATCATCAGATTATAAATACTAATTACTGAATCCTAAAGCTACATGGCTATATGTGTCCCTTTTAATACTGCCAAATTAAGTCAACTGAATGGCTATGGTCACTTAGTCTTTTCCTGTTCTTTTTTAGTGGTCTTCCTATTATGCGCCTCAGCAATACGCATCAAACTAAATGTATTCCATACTTATCTACCGTCATAATGCTACCTCGCTATGAACCAGACTAAAATCTTTTACTGTCACGCGCGAAGGCGCGCGCCTGCCACTAGTACAGGAAAATGGAGGAAGTAAAACATGTATCTATCTAAGCAGCAGCGGAGCCGAACGTGGTGGTTATGTCCGCAGTTGAAGTTCGCGACGACAGCAGGTCAGAATCGAGATGGGCGAAGGGCCTGACGGCCGGTGCGGCGACGTCCTCGTCGCCCTCCAGCATCCGCACGACGCCGCTCATCGACGGCCTGTCCTCCGGCCGGTACTGCACGCACCACAGCGCCACCACGCACAGCCGCTCCACCTTCTTCCTCGCTTCCTTACCAACCCTGTCGTCGGCCACCAGAGCCCGCGCCACCGGCGCTTCCATCTCCCCGCGCTCCAGCCGCTGCCACACCCACCGCGGGTACCAGCGCTCCGCGCTCTCGGCGGCCTCCACGTCGGCGTAGTTCCTCCTCCGGCCCAGGATCTCGAACAGCAGCATGCCGTAGGCCGTAGCTATACACGTCGCACTTGTGAGTGGCGGGCGCCGACATCCACAGCTCCGGTGCGGCGTACCCCGGCGTGCCGCGCCCGCCGCCGCCGGTCATGGTCACGTGCGTCCGCTCCCGCTCGCACAGCCTCGCCAGCCTGAAGTCGGCCACCTTGGGGCAGAAGGCCTTGTCGAGGAGCACGTTGCCGGGCTTGATGTCGTAGTGGATGATCCATCGCTCGCACTCATCGTGGAGGTACCGGATCGCCTTCGCCGTGCCGACGGCGATGTCGTAGAGCTTGTCGAACCTCAGCTTCTGGTCGCCGTCGCCGCCGCCGTGGAAGAGGTGGCAGTCAAGCGAGCCGTTCGGCATGAACTCGTACACGAGCGTCTTGAGGTCGGCGTCGAAGCAGAAGCCGTAGAGCCGGACGAGGTTGACGTGCTGTTAGAAGTTTTGTTCAGAGTCATATAAAGTTTTGTGTAATCCCGTCGAAAGTTTTCAGTAGTGTCGTAGTAAGTTTAGATGAATGTGGTGGCAGGAGATGTGCACGGCCACACCATGATCGTCAGGAGTATTTCCCCGTCACGACGGCGCGTGCTGCGCGTCCTACTGGTCCGATGTAAACGGGCTTTGTAGAGCCGGTCGTGGTGGCGGGGGGTGTCGGGCCTAGAGCCCATGTATCCATCTATATAATGTAATGAAAACCTACGACAAGGCTGCGGTTGTTGGCAGCACCAATTGTACGTACCTGTTCTTTCCAGTTTTTCTTGTACGTGGGCTCTAGGGCTTAGCCGCCGCTGCCATCGGAGTTCCTCGGCGTCGCCATCGCTGACCAAGGACCAGAGCAGAGTCTCTGTTCCAACACGTGGTATCAGAGCCGCGTCTTGTTCCTGCGGAAGAGATGGGAGAAAATCCATCTTCGAGCGTTCTTCCTGGCAGAATCAAGGAGAGTTCCTTGATGTGGCCGATGCTGGACCGCACCAACTACACCGAGTGGGCTATGCTGATGCAGGTCAATTATGAGGCATTGGAGATATGGGAAGTGATCGAACCAGGCGACAAGGTGAAGCGATCGCAAGATCGTCAGGCGATGGGAGCGCTGCTGCGTTCTATGCCGAAGGAGATGTGGACGACGTTGGGGAGCAAGCAGACCGTGAAGGAGGCGTGGGAGTTGGTCAAGACTATGCGACTCGGTGCTGATCGTGTGAAGGATGTCAATGCCCAGAAGCTACTCAAGGAGTTTGAGAACATCAGCTTCAAGGAAGGGGAGACAATCGACGATTTCGGCATGAGAATCAATAATCTGGTGGCCAATCTTAAAACACTCGGTGAGAAGGTCGAAGACACCCGCGTGGTGAAGAAGTTCCTGAGAGTCGTGCCACCAAAATTCAGTCAAATCGTGGTGTCAATCGAGATGTTTTGCGATATGAAAACATTGACGATTGAAGACCTAGTGGGCCGGCTGCGTGCAGCCGAAGATCGCCTAGAAGACAAGGTGGAGCAGGTGACAGACAAGGCGGGCAGGCTGCTCCTTGCGGAGGAGGATTGGCTAGAGAAGAACAAGCATCGCTTCCAGTCAAATCCAACCAAGGAGGGTGCCCACAAAGGTTCTGGAGGCACTGGAAAAGGCAAGGCCCCACAGCGTGGTGAGCGTGGCGAGGGTGGAAATTCCAGTAGCGCAGGCTCTGTCAAATTGACGCGTGAAGGCACCCCTCGGTGCTTTGGGCGATGTCACAATTGTGGCATCTATGGCCACTATGCGAGGGACTGTAAACGTCCAAAGAGGGAGAAGAAGGGAGCAAAACAGCAGGAGGCGAACGTTGCTGTGGGAGAGGTGGACAAGCAGCCGGCACTACTGCTGGCGGAGGTGAACGACGTCGAGCAGGCGCCGATGCAGATCATCCACCTCGCGGAAGACAACGTCGAACCGGGAGAGTACCCTGACGGGAGGTGGGTGCTGGACACAGGAGCCAGCAACCATATGACTGGCACCCGCTCAGCGTTGGTGCACGTCAACGAGAACGTTCGTGGCTCGGTGCGTTTCGGCGATGGCTCCAGCGTCGAGATTTGTGGCATCGGCTCAGTGGTCATGGAAGGACGCCACAACGAACACAAGGTACTAACTGGTGTTTATTATATTCCCAAATTGAAGAGCAATATTGTCAGCTTGGGCCAGCTTGAAGAAGCGGGATGTGACATCAGACTGTACAATGGGTGTCTCCAAATTTTTGATCAAGAGAAGAAGCTGCTGATTAGTGCGCCACGCACTGGAAATCGGTTGTACACCGTGAAGTTGGGTGTGGTTCCACCTGTGTGCTTACTGTCAAAGTTGAAAGATGAAGCTTGGCTATGGCATGCGAGGTTTGGGCATTTAAATTTCAGAGCTCTTCGCGAGTTGGGCAGGAAAGGTATGGCTACTGGAGTTCCAGTGATTGATCATGTAGAACAAGTCTGTGAAGGGTGTGCTTTGGGCAAACAACACAGAGTTCCATTCCCAAAAGTTTCTGGTTTTCAGGCTAAGAAAGGTTTGGAGTTGTTTCATACTGACTTGTGTGGGCAGATCACACCACCAACTCCAGGTGGTAAGAATTATTTCCTACTAGTTGTTGATGATTACAGTAGATACATGTGGATTGAATTACTCAGGTCGAAAGATGAAGCTTTGTCCTGTCTGAAGAAAATTAAAGCAAGAGCTGAAACTGAACTAGAGGGGAAACTGAAGGGTATCAGGACTGACCGAGGTGCTGAATTTAATTCAAATCAATTCACTGTATTTTGTACTGAATTTGGGATCAAGCACTACACCACCACTCCATATACGCCACAGCAGAATGGAGTTGTGGAGAGAAGAAACCAGACTGTAGTCGAGATGGCTAGATGCATGCTGAAAAGCAAAGGTGTGCCAGCACAGTACTGGGGAGAGGCAGTGTCAACTGCAGTGTATGTGCTTAACAGATCGCCAACCAAGAGTTTGGAGGGAATCACCCCTTATGAAGCTTGGTATTGGAAGAAACCGAGAGTGGAGCATTTGAGAGTGTTTGGAAGTGTTGGTCTTGTCAAGAATATTGGTCCTGCCGTGAAGAAGTTGACAGATCCACCAGGATGGTCTTCCTGGGATATGAAGAAGGGACTAAAGGATACAGGATGTTTGATCCAGTTTTTGGCAAGTTGCATGTCAGCCGAGATGTGATATTTCAAGAGGAGCTGGGTTGGGAGTGGGAAAATCAAGGCAATAATGCTCAGCTGGATTATTTCACTGTCCAACATCAGTTCACTGTAGAGGATCCGGCAACAGAGGCTTCCGCTGAAAATGATGGGTCTGGTGCATCAGAACCTCCCTCTCCTAGAACCGCACAGTCAACTCAAAGTCCTGGAGTTCAGCAAGAACAGTTGACGCCTTCCATACACTCAGGTTCCCCCACTCATAGTACGCCAGGAGTTACACCATTGAGTGCTCACTGCTCAGGAATCAGGTTCAGAACAACCACCGCTGAGATACAGGTTGCTGACGGATTTGTTTGATTCTACTGAAGAAGTGCAGAACTTTGAGTACAGTGGTCTCTGCCTGTTAGCTGCTGATGAGCCCGCAAACGTCGAGCAAGCTTTAGAAGAAAAGTGTTGGAGAGATGCCATGTCTGCAGAACTAAAATCCATTGCAGACAATGACACATGGGTGCTTTCAGATTTACCCAATAATCACAGAGCCATAGGGCTGAAGTGGGTATTTAAGGTGAAGAGGGACCCAGCTGGCAACATTGTGAAACATAAAGCTAGGCTTGTTGCAAAAGGGTATGTGCAGAAACAGGGGGTGGATTATGAAGAGGTGTTTGCTCCTGTGGCGAGGATGGAGACAGTAAGAGTGCTATTGGCTCTGGCAGCACATGGCAACTGGGAGGTGCATCACATGGATGTGAAATCGGCTTTCTTGAATGGAGATTTACAAGAAGAGGTGTGTGTACACCAGCCACCCGGTTTCAGTGCTGAGAATGCTAGTAGCAAGGTGCTAAAATTAAAAAAGGCCCTTTATGGATTGAAACAAGCACCAAGAGCTTGGAATGCCAAGCTAGATTTTGAACTGAGAAATTTGGGGCTCAGAAAATGTGAAGTTGAGCATGCTGTTTATGGGAGAGGAGAAGGAAACTCACTGCTATTGGTGGGAGTCTATGTTGATGATCTGATTATCTGTGGGCCAGACAGTAGGAAGATTACTGAATTCAAGCAACAGATGATGAATTTGTTCAGCATGAGTGATCTGGGTTTGCTCAGCTATTATTTGGGCATAGAGGTGCATCAAGGCTCTGAAGAGATCACGCTCTGTCAGAGTGCCTATGCCACAAAAATCGTTGAGATGTGCAATATGACAGGTTGCAACCCAGTTGATACACCAATGGAGCAGAGGGTGAAGGTTGTAACAGCAAAACCAGGTACTGAGATTGATCCAACAAGGTATAGAACCATCATTGGGAGTTTGCGGTATCTTGTCAATACAAGGCCAGACATTGCCTATGCAGTTGGTCTAGCAAGCAGGTTCATGGAGAAACCAGGGAAGGAACATTGGGCTGTAGTAAAAAGGATTGTGAGGTATATTACTGGAACAATCAACTATGGCTGCAGATTTAGAAAAGGAGGAAATTCAGATTTGCCTCTACTGGGGTATACAGATAGTGATCATTCAGGTGATCTGATACACAGGAGAAGCACTTCTGGAATTGTGTTCTTTCTGGGAGATAATCTGGTGACTTGGTGTTCTCAGAAACAAAGGAGTGTAGCTCTGTCTTCTTGTGAAGCAGAGTACATGGCTGCTGCTGCAGGGGCTTGTCAAGGTGTGTGGCTCAGTAACTTGATAGCTGGACTGACAGGGACTGAACCAAAGCAGTTCAGGTTGCTCATTGATAACAAGTCAGCTATAGAACTGAGCAAAAATCCAGTCTTTCACGAGAGGAGTAAACATATTGATACTCGCTATCACTATATTCGTGAATGCATTGAGAAGGGTGTGGTCGATGTGGATCACGTAAGAACAGACGGGCAGCTTGCTGATATTCTGACCAAAGCTCTCGCCAGGGTCAGGTTCGTGGAACTCAGGATGAAGCTGGGTATCGTCGATCTTCAACGGGATTAAGGGGGTGACTTGTTAGAAGTTTAGTTCAGAGTCATATAAAGTTTTGTGTAATCCCGTCGAAAGTTTTCAGTAGTGTCGTAGTAAGTTTAGATGAATGTGGTGGCAGGAGATGTGCACGGCCACACCATGATCGTCAGGAGTCTTTCCCCATCACGACGGCGCGTGCTGCGCGTCCTACTGGTCCGATGTAAACGGGCTTTATAGAGCCGGTCGTGGTGGCGGGGGATGTCGGGCCTAGAGCCCATGTATCCATCTATATAATGTAATGAAAACCTACGACAAGGTTGCGGTTGTTGGCAGCACCAATTGTACGTACCTGTTCTTTCCAGTTTTTCTTGTACGTGAGCTCTAGGGCTTAGCCGCCGCTGCCATCGGAGTTCCTCGGCGTCGCCATCGCTGACCAAGGACCAGAGCAGAGTCTCTGTTCCAACACGTGCGACGTCCGACCGATGGTGCCGATCTCCGCCATGAACTGCTCCTCGGCGCGCCGCCCCATGTTGCTGCCGAGGACCTTCACGGCCACCAGCAGGCTGCTGCTTCCGTCACTGGGGAGCTGGATCTGGCCTCGGTACACCACCCCGAAGCCACCGGCGCCGAGCCTCTCGCTGTAGTTGCCGGTGAATTGCTGCAGCTGTGACGAGCTGAACCTCACCGGCCGATCTTTGACCACGTCCACGGTGCCGCCGTAGCTGCTGCTGCTGCTGTGCTTACCGCCGCTGTTTCCGATCGGTGGTACTGGTACTGCTGCTGTGGTCCGCGTCTCCACCAGCGGCAGCACTGGTGGCAGCGGGAGGTCGCCGCCGCCATACTTGCGGATCATGTGCAGCTTGCAGCACTTGTAGATGAGCACTGACACCACGATGATCACGATCCCGCCCGTGATCACTGACACTGGAAATTGCAAACGACATGAATGATTACCAATCAATCAACAGAGAGTAAGCAATCTCGCTGACTAACTTGATTGATGAACGGATAGATAGACGAACTGAGTTTATCTGCATACCGATGTCTATTGCGATATTTCCGCCGGTTATTACATCCGACGACGACATATCCGACTGCTGCAATTCTTGCCCAGGCAAATAAAATGGCACATGAAGGCTCTCGATAGGAATACTAGTAGTGCTTATGAGATCATTTACGGGCCCTTTTCACATAATAATCTGTTGATTATAATTATAAATATATAAGTAAACGCCGAGCAGCTACCTAACGATATGATGTCATCTGGTGAAAAGTAAACAGCAACGGTTGCTGGGCCTTGTTTAGATACCAGATTTCACCCCTAAATTTCACTATAGAAAAGAAGATTCACCGTCATATCAAAATGCCGGCACATGTTTGGAGTACTAAATGTAGATGAAATAAAAAAACTAATTACAAAGTTTTGTTGTACTTTGCGAGACGAACATTTTGAGCCTAATTAATCAATGTTTGGACAATTTTTACCAATTAAAAACAAAATTGCTACAGTGATAAAAAGTAATTCGGCAGTCTCCGATTTGGGAATCTAAACACGGCCCTGGTCACACTTTTGCCGTATAAAAAGGCTGCGCTTCTGACTAAAGGGTAACAAGAACCTATATATACATAGTATACTGTTCAGAATGCATCTGGCGAGTCTGGTACATACACACACGGACTGGTGGAGCTCGTGCCCGCGCTCGCGGCCACCATCCCCTTCGTCAGCGGCGGCAGCATCCACGCCCGGCCTCGCGCTCGCGCTCATGGCCGCCTATCCCATCCGGCAGTTGCAGCGTCGTCCATGCCCGGCCTCGCGCTCGCGCTCGCGGCCGCCATCCCCTCCGGCAGTGGCGGCCTCGTCCACGCCCGCCTTCCCCTCGCGCTCGCAGCCGCCATCCCCTCACGTTCGCGGCTGCCATCACCTCCGGCAGCAGCCTCAGGGAGAAGAAGTCACGAATGGGATGACATGAACGAAGGCTCTCAATGGGAGTTTCATCTGATTTCCAACGTTTTGGAAACAACGCTCACTCGTTGCTGTCCCCATGAAATGTTTCCCTTCTCTCTCCTCCACTATACATGCAAAAGCTCTATTTCTACTGATGTGGCACCCTATTTAATGTGCATTAAACCCCATAAAACCTGCATTGAGACTGGCCTTAGTTATAGTTTGTTCCTCAGCTACATTATTTTATTTGAGTGAGTCAATAGTCAAGTCAAACATGGAGAAGTTCGACGTCAGCAACGACTGAAAAGCGAAAAGCAAAAGGCGGCGACCGGGGACGGTCTTGGAACCGTTCGCGTCTGGTGGGCAAAGCAAATCCTGGAGCCGTTGCCGCTTCGCAACGAAGAAATCTATGGTGGTGACCCCGGTCAGATGGAGGCACTTCGTGAGTTGTTCCCGCCGGATGACGACGTGGGTGCGCGCAAGCGGCGGCGCCAACGCTCGGTTGCGCGAGCATAGGCCTCCTAGCCGGTGCCTCTTTTTGGGTTGATTAGTTCCCAATGTAATACCATAGATTTCTTTTGACCCTCTAGGGCGCCGCTAAGGCGTGTTATATTAATTTTTTTTACTCTATCTTAATACAATGATGTGCAAACCTTTTGCGTGATTGACAAAAATCACCACTATAGAGAGGATTTGCAGCAACAAAGATTTTTTTTTGCAGAGTCACGGTGGCCCTCAATCCAAACCGCCTCTATAAATGCATCTTCAGATATGACTATTACCATCAACCATCTCTGAAAACAGAAGCATTTTTAGAGATGGCGGGTAAAAGTAGCCACTTCTACAGGTGCATTTGTAGAGGCTGCTCAATTAAGAGCCATCTCTACAAATGTCACATTGTATAAATAGGAGCATCCCTTCTTCCTCCTCGAGAATTCTACTGTAACCCAAGGAGGAAGGAAGGAGGCCATGAGCTACTCCCAAAAATGCAAATCTAAGGTGTAGGTTTTGATTTTGATTCCTTTGATGGTGGAGGCTTTCAAAGGTAAGTACATGCTAATCTAAGCCCCCTTTTTTAACTTTTAGTGGTAAATTAGTGTGTAATTAGTGTTTTAATTTTCTCTCCCTTCCATGGTGGTTGAGGCATTTATGGGTGTTTTCATATCAAATCTTGGAAGGTGCTAGGGTAAATGGAGTAGGGGAACAAGATTCTACCATAATGGACATAGCTAACGTTCGACCGGTTGTAAATTAGGATAGTCGCATGGCCGCCTTTCCTCCTCGCGCCCCATCCCCGCCTTCTTCCTCGCACCCCACCCCCGCCCTCTTTCTCCTTGCGCCCCACCACCACCTACATCGCCGGCGGCCATAACTACCTCCCGCCTCCCGCCCCTCCAACCTGCCCTCCACCTCATCCTCACCACCTCGTTGCCCGCTGCCTATGGCGACCTCCTCCTTCCCCTCCCCCTCCTGCCCCGACTGAGCCTAGCCACCTCCATAGCCGCTAGAACCCTAAAGCCTCCCTCCCGCATCCTCACCGCTTAGCTAGCCTGCCTCCCCCGAGCCCCTTCTCTTCTAAGCCCGCCGAAGTTGGGGAAAAAGAGAGGGAAAGAAGAGAGAGAGAGAGAGAGGAGAAGATGGCGCACCACATGCTAGAGTTCAGGAAGAAGGGGGTGGTGGTGCAGCCGTAGAGCAGGCTACTACGGCCGCGTAGGGAGCGCCTGCACGGCAGCTAGAGTTCCATGGTAGGGTCTCACCTTCAAGCCTGGCCGCGGTGGGTAAGAGAGGGGGTGAGAGGGAGAGATAGAGGAAAAAGTGGGGAGGGAGATGGAGGAGGTGGGCGTGCGCCCAGCCCAAAGCTTTTGCCTTATTTCAATTAACAAAGTAAAAAAATACTAGTTTAGTGGTACATTAGTTTGTTAACTTGGTTGTGTTAATCTCTTACATGAAGAATCTGCAGTACTTATATGTGTATTTTACGACAATAACATGATGAAAAAAGTTGAACAATATTATGTATAATTTTAAATAAGAATGACCCCAGTGACATTGTTATATACTAATTATATTCTTCCAGGTTTTTATTGAATCTTGTATCTAACACAGTATTTGTTTTGTTTCTCAGTGATCGTGTTGTAGGAAAAGATGGAGTACAACAACTCATGGATGTATGGTTCATTAAAGTGGAAGCCTGATTTCTGACAAGAAGTCAATACATTTCTTGTAGCTGCAGAGAAACATTCCATGGAGGCAAAGAACAGAATCAAAATTCTTTGTCTGTGTAGCGATTGCAAGAACCATCTCACACGGAGTGATGTGTCTATTATTACATCTAGAGGTTTTGTGAAGGACTACATAGTTTAGATCCATCACGGTGAAACACCTGTTGACGTCGTTGAGGCATGAGAAGAAAATATGGAAGAAGACGACCAAACTTACATTGACAAATTTATCGCTAAACTTGATGCAGAAGTGCTGAGTGCCCGTGAACAAGGTGGTGGTGATGGCGGTGGTGGTGGTGGTTGGGTTGCTGAGGATGAAGCTAGTGTTAATGATGGTTGAGGATTTGTTGGGGACAAAGCTAGTGGCAATGACGATGGAGGACATGAGGGGGACGAAGCTGATGGGGGTTATTTGGAGAAAATGCTTAGGGTCATTAGACCAGAGGTGATACTCAAGAGCGTGAAAGGTCTAAACAATTTGAAAAGGGTAAAAAAGGAGCAAAGGAGAGTTTGTATGGTGTTGACAAAGGTTGTGTGACACACTTGACGGTGCTACGTTTTTTGCTTGTGCTCATCCTGAAGGCTAAGTACGGTTGGTCGGACTGCAATTTCAATGACATATTTGTGTCTCTTGTCATGTTTGCTCCCGTAGCCAAACTCAGTTCCTGCCAACACATACGAGGCAAAGAAGGTTATAGGGCAATCCTTTGATGAGAAGTTTGTATACTTTTTATTTCTCGCCAATATTTCTAAACTTGTGAATAACTTATCATAGAGACCCCATTTTATCTAGGTAATTGGAATATGAGATATAGTAGGATGGAAATGAGACTTGCTCACTTTTGCAAAGTACTTGGGATTTATTTATAAAATCAAAATCTTGATTAGCATGCTCCCCAAATGATTATAATTCCTACCAAGGTCATATGACAATATTCCATGATACAAAACCTTAGTCATATGCTGCTTGTTTTTATATTGAGCTTTGTCAAATTGTTGTGACCCTTGTTGAGATTCTCGTCATGCACCCATGATCAAGATTCACGTACACCCAGAAAATAAAATGTTAACTCTTACACTAAGAGTTACGCAAAAACATGCATTTTTTGTCCACTAAATAAAAATACTCCATTCATATGACATGAGTATCTCTCTTAAAAGTTTTCATGTGCCAAAGGAAAGTATGGGCTATGCTAAAAAAAGAAAGAGGAAAAGAAAAAAAATCCTTGCTAGAGCATGAATAAACCCATGCTAAAAAGCATGAAGAAAAAAAAGAGAAAAAAAAGAAGAAAGAAAGAGAGAAAGATAGCCCGTACTTCCAAATAAAAGGCAATCGTCAAAAAGAGAGAGAGTCAGGATCAAAGGAGTACAAAAATATTTAGAATTAGGAAAAATTTCAAAAATTCCACACACTTGCACAATCATGATCAAAGTCTATGACTTGCATCTCCTTGAATCCGGTTTTTGACTTAGCAATATTATGTGATGCAAGTATGCCTCTCTTTTATACCTACCCAAAACTTCAAAAAAAGCCTTTAGAGGTGGGATGAAAAGAAGGCAAATATCAAAAGCCTTTGGTGAGGACTATACACATTGAGTGATCGAGTGAATCATTTTAAGGAGCTAAGCTAAATTTCATATTTTCAAAATCAAACAAAACCCAAGTTTCTGAGCAAAGTGTAGTAAGGGGATTTGAATCCAAACTGTTCCATTATTTAATTACCCAAGATAATGTGGTAGACACTTAAAAGGTTCACAAGTATAGGTGAAGCTTGGAATAACTTGTATGCAGATTATATATCAAGGAGATGACCCATCTTAGTCCCTTGAACTTTACTCGAGGACGAGCAAAGGGCTAAGTGTGGGGAGCTTGTTGGCGGTCCTTAACTCCAATTTCTAACCACCAATTAAGATATAAAAAAGGAGAAATTAACAATCTTAATCACATATGCATTTACTATTAACCAAGTTTCACATGTATTTGGAGAACATTATTTTGCAGGTCACAAACACAAATACATGAAAGATTCCACCGAAAAATGCTTTCCAAACGCTGATTCGCGCAAAGAGACAAGAGAGACATCCACCAAATCAAGCCAAATTGGGCGAGGCACCCCGGGGCACTAACCCATGTCCAACCCATAGTCCACCACGCAAAGGCGGTGGTGAGATGGCCTGGTCAGGGACCGGCCGGTCCTTAGGGGTGGCTGCCCCCTCCCTGGTGCCTCTCAGCCACTCCTTCCTCTCGTAGTGGCATGGCTCCATGCTGAGTCGGTGTATCCTTTGTCTCCATGCCAAAGATAGACAGATGCACCGCCATAGCTCTAGTATAAATAGAGGGGCACACCCCCCTCTCCAACACACCACAACATTTGGAAAGAGTAGACACAAGAGTGACACAATGTAGCAAGAAGAGAGAAGTGCTCCATTCATATCTTAGCTCTTTAGCTAGTCTAGTTTAGGGAGTGAGTGAGGAAGAGAAAGAGATGGAGAAGTACCAAGATTGTCGGCTACTTCCATTTGTAGCGGAAGGAATGCCAAAATTGTCGGCTCCCTCTTCACTTATACCTCGACGTACCTAGTACTACTTGGAGTACAAAGTTCATGTTCTTCTACGGTGGTGAGCTCTTACTTTAACTTGGTCTTGTTCATTATTTACTTGCGGGTTCATCATCCGTTCTCGTAGCTGATACTCTAGTAAAGGGCACTGATAGAGATGGATAACCCAGATTGATGCTAGAGTAGCAGTCTATAGCATAGACGTGGTGTTTAGGCTAGAGGCTACCTTTATTTATCTCGTTCCCCATGGTAGTGGGGTAGGCGGCAGGTGGTGACAGCCATGTCCGTCCTTCGTACTCCCCCACATCTGGGTTCGACGTCGGCTACAGGCCAGTATCGCTTGGCAGACCAGGTGTACGCCGGTGCCCGAAGCAAGTCTACAGTGGCAAAGCCATCTTAACTTAGGATCTCTATCCTTAGAAAACCTCACTACCCGAGCTATCTTTCTTCTTGTTATCTTAGGTGATCTAGCTAAGAGACCTTTACACATCTATTCCTCATGGAAATACGATACCCTGAATACTTTCGGGTGAAATGCTACAACAATAATTATGTGTGCTTACGGATTTTTCTGTATGCATTAAGAAATACCAACACTAATCCTAAAGGAATCCATGTGATCTATAGTCACAAATGAGTGTGTAGTGGTACAAAATGATCTTACATGAAGAAACGACCAAAGCAAAAGTTGTAGACCTAAAAAAGTTAAACAACTTTGTAGTTGACAACTTTTTCATATGAAATCATCTATCTAATGAAAATCACGTTTGATTTCTCACATTTGAAATTCAAAATTTTTAAATAACGACCTCAGATAGAGAAATGTCTAAAACAAAAGTTCTAGATCTCGAAAAGTTATATAACTTTGTAGTTAACAACCTTTTCATTTGAAATCATCTATCCAAGGAAAATTGTGTTTGAATTTTCTCATATTCGAAATTCAAATTCTTCAAACGACCTAGGATGGAGAAATGACCAAACCAAAGTTGTAAATCTCAAAAAGCTATAAAACTTTTAAATTGACAACTCTTTTATTTGAAATCATTTAACGTTTTAAATATTCATTTCCAAACCAGATAAACATAAAATGCGGAGGACGAATATCCTAAATGGACACAAGTAGCTTACGGGTGGAGTGGTTAGAGGCCAAACATGCGAAGCCTAAGGTTGTGGGTTGAAGCCCGGTGGCCGCTAAGGATTTACATTTCGCGCGAAAATCACATGACTTGTGACTGTGTAGTGGGGTCTCTCCTAGTATTAAAAAAATCAAAAACTTTTTTTCTTTTTTAGCCTATTTTTGTGTTTCTTGGAAACCTCATCACTGCCGCTTTTGCACTGCCTGTTTATAAA
Organism: Saccharum hybrid cultivar R570; assembly: GCA_038087645.1. Lineage (NCBI taxonomy): Eukaryota > Viridiplantae > Streptophyta > Magnoliopsida > Poales > Poaceae > Saccharum > Saccharum hybrid cultivar. Next base: position 685,059 of record JAQSUU010000606.1, on the reverse strand, counting down.
ACCAATAGTGATAGGGTTTTTGAACCAATAGTGATGTGTTGTGTTCTAGGGTAGTATCTTGCATAGCTATGTATATGCCAGATTGGTGGGGATAGTAGAACGCAGATTCAGATTGTGCAGGTAACCAAACGAGCTCAATTTACAATACATGGGCCTAAATAAGAAGTAATGCACAAGAAGGAATGCACGCAATCAAACAGACCCTATGTCGAGATACATAGTAAGACTAATAAACTTATGATTATGGAAATATTGTTGTTTACAAATCTAACTGTATCGAGTTTGCAGTATAATAGTCAGGAGGAGGTGGTGTAACACCCAAATTTTAGAGTTAATAAATTTTAAATAATTTAGATAACAATTAATGGGAAATTAAAAATTTAAAAATTATTTGGTGTTGCATTCATGCTGTTGCATATATTTTATTGTGTGGTGCTGTATTTGTTTTATTTTATTTTATTTTATTTTGGAGTAGAATGTGTTTGAAATATTTTTGGAAACAAGTAAATAAAAAAAAAGAGAAAAAGGAGAAGCTTACCTATCTGGCGGCCTGGAAGCCTGCTATGCGGCCCGCTCCTCTTCTTAGCTTGGTGGGCCGATCGGCGGCATCATAGACGCGGCCCAACTCGGTGTCATGGCCAGCTCGGCCCAGGGTCCGGCAGCTGCGCCTTCCTCTCTCTCTCTGAGTCGCTGTCCGGTGGGGTCCGCATGTCATAAGCTTCTTCCTCCTCCCGTGTTCAAGCCGGACTTCGAACCGGAGGTGGACGCAACAACCGACTCGCAAATCCGGGATCTCCTATCCTTATACGGTCACTTGAGGCTATAAATAGGAAGAGAGGATCTTCTAGTTTCCGTTTTTCAACTAAAACGTTAGGGTTGCCACAAGAAATCGGGGTTTTTAGGGTTTAGGAGTTCGTCGGGTACGGTTGGTCGTCGGTGGGTCTTGCGGGACGGTGCGGGCTCGATTTCTTCGCGTTGGTGAGTTCGTCATCTCCTTCTCTTCCTCCCCGTGTTATTCTTTTGGGTTGAGATGCTTTGGATTACGGTTTAGCGAGCTCGGGTGAACCGGCAATGGAGATCGCCGTTCTCTTCTTGCCGCGTTCTTTCCTCGTGCGGTTGTAGTTCTCCAAAACCGCGTAGATGGGTGCGGGTTGCCCTCCTCTCTCGATTGGACCTAGTTGCGGTTTGTTTGGCGGTCGGGAACGGCGGGGCCGAAACTCTCCGGCGAGGCGGCCATGGCGGGCATGGCGGCCGGCGGTCGGTGATGGAGAAGATGACTGGATTCTATACTGTAGACTTGCAGATGAACCCGAACCGTCCGATTCGAGATCGATGGCCCAGATTAGAAGATACCCCTTCGCGGGTAAACTTTCTAAAGAGACCCTGTGGTTTTTAGTAAACAACCCGCGGTCCTTGGCGCATTCCAGGAGGTTACGCTTTTGTATTTTGAAAACGTATTTTCATCCGGTTAAATCAAAAATACGTTTTCAGCAATTTACAGTTTTGCCACTGGAATTGTTTTAGTCATAAAATCTTCGTTTTAACTCCGATTTGATCCGTTCAAATTGCGTTAGGTTCGTATTTGCGAACTCTACATGTTAGTATAGTTTTACAGTTAGTTTTGATAATTTATTTTTCGAGTTTATAATTAAGTATTTATTTATCTATAGGAAATCTTAGAAAATTCATAACTTTTACGTTTTAACTCCGATTTTGGTGATCTTTGCGTCTGTGTGATCGTAGAAACGTGTAGAAGAGTTTTATAAACTTTTATTACTGTTTTGTTACTGTTGGTGTACTGTTCTAATTATATCTATTTGTTTGCTTCGTGTATGTTTGATTGGATGCATGTATGTTGTTGATTGATGATCGAGTATAGAAGGTGAGCAGTACTTGGACGATTCGGAGTATTACTTTGAGCCAAGTCAGCAGTATCATTTGGAGAGCTTTGATCAAGGCAAGTATAACACAGGACTATCCTTGCTACCTATTCATCAAAATGATCATACATATGCATGTGCTTACCTTGACAACCTTAGAGATTATAACTTAGTGCTTGATGTCTTGATTCCTTGTCAACCTTGGGTATGCATATGGGTAGCTATGGCTAGTGCTTAAACTAAGAACAATGATCTTGCAATATGATTAATGGATCAAGCAACCAATTATTAAGATGATTTAATTTTTGTTAAAAGGGGGCTAGAGCATGTGTATTATTTTTGATGCTCTAGTTACTCTCCGTAAGGACTTATCTGTACGTGATCATCCGGGATATACAGTACAGCTGTGAGGGCTATATGGCTCTGGCTCTAGTTGTTCAAGAGACCTTTTCTAGCTTGTTAGTGGTTACTTTAAATGGCGTAAGAATGGCTTGACACTTTGGGTGTAGTGCGAGCCCCTGGCCTAGTGTGTATAGGCTGCGGTTGTTGTGCCACAGGGAAGGGGGGTTCTACATCTGCCTGCCGAGTGAATCTAATGGCCCTAACTTGTTAGACGAACTTTTGAGTGGCTTTATATGGTTCTCGGGTGTTTGGGCTTGATCTCCCCACTCATTTGGAAATCATGACTTACAGTGAAAGTGTACACCTCTGCGCAGAGTTAAAAACTGGTATACTAGCCGTGCTCACGGATACGAGCGGCCTTGGAACATTTACAGATAGATGATCACCATTGTTATATCATGTTTAATTACTGTTGTTATTATTATGCTCTTGTTAATGTTATTCGTTATCATTATTGCAATTGATCATTGGTTCTTTAATGGGAAGTGGTTTATTTCGATGCTACTCAAATGAAAGTTATAAGATTAAAAGCTAACCGCAGTTAAACAGTGTCTAGCCATTTGAGCCTCATGAACCCTGTGTTATATTTGTTGAGTTCGACATGGACTCACTCTTGCTATTTCCACCATAACAGATGAAGATAATGAGGAAGATTATCGGAATGAGTACTAGTCTTGATGTCAACCAGTCAACCGTGTCCCTGTGTGGAGTTTCCGCTGAAGAATTATTATTAGTTATTATTTTCTATCATTCAAGACTATGTCTTAAATACTTATTCGTTATGTAATAGGCACTGTGATGATACTTTGTAATTTGTCAACTTATGTGTGCGACTGGTTCCTGGGGCGCACATGAGTCTTTTATACATCCTATTTTTGTCCTTAAAAATGGGTGTGACAGATTGGTATCAGAGCCGTGTTGACTGTAGGACGCAAGCCTAGTTAGAATGGTCGTTGATAGCATCCATACCTCACTTAATTCATGCTTCGTCTTTCACCTTGTTAATTACTAAAGTTTTATGCTTCCTCTACTTTATTCTATTGCGAAAATACATTGATTCTATCTAATCTATGTCTAAATCTTGTAGATGCCTCCTCATCCCCGTTTGTCAGCTGCACAATATGTTGCCCGTTTCAAACCCCAGGAGCCAAAGGAAGAGGGCGATCAAGAGCTATCCGATGCTGAATCAAGAGTTGGTGATACACCTATGGAGGATGTAGTTATGGGGTGGACTACGAAGTTTCATATCATGGTTCCTAAGGCTGATGCTTTCTTCCATGATATGTTGACAAGAACCTTGGATAACTACTACTACGACTGGGAGGCTACTTTAGAGTATCGCAGTGCAGAGTATAGTCATCCATGGATGGATTCCTATTGGAAGACGGAATTATGGGTCAAGAAAAGGGATCCTACCACTAAGGAGCCTAAGGTGGAGTCAAAGTTCATTACCCGAGTGAGCCGGGCAACTGTGGAGACAAGCATGGAGGATGTCGCTTTCAATGCATTTGTTTACTACCATGGTCTACGCTTGGACAGGACGCTAAAGGGTGCACTTCGGCACTTTCCTTGTTTCTTGCATGACAAGGGAATTTGGACCGTGCCACTTGCAGATGATTCCTCCTTGACTTTGCAAGCTACGGTGGCATTAGCTCGTGAATTGGCTCTTCATGAGGCGGACTTGAAGGATGAGTTGCTGAAGGAAAAAGAACTTAAGGAGCAAGCTTACAAGGAGATTGACCAATTAAGGGCGGAGTTAGGTCGTCCTAAGATTTATGAGAAGCTTAATTAGGAAATAGGAAAAATCCCTATGCAATAAGAACGATAGTAGTTGCGAGTTAATTTCGAGTTTGGATTGTTTTAAGAGTCAGTTTGTGGTGTGAACAATTGTGTGATTGATGGATTGTTATTATGATAATGTGTGATTTGGATCTTTGTAATGTGTGCTGGAGTTTTGTAGACATGTCTACAAATTCCATGGTTAAGAATATTAAGTTTGATCAAGATATATTAGTTGAATATGAGGTTAAATTAGTTCTGTCCTTTGCTGATTTTTGGATCAGTCTGGGATGTTTTAGAAATAACTTAAAATCCGTTCATGAGAAATTTAAGAAATTTTACTGGGAATAATTAGACTTCTATATCTTTCCAATCCCACAAGAATCACCTTAATATCTATTATGAGTTAAGAGATATACCTGTTTCAAGTTGGAGTTACTGCACAGTCTGGAAATCTGGAACAGTTTCTGTTAAGTTCAGTTTTTGACCAATTTATTGACAGAATCAGAAAAAGTGTTGTGAATACGAGTTGTAGATAATTTTATAAGCTTTCCAACCATGTAAAGATCATCTGATTTGGACATCTGTAGCTCGAGATATGACAGTTTTACTGAGTTGCTGAAATTGGAGTTCGCCCAGAAAATCAGATTTTGTTTATCTATTGTATACATCATCTCGGATTGTACTGAATTCCATCTTCTGTGTTTTGGAAACAGATGTCAGGCAGAGGTCGTGGCAGAGGTCGTGGGGGTGCTAATCCACCCGTTACTATGGAGGAACTCATGCAAACCCAGAATCAGCTGATGCAGATGTTTATGCAGCATATGCAGAACAATCCCCCTGTTGGAGGACCACCACCTGTTCAAGTAAGGGATAAGCGTGGAGAATTTTTGAAGGGACGCCCTCCAGTGTTTTCTCATGCTGCTGATCCTTTAGAAGCAGATGATTGGGTAAGGGCAGTGGAGAAACAGCTGAATATAGCTCAATGCAATGATATGGAAAAGGTGTTGTATGCATCTGGTCAGTTACAAGGGACAGCTCAGACTTGGTGGGAGTCGTACCAGGCTGCACGCCCTGACAATGCTCCTCCTATCACTTGGAATGAGTTTGTTAGAGATTTTTGAGCTCGTCATATTCCTGAAGGTATAATTGAGCTGAAGCAGGAAGAATTCAGAAACCTGAGGATGGGACAGATGAGTGTGAGTGAATATCATGACAGGTTTACCCAGTTGGCTCGCTATGCTCCCAATGAAGTTAGGGAAGATGCAGACAAGCAGCGTCTTTTCTTGAAGGGAATATATTATGATCTTCGCTTGCAGCTGAAGGGGAATAACTATGCTAGTTTTCAAGAGCTGGTGAACAAAGCGATTGTGCTGGATAATGAGCGTAGGGAGATGGATAGAAAGAGGAAGATGAAGGTGCAAGGCTCAGGAAGCAACAACCGTCAACGCACAAATTCTCAGCATGGCTTTCATCAGAAGTTTCAGGGACCGGTTAGCCAGTGGAATCGCAATTCAAATCAGAGGTGGTCCCAAAATTGGCAAAACAATCAGTCGCAACAGCGTTCATCATATCCACAGCGTCAACAGTATCAGCAGACTGGGCAACAGACTCCTCGCACTGGAAATCCCAATGCTACCCCCATAAAGAATAGTACTCCCAGCACTCCTATTAGATGCTTTGTCTGTGGTAAAGAGGGTCATTTGTCTTATAATTGTCCTGAGAAGCAGAACCAACAGACTCCTCAGAGCCAGAAGAGCAACCAGAGGCAATCCGGTGCTGGAAGGGTGAATCACGTGTCTTCTGATACAGCTCATATTGCACCAGAAGTTATGATTGGTACGTTCAATGTACATTCCACTCCCGCAACTGTTCTTTTTGACTCTGGAGCATCTCATACATTCATATCCAATATTTTTATTAAAATGCATAGTATACCCATGCTAGCTATGAAAGAACCTCTCTTAGTAAATTCACCTGGAGGTACCATGCAAACTAGTAATCGTTGTCTTCCGATTAGTATGGTATTAAGGGGGGTAGAGTTTAAGATAACTCCTATAGTGTTGAGAACATCTGGGATTGATGTGATATTGGGTATGGACTGGATGATGCAAAATCAGGCAGAGATTCAGTGTCAGCAGAAAGTGGTAGTTGTGACTGCGCCTAATGGAGATAAAATCAATGTGGATGTAGCAATGCAGAAGCAACCAACCGCGGTGGTGAATCAGATTGAAGATACTATTAAGGAGAATTCAGTGATTGAGGAATTTCCGGATGTCTTCCCTGATGAATTGCCAGGTATGCCACCTGACCGAGACATTGAATTTCTTATTGAATTATTACCTGGAACTGCACCTATAGCCAAACGACCATATAGGATGGGAGTAGATGAATTAGAAGAACTTAAGAAACAAATTAAAGAATTACAAGAAAAAGGTTTTATTCGACCTAGTTCATCACCTTGGGGAGCACCAGTTATTTTTGTTGATAAGAAAGATGGTGGTCAGAGGATGTGTGTTGATTATCGGTCACTAAATGAAGTAACTATCAAGAATAAGTATCCTTTGCCCCGGATTGATGACTTGTTTGATCAGTTGAGAGGTGCTTGTGTGTTCTCTAAGATTGATTTACGTTCTGGATATCATCAGTTGAAGATTCGTGCCTCTGATATTCCAAAGACAGCTTTTACTACAAGGTATGGATTGTATGAGTATACTGTTATGTCGTTTGGATTGACCAATGCACCTGCATACTTTATGTACATGATGAATAAGGTGTTCATGGAATACTTGGATAAGTTTGTGGTAGTGTTTATTGATGATATACTGGTATTTTCCAAGACAGAGGTAGAGCATGCTGAACATTTGAGGTTGGTATTGCAGAAGCTTAGAGAGCATAAACTGTATGCGAAGCGAAGTAAATGTGAGTTTTGGTTGAAGGAAGTTTCTTTTCTTGGTCATATTGTTTCTAATGGAGGTATATCAGTGGATCCAGGCAAGGTAAAGGATGTATTGAATTGGAAACCACCTACTGATGTTAGTGAGATTCGCAGTTTCCTGGGTTTAGCTGGATATTATAGACGGTTCATTGAAGGGTTTTCTAAACTTGCTAAACCTATGACATCTCTGTTAGAAAAGAATGCTAAATTTGTGTGGTCTGATAAATGTCAAGCTAGTTTTGAGGAATTGAAGAAGAGGTTAACTACAGCGCCTGTTTTGGTTTTACCAGATTTGAGTAAGAAGTTTTCTATTTATTGTGATGCTTCTCGTCAAGGTTTGGGATGTGTTCTTATGCAAGAAGGCAGAGTTGTGGCATATGCATCTAGACAGTTGAGAAAGCATGAGTTGAATTATCCTACACATGATTTGGAGTTAGCAGCTGTCGTTCATGCTTTAAAGATTTGGAGACATTATTTGATTGGACATAAGAGTGATATATACACTGATCATAAGAGTTTGAAGTATATTTTCACTCAGTCAGATCTGAATTTGAGGCAACGCAGATGGTTGGAGTTGATTAAGGATTATGATATTGAGATACACTATCATCCTGGTAAGGCTAATGTAGTAGCTGATGCTCTTAGTAGGAAGAGTTATGCCAATGAGATAAGAACATTGTCTATGGCTAGTGAGTTATGTGCTGAATTTGAATATTTGAACTTGGGAATTGTTACTAATGCAATGGAATTAGTAATAGAGCCTACTTTAGAGCAAGAGATCTATAAGGGTCAATTGAAGGATGAGAAACTAAAGAAGATAGCGGAGGATATAGTGATTGGTAAGTCACCAGGCTTTAGAATGGATGATAATGGAATTTTGTGGTTTGGAAAGAGGCTGTGTGTACCTGAGGATCAAGCTATTAGACAGGCAATTCTTCGTGAAGCTCATGAGTCAGCTTATTCTATTCATCCTGGTAGTACTAAGATGTATTTGGATCTTAAACAGAAATATTGGTGGGTTGGACTAAAGCGAGATGTGGCTGAGTATGTGGCTTTGTGTGATACTTGTCAGAGGGTGAAAGCAGAGCATCAGAGACCTGCTGGATTGTTGCAACCAATGAAGATCCCTGAATGGAAGTGGGAGGAAGTTGGTATGGACTTTATAGTGGGGTTACCGCGTACTCAGAGAGGTTATGATTCTATTTGGGTGATAGTGGATAGGTTGACTAAAGTTGCTCATTTTATTCCAGTCAAGACTAATTACACGGGAGTACAATTAGCTACCTTGTATATGGAAAGGATAGTATGTTTGCATGGAGTACCAAAGAAAATTGTGTCTGATCGGGGTACGCAGTTTACATCGCACTTTTGGCAAGCTGTGCATGAATCTTTAGGAACTAAATTGAACTTTAGTACAGCATATCATCCACAGACAGATGGACAGACTGAAAGGACCAACCAGGTATTAGAGGATATGTTGAGAGCCTGTGCATTGCAATATGGAACTAGTTGGGATAAGAGTTTGCCTTATGCAGAATTTTCTTACAATAATAGTTATCAACAGAGTCTTAAGATGGCACCGTTTGAAGCTTTGTATGGACGAAAGTGTAGAACTCCATTGTTTTGGGATCATACAGGTGAATCTCAGGTGTTTGGTACAGATGTTCTTAGAAACGCAGAAGATCAAGTGCGAGTGATTCGTGAGAATTTGAGAGTGGCACAGTCTCGTCAGAAGAGTTATGCTGATAATAGGAGAAGGGATCTAGTTTTTGAGGTAGGTGATTATGTCTATTTGAAGGTGTCACCTATGAGAAGTGTGAAGAGATTTAACATGAAAGGTAAACTAGCACCAAGGTATGTTGGACCATTTAAAGTTATTGCTAGACGTGGGGAAGTTGCTTACCAATTAGAGTTGCCTGAGAATTTATCTGGGGTGCATGATGTGTTTCATGTTTCACAACTTAAGAAGTGTTTGAGGGTGCCTGAGGAGCAGATACCTTTGGAAGAATTGACTGTTAAGGAGGATCTTACATATGAAGAGATTCCGATTAAGATTATAGAGACTGCTGAGAGGGTTACTCGAAGTCGGGTTATTAAGATGTGTAAAGTACAGTGGAATCGATATTCAGAGGCAGAGGCAACTTGGGAAAGAGAGGATGAATTGAGGAAATCATATCCGCAGTTGTTTGAGTAAGCAATCCAATCTCGAGGACGAGATTCTTTTAAGGGGGTAGAATTTGTAACACCCAAATTTTAGAGTTAATAAATTTTAAATAATTTAGATAACAATTAATGGGAAATTAAAAATTTAAAAATTATTTGGTGTTGCATTCATGCTGTTGCATATATTTTATTGTGTGGTGCTGTATTTGTTTTATTTTATTTTATTTTATTTTGGAGTAGAATGTGTTTGAAATATTTTTGGAAACAAGTAAATAAAAAAAAAGAGAAAAAGGAGAAGCTTACCTATCTGGCGGCCTGGAAGCCTGCTATGCGGCCCGCTCCTCTTCTTAGCTTGGTGGGCCGATCGGCGGCATCATAGACGCGGCCCAACTCGGTGTCATGGCCAGCTCGGCCCAGGGTCCGGCAGCTGCGCCTTCCTCTCTCTCTGAGTCGCTGTCCGGTGGGGTCCGCATGTCATAAGCTTCTTCCTCCTCCCGTGTTCAAGCCGGACTTCGAACCGGAGGTGGACGCAACAACCGACTCGCAAATCCGGGATCTCCTATCCTTATACGGTCACTTGAGGCTATAAATAGGAAGAGAGGATCTTCTAGTTTCCGTTTTTCAACTAAAACGTTAGGGTTGCCACAAGAAATCGGGGTTTTTAGGGTTTAGGAGTTCGTCGGGTACGGTTGGTCGTCGGTGGGTCTTGCGGGACGGTGCGGGCTCGATTTCTTCGCGTTGGTGAGTTCGTCATCTCCTTCTCTTCCTCCCCGTGTTATTCTTTTGGGTTGAGATGCTTTGGATTACGGTTTAGCGAGCTCGGGTGAACCGGCAATGGAGATCGCCGTTCTCTTCTTGCCGCGTTCTTTCCTCGTGCGGTTGTAGTTCTCCAAAACCGCGTAGATGGGTGCGGGTTGCCCTCCTCTCTCGATTGGACCTAGTTGCGGTTTGTTTGGCGGTCGGGAACGGCGGGGCCGAAACTCTCCGGCGAGGCGGCCATGGCGGGCATGGCGGCCGGCGGTCGGTGATGGAGAAGATGACTGGATTCTATACTGTAGACTTGCAGATGAACCCGAACCGTCCGATTCGAGATCGATGGCCCAGATTAGAAGATACCCCTTCGCGGGTAAACTTTCTAAAGAGACCCTGTGGTTTTTAGTAAACAACCCGCGGTCCTTGGCGCATTCCAGGAGGTTACGCTTTTGTATTTTGAAAACGTATTTTCATCCGGTTAAATCAAAAATACGTTTTCAGCAATTTACAGTTTTGCCACTGGAATTGTTTTAGTCATAAAATCTTCGTTTTAACTCCGATTTGATCCGTTCAAATTGCGTTAGGTTCGTATTTGCGAACTCTACATGTTAGTATAGTTTTACAGTTAGTTTTGATAATTTATTTTTCGAGTTTATAATTAAGTATTTATTTATCTATAGGAAATCTTAGAAAATTCATAACTTTTACGTTTTAACTCCGATTTTGGTGATCTTTGCGTCTGTGTGATCGTAGAAACGTGTAGAAGAGTTTTATAAACTTTTATTACTGTTTTGTTACTGTTGGTGTACTGTTCTAATTATATCTATTTGTTTGCTTCGTGTATGTTTGATTGGATGCATGTATGTTGTTGATTGATGATCGAGTATAGAAGGTGAGCAGTACTTGGACGATTCGGAGTATTACTTTGAGCCAAGTCAGCAGTATCATTTGGAGAGCTTTGATCAAGGCAAGTATAACACAGGACTATCCTTGCTACCTATTCATCAAAATGATCATACATATGCATGTGCTTACCTTGACAACCTTAGAGATTATAACTTAGTGCTTGATGTCTTGATTCCTTGTCAACCTTGGGTATGCATATGGGTAGCTATGGCTAGTGCTTAAGCTAAGAACAATGATCTTGCAATATGATTAATGGATCAAGCAACCAATTATTAAGATGATTTAATTTTTGTTAAAAGGGGGCTAGAGCATGTGTATTATTTTTGATGCTCTAGTTACTCTCCGTAAGGACTTATCTGTACATGATCATCCGGGATATACAGTACAGCTGTGAGGGCTATATGGCTCTGGCTCTAGTTGTTCAAGAGACCTTTTCTAGCTTGTTAGTGGTTACTTTAAATGGCGTAAGAATGGCTTGACACTTTGGGTGTAGTGCGAGCCCCTGGCCTAGTGTGTATAGGCTGCGGTTGTTGTGCCACAGGGAAGGGGGGTTCTACATCTGCCTGCCGAGTGAATCTAATGGCCCTAACTTGTTAGACGAACTTTTGAGTGGCTTTATATGGTTCTCGGGTGTTTGGGCTTGATCTCCCCACTCATTTGGAAATCATGACTTACAGTGAAAGTGTACACCTCTGCGCAGAGTTAAAAACTGGTATACTAGCCGTGCTCACGGATACGAGCGGCCTTGGAACATTTACAGATAGATGATCACCATTGTTATATCATGTTTAATTACTGTTGTTATTATTATGCTCTTGTTAATGTTATTCGTTATCATTATTGCAATTGATCATTGGTTCTTTAATGGGAAGTGGTTTATTTCGATGCTACTCAAATGAAAGTTATAAGATTAAAAGCTAACCGCAGTTAAACAGTGTCTAGCCATTTGAGCCTCATGAACCCTGTGTTATATTTGTTGAGTTCGACATGGACTCACTCTTGCTATTTCCACCATAACAGATGAAGATAATGAGGAAGATTATCGGAATGAGTACTAGTCTTGATGTCAACCAGTCAACCGTGTCCCTGTGTGGAGTTTCCGCTGAAGAATTATTATTAGTTATTATTTTCTATCATTCAAGACTATGTCTTAAATACTTATTCGTTATGTAATAGGCACTGTGATGATACTTTGTAATTTGTCAACTTATGTGTGCGACTGGTTCCTGGGGCGCACATGAGTCTTTTATACATCCTATTTTTGTCCTTAAAAATGGGTGTGACAGGTGGGACAGAGGGACGGACTGTGCAGGAGGAAGAGTAATGTCAGTGTTTGATGACCGACAACTCATCACGGGGTTACCCAGGACGATGGTTGATGGGCTTCGGCATATGCAGAACTCGACGGTGAACGCAGAGACGACAATTTATACTAGTTTGGTCCGCCAAAATAGCATCCCTACATCTAGTCTGGGTGGAAAATATATTGCGCCCTGCGCTTGGGGTTTAGACTATTAGGTTTGTTCCTTTGCCGATCTAGGGAGCCTTGCCCTCCTTTATATAGTCCAGGGGGCAAGTCTCCTAGTCGGTTATAATATAAGAGTCATAGTAGGATTACAAGGTTGCAATATTACTAGAATTACATGTAGAGAATTCCTAGTCGGACTAGATCTTCTCCTTTCCATGATTGCAGGTACCTAGGGACTACGTCTTGGAAGCCTTCTTGTTTCTCCAAGTCTTGCCGAGTAGAAACAAGCATTGTCCGAGTGCTTTCTCGAGTGAAACCATGTAGTGCTTCTTGAAATCTTCAAGTGGTGTGCACTTTCTAGAAAAAGTGCACTTATTGAGTGTAGCCCCCGAGCCTCTTGCTGTTGGGAACAAAAAGTTGGAGGGTCTTGTCAAATTCCTTTTCGAAGAAATTTGAATGCATCTGCTGAGGATATGTATTCCGTAGCCCCCGAACCTACAATCCGACTACTCGTAGTCGATTATAGGATCTGATAGACATCCTCAAGGGTGCAGCCGGGTAACCTCTCGAAGACAATGATCGACGAGTTTTTGTCGCCAAGTAGTTGAATGCTTGAAAATTTGGTCTTCCATCCTTGAATCCGAGTCCCCGAGCATAGCTGGAGTGAAGCGAGTATGCAGTGATAATGGCCGAGCCCCCGAGCTTAGTGCCGACTAAGTCATGGAGGTGAAGAAGTTTGTGAAGTAGTAGCCGAGTAAGGCAGCGCAAAGAGCGTGCCTCACCTACCGTAGTAGTGGTCTGAGAAAGGCAGCCCACGGAGGCGCATACCTCACCCAGCAGCACGAGAAAGGCAGCCCACGGAGGCACATACCTCACCTAGCAGCACGGTCCACATCCCCTGCAAGATAAATATACAAAATTTTGTAGTTATTGATATTCAGGATATCAAGTTGGAAGCAGGTCCTATTTATGTAAAATAATAGATCAAGAGCGGATCCCAGTATTATAAAATGCATGTAAAAAAATTTTCGTGTCTTGCTCCTGCTAGGCTGTGCAATTTCCCCGAGTAGTTGATCCCGTGTGTGTAAGCATTTGTATCTCCGACGTATGGTCATGATGTTCATGACCGTGACCATGTGAGCCGTACGAGTAAATGCATCACAAATATGAGTTCGTATTACTCAAGTAATTTCACAACCGTTAAGAGAAGACTAGAGCAGTCGGTGCTGCGCGAAAAAAGAGAATACGCACGGAGCATATGTTATACTACAAGTGCGAAGCTGTATGGGTAGTTAGAATGCAACTATTGTATGGCCACGGAGGCAATAATAGTCGGAGATATATAAATATTAAAGAATATTTATAAAACACTTTTCCTATTCATCAGTCGCCTGAATTCTGGGCTTGTCTTCAGGCGACGCTCTGTCCGTTGATTCGTGCGCCTGGTCTATTTTGTATTGGGTCCGATGTTTGTTATTGGGTCTGGAGAACTCACCCGCTAACACCGCCGCCCTACTCGAGTGCTCGAGCAGCCGTTCCTCTCTGGTTCTCCCTCCCACCCTCCCAGCGACCCAGTCCCAGATCTGGCCGCTCCTCTGTTTCCTCCGGCTCCCTGGCAGCCTCCCGTGCGTGGAGCACCGGCTGCGGTGGCACTGGCACATCCCTTTCTCCTTCCCTTCAGAACCACAGTGGCCCCCAGTGGTGGAACGGCGCACGCGCGGCAGCGGCAGTGGAGCAGCGTGCGCAAGGCAGCGGCGGTGGAGCAGTGCACGCGACGGTCGTCCCTCAGCGGCGGTGCCTCCCTTAGTCTTCCCGCATTTCGTTATGATCTATTGCATGATGTATCCGATCCCCTTTCCTGATGTGGTGTCGATTTGCTCGATTGGTAAAATCTTCTAGCGTGAGGAGGTCATAGGGTTACAGATTGGTGGTGTTTTTGTTTTGATGTTGGGATGAGCAAGCGATCCACCGGAGAGCTTCCTCAACGCCACGCGCGGGCCACAGGAGTGTCGGCCGGCCAGAGCCCCCCACCCCACCGATCTGTCCTACTTCTCTGTTGGTGCCTCCGATCTGCAGCTTGGCCGTGCTCTGCTGCTGCTGCATGCTTGACAAGTGCTTCTGAGACTTAGTTGTCGTCAGGGATGGGGATGGGGCGTCCAGATCGATCCATCCTGATTCCTGCAGTCAGGGGAATGCGTGGATTTGGTTTTCAGAGTCATGATGATGATACATCTTTGTTTCCATTTCCATCATGTATATGTGTTTCCCGTGCCATGAATTTATGTTCATGGACTGCACTAGTTAAGTCAGCAGGGATTTTCTGATGTTCATGTGCGTGTGTACTTGAGTCCTGAAAACATTTCCGATCAGATTTGTATTTGTCTTAGTTGTATTGATGCTGCATCATTTATGAATTGTCAATTGTTGGCAACCCTCAAGTGTCAGTTTTTGTTTAGCTGCCAGCTTTGTTTTGATTCTTAAGAGTCCGTTCTCTGCATAATCCTATAGTGAGTTATGTTGCAGTAAGTTATTTCAGTCACTTTTAGATGTCTTCAATGGCCTGTTTTGACGTTGTCATAGCTGTCCTCTTATAACTGAAATGAATTACAAAATCACTTGATTCAAATCTGGTAGTATCGAGTTATGGATTCCATTATATTTTGTAACTCAGGGGCAAACATCTGTGTTACAAATCAGTAGACCAAAGGCTAAGTAAAAGAAAGAACAAAGAGAAGGGCTAAGTAAAAGAAAGAACAAAGACAAGGGAAAAAAGAAAAAAGAGGGGGTTAATAGTCCTATAGTCAGTCTGCAGCTAACCGCCTTGGTCTGTTTTTCTGGAGCAAATTTTCTTCGTCTGTAGTTCTGATGCTTGTATGTGGATCATGTTTCTTATTCGAGCTCACAGTGAAACAGAGGCACATAAGATTACCTCACATTTCTGATACATTTGTTGTTGCTCCTTCCCTGTCTAATTCAATTTCAGCATGAATGCATGATCACCGTGATGAATCTGGCCAACCTCTAAGGCTGCCAAATTACAATCTAGTAACTCATTTAAGCTGCTACTACATTTGAATGTTATTACCTCAGTAGAAAAAATTGTTTTCTGTTATCTGTGATTTGTGTCAGCACACACCACATTTTTGTCCTTATCCTTTCATAGATTTTTTTTGTGATTTGTGATTTGTGCCAGCACACTACCACAACTGTAATCTATTTTTGTTGATTTGTGCCTAGGACCTTGTTGTATGTTTGTCAATATGCTACTGAATTTTATTTGCTTGTTGTTCTTCTGCATAGTAGATGTATTGCTTTGTTCCTATTAATCTTTCGTGTTCATGAAAACTAAACAAATAAAAGGTACAGTTACATAATTGCAGTCAGCAATAATGTAAATTGCAAGTATCCAACCGCGCAATTTTAGTTTTGAGTATATACAATATGCTGGTGTTGAACCATTTGCCTCGTCGTTTTGTCTTTTTTCTGCTAGATGATCTAAGTGGCTGCAGGTTTTGCATTTTCTGCAATCTGTCCTTCCTGCGTATATATTTGCAGCCATTCTAGCTGCTTTGATGTTTGCAGGACATTGCTTTTGATGTCACTGAATCTTTGTGCAAGACGTCACTGCCAGAATAATGGACTTAACACAGAAGGCCCAGGGACAGTGTGCAACATTTTTCTGTGATAAATAATCTTTGTTCCTATTAATCTTTTCTGCGACAAAAGGCCCAAAGGCCCAAGGACGTTGCTGTAAGTATTTTTTTTGTCATTTTCTGTGATAAATAATAAATAGTAGCTCCTATAACTATTTTTATTTTGTTTTTCTTAGGTTGTTAGTTGTCGTGAATGGCCTCTTATCTCGAAATACAGAGCCTCTATCTGCACCCAATCACCTAAAATGGAAATGATTGACTTGTTTAAGCCACGGGAAACCGAAGATAGTCTGATCCGGTAAGTGATCTTACCTGCATTACTTTTGTTAAGTTTGAGCATGGTATACTTTGCTGAATGTCCTCTATGTTCTAATGACACATGCTTTCTCCCATTACTAGTTGGAATTTGATGTTGTTTCAGGGAGTGTCTGATTGACTTGTACACCAGTTCTAGGAAAAGAAAGCCTGACCAAGTCATCATCTTCAGGTCTGTTAACAATCCTTCCAACTTTGTTGACCTGGGTGGTGGTGTAGTGGGCTGTAGAGGGTTTCATTCTTGTTTTCATGCATCCCAGAGTGGAATTTTCACTCAATATTGGTCTGTTCTTATCAACCCAGAGTTAACACACCTTTTTCTCTGTTTATTGTGATTTGTGCCTGCCCACACCAAGTTTTTGTCCTTGTCATTTCATAGAAAAAATTGTCTCTTATCATTTGTGCTAACTCACCTTTTTCTCTGTTTATTGTGATTTGTGCCTGCCGAAACTAAGTTTTTGTCCTTGTCCTTTCATAGAAAAAAATTGTCTCTTGTGATTTGTGCTAACTCATCTTTTTCTCTGTTTTTTGTGATTTTTGCCTGCCCAAACCAAGTTGTTTGGCAATAACATTTACAGGAAAAATGTGATTATAGGTTCGTTTATTTAGGACGCTTAGTTTAGTTGCCGAAGATATGAAGCAAAAAAAGACATGTTTAGCACAGCTTACAATTTTCTATGGTGGATCATTATGTGTGTATGACTCAGTGCCACCAGAAAAGGTAATATTAACTGTGTGTTGCATATACTGTACAAAAAAGGCATGTTTAGTATCAATTTCTTGATTGCACATTTATAAGTAGTAAATTGCACATTTAAGTTACTGCAATTATGGTGTTTAACATGTGCAATT
Source organism: Saccharum hybrid cultivar R570 (assembly GCA_038087645.1). Classification (NCBI taxonomy): domain Eukaryota; kingdom Viridiplantae; phylum Streptophyta; class Magnoliopsida; order Poales; family Poaceae; genus Saccharum; species Saccharum hybrid cultivar. The sequence goes on along the minus strand of JAQSUU010000606.1, from coordinate 667,950 downwards.
TCCAGTCTTTATATATAACTTTCCTGATATTGTCACACGTATTCCCAAATAATGCATGTTAAATTGTTGCTTTGTAAGTCATTACTGAGTTTGCACATCTGCATTGTCACATTGTCACATGATCATTGTTCCATTCCACTAGTTTAGTCACGGGCTTGCGGCACGTGTAGTCTCTGCTATTTCTGGGATTATCTGAAATGAGAGTTGATTAGTTTATGTGCTCTTTGAGATTTTTATTTGTGTCTGATCATTTAAATTTTGTCTTTTGGATTGATTTTTCTGAAATGAGAGTTGATTAGTTTCTGCGTATTGGACAAGAGCATTCTAGGATTAACGCAAATTTGTTCCTAGCAGGGAGACTAATTGTGAAACGGGGCCTTTCAAATTTATAGAAATATATTCATATGTGTTATGTATGGATCTTCCACAGTAGGAGCATGATTAGAGAAAACTAATCCAATATTGAGGTCTATTGTATCAATCAGGTCCATGCAAGTTTATTTGCATGTTTCTGTGCAGGTATTGCAGCCTGAAATTTTATTGTCTTGCAGTGCAAAATGCTTCGATACGATGATCGATATTATTACAACGATCGATATGATAGCCATGGAAGTAACACCAAGCTGTACGTGGGCCAAATTTCTCCACATACCTGGACACAGGATCTTGAGGACCTTTTCAGTTAGTATGGGAGGTGAGTAAAGTAGTTCTGAGCTTTGCCTTTTTGTATTTGTAACTGGAGTTGCTCTTGAATGCCATTAAACTGCTTAGTTTTGCCTGTCTTCTGGAAATTCATCATTATATGCAAATGATCTGCACCCGTTTGAACTGATTCTGAAAGCGAGTCTCATTATTATAGAAAATCCCTACCTCTGTTGTTAAATATATGGCATTTAGGAGAAACTAATTAGTTCAAAAATGAACTAATTAGCTTTTGAACTAATTATTAGTTTGTCCTAAACATCATATATTTAAGAAAAGAGGGAGTAATATATGTATTCTCAAGCTTCAAGCAATTTGCTCGGGCTATTTGTTCCAAGACTTGCAATTTGTATATTAGCTAAGAGTACAACTTTTCGTTCTTCATCATTGGTGTAGCCAAAATTATAAACTGCTACTTTCTTATTTACTATAACTAATAGTGTAACATTTTAACTTTGTCTATTCACGTGCTCTATTTAGCTCGCTAATAGAAAATAAAAAGGATGTTTGTTGTAGCTACATGAGTGCTTCACAATATTTATATTCCCTTCTGGTCTACTGGATATGTTCCTCTTAAAAAAAAGGACCAGCCTAGGAGGAATTATGTGGCTTTATATTAAGAAGAAAATAGGCACCCAAATTCACCTCGACGAAGACTCGTCTTCCTAATAGAACTCTAGTGACTGTAGGCTGTGGCTGATGCCTGTTATGCTCACTGCAAATAGGTTTTAACTGTGAATAGGCATTTTGTTTCCCCTTTTTGGTACCTTTTGTTTATTGTATTTGTGTCGGCACACATCTTATTTTTGTCCTTTTCCTTTCATAGAAAAAAATTGTTTCTTGTGATTTGTGCTAACACACCTTTTCCTTTGTTCATTGTGATTTGTGCCAGCACAAACCACATTTTTGTCCTTGTCCTTTCATAGAAAAAAAAAATTGTTTCTTATGTTTTGTGCTGACACACATTTTCATCTGTTTATTGTGATTTGTGTCTGTCCACACCAAGCTTTTGTCCTTGTCCTTCCATAGAAAAAAAATTATCTCTTGTGATTTGTGCTAACTTACCTTTTCCTTTTCTTTATTGTGGTTTGTGGTGCGTGTGGATGCATGGGTGACGCGGTCTGTTGATGCCCACTTGATTGTACTGGGAGAATGGTTGGGTTATGTGTTCCTCCTATGATGATTGAGTGCCAAGTGAAAATGAGGGTCTCAGGCTGTCTAGAATTCATATTGCTTGTCTAAAAATCTGGATACCTTGAGATTGGTCTGGTTGATTTTCTTTATCGTGCTAAGGAAATAGTGAATTCTGATAAGGCCTGATGGTTATACAATTGCAGATTGCAGTTGATAAGTTAATTCTTGTGTCACATATATGTCAGCCCCCCTCTCTTTCCTGGTTTCTCTGCATTGTATTCTGTTCTAGAAAGATTGTTAGAAAAGAAAATTTTCTGCATTTTACTGTTGAACCCTTTCAAAATCCAAGTGACCACATTGGGGGTTTATGCAGAACTCTCCTTTGGGTTTGTTCCATTTTGTGCCTTTTCGTCATATCTACCAAGTACCGACTAAGGGGCACATTCTACCATAGTCTCATAGCCATAGGCATGGCGCGGTTAACATAATAACGAATTGACAATGGCAGTGGCATTTGTCAAGTGCATATATGAGGTGAAAAGTTCATAGCTGCTGAATTGTTCCCTTTTACGCTCTCATATATATCCTTTTTTAAACTGTCAGAAATATCTTCATGAATCATTACATATGGCATAATTTCTGTTCTTTAGGTACACAGGGTGAATGTTAAAATTATGACAAACAAATGCTCTTGTTTTATTATGGTAAATTAATAGCTTCTAAGAACATTTCATGTTACAATTATACTATGTCAAAAGAGTGTTGCTTGCAGAACTGAATTGCAGCTACTAATTGATGCATTTTCTTCTGCAATTTGTGCTTGCTTGAACAATAGGTTGCAATTTCTGCAATTTAGTTCTGTATGCATGGATCAATCTGATTGATATTTACCTTTTTTTGTCCCTATTATGCACAAATAGAAAGTAGGAACCAATAACCTGCTGAATTCTGACTGTACTAACAATTTTTTGGCCAATAACCTTTTTTGGCCAATAACCAATAACCTTTTTTTGGCCAATTTAGTTGCAGAACCAATAACATTTTTTGTAACTCCATTCTGACTGTACTAACAATATTATTTTTTGTAGGATTAATGTCACATACCCTTTTCAATGGGGGCCCCAACATTTGATGTCGGCGAATCATTTGTAGTGATGGTGGCTGCATTTGTTGCTCTTGTAGAGATTTGTCTCTGCAACTTTACCCAAATTTGAAAAATAAGTGTCAACTGGGACCTTCATTGTTGTGTCAAGATGTGCAAGCGCGAATATGATACCTCCTTCAATTCTTGGTTGTGGCTTTGGTTGGCAAGTAACTGACTTGATTTTCGTCAACCAGAATTATCATTTTGTTACTTTTTTCATGGCCATAAATCTGTATCATTGTTTGCAATTCTACAGGGCATTAGTACTTTTCTAGGTGCATTTTTTGGGACAGCTAATGGAATTGTAGTGTCAGTGTAAGTGTAATGTAAATATGTAGTGAAACTAGCTCTAATTGCTTGGGATACTGTTCTTCTCTAATCAATAATCATTTGTTTTGATATTTGCAGTGAGAATGCTGGTTTGCTTGCTTTGACACATGTTTGTAGCCAGAGAGTGGTCCATATATCTACAGGCTTCATGATTTTCTTCTCTATCCTTGGTAACGTACCTTTTTTCTGGCTCTGGGTATATTTTCAGTGTTAAACAAAAGGAATCACTAGTAATGCACAGTCACACACTGACAGTTCTCACAGCACCCACTCTGTTCCTAAATTTCAGTATCGTGTCTGTCTAAATTTGACTTTCAACACTACTCGTAGGCTTGGTTTAGTGTTAATTGTGATTTCTGTTTTTAATAGTATGACTAGAAAATGCTGGACTTAGTGTAAGTCCTTACATCAATTTGTAACTTATTAGGCACTTTGATGCTAGGTTTAGTTCTTCACTTGTCCTATAGGTTTTCATTTACTTAACTTCTGTACCATTCTTTGCAATCTACAGAACTGAATACTTCTTCGAGTTCTATGAAGTTTGTGGATGTTTTGACAACATAGGGCTATAATGGAAGGGTACAAGAACAACTAATAGCTGAAATGAGAAGATGCACCTAAGATGATTATAAGTGGTAAACTTGCACCAGGGTTCACATGCATGATCTAGTTTTTCTAATTATATACATATACAGTATAATTGCAGTGATAACATGTAGTATTTGCAGTATTTGAAAGGTGCAATTTTCATACTCTTGTTTTGTAATTTTCTAGATCCAGATTCAATCGGCATGTGTTTCTTGCTAGAGGGTGCAATGACACCATTGTAATTTTCTGCGTATGCTTTTATGTCAGTTTATTGGGCTGGTAGTATCATTTTGGCTTAAATGAGCACCAACCGGAGCTAACGAGTATCGGATCATGCGCCCGTTATGGTTTGGCGGGCCCGATATCCGGCTGGGGTGGGTTTGCGGATTTATTCGCGGACCTGTTTGTACACAGGGTGACAGAAACAGGGACAGAGACAATAGAAACAGATATGACCCTTGGATCTTCATCCAATGGTCAAGGACGTCGCCTGGGTTTTTCCCAAAAACCCAGGCGACTGGGATATAGCAAGTCCCTTTATAAAAATATTAAAACTTGACTTAGCTTGATTCATGGCCAAGTAAAGAAATCGACGTGTTGATGACGTGAACGCAGCGAACTGTCCGAATGCCACCATGGGACGACGACGGACGACGAGTACCGTGGCGGGTACTGTCCAGGTGCCATCGTGGGATGACGATGAGAGACGAGTGCCCGTTCGAGACCCATAGCATGCATGGGCATTTGAGTCGGAGTTGGTCCTGATGTAGCCGAACTCGGCGTGTCTGAGTTGAGTCACACGTAGATCCGCCACTGAGTCGACCTCAGTCGTCGAGGCAGAATCAGCAGGGGCTGGTTGTCGGTTGTGGCATGCATGACGTGTTCGTGCATGCATATACACATATACCTTGGTCTTGCTCGCTTCCTCGACTTGGACGTCTCCCCAGCTTGCTTTCCTAATCATTGTACTGGAGTAGATGACGCTAGCCTGTTCGGTGCATGCAGGCGCGCGTTGCTTCTAAATCTGATCATCAGTTACGTCGAGCCTGTCGTGCCTGTCGTGCTCTGTTCTTCCTTTCCCTAGCTGCCTTCTGTTCATCAGTTTCTTCGGCAAGTGCCGGGGGATCGGGGGAGATGTTACACAAGGTTTCTTCCCGTCATGAATATCTGGTGCTTGAGACATAGGGATTTCAAGCGGGTGACCGGCCATGAAGACTTCCTTGAAATGTCTTGGAGCCGAGTAATTCCCAGATTCCGCAGTCATCACGCTGTCCAAGACCTCCGTAGAACCGTGGTCATCGTCAGTTGGGAGAGTGCCGCCGTCTTGATAGGGTACGAGTTCTACCATGCTAACTAGGCGAGATGAATCTGTAGAAGAGGTACTGGGCGTGCACCCGGCCAGTGGACAATGCCTCCCTCCGGTGTGATGGACAAAAGCAGGCCCTTTTGGGCACCTGTTAATGGGATCTCTTGCTCTGACTGTATGAGGTAGCTGATTGTATCTTGATAGATTAAAGCTATATTCTTGAGTCCGAGTGGAAAACGACTTGATTCTTCGGCTTGGACTTCAAATGGGATCTCCAACCTAGACAGCTCGCTCGTGTCCGAGTGGGAGTCTTGGTTCTTGCTCGCCTCCTGTGTCCAAGTTAGATTGGAAATCGAGAGGTGAGAAAATTTCTCGGCGAGTTGATCCAACGTGGTCGTGGAGACGGCTGGAGGAGCCTAAAGAGCCGGGACCTCCATGAGGTGACTTTGGAGCTTGCTGTTTTCCTCCGCCTTGTAGATTTAGGAGCCGAAGACGAAGGTGGTTCCTGCCGACAAAATCATGTTGTCGAGGTCCGCCGTGCTCTTGATCGCGAAATCGCCGAAAGCCCCTACTTGACGTGCCAGCTGTTGATGTTTGATGACTGACAACTTGTCATGGGGTTACCTGGGACGATGTTTGGTGAGCTTCGACGTACGTGGAACACAACGGTGAACGCAAAGAGATGAATGATTTATACCGGTTCGAGTCATCGTGATCGAGTAATAACCACAAAAGAGGAAGAACATAAGCGAACTGAGCCTAGCTCAGTTGGTTAGGTTCTCTGTGGTGAACCTACCCACCCGGGTTCTAGTCCTCTACTTGGCACGGGTGCTCGTATTTTCCTAGACTTATTCCATAATTTAACGGTGTTGTGCTTTTAGTGGTAGGCGACGTTCCTGTCGACAGCGAGGTGCCTGTGGTGACTTTGTCAATCTCGAGATCTGTCGGCACAGTCTTTCGGAGGTGCTCATAGAGGTAAGGTTTGCGTACGTCCATTCATAGAGGTGAGTGTGTGTACGTTGTGAGCGTCTATGTCTGTACTGAGTAATTCTCAAAAAAAAGAGAGGAAGAACGTAAAGAAAGAAAGAAAATGGAAGAAAAAATAAAAAGAAAAATATGGATATTTCATCTTTTTTACTATCATGAGAAATTATTTTAGCGAGCTTTGTTTCAAAGATGAAGCTACCCAATACAAAAGCTTCTTATAATTTAGAATAAAGGGAGTACTTCACAAGAGGAGTTGGAGTGGGAGAAGTTTTAGCTGGAGGCTGGAGCTCTAGGAAACACATCCTTACACTTTTGAGCATCTTTCTTTTGTTTGGCTTCCTTCTGGAGGAACTACATATGTGAGGGCATGCCAACGAGGTCATTGGTTCACGTCATGTTTCGTCTGATGTGGAGGATAGATAGATATGGACAAAAAATCTCGTCGCCAGCGACTGTTTCCTCGCTGGTCTCACATCGTCCTGAAAACATCCGTAATCTCTGCTCTTGTTGGTCCACTCTTGTTCGCTCATAGTGCGTTGAGTCTTTTTGATTTTTTATTCTCTCACACGCCGGCTCATCTAGCGAAATAGCCGGGTGCCTTTGCGGACGCCATGAGGGCATGGCCAATGCAGACATATGGCAGTGGTGGTTGCATTCAAAAGTAGCAAGTACAAATAGAAATGGAAAACTTTAAGCCATTATCCATCTAACTTAAGCATACTATTGTTGTCACTACAACTTTCTCTATTCTTTCCTCACAATTTCTATGGTCCCTGGTCTCTCTCTTGAGGTAAGGCCTTCCCCGACGTGCCATGCTGGAGTACTATCTCAAGCGCCACGTCTGCACAGCACATCTGAGTTGGCTAAAGTGGTAGTCTTGCAGAGGCACAGTGTAGCTTGCAGAAGAGACCATGGCTACACCTGACAAGAGGCAGAGGCAGTACTAGAATGTGCGTTATAGTTTCCATGCAGTAGCTCCGATGGGATAAGAGAGTATTGCAATAGAAAAGCAAGTGCATGTTGAGGACAGAGAGATACATGGGGCCGGCAAGGAGTAGGTTACTAGTAGTTCGCGTTGTGAAGGATATCTAGCCTCGCTTAGTTAAGTCTGTGTGGACCGCAACTTTTTTGCGAGGCTAATGGCGGGTGCTTTCGACGTTGGTCATGCCTAAGGGTATCAAACTTTTTTATTTGAGTCTAGTTGGCTTGACGAAGCATTCAGAAAAAAAAACAAACGTTGGGGGTGCTCTGATAGGGTTGTGTTGTCCCTACAACGAGCGTACTTCGATGAATGATGCTTAGTGTTTTGTGAGATCAAACTCTCTTTGTCACTACACACAACTTTGACACTGCAAAAACTACTGGTTGTGTTTGGTTTGGGGTAGACAGGGACAAGGGGGTTCATCCTAGTGTTTTGGTTCAGGGATATACCCTCGATATGCGGGACGGCAGGCGTAGGGATGCTATAACAACCGTAGGATATCATTTCAAGAGCCTAAAATTTTGGTATGAGTAGGGGGAAATGCCCATGAAGGGTCTATACTCCACAATCCACATCGAATTCCTCCAGCTTTCCGGGGATTCATACGCTCCCTCCGTTCTAAAATAATAATTCTATATCTCGTTGTTTCACAAGATTTTTATTCTAAATCTAATATTTGTGGTACATAATAAATATCATTAGTTTAATATTGAAATACTCCCATTGTCCATAAAAGAATACAATCTCGCCTTTTGAGAAGTCAAACAGTTTAAACTTTAACTGAATTTATATAAAAAATATTTTTTGCATAAAATAAGTACCATTAGATTAGTTATAGAATATATTTTTCTAATAAATTTATTTGGAGACATAAATGCTAATACTATTATTATAAACTTCGTCAAGCTTGAGCTAATTTGACGGAACCCATAATTGCATTCTTTTATGGATGGAGAGAGTATATTTTTATAATCCATACATTAAGAGATACAAGTGCTGACAATATTTTCTATAGATCTATTTATAAATTTAAAAATGTGACCCATAATGTGCAGTTGTTTTAGGACGGAGAGAGTAAGTCATTTGATATTTAAACATTGTATTTGGATGCAGTTAAGTTTCTAGACTGGGGTTATCCCCGACACATTGCATTGTATTTGGATGTAGTGAAGGTCCTGGATTGGGGGCATGATGGGCAGGACATGACGGCGAAGCACCGCGAGGCCTTCAAAAAGGAAGTCGCCGTCTGGCAGAAGCTTGACCAACCTGCCCGTCGTCTACGAGGTTCGGTGTGGCTTCGGTGATCTCTAGAAGAACGCTGGTGGTATATAGGTTGTAGATCTAGGGGTGTGTGTGCGTGTGGTGTGAGTGAGTTGTGTAGAGTTCAGATACTACAACAACATATATACTAGAAGTCCAGGCTCAAAAAAAAAAGTAGGGCTTGATTGGTTGGCTCTCAAAATATACCCAACCAAAGATTTGGTAAGCCATGGTTTTATTGGCTACTATTTGGTTTGCTACTAAATCTTGCTAATCTCTCATATTTGGCTTGCCAAATCTATGGTAAATATTTTACCTAACTTTGGCTTGTCAAATCTTTGACGTGGCAAATTTTGGTCGCAAACCAAGCAAGCCCTAAGACTACTTCAGCAATATTCAAGGCCATCTTGGAATACGTCATGCATGTCTGAATCCCTTCGTTTCTCATCTGAAACTTGTCGGCATCCAGTTCGTTTCTTGACCACGTCGATGGGGACATCCCAGCTGAAGATCCCCAAGAAGGGGTCGACCTCCTCCTCCTGCGACGGTCGCACCGCGCCGAACGAGTGATGCATCGTCGTGGTCGAGTTCTAGCACGACGGCACGCTCAAGATGCTGCTGTACAACCACCGGGACAAGAAGCTTTCCAATAGGAAGGTCATCCGGCTAGCGCTCGATCTCCACAGAGGGTGAGGACGTCATGCTCATGCATGAGTGGTAACTTGCAAGCGGCTGATGTAGAAGTTCCACCTGCACTACACGCAGCACTACGGTATGGTCGTCGATGATGGCGCACACGGTCACGACGGGATATGCATGCAGGCTTAGCTACCTGCACTCAATGAAGATCATGCATCGCAATGTGAATGCGGAGAACATGCTGCTGGACCAGAAGCGGACGCTAAAGATCGCTGATTTCGGCTTGGGGCATGTGAAGGCGCAGAGCTGCGAGGTGACGGGGCAAACGGGCACGCTGGGCTACTTGGCGCCGGAGGTGCTGCAGGGGTAGCCGTACGAGCACAAGTGCGACGTGTACAGCTTCGGCATCCTTCTGGGGGAGACCTACTGTTGTGCTTGCCATGCCCACCCACATTAGGCCTTGTTTAGTTGCGCATGTATTCATCCCAATCCACGTGTGTTAAAGTGAATTAGAGTAGAATTAAACTAAATTCCATTTCATTTCACTTCAATATATATGGATTGAGGTGGATACACGTACATCCCGTCAAGGCCTTACATGTTTGCCCGGTCGGCACCGTCACCGCTGCGCTCCGATCAATGGATGTTGTGTGCAAGGCATCCGGCTGGACATTCCGAGGTGTTGTCCTCGGGCGATGACAGACATCATGACACGGTGTTGGGATGGGAACCCGGACAACCGGCCAAAGATGTCAGAAGTGGTGGCGCTGCTGGAGAAGATCGACACCAGCAGTGGCAAGGGTGGCATGACGCTCGTCGACGACGTCGCGCTGGGTGCTCCTGCTTCGGCTAGCTTTCATCAGCTAAGACCTCAGTTAAGTTAATTAATAATAAGCTAATGCACACCCATTCATTGCATTCTGTCACCCATTCATTGTGCGGATGTGTTTGAAGCGCCGCGCCATGGACTTGAGTAACCTTTAATTTGTCTTGTGTACCATGGTCTGACATGGAATCTGTGTTTCTTCTGAGGAAAAAGGAGCTCAGGAGCCCCTACTGAAAATTTATTAGAAGTAGCCAAGGAGGTTACAGGACATGGAATCTGTGTTGGCATCACACTTTGATGATCTTCAAGACTAGAATGGGAGGGCGGCCTTGGCAATTTTATTTGATCGGTTTGGGCATTTCTTGACTAATTCTAAAAGGTTAGAAAACGCTGAGAACATCGTTATTTATTTGAAAATTCTACCACAGAAGATAAAATGTTGGGATAGACAGATTTGCTGCTTGGAGGAATGTAAGGCTTACAATTCCAAAGAGAGCGGATCGGAGATACTTGGACGGATTTATAATTTATTTTTGGTTGGAACATACGTAAAGATCAAAACCAAAGAACCTTTCAGAACGTATTTATGCAACCATTACAAGTCACTTTCATAATTAAGGAAGAAATTCAACTTTTCAAACTAGCATTCATACAAAATGATGTTTTTTTTCGTTGAATTAGGTTTGAAAAATGCTGAAACCAATATTTCAAAATGTTAATTGGTAGCTATATGCAAATCCAATATTTTTTATATAAATGTTAATTGGTAGCTATATGCAAATCCAATATTTTTTATATTTTTGTAGCATTTTCATACAATGTTGAAGTAGTTTTTTCAGATTGTTGAATGGATTTTTTTGATAAATTTTTAAAATAGCTACTTATAAAATATTGAAAGCACGAAGGTACAGTGAGTTAGGTCTCGACACTCGGCAGCTTCACTAGCTGTTTAAAGTTGTTTTGTGCTAAACCAGTATTTTTCAAACAGGTTTACATGTAAAACTTCTTAAAACATGTTCTCACGCAAGAAATTTGTGTGACATGAAGCTGAAAATACTTCAACTCACTCTAGTAGGCCCCTGTGTGGATTTATGAGAGCATGTTTAAGGGGATTCACCCTATAGCTGTTTTGACAAATGATTCACTAAAACAGCTTCAACTCTACTAGTAGAATTATTCATGGAGCTGAAAGCTACTGAAACGAAACTATGCCAACGGGGCCTTAATCACAACATAAACGGAGGAGAAAAAGGAAAAAAATGGAAAAGAACCCCGCCTCGTCTTGCAGGCAGATCTTTGCCACCTGGGCTGACTTCTACAGCATATGTTAGCTGTCACCTTGTTGGTGGGCTTCTTTTGGCCATGTGGTAAAGGTCACAACGTTCAACTATTAGCAACTTTGTTCTTAAAAAAAACTATTATCGACTTCGATTTTCTTCCTCAAGTGTAAAATAAAATATTCTATACTCACTTGTCCCAACTTAACTACATAATTGTATTCTTGAAGAGTCATTTTTTCTATAAATTAGACTAAAAATATAAAAATGCTAATATATATACGAAAACACACACACTACTGCAGACGGGCTCTTTGCCGAGTGCTTGGGGCACTCGGCAAAGCCCCTATTGCACTCGGCAAAGAACCCGTCGGCAAAGGTTTCTTTGCCGAGTGTCACATATCGGGCACTCGGCAAAGCCTTTATTAAGCTTTGCCAAGTGCCACGTCAGCACTCGACAAAAAAAATTCGCCGTCAACTCTAACGGTCTCTTTGCCGAGTGCCACGTCAGCGGCACTCGGCAAAGACTCGACAAAGAATTTTTTTAAAAAAACATTGCCGAGTGCCGCGGCCCTGACACTCGGCAAAGATTTTTTTAAAAAAATCTTTGCTGAATGCCATGGCTCTGGCACTCGGCAAAGCTGAAAAATTGGGTCTCTGCTTCCCAGCTTTGCCGAGTGCCATGGTCATAGCACTCGGCAAAGCCCTCTTTGCCGAGTGTGGCACTCGGCAAAGAGGGGAAAATGCTATTTTTTTGGTTTTTTTGCTTTCCATCAGCACAAACAAAGAAATCACATATATATCAACACACAACACAGGATATATCACATACACATCCATATTCCATCACATACACATACATAACCTATCACATACACATCCACCATCCATAATACATCACATATAAATCCATTGTCCATAATCCATCACATGCATTCGCATCATCCATGACAATATCCATCACAATATATATATGTCTCTAGTAGTAGTCCAACATAAGGCTAAGTCTAACACAAGTCCATTCAACATGAAAAGAAACAAATAAATGGTACCTACTGTCACCCTCCCCACCCGAAGTGTGAACTGCCACCTTGAGGAGGGCCACCTAGCCACCCGGCCTGTGGAGAAGTGCCACCTTAAGGAGTCAGGTTCAAACCCACCGACTGTGGCTGCACAAGGGAGAAGTGAATTCATGAGTATCTACAGGAGGGCCGCACAAGCTAAAGGAATAAACAACCATATATACTCACCGGAGTCCCTACAGGAGGAGGAGCCACAACTGGAGCGAGCAGCAACTGGGGCACGACCACACCTGGCAAGGCCTGAAGGCTTGCCATGAAGCTGAACATGTCCTGCATCCTCTGCGCCTCGGTCGCTCTCTGGGCTAGTATAGCCTCCATCTCCAGCCGATGGGCCTCCGCCTAGGCCGCCTGCTGGGCCTCCAACCTCCGCAAGTCGGCCTTCAACATTCCACCCGCAATGTTTAAACAATGCAAAGGCAAGGTAGATGTGTAAAAGCAATGAACGACGACTAAAACAATACTAACCTAGAGTTCCGCCATCTACTACTGTAAGCTCTGCTGCCAAGAGCGTATGGGGAGGGAAGAGCTCATGCTCCTTGCTCGAATCTCAGCAAGGTTGGGAATAGAGGCGGAGTCTGACTATGCTGTCCGCCATCTAGTATCGGTCGTGCTACTTCCCTCCTCCTAGCCTCATCAGGAAGTCTGTGTCCAGGGGCTAGGTGGCCGGATCAAAGTCCTCCCCATGGCGCTGGCGGGCCACCGAGGTGTACTCACTAAGCTTGATGTGGACACTCGCGTTGGTGTATGCCTCGGGCCCGTCCGCCGGGTTGTAGGTGACTTCCGGGGCTGTTGCCTTGCCCTTGTGTGCCAGGGCGTACGCCATGAACTCATTGCATTCTTGGCCTTGGTGCGCCTGGGACTGCGAGGAAAGCACAAAGATGATTACAAGTAATGAGAATTAAGCATTAGAATAAATAAATAAAGATGAAAACACAAAGAAGATTACCCATGTCTGGGCATACACGCTGAGGCTCTAGTTGCCTTGGTGGTGTGGTGCCCCACCCATCTGCAGGCGGCAGTCCTGACAGATGTTGTGCTTCTCCGCCCACTCCTTTGAGAGCCACCTTTCCACAATGGCCTCCTAGCAGAGGCAATGCCTGGCGTACTAATCAGGACATTGTTGAATGCCATCAAGTTATTGATATGTTAGAAGATGAAATGAAGCCTACCTATTCTTCATGGAAGGAGTCAGTATTAATGTTTTGTACTTACCGAGAGGTACTGCTCCTTGGTGAGCGTCCTAGTCCTGGCATCGGGCTTCCTCACCACCTGACCAAGGACGTCGGCGCTATAGTTGATGAAGCACTGGAGCCGCGTCTCGTGGTATAGGTCCGAGAGTCGGGACCTATAGACCTTGTCCTGCACTCACACCGTCCGGTCCTCAAACCCTTCGTCGCACCTAAAGAAGTCCTGCATACAGACATCATGTATCGTTTCATTATTTCAAGAACGACCAATGAATGCGTAATATTGACTAATTTAGTGTGATGAAGACTCACCCAGAACTCGGCCTTGATCCGCGCCGCAACGGTGCTGAACTCGCTGTCCTCGGTGGCGTAGAAGTGGTCCCATGTCCAGGGTGGCGAAGTCACCCCGGCGTAGGTGACCATGCCAGGGTAGTGCTGCCGAATCAGAAGGCCCAGGGTGCCATTGATGTGCCGGCCCATTTCGGACACAACTTCCTAGTTGCTGCAAGAGTCATTAAGAAGAATTGTTAGTCTCCCGTTCGATTTTCAACATGTCATATCAAATAGTAGTGAAATAATACTTACTTGTCGCCCCTGGGTCGAATCATCGGGCACCGGTGAAGTGGGATCGGTCACGCCGGGAGTTGCGAGGGCCCGCGCAAGTAGACTCCCGATGAGGTAGAGCTAGAGGCAGTGGAAGTGGAACCCCATGCTGTCGCTATCGCCGCCTCCCCGTGCTCCGATGAGTCAGAGGAAGTGCCACCCCCTCCTGTGTGGAGGCCCACCGCCTGGTCGTCCTCATCCACCGACGGGGTGGGAGCCAGCTGCACCCTCGTCCTCAGACAACCGCGAGGGTGGCCGCTCCTCGCCCTCCTCGTCACCGGCTCTAGCAAGGGGTCCTCAGCGTGGGGTGGTGAGCGCTCCCTCATGTAGAGGGAGTTGACCCCCCGACGGGCCTGCCTTCCGCCCGGCATTTTGTCGAGTGCCTACAATTTCAAAGAGTAAACCAATTAGCACAGTTAAATTACAAGTACTTATAAAGAGATGCAAAATGAATGAAACATAATAATAATAATAATAATAATAATAATAATAATAATAATAATAATAATAATAATAATAATAATAATAATAATAATAATAATAATAATAATAATAATAATAATAATAATAATAATAATAATAATAATAATAATAATAATAATAATAATATAGTATTACATGAATTAGAAATATTTTTCACGATCGGCAGCGGCTGGATCATAGGTGTCGTCATCACTATCAATATTGTTGAGTAAATCGGGCTCATCTCCATCGTTGTCATCATTGTCATTGCCTAACTGTAATCGTTCAAGCATTTATAAGTCCTGAGCATTTTGCACCTCTTCTCCCTCGTCCTTATCTCCATCGTCCTGATCAATGTCATTGTCTACTTCCATGCCCATCAGTGAAAACATGTCTATGTCAAACCTCCCTTCTAGCCCCTCTGGTTGATAGAACTCCCGTGTGTTTGGATCAAAGTTGTAATCCTCATCGTTTGGGACAGGCAGTTTACCATGCGGCGATACCAACTGCACAAGGTACCAACCGATAAGATTGGGGTCTTTTTGGCATGCCCATGGGAGATAATAAACTTGTGTGGCCTGTTGAGCCACAATATAGACATCCTCTCCTTGATAGATAGAATCCTGTCGAATTTCGACTTGTCAAATCTCGGGGGTTGTTCTCGTGACATTAGGATCGAATCAATGGCATTTGAATACGACTAGATTAGGAGCTTTGCGACACTCAAAATTGAGCTCGTATATTTCTTCTACTATGTCGTAGTAGTCGCGCTCATCGGTGCTGGGCGTACGAACTCTGGTATTCGTGGTTTTTGATTGGGCCGACTCCGCTCGTACTTTCTTGTGTGAAAGCGATAGCCACTCACATCATAAACGGTGAATGAGTTGACCTTGTAGGCGAAGCCTTTGGCGAGCCCTTTCAACTCAGCATCCATTTCCGCATCCTTGCGGGTCTGTAAGGTGAGGCCAGATAGATCGTTACATTACTCGCTCGTAGGAGCAAAGTGGGATGTCAAAAATTGAACGAGGTGAATTGGACGGTACCTTCATATCAAACTAGGATATGAAATCGGGCACACCATCTTTGAGAAGACTATCTTCTTCTTGAGGGGAAGGATCCCTATTCCCTCTCCAGTATTTATTCAGAAATTCCCTGAAAAACAAGAGACAAGGGGGTTGGATAGATGGAGGATAGTGACAAGGGTGTATGTAACAAGCTCATTGAGAACTTACTGCACATAAGGCTTCACTTCGTCAAGGTTCAACAACACATACAACATGATAGTGCGCCACTCATCATGCCACAAGGTCTTGGTGCCCGATGCGCTTGCCTTTCCGAGTTGCCCTTTGAAAAGGCTGAGGTTTGATGAACTCTCGTCCGCGTTGTAACGAGGGGGACAATTGTGCATGCTAGGAAAGCCATCCTTATAATATGCTGTTGTGAAGTTTGACACCTCCTCCAAAATGAATGCCTCTGCCATAGAAGCCTCAATTTTGGCTTTATTTCTACACTTTTTCTAAAGAATCTTTAGACATCTTTCGATTGTATAGCACCAATGGGCCTGCATGGCCCCCCATTCGTGCCTCGTACGGTAGGTGCAAAATTAGATGCTGCATTGCCAGGAAGAAGCCGGGTGGGAAGATCTTCTCTAACTCATAGAGCAACACAGGTGCCACTTTCTCCAAGTCATCAATCATGTCCTGAGATAACTCCTTGGCACAAAGCTGGTGGAAGAAATAGCTCAACTCTGCCAGCACGCGCCACACATGCTCGAGGACGTATCCCTAGGTCATCGCAAGAAGGAGCCGCTCAATCCATATGTGATAGTCATGACTCTTCATCTCTAAGACTCGCATAGTGGACAAGTTCACTCCCCTACTCAAATTCGCCGCATGCCCATCAGGGAACATTAACGTCTAAATCCACTGCAGTACTTCCTTCCTTTGGTCCTTTTTCAAGACGAAATCGATCGGAGTCCTTCTCCATTTCTTGCCGGGCATGGGAGGCTTCATCACTTGCTTTGGCCTATCGCACATCGTTGCTAGGTCCAGTCTAGCCTTAACGTTGTCCTTTGACTTATCAGGAATGTCCATGAGTGTTGCAAAAAGTGCCTCGGCGATATTCTTTTCTGTGTGCACTACATCAATGTTGTGTGGAAGAAGAAGGTCATTGAAATAGGGGAGCCTAGTCAAGCCCGATTTATGAGTCCACTGGTGTTCCTCACCATATCCAATAAAACCACCTTTCTCTTTATCATCTTTGAGAGCCTCTATCTCAGCACGGACCTCAGCACCGTTCATCATCTAAGGTGCAGGGTCGGTGACTTGAACCCCTTTCCTAAAGTTCTTGACGTCTCGTCTGAATGGATGGTCAAGAGGGAGGAATTGACGATGTTGGTCAAACAAAGAAAACTTGCCACCCCTCTTCAGCCAAGTTCTTCTTTGTAGCTCAGTCGTATGTCAGTTCCCCCTTTTCCCAAGCAAGGATCAATTCATCAATGAGAGGCTCCATGAACACACCCATCTTGTTCCCTAGGTGTCCAGGAGTTATCAGTGACAAGAATATGTTCTTGGGTTGAAACATGACGCCGGGGAAGAAATTGAGGGGGATCACGAACACGGGCCAACAAGTGTACGGGGCCGCCAGCAATCCATAGGGGTTGAACCTATCTGTTGCTAGTGCTACACATACATTCCGAGCCTCCTCAGTTTTACCATGATGTATGCCATCGAAATGGGTCCATGCATCACCATCCAATGGGTGTACCATCTTATCAGCATTGTATCTTTTGCCATGTTTGTGCCATGTCATCTGTTTCGTGGACTCCTTTGTCATGTACAGCTGTTGGATCCTCGGTATGACAGGAAGGTACCGTAGGACCTTCGCGGGGATACCAAGCTGTTCCTTCTTGCCATCACTAGTGTCGACCTCTAGATACCTAGAGGATTTGCACTTTGAATAGTGTGTTGCTTTCTCGTGATCTTTCCTAAATAGGACGCAACCATTCGGACAAGCATGGATGTGCTCATACGGCATCTTAAGGTCACAAAGAAGTTTCTACGACTCGTACAAGTTCTTTGGCAGAATGTGACCCTCCAGAAGCAGGGATCCAACAACAACCAACATACCATCGAAGTTGTCTCGACTCATGCTACACTGCGACTTGAACGCCATTAGGCGTCCAATGGCATCCAGTTGCGAAACCATTGTCTTTTCGTGAAGGGGCTTCTATGCCAAAGACAGCATATCGTAGTACGCCTTTGCAAATTCCTCTGGCTCGTCCTCTAATCCTTCACCGAACCGTGCCCCCTGAAAGTCATCCATCCAGTCTGCTACCCCGGCATCTCCATCAAAAGCCTCGAGGCGTGGTCTCACCACCTCCTCTCTAATACGATCGACTTCACCATGGTGAATCCAGCAGGTATAGTTTGGCGTGAATCCATACTTGCAAAGATCTTCCCCCACATTATACCTATTCTTTCTTACATGGTTGTCACATTTGCTGTAGGGACACGGCATCTGACTCGACCCTCTAGCAGCCTCGCCAAATGAATGCTCCAAGAAAGCATTAGTCTTAGTCATCCATTCTGGGGTCATACTTGCGTGGCCCGTGTACATCCAATCATGGTTCTCCATCCTCTAGCATATACATATGTAAGTGAGTAATATAACCAGCAATTGCATCTGCACGGCGTTCCTACCATCTAATAGGTGAGGATAGGTCCTAATCCCACCCGCGGATGCATAGATGAGGTCAGTTTCAATGCTCCGCTCCTATCCGAGACAAAATTTTGGCAGCACCTCCTCGCTGTTCTCCCGATACACGTCCTACAAGGGAGAGTGTGTATCCAGAGAACAACTGGGAGGTGATGCCGAAAGTCTATCTTGGACTGGAGCGAACCATGGAAACTAACCTCATCTACGTATCCGCGGGCTGTCCAAAATACGTGGACAATTCGAAAGAGATACGGTCATAGATATGCAAAGATCTGCATATCTCCGACCGCATCTCTTTGGAATGGTGGGCTACGTGATCTACGACCACGATAAAATTGTGACGGTGACTTGTGATGGCTCTTTTGCTTGCACCAAATGGAATTGTTAACTGTAGTTTGTCTAATTTGAAGGCTTGAACTTTATATTATGTGTAGCCTTGACATTCCTATTATGTATTTGCTTGAACTCGCTATATTGTGTGAGCCTAATTAAACTTGGTATTATGTGGTTGTCTTAGACTTGGTATTATGTAACATGACATGATATTATCTACAGTACATGGGACTTGTTATTTATGTTGTGTTAACTCGTAGTGTGCTATCGAATATCAAAGGGGATAGAGAAAACCACATGAGAAGTTGAAATGTTGAGGAGGTAATAACCACACTAGTACAAATGAGGAGTGTCACCATATTAGTTGTTTCATCCTCAGACCAAAGACCAAACAGAGGACAAGACCATTATTCGAGCCCAAGAGTGCACTTTAATACTCTCACTGCTGGGACTCTTCCTCAGGAACCAACATATAGCAGAGACTAGTGCTAGCCTGCTCATGTTGTTCACCTACAATAAGGGTTTAACAAACCCTGAGTACTTGAGGGTACTCAACGAGACTTAACCGACGAATAGAAAAGATTCCAAGGATATGCAGTGTAAGGGGAATCAAGGTGAATCTGTAGCAAGATCAAGAACACTTTTGTGGAAAACTAGACTAAAGTGGATCCTTACTTTCCAAATTGTATACTTTCACTTAATATTAAGAACTATTATTAGCATCTATTCTAAAGTCCAATCACTTCTTATAAACTATCACACTATGATCTCATCACTAAAGTTCTAGTTGATTAACTACGATGTAGCACAGTTGATCGAGTCTTCTTCACCGAGAAGCAACGGCGAATCGAATCGGTTTGGCCCAGCTGGGGTTTCTTTACCACACGACATATGTAGGTTTGGGCCCAGACCTGTGCCTACATATATCAACCCTCACTCGGATCCTCCTATACAAAAATCGGTCTAGCACTACCCGAGAGCCAGTATCTCACCTCTTGGAATCGTTCAAGCCTGACGCATTCACAAGCATGGGTACACAATACTCCCGACATCTGTAACACCCGGTTTTAAGAACAAAACCAGATACACACCATATGTGAGCCCAGGAAGTCAAATCTCACATATAGCTACAAATAAAGGTAATATCAAATGACAATGCTTAATATATAACGTACTTATTATAAAAGATATAACCTTAGATAGCAAACAGCGGAAAGACAACTCCGGTCTTCAGGTGAAGACTCCACTCCACAGGGACAACTGACTGGTTGATCACAAGCCTGTCTGCTCCAATTTTTGGAAATCTGGTACCCATCCGGGATTTTTTCCAAAATATTGAAAATAAACAAGCGTGATTACATTTCGTACTCCACAAGCATAACATGGGGATTCATGAGGCTCAAAAGGCAGACACGGTTTACAGCATTTAGCATTTTAGTAAGTCAACATTTTGTTATTGATCAATATCAAATTATGCTTAAGCTCCCAAATTAACCCACATGATCATATACTAGAATTAAATAGAGTTATTGATCAACATTATATCATCATCATCGTCATCATCATCATGATACCATCATAGTTCACCACGAACAACATCTTCACAAGTGACCATTTATTTTGTGAGTTTTCCGGGCCGCTCGTGACCGTGAGCACGGCTGTTATAACAGTTTTAACACTCTGCAGAGGTTGTGCATCTTTACCCGTGAGTCGTGTTGCCCATATGCCCGGGTTAATTACTCCCATAACACTTCCAAGGTGAGCGGGCAGGGTACACTATGAAGCCTTCCATAGGTCTTGTCTAACAAGTTAGGGCCGTGAGGTTTCCTCGGCAGGCAGATATAGAGAACCCCCCTTTCTGTGGCACAATTCCCGCAGGCTATACACACAAGAACAGAGGCAGTTCTATACCCAAAGTGGCAAGCCCCTCTTGCGCCCTTTCGGGTAACCTCTAACAAGCTAGAAAAGATCATATTACTGAGCTAAAGTCAGAGCCATATAACTCTCACGGTTGCACTGTATGTCCCAGCTTTTGCCCTACAGATAAGTCCTTACGGAGAGTTTAGGGCAACATGATCGACATCATTTGCACCATCACTCTATATTTCAATTATTATCATCATGTTTATCCGTTTGTTCTATTAATCATAGTATTGATCATGTTTGAATAGAGCACTAGCATTCTACCCATATGCAATAAAACCCATAGGCATCAAGGTATAAGTCATCAATGGCTAAGATGTCCTTATAGTCGAGCAATATTAGACACATGCATAATGAGTAGATTATATAATGAATAGGAATCAAGGTAGGCCCATGCTATACTTGCCTTGGTTCACGAACTGCTGCTGGTCCTGCTGCACCTCGTACGTGTCCGGATTCCCAACGTACTCCTCACCGTCTGAACTCGAACGACATGAAGTACAACACGCAATTCGGAGCAGACATACAAGCAAAACATAGCTACTATTAGAACAGTACACCAACAATAAATAAATCTGAATAAAATGTTTACCAAAATCATCTACGTCTCGTTATGATAACATTGACGCGAATTGCACGAAAAACGGAGCTACAACGCAAAAGTTACGCGCTAAACAAGGTTCCAAAACTAGCTATTAAACTAGACTTAATCGAGAAACTTAAAAGCTTCTAACAGGTCTATCAGTAGCACTAATACGTAGATTATGAAATTATGAAACTATCGCAAGTTGAACGGGTCAAATCGGAGCTAGAACGACGATTTTATAAACGTTTTACTACAGTGGCAATTCTGTAATTAATTTGAAAACGTATTTTTCATATAAACCGAAGAAACTACGTTTTTTGAAAGAGAATGTGTACTCTGGGAGTACGCCAAGGACGGCGGGTTAAGCCTTCCAGAAACTGAGGGGCTCTTTTAGAAATTGGACCCGCAAAGGGGTATCGGCGTGTCCTGGCCGTCCGATCCGAGATGAACGGCGAGGATTAGATAGAGGAGAGCAAGGAGAGCGCGGGCCGCCGGAGGGGAGGGTGTTTGCGGTGGCGCCGCCATGTCTGACGGCGAGGAGCTCGCCGGCATTGCCCAATAGGGCGCTATGGTGCTCGGTTACCAAATCCAAGGACACCGGAATGAAAAGGGGGCAAAGGCGAACTCATTCCAGCACTTTGCGTGGGCGGGGAAAGTCCCGCATGGCACCCGCCATGGCCGGCCGCGGAGGAGCTCACGTAAAACGGCCCTATAGGCCATGATTCGACAAATTGGGGGCACGGGGAGGAATAGAAGATGAAAGCGATCAAACCTAGACCCTAAACGCGGCCGGGGATAAGCCCGAGCGGCTCCCGCCATGGATAGCGGCGAGAAGCCCATCGAAGCTCGCGGACACGGCCCTAGAGGCCACCAATCAAGGAAATGGAAGTGTAGAGAGAGAGAGGGGAGCACGGGGAAGCTCACCAAGCGGCAAAATGAAGATGGGGGAGGCTCAGAGGTGACGGCGACGCGGAGGAGCGGACGGCGACTCTGGCGACTTTTGCTTCGGTTGTGACCACGTGAACTCGAGGGAGAGGAAGTTGGAATGGGGGAAAAGGACGGAGGCGGGGTTGCGCTTCCATTTAAAGGGCAAGCGCGGGGCGCGGAGATGCTCCCACGAAGCAGAGACGTGGGCGCGGGCGGCTCGGGGGTGCGGCTTGACCGGCGAGTGAGCGGGGAAGACGGTTGGGGATGGGAAGGGACTGACGAGCGGGCCCCGGCTGCCAGTGACCGCGAGAGGGAGAGCGGGGCACGGCAACGGCTGCCCGGCTCGGCTGGGCCACGGCCCAAGAGAAGGGGCGCGGGGAGGAAATGGTGGGCCGGCCGAGAATTGGGCTAGCAGGCCGAAATGGAGGGAATTGAAGGCGGGAAAAAGAATTTATTTTTTCTTTTTCAGAGTTGATTTTTCAAATCACATTTCCAAATGATTTTCAAATCCTTACAGCTATTTAACAAAAACCACTCATCACAATAAAATGCAGCAGCATGAGTGCACCAAAGAGTTGCTAACCTTATGATTGATTTTAATTTCCCAAAATTTATTACTCCCTAAATTTGAATGCATAAACAAATTCATATTTAAATCAAATTTATCTATTTTTAAATAATACACAAATTAGGGTGTCACAATTCTACCCCCGTTAAGAGGAATCTCGTCCTCGAGATTCGGAAGACGGTGATCAAAGAGATGTACATGCTCTGTCTTTGGATCTTCTTCATTTTCTCATAACGATCACGTTGTAGCTTGCACGTTGTTACAACCTTGCTCCTAATTGCTTGATCAACTCTTAAGCACAATCCCTTAGCCCTTTATGCCATTCCTCCAATTGACCTTTGCAATTCCTTTTGTTCCAAGGTGATCACTATTAATTACCAACTTTGTAGTGTAGGTGACACCACTCAAGTTTCTCACACAACTCAACCTTGGTGTCGACCGAACCTCCCTAGCTCACTCTTTATGCTAGGAGCATCAGCAAACAACTTTTGCTTCTCCAGACGATAACACACTTCCATGTCATAATCCTTGATCGCTCTAATTCATCGATGATTTCATAAGATCAAAACCAACTTAGCGAAGATATCCTTTAGATTCTTACGATCCTTGTGGATGTCACCCTTATATCCAAGATTATAATGCCTCCAATGAACCTCTGACGATATCTTCTATTCCTAGGAAAACTTTAAATCTCACTCACATCTCGCATCCTTTGGTGGGTTCCAACTCAACACATCATTAGCTTTCTTAAGTTTCCCATAATTCCACCATTTGAGATAACTTATCCAAGTAGAGATCTTCCTTGAATCAAAAATTTATTGCCATAATTGATGTCACAACGAATCTTCCGAGTCTCTATAGAACCAACTATAGATGAACCATATCTCCTTGTCTTGTCATTGTTGCTGACTTGTCTTGGGTATGGTGAAGTTCAAACACCCAACTGTGCTTGATGGTGACTTCTCAACCCTAGGGATAACTAATTCTTTCAGGTGGAGTACTTAAATGTAAGAAACCTTCATCTTGTTACTTCTTTACTCGGCTACCCCCCTTAAGAGAGATCAACTAGGGGACAACAAAGGGTAGCTTGCATCTTCTTCCAAGTGAGTTAACCATCATAATGACCTTCTGATATCCCACGGAAACTCATGTGTATAAGTAAGAACAAGAAGTCTGAAATTCCTTATGAGTAGAAAACAGCAGCGCATGAAAACAGCTGTAACTCCTATTCTGTTAATCCAATGAAGTTGTAGTTTATACTGTTGGAAAGCTGTTGAAATCCTCTACAACTTTTATATAGAACACTTTTTCTGATTCCAAACATAATTTGGTCGAAAACTGTGCACCACAAAACTACTCTAGGTTTCTGATAGCACAACTATATCATCTTGTGATTTCCATAACTCCCAAACCAAAATAGCTATGGAATTGATTCCAGCGGCAGATGAAACATACAAGAGTCTTCTTTTATCTATAAAAGTTTCATAACTTTTGGATGCCCAGATCTGGAGATATATCATGATGAACACAGACTGCTCTAGAAAACAGGATAGATAAAACAGGAGAAAACCAAAACCCGCATATTTACTTCATTAATCCTTATGCCTTAGGCCTATAGACTAAATGAAATTGTGGAAAATCCCCACAAGATCATTACAATCATTACAAAGATCCAAAACAAGCACATGCATAATGAAAATTCAACAAGCAATTAAGGTGCATACTTCAATCATTGACTCAGCTTGCGATGCTATCGTTCTATTCATATTAAGGGCAAATATCCTAAAGCTCCGCTTCCGATGTCACAGGAAGAT
This sequence comes from Saccharum hybrid cultivar R570, assembly GCA_038087645.1. Classification (NCBI taxonomy): domain Eukaryota; kingdom Viridiplantae; phylum Streptophyta; class Magnoliopsida; order Poales; family Poaceae; genus Saccharum; species Saccharum hybrid cultivar. The sequence goes on along the minus strand of JAQSUU010000606.1, from coordinate 643,573 downwards.
GGTAAGAGACAAGATTCTAAGAGCATATCAAAGCAAGGAGTGAAGATGAGAGCAAAGGCTTAAACAAGTATCAAGGAGATGAATATCAAGGGTACAGAAATAATAGAGGAGAAATATCAAGGTTTATAGAACAAGGGTCTTATAGCAATTCCTAAACCTTAAGACGACCAATTGCTAACTAGGCTTGTGTCCTACAGTCAGCATTGCTCTGATACCACTTTGTAACACCCGGTTTTAAGAACAAAACCAGATACACACCATATGTGAGCCCAGGAAGTCAAATCTCACATATAGCTACAAATAAAGGTAATATCAAATGACAATGCTTAATATATAACGTACTTATTATAAAAGATATAACCTTAGATAGCAAACAGCGGAAAGACAACTCCGGTCTTCAGGTGAAGACTCCACTCCACAGGGACAACTGACTGGTTGATCACAAGCCTGTCTGCTCCAATTTTTGGAAATCTGGTACCCATCCGGGATTTTTTCCAAAATATTGAAAATAAACAAGCGTGATTACATTTCGTACTCCACAAGCATAACATGGGGATTCATGAGGCTCAAAAGGCAGACACGGTTTACAGCATTTAGCATTTTAGTAAGTCAACATTTTGTTATTGATCAATATCAAATTATGCTTAAGCTCCCAAATTAACCCACATGATCATATACTAGAATTAAATAGAGTTATTGATCAACATTATATCATCATCATCGTCATCATCATCATGATACCATCATAGTTCACCACGAACAACATCTTCACAAGTGACCATTTATTTTGTGAGTTTTCCGGGCCGCTCGTGACCGTGAGCACGGCTGTTATAACAGTTTTAACACTCTGCAGAGGTTGTGCATCTTTACCCGTGAGTCGTGTTGCCCATATGCCCGGGTTAATTACTCCCATAACACTTCCAAGGTGAGCGGGCAGGGTACACTATGAAGCCTTCCATAGGTCTTGTCTAACAAGTTAGGGCCGTGAGGTTTCCTCGGCAGGCAGATATAGAGAACCCCCCTTTCTGTGGCACAATTCCCGCAGGCTATACACACAAGAACAGAGGCAGTTCTATACCCAAAGTGGCAAGCCCCTCTTGCGCCCTTTCGGGTAACCTCTAACAAGCTAGAAAAGATCATATTACTGAGCTAAAGTCAGAGCCATATAACTCTCACGGTTGCACTGTATGTCCCAGCTTTTGCCCTACAGATAAGTCCTTACGGAGAGTTTAGGGCAACATGATCGACATCATTTGCACCATCACTCTATATTTCAATTATTATCATCATGTTTATCCATTTGTTCTATTAATCATAGTATTGATCATGTTTGAATAGAGCACTAGCATTCTACCCATATGCAATAAAACCCATAGGCATCAAGGTATAAGTCATCAATGGCTAAGATGTCCTTATAGTCGAGCAATATTAGACACATGCATAATGAGTAGATTATATAATGAATAGGAATCAAGGTAGGCCCATGCTATACTTGCCTTGGTTCACGAACTGCTGCTGGTCCTGCTGCACCTCGTACGTGTCCGGATTCCCAACGTACTCCTCACCGTCTGAACTCGAACGACATGAAGTACAACACGCAATTCGGAGCAGACATACAAGCAAAACATAGCTACTATTAGAACAGTACACCAACAATAAATAAATCTGAATAAAATGTTTACCAAAATCATCTACGTCTCGTTATGATAACATTGACGCGAATTGCACGAAAAACGGAGCTACAACGCAAAAGTTACGCGCTAAACAAGGTTCCAAAACTAGCTATTAAACTAGACTTAATCGAGAAACTTAAAAGCTTCTAACAGGTCTATCAGTAGCACTAATACGTAGATTATGAAATTATGAAACTATCGCAAGTTGAATGGGTCAAATCGGAGCTAGAACGACGATTTTATAAACGTTTTACTACAGTGGCAATTCTGTAATTAATTTGAAAACGTATTTTTCATATAAACCGAAGAAACTACGTTTTTCGAAAGAGAATGTGTACTCCGGGAGTACGCCAAGGACGGCGGGTTAAGCCTTCCAGAAACTGAGGGGCTCTTTTAGAAATTGGACCCGCAAAGGGGTATCGGCGTGTCCTGGCCGTCCGATCCGAGATGAACGGCGAGGATTAGATAGAGGAGAGCAAGGAGAGCGCGGGCCGCCGGAGGGGAGGGTGTTTGCGGTGGCGCCGCCATGTCTGACGGCGAGGAGCTCGCCGGCATTGCCCAATAGGGCGCTATGGTGCTCGGTTACCAAATCCAAGGACACCGGAATGAAAAGGGGGCAAAGGCGAACTCATTCCAGCACTTTGCGTGGGCGGGGAAAGTCCCGCATGGCACCCGCCATGGCCGGCCGCGGAGGAGCTCACGTAAAACGGCCCTATAGGCCATGATTCGACAAATTGGGGGCACGGGGAGGAATAGAAGATGAAAGCGATCAAACCTAGACCCTAAACGCGGCCGGGGATAAGCCCGAGCGGCTCCCGCCATGGATAGCGGCGAGAAGCCCATCGAAGCTCGCGGACACGGCCCTAGAGGCCACCAATCAAGGAAATGGAGGTGTAGAGAGAGAGAGGGGAGCACGGGGAAGCTCACCAAGCGGCAAAATGAAGATGGGGGAGGCTCAGAGGTGACGGCGACGCGGAGGAGCGGACGGCGACTCTGGCGACTTTTGCTTCGGTTGTGACCACGTGAACTCGAGGGAGAGGAAGTTGGAATGGGGGAAAAGGACGGAGGCGGGGTTGCGCTTCCATTTAAAGGGCAAGCGCGGGGCGCGGAGATGCTCCCACGAAGCAGAGACGTGGGCGCGGGCGGCTCGGGGGTGCGGCTTGACCGGCGAGTGAGCGGGGAAGACGGTTGGGGATGGGAAGGGACTGACGAGCGGGCCCCGGCTGCCAGTGACCGCGAGAGGGAGAGCGGGGCACGGCAACGGCTGCCCGGCTCGGCTGGGCCACGGCCCAAGAGAAGGGGCGCGGGGAGGAAATGGTGGGCCGGCCGAGAATTGGGCTAGCAGGCCGAAATGGAGGGAATTGAAGGCGGGAAAAAGAATTTATTTTTTCTTTTTCAGAGTTGATTTTTCAAATCACATTTCCAAATGATTTTCAAATCCTTACAGCTATTTAACAAAAACCACTCATCACAATAAAATGCAGCAGCATGAGTGCACCAAAGAGTTGCTAACCTTATGATTGATTTTAATTTCCCAAAATTTATTACTCCCTAAATTTGAATGCATAAACAAATTCATATTTAAATCAAATTTATCTATTTTTAAATAATACACAAATTAGGGTGTCACAACATCTCTCCACTCCCAGTGCGCGATTATCGTTTCCCATACAAGAATAGCCCAGATGTTGGACTTACCGGAGTATGTGGCCAGTACTGCAAGTCACGATCACAGACAGCTCTACAACGATCGGTCCTTGATCGACACAGGTGGGGTCACTACGTCCAGATCCATACTGGGCGCAAGCCAAGATTCCGCCCGGTCCAGATTTATAAAACATGATCATCCTCACACTTCAGGTTCATCTTTAACTTTAGCAAAACCTACCTCTAGCATTTATATCTAAGCAACGCTAAGCATTTTAACAAATATTACTTAAACATAGGTACCATGGGTAAGTAAGGTAAACAAGGTAGTCATGCAACAAAGTTTATCATACAACTCTTGATACTTAAATGCAACATTCGTAAGACTTATATGATAAGCATTTTATAAAACTCAAGGAATGGTTTATGCTCCGGGGCTTGCCTGCAGTGTCGGGGTTGTCAGCTGTTTCAAGATTAACCCCACTCTCCAACTCAACACCCTTTGAGTGAACACCCGCCTCAGAGGTCTGCTCAACTAATGGGTCTCTGCTTTCGTTTACTATACGTTAAAAGGATGCATGCTTAAGGATGATGCTAACATGGCATAACATAAAAGGGATATTTAGAAAGGATAAACATTAGTTATCTACTTGAGTACAACTTTCCTTCGCGGTACAGTTGCAAGCAGTTATCATAAAACATGTCACTTTTTACCCATGAGGTTGCATCTAAGAGTTAAACAGGTTCATCAACATCTATCCACCAATTATCATGAGCAAGTTAATTACTCCTTTTAAAACGACTAATAACATCTCAAAATTAAAAGGTAGTTATTATCTTAAGCAAGTAGAGACTATCATGAAGAAACATATATCTAATCACTCAATTTCCATTGCCTTGGAATAGTAGGGTAAAATATTTCAAGGTCCACAATCAATCCAAAAATACACATCATCATCTTAATGGTATCTTTGAAATCATTTTCATAATTTTATTAATTCATAAATCAAGCCTTCTTAAGTGAAACAATTATTTTAACTCAAAACAGTACCAAACTTTTTGTGTAGCTTCACAACAGTAGATTAAAGTTGCTCATGGAATTTTGGAGTTATATTTTAAACTATAAAAATCATGGAAGTTACATTTCTTAATTAAAACATGTAATTTTTAGACACCAAAACTTACTGTTTTTCTTAGATTTATATTTTTCTTATGTTAAACATACCAACAATAGCTCACTCACAAAGTTTCACAATTTTAGCACCATTATTTATTTAGTTATGGAATTTACAAGATTTAGCATTTAATTCTTTTTTGAAAATAGAAAAGGAAATTTCTTTCCTTAAACTCTCTAGGCCCGGTCCAGTGACGTTGGAGGCCCAGCTACGGCCTCGGCCTAGCTGCTTCCTCTCCCTCTTCCTTTTCTCTCCTACTGGCCCGAGCCGGCCCAGGCCGAAGCCAAAGCCCAAACCGAGTCGGCCTAGCTCGCTCTCTCCTTCCCCCTTCCTCTGCTCCTGGCTCCGATGGCGAGGGCACTCCGGCCGGCTGGCCGGAGTTCACAGTCGGTGAACAATCCGACGAAGCCAAGAACGCATCTGTCATCGCCTCTCCCTTCCGCACTCCCTGGTACACCTTTTTCCTTCTTTGGTGATCGGTGGTGAGCGTACCCACAGCTTCGGCGGCATGGCAACGACGGCGATGACAGCACCAACGAACGGTGGCTCCTCCGGTCGTGCTATATCCCTATTCCTTTCCCTTCTGCTCCACTAAGCCCTCTCCCAGCGAACCAAACAACTTAGAACACCACGGCTCCTTACTGGCGAGCATGGCGGCCTGGCGGAACTCCGACGAGGTCGGTTCCACTCCAGAGCATGCCTCCAATGCTGCTAAGAGCGTCAGAACATTCCTATCTACCTCGCGTACCCGTCCTAGGGGTAAATCAGACGAATTAGAGCACGAAGGTCACTCACCGCGGCCATGGCGGAATGGTCGAGTGGTGCACGACGGCGACAAGGCGTTCCGGCCTATAGGGCGCAGTAACGTCTAAACTACTAGCATGAGCGCACTCCAGAGCTCACCCTGGTAAGTAAATGATTGTTTATTGACCCTGAGCGGCGGTGAAGAGCAGATGTCATCGGAGATGGCGGCTTCGGTGATGCTCTCCGGTGGCAAGGCTCCGTTCCGGTGCATCGAGTCCCTCTCTGCAGAAACCAAAGGTACGATGAGCATCAAGGTTCTATAAGGAGCAGAGAACATGGGACAAGTGGCGCGGAGAAGAGCCATGGCGGTCTGGCCACGGGAGGGCGCTCATGGCGGCGCGGTGAACTCCGATGAGGAAGAAAACGTCGAGCGGCTACCAGGAGCGACGCGGTGTGGCTTTGATGGGCTCAATTGGGCCGTGGAGCGGTGGTGAAGATAGTGACAAATGGAATTTGGGATTGGTGGAGTGAGGAGGGCGAATTAGAGCTCGAGTTGCTCACGGTGGCGATGGCGTCGGGCAGAAGGAGAAGAACGGAGGGGTGCTCTGTGGCTCAAGTAGGAGAAGAAGGGGTGACGGGCGGCTTCGAGATGGCCAGCTCCTGCTTCCAGCTGCGGTGGCGAGCTGCTGCGTGGCTTCACGGGCGTGAACGGTGACGGCCGAGCGGTGAGCGGCAAGGAGGTGGCCGCGCGGTGGAAACAGAGAGGCAAGGAGGAGGTGGAGTTTGAAACAAACAGATGAAACATGAATGTTGCATAGACCAACAGCAACTTGTTGCATCCAATAGAGCAAGATAGAGATAGAATTAGAAGATGCTCCAATTATGAAAATTGTTGCTCATGCCCTAAACTACAACTTTGCTTAAGAGACCAAACCCAGAAACTCAACAGATCAAGAGGAAAAGGAAAGGGCAGACTAGGGTTACATATGAAACACTCATGTTTCAAAGCTGAAACATGCATGTTTCACTAGTAGGTTTCAAAAGTAATTGGATTAGCATCTTTAGGGATTTAGTTGATGATTAATTAGTGAACAAACCACTCAACTATTTTCACCATCTCATAGTACAAACTTTGTACTAACCAATAGTGCCAAAAGTTGAGACAATTTATTTAGCAAAAATCATTTTAATTGAGCTCTCAACATTGAACTTATAAATCCATTCCAACACTTAATCAAAAGGCTTAAGTATTAAAATTTCATTATACTTTCAAAGTGGGGACTCCATTTTTAATTAGTTGGACTTGGGATCATGCCCCCACACTTGTTCCTAGTGTAATTACACTAATTACACTCCCAAGTTTATTAGGGCAAAAACACAAGTATTTTAATGAAATTCAAAAATAAAAGGTCACAAAGTACCTTGAGAGGATTTTTTAGTTGAGCTCATTACATCATAACAATGCATTATAACAAAGTAATTAAATATTATTTTATTGAATACATCACATGGTGATCTACTAAACATGGTGCATTGTGCATGATGATGGTATGACCAGCTTTAGTGTGTTGCTTAACACCTAGGGTGTTACGTTGTCCTCGGGCGATGACAGACATCATGACACGGTGTTGGGATGGGAACCCGGACAACCGGCCAAAGATGTCAGAGGTGGTAGCGCTGCTGGAGAAGATCGACACCAGCACTGGCAAGGGTGGCATGATGCTCATCGACGATGTCGCGCTGGGTGCTCATGCTTCGGCTAGCTCTCATCAGCTAAGACCTCAGTTAAGTTAATTAATAATAAGCTAATGCACACCTAGTATGGCCCGCCATCCATTCCTCAACTCCTCGGCCGGCGGGCATCGATCGTCTTCTTTGCATGCTGTCACCCCCATCATTGATTCATTGTGCGGATGTGTTTGAAGCGCCGCGCCATGGACTTGAGTAACCTTTAATTTGTCTTATGTACCATGGTCTGACATGGAACCTGAGTTTTTTCTGAGGAAAACAGGAGGGGCTCAGGAGCCCCTAATGAAATTTATTAGAAGTGGCCAAGGAGGTTACAGGACATGGAATCTGTGTTGGCATCACACTTTGATGATCTTCAAGACTGCAATGGGAGGGCGGCCTTGGCAATTTTATTTGATCGGTTTGGGCATTTCTTGACTAATGCTAAAAGGTTAGAAAACACTGAGAACATCATTATTTATTTGAAAATTCTACCACAGAAGATAAAATGTTGGGATAGACAGATTTGCTGCTTGGAGGAATGTAAGGCTTACAATTCCAAAGAGAGCGGATAGGAGATACTTGGATGGATTTATAATTTATTTTTGGTTGGAACATACGTAAAGAACAAAACCGAAGGACCTTTCAGAACGTATTTATGCAACCATTACAAGTCACTTTCATAATTAAGGAAGAAATTCAACTTTTCAAACTAGCATTCATACAAAATGATGTTTTTTTCTCTACTACAAGATGTTGAATTAGGTTTGAAAAAATGCTGAAACTAATATTTTGAAATGTTAATTGGTAGCTATATTTTTTATATTGTTGTAGCATTTTCAAACAATGTTGAAGTAGTTTTTTCAGATTGTTGAATGAGTTTTTTGATAAATTTTTAAAATAGCTACTTATGAAATATTGAAAGCACAAAGGTACAGTGAGTTAGGTCTTGACACTCAGCAGCTTCACTAGCTATTTAAAGTTGTTTTGTGCTAAATACTTATTTTTCAAACAGCTTTACATGTAAAACTTCTTAAAACATGCTCTCACGCAAGAAATTTGTGTGACATGGAAGCTGAAAATACTTCAACTCACTCTGGTAGGCCCCTGTGTGGATTTATGACAGCGTGTTTAAGGGGATTCACCCTATAGCTGTTTTGACAAATGCTTCACTAAAACAGCTTCAACTCTACTAGTAGAATTATTCATGAAGCTGAAAGCTACTGAAACGGAACTATGCCAACGGGGCCTTAATCACAACATAGACGGAGGAGAAAAAGGGAAAAAAAAGGAAAAGAACCCCGCCTCGTCTTGCAGGCAGATCTTTGCCACCTGGGCTGACTTCTACAGCATATGCTAGCTGTCACCTTGTTGGTGGGCTTCTTTTGGCCATGTGGTAAAGGTCACAACGTTCAACTATTAGTGACTTTGTTCTAAAAAAAATACTATTATCGACTTCGATTTTCTTCCTCAAGTGTAAAATCAAATATTCTATACTCACTTGTCCCAACTTAACTACATAATTGTATTCTTAAAGAGTCATTTTTTCTATAAATTAGACTAAAAATATAAAAATGCTAATATATACGAAAACACACACCACCAGATTAGTGTGTGTACTACATGACCAGATTTTTTTGATAAAGAACTATACATGACCAGATATGTATAATTTGTTTCTAAGTTCTTAATAAATCATAACTTAATTTTTTTATGCAATTTGTGTTCGAGCTGTGGGGTTGTAGCCCTAGGCGTAGCATAAATACATGGTTTCATCTTTTTTTTGTTGCTGCATATATGCCAGCATGTCCCTCTCATTTTTAGTTGATGCATACGATTCAGCATGTACCTCTCCCATTCTTTTCATACCTGTACATATTGCAGCATAATGTCTTCTCATTTTGGGTACCATCTGTCCCATTCTAGGAACACAAGTCTGATGCTGAGTACTTAAACAAACCTCTTGAACACTATGATGAGATACAAACCATCTTTGGGAACAACATGGCTACAGGAAAGTTTGCAAAGGATTCGAATTCCGCTTTGGGCACAGAAGATGTTGCTGCTGAAACTGAAGAATAGAATGAAAATATTTTTTTAGAAAGGACGGCAAAAGCTTTGTCGCTATTTTTATTAGACGATAAAAAAGAAAAGCAAGTGCCGGCCTAGTTTTTTTGAGTGGAAAGCAGACCCAAAAACCACACAACTGAAAAAGAGTGCATCACTCATCCTATACGACTTGGTACTCCAACCGGACCCCTAACAACTTCACACCATTGCATGCTTCGGTGAACTTCACCGAGCCAACTTTGTCAAGACGAACCAACTAGCAACTCAATCTAGTCTAAACAACGACCCAACTGGCAACTCCACGAAAAAAGCAACTCAACTAACTCATGCAACGACCAACGAACATTGATTCTGAGCACTGCCTGAATGGGAATGGCAATAGTGAGGGACTGCCACTTCCTCGTGATTATGGTGTTACATCATCCTCTAGGGGGTCAAAGAAAGCCAAGATTGTTGACAATGAAGAAGATGGCCTGCTTGCTCCATTCAATCGCGTTGGTGACAACATCGCCAAGGCATTAGAGAAGTCCACTGCTGCACCCCCGCTACCCCGGCCCCCAACAGTGAATTACCAGAAGATTTGTTTGACGTGTTTACTAGCCTGCCTTGTTTTGAAGCCACTCATATGTGTGTACTTCCAATATCTGGTGAAGAACCCTGACCTTGCAAAAGCATTCTAGCTAAGCTTTCTTTCGATCATAAGTTGATTTGGGTGTCTATGTTCGTTTTTGAGAGGTTCCTAGGCCAATAAAATTGTGATGGCTCTTTTGCTTGCACCAAATGGAATTGTTAACTGTAGTTTGTTTAATTTGAAGGCTTGAACTTTATATTATGTGTAGCCTTGACATTCCTATTATGTATTGGCTTGAACTTGCTATATTGTGTGAGGCTAATTAAACTTGGTATTATGTGGCTGTCTTAGACTTGGTATTATGTAACATGACATGATATTATCTACAGTACATGGGACTTGTTATTTACGCTGTGTTAACTCGTAGTGTGCTATCGAATATCAAAGGAGATAGAGAAAACCACATGAGAAGTTGAAATGTTGAGGAGGTAATAACCACACTAGTACAAATGAGGAGTGTCACCATATTAGTTGTTTCATCCTCAGACCAAAGACCAAACAGAGGACAAGACCATTATTCAAGCCCACTATATCCCTCAACTAAACAAAAAAACAAGAATGACGACTCTATCCTTCCAGCCAAATAGCAATCTAGAAACATTCCATCCCCGAAACAGGGATAGGACCGTCCTATCCTCTCTCTAGTCCCCAAACCAGACCCAACCCTAGTGGGCGTGATTTGGTGATAAAATGCAGAGACGTGGTGCTTGTGGCCATTAGCCACATGTAATGTTAAATATATAGGGACAATTGCATTGCTGTCACCGTTTTCAACTCTAACTGTAGATTTGTCGCTATTTTTTAAAGTCCATATATTTGCAAAGTTAAAAAAGAAAAAAACAGGAGCAAACATATAGTTTGTTTTAAAAACGAGGATGGTAAATGTAATTGTCTCTAAATATTTAATGTACTATCCGACGCTTACGGCTGACGCAGGACGGAATCTTCTTCAGTTCTTCCTTCGTTAATCTGTGGGTGTGCAGGCGGCTGCGTAGAAGAAAGAACCAAATTTTGTCTGTACATGAGCCACCCGGGCCGGTTAGGAAGGATGCGATTTGCAGTTTCTTGTCTCGGGCGTAGAACATGGGATGCACCTTCATTTTGCACTACGGCATCGCTTTCGCCGGACTGCCGTCTAACAGCTTTGTGCGTTCGCATTAACAAAAATGAGGTGAACTAGCTACTAGTTCAGAAGAAATGTCGCAGGTTTGACTGAGCTCACGCTCTAGATGGAAGGGCCTGCAGACGCTGGCTTCAGAGAACGTAGCTGGAGAATAGTTTTTAAATGGGAGAACATTTCTTAGTTTTGCGTACGTCGTTGTCATTGGTTGTTATGCACCGTGATTAGCAATTGAAGGATTACAACTGAATTCACTTGAGTTGGCCAGGTAAATTTGAAAAATTACAATAAGCCGTGTTACTCTGAGAGTTTTTCTTTTCGGAAGTAGTAATAAAGCAAACAACTAGAAGGAATATACTGTACATGTGCAAGGCAAAAACAAATAAAATAGGGACTTGCTATATCCCAGTCGCCTAGGATTTAGGAAAAATCCCAGGCGACAAATACAGCCATCAGATCTTCATCCAACGCTCAGGTTCTATTCTAGTTGTATCTGTACGCCAGCTTTCATAACGGGTCCGAAAATACCCATCACTACACTGCTATCCCTTAACGGGCCCGCCAAAAATAAACCCGTTAACCAGGTCAATCTGTACGCACTAGTTTCTGTTCACAAAGAGACGAAACGGGTCCACAACCAAATCCAAAACATATATATAGTCCTTAACGGGTCAAAAAAACCCAATAAACTTCCTGGAGGTGTACCACATGAATAAACATGGGCCTATTTCTTCACATTGAATTGGACTTTACATAGTGAGCCAAAAACATAGAAATCTGTCCTACCTAAACTCCTGCTACAAGAAAGAAATAGATCAAGTGGAATTACATTGAGAAAGAAATAACTCGCATTTTTGCCAAAAAGCATGGCCATGGTGGCCGCCTCCTTGCTCATTTGCTCTTGGCCTTGGTCTCCTGTTGCCCCATGAACAGCACGTCGGTGTTGGCATCGCCGTAGAAGAGGCACAGGTGCAGCTAGAACCTTGCTTGTGCAACATCTCCCACAAATGTAAGCATTTATATGATTTTGAGGATAGATTAAATCAGATGGTAAATGATTATGCTGCACCTCAATCACACAATTAACACCTGTCTTTTCATATAACCAAGGCTATAAATGGCAGGCATCAAGCCATCCATTAAATGGTGAGGGAGGGGTGCATAAATTAGGAAAAAAAATGCATACATTTGTGGCAAACTTTAAATGTTAGGAATGAATACATTTGTGAACACAGGGAGTAGTAAATTACAGAATCATTTCATTTGGGGCCTGACTAGGAAGGTGGAATTTCAATCACACTAGGATTTTATCCAAATCTGAAGTGAAGTCCTAAAATTAGTGTCATGAGCAACTTCCCTGATTCAGACACCCCCTAAGAGGTATGTCCATCTCTAGATACATAGATATCATATATCAATGCCTAGCAGGCCATTGATATTCATTTTGATGGAACAGCTCACGAATTACCGACTGCGCTTCTGTTGTCTAGACACATAAAAAGGTTATTGGTGGACGCCTAACCTACCCTGTAGCTTCTCTATCATCTACTCTAACACCATTTCTATCATCCCTGATCCAAAAGAGAAATGAGTTTTTTATTCTCAGCCACCAGAAATTACACATTACACCTATAGAAATTGCATCTAATGAAATCTGCAATTTTAGCATAAAATGTGTGCAATAATCGTCAGATAAAACAGAAACACACTTCTCTATAAATACAAACTCTAGCTCATGAATAAGAGCATGCTAGTACAATTGAAGTGTACCATTACTTATAGTGATAATAAACACGAGTTCTTAGATAAGGAGCTTAACGGTGCATAGTTTACCAAAGGGCACCACAAGGTGTTGGGACATCCATAGTTGTGAATCTGCTCCACTGGCCAGCTTGTCCTTTACCTACCCTCAGAATGTTCTGCATAACAAAAGAGAAAGAGTCAAGTGGAGAAATGTCATTTTCTAAATCCAGTGGAGTTTGTTAATAGCACCATTTAAATGGGATGTCCAAAAATCCAAGTTGATTTGTTGTGACACCATGCATCCACACGCAACACAAACTACAGCTCCCGATCCATTCACTAAAAAGGACAATCCAACAAGTTGCCAATTTAACAAGTCACAATTAATAAAAGGAGTGTGCTTTAACAAGTGACAATTAACATACACAATCACAGACTACAAGTGACAATTTTTCACTATGGAAAGACAAGAACAAAATGAGAGGTATGTGCTTCCACATATCACAAATAACAAAGGCTTAGGATGTGTTAGGACAAATGACAAGAAACAATTTTTTTCTATGCAAAAAACAAGGACAAAATATGAGGTGTGTGCTTCCATAAATCACAAATGACAAAGTTTTAGATGTGTTAGCACAAAAAACAAGAAACAATTTTTTTTTTATGGAATGACAAGGACAAAATGTGGTGTGTGCTGGCACAAATCACAATAAATAAATGACAAGGACAAATATGTTTTGTGTGTGTTGGCACAAATTACAAATGACAATTTTTTTCTATAGAAGGACAAAGACAAAATAGTTGTATGTACTTGTTTTTTAGTTACTTTGTGTAAGTGTACAAGTTTTTCCTTAAATATTGCATTTTATATTAGTCTCTACCTTCTAAGTGGCATGGTGCTTGACTGTTAAGTGATAGCATAGCAAGTTTACCCTACCTTAGTTACTATTAACATACATGGGTGTTGCTACATGCTTTGTGAGAGGAGTTTCAGTATTATGTGATAATATAAAATATAAAATTTCTATGATTTTAGGAACTATTACCTTAATGTTCGTTGGCCCACAAACCCTTTTTATTGTAGAAAAAAATCTACAATGTAAATGTCAATTATACTCATGAGGTAAATCAAAATTCCACATATTGCATATTATGACACCTACAGTTGCGGCACTATATACTTGCAATTTACAATATTACTAATTGCAATTAATGAACTTCGTGATTTATTTGTTTGTCTTTCATGAACATGAAAGTTTAGCAAAAACAGGGAACTACAAGTGATATGGACAAGAACAACAAACAGATGGAACGAATGTGAGACTCAAAATTCATACCTTATTTATCAAAAATAAGTGGGCACTAACAAATAGGGAGATGAGCAGCAGTTACGATTCACAATTTATATTGGCCACGGTTGAGATGGTAAGCAGTCTAAGTGAGGTGCAATGCCACAATGAAGTGCCAATTACCGATGACAGACAACTCGAGCCCAATGGTGACAACCGGGATCCATCAATCACAATGGAGTGCTTGGTAAGCCTTTGGTACCTGGCCAATCAATAAACTTGGAGTGAACATCATGTTTGGTTGCATAACATGAACTTTGAATCGTAGATACAAGAGAATTAACACAAATGCAAATATAAATTTTACAGAATATAAATAAACATATTCATAAAGGACATTTGTGAGTTGGGGGTGTCAATAACTCAATATACATGCATTAAAGAATCAATAATCTCCCTCTGCAAACAAGAGCAGGTAGTTGGCCTGCTAGATTTTTAAGTATATACATTGTTTTAGCACAGATTATGTGCATATATGTTGTTGATGATCTTATTCAGAAGAGTACAAACATAGATGTAGATCCTGGTTTAGTGCATTTGCAAGGAGTTTGACATCCAACAAACAAATTAACATGTTTATTGGAAACTCAAAAGGACATAGAAGCTCAATATACTAGTGCGTTTAGCAACACAGGGTGAAACACAAAACTACGCCAATATGTCCCTATGCATGTGCATAAGGACTTTAAGAACTTGATGACCAAACCTGCTCAGTTGCAGCAATTAGATGCCGCTACTGAAAAAACATAATAACCACATTAATTCAAATACTAACACAAGTAGTGTCCAGTTGACAACATAGGCATACAGGTTTGGTACCAAATGGACACCTCATTTTAGGATCTTCAACAATTTCCTAATTAATCTTCATCATCAAATAGTCTAAATGAAGGTATTCTAGGACTATTAAATTAGGGAGTCTTTTTAGTACAAGGTTTTTCAATAGTTGGTTTTCTTGCTTAATCAAATGGAAAATGGTAAACAAAATTGAAACTTATAGGTGACAAGAATGGATATTGCACTTGTTAAATATCATAATTGCAGTAATTCAAATGTGGAATTGTCTGCTAATAAATGTGTAATCTAGAAATAGAAGACCATGAAATCCTAAACAACCAATAACCAAATCCTGATTATAAATAATGAAGTTATTTATTAGCTTCCAAAGCATACTAGCTTCACCACCAGCAAACAACGGGAGATACTATGTGAACGGCCAAATTTAGGACAACAAACAGTTGCAAATAATTTAGATACTTTTTGGACAGCAAATGTTGGTCCGACAATCAGGAGACACAGACAGACTGTAATCTACTTTAAACCCTACTTCAAGTACTTAGCTACTCAGGTAATTTGAAGCACCCTACATTACTTGTAACTACACCACATCACACACAAGTTCATATTTAAGTTGGAAAAACTCAGTCAAAGCATACTTTATAATATAGCGCGAGTTTCTTCGATGGCTTCTAGGCTCTAAAAAGGATATAGAAATGAAAGGAATCAGTTCTGATGAATATAGAGTGTTCATCTTTGAGTTACAGAAGTTGTAGTCCACATGATAGCAAAAGAGCAGTCCACACACAAAAGACGACAGCAAAAGAAATACTTGTATTGTAAACTCTGAGCTTTGAAGAAGAGGAGAAAAATGACAAAATATAACAGAAAAGTTTCAGCTTGACAAAACTAGAATCCATCGCTGTGAAAATTACCTAAAACTATAGAAAGGTCACTTGTCGTCACCAAGAATAGTGTTGCTAAAACCAACGAATGGGGACATGACCTGGAGCACAATCCTACAATTTGGCAAGTTACATAGAGTTCAGAAACAATAGTGATGATGTGAAATAACCAAAGAGCTGTTATATAGGTGAAATCAACCCCCGAGCATGTTAAAGTAAAATGAGAGCACAATTAAAGATATCATATAGCTGTCGAAAATGGCATTCTTGACAAACCTTAATAACACACATTATTTCTAAGACACCTGTCTACCGATCAAGCATAAACTAAATGTTGAGTTGAGGATTCCAATAAGCAAACATGATACATTTTTTTAGGAATGAGAAACAAATAGAACTATATAGCAGTTCTAGGTGGCTTTGATAATAAGCATGAACTAAAAAATAATTTCAAGATATCAAACTAAAGCATGGTTTATAACTATTAAAGAATTTATTAAGAATTATAGGACCAAGACAAGATCATTGTATTTATTTAATCTGCATAACATCTTCAATCATTCATCTTCTCATTTCCACCTATGGCAATGTACAGTGGACACAAAAATGGCAAAGAGGACTCCAACTTGGCCAACTCACAAGTGCAAACAGTTTAGCTACTTCTTTTTCACTTAATGATAAAGACTCACATCTTTGGCCTTACAAAGTACAGTATCAACTACATCCCAAGTCTTTCCAGATAATCAAACTGAACATAAACAAACAACTTCTAATTATGTAGATCATTTAGGTAAAAGAAAGAGAACAAAGACTCATAGAACGCAGAGTTGCTGTGAAACGAAAATCACTCATTTAGTGCATATGTATGATGATATTATTAAGAAGACCACAAACACAGATGTAGATCCTAGTTTACTCCATTTGCAAGGAGTCAAAGGGCATCTAACAAACAAATTAACCTTTTCACTGGAAACTCAAAAGGACCTAGAAGGTCAATATACTAGTGTGTTTAGCAACAAAATATGTATTAACACAAATATATTTAACAATTTATAATTGTTTCTATAGTCAAACAAAGACAAAAATTTGATCTGTGTTCAAACAAATACAATTAACAAATAAAGGCAATATAATTTGTACATGATACAATACAACATGTATATGATATAGAAATTTCGATTCATAGATGAGAAACTTGCACATTAGAATTATTGCAGCTATTATTAATTGAAAATGTAATAATATTGTATATGTACTCGGTTTGCTTAAACTGAAAGATGATAACTACGTATTTTAATGTTGTCTCCTATCAAAGCAATGGATAATGCCTGACATTGTGTCAACCTCAACTATTAAATAGCCAATATCACTAACTAGGCATGCAATAACTAGCGCAGCTGCACAAGGATTCAAGATCAACTAGCATAATCCAATGTCCAAATCTAGATGGTAAAAAATAGTCTAGATCAACTAGCACTTGCATTTGCTCAAAAAAAAACTAGCACTTGCATGCAGTCCAAAAATCGACATATAGATTCCAGAAGGTATACAAATAAACTTATAAAGGTATACAGATTACACAAGGTGTTCAAATTTAGTTAAAGTTATGAAGCAAATGTGCAGTAACAGACCTTCACCCAGTAGAGTTTGAAATTCCACGGTCTTCTTTCTGCAGTCCCTAAGCCAAATAGTAACTCTGAGCTGTTATGTTGTTACAGGACCTAACAGAACAAGCATTAGAGAATGAACTACAACAAACTTGGCAAATCGGAAACCTCAAATAGCTGGCTCTAAATGATCATTTCCAACAACAGATATTTGGTTTCATAAAAAGCATAATAGTAGGAAAGACAAACTGACAACGCCATCACCCGTCATACCAGCAAATAGGTTCACTAACAATAACAGGTTCACAATTATACTCAGTCCGTCAGTAATTTAGTACAGGTCTATAGGGGGAGAAAAGGCTTCTTTTCAAGTTCTAACATCCACTACTGTTAAGACAGGCTAACCTGGAAAGACCATATCTTCATATGGTGTCTGATGGGCGAATCCCCCACCACACAAAAGCAAAAACCCATTGCAATCTGGAGAGAAAAAATACAAGATCTTGATTACCTTGCTATATCTGGATGCAGTAGCTCCACTGCCAATGGTACAGAACACCTGAACAAGAAGCAAAAAGCAGAAGATCAGTTAAGAAACAATTAATATTTAAGTCTCAGTACACCATATAACACTGAAATGAAGTTATAGATGGTTCTCAAATTATTATGCAGTCACATATACACACACAATTACACCAAATTGTACTCCATTCCACAAGTTATTACCTGAATTCTTTACAAAATAACTAAAATTTCCCAAGCATTTTACAGAATAGCAGACAATAAACCTGGATTCTTAACCTGATTACCTTTTATTCTCATAAATAAACCTGATTAACTGAACCAGGCTCACCAATAAACAAACAAAAAATACAGGTTGTTGTGTATGCTACTCTATTTTGTTATACTGAACAAAACATGCAAGCTACTGCTCTAATCTAAAAACAGAGTGAACCAATGCAGTCCCAAAACTGAAATTCAAAAACAACTACTGCATCAAAATCAGACACTGTGTGTCTCATACACCCGCTGCAGACAATAAACAAAAGATATCAGAGCAAGACCCACCGAATTGCTTTCATTTCCAGTAGGACCATAATCAGACTCGCATCAAAATCACCTACTACATGTCTAATCCACACGAAAATCACTGACAAAAAGACTCATCTACCCACCAGCGCGCATCGTCCAAACCTAATATGCAGAAGAATCAACCAGTCATCCCCAACCCAACGAAAATCAACAACACAAACCACCAAATCCCCCAAATTCGAGGCAAATCCGACGAAAAATCCCCAAATCCTAAGCCAATCCTTCTACATCAAAATCGTGCGACAACCGTACCGCAAAAACACGAGGAGCGGCGTCATCGCAAACCCTACCGCGGTGACAAACACATCACTACGCCCCCAAACCTTTTGCCTGCTCGCGGACCAAAATCACCGGCGAAATAACCCTAAAATCACTTAAACGAGCACAAATCCAACAATAACCCCTATACCGCAAAACGCACTCAATCAGAAACATACACAAATCCTACACGAATCCTACAAGAATACGCAGTAGAGAGACAAACCTGCCAAGGAGTCAGAGTCAGAGATGAAGGCAACGGAGATCTACCGCACGAGAACACGCAGACGCCGGGAAAAGGCCCTACGCGCGCGCCGCGATGGGGAGCGTCATCGTCGCCTTCGCCGTCGACGAGGAGAGAGGAGATGAGGAGACTGGAGGAGGCGAAGCGAACGAGAGAAATGGGGAAAGTGACCACTCGAGTCGCAGGCGCACGTCCGGATTGGCATCCAAGGCGTAAAGACGGTTACCGGGCGCGCACATCATTTTCGGATCGAACCCGATAGCGCACAGACCTGACAACGCCGAACGAACCCGTAAAGGCTCGCGCTTGCGCTCGCGTCGCCTCTGCGCGTGACGCGCGTCGCCTGGACGCAACAGACAAAACCAGGCGAGAAGACAATAGGAAATGTGAATAAAATAACAAGCTAGAGCAAATATTCATATATACAGGAAAATGGAGGAAGTAAAACATGTATCTATCTAAGCAGCAGCGGAGCCGAACGTAGTGGTTATGTCCGCAGTTGAAGTTCGCGACGACAGCAGGTCGGAATCGAGATGGGCGAAGGGGCTGACGGCCGGCGCGGCGACGTCCTCGTCGCCCTCCAGCATCCGCACGACGCCGCTCATCGACGGCCTGTCCTCCGGTCGGTACTGCACGCACCACAGCGCCACCGCGCACAGCCGCTCCACCTTCTTCCTCGCTTCCTTACCAACCCTGTCGTCGGCCACCAGAGCCCGCGCCACCAGCGCTTCCATCTCCCCGCGCTCCAGCCGCTGCCACACCCACCGCGGGTACCAGCGCTCCGCCCTTTCGGCGGCCTCCACGTCGGCGTAGTTCCTCCGCCGGCCCAGGATCTCGAACAGCAGCATGCCGTAGCTGTACACGTCGCACTTGTGAGTGGCGGGCGCCGCCATCCACAGCTCCGGCGCGGCGTACCCCGGCGTGCCGCGCCCGCCGCCGCCGGTCATGGTCACGTGCGTCCGCTCCCGCTCGCACAGCCTCGCCAGCCCGAAGTCGGCCACCTTGGGGCAGAAGGCCTCGTCGAGGAGCACGTTGCCGGGCTTGATGTCGTAGTGGATGATCCGTCGCTCGCACTCGTCGTGGAGGTACCGGATCGCCTTCGCCGTGCCGACGGCGATGTCGTAGAGCTTGTCGAACCTCAGCTTCTGGTCGCCGTCGCCGCCGCCGTGGAAGAGGTGGCGGTCAAGCGAGCCGTTCGGCATGAACTCGTACACGAGCGCCTTGAGGTCGGCGTCGAAGCAGAAGCCGTAGAGCCGGACGAGGTTGACGTGCGACGTCCGACCGATGGTGCCGATCTCCGCCATGAACTGCTCCTCGGCGCGCCGCCCCATGTTGCTGCCGAGGACCTTCACGGCCACCAGCAGGCTGCTGCTTCCGTCACTGGGGAGCTGGATCTGGCCTCGGTACACCACCCCGAAGCCACCGGCGCCGAGCCTCTCGCTGTAGTTGCCGGTGAATTGCTGCAGCTGTGACGAGCTGAACCTCACCGGCCGATCTTTGACCACGTCCACGGTGCCGCCGTAGCTGCTGCTGCTGCTGTGCTTACCGCCGCTTTTTCCGATCGGTGGTACTGGTACTGCTGCTGTGGTCGGCGTCTCCACCAGCGGCAGCACCGGTGGCAGCGGGAGGTCGCCGCCGCCATACTTGCGGATCATGTGCAGCTTGCAGCACTTGTAGATGAGCACTGACACCACGATGATCACGATCCCGCCCGTGATCACTGACACTGGAAATTGCAAACGACATGAATGATTACCAATCAATCAACAGAGAGTAAGCAATCTCGCTGACTAACTTGATTGATGAACGGATAGATAGACGAACTGAGTTTATCTGCATACCGATGGCTATTGCGATATTTCCGCCGGTTATTACATCCGACGACGACATATCCGACTGCTGCTATTCCTGCCCAGGCAAATAAAATGGCACACGAAGGCTCTCGATAGGAATACTTGTAGTGCTTATGAGATCATTTACGGGCCCTTTTCACATAATAATCTGTTGATTATAATTATAAAGATATAAGTAAACGCCGAGCAGCTACCTAACGATATGATGTCATCTGGTGACAAGTAAACGGCAACGGTTGCTGGTCACACTTTTGCCGTATAAAAAGGCTGCGCTTCTGACTAAAGGGAAACAAGAACGCTATATATACATAGTATACTGTTCAGAATGCATCTGGAGAGTCTGGTACATACACACGGACTGGTATTAGGCCGGTCTCAATACAAGCTTTCATCTCCCAATTTTGAAGACGTGAAACTTAACATGAAATGGGTCTCTCTCTTAATGCATAGTTTCATGGGTTATTTTAGCATTTCGTGGGTCCCACCGGTGTCTCTCTCCCCTCTCTTCCACGCCGCCGCCAAGGCTCTGCTCATCGACGAAAGCGGTCACTTCTATTTGGATGAGGTCAAGTAAACGCACGTGCTTTGACATAGTAGCCACGGCGGATGGCTGGCCGCCGGCCGGCGACAATGCAGATATATAAAATATATATAGATGGAGGATGCATCGCGACGCTCTTCTTCGTGCTCCTCACGCCGGGGCTGCTCTGCCAGATCACCAGCAGTGGCCGGGGCGTCCCGGCGTTCCACAGCATGCGCACCAGTGGCGTCGCCATCTTCGTCCACACCGCTCGCGCTCGCGTCCGCGCCCGGCAGAGCTTGCGCTCGCACTTGTGGCCGACAGAGCCCCGCTTGGCAGAGCTCACGCCCGTGCTCACGTCCGCGGCCGGTGGAGCTCGTGCTCGCGCTCGCGGCCACCATCCCCTTCGTCAGCGGCGGCGGCGTTAAGGCGTTCACGGTGGCCCTCAATCCAAACCACTAAGGCGTCAGCGGCGGCGGCCACCATCCCCTTCGTCATCCTCTAGGGCGCCTCTAAGGCGTGTTATATTAAATTTTTTTCTCTATCTTAATACAATGATGCGCAAACTTTTTGCGTGATTGACAAAAATCACCACTATAGAAAGGATTTGCAGAAACAGAGATTTTTTTTTGCAGAGTCACGGTGGCCCTCAATCCAAACCACCTCTATAAATGCATCTTCATATATGACTATTACCATCAACCATCTCTGAAAACAGAAGCATTTTTAGAGATGGCGGGTAACAATAGCCACTTCTACAGGCGCATTTGTAGAGGCTGCTCAATTAAGAGCCATCTCTACAAATGCTGCATTGTATAAATACGAGCATCCCTTCTTCCTCCTCGAGAATTCTACTGTAACCCAAGGAGGAAGGAAGGAGGCCTTGAGCTACTCCCAAAAATGCAAATCTAAGGTGTAGGTTTTGATTTTGATTCCTTTGATGGAGGAGGCTTTCAAAGGTAAGTACATGCTAATCTAAGCCCCCTTTTTAAACTTTTAGCGGTAGATTAGTGTGTAATTAGTGTTTAAATTTTCTCTCCCTTCCATGGTGGTTGAGGCATTTATGGGTGTTTTCATATCAAATCTTGGAAGGTGCTAGGGTAAATGGAGTAGGGGAACAAGATTCTACCATAATGGACATAGCTAACGTTCGACCGGTTGTAAATTAGGATAGCCGCATGGCTGCCTTTCCTCCCCGCGCCCCATCCCCGCCTTCTTCCTTGCACCCCACCCCCGCCCTCTTTCTCCTTGCGCCCCACCACCACCTACATCGCCGGCGGCCACGCCTACCTCCCGCCTCCCGCCCCTCCAACCTGCCCTCCACCTCATCCTCACCACCTCGTTGCCCGTTGCCTATGGCGACCTCCTCCTTCCCCTTCCCCTCCCCCTCCTGCCCCGACTGAGCCCAGCCACCTCCATAGCCGCTAGAACCCTAAAGCCTCCCTCCCGCATCCTCACCGCCTAGCTAGCCTGCCTCCCCCGAGCCACTTCTCTTCTAAGCCCGCCGAAGTTGGGGAAAAAGAGAGGGAAAGAAGAGAGAGAGAGGAGAAGATGGCGCACCACATGCTGGAGTTCAGGAAGAAGGGGGTGGTGGTGCGGCCATAGAGGAGGCTACTACGGCCGCCAGGGAGCGCCTGCACGGCAGCTAGAGTTCCATGGTAGGGTCTCACCTTCAATCCTGGCCGCGGTGGGTAAGAGAGGGGGAGAGAGGGAGAGATAGAGGAAAAAGTGGGGAGGGATATGGAGGAGGTGGGCGTGCGCCCAGCCCAAAGCTTTTGCCTTATTTCAATTAACAAAGTAAAAAAATACTAGTTTAGTGGTACATTAGTTTGTTAACTTTGGTTGTGTTAATCTCTTACATGAAGAATGTGCAGTACCTATATGTGTATTTTACGACAATAACATGATGAAAAAAGTTGAACAATATTATGTATAATTTTAAATAAGAATGACCCCAGTGACATTATTATATACTAATTATATTCTTCCAGGTTTTTAATGAATATTGTATCTAACACAATATTTTTTTTGTTTCTCAGTGATCGTGTTGTAGGAAAAGATGGAGTACAACAACTCATGGATGTATGGTTCATTAAAGTGGAAGCCTGGTTTCTGACAAGAAGTCAATACATTTCTTGTAGCTGCAGAGAAGCATTCCATGGAGACAAAGAATAGAATCAAAATTCTTTGTCCGTGTAGCGATTGCAAGAACCATCTCACATGGAGTGATGTGTCTATTATTACATCTAGAGGTTTTGTGAAGGACTACATAGTTTAGATCCATCACGGTGAAACACCTGTTGACGTCGTTGAGGCATGAGAAGAAAATATGGAAGAAGACGACCAAACTTACATTGACAAATTTATCGCTAAACTTGATGTAGAAGTGCTGAGTGCCCGTGAACAAGGTGGTGGTGATGGCGGTGGTGGTGGTGGTTGGGTTGCTGAGGATGAAGCTAGTGTTAATGATGGTTGAGGATTTGTTGGGGACAAAGCTAGTGGCAATGACGATGGAGGACATGAGGGGGACGAAGCTGATGGGGATTATTTGGAGAAAATGCTTAGGGTCATTGGACCAGAGGTGATACTCAAGAGCGCGAAAGGTCTAAACAATTTGGAAAGGGTAAAAAAGGAGCAAAGGAGAGTTTGTATGGTGTTGACAAAGGTTGTGTGACACACTTGACGGTGCTACGTTTTTTGCTTGTGCTCATCCTGAAGGCTAAGTACGGTTGGTCGGACTGCAATTTCAATGACATATTTGTGTCTCTTGTCATGTTTGCTCCCGTAGCCAAACTCAGTTCCTGCCAACACATACGAGGCAAAAAGGTTATAGGGCAATCCTTTGATGAGAAGTTTGTATACTCTTTATTTCTCGCCAATATTTCTAAACTTGTGAATAACTTATCATAGAGACCCCATTTTATCTAGGTAATTGGAATATGAGATATAGTAGGATGGAAATGAGACTTGCTCACTTTTGCAAAGTACATGGGATTTATTTATAAAATCAAAATCTTGATTAGCATGCTCCTCAAATGATTATAATTCCTACCAAAGCCATATGACAATATTCCATGATACAAAACCTTAGTCATATGCTGCTTGTTTTTATATTGAGCTTTGTCAAATTGTTGTGACCCTTGTTGAGATTCTCGTCATGCACCCATGATCAAGATTCACGTACACCCATAAAATAAAATGTTAACTATTACACTAAGAGTTACGCAAAAACATGTATTTTCTGTCCACTAAATAAAAATACTCCATTCATATGACATGAGTATCTATCTTAAAAGTTTTCATGTGCCAAAGAAAGTATGGGCTATGCTAAAAAAGAAAGAGAAAAAGAAAAAAATCCTTGCCAAAGCATGAATAAACCCATGCTAAAAAGCATGAAGAAAAAAAGAGAAGAAAAAAAGAAGAAAGAAAGAGAGAAAGATAGCCCGTACTTCCAAATAAAAGGCAATCGTCAAAAAGAGAGAGAGTCATGATCAAAGGAGTACAAAAATATTTAGAATTAGGAAAAATTTCAAAAATTCCACACACTTGCACAATCATGATCAAAGTGTATGACTTGCATCTCCTTGAATCCGGTTTTTGACTTAGCAATATTATGTGATGCAAGTATGCCTCTCTTTTATACCTACCCAAAACTTCAAAAAAAACCTTTAGAGGTAGGATAAAAAGAAGGCAAATATCAAAAGCCTTTGGTGAGGACTATACACATTGAGTGATCGAGTGAATCATTTTAAGGAGCAAAGCTAAATTTCATATTTTCAAAATCAAACAAAACCCAAGTTTCTGAGCAAAGTGTAGTAAGGGGATTTGAATCCAAAGTGTTCCATTATTTAATTACCCAAGATAATGTGGTAGACACTTAAAAGGTTCACAAGTATAGGTGAAGCTTGGAATAACTTGTATGCAGATTGTATATCAAGGAGATGACCCATCTTAGTCCCTTGAACTTTACTCGAGGACGAGCAAAGGGCTAAGTGTGGGGGAGCTTGTTGGCAGTCCTTAACTCCAATTTCTAACCGCCAATTAAGATATAAAAAAGGAGAAATTAACAATCTTAATCACATATGCATTTACTATTAACCAAGTTTCACATGTATTTGGAGAACATTATTTTGCAGGTCACAAACACAAATACATGAAAGATTCCACTGAAAAATGCTTTCCAAACGCTGATTCGCGCAAAGAGACAAGGGAGACGTCCACCAAATCAAGCCAAATTGGGCGAGGCACCCCGGGGCACTAACCCATGTCCAACCCATAGTCCACCACGCAAAGGCGGTGGTGAGATGGCCTGGTTAGGGACCGGTCGGTCCCTAGGGGTGGCCGCCCCCTCCCTGGTGCCTCTCAGCCACTCCTTCCTCTCGCAGTGGCATGGCTCCATGCTGAGTCGGTGTATCCTGTGTCTCCATGCCAAAGATAGACAGATGCACCACCATAGCTCTGGTATAAATAGAGGGGCACACCCCCTCTCCAACACACCACAACATTTGGAAGAGTAGACACAAGAGTGACACAATGTAGCAAGAAGAGAGAAGTGCTCCATTCATATCTTAGCTCTTTAGCTAGTCTAGTTTAGGGATTGAGTGAGGAAGAGAAAGTGATGGAGAAGTACCAGGATTGTCGGCTACTTCCATTTGTAGCGGAAGGAATGCCGAAATTGTTGGCTCCCTCTTCACTTATACCTCGACGGACCTAGTACTACTTGGAGTACAAAGTTTGTGTTCTTCTACGGTGGTGAGCTCTTACTTTAAGTTGGTCTTGTTCATTATTTACTTGCGGGTTCATCATCCGTTCTCGTAGCTGATACTCTAGTAAAGGGCACTAATAGAGATGGATAACCCGGATCGATGCTAGAGTAGCAGTCTATAGCATAGACGTGGTGTCTAGGCTAGAGTCTACCTTTATTTATCTCGTTCCCCATGGTAGTGGGGTAGGCAGCAGGCATGTCCGTCCTTCGTACTCCCCCACATCTGGGTTCGACGTCGGCTACAGGCCGGTATCGCTTGGCAGACCAGGTGTACGCCGGTGCCCGAAGCAAGTCTATAGTGGCAAAGCCATCTTAACTTAGGATCTCTATCCTTAGAAAACCTCACTACCCGAGCTATCTTTCTTCTTGTTATCTTAGGTGATCTAGCTAAGAGACCTTTACACATCCGTTCCTCATGGAAATATGATACCCTAAATACTTCCAGGTGAAATGCTACAACAATAATTCTGTGCGCTTACGAATTTTTTCTGTATGCATTAAGAAATACCAACACTAATCCTAAAGGAAACCATGTGATCTATAGTTACAAATGAGTGTGTAGTGGTACAAAATGATCTTACATGAAGAAACGACCAAAGCAAAAGTTGTAGACCTAAAAAAGTTAAACAACTTTGTAGTTGACAACTTTTTCATATGAAATCATCTATCTAATGAAAATCATGTTTGATTTATCACATTTGAAATTCAAAATTTTTAAATAACGACCTCAGATAGAGAAATGTCCAAAATAAAAGTTCTAGGTCTCGAAAAGTTATATAACTTTGTAGTTGACAACCTTTTCATTTGAAATCATCTATCTAAGGAAAATTGTGTTTGAATTTTCTCATATTCGAAATTCAAATTCTTCAAACGACCTAGGATGGAGAAATGACCAAACCAAAGTTGTAAATCTCAAAAAGCTATAAAACTTTTTAATTGGCAACTCTTTTATTTGAATTCATTTAATGATTTAAATACTCATTTCAAAACCAGATAAACATAAAATGCGGAGGACGAATATCCTAAATGGACACAAGTAGCTTACGGGTGGAGTGGTTAGAGGCTTAACATGCGAAGCCTAAGGTTGTGGGTTGAAGCCCGGTGGCCGCTAAGGATTTACTTTTCGCGCGAAAATTACATGACTTGTGGCTGTGTAGTGGGGTCTCTCCTAGTATTAAAAAAATCAAAAACTTTTTTTTTCTCTTTTTTAGCCTATTTTTGTGTTTCTTGGAAACCTCATCACTGCTGCTTTTGCACTGCCTGTTTAAAAAACCAATAGTGATAGGGTTTTTGAACCGATAGTGATGTGTTGTGTTCTAGGGTAGTATCTTGCATAGCTATGTATATGCCAGATTGGTGGGGATAGTAGAATGCAGATTCAGATTGTGCAGGTAACCAAACGAGCTCAATTTACAATACATGGGCCTAAATAAGAAGTATTGCACAAGAAGGAATGCACGCAATCAAACTGACCCTATGTCTAGATACATAGTAAGACTAATAAACTTATGATTATGGAAATATGGTTGTTTACAAATCTAACCGTATCGAGTTTGCAGTATAATAGTCAGGAGGAGGTGGGACAGAGGGACGGACTATGCCGGAGGAAGAGTAATGTCGGTGTTTGATGACCGACAACTCATCACGGGGTTACCCAGGACAATGGTTGATGGGCTTCGGCGTATGCAGAACTCGATGGTGAACGCAGAGATAACAATTTGTACTAGTTTGGTCCGCCAAAATAGCATCCCTACATCCAGTCTGGGTGGAAAATATATTGCGCCCTGCGCTTGGGGTTTAGACTGTTAGGTTTGTTCCTTTGCCGATCTAGGGAGCCTTGCCCTCCTTTATATAGTCCAGGGGGCAAGTCTCCTAGTCGGTTATAATATAAGAGTCCTAATAGGATTACAAGGTTTCAATATTACTAGAATTACATGTAGAGAATTCCTAGTCGGACTAGATCTTTTCCTTTCCATGATTGCGGGTACCTAGGGACTACGTCTTGGAAGCCTTCTTGTTTCTCCAGGTCTTGCCGAGTAGAAACAAGCATTGTCCGAGTGCTTTCTCGAGTGAAACCATATAGTGCTTCTTGAAATCTTCAAGTGGTGTGCACTTTCTAGAAAAAGTGCACTTACTGAGTGTAGCCCCCGAGCCTCTTGCTGTTTGGAACAAAGAGTTGGAGGGTCTTGTCAAATTCCTTTTCGAAGCAATTTGAATGCATCTGCTGAGGATATGTATTCCGTAGCCCCCGAACCTACAATCCGACTACTCGTAGTCGATTATAGGATCTAATAGACATCCTCAAGGGTGCAGCCGAGTAACCTCCCGAAGACAATGATCGACGAGTTTTTGTCGCCAAGTAGTTGAATGCTTGAAAATTTGGTCTTCCATCCTTGAATCCGAGCCCCCAAGCATAGCTGGAGTGAAGCGAGTAGGCAGTGATAATGGCCGAGCCCCCGAGCTTAGTGCCGACTAAGTCATGGAGGTGAAGAAGTTTGTGAAGTAGTAGCCGAGTAAGGCAGCGCAAAGAGCGTGCCTCACCTACCGTAGTAGTGGTCTGAGAAAGGCAGCCCACGGAGGCGCATACCTCACCCAGCAGCACGAGAAAGGCAGCCCACGGAGGCACATACCTCACCTAGCAGCACGGTCCACATCCCCTGCAAGATAAATATACAAAATTTTGTAGTTATTGATATTCAGGATATCAAGTTGGAAGTAGGTCCTATGCATGTACAATAATAGATCAAGAGCGGATCCCAGTATTATAAAATGCATGTAAAAATTTTTCGTGTCTTGCTCCTGCTAGGCTGTGCAATTTCCCGTGTAGTTGATCCCGTGTGTGTAAGCACTTGTATCTCCGACGTATGGTCATGAGGTTCATGACCGTGACCATGTGAGCCGTACGAGTAAATGCATCACAAATATGAGTTCGTATTACTCAAGTAATTTCACAACAGTTAAGAGAAGATTAGAGCAGTCGGTGCTGCGCGAAAAAAGAGAATACGCACGGAGCATATGTTATACTACAAGTGCGAAGCTGTATGGGCAGTTAGAATGCAACTATTGTATGGCCACGGAGGCACATGTATAATAGTCGGAGATATATAAATATTAAAGAATATTTAGAAAAATATTAAAACTTGACTTAGCTTGATTCATGGCCAAGTAAAGAAATCGACGTGTTGATGACGTGAACCCAGCGTACTGTCCGAATGCCACCATGGGACGACGACGGACGACGAGTACTGTGGCGGGTACTGTCCAGGTGCCATCGTGGGATGACGATGAGAGACGAGTGCCCGTTCGAGTCCCATCGATAGCAAGGCGCCTATGATGACTTCGTTAATCTTGGGATCTGCCAGCATAGTTTTTCGGAGGTGCTCATAGAGGTAGGGTTTACGTACGTGGGTGAGTGTGCGTACATTATGAGCATCTATTTCTGTAGTGAGTAATTCGCAAAAAAAAGAGGAAGGACATAAATAAATAAAGAAAGAAAGAAAATGGAAGAAAAATTAAAAAGAAAAAATATGGATATTTCATCTTTTTTACTATCATGAGAAATTATTTTACCGAGCTTTGTACCCAAAGCAAAAGCTTCTTATAATTTAGAATAAAGGGAGTACTTCACAAGAGGAGTTGTTGTGAGAGAAGTTTTAGCTGGAGGCTGGAGCTCTAGGAAACATATCCTTACACTTTTGAGCATCTTTCTTTTGTTTGGCTTCCTTCTGGAGGAACTACATATGTGAGGGCATGCCAACGACGTCATTGGTTCACGTCATGTTTCGTCTGATGTGGAAGATAGATAGATATGGACAAAAAATCTCGTCGCCAGCGACTGTTTCCTCGCTGGTCTCACATCGTCCTGAAAACATCCGTAATCTCTGCTCTTGTTGGTCCACTCTTGTTCGCTCATAGTGCGTTGAGTCTTTTTGATTTTTATTCTCTCACACGCCGGCTCATCTAGTGAAATAGCCGGGTGCCTTTGCAGACGCCAGGAGGGCATAGCCAATGCAGACATATGGCAGTGGCGGTTGCATTCAAAAGTAGCAAGTACAAATAGAAATGGAAAACTTTAAGCCATTATCCATCTAACTTAAGCATACTATTGTTGTCACTACAACTTTCTCTATTCTTCCCTCACAATTTCTATGGTCCCTGGTCTCTCTCTTGAGGTAAGGCCTTCCCCGACGTGCCATGCTAGAGTACTATCTCAAGCGCCACGTCTGCACAGCACATCTGAGTCGGCTAAAGTGGTAGTCTTGCAGAGGCACAGTGTAGCTTGCAGAAGAGACCATGGCTACACCTGACAAGAGGCAGAGGCAGTACTAGAATGTGCGTTGTAGTTTCCATGCAGTAGCTCCGATGGGACAAGAGAGTATTGCAATAGAAAAACAAGTGCATGTTGAGGACAGAGAGATACATGGGGCCGGCAAGGAGTAGGTTACTAGTAGTTCGCGTTGTGAAGGATATTTAGCGTCGCTTAGTTAAGTCTGTGTGGACCGCAACTTTTTTGCGAGGCTAATGGCGGGTGCTTTCGACGTTGGTCATGCCTAAGGGTATCAAACTTTTTTATTTGAGTCTAGTTGGCTTGACGAAGCATTCAGAAAAAAAAAACAAACGTTGGGGTGCTCTGATAGGGTTGTGTTGTCCCTACAACGAGCGTACTTCGATGAATGATGCTTAGTGTTTTGTGAGATCAAACTCTCTTTGTCACTACACACAACTTTGACACTGCAAAAACTACTGGTTGTGTTTGGTTTGGGGTAGACAGGGACAAGGGGGTTCATCCTAGTGTTTTGGTTCAGGGATATACCCTCGATATGCGGGACGGCAGGCGTAGGGATGCTATAACAACCGTAGGATATCATTTCAAGAGCCTAAAATTTTGGTATGAGTAGGGGGAAATGCCCATGAAGGGTCCATACTCCACAATCCACATTGAATTCCTCCAGCTTTCCGGGGATTCATACGCTCCCTCCATTCTAAAATAATAATTCTATATCTCGTTGTTTCAGAAGATTTTTATTCTAAATCTAATATTTGTGGTACATAATAAATATCATTAGTTTAATATTGAAATACTCCCATTGTCCATAAAAGAATACAATCTCGCCTTTTGAGAAGTCAAACAGTTTAAACTTTAACTGAATTTATATAAAAAATATTTTTTTGCACAAAATAAGTATCATTAGATTAGTTATAGAATATATTTTTCTAATAAATTTATTTGGAGACATAAATGCTAATACTATTAATATAAACTTCGTCAAACTTGAGCTAATTTGACGGAATCCATAATTGCATTCCTTTATGGACGGAGGGAGTATATTTTTATAATCTCTCATATTTAGCTTGTCAAATCTATGATAAATATTTTACCTTACTTTGGCTTGCTAAATCTTTGGCGCGGCAAATTTTAGCCGTAAACCAAGCAGGCCCTAAGGCTACTTCAGCAATATTCAAGGCCATCTTGGAATACGTCATGCATGTCTGAATCCCTTCTTTTCTCATCTGAAACTTGTCGGCATCCAGTTCGTGGGCGCGTCGATGGGGACATCCCAGCTGGAGATCCCCAAGAAGGGGTCGACCTCCTCCTCCTGCGACGGTCGCACCGCGCCGAACGAGTGATGCATCGTCGTGGTCGAGTTCTAGCACGACGGCACGCTCAAGATGCTGCTGTACAACCACCGGGACAAGAAGCTTTCCAATAGGAAGGTCATCCGGCTAGCGCTCGATCTCCACAGAGGGTGAGGACGTCATGCTCATGCATGAGTGGTAACTTGCAAGCGGCTGATGTAGAAGTTCCACCTGCACTACACGCAGCACTACGGTATGGTCGTCGATGATGGCGCACACGGTCACCGAGTGCATCTTTATTTGGATGCGCATGTATTCGTCTCAATCCACGTGTGTTAAAGTGGATTAGAGTAAAATTAAACTAAATTACATTCCATTCCACTTTAATATACGTGGATCGAGATGGATACAAGTGCATCCAATCAATGCCTTACATGTTTGCTGGGTCGGCACCGTCACCACTGCGCTCCTATCAGTGGATGTTGTGTGCAAGGCATCCGTCTGGACATTCCGAGTGTTGTCCTCGGGCGATGACAGACATCATGACACGGTGTTGGGATGGGAACCCGGACAACCGGCCAAAGATGTCAGAGGTGCTGGCGCTGCTGGAGAAGATCGACACCAGCAGTGGCAAGGGTGGCATGACGCTCGTCGACGACGTCGCGCTGGGTGCTCCTGCTTCGGCTAGCTCTCATCAGCTAAGACCTCAGTTAAGTTAATTAATAATAAGCTAATGCACACCTAGTATGGCGGGCCATCCATGCCTCAACTCCTCGGCCGGCGGGCATCGATTGTCTTCTTTGCATGCTGTCACCCCCATCATTGTGCGGATGTGTTTGAAGCGCCGCGCCATGGACTTGAGTAACCTTTAATTTGTCTTGTGTACCATGGTCTGACATGGAATCTGTGTTTTTTCTGAGGAAAACAGGAGGGGCTCAGGAGCCCCTGCTGAAAATTTATTAGAAGTAGCCAAGGAGGTTACAGGACATGGAATCTGTGTTGGCATCACACTTTGATGATCTTCAAGACTGCAATGGGAGGGCGGCCTTGGCAATTTTATTTGATCGGTTTGGGCATTTCTTGACTAATGCTAAAAGGTTAGAAAACGCTGAGAAGAACAAGAACAACAACAACAACCACCACCAAGCCTGTCAGTCCCAAGCAAGTTAGGGTAGGCTAGAGTTGAAACCCAACAAGCACCCTCAGTCACGGTTCAGGCACGTCGATAGCTGTTTTCCAAACACTCCTATTCAGACACAGATCTCTAGGTATATCTCATTCTCTCAAATATCTTTTTATTGCCTCCCCATGTCAACTTCGGTCTTCCTCTGCCTCTCCTCATATTATTATCTTGACTTAGAACTCCACAATGTACTGGTGCCTCTGAAGGTCTCCTTTGGACATGGCCAAACCACCTCAACCGATGTTGGACAAGCTTTTCTTCTATAGGTGCTACACCTAGATGATCACGAATATGTTGGACAAGCTTTTCTTCTATAGGTGCTACACCTAGATGATCACGAATATCATCATTCCGCACTCGGTCCATTCTTGTGTGACCACAAATCCAGCGCAACATACGTATTTCTATAACACTCAGTTGTTGAACATGTCGTTTCTTTGTAGGCCAACATTCTGCTCCATACAGCATAGCGGGTCTAATCGCAGTTCTATAAAACTTGCCTTTTAGCTTTTGTGGTACCCTCTTGTCACACAGAATGCCAGATGCTTAGCGCCACTTCATCCACCCAGCTTTGATTCTATGGCTAACGTTCGCATCAATATCTCCATCCCTCTGTAGCATCGATCCCAGATATCGAAAGGTATCTTTCCTAGGCACTACTTGACCTTCCAAACTCACATCTCCCTCCTCCTGTGCAGTAGTGCCACAGAAGTCACATCTCATGTATTCGGTTTTAGTTTTGCTTACTCTAAAACCTTTACACTCAAGGGTCTGCCACAGAAGAAAAAATGTTGGGATAGACAAATTTGATGCTTGGAGGAATGTAAGGCTTACAATTCCAAAGAGAGCGGATCAGAGATACTTGGACGGATTTATAATTTATTTTTGGTTGGAACATACGTAAAGAACAAAACCAAATTCACTTTCTTAATTAAGGAAGAAATTCAACTTTTCAAACTAGCATTCATACAAAATGATGTTTTTTTCTCTACTACAAGATGTTGAATTAGGTTTGAAAAATGCTGAAACTAATATTTTGAAATGTTAATTGGTAGCTATATGCAAATCCAATATTTTTTATATTGTTGTAGCATTTTCATACAATGTTGAAGCAGTTTTTTCAGATTGTTGAATGGGTTTTTTTTGATAAATTTTTTAAATAGCTACTTATAAAATATTGAAAGCACGAAGGTACAGTGAGTTAGGTCTTGACATTCAGCAGCTTCACTAGCTATTTAAAGTTGTTTTGTGCTAAACGAGTATTTTTCAAACAGCTTCACATGTAAAACTTCTTAAAACATGCTCTCACTCAAGAAATTTGTGTGACATGAAGCTGAAAATACTTCAACTCACTCTGGTAGGCCCCTGTGTGGATTTATGAGAGCGTGTTTAAGGGGATTCACCCTATAGCTGTTTTGACAAATGATTCACTAAGACAGCTTCAACTCTACTAGTAGAATTCACTACTGCGCTCGCCTAGTATGCCGAGTGCTAGGGGCACTCGGCAAAGCCCAAGATGCACTCGGCAAAGGCTTTGTCAAGTGTAACACTCGGCATAAGCCACTCGCCAAAAAACCTGCCGGCAAAGCCAGCTTTGCCGAGTGCTATTTATCGGGCACTCGGCAAAGCCTTTGTCGTGTGCTATGAGGCCCTCGGCAAAAAAAAGGAGACGTGACGGAGGAAAAACGGTAACCGAGACTTTGCCGAGTGCCAAGACGGCAGGCACTCGGCAAACGTTTAGTTTTTTTAAAAAAAATGATGTTTGCCCTGTGCCTCATCTACACACTCGGCATATGTTTTAAAAAATATTTTTTAAAAATGGTGTTTGCCGTGTGCCCGCTGCCTGGCACTCGGCGTTTTTTGTAAATCGTCTTTGCCATGTGTCTCGTTTATCAGCACTCGGCAAACCCTAGTCTTTGCCGAGTGCCATGGTATGTGCACTCGGCAAAGACTGGTGATCAGGTTCCTAGGTTTCATCACTTTGCCGAGTGCACATACCATGGCACTCGGCAAAGCCTCAGGAATCAGCTTTTTTTGCATTCCAATCACAGTATATAAATCACAGATGACAGTACATATATCACAGATCACAATTCACATACCACAATACATATATAGCATATATCACAGATCACAGTACATACATCAACCACAATCATTCACAAATCACCAAGTCTTTCATAAATGTTGTCTCCACAATACCATATATCACAGAAGTTTAACACAACCACAAGTGCATGACAAGAGCATCATTCATAGTATCAACCACAAGTGCATGACAAGCATAAGTTTAACACAAGGATAAGCTCGACACAAGCAAATCACCAATTACCCCACGGCGACTGCTGCGGTGGGTCATGAGGTCCATCGTTCGATGCCGTCGACTGATTCTGCACAAAGAATAAGCAAATCACACAAAGAATAAGCCAAACTGTATGACTCCAACAGATATAGAGAGCTTTGGCATTTCAAGCACAACTACAAGCTATCTATATTTGGCATGTCATGGCTTGGAATTCATGGCAACTTCAGCTATCTATATTTGGGTTAAACCACTACAAGCTCAAACTTGTAACGAGTTGGTACCACAGAGAATGCTTCCTTAACAATATTAATGCTCTTATGTTCACCCATAATTATAACAGCAGCACAGTAACTAGCTACTGTACACTACAATTCTTTGGTCAAATCTTTAAGCAAGAATGACTTGCATGTGGCTGCTCCAGTGGCAAAATAAATGATATATTTAGAAAAACATGCTGGAGAGCTGCATATCTTTATGTTAAACAAAGTAAAAAGATATGGTGCCTTACAGTAACCACTCTATGTCATGGGTAGTTCAGTTCCTAGGAGCAATGCCCAGTTAACATATAGGTAGAAAAATCAAATAACAACTTTTTAGGTAGCTAACTCCAGAAGAATGACATTTGGAGAGATGTACTCACAGGAGTGCCGTCAGGAGGAGGAGCAGGGAATAGCAAAGGTGGCATAGGTTCACCCATCCTCGCGCTAAGATTTTGCATCCACTGAAACATCTGCTCCGACCTTCGCCGATCGGCCTCAATCGTCGCCTGCAACGCCTGACGTTGCCTCCTCTCTTCTTCCAGCTTAGCCTACAACATTTCACCCCAATGTTACAATGCAAAGCAAAGGTATGTAAAAATCAATGAACGACGAATAAAACAAAAATAACCTGCAATGCCTCCATCCGCTGCTGTGCAGGGGCTGGCCGTGGGCGTATGGGCGGCCTTTGGCCCGTGTCGCTTGCTCGGATCTGAGAGAGAGTGGGAGTAGTGGCTGTGTCGAGTACTGGTGGAGGGTCTTGGCGTAGATGCCTCTCTCGGCAAGCTGCGTACTGGTGGAGGGTAAGGTTTCCTTGATGGTGTGATGCACCTGTCATCATCAAACGCCGCTCCCGGCAAGCGTTATGCGTCTCCAACCACTCCGGGGAGCACCACTTGTCCACCATCTCACTCCAACACTGGCCATGACCGGCCATCCAATGCGGAGGCACCTACACATCACCAAGTATATGTCATATAAGAACATCACATTAACCGTACTTAATCTCAGGAAAAATCAGTATTTACCAGCAGGTATTGTTCTTTGGTCAGTGCCATGTTTCTTTCATTGTCTTTGTCGATCTTCCTTTCCTCGAATATAGCATGGTATTGGATGACGGCCTGGACACGCGCCTCATAATGCATGTCCTTCACAAAGAATACTTGCCACCCTTCTTCAACCAAATGAACTGCAGAGCTGTCTTGCATACTGGGCATGGAAACTTCCCGTGAACACACAAGGCGCAAAATATCCCATACGCTAGGAAGTCGTGTAGGGAGTAGTGGTACCAGACATGCATTCCTCGGTCATTTGTCCATACCCCTTCCTTCCAAGCACGGACCAGATCATCAATCAAAGGCTCCATGAACACAACCATCTTATTCTCTGGGTGTCTAAGAATTATCAAAGACAAGAATATGTTCTGTCGTCGAAAGACGACACCAAGGGGAGATTGAGGAGGATAACGAAGATTGGCCAACAAGTGTATGGGGCAGCCATCAGTCCATAAGGATTGAACCCATTTGTTGCCAACGCAACACGTACATTACGAGCCTCTAGAGCTTTCTCATGATGAATCCCATCAAAGTGGGTCCATGCTTCATGAAACGTCCTTGATTTCCACGAAGGGAAATCCACATAAACGAAGTGTAAAATAACGAAACAATCCGTCAATTTACCCAAATCTTAGTGATACACAAAGTCATACACGATTATCAAAGTACAATAGAGAGTTTTACATAAATTATTCTCTTCGCCACGCAGGGCGAAACACACTCACACATAGCATCCAGAACAACATCTGATGAAGATAGCAGCGGAAAACAATCTCTTGGAACCAGCTCGAGCACAGAACAAACCCTTTAGTCCTCCCAATCATCGCCCTTGTAGTCGTACTCAGGCTCACAACCTGCCAAAAATCTATCAGTACACTTGGTACTGGCCACACATCGCCCAGCCTATGCTTGTATTGCTTTGTGGAAAGTGGAATGCATTGAGGGAAGTAGAAAGAGACCTATTTAGGCTGTGGGTTTCCTATGCAAGTAGTTAATATTTTCATAATAAGATGTCTATCAGATTTTAACCCATCTTATTCACACGTTTTCCCCAAACCCATCACACACATCACATCTCATCTCACCCACTCTCTAGGCGACGAGATCGACTCCCGCTCAGATCTCGCCTCAACAGCCAAAACCAGAAATCAACACAAAACCCGGGGGAAAGGTAGAGAAGGACTCCTCTCACTAATCAAGTGAAGCGTAGGTCATGGGAATGTCCATATCCATGGACGCGGCTATACGTATAGATCGATCAACTCTGTAGAGTGTGTACACCTGGTAATCCACAAGATCGCCATCCTCGATGATCCGTCTCGTCTAGGCTGATTCTGACTGTCTCCCAACCGGTACAGTACCACCCTACCACTCAGCCCTAGGCCACCCCGGAGTCCACCGAAACACTGAGACTATGAGACATAGTACCAGGCCCCCAAGGTCACTACGCTATCTTAGGAGGGTGTGGGTCCCCATGCCCGTACCTCCCTACACTATCACCTTCCAACCTAGTAGTAGTGGTACCACCCTAGTCAGTCGGGTAATCATCCCCTGCCCATCGGGAGCGAGTGGTGTGCACGAAGGTTCCATGGTTCCGATTCTCAAGACATACCAGTCCTTAGGGGGACCGGACAGGATATTTTCTCAAAAGGGGATCACCAACTCCCCGTGCCATGACAGCACCTCACCAGGGATAACCAACCCCTAGTCTACCTCTCACATATACCCGCCATAGGTAACTCTCGCAAGGGATGCCCAGGTCGCACCCCTTCGGCAAGACTTGACCCAAAGACTCATCGTAGGATCCTGTTCGATCGACTCAACCCTCACCACACACCCAAAACACACGCCAAGATCTCCCCATGTTTATTATCCAGTTTTACCAAGTTTACGGCACCTCATGCCTTACGCACATACGTCTCTCCCTCACCAGCATCACATCACAGATATAATGTAAGTAAGAGTAAAGCAGTAAGTATGTAACAAGCGAGCATCTAGCCTATCAGCGGGTGTGCAGGAGTAAGGTTGCAACAAGATATAAGGCTCAAAGTAAAACTACCATGCAACCTAACATCATATTATTGCATAAAAGATAAAGCGCTAGCAATTTTAGATACAACATGCATTTTAGGATCTATGAGATTGGGTGGGGCATGGCACCTGGCAGGTCGTCACCCAAGTCCTCGCTATAGTCGGCGTTGTACTCCTCAGTCGGTAGGTCCACTAGCTCTATTAAATGTTACATTTGGTCACGTGAGCGACTCCTATAGAGGTGCACAAAGAAGCAACAGAAATTCAAAAGATCCAAATGCACTCAAACACAAGCCTATGACATAGAGCTCATTTTTTAGAAAAAATTAGGCACTAGTTTGGTATTTTTCTGAGTTAAAATGAATCGGTTATGAATTTTCAAAGATTAAATGAATTTCTGAAAAAGAAAAAGGACTAGAAAAACCTGGCAGCGACACGTCGCAGCTTCCTATTGGCTATTTGGTTTTCAGTCACTAACATGTGGGTCCATTGACTAGTCAATGGTCAACTCTGACCGGGCCGTGACCGGGCTTTGGCGGGCCGAGTTAGGGCTAGATACGGGCTGGGTCAGGCCGGGCCTGCCACGTGGCAAGCTCTGGCGCTGCCACGTCACCTCCTGGGCTCCGAACTAGGCTCAGAATCTCATGGGCGCGACCTATGGTGGACCTGAATGTGCGGTGCAGGGGAAACAACGCGGTCCATGGTGGTCCGCGTCCACCCCCTCTTCTTCCACTCCTAGCTCACGGTCCACCAGGTGCACCGCTCCTCCAGCATCTCCTCCCCATCTCCCCTGCCTCCCGAGCGGCAGCTCCCTTGCCGGCGGCGAGCGGCCGTTATCATGCTACAGCGGCTCACGGGCAACAACACAAGGCTCTATGAGTTCGCAAGGGCACAAGGGTCTCAACGGTGAAGAGGTAGAGGTGGATAAGGGTCCCTAGCGGTGTCTCTCATGGCGGCAGCGGCTCGGTTGCGGCGGCAAGCGATGGCGAGGCGGCTACAGCCCGGGGAGGGGTCAATTTGACCCATATCCCTTTGTTTTCTAGGTGGCTGGGTGCGGGCGTTCGTCGTGTGGCTCGACGATGCATCCTTGTCTTCGCAAGGCAGCCGGATGTGACTAGGCAGAGCTCGCCATGGTGGTGCTCTGGGCGCGTCGACCCCGACATGGTGGAGTTGGCTCAAGAGCTCCAAGGCCCTTCTTCCTTCCTTCTCGTGAGCACTGGATGCCACCTTCTACAATGAAACATTATACTCTCTCCCTCTAGCCTCTACTGGCCCAGGCCGGTGGATACAACCTCACCATGGCCGTGCTCTGGCCATGGCGAGTACGCTCTGTGCCATGTGGTGTCCTCGGTGTGTCCAAGCTAGTATGGCTCATCGGGGCCTTATGGTGCTTGGGCATGTGCACATGGGTGTGTGCACGTGTAGGCAGTGCTTAGGGCTTCGTCTTGGCTGCTCCCGCTGTGGAAACAACGAAGTGGTGCTCGATGAAAGCGACGGTGGTGATAGAGCACATGGCGAGCGGTGGGATGTGGTGGCTCACCGGTGTGGCGGTGGCGAGAGGATGGTGGTGCAGGGCGAGTTGGTGCAGCGGGGGCTCATCGCAGTGCCGTGCCGAGCAGCTACAAAGATGTAGCGGATCGACGTTCCCTCCGAGCTCCGATGAGCTTCTTGGCAGTGCGTCCGGCTCTGGCTCCTCCATGCTCCTCCCTTTCTCCTTCCCTTTTCCCCTTCTCGTCTTTTCTGGTGGTGTGGTGTGTGTTGGGTGCCACCAAGGCAGCAGCGAACGGGATGGAAAGGGCTGGGGTTCAACATGGGGTGGAGCTTTATACTCTATGCTCGCCCATGGCAAGGCGGACGGTGCGATGGCAATCGGGAGGCATGGAGGGTCGAGATGCTGCCTTGGCTAGGGCTAGGGCGATCAGAAGAGGCGTGATTCAAATTGGTGATGCCAAATTTGGATTCCGCAGGCGGTTGGCAGTGTCAGGGTGGTAGGCACCTGGTGTGTGCTCTTGCACGGCCATGGTGAGGTCACACGCACGCTGAGCATGGGGCAGGGTAGCGTGCGTGTAGCTGGCGTGCGGGGTCGGCTCGGTGGCTTGGCGCGCACGGTGAAATAGGGGCAGAGGGAATCTCTCCCTCGCAAAGAGCGTGACCCGGTTCCCTCTCTTTTTCCTCTTTGGGCGAGACAGGGGCGAGGGCGAGCGGAAGGAAGGGGATGACCCTGTGGGTCCCTCCCGTCAGCGAGGTAAGGGAAGGGGCGAGCCCTTCTCATTTGGCGCGTAGCGGAGAAGTGAAACGGGGCGGGCAGCTGAGGCCTTGGTGGGCCAGCCCGCTCGGGCGAGAGTGTGCACGCGCGAAAGGAGAGGCACGGCCGTGGGTTTTGGCCAGGCCGGCTCTTGTCGCTACGCTGGAAAGGTTTTTTTTCCATTTCCTCTTTTATTCGTTTAGCTTTTCTATTTACTATTTCTCTATTCCAATTATGCCAAGGCATTTGTATGTAAGAAAATATATTGCCTCCACTTGTATAACATAATGGGGCCTACTAAATATATTTTTGGTTTCCAACTATTTGATAAGATTATATTTCTACATTTATTTAATTAAGCAATTAATTTAAGAAATGTTGTTGCTTTTAATTCAATACAAAGAACATAAAATCCAACTCAAGCAGATTTTTTTAAATGCAAAATGGTAGACATCTATAATAGGTGCTACTTGTGCATCTAGGATGATTTTCCTATATGACACTTCACCAATTGTAGGCTATTTCAGAAAAAAAAATTGTAGTTGTGATTTTTGAATTAGGGAAAAATCCCGGGTTGTTACAGTCCTTCCCCCGCACAGGAATCTCGTCCCCGAGATTAAAGTGTGGCATACCTTTCGAAGAGGTAGGGGTAAAGCATCCAGAGTTCGGACTGTTTCTCCCATGTAGCTTCTCGTTCAGTGTGGTTGCTCCACTGAACCTTGCACATGGGTATCATGGTGCTTCTAGTCTCCTTCTCAGCTCTGTCTAATATCTGGATCGGGTGTTCCTTGTACTCTAGGGTGTCCTGGATATCTAGTGCATCTGTGTGTACCTCTTGCTCTGGCAACTGCAAACACTTGCGTTGCTGAGACATGTGAAACACTGGGTGTACTCCTGTCAACTCCTCGGGCAACTCTACCTTATATGCCAACTTGCCAATCCTCTGAAAAATCCTGTAAGGTCCCACGTACCTAGGTGCCAACTTTCCTTTCACATGAAATCTGAT
This sequence comes from Saccharum hybrid cultivar R570, assembly GCA_038087645.1. Lineage (NCBI taxonomy): Eukaryota > Viridiplantae > Streptophyta > Magnoliopsida > Poales > Poaceae > Saccharum > Saccharum hybrid cultivar. Next base: position 602,013 of record JAQSUU010000606.1, on the reverse strand, counting down.
GGTACCTCGGAGTGGGGAGACTTTGAGATAGACATAGTCCCCAACCTGAAACTCGAGGTCTCTCCAACGGTTATCTGCATAACTCTTCTGTCGGCTTTGAGCAATCCTTAGGTTCTCTCGCACTTGGGCGACTCCTTCTTCGGCATCTTTGATTTTTGTGGGCAAAAGAATGATCTCTCACCTACCTCTTACCACATCAAAGGGGTTCTAAACTTCCTGCCATACAAAGCCTCAAACGGTGACATCTTGAGACTAGCTTGGTAACTGTTGTTGTACGAGAACTCTGCGTGGGACAAGATTTTCTCCCAATCGTGTAACAGAACCGTCCAAATTATAAGAGCACAAGTACAAAAACAATCACCGAAATGATCAAATTCTCGCACTTGAGCCCATATAACTCCGGTAGTCCAATGAAACCATGAGGGATTTCAAACCAACCAACATACAAGCCAAGATCATAGTGATTCAACATAACAAGTCACATGTTACAACCATTTCACAAGTAATTCAATATACATCGGAGTTCAACATAGTTATTACAACTTAAGTTCAAAAGTAGCGGAAGCAAAGTAATTTGAAACTAACATTATTCTTATTTCAAATATATGCTAGTGCCACGGTCGACTTCCAACAAAAGCATTAGAGATAAGGTAGCTCAGAAGGATCATGCCCATGATCACACTCCGCCACTAAGGCAGGAGCCAACCAACTCTTGCAGTCGCCATGATACATCACAACCTGCAACAAGTGGGGATAAAACCCTGAGTACGAGAAGGTACTCAGCTAGACTTACCCGTCAGAAACCAGAAATAAGGTGACACCAAGGATCATGCAAGGCTGATATAAAGTGGGGCTAGCTTGACAACATTTTGCATAAAAGCTTAATATAGATGATTAATCATTAATGCTTAAGTATCAAGTTAATTATCATTCACCTATCATCTATATTAGAACCTGTACTAGAGCACTCACTTTATTAGGAGCAAACAATATTAACCATAGCAGGTATAAATTGAGACAACCTTTCCATCGTGATCCAATTAACCATCCGTTCAATTTAATGGAATCTACGTTGCCGCTGCTCAAGTCAAGTGCTCACTAACCGGGAGCGGCGGCAATTCGAATCGAATTCCTATCCAGCTGGAGGGGTATTTCTAACACTCACCGTGCAGACCCCTACCAGGGTCGCACATGCCACCTTTTCATATGATTCAGGAATCGCGGGTCTGAATGATGTCGCGACCCCAAGGGCGACACTCTGCCAGGTGATAGGGACTCTAACCCCCCCTTGGTCTCACGCCAATGTCCCCAAGCACATCCTTTCTCTCCTCCAAGAAGCAACCTACCATTCGATTTCCGACCTGAATCACATTACTCGGCTTCGCGGTCGGAACGACTTATCCGGCCAACTAAGTGTTAGACTACGTTCAACATGACTCAAGGACATACAACGAATCGGTCCTTAAACGACTCAGATGGGGATAGATTCACACCCAAGACCTCCATGCCTTGTTGCTTCACTATCGTCATCCCGCCCGGTCTCATTTCATTTTATTAACACATGGTTCCATTCCACGATAGCAATATAGCCAACCGTGCCATATATGAATATCCCTACATCTCGCAGGTGACAGGAAATCACCTGACTTCTACCGCTTAAAGCATGGCTAAGCATCTACTCGATCCTAGTCTATGTAGGATTCAGGAATTCATATATCTGGACAAGGAATGATATAATGCAGCAAGGTTTTCAACCAACTCCTACCACTTAATGCAACAATACTTATAACATATATATAATTAATTGCTTTGAAGGTAGGAGGCTTATAATGCTCCGGGGCTTGCCTGGGATCCGACTCAAGTTAGAGTATGTCAGATGAGTTCGCTTGGCGAGCATCTTCTAATCTACCACTTGTCCGGTCCTTCGATCTTCGGGATGGATCCACCAACTCTATCTTCGGGTGTGGCTCCACATCAGGTCCTTCGCGCGCTTCAGCTAGCGTACCTAAATGAGGTGCAATAATGCATATGTATGAATGCATAGAAGTGCAATAAATAAAGTAATCATGCAAGCATACCAAAGTTTACATAAACCCTAGAGCTAATTAACTTAATCCTCAATAAGACATAACATAGAAGAGGGCAAGCACATTAATCAAGAAACAAGTCTCACAAGATTACAGGGTACCACTCAAGTATCATCAAAGATATGAGTCACATTTCAATACCCAAGCATGACAAAGTTAATCAAAGTACTAGAACTAGAAATTGCTACCTTCTGGACATCAGACCAACAGCTGAGTAATTTAATCATAACTGGAGATCTACAACTCCAAATGACTTGTAAGAAGACATTATGGAAAGCTTATGAAATTATCTAAATTTCGTTTATAAACATCACATCATGATTCCAAAGTTTAACCTGTCGAATTTACACAAACACAGAAACTGGTCTAACAAGACAGAGAGCAAGCAATTCTGTAACCTAACTTTAAACAGCTGTCGTTTCTAAACCATATGGCCAAATGCCACCAAATTTTAACAGAGGCTAGATACATAAATTATCTACAACTTTTTTTTAAACAAGTTTTACAACAAAGCACATTACCATGAAGAGCTTTGCTAAGTTTCCAGATCTGTCCAGAAACCTCATTTGCAAGAAATAATTATTAACTTATGTTGCAAACATATAATTAGACAAAACCAACTTTACCAACATGTCACACATGACTAATGAACACCAGAAAACATAGTGCCCAATACTAAATAATTTCGTTTAATACATTTTCTTAATTTATTTAGATAAGTAGGTGGAATTATGAACACATATCAAAAGTGCACAATAAATTCCACCAAAATTACAGTGACCTAACAATGCTCCCGAAAGCCCACTGTCCAAATTTCAAGACATTTGGACATGCATAACCACCTCTATGAAAAAGACAAACGGCTAATACAATAAATCATGTGAGAGCAAGTTAAACCTAAAACTCAATATTTTCTGTGAACACAAGGCCATATTATGAATCAATATGATAAAGAAACATCATACTAAGGTAATGGAACAACATTTTCTATTTTATCAATTATATATTATTTATAAGCTATTTATCAAGCCTTAAACAAGTTAAATCAATAAATAGATCATACAATAAGCAATGACCATGAAATTTATACCAAAGTACATCCATATCATGACAAACCTACCATCAAAATTTCACATCATTTGGAGCATCACAACTGAAGATATAAAATGACAAGCAACATAATATAGATTTCCTTATTTATCCAGGTCAAATCACAATCTTAAGAAAACAGTAAACAACTAAGGTATTTAATATTTTTCCTAGCAAGTAAATGCCATCACAAAATTAACAAAATAAGAATCACTATTTTTGGATGTCTAAAACTCCAGATCTTGCTCTGGTTAGGTTTAAAGGTATTTAAGAGCATTTTTAACACTTAAATAAAGACATCAGAAAACATCTACAAACATGTAACATTTTATGACTCCACTGCATAGATCTCTTCTCAAGGTTTCCAAAAAGTCCACCTTTACCATTTTTGGAGTTTCCTAGCATGAGATATGGAATTTAGAAGATTTACACAAAATCTGAAATTCAAATTACTAGAAAACCGAATTCTAGTTAATTCGCTAGGCGCACCCGGTTACCCACCCAAACGGATCACCACATTAACTGTCCCGTGGGACCCGCCGCCTGGTTGGGCCCACCTGTCATATACAGAGAGAGAGAGACAGAGCGAAGGAGGCGACGGTCTTCTCTTCGGATGCCGGGGAAAACAGAGGACGGCGGCGGAGAGGGACCGGCCACGGCCAGCAGCGGCCGGCGATGGCGATTGGAGGGCTGACCGGCTTCGCGGTTGCGAGACGCGTCCGCACGTGCTTGCGGTGTGAGCTGAGGTGGCCCGTGGCCTCCTGGCCACGTGCACGGGCGGCGGCGGCCGTGACCAACCGCGGCCGGCAAGCACCGACAACGGCGGGCCAAGAGGAAGGGCAGCGCGAGCACCCACACGTCCATCCGCACCTGTGGGTGCCCTCGGACTTGCCAGAGGTGGTCCATGATGGCCTGGCCATGTGCGGCCGTAGCATGGAAGGAGACGCGCGGCGGCGCTACTCGGCTCTGCCGGCGAAGGTGATGCGCAGGGGCAGCAGCGGCTACGCCTGCATGCGTGGGCGATGGCGGCTCAGCGCTCCGCTTTCAAGGGTGCAGGAGGGTGCGTGGAGCAGGAATGAGCGGCGCGGGGAGCTTTGCTAGGCCAGCCATGGTGACGGCGTCTGCGCAGCGCGAGGCCGCGGGCACAAAGCGAGAGAGGGGCGAGCGAGAGACGAGACCGAGCGCTCGGCTTCTCCACTCGATGAGGCAACACGCAGGCGTATTGAGGGGCGACGATGGAGCATGGGCACCACGTGGCAGGGAGGTGGGGGCGCGATGCGAACATGGCCGCCACGTCCAGAGCACGTGTCGGCGGTTCGGACATTGTGTCGAGTACGTGTCGTGCGTTGCTGCGCCTGACTTGGAGACCATTTTTGGACTGGCTCGGTTTCGAATTGGACAATGGACCTAAAATGAAGTTTGCAGCCCACATGAAGACCTACAATTTCTATTTAAGGTGCACTGCAATTAGGGTTATGGATTAGTGGATAATCAAGTCCAAAGTTGACATTGTCAGCGATTTGAAAGCAACGAGCAACAATCCAAAATGAGGGTCAAAATGAATTGCAACTGGTGCCATCTTCTCATATGTTCTTCCCCAACAGGTAAGCTCCAACTTTTATTTTTGGGTCAACTTGAGGTACTCAACAAAATTCGGAGAACGTGAGATGCCAATGTCGACGACGATGAATTTCCAGGCTTAGAAAATGCTAAGTGTTGGAAACAGCCCTAATTCTGACTTGTGGGCCCTTTTTGAGCATGTTCCACACATTTTCATGACTTGACTCTTAAACAAAGTTTGTTTCTTATAAAATTCTATCCAACTTTGTAAAAGGTTGCACAGTCATGCAAAGCTTCTAGGTCCCACTTTTGAAATGGTCAAACAAAAGTGTTCCCGGGTCCATACATGGTCAACCATCACTTAGAAGCACATTTAGGCAAAATGATCAACATGAACATTGTTCCATTTAGTGCCCTAAGTGTAGTTAAGGTGTTGTAGAGTTCATCTAGAGTCATTTGGACAGTTTGCAAGGTTTGGTGGATGTTCTATAGTTTCATTAACTTAATGGGGCAAATTCCAATAGGAATGGAACTTATCATTTCATGTGACTTTTTGATTCCAAACTTCATAAAACTTTTTTGGGGATCAATATAGATAGTTACCAAGGTGAGACACATGAAGATATGGCAATAACACCATCCAAACATATATCTTTGAAAATGGCCTATATGTAAGGCAATGGTGCAGCATCCAACTCTAAGTTAGGCTCATCTCCATAGGTTGACCTTGACATCGTCATCTCCACTGATCTATCATGTTTGAGCTTAAACCCACTGCTTAGTGAGTGACAAACACCTGGGGTGTTACAAATCGGACCCATACTTCAAGACACAAGCTCGGAGCATGTCCTCCAAAGTCTAATTAACCCTCTCTGTCTGACCATCTGTCTATGGGTGGTATGCGATGCTATAATCCAATCGAGTCCCTATGGCCTTTTGGAGGCTCTTCCAGAACTTGGACACGTATTGTGTGCCATGATTAGACACAATGCTAGTGGGGGCTCCGTGGAGTCTGAGAATGTGTTTGATGTACAGATCTGCTAGCTTCTCAACTCTATAGTCGTTCCTCACAGCTATGAAGTGAGCTACCTTGGTCAGTCGGTCAACAATCACCCAAATCGAGTCATGGCCTTTAGGGGTTCGAGGTAAACCCACTATAAAGTCCATGGATATGCTCTCCCATTTCCACATTGGGACGTCCAAGGGATTAAGCAACCCGACCGATCTCTAATGCTCGGCCTTGATCCTATTGCAAATGTCACATCGCGTGACATGCCCGGCAATATCTGTCTTCATGTTCTTCCACCAGAACTGTTTCTTCAGATCAGCATACATTTTGGTGCTTCCTGGTTGGATACAATACTTGGAGTCATGGCCCTCTTCCAAGATTTCTCACCGCAAAGAAGAATCAGATGGTACACAGATTCTATCTTTGTACCAGTACACTCCTTGCACATCTTCCCTGAACTCGGGGCACTTGTCCCTCTTCATGAGTTCTCGGATCTCCCAGATTTTTGGACACTCTAGTTGAGCATTACGGATCTGATCCTTGAGCTTATATTGCACTCAAAGCTCATTTAGCATACCCTTTGGTAGGATCTCAAGACGAAGGTCACCCATTTCCTGACATAGCTCAGGTGCTATAGCTTCCATGGACAGATTGTGGCAATAGCTCTTTCGGCTCAAGGCATCAGCGATTACATTAGCTTTTCCTAGATGATAGTGAATCTCCAGGTTGTAATCCTTTATAAGCTCTAGCCATCTGCGTTGTCTCATGTTCAAATCCTCTTGAGTGAAGAAGTAGTTCAGGCTCTTGTGATCGGTGTAGATATCAAACTTATTTCCGATCAAGTAGTGCCTCTAGTTCTTTAGGGCATGCACAACAGTGGCAAGCTCAAGATCATGGGTTGGGTAGTGTTTCTCATGGTCCTTCAACTATCGGGACGCATAGGCAATGAATCTTCCATTTTGCATCAGAACACAGCCGAGTCCCTGTCTGGATGCATCACAATAGACCACAAAGTCTTTCTGAATGTCAGGCAATGCAAGAATAGGAGTGGTGGTAAGCTTCTGTTTCAGAGTCTAGAAGCTATGCTCTCACTCAGGCGTCCATTCAAACTCATTAGTCTTCTTCAGTAGGTTGGTCATGGGCTTGGCTATCTTTGATAAGTTCTCGATGAATCTACGATAGTACCCAGCTAATCCGAGGAAACTGCGGATATCCATCGCCGATGTTGTTCCCACGCCTTCATAGCTTCAATCTTTGCAGGATCTACAGCAACTCCCTCAGCAGTGAGAACATGACCAAGAAAGGTGACTTCTTTGAGCCAGAAGTCACACTTGCTAAACTTGGCATAAAGCTGATTCTGCCTCAACTTCTCTAGAACCACTCTCAAGTGTTGTTCATGTTCTTCGGTGGTGGAGGAATAGATAAGGATGTCATCAATGAACACTACTATGAACTTGTCTAGCTTGTCCATGAATACCTTATTCATCATGTTCATGAAATAATCCGGGGCATTAGTGAGTCCGAAGGATACCACTATGAACTCATATTGCCTGTATCTGGTGATGAAAGTTGTCTTAGGAATGTCCTCGGGTCTGATTTTCATCTGATGGTACCCAGACCTGAGATCAATCTTTGAAAATAACTTGGCATCTTTCAGCTGATCTAGGAGGTCATCGCTCTTGGGTAGAGGATACTTGTTCTTGACTGTCACGACATTCAAGTTCCGATAGTCAATGCACATCCTCATGGATCCGTCCTTCTTTTTCATGAACAAAACAGGGGAACCCCAGGGTGAAGCACTAGGTCTGATATATCCCTTGTCTAACAACTCCTTGAGTTGCTTCTTTAGCTCCTCCAGCTCATCGACTGACATGCGGTAGGGCCTCTTAGCAATAGGCCCAGTACCATGCAGAAGGTCAACCACAAACTCTACATCCCGATCAGGTGGCATGCCTAGCAACTCCTCAGGAACACGTCAGGGTACTCATTCACAATGGGTACCTCCTTGACTGTCTTGGCCTCTAAGGCACACAACATAGAGACTGCCCTTCCCTAATTAGGCTTACAGCGGATTATGTGACCACCCGGGTGTGTCATCTCTACATACCTTGGTGAACAAGATATCACTCCTTTATGCTGTGTCAACCAATCCATCCCTAGTATGACATCTAGTCCCTCAGATGGAAGTAAGGTGAGATCGGCTAGAAAAGGGTAGCCCTCAATGGTGATACTCACTCCCTGACATCTCTTTGTGAATATAATGTGACCTAAAGGTGAATTAGTGTCAATGGGCTCCTTGCGGGGAGTCACAGGTATGCTATGCTCTCGTGCAAACTTGGTGGAAATGTAAGAACAAGTAGTTCCAGAGTCAAACAAGACCGAAGCTATAACTCCATGTACCAAAAACATACCGCACACCATGTCGGGAGCGTCTTGGCGTCCTCCACGGTCATGTGGTTGAGACGACTACGGATAGCCCCAGCAACGTTCTTGCACGGAGCAGCAGGTGTAGCAGCCTGTCTCGCCTAGGTCGAAGCAGGCAGTGTGCCGTTCTTGACGGGGCACTCAGCAATCTTGTGACCAGGCTGGCCACAACCAAAGCAGGTGAAGGGCGCGCTACCTGTGGAGGTGGGCGTAGCGGTCCTCCATGTGCTAGGTCCTTGAGTGGGGTGACTCAAAGCAGGACGGCTCTGAGTGAGGCGGTGGTAGTTGGCGGTGTAGGTACCACCTCCACGGCTCGGAGTGGTCACAGCCCCCTAGATGTAGCGAGAGTGTGGCGGAGGAAGCACATGAGCACGTGGCCTCTATGGGGCTGGGCCACAAGAGGAACTCTTGAATCGGCGCTTCTTCTCCTTGTGGAGGGCGTCCGCCTCAAGACGATCCCTCTCCATCTCTAGCACCTGTTGACCATCTCGCGAAGGGTGCGGCACGCATGACCCGAGAGGGCCACCTTGAGACAAGAGTTCAGCCCCTTCTTAAAACAGTACATCTTCTTCTTCTCGGTATCGGTCTCACCTGGAGCATACCTCATCATGCGGGTGAAGCGAGTGGTGTACTCCCGAACCTTCTGGGATCCCTAGGAGATGTTGTGAAACTCCTCCACCTTGGCATCCATGACACCTTTAGGAACGTGTTGCTCACAGAAGGCCTCAGCGAACTCCTCCCAAGAGATACTCCCTAGGTCCTCGTGGGCGTCGCAGTAGCTACACTGACAGATTCGTGAGAATTGTGCTACTCGTAGCTAGCTCCAAAAGTGGGACATCCTACATTACTCCATAGGTGTGTCATATCTCTAGCCATGCAGGGCTCAACATGTCTACTACTACATCATTACATGATTATGTGAAAAAGGTAACTACTCCTGTCTAGCAGTGACCGGTGGTGCAGAAGGACTAGAAGTGGAAGCCTCGGGAGTGCCCTCCATGGCACGGAGCTCATCGTTGGAGCGGTGGATCCTCACGACATAGGTTAGAGCGTAGTCCAGCATCTCTATCTTCGAAACCTCTGAGTAACCCTTCGTTGGGCAAGCCTTGAAGTTGAGCTTGGTGGCCTCAACGTGAAAAGGCTGTCTGCGTGGCTTCTTGCGCATCCTAGGTAAGAGGACGTCTTGGACTTTCTCGATCTCCTAGATGCGCATGCGATCAGCGTCGATCCAAGCCTGGCTGATGTGGTTCACCTTGTCCTGAAGGTACTCGGTGCACTTGATGTAGTGAACTAGGTGATGCATGTTGTAGGTGGTGGTGACGGTAGCCTCCATAGCCAACTTCTCCATCGTGTTGCAACGGGCCTCCAGGGCAAGCTTCTTGATGCCACAGTGCTTCTCCTTCTCATTGAACTCCCTCAAGGTAAGCCTCTGACGCTTAATCTGATCCTCACACTCAAGCACCTTGGACTCAAGATAGTCATGGCGAAGCTCAGCCTCCCCAACTTTGTCCTTGAGGTTGGTGATCTCCTCCCGAAGTGACTTCTCATGGGTCTTGTAGAAGGTCTTCATTCTGTCATAGCCCATGCGCTCCTCCTCAAGCTTGCCGACCATCTCCTCCTCCTTGCGCTCCACCTTGAGGAACTCCTCATCGCAACGGAATAGGACGTCTCGGTAGCGGCGGTTCTGCATCTCCACATCCATGATGTAGCGATCCTGGGCGATGATGTACTGCGCGGAGGCCCTCAAACAGGGGTCGACCTCATCATGCGTAGCATGGTCTGCAACAGTGATTTGTGGCTCTGAGAACTTGTTGAGGTCCAGAGAGACAGGCAGCAGGCGGTACGGTCCCGTCTTGAGGTAGTCGTGTGCGTCACGCATCACATGGCAAAGAGCAGTGCGTGAGACGGACTGCACGCATGAAGTGATGGAGTTCTCCACCTCTAGTGTCTCAAAGGCACGCAGCACGGGTACGAACTTGCTAGCGGGGACCTTGAGGTGGACCACGATGTGGCCCTTGAACCCGTCGGGTCTAGGCTCACCTCGGCACACGTACTTGATCTTCTCTGTGGGGACGCCTAGCAAGTCTAGTACGTCGTACAGGATCATGGCAAACCCACGATAGGCCAGTTCGTCCACAGGGAGCTCGATAATAGGAGCCATCTGCTTTTCAACCGTAAGACAGAGTTAGTACCTTGTTATTTATGAAGTAACTTGAGTAATACAGAGTGAATCTTAGTAAGACAAGGCAAAATAAGGTAACTCAGGGTGATACTTGGTGAATCCTGAGTGAAACAGGGTGATTCAGGGTGGAACGGAGAGATGTGATAGGTAAGGTAGAACGAAATTTAGGTAAGAGAGTGTGAAATTGAGGTAAGCCATGCACGAAAATGCAGCACGGTCGGTAATATATCCGAAAGTGTCAAGATCTTTCCTAATTCTATTGTCCAATCCTACGGGTCCGTCCTAGGGTCAAGCATGGCTCCTGTACCAACTGAAATGTCCTTGATTTCCACAAAGGGAAATCCACAGAAACCAAGTGTAAAATGATGAAACAATCCGTCAATTTACCCAAATCTCAGTGATACACAAAGTCATACACAATTATCAGAGTACAGTAGAGAGTTTTACATAAATTATTCTCTTCGCCATGCAGGGCGGAACACTCTCACACATAGCATCCAGAACAGCATCTGATGAAGATAGCAGCGAAAAACGATCTCGTGGAACCAGCTCGAGCACCGAACAGACCCTCTAGTCCTCCCAATCATCGCCCTCGTAGTCGTACTCGGGCTCAGAACCTGCCAAAAATCTATTAGTACACTTGGTACTGGCCGCTCATCGCCCAACCTATACTTGCATTGCTTTGTGGAAAGTGGAATGCATTGAGGGAGGTAGAAAGAGACCTATTTAGGCTGTGGGTTTCCTATGCAAGTAGTTAATATTTTCATAATAAGATGTCTATCAGATTTTAACCCATCTTATTCACACGTTTTCCCCAAACCCATCACACACATCACATCTCATCTCACGCTCTCTCTAGGCGAGAGATCGACTCCCGCTCAGATCTTGCCTCAACGGCCAAAATCGGAAACCAACACAAAACCCGGGGGAAAGGTAGAGAAGGACTCCTCTCACTAATCAAGTGAAGCGTAGGTCATGGGAATGTCCATATCCGCGGACGTGACTATACATATAGATCGATCAACTCTGCAGAGTGTGTACACCTGGTAATCCACAAGATCGCCATCCTCGATGATCTGGCTTGTCTAGGCTGATTTCGACTGTCTCCCAACCGGTATAGTACCACCCTACCACTCAACCCTAGGCCACCCTGGAGTCCACCAAAACGCTGAGACTGTGAGACATAGTACCAGGCCCCCAAGGTCACTATGCTGTCTTAGGAGGGTGTGGGTCCCCATACCCATACCTCCCTACACTATCACCTTCCAACCTAGTAGTAGTGGTAACGCTCTAGTCAGTCAGGTAATCGTCCCTCGCCCATCGGGAGCAAGTGGTGTGCACGAAGGTTCCATGGTTCCGGTTCACAAGACATACCAGTCCTTAGGGGGACCGAACATGATATCTTCTCAAAAGGGGATCACCAACTCCCCGTGCCACGACAGCACCTCACCAGGGATAACCAACACCCCAGTCCACCTCTCACATATACCCGCCACAGGTAACTCTCGCAAGGGATGCCCAGGTCGCACCCCTTCGGCAAGACTTGCCCCAAAGACTCATCGTAGGATCCTGTCCGATCGACTCAACCCTCACCACACACCCAAAACACACACCAAGATCTCCCCATGTTTATTATCCAGTTTTACCATGTTTACGGCACCTCATGCCTTACGCACATACGTCTCTCCCTCACTAGCATCACATCACAGATATAATGCGAGTAAGAGTAAAGCAGTAAGTATGTAACAAACGAGCATCTAGCCTATGATCGGGTGTGCAGGAGTAAGGTTGCAACAAGGTATAAGGCTCAAAGTAAAACTACCATGCAACCTAACATCATATTATTGCATAAAAGATAAAGCGCTAGCAATTCTAGTTATAGCATGCATATTAGGATCTACGAGATTGGGTGGGGCGTGGCACCTGGCAGGTTGTCACCCAAGTCCTCGCTGTAGTCGGGGTTGTACTCCTCAGTCGGCAGGTCCTCCGGCTCTATTAAACGTAACATATGGTCACGTGAGCAACTCCTATAGAGGTGCACAAAGAAGCAATAGAAATTTGAAAGATCCAAATGCACTCAAACACAAGCCTATGACATAGAGCTCATTTTAGAAAAAAATTGGCCACCGGTTTGGTATATTTCTGAGTTAAAATGAATCAGTTATGAATTTTCAAAGATTAAATGAATTTCTAAAAAATAAAAAGGACTGGAAAAACCTAGTAGCGACATGTGGCAGCTTCATATTGGTCATTTGGTTTTCAGTCACTGACATATGGGTCCATTGACTGGTCAACGGTCAACTCTGACCGGGCCATGACCGGGCTTTGGTGGGCCGGGTTAGGGCTGGATACGGGTCGGGTTGGGCCAGGCCGGGCCTGCCACAAGGCAAGCTCTAGCGCTGCCACATCGCCTCCTGGGCTCTGAACTGGGCTCAGAATCTCATGGGCGCGGCCTATGGTGGAACTGAATGTGCGGTGCAGGGGAAACAACGTGATCCATGGTGGTCTGCATCCACCCCTTCTTCTTCCACTCCTAGCTCATGGTGCACCAGGTGCACCACTCCTCCAGCGTCTCCTCCCCATCTCCCCTGCCTCCCGAGCGGTAGCTCCCTTGCCGACGGCGAGCGTCCGTCATCATGATACGGTGGCTCACGGGCAACAACACAAGGCTCTACGAGTTTGCAAGGGCACAAGGGTCTCAACGATGAAGAGGTAGAGGTGGATGAGGGTCCCTAGCGATGTCTCTCATGGCGGCAGCGGCTCGGTTGCGGCGGCAAGCGACGGCGAGGCGGCTATAGCCCGGGGAGGGGTCAATTTGACCCATATCCCTTCGTTTTCTAGGTGGCTAGGTGCGGGCATTTGTCATGTGGCTCGACGATGCATCCTTGTCTCGCAAGGCGGCCGGATGTGACCACGCAAAGCTCGCCATGGTGGCGCTCTGGGCGCGTCGACCTTGACATGGTGGAGCTGGCTCAAGAGCTCCAGGCCCCTTCTTCCTTCCTTCTCGTGAGCGCTGGATGCCACCTTCTACAACGAAACATTCTACTCTCTCCCTCTAGCCTTCTCGTCTTTTCTAGTGGTGTGGTGCGTGTTGGGTGCCACCAAGGCGGCAGCGAACGGGATGGAAAGGGCTGGGGTTCGGCATGGGGTGGAGCTTTATACTCTACGCTCGCCCATGGCAAGGCGGACGGTGCGATGGCAATCGAGAGGCATGGAGGGTCGAGATGCTGCCTTGGCTAGGGCTAGGGCGATCAGAAGAGGCGTGATTCGAATTGGTGATGCCAAATTCGGATTCCACAGGCGGTTGGCGGTGTCAGGGTGGGAGGCACCCGATGCGTGCTCCTGCGCGGCCATGGTGAGGTCACGCACGCGCTAAGCATGGGGCAGGGTAGCGTGCGTGTAGCTGGCGTGCGGGGCCGGCTCTGTGGCTTGGCGCGCAGGGCGAAACAGGGGGCAGAGTGAATATCTCCCTCGCGAAGAGCGTGACCCGATTCCCTCTCTTTTTCCTCTTTGGGCGAGACAGGGGTGAGGGCGAGCGGTAGGAAGGGGATGACCCTGTGGGTCCCTCCCATCAGCGGGGTAAGAGAAGGGGCGAGCCCTTCTCATTTGGCGCGTAGCGGAGAAGCGAAATGGGCCGGGCAGCTAAGGCCTTGGTGGGCGAGCCCGCTCGGGTGAGTGTGCGCACGCGCGAAAGGAGAGGCGCGGCCATGGGTTTTGGCCAGGCCGGCTCCTGTCGCTAGGCTAGAAAGGTTTTTTTTTCATTTCCTCTTTTATTTGTTTAGCTTTTCTATTTACTATTTCTCTATTCCAATTATGCCAAGGCATTTGTATGTAAGAAAATATATTGCCTCCACTTGTATAACATAATGGGGCAATATATTTTTGGTTTCCAACTATTTGATAAGATTATATTTCTACATTTATTTAATTAAGCAATTAATTTAAGAAATGTTGTTGCTTTTAATTCAATACAAAGAACATAAAATCCAACTCAAGCAGATTTTATTAAATGTAAAATGGTAGACATCTGTAATAGGTGCTACTTGTGCATCTAGGATGATTTTCCTATATGACACTTCACCAATCGTAGGCTATTTTAGAAGAAGAAAAATTGTAGTTGTGATTTTTGAATTAGGGAAAAATCCCGGGTTGTTACACTTCACCATCAGATGGATGTACCATCTTCTCAGGATTATATCGAGTGCAATTTTTGTGCCACGTCATCTGTTTCATGGTTTCCTCGGACATGTACAGCCGTTGGATCCTCGATATGAATGGAAGATACCGTAGGATCTTTACAAGGATCTCAAGCTGCCTCTTCTGACCATCACCAGATTCTACCTCCTGGTACCTAGAGGATTGACACTTTGGACAATACTTTGCTTTCTCGTGTTCTTTCCTAAAAAGGACGCACCCCTTCAGACAAGCATGTATCTGCTCATATGGCACCTTGAGTGCATAAAGGAGTTTCTGCAACTCGTACATGCTCTTTGGCAGAATGTGACCTTCTGGAAGCAAACTGCCAATAACTACCAACGTAGCATCGTAACAATCTCGACTCATGCTAAACTGGGCCTTTAAGGCCATTACCCGTCCAATGTCATCCAGTTGAGAAACCTTTGTGTGGCCGTGAAGGGGTTTCTGTGCTGAAGACAACATGTCATAATACACATTTGCGGTTGCCTCTAGCTCCTCCTCCCCACCTTCTTCACCGAAGCGTGCTTCATGAAAGTCATTTAGCATGTCACCTACCCCGCCATCAGCATCGAATTCTTCGACGCGTGGTCTCACGACCTCCTCTCTCATCCGACCGGCTTCACCATGGTAGATCCACCGAGTATAATCTACCGTGAATCCATTCTTGCAAAGATGAGTAGCGATAACATCCTTTGGTTGCCGACGCCTGTTTGCACATCTATTGCACGGACACCAAGTGGCAATCGCTCCTGGAACTAGGGCAAATGCTCTTTCTATGAAGTCCTCCGTCTTCTGAATCCATTCAGCGGTCAAAGCACCCTGACTTGGGCGGCCCGTGTACATCCACTCACGGTCATCCATCCTCTGACATATATATACCAGCGAGACATCTAAGAATCAATTGCATCTACATGATGTTCCTACCATCTAATAGGTCAGGATAGGTCCTAATCCCACCCGAGGACGCGTAGATGGAGTTAGCCTCCATGGTCTACTCTGATCCGAGACAGAATTTCGGCAGCACCTCTCCGCTGTTCTCCAAATACACATCCCGGCAGGGAGATTGTGTATCCAGAGAACAATAGGGAGATGATGCCAAAACTCTGCCTCGGATCGGAGTAGATCATGGAGACTAACCCCATCTACGCATCCTCGGGCTATCCAAAAAACGTGGACAATTCGAAACAGATACGGTTATCGATATGCAAAGAGCTGCATATTTCCAACCATATCTCTTTTAAACGGGAGACGCCTAACCGGGTTACGTGATCTACAAACATGCATGATACGGAAAAGAGGGGTGTTTTATGCCTCACCTCGCTGTCCCGCAAAGTGACGAGTCGAGGACAGTGCACACAGGAGAAGCCTCAACCGCTCCAAGCTCCTCCAATCCAAGCTTGCCGGCCACGTACTTGAACAGCAGCCGGACTGTCACCGTCCTGTCCCTGCAACAACAGCATCACAAGGTCAATTATTAGTTTTATAGATACAAAGAATATTAGTAAAAGAAATACCTGCAGCTACTGCAGCATGTGATTTTTAATTTGTGCGGCATGAAAGGCAATGAGGACAAGCAAATTGAAATAGAGAAGCCAGCAAACAGCAAGCCACTGCTTGATAGTTTACAACCATGCTGTTTATAATTACAGTAAGTTTGAGGCAGCAAACCACTGCTTGAATGAAAAAAGATGAAATTTGGGCATAGGCTGTTATTGTTTAGAGCCATAACTCAATGGAGCATTACCTTTTTATCACCATAAACAAAGTAAAAGGAAACAGAATAATGGGATACATGAGAAATGAATGAACAACAAAACAAGCCCAAGGATACAGAAGTGCAGAGGCAATCATCAAAACTTCACAAAAATATACAACTAACTGCCCCAACCTAAAAGACTTGGAGAAAATCTAAACATAGCAACTAATGACATAGCAACACCGACTGACATGACCACTTCAAATGTTCAGTATGACCTAGCTGATACAAATATAATGTCACATACTTAACCAAACTACAACACTAAACTACCAGCCCGGGTGTATTATAAATAAAAAAGAGTTGTCCGTGATCCAAGAACAAACCATAATCACCTCATTGCAATTCGGTATTTGCAACATAAGGCAGCATAACATAAAGACTACCACAGAAATACCATCTGTCCATATATGTCACGGCCTGACCTCGAGGGAGCACAAACACAAATCATACCACTAAACTAGTACTACTGTACACAATGAAACTGTATTCAGACCATCTAGTCTAGCTAATGAAACAGAGCTGCCTGCTGCTACCAACAATCTGGCCATAATTCATTCATATGGCAACATCCAGGGGTGAAACAAAATCTGAGAATTGCCCTGGAATGGGATTTTTCACCTCAAGCAGGCTTTCAGCCTAAGAGATGCAGGCCCAGACGCTAAGCATGATGAGCGCGGTGCTGAGGACAGCGGGCGCTGGCCGGACGCGCTCGCCAAGTGCAGCCGCGGCGGCGGCAGTGGTGGCGAGGGTGACGGCGTTGGTGACGAGGACGGCGACGGAGATGGGCGCGGCGCCGAGGAGCGCGAAGGAGGCACGGGCGCTGATACGGGAGGGAAAGCGACGGCTCTGCTGGGTATGCGGAGGCGCACGGTGGCCGGGACAAGGGGCGGACGGCGGCTGGAGGGAGGGGGCGGTGGAGGCGGGAGGGGTGGGGAGGGAGGGGGGCGGCGGAGTGGCGAGGGAGGGGGGCGGTGGAGACGGAGTGCGACGGCGGCGCTGGAGGGCTAGCAGCGGATCTCGACGGCGGCTGGAGGGCGACGTTGGCTAGAGGGAAGGGGCGGTGGAGGCGGGCGGGTGGGGAGGGAGGGGGCAGTGGAGGCGGAGTGCTACAGCGGCGCTGGAGGGCGGGTGGCGGATCTCGACGACGGCTGGAGGGCGACAGCGGCTGGAGGTGGAGCTCGACGGCGGGCGGCTCTGAATCGGGCCGCGGGCGGATCTGAATGGCAAGAGCGGGCAGCGCGTGGGCTTATTGTGTTTTGGAAATGTTTGCCGAGTGTCGCCGATGGGGCACTCAACATACTTTTTTAAAAAAAAATTCCTTTCGTACTTTTCATTTTTTTAAAAAAAAAACTATCCTCCCTTTGCCGAGTGTCTCCGATGGGGCACTCGGCAAACTTCCTTTTTTTGAAAATTCTCTTTTTTAATATATTTGATTGCTGCGTCGACAGCATTTAAACGCATTTTTTTATCTATTTGGCGAGTGCCACCACGGAGGGACTCGGCAAAATGATTTTCTCATTTTATGTCTACCTTTCCTTTCCTCTATTTCTTTCCTTCCTCTATTTTATGTTTCACTAATTTCATCGAATGAACTTCCATAACACTTTGTTAAATGCACTCACAAATGTATATTTGATGCTTCTCTGCAATTTGGACTATTATTTCATGTGGGTATATATCACATTTAAAATTCTATAATTGCGGTTGAAAAATTAAAATTATCAAACAGATCCGAAAAATTGTCAAGATTTCACAAGAAACAATCTTTGTTATCTGTTGCATATACAAAAATTTTTGAAGTGAAATTCCAAATTGACATTCAAATTGTCTCCAGATCTTACCAGATCCTTCTCAACTCTCTTAATCTTCTCGGGAGATGCTCTGATTTGTAAGCAATGTGCGTGTCAACTTTATCGAAACATTCTCAAATTTTTACCGTAGCCTCCACGTATGATATCATGACATCTTGACGAATTTCGTGATTTTTAGACTCCGTTTGCTTTTTATAGAATTTTCAGACGATTCCGCCACACGTTTGTGGTTATGTTTCACGAACACGATGTACGAAATTTCTGGTCTGGTCCTAGATACGACATCATATTAGACTCAATAACAAGAATATCATTTTTTTATTCACCTTTTTCTAATATTCGAAGCACTTGCCGTCCAAATCCAAAAAATTGTCGAAAATCCATTTAACTAAAATAAATTGAGGAAATATAGTAAAAACACCGAGAAATGTACAAAACTTCAACATATAGTAATAGGTATTGTATGTAAACAGTAGAAATAGTTGGGGCGGGGGGCAAAATCCAAAAAAAATTTGATTGCCGAGTGTCACAAAGGCACACTCAGCATATAGGCCTATTTGCCGTGTGCTAGGAGGGTGACTCTCGGCAAAGTATCTGTTTGCCGAATGTCAGAAGGTGACACTCGGCAAACTGTCACACGTCGACACTCGGCAAAAAAATCACTTCGCCGTGTGTTTTATTGTTTGCCGAGTGCGGTTTGTTCCAGATACTCGGCAAACTCCTCTTTGCCGTGTGATTCACCCTATAGCTGTTTTGACAAATGATTCACTAAAACAGCTTCAACTCTACTAGTAGAATTATTCATGGAGCTGAAAGCTACTGAAACGAAACTATGCCAATGGGGCCTTAATCACAACATAGACGGAGGAGAAAAAGGAAAAAAAACGGAAAAGAACCCCGCCTCGTCTTGCAGGCAGATCTTTGCCACCTGGGCTGACTCCTACAGCATATGCTAGCTGTCACCTTGTTGGTGGGCTTCTTTTGGCCATGTGGTAAAGGTCACAACGTTCAACTATTAGCGACTTTGTTCTAAAAAAATACTATTATCGACTTCGATTTTCTTCCTCAAGTGTAAAATCAAATATTCTATACTCACTTGTCCCAACTTAACTACATAATTGTATTCTTGAAGAGTCATTTTTTCTATAAATTAGACTAAAAATATAAAAATGCTAATATATACGAAACACACTCCACCAGATTAGTGTGTGTACTATAGGGATGAAAACGATCGGAAACGATCGATAGGAGGCCAAATCACTTTCGTTTTCACATCTTTTTATCGAAAATGAAATCGATACGATATTGTCGGAAACGAATACGGCGCCGATATTCCGGTAATTTCGAAAACAATAGTAGTCGATCGAAAAATATATCGATAACGATCGGAATCCATGAGAACGGTATCTAAAAAACGATAAACACGTCAAACTGTAGAACATGAGAAGATCCATATAACTCGACATATCTCACATGACAATAGTAAATAAAGCCACAATTGACAAGATCACAAGTTGAAACCACACAATTCACACAATCTTATGTCTCAAATAGTGGCAAACCACGCAACAGTATGACAATTCTTGATAAAGATACAAATAAACGACCATGCTCTAAGTTGACTCAACATAAATATTGATCAAAACATGAATTATTAGAGTTCCTTTTTCAGTGGAGGCTATAGCCTGTAGGTTTCTTAAATATGAACGTCAGGCATGTCATCGTCGTCCCCGGCCACATCTTCCTATCCATATTCTGAGTATTCATCCTACATAATTTATGATGGATACATACATATGTTAGTTCTCATACAAGGCAACTGTAGATGAGTTAGTTACAAACATCATATTAATGTACAGAGATATGTAAGGCTCGTAGCAATAGATGTATTAGCGCAATAGTGCTAATAAGAAATAAAAAACTGAGAAACACATAGCTAATAAGAAGCAAACACAATATATGTATGTGTCGCAGGTAGCGACCAACACATCATATACAAGGTAAAGGCTAGAAAAAAGGACCTTGAGTGTTGATTGCCTTCTTGTTATACACATGAAATACTTCCGTTAGATAGTTTCTTTCCAAAAATTATTTGCCTTGTGTGCAGATGTGATCCTTTCCAAAAAAATTGTCTTGTGTGCTTGCAGCTTGCGTGTACATATGTGATCCTTTCTAAAAAAAATTATCTTGTATGCTTGCGTGTGTAATGCGTTGTATATCTCTAAATAAATAAGGATTAATTAGTTAAAGGCCTTTGAATCGATAATTACCGACGGTAAATTACCGGTTAAATACGGGAATCTTCGAAAACGATCGGAAGAGGGCAAAATCATTTTCGCTTTCGTTTCCGATTATTTTTACCGTTATCATTTTTGTTTTTTTCGGTTACTGCTATCATTTTCGTTTAGGCATAAAAATCGGAAAAAACTCGAAAACGATTTCGAAAAATCGGAGATTATCATTTTCGTTTTCATCCCTAGTGTACTACATGACCAGATTTTTTTATAAAGAACTATACATGACCAGATATGTATAATTTGTTTCTAAGTTCTTCATAAATCATAACTTAAATTTTTTATGCAAATTGTGTTCGAGCTGTGGGGTTGTAGCCCTAGGTGTAGCATAAATACATGGTTTCATCTTTTTTTTTTTGTTGCTGCATACATGCCAGCATGTCCCTCTCTCATTTTTAGTTGATGCATACGATTCAGCATGTACCTCTCCCATTCTTTTCATACCTGTACATATCGCAGCATAATGTCTTCTCATTTTGGGTACCATCTGTTCCATTCTAGGAACACAAGTCTGATGCTGAGTACTTAAACAAACCTCTTGAACACTATGATGAGATGCAAACCATCTTTGGGAACAGCATGGCTACAGGAAAGTTTGCAAAGGATTCAAATTCAGCTTCGGGCACAGAAGATGTTGCTGCTGAAAGTGAAGAATAGAATGAAAATATTTTTTTTCAGAAAGGGCGGCAAAAGCTTTGCCGCTATTTTTATTAGACGATAAAAAAGAAAAGCAAGTGCCGGCCCAGTTTTTTGAGTGGAAAGCAGGCCCAAAAGATACACAACTGAGGAGGGTGCATCACTCATCCTATACGACTTGGTACTCCGACCGGACCCCTAACAACTTCACACCATTGCATGCTTCGGTGAACTTCACCGAGCCAACTTTGTCAAGATGACCCAACTAGCAACTCAATCTGGTCGAAACAACGACCCAACTAGCAACTCCACAACCAAAGCAACTCAACTAACTCATGCAACGAACCCAAAGCATTGATTCTGAGCACCGTCTGAATGGAAATGGCAATAGTGAGGGACTGCCACTTCCTGGTGATTATGGTGTTACATCATCCTCTAGGGGGTCAAAGAAAGCCAAGATTGTTGACAATGAAGAAGATGGTCTGCTTGCTGCATTCAATCACGTTGGTGACAACATCGCCAAGGCATTAGAGAAGTCTGCTGCTGCACCCCCGCTACCCCGGCCCCCAACAATGAATTACCAGAAGATTTGTTTGATGTGTTTACTAGCCTTCCTAGTTTTGAAGCCACTCATATATGTGTACTTCCAATATCTGGTGAAGAACCCTGACCTTGCAAAAGCATTCTAGCTAAGTTTTCTTTCGATCATAAGTTGATTTGGGTGTCTATGTTCGTTTTTGAGAGGTTCCTAGGCCAATAAAATTGTGACGGTGACTTGTGATGGCTCTTTTGCTTGCACCAAATGGAATTGATTTTTTTTTATGAAACAGGAGGGGTGAAGACCCCTACTGGAACTTTATTGAAAGTAAAAAATTACATGTCCTGCAGAGAGGACTCAAGATACATAAAAAGTCAAAAAGAAAATAGCTAGGATTACACAAAAGCTTCTAGCCATTGATCTATACAAGGATGAAAACTAGCTTTTGCTCTTAGACTAACTAGAGCAAATTCCTGTTTAAAAACAGTCTTACACCTGTAAACTGAATGAGCAAGATTTCTGAAGATGATGTCATTCCTCGTCATCCAAATAGCCCAGCACATGGTGATAATGATTTCCATAAAAAAAGGTAGTCTGATCTGAATTTTGAGGCCTTCAAGAATGATGAAAATGTCATCTGAATTTGGGATAATGAGATTCAGACTATACCAACATGCCATAGCAAAGGGGCAGTGAAATAAAAGACGGAGCAAATCTTCCTCAATATTAAGGTTGCAGAAAACACAGGTATAGTCAGGTAGGTGCATATTTCTTCTTCTCAGTAAGCCCCTGGTGCTAAGTCTGTCTTTAAGGACTAGCCAGAAAAAAAAATCTCTTGTTTTCGCAGGAAGACCTCCATAACCATTTATAAGCAGCATGAACTTGACGATGACCAATTAAGAATTTATAGACCTTTCTAGACTGACAGAGAGGACTTCCCCAAAGAAAAGATCAGGCATCATTACTCAGGCCCAAAGGCAGAGACTGTAAAGTTGATGAAATCTGTTGAAACTGCAGATAAACCTCATTTGAAAGTGGGAGAGAAAATAACTTTTGAAGAAGAGGTGTGGAGGCTGCAACATTAACAAAGATGATCTTATTTTTAGCATATGAAAACAACTGAGGGTATCTCTGATTCCATGGTTGATCATTCCAGCTGTCATACCATAATAAGCAAGAAGTACCATTGTTTAAAAGAGGAGTGGCAATTTCCTTGAAAAGAGTCAATAATTTAAGAACATCACGCCACAAAAAGACCCTTTAAAAACTCTCCCAGAGAAAGGAAGCTTTCCCATTGTGAAATGATGATCCCAAACAAGCTATACCCAAGGTACATTGTACCTGTTGAAAAATTTGTGAAGTTGTTTCATCAGGAGACTTTGTTTTGAGCATTGAGGTCAATGACACTCAGACCTCCTTCTTCTTTGGGTAAACAAACTTGAGGCCAAGCTGCCTTTGGGGGTTTCTTATTGTTCAAGTCAGAGCCTCTCCACAGGCAGTGCTTCCTGTATTTATCAATTTTCTTGAGCATAGATTTAGGCAGGAGAAAGGTGCACTGTATAGGTGGGAAAAGCTGAAAGCATAGCATTAGTAAGTTCAAGTCGTCCAGCATCACTAAGATAAGAAGAGAAAGCCACCAGCCTTCTTTCACATTTAGACACTAGAGGCCAAAAGTCAGCCACAGTCGGCCTACTTATACTCAATGGGAGCCCCAAGTAGGTGAAAGGTAAAGAAGCAATGGAACATTTTGGAAAGTATCAGCAAGGATCCGCATCTTCTCACCAGGAACATTAATTGGGACCATGCAGGATTTAGTAAAGTTAACCTTAAGTCAAGAAATCTCAGCAAATGAAAGGAGCAAATCCTTTAGGTGAAGTAACTGATTAACATCACCATGCATAAAAATTAAGGTGTCATCTGCATATTGCAAAATAGGGAAGTCACTATCATTATGCAGCCATATGTTTTTGGATGGTACGGACCTGTTTCTCAGCTTCCTGAACAAAATCAATACCATAATACCTTCTTTCACCAGCTTCTACCCAGTTTAGGGGAGTTCTACACTTACGACCGTACAAAGCTTCGAATGGGGCCATCTTAATACTCTCTTGGTAACTATTATTGTACGAGAATTCGGCTAGTGGTAACCATTTTTCCCAAGAACCCTTGGATGATATTACACATGCCCGCAACAGATCTTCCAAGATTTGGTTAACCCGTTCCGTCTGTCCTGATGTCTGGGGGTGATAAGCAGAGCTTCTCACTAACTTGGTTCCCAGAAGGTGATGAAAGTGCTCCCAAAAGCGAGCAGTGAACTGGGGACCACGGTCAGAAACGATAGTACGAGGTACCCCATGGAGCCAGACTATCTGATTAAAGTACAACTCAGCATAGTCAGTGGGATGATAGTCCACTCTAACTGGAATGAAGTGAGCTGATTTGGTCAAACGATCCATAATTACCTAGATGGAATTATGATTTTTGACAGTAGGAGGAAGTCCGACAATGAAATCCATACTTATCTCTTCACATTTCCAACCTAGGATAGAAAGTGGTTGAAGCAACCCAGCTTTCATATGCACAGCTTTAACTCTACAGCAGGTGTCACACCTGGCCACATATGCAGCTATCTCCTTCCGCATTTTGGTCCACCAATAGTACGGCTTCAAATCATAATACATCTTATTGCTACCAGGATGGATGGACAACTTAGAGGAGTGGGCTTCAGACATAATATCATTTCTAAGCTCTCGGTCCTTAGGCACAACTAACCTATCCTTGAACCATAGTACCCCCTCTTTATCTACCCTGAACTGTGTAGTTTCTTGCTCTTTCATCTTGCGTTTTATGTGGAATACACCAAGATCAGTCTTTTGAAGCTCAATAATTCTGCTTTTGAGAGTACAACTGACGGTGATGTTGTACAAGACTGCTGGATGTAGAAGGCGAGATCGATGAAAATCAGTTTCAATTAGGGAATGGCAATGAGACTTACGGCTTAAAGCATCCGCAACCACATTTGCCTTGCCAGGATGATAGTGCACTTGAAGGTTATAATCCTTAATCAACTCGAGCCATCTTCTTTGACGCATATTTAACTCGGGTTGAGTGAAGATGTATTTGAGGCTTTTGTGGTCTGTGTAGATATTGCAGACATTGCCCAGCAGATAATGCCGCCATACTTTCAAAGCATGAACTACTACGGCCAGTTCTAAGTCATGCGTTGGATAATTCACCTCATGTTTCCAAAGTTGTCGAGAGGTATATGCAATCACTCGGCCTTCCTGCATCAACACACCTCCCAAACCTATGCCTGAGGCATCACAATAAACATCAAATGGTTTCTTGATATTCGGTTGTGCCAAAACCAGAGCTGAGGTTAGGAGGGTTCGCAGTTGGTGAAAAGCCACATCACACTCAGGAGTCCAGACAAACCTGATGTCTTTTTTGTAGCAACCGAGTCATTGGCTTGGCTATTTTGGAGAAATCCAGGATGAAGCGACGATAATAGCCAGCCAAACCAAGAAAACTCCGGACCTCGTGAACCGAGATAGGAGCCTTCCAGTTCAGTACTTCCTGTACCTTGGCGGGGTTCACCATAATTCCTCCATCGGACAACACATGCCCAAGGAAAGGTACCTCTCGA
This sequence comes from Saccharum hybrid cultivar R570, assembly GCA_038087645.1. NCBI lineage: Eukaryota > Viridiplantae > Streptophyta > Magnoliopsida > Poales > Poaceae > Saccharum > Saccharum hybrid cultivar. The sequence continues at coordinate 576,781 of JAQSUU010000606.1, read as the reverse complement.
AGCTAGAATTTGCACTTACTGAACTTTGCATATAGTTGATGTTCACGCAGTCTTGCGAGGACTATATGCAGATGTTCAGCGTGATCTTCCTCATTTACAGAATATATCAGGATGTCATCAATAAATACCACCACAAACTTGTCTAATTCGGGCATAAACACCGAATTCATCAAGTACATGAAGTGTGCGGGGGCATTTGTCAGGCCGAAAGACATAACAAGATACTCATAAAGGCCGTATCTTGTCGAGAAAGCGGTTTTTGGAACATCTTCCGAACGGATTTTAATTTGATGATAGCCAGATCTTAGATCAATCTTGGAGAACACTTTAGCCTTAGACAACTGATCGAACAAGATGTCGATGCGCGGTAGAGGGTACTTATTTTTGACAGTGACTGCATTGAGAGGTCTATAATCTATGCACATTCGCAATGACTGATCCTTCTTCTTTACAAAGATAGCAGGACATCCCCACGGCGACGAACTAGGATGAATCAACCCCTTCTTCAAAAGTTCATTCAATTGCACCTTAAGTTCAGCTAGTTCATTCGAAGGCATCCTATAGGGTCTCCTAGAGATGGGAGCCATGCCAGGCAACAACTCAATTTTAAACTCCACATCCCGATCTGGAGGGAGTCCCGGCAAATCATCGGGAAAAATGTCCGGAAACTCATTTACTATGGGAATTTCAGCCAACGCCTTTGCTTGCACAGCATGAACTTCTCCAGACAAATCAACTTTTCTGGGAAGTTGTACCAGGAAACCCTTTTGATCTGTAGGATCTCTAAGCATAACTACCTGAGTGGATGTATCAATGAGTACCCCATTCTGACTCATCCAATTCATGCCTAGAATAACGTCTATGCCTAATCCCGGCAAAACCACTAAGGCAAGCGAGTACTTTCGCCCTTCTATCTCAAGCTCAAGATTCCCCACTACTTTATTTGTGGAAATATTCCCACTTGCTGTGCTAATACAATAACCCCCACCTTCAACAGTATGCAATTTGTGTGTAAACTCCGATGCAAACTTAGGACTGATAAAGGAATGCGAAGCACCCAAATCAAAAAGTACCACTGCAGGATGTTGGTCAACTAGGAACTTACCAGCAGTGACAACCTCACCAGATGGGATTTCCTCAATACTGTTATAATGAGCGTGCGCTTGACGGCCACCTTGGTTGACATTCTTCTTAGGGTAAGGGCAGTTCCTGGACCAATGGCCTGGCTTGTTGCAGTTCCAGCAAGGCATGTTGCTAGGAGGAACACTGGAGCTGCCTTGGCCCGAATTACCCTTTGGCAGAGCCACTGTATATGCCTTGCGAAACCCAGTCTTCACTGGCGCCTTCTTTTGCGGAGGACGAAACTTCGCACTTGTGGCAGGAGGGCGAGGAGGAGCCCTCGGGGCAGCTGGAGCTCGAGACTGTGAAGCACCTGCCTCAAGTGCCCTCTTGCGGCTCTTAGAAGCAGCATAGATAGAGTTATTGTTTTCTTGAGTCAGAGCATCACTGATAAATTCATTGAAGGTAGTACACTTGCTAGTGCATATAGTCTTCATTAGCTTTGGACCGAGGCCTCTTTTAAAGCTAGCAATTTTCTTGGCATCGGTGTCCACAAACTCCGTGGCATACCTTGCCAGGTTGTTGAAAGATTGCAGATATTCAGTCAAGCTTTTATTGCCCTGTGACAGCCTCATAAATTCTGTGTGCTTGATAGCCATAAGACCTGGAGGAATATAGTTCCCACGGAATGTGGCCTTGAACTGGTCCCAAGAAATCGGGACATTTGCAGGCAGTGTGGAACGATAGTGGCTCCACCAAATACCCGCTGGACCATGTAGTTGGTGAGAAGCATATTCAGTTTTCAGCTCCTCGGTCAAGCGAAGCAGACGAAACTTTTGTTCAATGGTGTTCAACCACTCATCAGCTTGCAGTGGTTCCTCCGCCTCCTTAAAGATCGGGGGCTTAGTATCAAGAAAATCCTTGAAATCACTGTACTGATTGGGTTCTGGGCCCTGGCGGCCATGACGAGCCTCCCGGTTGGCAAGCTGGCGCATAGCATCTGCCAGCATGCGCTGCCCTTCGACCACTGTCTGCATCAGCTCAGCGGGGGTAGGTGGTGGCGGAGGGGGTGGCTGTTCCTCATCCTCATTGCCACGAACCCGACGGAGATTGTACGACATCTGCAAAATGCATAGCTAATGAGCACTGACGATGTGGGAAATTTGTAGATGAATTATTGTAAATATGTCAAACTGACTTCATGAAATAGACTTCTCAAAATACTCATGGCACAATAATTCATCACAACCACACAATCCATTCAAGCGCATCAATTGACACAATCATGCGAGGGAATCCAACAAGATGTACTTTGATAAAGGCTTACTCACAAGGAGCACAGCAGTTACTGAACCGTTTACGTTAAAATCTACGTGATTTTTTTTATCTTTCTCTCGGTACTTGGATTCGATTTCAAAGTTTCTAGTTGACTGAGAAAGGCTACTTCAAACTGACCACAAAGAGACTTCTCAACGGTAGAGCTCCATGGTGGATCATGACTAGCCACCTCGATACTAGCGCGTGTGAAAGGTCTTGATGGCTAGAGGGGGGGTGAATAGCCTATTAAAATTTTCTACAACGACAAGCTAAACAAGTTTATCAATATAACAAATAGCGAGATGCGAGTTTTGCTTAGCCTATGGGTGTTTGCAAGCCACCTATCCAATTCACAATTCTAGTATTTGCACTCAACCGCACAAGTCAAACTGAGAAGGTAAGTACAACTACAACTAGCAAGCTACACAAGAGAACTACTCTAGCTAAGCTAACTAGCTAGCAAAGATAACTAAGAAATTAATACAAGAGAGATAGGAGGGTATCACCGAGGGGCGAAGTATTGAGCCAACCAATATGATCAACAATGAATACCAAGATAACCAAACATCGGGATCAATCAATCACAATATGAAAGTGATGACACGAAGATTTATCCCGAGGTTCACGTGCTTGCCAGCACGCTAGTCCCTGTTGTGTCCCTCTTCACCACGTGGTTCGGTGGCTAATCGGTCTCACACCGAGCCTCTCAAAAGGCACCATAAGAACCTACCAAATGGCAAAAGGTTGCAATGACACGAGCAATATACTAACATTGCCTTTGGCGCTTCGCCGAGGTAGGCACAAACCCCTCACAATCACCGGAGGTGGCCAAGAACAATCACCAACTCTTGCCAACGCCTCCAAGCTGCTCCAAGCCATCTAGGTGGCGGCAACCACCAAGAGAAACAAGAATCCCGCAGCAAATCAACCACCAAGTGCCAACTAGATGCAATCTCATAATGCAAATGCACTTGGATCACTCAATCTCACTTCGAATATGCAAAGAAGCAAGAGAGATGAGTGGGAGGGGAGTTGCTTAGCTCAAAGTGCTCACAAGTATGTCAAATGTTCGAGAGAGAGAGCCTTGAGCCGGCCAACGAGTATTTATAGACGTACCCCTTCGAATATAGCCGTTAGAAATTTAAACAGTCGAAATCAGGCTGACCGAACGCGCTGGTCCAACTGACCGGACGCGCCGGTCGCCCAACGGCTAATTCGAGAAGTACTGACCGGACACGCTGGTCCAAACGACCGGACGCGCTGGTCGCCCAACGGCTAATTGCGAAGCAACGACCGGACGCGCTGGTCCAACTGACCGGACGCGCTGGGAACGACCGGACGCGCTGGTCCCGTGAAGGACCGGACGCGCTGGTCGCCTGAGCAGCGCTCAACAAAATAGTGACCGGACGCGCTGAAGAAAATGACCGGACGCGACAGTGCCAACGTCCGGTTATAGTCTAGTAAGCTCCCTGAACGACCGGACGCGTCCGATCATCAGTGACCGACGCGCCTCGCGTCCGATCATCGAACTGCAAAACGCGCAGACACTGAACACTGACCGGACGCGTCCGATCATGCAAGGACCACGTCCGGTTCAGCGTCCGGTCACCTCTGTGACCTCCGTTCGCCTCCGTTTCTTTTTCGGACTTCCGGCGTAGTGGAAAATAATCGTTTCAACTTCTCAAAAACGCCTGAATCCCGCCTCGCAAGCTCGGCGGGAGGGAGAGAGGAACCCAAACCCTCTCTACCGCTCAAACTCCACCGTCGTCGCAAACGTGCTAACATCACTAAGTGATCTCGTCATGTGTGAGTGTGTTAGCATTTTCACAATCATTTTTCGAGGCGATATTAGTTCTATCCAAATGCATATGATCATGAAATGCACATCTAGAGGCACTTAGGAGTTCAATAGCCGCGTCATTCCCCTCTTTATAGTACGGCTATCTATCCTATAATGTAACCACACCCACTAGGTGTCTTGGTTACTAAAACACAACCCTTAAGCATATACCTTTGCCTTGATCACATAGGGTTGCGTCCAAATCCAAGTGTGGCCATCATGATCACCATGTCCATCTTGCCACCAACCTTGGAATGTACTAATCCTCATATGCTACATACAACTTAGGCATAGGATTAGTACTTAGGCATTGTCACTAATTACCAACACCAAACATAGGACTTTCAATATCCCCCTTGTTGGTAATTGGTGACAAACCTTTCACAAAGATATTATGATAAAATTTTGATTGAACCCATGTCACATTGTCCAAGTATATTACCATGTGTAAGAATTATGGACATGTGATCATGAATTCAAATTGATAGCAATGGCTCCCCCTACATGTATGATATATGTTTGGATTTTGGAAGCATACATGTTAGATAGGAAAGATTAGGAGCATTGTCTACCAATAGGTGCTAGGTGTTTTAGATTATAGACCTTTGAAGCGTGATACCATCGGAGTAGCGATAAACACCATCTTAGCACCTTGTGTAGTTAGATTACACATGTAAAAGCACAAACATAACTAGAAACCTTGTAAGATCAACATTTATAAGCAAGGTTCTAGTAACACTTTGAAAAACATGAAGCAACAAAAATCTAACTACTTCCTATTCATGCTAGTACCACAATGCATCATTCAAATTATACTAGCAAGTCACCACACAAGCAATGTATCGGAGAAAACGAAATGCATAACTATGCATCATACATATGAAGTGCACATAGAAATGCAACTTTCATGTTTAAGAGCTTGCTCCCCCTACTTGTGTGCTTCTTTTATCAATTCTCCCCCTTTAGGATTTAACTTTGTGAACAACATTTTCTCCCAACATTTTCTCCCCCATAACATTTTTTGAGTTCTATCTTTGTGAACAACATTTTCTCCCCCTTTGGCACCAATTGACCACAAGGAGCAAACTTTAGATAGATTATCATGTTAAAATATGGGGTGAGGATCAAGTATATGATTCAACCTAGATTGCTTGCATAAATAAAATACTTCGGTTTGATCCAAAGGCAAGCTTCTTCACACCTCACTAGAAGGGTTATCATGCACCATGTTGAAGCAAATATTTAGACAAGTTTTCTAGATTAAAACACTTAGGATCACAAGCTACTTAAACAAGTTATATGCTACCACTAGATCATACAAGGCATGGAAACAATAGTGGCACCATATAAACTTCAAATTCATTTAATTTTCATGAATGATCCTAGAACATAAGAAATCATGACTAGATGCACTAAACATGTCCTTAGTACAGAATGTATGACATGTCAACCAATTGTACCTTGGGGCTCGAAGGAGAGGCATGTCATATCATGAGAGTGCATCAACACATGTTGGAGAAATCAAGTATGTTCAACTCATTCTTTAGCTTGTGAAATCTCTTCTCATCAAGTGGCTTGGTGAATAGATCGGCTAATTGATCTTTGGTGCCAACACTCTCAATAGCAATGTCACCCTTTTGTTGATGATCTCTAATAAAGTGATGACGAACATCAATATGCTTTGTTCTTTGATGTTGAATCGGATTGTTAGTTAGCTTCACGGCACTTTCATTGTCACATAGCAATGGTACATTCTTGAAATTGATTCCAAAATCCTTCAATGTTGCCTTCATCCACAAGATTTGTGCATAACAACTACCCGCGGCGATGTATTCGGCTTTGGCGGTAGATAGTGCAATACTATTTTGCTTCTTGGATGACCATGAGACAAGTGATCTTCCCAACAATTGACATGTCCTGGAAGTGCTCTTTCTCTCCACTTTATCACCGGCATAGTCGGAATCCGAATATCCAACTAGCTCAAAACTTGCACCTTTGGGATACCACAGTCCAACATCTTGTGTATGCTTTAAGTACCTCAATATTCTCTTTGTTGCCTTCAAATGACTTCCTCTTGGTGAGGCTTGAAATCTTGCACACATACATACACTAAACATCACATCGGGCCTTGATGCCGTCACATAGAGTAGGCTACCAATCATTGATCTATATAGCTTTTGATCCACCATGTTGCCACTCTTGTAACTATCCAAACTTCCACTAGTGCCCATTGGGGTTGTAATACTCTTTGCATCTTCCATGCCAAACTTCTTGAGCATATCTTTGATGTACTTAGTTTGGCTCACAAATGTACCTTCTTTCATTTGTTTGATTTGAAGTCCAAGAAAGAAACTAAGTTCACCAATCATTGACATTTCAAATTCCTTTGCCATCATTTTCCCAAACTCATCACAATAATCTTGATTGGTTGAACCAAATATGATATCATCAACATATATTTGCAACACAAACAAGTCTTTCTCAATCTTCTTGGTGAATAGTGTTGTATCAACTTTGCCCATGACAAATCCTTTGGATAGCAAGAAGTCCCTCAATCTTTCATACCATGCTCTAGGTGCTTGCTTCAATCCATACAAATCCTTCCTTAACTTGTATACATGATTGGGTTTCTTGTCATCTTCAAAACCGGGAGGTTGCTCCACATACACCTCCTCTTGAATGTACCCATTGAGAAATGCACTCTTTACATCCATTTGATATAGCTTGATATTGTGAGCACAAGCATAGGCAAGTAAGATCCTAATTGCTTCCAATCTTGCAACCGGGGCATAAGTTTCACCAAAGTCAAGACCCTCTATTTGTGTGTAACCTTGAGCTACTAGTCTTGCTTTGTTCCTTACTACTATCCCATCTTGATCTTGCTTGTTGCGAAAGACCCATCTTGTTCCAATGACATTGTGATCCTTAGGCCTTTCAACTAGTTCCCATACTTCATTTCTCTTGAAGTTGTTGAGCTCTTCATGCATTGCATTTACCCAATCCGGATCTCTCAATGCTCTATCAATGTCCTTGGGTTCTTCCATTGACACAAAAGATGAGTGAGCACAAAATGATGTCAATCTTGATCTAGTTTGAACTCCTCTTTGTATGTCACCAATGATGGAATCCAATGGATGGTCTCTTGCAATGTTAGTTGGTTGAAGCACTTGGACTTGATTGCTTGGATGTTGATGTTGATCATGAGTTGGAGATGATGAACTAGCCACTTGTTGATCTTGTTGCACTTGAGATGATGTACTAGCTTGATTTTGCATTAGAGAACCACTAGCTTGGGTGATTGGACTTTGGAGCACTTGATCTTTGTTGTCATCTACATTAATAACTTGCTTTGGTCTAATATCACCAATATCCATTTCTTTCATAGCATTACTCAATTGAGTTCCTCTCACATCATCCAAGTTATCTTCTTCATCTTGAGAGCCATTTGTTTCATCAAACTCAACATCATGCACTTCTTCAAGTAAACCACTAGCCAAATTCTAAACTCTATAAGCTTTGCTAGTAGTTGAGTAACCAAGTAGAAATCCTTCATCACATTTCTTCTCAAACTTGCTCAATCTAGTGCCCTTCTTCAAGATGTAGCATTTGCAACCAAATACCCGAAAGTATGCAATGTTGGGCTTTCTTCCATTTAAGATCTCATATGGTGTCTTCTCTAGAAACTTGTGGCAATAGAGGCGGTTGCTATAGAAGCAAGCCGTGTTGATTGCTTCGGCCCAAAATGAATAACTCACATTATACTCATTCAACATTGATCTTGCCATATTAATTAAGGTTCTATTCTTCCTTTCAACTAGGCCATTTGATTGAGGTGTATACTTGGCCGAGAATTGATGCTTGATTCCAAGCTCCTCACATAGCTCATCAACTCTTGTGTTTCTAAACTCACTTCCATTGTCACTTCTTACTTTCTTGATTGTGGTCTCAAACTCATTTTGCACTCTCTTGATGAACTTCTTGAATATGTCAAATACATCACTCTTGTCCACAAGAAAGAATACCCATGTGTATCTAGTGAAATCATCCACAATCATAAAACTATACTTGTTGCCACCAATGCTTGTGTATGTAGTTGGCCCAAATAGATCCATGTGCAACAACTCAAATGCCTTGGAAGTACTCATAATGCTCTTCAATGGATGAGTGTTGCCTACTTGCTTTCCGGCTTGACATGCACTACATAGCTTATCCTTCTCAAATGTGACATCCTTCAAGCCTCTAACTAAGTCATGCTTTACTAACTTGTTCAATTGCTTCATGCCAACATGACCAAGTCTTCTATGCCATAACCAACCCATACTTGATTTGGTGAGCAAGCATGTTGAAAGTTGAGTGTCACTAGCATTGAAATCAACCAAGTATAGATTCTCATATCTAAAGCCTTTGAAGATCAAGTTAGAGCCATCAACACTAACTATCTCCACATCATCAACACCAAATATGCACTTGAAACCGAGATCACATAATTGAGCAACCGACAACAAGTTGAAATTGAGCTTTTCAACTAGTAGCACATTGGAGATGCTATGATAATTTGAGATTGCAATCCTTCCAAGAGCCTTTACATCACCCTTGCTATTGTCACCAAATGTGATACTATCAATGCCACTATCATTTGATTTGAGAGACTTGAACATTCTTGAATCACCGGTCATATGTTGAGAGCACCCACTATCAAGCACCCAATGCCTTCCCCCGGCCTTGTAATTAACCTACAAAACAAATTAATGTTTCTTAGGTACCCATACTTGTTTGGGTCCTTGGAGGTTAGTAACTAAGCTCTTTGGTACCCAAATGGCCTTCTTCTTTGGGCCCACAATTGGTGTACCAACAAACCTAGCATGCACACCTTTCTCTCCCTTGGTAAGCACATAACAAGAATCAAAAGGAATGTAAGGTACATTAGCATTTTTCTTGTTCTTGTTCATTTTATTGCAATTAATCTCTAGATGCCCAACTTGCTTGCATCTATTGCAATAACGACCATTGCCCTTCACAAAGCGAGGCTTTGGAGTAGCAAAGGCCGCCTTGCCCATCTTGGGAGTATAGCCTAATCCCTCTTTGTTAAGAGAGAACCTTTGGCTACCCAAGCATTTTAGCAAGCGGGCATCCCCACCATAGGCGTTGCCTAATGCGCGGGTGAGATCATCCACCTCTCTCTTGAGAGTCTCAACCACAAGTGATGAATCACTAGTAGTAGAGGTAGAGTTGGTTGTGGTGGATGATGATGAGCTACATGAAGCATTAGTAGGACTAACAAATAAAGAATCATCAATAATATCACATGTTAGTCCAATATCACAAGTGACAATCACTTGCTCCTCCTTAGCTTCCTTCATGAACTTCTCCAACTTAAGGTCCTTTTCCTTGATGAGCTCAAGTAGAGTGGAGTTGGCTTCCTTAAGCCTAGTGTGAGCAATTTCAAGATCCTCGTGGTCTTCCTTTAGACACTCACGAGAAGCCTCTAGCTCATCAAAGGATTTCCTAAGAGCTTTGAGCTCTTGTTCAATTCCTTTGCACTCCTTACTCTTTTTGAGAGCAACAAGCTCCTCCATCAAGGCATCATTTTCATTGCTCTTGGCAATGAGCTCTTGTTCCAAGATTTTGTATTTCTTGGTTGTCCTCTTGTAGCCCTTTCTCATTTGATCTATTATGCCTAATAGATCATCCTTGGAGTAGTCCTCATCCTCCTTATCATCACTCCTACAATCATCACTAGCACAAGAATCATCATCACTATCATCATGTTTTACCTTGGTAGGCTTGGCCATAAGGCATGTTGATGTAGTGTCGAAGATGGATGGCTTGTTGGAGAGGGCGATGTTTGCAGTGGCTCGTCGAGTGATCCTCTCATCATCACTAGAGCTTTCATCATCATCACTATCGGAGTTGTCACTATCCCAAGTGACTACATAACCACCACCCTTCTTCTTCTTGTTGAAAGTGAAGCTCTTCTTTGCTTTCTTCTCCTTCTTGTTCTTCTTCAACTTTAACTCCCCATCATGATATCTTTTGTCTTCATAGGGGCACTTTGCCACTACATGATCGGGGCTATTGCAATTGTAGCAAAGCACCTCCTTTGCCTTCATGAAGTCCCTTCTCTTTCTTGCACCATAGCCTTTCTTCTTCATGAACCGACCCATCTTTTGCACTAGAAGGGCCATGATCTCATCATCAAATGGATCATCATCATCAACAACAACCTTGCTCTTGCCCTTAGAGGATGAAGCCTTGAATGCAATGGGCTTCTCTTGCTTGACCTTGGTTTCCTTCTTCTCTTCTACCTCATCTTCATCATCATTGTATTGGGCATCGGTCATTATATCTCCAAGCACATTGGTTGGTTTGACCTTGTCCAATCCCTCTCTAAAGATCATTCTTCTCAAGGTGGCAAACTTCTTGGGTAAGCACATCAAGAACTTGTGTGAGACGTCCTTGTCCTCAACCTTCTCCCCAAGCCCCTTGAGATCATTGACAATGACTTGGAGCCTATAGAACATCTCCGGGATGGATTCATCATCCTTCATCTTGAATGTGGAGAACTTGTCCTTGAGCATATATAGTTTGGCACTTTTTACCGTTGAAGTGCCTTCATATGTTTCTTCAAGCCTTATCCAAAGCTCATTTGCCTTTTCAAGATCTTTGATTTGCTCAAATACTTTATCATCAATGGCACGATAGATTATGTCAAGTGCCGCCGTATTGCATTGTTTGTTGATGCGGTCATTGGGAGTGAGGTTTTCCTCATCAAGAATGACGTATCCTTCTTTGGTCACATCCCAAACCTTCTCATGTATATTGCCTAGATATTGCTTCATCTTCCTTTTCCAATGATCAAAGGAAGAGACGCCATCAAAGAATGGAGGCTTGCCATTAACATGATTGAACATAACTTGAGCCATCTTACACCGAGGTTGTTAAGCCTTACAAACGGTGACCACGGCTCCGATACCACTTGAAAGGTCTTGATGGCTGGAGGGGGGTGAATAGCCTATTAAAATTTTCTACAACGACAAGCTAAACAAGTTTATCAATATAACAAATAGCGAGATGCGAGTTTTGCTTAGTCTATGGGTGTTTGCAAGCCACCTATCCAATTCACAATTCTAGTATTTGCACTCAACTGCACAAGTCAAACCGAGAAGGTAAGTACAACTACAACTAGCAAGCTACACAAGAGAACTACTCTAGCTAAGCTAACTAGCTAGCAAAGATAACTAAGAAATTAATACAAGAGAGATAGGAGGGTATCACCGAGGGGCGAAGTATTGAGCCAACCAATATGATCAACAATGAATACCAAGATAACCAAACACCGGGATCAATCAATCACAATATGAAAGTGATGACACGAAGATTTATCCCGAGGTTCACGTGCTTGCCGGCACGCTAGTCCCTGTTGTGTTCCTCTTCACCACGTGGTTCGGTGGCTAATCGGTCTCACACCGAGCCTCTCAAAAGGCACCATAAGAACCTACCAAATGGCAAAAGGTTGCAATGACACGAGCAATATACTAACGTTGCCTTTGGTGCTTCGCCGAGGTAGGCACAAACCCCTCACAATCACCGGAGGTGGCCAAGAACAATCACCAACTCTTGCCAACGCCTCCAAGCTGCTCCAAGTCGTCTAGGTGGCGGCAACCACCAAGAGAAACAAGAATCCCGCAGCAAATCAACCACCAAGTGCCAACTAGATGCAATCTCATAATGCAAATGCACTTGGATCACTCAATCTCACTTCGAATATGCAAAGAAGCAAGAGAGATGAGTGGGAGGGGAGTTGCTTAGCTCAAAGTGCTCACAAGTATGTCAAATGTTCGAGAGAGAGAGCCTTGAGCCGGCCAACGAGTATTTATAGACGTACCCCTTCGAATATAGCCGTTAGAAATTTAAACAGTCGAAATCGGGCTGACCGGACGCGCTGGTCCAACTGACCGGACGCGCCGGTCGCCCAACGGCTAATTCGAGAAGTACTGACCGGACGCGCTGGTCCAAACGACCGGACGCGCTGGTCGCCCAACGGCTAACTGCGAAGCAACGACCGGACGTGCTGGTCCAACTGACTGGACACGCCGGGAACGACCGGACGCGCTGGTCCCGTGAAGGACCGGACGCGCTGGTCGCCTGAGTAGCACTCAACGAAATAGTGACCGGATGCGCTGAAGAAAATGACCGGACGCGACAGTGCCAGCGTCCGGTTATAGTCCAGTAAGCTCCCTGAACGACCGGACGCGTCCGATCATCAGTGACCGACGCGCCTCGCGTCCGATCATCGAACTGCAAAACGCGCAGACACTGAACACTGACCGGACACGTCCGATCATGCAAGGACCGCGTCCGGTTCAGCGTCCGGTCACCTCTGTGACCTCCGTTCGCCTCCGTTTCTTTTTCGGACTTCCGGCGTAGTGGAAAATAATCGTTTCAACTTCTCAAAAATGCCTGAATCCCGCCTCGCAAGCTCGGCGGGAGGGAGAGAGGAACCCAAACCCTCTCTACCGCTCAAACTCCACCGTCGTCGCAAACGTGCTAACATCACCAAGTGATCTCGTCATGTGTGAGTGTGTTAGCATTTTCACAATCATTTTTCGAGGCGATATTAGTTCTATCCAAATGCATATGATCATGAAATGCACATCTAGAGGCACTTAGGAGTTCAATAGCCGCGTCATTCCCCTCTTTATAGTACGGCTATCTATCCTATAATGTAACCACACCCACTAGGTGTCTTGGTTACTAAAACACAACCCTTAAGCATATACCTTTGCCTTGATCACATAGGGTTGCGTCCAAATCCAAGTGTGGCCATCATGATCACCATGTCCATCTTGCCACCAACCTTGGAATGTACTAATCCTCATATGCTACATACAACTTAGGCATAGGATTAGTACTTAGGCATTGTCACTAATTACCAACACCAAACATAGGACTTTCAGCGTGCCAAGCAGCACAACCTTATGTCGTGCGCCATAGGAGGCCCTCGGTTTCGTCGCGGCACCGAAGGGTGCTAATCGTGACACCATGATCGAACGCACGCAATAAGACATCCAATTGTGATCGAAATTAACAGGTTCAAATAAACATCTAGGAAACATAGGGTTCGACCTTACATCCCAAAAGTCAAGTTATTACAAAGCTTCTCTCTAACACACTGAGGGCACAAAAGACGATCCTAACATTGTAGCTATGCGATGACTACTCTAAGCATCGCCCTCAGAGTCGGTGTCAAGGATATCCCCGCCGTCCTCATCACTAACAGGCTCTAACTCCTCATCTCCTTCTTCTTCTGATGCTTCTTCTGGTGCTTCTTCTGGTGCGGCATCTTGGGGCCCATTGACCTCCACTTCATCATCATCTTCAGCCATGAAGATTCCCGAACCCATGTCCTCATCTGCGTTGTTGTTTTGAGGCAGCAGAGGATTAAGCTGGTTGTTCAGGCGGTGCACTTCTTCATGAAGATTGTCATTGTATTCTTCAGTATTCTCCAACTGTTGCTCGAGCTCAAACTGACGAGCTCTCAGAACGTTCTCCTCGTGCCAGGCTTCATCCCACTGATTCATGACACGGACCAGCATGCGTTGACAGTTGCGGTTTGCTACTGTCAATCTCTGGACTGCAAGGGTTTCCTGATCACGATCACGGATCACTTGCTCCAGTTGCTGGCGAGCTACATTCCGGGCAGCAGTCACTTCGGCCAACTCAGCCCTCAGCCTTTCCACCTCGGTGGGCTCAGGGCGGGGCTCACGTGGAGTGAGCTGGTGATGAGGTGCCCTGCCTCCAGTGGACTTGCAAGCGGTCCTCTTGGTACATGCCATCTGTAGCAACAAGATACGACTAAAAGTGAGGATCATTTAGGGGATACGAAATTTAATTTAGTCAGGACTATTGAAATTTTTAAGGAGGGAGTAAATGATATGTATGATATAATTAAACATGATGCATGCACGTTCCGTACGCCCTCTCATCTTATTAGAATCATAAATTTCTAACGCTAGGCGGTGGCATACATACGTTCTCTCATATAGACGAAACTATTGGTCTACTCATTTGCGCTGTTAGTGTACCTGCAGAAAAATCTCATTTCAGCCCAACAGTTTCCCCAAAATTAGCACACAAGGAAGCAGTAAATTAAATACTTTCCATATACACATCCCCTGATGTATATACTTCAGTATCAAAGCTACCCGATATAAAGGTTCCCGCAATTAAGTGCCTACATAATTACATGGTTTAAACATGTAAGTATGCAAGTCACCAAAACTACTCTCCCCTAGATCGCCGGTTGGACGATCATGCTCTCACAACTCACACTTACCAGGGCGTCGAGGCAACTGATCCATACATTACCACCCAAGTGGATGGCATCCATACAATATCACGTCGTATGGACGACGAAACGAAAACAAACAAGGCCCCCAAGTTAGTCTTTATAATAAGCCACCTAGGAGTCCTTATTTGGGCTAAGGGATGTGATCACTGGCATACCTATGAAAATAATTTTTAATGTTTTAACCCCTTTTTATAATCAAATACTTTTGTTTTTTAAATACTCGTACGATGTGTTTAATGTTGAATTATGCTCCGGTACCAGCTGTAACAGAACTGACCAAATTATAAGAGCACAAGTACAAAAACAAGCACCGAAGCGCTCAAATTTTCGAACTTGAGCCCATATAATCCCGGTAGTCAATCGAAACCACGAAGGATTTCAAACCAACTTGCTTACAACCAAGATCGCATCATTCAACATACAACATCATACGTTACATTTCACAAGTATTTCCGAAATAAGTTTATAAACATGGAGTCGCAATTATTACAAACCAAGTTTATAAAAGTAGCGGAAGCAAACGCACACCAGTTGTTTAACTACTGCCAGTCTTGTTGATCAACAACCCGTAAAAGCATCAGGAAAGTACATAAAAGATGATCACGCCCTAGTGATCTAGTCTTCGTCATCCGCAGGGTGGAGACAATTTTTGCAGAAGCCTTGGTAGAGCATATCATCTGCAACAGGAGGGAATAAACCCTGAGTACTGGAATGTACTCAGCTAGACTTACCCGTCGAAAACCAGAAATAAGATGACACCAAGGATTATGCAAGGCTTACACAAGAGGCTAGCTGACATCACATTTTGCATAAAAGGCATAAGTAATTGAAACTCTTATAACCTGTACTAGCAGTTATTTTTAGCATTTACCTGTCATCTATCTTAGCACTTGTACTAAACATTCACTTGAGTATAATCAAACAACATTATTATTATATCCATAGCAGGTATATCATTGTGGCAACATTGTATCATTCCCTTAACCACCTGTTCATTTAATGAGATCTATGTTGCCGCTGCTCAAGTCAAGTGCTCACTAACCGGGAGCGATGGCGATTCGAATCGAATTCCTATCCAGCTGGAGGGGTATTTCTAACACTCACTGCGCAGGCCCCTGCCAGGGTCGCACAAGCCACCTTTTCATATGATTCAGGAATCGCGGGTCCGAATGATGTCGCGACCCCAAGGGCGACACTCTGCCAGGTGATAGAGACTCTAACCCCCCTTGGTCTCACGCCAATGTCCCCAATCACATCCTTTCTCTCCTCCAAGAAGCAACCTACCATTCGATTCCCTACATGAATCAAATTACTCGGCTTCACGGTCGAAACGACTTATCCGGCCAACTAAATGTTAGACTGCGTTCAACATGACTCAAGGACGTACAGCGAATCGGTCCTTAAACGATTCAGACGGGCATAGCTCCACACCCAAGACGTGAAGTGTCTTGCGGCTGTACTATCGAACTCCCGCCCGGTCTTAATTTCATTTTAAAGCATGGTTTCATCCACGATAGCCATAAGCCACTCGTGACTCCTTCCTACATCTCGCGGATGACCGGAAATCACCCAACTTCTACCGTACTAAGCAGGGCTAAGCATTGACACGTGCCTAAACCTAATATAGGATTAAGTACGATATCTGGACAAGGATAGGTACAATGCAACAAGTGTTTTCATATAACTCCTACAACTTAATGCAGTAAACAGTTAAAAGTACTCAAGATTACTTTATAAAATAGTAGGTTCAGCATGCACCGGGGCTTGCCTTTCAGAAAGGTCGAGGGCCGGTGGTCTGTGCACTCAGGAAGGTCGTCTGCGGGCACTCCTTCGCCTGCTAGATCCTCGGGCTCCTTCTGCTGCTCCTGGTCCTCCTCCGGAATTGCTCCTTCGAACTCGAGATGTGTCACCCCCTCCGGTACACCTATCGCATGAATGCACAATAAATATTATGGATGCACAATGGGTGCAACATGCTCGGAATGAAATGCATTTCAGCAGTAAGAGTACTCTATTCCAGTCACTTCATCATTACGTGCAAATCTCTTCTCCGGTGGAGAAGTACTTACCTAAGCTACTCAACCTAAGATACAGCTGTTCCTCTTCGGTTAAGGCTCTAACACCTAACAACACAAGAGTAATATTACTTAGGTTACCACAGTAAGACATTCTGGACAGCAGCTCAAAGATTCTAACATAACTGAAGATTCCTAACTCCAAAAGTTATGGTCTAAGACAATCTGGAAAGCTTAAGAAATGCACTACAAATCATTTTCATACCTCAACCTTAAATTCCTAAGTTTTCCATGTCGAATTTCCCAAGTTCTAAAATCTGTCCTCTCTAAACAGAGAGCAGCCAATTCTGGACTGTCACTTTAAACAGCAGTAACTCCCAAACTACTAAGCCAATTACTCCCAAATTTTGACACAAGCTAGTTTATCAAGTTTACTATAACTTTGGTATTTACGAGTTTTTCAGCAAGCACCTTTATCAAAGGTCAAACCCAAAAATACTACCAGCTATCCAGAAAACCTAGAATTGCAAAGATTAAATATTTATTTATGTGGCAAACATCCCATAAGACCAAACTAATGTTACCACAAGTTCACATAGGTCACAAAGACACCAGAAAGTAAGGTTGGCCCACCTAAAATATTTATTTAAACTCATTTCTTAATTTACTTAAGTAATTAAGTGGAATTTTAAACATATATGTAAACTGATCCTAAAATTCTACAAAATTACAGGAGACTCTCTGACCCAAAAAGAGGCCATTGTAAAATATTGAACTAAATTTATTCACAGGAACTTCCTACACAAAATTCACAAGCCCAAAAGGCTGATTTTTGTATAAATAACAAAACATAGTAAAAAGTGTCAAACAATAGATTTCCTAATTTTCTTAGACACTCTAGGATACCAAGACATTCTCCAAAAAGTTATAAGAACATTGCACATGTAGAAAAATTACTAAAATTCATTAAAGTATTTCCTAAATTAACAAGATAGCATTATAACTTGAAAAGTACTTAAGCACTACTGCCCAAATTTTTACAAAAGCTAGAGCAAGTATAAATTAACCTACCCACCAAATTTCATAATTTTTGGAACACTGAAACTCAAGATATGATTTAAACAATTTTGCATGCAATCTAAAACACATTTCAAAAACCTATTTAAATCTCCCAGAAACTAAACATCACATAACCGACTCATATTTTTCTAAAATACTACACCCCAAGTAGATCCTAACAAAATTTATCTCATAATTTTTGAGCAAGTAAAACCCTAGATCTACATTTTTCCAAAACTTATCTAAAACTGTGACAGAATAAAAAAAATAAAATAAATCTTATTTGTTACTGGGCCGGCCCGGGAATAGACACGACCCAAAACTCGCGCCGTGGCCCGCTCCCGCGCGCGGCCTGCTACGGCTCCCGCCCGCGCGCGCGTGCGACTGACCAGGTGGCCCCACCGGTCAGAGAGAGAGAGGCGGAGGGGAGGAGACGGCCGCGACTCCGGCGAGCTCTAGCTCGCCGACGACGGCGCATCCGGCGAAGCTACGGTACCAGCGCGTTCACCTCAACCTCGCGCACCTAGGGGTACCCTCAATTGCTAGGATTATGGCGGCCAGAGAGGATGGCAGCGGTCATGGCGGCGTGCGGCCGCGGCTCGACCAACTCCGACGAGTCGCCAGCATCCCGGCTCAATTTGCCTACCCTATGAGCTTCAGCATACCTAACTATACCTACAGCATGGAGGAGATAGGATAGGGGGGCCCGAATGGCATGGCCACGTGCGAGCTCGACGACGGCGGACGTGGCAGCCCGGTGGAGCCGCCTTCGCGGTGTAGCTCAGCTGAAGCGATAGAGATGGTTCGGTGAGGACGAGGAGGTGGAGGGGCTCACGGTGGTGCGGTGGTCTAGACGGTTTGGCCAATGGAGCTGCGGTTTGGGAGAATGGCTCGAACGCGGTCGCTGTTCCGCTTCTCCGGTCACTGCCCGCGCGCGGAGGAGGAAGCAGAGAAGGAGGGAATGGTGAGCGCGAGTGGTGGGGGTTGAGGTGGCGGCCCCGACTTCACGCCCGTGCGCATGCTTGCAATGTGGAGGCGACGGCAGGGCGCGAGCGCCACGCGGCTCCCTTGCTCTGCGCGGCCGCCACGACAGCTAGGCTGTCTGTCGACTGAAAGGAGCCGACGTGGTGGTCTGACAACGACATTTTGATGTTGATTATCTCTCAAATCGTTTCGAGTTAGTTGAAGATGATAACATCAAAATTGTAGAGCTTCGTGAGGGCTACAACTTTGTCAATTGGAGCTTGGACTGGTTCGGCCTAGATTTGAAACTACCGAGCTCTAAAGTGGGGTACCCGAAAACTAAAACTGAGTTTCAGTCAACTATGCCGACTGAACCCCATTTTTCAAAGCACCATATCTCCTAAACCATTTAGAACCAGGTGATGGTGATGTTGACAATGTTGTAGAGCTATGTGTGGACAACAACTTTGTCAATTGGCTTAAGGACTGGTTCGGCCTAGTTTGTGAGTTACAAGTTACCAAAGTGAGGTACAGTGAAACGGTTTTCAGCTTCACACTTAGCCAAAATTGCTAACTCCCAAAACAGCCTCTAATACTGACTTGTGGGCCACTTTTGAGCATGATCTGATCATTTTCATGAGATGGCCATATTAGAACTTTTGTTACCCATAGAATTCCCTACAACTTTTCTTAAGGGTGCTCCTCCATGCAAGGCCTCTAAGCTAGACTTTTTAAATGGTCAAACTAGAGCATCCTAGGGCTAAATGCTGGTCAACTACACCTTGGAGGGCATTTTGGTGATTTTGGTCAACATGAACCTTGCTCCATTAGTGACCCTAAGTATAACTAAGGTGTTGTGAGATATAATTGGCTACTCTACCCTTTAGTTACACCAACTCTCTAGTGTCACATGATGTGAGCCAAACAAAGTTCTAAAAACAATCACATTTGTTGCAACCACATGAATTAACATGAAATGATGCATGCTTATGCTCATGCAATGCAATGCAATTATGGAGCTAAACACCTGAGGTGTTACACCCTTGTCTGACCCCCCTTTTACAATGAAACACTTTGCCAGGGGAACCATTTAGTAGCACAGATGAAGTTCCAGATTCAAAAATGAGCTTCATCCAGGCCAACCACTTTGCAGGGAAACCTTTCTGTTCCATTATTTATAACATAAATCCATGCTCTACCTTATCAAAAGCTTTCTCAAAGTCAAGCTTCAAAATAATGAGTTCTTGCTTGGAATGATGACACATGTGTAAATACTCAAGGGCCCAGGCAATGCAGTCCTGGATTGTTCTATTCTTGATGAAACCATATTGGTTTTTATGCAGCAAGGAGGGCAACATCAGCTGAAGCCTATTTGCTAAAACTTTGGTGAGGATTTTAATAGAGGTATTCAAAAGAGAGATGAGCCTATAATCTGCTAGGCTGAGAGCATCATCTTTCTTTGGAACAAGAGTAATGTGAGATCCATTTATGCTTCTCAAACCAAATGGAATTGTTAACTGTAGTTTGTCTAATTTGAAGGCTTGAACTTTATATTATGTGTAGCCTTGACATTCCTATTATGTATTGGCTTGAACTAGCTATATTGTGTGAGCCTAATTAAACTTGGTATTATGTGGCTGTCTTAGACTTGGTATTATGTAACATGACATGATATGATATTATCTACAGTACATGGGACTTGTTATTTATGCTGTGTTAACTCATAGTGTGCTATCGAATATCAAAGGAGATAGAGAAAACCACATGAGAAGTTGAATGTTGAGGAGGTAATAACCACACTAGTACAAATGAGGAGAGTCACCATATTAGTTGTTTCATCTTCATCCCTCGGACCAAACAGAGGACAAGACCATTATTCGAGCCCACTATCACTACCCCAGGCAGCTTTTTCTGTGACGGCCAAAACCGTCAGGGAAAGGTCAAAAACCGTCAGGAAAGGTCATTCCTGACGGTAACCGTCAGGAATCCGCCGTCAGGGAACAAACGTCACGGAAAGTCAGTTTTCCCTGACGGAAAACCGTCAGGGACTGATTGCTGACGGTTTCTACCGTCAGGGAAGGTGTTCCCTGTCAGTTTGGCCTTCCTCGTCAGGGAAAGTTTTCCTGTCGGCTGCCATACCGTCACGGAAAGTTTAAACTTACCCTGTCAGTTCTCTCCCGTCAGGATAAGGGCAAACCTCTGCTGTCGGCCATGAACCGTCAGGGATACCTCAGCATGCATATCCAGAAATGTTCAATTAACCATTGGAATCTGTAGTTAGCAGCTCAGTTATATTAACTAGGAATCCACACAAGCAATAGTTACGCATTTACACTCAAACAGTCTTATACATAAATAATCATTATTCAAGCTATTCATACATCAAATATTTCAATTGTCAACAAAAGAATCTCATGTTACAATGCTACATTCTTGATTTCTTGCAAAATCGGGTCAGCACAATCTAATTTCAATGCTAATTCGCGCAACTAATATGGGAAATACAAGTTTAGTTGGATGCTCTAGACATTTTCGCCAATTCGTTTATAGTAGGATCAAGATGGCCATCCAGATATCCATGACCTGAAACAATACGAAGGCAGCCTAATATTATCAAACCAAGATTACAGCAACTAAAGAAAAATCTAATCTAATCATTTACTGTAGTTCAAGAATAAACCACTAGTTCAAAGAACAAAGCAGCCTGATACTATCAGCAACAATGTTTTGAAACAAGCAAAATTGCCATCAGCTACATGAATTAATTTTTCTTTAAAAAAACAAGTAACTGGAAGAACACATACCAAACTATATAACTTCAGAAAAAAGCATCATCCTCAAACAGGTTGCTGCTTGATTAGAGTTCCACCTCTGAGGGTGAACTTCCTCCATTGGTAACTGAAAACACTTTGAAACAGAAAATGCTAGCTGAAATTACATACTGAAATTGCAAGCTGGAATTGCAAAATGAAATTGCTAACTGAAACTTGCTAAGTGAAAGCACATTATTAGAACTGAAAGCACATAATTCAGTTTAAAGCAGGGAAAAAACATTTCATAGAGGGTGATAATTTTAGAACTGAAATAACACCATTCAAGAATACAAGACTGCTCTAATGAATACTTTCAAAGTAGCATTTTTATTAACTGAACTGAACAAGCTAAAGATTCAGTCATCAAAAGAGATTTGGCACAACTTGAACAACAAAAAAACAGATTATGCAAATAAAATTCAATGTTCTGGCACTTTATTGAAGGATATGGTCCTTTTCAGAATAAGAAACATGCTCTTCTATGTTAGACAAAAATAATCAGCATCCTTTTTCTGTGATGATGTTACAGGAACGAAGCAAGTTGAGCTTCCTATACAAAATAACCGTCTCACTAATTATGAGTTACTGGAAAATGATATATTGGTAAATATGTTGGGTGCTATGATATTTTTATAGGTCTGTACATGACATGAAGTTTCAGACAGTATGAAGGGAACCTGCAGAGATATGTGATGGCAGCAAGTCATTGTATATGGCATTCAGTACATCGTTTGTTTAACTTGCACAAAAAACTGAAAGTAGTAATAATAAACTATAGTTCTGTTATCTTGTGTGGGTGTGTGTGGGTGTGGGTGTGTGTGTGGGTGTGTGTGTGTGTGTGGGGGGGGGGGGGGGGGGGGGGGGGGGGGGGCAGTGAACTCGCCTGTGCTGGGACGCACCTCACCGAGAAGTCACTGGCCCATGGGTAACTAGCATCGTAGAATTGGCTGCATTAGTGAGAAAGTATACCAAATAAGTGCCACAAGTCCTGGCACCAACCTTAGTATAGACAATCTGATACTTGTACAAACACACTATAAATGGCACCAATCTTAGTATATATACTCAAGTTATTTCTCAATACTGAAAGTGGTTTAGACACATGGTGAAAATAAAAGAAGTACTAAAGTTACAAAAATAATCTTTACAGATACAGAGTAAAATGGAAATCTTGCATCATTGCAACACCTTAGGATTAGATACATTTTCAGAGGGCAATCTGTACACTAAAGACACATTTCACTGGGCATAAATTTATCAAATAAATCTGCATAATATGTAATACCAAGAATGTGTGCAAGGGATTGAAACTCACTAGCTTTGTGTATGCTTTATCAATTAAATCCCTGGAGTCTGGACAGTCAGATCTTGGTCTCTGTCTGCAACTTCTGAAAATACTCTCAATTCAAAGAAATAATCTAGTCCATGGTTGGATACCTCGTGCAGCGCCACCACACTATGGATCTCCGGGATGCGACGGCGGCGGCAACCTTGGCTTCGCCCATCTTTCGCTGTGGCCGTCCGGAGCCCCTGCGATGCGACACACGCCGCATGTCACGCACATCAGAGATGGGCGAGCGAGCAAGTGGACGGTGGGGACTGGAGAAAAGGAGAAGGAAGAGGACGAACCTGGGAGGATGATGGCCGATCCGGCGGTGGCAAAGGCAGAGGCACCGGCGGGGACTGTGGCACGAGGACGTGGAGGAGAGAGGAGCAGGAGCATGTCGCTGTCGTGCCGGCGCCGGTGCCGGGTGTGATGCCGAGTGGTTCCGCGATGCCATGGTCTTGAGTTGGAAGGAGGGGGGTGAAGGGGGAGGGGCGCCCATCTAGGTACCAGGGACGGGAGGCGGCGGCATCCTTCCCTGCGACGCTCCGCCGCCGTCTATGGAGAGAAGGGGAAGGGTATGGGGAGGAGTCTGGGAGTTGAATGGATAAGAACGAGCAGATTTTTTCATCGCGCGTCTGAGTGCGCTTCCCGTCCGCGCCATTATTTTCTCTCCTTCTCTCTTACCTGTGGGCCATGCCCAGCGTTGGAGCGCGCGAGACTTTTCGTTCCAGGGCGCGAACTTGTTTTTCGGGGGAGCCGGGACAGCTCCTGACGGGCCGGGCACTTTTCGCCTCGGTTTCCCGCACACGACAGGGAAGAAACAGCGTCCTCCGTGACGGGAGGTTGTCAACCGAGACGAGTGCTCCCTACCGTAGGGGAAAAACTGATCTGGGGTAGTGTATATCCCTCAGCTAAAAAAAAAACAAGAATGACAACTCTATCCTTTCAACCAAACAGCAATCTAGAAACGTACCATCCTCGAAACAGGGATAGGACCGTCCTGTCGTCTCTAGTCCCCAAACCAGACCGTGGGTGCGATTTGGTGATAAAATGCAGAGACGTGGTGCTTGTGGCCAATTAGCCACATGTAATATTAAATATATAGGGACAATTGCATTGTTGTCATCGTTTTCAACTCTAAAACTGTACATTTGTCGCTATTTTTTAAAGTTCATATATTTGCAAAGTTAAAAAAGAAAAAACAGGAGCAAACATATAGTTTGTTTTAAAAACAAGGATGGTAAATGTAATTGTCTCTAAATATTTAATGTACTATCCGACGCTTACGGCTGACGCAGGACGGAATCTTCTTCGGTTCTTCCTTCGTCAATCTGTGGGTGTGCAGGCGGCTGAGTAGAAGAAAGAACCAAATTTTGTATCTATCTAAGCAGCAGCGGAGCCGAACGTGGTGGTTACGTCCGCAGTTGAAGTTCGCGACGACAGCAGGTCGGAATCGAGATGGGCGAAGGGGCTGACGGCCGGCGCGGCGACGTCCTCGTCGCCCTCCAGCATCCGCACGACGCCGCTCATCGACGGCCTGTCCTCCGGCCGGTACTGCACGTCTGCACGCACCACAGCGCCACCGCGCACAGCCGCTCCACCTTCTTCCTCGCTTCCTTACCAACCCTGTCGTCGGCCACCAGAGCCCGCGCCACCAGCGCTTCCATCTCCCCGCGCTCCAGCCGCTGCCACACCCACCGCGGGTACCAGCGCTCCGCGCTTTCGGCGGCCTCCACGTCGGCGTAGTTCCTCCGCCGGCCCAGGATCTCGAACAGCAGCATGCCGTAGCTGTACACATCGCACTTGTGCGTGGCGGGCGCCGCCATCCACAGCTCCGGCGCGGCGTACCCCGGCGTGCCGCGCCCGCCGCCGCCGGTCATGGTCACGTGCGTCCGCTCCCGCTCGCACAGCCTCGCCAGCCCGTAGTCGGCCACCTTGGGGCAGAAGGCCTCGTCGAGGAGCACGTTGCCGGGCTTGATGTCGTAGTGGATGATCCGTCGCTCGCACTCGTCGTAGAGGTACCGGATCGCCTTCGCCGTGCCGACGGCGATGTCGTAGAGCTTGTCGAACCTCAGCTTCTGGTCGCCGTCGCCGCCGCCGTGGAAGAGGTGGCGGTCAAGCGAGCCGTTCGGCATGAACTCGTACACGAGCGCCTTGAGGTCGGCGTCGAAGCAGAAGCCGTAGAGCCGGACGAGGTTGACGTGCGACGTCCGACCGATGGTGCCGATCTCCGCCATGAACTGCTCCTCGGCGCGCCGCCCCATGTTGCTGCCGAGGACCTTCACGGCCACCAGCAGGCTGCTGCTTCCGTCACTGGGGAGCTGGATCTGGCCTCGGTACACCACCCCGAAGCCACCGGCGCCGAGCCTCTCGCTGTAGTTGCCGGTGAATTCCTGCAGCTGTGACGAGCTGAACCTCACCGCACTACCGGAATCCACTTCTTTGCCGAGCGCCGGAGACTTTGCCGAGCGTTTTTTTTCGGGCGCTCGACAAAGAAGGCTTTGCCGAGAGCCAAATAAAAAACACTCGGCAAAGCCTCTGCACTCGGCAAAGAAGCCTTTGCCGAGCGTCCGATAAACGGCTCTCGGCAAAGAAGTTTTTTGCCGAGAGCCAAAAAAAAACACTCGGCAAAGAAACTTCTTTGCCGAGAGCCAAAAAAAAAGCACTCGGCAAAGGCTTCTTTGCCGAGTGCCAAAGTAAAACACTCGGCAAAGCAATTTTTCAAACCACATTTTGGTGCCCTAAACGAATTCAAATAAAAAAGTTTTCAACTATAAAGTTTCATAACTTTTCATGATCTACAAACTTTATATTGGTCATTTCTTTATTCGGCAAAATAATAATTACGTTGTTCACAAAATCTATATGTCTCTCATGTAGTTCCATGAAACTACAAGAGAGATATATAAGATTTGTGAACAATGTTAGCACCACAATTTCGGATGGAAAAACTTTCTAAATGAAGTTTGTAGATCTCGAAAGGTATTGAAACATTGTAGTTGACCACTTTTTAATTTGAATTTATCTTGTCATGGAAAACTACGTTTGAAATTCAAAATTTTAAAATTTTAAAATTCAAATTTTTCAAAAGACCTCGGATGGAAAAACTTCCTAAATGAAATTTGTAGATCTCAAAAAGTTATGAAACATTGTAGTTGACCACTTTTTCATTTGAATTCATCTTGTCATGCAAAACTACGTTTGAAATTCAAAATTTTAAAATTTGAATTTTTTAAAAGACCTCGGATGGAAAAACTTTCTATATGAAAAATGTAGTGCTCGAAAAGTTATGAAACTTTGTGGTTGACAACTTTTTCATTTGAATTCATCTTGTCATGCAAAACTACGTTTGAAATTCAAAATTTTAAAATTTGAATTTTTCAAAAGACCTCGGATGGAAAAACTTTCTATATGAAAAATGTAGTGCTCGAAAAGTTATGAAACTTTGTGGTTGACAACTTTTTGATTTGAATTCGTTTAGGGGCTCAAACAATCAATTTTCAATTGGTTTAGTATAATATTTGAGTAACTGAAATGGCATATAGACGCATGTGAGTGTGTAGTGCAGGTGGCAGAGGAGGTATCGCGTGAGGGAGAGGTCACGAGTTTGAATCCCACCGACCGCGTAGCCGCGAATTTTGCGCGAAAAATGCCGCGACTTGCGGGCGCTGGCCAGTGGGCCCCCTCCCCCGATTGAAAAAAAATTTTCCAGGTTTTTTTCGCATTTTTTTATTTCGCGCTTTGCCGAGCGTCGGGCTCTCGGCAAAGGCTTTGCCGAGTGCCCGATAAACGGCTCTTGGCAAAGAAGCTTTTGCCGATCGGATTTTTGCCGAGGGCGCTTTGCCGAGAGCTGCGCTCGGCAAAGGCTTTGCCGAGGGTCTTAGAGGCTTTGCCGAGAGCCTGGGGCCCTCGGCAAAGCAGCCGGCTCCGGTTGTGCCGGCTGATCTTTGACCACGTCCACGGTGCCGCCGTAGCTGCTGCTGCTGCTGTGCTTACCGCCGCTGTTTCCGATCGGTGGTACTGGTACTGCTGCTGTGGTCCGCGTCTCCACCAGCGGCAGCACCGGTGGCAGCTGGAGGTCGCCGCCGCCATACTTGCGGATCATGTGCAGCTTGCAGCACTTGTAGATGATCACTGACACCACGATGATCACGATCCCGCCCGTGATCACTGACACTGGAAATTGCAAACGACATGAATGATTACCAATCAATCAACAGAGAGTAAGCAATCTCGCTGACTAACTTGATTGATGAACGGATAGATAGACGAACTGAGTTTATCTGCATACCGATGGCTATTGCGATATTTCCGCCGGTTATTACATCCGACGACGACATATCCGACTGCTGCTATTCCTGCCCAGGCAAATAAAATGGCACACGAAGGCTCTCGATAGGAATACTTGTAGTGCTTATGAGATCATTTACGGGCCCTTTTCACATAATAATCTGTTGATTATAATTATAAAGATATAAGTAAACGCCGAGCAGCTACCTAACGATATGATGTCATCTGGTGACAAGTAAACGGCAACGGTTGCTGGTCACACTTTTTTTTGCCGTATAAAAAGGCTTCGCTTCTGAATAAAGGGTAACAAGAACACTATATATACATAGTATACTGTTCAGAATGCACCCGGAGAGTCTGGTACATACACACACGGACGGTATCAGGCCAGTCTCAATACAAGGTTTCACCTCCCAGTTTCCAAGACGTGAAACTTAACATGAAACGGGTCTCTCTCTCAGTACATAATTTCATAGCACAGTTTCATGGGTTATTTTAGCATTTTATGGGTCCCACCGGTGTCTCTCTCTCCCCTCTCTTCCATGCCGCCGACAAGGCTCCGCTCACCGATGAAAGCGGTCACTTCTATTTGGATGAGGTCAAGTAAACGCACGTGCTTTGACATAGTAGCCGTGGCGGACGGCTGGTCGCCGGCCGGCGACGATGCAAATATATAAAATATATATAGATGGAGGATGCATCGTGACGCTCTTCTTCGTGCTCCTCACGCCGGGGCTGCTCTGCCAGATCACCGGCAGCGGCCGGGGCATCCCGGAGTTCCACAGCATGCGCACCAGCGGCGTCGCCATCTTCGTCCACACCGCTCGCACTCGCGTCCGCGCCCGGCGGAGCTCGCGCTCGCGCTTGTGACCGACAGAGCCCCGCTTGGCAGAGCTCACGGCCGCGCTCACGTCCGCGGCCGACAGAGCTCGAGCTCGCGCTCGCGCTCACAGCTGTCATCCCCTCCGGCATACTTGCGGATCATGTGCAGCTTGCAGTACTTGTAGATGAGCACTGACACCACGATCACTACTGGAAAACTGAGATTTGTCAAGTATTTTATCTTTTGCCGAGTGTCAAAACGAGGACACTCGGCAACAACCTCATTTGTCGAGTGTTAGAGTGGAAACACACGGTAAAAACCTCACACTTGGCAAAAAACTAGTTTGTCGAGTGTTAACACTCGGCAAACAAACACACACGGCAAACGTACCACTTTACCGAGTGTCAATACTCGGCAAATAAAAACACACGGCAAACGCTTCACTTTGCCGAGTGTTAACACTCGGCAAACGTATACAGACGGCAAAGGTTGGTCGTCAGTGGTTTGCCGAGTGTGGTCCGTTAGCACTCGGCAAAATGGCTAGTTTGCCGAGTGTCAACCAAAAAACACTCGGCAAAGTGTACTGTTTGGCGAGTGTTTCTCTAGGACACTCGGCAAAATAAATTTTTTTTTGCCGATTTGGCTTCCAATTTTTTCTGTAGGCTTACTACATTACCTTGACGAACATGCTAGAATTTGACATAATTTTAAGACAATTTGCTATATTTCTTTAGTTTATTTCTTTTCTTTGAATTTTTTTTGGAAAATGTAAGTTTGAACTGCAATTGCATCGAATAATAATATTTCATGAATGCAAAAATGATATTCATGTAACTGAATGTTGTTTGAGGCCGTATCTAGGAAGAGACCCGAAATTTCGCACATGTTCTCCACGAAACATGACCACGAACTTGTGGACGAATAGTTTTAAAATTGTATAAAATCCAAACGAAGTTCGAAATTCATGAATCTTGTCGACAAGTCATGATATCACATGTGGATGTGGTGATAAACATTTGAGAAGATTTCGAGTATGTCGTCACGTACACTGCTTAGAAACCCTCACATCTCCGCATGTGATATCGTGGGAGCAAATTTAACATGTTAGGGTTTGTAAGCAGTGTACGTGACGACGTGCTCGAAATCTTCTCAAATTTTTATCACTGCATCCACATGTGATATCATGACTTGTAGACAAGTTTCATGAATTTCGGACTCCGTTTGGATTTTATACAATTTTAAAACTGTTCATCCACAAGTTTGTGGTCTAGTTTCGAGAAAAAGATGTACGAAATTTCGAGTCTCCTCCTGGATACGGCCTCAAACAATGGTCAATTACATGAATATCATTTTCGCATTAATGAAATATCATTATTCGATGCACTTGCAGTTCAAACTTGCATTTTCCAAAAAAATCAATGAAAAGAAAAAAACTAAAGAAATATAGCAAAATGTCTTAAAATTGTGTCAAATTTCAACATGTTGGTCAAGGTAACGTAGAAAGCCTACAGAAAAAAATGGAAGCCAAATGCAAAAAAAAATTTATTTTGCCGAGTGTCCCAGAGAAACACTCGGCAAACAGTACACTTTGCCGAGTGTTTTTAGTTGACACTCGGCAAAGTTGGCTTGTTTGTATTTTGCCGAGTGCCAGAATCTAGACACTCGGCAAAGTGTAATTAAATAATTTTTTTTGTTTCTTTTAAAAAATCGAAAACTTTGCCGAGTGTCAGATCTGGGACACTCGGCAAAGTTTGTATATATACTTGACAATTTGTTTTCTAAATAAATATTTAATAATTAACAAAAAAAAAAGAAGAAATTAAAAATAAAATGCCACGCACACAACACAACCCACGCCAAACGCGCACACACACGACCAGACCCACACACGCACGGGCACGCGAGCAGCCCCTGCACCTTATCTCCTCCTGTGCGTACCCCGTGGTCTCTCTCTCGATCTTCTTCCTCAGCAGGCTCCCTCTCTCGACGCCGACGCCGCTCCTTGCTGCTCCTCCCATGGCGACCTCCCCTGCTCCCAGCTTCTCCGCGTGTAGCACCGGTGCCCCTCCTCTTCCTCCCCGCGTCGCGCGCCCTCGCACTAGGCAGGCTGCCATGCCCTAGCTGGCTCTACTGGCCGCAATGGCGCCGCCGGCCATGGCAGGGGATGGATGCGCGCACCGCCGGGCTGCCGGCCAGGCCGCCGCTGCACGCCACACGGTCGCTGCTAACCATACCGCCGCTGAGCCCCTGGCCGGGATGGCCACCCCTGGCCAGGCTGTGACGTTGTTCGTGCTGCCCCCTTCCCCTCACTGTCGTGCTCTTCCGACCACTGCAGATCCAGATCGGGCAATGCATCATCGTGGTGAGCTCTTTTCCCCAATGGTTTTATGCCTGTCTTGTTATGTGCTGCAAATTAGGGATCTAGGGTTAGGGTTAGGGATCTTGGATCGTGACTCACTTATCTATTTAGGAGTGGAATTGGGCTGAACGAATGAACTCAGTATATATTGTCTTGATGTGGAAACAAATAAGGAAAACGCAATAACATTTTTGCAATGTGTGTTGAAAACTGCAGTGTATAATTCTGCTTGAAAAAATATTTTGTGTATTTATTAAATGATCTTTTCCATGAATCTTGTTAATAAAAAGTTGTAGATAATTTATATATCTATGCTATCCTAAAATTTCGTGATTTTAGCCCACCAGATTTGAAAGTTATGATTTTCTAAAGTTCCCTGTCAGGATTTTGTTGCTTGGTCCTAAACATTTATGTTTTTCGACCTTGTTAACCGATGAACTAGCTCTCGTTGATAACTACAAAGTTGTAGACAATTACATAAGCTTTCTAAATTATTAAAGAACCTAAATTTTGGTGGACTAGAACTCTGGCTATGATTTATTTAAGCAATTGTACTGCTGCTGTCTAGTGTTTTCATATCTTGGTTCACACGGTTTGCCAACAGAGGTATATTTAGGAAATCATCCCCCTAACAAAAGTACTGTACAGTAACCTGTATATGTGTGGAGATCTGTTTAAAATTATGTTAAATAGATTTTCATCTTATTAAGTTGATAGTCTAGCATTGCGTTTTAGGATTTAGACACGAGGAGGCTTGAAAGCTGCAGTGGTCCATATGCAGTCATAGGCAACATTGGAACCCTCAATTGCATGCCTTTTCAGTTCAAGGTAAAGCTCTTCCCAAATGGCAGTGAGGCTCCCTTAGACCATGCTGAGATAGATGGTGTGTGATGTATACTTCTTACTATTCCATGGTTATTATTACTTTCGTAACAATGAGATGAGCAACTGTTGTACGAGCCTGTGAAGCTAATCTGCTCGGTGTGACCTCAGTGTTAATCCTTGTTTCAGACTAGCAACACTGTTTCTTGCTTTCACAATGTGCTAATGCTCAACACCTATTGGTTACCTTAGGTTGCTTCTGCAACATAAATTAGTGATATATATTGATATTATTTGATTAAAAAATAGAAGATGTGTGAGGGTGACTAATTAGTGATAACATGTTGTCTGATGTTTTTTACGAGATGTGAATACATATTGTCTGCACATATTAAATAATAAATAAATGCTAATCAGCATGTCGACACAAGCAGCACTCTGACCACTAGAAATGTTTGCACTTATTTCAGTTTGTGGGTTGGTGATTCCAGTGCCTTTTAGTGCCTGTAAGGATAACACCTGTGAATCTTATCTCCTCCAGTAAGGACAGTGATATAAGTTTGTCTGAATTTATATGATGACACTGCAAACTCAAGCTATTGTCCTAACCTGAGATCTATGTTGTTACTACTACTCAGTTGCCCCTGTGGATCCATTTTTCAGGCTATGGATGAGGTGCATGGTGCGCTTGTGATTGATTTAGGGAAGCCTATGGATTATTGAGGTTAGGATTTCTTACTAGTTCAGATCTAAAAGTTAATATTTCTATGTCATGTCTAGTTGTGTTAGAATTAAATTAAAAAGAGATCTAGTGATTGATATGTGATTCGTAGCAGAATTGAAAATACAGTTGCATATATGTTGCTTACATCTAAAAATTCAGACCATACATTAGCAGTTACTCTGTCTGAGGAAAAGAATGTGTCAGGTGGCTGGTGTTGGCTCAAATGGTAGCAGTAGCTTATTCAAATGGTAGCTGGTTAGTGATAGCAAGTTTGATTTGTACCAAACTTCAGTTAGCTCTATTCCTTGCTGAATATTGGGCATGAGTACGTTGTTTTGCAGGTTATAAATTTGTGGTGATTTAATACGATATATATTATATTTGTGCATTGTGTAGCAAATGGAACAAAAAAAAAATAATGATTCTAGTCAGTTTATCGAGTGTCAACTCCATGACACTCGGCAAACTGACCACACGTGGCATGCCTAGGAACACAGTTTGCCGAGTGTCAGCTCTCTGACACTCGGCAAAGCGTGTACAGTTTGCCGAGTGTCAGCTCTCTGACACTCGGCAAAGCGTGCACAGTTTGCCGAGTGTCATATGTTTGACACTCGGCAAAGTTTACATAGTTTGCCGAGTGTTACACTCGGCAAACTGTGCACGCTTTGCCGAGTGTCAAACATATGACACTCGGCAAACTGTGCACGCTTTGCCGAGTGTCGAACGGTTGACACTCGGCAAACCGACCGTTAGGATTTCGTCCGTTAGCGCCTTGCTTTGCCGTGTGACGTCTTTGACACTCGGCAAACGCTTTGCCGAGTGCCCGACGTTTGACACTCGGCAAAGCGTGCTTTGCCGACCAAGCCTGTGCCGAGTCTAGTTTGCCGAGTGCGGCACTCGGCAAAGCGTTTGCCGAGTGTTTTTGGCGCTTTGCCGAGTGTCCCAGACACTCGGCCAATCGCTCGAATCGAATCCAGTAGTGGATGATCACGATCCCGCCCGTGATCACTGACACTGGAAATTGCAAACGACATGAATGATTACCAATCAATCAACAGAGAGTAAGCAATCTCGCTGACTAACTTGATTGATGAACGGATAGATAGACGAACTGAGTTTATCTGCAGATCTGCATACCGATGGCTATTGCGATATTTCCTCCGGTTCATCCGACGACGACATATCCGACTGCTGCTATTCCTGCCCAGGCAAATAAAATGGCACACGAAGGCTCTCGATAGGAATACTAGTAGTGCTTATGACTTATGAGATCATTTACGGGCCCTTTTCACATAATAATCTGTTGATTATAATTATAAAGATATAAGTAAACGCCGAGCAGCTACCTAACGATATGATGTCATCTGGTGACAACTAAACGGCAACGGTTGCTGGTCACACTTTTTGTGCCGTATAAAAAGGCTTCGCTTCTGACTAAAGGGTAACAAGAACGCTATATATACATAGTATACTGTTCAGAATGCATCCGGAGAGTCTGGTACATACACACACGGATGCCAGTCTCAATACAAGGTTTCACCTCCCAGTTTTCAAGACGTGAAACTTAACATGAAACGGGTCTCTCTCTCAGTGCATAATTTCATAGCACAGTTACATGGGTTATTTTAGCATTTCATGGGTCCCACCGGTGTCTCTCTCCCCTCTCTTCCATGCCGCCGAGAAGGCTCCGCTCACCGACGAAAGCGGTCACTTCTATTTGGATGAGGTCAAGTAAACGCACGTGCTTTGACATAGTAGCCGTGGCGGACGGCTGGTCGCCGGCCGGCGACGATGCAAATATATAAAATATATATAGATGGAGGATGCATCGTGACGCTCTTCTTCGTGCTCCTCACGCCAGGCTGCTCTGCCAGATCACCGGCAGCGGCCGGGGCATCCCGAAGTTCCACAGCATGCGCACCAACGGCGTCGCCATCTTCGTCCACACCGCTCACGCTCGCGTCCGCGCCCGGCGGAGCTCGCGCTCGCGCTCGCGCTTGTGGCCGACAGAGCCCCGCTTGGCGGAGCTCACGCCCGCGCTCACGTCCGCGGCCGACAGAGCTCGAGCTCGCGCTCGCTCTCACGGCTGCCATCCCCTCCGGCAGCGGTGGCGGCGTCCACGCCTAGCCTCGCGCTCGCACTCACGGCTGCCTATCCCCTCCGGCAGTTGCAGCGTCGTCCACGCCTGGCCTCGCGTTCGCACTCGCGGCCGCCATCCCCTCCGGCAGCGGCGGCCTCGTCCACGCCCGGCTTCCCCTCGCGCTCGCGGCTGCCATCCCCTCGCGCTTGCGGCTGCCATCACCTCCGGCAGCGGCCTCAGGAAGAAGAAGTCACGAATGGGATGAAACAAACGAAGGCTCTCAATGAGAGTTTCATCCGGTTTCCAATGTTTTGGAAATAGTGCTCACTCGTTGCTATCCCCATCCTCTATGATACATGCAAAAGCTCTATTTCTGGCTTTCTGCTGATATGGCACCCTATTTAATGTGCATAAAACCCCATAAAACATGAGACTGGCCTTAGTTACAATTTGTTCCTCAGCTACATTGTTTTATTTGAGTGAGTCAATAGTCAAGTCAAACATGGAGAAGTTACCTCGGTCGCGACGTCAGCAACGACTGAAAAGCGAAAAGCAAAAGGCGGCGACCGGGGACGGTCTTCGAACCGTTCGCGTCTGGTGGCCAAAGCAAATCCCGGAGCCGTTGCCGCTTCGCCACGAAGATGACAAGGCAAGCCCTGAAGCTGGCCATGTGGGCCCTCAAGATCAGTCATAGGTGCAACAGGCTGTTCGCGACACCTGACCCGCCCTAGAGGTAGATGTGAGGGACGCAAAAGCAGATGAGGACAGAGCCACGGCGGAATCGCAGCAGCATCGAAATGAGGGTCCACTCCTGCGATCCCCGCGCAGCGATCAGGCTCCAACAACTTAGGGGCTAAGGCTGGGCATTCGGGTTACCCGAAAATTTTGGGTCAGGTAATTTGGGTAGTTGGAAATTCGGGTATTAAAAATTGCTACCCGATTTTTTGTCCCGAAAAAGCATTACCCGAAATTTCGGGTACCCGATAATTCGGATTCGGGTTCGGGTTTTACGGTAAAACCAACCATTTTAGAAGAATTTAAGTACTATTTTAAAGAAATAAACAATAGTCGTATAAATCACATCATGTCTTCATATAAATTACCAACAAATCAATTATCAAGTTAGCATAAATCTACATTAATTCATACCAAATAATATATTTATATGGCATTAAAATATTTCATGTCTTCGTATTAGGAATAGAAGAGCAAATATTTGAGATATTTCGGGTAATTTTGGTAGTTCGGGTACCGGGAAACATTACCCGAATTACCCAAACTAATTTCAGGTTTTTTACAATCACTGTCCGAAATTGTGATCGGGTATTTCGGGTTCGGGTACTTCGGGTCTGGATTTGGGTAATTCGGGTTCGGGAATTGGGTATCGGCTATTTTGCCCGCCCTTACAGGGGACAGATGCCGCTCTGCTCAGCCACATTGGCCAGATGCCCCACCTGGAGGTTGGGACAGGGTCTAGCGCCGGACCAGATCCCGCGGCTGATCCCCTCTGCTTCCGCGCCAGCTGTGATGGCGCAGGCCCCTACGCCAAGGCATACAACGGGCACGTCCCCATGCTGATCGAAGCTGAATCTAGTCAAAATTCAAAATTCGAGCCCATTCAGGCTGCCACCCAGCAACCAACCGAGAGCGCCAAGGACCAATCATCAGAAGGAAACGGGGAGATGGCAGTGGAGGCGAGTCCACATTCCTCGCTAGTGCGCACCAACGACGATGTCGTCCAGGAGAACACGATGGTAGTGGCTGCCACAGACGTCGTCAACAGCACTCCATCCCCTCAGACAGACTCCACCAACAGTCACCTCAAGAGTTTCATCGAGCAAGTCACGAAGGCAAGATAGCCGCCGCTCCTTGAGTTTCCCAGAGATGATTCGACCCCCGACAGACGTCCACCGCCCGTGCTCCCCAAGAGGAGTAGACGGATAGCGGCGCAGAGCTTGTCCCACATCCGGGTGGCCAAGCGAGGCGAGCACCTTGCCTTGAAGCGCCTGGGACTCACCAGCGGGGTGTCGACTCCGTCCACGTCGGCCATGAAGGCGTACGAAGAAATCTACGATGGTGACCCCGGTCACATGGAGGCACTTCGTGAGTTGTTCCCGCCGGACGACGACGTGGGTGCGCGCAAACGGCGGCGCCAACGCTCGGCTACGTGAGCATAGGCCTCCTAGCCGGTGCCTCTTTTTGGATTGATTAGTTCCCAATGTAATACCATAGATTTCAATTCACTAGGGTTGGTCTGATCGTTCACGTACAATTCTTTTTACCCTCTAGGGCGCCGCTAAGGCGTGTTATATTAATTTTTTTCTCTATCTTAATACAATGACGCGCAAACCTTTTGCGTGATCGACAAAAATCACTACTATAGAAAGGATTTGCAACAATAGAGATTTTTTTTTGCAGAGTCACGATGGCCCTCAATCCAAACTGCCTCTGTAAATGCATCTTCAGAGATGACTATTACCATCAACCATCTCTGAAAATAGAAGTATTTTTAGAGATGGCGAGTAACAATAGCCACTTCTACAGGTGCATTTGTAGAGGCTGCTCAATTAAGAGCCATCTCTACAAATGCCGCATTGTATAAATAGGAGCATCCCTTCTTCCTCCTCGAGAATTCTACTGTAACCCAAGGAGGAAGGAATGAGGCCTTGAGCTACTCCTAAAAATGCAAATCTAAGGTGTAGGTTTTGATTTTGATTCCTTTGATGGAGGAGGCTTTCAAAGGTAAGTACATGCTAATCTAGGCCCCCTTTTTTAACTTTTAGCGGTAGATTAGTGTGTAATTAGTGTTTAAATTTTCTCTCCCTTCCATGGTGGTTGAGGCATTTATGGGTGTCTTCATATCAAATCTTGGAAGGTGCTAGGGTAAATGGAGTAGGGGAACAAGATTCTACCATAATGTACAAAGCTAACGTTCGACCGGTTGTAAATTAGGATAGCCGCATGGCCGCCTTTCTTCCTCGCACCCCATCCCCGCCCTCATTCTCCTTGCACCCCACCACCACCGACCTCGCCGGTGGCCACGCCTAA
This sequence comes from Saccharum hybrid cultivar R570, assembly GCA_038087645.1. Taxonomy (NCBI): domain Eukaryota; kingdom Viridiplantae; phylum Streptophyta; class Magnoliopsida; order Poales; family Poaceae; genus Saccharum; species Saccharum hybrid cultivar. Next base: position 539,891 of record JAQSUU010000606.1, on the reverse strand, counting down.
CTCATGCCTCCCGCCCCTCTAACCTGCCCTCCACCTCATCCTCACCACCTCGTTGCCCGCTACCTGTGGTGACCTCCTCCTTCCCCTCCCCCTCCTGCCCCGACTGAGCCTAGCCACCTCCATAGCCACTAGAACCCTAAAGCCTCCCTCCCGCATCCTCACCGCCTAGCTGGCCTACCTCCCCCGAGCCCCTTCTCTTCTAAGCCTGCTGAAGTTGGGGAAAAAGAGAGGGAAAGAAGAGAGAGAGAGAGGAGAAGATGGCGCACCACATGCTGGAGTTCAGGAAGAAGGGGGTGGTGGTGCGGCCATCGAGGAGGCTACTACGGTCGCCAGGGAGCGCCTGCACGGCAGCTAGAGTTCCATGGTAGGGTCTCACCTTCAAGCCTGGCCACGGTGGGTAAGAGAGGGGGAGAGAGGGAGAGACAGAGGAAAAAGTGGGGAGGGAGATGGAGGAGGTGGGCGTGCACCCAGCCCAAAGCTTTTGCCTTATTTCAATTAACAAAGGAAAAAAAATACTAGTTTAGTGGTACATTAGTTTGTTAACTTGGTTGTGTTAATCTCTTACATGAAGAATGTGCAGTACTTATATGTGTTTTTTACGACAATAACTTGATGAAAAAAGTTGAACAATATTATGTATAATTTTAAATAAGAATGACCCCAGTGATATTATTATATACTAATTATATTCTTCCAGGTTTTTAATGAATCTTGTATCTAACATAGTATTTTTTTGTTTCTCAGTGATCGTGTTGTAGGAAAAGATGGAGTACAACAACTCATGGATGTATGGTTCATTAAAGTGGAAGCCTGGTTTCCGACAAGAAGTCAATACATTTCTTGTAGCTGCAGAGAAGCATTCCATGGAGGCAAAGAACAGAATCAAAATTCTTTATCCGTGTAGCGATTGCAAGAACCATCTCACATGGAGTGATGTGTCTATTATTACATCTAGAGGTTTTGTGAAGGACTACATAGTTTAGATCCATCACGGTGAAACACCCGTTGACGTCGTTGAGGCATGAGAAGAAAATATGGAAGACGACCAAACTTACATTGACAAATTTATCGCTAAACTTGATGCAGAAGTGCTGAGTGCCCGTGAACAAGGTGGTGGTGATGGCGGTGGTGGTGGTGGTCGGGTTGCTGAGGATGAAGCTAGTGTTAATGATGGTTGAGGATTTATTAGGGACGAAGCTAGTGGCAATGACGATGGAGGACATGAGGGGGACGAAGCTGATGGGGATTATTTGGAGAAAATGCTTAGGGTCATTGGACCAGAGGCGATACTCAAGAGCGCGAAAGGACTAAACAATTTGGAAAGGGTAAAAAAGGAGCAAAGGAGAGTTTGTATGGTGTTGACAAAGGTTGTGTGACACACTTGACGATGCTACGTTTTTTGCTTGTGCTCATCCTGAAGGCTAAGTACGGTTGGTCAGACTGCAATTTCAATGACATATTTGTGTCTCTTGTCATGTTTGCACCCATAGCCAAACTCAGTTCCCGCCAACACATACGAGGCAAAGAAGGTTATAGGGCAATTAACAATGTGGGGTTGAAAAATACATGCATGCCCAACCATTGTATCATTTACTGTGGCGATACATTCAAGTCATTAGATAAGTGCCCCAAATGTGGCACCAATCGGTACAAGAACAATGACCTTTACATTGGGGATGAACCCAAGGGTCATTCCTCCAAAGGGAAAAGATGCAGAAGAAGGGTTGGACATGATTATCAACCACAAGTTAACACACCTTTTAAGCAACGATACGAAGTAGAGGCGAATTCCAGCCTTGGTAATATGGTACATACCAGTCATTGATCATTTGAGGCGTATGTTCCTAAACCCTAAGGAAACTACACTTATGACATGGTGGGATGATGAACGCAAGGTGTAGGATGGTGTAACATCCTAGATGTAAGAAGCAATTAAAATCTTGATCATGATTATCATCATGCATAACCATCAAGCATTGTGGCATAAATGCATCCCATGTTTCAGTTATAGCATGTGTATGTTTCATATATGGTGTTTCACATGTTACATGAAATGATGTCTATAATAGTGTTTAAGGTTCTTTGTGATTTTATAGATTAATAATTTGCCTAAACAATTAAAATTTTGCTAAAATAAACTTTGTAGTACACAGTGTGTACTTTAGTGTAGGATCAAAGGTTTGTTGTGGTTTCAAGTCAAACATGTTAAATTTGAGCCTCAAAAACTAAATTTAATTTTGTTATCCACACTTAGCAATTTTGGTTAACTCCCTGAAAGAGCAGTTGTTAAGTTCAATTTTTGGAGGTTTAGTAAATGAATTTTCATAAATAAAATTTGTCCAACATTGGTTTCACTTATTGTTGTGATGTTTGATCTTTGATATTATGTAACTGGTTGTGATGTTTAGTTAGTAATTAACTTCTAATTAATTACCTAAAAATGCTTGATCAAAACTGTTTCCAAAACTCTGAACTGAATTCAGTTTTCAGTTTCGAAGCACCTATGTTTGAAATTAAAAATCTCTTAAACCAGTGATCTTTTGATGTTGCATCTTAAAGAGAAGCTGGAGAGCTCAGTTCAGAGATCAACTTTTATTAAAGGTGCTGATCAATTTTCTGCAAAGAATTAAGAGATAGAAGGCAGAAAGAAGCTCTGCCAGGCTATGAACAGTAAAACCGGCGAGCAGCTTGTCTGCTTCACTGTCGGTGGCCGCCCGCTGACCGTTTTCTGTCGCTCTCGTGCATGTGGACACGCAGCTGCCTGCGTGGAGAAGCCAAGCAGCTGCTGGCGCGCCTGGAAGACTCACGCTTGCCGTTTTAAAGCCCGAGCCGTCGGTGCTCCCTTCCTTTTCTCCGTTTCCGCCGTAGCCGAGCTCCTCTAGTCGCCTGCGAAATTCATCACCGTCGATCCATCCATGTTTCTTCCTCACTACTGGAATGCCCCTCTTTGCCGACTGCCAAAAGCAGTCAGCAAAGGCACTAAAACAGGTGGCAAAGGCTTTGCCGACTACATTCCACATGGCAGTCGGCAAAGAAGAGGTCGCAAAGAATTCATCGGCAAAGAAAACTTTGCCGCCTGCCACGTGGAAAGCAGCCGACAAAGGCTTTGCCACCTGTCAACACGGTAGTCGGCAAAGGAGATGTACGCCGTCATGAGATGACGGTGCGAATTCCGTTTGCCGACTGCCACGCGGAAGTTGGAAAAGGCTTTTTTTAAATTTTTTTAGAACAGAATTTCTTTGCCGACTGCCTTTATTGGCATGTGGCAAATGTTTTTTATTTTTTTCAGGATAGAAATTATTTGCCAACTGTTTTGATTGGCAGGTGGCAAATGATTTTTTAATTTTTTTCAGAACAGAAATTCTTTGTCGACTGCCTTTATTGGCTGGTGGCAAAGGATTCTTTGCCGACTGCCTTGATTGACAGGTGGCAAAGCTGCCATGGTTCCTGAGATTCCAGCTTTGCCACCAGTTTTCCACGTGGCAGGTGGCAAAGCTGGAATAAGTAAATTTTTGATCTATTTTTTCTGTTTCGCATCACAGCAACAAATTCACATATACCACACAGATCCACATATATATCACACAAATCCACATATATAGCATATATAATTCATAACAAAGAGGTCCAACAAGTCCATCATCCAACAAATCGTACTAATCGAGCATCCAACATCAAACATCCAACATGGTGTGCAAAACCAACATCAAACATCCTGCAAAGTAGAAGAACCACATAGCCAGTCACGCGTCCTGAGACCCGTTGCCACCGTAGTGTGAAGAGCTCCCATCTAGCCACGAAGACCACACGGACGGTCCAACCTGCGGCGCGCTGTTGTACACCCACCCCGGATCTGATCTGCTGGGCAGGCGGAGGGTCGCTAGCCCACCCGGAGCCCCCTCCTGCGTAGGCCTAGGAGGAACACCACCTGGCCACAAGAGCTGTGGCTGAGGGGCAACTGACCCCACATGGCCTGGAGAAAGGCCATGTGGAGTCGGGTTCGAACCCGCCGACAGTGGCTGCACAGAGGAGAAGCGATCTCATTAGTACCTGCGGGATGGCTGCACAAGCAAAAACAATACAAAGACTGCTATAACTCACTAGAGTCCCTAAAGGGCTAGGAACAGGGGGTGGACTGAGAATAGATGGTGGAGCGAAGATCACGGAAGGAAACAGAGGACATCTGAAACCAGGGATCTCCAGACCCTAAAAGAAGCTGGCAAACTCCTTCATCTGACGCGCCGAGTGCTCCTGGATAGCCTCCAACTATCGGTGATGGGCCTCCTGTTGGGCCGCCAGCTATTGTCGATGGGCATCCTCTTGGGCCGCCTGTTGGGCCCGCAACTCAGCCAGCTGGGACTACAATATTACACCCGCAATGTTGAAACAATGCATAAGAAAAGCTACATATGTAAAACCAATGAACGACAAATAGTTACCTGAATCGCCGCCATCATCTGCGTAGAGCTTGGCCGCCGAGGTTGTATGGGGACATCCGAGGAGATCGTGTTGTCCAATCGACGAACCTCACGAAGGGTGGGAATAGTGGTCGGGTCGATTATGCTGTGGGCAAGAAAGTATCGGCCATGCTGCTTCCCTCCTCCCATCCTCATCAGGACGTCCGTGTCAAGGGGCTCAGTGGCTGGATCGTAGGCCTCACCATGGCGCTTGCGAACTACCTCGGTGTACTGGACCACCTTCTCATAGGCGTTCGGGTTGGTGAACATGTCGGCCCCTTTCGCCGGGTCATAGACGTTGTCCGGATCTGTCGCTTTGCCCTGGTGAGACAGGACATAGCCCGTGAACTCGTTGATCACTTGGCCACCATGCGATTGGGTCTGCGAGGAAAACACAAGAACGATTACACGTAATGAGAATGAATAAATAAATGAATGAATGAATAAATAAATTGGTGTGAAGGGTACCCATGTGTCCATGTATGCTCCGAGGGGGCGGCTCCCTTGGTGGTGTGCTGGCCCTGTCCTCCCCTTGGCATGTCTGGACTTCTCCCTGCGACTCGCGTATGCCTCCGGCGTTGTCCACAAGTCCACAATCGCCTCCCAGCAGTTCATGTGCATTTTGCACCAATCAGCAGGATACTATAGAAAAAACATGTATTTGAGTGATCACTCCTGAATTAGAATGGAATCAAAGTTAATGTTTCCTACTTACCCGGAGGTAGATCTCCCTGGGGAGGTCAGTTTCAGGTGAGAGGATCATCGCCCTGGCTTGTGACTTTGGCAGCGACTGGCCAAGCACCTTGGCGTGGTAGTTGACGAGGACCTAGAGGTGCGCCTCGTAGTACATGTCCTTCAGTCTCACCATGCAGACCTTGTCCTGCACTCGCGACGCCTTGATCTTGTGCCCCGGCTCGCACGTGTACCACTCCTGCATACAGATATCATGTATCATTTCATTATTTCAACAACATCCAACAAATGCATTAACATTAACAAAGTGGTACGATGAAGACTCACCCAGAACTCCCTCTTGATCACGTCGGCAAGGGGGACCTCATCTGCGTCCTTGACCTTGTAGAACTCTGGGCACTTATTGGGTGGCTTTTGGATCCCATCTATGGTGACAAGGCTAGGGTAGTGCTTCTTAACAAGGAGGCCCAGCATGCCATTAATATGGCGTGAACTGCCCCCGTTCACAAGCTTCCAGTTGTTGCATGAGTCATTAAGAACAACTGTTAGTCTGAAGTTCAATTTTCAACATGTCATATGAATAAGTTGTGAAAACATGAATGGTTACTTACTTTGGACCCTCGGGTCGAATCACCGGATGGTGGGCTACCGCGAGCGAGGCAGAAGTGAGGCGCGTGATCCCGCGCTGGTAGGGCTTCCTCGAACCTGATGAAGACGTCTACCCTGGTGTCGCCCCGCTCCCACCCTGGCTGCCCTCGTCTTGGCCACCCCTGCCCTTGTGCCCCCCGCCTTCACCGCCCCCATCCTCGTCGCCCCGGTCCTAGTCATCGTCTGGGGGAAAGAGCTCCCTCATCGACGAGCGATGTGTGCGGGGCCTCGCCGACGAGTCCACCAATGGCGCCTCCTCCTCCGCGTCATCGTCGACACCGGTCGACATGTAGATCGAGGTGACCTTTCGTAGCGGTCGTCGACGTCTACCTCCGCCTGGCATTTTGTCCTGTACCTGAAATGACAAAGATTAAACCAATTAGCACAAATAATCGATAAGTACTTTTAAAGAGATGTAAAATGAAGCACAAATAATTGAAAGTACTTTTAAAGAGATGGAAAATGAATGAAACATAATTGCAAAGTAATAATAAGAACAATATAGTATTACATGAATTAGAAACCGAAGTCCTCATCATCACTATCACCATTGTCATCATCGCCTCCACCGTCATCACAATCACTGCTGTCATCATCACTATCAATATTGTCAAAACCTAAGTCCTCATCATTTAGTGAAGTGTTGGGTGTCTCATCTGAATTCATGGTTCTCAGGCAGGAATTGATGATGTTTGTCAAATGAAGAGTACTTGCCACCCTTCTTCATCCAGGTGAACATCACAGATTCCATACATACTGGGCAAGGGAACTTCCCGTGAACACACCACCCACAGAATATGCCATACGCCAGGAAGTCATGCAATGAATACAGATACCACACATGCATTGTGAAGTTCTTCTTTGTAGCTCAGTCGTATGTCAGTACCCCATTTTCCCAAGCATGTTCCAATTCATCCCACAGTGGCTGCATGAACACACCCATATTGTTGCCCGGGTGTCCAGGTATTATCCGTGACAATAACACGTTCTTCGGTTCAAACATGACGCCGGGGGGAAGATTGAGGGGGATCACAAATACGGGCCAACAAGTGTACGGGGCCGCATGTGTTCCATACGGGTTGAACCCATCTGTTGCTATGGCTACATGTACATTCTGAGCGTCCTTAGCTTTGTCAGGATACTGCATATCGAAGTACTGCCATGCCTCAGCATCCGATGGGTGTACCATCTTATCACTGTATCTTTTGCCATCCTTGTGCCATGTCATCTGCTTCGCGGACTCCTCTGTCATGAACATCCGTTGGAGCCTCGGGGTGAGTGGAAGGTACCGGACGATCATCTCGGGGATCTTAGACTCCACCTTCTTGCTAGCACCACCATCTACCTCCACATACCTAGAGGCCTTGCACTTTGGACAGTGCGTTGCAGCATTTAGATCTTCTCTCCTAAATAGGACACACCCATTAGGACAAGCATGGATCGATTCATACAACATCTTAAGTGCACGGAGGAGCTTCACTGACTCGTACGTGTTCTTCGGCAGCGTGTGATCCTTCGGAAGCATTGTGCCCAAAACTATCAACATGAGATTGAAGCCGTCTCAACTCAGGCTCAACTGCGACTTCAACCCTAGAAGGCGACCAACGGCATCCAGTTGTGACATTGTTGTCTTCTCGTGAAGGGGCTTCTGCGCCGAAGACATCATTTCATAGAAAGCCTTTGCGGTTTCCTCTAGATCCTCCTCCATCAATCCTTCATTTCCATGTGCCTCGTTATAGTCTACCACCATGTCGGCCAACCCAGCATCTCCATCATACTCCTCAAGGCGTGCTCTTACCTCCTCTCTAATACGCGCTTTTGCTTCACCATGGAAGATCCACCTCTTATAGTTTTCCACAAATTCGTACTTGAAAAGATTTTTGTAGACCTCCCTCTGTACTTTTCTTTTTGGGTTCTTACACTCTTTGTAGAGACACAACATTCGATCCAACCCTTGAGCAGCCGGCCCAAATGCTTGCTCCAGGAAATCATTGGTCCCCCTAACCCATTCATCGCTATTCCTCTTAGTTGTCTAGCCAGTGTACATCCACTCACAGTCATCCATCCTCTGTTATGCACCAATGTAAGCGAGTAATAAAACCAGCATTTGCATCTACAAGGCATTCCTACCATCTAATAGGTGAAGGATAGGTCATAATCCCACCCAAAAATGCATAGATGAGGTTAGCTTCCATGCTCCACTCCCGTTTGAGATGGAATTTTGGCAGCACCTCCTCGCTGTTCTCCCGATACACGTCCTGGTGGGGAGAGTGTGTATCCGAAGAACAACGGAAAGGTGCGGCCAAAACTCTGACTCGAATGGGAGCGGAACATGGAAGCTAACCCATCTACGCATCTGTGGGTTGTCCAAAAAATGGACAATCTGAAAGAGATACTGTCGCAGATATGCACTGATCAGCATACCAACGACCGTGTATCCCTTTCGGATGGGAGACGCCTAACTTGGCTGCGCAATCTACAACTACTATAAGGATGAGAGGTGAATTATACCTAGGGTAGCGGCACAAAGGCAAGTAGCAGGGCGGTGGAGAGTCGACGCGGTGCAGGAAGACCCGCAGCGCCCACGAAGACGATCGGAGTCACCGAGTACCTCCCACAGGTGATCCTACAAAAAGGACAAAAAAAGGTTAGTATCCACTCAAAAATTCGGTAGCACCTCCCCTACACGAGGAGGTTCCGAAACCTGTAAAAAACAACGACGCGAATGCCGATAACCACCACGGCACGAAGGCCGATAACCACAACGGCGTGAAGGCCGATGACCACCGCGGCATGAAGGCCGATTACCACAGCGGCACGAAGGCCGACATCACAACGGCACAAAGGCCGACAAGTAGTGAAGGGGTTAATATACCTTGCTCTTGTAGCCGGTTCGACGACAGTTGAGGTGTCGGCGAGACGTACACGCCAAGAAGACGGTCGAGGCACCTCCTCACCATCTCCCCTTCTCTCTTCCTTCTTACTCTTCTTCTCCTTCTCCCTTCTCCTTCTCCTTCTTCCTTCTCCCTTCTCCCTTCTCCTCCTTTCCTTGTCCTGCTCCCATGCCTCTCTGCCTTGGGGCTGCGGGGGCCGGTACGCAGGGGCTGCTGGGGAGCCGGGGCGGCCACGGGGCTGCGAGGCACCGGGACGGCTGGACCAGCCGAGTCTAGGATGTCGGGGAGCGGCGGGGCCGGTCGCCGAGGCGGGGCGCGGCTAGGGCGGGGCGCGGTCGGGCGGGCGGGCCGGGGTGCGGCGCGGCCGGCATGTGGGGCGCAGCGGTGCGTGGCGCAGGGGAGAGGGACGGCGACGCTGCGGGCAGGGGAGGGGGGCGGCGGCGGCGCTGCGGGCAGGGGAGGCGGGCAACTGGAGTGGAGAGAGGTAGGTGACGTAGGAAATGAAAGGAAATGGGCCGGCCCAATTTTTTTAGGTTAAAGTCCTTTGTCGACTGCTCCGTGGTACAGGCAGTCGGCAAAAGCCCTGAACAATATTTTAATATAATCTCTTTGCCGACTGCCCTAGACCAAGGCCGTCGGCAAAGAATTTTTGTGTTTTCCCCCTTTTTTGTAGCCGCAACTTGCTCTTAATTTTTTGAAATTTTTAACATAGGTTCCACATGTGATAACATTAAACCTCAAAAAGTTTTGTGATTTTTTGACTTTTTTCTATATTTCATTAATTAATTTCTTTAAATTGAATTTTCCGCTGCATAATCCAACTTTGAACTGTAGGTGCATGAAATAGTAAAACTTAGCCATTCGAAAAATGATATTCATGTTGAAGAATGTATTTTGAGGCCATATCCAAAAACTCACCCAAAATTTTGAAGTCCTTGTCCACGGAACATGACCATCCAAGTGTGGTAGAAGTGATTTTAAATTATATAAAATTCAAACAAAATCAGAAAATTACAAAACTTATTGAGGTGTCATGTTATCACATGAGGAGCCTATGATAAAAATTTGAAAAACTTTGGAGCAAGTTGTGATGTCAGATGTACAAAACCCACACATTTCCACATGTGATCACATGTGATCATATTGGAAATGTCTGGGTTTTGTTCATCTGATACTGCAACTTGCTCCAAACTTTCTCAATTTTTTATAGGCTCCACATGTGATAACATGACACCTCAACAAGTTTCGTAATTTTCTGAGTTCATTTGAATTTTATATAATTAAAAATCACCTCTACCACACCTGGATGATCATGTTCCGTGGACAAGGACTTCAAAATTTTGGGTGAATTTCTGGGCACGGTCTCAAAATAGACTCTCCAACATTAATATTATTTTTTGAATGACTAAGTTTCATTATTTCATGCACCTGCAGTTCAAAGTTAGATTATGCGGCCGAAAATACAATTAAAAGAAATTAATTAATGAAATATAGCAAAAAGGGTCACAAAATCACAAAACTTTTTAAGGTTCACTCTTATTGCATGTGGAGGCTAAGAGAAAACTTTGACCAAGTTTGGAGCAAGTGACGAGGTCGAATATCCAAAACCTAAATTCAAATTTTAAAAATAAAAAAGGAGTCTTTGCCACCTGCTTTTCTTTGCGTGACAGCAAGGCAGGTGGCAAAGGGGACGGCGATGGGCGCCATCTGGCCCCCGCCACCTTTGCCACCTGCTTTTCTTTGCCACCTGCTAGGCAGTCGGCAAAGGACGTCTTTGCCGATTGTTGGGAATGGCCGACAGCTGAAGAAATAATGGCAGTCGGCATAGACTCCTTTGCCGACTGCTCATTGGGGCGGTCGGCAAAGAGCATGTTTGCCGACTGCCCTGTCTTTGGTAGGTGGCAAAGGGTACTAGCAGTCGGCAAAGCCGAGTTTTCCTGTAGTGCCTCCCACGGGTGTGGTCAGGCATGGAGATGCCCTAGCACCTCTCCCTAGCCACTGGTGAGCACCTTCCCCGCCGGAAGCAGCTTTCTCCAGTGTCCTCTGTTTCTCAATCGCGACCAAGGACCTTGCGCAGCAATAGAAGCTTTTCTAGGGGGTTTTCTACCGAAACCGTGACTCAGATGAATAGTGCGCTACAAAGTTTTTCTTTTTCTTTTTGTGTTTTCAGCTAAAAATTATGAATTTCATAACTAATTGTAGAAGCATGCTAAAAATATGAAATTTGTTCTTTTAGCCTTGTTATGATATGCTCTATCTAGGAAAAAATATGAGTTAGGTTGGATCAGTAGTTTTTCTATGCTTAAAAATTACCTCTTTTAATTATAAAATGGATCTTGCATGATTTTTATAGGATAAAATATTTATCCTTTAATTATGAATTTTTTTGTGTATGCTTAGCATGGTTAGGACAATCTTCACAAAAAGTTTGGTACAGTTTTGAATTAGTTGACTTGGTTAATTAATTTAAGTGTGCTTAAATGGCTTTTCCCATGGTTAATAATTACTAAAATGAATTAGGTAAATGCTTAAATGACTTTGGTTAATTTTGATCATTGTTTGTGGGCCTTGGAACACCCAAACCCCTGCTGTTCCTTGGAAATGTTAGTTTCTTTCTTTTTAGTTAGATAATCCACTTGTTGGTTAATAATTCAAATGATTTGCTCAATTACTTAGTTAATAAATGCATGTGTATAAGTCATGTGATGTTGCCTTGCTTACCCTTACGGTGAGTAGCTATGTTAATAGTGGTTGATGATCCATGAAGTTAATTACTCATACATAATCTTGATAGGAGATTAGAGAAGCACTTGGTCGCACTTGTATGTTGAAATGGCTGCATGAGCAGTTCCAGCTAAGTGGCTGTTTTCATAATGATAATCATGTTTTCTGTGAATGTGTTGAATACAAAAGTTGTAGGTAACTTTCATGTCTTGCTTTTCCTAGAATTTTATGATTTTAGGCCTGCTGGTTGGGGAGTTATGTCTTTTACAATTTCCCTGTCAAATTCTGTTTACTTCCTATACAGATCTAAAAGGTGATGCTTTATGGCTTAGTTAACCTTTATATCACTGTTGGTAGTCCTTAACTCAAATATTTTAACCGCCAAAGTGCATTAAAATGACAACATTCCATGATACATCATAGCAAAATATTATTTTATCTAACAAGTTCCACGAATTTTGGTGCTCTCACTTGTTTTTGCAGAATATACTCAAATGTGTGTTAAAATGATATTAAATAGTACACATATAGCTAGGTGAAAATCGGACATGAAAGAATTCGAATTTGGTGCCACACCAAAGCAGTCTCAAATAAATATTTCGAGTACAATGCGAAGAGCGATGAAACAGACATGTCATTCATATATTAACCCAGACAAGCCGTCCGCTCTCTTGAAGGAACCGCTGTCCACGTCGCCCGAAATTAGCCCCGCCATCCGATCTGCCGTTCAATGGCCCAGATTTCTCCAAACGGATTCCACCCGAACCGGCTCCTCATGCTTCTCCTTACGTTCTCTGCCTTCTCCCGGGCTTCTCCCGCTTCTCGTCGGAATCCAGCGAGACAGATATATACTCAACTCCAGCTTGTCCTTCACGAAGGTTCTTTTCTCCTCGTCTCTCTCTCTCTCCTCTACGATCCATCTCCCGACGTGGACGGCGCCACCGGAGCAGCGCCGACCTCGGCGATGGCCGGCCTTCGGCGTCGGTGCAGCGCCCCCCCGATGCGACATCGTCCCGCCGGCCTGCGTCTTCTCCCTAGGTACTCGTCTCTTCCCCTCTCTCCTTCTCTCTCTCGATCTCTCTCTCCCAAAGTGGTGCCGCGCCGGCGGATCCCCCTACGGTGGACGGCCTCCGGCGCGCTACCCGAACCCCTACGGTGGCCCAGCTGCGCTTCGGCGTCTGCTGCACCCCCACCGCCTGCTCATCTCTCTCCCTCTCTCTCAATGTGGCATATGCATGGTCTGCTGCTGCTCGCAGAGGCTCGTGTCCTAGGGTTTGCTGGGGTTCGATTCCAACTCGATCTCGTGGCCGGCTGATGACTTGGACCAGGTATGTACGGTGCTTACCTTATTGATTGTCCAAATCAATTTCATGTGGTTTCATCTATTTGGTTTTGTTCTTAATTTTTTACCTGTTTCAGGTTCGATTTCATACCCTGCCCAACCACTGCAGCTCAACTAGATGCCTCAGAACACGGTGACGTTCTTCTTGTGTGCATCTAGATACTGTATGACTAGCAATCTGAGATGTTCATACTGCTGCTTCGTACCTGACTGCTATACTCCAGGTCCCTAATATTCATATTGTTGCTTTACAAACCTTTTCATGGATGACAAAAAAGGATCAACATAGATTTGTTTTTCTTCTGAGCATACCGTGTTTATCTAGGGGTTACTGACCATGTGTAGCATGGAGGAACAAGGCTAATTTCCTTTGCAAAGCACTGTTGCTTTAGGTATGTATATATGTGTGTGTTGAGCCTTTGTAGGATACGCTCGCTTATTGCTGAATGTTAAATAGCTATTGCATTAGCAAAGCATTATTCCCCCTTTTATGTTGCAAAGTAACCTTTTCCATATTCATTTACCCTTCTCTTTTAGCAGGTGTGATTTGCCAATGTACGTTGCTTCTTAGCCTTCTCTTAGCCGTCCACTAAACCAAGGTATTTTTATCTCCTTCAATTATGAACTCCCTTTCTGTAGCTGTCAGTGCACATTGCAACACTATTAATCGTGTGGATTTGCTTACCACTACACATATTGGGCTACTACAATTACTATCCGAGTTATTATCCCCTGCGTATGCCACATATTCTTTGGTGGAATTTTGTACTACATATGTTGGATTCATGAAAATTACAACACTTCTGCAACCAAACAGTCCTGTACGAACTGCTAATTTAGCGATGCAATTTTAGCGCTCTGCGGCCTCTACTTATTCTTTTTTTTCTGGTGATGTAGATTCATATCTCTCTCTATGCACTGTGCGTGTTTTTCTGATTGAATGGGTGGCCTAAAGTCACTGCACATGGTTCATAGAGTACCGTTCACATAATCAAAACCAATGATTAATCAGTTCTTACCTATTTCATTTTCCTGACACAAAAAACAATATTCAGAGTTCACCAGTTGAGTTTTTTTGGGGGAAAAAATGGCATTATTTTTACATTTCCAGTCCATACAAAAAAGGCATTAATGCATACAGAACTTGGAATCTCATAAGCTATTGCAACGTCAAACAAAACATATTTGAATGTCTGGCAAAACATATTTTAACAAGCATAGATCAAAGAAATATATGCCTAAATTGTATTCATGTATACAGGTCAGTCCGAAAGGGGTGCATATGTTTGCAGGATTAGTTTTTTAATTCAGTGCTGAAACTCGAAATGTTCAGAACCCTCTAATTTAAACATATAATCAGTTATAACTAATCTTAGTTTTTTCTGTACATTGTGCCTGTATCACTATCTTTTCTCATTTGGGGCTAGAGCAAACTCGGGTTCCAGCTTATGAAAATAGGTTCCTGGTGGTCTGGTGGAAGATTTCGCAACAACAAAGTCAAAATCTACAAATGAAAGGTACATGCTTCTCTCCATTATAATTCTTTACAGCCTCTTATTTCGTAGAGTTCCTGTCAGCGTCACATGGCCTTGTTACGAATTCTCTATTCTGGAGATCAGCGGGTTGTTAGCCTTCGGCGCAAGCCAGAATGACATCGTTAATAACATGCCAAACCCCTGTGAAAGAATCAGCTGTCCACATAGTGGTTAGTAACACATCTGCTTTCTCTTTATCTTCTACATAGTCTTCCTTATTTTGTTATGACCTTCCATTTGCTTGAAATATTACATGGTTGCATGAAATAGATATCCATAAACAACCCTCAAAGGGACCTTCCTCATCGGATTGGTACCAAAATTAGGAGCCTAAGAATGGTTCTAATGTGTTCTAGGGAGTCATGTTCTGATGGTACCTTTTAAAAAAGCTATGAGAATAGCAATTTAAGATTCTGCCTTACTGCTATGGTAACTTCTAAAAAAAACGATCACTTTACTGCTTTAGGCCTGCGCATTACTGCCTCTATTATAGAGCAAAAAAACATTCTTTCTAAGCCTAATCTGGTTCCAAAGTGTTAGACGCAACAGATCCGTAGTGAGGATCTTTGCTATAGGTGCATGTGATTTATGGTGGCTGTATATTTCCTGACCAAATTTGTTCAGTGAATATCCATGTTGAGGGTTTCTTCTGAATGTGATCGGCTCTGCCAATTTGTTGTGTCCGTATTTTCTCTTAGAAAATAATTTGGATCTGTGCTATTCAATGTCGGTTTTCACTGGTTCTGTATATTTTCTTCCTTTCCTCTTGCTAATTGTGCTTCTCATTTTCATATTGCTATGTAAGGTATGATCTTCATAAACAGACATACCTTCCTCTAGAGATTCGCCTGAGCTCCAAGGCCAATCTTGGTTACCCAGCTGCTCTACTTCCAGCGCACTATTTTTGAGACAAAAATGATGCCGAAGAGGTACCACACCATTGCTGCCCTGTTCACCTCCTTTATGAGCTTATAATTCAAAATGTGTTGCATTGCATTACCAGATAGTTTTACAGCTCAATTACTAATAAACTACCTGACTTTCACTCTCCAGGAAACCACAGCAGATGAGGATATCAATGTACATGACGTCATGCAAGACAACCAGAACACCTAGCGTCGGTCTGCGGGGTTCCTGAAGCTGCCGCTCCACAGTTTGCATATCAGTTCGGGGTGACCAAATTGTCCCTGGCCTTTTTTCGTCCTCCAGTAAATCGTACACTAAATCTAGGTAAAAACAACTATTCTCCATTTACAGATGCGTCCATCGCTCCTCACTTCCCTCTCCACCAGCATAGTCTGCTAACCTTCATCTTAAAGTTGGCACCATTCCTTTGTTGCATGTCATGTTGCTTTTGTCTTCGCCTATTTTTCAAATATATATTAATAATACAACTGTCCTTAGTGTCTTACTGCTTGTAGCTATAGGAATTTACAAATTTAGGGGCAGTCTACCATGCTGTGCTGCCGCCTTTATAACTCTTCCGTTGACAGCAACCAAGCTCATCCTATCAACATACTCATTTGGGCCCTGGGCTTTCCTTCATCTCCAGAATTGCATGCAAACAATGGTTTAGTCTAATGTTGATGGAATGTTTTATGGGTTCACATTTTATCTACGTAGATAAGATTTTAAGATGCTCCAGGGTGGGTAATGGGTTGTTCGAACTTCTTGGTCTATTACCTTTTACTCTAATGAAATCAGTTTATGAGGTCTAAGTTTGATGGAAATATTATATGGTCAGCTGATCAGCTCTTCCTTGTTTTGGCCAATTTCGATTTGCCTACGCACTTGGTGTTCCCCCATAAGTTGCTGTGTTGTCAAATCGAAATTGGCCAGATTGGTTCGCCTTGTGTCAGGTAGTTTACTCAATGTGTTAGTGGGTCTATGTAACTTATTGCTCAGCACATTTTCTCCAAACTAAAAATTTCACTGGTGCCTGCGTATGCGCGCGAGTACTTGTTTTGTTTGATTTTTTTACTGTGCCCCAACTATGCAAGGTCCAGGTCATATATGAATATGATGTTTGTATTTAGAGCGGCGCTATCTCATATTATCTAGCTGCTTCACAGCACGGTCCGCAGCACCCACATTTTTTTCCAGCACGGGCGCGCGAAGGCGCGGGCCCTGACACTAGTTTTAGAGAACAAATGACCCCTTGTTTAGTTCTCCCAATTCTCCCCCAAATTCCACTATGCAAAAAGAAGATTCCTCGTCACATCAAAATGTCGGCAAATGCATGGAGTACTAAATGTTGATGAAATCAAAAACTAATTGCACAGCTTTGTTATACTTTGCGAGACGAACATTTTAAGCCTAGTTAGTCAAAATTTGAATAATTTTTATCAAATACAAACGAAATGCTACAGGAATTCTGATACAGTGTTTTTCTCTTCAATTCTCTGAACTAAACGAGGCCGGAGAAAGACATGAATTTTGCATATTAAAAAAGGAGTGCTGCCGTCCTACTGACATCAGCACTCCCCAAAATGTCAGACAATAGCAGCAGCAGCACTGCTGTGCATGCATGCACGCAGGACAGCAGACCTGGCCGGGCCCACAGCACAGGCAGCAGGGCTGGTGCCTGGCGCTTCCAGTTCCAGCCAGGCCCGGGACGCGCCCACGCACGCGTCAACGCGCAGGAAACAGGCAAACACGAAACAGCCAGTGCCGGCTGGTGGAGATCCGTCGAGCGGCCTAGCCATTCAGGTGAGACCGCATGGCCCAGGCAGGTCCCAGGATCGACGTCCAAGCGCGGAGCCGCAGCGCACGCTCGGGTCCGGAGCGCGGGATCGCCCGGCCACGCGTCGGCAGCGGGCTGGCCGCTGGCGTCGACCGCGCAGGCGGGAGCGCGCGCTCGCGGGTCGGGTTTGACCCCGCCACGGACAGGTGGCGCAAGCTGGTTGGTGCGCGGTTCAAGCGCAGCCGGCGCGATTGGGCCGCGGTTCTGGGCCGGTTTTGGCCCGGTTCAGCTGCCTAGAAGCCCTGTTTTCTCCCCAGAAAAGCAGACAGCGCGCAGATTCCGCCGGTTCACCTCCGGTTCGAGGCCCAGAAGGGCGGTTGTGCTCCGGTTTTCGACCAAGGTCGGTGGGGGGATTAATTTGCCGTGATCCTAAGCTCTAGCACCGACTACAGGAGGTCAGCAACTCCCCAGGTTGCCTAAAATTAGAGGAGGGACCTAGGAATATTCTATGAATTATTCTCTCCTCTCCACCTATAAAAGGAGGCCACCTCCCTCTCATTTTACATACCTACCTTGAGCTTAATCTTCACACGTTTTATAGTAGTGTCCCTCACGTTTTATAGTAGTGTCCCTCTAGGTGCTTCACACCTAATTGTAATAATAGAGAATAAGAGGGAGAGAGAGGAGAGGAATAGAGTGAAAGAGGAGCTGGGTTTGTCGGGTCCTCCACAACTTTGTACCTCTACGGAGCCGACTTGACTTGAGTAAAATTTAAGTTTTATTTTGGTATTTTCAAGCATACTACTTAACTAAGTTTAGTCCTTGCTTTGCTTACTTACGAGAACTCCGCTCGACCAAGTGCTCTAGTCTAAGAATTCAAGCTAGAGTAGTAATTGTTAGCGTAGACGTGGTGTCTAGGCTAGTACTTATCTGAGTTTGCGCCTAATCCTATGGATAGTTGTGGTAGCTCTGGAGGTGACAGCTCCGACCAGGCCTTCGTAATCCACCACGTTCGGGTTGGTATTTTCGTAGAGCTTTTTGGTAGCCTAACCCCGATCACCCCTTCCTAGTCTTTTCGAGGATCAGAAAGGTACTGTTGCTCCGAAGTAAGTGAGTTTAGTAAGTCTGAACCTTAGTTATCTAATTATCTTGTAAAAACCTTATAAAACCCCTCTTTTCCCACAAAAACACTTTACCCTTCACTTTGATCTTTTCTAATACACTTTCACGTTCCCCGTAGAAATTGATACCTAGGAATACTCCGGGTGAAAGCTACAACGGTATCCGTGCGCTTGTGAATTTATCTGTTTGCGTTAACATATACCAACAATCACCTTTTAGTAACAAATAAAAAAGTTGTATTACTTTTCATAAGCTTTCTAAAATGTTAAGGATCAAAACTTTTGGTGGCCTAGAACTCTAGTTGTAGCGGTTTAAAGTTTAATATCATAATCTATCCAAATCTGGATGGAAATGCTTACTTGTATTGTTTGACCCTGGTAACTGTGGAATTAGCTCTAGATGATAATAAGGAAGTTGTAAATAATTTCCTAAGATTTTCATAAAGTCTAGGATCACCTTTGCTAGATGTCTAGATCATTAGTTATGATTTAATGAAGTAGCTGATGTGCTGCTGTCCTGAATGTGTGTGTACCTAGAGTTGATTGGTTTAGCTCATTCTTGCTTCAGTGTTGATGACTTGGATTATGGCTACATTAGTGTTAACTTATTACACCTAAGCTATCTTATGATCTTGCTGTTGGTTTGACCAAGTCATTTACTTAATGGGTCTTGTTTGCATGATGCTTTGAAATGTTGTTTATATATATATAGAGTTGTAAGTCTTTGAATATGTTTGTCATGCCCAGTTTTCAAAAGAAGACCAAGCACTCGTCATATGTGTGCCCAGGAAGTCCACACATATAACAACAGAATAGAATATCAAAAACAATGTTATATAGCGGAAAAACATACTTAAATTAACACTTACAACTATCAAAGTTACGCGGAACGGTTGCTAAACTTCTCCTCGAGCTCCAATCTTTTTAGGGATGGCTGACTAGGGCCTCCGTATGCCAAGCACTTTTGACAGACTTCTGGTAACTCCACTACACCTTTATCCTTCTTTTGAGTAGCACTTTACTACACATTAGGGGTGTGGGGGAAAATAGCAAGGGTAAGTCCATGTTGAACTCAATAAGTACAGGCAGACAATATGACATGCAAGGCTATAACAAAGGAAAGGCTGACATAGGTTTAATTGCAGGTTAGCATTTTTAGTTGGTAATATTTTATTACAACAACCTGATTACTAATATGAGTAAAAGAACCCAGCCCATTAGTTAAGTTGCATAAGAGATTAATCAATATTATAGGTAGCCATCTTCAACAAGATTCCATCACGCTTTCGCTTCAAGTCATGATTCCCATTTGCCTAGAGCGGTCCATTTCCCAAAACACTACCAAGGTGAGCAGATAGGGTTTCACTACGAGACTGTTCACAGGTTTGTAGGGTCGAGATGGTGAACTAGAGGGGGCTGAATAGTCCTTTCTAAAAATAATCACGCCGTCGAACCGCGACAAATGCGGAATTAAAACTATCGGTCGAGCCAAGACTACACCCCTCTATCTAAGTTCACAAGCACCTTATAAAAATTCTAAAGAGGCAACAAAGGTGTCGGGCTAGCTAGTGCTCACCTATCTAATTCTAGCTTGCAAGGTCACACAAACCTATGCAACTAGTACTTCAAGCAAACCGGGGAGCACCTACACAATCAAGTAGGCAAAAGGACAAAGCTCCTAAGCTCACTAGCAATGCTCAATAACAAGGCTCCACAAGCCAAATTAGAGAGCATAAATTACTTAGCTACATAAACTAAGCATTTGTGATGAACAAGGTTACTAAAACCAAATTAGCCACGCAAGGGAGCTACTTCTATGCTACACAAGCAAGAAGGCAACTAGCGAGCTACTAAAGCTAAGCTAGTCACAAGAGCAAGAGCAACTACACAAGCACAATGTATGAAATGTAAATACAAGCTTGTGTTGCACGGAATGCAAACCACTGAGAAGATGGTGAAGACAATGTTGACACGGTGATTTTTATCTCGAGATTCATGTGTTTGCCAACATGCTAGTCCTCATAGAGACAAGCTCTAAGGTTGCCGCCGGTCCTCATGCTAGTGGTGACCCGCAAGTCATACTCTCCCACATGGAGCGCTTACCACAAGCTCTAGCACTTGACATGGCCGGACCACTTGTCACCCTTTGCATCTCACTTTACTAGAGTTCCTCTTCAAGGCTCCCATGGGGTGAGCACAATACCCCTCACAAGCTTCTCCGGAGCACCGCACAAGCTTCCTTGCATGCTTCGACGGAGATCACGCCACCAAGCCATCTAGAAGGTGGCAACCTCCAAAAGTAACAAGCACCACCGGCTTGCCACTCGATGACCTAGTGCCACTCGATGCAATGCACTAGAATCAACTCAGTCACAATCGGATCGCACTCTTGCAAGCACAAGTGAGTTAGAAGGTATCCAAGAACACCTAGACAAGCCACCAAGGCTTAAGGGTGCTAAGCTGCCGGCCAAAGGCTGGTCAACACTTCTATTTATAGCCCCACGAGCAAAACTAGCTGTTACCCCTTCATTAGGCATTCTTTGGGATGATCGAACGCATAGGTCCACATGACCAGACGTAGCATAGTAGCGTCTGGTCACTCCTAGTCGTCCATGTGTCACTTGCTTCAAACGCTGATCGCCCGATCCCAACGGCTACTTCGCCTGTTCGTGTGACCAAACGATGATTGGACGCACCAGAGCCCCGACCTGACGTAGCCTCCCAGCGTCAGGTCGCGCGCACCCATGAGCCACCAAGCCAACAACCAAACACGCAGGAGCTCATGGCGACCAAGCGTCTGCGCATCCGGTCGGTTCCAGAGATGGTCCAAAGTCGGCCAAACGTGACCTGACATGTTAGGTGCCCCATGACCGGACGCAGGCCAGCGTCCGATCCTTCTCTCGTGGCCATGTGTCAACGCCATGCCACACACCACCATGACGTCAATCGACAAAGATGACCGGACACACAGGTCCTCCCGAGGCCTGCGTCCGGTCACTCACAATGACCTATTTTGCCTCCATTTCTTCACCGAGTTGATCCATTTCAACTCCAACAACTTCTCCTTAGTAAATGTGCCAATATCACCAAGTGTACACCACTATGTGCAAGTGTGTTAGCATTTTCACAACCATTTTTAAGGAGTTAATCACTCAATTCACCACGCCACTCGATCATAGTAACTATGCAAAGTTAGATCACTCAAGTGGCACTAGATGACCGATATGCAAACAAGTTTACCCCTCTTGATAGTACGGCCATCTATCCTAAATCCGATCATAAACTTATCTACACACCTATGATCGGTGAAATGAAATGCCCTAGGTTATACCTTTGCCTTGCGCATTCTATTCTATCTCCTCTGATGTTGATGCAACACATGCACCAACCAATCACAAATGATATGATCCACTTCATATCATCACGTGACCATATTGGTTCATCGATCTTGACCTCACTTGCTCTTCACCGTTGCTTCGGTCCATCGGCGCCAAGTCATCACTCAACTTGCCCTTTACACTTGCAACCGGTCCGTCGAGCCAAGCCTCATCTTGATCTTCTCCACTTAGTCACATGACTCCATGTCATGTCTCATATGCAATCAGCTCCTTCATCACATGTGTGAGCTTTGCCCAAGTTCAAGCTATCTAACCTCCATGGCACGTATTGCTCACACGCATGTACCTGTGGACTAATCACCTGTGTATCTCACTCAAACACATATTAGTCCACCTAAGGTTGTCACTCAATTACCAAAACCAAACAAGGACCTTTCAAGGTTCTAGCTAATAGAATGCAACCCGCAAGGTTTTGCCTAAGCACACGGCAGCCGTCCCCATAGCCATGGACCTGGACAACCGCCACTAAACATACTGTACTTAGGTTACTCCCTTACACTTACCCGGTAAGCCGCACTCTACTAGTAGAAGTCATGATACTATGTCAAGCCAAAGCCATATAGCTTGAAGCTGTACTGTAAGTCCCAGGTGGCCGCTCCATGAGCTCAAGCCAACATCGTATCATCATTGCCAATATCTCATCATCATCAGTTGCAAAAACCAGAAATCTAGTATCACATATCATATACCATAACTAGTAGTATCAACATATATCTTGGCACTATGTGGGTTGGAGCAACTAAGCAAGTCTACCCATTCATAAAACCCAGGGTGCAAGGATGGAATCCAAAGACTAGGCAAGTCCTTAGGGTTCAGTATTAGACACATGCATAGAAAGTAAATGCATTTAAAGTTCATAGGTAAACAACATGGTCAAAGGGAGCCTGCACTTGCTACGATCATGAGAGAGCAAGAACAACAGAGAACAGAGCTATTGTTAAAGAGGACACACGACTATCGAGGAGTTTGCAACATAACAGAGAAGACAAACTATACGCTAGATCTGTTTTATTTAATGAAATAAGGTGACGGGCATTTTAAAGAAATATCACAAAGTTGGACTAACCAGACTATATTAAATTATACAAGCTGGAGTTAACCTTAGTCATATTTTATTTATAAACATTTCATAATATTTAAGTCATTTAAATCTTTATAGTTTAGAAAACATAGAACATGTGAGAGTTCTAATCGAATCATTATTGGTTCGAGGTTGATCTTAGAAAGTCATAATTGAAAAGGGCATTTATGTTGGTATTAATCATGTTAATATTAATTTATGAAAAACCGATGTATAAGCCTAAGTTGCTTTTATAGATTAAAAGACATTAGGTAAACATTAATCATATTATATTTATGTTGAAATTCAAAAGCATGGAACAAGGTAAATGTTGTTGCTAACACGTAGCTTACGTTGTTACGAAGCTAACGCGACAAGAACGGGATTATAACCCAGGTTGCTTTTAATTGGAAATCTATTAAATAAATATTAATCAAATTGCATTTAGATTAATAAATTCATAATTAAGTGACATGACGAACATTACTACTACTACGTAGAGCGCAACGCTACGAAACTAACGCAACGAGAATTACTCGAAATGGACTTAAAACGATTGAATGGCGAAGGATTAACTATCAGTGGCAGAATCATAATTAGCATCATCTTCTACCTTGGGCGGGAGGAGATCAAGGACTCCATGGCCATTGGAGGATGATGCTGCATTCTCCGGGGAAGGGCAGGGGCACCGACAGGGGCTTAAGCGGCCGGATGGGTGGCACGGGGCGGCGCGGCGCAGGGGCCTCCGTGGGGCGGGGCGGGGCCGGCTTGGCACCCACAGCACTGCCCGAGCAACCACAGACGGTGGCGGCGGTGCTTCCCTGTGGCGTGGTGCGCGGGCCCAGCTGGGGGCAGCGGGGTGAGGCCCGCATGGTGGCGCATGAGTGGGTGCCGTAGGTGGCGGCGCACGGGGCCGCGGTGGCCGAAAACGAAGGAGAAGATGGCATCCATGGAGGTTCTAGCCGGAAAAGAGAAAGAAGGGTTAGGGAAACCATCAGATAGACACGGATTCACAAAATGAAAGGCGTACCGGTGTAGAGGACAACGAGATGAACCTCGCAGCGGTGACGTTTCTACAGGGGACGTTGGAGATGGCCGGAAACGCTCACCAAAGGTTTGCCGGAAGTTTGCTAGAAACCTAGAGATGCAGAACTTTGGCTTTAGATCTAGGATGATGGGAGTGGCAGCTCGCGAAACGGGCTATACTTCTGAAACTAGTGCGTCGAGGGCTACGCCGACATATATATAGGTCCAGGGTTCGAGGTCTTTGAAAATCAAGGTAAAACTCACGTACACGCCATAAATAATCAATTATTCCTACACTGTGAATATGCTAAAACATGTTTTCCATCACCCACAATATAAATACTCCATGCTCTAAAATATGATCTCTCTAGCATATTTCTAGAAAGAGACAACAAGCACTACAAGAAATGTGCCATCTTATGACAATTATGGCATGACATCTCATCAAAAGGTCACTAAATTGATCAGTTTATGACATTTGTTTCGGAACCAGCTCAACTTAGTGACATTAATAAATGAACTTCATAAAAAAGGTCTTAAAGCTAGTAGAATGGTATATTGTGAAAACATTTGTCATGTCATAGCGACCAATTTGCTAATGTCTTAAATCTATTACAAGGATGGTGACGAGAGTCAAAATAGGGGTATGTTAAGTCCCCAGGAGAGAAGCTCCCGACTGACGCTGTCCGGCCGATCTCTCAAGATCGCCCGAGGGCTCCCATCGGGTACGCTCGTGCACACTTTTTGGTAAAGTAATTAGGAGTGCATTACGTGGGGCATAGGTTGGAGAGGTTCAAATCCCATCAACCGCACACGTGAAAAATCGCATAATTTATGACTTGCGACCAAATTCTTTTTTTCCTTTTCTGGCCTCAACTTTTTTCTGTTCTTCTTTCCCTTTTCCAGCCTCAACTTTTTCTGTTCTAAATAACCAGCCCATTAGACCCCATGGGGTTTCAATATTTTCCCCTTTTTCAGCCTCATTTTTTCTGTTCTAAACGACCAGCCCATTGGGCCCACCAGTCAGGCGCGGGTC
The DNA here is from genome assembly GCA_038087645.1 of Saccharum hybrid cultivar R570. Lineage (NCBI taxonomy): Eukaryota > Viridiplantae > Streptophyta > Magnoliopsida > Poales > Poaceae > Saccharum > Saccharum hybrid cultivar. The sequence goes on along the minus strand of JAQSUU010000606.1, from coordinate 515,274 downwards.
TCACCTAGCGATGAAAACGGACGGAAAAACCATATTTCTACTTTCGTTTCTATATTTTTTTTGGCGGACACGGAATCGGGTTCGGAAAATACGGGTTCGGAAACGGAATCGGAATATGCGGACATACGGAAACGAACAAATACGGACGGAGAGCCGAAAAATTAAATTAAGATCACATAATATAATATTCTCAAAGTATACATATATAAAGTCATATAATAATATATACAAAGTTTAATATTCATTTACATGCTATGTACGTGAACATAACATGCATATTTGGTGATTCGTAGTTATATTAACATAACATAAGGACATGTAATCGTTGAACATGTTGAGCATAGATTGAAAATATGATAAAAATGGAATAAATACGGGTCTATTCCATATTAAAACGGGATTACTCGGAAACGGACGGAAAACACCATTTTTTACTTTCGCAAATACGAAAACGGGATCTGGCAAATACGAAAACGGGCGGAAAAATATAGAAAACGGAACGGGACGGTACGGGAAAAATTCCGTCCGTTTTCATCCCTAGTCTCACCAACCCTAGCTAGCGAAATCCCCAAATTTTCATCCGCCGCCGCTGAGCTCGCTTCTTCTCCCGCCGATGCCTCGCGCTCCCTCTCTCTCCTAGATTAAGGCTGTGTTTAGTTCCGAAATATTTGGGGGAAATATTCCTGTAGCACTTTTGTTGTTATTTAACAAAATTTATCCGATCATGAATTAATTAGGCTCAAAAGATTCATCTCGACTCTTACAGACAAACTGTACAATTAGTTTTTTTACCTACATTTAATGCTCCATGCATGGGTCTGAAGATTCGATGTGACAGGTGGTGGAGGAAATATTTTGGGACGTGAACGGGGCCTAAGACCATCACCAAAATTTTCGTCCGCCGCCATCTTTTTCTCTCCCGCCGCCACCAGCCATGCTCGGTCTTCCTTCTCCAGCCGACGCCCCACGCTCGCTCTTTCTACCGATTCCAAATTTTGCACTCGGGATAACAAAATCGCCGTGCCCAACACCTCCGAAACCTGCCTGGCGTCCATATCATGCCGCCGCCCTCCCATCTGTTGTCCATCCCAAACCTCACGCCACCCCCGCCGCATTCACCTCCCTCCCCGGCTACCCTCCCTCTCCGGCGACGCTCCCTCCCCCTGCGACGAACAACATGCACCCTCCGTCCCCGACAACCCTTCGTCATGGGCAAGCCTCCCAGCCCAGCGACTCTCCGTGCACATCATGCCTCCAGGTCGGGACGGGTGGAACCAATCAGGAACCAACAGGTAAGGGTGCCGTGGATTTGGTAACTACCTGTTGGATGCTCTAATTCCTTCCCCCTCCGCTTGCCTCTGATTATTAGTTAGGGTTTGCTAGATTGCGAGGTTCAGCAGCATGTCCGGAGGGGAACAATCTTGGCTATTTATTTAATCTGTATGGCTACAAGTGAGTGCTACATATTCTACTAGGGGCTGAGATGCACTACCTGTGTTAAATATGATTGGGAGACAGGAACTTCTTTTTTCTGATATCTATATAATGGATCACCTTTAAAATTGTTACCTACATCAGCACCAAGCATTTTCAGCTTAGCAGTATGAAGATCAGAGTAGTGTGTAGTTTGAAAGGAACTCGCTGTCTTCATTGTTTTCAGCTTAGCAGTATGAAGATCGCATAGTGTGTAGTTTGAAAGAAGCTTGCTATCTTCATTGTTGGATTGGATGTTCCCATTATCAGCTTTTCAAACATGTCAAAATTTTATTGATGCAGCAGGGCCTGTGTACTTGTGTCCTTAATTGATTATGTAGCCCAGAACTTCTTGACATTGTCATTTTCTAAATTTTGGATAAGCAATGTGTGAGATTTTTCAAAGGAAATACTAAATATGGTATTCTGGGTGCTGAGCATAGGATAGAAATGAACCAACAGTCACTTTGCACTTTGGTTTTCAATTGTTCCATGTTTAGAAGTAAAATATGACCATGACAAGTTCTGCAAAGATTATTTGAATTTGTGCTGAAGACTACATAAGAGAGTCGAATGTATATTGTTCGGACTTGGAGCTTTCATGTGTCCTTGTAACACAATAATTTTTTCTGTGCCTCTCCCTTAACAGTTTCTTTCTGTATATAGTTGAACTAACCAAAAGACTCTTGTCCTTCTCGTGTACCTACTGTTTTTGTCACTGTTTGCCTCTACATTCTACGGTCATCCTTTCTTTTGTATCCTGCATGTTTTAAATTATAAGGAATTGAGCTTCTTTTTATAAGGAATTAGCAACAAGATATGCATCTATGTGTTATGAAAGCTCATGGTTTCTTCTATGCACCTACAGAGGAGATAAGAAATATTGAGAAAGGGCTCAAACCATAATGAGGAACAATCAAGTATGTGCTGTGGGAAGTTTTTTTCCTTTTCCTTTTACAGAGAGGCTATAAAGTTCTGATTTGCTTTGAACTTTAGTAGCACTAAATACAGAGATACAGTATACTGCAGTTACTGATTTGTTTTTTTTTGAAGCGAAACCGGGGGGTGGGGGGTGGGGAGCTTCCCCACCAGGTTTTGTTTCAGAGCAGGCCTCCAATCAAATGGAGGTAAGAGTCGAAGTACAGGAAAGGAGACACAAGCGCCACTGCTTAAGACCAGCAACAGCACTGCTGGACTTCAAACTAGTGGTACAAATAATTGTCACTCCTAGTGGTGTTTTCAGTTCATGTTTTGCATGTACCAGTATACGTTTGAGCCACATAATTGTCACTTGAGTAGTACAAATAATATTCCAGTAGTAGATGCATGCTGAACCTGCTGTAAACAGAAAGGAAAAGTGTTTCATGAATTGCCTAAATGTTTGATTCGTATTAGCATCATAGTTATAGTTGTGCAGTGTAGTTAATCTTTGCTCTCAATGTTACTTCTTATCCAAAGTACACTTCCTTTAAAGTTGAAAAAACTTAGATGCTAATGGAAGTAATGTTAATGGAAGAAATATATTGAATCACATAGTTGTGATCTTTTGCAATCTGTGCCTATAGAACTATACAGTGCAAGGAGAAAGTATAAAAATTTTCACCTCCTTTTGTGAAAATCTGCACCTACAGAACTAATATATAGTGCAAGGAGTAGGGTATAAAATCTGCAGCTCCTTTTGTCAAACTCTGCACCTACAGAACCAATATATAGTGCAAGGAGTAGAGAGACTTGTCAAATTTCCATTTTTTTGATGTTTCCTTGCTTACATTCAAATATGACTGGAAACCTTAGCAGCAGGACATGCTTGTGGCATTAGTTTGATTATTGCAATTAGTGATTGGCTGGTTGTAAACATGAAACTGAGACATATGTTAAATAGGACATGCTTTCTGTGGATCTAGTTGCTGAGTTGGTGCTGCGTGTTAACCAGGGAGGAGTCGGGCAAATGAAATCTTCTTTTCTTTTGTTGTTTGTCTTGGTTTTCTGACACCTTTGACCATGCTAGTTCTCTATATTCCAACTTCTTGTTGTATGCTTGTAGACTTTGCATTATTCCTTCTAGGTCTGAAAAATAATTTCTAATCTGAAAATTTAGGTCTGTTTATAAGTGAACTGCAACAGCCATTCCTTACACATCCTTTTTTCCCTGCTTTTCATGTGGATATATTTGGCCTCTTTTTGCTAAACAGGAATGTTAGTATGTTCCTCTTTGTAATATTTCTTTTTGCTACCCATACTTTTATGCATTTTTGGCTATCTGCAGAACCACAAGGCTGAAAATTTTAGTCATTGAAACTTGCTTATTTATCTAGTGCCACCAAGATGTCTAATTTGTCTTTGTTTATTAACAGAACTCTCTTATCTTAAGGTAGGGTCTAGCTGCTGCTGTAATTTTCTCTTCACCTTGTTCAACTTGAAACCTAGTATCATGCTAATGGTTCTTTGGAACTTATGTCTCTTATATGCCTGTTTCTGTCAGCACCACTCCATGAAACGGCTGGCAACAGAGGAGGCGGTAACCGGTTACAGCAGCCATCTCAGGAGAACTAGCAGCAAAACTATCTGTGAGTTCAATCTCGTTCACTCTGTGTTTTCGTTGCTTAGCATTAATATCCTGCTAGCAGCAATTTGAATACAGAGCTGTTAATTGCTAGAGGCAATCTGAATGTAGAGTTGTAGACAAAGTAATATACTTTTCAGAAAGTATGTGTAGTAGTACTGTATGCTTTGGTTCAGATCTCAACAGCTTAAGTATAGATATCTTGACCATGCAAAACTGACATGCACTAGTGCAAACAAAAGGAATGCTTTCAGCCTAACAAACAGGCTTAGAAAAGCTTAGAAAATGGAATATTTGGTGTCAATAGCTCCATATATACCATGACTAGTTAGAATCTATTATATATTATACTCTTCACCTTGGAATATTCTCTTCACTTTGGTTTCATAAATAATTCATGAAAACATAGCAATGATTGTTTGCTTTTCTTATTGTAGCCAACTATAAAATTCCTCTGGCAGTATAACAAGAAAGGTCTTTCACTTGCACTGTTCTTACACCAAGTCAATCTCATTTTGCTTGATTGTGCTATATGCAGGGTGTAGCGAAGTTCTGGAATTTTTCTTAGAAGTGGACTGGATATAAGTATTCGTACAATCAAGAAAAGGATAGAAGATTGCACCTTCATACCTATAGGTATGTGATATTTTTTATGGGTTTAAAGTTGAGGAGTTTGCCTACTGTTCTGTGCAGACGTTTAGTCACTCGATTTAAGGTTTGGGTGGTGCTGTTTGGCACAGCTAATTCATACATTTGAGGAATAACTTGAAGTTGTATTGTTTTAAACTGGAGATATATAGAACCTGTTGTTTTGAACAACTACACAGTACTAGTTGTGCACTTAATTGATATAATCTAAAGTGTTGTTCAAAGAATGCATGATGTTGGTGTATTGAGATAATATATGCGTAGATTATTGTAAACAACATTTGCTGCACAAATAAACTGTTGTTTGATTTCTTCCAGCTTTACACATATGTAAAGTCCCTTTTTGACTTTTTTTATTTGTTTCAACAAGTGATGTTTGTTTCTGAAGTGGTCCACAGGACATGGACAAATTCTAGCAACCCAAGGTATTCACTCATGCTCCTGACATCAAGAAAAACTAGGTGCCAGCACCTGTTGAACTATTAGTTTTGTGACTAAGGTCATTTGTGAGACGGGGATGTGATGTCCATGTGTTGATTTTATCTTAGACAACTTTGTGACTAAGGTCACTCGTTGAATTATTGGATTGGTGTTCTTGATGAATGTAATAAATATGTTGATGCATGACTTGTGAACCTGTTGATTTGTCATGAATGGAATATATTGTTGGGCCTACACATGTTAATGTGGATTGTTTGTGCTAATGTGTGGGGTATGTGATGGTATGGATCAGGCCAAATAAATGAGCCATCCTACATGACAAGGTCTAAGAACTTGTGACATTAAAGCAGAGGTCATAAATGTTTGTGACTCCAAAATCAGTGTCATAATATTACTCCCTCCGTCCCAATGAATATGCAATTCTCGCATTCCAAGAAATCAGCCATTGTAAATTTTGATTAAAATTACATAAAAAATACTGACTCTTATGAGACAAAATAAGTACCGTTAGATTGGTTATGAAATATATTTTCATAATAAATTTATTTCGAGACATAAATGCTAATACTTTTTGCTATAAATTTGGTCAAAGTTAATACAGTTTGAACGACACGTTTCCCATAGTTGCACAATCAATGGGACGGAGGGAGTATGACCTTAACACTTAAACATCACAGGTTGTCATTAAAGATGTTCATCTTTTCACATTTGATTTTTTGTCAATTTGGTGTCATAAATGGTGATTTGTGACTTATTTTGCATGTATTATGACATATATGAAATGTCAAAAGATGCCACATTTCTTGTAGTGAAGGCTATGCAAAAAGTATTGAAAAAATAGGGACACATGAAGGTCCCAAAAGCATTTAAAAAATGATGATGAGTACATGAAGGCTCATAGAAGAATAAGATAGCCATGTCTCAAAACAAAAGCTAGAGAAAGATATCATATCCAATAGAGGAGTATAATTTCACCAAAAATTCTACACACTTGCACTGTTTGATCTAAGAGTATGATGCTTCTCTCCGGTGCGGTCTGGGATTTAACTTTACAACAAATGCAAGTTAAGTGAGCTTCACAAATTTTCATCCCTACCTAAAAGCTCCGTATAAGCTTATTAGAAGAAGGATGATCAAAAGAGATGGCAAAACTTTAAAATATGCTTTGGTGAGGAACCACTTACAAAATTTGAGTGACCCGAGAGAATCATTCAAGGAACAAAAAGTTATCTTTATGTTTTCAAAATCATACAAAAACCCAAGTTTCTGAGTAGGGATAGAGTGAGAAGATTTGTATCCAGGCTATTCCATTTTTTAATTACCCAAGATATTTTGGTAGACACTTGGAAGTTCATAGGTTCAGGTGAAGCTTGGAATAACCTGTACCGCTTAGTCCATTGAACTTTACTCGAGGACGAGCAAAGAGCTAAGTGTGGGGGTGCTTGTTGGCAATCCTTAACTCACATTTCTACCACCAACAATTAAACGAAATAAAACAAATATGAATGCCAAAACTTAGAATTAGGGTTTACAACTCATATTTTTCACGAGTTTTGGTATATACATGTTTTGCAGGACAATATGCGAAAATACACCAAAATGCGCAATCGAGAAGGCGCATTCAAGCAAAACAGAAGCAAAGCCCAACCAAACCTCAGAATTGGGCCAGAACACCAACGTGGGAGCCATCTAGGCCTAGCCAGCAACCCACTAGAGCAAGGCGGTGGCGACTAGGCTAGCCCAGGGTGCGGCCGCACCGCCCCTAGCTCCGCCCGGTCCCACCTTGCTCTGGCGGTGCATTCAATGCTAGGGGAGGCGGTTGCATGTGGTGCTTTCCTAAAATACAAGCAAACTAACCTCCTCCAAGCCTATATAAGAAGACTCCCTCTCCACATTCAAGAGCATCATACACATTTGAGAAGAAGGGCTACACTCATTCCATTAGCTTATAGCTAGACTAGTTAGGGAGTGAGAGAGGGAAAGAGTTAGAGGAATAGCGGAGTAGTGGAGCCCTCTACTTCTTGTATTAGGCAAGCCTTGTACATCGGGTGGATGGAGTGCCGGACTTGTCAGCTCCCCTCTATACTTGTACCTCTACAAACGTCGTGCTACTTGGAGTAAGACATTTGTGTTCATCTTTTGGTTTTGATCCCTTAAGTAAAGTTATCATTGTTGCTACTTACTTGTGGGTTCATCGTCCGTCCTCATGGCGGGTGCTCTAGTAGAGGACTCCTGATAAAGACAAAAGTTCCTGGCCAATGCTAGAGTATAGCGGTTAGCGTAGACGTGGTGTCTAAGCTACACATTACCTTCATTTGCCTCGTATCCCATGGTTGAGGGGTAGGTGGCAGGTGGTGATAGCACTGTCTGTCCTTTCTAATCCCCCACATTTGGATACGACGTAGAGCTGGAGGCCGACATCACTTGGTAGAACAAGTGTGATCCGATGCCCGAAGTGAGTCTATAGTAACAAGGTTATCTTCGCTTAAGCTTTCTACCCTTAGAAGAACCTCACTACCCAAGTTACTCTTCATCTTATTCTCTTGAGTAAACTAGCCAAAAGACTATTTACACTACCGTTCCTTTGGAAAAATACGATACCCTCCGGGTGAAGTGCTACAACGGTACTTCCGTGCTCTTGCAGACTTTTCTGCTTACGCTAAGAAGCACCAACAACCCTTAAGTACTCAGGGTTTGTTAACCCCTGTTGTAGGTTCTGACTTTTGCTGCTAATGGAGGTCATGTCGGTGGGCTCGACGTGATCTGGCTGTCTCTTATACCTTAGGTGCTTTACCTAAGTCGCTTCCGCAATTCTACTCATCATTTGGAACTTAGTTAAAAATTTTACTTAACATGTTGTAATATTGTGGTAACTCCATTGTTGATCCTGTATGGATTGTAAAAAGTGGATGATTCGTGGTTCCCTGAGGACACCTGATAGACTACTGGAGTTATGTGGCTCTCTGTGCAATAGTTAGAGGTCTTTAGGACAATGACAACTGCACGTGGGCCATATAATTTGGGTGGTTCTGCCACAGATGGTAAGATTGCACACCAAGCAGATGGTACTTAGTGGCAACTATTCGATGTGAAGCACACTCAATTTAGTTCTGACCCAAGGAATGTAAGGTTCGGCTTGACCACTGATAGCATGAATCCCTTCAATGAGAGGATGAGTGACCATAGCACATGGCCAAATATCTTAATTGTGTACAACCTCCCTATGTGGTTGTGTCAAAAGTGAAAGTACCTTTTGCTCACTATCTCATCCAAGGGCCAAAACAACCATGCATTGATATATATGTGCTCATCAAGCCTTTGATGCAAGAAAAGGAGAAGCATTGATATATATGTGTACCTAAATGCATCCAAGAAGACCGTTTACCTAAGGTATCAACACATTTTACAAACAACTCACAAATACCACAACAAGATGTTCTTCCAATTTTATGACAATATAAGCCCTGTGTGAAATATTTTAGAGTTGCTGCATTTTTAAATATATACTCCTTGCCTTGCATAAAAAATATATACTCCTTGTGTTCTTTTTACATGTCACATTGCCTTTTTTCTAAGTCAAATATTACCATCCATTTCAAAAAAACTTTTATAGTTTCACAATATAAGAAATATGGATTATGAAAGCGCTATATTATTATTTATATATATGTTATATATGTTATAAATATTATAGTTTCACAACATTGAAATTATAGATTATGAATGTATTATATTATAATATACATTGTTAGAAAATATTATAGTTTCACAATAGAATGAAATAGAAAATTTTAAAACAAAATCGAATACTATTACTAGGGGCAGGTTGGCTTCCTAGCCGCCTCTAGAAATGATTTGAAGAGGAAAATAGCCCTAGCCCGCCTCTACAAATTAAGTGGTTCACCTATATAATCCTAGGGCGCGAGACTCTAGATTTTCTAACTCATCTGGGTGCACTTTCTTCATCGACGCCATCAGGCGCCTGACTTCACCGCCACCACCTTCACTTGGACCGCCTCAGCACCCTATGCGCTGCCTCGGTGCCACCAAAACCTCTCCTCGAGTGCAAGGCATCACAACTCACTTTGCTCGAGTGCTCGGTGTCACCGCCCCTTCGCTCGAGCAACCCAGCGCCACCACCACCACCTCTAGTGTCCCTGTGCCCTCCCATGCTCCACCTGAAGGCCCAAGTTTGGTTTTGGTAATTAATGACACCAAGTTGCTAATGCCGTGTGTTAAGTGTTTTGAGTTAGGCATAAGCAACACACGTGATGAAGGAGCAAGTGGCATGGAGTGATGGCCACAAGATCACAAGTGGTGGAGATGCACATAATATGATGTACATGATGATCAAGTGAAAGAGAAGGATCTAAGAGCGCAAGACAAAGGTATAACTATAGGGGTTTTCCTTTTGCCGGTCTAAGATGAGTAGAGAAGTGATTGACCGGGTTTAGGATACATAGCCGACTATCAAGAGGGGCAATCACGGTTAGCTCGGGAATCAAGTGCCACTAGATCATTGTCTTGAGCATATGCATTAGGATCTAGTAAAAGAGCTAACATAACGCATTGAGAAATGATTGTGAAATGCTAACACACATGCACATGGTGGTATACACTTGGTGGTGTTAGCACATTAGCGAAGGCTGTGGAGTTTGAGCGGTAGAGAGGGGTTTGGGTTCCTCTCTCCCTCCTGCCGAGCTTGCGAGGCGGGATTCAACGCTTTTTGGGGAAGTGAAACGCCTATTTTCTATTGCGTCGGAAGTCGGAAAAGAAACGGAGGCGAACGAAGGTCACTGTGGTGACCGGACGCTGCACCGGACGCGGTCACGGCTTGACCAACGCGTCCAGTCAGTTCATTCGGTCAGCGCGCCTAGGGTGAGTGACCGAACGCTGGTCTGGACTGACCAGCGCGTCCGGTCAGTTCACCTGTGCGCAGAAGCAGAGCGCGCGACCGGCACGTCCGGTCCTTCACGGGACCGGTGCGTCCGGTCAGGCGTCCAGAGGGATAGAGAGCAGCGTAGTAATGATCGGACGCGCGGCGCGTCCGGTCACGTACGATCGGACGCGTCCGGTCGTTGAGGGAGCTTACTAGACTCAAACCGGACGCTGGCACTATCGCGTCCGGTCATTAGTTAGGGCGCGTCCGGTCGTTGCTTCGTGGGCTCGCGGTGCTGAGGTGGTCTAGACGGTTTGGCCAATGGAGCTGCGGTTTGGGAGAATGGCTCGAACGCGGTCGCTGTTCCGCTTCTCCGGTCACTGCCCGCGCGCGGAGGAGGAAGCAGAGAAGGAGGGAATGGTGAGCGCGAGTGGTGGGGGTTGAGGTGGCGGCCCCGACTTCACGCCCGTGCGCATGCTTGCAATGTGGAGGCGACGGCAGGGCGCGAGCGCCACGCGGCTCCCTTGCTCTGCGCGGCCGCCACGACAGCTAGGCTGTCTGTCGACTGAAAGGAGCCGACGTGGTGGTCTGACAACGACATTTTGATGTTGATTATCTCTCAAATCGTTTCGAGTTAGTTGAAGATGATAACATCAAAATTGTAGAGCTTCGTGAGGGCTACAACTTTGTCAATTGGAGCTTAGACTGGTTCGGCCTAGATTTGAAACTACCGAGCTCTAAAGTGGGGTACCCGAAAACTAAAACTGAGTTTCAGTCAACTATGCCGACTGAACCCCATTTTTCAAAGCACCATATCTCCTAAACCATTTAGAACCAGGTGATGGTGATGTTGACAATGTTGTAGAGCTATGTGTGGACAACAACTTTGTCAATTGGCTTAAGGACTGGTTCGGCCTAGTTTGTGAGTTACAAGTTACCAAAGTGAGGTACAGTGAAACGGTTTTCAGCTTCACACTTAGCCAAAATTGCTAACTCCCAAAACAGCCTCTAATACTGACTTGTGGGCCACTTTTGAGCATGATCTGATCATTTTCATGAGATGGCCATATTAGAACTTTTGTTACCCATAGAATTCCCTACAACTTTTCTTAAGGGTGCTCCTCCATGCAAGGCCTCTAAGCTAGACTTTTTAAATGGTCAAACTAGAGCATCCTAGGGCTAAATGCTGGTCAACTACACCTTGGAGGGCATTTTGGTGATTTTGGTCAACATGAACCTTGCTCCATTAGTGACCCTAAGTATAACTAAGGTGTTGTGAGATATAATTGGCTACTCTACCCTTTAGTTACACCAACTCTCTAGTGTCACATGATGTGAGCCAAACAAAGTTCTAAAAACAATCACATTTGTTGCAACCACATGAATTAACATGAAATGATGCATGCTTATGCTCATGCAATGCAATGCAATTATGGAGCTAAACACCTGAGGTGTTACACCCTTGTCTGACCCCCCTTTTACAATGAAACACTTTGCCAGGGGAACCATTTAGTAGCACAGATGAAGTTCCAGATTCAAAAATGAGCTTCATCCAGGCCAACCACTTTGCAGGGAAACCTTTCTGTTCCATTATTTATAACATAAATCCATGCTCTACCTTATCAAAAGCTTTCTCAAAGTCAAGCTTCAAAATAATGAGTTCTTGCTTGGAATGATGACACATGTGTAAATACTCAAGGGCCCAGGCAATGCAGTCCTGGATTGTTCTATTCTTGATGAAACCATATTGGTTTTTATGCAGCAAGGAGGGCAACATCAGCTGAAGCCTATTTGCTAAAACTTTGGTGAGGATTTTAATAGAGGTATTCAAAAGAGAGATGAGCCTATAATCTGCTAGGCTGAGAGCATCATCTTTCTTTGGAACAAGAGTAATGTGAGATCCATTTATGCTTCTCAAACCAAATGGAATTGTTAACTGTAGTTTGTCTAATTTGAAGGCTTGAACTTTATATTATGTGTAGCCTTGACATTCCTATTATGTATTGGCTTGAACTAGCTATATTGTGTGAGCCTAATTAAACTTGGTATTATGTGGCTGTCTTAGACTTGGTATTATGTAACATGACATGATATGATATTATCTACAGTACATGGGACTTGTTATTTATGCTGTGTTAACTCATAGTGTGCTATCGAATATCAAAGGAGATAGAGAAAACCACATGAGAAGTTGAATGTTGAGGAGGTAATAACCACACTAGTACAAATGAGGAGAGTCACCATATTAGTTGTTTCATCTTCATCCCTCGGACCAAACAGAGGACAAGACCATTATTCGAGCCCACTATCACTACCCCAGGCAGCTTTTTCTGTGACGGCCAAAACCGTCAGGGAAAGGTCAAAAACCGTCAGGAAAGGTCATTCCTGACGGTAACCGTCAGGAATCCGCCGTCAGGGAACAAACGTCACGGAAAGTCAGTTTTCCCTGACGGAAAACCGTCAGGGACTGATTGCTGACGGTTTCTACCGTCAGGGAAGGTGTTCCCTGTCAGTTTGGCCTTCCTCGTCAGGGAAAGTTTTCCTGTCGGCTGCCATACCGTCACGGAAAGTTTAAACTTACCCTGTCAGTTCTCTCCCGTCAGGATAAGGGCAAACCTCTGCTGTCGGCCATGAACCGTCAGGGATACCTCAGCATGCATATCCAGAAATGTTCAATTAACCATTGGAATCTGTAGTTAGCAGCTCAGTTATATTAACTAGGAATCCACACAAGCAATAGTTACGCATTTACACTCAAACAGTCTTATACATAAATAATCATTATTCAAGCTATTCATACATCAAATATTTCAATTGTCAACAAAAGAATCTCATGTTACAATGCTACATTCTTGATTTCTTGCAAAATCGGGTCAGCACAATCTAATTTCAATGCTAATTCGCGCAACTAATATGGGAAATACAAGTTTAGTTGGATGCTCTAGACATTTTCGCCAATTCGTTTATAGTAGGATCAAGATGGCCATCCAGATATCCATGACCTGAAACAATACGAAGGCAGCCTAATATTATCAAACCAAGATTACAGCAACTAAAGAAAAATCTAATCTAATCATTTACTGTAGTTCAAGAATAAACCACTAGTTCAAAGAACAAAGCAGCCTGATACTATCAGCAACAATGTTTTGAAACAAGCAAAATTGCCATCAGCTACATGAATTAATTTTTCTTTAAAAAAACAAGTAACTGGAAGAACACATACCAAACTATATAACTTCAGAAAAAAGCATCATCCTCAAACAGGTTGCTGCTTGATTAGAGTTCCACCTCTGAGGGTGAACTTCCTCCATTGGTAACTGAAAACACTTTGAAACAGAAAATGCTAGCTGAAATTACATACTGAAATTGCAAGCTGGAATTGCAAAATGAAATTGCTAACTGAAACTTGCTAAGTGAAAGCACATTATTAGAACTGAAAGCACATAATTCAGTTTAAAGCAGGGAAAAAACATTTCATAGAGGGTGATAATTTTAGAACTGAAATAACACCATTCAAGAATACAAGACTGCTCTAATGAATACTTTCAAAGTAGCATTTTTATTAACTGAACTGAACAAGCTAAAGATTCAGTCATCAAAAGAGATTTGGCACAACTTGAACAACAAAAAAACAGATTATGCAAATAAAATTCAATGTTCTGGCACTTTATTGAAGGATATGGTCCTTTTCAGAATAAGAAACATGCTCTTCTATGTTAGACAAAAATAATCAGCATCCTTTTTCTGTGATGATGTTACAGGAACGAAGCAAGTTGAGCTTCCTATACAAAATAACCGTCTCACTAATTATGAGTTACTGGAAAATGATATATTGGTAAATATGTTGGGTGCTATGATATTTTTATAGGTCTGTACATGACATGAAGTTTCAGACAGTATGAAGGGAACCTGCAGAGATATGTGATGGCAGCAAGTCATTGTATATGGCATTCAGTACATCGTTTGTTTAACTTGCACAAAAAACTGAAAGTAGTAATAATAAACTATAGTTCTGTTATCTTGTGTGGGTGTGTGTGGGTGTGGGTGTGTGTGTGGGTGTGTGTGTGTGTGGGGGGGGGGGGGGGGGGGGGGGGGGGGGGGGGGGCAGTGAACTCGCCTGTGCTGGGACGCACCTCACCGAGAAGTCACTGGCCCATGGGTAACTAGCATCGTAGAATTGGCTGCATTAGTGAGAAAGTATACCAAATAAGTGCCACAAGTCCTGGCACCAACCTTAGTATAGACAATCTGATACTTGTACAAACACACTATAAATGGCACCAATCTTAGTATATATACTCAAGTTATTTCTCAATACTGAAAGTGGTTTAGACACATGGTGAAAATAAAAGAAGTACTAAAGTTACAAAAATAATCTTTACAGATACAGAGTAAAATGGAAATCTTGCATCATTGCAACACCTTAGGATTAGATACATTTTCAGAGGGCAATCTGTACACTAAAGACACATTTCACTGGGCATAAATTTATCAAATAAATCTGCATAATATGTAATACCAAGAATGTGTGCAAGGGATTGAAACTCACTAGCTTTGTGTATGCTTTATCAATTAAATCCCTGGAGTCTGGACAGTCAGATCTTGGTCTCTGTCTGCAACTTCTGAAAATACTCTCAATTCAAAGAAATAATCTAGTCCATGGTTGGATACCTCGTGCAGCGCCACCACACTATGGATCTCCGGGATGCGACGGCGGCGGCAACCTTGGCTTCGCCCATCTTTCGCTGTGGCCGTCCGGAGCCCCTGCGATGCGACACACGCCGCATGTCACGCACATCAGAGATGGGCGAGCGAGCAAGTGGACGGTGGGGACTGGAGAAAAGGAGAAGGAAGAGGACGAACCTGGGAGGATGATGGCCGATCCGGCGGTGGCAAAGGCAGAGGCACCGGCGGGGACTGTGGCACGAGGACGTGGAGGAGAGAGGAGCAGGAGCATGTCGCTGTCGTGCCGGCGCCGGTGCCGGGTGTGATGCCGAGTGGTTCCGCGATGCCATGGTCTTGAGTTGGAAGGAGGGGGGTGAAGGGGGAGGGGCGCCCATCTAGGTACCAGGGACGGGAGGCGGCGGCATCCTTCCCTGCGACGCTCCGCCGCCGTCTATGGAGAGAAGGGGAAGGGTATGGGGAGGAGTCTGGGAGTTGAATGGATAAGAACGAGCAGATTTTTTCATCGCGCGTCTGAGTGCGCTTCCCGTCCGCGCCATTATTTTCTCTCCTTCTCTCTTACCTGTGGGCCATGCCCAGCGTTGGAGCGCGCGAGACTTTTCGTTCCAGGGCGCGAACTTGTTTTTCGGGGGAGCCGGGACAGCTCCTGACGGGCCGGGCACTTTTCGCCTCGGTTTCCCGCACACGACAGGGAAGAAACAGCGTCCGTGACGGGAGGTTGTCAACCGAGACGAGTGCTCCCTACCGTAGGGGAAAAACTGATCTGGGGTAGTGTATATCCCTCAGCTAAAAAAAAAACAAGAATGACAACTCTATCCTTTCAACCAAACAGCAATCTAGAAACGTACCATCCTCGAAACAGGGATAGGACCGTCCTGTCGTCTCTAGTCCCCAAACCAGACCGTGGGTGCGATTTGGTGATAAAATGCAGAGACGTGGTGCTTGTGGCCAATTAGCCACATGTAATATTAAATATATAGGGACAATTGCATTGTTGTCATCGTTTTCAACTCTAAAACTGTACATTTGTCGCTATTTTTTAAAGTTCATATATTTGCAAAGTTAAAAAAGAAAAAACAGGAGCAAACATATAGTTTGTTTTAAAAACAAGGATGGTAAATGTAATTGTCTCTAAATATTTAATGTACTATCCGACGCTTACGGCTGACGCAGGACGGAATCTTCTTCGGTTCTTCCTTCGTCAATCTGTGGGTGTGCAGGCGGCTGAGTAGAAGAAAGAACCAAGGCCTTGTTTAGATTGAAAGTTTTTTCAACCCGATGAATAGTACCACTTTCGTCTTATTTGACAAATATTGTCCAATCGTGGACCAACTAGGCTCAAAAGATTCATCTCGTGATTTCCAACTAAACTGTGTAATTAGTTATTTTTTTTACCTACATTTAATACTCCATGCAAGCGGCTAAAAATTGATGTGATGGAGAGAGAGTGAAAAAACTTGGAATTTTGAGGGTAACTAAACATGGCGCAAATTTTGTATCTATCTAAGCAGCAGCGGAGCCGAACGTGGTGGTTACGTCCGCAGTTGAAGTTCGCGACGACAGCAGGTCGGAATCGAGATGGGCGAAGGGGCTGACGGCCGGCGCGGCGACGTCCTCGTCGCCCTCCAGCATCCGCACGACGCCGCTCATCGACGGCCTGTCCTCCGGCCGGTACTGCACGCACCACAGCGCCACCGCGCACAGCCGCTCCACCTTCTTCCTCGCTTCCTTACCAACCCTGTCGTCGGCCACCAGAGCCCGCGCCACCAGCGCTTCCATCTCCCCGCGCTCCAGCCGCTGCCACACCCACCGCGGGTACCAGCGCTCCGCGCTTTCGGCGGCCTCCACGTCGGCGTAGTTCCTCCGCCGGCCCAGGATCTCGAACAGCAGCATGCCGTAGCTGTACACA
This sequence comes from Saccharum hybrid cultivar R570, assembly GCA_038087645.1. Classification (NCBI taxonomy): domain Eukaryota; kingdom Viridiplantae; phylum Streptophyta; class Magnoliopsida; order Poales; family Poaceae; genus Saccharum; species Saccharum hybrid cultivar. The sequence continues at coordinate 498,678 of JAQSUU010000606.1, read as the reverse complement.
TCGCACTTGTGCGTGGCGGGCGCCGCCATCCACAGCTCCGGCGCGGCGTACCCCGGCGTGCCGCGCCCGCCGCCGCCGGTCATGGTCACGTGCGTCCGCTCCCGCTCGCACAGCCTCGCCAGCCCGTAGTCGGCCACCTTGGGGCAGAAGGCCTCGTCGAGGAGCACGTTGCCGGGCTTGATGTCGTAGTGGATGATCCGTCGCTCGCACTCGTCGTAGAGGTACCGGATCGCCTTCGCCGTGCCGACGGCGATGTCGTAGAGCTTGTCGAACCTCAGCTTCTGGTCGCCGTCGCCGCCGCCGTGGAAGAGGTGGCGGTCAAGCGAGCCGTTCGGCATGAACTCGTACACGAGCGCCTTGAGGTCGGCGTCGAAGCAGAAGCCGTAGAGCCGGACGAGGTTGACGTGCGACGTCCGACCGATGGTGCCGATCTCCGCCATGAACTGCTCCTCGGCGCGCCGCCCCATGTTGCTGCCGAGGACCTTCACGGCCACCAGCAGGCTGCTGCTTCCGTCACTGGGGAGCTGGATCTGGCCTCGGTACACCACCCCGAAGCCACCGGCGCCGAGCCTCTCGCTGTAGTTGCCGGTGAATTCCTGCAGCTGTGACGAGCTGAACCTCACCGCACTACCGGAATCCACTTCTTTGCCGAGCGCCGGAGACTTTGCCGAGCGTTTTTTTTCGGGCGCTCGACAAAGAAGGCTTTGCCGAGAGCCAAATAAAAAACACTCGGCAAAGCCTCTGCACTCGGCAAAGAAGCCTTTGCCGAGCGTCCGATAAACGGCTCTCGGTAAAGAAGTTTTTTGCCGAGAGCCAAAAAAAAACACTCGGCAAAGAAACTTCTTTGCCGAGAGCCAAAAAAAAAAGCACTCGGCAAAGGCTTCTTTGCCGAGTGCCAAAGTAAAACACTCGGCAAAGCAATTTTTCAAACCACATTTTGGTGCCCTAAACGAATTCAAATAAAAAAGTTTTCAACTATAAAGTTTCATAACTTTTCATGATCTACAAACTTTATATTGGTCATTTCTTTATTCGGCAAAGTAATAATTACGTTGTTCACAAAATCTATATGTCTCTCATGTAGTTCCATGAAACTACAAGAGAGATATATAAGATTTGTGAACAATGTTAGCACCACAATTTCGGATGGAAAAACTTTCTAAATGAAGTTTGTAGATCTCGAAAGGTATTGAAACATTGTAGTTGACCACTTTTTAATTTGAATTTATCTTGTCATGGAAAACTACGTTTGAAATTCAAAATTTTAAAATTTTAAAATTCAAATTTTTCAAAAGACCTCGGATGGAAAAACTTCCTAAATGAAATTTGTAGATCTCAAAAAGTTATGAAACATTGTAGTTGACCACTTTTTCATTTGAATTCATCTTGTCATGCAAAACTACGTTTGAAATTCAAAATTTTAAAATTTGAATTTTTCAAAAGACCTCGGATGGAAAAACTTTCTATATGAAAAATGTAGTGCTCGAAAAGTTATGAAACTTTGTGGTTGACAACTTTTTCATTTGAATTCATCTTGTCATGCAAAACTACGTTTGAAATTCAAAATTTTAAAATTTGAATTTTTCAAAAGACCTCGGATGGAAAAACTTTCTATATGAAAAATGTAGTGCTCGAAAAGTTATGAAACTTTGTGGTTGACAACTTTTTGATTTGAATTCGTTTAGGGGCTCAAACAATCAATTTTCAATTGGTTTAGTATAATATTTGAGTAACTGAAATGGTATATAGACGCATGTGAGTGTGTAGTGCAGGTGGCAGAGGAGGTATCGCGTGAGGGAGAGGTCACGAGTTTGAATCCCACCGACCGCGTAGCCGCGAATTTTGCGCGAAAAATGCCGCGACTTGCGGGCGCTGGCCAGTGGGCCCCTCCCCCGATTGAAAAAAAATTTTCCAGGTTTTTTTCGCATTTTTTTATTTCGCGCTTTGCCGAGCGTCGGGCTCTCGGCAAAGGCTTTGCCGAGTGCCCGATAAACGGCTCTCGGCAAAGAAGCCTTTGCCGATCGGATTTTTGCCGAGGGCGCTTTGCCGAGAGCTGCGCTCGGCAAAGGCTTTGCCGAGGGTCTTAGAGGCTTTGCCGAGAGCCTGGGGCCCTCGGCAAAGCAGCCGGCTCCGGTTGTGCCGGCTGATCTTTGACCACGTCCACGGTGCCGCCGTAGCTGCTGCTGCTGCTGTGCTTACCGCCGCTGTTTCCGATCGGTGGTACTGGTACTGCTGCTGTGGTCCGCGTCTCCACCAGCGGCAGCACCGGTGGCAGCTGGAGGTCGCCGCCGCCATACTTGCGGATCATGTGCAGCTTGCAGCACTTGTAGATGATCACTGACACCACGATGATCACGATCCCGCCCGTGATCACTGACACTGGAAATTGCAAACGACATGAATGATTACCAATCAATCAACAGAGAGTAAGCAATCTCGCTGACTAACTTGATTGATGAACGGATAGATAGACGAACTGAGTTTATCTGCATACCGATGGCTATTGCGATATTTCCGCCGGTTATTACATCCGACGACGACATATCCGACTGCTGCTATTCCTGCCCAGGCAAATAAAATGGCACACGAAGGCTCTCGATAGGAATACTTGTAGTGCTTATGAGATCATTTACGGGCCCTTTTCACATAATAATCTGTTGATTATAATTATAAAGATATAAGTAAACGCCGAGCAGCTACCTAACGATATGATGTCATCTGGTGACAAGTAAACGGCAACGGTTGCTGGTCACACTTTTTTTTGCCGTATAAAAAGGCTTCGCTTCTGAATAAAGGGTAACAAGAACACTATATATACATAGTATACTGTTCAGAATGCACCCGGAGAGTCTGGTACATACACACACGGACGGTATCAGGCCAGTCTCAATACAAGGTTTCACCTCCCAGTTTCCAAGACGTGAAACTTAACATGAAACGGGTCTCTCTCTCAGTACATAATTTCATAGCACAGTTTCATGGGTTATTTTAGCATTTTATGGGTCCCACCGGTGTCTCTCTCTCCCCTCTCTTCCATGCCGCCGACAAGGCTCCGCTCACCGATGAAAGCGGTCACTTCTATTTGGATGAGGTCAAGTAAACGCACGTGCTTTGACATAGTAGCCGTGGCGGACGGCTGGTCGCCGGCCGGCGACGATGCAAATATATAAAATATATATAGATGGAGGATGCATCGTGACGCTCTTCTTCGTGCTCCTCACGCCGGGGCTGCTCTGCCAGATCACCGGCAGCGGCCGGGGCATCCCGGAGTTCCACAGCATGCGCACCAGCGGCGTCGCCATCTTCGTCCACACCGCTCGCACTCGCGTCCGCGCCCGGCGGAGCTCGCGCTCGCGCTTGTGACCGACAGAGCCCCGCTTGGCAGAGCTCACGGCCGCGCTCACGTCCGCGGCCGACAGAGCTCGAGCTCGCGCTCGCGCTCACAGCTGTCATCCCCTCCGGCATACTTGCGGATCATGTGCAGCTTGCAGTACTTGTAGATGAGCACTGACACCACGATCACTACTGGAAAACTGAGATTTGTCAAGTATTTTATCTTTTGCCGAGTGTCAAAACGAGGACACTCGGCAACAACCTCATTTGTCGAGTGTTAGAGTGGAAACACACGGTAAAAACCTCACACTTGGCAAAAAACTAGTTTGTCGAGTGTTAACACTCGGCAAACAAACACACACGGCAAACGTACCACTTTACCGAGTGTCAATACTCGGCAAATAAAAACACACGGCAAACGCTTCACTTTGCCGAGTGTTAACACTCGGCAAACGTATACAGACGGCAAAGGTTGGTCGTCAGTGGTTTGCCGAGTGTGGTCCGTTAGCACTCGGCAAAATGGCTAGTTTGCCGAGTGTCAACCAAAAAACACTCGGCAAAGTGTACTGTTTGGCGAGTGTTTCTCTAGGACACTCGGCAAAATAAATTTTTTTTTGCCGATTTGGCTTCCAATTTTTTCTGTAGGCTTACTACATTACCTTGACGAACATGCTAGAATTTGACATAATTTTAAGACAATTTGCTATATTTCTTTAGTTTATTTCTTTTCTTTGAATTTTTTTTGGAAAATGTAAGTTTGAACTGCAATTGCATCGAATAATAATATTTCATGAATGCAAAAATGATATTCATGTAACTGAATGTTGTTTGAGGCCGTATCTAGGAAGAGACCCGAAATTTCACACATGTTCTCCACGAAACATGACCACGAACTTGTGGACGAATAGTTTTAAAATTGTATAAAATCCAAACGAAGTTCGAAATTCATGAATCTTGTCGACAAGTCATGATATCACATGTGGATGTGGTGATAAACATTTGAGAAGATTTCGAGTATGTCGTCACGTACACTGCTTAGAAACCCTCACATCTCCGCATGTGATATCGTGGGAGCAAATTTAACATGTTAGGGTTTGTAAGCAGTGTACGTGACGACGTGCTCGAAATCTTCTCAAATTTTTATCACTGCATCCACATGTGATATCATGACTTGTAGACAAGTTTCATGAATTTCGGACTCCGTTTGGATTTTATACAATTTTAAAACTGTTCATCCACAAGTTTGTGGTCTAGTTTCGAGAAAAAGATGTACGAAATTTCGAGTCTCCTCCTGGATACGGCCTCAAACAATGGTCAATTACATGAATATCATTTTCGCATTAATGAAATATCATTATTCGATGCACTTGCAGTTCAAACTTGCATTTTCCAAAAAAATCAATGAAAAGAAAAAAACTAAAGAAATATAGCAAAATGTCTTAAAATTGTGTCAAATTTCAACATGTTGGTCAAGGTAACGTAGAAAGCCTACAGAAAAAAATGGAAGCCAAATGCAAAAAAAAATTTATTTTGCCGAGTGTCCCAGAGAAACACTCGGCAAACAGTACACTTTGCCGAGTGTTTTTAGTTGACACTCGGCAAAGTTGGCTTGTTTGTATTTTGCCGAGTGCCAGAATCTAGACACTCGGCAAAGTGTAATTAAATAATTTTTTTTGTTTCTTTTAAAAAATCGAAAACTTTGCCGAGTGTCAGATCTGGGACACTCGGCAAAGTTTGTATATATACTTGACAATTTGTTTTCTAAATAAATATTTAATAATTAACAAAAAAAAAAGAAGAAATTAAAAATAAAATGCCACGCACACAACACAACCCACGCCAAACGCGCACACACACGACCAGACCCACACACGCACGGGCACGCGAGCAGCCCCTGCACCTTATCTCCTCCTGTGCGTACCCCGTGGTCTCTCTCTCGATCTTCTTCCTCAGCAGGCTCCCTCTCTCGACGCCGACGCCGCTCCTTGCTGCTCCTCCCATGGCGACCTCCCCTGCTCCCAGCTTCTCCGCGTGTAGCACCGGTGCCCCTCCTCTTCCTCCCCGCGTCGCGCGCCCTCGCACTAGGCAGGCTGCCATGCCCTAGCTGGCTCTACTGGCCGCAATGGCGCCGCCGGCCATGGCAGGGGATGGATGCGCGCACCGCCGGGCTGCCGGCCAGGCCGCCGCTGCACGCCACACGGTCGCTGCTAACCATACCGCCGCTGAGCCCCTGGCCGGGATGGCCACCCCTGGCCAGGCTGTGACGTTGTTCGTGCTGCCCCCTTCCCCTCACTGTCGTGCTCTTCCGACCACTGCAGATCCAGATCGGGCAATGCATCATCGTGGTGAGCTCTTTTCCCCAATGGTTTTATGCCTGTCTTGTTATGTGCTGCAAATTAGGGATCTAGGGTTAGGGTTAGGGATCTTGGATCGTGACTCACTTATCTATTTAGGAGTGGAATTGGGCTGAACGAATGAACTCAGTATATATTGTCTTGATGTGGAAACAAATAAGGAAAACGCAATAACATTTTTGCAATGTGTGTTGAAAACTGCAGTGTATAATTCTGCTTGAAAAAATATTTTGTGTATTTATTAAATGATCTTTTCCATGAATCTTGTTAATAAAAAGTTGTAGATAATTTATATATCTATGCTATCCTAAAATTTCGTGATTTTAGCCCACCAGATTTGAAAGTTATGATTTTCTAAAGTTCCCTGTCAGGATTTTGTTGCTTGGTCCTAAACATTTATGTTTTTCGACCTTGTTAACCGATGAACTAGCTCTCGTTGATAACTACAAAGTTGTAGACAATTACATAAGCTTTCTAAATTATTAAAGAACCTAAATTTTGGTGGACTAGAACTCTGGCTATGATTTATTTAAGCAATTGTACTGCTGCTGTCTAGTGTTTTCATATCTTGGTTCACACGGTTTGCCAACAGAGGTATATTTAGGAAATCATCCCCCTAACAAAAGTACTGTACAGTAACCTGTATATGTGTGGAGATCTGTTTAAAATTATGTTAAATAGATTTTCATCTTATTAAGTTGATAGTCTAGCATTGCGTTTTAGGATTTAGACACGAGGAGGCTTGAAAGCTGCAGTGGTCCATATGCAGTCATAGGCAACATTGGAACCCTCAATTGCATGCCTTTTCAGTTCAAGGTAAAGCTCTTCCCAAATGGCAGTGAGGCTCCCTTAGACCATGCTGAGATAGATGGTGTGTGATGTATACTTCTTACTATTCCATGGTTATTATTACTTTCGTAACAATGAGATGAGCAACTGTTGTACGAGCCTGTGAAGCTAATCTGCTCGGTGTGACCTCAGTGTTAATCCTTGTTTCAGACTAGCAACACTGTTTCTTGCTTTCACAATGTGCTAATGCTCAACACCTATTGGTTACCTTAGGTTGCTTCTGCAACATAAATTAGTGATATATATTGATATTATTTGATTAAAAAATAGAAGATGTGTGAGGGTGACTAATTAGTGATAACATGTTGTCTGATGTTTTTTACGAGATGTGAATACATATTGTCTGCACATATTAAATAATAAATAAATGCTAATCAGCATGTCGACACAAGCAGCACTCTGACCACTAGAAATGTTTGCACTTATTTCAGTTTGTGGGTTGGTGATTCCAGTGCCTTTTAGTGCCTGTAAGGATAACACCTGTGAATCTTATCTCCTCCAGTAAGGACAGTGATATAAGTTTGTCTGAATTTATATGATGACACTGCAAACTCAAGCTATTGTCCTAACCTGAGATCTATGTTGTTACTACTACTCAGTTGCCCCTGTGGATCCATTTTTCAGGCTATGGATGAGGTGCATGGTGCGCTTGTGATTGATTTAGGGAAGCCTATGGATTATTGAGGTTAGGATTTCTTACTAGTTCAGATCTAAAAGTTAATATTTCTATGTCATGTCTAGTTGTGTTAGAATTAAATTAAAAAGAGATCTAGTGATTGATATGTGATTCGTAGCAGAATTGAAAATACAGTTGCATATATGTTGCTTACATCTAAAAATTCAGACCATACATTAGCAGTTACTCTGTCTGAGGAAAAGAATGTGTCAGGTGGCTGGTGTTGGCTCAAATGGTAGCAGTAGCTTATTCAAATGGTAGCTGGTTAGTGATAGCAAGTTTGATTTGTACCAAACTTCAGTTAGCTCTATTCCTTGCTGAATATTGGGCATGAGTACGTTGTTTTGCAGGTTATAAATTTGTGGTGATTTAATACGATATATATTATATTTGTGCATTGTGTAGCAAATGGAACAAAAAAAAATAATGATTCTAGTCAGTTTATCGAGTGTCAACTCCATGACACTCGGCAAACTGACCACACGTGGCATGCCTAGGAACACAGTTTGCCGAGTGTCAGCTCTCTGACACTCGGCAAAGCGTGTACAGTTTGCCGAGTGTCAGCTCTCTGACACTCGGCAAAGCGTGCACAGTTTGCCGAGTGTCATATGTTTGACACTCGGCAAAGTTTACATAGTTTGCCGAGTGTTACACTCGGCAAACTGTGCACGCTTTGCCGAGTGTCAAACATATGACACTCGGCAAACTGTGCACGCTTTGCCGAGTGTCGAACGGTTGACACTCGGCAAACCGACCGTTAGGATTTCGTCCGTTAGCGCCTTGCTTTGCCGTGTGACGTCTTTGACACTCGGCAAACGCTTTGCCGAGTGCCCGACGTTTGACACTCGGCAAAGCGTGCTTTGCCGACCAAGCCTGTGCCGAGTCTAGTTTGCCGAGTGCGGCACTCGGCAAAGCGTTTGCCGAGTGTTTTTGGCGCTTTGCCGAGTGTCCCAGACACTCGGCCAATCGCTCGAATCGAATCCAGTAGTGGATGATCACGATCCCGCCCGTGATCACTGACACTGGAAATTGCAAACGACATGAATGATTACCAATCAATCAACAGAGAGTAAGCAATCTCGCTGACTAACTTGATTGATGAACGGATAGATAGACGAACTGAGTTTATCTGCAGATCTGCATACCGATGGCTATTGCGATATTTCCTCCGGTTCATCCGACGACGACATATCCGACTGCTGCTATTCCTGCCCAGGCAAATAAAATGGCACACGAAGGCTCTCGATAGGAATACTAGTAGTGCTTATGACTTATGAGATCATTTACGGGCCCTTTTCACATAATAATCTGTTGATTATAATTATAAAGATATAAGTAAACGCCGAGCAGCTACCTAACGATATGATGTCATCTGGTGACAACTAAACGGCAACGGTTGCTGGTCACACTTTTTGTGCCGTATAAAAAGGCTTCGCTTCTGACTAAAGGGTAACAAGAACGCTATATATACATAGTATACTGTTCAGAATGCATCCGGAGAGTCTGGTACATACACACACGGATGCCAGTCTCAATACAAGGTTTCACCTCCCAGTTTTCAAGACGTGAAACTTAACATGAAACGGGTCTCTCTCTCAGTGCATAATTTCATAGCACAGTTACATGGGTTATTTTAGCATTTCATGGGTCCCACCGGTGTCTCTCTCCCCTCTCTTCCATGCCGCCGAGAAGGCTCCGCTCACCGACGAAAGCGGTCACTTCTATTTGGATGAGGTCAAGTAAACGCACGTGCTTTGACATAGTAGCCGTGGCGGACGGCTGGTCGCCGGCCGGCGACGATGCAAATATATAAAATATATATAGATGGAGGATGCATCGTGACGCTCTTCTTCGTGCTCCTCACGCCAGGCTGCTCTGCCAGATCACCGGCAGCGGCCGGGGCATCCCGAAGTTCCACAGCATGCGCACCAACGGCGTCGCCATCTTCGTCCACACCGCTCACGCTCGCGTCCGCGCCCGGCGGAGCTCGCGCTCGCGCTCGCGCTTGTGGCCGACAGAGCCCCGCTTGGCGGAGCTCACGCCCGCGCTCACGTCCGCGGCCGACAGAGCTCGAGCTCGCGCTCGCTCTCACGGCTGCCATCCCCTCCGGCAGCGGTGGCGGCGTCCACGCCTAGCCTCGCGCTCGCACTCACGGCTGCCTATCCCCTCCGGCAGTTGCAGCGTCGTCCACGCCTGGCCTCGCGTTCGCACTCGCGGCCGCCATCCCCTCCGGCAGCGGCGGCCTCGTCCACGCCCGGCTTCCCCTCGCGCTCGCGGCTGCCATCCCCTCGCGCTTGCGGCTGCCATCACCTCCGGCAGCGGCCTCAGGAAGAAGAAGTCACGAATGGGATGAAACAAACGAAGGCTCTCAATGAGAGTTTCATCCGGTTTCCAATGTTTTGGAAATAGTGCTCACTCGTTGCTATCCCCATCCTCTATGATACATGCAAAAGCTCTATTTCTGGCTTTCTGCTGATATGGCACCCTATTTAATGTGCATAAAACCCCATAAAACATGAGACTGGCCTTAGTTACAATTTGTTCCTCAGCTACATTGTTTTATTTGAGTGAGTCAATAGTCAAGTCAAACATGGAGAAGTTACCTCGGTCGCGACGTCAGCAACGACTGAAAAGCGAAAAGCAAAAGGCGGCGACCGGGGACGGTCTTCGAACCGTTCGCGTCTGGTGGCCAAAGCAAATCCCGGAGCCGTTGCCGCTTCGCCACGAAGATGACAAGGCAAGCCCTGAAGCTGGCCATGTGGGCCCTCAAGATCAGTCATAGGTGCAACAGGCTGTTCGCGACACCTGACCCGCCCTAGAGGTAGATGTGAGGGACGCAAAAGCAGATGAGGACAGAGCCACGGCGGAATCGCAGCAGCATCGAAATGAGGGTCCACTCCTGCGATCCCCGCGCAGCGATCAGGCTCCAACAACTTAGGGGCTAAGGCTGGGCATTCGGGTTACCCGAAAATTTTGGGTCAGGTAATTTGGGTAGTTGGAAATTCGGGTATTAAAAATTGCTACCCGATTTTTTGTCCCGAAAAAGCATTACCCGAAATTTCGGGTACCCGATAATTCGGATTCGGGTTCGGGTTTTACGGTAAAACCAACCATTTTAGAAGAATTTAAGTACTATTTTAAAGAAATAAACAATAGTCGTATAAATCACATCATGTCTTCATATAAATTACCAACAAATCAATTATCAAGTTAGCATAAATCTACATTAATTCATACCAAATAATATATTTATATGGCATTAAAATATTTCATGTCTTCGTATTAGGAATAGAAGAGCAAATATTTGAGATATTTCGGGTAATTTTGGTAGTTCGGGTACCGGGAAACATTACCCGAATTACCCAAACTAATTTCAGGTTTTTTACAATCACTGTCCGAAATTGTGATCGGGTATTTCGGGTTCGGGTACTTCGGGTCTGGATTTGGGTAATTCGGGTTCGGGAATTGGGTATCGGCTATTTTGCCCGCCCTTACAGGGGACAGATGCCGCTCTGCTCAGCCACATTGGCCAGATGCCCCACCTGGAGGTTGGGACAGGGTCTAGCGCCGGACCAGATCCCGCGGCTGATCCCCTCTGCTTCCGCGCCAGCTGTGATGGCGCAGGCCCCTACGCCAAGGCATACAACGGGCACGTCCCCATGCTGATCGAAGCTGAATCTAGTCAAAATTCAAAATTCGAGCCCATTCAGGCTGCCACCCAGCAACCAACCGAGAGCGCCAAGGACCAATCATCAGAAGGAAACGGGGAGATGGCAGTGGAGGCGAGTCCACATTCCTCGCTAGTGCGCACCAACGACGATGTCGTCCAGGAGAACACGATGGTAGTGGCTGCCACAGACGTCGTCAACAGCACTCCATCCCCTCAGACAGACTCCACCAACAGTCACCTCAAGAGTTTCATCGAGCAAGTCACGAAGGCAAGATAGCCGCCGCTCCTTGAGTTTCCCAGAGATGATTCGACCCCCGACAGACGTCCACCGCCCGTGCTCCCCAAGAGGAGTAGACGGATAGCGGCGCAGAGCTTGTCCCACATCCGGGTGGCCAAGCGAGGCGAGCACCTTGCCTTGAAGCGCCTGGGACTCACCAGCGGGGTGTCGACTCCGTCCACGTCGGCCATGAAGGCGTACGAAGAAATCTACGATGGTGACCCCGGTCACATGGAGGCACTTCGTGAGTTGTTCCCGCCGGACGACGACGTGGGTGCGCGCAAACGGCGGCGCCAACGCTCGGCTACGTGAGCATAGGCCTCCTAGCCGGTGCCTCTTTTTGGATTGATTAGTTCCCAATGTAATACCATAGATTTCAATTCACTAGGGTTGGTCTGATCGTTCACGTACAATTCTTTTTACCCTCTAGGGCGCCGCTAAGGCGTGTTATATTAATTTTTTTCTCTATCTTAATACAATGACGCGCAAACCTTTTGCGTGATCGACAAAAATCACTACTATAGAAAGGATTTGCAACAATAGAGATTTTTTTTTGCAGAGTCACGATGGCCCTCAATCCAAACTGCCTCTGTAAATGCATCTTCAGAGATGACTATTACCATCAACCATCTCTGAAAATAGAAGTATTTTTAGAGATGGCGAGTAACAATAGCCACTTCTACAGGTGCATTTGTAGAGGCTGCTCAATTAAGAGCCATCTCTACAAATGCCGCATTGTATAAATAGGAGCATCCCTTCTTCCTCCTCGAGAATTCTACTGTAACCCAAGGAGGAAGGAATGAGGCCTTGAGCTACTCCTAAAAATGCAAATCTAAGGTGTAGGTTTTGATTTTGATTCCTTTGATGGAGGAGGCTTTCAAAGGTAAGTACATGCTAATCTAGGCCCCCTTTTTTAACTTTTAGCGGTAGATTAGTGTGTAATTAGTGTTTAAATTTTCTCTCCCTTCCATGGTGGTTGAGGCATTTATGGGTGTCTTCATATCAAATCTTGGAAGGTGCTAGGGTAAATGGAGTAGGGGAACAAGATTCTACCATAATGTACAAAGCTAACGTTCGACCGGTTGTAAATTAGGATAGCCGCATGGCCGCCTTTCTTCCTCGCACCCCATCCCCGCCCTCATTCTCCTTGCACCCCACCACCACCGACCTCGCCGGTGGCCACGCCTAACTCATGCCTCCCGCCCCTCTAACCTGCCCTCCACCTCATCCTCACCACCTCGTTGCCCGCTACCTGTGGTGACCTCCTCCTTCCCCTCCCCCTCCTGCCCCGACTGAGCCTAGCCACCTCCATAGCCACTAGAACCCTAAAGCCTCCCTCCCGCATCCTCACCGCCTAGCTGGCCTACCTCCCCCGAGCCCCTTCTCTTCTAAGCCTGCTGAAGTTGGGGAAAAAGAGAGGGAAAGAAGAGAGAGAGAGAGGAGAAGATGGCGCACCACATGCTGGAGTTCAGGAAGAAGGGGGTGGTGGTGCGGCCATCGAGGAGGCTACTACGGTCGCCAGGGAGCGCCTGCACGGCAGCTAGAGTTCCATGGTAGGGTCTCACCTTCAAGCCTGGCCACGGTGGGTAAGAGAGGGGGAGAGAGGGAGAGACAGAGGAAAAAGTGGGGAGGGAGATGGAGGAGGTGGGCGTGCACCCAGCCCAAAGCTTTTGCCTTATTTCAATTAACAAAGGAAAAAAAATACTAGTTTAGTGGTACATTAGTTTGTTAACTTGGTTGTGTTAATCTCTTACATGAAGAATGTGCAGTACTTATATGTGTTTTTTACGACAATAACTTGATGAAAAAAGTTGAACAATATTATGTATAATTTTAAATAAGAATGACCCCAGTGATATTATTATATACTAATTATATTCTTCCAGGTTTTTAATGAATCTTGTATCTAACATAGTATTTTTTTGTTTCTCAGTGATCGTGTTGTAGGAAAAGATGGAGTACAACAACTCATGGATGTATGGTTCATTAAAGTGGAAGCCTGGTTTCCGACAAGAAGTCAATACATTTCTTGTAGCTGCAGAGAAGCATTCCATGGAGGCAAAGAACAGAATCAAAATTCTTTATCCGTGTAGCGATTGCAAGAACCATCTCACATGGAGTGATGTGTCTATTATTACATCTAGAGGTTTTGTGAAGGACTACATAGTTTAGATCCATCACGGTGAAACACCCGTTGACGTCGTTGAGGCATGAGAAGAAAATATGGAAGACGACCAAACTTACATTGACAAATTTATCGCTAAACTTGATGCAGAAGTGCTGAGTGCCCGTGAACAAGGTGGTGGTGATGGCGGTGGTGGTGGTGGTCGGGTTGCTGAGGATGAAGCTAGTGTTAATGATGGTTGAGGATTTATTAGGGACGAAGCTAGTGGCAATGACGATGGAGGACATGAGGGGGACGAAGCTGATGGGGATTATTTGGAGAAAATGCTTAGGGTCATTGGACCAGAGGCGATACTCAAGAGCGCGAAAGGACTAAACAATTTGGAAAGGGTAAAAAAGGAGCAAAGGAGAGTTTGTATGGTGTTGACAAAGGTTGTGTGACACACTTGACGATGCTACGTTTTTTGCTTGTGCTCATCCTGAAGGCTAAGTACGGTTGGTCAGACTGCAATTTCAATGACATATTTGTGTCTCTTGTCATGTTTGCACCCATAGCCAAACTCAGTTCCCGCCAACACATACGAGGCAAAGAAGGTTATAGGGCAATTAACAATGTGGGGTTGAAAAATACATGCATGCCCAACCATTGTATCATTTACTGTGGCGATACATTCAAGTCATTAGATAAGTGCCCCAAATGTGGCACCAATCGGTACAAGAACAATGACCTTTACATTGGGGATGAACCCAAGGGTCATTCCTCCAAAGGGAAAAGATGCAGAAGAAGGGTTGGACATGATTATCAACCACAAGTTAACACACCTTTTAAGCAACGATACGAAGTAGAGGCGAATTCCAGCCTTGGTAATATGGTACATACCAGTCATTGATCATTTGAGGCGTATGTTCCTAAACCCTAAGGAAACTACACTTATGACATGGTGGGATGATGAACGCAAGGTGTAGGATGGTGTAACATCCTAGATGTAAGAAGCAATTAAAATCTTGATCATGATTATCATCATGCATAACCATCAAGCATTGTGGCATAAATGCATCCCATGTTTCAGTTATAGCATGTGTATGTTTCATATATGGTGTTTCACATGTTACATGAAATGATGTCTATAATAGTGTTTAAGGTTCTTTGTGATTTTATAGATTAATAATTTGCCTAAACAATTAAAATTTTGCTAAAATAAACTTTGTAGTACACAGTGTGTACTTTAGTGTAGGATCAAAGGTTTGTTGTGGTTTCAAGTCAAACATGTTAAATTTGAGCCTCAAAAACTAAATTTAATTTTGTTATCCACACTTAGCAATTTTGGTTAACTCCCTGAAAGAGCAGTTGTTAAGTTCAATTTTTGGAGGTTTAGTAAATGAATTTTCATAAATAAAATTTGTCCAACATTGGTTTCACTTATTGTTGTGATGTTTGATCTTTGATATTATGTAACTGGTTGTGATGTTTAGTTAGTAATTAACTTCTAATTAATTACCTAAAAATGCTTGATCAAAACTGTTTCCAAAACTCTGAACTGAATTCAGTTTTCAGTTTCGAAGCACCTATGTTTGAAATTAAAAATCTCTTAAACCAGTGATCTTTTGATGTTGCATCTTAAAGAGAAGCTGGAGAGCTCAGTTCAGAGATCAACTTTTATTAAAGGTGCTGATCAATTTTCTGCAAAGAATTAAGAGATAGAAGGCAGAAAGAAGCTCTGCCAGGCTATGAACAGTAAAACCGGCGAGCAGCTTGTCTGCTTCACTGTCGGTGGCCGCCCGCTGACCGTTTTCTGTCGCTCTCGTGCATGTGGACACGCAGCTGCCTGCGTGGAGAAGCCAAGCAGCTGCTGGCGCGCCTGGAAGACTCACGCTTGCCGTTTTAAAGCCCGAGCCGTCGGTGCTCCCTTCCTTTTCTCCGTTTCCGCCGTAGCCGAGCTCCTCTAGTCGCCTGCGAAATTCATCACCGTCGATCCATCCATGTTTCTTCCTCACTACTGGAATGCCCCTCTTTGCCGACTGCCAAAAGCAGTCAGCAAAGGCACTAAAACAGGTGGCAAAGGCTTTGCCGACTACATTCCACATGGCAGTCGGCAAAGAAGAGGTCGCAAAGAATTCATCGGCAAAGAAAACTTTGCCGCCTGCCACGTGGAAAGCAGCCGACAAAGGCTTTGCCACCTGTCAACACGGTAGTCGGCAAAGGAGATGTACGCCGTCATGAGATGACGGTGCGAATTCCGTTTGCCGACTGCCACGCGGAAGTTGGAAAAGGCTTTTTTTAAATTTTTTTAGAACAGAATTTCTTTGTCGACTGCCTTTATTGGCATGTGGCAAATGTTTTTTATTTTTTTCAGGATAGAAATTCTTTGCCAACTGTTTTGATTGGCAGGTGGCAAATGATTTTTTAATTTTTTTCAGAACAGAAATTCTTTGTCGACTGCCTTTATTGGCTGGTGGCAAAGGATTCTTTGCCGACTGCCTTGATTGACAGGTGGCAAAGCTGCCATGGTTCCTGAGATTCCAGCTTTGCCACCAGTTTTCCACGTGGCAGGTGGCAAAGCTGGAATAAGTAAATTTTTGATCTATTTTTTCTGTTTCGCATCACAGCAACAAATTCACATATACCACACAGATCCACATATATATCACACAAATCCACATATATAGCATATATAATTCATAACAAAGAGGTCCAACAAGTCCATCATCCAACAAATCGTACTAATCGAGCATCCAACATCAAACATCCAACATGGTGTGCAAAACCAACATCAAACATCCTGCAAAGTAGAAGAACCACATAGCCAGTCACGCGTCCTGAGACCCGTTGCCACCGTAGTGTGAAGAGCTCCCATCTAGCCACGAAGACCACACGGACGGTCCAACCTGCGGCGCGCTGTTGTACACCCACCCCGGATCTGATCTGCTGGGCAGGCGGAGGGTCGCTAGCCCACCCGGAGCCCCCTCCTGCGTAGGCCTAGGAGGAACACCACCTGGCCACAAGAGCTGTGGCTGAGGGGCAACTGACCCCACATGGCCTGGAGAAAGGCCATGTGGAGTCGGGTTCGAACCCGCCGACAGTGGCTGCACAGAGGAGAAGCGATCTCATTAGTACCTGCGGGATGGCTGCACAAGCAAAAACAATACAAAGACTGCTATAACTCACTAGAGTCCCTAAAGGGCTAGGAACAGGGGGTGGACTGAGAATAGATGGTGGAGCGAAGATCACGGAAGGAAACAGAGGACATCTGAAACCAGGGATCTCCAGACCCTAAAAGAAGCTGGCAAACTCCTTCATCTGACGCGCCGAGTGCTCCTGGATAGCCTCCAACTATCGGTGATGGGCCTCCTGTTGGGCCGCCAGCTATTGTCGATGGGCATCCTCTTGGGCCGCCTGTTGGGCCCGCAACTCAGCCAGCTGGGACTACAATATTACACCCGCAATGTTGAAACAATGCATAAGAAAAGCTACATATGTAAAACCAATGAACGACAAATAGTTACCTGAATCGCCGCCATCATCTGCGTAGAGCTTGGCCGCCGAGGTTGTATGGGGACATCCGAGGAGATCGTGTTGTCCAATCGACGAACCTCACGAAGGGTGGGAATAGTGGTCGGGTCGATTATGCTGTGGGCAAGAAAGTATCGGCCATGCTGCTTCCCTCCTCCCATCCTCATCAGGACGTCCGTGTCAAGGGGCTCAGTGGCTGGATCGTAGGCCTCACCATGGCGCTTGCGAACTACCTCGGTGTACTGGACCACCTTCTCATAGGCGTTCGGGTTGGTGAACATGTCGGCCCCTTTCGCCGGGTCATAGACGTTGTCCGGATCTGTCGCTTTGCCCTGGTGAGACAGGACGTAGCCCGTGAACTCGTTGATCACTTGGCCACCATGCGATTGGGTCTGCGAGGAAAACACAAGAACGATTACACGTAATGAGAATGAATAAATAAATGAATGAATGAATAAATAAATTGGTGTGAAGGGTACCCATGTGTCCATGTATGCTCCGAGGGGGCGGCTCCCTTGGTGGTGTGCTGGCCCTGTCCTCCCCTTGGCATGTCTGGACTTCTCCCTGCGACTCGCGTATGCCTCCGGCGTTGTCCACAAGTCCACAATCGCCTCCCAGCAGTTCATGTGCATTTTGCACCAATCAGCAGGATACTATAGAAAAAACATGTATTTGAGTGATCACTCCTGAATTAGAATGGAATCAAAGTTAATGTTTCCTACTTACCCGGAGGTAGATCTCCCTGGGGAGGTCAGTTTCAGGTGAGAGGATCATCGCCCTGGCTTGTGACTTTGGCAGCGACTGGCCAAGCACCTTGGCGTGGTAGTTGACGAGGACCTAGAGGTGCGCCTCGTAGTACATGTCCTTCAGTCTCACCATGCAGACCTTGTCCTGCACTCGCGACGCCTTGATCTTGTGCCCCGGCTCGCACGTGTACCACTCCTGCATACAGATATCATGTATCATTTCATTATTTCAACAACATCCAACAAATGCATTAACATTAACAAAGTGGTACGATGAAGACTCACCCAGAACTCCCTCTTGATCACGTCGGCAAGGGGGACCTCATCTGCGTCCTTGACCTTGTAGAACTCTGGGCACTTATTGGGTGGCTTTTGGATCCCATCTATGGTGACAAGGCTAGGGTAGTGCTTCTTAACAAGGAGGCCCAGCATGCCATTAATATGGCGTGAACTGCCCCCGTTCACAAGCTTCCAGTTGTTGCATGAGTCATTAAGAACAACTGTTAGTCTGAAGTTCAATTTTCAACATGTCATATGAATAAGTTGTGAAAACATGAATGGTTACTTACTTTGGACCCTCGGGTCGAATCACCGGATGGTGGGCTACCGCGAGCGAGGCAGAAGTGAGGCGCGTGATCCCGCGCTGGTAGGGCTTCCTCGAACCTAATGAAGACGTCTACCCTGGTGTCGCCCCGCTCCCACCCTGGCTGCCCTCGTCTTGGCCACCCCTGCCCTTGTGCCCCCCGCCTTCACCGCCCCCATCCTCGTCGCCTCGGTCCTAGTCATCGTCTGGGGGAAAGAGCTCCCTCATCGACGAGCGATGTGTGCGGGGCCTCGCCGACGAGTCCACCAATGGCGCCTCCTCCTCCGCGTCATCGTCGACACCGGTCGACATGTAGATCGAGGTGACCTTTCGTAGCGGTCGTCGACGTCTACCTCCGCCTGGCATTTTGTCCTGTACCTGAAATGACAAAGATTAAACCAATTAGCACAAATAATTGATAAGTACTTTTAAAGAGATGTAAAATGAAGCACAAATAATTGAAAGTACTTTTAAAGAGATGGAAAATGAATGAAACATAATTGCAAAGTAATAATAAGAACAATATAGTATTACATGAATTAGAAACCGAAGTCCTCATCATCACTATCACCATTGTCATCATCGCCTCCACCGTCATCACAATCACTGCTGTCATCATCACTATCAATATTGTCAAAACCTAAGTCCTCATCATTTAGTGAAGTGTTGGGTGTCTCATCTGAATTCATGGTTCTCAGGCAGGAATTGATGATGTTTGTCAAATGAAGAGTACTTGCCACCCTTCTTCATCCAGGTGAACATCACAGATTCCATACATACTGGGCAAGGGAACTTCCCGTGAACACACCACCCACAGAATATGCCATACGCCAGGAAGTCATGCAATGAATACAGATACCACACATGCATTGTGAAGTTCTTCTTTGTAGCTCAGTCGTATGTCAGTACCCCATTTTCCCAAGCATGTTCCAATTCATCCCACAGTGGCTGCATGAACACACCCATATTGTTGCCCGGGTGTCCAGGTATTATCCGTGACAATAACACGTTCTTCGGTTCAAACATGACGCCGGGGGGAAGATTGAGGGGGATCACAAATACGGGCCAACAAGTGTACGGGGCCGCATGTGTTCCATACGGGTTGAACCCATCTGTTGCTATGGCTACATGTACATTCTGAGCGTCCTTAGCTTTGTCAGGATACTGCATATCGAAGTACTGCCATGCCTCAGCATCCGATGGGTGTACCATCTTATCACTGTATCTTTTGCCATCCTTGTGCCATGTCATCTGCTTCGCGGACTCCTCTGTCATGAACATCCGTTGGAGCCTCGGGGTGAGTGGAAGGTACCGGACGATCATCTCGGGGATCTTAGACTCCACCTTCTTGCTAGCACCACCATCTACCTCCACATACCTAGAGGCCTTGCACTTTGGACAGTGCGTTGCAGCATTTAGATCTTCTCTCCTAAATAGGACACACCCATTAGGACAAGCATGGATCGATTCATACAACATCTTAAGTGCACGGAGGAGCTTCACTGACTCGTACGTGTTCTTCGGCAGCGTGTGATCCTTCGGAAGCATTGTGCCCAAAACTATCAACATGAGATTGAAGCCGTCTCAACTCAGGCTCAACTGCGACTTCAACCCTAGAAGGCGACCAACGGCATCCAGTTGTGACATTGTTGTCTTCTCGTGAAGGGGCTTCTGCGCCGAAGACATCATTTCATAGAAAGCCTTTGCGGTTTCCTCTAGATCCTCCTCCATCAATCCTTCATTTCCATGTGCCTCGTTATAGTCTACCACCATGTCGGCCAACCCAGCATCTCCATCATACTCCTCAAGGCGTGCTCTTACCTCCTCTCTAATACGCGCTTTTGCTTCACCATGGAAGATCCACCTCTTATAGTTTTCCACAAATTCGTACTTGAAAAGATTTTTGTAGACCTCCCTCTGTACTTTTCTTTTTGGGTTCTTACACTCTTTGTAGAGACACAACATTCGATCCAACCCTTGAGCAGCCGGCCCAAATGCTTGCTCCAGGAAATCATTGGTCCCCCTAACCCCATTCATCGCTATTCCTCTTAGTTGTCTAGCCAGTGTACATCCACTCACAGTCATCCATCCTCTGTTATGCACCAATGTAAGCGAGTAATAAAACCAGCATTTGCATCTACAAGGCATTCCTACCATCTAATAGGTGAAGGATAGGTCATAATCCCACCCAAAAATGCATAGATGAGGTTAGCTTCCATGCTCCACTCCCGTTTGAGATGGAATTTTGGCAGCACCTCCTCGCTGTTCTCCCGATACACGTCCTGGTGGGGAGAGTGTGTATCCGAAGAACAACGGAAAGGTGCGGCCAAAACTCTGACTCGAATGGGAGCGGAAACATGGAAGCTAACCCATCTACGCATCTGTGGGTTGTCCAAAAAATGGACAATCTGAAAGAGATACTGTCGCAGATATGCACTGATCAGCATACCAACGACCGTGTATCCCTTTCGGATGGGAGACGCCTAACTTGGCTGCGCAATCTACAACTACTATAAGGATGAGAGGTGAATTATACCTAGGGTAGCGGCACAAAGGCAAGTAGCAGGGCGGTGGAGAGTCGACGCGGTGCAGGAAGACCCGCAGCGCCCCACGAAGACGATCGGAGTCACCGAGTACCTCCCACAGGTGATCCTACAAAAAGGACAAAAAAAGGTTAGTATCCACTCAAAAATTCGGTAGCACCTCCCCTACACGAGGAGGTTCCGAAACCTGTAAAAAACAACGACGCGAATGCCGATAACCACCACGGCACGAAGGCCGATAACCACAACGGCGTGAAGGCCGATGACCACCGCGGCATGAAGGCCGATTACCACAGCGGCACGAAGGCCGACATCACAACGGCACAAAGGCCGACAAGTAGTGAAGGGGTTAATATACCTTGCTCTTGTAGCCGGTTCGACGACAGTTGAGGTGTCGGCGAGACGTACACGCCAAGAAGACGGTCGAGGCACCTCCTCACCATCTCCCCTTCTCTCTTCCTTCTTACTCTTCTTCTCCTTCTCCCTTCTCCTTCTCCTTCTTCCTTCTCCCTTCTCCCTTCTCCTCCTTTCCTTGTCCTGCTCCCATGCCTCTCTGCCTTGGGGCTGCGGGGGCCGGTACGCAGGGGCTGCTGGGGAGCCGGGGCGGCCACGGGGCTGCGAGGCACCGGGACGGCTGGACCAGCCGAGTCTAGGATGTCGGGGAGCGGCGGGGCCGGTCGCCGAGGCGGGGCGCGGCTAGGGCGGGGCGCGGTCGGGCGGGCGGGCCGGGGTGCGGCGCGGCCGGCATGTGGGGCGCAGCGGTGCGTGGCGCAGGGGAGAGGGACGGCGGCGCTGCGGGCAGGGGAGGGGGGCGGCGGCGGCGCTGCGGGCAGGGGAGGCGGGCAACTGGAGTGGAGAGAGGTAGGTGACGTAGGAAATGAAAGGAAATGGGCCGGCCCAATTTTTTTAGGTTAAAGTCCTTTGTCGACTGCTCCGTGGTACAGGCAGTCGGCAAAAGCCCTGAACAATATTTTAATATAATCTCTTTGCCGACTGCCCTAGACCAAGGCCGTCGGCAAAGAATTTTTGTGTTTTCCCCCTTTTTTGTAGCCGCAACTTGCTCTTAATTTTTTGAAATTTTTAACATAGGTTCCACATGTGATAACATTAAACCTCAAAAAGTTTTGTGATTTTTTGACTTTTTTCTATATTTCATTAATTAATTTCTTTAAATTGAATTTTCCGCTGCATAATCCAACTTTGAACTGTAGGTGCATGAAATAGTAAAACTTAGCCATTCGAAAAATGATATTCATGTTGAAGAATGTATTTTGAGGCCATATCCAAAAACTCACCCAAAATTTTGAAGTCCTTGTCCACGGAACATGACCATCCAAGTGTGGTAGAAGTGATTTTAAATTATATAAAATTCAAACAAAATCAGAAAATTACAAAACTTATTGAGGTGTCATGTTATCACATGAGGAGCCTATGATAAAAATTTGAAAAACTTTGGAGCAAGTTGTGATGTCAGATGTACAAAACCCACACATTTCCACATGTGATCACATGTGATCATATTGGAAATGTCTGGGTTTTGTTCATCTGATACTGCAACTTGCTCCAAACTTTCTCAATTTTTTATAGGCTCCACATGTGATAACATGACACCTCAACAAGTTTCGTAATTTTCTGAGTTCATTTGAATTTTATATAATTAAAAATCACCTCTACCACACCTGGATGATCATGTTCCGTGGACAAGGACTTCAAAATTTTGGGTGAATTTCTGGGCACGGTCTCAAAATAGACTCTCCAACATTAATATTATTTTTTGAATGACTAAGTTTCATTATTTCATGCACCTGCAGTTCAAAGTTAGATTATGCGGCCGAAAATACAATTAAAAGAAATTAATTAATGAAATATAGCAAAAAGGGTCACAAAATCACAAAACTTTTTAAGGTTCACTCTTATTGCATGTGGAGGCTAAGAGAAAACTTTGACCAAGTTTGGAGCAAGTGACGAGGTCGAATATCCAAAACCTAAATTCAAATTTTAAAAATAAAAAAGGAGTCTTTGCCACCTGCTTTTCTTTGCGTGACAGCAAGGCAGGTGGCAAAGGGGACGGCGATGGGCGCCATCTGGCCCCCGCCACCTTTGCCACCTGCTTTTCTTTGCCACCTGCTAGGCAGTCGGCAAAGGACGTCTTTGCCGATTGTTGGGAATGGCCGACAGCTGAAGAAATAATGGCAGTCGGCATAGACTCCTTTGCCGACTGCTCATTGGGGCGGTCGGCAAAGAGCATGTTTGCCGACTGCCCTGTCTTTGGTAGGTGGCAAAGGGTACTAGCAGTCGGCAAAGCCGAGTTTTCCTGTAGTGCCTCCCACGGGTGTGGTCAGGCATGGAGATGCCCTAGCACCTCTCCCTAGCCACTGGTGAGCACCTTCCCCGCCGGAAGCAGCTTTCTCCAGTGTCCTCTGTTTCTCAATCGCGACCAAGGACCTTGCGCAGCAATAGAAGCTTTTCTAGGGGGTTTTCTACCGAAACCGTGACTCAGATGAATAGTGCGCTACAAAGTTTTTCTTTTTCTTTTTGTGTTTTCAGCTAAAAATTATGAATTTCATAACTAATTGTAGAAGCATGCTAAAAATATGAAATTTGTTCTTTTAGCCTTGTTATGATATGCTCTATCTAGGAAAAAATATGAGTTAGGTTGGATCAGTAGTTTTTCTATGCTTAAAAATTACCTCTTTTAATTATAAAATGGATCTTGCATGATTTTTATAGGATAAAATATTTATCCTTTAATTATGAATTTTTTTGTGTATGCTTAGCATGGTTAGGACAATCTTCACAAAAAGTTTGGTACAGTTTTGAATTAGTTGACTTGGTTAATTAATTTAAGTGTGCTTAAATGGCTTTTCCCATGGTTAATAATTACTAAAATGAATTAGGTAAATGCTTAAATGACTTTGGTTAATTTTGATCATTGTTTGTGGGCCTTGGAACACCCAAACCCCTGCTGTTCCTTGGAAATGTTAGTTTCTTTCTTTTTAGTTAGATAATCCACTTGTTGGTTAATAATTCAAATGATTTGCTCAATTACTTAGTTAATAAATGCATGTGTATAAGTCATGTGATGTTGCCTTGCTTACCCTTACGGTGAGTAGCTATGTTAATAGTGGTTGATGATCCATGAAGTTAATTACTCATACATAATCTTGATAGGAGATTAGAGAAGCACTTGGTCGCACTTGTATGTTGAAATGGCTGCATGAGCAGTTCCAGCTAAGTGGCTGTTTTCATAATGATAATCATGTTTTCTGTGAATGTGTTGAATACAAAAGTTGTAGGTAACTTTCATGTCTTGCTTTTCCTAGAATTTCATGATTTTAGGCCTGCTGGTTGGGGAGTTATGTCTTTTACAATTTCCCTGTCAAATTCTGTTTACTTCCTATACAGATCTAAAAGGTGATGCTTTATGGCTTAGTTAACCTTTATATCACTGTTGGTAGTCCTTAACTCAAATATTTTAACCGCCAAAGTGCATTAAAATGACAACATTCCATGATACATCATAGCAAAATATTATTTTATCTAACAAGTTCCACGAATTTTGGTGCTCTCACTTGTTTTTGCAGAATATACTCAAATGTGTGTTAAAATGATATTAAATAGTACACATATAGCTAGGTGAAAATCGGACATGAAAGAATTCGAATTTGGTGCCACACCAAAGCAGTCTCAAATAAATATTTCGAGTACAATGCGAAGAGCGATGAAACAGACATGTCATTCATATATTAACCCAGACAAGCCGTCCGCTCTCTTGAAGGAACCGCTGTCCACGTCGCCCGAAATTAGCCCCGCCATCCGATCTGCCGTTCAATGGCCCAGATTTCTCCAAACGGATTCCACCCGAACCGGCTCCTCATGCTTCTCCTTACGTTCTCTGCCTTCTCCCGGGCTTCTCCCGCTTCTCGTCGGAATCCAGCGAGACAGATATATACTCAACTCCAGCTTGTCCTTCACGAAGGTTCTTTTCTCCTCGTCTCTCTCTCTCTCCTCTACGATCCATCTCCCGACGTGGACGGCGCCACCGGAGCAGCGCCGACCTCGGCGATGGCCGGCCTTCGGCGTCGGTGCAGCGCCCCCCCGATGCGACATCGTCCCGCCGGCCTGCGTCTTCTCCCTAGGTACTCGTCTCTTCCCCTCTCTCCTTCTCTCTCTCGATCTCTCTCTCCCAAAGTGGTGCCGCGCCGGCGGATCCCCCTACGGTGGACGGCCTCCGGCGCGCTACCCGAACCCCTACGGTGGCCCAGCTGCGCTTCGGCGTCTGCTGCACCCCCACCGCCTGCTCATCTCTCTCCCTCTCTCTCAATGTGGCATATGCATGGTCTGCTGCTGCTCGCAGAGGCTCGTGTCCTAGGGTTTGCTGGGGTTCGATTCCAACTCGATCTCGTGGCCGGCTGATGACTTGGACCAGGTATGTACGGTGCTTACCTTATTGATTGTCCAAATCAATTTCATGTGGTTTCATCTATTTGGTTTTGTTCTTAATTTTTTACCTGTTTCAGGTTCGATTTCATACCCTGCCCAACCACTGCAGCTCAACTAGATGCCTCAGAACACGGTGACGTTCTTCTTGTGTGCATCTAGATACTGTATGACTAGCAATCTGAGATGTTCATACTGCTGCTTCGTACCTGACTGCTATACTCCAGGTCCCTAATATTCATATTGTTGCTTTACAAACCTTTTCATGGATGACAAAAAAGGATCAACATAGATTTGTTTTTCTTCTGAGCATACCGTGTTTATCTAGGGGTTACTGACCATGTGTAGCATGGAGGAACAAGGCTAATTTCCTTTGCAAAGCACTGTTGCTTTAGGTATGTATATATGTGTGTGTTGAGCCTTTGTAGGATACGCTCGCTTATTGCTGAATGTTAAATAGCTATTGCATTAGCAAAGCATTATTCCCCCTTTTATGTTGCAAAGTAACCTTTTCCATATTCATTTACCCTTCTCTTTTAGCAGGTGTGATTTGCCAATGTACGTTGCTTCTTAGCCTTCTCTTAGCCGTCCACTAAACCAAGGTATTTTTATCTCCTTCAATTATGAACTCCCTTTCTGTAGCTGTCAGTGCACATTGCAACACTATTAATCGTGTGGATTTGCTTACCACTACACATATTGGGCTACTACAATTACTATCCGAGTTATTATCCCCTGCGTATGCCACATATTCTTTGGTGGAATTTTGTACTACATATGTTGGATTCATGAAAATTACAACACTTCTGCAACCAAACAGTCCTGTACGAACTGCTAATTTAGCGATGCAATTTTAGCGCTCTGCGGCCTCTACTTATTCTTTTTTTTTCTGGTGATGTAGATTCATATCTCTCTCTATGCACTGTGCGTGTTTTTCTGATTGAATGGGTGGCCTAAAGTCACTGCACATGGTTCATAGAGTACCGTTCACATAATCAAAACCAATGATTAATCAGTTCTTACCTATTTCATTTTCCTGACACAAAAAACAATATTCAGAGTTCACCAGTTGAGTTTTTTTGGGGGAAAAAATGGCATTATTTTTACATTTCCAGTCCATACAAAAAAGGCATTAATGCATACAGAACTTGGAATCTCATAAGCTATTGCAACGTCAAACAAAACATATTTGAATGTCTGGCAAAACATATTTTAACAAGCATAGATCAAAGAAATATATGCCTAAATTGTATTCATGTATACAGGTCAGTCCGAAAGGGGTGCATATGTTTGCAGGATTAGTTTTTTAATTCAGTGCTGAAACTCGAAATGTTCAGAACCCTCTAATTTAAACATATAATCAGTTATAACTAATCTTAGTTTTTTCTGTACATTGTGCCTGTATCACTATCTTTTCTCATTTGGGGCTAGAGCAAACTCGGGTTCCAGCTTATGAAAATAGGTTCCTGGTGGTCTGGTGGAAGATTTCGCAACAACAAAGTCAAAATCTACAAATGAAAGGTACATGCTTCTCTCCATTATAATTCTTTACAGCCTCTTATTTCGTAGAGTTCCTGTCAGCGTCACATGGCCTTGTTACGAATTCTCTATTCTGGAGATCAGCGGGTTGTTAGCCTTCGGCGCAAGCCAGAATGACATCGTTAATAACATGCCAAACCCCTGTGAAAGAATCAGCTGTCCACATAGTGGTTAGTAACACATCTGCTTTCTCTTTATCTTCTACATAGTCTTCCTTATTTTGTTATGACCTTCCATTTGCTTGAAATATTACATGGTTGCATGAAATAGATATCCATAAACAACCCTCAAAGGGACCTTCCTCATCGGATTGGTACCAAAATTAGGAGCCTAAGAATGGTTCTAATGTGTTCTAGGGAGTCATGTTCTGATGGTACCTTTTAAAAAAGCTATGAGAATAGCAATTTAAGATTCTGCCTTACTGCTATGGTAACTTCTAAAAAAAACGATCACTTTACTGCTTTAGGCCTGCGCATTACTGCCTCTATTATAGAGCAAAAAAACATTCTTTCTAAGCCTAATCTGGTTCCAAAGTGTTAGACGCAACAGATCCGTAGTGAGGATCTTTGCTATAGGTGCATGTGATTTATGGTGGCTGTATATTTCCTGACCAAATTTGTTCAGTGAATATCCATGTTGAGGGTTTCTTCTGAATGTGATCGGCTCTGCCAATTTGTTGTGTCCGTATTTTCTCTTAGAAAATAATTTGGATCTGTGCTATTCAATGTCGGTTTTCACTGGTTCTGTATATTTTCTTCCTTTCCTCTTGCTAA
This sequence comes from Saccharum hybrid cultivar R570, assembly GCA_038087645.1. Lineage (NCBI taxonomy): Eukaryota > Viridiplantae > Streptophyta > Magnoliopsida > Poales > Poaceae > Saccharum > Saccharum hybrid cultivar. The sequence continues at coordinate 471,260 of JAQSUU010000606.1, read as the reverse complement.
TTGTGCTTCTCATTTTCATATTGCTATGTAAGGTATGATCTTCATAAACAGACATACCTTCCTCTAGAGATTCGCCTGAGCTCCAAGGCCAATCTTGGTTACCCAGCTGCTCTACTTCCAGCGCACTATTTTTGAGACAAAAATGATGCCGAAGAGGTACCACACCATTGCTGCCCTGTTCACCTCCTTTATGAGCTTATAATTCAAAATGTGTTGCATTGCATTACCAGATAGTTTTACAGCTCAATTACTAATAAACTACCTGACTTTCACTCTCCAGGAAACCACAGCAGATGAGGATATCAATGTACATGACGTCATGCAAGACAACCAGAACACCTAGCGTCGGTCTGCGGGGTTCCTGAAGCTGCCGCTCCACAGTTTGCATATCAGTTCGGGGTGACCAAATTGTCCCTGGCCTTTTTTCGTCCTCCAGTAAATCGTACACTAAATCTAGGTAAAAACAACTATTCTCCATTTACAGATGCGTCCATCGCTCCTCACTTCCCTCTCCACCAGCATAGTCTGCTAACCTTCATCTTAAAGTTGGCACCATTCCTTTGTTGCATGTCATGTTGCTTTTGTCTTCGCCTATTTTTCAAATATATATTAATAATACAACTGTCCTTAGTGTCTTACTGCTTGTAGCTATAGGAATTTACAAATTTAGGGGCAGTCTACCATGCTGTGCTGCCGCCTTTATAACTCTTCCGTTGACAGCAACCAAGCTCATCCTATCAACATACTCATTTGGGCCCTGGGCTTTCCTTCATCTCCAGAATTGCATGCAAACAATGGTTTAGTCTAATGTTGATGGAATGTTTTATGGGTTCACATTTTATCTACGTAGATAAGATTTTAAGATGCTCCAGGGTGGGTAATGGGTTGTTCGAACTTCTTGGTCTATTACCTTTTACTCTAATAAAATCAGTTTATGAGGTCTAAGTTTGATGGAAATATTATATGGTCAGCTGATCAGCTCTTCCTTGTTTTGGCCAATTTCGATTTGCCTACGCACTTGGTGTTCCCCCATAAGTTGCTGTGTTGTCAAATCGAAATTGGCCAGATTGGTTCGCCTTGTGTCAGGTAGTTTACTCAATGTGTTAGTGGGTCTATGTAACTTATTGCTCAGCACATTTTCTCCAAACTAAAAATTTCACTGGTGCCTGCGTATGCGCGCGAGTACTTGTTTTGTTTGATTTTTTTACTGTGCCCCAACTATGCAAGGTCCAGGTCATATATGAATATGATGTTTGTATTTAGAGCGGCGCTATCTCATATTATCTAGCTGCTTCACAGCACGGTCCGCAGCACCCACATTTTTTTCCAGCACGGGCGCGCGAAGGCGCGGGCCCTGACACTAGTTTTAGAGAACAAATGACCCCTTGTTTAGTTCTCCCAATTCTCCCCCAAATTCCACTATGCAAAAAGAAGATTCCTCGTCACATCAAAATGTCGGCAAATGCATGGAGTACTAAATGTTGATGAAATCAAAAACTAATTGCACAGCTTTGTTATACTTTGCGAGACGAACATTTTAAGCCTAGTTAGTCAAAATTTGAATAATTTTTATCAAATACAAACGAAATGCTACAGGAATTCTGATACAGTGTTTTTCTCTTCAATTCTCTGAACTAAACGAGGCCGGAGAAAGACATGAATTTTGCATATTAAAAAAGGAGTGCTGCCGTCCTACTGACATCAGCACTCCCCAAAATGTCAGACAATAGCAGCAGCAGCACTGCTGTGCATGCATGCACGCAGGACAGCAGACCTGGCCGGGCCCACAGCACAGGCAGCAGGGCTGGTGCCTGGCGCTTCCAGTTCCAGCCAGGCCCGGGACGCGCCCACGCACGCGTCAACGCGCAGGAAACAGGCAAACACGAAACAGCCAGTGCCGGCTGGTGGAGATCCGTCGAGCGGCCTAGCCATTCAGGTGAGACCGCATGGCCCAGGCAGGTCCCAGGATCGACGTCCAAGCGCGGAGCCGCAGCGCACGCTCGGGTCCGGAGCGCGGGATCGCCCGGCCACGCGTCGGCAGCGGGCTGGCCGCTGGCGTCGACCGCGCAGGCGGGAGCGCGCGCTCGCGGGTCGGGTTTGACCCCGCCACGGACAGGTGGCGCAAGCTGGTTGGTGCGCGGTTCAAGCGCAGCCGGCGCGATTGGGCCGCGGTTCTGGGCCGGTTTTGGCCCGGTTCAGCTGCCTAGAAGCCCTGTTTTCTCCCCAGAAAAGCAGACAGCGCGCAGATTCCGCCGGTTCACCTCCGGTTCGAGGCCCAGAAGGGCGGTTGTGCTCCGGTTTTCGACCAAGGTCGGTGGGGGGATTAATTTGCCGTGATCCTAAGCTCTAGCACCGACTACAGGAGGTCAGCAACTCCCCAGGTTGCCTAAAATTAGAGGAGGGACCTAGGAATATTCTATGAATTATTCTCTCCTCTCCACCTATAAAAGGAGGCCACCTCCCTCTCATTTTACATACCTACCTTGAGCTTAATCTTCACACGTTTTATAGTAGTGTCCCTCACGTTTTATAGTAGTGTCCCTCTAGGTGCTTCACACCTAATTGTAATAATAGAGAATAAGAGGGAGAGAGAGGAGAGGAATAGAGTGAAAGAGGAGCTGGGTTTGTCGGGTCCTCCACAACTTTGTACCTCTACGGAGCCGACTTGACTTGAGTAAAATTTAAGTTTTATTTTGGTATTTTCAAGCATACTACTTAACTAAGTTTAGTCCTTGCTTTGCTTACTTACGAGAACTCCGCTCGACCAAGTGCTCTAGTCTAAGAATTCAAGCTAGAGTAGTAATTGTTAGCGTAGACGTGGTGTCTAGGCTAGTACTTATCTGAGTTTGCGCCTAATCCTATGGATAGTTGTGGTAGCTCTGGAGGTGACAGCTCCGACCAGGCCTTCGTAATCCACCACGTTCGGGTTGGTATTTTCGTAGAGCTTTTTGGTAGCCTAACCCCGATCACCCCTTCCTAGTCTTTTCGAGGATCAGAAAGGTACTGTTGCTCCGAAGTAAGTGAGTTTAGTAAGTCTGAACCTTAGTTATCTAATTATCTTGTAAAAACCTTATAAAACCCCTCTTTTCCCACAAAAACACTTTACCCTTCACTTTGATCTTTTCTAATACACTTTCACGTTCCCCGTAGAAATTGATACCTAGGAATACTCCGGGTGAAAGCTACAACGGTATCCGTGCGCTTGTGAATTTATCTGTTTGCGTTAACATATACCAACAATCACCTTTTAGTAACAAATAAAAAAGTTGTATTACTTTTCATAAGCTTTCTAAAATGTTAAGGATCAAAACTTTTGGTGGCCTAGAACTCTAGTTGTAGCGGTTTAAAGTTTAATATCATAATCTATCCAAATCTGGATGGAAATGCTTACTTGTATTGTTTGACCCTGGTAACTGTGGAATTAGCTCTAGATGATAATAAGGAAGTTGTAAATAATTTCCTAAGATTTTCATAAAGTCTAGGATCACCTTTGCTAGATGTCTAGATCATTAGTTATGATTTAATGAAGTAGCTGATGTGCTGCTGTCCTGAATGTGTGTGTACCTAGAGTTGATTGGTTTAGCTCATTCTTGCTTCAGTGTTGATGACTTGGATTATGGCTACATTAGTGTTAACTTATTACACCTAAGCTATCTTATGATCTTGCTGTTGGTTTGACCAAGTCATTTACTTAATGGGTCTTGTTTGCATGATGCTTTGAAATGTTGTTTATATATATATAGAGTTGTAAGTCTTTGAATATGTTTGTCATGCCCAGTTTTCAAAAGAAGACCAAGCACTCGTCATATGTGTGCCCAGGAAGTCCACACATATAACAACAGAATAGAATATCAAAAACAATGTTATATAGCGGAAAAACATACTTAAATTAACACTTACAACTATCAAAGTTACGCGGAACGGTTGCTAAACTTCTCCTCGAGCTCCAATCTTTTTAGGGATGGCTGACTAGGGCCTCCGTATGCCAAGCACTTTTGACAGACTTCTGGTAACTCCACTACACCTTTATCCTTCTTTTGAGTAGCACTTTACTACACATTAGGGGTGTGGGGGAAAATAGCAAGGGTAAGTCCATGTTGAACTCAATAAGTACAGGCAGACAATATGACATGCAAGGCTATAACAAAGGAAAGGCTGACATAGGTTTAATTGCAGGTTAGCATTTTTAGTTGGTAATATTTTATTACAACAACCTGATTACTAATATGAGTAAAAGAACCCAGCCCATTAGTTAAGTTGCATAAGAGATTAATCAATATTATAGGTAGCCATCTTCAACAAGATTCCATCACGCTTTCGCTTCAAGTCATGATTCCCATTTGCCTAGAGCGGTCCATTTCCCAAAACACTACCAAGGTGAGCAGATAGGGTTTCACTACGAGACTGTTCACAGGTTTGTAGGGTCGAGATGGTGAACTAGAGGGGGCTGAATAGTCCTTTCTAAAAATAATCACGCCGTCGAACCGCGACAAATGCGGAATTAAAACTATCGGTCGAGCCAAGACTACACCCCTCTATCTAAGTTCACAAGCACCTTATAAAAATTCTAAAGAGGCAACAAAGGTGTCGGGCTAGCTAGTGCTCACCTATCTAATTCTAGCTTGCAAGGTCACACAAACCTATGCAACTAGTACTTCAAGCAAACCGGGGAGCACCTACACAATCAAGTAGGCAAAAGGACAAAGCTCCTAAGCTCACTAGCAATGCTCAATAACAAGGCTCCACAAGCCAAATTAGAGAGCATAAATTACTTAGCTACATAAACTAAGCATTTGTGATGAACAAGGTTACTAAAACCAAATTAGCCACGCAAGGGAGCTACTTCTATGCTACACAAGCAAGAAGGCAACTAGCGAGCTACTAAAGCTAAGCTAGTCACAAGAGCAAGAGCAACTACACAAGCACAATGTATGAAATGTAAATACAAGCTTGTGTTGCACGGAATGCAAACCACTGAGAAGATGGTGAAGACAATGTTGACACGGTGATTTTTATCTCGAGATTCATGTGTTTGCCAACATGCTAGTCCTCATAGAGACAAGCTCTAAGGTTGCCGCCGGTCCTCATGCTAGTGGTGACCCGCAAGTCATACTCTCCCACATGGAGCGCTTACCACAAGCTCTAGCACTTGACATGGCCGGACCACTTGTCACCCTTTGCATCTCACTTTACTAGAGTTCCTCTTCAAGGCTCCCATGGGGTGAGCACAATACCCCTCACAAGCTTCTCCGGAGCACCGCACAAGCTTCCTTGCATGCTTCGACGGAGATCACGCCACCAAGCCATCTAGAAGGTGGCAACCTCCAAAAGTAACAAGCACCACCGGCTTGCCACTCGATGACCTAGTGCCACTCGATGCAATGCACTAGAATCAACTCAGTCACAATCGGATCGCACTCTTGCAAGCACAAGTGAGTTAGAAGGTATCCAAGAACACCTAGACAAGCCACCAAGGCTTAAGGGTGCTAAGCTGCCGGCCAAAGGCTGGTCAACACTTCTATTTATAGCCCCACGAGCAAAACTAGCTGTTACCCCTTCATTAGGCATTCTTTGGGATGATCGAACGCATAGGTCCACATGACCAGACGTAGCATAGTAGCGTCTGGTCACTCCTAGTCGTCCATGTGTCACTTGCTTCAAACGCTGATCGCCCGATCCCAACGGCTACTTCGCCTGTTCGTGTGACCAAACGATGATTGGACGCACCAGAGCCCCGACCTGACGTAGCCTCCCAGCGTCAGGTCGCGCGCACCCATGAGCCACCAAGCCAACAACCAAACACGCAGGAGCTCATGGCGACCAAGCGTCTGCGCATCCGGTCGGTTCCAGAGATGGTCCAAAGTCGGCCAAACGTGACCTGACATGTTAGGTGCCCCATGACCGGACGCAGGCCAGCGTCCGATCCTTCTCTCGTGGCCATGTGTCAACGCCATGCCACACACCACCATGACGTCAATCGACAAAGATGACCGGACACACAGGTCCTCCCGAGGCCTGCGTCCGGTCACTCACAATGACCTATTTTGCCTCCATTTCTTCACCGAGTTGATCCATTTCAACTCCAACAACTTCTCCTTAGTAAATGTGCCAATATCACCAAGTGTACACCACTATGTGCAAGTGTGTTAGCATTTTCACAACCATTTTTAAGGAGTTAATCACTCAATTCACCACGCCACTCGATCATAGTAACTATGCAAAGTTAGATCACTCAAGTGGCACTAGATGACCGATATGCAAACAAGTTTACCCCTCTTGATAGTACGGCCATCTATCCTAAATCCGATCATAAACTTATCTACACACCTATGATCGGTGAAATGAAATGCCCTAGGTTATACCTTTGCCTTGCGCATTCTATTCTATCTCCTCTGATGTTGATGCAACACATGCACCAACCAATCACAAATGATATGATCCACTTCATATCATCACGTGACCATATTGGTTCATCGATCTTGACCTCACTTGCTCTTCACCGTTGCTTCGGTCCATCGGCGCCAAGTCATCACTCAACTTGCCCTTTACACTTGCAACCGGTCCGTCGAGCCAAGCCTCATCTTGATCTTCTCCACTTAGTCACATGACTCCATGTCATGTCTCATATGCAATCAGCTCCTTCATCACATGTGTGAGCTTTGCCCAAGTTCAAGCTATCTAACCTCCATGGCACGTATTGCTCACACGCATGTACCTGTGGACTAATCACCTGTGTATCTCACTCAAACACATATTAGTCCACCTAAGGTTGTCACTCAATTACCAAAACCAAACAAGGACCTTTCAAGGTTCTAGCTAATAGAATGCAACCCGCAAGGTTTTGCCTAAGCACACGGCAGCCGTCCCCATAGCCATGGACCTGGACAACCGCCACTAAACATACTGTACTTAGGTTACTCCCTTACACTTACCCGGTAAGCCGCACTCTACTAGTAGAAGTCATGATACTATGTCAAGCCAAAGCCATATAGCTTGAAGCTGTACTGTAAGTCCCAGGTGGCCGCTCCATGAGCTCAAGCCAACATCGTATCATCATTGCCAATATCTCATCATCATCAGTTGCAAAAACCAGAAATCTAGTATCACATATCATATACCATAACTAGTAGTATCAACATATATCTTGGCACTATGTGGGTTGGAGCAACTAAGCAAGTCTACCCATTCATAAAACCCAGGGTGCAAGGATGGAATCCAAAGACTAGGCAAGTCCTTAGGGTTCAGTATTAGACACATGCATAGAAAGTAAATGCATTTAAAGTTCATAGGTAAACAACATGGTCAAAGGGAGCCTGCACTTGCTACGATCATGAGAGAGCAAGAACAACAGAGAACAGAGCTATTGTTAAAGAGGACACACGACTATCGAGGAGTTTGCAACATAACAGAGAAGACAAACTATACGCTAGATCTGTTTTATTTAATGAAATAAGGTGACGGGCATTTTAAAGAAATATCACAAAGTTGGACTAACCAGACTATATTAAATTATACAAGCTGGAGTTAACCTTAGTCATATTTTATTTATAAACATTTCATAATATTTAAGTCATTTAAATCTTTATAGTTTAGAAAACATAGAACATGTGAGAGTTCTAATCGAATCATTATTGGTTCGAGGTTGATCTTAGAAAGTTATAATTGAAAAGGGCATTTATGTTGGTATTAATCATGTTAATATTAATTTATGAAAAACCGATGTATAAGCCTAAGTTGCTTTTATAGATTAAAAGACATTAGGTAAACATTAATCATATTATATTTATGTTGAAATTCAAAAGCATGGAACAAGGTAAATGTTGTTGCTAACACGTAGCTTACGTTGTTACGAAGCTAACGCGACAAGAACGGGATTATAACCCAGGTTGCTTTTAATTGGAAATCTATTAAATAAATATTAATCAAATTGCATTTAGATTAATAAATTCATAATTAAGTGACATGACGAACATTACTACTACTACGTAGAGCGCAACGCTACGAAACTAACGCAACGAGAATTACTCGAAATGGACTTAAAACGATTGAATGGCGAAGGATTAACTATCAGTGGCAGAATCATAATTAGCATCATCTTCTACCTTGGGCGGGAGGAGATCAAGGACTCCATGGCCATTGGAGGATGATGCTGCATTCTCCGGGGAAGGGCAGGGGCACCGACAGGGGCTTAAGCGGCCGGATGGGTGGCACGGGGCGGCGCGGCGCAGGGGCCTCCGTGGGGCGGGGCGGGGCCGGCTTGGCACCCACAGCACTGCCCGAGCAACCACAGACGGTGGCGGCGGTGCTTCCCTGTGGCGTGGTGCGCGGGCCCAGCTGGGGGCAGCGGGGTGAGGCCCGCATGGTGGCGCATGAGTGGGTGCCGTAGGTGGCGGCGCACGGGGCCGCGGTGGCCGAAAACGAAGGAGAAGATGGCATCCATGGAGGTTCTAGCCGGAAAAGAGAAAGAAGGGTTAGGGAAACCATCAGATAGACACGGATTCACAAAATGAAAGGCGTACCGGTGTAGAGGACAACGAGATGAACCTCGCAGCGGTGACGTTTCTACAGGGGACGTTGGAGATGGCCGGAAACGCTCACCAAAGGTTTGCCGGAAGTTTGCTAGAAACCTAGAGATGCAGAACTTTGGCTTTAGATCTAGGATGATGGGAGTGGCAGCTCGCGAAACGGGCTATACTTCTGAAACTAGTGCGTCGAGGGCTACGCCGACATATATATAGGTCCAGGGTTCGAGGTCTTTGAAAATCAAGGTAAAACTCACGTACACGCCATAAATAATCAATTATTCCTACACTGTGAATATGCTAAAACATGTTTTCCATCACCCACAATATAAATACTCCATGCTCTAAAATATGATCTCTCTAGCATATTTCTAGAAAGAGACAACAAGCACTACAAGAAATGTGCCATCTTATGACAATTATGGCATGACATCTCATCAAAAGGTCACTAAATTGATCAGTTTATGACATTTGTTTCGGAACCAGCTCAACTTAGTGACATTAATAAATGAACTTCATAAAAAAGGTCTTAAAGCTAGTAGAATGGTATATTGTGAAAACATTTGTCATGTCATAGCGACCAATTTGCTAATGTCTTAAATCTATTACAAGGATGGTGACGAGAGTCAAAATAGGGGTATGTTAAGTCCCCAGGAGAGAAGCTCCCGACTGACGCTGTCCGGCCGATCTCTCAAGATCGCCCGAGGGCTCCCATCGGGTACGCTCGTGCACACTTTTTGGTAAAGTAATTAGGAGTGCATTACGTGGGGCATAGGTTGGAGAGGTTCAAATCCCATCAACCGCACACGTGAAAAATCGCATAATTTATGACTTGCGACCAAATTCTTTTTTTCCTTTTCTGGCCTCAACTTTTTTCTGTTCTTCTTTCCCTTTTCCAGCCTCAACTTTTTCTGTTCTAAATAACCAGCCCATTAGACCCCATGGGGTTTCAATATTTTCCCCTTTTTCAGCCTCATTTTTTCTGTTCTAAACGACCAGCCCATTGGGCCCACCAGTCAGGCGCGGGTCTCACCTAGCGATGAAAACGGACGGAAAAACCATATTTCTACTTTCGTTTCTATATTTTTTTTGGCGGACACGGAATCGGGTTCGGAAAATACGGGTTCGGAAACGGAATCGGAATATGCGGACATACGGAAACGAACAAATACGGACGGAGAGCCGAAAAATTAAATTAAGATCACATAATATAATATTCTCAAAGTATACATATATAAAGTCATATAATAATATATACAAAGTTTAATATTCATTTACATGCTATGTACGTGAACATAACATGCATATTTGGTGATTCGTAGTTATATTAACATAACATAAGGACATGTAATCGTTGAACATGTTGAGCATAGATTGAAAATATGATAAAAATGGAATAAATACGGGTCTATTCCATATTAAAACGGGATTACTCGGAAACGGACGGAAAACACCATTTTTTACTTTCGCAAATACGAAAACGGGATCTGGCAAATACGAAAACGGGCGGAAAAATATAGAAAACGGAACGGGACGGTACGGGAAAAATTCCGTCCGTTTTCATCCCTAGTCTCACCAACCCTAGCTAGCGAAATCCCCAAATTTTCATCCGCCGCCGCTGAGCTCGCTTCTTCTCCCGCCGATGCCTCGCGCTCCCTCTCTCTCCTAGATTAAGGCTGTGTTTAGTTCCGAAATATTTGGGGGAAATATTCCTGTAGCACTTTTGTTGTTATTTAACAAAATTTATCCGATCATGAATTAATTAGGCTCAAAAGATTCATCTCGACCCTTACAGACAAACTGTACAATTAGTTTTTTTACCTACATTTAATGCTCCATGCATGGGTCTGAAGATTCAATGTGACAGGTGGTGGAGGAAATATTTTGGGACGTGAACGGGGCCTAAGACCATCACCAAAATTTTCGTCCGCCGCCATCTTTTTCTCTCCCGCCGCCACCAGCCATGCTCGGTCTTCCTTCTCCAGCCGACGCCCCACGCTCGCTCTTTCTACCGATTCCAAATTTTGCACTCGGGATAACAAAATCGCCGTGCCCAACACCTCCGAAACCTGCCTGGCGTCCATATCATGCCGCCGCCCTCCCATCTGTTGTCCATCCCAAACCTCACGCCACCCCCGCCGCATTCACCTCCCTCCCCGGCTACCCTCCCTCTCCGGCGACGCTCCCTCCCCCTGCGACGAACAACATGCACCCTCCGTCCCCGACAACCCTTCGTCATGGGCAAGCCTCCCAGCCCAGCGACTCTCCGTGCACATCATGCCTCCAGGTCGGGACGGGTGGAACCAATCAGGAACCAACAGGTAAGGGTGCCGTGGATTTGGTAACTACCTGTTGGATGCTCTAATTCCTTCCCCCTCCGCTTGCCTCTGATTATTAGTTAGGGTTTGCTAGATTGCGAGGTTCAGCAGCATGTCCGGAGGGGAACAATCTTGGCTATTTATTTAATCTGTATGGCTACAAGTGAGTGCTACATATTCTACTAGGGGCTGAGATGCACTACCTGTGTTAAATATGATTGGGAGACAGGAACTTCTTTTTTCTGATATCTATATAATGGATCACCTTTAAAATTGTTACCTACATCAGCACCAAGCATTTTCAGCTTAGCAGTATGAAGATCAGAGTAGTGTGTAGTTTGAAAGGAACTCGCTGTCTTCATTGTTTTCAGCTTAGCAGTATGAAGATCGCATAGTGTGTAGTTTGAAAGAAGCTTGCTATCTTCATTGTTGGATTGGATGTTCCCATTATCAGCTTTTCAAACATGTCAAAATTTTATTGATGCAGCAGGGCCTGTGTACTTGTGTCCTTAATTGATTATGTAGCCCAGAACTTCTTGACATTGTCATTTTCTAAATTTTGGATAAGCAATGTGTGAGATTTTTCAAAGGAAATACTAAATATGGTATTCTGGGTGCTGAGCATAGGATAGAAATGAACCAACAGTCACTTTGCACTTTGGTTTTCAATTGTTCCATGTTTAGAAGTAAAATATGACCATGACAAGTTCTGCAAAGATTATTTGAATTTGTGCTGAAGACTACATAAGAGAGTCGAATGTATATTGTTCGGACTTGGAGCTTTCATGTGTCCTTGTAACACAATAATTTTTTCTGTGCCTCTCCCTTAACAGTTTCTTTCTGTATATAGTTGAACTAACCAAAAGACTCTTGTCCTTCTCGTGTACCTACTGTTTTTGTCACTGTTTGCCTCTACATTCTACGGTCATCCTTTCTTTTGTATCCTGCATGTTTTAAATTATAAGGAATTGAGCTTCTTTTTATAAGGAATTAGCAACAAGATATGCATCTATGTGTTATGAAAGCTCATGGTTTCTTCTATGCACCTACAGAGGAGATAAGAAATATTGAGAAAGGGCTCAAACCATAATGAGGAACAATCAAGTATGTGCTGTGGGAAGTTTTTTCCTTTTCCTTTTACAGAGAGGCTATAAAGTTCTGATTTGCTTTGAACTTTAGTAGCACTAAATACAGAGATACAGTATACTGCAGTTACTGATTTGTTTTTTTTTGAAGCGAAACCGGGGGGTGGGGGGTGGGGAGCTTCCCCACCAGGTTTTGTTTCAGAGCAGGCCTCCAATCAAATGGAGGTAAGAGTCGAAGTACAGGAAAGGAGACACAAGCGCCACTGCTTAAGACCAGCAACAGCACTGCTGGACTTCAAACTAGTGGTACAAATAATTGTCACTCCTAGTGGTGTTTTCAGTTCATGTTTTGCATGTACCAGTATACGTTTGAGCCACATAATTGTCACTTGAGTAGTACAAATAATATTCCAGTAGTAGATGCATGCTGAACCTGCTGTAAACAGAAAGGAAAAGTGTTTCATGAATTGCCTAAATGTTTGATTCGTATTAGCATCATAGTTATAGTTGTGCAGTGTAGTTAATCTTTGCTCTCAATGTTACTTCTTATCCAAAGTACACTTCCTTTAAAGTTGAAAAAACTTAGATGCTAATGGAAGTAATGTTAATGGAAGAAATATATTGAATCACATAGTTGTGATCTTTTGCAATCTGTGCCTATAGAACTATACAGTGCAAGGAGAAAGTATAAAAATTTTCACCTCCTTTTGTGAAAATCTGCACCTACAGAACTAATATATAGTGCAAGGAGTAGGGTATAAAATCTGCAGCTCCTTTTGTCAAACTCTGCACCTACAGAACCAATATATAGTGCAAGGAGTAGAGAGACTTGTCAAATTTCCATTTTTTTGATGTTTCCTTGCTTACATTCAAATATGACTGGAAACCTTAGCAGCAGGACATGCTTGTGGCATTAGTTTGATTATTGCAATTAGTGATTGGCTGGTTGTAAACATGAAACTGAGACATATGTTAAATAGGACATGCTTTCTGTGGATCTAGTTGCTGAGTTGGTGCTGCGTGTTAACCAGGGAGGAGTCGGGCAAATGAAATCTTCTTTTCTTTTGTTGTTTGTCTTGGTTTTCTGACACCTTTGACCATGCTAGTTCTCTATATTCCAACTTCTTGTTGTATGCTTGTAGACTTTGCATTATTCCTTCTAGGTCTGAAAAATAATTTCTAATCTGAAAATTTAGGTCTGTTTATAAGTGAACTGCAACAGCCATTCCTTACACATCCTTTTTTCCCTGCTTTTCATGTGGATATATTTGGCCTCTTTTTGCTAAACAGGAATGTTAGTATGTTCCTCTTTGTAATATTTCTTTTTGCTACCCATACTTTTATGCATTTTTGGCTATCTGCAGAACCACAAGGCTGAAAATTTTAGTCATTGAAACTTGCTTATTTATCTAGTGCCACCAAGATGTCTAATTTGTCTTTGTTTATTAACAGAACTCTCTTATCTTAAGGTAGGGTCTAGCTGCTGCTGTAATTTTCTCTTCACCTTGTTCAACTTGAAACCTAGTATCATGCTAATGGTTCTTTGGAACTTATGTCTCTTATATGCCTGTTTCTGTCAGCACCACTCCATGAAACGGCTGGCAACAGAGGAGGCGGTAACCGGTTACAGCAGCCATCTCAGGAGAACTAGCAGCAAAACTATCTGTGAGTTCAATCTCGTTCACTCTGTGTTTTCGTTGCTTAGCATTAATATCCTGCTAGCAGCAATTTGAATACAGAGCTGTTAATTGCTAGAGGCAATCTGAATGTAGAGTTGTAGACAAAGTAATATACTTTTCAGAAAGTATGTGTAGTAGTACTGTATGCTTTGGTTCAGATCTCAACAGCTTAAGTATAGATATCTTGACCATGCAAAACTGACATGCACTAGTGCAAACAAAAGGAATGCTTTCAGCCTAACAAACAGGCTTAGAAAAGCTTAGAAAATGGAATATTTGGTGTCAATAGCTCCATATATACCATGACTAGTTAGAATCTATTATATATTATACTCTTCACCTTGGAATATTCTCTTCACTTTGGTTTCATAAATAATTCATGAAAACATAGCAATGATTGTTTGCTTTTCTTATTGTAGCCAACTATAAAATTCCTCTGGCAGTATAACAAGAAAGGTCTTTCACTTGCACTGTTCTTACACCAAGTCAATCTCATTTTGCTTGATTGTGCTATATGCAGGGTGTAGCGAAGTTCTGGAATTTTTCTTAGAAGTGGACTGGATATAAGTATTCGTACAATCAAGAAAAGGATAGAAGATTGCACCTTCATACCTATAGGTATGTGATATTTTTTATGGGTTTAAAGTTGAGGAGTTTGCCTACTGTTCTGTGCAGACGTTTAGTCACTCGATTTAAGGTTTGGGTGGTGCTGTTTGGCACAGCTAATTCATACATTTGAGGAATAACTTGAAGTTGTATTGTTTTAAACTGGAGATATATAGAACCTGTTGTTTTGAACAACTACACAGTACTAGTTGTGCACTTAATTGATATAATCTAAAGTGTTGTTCAAAGAATGCATGATGTTGGTGTATTGAGATAATATATGCGTAGATTATTGTAAACAACATTTGCTGCACAAATAAACTGTTGTTTGATTTCTTCCAGCTTTACACATATGTAAAGTCCCTTTTTGACTTTTTTTATTTGTTTCAACAAGTGATGTTTGTTTCTGAAGTGGTCCACAGGACATGGACAAATTCTAGCAACCCAAGGTATTCACTCATGCTCCTGACATCAAGAAAAACTAGGTGCCAGCACCTGTTGAACTATTAGTTTTGTGACTAAGGTCATTTGTGAGACGGGGATGTGATGTCCATGTGTTGATTTTATCTTAGACAACTTTGTGACTAAGGTCACTCGTTGAATTATTGGATTGGTGTTCTTGATGAATGTAATAAATATGTTGATGCATGACTTGTGAACCTGTTGATTTGTCATGAATGGAATATATTGTTGGGCCTACACATGTTAATGTGGATTGTTTGTGCTAATGTGTGGGGTATGTGATGGTATGGATCAGGCCAAATAAATGAGCCATCCTACATGACAAGGTCTAAGAACTTGTGACATTAAAGCAGAGGTCATAAATGTTTGTGACTCCAAAATCAGTGTCATAATATTACTCCCTCCGTCCCAATGAATATGCAATTCTCGCATTCCAAGAAATCAGCCATTGTAAATTTTGATTAAAATTACATAAAAAATACTGACTCTTATGAGACAAAATAAGTACCGTTAGATTGGTTATGAAATATATTTTCATAATAAATTTATTTCGAGACATAAATGCTAATACTTTTTGCTATAAATTTGGTCAAAGTTAATACAGTTTGAACGACACGTTTCCCATAGTTGCACAATCAATGGGACGGAGGGAGTATGACCTTAACACTTAAACATCACAGGTTGTCATTAAAGATGTTCATCTTTTCACATTTGATTTTTTGTCAATTTGGTGTCATAAATGGTGATTTGTGACTTATTTTGCATGTATTATGACATATATGAAATGTCAAAAGATGCCACATTTCTTGTAGTGAAGGCTATGCAAAAAGTATTGAAAAAATAGGGACACATGAAGGTCCCAAAAGCATTTAAAAAATGATGATGAGTACATGAAGGCTCATAGAAGAATAAGATAGCCATGTCTCAAAACAAAAGCTAGAGAAAGATATCATATCCAATAGAGGAGTATAATTTCACCAAAAATTCTACACACTTGCACTGTTTGATCTAAGAGTATGATGCTTCTCTCCGGTGCGGTCTGGGATTTAACTTTACAACAAATGCAAGTTAAGTGAGCTTCACAAATTTTCATCCCTACCTAAAAGCTCCGTATAAGCTTATTAGAAGAAGGATGATCAAAAGAGATGGCAAAACTTTAAAATATGCTTTGGTGAGGAACCACTTACAAAATTTGAGTGACCCGAGAGAATCATTCAAGGAACAAAAAGTTATCTTTATGTTTTCAAAATCATACAAAAACCCAAGTTTCTGAGTAGGGATAGAGTGAGAAGATTTGTATCCAGGCTATTCCATTTTTTAATTACCCAAGATATTTTGGTAGACACTTGGAAGTTCATAGGTTCAGGTGAAGCTTGGAATAACCTGTACCGCTTAGTCCATTGAACTTTACTCGAGGACGAGCAAAGAGCTAAGTGTGGGGGTGCTTGTTGGCAATCCTTAACTCACATTTCTACCACCAACAATTAAACGAAATAAAACAAATATGAATGCCAAAACTTAGAATTAGGGTTTACAACTCATATTTTTCACGAGTTTTGGTATATACATGTTTTGCAGGACAATATGCGAAAATACACCAAAATGCGCAATCGAGAAGGCGCATTCAAGCAAAACAGAAGCAAAGCCCAACCAAACCTCAGAATTGGGCCAGAACACCAACGTGGGAGCCATCTAGGCCTAGCCAGCAACCCACTAGAGCAAGGCGGTGGCGACTAGGCTAGCCCAGGGTGCGGCCGCACCGCCCCTAGCTCCGCCCGGTCCCACCTTGCTCTGGCGGTGCATTCAATGCTAGGGGAGGCGGTTGCATGTGGTGCTTTCCTAAAATACAAGCAAACTAACCTCCTCCAAGCCTATATAAGAAGACTCCCTCTCCACATTCAAGAGCATCATACACATTTGAGAAGAAGGGCTACACTCATTCCATTAGCTTATAGCTAGACTAGTTAGGGAGTGAGAGAGGGAAAGAGTTAGAGGAATAGCGGAGTAGTGGAGCCCTCTACTTCTTGTATTAGGCAAGCCTTGTACATCGGGTGGATGGAGTGCCGGACTTGTCAGCTCCCCTCTATACTTGTACCTCTACAAACGTCGTGCTACTTGGAGTAAGACATTTGTGTTCATCTTTTGGTTTTGATCCCTTAAGTAAAGTTATCATTGTTGCTACTTACTTGTGGGTTCATCGTCCGTCCTCATGGCGGGTGCTCTAGTAGAGGACTCCTGATAAAGACAAAAGTTCCTGGCCAATGCTAGAGTATAGCGGTTAGCGTAGACGTGGTGTCTAAGCTACACATTACCTTCATTTGCCTCGTATCCCATGGTTGAGGGGTAGGTGGCAGGTGGTGATAGCACTGTCTGTCCTTTCTAATCCCCCACATTTGGATACGACGTAGAGCTGGAGGCCGACATCACTTGGTAGAACAAGTGTGATCCGATGCCCGAAGTGAGTCTATAGTAACAAGGTTATCTTCGCTTAAGCTTTCTACCCTTAGAAGAACCTCACTACCCAAGTTACTCTTCATCTTATTCTCTTGAGTAAACTAGCCAAAAGACTATTTACACTACCGTTCCTTTGGAAAAATACGATACCCTCCGGGTGAAGTGCTACAACGGTACTTCCGTGCTCTTGCAGACTTTTCTGCTTACGCTAAGAAGCACCAACAACCCTTAAGTACTCAGGGTTTGTTAACCCCTGTTGTAGGTTCTGACTTTTGCTGCTAATGGAGGTCATGTCGGTGGGCTCGACGTGATCTGGCTGTCTCTTATACCTTAGGTGCTTTACCTAAGTCGCTTCCGCAATTCTACTCATCATTTGGAACTTAGTTAAAAATTTTACTTAACATGTTGTAATATTGTGGTAACTCCATTGTTGATCCTGTATGGATTGTAAAAAGTGGATGATTCGTGGTTCCCTGAGGACACCTGATAGACTACTGGAGTTATGTGGCTCTCTGTGCAATAGTTAGAGGTCTTTAGGACAATGACAACTGCACGTGGGCCATATAATTTGGGTGGTTCTGCCACAGATGGTAAGATTGCACACCAAGCAGATGGTACTTAGTGGCAACTATTCGATGTGAAGCACACTCAATTTAGTTCTGACCCAAGGAATGTAAGGTTCGGCTTGACCACTGATAGCATGAATCCCTTCAATGAGAGGATGAGTGACCATAGCACATGGCCAAATATCTTAATTGTGTACAACCTCCCTATGTGGTTGTGTCAAAAGTGAAAGTACCTTTTGCTCACTATCTCATCCAAGGGCCAAAACAACCATGCATTGATATATATGTGCTCATCAAGCCTTTGATGCAAGAAAAGGAGAAGCATTGATATATATGTGTACCTAAATGCATCCAAGAAGACCGTTTACCTAAGGTATCAACACATTTTACAAACAACTCACAAATACCACAACAAGATGTTCTTCCAATTTTATGACAATATAAGCCCTGTGTGAAATATTTTAGAGTTGCTGCATTTTTAAATATATACTCCTTGCCTTGCATAAAAAATATATACTCCTTGTGTTCTTTTTACATGTCACATTGCCTTTTTTCTAAGTCAAATATTACCATCCATTTCAAAAAAACTTTTATAGTTTCACAATATAAGAAATATGGATTATGAAAGCGCTATATTATTATTTATATATATGTTATATATGTTATAAATATTATAGTTTCACAACATTGAAATTATAGATTATGAATGTATTATATTATAATATACATTGTTAGAAAATATTATAGTTTCACAATAGAATGAAATAGAAAATTTTAAAACAAAATCGAATACTATTACTAGGGGCAGGTTGGCTTCCTAGCCGCCTCTAGAAATGATTTGAAGAGGAAAATAGCCCTAGCCCGCCTCTACAAATTAAGTGGTTCACCTATATAATCCTAGGGCGCGAGACTCTAGATTTTCTAACTCATCTGGGTGCACTTTCTTCATCGACGCCATCAGGCGCCTGACTTCACCGCCACCACCTTCACTTGGACCGCCTCAGCACCCTATGCGCTGCCTCGGTGCCACCAAAACCTCTCCTCGAGTGCAAGGCATCACAACTCACTTTGCTCGAGTGCTCGGTGTCACCGCCCCTTCGCTCGAGCAACCCAGCGCCACCACCACCACCTCTAGTGTCCCTGTGCCCTCCCATGCTCCACCTGAAGGCCCAAGTTTGGTTTTGGTAATTAATGACACCAAGTTGCTAATGCCGTGTGTTAAGTGTTTTGAGTTAGGCATAAGCAACACACGTGATGAAGGAGCAAGTGGCATGGAGTGATGGCCACAAGATCACAAGTGGTGGAGATGCACATAATATGATGTACATGATGATCAAGTGAAAGAGAAGGATCTAAGAGCGCAAGACAAAGGTATAACTATAGGGGTTTTCCTTTTGCCGGTCTAAGATGAGTAGAGAAGTGATTGACCGGGTTTAGGATACATAGCCGACTATCAAGAGGGGCAATCACGGTTAGCTCGGGAATCAAGTGCCACTAGATCATTGTCTTGAGCATATGCATTAGGATCTAGTAAAAGAGCTAACATAACGCATTGAGAAATGATTGTGAAATGCTAACACACATGCACATGGTGGTATACACTTGGTGGTGTTAGCACATTAGCGAAGGCTGTGGAGTTTGAGCGGTAGAGAGGGGTTTGGGTTCCTCTCTCCCTCCTGCCGAGCTTGCGAGGCGGGATTCAACGCTTTTTGGGGAAGTGAAACGCCTATTTTCTATTGCGTCGGAAGTCGGAAAAGAAACGGAGGCGAACGAAGGTCACTGTGGTGACCGGACGCTGCACCGGACGCGGTCACGGCTTGACCAACGCGTCCAGTCAGTTCATTCGGTCAGCGCGCCTAGGGTGAGTGACCGAACGCTGGTCTGGACTGACCAGCGCGTCCGGTCAGTTCACCTGTGCGCAGAAGCAGAGCGCGCGACCGGCACGTCCGGTCCTTCACGGGACCGGTGCGTCCGGTCAGGCGTCCAGAGGGATAGAGAGCAGCGTAGTAATGATCGGACGCGCGGCGCGTCCGGTCACGTACGATCGGACGCGTCCGGTCGTTGAGGGAGCTTACTAGACTCAAACCGGACGCTGGCACTATCGCGTCCGGTCATTAGTTAGGGCGCGTCCGGTCGTTGCTTCGTGGGCTCGCGGTGCTGAGGTGGTCTAGACGGTTTGGCCAATGGAGCTGCGGTTTGGGAGAATGGCTCGAACGCGGTCGCTGTTCCGCTTCTCCGGTCACTGCCCGCGCGCGGAGGAGGAAGCAGAGAAGGAGGGAATGGTGAGCGCGAGTGGTGGGGGTTGAGGTGGCAGCCCCGACTTCACGCCCGTGCGCATGCTTGCAATGTGGAGGCGACGGCAGGGCGCGAGCGCCACGCGGCTCCCTTGCTCTGCGCGGCCGCCACGACAGCTAGGCTGTCTGTCGACTGAAAGGAGCCGACGTGGTGGTCTGACAACGACATTTTGATGTTGATTATCTCTCAAATCGTTTCGAGTTAGTTGAAGATGATAACATCAAAATTGTAGAGCTTCGTGAGGGCTACAACTTTGTCAATTGGAGCTTAGACTGGTTCGGCCTAGATTTGAAACTACCGAGCTCTAAAGTGGGGTACCCGAAAACTAAAACTGAGTTTCAGTCAACTATGCCGACTGAACCCCATTTTTCAAAGCACCATATCTCCTAAACCATTTAGAACCAGGTGATGGTGATGTTGACAATGTTGTAGAGCTATGTGTGGACAACAACTTTGTCAATTGGCTTAAGGACTGGTTCGGCCTAGTTTATGAGTTACAAGTTACCAAAGTGAGGTACAGTGAAACGGTTTTCAGCTTCACACTTAGCCAAAATTGCTAACTCCCAAAACAGCCTCTAATACTGACTTGTGGGCCACTTTTGAGCATGATCTGATCATTTTCATGAGATGGCCATATTAGAACTTTTGTTACCCATAGAATTCCCTACAACTTTTCTTAAGGGTGCTCCTCCATGCAAGGCCTCTAAGCTAGACTTTTTAAATGGTCAAACTAGAGCATCCTAGGGCTAAATGCTGGTCAACTACACCTTGGAGGGCATTTTGGTGATTTTGGTCAACATGAACCTTGCTCCATTAGTGACCCTAAGTATAACTAAGGTGTTGTGAGATATAATTGGCTACTCTACCCTTTAGTTACACCAACTCTCTAGTGTCACATGATGTGAGCCAAACAAAGTTCTAAAAACAATCACATTTGTTGCAACCACATGAATTAACATGAAATGATGCATGCTTATGCTCATGCAATGCAATGCAATTATGGAGCTAAACACCTGAGGTGTTACACCCTTGTCTGACCCCCCTTTTACAATGAAACACTTTGCCAGGGGAACCATTTAGTAGCACAGATGAAGTTCCAGATTCAAAAATGAGCTTCATCCAGGCCAACCACTTTGCAGGGAAACCTTTCTGTTCCATTATTTATAACATAAATCCATGCTCTACCTTATCAAAAGCTTTCTCAAAGTCAAGCTTCAAAATAATGAGTTCTTGCTTGGAATGATGACACATGTGTAAATACTCAAGGGCCCAGGCAATGCAGTCCTGGATTGTTCTATTCTTGATGAAACCATATTGGTTTTTATGCAGCAAGGAGGGCAACATCAGCTGAAGCCTATTTGCTAAAACTTTGGTGAGGATTTTAATAGAGGTATTCAAAAGAGAGATGAGCCTATAATCTGCTAGGCTGAGAGCATCATCTTTCTTTGGAACAAGAGTAATGTGAGATCCATTTATGCTTCTCAAACCAAATGGAATTGTTAACTGTAGTTTGTCTAATTTGAAGGCTTGAACTTTATATTATGTGTAGCCTTGACATTCCTATTATGTATTGGCTTGAACTAGCTATATTGTGTGAGCCTAATTAAACTTGGTATTATGTGGCTGTCTTAGACTTGGTATTATGTAACATGACATGATATGATATTATCTACAGTACATGGGACTTGTTATTTATGCTGTGTTAACTCATAGTGTGCTATCGAATATCAAAGGAGATAGAGAAAACCACATGAGAAGTTGAATGTTGAGGAGGTAATAACCACACTAGTACAAATGAGGAGAGTCACCATATTAGTTGTTTCATCTTCATCCCTCGGACCAAACAGAGGACAAGACCATTATTCGAGCCCACTATCACTACCCCAGGCAGCTTTTTCTGTGACGGCCAAAACCGTCAGGGAAAGGTCAAAAACCGTCAGGAAAGGTCATTCCTGACGGTAACCGTCAGGAATCCGCCGTCAGGGAACAAACGTCACGGAAAGTCAGTTTTCCCTGACGGAAAACCGTCAGGGACTGATTGCTGACGGTTTCTACCGTCAGGGAAGGTGTTCCCTGTCAGTTTGGCCTTCCTCGTCAGGGAAAGTTTTCCTGTCGGCTGCCATACCGTCACGGAAAGTTTAAACTTACCCTGTCAGTTCTCTCCCGTCAGGATAAGGGCAAACCTCTGCTGTCGGCCATGAACCGTCAGGGATACCTCAGCATGCATATCCAGAAATGTTCAATTAACCATTGGAATCTGTAGTTAGCAGCTCAGTTATATTAACTAGGAATCCACACAAGCAATAGTTACGCATTTACACTCAAACAGTCTTATACATAAATAATCATTATTCAAGCTATTCATACATCAAATATTTCAATTGTCAACAAAAGAATCTCATGTTACAATGCTACATTCTTGATTTCTTGCAAAATCGGGTCAGCACAATCTAATTTCAATGCTAATTCGCGCAACTAATATGGGAAATACAAGTTTAGTTGGATGCTCTAGACATTTTCGCCAATTCGTTTATAGTAGGATCAAGATGGCCATCCAGATATCCATGACCTGAAACAATACGAAGGCAGCCTAATATTATCAAACCAAGATTACAGCAACTAAAGAAAAATCTAATCTAATCATTTACTGTAGTTCAAGAATAAACCACTAGTTCAAAGAACAAAGCAGCCTGATACTATCAGCAACAATGTTTTGAAACAAGCAAAATTGCCATCAGCTACATGAATTAATTTTTCTTTAAAAAAACAAGTAACTGGAAGAACACATACCAAACTATATAACTTCAGAAAAAAGCATCATCCTCAAACAGGTTGCTGCTTGATTAGAGTTCCACCTCTGAGGGTGAACTTCCTCCATTGGTAACTGAAAACACTTTGAAACAGAAAATGCTAGCTGAAATTACATACTGAAATTGCAAGCTGGAATTGCAAAATGAAATTGCTAACTGAAACTTGCTAAGTGAAAGCACATTATTAGAACTGAAAGCACATAATTCAGTTTAAAGCAGGGAAAAAACATTTCATAGAGGGTGATAATTTTAGAACTGAAATAACACCATTCAAGAATACAAGACTGCTCTAATGAATACTTTCAAAGTAGCATTTTTATTAACTGAACTGAACAAGCTAAAGATTCAGTCATCAAAAGAGATTTGGCACAACTTGAACAACAAAAAAACAGATTATGCAAATAAAATTCAATGTTCTGGCACTTTATTGAAGGATATGGTCCTTTTCAGAATAAGAAACATGCTCTTCTATGTTAGACAAAAATAATCAGCATCCTTTTTCTGTGATGATGTTACAGGAACGAAGCAAGTTGAGCTTCCTATACAAAATAACCGTCTCACTAATTATGAGTTACTGGAAAATGATATATTGGTAAATATGTTGGGTGCTATGATATTTTTATAGGTCTGTACATGACATGAAGTTTCAGACAGTATGAAGGGAACCTGCAGAGATATGTGATGGCAGCAAGTCATTGTATATGGCATTCAGTACATCGTTTGTTTAACTTGCACAAAAAACTGAAAGTAGTAATAATAAACTATAGTTCTGTTATCTTGTGTGGGTGTGTGTGGGTGTGGGTGTGTGTGTGGGTGTGTGGGTGTGTGTGTGGGGGGGGGGGGGGGGGGGGGGGGGGGGGGCAGTGAACTCGCCTGTGCTGGGACGCACCTCACCGAGAAGTCACTGGCCCATGGGTAACTAGCATCGTAGAATTGGCTGCATTAGTGAGAAAGTATACCAAATAAGTGCCACAAGTCCTGGCACCAACCTTAGTATAGACAATCTGATACTTGTACAAACACACTATAAATGGCACCAATCTTAGTATATATACTCAAGTTATTTCTCAATACTGAAAGTGGTTTAGACACATGGTGAAAATAAAAGAAGTACTAAAGTTACAAAAATAATCTTTACAGATACAGAGTAAAATGGAAATCTTGCATCATTGCAACACCTTAGGATTAGATACATTTTCAGAGGGCAATCTGTACACTAAAGACACATTTCACTGGGCATAAATTTATCAAATAAATCTGCATAATATGTAATACCAAGAATGTGTGCAAGGGATTGAAACTCACTAGCTTTGTGTATGCTTTATCAATTAAATCCCTGGAGTCTGGACAGTCAGATCTTGGTCTCTGTCTGCAACTTCTGAAAATACTCTCAATTCAAAGAAATAATCTAGTCCATGGTTGGATACCTCGTGCAGCGCCACCACACTATGGATCTCCGGGATGCGACGGCGGCGGCAACCTTGGCTTCGCCCATCTTTCGCTGTGGCCGTCCGGAGCCCCTGCGATGCGACACACGCCGCATGTCACGCACATCAGAGATGGGCGAGCGAGCAAGTGGACGGTGGGGACTGGAGAAAAGGAGAAGGAAGAGGACGAACCTGGGAGGATGATGGCCGATCCGGCGGTGGCAAAGGCAGAGGCACCGGCGGGGACTGTGGCACGAGGACGTGGAGGAGAGAGGAGCAGGAGCATGTCGCTGTCGTGCCGGCGCCGGTGCCGGGTGTGATGCCGAGTGGTTCCGCGATGCCATGGTCTTGAGTTGGAAGGAGGGGGGTGAAGGGGGAGGGGCGCCCATCTAGGTACCAGGGACGGGAGGCGGCGGCATCCTTCCCTGCGACGCTCCGCCGCCGTCTATGGAGAGAAGGGGAAGGGTATGGGGAGGAGTCTGGGAGTTGAATGGATAAGAACGAGCAGATTTTTTCATCGCGCGTCTGAGTGCGCTTCCCGTCCGCGCCATTATTTTCTCTCCTTCTCTCTTACCTGTGGGCCATGCCCAGCGTTGGAGCGCGCGAGACTTTTCGTTCCAGGGCGCGAACTTGTTTTTCGGGGGAGCCGGGACAGCTCCTGACGGGCCGGGCACTTTTCGCCTCGGTTTCCCGCACACGACAGGGAAGAAACAGCGTCCGTGACGGGAGGTTGTCAACCGAGACGAGTGCTCCCTACCGTAGGGGAAAAACTGATCTGGGGTAGTGTATATCCCTCAGCTAAAAAAAAAACAAGAATGACAACTCTATCCTTTCAACCAAACAGCAATCTAGAAACGTACCATCCTCGAAACAGGGATAGGACCGTCCTGTCGTCTCTAGTCCCCAAACCAGACCGTGGGTGCGATTTGGTGATAAAATGCAGAGACGTGGTGCTTGTGGCCAATTAGCCACATGTAATATTAAATATATAGGGACAATTGCATTGTTGTCATCGTTTTCAACTCTAAAACTGTACATTTGTCGCTATTTTTTAAAGTTCATATATTTGCAAAGTTAAAAAAGAAAAAACAGGAGCAAACATATAGTTTGTTTTAAAAACAA
Organism: Saccharum hybrid cultivar R570; assembly: GCA_038087645.1. Taxonomy (NCBI): domain Eukaryota; kingdom Viridiplantae; phylum Streptophyta; class Magnoliopsida; order Poales; family Poaceae; genus Saccharum; species Saccharum hybrid cultivar. The sequence goes on along the minus strand of JAQSUU010000606.1, from coordinate 445,914 downwards.
GGATGGTAAATGTAATTGTCTCTAAATATTTAATGTACTATCCGACGCTTACGGCTGACGCAGGACGGAATCTTCTTCGGTTCTTCCTTCGTCAATCTGTGGGTGTGCAGGCGGCTGAGTAGAAGAAAGAACCAAATTTTGTATCTATCTAAGCAGCAGCGGAGCCGAACGTGGTGGTTACGTCCGCAGTTGAAGTTCGCGACGACAGCAGGTCGGAATCGAGATGGGCGAAGGGGCTGACGGCCGGCGCGGCGACGTCCTCGTCGCCCTCCAGCATCCGCACGACGCCGCTCATCGACGGCCTGTCCTCCGGCCGGTACTGCACGCACCACAGCGCCACCGCGCACAGCCGCTCCACCTTCTTCCTCGCTTCCTTACCAACCCTGTCGTCGGCCACCAGAGCCCGCGCCACCAGCGCTTCCATCTCCCCGCGCTCCAGCCGCTGCCACACCCACCGCGGGTACCAGCGCTCCGCGCTTTCGGCGGCCTCCACGTCGGCGTAGTTCCTCCGCCGGCCCAGGATCTCGAACAGCAGCATGCCGTAGCTGTACACATCGCACTTGTGCGTGGCGGGCGCCGCCATCCACAGCTCCGGCGCGGCGTACCCCGGCGTGCCGCGCCCGCCGCCGCCGGTCATGGTCACGTGCGTCCGCTCCCGCTCGCACAGCCTCGCCAGCCCGTAGTCGGCCACCTTGGGGCAGAAGGCCTCGTCGAGGAGCACGTTGCCGGGCTTGATGTCGTAGTGGATGATCCGTCGCTCGCACTCGTCGTAGAGGTACCGGATCGCCTTCGCCGTGCCGACGGCGATGTCGTAGAGCTTGTCGAACCTCAGCTTCTGGTCGCCGTCGCCGCCGCCGTGGAAGAGGTGGCGGTCAAGCGAGCCGTTCGGCATGAACTCGTACACGAGCGCCTTGAGGTCGGCGTCGAAGCAGAAGCCGTAGAGCCGGACGAGGTTGACGTGCGACGTCCGACCGATGGTGCCGATCTCCGCCATGAACTGCTCCTCGGCGCGCCGCCCCATGTTGCTGCCGAGGACCTTCACGGCCACCAGCAGGCTGCTGCTTCCGTCACTGGGGAGCTGGATCTGGCCTCGGTACACCACCCCGAAGCCACCGGCGCCGAGCCTCTCGCTGTAGTTGCCGGTGAATTCCTGCAGCTGTGACGAGCTGAACCTCACCGCACTACCGGAATCCACTTCTTTGCCGAGCGCCGGAGACTTTGCCGAGCGTTTTTTTTCGGGCGCTCGACAAAGAAGGCTTTGCCGAGAGCCAAATAAAAAACACTCGGCAAAGCCTCTGCACTCGGCAAAGAAGCCTTTGCCGAGCGTCCGATAAACGGCTCTCGGTAAAGAAGTTTTTTGCCGAGAGCCAAAAAAAAAACACTCGGCAAAGAAACTTCTTTGCCGAGAGCCAAAAAAAAAGCACTCGGCAAAGGCTTCTTTGCCGAGTGCCAAAGTAAAACACTCGGCAAAGCAATTTTTCAAACCACATTTTGGTGCCCTAAACGAATTCAAATAAAAAAGTTTTCAACTATAAAGTTTCATAACTTTTCATGATCTACAAACTTTATATTGGTCATTTCTTTATTCGGCAAAGTAATAATTACGTTGTTCACAAAATCTATATGTCTCTCATGTAGTTCCATGAAACTACAAGAGAGATATATAAGATTTGTGAACAATGTTAGCACCACAATTTCGGATGGAAAAACTTTCTAAATGAAGTTTGTAGATCTCGAAAGGTATTGAAACATTGTAGTTGACCACTTTTTAATTTGAATTTATCTTGTCATGGAAAACTACGTTTGAAATTCAAAATTTTAAAATTTTAAAATTCAAATTTTTCAAAAGACCTCGGATGGAAAAACTTCCTAAATGAAATTTGTAGATCTCAAAAAGTTATGAAACATTGTAGTTGACCACTTTTTCATTTGAATTCATCTTGTCATGCAAAACTACGTTTGAAATTCAAAATTTTAAAATTTGAATTTTTCAAAAGACCTCGGATGGAAAAACTTTCTATATGAAAAATGTAGTGCTCGAAAAGTTATGAAACTTTGTGGTTGACAACTTTTTCATTTGAATTCATCTTGTCATGCAAAACTACGTTTGAAATTCAAAATTTTAAAATTTGAATTTTTCAAAAGACCTCGGATGGAAAAACTTTCTATATGAAAAATGTAGTGCTCGAAAAGTTATGAAACTTTGTGGTTGACAACTTTTTGATTTGAATTCGTTTAGGGGCTCAAACAATCAATTTTCAATTGGTTTAGTATAATATTTGAGTAACTGAAATGGTATATAGACGCATGTGAGTGTGTAGTGCAGGTGGCAGAGGAGGTATCGCGTGAGGGAGAGGTCACGAGTTTGAATCCCACCGACCGCGTAGCCGCGAATTTTGCGCGAAAAATGCCGCGACTTGCGGGCGCTGGCCAGTGGGCCCCTCCCCCGATTGAAAAAAAATTTTCCAGGTTTTTTTCGCATTTTTTTATTTCGCGCTTTGCCGAGCGTCGGGCTCTCGGCAAAGGCTTTGCCGAGTGCCCGATAAACGGCTCTCGGCAAAGAAGCCTTTGCCGATCGGATTTTTGCCGAGGGCGCTTTGCCGAGAGCTGCGCTCGGCAAAGGCTTTGCCGAGGGTCTTAGAGGCTTTGCCGAGAGCCTGGGGCCCTCGGCAAAGCAGCCGGCTCCCGTTGTGCCGGCTGATCTTTGACCACGTCCACGGTGCCGCCGTAGCTGCTGCTGCTGCTGTGCTTACCGCCGCTGTTTCCGATCGGTGGTACTGGTACTGCTGCTGTGGTCCGCGTCTCCACCAGCGGCAGCACCGGTGGCAGCTGGAGGTCGCCGCCGCCATACTTGCGGATCATGTGCAGCTTGCAGCACTTGTAGATGATCACTGACACCACGATGATCACGATCCCGCCCGTGATCACTGACACTGGAAATTGCAAACGACATGAATGATTACCAATCAATCAACAGAGAGTAAGCAATCTCGCTGACTAACTTGATTGATGAACGGATAGATAGACGAACTGAGTTTATCTGCATACCGATGGCTATTGCGATATTTCCGCCGGTTATTACATCCGACGACGACATATCCGACTGCTGCTATTCCTGCCCAGGCAAATAAAATGGCACACGAAGGCTCTCGATAGGAATACTTGTAGTGCTTATGAGATCATTTACGGGCCCTTTTCACATAATAATCTGTTGATTATAATTATAAAGATATAAGTAAACGCCGAGCAGCTACCTAACGATATGATGTCATCTGGTGACAAGTAAACGGCAACGGTTGCTGGTCACACTTTTTTTTGCCGTATAAAAAGGCTTCGCTTCTGAATAAAGGGTAACAAGAACACTATATATACATAGTATACTGTTCAGAATGCACCCGGAGAGTCTGGTACATACACACACGGACGGTATCAGGCCAGTCTCAATACAAGGTTTCACCTCCCAGTTTCCAAGACGTGAAACTTAACATGAAACGGGTCTCTCTCTCAGTACATAATTTCATAGCACAGTTTCATGGGTTATTTTAGCATTTTATGGGTCCCACCGGTGTCTCTCTCTCCCCTCTCTTCCATGCCGCCGACAAGGCTCCGCTCACCGATGAAAGCGGTCACTTCTATTTGGATGAGGTCAAGTAAACGCACGTGCTTTGACATAGTAGCCGTGGCGGACGGCTGGTCGCCGGCCGGCGACGATGCAAATATATAAAATATATATAGATGGAGGATGCATCGTGACGCTCTTCTTCGTGCTCCTCACGCCGGGGCTGCTCTGCCAGATCACCGGCAGCGGCCGGGGCATCCCGGAGTTCCACAGCATGCGCACCAGCGGCGTCGCCATCTTCGTCCACACCGCTCGCACTCGCGTCCGCGCCCGGCGGAGCTCGCGCTCGCGCTTGTGACCGACAGAGCCCCGCTTGGCAGAGCTCACGGCCGCGCTCACGTCCGCGGCCGACAGAGCTCGAGCTCGCGCTCGCGCTCACAGCTGTCATCCCCTCCGGCATACTTGCGGATCATGTGCAGCTTGCAGTACTTGTAGATGAGCACTGACACCACGATCACTACTGGAAAACTGAGATTTGTCAAGTATTTTATCTTTTGCCGAGTGTCAAAACGAGGACACTCGGCAACAACCTCATTTGTCGAGTGTTAGAGTGGAAACACACGGTAAAAACCTCACACTTGGCAAAAAACTAGTTTGTCGAGTGTTAACACTCGGCAAACAAACACACACGGCAAACGTACCACTTTACCGAGTGTCAATACTCGGCAAATAAAAACACACGGCAAACGCTTCACTTTGCCGAGTGTTAACACTCGGCAAACGTATACAGACGGCAAAGGTTGGTCGTCAGTGGTTTGCCGAGTGTGGTCCGTTAGCACTCGGCAAAATGGCTAGTTTGCCGAGTGTCAACCAAAAAACACTCGGCAAAGTGTACTGTTTGGCGAGTGTTTCTCTAGGACACTCGGCAAAATAAATTTTTTTTTGCCGATTTGGCTTCCAATTTTTTCTGTAGGCTTACTACATTACCTTGACGAACATGCTAGAATTTGACATAATTTTAAGACAATTTGCTATATTTCTTTAGTTTATTTCTTTTCTTTGAATTTTTTTTGGAAAATGTAAGTTTGAACTGCAATTGCATCGAATAATAATATTTCATGAATGCAAAAATGATATTCATGTAACTGAATGTTGTTTGAGGCCGTATCTAGGAAGAGACCCGAAATTTCACACATGTTCTCCACGAAACATGACCACGAACTTGTGGACGAATAGTTTTAAAATTGTATAAAATCCAAACGAAGTTCGAAATTCATGAATCTTGTCGACAAGTCATGATATCACATGTGGATGTGGTGATAAACATTTGAGAAGATTTCGAGTATGTCGTCACGTACACTGCTTAGAAACCCTCACATCTCCGCATGTGATATCGTGGGAGCAAATTTAACATGTTAGGGTTTGTAAGCAGTGTACGTGACGACGTGCTCGAAATCTTCTCAAATTTTTATCACTGCATCCACATGTGATATCATGACTTGTAGACAAGTTTCATGAATTTCGGACTCCGTTTGGATTTTATACAATTTTAAAACTGTTCATCCACAAGTTTGTGGTCTAGTTTCGAGAAAAAGATGTACGAAATTTCGAGTCTCCTCCTGGATACGGCCTCAAACAATGGTCAATTACATGAATATCATTTTCGCATTAATGAAATATCATTATTCGATGCACTTGCAGTTCAAACTTGCATTTTCCAAAAAAATCAATGAAAAGAAAAAAACTAAAGAAATATAGCAAAATGTCTTAAAATTGTGTCAAATTTCAACATGTTGGTCAAGGTAACGTAGAAAGCCTACAGAAAAAAATGGAAGCCAAATGCAAAAAAAAATTTATTTTGCCGAGTGTCCCAGAGAAACACTCGGCAAACAGTACACTTTGCCGAGTGTTTTTAGTTGACACTCGGCAAAGTTGGCTTGTTTGTATTTTGCCGAGTGCCAGAATCTAGACACTCGGCAAAGTGTAATTAAATAATTTTTTTTGTTTCTTTTAAAAAATCGAAAACTTTGCCGAGTGTCAGATCTGGGACACTCGGCAAAGTTTGTATATATACTTGACAATTTGTTTTCTAAATAAATATTTAATAATTAACAAAAAAAAAGAAGAAATTAAAAATAAAATGCCACGCACACAACACAACCCACGCCAAACGCGCACACACACGACCAGACCCACACACGCACGGGCACGCGAGCAGCCCCTGCACCTTATCTCCTCCTGTGCGTACCCCGTGGTCTCTCTCTCGATCTTCTTCCTCAGCAGGCTCCCTCTCTCGACGCCGACGCCGCTCCTTGCTGCTCCTCCCATGGCGACCTCCCCTGCTCCCAGCTTCTCCGCGTGTAGCACCGGTGCCCCTCCTCTTCCTCCCCGCGTCGCGCGCCCTCGCACTAGGCAGGCTGCCATGCCCTAGCTGGCTCTACTGGCCGCAATGGCGCCGCCGGCCATGGCAGGGGATGGATGCGCGCACCGCCGGGCTGCCGGCCAGGCCGCCGCTGCACGCCACACGGTCGCTGCTAACCATACCGCCGCTGAGCCCCTGGCCGGGATGGCCACCCCTGGCCAGGCTGTGACGTTGTTCGTGCTGCCCCCTTCCCCTCACTGTCGTGCTCTTCCGACCACTGCAGATCCAGATCGGGCAATGCATCATCGTGGTGAGCTCTTTTCCCCAATGGTTTTATGCCTGTCTTGTTATGTGCTGCAAATTAGGGATCTAGGGTTAGGGTTAGGGATCTTGGATCGTGACTCACTTATCTATTTAGGAGTGGAATTGGGCTGAACGAATGAACTCAGTATATATTGTCTTGATGTGGAAACAAATAAGGAAAACGCAATAACATTTTTGCAATGTGTGTTGAAAACTGCAGTGTATAATTCTGCTTGAAAAAATATTTTGTGTATTTATTAAATGATCTTTTCCATGAATCTTGTTAATAAAAAGTTGTAGATAATTTATATATCTATGCTATCCTAAAATTTCGTGATTTTAGCCCACCAGATTTGAAAGTTATGATTTTCTAAAGTTCCCTGTCAGGATTTTGTTGCTTGGTCCTAAACATTTATGTTTTTCGACCTTGTTAACCGATGAACTAGCTCTCGTTGATAACTACAAAGTTGTAGACAATTACATAAGCTTTCTAAATTATTAAAGAACCTAAATTTTGGTGGACTAGAACTCTGGCTATGATTTATTTAAGCAATTGTACTGCTGCTGTCTAGTGTTTTCATATCTTGGTTCACACGGTTTGCCAACAGAGGTATATTTAGGAAATCATCCCCCTAACAAAAGTACTGTACAGTAACCTGTATATGTGTGGAGATCTGTTTAAAATTATGTTAAATAGATTTTCATCTTATTAAGTTGATAGTCTAGCATTGCGTTTTAGGATTTAGACACGAGGAGGCTTGAAAGCTGCAGTGGTCCATATGCAGTCATAGGCAACATTGGAACCCTCAATTGCATGCCTTTTCAGTTCAAGGTAAAGCTCTTCCCAAATGGCAGTGAGGCTCCCTTAGACCATGCTGAGATAGATGGTGTGTGATGTATACTTCTTACTATTCCATGGTTATTATTACTTTCGTAACAATGAGATGAGCAACTGTTGTACGAGCCTGTGAAGCTAATCTGCTCGGTGTGACCTCAGTGTTAATCCTTGTTTCAGACTAGCAACACTGTTTCTTGCTTTCACAATGTGCTAATGCTCAACACCTATTGGTTACCTTAGGTTGCTTCTGCAACATAAATTAGTGATATATATTGATATTATTTGATTAAAAAATAGAAGATGTGTGAGGGTGACTAATTAGTGATAACATGTTGTCTGATGTTTTTTACGAGATGTGAATACATATTGTCTGCACATATTAAATAATAAATAAATGCTAATCAGCATGTCGACACAAGCAGCACTCTGACCACTAGAAATGTTTGCACTTATTTCAGTTTGTGGGTTGGTGATTCCAGTGCCTTTTAGTGCCTGTAAGGATAACACCTGTGAATCTTATCTCCTCCAGTAAGGACAGTGATATAAGTTTGTCTGAATTTATATGATGACACTGCAAACTCAAGCTATTGTCCTAACCTGAGATCTATGTTGTTACTACTACTCAGTTGCCCCTGTGGATCCATTTTTCAGGCTATGGATGAGGTGCATGGTGCGCTTGTGATTGATTTAGGGAAGCCTATGGATTATTGAGGTTAGGATTTCTTACTAGTTCAGATCTAAAAGTTAATATTTCTATGTCATGTCTAGTTGTGTTAGAATTAAATTAAAAAGAGATCTAGTGATTGATATGTGATTCGTAGCAGAATTGAAAATACAGTTGCATATATGTTGCTTACATCTAAAAATTCAGACCATACATTAGCAGTTACTCTGTCTGAGGAAAAGAATGTGTCAGGTGGCTGGTGTTGGCTCAAATGGTAGCAGTAGCTTATTCAAATGGTAGCTGGTTAGTGATAGCAAGTTTGATTTGTACCAAACTTCAGTTAGCTCTATTCCTTGCTGAATATTGGGCATGAGTACGTTGTTTTGCAGGTTATAAATTTGTGGTGATTTAATACGATATATATTATATTTGTGCATTGTGTAGCAAATGGAACAAAAAAAAATAATGATTCTAGTCAGTTTATCGAGTGTCAACTCCATGACACTCGGCAAACTGACCACACGTGGCATGCCTAGGAACACAGTTTGCCGAGTGTCAGCTCTCTGACACTCGGCAAAGCGTGTACAGTTTGCCGAGTGTCAGCTCTCTGACACTCGGCAAAGCGTGCACAGTTTGCCGAGTGTCATATGTTTGACACTCGGCAAAGTTTACATAGTTTGCCGAGTGTTACACTCGGCAAACTGTGCACGCTTTGCCGAGTGTCAAACATATGACACTCGGCAAACTGTGCACGCTTTGCCGAGTGTCGAACGGTTGACACTCGGCAAACCGACCGTTAGGATTTCGTCCGTTAGCGCCTTGCTTTGCCGTGTGACGTCTTTGACACTCGGCAAACGCTTTGCCGAGTGCCCGACGTTTGACACTCGGCAAAGCGTGCTTTGCCGACCAAGCCTGTGCCGAGTCTAGTTTGCCGAGTGCGGCACTCGGCAAAGCGTTTGCCGAGTGTTTTTGGCGCTTTGCCGAGTGTCCCAGACACTCGGCCAATCGCTCGAATCGAATCCAGTAGTGGATGATCACGATCCCGCCCGTGATCACTGACACTGGAAATTGCAAACGACATGAATGATTACCAATCAATCAACAGAGAGTAAGCAATCTCGCTGACTAACTTGATTGATGAACGGATAGATAGACGAACTGAGTTTATCTGCAGATCTGCATACCGATGGCTATTGCGATATTTCCTCCGGTTCATCCGACGACGACATATCCGACTGCTGCTATTCCTGCCCAGGCAAATAAAATGGCACACGAAGGCTCTCGATAGGAATACTAGTAGTGCTTATGACTTATGAGATCATTTACGGGCCCTTTTCACATAATAATCTGTTGATTATAATTATAAAGATATAAGTAAACGCCGAGCAGCTACCTAACGATATGATGTCATCTGGTGACAACTAAACGGCAACGGTTGCTGGTCACACTTTTTGTGCCGTATAAAAAGGCTTCGCTTCTGACTAAAGGGTAACAAGAACGCTATATATACATAGTATACTGTTCAGAATGCATCCGGAGAGTCTGGTACATACACACACGGATGCCAGTCTCAATACAAGGTTTCACCTCCCAGTTTTCAAGACGTGAAACTTAACATGAAACGGGTCTCTCTCTCAGTGCATAATTTCATAGCACAGTTACATGGGTTATTTTAGCATTTCATGGGTCCCACCGGTGTCTCTCTCCCCTCTCTTCCATGCCGCCGAGAAGGCTCCGCTCACCGACGAAAGCGGTCACTTCTATTTGGATGAGGTCAAGTAAACGCACGTGCTTTGACATAGTAGCCGTGGCGGACGGCTGGTCGCCGGCCGGCGACGATGCAAATATATAAAATATATATAGATGGAGGATGCATCGTGACGCTCTTCTTCGTGCTCCTCACGCCAGGCTGCTCTGCCAGATCACCGGCAGCGGCCGGGGCATCCCGAAGTTCCACAGCATGCGCACCAACGGCGTCGCCATCTTCGTCCACACCGCTCACGCTCGCGTCCGCGCCCGGCGGAGCTCGCGCTCGCGCTCGCGCTTGTGGCCGACAGAGCCCCGCTTGGCGGAGCTCACGCCCGCGCTCACGTCCGCGGCCGACAGAGCTCGAGCTCGCGCTCGCTCTCACGGCTGCCATCCCCTCCGGCAGCGGTGGCGGCGTCCACGCCTAGCCTCGCGCTCGCACTCACGGCTGCCTATCCCCTCCGGCAGTTGCAGCGTCGTCCACGCCTGGCCTCGCGTTCGCACTCGCGGCCGCCATCCCCTCCGGCAGCGGCGGCCTCGTCCACGCCCGGCTTCCCCTCGCGCTCGCGGCTGCCATCCCCTCGCGCTTGCGGCTGCCATCACCTCCGGCAGCGGCCTCAGGAAGAAGAAGTCACGAATGGGATGAAACAAACGAAGGCTCTCAATGAGAGTTTCATCCGGTTTCCAATGTTTTGGAAATAGTGCTCACTCGTTGCTATCCCCATCCTCTATGATACATGCAAAAGCTCTATTTCTGGCTTTCTGCTGATATGGCACCCTATTTAATGTGCATAAAACCCCATAAAACATGAGACTGGCCTTAGTTACAATTTGTTCCTCAGCTACATTGTTTTATTTGAGTGAGTCAATAGTCAAGTCAAACATGGAGAAGTTACCTCGGTCGCGACGTCAGCAACGACTGAAAAGCGAAAAGCAAAAGGCGGCGACCGGGGACGGTCTTCGAACCGTTCGCGTCTGGTGGCCAAAGCAAATCCCGGAGCCGTTGCCGCTTCGCCACGAAGATGACAAGGCAAGCCCTGAAGCTGGCCATGTGGGCCCTCAAGATCAGTCATAGGTGCAACAGGCTGTTCGCGACACCTGACCCGCCCTAGAGGTAGATGTGAGGGACGCAAAAGCAGATGAGGACAGAGCCACGGCGGAATCGCAGCAGCATCGAAATGAGGGTCCACTCCTGCGATCCCCGCGCAGCGATCAGGCTCCAACAACTTAGGGGCTAAGGCTGGGCATTCGGGTTACCCGAAAATTTTGGGTCAGGTAATTTGGGTAGTTGGAAATTCGGGTATTAAAAATTGCTACCCGATTTTTTGTCCCGAAAAAGCATTACCCGAAATTTCGGGTACCCGATAATTCGGATTCGGGTTCGGGTTTTACGGTAAAACCAACCATTTTAGAAGAATTTAAGTACTATTTTAAAGAAATAAACAATAGTCGTATAAATCACATCATGTCTTCATATAAATTACCAACAAATCAATTATCAAGTTAGCATAAATCTACATTAATTCATACCAAATAATATATTTATATGGCATTAAAATATTTCATGTCTTCGTATTAGGAATAGAAGAGCAAATATTTGAGATATTTCGGGTAATTTTGGTAGTTCGGGTACCGGGAAACATTACCCGAATTACCCAAACTAATTTCAGGTTTTTTACAATCACTGTCCGAAATTGTGATCGGGTATTTCGGGTTCGGGTACTTCGGGTCTGGATTTGGGTAATTCGGGTTCGGGAATTGGGTATCGGCTATTTTGCCCGCCCTTACAGGGGACAGATGCCGCTCTGCTCAGCCACATTGGCCAGATGCCCCACCTGGAGGTTGGGACAGGGTCTAGCGCCGGACCAGATCCCGCGGCTGATCCCCTCTGCTTCCGCGCCAGCTGTGATGGCGCAGGCCCCTACGCCAAGGCATACAACGGGCACGTCCCCATGCTGATCGAAGCTGAATCTAGTCAAAATTCAAAATTCGAGCCCATTCAGGCTGCCACCCAGCAACCAACCGAGAGCGCCAAGGACCAATCATCAGAAGGAAACGGGGAGATGGCAGTGGAGGCGAGTCCACATTCCTCGCTAGTGCGCACCAACGACGATGTCGTCCAGGAGAACACGATGGTAGTGGCTGCCACAGACGTCGTCAACAGCACTCCATCCCCTCAGACAGACTCCACCAACAGTCACCTCAAGAGTTTCATCGAGCAAGTCACGAAGGCAAGATAGCCGCCGCTCCTTGAGTTTCCCAGAGATGATTCGACCCCCGACAGACGTCCACCGCCCGTGCTCCCCAAGAGGAGTAGACGGATAGCGGCGCAGAGCTTGTCCCACATCCGGGTGGCCAAGCGAGGCGAGCACCTTGCCTTGAAGCGCCTGGGACTCACCAGCGGGGTGTCGACTCCGTCCACGTCGGCCATGAAGGCGTACGAAGAAATCTACGATGGTGACCCCGGTCACATGGAGGCACTTCGTGAGTTGTTCCCGCCGGACGACGACGTGGGTGCGCGCAAACGGCGGCGCCAACGCTCGGCTACGTGAGCATAGGCCTCCTAGCCGGTGCCTCTTTTTGGATTGATTAGTTCCCAATGTAATACCATAGATTTCAATTCACTAGGGTTGGTCTGATCGTTCACGTACAATTCTTTTTACCCTCTAGGGCGCCGCTAAGGCGTGTTATATTAATTTTTTTCTCTATCTTAATACAATGACGCGCAAACCTTTTGCGTGATCGACAAAAATCACTACTATAGAAAGGATTTGCAACAATAGAGATTTTTTTTTGCAGAGTCACGATGGCCCTCAATCCAAACTGCCTCTGTAAATGCATCTTCAGAGATGACTATTACCATCAACCATCTCTGAAAATAGAAGTATTTTTAGAGATGGCGAGTAACAATAGCCACTTCTACAGGTGCATTTGTAGAGGCTGCTCAATTAAGAGCCATCTCTACAAATGCCGCATTGTATAAATAGGAGCATCCCTTCTTCCTCCTCGAGAATTCTACTGTAACCCAAGGAGGAAGGAATGAGGCCTTGAGCTACTCCTAAAAATGCAAATCTAAGGTGTAGGTTTTGATTTTGATTCCTTTGATGGAGGAGGCTTTCAAAGGTAAGTACATGCTAATCTAGGCCCCCTTTTTTAACTTTTAGCGGTAGATTAGTGTGTAATTAGTGTTTAAATTTTCTCTCCCTTCCATGGTGGTTGAGGCATTTATGGGTGTCTTCATATCAAATCTTGGAAGGTGCTAGGGTAAATGGAGTAGGGGAACAAGATTCTACCATAATGTACAAAGCTAACGTTCGACCGGTTGTAAATTAGGATAGCCGCATGGCCGCCTTTCTTCCTCGCACCCCATCCCCGCCCTCATTCTCCTTGCACCCCACCACCACCGACCTCGCCGGTGGCCACGCCTAACTCATGCCTCCCGCCCCTCTAACCTGCCCTCCACCTCATCCTCACCACCTCGTTGCCCGCTACCTGTGGTGACCTCCTCCTTCCCCTCCCCCTCCTGCCCCGACTGAGCCTAGCCACCTCCATAGCCACTAGAACCCTAAAGCCTCCCTCCCGCATCCTCACCGCCTAGCTGGCCTACCTCCCCCGAGCCCCTTCTCTTCTAAGCCTGCTGAAGTTGGGGAAAAAGAGAGGGAAAGAAGAGAGAGAGAGAGGAGAAGATGGCGCACCACATGCTGGAGTTCAGGAAGAAGGGGGTGGTGGTGCGGCCATCGAGGAGGCTACTACGGTCGCCAGGGAGCGCCTGCACGGCAGCTAGAGTTCCATGGTAGGGTCTCACCTTCAAGCCTGGCCACGGTGGGTAAGAGAGGGGGAGAGAGGGAGAGACAGAGGAAAAAGTGGGGAGGGAGATGGAGGAGGTGGGCGTGCACCCAGCCCAAAGCTTTTGCCTTATTTCAATTAACAAAGGAAAAAAAATACTAGTTTAGTGGTACATTAGTTTGTTAACTTGGTTGTGTTAATCTCTTACATGAAGAATGTGCAGTACTTATATGTGTTTTTTACGACAATAACTTGATGAAAAAAGTTGAACAATATTATGTATAATTTTAAATAAGAATGACCCCAGTGATATTATTATATACTAATTATATTCTTCCAGGTTTTTAATGAATCTTGTATCTAACATAGTATTTTTTTGTTTCTCAGTGATCGTGTTGTAGGAAAAGATGGAGTACAACAACTCATGGATGTATGGTTCATTAAAGTGGAAGCCTGGTTTCCGACAAGAAGTCAATACATTTCTTGTAGCTGCAGAGAAGCATTCCATGGAGGCAAAGAACAGAATCAAAATTCTTTATCCGTGTAGCGATTGCAAGAACCATCTCACATGGAGTGATGTGTCTATTATTACATCTAGAGGTTTTGTGAAGGACTACATAGTTTAGATCCATCACGGTGAAACACCCGTTGACGTCGTTGAGGCATGAGAAGAAAATATGGAAGACGACCAAACTTACATTGACAAATTTATCGCTAAACTTGATGCAGAAGTGCTGAGTGCCCGTGAACAAGGTGGTGGTGATGGCGGTGGTGGTGGTGGTCGGGTTGCTGAGGATGAAGCTAGTGTTAATGATGGTTGAGGATTTATTAGGGACGAAGCTAGTGGCAATGACGATGGAGGACATGAGGGGGACGAAGCTGATGGGGATTATTTGGAGAAAATGCTTAGGGTCATTGGACCAGAGGCGATACTCAAGAGCGCGAAAGGACTAAACAATTTGGAAAGGGTAAAAAAGGAGCAAAGGAGAGTTTGTATGGTGTTGACAAAGGTTGTGTGACACACTTGACGATGCTACGTTTTTTGCTTGTGCTCATCCTGAAGGCTAAGTACGGTTGGTCAGACTGCAATTTCAATGACATATTTGTGTCTCTTGTCATGTTTGCACCCATAGCCAAACTCAGTTCCCGCCAACACATACGAGGCAAAGAAGGTTATAGGGCAATTAACAATGTGGGGTTGAAAAATACATGCATGCCCAACCATTGTATCATTTACTGTGGCGATACATTCAAGTCATTAGATAAGTGCCCCAAATGTGGCACCAATCGGTACAAGAACAATGACCTTTACATTGGGGATGAACCCAAGGGTCATTCCTCCAAAGGGAAAAGATGCAGAAGAAGGGTTGGACATGATTATCAACCACAAGTTAACACACCTTTTAAGCAACGATACGAAGTAGAGGCGAATTCCAGCCTTGGTAATATGGTACATACCAGTCATTGATCATTTGAGGCGTATGTTCCTAAACCCTAAGGAAACTACACTTATGACATGGTGGGATGATGAACGCAAGGTGTAGGATGGTGTAACATCCTAGATGTAAGAAGCAATTAAAATCTTGATCATGATTATCATCATGCATAACCATCAAGCATTGTGGCATAAATGCATCCCATGTTTCAGTTATAGCATGTGTATGTTTCATATATGGTGTTTCACATGTTACATGAAATGATGTCTATAATAGTGTTTAAGGTTCTTTGTGATTTTATAGATTAATAATTTGCCTAAACAATTAAAATTTTGCTAAAATAAACTTTGTAGTACACAGTGTGTACTTTAGTGTAGGATCAAAGGTTTGTTGTGGTTTCAAGTCAAACATGTTAAATTTGAGCCTCAAAAACTAAATTTAATTTTGTTATCCACACTTAGCAATTTTGGTTAACTCCCTGAAAGAGCAGTTGTTAAGTTCAATTTTTGGAGGTTTAGTAAATGAATTTTCATAAATAAAATTTGTCCAACATTGGTTTCACTTATTGTTGTGATGTTTGATCTTTGATATTATGTAACTGGTTGTGATGTTTAGTTAGTAATTAACTTCTAATTAATTACCTAAAAATGCTTGATCAAAACTGTTTCCAAAACTCTGAACTGAATTCAGTTTTCAGTTTCGAAGCACCTATGTTTGAAATTAAAAATCTCTTAAACCAGTGATCTTTTGATGTTGCATCTTAAAGAGAAGCTGGAGAGCTCAGTTCAGAGATCAACTTTTATTAAAGGTGCTGATCAATTTTCTGCAAAGAATTAAGAGATAGAAGGCAGAAAGAAGCTCTGCCAGGCTATGAACAGTAAAACCGGCGAGCAGCTTGTCTGCTTCACTGTCGGTGGCCGCCCGCTGACCGTTTTCTGTCGCTCTCGTGCATGTGGACACGCAGCTGCCTGCGTGGAGAAGCCAAGCAGCTGCTGGCGCGCCTGGAAGACTCACGCTTGCCGTTTTAAAGCCCGAGCCGTCGGTGCTCCCTTCCTTTTCTCCGTTTCCGCCGTAGCCGAGCTCCTCTAGTCGCCTGCGAAATTCATCACCGTCGATCCATCCATGTTTCTTCCTCACTACTGGAATGCCCCTCTTTGCCGACTGCCAAAAGCAGTCAGCAAAGGCACTAAAACAGGTGGCAAAGGCTTTGCCGACTACATTCCACATGGCAGTCGGCAAAGAAGAGGTCGCAAAGAATTCATCGGCAAAGAAAACTTTGCCGCCTGCCACGTGGAAAGCAGCCGACAAAGGCTTTGCCACCTGTCAACACGGTAGTCGGCAAAGGAGATGTACGCCGTCATGAGATGACGGTGCGAATTCCGTTTGCCGACTGCCACGCGGAAGTCGGAAAAGGCTTTTTTTAAATTTTTTTAGAACAGAATTTCTTTGCCGACTGCCTTTATTGGCATGTGGCAAATGTTTTTTATTTTTTTCAGGATAGAAATTCTTTGCCAACTGTTTTGATTGGCAGGTGGCAAATGATTTTTTAATTTTTTTCAGAACAGAAATTCTTTGTCGACTGCCTTTATTGGCTGGTGGCAAAGGATTCTTTGCCGACTGCCTTGATTGACAGGTGGCAAAGCTGCCATGGTTCCTGAGATTCCAGCTTTGCCACCAGTTTTCCACGTGGCAGGTGGCAAAGCTGGAATAAGTAAATTTTTGATCTATTTTTTCTGTTTCGCATCACAGCAACAAATTCACATATACCACACAGATCCACATATATATCACACAAATCCACATATATAGCATATATAATTCATAACAAAGAGGTCCAACAAGTCCATCATCCAACAAATCGTACTAATCGAGCATCCAACATCAAACATCCAACATGGTGTGCAAAACCAACATCAAACATCCTGCAAAGTAGAAGAACCACATAGCCAGTCACGCGTCCTGAGACCCGTTGCCACCGTAGTGTGAAGAGCTCCCATCTAGCCACGAAGACCACACGGACGGTCCAACCTGCGGCGCGCTGTTGTACACCCACCCCGGATCTGATCTGCTGGGCAGGCGGAGGGTCGCTAGCCCACCCGGAGCCCCCTCCTGCGTAGGCCTAGGAGGAACACCACCTGGCCACAAGAGCTGTGGCTGAGGGGCAACTGACCCCACATGGCCTGGAGAAAGGCCATGTGGAGTCGGGTTCGAACCCGCCGACAGTGGCTGCACAGAGGAGAAGCGATCTCATTAGTACCTGCGGGATGGCTGCACAAGCAAAAACAATACAAAGACTGCTATAACTCACTAGAGTCCCTAAAGGGCTAGGAACAGGGGGTGGACTGAGAATAGATGGTGGAGCGAAGATCACGGAAGGAAACAGAGGACATCTGAAACCAGGGATCTCCAGACCCTAAAAGAAGCTGGCAAACTCCTTCATCTGACGCGCCGAGTGCTCCTGGATAGCCTCCAACTATCGGTGATGGGCCTCCTGTTGGGCCGCCAGCTATTGTCGATGGGCATCCTCTTGGGCCGCCTGTTGGGCCCGCAACTCAGCCAGCTGGGACTACAATATTACACCCGCAATGTTGAAACAATGCATAAGAAAAGCTACATATGTAAAACCAATGAACGACAAATAGTTACCTGAATCGCCGCCATCATCTGCGTAGAGCTTGGCCGCCGAGGTTGTATGGGGACATCCGAGGAGATCGTGTTGTCCAATCGACGAACCTCACGAAGGGTGGGAATAGTGGTCGGGTCGATTATGCTGTGGGCAAGAAAGTATCGGCCATGCTGCTTCCCTCCTCCCATCCTCATCAGGACGTCCGTGTCAAGGGGCTCAGTGGCTGGATCGTAGGCCTCACCATGGCGCTTGCGAACTACCTCGGTGTACTGGACCACCTTCTCATAGGCGTTCGGGTTGGTGAACATGTCGGCCCCTTTCGCCGGGTCATAGACGTTGTCCGGATCTGTCGCTTTGCCCTGGTGAGACAGGACGTAGCCCGTGAACTCGTTGATCACTTGGCCACCATGCGATTGGGTCTGCGAGGAAAACACAAGAACGATTACACGTAATGAGAATGAATAAATAAATGAATGAATGAATAAATAAATTGGTGTGAAGGGTACCCATGTGTCCATGTATGCTCCGAGGGGGCGGCTCCCTTGGTGGTGTGCTGGCCCTGTCCTCCCCTTGGCATGTCTGGACTTCTCCCTGCGACTCGCGTATGCCTCCGGCGTTGTCCACAAGTCCACAATCGCCTCCCAGCAGTTCATGTGCATTTTGCACCAATCAGCAGGATACTATAGAAAAAACATGTATTTGAGTGATCACTCCTGAATTAGAATGGAATCAAAGTTAATGTTTCCTACTTACCCGGAGGTAGATCTCCCTGGGGAGGTCAGTTTCAGGTGAGAGGATCATCGCCCTGGCTTGTGACTTTGGCAGCGACTGGCCAAGCACCTTGGCGTGGTAGTTGACGAGGACCTAGAGGTGCGCCTCGTAGTACATGTCCTTCAGTCTCACCATGCAGACCTTGTCCTGCACTCGCGACGCCTTGATCTTGTGCCCCGGCTCGCACGTGTACCACTCCTGCATACAGATATCATGTATCATTTCATTATTTCAACAACATCCAACAAATGCATTAACATTAACAAAGTGGTACGATGAAGACTCACCCAGAACTCCCTCTTGATCACGTCGGCAAGGGGGACCTCATCTGCGTCCTTGACCTTGTAGAACTCTGGGCACTTATTGGGTGGCTTTTGGATCCCATCTATGGTGACAAGGCTAGGGTAGTGCTTCTTAACAAGGAGGCCCAGCATGCCATTAATATGGCGTGAACTGCCCCCGTTCACAAGCTTCCAGTTGTTGCATGAGTCATTAAGAACAACTGTTAGTCTGAAGTTCAATTTTCAACATGTCATATGAATAAGTTGTGAAAACATGAATGGTTACTTACTTTGGACCCTCGGGTCGAATCACCGGATGGTGGGCTACCGCGAGCGAGGCAGAAGTGAGGCGCGTGATCCCGCGCTGGTAGGGCTTCCTCGAACCTGATGAAGACGTCTACCCTGGTGTCGCCCCGCTCCCACCCTGGCTGCCCTCGTCTTGGCCACCCCTGCCCTTGTGCCCCCCGCCTTCACCGCCCCCATCCTCGTCGCCCCGGTCCTAGTCATCGTCTGGGGGAAAGAGCTCCCTCATCGACGAGCGATGTGTGCGGGGCCTCGCCGACGAGTCCACCAATGGCGCCTCCTCCTCCGCGTCATCGTCGACACCGGTCGACATGTAGATCGAGGTGACCTTTCGTAGCGGTCGTCGACGTCTACCTCCGCCTGGCATTTTGTCCTGTACCTGAAATGACAAAGATTAAACCAATTAGCACAAATAATCGATAAGTACTTTTAAAGAGATGTAAAATGAAGCACAAATAATTGAAAGTACTTTTAAAGAGATGGAAAATGAATGAAACATAATTGCAAAGTAATAATAAGAACAATATAGTATTACATGAATTAGAAACCGAAGTCCTCATCATCACTATCACCATTGTCATCATCGCCTCCACCGTCATCACAATCACTGCTGTCATCATCACTATCAATATTGTCAAAACCTAAGTCCTCATCATTTAGTGAAGTGTTGGGTGTCTCATCTGAATTCATGGTTCTCAGGCAGGAATTGATGATGTTTGTCAAATGAAGAGTACTTGCCACCCTTCTTCATCCAGGTGAACATCACAGATTCCATACATACTGGGCAAGGGAACTTCCCGTGAACACACCACCCACAGAATATGCCATACGCCAGGAAGTCATGCAATGAATACAGATACCACACATGCATTGTGAAGTTCTTCTTTGTAGCTCAGTCGTATGTCAGTACCCCATTTTCCCAAGCATGTTCCAATTCATCCCACAGTGGCTGCATGAACACACCCATATTGTTGCCCGGGTGTCCAGGTATTATCCGTGACAATAACACGTTCTTCGGTTCAAACATGACGCCGGGGGGAAGATTGAGGGGGATCACAAATACGGGCCAACAAGTGTACGGGGCCGCATGTGTTCCATACGGGTTGAACCCATCTGTTGCTATGGCTACATGTACATTCTGAGCGTCCTTAGCTTTGTCAGGATACTGCATATCGAAGTACTGCCATGCCTCAGCATCCGATGGGTGTACCATCTTATCACTGTATCTTTTGCCATCCTTGTGCCATGTCATCTGCTTCGCGGACTCCTCTGTCATGAACATCCGTTGGAGCCTCGGGGTGAGTGGAAGGTACCGGACGATCATCTCGGGGATCTTAGACTCCACCTTCTTGCTAGCACCACCATCTACCTCCACATACCTAGAGGCCTTGCACTTTGGACAGTGCGTTGCAGCATTTAGATCTTCTCTCCTAAATAGGACACACCCATTAGGACAAGCATGGATCGATTCATACAACATCTTAAGTGCACGGAGGAGCTTCACTGACTCGTACGTGTTCTTCGGCAGCGTGTGATCCTTCGGAAGCATTGTGCCCAAAACTATCAACATGAGATTGAAGCCGTCTCAACTCAGGCTCAACTGCGACTTCAACCCTAGAAGGCGACCAACGGCATCCAGTTGTGACATTGTTGTCTTCTCGTGAAGGGGCTTCTGCGCCGAAGACATCATTTCATAGAAAGCCTTTGCGGTTTCCTCTAGATCCTCCTCCATCAATCCTTCATTTCCATGTGCCTCGTTATAGTCTACCACCATGTCGGCCAACCCAGCATCTCCATCATACTCCTCAAGGCGTGCTCTTACCTCCTCTCTAATACGCGCTTTTGCTTCACCATGGAAGATCCACCTCTTATAGTTTTCCACAAATTCGTACTTGAAAAGATTTTTGTAGACCTCCCTCTGTACTTTTCTTTTTGGGTTCTTACACTCTTTGTAGAGACACAACATTCGATCCAACCCTTGAGCAGCCGGCCCAAATGCTTGCTCCAGGAAATCATTGGTCCCCCTAACCCATTCATCGCTATTCCTCTTAGTTGTCTAGCCAGTGTACATCCACTCACAGTCATCCATCCTCTGTTATGCACCAATGTAAGCGAGTAATAAAACCAGCATTTGCATCTACAAGGCATTCCTACCATCTAATAGGTGAAGGATAGGTCATAATCCCACCCAAAAATGCATAGATGAGGTTAGCTTCCATGCTCCACTCCCGTTTGAGATGGAATTTTGGCAGCACCTCCTCGCTGTTCTCCCGATACACGTCCTGGTGGGGAGAGTGTGTATTCGAAGAACAACGGAAAGGTGCGGCCAAAACTCTGACTCGAATGGGAGCGGAACATGGAAGCTAACCCATCTACGCATCTGTGGGTTGTCCAAAAAATGGACAATCTGAAAGAGATACTGTCGCAGATATGCACTGATCAGCATACCAACGACCGTGTATCCCTTTCGGATGGGAGACGCCTAACTTGGCTGCGCAATCTACAACTACTATAAGGATGAGAGGTGAATTATACCTAGGGTAGCGGCACAAAGGCAAGTAGCAGGGCGGTGGAGAGTCGACGCGGTGCAGGAAGACCCGCAGCGCCCACGAAGACGATCGGAGTCACCGAGTACCTCCCACAGGTGATCCTACAAAAAGGACAAAAAAAGGTTAGTATCCACTCAAAAATTCGGTAGCACCTCCCCTACACGAGGAGGTTCCGAAACCTGTAAAAAACAACGACGCGAATGCCGATAACCACCACGGCACGAAGGCCGATAACCACAACGGCGTGAAGGCCGATGACCACCGCGGCATGAAGGCCGATTACCACAGCGGCACGAAGGCCGACATCACAACGGCACAAAGGCCGACAAGTAGTGAAGGGGTTAATATACCTTGCTCTTGTAGCCGGTTCGACGACAGTTGAGGTGTCGGCGAGACGTACACGCCAAGAAGACGGTCGAGGCACCTCCTCACCATCTCCCCTTCTCTCTTCCTTCTTACTCTTCTTCTCCTTCTCCCTTCTCCTTCTCCTTCTTCCTTCTCCCTTCTCCCTTCTCCTCCTTTCCTTGTCCTGCTCCCATGCCTCTCTGCCTTGGGGCTGCGGGGGCCGGTACGCAGGGGCTGCTGGGGAGCCGGGGCGGCCACGGGGCTGCGAGGCACCGGGACGGCTGGACCAGCCGAGTCTAGGATGTCGGGGAGCGGCGGGGCCGGTCGCCGAGGCGGGGCGCGGCTAGGGCGGGGCGCGGTCGGGCGGGCGGGCCGGGGTGCGGCGCGGCCGGCATGTGGGGCGCAGCGGTGCGTGGCGCAGGGGAGAGGGACGGCGGCGCTGCGGGCAGGGGAGGGGGGCGGCGGCGGCGCTGCGGGCAGGGGAGGCGGGCAACTGGAGTGGAGAGAGGTAGGTGACGTAGGAAATGAAAGGAAATGGGCCGGCCCAATTTTTTTAGGTTAAAGTCCTTTGTTGACTGCTCCGTGGTACAGGCAGTCGGCAAAAGCCCTGAACAATATTTTAATATAATCTCTTTGCCGACTGCCCTAGACCAAGGCCGTCGGCAAAGAATTTTTGTGTTTTCCCCCTTTTTTGTAGCCGCAACTTGCTCTTAATTTTTTGAAATTTTTAACATAGGTTCCACATGTGATAACATTAAACCTCAAAAAGTTTTGTGATTTTTTGACTTTTTTCTATATTTCATTAATTAATTTCTTTAAATTGAATTTTCCGCTGCATAATCCAACTTTGAACTGTAGGTGCATGAAATAGTAAAACTTAGCCATTCGAAAAATGATATTCATGTTGAAGAATGTATTTTGAGGCCATATCCAAAAACTCACCCAAAATTTTGAAGTCCTTGTCCACGGAACATGACCATCCAAGTGTGGTAGAAGTGATTTTAAATTATATAAAATTCAAACAAAATCAGAAAATTACAAAACTTATTGAGGTGTCATGTTATCACATGAGGAGCCTATGATAAAAATTTGAAAAACTTTGGAGCAAGTTGTGATGTCAGATGTACAAAACCCACACATTTCCACATGTGATCACATGTGATCATATTGGAAATGTCTGGGTTTTGTTCATCTGATACTGCAACTTGCTCCAAACTTTCTCAATTTTTTATAGGCTCCACATGTGATAACATGACACCTCAACAAGTTTCGTAATTTTCTGAGTTCATTTGAATTTTATATAATTAAAAATCACCTCTACCACACCTGGATGATCATGTTCCGTGGACAAGGACTTCAAAATTTTGGGTGAATTTCTGGGCACGGTCTCAAAATAGACTCTCCAACATTAATATTATTTTTTGAATGACTAAGTTTCATTATTTCATGCACCTGCAGTTCAAAGTTAGATTATGCGGCCGAAAATACAATTAAAAGAAATTAATTAATGAAATATAGCAAAAAGGGTCACAAAATCACAAAACTTTTTAAGGTTCACTCTTATTGCATGTGGAGGCTAAGAGAAAACTTTGACCAAGTTTGGAGCAAGTGACGAGGTCGAATATCCAAAACCTAAATTCAAATTTTAAAAATAAAAAAGGAGTCTTTGCCACCTGCTTTTCTTTGCGTGACAGCAAGGCAGGTGGCAAAGGGGACGGCGATGGGCGCCATCTGGCCCCCGCCACCTTTGCCACCTGCTTTTCTTTGCCACCTGCTAGGCAGTCGGCAAAGGACGTCTTTGCCGATTGTTGGGAATGGCCGACAGCTGAAGAAATAATGGCAGTCGGCATAGACTCCTTTGCCGACTGCTCATTGGGGCGGTCGGCAAAGAGCATGTTTGCCGACTGCCCTGTCTTTGGTAGGTGGCAAAGGGTACTAGCAGTCGGCAAAGCCGAGTTTTCCTGTAGTGCCTCCCACGGGTGTGGTCAGGCATGGAGATGCCCTAGCACCTCTCCCTAGCCACTGGTGAGCACCTTCCCCGCCGGAAGCAGCTTTCTCCAGTGTCCTCTGTTTCTCAATCGCGACCAAGGACCTTGCGCAGCAATAGAAGCTTTTCTAGGGGGTTTTCTACCGAAACCGTGACTCAGATGAATAGTGCGCTACAAAGTTTTTCTTTTTCTTTTTGTGTTTTCAGCTAAAAATTATGAATTTCATAACTAATTGTAGAAGCATGCTAAAAATATGAAAATTGTTCTTTTAGCCTTGTTATGATATGCTCTATCTAGGAAAAAATATGAGTTAGGTTGGATCAGTAGTTTTTCTATGCTTAAAAATTACCTCTTTTAATTATAAAATGGATCTTGCATGATTTTTATAGGATAAAATATTTATCCTTTAATTATGAATTTTTTTGTGTATGCTTAGCATGGTTAGGACAATCTTCACAAAAAGTTTGGTACAGTTTTGAATTAGTTGACTTGGTTAATTAATTTAAGTGTGCTTAAATGGCTTTTCCCATGGTTAATAATTACTAAAATGAATTAGGTAAATGCTTAAATGACTTTGGTTAATTTTGATCATTGTTTGTGGGCCTTGGAACACCCAAACCCCTGCTGTTCCTTGGAAATGTTAGTTTCTTTCTTTTTAGTTAGATAATCCACTTGTTGGTTAATAATTCAAATGATTTGCTCAATTACTTAGTTAATAAATGCATGTGTATAAGTCATGTGATGTTGCCTTGCTTACCCTTACGGTGAGTAGCTATGTTAATAGTGGTTGATGATCCATGAAGTTAATTACTCATACATAATCTTGATAGGAGATTAGAGAAGCACTTGGTCGCACTTGTATGTTGAAATGGCTGCATGAGCAGTTCCAGCTAAGTGGCTGTTTTCATAATGATAATCATGTTTTCTGTGAATGTGTTGAATACAAAAGTTGTAGGTAACTTTCATGTCTTGCTTTTCCTAGAATTTCATGATTTTAGGCCTGCTGGTTGGGGAGTTATGTCTTTTACAATTTCCCTGTCAAATTCTGTTTACTTCCTATACAGATCTAAAAGGTGATGCTTTATGGCTTAGTTAACCTTTATATCACTGTTGGTAGTCCTTAACTCAAATATTTTAACCGCCAAAGTGCATTAAAATGACAACATTCCATGATACATCATAGCAAAATATTATTTTATCTAACAAGTTCCACGAATTTTGGTGCTCTCACTTGTTTTTGCAGAATATACTCAAATGTGTGTTAAAATGATATTAAATAGTACACATATAGCTAGGTGAAAATCGGACATGAAAGAATTCGAATTTGGTGCCACACCAAAGCAGTCTCAAATAAATATTTCGAGTACAATGCGAAGAGCGATGAAACAGACATGTCATTCATATATTAACCCAGACAAGCCGTCCGCTCTCTTGAAGGAACCGCTGTCCACGTCGCCCGAAATTAGCCCCGCCATCCGATCTGCCGTTCAATGGCCCAGATTTCTCCAAACGGATTCCACCCGAACCGGCTCCTCATGCTTCTCCTTACGTTCTCTGCCTTCTCCCGGGCTTCTCCCGCTTCTCGTCGGAATCCAGCGAGACAGATATATACTCAACTCCAGCTTGTCCTTCACGAAGGTTCTTTTCTCCTCGTCTCTCTCTCTCTCCTCTACGATCCATCTCCCGACGTGGACGGCGCCACCGGAGCAGCGCCGACCTCGGCGATGGCCGGCCTTCGGCGTCGGTGCAGCGCCCCCCCGATGCGACATCGTCCCGCCGGCCTGCGTCTTCTCCCTAGGTACTCGTCTCTTCCCCTCTCTCCTTCTCTCTCTCGATCTCTCTCTCCCAAAGTGGTGCCGCGCCGGCGGATCCCCCTACGGTGGACGGCCTCCGGCGCGCTACCCGAACCCCTACGGTGGCCCAGCTGCGCTTCGGCGTCTGCTGCACCCCCACCGCCTGCTCATCTCTCTCCCTCTCTCTCAATGTGGCATATGCATGGTCTGCTGCTGCTCGCAGAGGCTCGTGTCCTAGGGTTTGCTGGGGTTCGATTCCAACTCGATCTCGTGGCCGGCTGATGACTTGGACCAGGTATGTACGGTGCTTACCTTATTGATTGTCCAAATCAATTTCATGTGGTTTCATCTATTTGGTTTTGTTCTTAATTTTTTACCTGTTTCAGGTTCGATTTCATACCCTGCCCAACCACTGCAGCTCAACTAGATGCCTCAGAACACGGTGACGTTCTTCTTGTGTGCATCTAGATACTGTATGACTAGCAATCTGAGATGTTCATACTGCTGCTTCGTACCTGACTGCTATACTCCAGGTCCCTAATATTCATATTGTTGCTTTACAAACCTTTTCATGGATGACAAAAAAGGATCAACATAGATTTGTTTTTCTTCTGAGCATACCGTGTTTATCTAGGGGTTACTGACCATGTGTAGCATGGAGGAACCAGGCTAATTTCCTTTGCAAAGCACTGTTGCTTTAGGTATGTATATATGTGTGTGTTGAGCCTTTGTAGGATACGCTCGCTTATTGCTGAATGTTAAATAGCTATTGCATTAGCAAAGCATTATTCCCCCTTTTATGTTGCAAAGTAACCTTTTCCATATTCATTTACCCTTCTCTTTTAGCAGGTGTGATTTGCCAATGTACGTTGCTTCTTAGCCTTCTCTTAGCCGTCCACTAAACCAAGGTATTTTTATCTCCTTCAATTATGAACTCCCTTTCTGTAGCTGTCAGTGCACATTGCAACACTATTAATCGTGTGGATTTGCTTACCACTACACATATTGGGCTACTACAATTACTATCCGAGTTATTATCCCCTGCGTATGCCACATATTCTTTGGTGGAATTTTGTACTACATATGTTGGATTCATGAAAATTACAACACTTCTGCAACCAAACAGTCCTGTACGAACTGCTAATTTAGCGATGCAATTTTAGCGCTCTGCGGCCTCTACTTATTCTTTTTTTTTCTGGTGATGTAGATTCATATCTCTCTCTATGCACTGTGCGTGTTTTTCTGATTGAATGGGTGGCCTAAAGTCACTGCACATGGTTCATAGAGTACCGTTCACATAATCAAAACCAATGATTAATCAGTTCTTACCTATTTCATTTTCCTGACACAAAAAACAATATTCAGAGTTCACCAGTTGAGTTTTTTTGGGGGAAAAAATGGCATTATTTTTACATTTCCAGTCCATACAAAAAAGGCATTAATGCATACAGAACTTGGAATCTCATAAGCTATTGCAACGTCAAACAAAACATATTTGAATGTCTGGCAAAACATATTTTAACAAGCATAGATCAAAGAAATATATGCCTAAATTGTATTCATGTATACAGGTCAGTCCGAAAGGGGTGCATATGTTTGCAGGATTAGTTTTTTAATTCAGTGCTGAAACTCGAAATGTTCAGAACCCTCTAATTTAAACATATAATCAGTTATAACTAATCTTAGTTTTTTCTGTACATTGTGCCTGTATCACTATCTTTTCTCATTTGGGGCTAGAGCAAACTCGGGTTCCAGCTTATGAAAATAGGTTCCTGGTGGTCTGGTGGAAGATTTCGCAACAACAAAGTCAAAATCTACAAATGAAAGGTACATGCTTCTCTCCATTATAATTCTTTACAGCCTCTTATTTCGTAGAGTTCCTGTCAGCGTCACATGGCCTTGTTACGAATTCTCTATTCTGGAGATCAGCGGGTTGTTAGCCTTCGGCGCAAGCCAGAATGACATCGTTAATAACATGCCAAACCCCTGTGAAAGAATCAGCTGTCCACATAGTGGTTAGTAACACATCTGCTTTCTCTTTATCTTCTACATAGTCTTCCTTATTTTGTTATGACCTTCCATTTGCTTGAAATATTACATGGTTGCATGAAATAGATATCCATAAACAACCCTCAAAGGGACCTTCCTCATCGGATTGGTACCAAAATTAGGAGCCTAAGAATGGTTCTAATGTGTTCTAGGGAGTCATGTTCTGATGGTACCTTTTAAAAAAGCTATGAGAATAGCAATTTAAGATTCTGCCTTACTGCTATGGTAACTTCTAAAAAAAACGATCACTTTACTGCTTTAGGCCTGCGCATTACTGCCTCTATTATAGAGCAAAAAAACATTCTTTCTAAGCCTAATCTGGTTCCAAAGTGTTAGACGCAACAGATCCGTAGTGAGGATCTTTGCTATAGGTGCATGTGATTTATGGTGGCTGTATATTTCCTGACCAAATTTGTTCAGTGAATATCCATGTTGAGGGTTTCTTCTGAATGTGATCGGCTCTGCCAATTTGTTGTGTCCGTATTTTCTCTTAGAAAATAATTTGGATCTGTGCTATTCAATGTCGGTTTTCACTGGTTCTGTATATTTTCTTCCTTTCCTCTTGCTAATTGTGCTTCTCATTTTCATATTGCTATGTAAGGTATGATCTTCATAAACAGACATACCTTCCTCTAGAGATTCGCCTGAGCTCCAAGGCCAATCTTGGTTACCCAGCTGCTCTACTTCCAGCGCACTATTTTTGAGACAAAAATGATGCCGAAGAGGTACCACACCATTGCTGCCCTGTTCACCTCCTTTATGAGCTTATAATTCAAAATGTGTTGCATTGCATTACCAGATAGTTTTACAGCTCAATTACTAATAAACTACCTGACTTTCACTCTCCAGGAAACCACAGCAGATGAGGATATCAATGTACATGACGTCATGCAAGACAACCAGAACACCTAGCGTCGGTCTGCGGGGTTCCTGAAGCTGCCGCTCCACAGTTTGCATATCAGTTCGGGGTGACCAAATTGTCCCTGGCCTTTTTTCGTCCTCCAGTAAATCGTACACTAAATCTAGGTAAAAACAACTATTCTCCATTTACAGATGCGTCCATCGCTCCTCACTTCCCTCTCCACCAGCATAGTCTGCTAACCTTCATCTTAAAGTTGGCACCATTCCTTTGTTGCATGTCATGTTGCTTTTGTCTTCGCCTATTTTTCAAATATATATTAATAATACAACTGTCCTTAGTGTCTTACTGCTTGTAGCTATAGGAATTTACAAATTTAGGGGCAGTCTACCATGCTGTGCTGCCGCCTTTATAACTCTTCCGTTGACAGCAACCAAGCTCATCCTATCAACATACTCATTTGGGCCCTGGGCTTTCCTTCATCTCCAGAATTGCATGCAAACAATGGTTTAGTCTAATGTTGATGGAATGTTTTATGGGTTCACATTTTATCTACGTAGATAAGATTTTAAGATGCTCCAGGGTGGGTAATGGGTTGTTCGAACTTCTTGGTCTATTACCTTTTACTCTAATGAAATCAGTTTATGAGGTCTAAGTTTGATGGAAATATTATATGGTCAGCTGATCAGCTCTTCCTTGTTTTGGCCAATTTCGATTTGCCTACGCACTTGGTGTTCCCCCATAAGTTGCTGTGTTGTCAAATCGAAATTGGCCAGATTGGTTCGCCTTGTGTCAGGTAGTTTACTCAATGTGTTAGTGGGTCTATGTAACTTATTGCTCAGCACATTTTCTCCAAACTAAAAATTTCACTGGTGCCTGCGTATGCGCGCGAGTACTTGTTTTGTTTGATTTTTTTACTGTGCCCCAACTATGCAAGGTCCAGGTCATATATGAATATGATGTTTGTATTTAGAGCGGCGCTATCTCATATTATCTAGCTGCTTCACAGCACGGTCCGCAGCACCCACATTTTTTTCCAGCACGGGCGCGCGAAGGCGCGGGCCCTGACACTAGTTTTAGAGAACAAATGACCCCTTGTTTAGTTCTCCCAATTCTCCCCCAAATTCCACTATGCAAAAAGAAGATTCCTCGTCACATCAAAATGTCGGCAAATGCATGGAGTACTAAATGTTGATGAAATCAAAAACTAATTGCACAGCTTTGTTATACTTTGCGAGACGAACATTTTAAGCCTAGTTAGTCAAAATTTGAATAATTTTTATCAAATACAAACGAAATGCTACAGGAATTCTGATACAGTGTTTTTCTCTTCAATTCTCTGAACTAAACGAGGCCGGAGAAAGACATGAATTTTGCATATTAAAAAAGGAGTGCTGCCGTCCTACTGACATCAGCACTCCCCAAAATGTCAGACAATAGCAGCAGCAGCACTGCTGTGCATGCATGCACGCAGGACAGCAGACCTGGCCGGGCCCACAGCACAGGCAGCAGGGCTGGTGCCTGGCGCTTCCAGTTCCAGCCAGGCCCGGGACGCGCCCACGCACGCGTCAACGCGCAGGAAACAGGCAAACACGAAACAGCCAGTGCCGGCTGGTGGAGATCCGTCGAGCGGCCTAGCCATTCAGGTGAGACCGCATGGCCCAGGCAGGTCCCAGGATCGACGTCCAAGCGCGGAGCCGCAGCGCACGCTCGGGTCCGGAGCGCGGGATCGCCCGGCCACGCGTCGGCAGCGGGCTGGCCGCTGGCGTCGACCGCGCAGGCGGGAGCGCGCGCTCGCGGGTCGGGTTTGACCCCGCCACGGACAGGTGGCGCAAGCTGGTTGGTGCGCGGTTCAAGCGCAGCCGGCGCGATTGGGCCGCGGTTCTGGGCCGGTTTTGGCCCGGTTCAGCTGCCTAGAAGCCCTGTTTTCTCCCCAGAAAAGCAGACAGCGCGCAGATTCCGCCGGTTCACCTCCGGTTCGAGGCCCAGAAGGGCGGTTGTGCTCCGGTTTTCGACCAAGGTCGGTGGGGGGATTAATTTGCCGTGATCCTAAGCTCTAGCACCGACTACAGGAGGTCAGCAACTCCCCAGGTTGCCTAAAATTAGAGGAGGGACCTAGGAATATTCTATGAATTATTCTCTCCTCTCCACCTATAAAAGGAGGCCACCTCCCTCTCATTTTACATACCTACCTTGAGCTTAATCTTCACACGTTTTATAGTAGTGTCCCTCACGTTTTATAGTAGTGTCCCTCTAGGTGCTTCACACCTAATTGTAATAATAGAGAATAAGAGGGAGAGAGAGGAGAGGAATAGAGTGAAAGAGGAGCTGGGTTTGTCGGGTCCTCCACAACTTTGTACCTCTACGGAGCCGACTTGACTTGAGTAAAATTTAAGTTTTATTTTGGTATTTTCAAGCATACTACTTAACTAAGTTTAGTCCTTGCTTTGCTTACTTACGAGAACTCCACTCGACCAAGTGCTCTAGTCTAAGAATTCAAGCTAGAGTAGTAATTGTTAGCGTAGACGTGGTGTCTAGGCTAGTACTTATCTGAGTTTGCGCCTAATCCTATGGATAGTTGTGGTAGCTCTGGAGGTGACAGCTCCGACCAGGCCTTCGTAATCCACCACGTTCGGGTTGGTATTTTCGTAGAGCTTTTTGGTAGCCTAACCCCGATCACCCCTTCCTAGTCTTTTCGAGGATCAGAAAGGTACTGTTGCTCCGAAGTAAGTGAGTTTAGTAAGTCTGAACCTTAGTTATCTAATTATCTTGTAAAAACCTTATAAAACCCCTCTTTTCCCACAAAAACACTTTACCCTTCACTTTGATCTTTTCTAATACACTTTCACGTTCCCCGTAGAAATTGATACCTAGGAATACTCCGGGTGAAAGCTACAACGGTATCCGTGCGCTTGTGAATTTATCTGTTTGCGTTAACATATACCAACAATCACCTTTTAGTAACAAATAAAAAAGTTGTATTACTTTTCATAAGCTTTCTAAAATGTTAAGGATCAAAACTTTTGGTGGCCTAGAACTCTAGTTGTAGCGGTTTAAAGTTTAATATCATAATCTATCCAAATCTGGATGGAAATGCTTACTTGTATTGTTTGACCCTGGTAACTGTGGAATTAGCTCTAGATGATAATAAGGAAGTTGTAAATAATTTCCTAAGATTTTCATAAAGTCTAGGATCACCTTTGCTAGATGTCTAGATCATTAGTTATGATTTAATGAAGTAGCTGATGTGCTGCTGTCCTGAATGTGTGTGTACCTAGAGTTGATTGGTTTAGCTCATTCTTGCTTCAGTGTTGATGACTTGGATTATGGCTACATTAGTGTTAACTTATTACACCTAAGCTATCTTATGATCTTGCTGTTGGTTTGACCAAGTCATTTACTTAATGGGTCTTGTTTGCATGATGCTTTGAAATGTTGTTTATATATATATAGAGTTGTAAGTCTTTGAATATGTTTGTCATGCCCAGTTTTCAAAAGAAGACCAAGCACTCGTCATATGTGTGCCCAGGAAGTCCACACATATAACAACAGAATAGAATATCAAAAACAATGTTATATAGCGGAAAAACATACTTAAATTAACACTTACAACTATCAAAGTTACGCGGAACGGTTGCTAAACTTCTCCTCGAGCTCCAATCTTTTTAGGGATGGCTGACTAGGGCCTCCGTATGCCAAGCACTTTTGACAGACTTCTGGTAACTCCACTACACCTTTATCCTTCTTTTGAGTAGCACTTTACTACACATTAGGGGTGTGGGGGAAAATAGCAAGGGTAAGTCCATGTTGAACTCAATAAGTACAGGCAGACAATATGACATGCAAGGCTATAACAAAGGAAAGGCTGACATAGGTTTAATTGCAGGTTAGCATTTTTAGTTGGTAATATTTTATTACAACAACCTGATTACTAATATGAGTAAAAGAACCCAGCCCATTAGTTAAGTTGCATAAGAGATTAATCAATATTATAGGTAGCCATCTTCAACAAGATTCCATCACGCTTTCGCTTCAAGTCATGATTCCCATTTGCCTAGAGCGGTCCATTTCCCAAAACACTACCAAGGTGAGCAGATAGGGTTTCACTACGAGACTGTTCACAGGTTTGTAGGGTCGAGATGGTGAACTAGAGGGGGCTGAATAGTCCTTTCTAAAAATAATCACGCCGTCGAACCGCGACAAATGCGGAATTAAAACTATCGGTCGAGCCAAGACTACACCCCTCTATCTAAGTTCACAAGCACCTTATAAAAATTCTAAAGAGGCAACAAAGGTGTCGGGCTAGCTAGTGCTCACCTATCTAATTCTAGCTTGCAAGGTCACACAAACCTATGCAACTAGTACTTCAAGCAAACCGGGGAGCACCTACACAATCAAGTAGGCAAAAGGACAAAGCTCCTAAGCTCACTAGCAATGCTCAATAACAAGGCTCCACAAGCCAAATTAGAGAGCATAAATTACTTAGCTACATAAACTAAGCATTTGTGATGAACAAGGTTACTAAAACCAAATTAGCCACGCAAGGGAGCTACTTCTATGCTACACAAGCAAGAAGGCAACTAGCGAGCTACTAAAGCTAAGCTAGTCACAAGAGCAAGAGCAACTACACAAGCACAATGTATGAAATGTAAATACAAGCTTGTGTTGCACGGAATGCAAACCACTGAGAAGATGGTGAAGACAATGTTGACACGGTGATTTTTATCTCGAGATTCATGTGTTTGCCAACATGCTAGTCCTCATAGAGACAAGCTCTAAGGTTGCCGCCGGTCCTCATGCTAGTGGTGACCCGCAAGTCATACTCTCCCACATGGAGCGCTTACCACAAGCTCTAGCACTTGACATGGCCGGACCACTTGTCACCCTTTGCATCTCACTTTACTAGAGTTTCTCTTCAAGGCTCCCATGGGGTGAGCACAATACCCCTCACAAGCTTCTCCGGAGCACCGCACAAGCTTCCTTGCATGCTTCGACGGAGATCACGCCACCAAGCCATCTAGAAGGTGGCAACCTCCAAAAGTAACAAGCACCACCGGCTTGCCACTCGATGACCTAGTGCCACTCGATGCAATGCACTAGAATCAACTCAGTCACAATCGGATCGCACTCTTGCAAGCACAAGTGAGTTAGAAGGTATCCAAGAACACCTAGACAAGCCACCAAGGCTTAAGGGTGCTAAGCTGCCGGCCAAAGGCTGGTCAACACTTCTATTTATAGCCCCACGAGCAAAACTAGCTGTTACCCCTTCATTAGGCATTCTTTGGGATGATCGAACGCATAGGTCCACATGACCAGACGTAGCATAGTAGCGTCTGGTCACTCCTAGTCGTCCATGTGTCACTTGCTTCAAACGCTGATCGCCCGATCCCAACGGCTACTTCGCCTGTTCGTGTGACCAAACGATGATTGGACGCACCAGAGCCCCGACCTGACGTAGCCTCCCAGCGTCAGGTCGCGCGCACCCATGAGCCACCAAGCCAACAACCAAACACGCAGGAGCTCATGGCGACCAAGCGTCTGCGCATCCGGTCGGTTCCAGAGATGGTCCAAAGTCGGCCAAACGTGACCTGACATGTTAGGTGCCCCATGACCGGACGCAGGCCAGCGTCCGATCCTTCTCTCGTGGCCATGTGTCAACGCCATGCCACACACCACCATGACGTCAATCGACAAAGATGACCGGACACACAGGTCCTCCCGAGGCCTGCGTCCGGTCACTCACAATGACCTATTTTGCCTCCATTTCTTCACCGAGTTGATCCATTTCAACTCCAACAACTTCTCCTTAGTAAATGTGCCAATATCACCAAGTGTACACCACTATGTGCAAGTGTGTTAGCATTTTCACAACCATTTTTAAGGAGTTAATCACTCAATTCACCACGCCACTCGATCATAGTAACTATGCAAAGTTAGATCACTCAAGTGGCACTAGATGACCGATATGCAAACAAGTTTACCCCTCTTGATAGTACGGCCATCTATCCTAAATCCGATCATAAACTTATCTACACACCTATGATCGGTGAAATGAAATGCCCTAGGTTATACCTTTGCCTTGCGCATTCTATTCTATCTCCTCTGATGTTGATGCAACACATGCACCAACCAATCACAAATGATATGATCCACTTCATATCATCACGTGACCATATTGGTTCATCGATCTTGACCTCACTTGCTCTTCACCGTTGCTTCGGTCCATCGGCGCCAAGTCATCACTCAACTTGCCCTTTACACTTGCAACCGGTCCGTCGAGCCAAGCCTCATCTTGATCTTCTCCACTTAGTCACATGACTCCATGTCATGTCTCATATGCAATCAGCTCCTTCATCACATGTGTGAGCTTTGCCCAAGTTCAAGCTATCTAACCTCCATGGCACGTATTGCTCACACGCATGTACCTGTGGACTAATCACCTGTGTATCTCACTCAAACACATATTAGTCCACCTAAGGTTGTCACTCAATTACCAAAACCAAACAAGGACCTTTCAAGGTTCTAGCTAATAGAATGCAACCCGCAAGGTTTTGCCTAAGCACACGGCAGCCGTCCCCATAGCCATGGACCTGGACAACCGCCACTAAACATACTGTACTTAGGTTACTCCCTTACACTTACCCGGTAAGCCGCACTCTACTAGTAGAAGTCATGATACTATGTCAAGCCAAAGCCATATAGCTTGAAGCTGTACTGTAAGTCCCAGGTGGCCGCTCCATGAGCTCAAGCCAACATCGTATCATCATTGCCAATATCTCATCATCATCAGTTGCAAAAACCAGAAATCTAGTATCACATATCATATACCATAACTAGTAGTATCAACATATATCTTGGCACTATGTGGGTTGGAGCAACTAAGCAAGTCTACCCATTCATAAAACCCAGGGTGCAAGGATGGAATCCAAAGACTAGGCAAGTCCTTAGGGTTCAGTATTAGACACATGCATAGAAAGTAAATGCATTTAAAGTTCATAGGTAAACAACATGGTCAAAGGGAGCCTGCACTTGCTACGATCATGAGAGAGCAAGAACAACAGAGAACAGAGCTATTGTTAAAGAGGACACACGACTATCGAGGAGTTTGCAACATAACAGAGAAGACAAACTATACGCTAGATCTGTTTTATTTAATGAAATAAGGTGACGGGCATTTTAAAGAAATATCACAAAGTTGGACTAACCAGACTATATTAAATTATACAAGCTGGAGTTAACCTTAGTCATATTTTATTTATAAACATTTCATAATATTTAAGTCATTTAAATCTTTATAGTTTAGAAAACATAGAACATGTGAGAGTTCTAATCGAATCATTATTGGTTCGAGGTTGATCTTAGAAAGTCATAATTGAAAAGGGCATTTATGTTGGTATTAATCATGTTAATATTAATTTATGAAAAACCGATGTATAAGCCTAAGTTGCTTTTATAGATTAAAAGACATTAGGTAAACATTAATCATATTATATTTATGTTGAAATTCAAAAGCATGGAACAAGGTAAATGTTGTTGCTAACACGTAGCTTACGTTGTTACGAAGCTAACGCGACAAGAACGGGATTATAACCCAGGTTGCTTTTAATTGGAAATCTATTAAATAAATATTAATCAAATTGCATTTAGATTAATAAATTCATAATTAAGTGACATGACGAACATTACTACTACTACGTAGAGCGCAACGCTACGAAACTAACGCAACGAGAATTACTCGAAATGGACTTAAAACGATTGAATGGCGAAGGATTAACTATCAGTGGCAGAATCATAATTAGCATCATCTTCTACCTTGGGCGGGAGGAGATCAAGGACTCCATGGCCATTGGAGGATGATGCTGCATTCTCCGGGGAAGGGCAGGGGCACCGACAGGGGCTTAAGCGGCCGGATGGGTGGCACGGGGCGGCGCGGCGCAGGGGCCTCCGTGGGGCGGGGCGGGGCCGGCTTGGCACCCACAGCACTGCCCGAGCAACCACAGACGGTGGCGGCGGTGCTTCCCTGTGGCGTGGTGCGCGGGCCCAGCTGGGGGCAGCGGGGTGAGGCCCGCATGGTGGCGCATGAGTGGGTGCCGTAGGTGGCGGCGCACGGGGCCGCGGTGGCCGAAAACGAAGGAGAAGATGGCATCCATGGAGGTTCTAGCCGGAAAAGAGAAAGAAGGGTTAGGGAAACCATCAGATAGACACGGATTCACAAAATGAAAGGCGTACCGGTGTAGAGGACAACGAGATGAACCTCGCAGCGGTGACGTTTCTACAGGGGACGTTGGAGATGGCCGGAAACGCTCACCAAAGGTTTGCCGGAAGTTTGCTAGAAACCTAGAGATGCAGAACTTTGGCTTTAGATCTAGGATGATGGGAGTGGCAGCTCGCGAAACGGGCTATACTTCTGAAACTAGTGCGTCGAGGGCTACGCCGACATATATATAGGTCCAGGGTTCGAGGTCTTTGAAAATCAAGGTAAAACTCACGTACACGCCATAAATAATCAATTATTCCTACACTGTGAATATGCTAAAACATGTTTTCCATCACCCACAATATAAATACTCCATGCTCTAAAATATGATCTCTCTAGCATATTTCTAGAAAGAGACAACAAGCACTACAAGAAATGTGCCATCTTATGACAATTATGGCATGACATCTCATCAAAAGGTCACTAAATTGATCAGTTTATGACATTTGTTTCGGAACCAGCTCAACTTAGTGACATTAATAAATGAACTTCATAAAAAAGGTCTTAAAGCTAGTAGAATGGTATATTGTGAAAACATTTGTCATGTCATAGCGACCAATTTGCTAATGTCTTAAATCTATTACAAGGATGGTGACGAGAGTCAAAATAGGGGTATGTTAAGTCCCCAGGAGAGAAGCTCCCGACTGACGCTGTCCGGCCGATCTCTCAAGATCGCCCGAGGGCTCCCATCGGGTACGCTCGTGCACACTTTTTGGTAAAGTAATTAGGAGTGCATTACGTGGGGCATAGGTTGGAGAGGTTCAAATCCCATCAACCGCACACGTGAAAAATCGCATAATTTATGACTTGCGACCAAATTCTTTTTTTCCTTTTCTGGCCTCAACTTTTTTCTGTTCTTCTTTCCCTTTTCCAGCCTCAACTTTTTCTGTTCTAAATAACCAGCCCATTAGACCCCATGGGGTTTCAATATTTTCCCCTTTTTCAGCCTCATTTTTTCTGTTCTAAACGACCAGCCCATTGGGCCCACCAGTCAGGCGCGGGTCTCACCTAGCGATGAAAACGGACGGAAAAACCATATTTCTACTTTCGTTTCTATATTTTTTTTGGCGGACACGGAATCGGGTTCGGAAAATACGGGTTCGGAAACGGAATCGGAATATGCGGACATACGGAAACGAACAAATACGGACGGAGAGCCGAAAAATTAAATTAAGATCACATAATATAATATTCTCAAAGTATACATATATAAAGTCATATAATAATATATACAAAGTTTAATATTCATTTACATGCTATGTACGTGAACATAACATGCATATTTGGTGATTCGTAGTTATATTAACATAACATAAGGACATGTAATCGTTGAACATGTTGAGCATAGATTGAAAATATGATAAAAATGGAATAAATACGGGTCTATTCCATATTAAAACGGGATTACTCGGAAACGGACGGAAAACACCATTTTTTACTTTCGCAAATACGAAAACGGGATCTGGCAAATACGAAAACGGGCGGAAAAATATAGAAAACGGAACGGGACGGTACGGGAAAAATTCCGTCTGTTTTCATCCCTAGTCTCACCAACCCTAGCTAGCGAAATCCCCAAATTTTCATCCGCCGCCGCTGAGCTCGCTTCTTCTCCCGCCGATGCCTCGCGCTCCCTCTCTCTCCTAGATTAAGGCTGTGTTTAGTTCCGAAATATTTGGGGGAAATATTCCTGTAGCACTTTTGTTGTTATTTAACAAAATTTATCCGATCATGAATTAATTAGGCTCAAAAGATTCATCTCGACCCTTACAGACAAACTGTACAATTAGTTTTTTTACCTACATTTAATGCTCCATGCATGGGTCTGAAGATTCGATGTGACAGGTGGTGGAGGAAATATTTTGGGACGTGAACGGGGCCTAAGACCATCACCAAAATTTTCGTCCGCCGCCATCTTTTTCTCTCCCGCCGCCACCAGCCATGCTCGGTCTTCCTTCTCCAGCCGACGCCCCACGCTCGCTCTTTCTACCGATTCCAAATTTTGCACTCGGGATAACAAAATCGCCGTGCCCAACACCTCCGAAACCTGCCTGGCGTCCATATCATGCCGCCGCCCTCCCATCTGTTGTCCATCCCAAACCTCACGCCACCCCCGCCGCATTCACCTCCCTCCCCGGCTACCCTCCCTCTCCGGCGACGCTCCCTCCCCCTGCGACGAACAACATGCACCCTCCGTCCCCGACAACCCTTCGTCATGGGCAAGCCTCCCAGCCCAGCGACTCTCCGTGCACATCATGCCTCCAGGTCGGGACGGGTGGAACCAATCAGGAACCAACAGGTAAGGGTGCCGTGGATTTGGTAACTACCTGTTGGATGCTCTAATTCCTTCCCCCTCCGCTTGCCTCTGATTATTAGTTAGGGTTTGCTAGATTGCGAGGTTCAGCAGCATGTCCGGAGGGGAACAATCTTGGCTATTTATTTAATCTGTATGGCTACAAGTGAGTGCTACATATTCTACTAGGGGCTGAGATGCACTACCTGTGTTAAATATGATTGGGAGACAGGAACTTCTTTTTTCTGATATCTATATAATGGATCACCTTTAAAATTGTTACCTACATCAGCACCAAGCATTTTCAGCTTAGCAGTATGAAGATCAGAGTAGTGTGTAGTTTGAAAGGAACTCGCTGTCTTCATTGTTTTCAGCTTAGCAGTATGAAGATCGCATAGTGTGTAGTTTGAAAGAAGCTTGCTATCTTCATTGTTGGATTGGATGTTCCCATTATCAGCTTTTCAAACATGTCAAAATTTTATTGATGCAGCAGGGCCTGTGTACTTGTGTCCTTAATTGATTATGTAGCCCAGAACTTCTTGACATTGTCATTTTCTAAATTTTGGATAAGCAATGTGTGAGATTTTTCAAAGGAAATACTAAATATGGTATTCTGGGTGCTGAGCATAGGATAGAAATGAACCAACAGTCACTTTGCACTTTGGTTTTCAATTGTTCCATGTTTAGAAGTAAAATATGACCATGACAAGTTCTGCAAAGATTATTTGAATTTGTGCTGAAGACTACATAAGAGAGTCGAATGTATATTGTTCGGACTTGGAGCTTTCATGTGTCCTTGTAACACAATAATTTTTTCTGTGCCTCTCCCTTAACAGTTTCTTTCTGTATATAGTTGAACTAACCAAAAGACTCTTGTCCTTCTCGTGTACCTACTGTTTTTGTCACTGTTTGCCTCTACATTCTACGGTCATCCTTTCTTTTGTATCCTGCATGTTTTAAATTATAAGGAATTGAGCTTCTTTTTATAAGGAATTAGCAACAAGATATGCATCTATGTGTTATGAAAGCTCATGGTTTCTTCTATGCACCTACAGAGGAGATAAGAAATATTGAGAAAGGGCTCAAACCATAATGAGGAACAATCAAGTATGTGCTGTGGGAAGTTTTTTCCTTTTCCTTTTACAGAGAGGCTATAAAGTTCTGATTTGCTTTGAACTTTAGTAGCACTAAATACAGAGATACAGTATACTGCAGTTACTGATTTGTTTTTTTTTTGAAGCGAAACCGGGGGGTGGGGGGTGGGGAGCTTCCCCACCAGGTTTTGTTTCAGAGCAGGCCTCCAATCAAATGGAGGTAAGAGTCGAAGTACAGGAAAGGAGACACAAGCGCCACTGCTTAAGACCAGCAACAGCACTGCTGGACTTCAAACTAGTGGTACAAATAATTGTCACTCCTAGTGGTGTTTTCAGTTCATGTTTTGCATGTACCAGTATACGTTTGAGCCACATAATTGTCACTTGAGTAGTACAAATAATATTCCAGTAGTAGATGCATGCTGAACCTGCTGTAAACAGAAAGGAAAAGTGTTTCATGAATTGCCTAAATGTTTGATTCGTATTAGCATCATAGTTATAGTTGTGCAGTGTAGTTAATCTTTGCTCTCAATGTTACTTCTTATCCAAAGTACACTTCCTTTAAAGTTGAAAAAACTTAGATGCTAATGGAAGTAATGTTAATGGAAGAAATATATTGAATCACATAGTTGTGATCTTTTGCAATCTGTGCCTATAGAACTATACAGTGCAAGGAGAAAGTATAAAAATTTTCACCTCCTTTTGTGAAAATCTGCACCTACAGAACTAATATATAGTGCAAGGAGTAGGGTATAAAATCTGCAGCTCCTTTTGTCAAACTCTGCACCTACAGAACCAATATATAGTGCAAGGAGTAGAGAGACTTGTCAAATTTCCATTTTTTTGATGTTTCCTTGCCTACATTCAAATATGACTGGAAACCTTAGCAGCAGGACATGCTTGTGGCATTAGTTTGATTATTGCAATTAGTGATTGGCTGGTTGTAAACATGAAACTGAGACATATGTTAAATAGGACATGCTTTCTGTGGATCTAGTTGCTGAGTTGGTGCTGCGTGTTAACCAGGGAGGAGTCGGGCAAATGAAATCTTCTTTTCTTTTGTTGTTTGTCTTGGTTTTCTGACACCTTTGACCATGCTAGTTCTCTATATTCCAACTTCTTGTTGTATGCTTGTAGACTTTGCATTATTCCTTCTAGGTCTGAAAAATAATTTCTAATCTGAAAATTTAGGTCTGTTTATAAGTGAACTGCAACAGCCATTCCTTACACATCCTTTTTTCCCTGCTTTTCATGTGGATATATTTGGCCTCTTTTTGCTAAACAGGAATGTTAGTATGTTCCTCTTTGTAATATTTCTTTTTGCTACCCATACTTTTATGCATTTTTGGCTATCTGCAGAACCACAAGGCTGAAAATTTTAGTCATTGAAACTTGCTTATTTATCTAGTGCCACCAAGATGTCTAATTTGTCTTTGTTTATTAACAGAACTCTCTTATCTTAAGGTAGGGTCTAGCTGCTGCTGTAATTTTCTCTTCACCTTGTTCAACTTGAAACCTAGTATCATGCTAATGGTTCTTTGGAACTTATGTCTCTTATATGCCTGTTTCTGTCAGCACCACTCCATGAAACGGCTGGCAACAGAGGAGGCGGTAACCGGTTACAGCAGCCATCTCAGGAGAACTAGCAGCAAAACTATCTGTGAGTTCAATCTCGTTCACTCTGTGTTTTCGTTGCTTAGCATTAATATCCTGCTAGCAGCAATTTGAATACAGAGCTGTTAATTGCTAGAGGCAATCTGAATGTAGAGTTGTAGACAAAGTAATATACTTTTCAGAAAGTATGTGTAGTAGTACTGTATGCTTTGGTTCAGATCTCAACAGCTTAAGTATAGATATCTTGACCATGCAAAACTGACATGCACTAGTGCAAACAAAAGGAATGCTTTCAGCCTAACAAACAGGCTTAGAAAAGCTTAGAAAATGGAATATTTGGTGTCAATAGCTCCATATATACCATGACTAGTTAGAATCTATTATATATTATACTCTTCACCTTGGAATATTCTCTTCACTTTGGTTTCATAAATAATTCATGAAAACATAGCAATGATTGTTTGCTTTTCTTATTGTAGCCAACTATAAAATTCCTCTGGCAGTATAACAAGAAAGGTCTTTCACTTGCACTGTTCTTACACCAAGTCAATCTCATTTTGCTTGATTGTGCTATATGCAGGGTGTAGCGAAGTTCTGGAATTTTTCTTAGAAGTGGACTGGATATAAGTATTCGTACAATCAAGAAAAGGATAGAAGATTGCACCTTCATACCTATAGGTATGTGATATTTTTTATGGGTTTAAAGTTGAGGAGTTTGCCTACTGTTCTGTGCAGACGTTTAGTCACTCGATTTAAGGTTTGGGTGGTGCTGTTTGGCACAGCTAATTCATAC
Source organism: Saccharum hybrid cultivar R570 (assembly GCA_038087645.1). Lineage (NCBI taxonomy): Eukaryota > Viridiplantae > Streptophyta > Magnoliopsida > Poales > Poaceae > Saccharum > Saccharum hybrid cultivar. The sequence goes on along the minus strand of JAQSUU010000606.1, from coordinate 403,608 downwards.
ATTTGAGGAATAACTTGAAGTTGTATTGTTTTAAACTGGAGATATATAGAACCTGTTGTTTTGAACAACTACACAGTACTAGTTGTGCACTTAATTGATATAATCTAAAGTGTTGTTCAAAGAATGCATGATGTTGGTGTATTGAGATAATATATGCGTAGATTATTGTAAACAACATTTGCTGCACAAATAAACTGTTGTTTGATTTCTTCCAGCTTTACACATATGTAAAGTCCCTTTTTGACTTTTTTTATTTGTTTCAACAAGTGATGTTTGTTTCTGAAGTGGTCCACAGGACATGGACAAATTCTAGCAACCCAAGGTATTCACTCATGCTCCTGACATCAAGAAAAACTAGGTGCCAGCACCTGTTGAACTATTAGTTTTGTGACTAAGGTCATTTGTGAGACGGGGATGTGATGTCCATGTGTTGATTTTATCTTAGACAACTTTGTGACTAAGGTCACTCGTTGAATTATTGGATTGGTGTTCTTGATGAATGTAATAAATATGTTGATGCATGACTTGTGAACCTGTTGATTTGTCATGAATGGAATATATTGTTGGGCCTACACATGTTAATGTGGATTGTTTGTGCTAATGTGTGGGGTATGTGATGGTATGGATCAGGCCAAATAAATGAGCCATCCTACATGACAAGGTCTAAGAACTTGTGACATTAAAGCAGAGGTCATAAATGTTTGTGACTCCAAAATCAGTGTCATAATATTACTCCCTCCGTCCCAATGAATATGTAATTCTCGCATTCCAAGAAATCAGCCATTGTAAATTTTGATTAAAATTACATAAAAAATACTGACTCTTATGAGACAAAATAAGTACCGTTAGATTGGTTATGAAATATATTTTCATAATAAATTTATTTCGAGACATAAATGCTAATACTTTTTGCTATAAATTTGGTCAAAGTTAATACAGTTTGAACGACACGTTTCCCATAGTTGCACAATCAATGGGACGGAGGGAGTATGACCTTAACACTTAAACATCACAGGTTGTCATTAAAGATGTTCATCTTTTCACATTTGATTTTTTGTCAATTTGGTGTCATAAATGGTGATTTGTGACTTATTTTGCATGTATTATGACATATATGAAATGTCAAAAGATGCCACATTTCTTGTAGTGAAGGCTATGCAAAAAGTATTGAAAAAATAGGGACACATGAAGGTCCCAAAAGCATTTAAAAAATGATGATGAGTACATGAAGGCTCATAGAAGAATAAGATAGCCATGTCTCAAAACAAAAGCTAGAGAAAGATATCATATCCAATAGAGGAGTATAATTTCACCAAAAATTCTACACACTTGCACTGTTTGATCTAAGAGTATGATGCTTCTCTCCGGTGCGGTCTGGGATTTAACTTTACAACAAATGCAAGTTAAGTGAGCTTCACAAATTTTCATCCCTACCTAAAAGCTCCGTATAAGCTTATTAGAAGAAGGATGATCAAAAGAGATGGCAAAACTTTAAAATATGCTTTGGTGAGGAACCACTTACAAAATTTGAGTGACCCGAGAGAATCATTCAAGGAACAAAAAGTTATCTTTATGTTTTCAAAATCATACAAAAACCCAAGTTTCTGAGTAGGGATAGAGTGAGAAGATTTGTATCCAGGCTATTCCATTTTTTAATTACCCAAGATATTTTGGTAGACACTTGGAAGTTCATAGGTTCAGGTGAAGCTTGGAATAACCTGTACCGCTTAGTCCATTGAACTTTACTCGAGGACGAGCAAAGAGCTAAGTGTGGGGGTGCTTGTTGGCAATCCTTAACTCACATTTCTACCACCAACAATTAAACGAAATAAAACAAATATGAATGCCAAAACTTAGAATTAGGGTTTACAACTCATATTTTTCACGAGTTTTGGTATATACATGTTTTGCAGGACAATATGCGAAAATACACCAAAATGCGCAATCGAGAAGGCGCATTCAAGCAAAACAGAAGCAAAGCCCAACCAAACCTCAGAATTGGGCCAGAACACCAACGTGGGAGCCATCTAGGCCTAGCCAGCAACCCACTAGAGCAAGGCGGTGGCGACTAGGCTAGCCCAGGGTGCGGCCGCACCGCCCCTAGCTCCGCCCGGTCCCACCTTGCTCTGGCGGTGCATTCAATGCTAGGGGAGGCGGTTGCATGTGGTGCTTTCCTAAAATACAAGCAAACTAACCTCCTCCAAGCCTATATAAGAAGACTCCCTCTCCACATTCAAGAGCATCATACACATTTGAGAAGAAGGGCTACACTCATTCCATTAGCTTATAGCTAGACTAGTTAGGGAGTGAGAGAGGGAAAGAGTTAGAGGAATAGCGGAGTAGTGGAGCCCTCTACTTCTTGTATTAGGCAAGCCTTGTACATCGGGTGGATGGAGTGCCGGACTTGTCAGCTCCCCTCTATACTTGTACCTCTACAAACGTCGTGCTACTTGGAGTAAGACATTTGTGTTCATCTTTTGGTTTTGATCCCTTAAGTAAAGTTATCATTGTTGCTACTTACTTGTGGGTTCATCGTCCGTCCTCATGGCGGGTGCTCTAGTAGAGGACTCCTGATAAAGACAAAAGTTCCTGGCCAATGCTAGAGTATAGCGGTTAGCGTAGACGTGGTGTCTAAGCTACACATTACCTTCATTTGCCTCGTATCCCATGGTTGAGGGGTAGGTGGCAGGTGGTGATAGCACTGTCTGTCCTTTCTAATCCCCCACATTTGGATACGACGTAGAGCTGGAGGCCGACATCACTTGGTAGAACAAGTGTGATCCGATGCCCGAAGTGAGTCTATAGTAACAAGGTTATCTTCGCTTAAGCTTTCTACCCTTAGAAGAACCTCACTACCCAAGTTACTCTTCATCTTATTCTCTTGAGTAAACTAGCCAAAAGACTATTTACACTACCGTTCCTTTGGAAAAATACGATACCCTCCGGGTGAAGTGCTACAACGGTACTTCCGTGCTCTTGCAGACTTTTCTGCTTACGCTAAGAAGCACCAACAACCCTTAAGTACTCAGGGTTTGTTAACCCCTGTTGTAGGTTCTGACTTTTGCTGCTAATGGAGGTCATGTCGGTGGGCTCGACGTGATCTGGCTGTCTCTTATACCTTAGGTGCTTTACCTAAGTCGCTTCCGCAATTCTACTCATCATTTGGAACTTAGTTAAAAATTTTACTTAACATGTTGTAATATTGTGGTAACTCCATTGTTGATCCTGTATGGATTGTAAAAAGTGGATGATTCGTGGTTCCCTGAGGACACCTGATAGACTACTGGAGTTATGTGGCTCTCTGTGCAATAGTTAGAGGTCTTTAGGACAATGACAACTGCACGTGGGCCATATAATTTGGGTGGTTCTGCCACAGATGGTAAGATTGCACACCAAGCAGATGGTACTTAGTGGCAACTATTCGATGTGAAGCACACTCAATTTAGTTCTGACCCAAGGAATGTAAGGTTCGGCTTGACCACTGATAGCATGAATCCCTTCAATGAGAGGATGAGTGACCATAGCACATGGCCAAATATCTTAATTGTGTACAACCTCCCTATGTGGTTGTGTCAAAAGTGAAAGTACCTTTTGCTCACTATCTCATCCAAGGGCCAAAACAACCATGCATTGATATATATGTGCTCATCAAGCCTTTGATGCAAGAAAAGGAGAAGCATTGATATATATGTGTACCTAAATGCATCCAAGAAGACCGTTTACCTAAGGTATCAACACATTTTACAAACAACTCACAAATACCACAACAAGATGTTCTTCCAATTTTATGACAATATAAGCCCTGTGTGAAATATTTTAGAGTTGCTGCATTTTTAAATATATACTCCTTGCCTTGCATAAAAAATATATACTCCTTGTGTTCTTTTTACATGTCACATTGCCTTTTTTCTAAGTCAAATATTACCATCCATTTCAAAAAAACTTTTATAGTTTCACAATATAAGAAATATGGATTATGAAAGCGCTATATTATTATTTATATATATGTTATATATGTTATAAATATTATAGTTTCACAACATTGAAATTATAGATTATGAATGTATTATATTATAATATACATTGTTAGAAAATATTATAGTTTCACAATAGAATGAAATAGAAAATTTTAAAACAAAATCGAATACTATTACTAGGGGCAGGTTGGCTTCCTAGCCGCCTCTAGAAATGATTTGAAGAGGAAAATAGCCCTAGCCCGCCTCTACAAATTAAGTGGTTCACCTATATAATCCTAGGGCGCGAGACTCTAGATTTTCTAACTCATCTGGGTGCACTTTCTTCATCGACGCCATCAGGCGCCTGACTTCACCGCCACCACCTTCACTTGGACCGCCTCAGCACCCTATGCGCTGCCTCGGTGCCACCAAAACCTCTCCTCGAGTGCAAGGCATCACAACTCACTTTGCTCGAGTGCTCGGTGTCACCGCCCCTTCGCTCGAGCAACCCAGCGCCACCACCACCACCTCTAGTGTCCCTGTGCCCTCCCATGCTCCACCTGAAGGCCCAAGTTTGGTTTTGGTAATTAATGACACCAAGTTGCTAATGCCGTGTGTTAAGTGTTTTGAGTTAGGCATAAGCAACACACGTGATGAAGGAGCAAGTGGCATGGAGTGATGGCCACAAGATCACAAGTGGTGGAGATGCACATAATATGATGTACATGATGATCAAGTGAAAGAGAAGGATCTAAGAGCGCAAGACAAAGGTATAACTATAGGGGTTTTCCTTTTGCCGGTCTAAGATGAGTAGAGAAGTGATTGACCGGGTTTAGGATACATAGCCGACTATCAAGAGGGGCAATCACGGTTAGCTCGGGAATCAAGTGCCACTAGATCATTGTCTTGAGCATATGCATTAGGATCTAGTAAAAGAGCTAACATAACGCATTGAGAAATGATTGTGAAATGCTAACACACATGCACATGGTGGTATACACTTGGTGGTGTTAGCACATTAGCGAAGGCTGTGGAGTTTGAGCGGTAGAGAGGGGTTTGGGTTCCTCTCTCCCTCCTGCCGAGCTTGCGAGGCGGGATTCAACGCTTTTTGGGGAAGTGAAACGCCTATTTTCTATTGCGTCGGAAGTCGGAAAAGAAACGGAGGCGAACGAAGGTCACTGTGGTGACCGGACGCTGCACCGGACGCGGTCACGGCTTGACCAACGCGTCCAGTCAGTTCATTCGGTCAGCGCGCCTAGGGTGAGTGACCGAACGCTGGTCTGGACTGACCAGCGCGTCCGGTCAGTTCACCTGTGCGCAGAAGCAGAGCGCGCGACCGGCACGTCCGGTCCTTCACGGGACCGGTGCGTCCGGTCAGGCGTCCAGAGGGACAGAGAGCAGCGTAGTAATGATCGGACGCGCGGCGCATCCGGTCACGTACGATCGGACGCGTCCGGTCGTTGAGGGAGCTTACTAGACTCAAACCGGACGCTGGCACTATCGCGTCCGGTCATTAGTTAGGGCGCGTCCGGTCGTTGCTTCGTGGGCTCGCGGTGCTGAGCGATCGACGCGTCCGGTCAGTTGACTAGCGCGTCTGGTCATACACAAGGGCGCATCCGGTCATACGCTAGGGCGCGTCCGGTCATAGCAACGGTAACTTCTGACGCGCACTATTCATGCTTGTCCTGTAGTGACCGGACGCGTCCGGTCACCCTGACCGGTGCGTCCGGTCATCACGATTTGAACTGCATCGTTCGGTAACGGCTAGCTGCGTACCCCTTCGTTATAAATAGACGTTGGCCGGGGTTTGAGGGTAACTCTTGCATATTTTGAGACCTAGAGACATACTTTGAGCTAGAGAACAACCCCTCCACTCATCTCTTTGCATAGTTGCACATCTTGAATGAGATTGAGTGAGATTCAAGTGTATTGCTTGAGAGTTGCATTCTAGAGGCACTTGATCTTCGAGTTGCTGCGGATTTCTTGTTACTCTTCTGTGTTTCCCGACACGGTAGACGACTTGGAGCAGCGGAGGTGATTGAGCTCACAATTGGAGATTGTTGGAGCCTTCACCAAGTGTTGTAAGGGGTTCTTGATCCTTTCCTGTGGGAGTTCATGAATTGGATACTCTAGTAGAGCTCGTGGCTTGGAGGATCCCCATCTTGTGTGCGGTTGTGCGGCGCCCGCCGAGGGCTCGACTCTTGATAGTCGATTAGCTCGCGAACCGACAAGTGGGTGTATCGCCACAACGGGGAGTAGCTTGCCGGGAAGCAAGTGAACCTCGGGATAAATTCTTGTGTCATTCTCTTCCCGAGGATTTCTCTTGTGTGATTGATTGATTGGTACTCCTCATCTCTACACGGTGGTATAATCTCTCAAAGCTCTTCTCTTGTATTACTTCTTGTTTCTAGCTTGTAGTAGTTGTTGTGTTTAAGTGGATAGCCTTGTACTAGACTTGTGTAGGTGGCTTGCTTAATTAGTTAGAGCTAGTGCTTTTGCTTCGCCACCTTTCGTACTAACTTGTGGTTAAGTAATTCTTGTAGAAGTTTTTAATTAGGCTATTCACCCCCCTCTAGCCTATTTGGACCTTACAAGTGGTATAAGAGCCGAGGCACCGTTTATTTGAGGCTTAACAACCTACGGTGAAAAAGAAATGGCTCAATTAAGCTTGCACATCAACAACACCAAGAAGGCACCTCACTTTGATGGCACAAATTATGCATATTGGAAGGTTAAGATGACCGCACACCAAAAGTCAATCAATAGAGAAGTGTAGAAGGTCATCGAAACAAAATTTAAGGTTGCTAATCCGGAAGCACCTACACCGGTGGAAGAGAAGAAGCTCCAATGCAATGACATTGCCATTAGTGCTCTTCATGAGGCATTAGATGACAAGACCTTTGAGCAAGTAAAGAACATTGAGATTGCTCATGATGCTTGGGCCAAGCTAGAAGAAACATTTGAGGGCACCGAAGGCACAAAGACCGCTAAAGCATATATCTTGCAAGAAAAATTTTCAAGCTTCAAGATGCAAGATGATGAGAGTGTACCGGAGATGTTTCATAGGTTATAAGTCATTGTCAATGAGCTCAAGACACTTGGTGAGGAGGTCAAGGATAATCAATTCTCTATGAAGTTCTTGAGAAGTCTACCCAAGAGATTTGATACATTGATCACCGTGCTAGTGAGGACTACATTGAAGGATTTAACTCCTCAACAAATATTCGAAGAAGTAATGACCGATGATTCATATAGAGAAGATGATGAGAAGGATGAGTTGGTCAAGAAGAAGAAGTAGGAAAATAAGAAGAAAGATGATGAAAAGAAGAAGAGTGTGGCATTCAAAGCCACCCATCCAAGGGCAAATCTAAGATTAAATCATCAAGTGATGAAGACTCAAGCTCTTGTGATAGTGATGACATTGATGAGAAGATGGCTCTTTTTGTCAAGCAATTTGGCAAATTCATGAAGAAGAAGGGCTATCGTGTAAGAAGGAGGAAGAACTCATCCAAGAAGAGTGAGCATACCATGAGATGCTTTAGATGCCATAGCAAGGATCATCTCATTGCAAAGTGTCCTTATGATAGTGATGATGAAGATGCTATCAAGAAGGAGAGGAAGAAGCAAAAGAAGAAGCTAGAGAAGAAGGAAAGCTCTTATAAGAAGAAGAATGATTCTCATGTTGCTACATGGGATAGTGATGATTCCTCAAGTGATGATGAGGATGACAACAAGAGCAAGAAGAAGGGACATGCTAGCATTGCCATCCAAAAGAAGGTCTCCCTCTTCGACACTCCATCATGCTTCATGGCTAAGGCCGCTAAGGTATCATCTGACGATGAGAGTGATCATGATAAAGCTAGTGATAGTGATAGTGATAAAAAAGAATTCACTAATGATGAACTAATCACTATGCTAGAAGATTGCACTCAACATTTTAAAGAATCTAGAAAGGAGTGCAAGGGCTTGCTTAAGGAAAAGAAAAACCTTATGCAAGAACTTGATGAGCTTAGGGCATCTTATGAGAGTCTAAAGGTAGACCATAAGAAGCTTCAAAAGTCTCACACCAAGCTTGAAGAAGCTCATTCCTCTCTAGTTGAAAAATGTGAAAACATGCCAACTAATGTTGAGAAAGCTAAAACTTGCAACATAGGCATATCATGTGATATAATTGATGAAACCTTTCATAAGCCTATTATTATTGCTCTCACTAACCCTTCATGTAGCGCATCTACATCATCCTCATCTAGTAGTGATGGTTTCACTTGTGACTCCACACTTATAGTTGAGAATGAAAATCTCAAGAAGGAGGTAAAAGAGCTCAATCACACATTAGCTAAGGCTTATGGTGGTGAGAACCGCTTGCTTATGTGTTTGGGTAGCCAAAGAGCTTCTCTCTACAAAGAGGGATTGGGCTATAACCCCAAGAAAGGCAAGGCCGCTTTTGCTCCTCACAAGACTCGTTTTGTGAAGAACAATGGTAGCTATTGCAAAAGTTACAAGCAAGTTGGTCACATAGAGCAACATTGCATGAACAAGAAATCAAATGCTAATGTATCCTCAATTAAGTTTGATTCCTTCTATATACTTACCAAGGGTACAAATGGTGTTCATGCTAAGTTCATTGGTGCACCATGGATGGGCTCAAAGAAGAAAGCCATTTGGGTACCAAAGAGCTTGATCACTAACCTTGGAGGACCCAAACAAGTTTGGGTACCTAAAAAGAATTGATCTTGTCTTGTAGGTCAATTACAAAGCCAGAGGAAGGCATTGGGTGCTTGATAGTGGGTGCACTCAACATATGACCGGGGATTCTTGTATGTTCAAATCTATTGATACAAGTCAAAATGGTGGTTTTGATGCTATCACTTTCGGCAACAACAAGAAAGGCAAGGTCAAGGGGCTTGGTAAAATTGCTATCTCAAATGACATGAGCATATCTAATGTGTTGCTAGTTGAGAGCTTAGATTTCAATCTTTTATCGGTGGCACAACTTTATGATCTTGCCTTCAAGTGTATATTTGGTAGTGATGATGTTGAAGTCATAAGTGTTGATGGATCAAATTTGATATTCAAAGGATTTAGACATGGTAGCTTATACTTGGTTGACTTCAATGATAGTGAGACACAATTGACATCATGCTTGCTTAGTAAATCTAGTATGGGTTGGTTATGGCATAGAAGGCTTGGTCATGTTGGAATGAAACAATTGAACAAACTTTTGAGGCATGACTTAGTTAGAGGCTTGAAAGATGTGACTTTTGAAAAGGATAAACCATGTAGTGCTTGTCAAGCCGGCAAACAAGTTGGAAATACACATCCTAGTAAGAGTGAAATGAGCACATCAAAGGCATTTGAGATATTGCACATGGACTTGTTTGGGCCAACAACATACACTAGCATTGGTGGCAACAAGTATGGTTTTGTGATTGTTGATGACTACACTAGATACACTTGGGTGTTCTTTCTCTATGACAAGAGTGATGTTTATGATCTATTCAAGTCTTTTGTCAAGAGAGTGCAAAATGAGTTTGAGACTACCATCAAGAAGATTAGAAGTGACAATGGTAGTGAGTTCAAGAACACAAGAATTGAAGATTTATGTGATGATCTTGGCATTGGACATCAATTCTCACCAACATACACTCCTCAATCTAATGGTGTAGTTGAAAGAAAAAATAGAACCATGATTGATATGGCTAGATCAATGCTTAATGAATACAATGTTAGTCATTCATTTTGGAGTGAAGCCATCAACACGGCTTGCTATTGTAGCAACCGTCTCTATTGCCATGGGAAGCTTGGAAAGACACCATATGAGCTATTGAATGGAAGAAAGCCCAAAATTGCATACTTTAGAGTGTTTGGTTGCAAATGCTATATTCTCAAGAAAGGCACTAGATTGAGCAAGTTTGAAAAGAAATGTGATGAAGGGTTCTTACTTGGTTATTCTACCACAAGCAAGGCATATAGAGTTTGGAATCTCACTAATGGCACCTTGGAAGAAGTTCATGATGTTGAGTTTGATGAAACCCAAGGATCTCAAAATGAAGCTCAAAACCTTGATGATGTGAGAGGAGATCAATTGTCAAATGCAATGAAGAACATGGACATTGGTGATATAAGGCCGATGCAAGTTGATGATGATGATATTCATGTGATCAACCAAAGTGTGCAAATTGATACAAATCAAGCAAGCTCTAGTGTTACTCATGATGAAGCCCAAGTTCAAGGTCAAACAAGTGGAAGCAATCAACTCCCAATACTCCAACCTACTAGTATTGCAAGAGATCATCCATTGGACCAAATCATTGGTGGAATTCAAAGTGGTGTTTAAATTGGATCAAGATTAGCATTATTTTGTGAGCATTACTCATTTGTCTCATTAGAAGAACCAAAGAAGATAGAAGATGCATTGAAAGATTCTGAGTGGGTAAATGCCATGCATGAAGAACTAAACAACTTTGCTAGAAATCAAGTTTGGAAACTTGTTGAGAGGCCAAAGAACTACAATGTGATTGGCACTAAGTGGGTCTTTAGAAACAAGCAAGATCAAGATGGCATAGTTGTAAGGAACAAAGCAAGATTAGTAGCACAAGGATACACTCAAGTTGAGGGTCTTGACTTTAGAGAGACATATGCACCGGTTACAAGATTAGAGGCAATTAGAATCTTATTAGCATATGCTTGTGCACACAACATCAAGCTCTATCAAATGGATGTCAAGAGTGCATTTCTCAATGGTTACATTAATGAAGAAGTTTATGTTGAGCAACCTCCCAGTTTTGAAGATGACAAGAAGCCCGACCATGTTTTCAAGCTAAAGAAGGCATTGTATGGTTTGAAGCAAGCACCTAGAGCATGGTATGAGAGGTTGAGGGACTTTCTTCTCTCTAAAGGGTTCAAGATGGGAAAGGTTGACACCACTCTCTTCACCAAGAAGCTTGGAAATGACTTATTTGTGTTGCAAATCTATGTGGATGACATTATCTTTGGATCAACCAACCAAGACTTTTGTGAAGAATTTGGAAATATGATGGCTAATGAGTTTGAGATGTCTATGATTGGAGAACTTAGTTACTTCCTTGGACTTCAAATCAAGCAAATGAAGAATGGCACTTTTGTAAGTCAAGGCAAGTACATCAAGGACATGATCAAGAAGTTTGGATTGCACGATGCTAAGCAAATGAGTACACCAATGGGCACAAATGATCAATTAGGTGTTGATGCTAGTGGAAATATAGTAGATCAAAAGCTATACCGGTCTATGATTGGAAGTTTGCTCTATATTACCGCTTCAAGGCCAGATGTGATGTTTAGTGTGTGCAAGTGTGCAAGATATCAAGCTTCACCTAGAGAAAGTCACTTGAAAGCAACTAAGAGGATATTGAGATATCTTAAGGGCACTCATGATGTTGGATTATGGTTTCCAAAGGGGTCTAATTTTGAGTTGATTGGATATTCGGACTCCGACTATGGTGGATGCAAGATTGATAGAATGAGCACAAGTGACACTTGTCAATTGCTTGGAAGGTCTCTTGTTTCATGGTCATCAAGGAAACAAAATAGTGTTGCACTATCTACCACCGAGGCTGAATACATTAGTGCCAGTAGTTGTTGTGCACAATTGCTTTGGATGAAGGCCACCTTGAATGATTTTGGAATCAAGTTCAAGAATGTGCCATTGTTTTGTGACAATGAAAGTGCTATCAAGATGACACAAAATCCGGTTCAACATTCAAGAACCAAGCACATTGACATAAGGCATCACTTCATAAGAGACCATCAACAAAAGGGTGATATTAGCATTGAGAGCATTGGCACTGAAGATCAACTAGCCGACATATTCACAAAGCCACTTGATGAAAAGAGATTTTACAAGTTGAAGAATGAATTGAACATACTTGACTTCTCCAACTTGAGATGAGTGCACCCCACATTCTTATATGACATGCCTCTCCTCCAACATAGCAAGGTAAAGTTATTTGGCATATCATTCATACTTTGCTAAGAACATGGTTAGAACATATAGACATATTTGCATGACAAATAGGCTCATTCATGAAAATCAAATGATTTTGATGTATATATGGTACCACTATTGCTTCTATGTTTGATTGATCTAGTGGTAGCATATGACATGTTTGTGGGTTTGCAAACCTAGTGTTGAATCTAGAAAATGAGCTCATGATGTGTACTTCAACATGCTCAAGATAATCCTTATACTTTATGAGGTGTGAAGAAGCTTGTGCTTGGATCAAACCGAATTACATATTCTAGGCAAGTGATCTAGATTGAACCATAATTTGGACTCCCTCATATTGATTGACTTATCTCTCACTAAAATTGGCACCTTTTTGGTGATTGTTAACAAAGGGAGAGAGAAAAGTCACAAAGATATTACAAAGAGGGAATAAGATATAATAAGGGGGAGAGAAAAGTCACATGGGAGAGAAAAGTCACAAAGATAAAAAGTTAAGTTACAAAGGGAGAGAAATCAAGGGATCAATTAAAATTAAGCACACAAGTAGGGGGAGCAAGCTCATGAATTATATGTTGCGTTTGTATGTGCATTAACATGATGAAATGTTGCATTGCAAAGTTTAATTTCGATATTCATGATTGAATGGTGTATGCTAGATATAGAACTTGAATGATGTTTTGTTAAGAGTAGCTTTACATGTGGTATCTAGACACCTTTTGCTTATAGTGTTGATCTCACGGGGTACTTTAGTGTTTGTGATCTTTACAAGTGATGTATTACAAGTGGTGTCTAGCTACATCGATGCTAAGGGTGGTATATAAAGGCAACTCCAATTGGTATCACGCTTCAGATGTCCATTCTATATACCTTAGCTTCAATTTGATAGTAATAACTCTCCCAAAATTCAAATCCATACATACGTGCACAATTGAACCAAACTCATGGAAGCACATATGTAGGGGGAGCTAATACTATCGAAATTGAAAATTGATTTCATTTCATATCTTTGTGATGGTTGTCATCAATTACCAAAAAGGGGAAGATTGAAGGCCCAAGTTTGGTTTTGGTAATTAATGATACCAAGTTGCTAATGCCGTGTGTTAAGTGTTTTGAGTTAGGCATAAGCAACACATGTGATGAAGGAGCATGTGGCATGGAGTGATGGCCACAAGATCACAAGTGGTGGAGCTGCACATAATATGGTGTACATGATGATCAAGTGAAAGAGAAGGATCTAAGAGCGCAAGGCAAAGGTATAACTATAGGGGTTTTCCTTTTGCCGGTCTAAGATGAGTAGAGAAGTGATTGACCGGGTTTAGGATACATAGCCGACTATCAAGAGGGACAATCACGGTTAGCTCGGGAATCAAGTGCCACTAGATCATTGTCTTGAGCATATGCATTAGGATCTAGTAAAAGAGCTAACATAACGCATTGAGAAATGATTGTGAAATGCTAACACACATGCACATGGTGGTGTACACTTGGTGGTGTTAGCACATTTGCGAAGGCGGTGGAGTTTGAGCGGTAGAGAGGGGTTTGGGTTCCTCTCTCCCTCCCGCCGAGCTTGCAAGGCGGGATTTGGTGCTTCTTGGGGAAGTGAAACACCTATTTTCTATTGCGCTGGAAGTCGGAAAAGAAACGGAGGCGAACGGAGGTCACTGTGGTGACCGGATGCTGCACCGGACGCGGTCACTGCTTGACTAGCGCGTCCGGTCAGTTCATTTGGTCAGCGCACCTAGGGTGAGTGATCGAACGCTGGTCTGGACTGACCAGCGTGTTCGGTCAGTTCACCTGTGCGCAGAAGCAGAGCGCACGACCGGCACGTCCGGTCCTTCACGGGACCGGTGCATCCGGTCAGGCGTCTAGAGGGACAGAGAGCAGCGTAGTAATGATCGGACGCGCGACGCGTCCGGTCACGTATGATCGGACACGTCCGGTCGTTGAGGGAGCTTACTGGACTCAAACCGGACGCTGGCACTGTCGCGTCCGGTCATTCGTTAGGGCACGTCCGGTCGTTGCTTCGCGGGCTCACGGTGCTGAGCGATCGGCGCGTCCGGTCAGTTGACCAGCGCGTCCGGTCATACACAAGGGCGCGTCCGGTCATACGCTAGGGCGCGTCCGATCATAGCAACGGTAACTTCTGACGCGCACTATTCATGCTTGTCCTGTAGTGATCAGACGCATCCGGTCACCCTGACCGGTGCGTCCGGTCATCACGATTTGAACTGTGTCGTCCAGTAACGGCTAGCTGCGTACCCCTTCGTTATAAATAGAAGTTGGCCGGGGTTTGAGGGTAACTCTTGCACATTTTGAGACCTAGAGACGTACTTTGAGCTAGAGAACAACCCCTCCACTCATCTCTTTGCATAGTTGCACATCTTGAATGAGATTGAGTGAGATTCAAGTGCATTGCTTGAGAGTTGCATTCTAGAGGCACTTGATCTTCGAGTTGCTGCAGATTTCTTGTTACTCTTCCGTGTTTCCCAACACGGTAGACGACTTGGAGCAGCGGAGGTGATTGAGCTCACAATTGGAGATTGTTGGAGCCTTCACCAAGTGTTGTAAGGGGTTCTTGATCCTTCCCTGCGGGAGTTCGTGAATTGGATACTCTAGTGGAGCTCGTGGCTTGGAGGATCCCCATCTTGTGTGCGGTTGTGCGGCGCCTGCCGAGGGCTCGACTCTTGATAGTCGATTAGCTCGCGAACCGACAAGTGGGTGTATCGCCACAACGGGGAGTAGCTTGCCGGAAAGCAAGTGAACCTCGGGATAAATTCTTGTGTCATTCTCTTCCCGAGGATTTCTCTTGTGTGATTGATTGATTGGTACTCCTCATCTCTACATGGCGGTATAATCTCTCAAAGCTCTTCTCTTGTATTACTTCTTGTTTCTAGCTTGTAGTAGTTGTTGTGTTTAAGTGGATAGCCTTGTACTAGACTTGTGTAGGTGGCTTGCTTAATTAGTTAGAGCTAGTGCTTTTGCTTCGCCACCTTTCGTACTAACTTGTGGTTAAGTAATTCTTGTAGAAGTTTTTAATTAGGCTATTCACCCCCCTCTAGCCTATTTGGACCTTACACCACCATCTCCTCAAATCCAATGAGCCTCCTCGCATCTCCGCTCTGCCCATCCACCACTTTAGCCAGGCACCTCCCTGTCTCCTATTAGATCCACTGCCGGCATGGGGCCCAGTGAGCCCTAGCCTCATCCTCCAGTGAGCCCTGGTTGGCAACCTCCCTTATCCTCTGTTGAGGTCATGCCCTTCCTAACAAATGTGAGGCCTGAACGGTGGCCTCCCCGGGCCTGAGTGCGGCACCTACCCACCTCCCCAAACCCTAGCTTCAGTGCGCTCCTCCTCCTAGTTCCTTGCGTGCTTCTCCTCTCCTCTTCTCCCTTTCCCGTGCATGGTCCTCCTCTCCTATGCTATTCTCCTTGTCCCCTGTGTGTGCTCCTCCTCTCTCCACTCCTCTTCTGCAATAATCATTGTGATTCAATTCCTTTTGCTTTTGAAGTGTGGACATTGCGGTTACTCATCTTTATTGCTTGGGCATTATTTGTGAATCTATTTATGTAGCATATGCCTTGTGATCCTATGATGATTGCTATTGGAATTTGAGCATATGCCAACATAATGCCTATGATGTTTGTTGTTTGAACTTGAGCATATGCCAATATAATGCCTATGATGTTTGTTGTTTGAACTTGAGCATATGCCAATATAATGCCTATGATGTTTGTTATTTGAATATAAGCATATTCCAATATAATGCCTATGATGTTTGTTGTTTTAATCTAAGCATACATTATGTTCTCCTTTTTTTTATTGTAAATGAAGTTAGGCACTAAGGCATATGCAATTATGATGACCATTGATATTAAGTCTTCCTCTTTCCATTCTTACTAAACTGAGGCACTATGGCATATGCAATGATTTTGAAATGGAGCATATACTATGTTTTCCTTTTTCTATTCTATATGAATTAATGCACTAAGGCATATGTAGTGACGATCACCATTAATTTAAGTTTCCTCTTGCCATTATGCTAAACTAAGGCACTAAGGCATATGCAATGATGATCACAATTAATGTTAAGTTTTCCTTTTTCCATTCTTACTAAACTGAGGCACTAAGGCAGTGTGGTGGTGGTGTTGAATATGACTACCGCAAGGCAAGGCCAGCACCATGATGAGGTGGAGAAGGAGCGAGTCAAGTGAAATCAAGGAGGGCCATGACAAAAAAGGCTCGACTATGATGTGAGGTAGGCAAGCACGACAAGGGCGGCCAAGTGGCATAGCAGGTCCTAGGAAGCTAGGTCTGCACATCCCTCGTAAGCTCCCACCACACATTCTGACCCCTTTATGGTACACCACTGTGGGTGAATGAACACATTGCAGTGTGGTGTGGCCGCACAAGTGTGGTGGGCACATTCAATGTAGTGTGGAAGAAGTGGATGGATCGGGATGGTATAGTAATATAAGTTTAGGGAGTTGAGTGTGTATTTTGAAAGTATTAGGACCAGGATGAGAACTTGGAACAAGTTTAGGGAGATGAATGTGGAATTTAAAAGTATCATGACCTAGATGAGAACTTAGGACAAGTTTAGGGAGTTGGACATGCTATTTGAAAGTACCAGGACCTAAATGAGAACTCCAGACAAGTTCGAGGCCTACCAGTGAAATTTACTCTTGTTTAATGCACCATGGATAGTAATATAATAGAAATGTGAGAACATTCTTACTGATGGTGATAAAGTAATCATCTGGACCTCTTTATTCTTGAGGTAATTCCTATTGTTTTTCACTTACAGTTAACAAAGTTTAATTTTTTGTTTCATCAAACCAACTATTTGTAGTGTTTACTACCTGCAGTTCCATGGATTAGTTTACTTTATCATCTTCTACATTGCTTTGTTTAAATGTACTCAAAAGAGTTAATTTACATATAAAAATTGCTTTATTTAAGAATTTGTTTTCGACATATTCTTTGTGTACACCGGCAGTGAGCATTTGGAAGCTTGGGGCTCAAGACAATCTTTGACTAGTAACGCTACCTTTCAATGTTTCAGCATGTTGCATCTCAAACTTGGATGATGGCTAATTTTTTTATACTTTCTTGTTCCATCTATATGATTTTTGGAGAAAATTTTCCTAAATGATAGGTTATTGCTTGTATTGTTTCTTACATGTTCCTTCTTTGAAGTTCAGAAAGCCACCCTAGCCTCTTAAGTTCCTTCCATGATTCCATGAACAGCATGGTGCAACTTTGGTCGGTGTAAACAAGACCATGTCCCATGTTTTGTTTCTTCATCTTATAGAAGAATTATTATGCCTTTTTATGTTCTACTAGGCTATCTGACATGCAATGATTGTATGTATTCCTTTTTTCATTCTCAAGTAGATTTGGGGCACAATCAATATGGGTTATTTGTGGTTCATCCTTGATGAAATAGGCAATGCATGGTGCATATTGTAATATATATAATGTGGATCCAATGGCATACAATGTAGCATATAGGAATGGGTTGTAGCTTTAGATCAATTAGGGCACAAGTGTAGTTGCAACTAGCATGGCTATCCTAGTTACATTGTATGAAACAACCCACAACAATTGGCGCATTAACCTAGTTGCAGTTAAGGACTCTAGTTGGAACTAGCTTTGTGGTCCTGGTTGCATTGTATTCCCAGCATTCCAAATTATAAGGCGTTTTGGTTTTTCTAGATATGTAATTTTTTGTTGTGCGCTATAGGCTATGTCTAGATACATAGTAAAAGCATCGTATCTAGAAAGCCAAAGCATCTTATAATTAAAAACGAAAAGAGTATATTAAACAACCCACTCGCAACAGACGCATTAACCTAGTAGAAATTAAGGCACATGCAATGCCTTTGTTGCAACCTGCTTAGTGGTCCTAGTTGCAACGAGGGGTATAGACCAATTTATACTGATATGTTGATCCAGTTGCAATTGGTGCACTAACTTAGTTACAATTGTGAGCCGCTAAATGATTCATAACTGCACATGGTAGTGCCAGGGTGCAGCACATGTTTAGTTTCAAGAACAACCTGTAATTTCAACACTATTAGCACAATATATAGCAAGCTGGTTGCAACTAGAAGTATAGACACATTGCTACTAATATATTGACCTAGTCAAACCCACGTTACCGTTTTGGGGGGGGGGGGGGGGCAGTTCAGTTGTCATTGGGCCACTAACGGAGTAGCAATTATTATAGTGTTATTGACATGAAGTTCTAAATCTTGTGGACCACTGAGATTCACATTTGTTTTCTCATTTCTACTTAGAGACAAAAGGTGTTTCCTTCAAGCATTCATCTTTATTTCAGATTAGCGAGTATTTATAAAAAGGGCATTTCTGGATGAACTAGTGCATGTGTGGTTGGCACTAATCCTTAAAATTGCCATTTTTTTAGGTGCACTTATACACAGCATCTTGAAAGTACTGAAAGAGGCTTCTGCTACATTTTTTCCACATTTCTATCATTGATTTTATATTTTACAACAAATTTCTCATGAATACGCTTGTCAGATCACATCTAATTGATGAAATATTTGGACAAAATTGTGTTGTTTGTGTTAGATTCTTCATTAAACCAACGTAAATGCAAATGCAACATAACCAGGGAATATGTGTTGTTATTAGCTGCTGGCATTGGCAACATCAGTACTGGCATTATTAGGATAAAAGGAAGATTGACTTGATGTTTGGTTTACTCAATGCTTATGAAAAATGATTGAAGGTGATGGAAATTGTGGATGCCTGTTAGTTGTGCGCAATACAGTAACTATGTGTAACAAGGGATTTTGTTTTAACTGATCTAATTGCTAGAGATTTGTTTGCAATGTTGTGCACACAGCCCGTAACCTATCATCTTTTTTTTAGAAAAAATTAACCATCTCCACGTTCTAGCTACTAATAATACCATCATCAGGGCTTTGTTTAGATGCATTCCTATCCACTTCAATCCACATTTGTTAGAGTGGATTGTGATGGAAAGTAAGCTAAGGTCCACCCAAATTCCACTAGTAAAAAAATAATTTTTATAGACGTGTCCTACTTTTTAAGAGCAGTTTACATAGAAAACCATTTTTAACTAGCTCCAGGAGCACTGTAGCTTACAAACGTTCCTAGAAATATATTTGCAGGGGTGGTTCTGTTAAGTAAAGTGTCAACCACCCCTATTTCTTAGGGCAATTGCCTCTAAAAATGGGTGATTATCTAGGGACAAAGGCCCTCAACAACTTATCAGGCTAATGCTTCATTGGGTTGGCAAAGTAAATCGCTTGGTGCTCTGGTGCCCGATGCCTTATTGTGTAGAATGTGCATTAAGGAGCACTACCGCATGACTGAGGAGGGTACTATTTATGCTTGTGCCCTTGTAGAGTGACATCAAGGTGAATACCTTTAGACTTTAGCTGCGCAGTGGAATGCTTCAATATCAGTGGACTTGTTGAGTAACTTGAGTCTATAGGTGGCTTCGAGTGAGCTCGTGGACCTCAAGATGAAGTCTCTGATCATGCTTGGGTCATTGGCCGAGGGCATCATATATAGGGTCAAACATCAGTCCCTTGGACATATTGGGAAGGATCGTGGCTACCTTCTGGTTGGGCGTTAAGGCTCTGAGTAGGTGTGAGTACACCAGAGGTCACTTAATTTGTTAGGCAGTCAACTATAGGCTGAAAGGGGTGTCTACCGCCAATGAACCTTCATCATCATAGGATGACAAGAACACGAACACGAATTATTAAGACTGAGGTCGGTCCTCTCATGTGGACAATAATACCATTGGTCCAGTATGTGAATTCTGTTGCTTATGAAGCCACAAAAGTATCCTATTATTATAGATGGTTAACAACTTGGGCAAGGTGAATTCCAATTGCTTTGTAGAATGCGACCGTGTACTGTAACACCCTAAAATTTTGGGATATTAAAAAGTAGGTAAATATGATTTTTATACAATTTTGTGACCATACAAATTTAGAGTAATAATAATTTTTATTAACTTAAAATCAAATATAAGGGGAGAAACATGTTTGTGCACTCATGCTGTTGCATTTGAATTTTTGGTTTGAGTGGTTTGATTCAAATTCAAATTAGGATTCAAAATCATTTGAAAATGCTTTGAAATAATTGAAAAGGAAAAAGAAAAAGGATTGTACCTCTCTTCCCCGCTTTCGGCCCAGAAGCCCAACTCTTCCCCGCGGCCCGTTGCTCCCGCGCACGCGCCGTTCCCCGCGATCCGCTTGGGCCGAGCCCAGCAAGCGCTGTCGGCCCAGCTCGCGCGATGCCGCGCCTTCCTTCGCAGTTTCTGTCGCTGACATCGTGGCCCCGCGTGTCAGGCCATCTTCTTCCTTCCCACGACGCCGGCTCCGATTTCCTTCCGTCGAGGCCACCGAATTGAATCCGTTCTCCAATCTCTCCTTTCCTTTCTTGGAATCGCCTTCGGGCTATAAAACCGAGTCCCTGTACTCTTTCGCTCCATCTCATCTTGACGCGAAGCACCCAAACCATCTCGAGGAAGCACCGCTCGGATCACGGACGTGACCGGCCGCTAACTCGAGCACCGCGTCGACTTCGGGACAGCTCCGCCCTCGCGTTCGACCTTGATGGTGAGCAATTCGTTGGGGATCAGGAGTTTTTCTACGAACAAGATCACCAGGACTAGTTTGAGCAAGGCAAGTATAGCATGAGATTATCCTTGTGTCCTATTCATATTAAGCAAATAATATCATTATGTATATATTCCTCGTTAAGGATGACTTAGTGTTGATCTTATTCCTTGATACCTATTATACTGCATGGATTAGTATTGCTAGTGCTCAACATGAACTATGATCATGTAATTTGACTAATGGAATATGCAATAAACACTAAAAGATGATTTTTATTACTGTTAAAGGGTACTAGAGCATGGGGTTACTTTGGTGCTCTCGTTACTCTCCATAAGGACTTATTTGTAAGCGAAAATCCGGGATTTACAGTACAACTGTGAGGGCTAAAATGGCTCTGGCTTTAGTCATATAAAAGGACCTTTTCTAGCTTGTTAGTGGTTTTCCTTTATGGCGTAAGAATGGCTTGACGAATCGGATATAGTGCGGCCTCTGTCCTCATGAGTATAGGCTGCGTGTTATTGTGCCATTTGAAAGGGGGGCTCTACATCTGTTTGCCGAGTGAAATCTAATGGCCCTAACTTGTTAGACGAACCTTCGAAAGACTTCATAGTGTTTCCCTGCCTGCTCACCTTGGAAGTGTTTTGGAAGTAATTAACCCGGGCATATGGGCAACATGACTCACAGTGAAAGTGTACAACCTCTGCAGAGTGTAAAACTGTTATAACAGCCGTGCTCACGGTCACGAATGGCCTTGGACCCTTATGGAATAGTTGATCATTAATAATGAATATGTTTTTGCTATTCGTTAATCATTTCACATGGATCATATGTTTATTGTTTACATTGAGACACTTTGATATTATTAATATACTGAAACAATGCTAATTAAAAGCTACATGCTGATAAACCTATGTTATGCCTTTGAGCCTCATGAACCCCATGTTACATTTGTTGAGTACGAGATGTACTTACGCTTGTTTATTTTTCTTACTTGGATAAAAATCCCGGATGGGTAACAAATGGTGCAAGTAGTGACTACTTCTACTTTCCGGAAGATTACTAGACTTGCAGTCAACCAGTCAATGTGCCTGTGATTGGAGCTACCACGAGAGTTTTTATATTTTACTTTTGCTATATTATTGTAAAGACTATGTGTTATTAATCGTGATGTAATAACATTTGTGATGATACATCCTTTATAATTTGTTAACTTATGTGTGATTGATGTCTGGGCACACATAAGAGTATGCACTCCATTTGGTCGTTAAATGGGTGTGACATGTACTTTGGAGTTCTCCACAAATCTTATTTTACTATTGTAGCACCCGTCATGTATTTTTCTCTATATCTTAGCAGCTCCCAGTGGCAGATCCCTAACTATGGTGAACCAATCACTACAGGCACAAGGTTTCAATATTGTCCTGCACACCTAGGCTAGAACCTAGTTATTCATAAGCATTGTAATCAAGCATATGGATATTCAGAGGAAATAACACATGAAGATGAAACTATCCAATCTAAGCATGATCAGAGCCTCATGTATTCACTAGTCAATACAAAAGCAAAATAGATAATGTGATGTTATACAATAGACTCCTTTCTATTTTGGCCATTGGTTATGTGCTTAGTACTCAAACCCCTCACTGAGCATGACACCTAGTTGGCCACACACCTGGTCGTTGTGATATGTCTCAGCAGTGGATTAATCAATCGAAATTAGTTGTAGGACATGGCTTCAAGCAACAACACGCACGAGCTAGGCCTAGATAACTCACACATGCGTGAACGCAGAGAGCGTTGTGTTCCCAAGACCAGAAGCTCATCGATCTCTTTGCAATGGCTAGTGGCAAGAGAGAGAGAGAGGGAGCAAGATGTACTGCACAATACATCTAGATGGTAGGTTGGCAGCTGTTACACCTTGCCATATTGTTGGATCTGCCACTAGTAGCTCTCTTAGAGCAAGTATAGTAAAGGGCTGCAAGTGGGCTATATGTTGATGTGGAGGAGAGAGGAGAAAGAGAAGAAGCGGGCTGTAAGTTACAGCCGGCTTAGACACAAGAACCAAAAAATTTTACGAGAGAGACAACTAGGCCATGTTTTAATAGTAAAGAGATGGCTAAGAGATGGACCGTAAAGATCCATACAGTTAGGAGTAGGTCGTATTATTAGCCTTGCTCTTAAGATAATAGATCCATGCTGATTGATTGCGATATGTTGCTCTGCTTTCCACACAAGTTGAGGACACGAACCTTACTAGATGCTAGGCGTAGCTGGCTCATGTTAGGTGCTTGCATAATAAGCGCTCGTCCATATATGGATAATCATACCACATCCATGTCGTTTGATAGGACTTCCATTGGGAAAATTCTCCCTTGACAAACTGTTGCTATTTAGTAATCAGAAGTAGTCACCTTCATCACAGAACGGTGTTGGAGCACATCAATTTGACAAAAGATAATGATAATGTTTACTCACTCTGTCCAAAACAGTTATAGCATTCTAGGAATTCTAAGATAAATTATTGGGGTAAAACAAATGATGTAACCCTCACCCCTTGATCATGTGGAAATATTGTGCTTATGATATTTGAAATTTAGTGGTTGGGTTGATAAAAAGCATTAATGGCAGATACACCTGTATTGAGAATGTGGGTATTAATAAATGAGTAGGCTGGTGGTTGGGTTGATGATAACAGGTATTAATGAAAGATACACATGTGATTCAGGTTGAGGGTGTACTAATAAATGAGTAGGTGGAATTAATTCACCAATAATCTTTTATAGTTAGAAACAAATTAATTTTAAATGGATGGATATCTTATATTTTAAGATGTAGAGAATGCATACAGATATAGCATCAAAAGATATGCATGGTATCTCACACAAGATATCTACTTATTTATTAACATAGAGACGTTGGATTTTTTTTATAAGAGACGTTGGATTTGTCTTCACGCTAGTAGGAAACTGATGGTTACTTTTGCTACCAGAGACCCTGGCACTCAATCACAATGACAAATGGGACCTATGTGGTAATGTGTTGCCCTTTGACCCTGTGGGGCCTTATCGCATGTCTCGGGGTACATAGAAGGAAGGTAGTTATAAGTAATAGTAAACTATATGCCAACACTTTATACAGCTTGCATATTGGCACAACGTTCATATTGTTGATCTACATATATTTATTTATATTGTGCTTTAAGCTCATTGCATTCCATCACTGCAGCAACAGTTTCCTCAACGACTCTCTCAGGTGCTCCTCTCTTTATCCTCTTAGATTCTCTTCATCAGATATCTATGTTGAATTATTCTTTTTTCTTATTCTTCTTCCCTAGATATGGGTGTATCTATGGTGTATCTTTTTTCCTTATTCCTTTTCTCCTGATGAGATGTATCTGTGGTGTCACTAAAATGAGATCAAACTAATAAATAGTACATTTTTCATGTTAAATCAGCAAAAAAAATTATTGTAGATTGTTGCTGCAAATGTTTTTTTGTGATCTATTAGGAGAGTTGCTATTTCAGTTGCCTGAATTTTCAACAACAATCTTAGGCAACTCCCTTCAGTAAAACCAGCTTACATATATTCAGGTAAAGGTAGTTGTCTAATGCACTTCTTCAATATATCCTAGCAAAACATATATTTGATATTTATTGATCAGCAACAATAAATCATCCGTTTTTACCAAATTAGACACAACAATTAAATTTTATGAGATTGAAATATATATATCTGCAAACTAATTTTGAACACTGTTGGCTAAAAGTTTTACATTACTTTGTTTTGAAACATTAAAATATCTCTTTTGTTGTTTCTATGTTATTTAATATTATTTTCCTTATTTCAACATTCTGATTCTTGTAAATTAATAGATATCAAATTGAAAGAAAGAAATCGACTTCGCAATGCAAATGACAGATTAAAAATTATGGAGAAAATGTTTATTGTGCATTTCATTTCTTTACTAATCTCTCAATTCCAAATTATAGGTCATTCTTCCTTTTCTAGATATGTAGCTTTTGCTATGTTTCTAGATATGCGCTATATCTAGATACACAATTTATTATCTATCCAGAAAAGGTAGAACGCCTTATAATTTGGAACAGAGGGAGTACATACTATTCATGATAAACATCTATCCGTTTCCTTTCCGTAGAATGTGTATATTCAACCTAGTAAATGATTAAGGATGTTAATTATCTCTTATGAGATAACATACTATCATAATTCATAAAACAACATGCTTGCCTCATAGAGGATTTTCGAGGCTATAATCCTACTGTATTTTTTTTTGAAAATATTCCTGTGTCATGGCACTATTAATCTCTAACATTCCCATTGCTCCATATTGTTTGCAATGCATGAGATATATTGTCCATTTGAGAGTCAACTAATAATGAAAATTATCTCTGTGCTATGATTAGCAGGCTGCTCTAATTACCCAGATGGCCGCTCCGAGCAACATGACATCAGTGACAGTATCCTCGTTCACCCCAGAGATATTGTATAGTGCACAAGTTCAATTCAATGTCGAAAACTACAATCAACGCAAAAACCTTGGCTATGCCACATTCGTAAGGTCACCAAGCTTTACCATCGGTGGTTATGAGTGGACACTCAACTATTACCCAGATGGCCGCTCCGAGCAAACAGAGGGCCATGTGTCTGTTGCTCTTGAACTCATGGGTACTGAAACTTTCTGGGCTATTCTAAGCTTGACATTTGCAGGCGAAGTTGACAGGTCTGCATGGGCAGGTTGGGCAACAACAACATTCCTCAACAGTAACAACAATTTCACTTTTTACTGGCCTGAAGTAAGAAGCGAGGTTTTGGAACAAATGGGGCTCGTGCGAAATGATTGCCTCGAGATTCAGTGCCAAATTTCTGTTTGCAGACCAAATCAGTTGTTAAAAGCCGGATTGCTTCCTGAAGTTGAGGTTCCGGCATCTGATATGCTGCAAAACCTAGGTAGGTTTATGGCCGACCATGTGGCTGCTGATGTGACATTCAAGGTAGAACAAGAAACTTTCCAAGCTCATAGGATCATGCTAGCTGCATGTTCGCCTGTGTTCGATAAGCAGCTCAATGGTCAACTGAGAGAGAAGGACATGGGCTGTATACTAGTGCATGACATGCAACCTACTGTCTTCAAGGCTCTTTTGCATTTCATTTATACAGATTCACTGATTGATATGAGTGACATGGTTGTTAATGACCAGATTGAGCTGATTCGACATTTGCTTGTGGCCGCTGATCGCTACTGTATGGACAGACTGAAGAATATATGTGAAGGCATCTTGTGCAAATGTGTGGATATGGAGAGCCTGCTAACGACCGTAGGGTTAGCGGACCAGTATCATTGCATGAAGCTTCTTGCTGCTTGTGTGGAGTTCCTCAAATATTCACTGCAGAGGGACATTGTTGAAAGTCAGTGGTATCAGGTGCTCAGGGATAACCATCCTGATGTTGCAGCTCAAATCTGTAAGGGAGTGGAGGATGTTCGAAAATTAATAAACTGAGTCTTCCTTATCACATTCAGAATGATTTTGTTTATCGAAGTCTTATATTTGTATTCGTTCAAAAAAAAGTCTTATATATGTATGCCATTAGAATATTTTTGTTTATAGAAGCTTATGTTACAAGAGAGTTCAAAGCTGTCGATTCTCTCCTGTTTTTTTTTTCTGTCGAATTCTCAACAGTCTTTGGTTAGACTGTAGATGCCAAATCAGCATTCATCTATTCAGAGGATTTCACTCTCCCTGAATGTAACTCCCAGTTTCAGACAACATTTGTATGAGCTCTACTAATACTTGATGCAGCAATTATAAGTTCCATCATATTCTTTTTGTAGATAATGAGTTCCAACATATTCTTGGTGTCCAGGTAATAATATAATTAAAGTAAACTAGCCGCAACCCCATGTGATGAATTCTGATCCTGCTTCTATTGTAGTAAAATGTAGACCGTAGAGATAGCCAACAACATTCAGTACAAACTACAAAGACTTTCTCATCTTATAGAGTATGACTGTTTGTGTACATAATCTCTTATAACCTGCTTTTACCAACATTCATGGAACATTTTCTTGTTCTTCTGGTAAAAATGTGCGCAGAATTTTGTTGTTGTTGTTGTCTCCAGAAAAGAAAACATTCGTCTACAGACACTCATGTTCTCCTTGTATATCATGGCTACCCTTTGCGCCATGACTAGCTAAAAGACTCACATAATCTTTACATAATATATCTTGATGTGCATATCTTTGTTCACATGCATTAGTCAGAAATGGTTGTCATTTACGCACCATTATGCATATGCATACACGGATAAAATTGCAAAAAGGTACTCCTGACTAACAAAGCAAAAGGGATGATGTGGATGTCAAGATTTATAGTACTTTTGAGTCGTAGGTATGAAAAATTTCTTGAGAGCAGCATAAGATTGCGTCCAGCTTAGAGGAATGGCCACATGGTAGTTATGGGCTGCAGCAGTCAAGTGTTATTTCAAGATAGTTCAATGATGAAAAATTGTACACCACCACAAAAATTCCAAAGTTGATTTCAAAATTTTTGTGCTACGAGAAATGAACATTTCAATGTTACTGCTAGCAAATGTGACAATTATGACCCAGGGTATACTTTTTTTGTTTACTGGTTGGTCCAGTCCTTCAAGTTTGCAAACTTTTCATTATTGTAAAGCCTAGAAATTGGTGATCGTTTGATCTAGGCCATGTTTGGCTCTGCATCTATGACGCTTTTACGCAAGATATGCCACCTGCATTGGATGCACATCAGGGGAGCTGCAACAATACAAAACACAAGAAATCAATGTGAATCATGCATCTCCATGATGCAGCTCCAAGCTCGCTTCTTGCTTAAACAACTCATGTGTCTGGCATACACCATACCAAAAAACTCAACCATGGGCCAGGGCGGTAGCCGGAGGGGCAAAGCCACAGGCTCTATCCCAAAAGTGTTTCCAAGCATCGAGCTTGGACCAGCGAGGGTTTTGCAATGGTTCACTGTTTTATCCATAATAACTTGTGCAAAGCTAGTAATTTAGTAGACTTTTTTTTTGTAGAATGAGCAGGAGAGCTAAGTATCATTATATTAACATATTGTTGAACTTACAAATAACCCCTGTTTCTAAAGTAATTTAGTTAGGTTTAAGCCATGGCCCATTTATTATTAACACTCAAGCTTTTTCACTACAATCAAAGAGGTGATATTTTCTTATGAATAAAAAAACATACCATTATATGTAAGAGAAGGATGCCATCATTTTCATAATGGACTTTATGGTAAGAAATTGGCCGATTCTCAATCTACTCTTATCACTAATATGATATATAGGTATATATGACCTGTGTGGCTTCTCTATTTATGAAATGCACTACTAAATGGCATACTCCCAAACAATGATTATTAAATATTACACCTTGGTGGACATGCTTTCATGAAAAGATCAATTTTACCCTTATATAGATAATTTCGTGCAAGCAGGCTACCATGTCACAACCTCGCAAGCATCATCATGTGGTAGGTTCAGATATTATCTATATTTTGCCGTTTCACCATGTCAGGAAACTGCACCATCATTGTTACAGCCATATATCTAGACAAATAATACATGCCCCAACAAAAAACTTGTACTTACGCTTTTTTTTGTTTACTCCATGAAATGCAAAACATTGGTTAGTAGTTCAATGCCCAAAAGAACTTGTATCAACATCTAAGGAAACATGCTATAATTACTCATTTAGATTATAAAATATATTTCATATTACATGCCATTGTCTCCTAGCAAAATTTTCTTTACTTTACATTGCACAATTATGTAAATAGCATAGAAAAAATGAAATCTTTGAGGGAAGTTTTAACCTCCAAGTATTGCAATTACTAAGATTGACACTATCATATATATTGATCATATTAAGTTATTTATTTTGACTCATGCAACTGGTTGCTACCAAGCAATTAGTTCGCTATCCACCAAGGATCTACAGGAAGAGTTGAGAGTTGAGTTTGGTGGAACTCAAATATTTTTGGGTACTGCTCTTCCAATCCAAAGACCTTTATCCTAGACAAAAACTTCTGCAAAATTCATTTGAGTACAATTTTTTCCCTAGATTTAACCTTCATATGGGTCACCTGGATTCTTTTCCACATGCTATGCGCAATTGTTTTATTTCTTATGTACCACTTGTTTCCTAGAATGATTTGACATACCCTAACTTGAAAGTAGAATCACTTATTGAGTAGACATTTGTTCTCCACATTCATATTTGTCACCCTGAACTCCGCTGTCTCTAGTTCTATGTGTACAAACAACAAACTCCCATTAGAAGTTCTATATTTCTTTTTAGCTCAAATATGTTGCGGCAGAACTGGATATTATTTCATTAAACTAGAAGGAAAAGGGTACTATATAATATATATATACCGCCCTCTCACATCAGCACCGAAGATGTTTTTAGATCATTGTACATTATGGGAAATTACATCTAGATCTATCATGTTACTTTTTAAGGAAGTCGCTTGGGACATGAAAGAATAAATGTTTATAGACTACTAAGGATTTAGTGAATTAGCTCAACTTTTCCTTTGACAGACAAATGTCATCAGTCTCAACTACTCAGACATTTTTTGGAACCTCTCCAATAATCCATACCTCTCTTGCTTATCATTCCATGACACGTTGAGACAACTAAGTAAATAATAAAAGGATAAGTACACATATGACGTCGATTTTTTTTGAAAAATCACTTTCATTATTCTTTGCATAGCAAAGTAGTACACTAAATTTCAAGCACTGATAATTTCTCAAATGCACATTACAAAAATTTCACACAACTATTGATCTTATCAAAACCATTCTCCGTGAAGAAAACCGTGTCATTAGTGTATACGAAGATTCGGAAAACATTGTTCAGTATTTCCATCGATAGGCACTTTTGCCTTTAGCCTTTGCAATTAGGATTGCAATCATATCTAGGATTCTTGGTTTGGGCTACCAGAGTCCCTTCATCTCATCATAGGGCTTCCCCCTCATATAAAACCTACTATTGACCTTATAAGATGGGGGCCAAATACGTGACCGAAACTTTTGGATCTGTCAGTAGGCTCTGAATTCTTGACTGCACTAGCATATGTATAGTTCATGTTCTATCTTGTATTTTCTTTCTCCCAACCACGTTTACAGAGTCGGGAGTTGCAAGCTGCCTGCCTCGGTTAATCAATTAATGGAGGTGGGCAAAGCAACAACCTCCATTAGGTTACGATTAACCGTGACCTTTGATTGGAGGCAGTTGCAATGCCCGTCTCCATTAAGCCATTTGGCCCGCCTCCAATAAGATTTCTGTACTAGTGCACACTCCCATAAGTGAAATATACAAATTTTGGAATGATTTCTATAACTCATAGGTCATTTTTGCCCAGTTGTTTTAGGGGAGTGCAGGAGGAGGAGGGGAAGCGGTTATTAATCTTGACTTATCTTAGCATGCATATACAATTTTTGGAATCATTTATATAATTCATAGGGTTTGTCTTCCCCAAATTTATGTGGAATATGAGTTGTTTTAAGGAAGTGCAGGAGGGGGAGGGGGAGGGGGAGGGGGAGGGGGAGGGGCGGTTATTAATTTTTACTTATCTTGATTCATGCTTGTATGCAAGAGATGGGAGATGACAAGAAATCGAGTGATCATTTGATTGGTCTCCCATAAAAAGGTGTGAAAATGCTCAGATAATGTGAAATTGGCTGCTCATGTAGGCACAAATAAATTAGTCTTCGCCTAAAAAACAAATAAATTGGTCACCGAATAGCTAGGTAATCCAATATTTGATGTGGATTGTTAATAACCCAAATATGTTGGTCTAGGTTCTAATGTGTTGGTCATAAATAACTCAAATAAATTTGACATCAAATTGCTCTTGAATTTCTTTTGATGGACTTAAAATCGGCCGCACATTGTTTTTTTACCTAGGGACAACCCCACTTTCCATTGCTAATGCAGATATCCATTGTGATCATACACAACAGCACAGTAGAATGCAGTCCACAGAACTGACAGACCTAGGTAGCACCTAATTACACCTAGCTGGTGAGAACTAGGGCTAATCAAAACATAGACTAAGTTCAGATAACACAAAAAACTGACATAAAGTGACCACTAAGAACCAATACATGTATACAACACTTCTTCAAGAGATCTGAGCCAGATCGTGATATGAAATGGCTTAATCTCTTGAGTTTCCTAGCTCGTTCTTATCCTCCTTGCCTTCTCCCATCTTTGCCGCACATTATTGTTCAAGCCATACTAGTTGAGACCACCCGTTGTTTAGAGTATATTAGGTACATGCTTGAAACCAGCTATTCACTTAGCTTGTTGCTAATCAACTTCATCCAACTATTCAAACTGAGCACTGCTTGAGAGAGGGACACGCTGCCATCGGCCACACCGCCACGCCATATTTCCAGCGCTGCTCGCCACCCATGCCATTGCTAAAGGGAACAGGTATACTACCGAGCACAAAATAAATCTACCACATTTAACCAAGATATATTATGCAAGTAGTTGATCATGAACTGTTGCCACTAGATGTGCAGTGCAGCAAAAGAAGAGTTGAAGCAAACTAGTCGAAATATTACATGTCGATGTAGTGGAAGTAGACGTACATCCATATGCCCTGATACTAGCCACACGTGTACCTGCCTTGATCATCCTTGCATTCATTTCCAATCAATGCAACACCAACAACAACAGTGACTCTATGGTTTCTATATGTGTGGTGATAGAACCTCATGCGCCCGTGTGCTAGCACCACACATGCACCTAGGGAGAGAGAAGGTAGCATCAATTAGGGTATGGGAAGGCCTAACCATATCTAAACCCGAGCCTCGCACCCATATATATAGACCTCGCTAATGAGCATCTATACTCCTATAGGCCCATTATTAGTACTCTTGTGGTTCGATATGCTATTTGGCCCACGCATGGATCTATTCCATAGCATGTATGATTGCCTCTTGGTCACATCACCAACAATCTGCCACCTGCACTAGAGCCAATCATCATGCGTATATTTCAACCCATTAAGTCTATGAGACATTAGGTTCATGTGTAGATGGCCATGACCAAAAACCATTTTGAGCCATCAATCAATAGCAGTGCCTAGCAGCAAATATTTAATCACGTATACACATAAATATCATAGCGGTTCAACCTTGATATACACATGTCTTGATCCTTTTGCAGCATGATATTAGTCAAACTCAAGGCGACATTTATGCAACCCTAGTGATAGCTCAAAGATTCACTCAATCTTGTAGTGGATTACAACTCATGGCTAACACTTTAGCTAGACACATCATTAACTCATTAATCATATTGGCATGGCTATGCACTTTCTTAATCCAACTACATTGAGGGGTACAGATACATCTCTCCTATTACAAAGGAGGAAAAACTCCATCTTGATCCACTCACATCCCGTTCTACGTTTCATAGTACATCTGGTAAATGCTTTTATAACTATCAAGTTATGAAGTAACATTTGGCAACCCCAAAATGCATCACTACTCATTGAGAAATAATGACGATCTCATATCTAAGGATCCAACACATATTCCACTCGAGAACGCTTGAAGACACATATTAGCATAACAGCCTTAGCGATGTCCAGGAGTGGGTCAATTCAACACGTGCAAAATAGTAAACTCTATATCTAAGATCCGTGAAACATGATCATCAATTAATACATGTGCTAGTCTGTAAAATTATTGTTGTCCCATATATAATGACATAAGAAAGTGATATTACGAATAACAGTATTATAAAAACAAAGAGTTTCACAAACAATTCACATATTTTCTAGTCATTGTAAGAAAATGTACACTGCTACAGAAAATTGATTACTGTCAGGTCTAAAACTCTTTCACCGGTGGTTTTTCACATCACGCTAAAAGTGGACAGTGATAATAAACTTCATCACTGCCAATTTCAAACTGATGGTGAAAATGATCATCACCGGCTTCTTAAACGAACCGGTAGTGATAATTAGAACACTATAATCACGACCTAGTGCTCTGGATCCTGCCCACCACTAGCTCGTCTGTGTAGTCTTCATCATCATCCATGTTGCCCCAACTAGTGTTGCGATGGGCTTGTTAGCAGTGACATCCTTGTCAAGAACTTATTCTCGTCCTTTGTCACCCTTGTACTCGCATGGGATCTGCCAAGAAAGGATAGATATATAGGGGTGAGGGTAGATCTTGATGATGGAGAGAGAGGAGAATACCTACCTTGGCCTCTGCTCATCGAATTAGCCGGCCACTTACTGGATTGGAGAGGCCTCGACAAATCAGACCACATCGGGCCACACTACCCCAGACCAGAGGGAGACCAGGGGGCAGTGCACTGGGGACTAGGACCCACGGCCGTGCACCTGGCCACCAAGGGGAGAACCGGGACACCACCAAGCACTACCGGAATCAGGTGCTTTGCCGAGTGTCCAGGGCACTCGGCAAAGCCCTAAATACACTCGGCAAAGGCTTTGCCGAGTGCCACACTCGGCAAAGAGCACACGGTAAAAAAAACTGTCGGCAAAGCGGCCTTTGCCGAGTGTCTTTTATAGGGCACTCGGCAAAGGCTTTGCCGAGTGCCCGACACTCGGCAAAGGCCGAACCGAAAAAATCTGAAAAAATAGGGAAAAAAATTTAATTTTTTTTAATTAGAGGAGGGACCCACCGGCCAGTTATATGGCAACTGCTCCCAAGTGACCAGCCAAAGTAATTTTTTAAAACTTTGCGCCCAGCGAGAATCGAACCTGCGACCTCTCACACACGCGCGAGCTCCTCTACCACTACACCTCTCTTTCATTTGTATATATATTTCATTTTGGTTCCCCAAATATTATACTAAATCAAGTGTAAATTAATTGTTTGAGGCCCTAAACGAATTCAAATAAAAAAGTTTTCAACTGTAAAGTTTCATAACTTTTCGAGATCTACAATTTTCATTTAGGAAGTTTCTCCATCCAAGGTCGTTTGAAAAATTCAAATTTTAAAATTTTAAATTTCAAACATAGTTTTGCATGACAAGATGATTTCAAATTAAAAAGTTATCAACTACAAAGTTTCATAAATTTTCGAGATCTACAATTTTCATTTAGGAAGTTTCTCCATTCGAGATCGTTTGAAAAATTCAAATTTTAAAATTTTGAATTTCAAACGTAGTTTTGCATGACAAGATTATTTCAAATTAAAAAGTTGTCAACTACAAAGTTTCATAACTTTTCGAGATATACAAAGTTTATTTTGGTTGTTTTTCCATCCGAGGTCATTTAAAAAATT
Source organism: Saccharum hybrid cultivar R570 (assembly GCA_038087645.1). Taxonomy (NCBI): domain Eukaryota; kingdom Viridiplantae; phylum Streptophyta; class Magnoliopsida; order Poales; family Poaceae; genus Saccharum; species Saccharum hybrid cultivar. Next base: position 369,693 of record JAQSUU010000606.1, on the reverse strand, counting down.
CAAATTTTAAATTTTTGAAATTCGGAAGCAGTTTTGCATGACAACATGATTTCAAATTAAATTTTTTGTCGAGTGTTTTTTATTTAGCATTCGGCAAAGAGCTTCTTTGCCGAGTGCCCGAAAAAAACACTCGGCAAACCACATGGCACTCGGCAAAGAACCGGATTCCGGTAGTGAAGGGGATGTGGCCATGCGCCTGGCCGCCGCTTGGGGCACAGCCTGCTGGTGCATGTGGATGGTAGGGAGAGAGAGAGAGAGGGATGGAGGGAGCCTTTGTGGGAGGGAGAGAGAGTGGAATGGGGCTTGCGGGAGTGGAGTATGGGACCCCTGATCTGTGCCCTCCGTCGATCAGCCAACCCCGCAGGCGCATAGGCCCACTTGTCATCCACTCTAAAGAACCACAATACACATGGCAGTTGGGCAGAGAGGCAGATGCAGTGAATTGTTTTGATTTTTCACCGTCGGTCAATCCTAATCAAGTGATGAAAATTAGAAGGATTTTCACCACCAGTTTTTCTCTAGTACTGACAATGAAAATAACTTTCAGCTCCTGTTTTATTACAAATCGATGATGATATATGTTATCACACCAATAGTCATTCCAATAAAACTGGCAGTGAAAATGTGTTGGCGAAAACAATTCCTGTGGTAGTGATAATTCAAGGAACCAATAATTCTTTATTCTAAATGCATAAACACAGGATGGCATATCATCATCTGCCACTCACACTAAATTAAATCATGTAAGTATTTAATACTTATCACTTGTACGTGCCTCATGATTTAGTCATGGAAGAGGCTTCATTCATCAATAGATCAGCAATATTCAAATACGTGTGCTCCATGCATATCATCAAATCATTTCTTCCATGATCTCATGAATAAAGTTATAGGGCTGATGTATATGTGTTTGAACTTTTTGTGCATCCTAGGATCATTAGCTTGTGTGATGGCACCATTATTATCACATTAGAGGTCCAAATGACTTGGTGCACTAGGAAACACACTCAATTGAAAAACAAACTTCTTGATCCAAACAACCTCCTTGGCAGCTTCTGAAGTTGTGATATACTCCGCCTTGATCATAGAATTAGCTACCATCTCTCACTTGGAAGGTTTCCTGCTTATCGCTCCTCCAATGAGGAAGAACACAAAACTAGATTGTGACTTGCTATCGTCTCTGTTAGTTTGGAAGCTAGCATCCATGTAACCACTTACAAAGAGCTCTTCCTCATCTATATATAAACCCGGAACATATCCTTAGTCCTTCATAAGTACTTGAGGATAATCTTTAAATCCACCCAGTCAGACTCACCAGAGTTAGATTGGAACCTGCTATTAATAATTAGAGCAAAAGAAATGTCTAGGTGTATTGTACAAAGCATGGAATTCACGATGGATCTGACTATCGAGGCATACAGAATGAACACACTCAACATATCTCAATCATCAGGTATTGAAGGACACTGAGTATCGCTAAGAGTAATTTCATGTGACATTGGCAAGAAACCTTTCATGGAGTCCTACATATTAAACAATTTCAATACCTTGTCAATATGCGTACTTTGGCTCAATCCAATCATCCTTTTCAACCTATGTCTATAGATATTTATGCCCAAAATATAAGCTGCTTCTCCATGATCTTTTGTTGAAAAAATATGTCCCAACGAAAACCTGAGAGCTATTAGTTTTCTGTCAGCTTGTCATAAAAGAAATACCGTTAGAGATATCTTTCTATCGTGAAACTCATAGGAAAAAATATATCCTTGATGAGATTTGCCTATAGGTTGCACGACAAAATTGATTTCCTTGATTTTTTTTGTTTTCCTTCTCTGTTTTTCGGCACATAGGGGTAATGTAGTTTCTAGTAGTGACTCGTAAATTTACCATGTGTTTGGTTTGAGGGTTGGACTGGGATATCCCAGGTTCGACCCAGATGGAGATGCGTTTGATTGATGATCCATATGGGTTTGGGTCAGATCTAGGAGGAAATATACCCTCAGATGCGGGTTGGAATGGTCCCCTCCATTCGAGGGGACTAGCTCGACCCACATGGACGCCATTCTCCTCCATCTCGTAGGGGCGACTGGCAGGCGTGGGTGCTCGAGGAGGTGGCGGCGGGCGCAAGAAAGTTTGTGGAAGTGGTGGCCGGCCGGAGCAGGGTAGTGCGGGGCGGGGCACGGTGACCAGATGCGTGGAGCGAGCTTGGCCCTCCGGCCATGGCGGCGCGAGGCGGGCTCTAGCTCTAGCCATGGCGCGGGGTGAGCTCTAGCCCCAGCCATGCATGGTGGCGCGGGATGAGATCCAGACCATGGCGGCGAGCAGCGACGCATGCTCGGTTGGCCGCGTGGCGCATGCTCGGCTGGATGCGGGGAGCGGCGGTGCATGATTGGCTTTGGTTGAGAAGGCCTGAGGAAGAATATAACGTGGGGAAAATAGATGACAAGCGGGACCCACTAATAGCTACTGTTAATGGTGTGAAAGTGCCATCCATTCCATCCTTTTCCACCCTTCCAACCAAACAAAAAAATTACGTTCAACCTAACCCCTTAACCAAACATGAGATGGGTTCAACCCAACCCAAAAAAAACTAAGTTGGACCCAACCCAACCCACATGGTCTCATAAGTAAACACATGGTTAGTTCTTTACTTAGCTTGGAGGAGGACCAGCCATCGTGTATTATTGCAAATGCTAAACATACTTGTTTCAAGTGAACTTTCACCAACTAACATTTTTTGGGTTACATGAATCCACACTTTGTTTTGCTAAAGTATTAGGAACCTACACTATTTTCTAATTTCTAAATTCTATATTTGATTTCAGTTACCCGATTTCATTTTTGAGGAATTAGAATCTACTTAATAGATTAGACTATTTGGTTTGGAATTTAACATTCCACAACTTTTCCAAGCACACAAATAAGCCTATCTCAAATTCACAGGGTGAGAGATGGAATTTGATTCTATAGATCACCATACTATATTTGTACTCTGCAACTTATGGCATGCTCTCCAACTCACTTCTCTACAGTAGAAATACAATATATAAATATCTCTTTTGTATGGCTAATAATAATATATAAATATATTTCATATACAACTATATTAGCTTAATTAATCTATGCCTAAATTATAATTATTAGAATGAATTCAATTCCAATGATCCAAACGGGGCCTACCCAAACCCACATATCATACAGATGCACTATGGGTGTATCAGTATGCCATGTATGGGCGGTGCACAGGGTATAAGTTATTAAAATTTGTTGCAAGCAATTCAATAGAAAATGAAAGTAAAAACGTAAAGTTCCATGATACTCGTTTAAAAGAAATGTGCTGGCAATGTGTGAACCGAAAACAAAATAATAATATATATAGTATGTATTAGTGTCACCAACCAGCGAGATCCTGCTGCCGCTATTTTTTTTACTGTCGTTGGAGCTTGTTACGTGTCTAGACCTATATCCAGTACTTATCCAACCGGCTCCAGGTGGTGCTGCCAGCCACTGACGCGCACATTTCCATCCAACACTGAAAACTGGCCAGAAATGCAGAGCAAGGGGTCCCTTTATCCCTTGACTGCGTTATTTGATTTCGATTCCAAGCACCGTCGATCTGATCCCGTGGCAGCACCCGCTGTGGGAGGCAAACCCTAGATAAACACGCCGCCAGGACGATGATGCCCTTGACCCCTAGCTTGTTTGTGCTATATAAACCCGGCCAACACGCTCTCGTCTCCATCAGACACAAGTCGCATCTCAAACTCTCAACAGTAGCCCACCGCAATGGCCGGCGGGAAAAGGAATAGGCTGCAGGGTGCATCGCCGAAATGGGCTGTCGTCCGTGGCATGCTCCACATGCGGCTCAAGGACGCCGCCGCGGAGCTGAACGTCCCCATCACCTACCTCCGGCGCCTCTGCCGCCAGAACGGCTTCCCTACCTGGCCAGGAAAAAGGGTAAGACTAATACATGCATGATTATATTCAAGCGAGCAGCAGAACTAGTATTTCGAATTGGAGTTCTTCATATTAGCTCGTGTCTGACTCGCCTTGAGCTTCCTCTTGTTGATTTATGGTGCCACACAGATCCGGTACATGAACGGTATAGGGAGGAACGGCTCGCCATGGGCTGGGTTAGCAGGTCCTTCGTCCCAGCTGGCCAAGATCGCAGAGGCCATGAAGAAGGAAGAGGACGACATGACTGGGATCCAAGCACCAGTTGCGAATCATCTTCCTGGCGAAGAACTCACCACTTTAAACTTGATAGACAAGGTTGGATCGTCCTCCAGCAGCGATCGCAGCTAGTTTGCCAATATATGTACTGTCATGTGTGCTGCGAAATGCAATACTTGTAGATGATCGCAAGCTTGATCTATCGGTTGACTATGTATTACTGTGATCACACAGTTCGCAAACATACATAACTAATGAAGGCAATTATCATGCGTTTCAACTAAAAGGTATTCTGCTACAACAATTTAACTGGTGCCCCAAACGGTGAAATCTCACACTTCTGCACGTTAAATTAAAACGGGCTACTCCTATATAAGACCCTTCTCCAAAACACCATATGTCAAGCTTGCTCTCTAGAGACGAGCAGATCTCTTTGTACCCCTAGGAAACAAATCTCTTGACTTAGGCCTTGTTCACTTCCCCATCCCAACCCAAAATATTTCATCTTCCACCCATCACATCAAATCTTTCGACGCATGCATGGAGCATTAAATGTAGGTAAAAAAGATAACTAATTGTATAGTTTGTCTGTAAATGTCGAGACGAATCTTTTGAGCCTAGTTAGTCCATGATTGGACAAATTTTGCCAAATAACAACGAAAGATGCTACAGTAACTTTTCATCTACTTTTCGCGAAGTGAACACACCCTTATTACTAGCGCATGGCCATTCTTATAGATCCATCATCAACCATTATTTTCAGAATAAGGTCCATCCCCGTTGGAGAACTCAGATAGTTTAATCTCTGCCTTATATATATAGCTGATACGATAAATCTCTGACGACCAAGCTGCAGCCACTGACCCAATCCATCACAATCCACACGCCACTACCCTTCAAATTATTCTCACCTACGGATCCACCTTGAATCCTATAGCCCCCTTGATTACATCAAGTTCAGAAATTTCACCGCCAAGGTCACATTCTTCAGTGAGAACCATTAGATGCTTTGTTACTGACATCACCATGAGAAGCGTGGTGCCATTGATCCCTTTCTTAGTTTCATATGCTACTCGATGACTCTTGGCCAACAGATGCTCATGCACTCATCCTTTTCTTGATGCCGTAACCGAGCCACCGGAACATCATCATCCCCGCCATCCTATCATGCCACAATGACCTCACAAAGAGCAGCCCAAGCCAGGCCATCCCTATATTGACTTTGGAGATCATCGTAACAAGGTGAACACATAGATGATGCAGTTAGTCCATGCTAATCTAGGAAAGGTAAAGGCACACAATATAAGCACAAATGTGGAAGCTTAAATGTGTAAGGTGGAGAACAAATAAAGAGAGGGCAAACTCTTAGAGACAAGCATGTGTCTTTCAGTATCGGTTGTCAAAATGTAACCCCTAGTCAGCTTGTTCGGCTGGCTGGTGGCTGGTGCTGATCTGTTGTGAGAGAAAAAATACTGCTGGCTGGCAGGTGGCTGGTGGCTGGTGCTGATTTGATGTGAGAGAGAAGCACTGCTGGCTGCCTGGCAGCCAGCCAGCCGAACAACGTCCATGTTGGAGAGCTCCACAAAGTATATGCTTCTAGTCATCTAGCCTTTTATCTGATCATGGTGTTGGGAAGCCAGAAAGGCTACCAATCAAGACAAGTGCCATAAGCTTAGAAGGCTCAACACTTGCCACCTGACTCTCACGGTCACCAAAATGTCATCCACTATTGAGCTTCTCCACCAAGGTAGAGATCTCCTCATCCCTCACACACCATGTCACTGTATCACCCGTCCATACTAAGCTTGAAGGGTCAACATCACCACAAAGTCACAAAGACCTCAAGTGTTCTGGCTCACAAAAAATTACAAGGGCACAATTTCCCATTCTCTCAAAGCTCTAAGGCCTAACCCTTAAAAAGACGAACTAGGGTTTATCCTATACCTTGAATGTTTCAATATGCACTTGAGGGTGTGGACGAAGTGTAGATTGACTTTCTCCAGCTTCTAGCAACCATAGGGCACTCCCACACCAGGAAAGTTAGTTGCAACACATATATCTAGCCACCCCACACCTATAGTCATTAGAAAAGGTTTGCCAAAAGCAGTACTAGCTAGATGGTCTGCTATACACTAGTGCAGAAATAATTCTTACAGATGGCAACCATTTGTAATAGAGTTGGTTGACTTAGGAAACCATTTGTAACATTGGCGGAAGGCACTGTAGCTACACAATCATTGTTGGGAAATCAATTTTCAGGGGTGGTTCCGTTAAGAAAACCGCCCCTAAAAACGTATCCATTTCTAGAGGCGGTTTCCTTAAGAGAATCGCCCTTAGAAATAGGACTTTTGGGGATGGACATTTTTACCGAACCTTCTCTAGAAGCGACAGAGTTTCAAGGATGGTTATGTTAAGAGAACCACATCTAAAAATCTGATAACAGGGGTGGTGCTCTTAGTCAACAGCCCCTAAAAATAGTCCCCTACAAATACCCTTCTTCCTTCGGGTGACTGTAGCTGGTCACGCGACTGCAGCTGTTTATGTCATTGTTGAGCTCCAATGGAGGCGAGAAATTAGAGAAAAAAGAGGAGGGGAGATTTTGCCCTTTGGACCTTTGAAGGAGTTGGGTTTGAGAGGTGAGGTTGTGGCATCCCTAAAATGTTTTCAACTTTTACCTAACATTTGTTGCACTATTTTTTTGTTCTCATGTAGATCTAGAGAGACACTACCACAATCCTAGATTGCCTTGAAGTGCCAAAAACCACCGAGGAAAGGGGTTAAACCGCCAAGAAAATGATCCTTGGCTACAAACCATCAAGCAAATTCAACTCAAGATAGGGGATAAGGTAAATTAGTTTTCTTGGTGGTTTTGGTGCTCAAGGATGATTTCCTTGAAGGTTGACTACCAAGAAAATTTGGACCATAATTAATTCGCCAAAGGGCCAAGAAAGTGTTGTGACCTCCAAGGAAAATAGTTTTCTTGAGGGTCAGTAACCTCCGAGGAAACACTCTAGATCACCAAGGTAATTGTTGTTTCCTTGGCTACCCTTCACCTCCAAGAAAATTATAGTTTTCCTTGACTGTCATTAACTGCCAAGGTAATTCTAATTTCCTTGAGGCCGGCCTCCAAGGAAATCTATACTAGCAATAAAAAAATGCAATAATCATTATATTCTAATATTCGAGTCACTACATTCAACTGACACATGATGACATGCATATACACATTTTATTATGGTCCCCAACCAATATATTGACTTTAAAATATCCATACGAGTATTACAAGTGTGTAGCACCTGGTTTTAAGGATAAAAGTAGATATACACCAAACATATGAAACAACAAGTGAAAAGATTTTAAAGATGTTCTACATGTTGCTACGAACACACAGGCATGAAAAGCACGCTAATCGGAGCTATGGTGCAAGAGAAACATCTACCAAAAGATTTACTTTATAGGAGAAAAAGAAAACTATAGGCTTCATCTGTTTTAATGATTATATAAAATATGTATAAGATATTTTAGAGAAATACCTAAACTAGGTTAAGTCAAATTTATATTTGAATTAGAAAGCTAAAGTAAAATTAATCATATTTTATTTATAAAATCTAGTTGCAGAATCATTATTTAAGTAAGGATTTAAACCATGAAATTTGAGAGCTACTAACATAGTAAATATTGTTACTAACACGTAGATCTCGTTGTTATGAATCTAACGCAATTTGAACAGGTCAAAATGGAGTTAAAACGAAGATTTTATGGCTAAAACAAGTTCAGTGGCAGTTTTGTAGATAACTGGAACTTAATTTTTGAATTAAAACAAATAAATCTGATTTTGAACAGCTGTAGGGACGGTGGTTTCGATTACGCAAAACTGCAGGGGGCTAAGCGCAAAAGTGCGGTGGCGGGTTGGGGGCGATCAGGTCAGTGGCGACGTGGCAAAAACCGGTTGGGTGGAGGCTATGAGCTGGCTCTGGACCGAGAGGGAACTGTGCTAGTGGACTAGTCTACTAGTGATGCCGTGGCTACCATTGCTGGCGACGTGAAAGCTCACCGGCGATCACAGGGATGGCCCTAGGGGCCACGGTTCAACTAGGGGAATGCATGGGGTGAAAGAGAAGGCCATGGCGAACTCACCAAGGGATGTTTCACGGTCACAAATGGGACGGGGTCGATGTATGGCTCAGAGAGGCAGTGACGGTTTCCTGCAAAGCATCGGCAGCGGCGTTTGGCGTTTGAGCAAAAGAGAACATGAGAGAGACAGAGAGAGTGCTGTGGGGCTTCTTCACCATGAAGCGAAGCTCGGCAACGATTCGTGCATGGCGGAGAGGCCTCAGATGACGTGTATGGTTGCGGCAGCGTCGGCTCCTAATTCAGTGAGATCCCAAGCTTGGCTTAGGGCGGGGCTAGGGCAAGGGCAGTGCGTAGAGGGAAAACGGGGAGGCGGCAGGGCCCTCGGGCTTTATAGGGGCGTTGGGTGCAGGGAGCACGCCGTATCCCAAAGGAATCAGACACGACAACAAATTCCATCCCCAACCGAGTCCGGCTCCAACACGGCTCAGGGAGGGAGATGACACTATTGACCAGGCCTGACGTGTCGGCGAGTGAGGGCGCGGGGCCGACCTGGTAGAGACAGCGAGCGGGAAGGGAGCGCAGCTAGCTGCTAGGCCGCTTGCTTGGGCCTCCACGTGCGACTGGGCCTGCAGAGCTAGCTGGGCTGCAGAGTGCAGTAGCGAGGAGGGAAAGGGAGCTGGGCTCCGGGATGGAACTGGGTCGCGGCAGCTGCGGGTTGGAGCAGGCCGGAAGATGAGAAGGAAGAAAGGGAAATAATTTCCTTTTTCTTTTTATTTCAACGTCATTTTCAAATTTAGTTTTAAAAGCATTTGAATCATTTTGAATTTTGGATCAAAACCACTCAGTACATTAAAACATATGCACGAGCATGTATGCATAACAATGTTGCTACATCCTATGATGAATTTTAATTTAATGAAAAATTTTATTTTCATATGTTCTCATGAGCACAAAAATTCAAAATTAAATCATTTTAAGTCTTTGAAAAGAACCAAAATTTTGGGTGTTACAATTCTACCCCCTTAAGATGAATCTCGTCCTCAAGATTCAAAAGACAATGATCAAAGAGATATTGATACTCTGCCTTTATTTGATCCTTAATTTCCCAAGTTGCATCTTCCTTTGTTCGGTTGCTCCATTGCAATTTACTCGGTTCTCTTTCATTAAGAGTCAACGAGCATTTTTCTAAGATCCTGGCTGGCAAATCCGCTTAAGCGTGATCGTCTATCTTATTGATCTCCTCCAAAGATGTTTGTTCCTCCACATCGACCTTTGAAAACTCATGGCCCACTTTACCATCCTCGGTGTACACACCTTCGAATAGGTCATTCTCATATTCCTTAGGTGCAGGTTGAATACCCTCATACTCAATTCTTTCTTCTGATGGTGTTGTTAGAATTACTGAATGTTGGGCACATTTAATTACTTCTTTACAATAACCACCCTTTTCCAAGGATAACATCTACTTCCATTAACTCCAAAACAATAAGGTTTGCCATGAAGTTCACCCCCTTTATGTCAAGACTAACTTTTGGGCATATGCGGTCTGCCTTCATTTCTCCTTCTGGAGAGTTAACTATCACCGGTTTCCTCATTGGAAGCATAGTTATCTTATGATCTTCTACATATTTGCTAGATATGAACGAATGTGAAGCCCTAGGGTCAAACAATACCATAGCAGTGTCTGAGCTTACTGCAATCAAACCATAAACAACCTCCTTAGCTCTATGACTGGTAATTAAATCTACATTGTTCAACCTTCCTTGGATATACTTTCGCTTTAACTCATTTCCTTGCACCTGCTTCTTATGGACATTCTGTTCTGGCTCCTGTTGTTGTTGATTCTGGCTATGATTACTCTCAATAAGCTTCTCAAGACAGTTGTTCTCATAATGTTCAATCTCACCACTATCATAACCTTCCCCACTACTAGCAGTATTGATCTTCATAAAGGTGATAGTAGGCAGTGACATACATGGCTCATGAGAATTGAAATGTTGTACTTCATCCTTGGATTGATGATATTGATCCTGATCTATACTCTCGAGCAGATTCATAGGGTGTAACTGATATTCTGGTTGTCTAGCAAAACGGAGACGAGTGTTCCTTATCTGGCATTGAAGGTCATGCTTTCTCTTCTCTTCCATCACTCGACGCTTGTTCTCAATCACAATTGCCCTATCCACTAATGTTTGGAAGTTGGCATACACAACGGTCATTAGTTGCAGCTGAAGCTCATCATTCAATCCTTTCAGAAAGCATCTCTGTTTCTTAGCATCACTATCCACTTCTTCTGGAGCATAGTGTGACAACTGAGTGAACCTACCATGATACTCACACACTGACATGGAGCCTTGCTTCAAGTTGAGGAACTCATCTTGCTTAAGTTCTACCACACGTAACAGAATATGGTAGGACCTAAAGCTCTCACTGAACTCCTTCCAGGTGATCTGTCCAGCATTGTTGGGACGTCCATACTAGCAAGACTCCCACCAGTCCTGTGCTACGCCATGGAGTTGGCCGGACGCATATAGCACTTTATCATGGTCGTTACACTAGGCTATGTCAAGTTGTCACTCCACAACTCTAAGCCAATCATTAGCTTCTAGTGGTTCGCTTGTATGAGAGAATGTCGGTGGGTGTCCCTTCATAAATTCACCATGCTTGTCAATAGGTGGTGCTTGATGCTGGTTGTCTAGTGCAATTTGAACAATAGTCTGTAATAGTTGAGTCTGCGTCATCAAAGCTTTGCTCTATAGTTAGAGGATTAGGTGGCGGTGGATTAGAATTGGTAGCATTCCTTCGGTCATCATGCGAAGCACTTCTCCTGGTAGCAACCATTTGTTTTCAACATGTATGCATTAGGATTCTGTCGTTCATAGTGTTCTTAACTATATCTTCAAGAGATTACAAGATAGGATTGGTAGTATGAGAGACAAGAGAAAGCCTAGTCATAGAGAGATAACCGGTTATTCCAAATGAAGCACTAGAATGCTAGAAACTTCATCTTGCAAACCCTTCAACTTGGCTACCCCCTTAAGAAAGGTCAACTAGGGGACACAAAAGGGTAGCTTGGACCTTCTTCTAGATGATTTAACTAGCATAAAGGCATTCTGACATCCCAAAGAAACTCGTGTGCAAAGGTATAAATAAGTAACCTGAATTTACTTGCGAGCTAAAAAACAGCAGCACAGTAAAACAGCTGTAATTCATGATCTGTTAATCCAATGATGTTGTAGCCTATACCGTTGGAAAGCTTATCAAATTATCTACAACTTTGGTATAGAACTCTTTTCCAGATTCTACAGTTAATTTAGTCAAAAACAGTGCACAACAGAAACTGTCCTAGGTTTCTGACAACACAGATACATCATCTTGTGAATTTCATAACTCCCAAACCAAAACAGCTATGAGGGTAGTTCTTGCGGCTAGAGAAAGATATTGAAGTGTACTATTGCCCAGAATTTTCTCATGATTTTTTCTTGGTTGCCCAACAACATAGATATAAACCGAAGAGGACAGGCTGCTCCAAAAAGACAGGATAGGGAAAACAGAAGACAAACAAAACCCAACTACTTATTTCATTAATCCTTATGCCTTAGGCCTACAAACTAAATGAAATTGTGGAGGAACCCCACAAGATCATTTCAATCATTACAAAGATCCAAAACAAGCATAAGCATAATGACAAACCAACTAAACACGAAGGTTCACACTTCACACATTGACTCAACTTGCAATTGCACCATTCTCTTCATATTAAGGGCAAAGGTCCAAATGCTCCTCTTCCGATGACGCAAGAAGGTGGTAAGAGAAGATTCTAAAAGCATATTCAAATCAAGGAGCGAAGATGAGAACAAAGACTTTAAAACAAGCATCAAGGAGAAGATGAATATAAGGGTAGATATATAGTAGAGAAGAAAATATCAACATTCATAGAACAAGGATTTTATAGCAATTTCAAATCTTAAGACGGCCAATTTCTAACTAGGTTTGCATCTTACAGTCAGCATTGCTCCGATACCACTTTGTAGCACATGGTTTTAAGGTCAAAACCAGATATACACCAAACATATGAAACAAGGGAAAAGATTTTAAAGATGCTCTACATGTTGCTACGAACACACAGGTGTGAAAAGCATGTTAATCGGAGCTATGGTGCGAGAGAAACATCTACCGAAAGATTTACTTTACAGGAGAAAAAGAAAACTATAGTCTTCATATGTTTTAATGATTATATAAAATATGTATAAGATATTTCAGAGAAATACCTAAACTGGGCTAAGTCAAATTTATATTTGAATTAGAAAACTAAAGTAAAATTAATCATATTTTATTTATAAAATCTAGGTACAGAATCATTATTTAAGTTAGGGTTTAAACCATGAAATTTGAGAGCTAGTAACATAGTAAATATTGTTACTAATGAGTAGATCTTGTCGTTATGAATCTAACGCAATTTGAACAGGTCAAAACGGAGTTAAAACGAAGATTTTATGGCTAAAATAAGTTCAGTGGCAGCTTTGTAGATAACTGGAACTTAATTTTTGAATTAAAACAAATAAATATGATTTTGAACAGTAGGGACAATGGTTTCGATTATGTGAAAGTGCAAGGGGCTAAGCGCAAAAGTGCGGCGATAGGTTGGGGGCGACCAGGTCAGTGGCGACGTGGCTGTTGGTATTTATTAATGCGAACAGAAAAGATCTGCGAGCGCATGGATACCATTGTAGCTTTCACCCGGAGGGTTTTAAATATCGTATCCACAGGGAAACGTGTGAGTCAACTACGTGTTCTAACTTAACCAGAAAAGGTAAATGAGTTGGAAATATAAATAAGGTGGGAACAACTAAAGTGAAAACAAGATTAAAACGTAGGAGAGGATCAATCTAGTATGAGGTCGATAGTAGGAGTATAGAGATGATAACTCAATCAGGGTTTCTACTTCTAACTTGGGCAGTCCACACTTCTACTATTCAACTAGGGAACTACTATGGAAGACTGCAAATAGAGTATGAATCTACCACGTAATTATATATCCTACTAGGCCTACAGACATGAGGTGGACTACAGAGGACCCAATGAAGCTATCACCTTCGTGATCTACCACCGATCTGGAATATAGGGTGCATCTACGAGTAATCCTAGTCTAAGTGTCATGCTTATACTACAAATTATACTCTAACCTAGTCGACTAGATTAAAGTGCTCAAAAGAGACTCGCAAACCAAAAAAATAATATATACATGAATCTTACTTGAATTAGAAGTTGATTGTCAGAGCCTGAGTCATCTCAGGAGCAAGCCCACGTAGAGCCTGATCCCACCGAAGTACAAGTTGTTGAAGAGGCACCGACAGGCCAGCACCTCCTCTGAACTCCTCTCTTGCTCTCCATCTCTCTACTATCTAGAAGTCTAGATCTATTCTAAATTGGGAGTTGAGAGGACATCCATTCGATGGACACCTCTCTTTCCCAAACCCTAGCTTTTCTCTTGAAGGTGATTATGATGATGGAGATACTTGAGGGGGGTCTACCCCTACTTATATAGCCTAGTGGGGTAAACCACAGCCCTTGGATTAAACCGACTTGAAACAATGGTTGAGATGCGTCATAGAGATCGGTTGGAGGCCGTCGGACGAAGCGTACTGACAGGTGGACCCAGAGTAGGCCGGTCGGCCTTACATGTGGGGCATCTAGCCCAGCTTAATGCTAGGTGGGCCACTCTTTTGGTGGGCTGATAGATCTCTTCGTTATCTTTTCATAGAGTCCTGGATCACTGAAAATGGAGTCCGGATAAGGGAGATATGCCTAAATTACTCTGGACTGCTCTAGAAGCCCATTTGCAATCTTTCGGAAGGCGTAACTTTGTCGTCTAGACTCCAATTTAGGTGAACCAAAACTCTATTTCATGTGTCTTGATGAGCTCTTCGCAATGGTGTACTCCAATTCATCACTTGAGATACTTCTATTTGGTGATTCTGGTCCTTTTCCAGTTTAACCCTTGTAAAACATAGATTCATCAAAACTCGTGGAACTCGTTAATTTCAAACCCTACAACTATGCTTTGTGGTTCATATCATGTCATATCAAGCAATAGTTGATGGATAAAAATGAGCATTAGTGACCATCAACAAGTTCCCCCAAGCTTACCCTTTGTTAGTCCCTGAGCAAAGCTAATCTCAACAATGGATCAGGAGTTGCTTCAATGCTTTCACGCCTCAAAAGTACACATGCGTTCAAACAAGAATTTTCCTCTAGATTAGAGAAAACCATTTTAACTTCAAACTTACCCATTACCTTCAACTATGGAGCTTTTGACCTTCACTTTGGTCTTGAGTAGTTGAAAGACAGAACAATCAAGTCAAGCACTGTGTCTCGAGTCCTTCGATCAACCTTCATTCTGGAGTTTTTGTATATTTTCAAAATAACACTCAGAGATTCATTTTGTATGATCCTTTCTAGTCACTCATATTTGGTATTTTTAGATCCTTTCCTAGGCAACGATGGTGTTTTGCCTTCTCTCTTTCACTCAGAATATGTGGTATTTTTAGAATAAGGTATAGTAGCATCATGCCTCCTCTCTCTCACCCTATAACTAGTAAGCTTATATGGAGCTGAGGGTGGTTCAAGGATGTAGCATACTTACCTTGCATGTATTGCCTAGTCAAAACCAGGATCCTCAGAGGGGAGACCATACCCTTAGATCAAGATGTGCATGTGTATGGTAATATTTGGTGGCTAACCTAATTCTAATTTGCTCCTGGAGAGACTGCCTCTAACTGAAGAATTTATAAAGAACTTTGCTGTGGAGGTCTTAGGATATCTTCTTTCTCCTTTTTTTGATGACAATGATGAACTTCTAGGCATAGAGATCATAGACTTCTCTCCTTTTTTTATTTTTTTCTTTCTTTTTCTTTCTTTTCTTTTTTTTACAAAGGATCTCCTGCCTCTTACTTATGATACAATGAACTTGGAGAAGAGATAAATCACAATCTTGGAGCATTTATTTAGAAACCTAACAATCTTTTTGGATCTTCGCCTAGTGTAGGAGATAGATTTTTGGGTGGAAAGACATGTTTTTGCGTACTCCTAGGGTAGGAGCAGCAAGATATATGTGGGTGTAAGTGATCTTGATCTTGGGAGCATGACCATCCTCTCGACAAGGGTCTCACACAGGTTGACCAAACTCAACACAAAGCAAGCAGCCTATGAGCTGGTTTTTCTATTCTGGCAAGCATGTATACATGGCTGTGGTAGGAATTAAAGCTCTTGTCATACAGGAACTCATCATGTGGCAATTTTTAAGTCTTTCAAAAGATAAATCTTTAGAACTCAGGTGTCACTAGGAACAAGATAAACAGCAGCTTAAACCTTCTCATATCATATCCATCAACTACCTAAACTTAGATCAAGCATTCACTACCCACAAGTTTCAGGTTCGGAGTAAATCCTAGGTCAAACAATCATTTCCAAAACTCGGGAGAGTTCGAGGTTGAAAACTAGGCACTTGAAAGGAATTATGGCAGAGCAATAATTCATCATTTCCACAACAGAGATTATTCTGAGTGCTCTCTATTCACAAACTGATTCAAGCAAACTTGACACACCCTAACTAACACACATTATTACGAAATAGCACAATATAAAATAAATACTCGACTAGATAAAGTAGACACAATAAAAATCCATAAATATTTAAAAAGTATGTCTCCTTACCATAATTATATAAGTGTGAACCTTCATGTGCTCACTATTTTTTTCTTTCTTTTTGTGTTTATTTATAAAAAGAAAACTTTAAGGGGGTAAGGATACTTACCTGGAATACACGGGGGTGCCTTCCCCCAAGCTAAATGTTTGACGTAGTCGTTTGATCTTGCAATGTAGCAGACTGGCAATGGAGATGTAAATCTTCTGTCAAAATATTGATTGATGTTGATGACTGATGAGACAGTGCTCCAACAATGGAAAAAGCATCCACTTGCTTATTAGCTCTTTTTGGTCCTTCAAATCCTGTGAAACTCAAATAGACAACAAAACTTGTGGAACATGTTAAGCGTTAGTGGTTTGGCCACTTAAGCCTCAGTTGTCCAAAGCTTTTCTTCTAGGCAGAGTTTCAGTGGGATTTCTTTCTCAATGTTTTTGTATTTTTATATTTTCTATGATGCAAAAGAAAATACAATAGGATGAATGCATGTATATTTATTTTTATTTTTATGCTACCACGGTGAATATTCCTATGGGTTTTTTACACACCAAAAAATTATCCACATGGGGCTCTAGGATTTATGATGCATCAAATAATATATATATATTTTTATAATGCAATGCTAATGTAGAAAAGTAAATATGCTAAAGGAAAATGATTATGCAGAAAAGATAAATATGGATAACTACCGATTTTACCTCTCGGCGAGGGTTTATTGTTTTAAATCCTCTGAACAGGACTTCTCACCATGTTCATTTCTTAGGTGCATCATTTTGATCCCAAGAAGGAGACCTTGAAGATTGCACTTCTTGATATGGTGTCACCCATGTTCTTTGTTCATCCAGCAAGTTGAAGTGAAGCATTAATTGTGAAAGCTAGCGGCATCTTCCTTGTAGATGCAGGACCTTCACTTGTAGAATTTAGGAGTTGACCAACTCCATGTTTTGCTCAAAGTGTGTCCTGCTCATAAATACAAGGTAGAGATCAAGTGCATGGGCTCTGTTTGTGGAAAAATACCAACAGAACCAAAAGTTTTGTTCATTCTTCTCTAACCTTAGTCATGGCGAACAAGATAAAGATGATGTTATGGGTGATAAGATCAGAAGATGAGCATGAGTGTGAATATGCAATATTTTTAGCTCATTTGGTTAAGACAGTGAGATCAAGAGAGTGAAGCTAAGAACAAAGATTAAAGAATTGAACATGTTAAGTTGATCAGGTTGGATCAAGTGAAGTTGTAACTTAAACATGTTTGGTTCTTTATTTATGTGCATAACAGGATCGAGAAAAGCTTTTTGAATAGTGATTATGTACCTCAAGATGTTACCTTTGTCATTGAAGAGTAATGGTACTGAACCACCCTATGGAAGCTTCTCTTGCTTAGTTGGTTCTACTCATGAATGGCTTGTCTTCATCATCTTTTTGTTCTCCTGATCTTGATATTCTTGTCGGTCCTTGTGCTCCCCTCATTGCCTTGAGAATTTCTCCATGATGGTCTTTGTCTTGAAGGGGCTTGGTGGAGATTTGTTCACCTTCTTCCATGGAGTGAGTGCTTTGATTATAGATCTTGTTTCATGGCAATCATCTTCTTGTTCCATGGATCTCTTCATGATGCGTGAGCTGTGTTTCCCTAGTGCAAAGTTGTTGAAGTTCATGTATCTCTTTTCTCTCCATGTGAGTTCATCTCAGGACTTTCCAGTTTGACTTTTGAAAGTTTTTTTCTTTGCAGGGGTTAGTCCAACAAAATATACAATGTGTACACAGGCAGTTTTTAGTTCAATAACCAAACCAGACTCCATGTCTAGTTGGATTAAGGAAGGCTATTTAACCTAAGCACCATGCTTACATTAAAAGTCAATGAAAGTATTTCGAGTACTTCGAAACCAATACTTACTTATGATGGACAAAGGTAGTATGCAAGCATTATAGAGATTTACTCAAGTGGTGATGGAAGAGAACATGATTGATGTTTTAGCAAATTGAGCATGCCTTCAAAGTAGGGACAACCAGGATAGCAACATAGCAGGAGATGTTCTTAAAAAGTTTCCCCCAAGCTTGAATTTTTGCAAAAATCAAGATTGGATGAATTTAATTCAATGTTGCATGATGATTGGTTGGACATACCTTGCATTTGTTATTCCTTTGATCTATTTGCTCCAGACCTGGAAAGGTTAGTGACAAGAGTACCCGAAGGAATATTTTTATAATTATATCTCTATGCTCGTTTCACAATGGCAGCATAGCAGAAAGGTGAATACTCATGTTAGGATTTGAAAAGTGCTTGTTTTAGGACATTAAGCTTGTCCTTGGGAAACCTTCAAAATGTGTTTTGGTGAAGTGGGTTCCCCTCCAACACCAACCATAAGAGCACAACGAGATTTGCAATATTTATGATAAACATATGCATCTACAACCACCCTTTTGAAATTTTTATAAACAGAAAGAGTGAGGGGGTTGGAGATCTCAAATGTGGGGAGGTTGGAGATCTCGAATGTGGGGAGGTTGGAGAGACCAATTAAATTGGGAGATGTCTCATATGAACATGGATTTAATGAGGTGGTTATGAAATAGATTCCATGCTCATTGATGTCATCTTTGTCTAAAATCTGAATGTTTAGAATTTCACTTGGATTGGTGACTCTTAAATTGGCCTCGTCTAGGGCTTCCTCCATAGATGGATAAGTATCGTCCTCAAAGTCAAAGGGAGTTAAAAACTCACCATTTGAGTTTGAGCCAAGATTAGATTCCATTAAGGCTTCTTCCTTGTCCATCCATTTTACACATTCCTGCCAATGGCATAGCATCTCTTCGTCATCCATGTGGTCATTATGAGTCCTATGGTTTGGTTGTCTTAATGGATTTCTAGGATCATCATGAGACTTAGGAGGGAGAGCATACGAGGGATCATCGGGGTCAATGATGGATTGAAAAATGGGTTGAGGTAAGTCATCTAATGCGGGCATAGAAGGGGAGAAGATAGAATAATTTCCAAAATTGCTTGGCTCTCCTTCTATGGCATCGCTAGACATGCCATCCTTGCATTTATTCCAATGTGCTCTACGGGGGAAAGGTAGTTGAGAACACTTTTTTCTAGATGTCATTCTATTTTTATATTGATCTACCAGCATCTTACAAAACTAGAAGTCTAAGCTATCATCATTACGTTGGGATATTGATGGCTTAGGATTGATAGCTGAACCTCGGAATTGAAGTGGTTGTTACTTAGCTATCAAAACTTCCTCTTTTTGTTTAGGAGATAACTTCTTTTTCTTAGGGGCTTAAAATGAATTTTAGTCCAGCGAGTAGCTTGACTAGTAATCTTTTCAAGCATGACCCTTGCTTCACTTGTAAGCAAATGAAGAAAAGCTCCTCTAGAGGATAAATCAAGAAATTCCCTAGAATCCTTGCTAAGACCTTCGTAAAAATGTTGAAAAAGTATTGGGTCTGGAATAGCAAGGTCCGGGCCAATGAGGGTAAGGTCAATAAAGCGATCCCATGATTCGGCAAGAGATTCTTCTTCTAGTTGTCTAAAAGTTAGAACCTCTTTCCATAGGTCATTCACTTTGGAGATGGGAAAGAATTTCAATATAAATTCATTGCATAGTGTCTTCCAATCTCCTTGCGCACGTTCTACATTGAGTTTATACCAATGTTTAGCTTTTCCCATTAAAGAGAATGGAAATAGCTTCCATTGGATGGTCTCATCAGACATGCCCTTTATGCGAATGAGGTCACAGATCCGCTTAAACTCTCTTAGGTGCAAATATGGGTTTTCCTCACTTTCCCCCAAGAAGGGTTCTTTCTAAATAAATTCTATGAAATCTGGGCTTATCTCAAAACCAGATGCTGTGATAGGCTCTGAATGTTCTGGTGGTCTAAGGTGTGTGCCTATAGGGTTAGCATATTGATAGATAGGAGTGTTATTATCCATGCTAACAAAAGATGAAAGGAAAAAGAATAGAAGGGATGAGGTGAAGGATAAAAAGAAAGAAGGTATGAGAAAAGTTTTTTTTCTTTTTAGAAAATATAAAACAAAAGGGTAAAGATAAGAAGAGAGATTATTTTCTTTTATGTATATATATATTTATTTATTTATATATTTTTTTGTTTTTGAAAAAGGTTAGGCTAGGTTCGTAGTCAATTCAGCAACCGTTTCCCCGGCAACGGCGCTAGAAAGCTTGTTGGTATTTATTAACGCGAAGAGAAAAGATCCGCAAGCGCACGGATACCGTTGTAGCTTTCACCCAGAGGGTTTTAAATATCATATCCACAGGGAAACGTGTGAGTCAACTATGTGTTCTAACTTAACCAGAAAATGTGAATGAGTTGGAAATATAAATAAGGGAACAACTAAAGTGAAAACAAGACTAAAACATAGGAGAGAATCAATCTAGTATGGGGTCGATAGTAGGAGTATAGAGAGGATAACTCGATCAGGGTTTCTACTTCTAACTTGGGCAGTCCACATCTTCTACTATTCAACTAGAGAACTAATATGAAAGACCGCAAATAGAGTATGAATCTACCACGTAATTATATATCCTGCTAGGCCTACAGACGGGAGGTGGACTAAAGTGGACTCAACAAAGCTGTCACCTTCATGATCTACCACCGATCCGGAATATAGGATGCATCTACGAGTAACCCTAGTCTAAACGCCATGCTTACACTATAAATTATACTCTAACCTAGTTGACTAGATTAAAGCGCTCAAAAGAGACTCGCAAACTAGAAGAATAATATAAACATGAATCTTACTTAAATCAGAAGTTGATTGCCAGAGCCTGAGCCATCTCAGGAGCAAGCCCACGTAGAGCCCGATCCCGCCGAAGTACAAGTTGTTGAAGAGGCATCGACAGGCCAGCACCTCCTCTGAACTCCTCTCTTGCTCTCCATCTCTCTACTATCTAGAAGTCTAGATCTATTCTAAATTGGGAGTTAAGAGGACATCCATTCGAGGGACACCTCTCTTCCCCAAACCCTAGCTTTTCTCTTGAAGGTGATTATGATGATGGAGATGCCTGAGGGGGGTCTACCCCTACTTATATAGCCAGGTGGGGTGAACCACATCCCTCGGATCAAACCAACTTGAAACAATGGTTGAGATGCGTCGTAGAGGTCGGTTGGAGGCCGTCGGACGAAGCGTGCTGACAGGTGGGCCTAGAGCAGGCCGGTTGGTCTTACATGTGGGGCCAGCCAGCATAGCTTAATGCTAGGTGGGCCACTCTTTTGGTGGGCCGATAGATCTCTTCGTTAGCTTTCCATAGAGTCCTGGATCACTGAAAACGGAGTCCGAATGACAGAGATATGCCCAAATTACTCTGGACTGCTCTAGAAGCCCATTTGCAATCTTCCGGAAGGCGTAACTTTGTCGTCTGGACTCCAATTTGGGTGAACCAAAACTCTATTTCATGTGTCTTGATGATCTCTTCGCAATGGTGTACTCCAATTCATCACTTGAGATACTTATAATTGGTGATTCTGGTCCTTTTCCAGTTTAACCCCTGTAAAACATAGATTCACCAAAACTCGTGGAACTCGTTAGTTTCATACCATACAACTATGCTTTGTGGTTCACATCATATCATATCAAGAAATAGTTGATGGACAAAAATGAGCATTAGTGACCATCAATAGTGGCAAAAACCGGTTGGGTGTAGGCTATGAGCCAGCTGTGGACTGAGAGGGAACTATGCTAGTGGACCTAGTCTACTACTGATGCGGTGGCTGCCATTGCCGGTGATGTGAAAGCTCACCGACGATCACAAGGATGGCCCTAGGGGCCATGGTTCAACTAGGGGAATGCATGGGGTGAACGAGAAGGCCATGGCGAACTCACCAAGGGACGTTTCGCAGTCACAAATGGGACGAGGTCAGCATACGGCTCAGAGAGGCGACGATGGTTTCCTGCGAAGCATCGGCAGCGACGTTCGGCATTTGAGCAAAAGAGAACAAGAGAGAGTGTTGTGGGGCTTCTTCACCTTGAAGCAAAGCTTAGCAACGATTCGTGCATGGCGGAGAGGCTTCAGATGACATGCATGGCTGCGGCAGCATCGGCTCCTAATTCGGTGAGATCCCGAGCTTGGTGTAGGACGGGGCTAGGGCAAGGGCGGTGTGTAGAGGGAAAACGGGGACGCGGCAGGGCTCTCGGGCTTTATAGGGGCGCTGGGTGCAGGGAGCATGCCGTATCCCGAAGGAATCGGGTGCGGCAACAAATTCCACCCCCAACTGAGTCCGGCTCCAACACGACTCAAGGAGGGAGATGACACTATTGAGCAGGCCCGACGTGTCGGTGAGTGAGGGCGCAGGGCCAACCTGGCAGAGACAGCGAGCGGGAAGGGAGCGTAGCTGGCTACTGGGCCGCTTGCTTGGGCCTGCGCGTGCGACTGGGCCTGCAGAGCTAGCTGGGTTGCAGCGTGCAGTAGCGAGGAGGGAAAGGGAGCTGGGCTCCGGGATGGAACTGGGTCGCGGTAGCTGCAGGTTGGAGCAAGCCAAAAGCCGAGAATGAAGAAAGGGAAAAGAATTTCCTTTTTCTTTTTATTTCAACGTCATTTTCAAATTCAGTTTCAAAAGCATTTGAATCATTTTGAATTTTGGATCAAAACCACTCAGTACATTAAGACATATGCACCAGCATGAATGCACAACAATGTTGCTACGTCCTATGATGAATTTTAATTTAATGAAAAAAAATATTTTCCTATGTTCTCATGAGCACAAAAGTTTAAAATTAAATCATTTTAAGTCTATTTCAAAAGAACCAAATTTTAGGGTGTTACAAATTGTATTTATCATTCATCCTTACATGAAGTCCATACACCATAACACATAAGGAAAAAGAAGCAACAACTCTCAGATGGTCTTTGCCAATGCCAATACAGCTTCTTTCGGCATCCCATAAACCTCACCTGTGTACAAAATGTCACACTAAAAAATAGGAAAAGCAGCACGAGAAAGCATTCAACAGCAGTGAGCATCTATTGTCAAACTAAATAAATAGAAAGCTGATAATATATTGAGCCAGAAAACTCATTTAACTCTAAACGTAATAGCAATAATCTATCACAATGTATCTAGGTAACAACAAGAAATCTAGTTAGGTACCATTTTATTCTATCTATGAAATGCAGATAACTCAAGAATAAACCTATAGCATCAAAGTTTCAGCTCAAATGAATATATACGATGAGATCCCAAAACTACCAATTTTCCCAACTCATGCATGACAATCGGTCCACATAAAGAGATATAAGCAGTAAGAAATGTGATGTGAATCTTGTCGGACTAACTTTCTGGACTGCATTTTGAAGGCAGCAAGGTTAATCCGAGTTCTCTTTTTCTTCAGAGATAACTATCTATGCCATCAAGCATATCATAAATTGAGAATCTAGATAACTTCTTGAAAACCAAATAACACCAAAATTAAAGGCCTAGAAATTAATGCACCCATTACACTACCAGAAAACTGAATATCCTCAGGGGCTAGCAATTTCCATGAGGGGCAAAATTGAAACCCCAAGGATATATCATTACCTTGGGGTCTTATGAAACCACCAAGGAAATGCACATTCTTGAGTGCTAACCCAAACCTCCAAGTTAAATCCATATTTCCTTGAGTGCTAGTATGAACCGCCAAGGTAATTCTATGTTTTCTTGAGTATTATTACAAACCGCCAAGGTAATTCACATTTTCTTGAGTGTAACTGGAAACCGCCAAGGAAGTGTTAGATTCCTTTGGTGCAAACCCACAAGTAAATTGTTGTAGCCGCCAAGGAAAAATTTCATTTTATAGTCATATTCCTCTTAACCACCTATATATTGAACTCATTGCATTCTTGTTAGTTAGACATTGCATTTTATTGACACAAATGCTCCATTGACATGTTTGGGAAATGAAATACATTTTTTCTTAGTAAATTAATCGTTGTTATGCATTAGAGAATGCATATAATAGCACTTAGCTTGAGACGCCTAGTTAGTGTCACACCCGATTTTAAGGATAAAATGGGATGCATAATCTTATGTGCACCTAGAGATCAGTCACACATATAAGCTGACAAATTATAAAGAGTATCATCACAGGTGTTTATTACATCACGAATATTATCCATCACATAGTCTTTACATAAACAAAGCGGAAAAGTAAAGGTGGCTCTCGCGGTAGCTCCATATCACAGGGACGTCAACTGGTTGACCCCAAGCCTAGTACTCCTCAAGAAACTCAGCATAACCATTGTCATCTGTTACCCATCCGGGATTTTTATCTAGGTAGTAAATAAACAAGCGTAAGTAACGTACTCAACAAGAATAACATGAGGCTCATGGGGCTCAAAAGGTAGATACAGGTTTAACTGCATTAGCTTTAGTGAGTCATCTTTTAGCAATTGAGTAGCAACAAATTTATCATAAAGCCCATAAACACATGATTAGGTAAACATGATTAATGAATAGCATAAACAAGTAGTCAATAGTGATCATCTATTCCGTAAAAGTTCCAAGGTCGCTCGTGACCGTGAGCACGGCTGATATATCAGTTTTACACTCTGTAGAGGTTGTACGCTTTCACCATGAGCCATGATACCCATATGCCCGGGTTTATAACTCCCAAAACACTTCCAAGGTGAGTAGGCAGGGATCACTATGAAGTCTTGTAAATGTTTGTCTAACAAGTTAGGGCCAGTAAGTTTTTGTGCCCTGCAAATGTAGAGCCCCCTTCCTAATGGCACATTCCACGCGGGCTATATACATAAGGACAGAGGCCACACTATACTCAACCCATAACACACCTCTCTTGCACCATAGAAAAGGTCCTTCTACTGAACTAAAGCTAGAGCCATGTAGCACTTATGGTTGTACTGTAAGTCTCGGATGATCACTTACAGATAAGTCCTCAAGAAGAGGAATCTAAAGCATTTGGAAAGTAGCCAAACACTCTAGCCCCCTTTAATCATGTTGCTAAAAAGTCATCTTTTAGTGATATACCATTAGTCATGTTACAAGATCATGGCTTTAGTTGAGCACTGGCATCACTACCCAATGCAATATCCCATAGGTGACAAGGTATAAGCACAAATGCTAGGAAATCCTTAGTGGTAATCAAGGTAGACACATGCATATGTATCAAGTGATTAAAGGTGAATAGGTAACAAGGAAGATCCCATGCTGTACTTTCCTTGCTCAAATTGTTGTTCCTACTCGTCAAAGTAGTACTCCTGGTCTGTCACACCCAAAATTTTCTATTTTGGGTTGTGCGGGAAAAACACTAAATAAAATAAATGATTTCAATGTTTGAATAAATTTATTAGATAAGTTAAGTTGTTGCTAATTTAAATATAGAAAATTGTGATTTTAAACTTTTTCATATTAATTTGATAATGTGGTGTTTGTGTGATGCTTGTCTTTGGTGTTGGTGAGTGCTATTATTTTCAAAATACCGTAAGACGACGTTTACTTCTCATCGGAAAACTTTTCGGTATTTTCTGGATCCAAAATTCCAATTTCCGTGAGCTTAATCTTTTTCCTTGATCTCTTCATCCATCTTTTCATAAGCTCCAAATACTTTATTTGGGTTCCTCATGTTCCATAATGTCTCTAGAAATTTCCCTCGAATTTTCGGAGTTTTCGGAGTATTTTTCGCGGCTTAAATAATAATTCTGGACTTTTCCTAGAATTATTTTATCCACGAAATTAATTAATTCCGAAAATAATAAATATCTTATTTTCCATCAAAGCTTGTGTGCAATAATCCTAAATGTCTATTCATTTATTTACTAATGGGCTTTAATAATTAATTAGGCCTATTAGTAAAGATGGAGGGTGCAGCGTCAATTAGCACCATATCGCTAGTTGACGTGAAGGTGGAGAGTCTTCCTCCCTATATATATGTCCGGCCTGCCTGCTAGCCCTATTTTCCGCCGCCGCCGCTGTTGTCGCCGCCGCCGCTATTGCCGCCGCCGCCGCTGTCGCCGCCCGCCGCCGACTCGGTTTGCATCAACGTGCCGCCGTCCAAGCCCTAGACTGTAGCAGCCACAGCAGCCAGAGCTCTCGCGCCGTCGCCGCAAATTCGCTGCAGCCACCACGCGTCGACCCGCTTGTGCGCAGCTTGCTGCCGGGTCTTGGTCTCCAGGTACACCTTGGCGCGGTTGGAGAAGAAGATCATGAGCAGCGCCGACGCGTCGAGCGCCAGCCCGCCCAGCAGCAGCGCGTACGTGATGCCGACGTCGACGGGCAGGATCTGGTGGCCGGGCTTGTCGAGGAAGAAGAAGCTACAGCGGAGGACCCAGCCGTGCATGTGTAGGCGACGGGCACCTTGGTGTAAGTACACCATGTCGTAGATGAAGTTGATCTCCACGCTCTTCCTTCCACTTGTCCTGCACCAGCCGCGTCGTCTCCTGCTTCTCCATCTCCTTGTGTGCCTGTTCGGCCTGGCCATTGGCTATGTCGATCTCGACGACCAGGCCGGCCTTCTTCTTGGAGTCGAACTCCGTCATCAGCTTGGCGTAGTTGGTCCCGGGCTCCGGCGGGTCCAGGATCTTGTTGCGGAAGCCGTCGACGCTGCCGGAGTAGAGCGAGTAGGTGCGCTCCGCGTACTTGATGATGCCGACGACGAACATGAGCACGGTGGCGTGGATCAGGGCCGTGACTTTCACGGCCAGGCCCCTCCTCGCTGGCCAAGCCCTTCTCCCCGCGATGTGCACCAGCAGCACCTTCATGGTCACGTTTATGAACGTGACAACCCAAGGTACAAGATGCTGTAATTACAGAATCGCCACTCAATCATCTAATCTCCACTGTTTAGTCGTTTTAAATCCGATTTGAGTAGTTCTTGTCGCGTTAGATTCGTGCCGTCGAGCTCTACGCGATAGTACCAAAGTTTTTATGTCACGTGTTTTTCTATATATCGCTAAATATTATATTGATTAATATGTTTGTACTAGCTTTATAATTAAAAGCAATTTAGACTATATAACCACGGTTTCATAAATAAATATTAATTTAATTCATGTTAACATGTGTGTTTATGATTATAATTTAGTTAGTATTAATGTTTTTCATGTCACTTGACCACGAATTTATTAACTTGAATGCTAATTAGATTAATGATTGTGCAAACTGCTTTCCAAATTAAAAACAACATAGAGATTAACATTCGTCCTTTTATGCACCACTGATAACTTGATTAATGTGCATGTAAATATTTTCTAACTAAAAGCAACACATGGTTTAACGATTCGCCTTTACTATATCCACTGTTAACTTGATTAACCGCAACAGAAGTAGTTTCGAATTTATAATATGCTTAGCTTTAACACGTGTCCCATATAATTAGAGTAGATGCTCTCACATGTTTATTTATTTTTGTCAAATAAAGTTTAATGAATTAAATAATATGAGACATGTTCATTTATAAATAAAAAAAATATGACTAGTTTGAACTTGACTTTCAATTAAAATATGATTTATGGCCGTTTTTCTTTAGTAAAACAAATCCCGAAATACGATAGAAATACGTATATACATACTATCTTGATTAGGCCATATCTTCTCCGTTTTGACTCCGATTTGACCCGTTCAAGTTGCGTTAGGTTTGTATTTGCAAGCCCTATATGTTAGTGTAGCTGTACAGTAGGTTTGAAAAGTTTAATTTTCGAGTTTATATTAAAGTAATTATTTATCTATAGGAAATCTTAGAAAATTCATAACTTTCACGTTTTAAGTCCGATTTTCGTGATCTTTACGTCTGTGTGATCGTAGTAACGAGTAGAAGAGTTTTACAAACTTTTTATACTGTTTTTCTACTGTTGGTGTACTGTTCTAATTGTATCTTTTGTTTGCTTCGTGTATGTTTGCTCGGAATGTTTGTATGTTGATGCTTGGTGATCGAATTTAGACGGTGAGCAGTACTACGACGATTAGGAGTATTATTTTGAGCCGGACCAGCAGTATCTATCGGAGAACTTTGATCAAGGCAAGTATAACATGGGACCATCCTTGTTACCTATTCACTGAAATTATCATACATATGCATGTGTCCTCCTTGACAACCATAGAGATTATAACTTAGCTATTGATATCTTGTTTCCTTGTCACCTATGGGTTGTGCATTTGGGTAGCTATTGCTAGTGCTTAATCATGAACAATGATCTTGTAATTTTGATTAATGGATTAAGCAATCAACCTTTAATGATGATTTTATTACTGTTGAAAAGGGGGCTGGAGCAAGGGGTTATATTGTTGCTCTAGTTTCTCTCCATAAGGACTTATCTGTACGTGATCATCCGGGACATACAGTACAGCTGTGAGGGCTATATGGCTCTGGCTCTAGTTGTTCAAGAGACCTTTTCTAGCTTGTTAGTGGTTACCTTAAATGGCGTAAGAATGGCTTGACACTTTGGGTGTAGTGCGAGCCCCTGGCCTAGTGTGTATAGGCTGCGGTTGTTGTGCCACAGGGAAGGGGGGTTCTACATCTGCCTGCCGAGTGAATCTAATGGCCCTAACTTGTTAGACGAACTCTTGAGTGGCTTTATATGGTTTTCAATGTTCTGGGCCTTGCAAACCCATGCATTTGGAAATCATGACTCACAGTGAAAGTGTACACCTCTGCGCAGAGTTAAAAACTGGTATACTAGCCGTGCTCACGGATACGAGCGGCCTTGGAACATTTACAGATAGATGATCACCATTGTTATATCACGCTTAATTACTGTTGTTATTATTATGCTCATGTTAATGCTATTCATTATCCTTATTACAATTGATCATTGTTTCATTAATGGGAAGTGGATTATCTTGATGCTACTCAATTGCTAATTATATGATGACTAAAAGCTAAACGCAGTCAAACAGTGTCTAGCCTTTTTGAGCCTCATGAACCCTGTGTTGTACTTGTTGAGTTCGACATGGACTCACTCTTGCTATTTCCCCAACACTCCAGTGTGTAGTAAGATGCTACTCGGAAGAAGGACAAAGGTGTAGTGGAGTTTCCAGAAGACTAGTAGAAGTGCTAGGCATATGTTACCCCCAGTCAGCCGTCCCTGAGAAGAATGGAGCCCGAAGTTTAGTCACCGTTCCGCGATACTCTGATGTAAGTGTTAATATAGCTATGTATACGTTATATAATAACATTGTTTCTGATACTTTTTCATTCTGGCATATGTGTGGACTTCCTGGGCACACATATGATTAGCCTGGTTTTGTTCTTTAGAAAACCGGGTGTGACAGAGTGGTATCAGAGCGGTGTTGACTGTAGGACGTATGCCAAGTAGCACTGGACGTATTCTAAAACTCATTTTACTATAAAACTATTTTGTCATCCCTTGAATCATTGATTTTGACTATTTCCTCTTCCTTGTCCTGTTGTATCCCATCCTTGATAGCTTCCTTTGAGCTATTATTTCTTACTTCCTTGGATTTTGTTTTATGTTGTTTTCACTAAAAGTTTTCTGATCTCACCTTTTTCAAAAGTTCGATGGCTTTTCATCATCCATAATCTTCCAATAGGATGACCACCATTGTTGAAGAAGCACGTGTAGTACCGATGATGTGATGTGTGCTTGTTTTGCTTGATGTGTTGCTTGTGTGTTGCCTTGTTCTCTTGTTTCAAAGGTGGCTCGGAAGGTATAAGTCTTGAGGAGTAGTTCGATCCATGTTAAGTGGGGTAGGTTTTACGTAATACTCCACATGCTGATTTCTATAGCAGTCTGCAATGTTTCTGTTATATCTCAAGATATGGACATGAGAAATTTATGAAATTTTACTGGGAATAACTAGACTTCTGTATCTTTCTAAACCCACTGGACTTATCTTTTTATCTATTATGAGCTAAGAGATATACCTGTTCCAAGTTGGGGTCACTGTGCAGTCTGGAATCCTGAAACAGTTTCGGTTAAGTTCAGTTTTTTACTAACTTATGGACAGAATCTGGAAAAGTGTTGTGAATAAAAGTTGTAGATAATTTCATAAGCTTTCCAATCATGTAAAGATCACTTCATTTGGATCTTTGTAGCTCGAGTTATGTCAGATTTACTGAACTGCTAAAATTGGAATTCGCCCAGAAATTTTCTGCATTACTTCCTTATCTTGTATAAGTGAATATATCATTGGATATCTTTGAATCTCATTGATTTGCCTTGG
The DNA here is from genome assembly GCA_038087645.1 of Saccharum hybrid cultivar R570. Taxonomy (NCBI): domain Eukaryota; kingdom Viridiplantae; phylum Streptophyta; class Magnoliopsida; order Poales; family Poaceae; genus Saccharum; species Saccharum hybrid cultivar. The sequence goes on along the minus strand of JAQSUU010000606.1, from coordinate 339,608 downwards.
AATCTTACATTAGAGATGATTATGGTTATCTAGTATAAAAGGAGATGCAAGTTACTTTGGTGTCCCCTAGTTTCTTTTTCTTAAGGGGGTAGCAAAGTTGTGAGTGTTACAAGATAAAGGTTTCGTATGTCCTAGTGCTTCACTTGGAAGAAGTGGTTATCTCGATGATTGGAAGTCTACTCATGTGCTAGTGTTGTGTGCTTGAGATCAGTGCTTTGTTGGATCATCTACAAGAAGCTCGGGTATTCGTCAGGACTGGTCTTCACTTCAAGATATCATTAGTTGGGAGTTCAACATTCAATTCAACATACTCTATACAAGTTAGTATGGACGACATAGGAAGGAGATGTTGGAAGTCTATAGTTAGTTTCATGAAAACTTAGATGATATCACCCTCATATCAAGTATGTTTAGTAAGTTTTAAGTGAAGGACTTATCATTAGCAGCAAGCCTTAAAGAAAGTGTTTCCTTCAATGACATTGCTGGGTGGAACAAAATCTTTGTTAAGTGGGGTAGTGTCTGTTACCATCATCAATCTCAAGCGACGAGGTACAAAGAACTGAAGATCAAACTTTATCTTTCTTGTCATCTTTTGGCGATCTTCGATCCATGTCTTATATCTCATCAACGCAAAGCAAAGAAGCATGAAGACTTGAAGATTAGTGTTATCTATCTCTCTAGTCTCTCTGAAATCTCGTTTCTACCTTATCCTGTCTTTTTAGAACAATCTGCCTTCCTTAGCTTATATCTCTATTTTTGGATGCCCAAAAATCATGGATAAATTCTGGACAATAGTAGACTTCAATATTTTTCTCCGACCGTAAGAACCACCCTGATAGCTATTATGGTTTGGGAATTATGAAAATCACAAGGCGACGGATCTGTGCTGTCAGCAACCTGGAATAGTTTCTGTTGTGCACAGTTTTCGACTACCTTAACTGCAGAATCTGGAGAAGTGTTCTATAAGAAAGTTGTAGTAAATTTGATAAGCTTTCCAACGGTATAAGCTACAATATCATCGGATTCATAGAACTCAAGTTATAACTGTATTTCTGCACTGCTGTTTTTCTGCTCGCGAGGAAGTGCAGGATTACTTGTTCTTGCATATGCTCATGAATCTCTTTGATGCCAGAAGGACACAATAGTAGTTATCACTCAGAAACAAAATGCAATCTATCCATTGGTGTTATCTAGCTGATCTCTTCCTAAGAGGGGTTTTCAAACTAAAGACGATACAAGATGGAGGTTTTATACGTTCTATTTTCGTCATCTGGAAGCAACAGCTATCTACATGATTGCAAAGTCACTATCGAGCGCAGGTATCTTTTCTCAGAGTGGTAACCTGTTAGAACCATCTACAAGGATCGTAAGGATCTAAAGGAGATATTTACAAAGTTGGATTTGAGCTTGTGGCATCATCATCATTAGATAAGAATTGATCAGAGAAGAGTGAAGACTTGCAGATCAATTTTATCCTTCTCCCTAGTCTCTTCAAATCTCGGGACGAGATTCCTGTTAAGTGGGGTAGAATTGTCACACCCAAAATTTTCTATTTTGGGTTGTGCGGGAAAAACACTAAATAAAATAAATGATTTCAATGTTTGAATAAATTTATTAGATAAGTTAAGTTGTTGCTAATTTAAATATAGAAAATTGTGATTTTAAACTTTTTCATATTAATTTGATAATGTGGTGTTTGTGTGATGCTTGTCTTTGGTGTTGGTGAGTGCTATTATTTTCAAAATACCGTAAGACGACGTTTACTTCTCATCGGAAAACTTTTCGGTATTTTCTGGATCCAAAATTCCAATTTCCGTGAGCTTAATCTTTTTCCTTGATCTCTTCATCCATCTTTTCATAAGCTCCAAATACTTTATTTGGGTTCCTCATGTTCCATAATGTCTCTAGAAATTTCCCTCGAATTTTCGGAGTTTTCGGAGTATTTTTCGCGGCTTAAATAATAATTCTGGACTTTTCCTAGAATTATTTTATCCACGAAATTAATTAATTCCGAAAATAATAAATATCTTATTTTCCATCAAAGCTTGTGTGCAATAATCCTAAATGTCTATTCATTTATTTACTAATGGGCTTTAATAATTAATTAGGCCTATTAGTAAAGATGGAGGGTGCAGCGTCAATTAGCACCATATCGCTAGTTGACGTGAAGGTGGAGAGTCTTCCTCCCTATATATATGTCCGGCCTGCCTGCTAGCCCTATTTTCCGCCGCCGCCGCTGTTGTCGCCGCCGCCGCTATTGCCGCCGCCGCCGCTGTCGCCGCCCGCCGCCGACTCGGTTTGCATCAACGTGCCGCCGTCCAAGCCCTAGACTGTAGCAGCCACAGCAGCCAGAGCTCTCGCGCCGTCGCCGCAAATTCGCTGCAGCCACCACGCGTCGACCCGCTTGTGCGCAGCTTGCTGCCGGGTCTTGGTCTCCAGGTACACCTTGGCGCGGTTGGAGAAGAAGATCATGAGCAGCGCCGACGCGTCGAGCGCCAGCCCGCCCAGCAGCAGCGCGTATGTGATGCCGACGTCGACGGGCAGGATCTGGTGGCCGGGCTTGTCGAGGAAGAAGAAGCTACAGCGGAGGACCCAGCCGTGCATGTGTAGGCGACGGGCACCTTGGTGTAAGTACACCATGTCGTAGATGAAGTTGATCTCCACGCTCTTCCTTCCACTTGTCCTGCACCAGCCGCGTCGTCTCCTGCTTCTCCATCTCCTTGTGTGCCTGTTCGGCCTGGCCATTGGCTATGTCGATCTCGACGACCAGGCCGGCCTTCTTCTTGGAGTCGAACTCCGTCATCAGCTTGGCGTAGTTGGTCCCGGGCTCCGGCGGGTCCAGGATCTTGTTGCGGAAGCCGTCGACGCTGCCGGAGTAGAGCGAGTAGGTGCGCTCCGCGTACTTGATGATGCCGACGACGAACATGAGCACGGTGGCGTGGATCAGGGCCGTGACTTTCACGGCCAGGCCCCTCCTCGCTGGCCAAGCCCTTCTCCCCGCGATGTGCACCAGCAGCACCTTCATGGTCACGTTTATGAACGTGACAACCCAAGGTACAAGATGCTGTAATTACATAATCGCCACTCAATCATCTAATCTCCACTGTTTAGTCGTTTTAAATCCGATTTGAGTAGTTCTTGTCGCGTTAGATTCGTGCCGTCGAGCTCTACGCGATAGTACCAAAGTTTTTATGTCACGTGTTTTTCTATATATCGCTAAATATTATATTGATTAATATGTTTGTACTAGCTTTATAATTAAAAGCAATTTAGACTATATAACCACGGTTTCATAAATAAATATTAATTTAATTCATGTTAACATGTGTGTTTATGATTATAATTTAGTTAGTATTAATGTTTTTCATGTCACTTGACCACGAATTTATTAACTTGAATGCTAATTAGATTAATGATTGTGCAAACTGCTTTCCAAATTAAAAACAACATAGAGATTAACATTCGTCCTTTTATGCACCACTGATAACTTGATTAATGTGCATGTAAATATTTTCTAACTAAAAGCAACACATGGTTTAACGATTCGCCTTTACTATATCCACTGTTAACTTGATTAACCGCAACAGAAGTAGTTTCGAATTTATAATATGCTTAGCTTTAACACGTGTCCCATATAATTAGAGTAGATGCTCTCACATGTTTATTTATTTTTGTCAAATAAAGTTTAATGAATTAAATAATATGAGACATGTTCATTTATAAATAAAAAAAATATGACTAGTTTGAACTTGACTTTCAATTAAAATATGATTTATGGCCGTTTTTCTTTAGTAAAACAAATCCCGAAATACGATAGAAATACGTATATACATACTATCTTGATTAGGCCATATCTTCTCCGTTTTGACTCCGATTTGACCCGTTCAAGTTGCGTTAGGTTTGTATTTGCAAGCCCTATATGTTAGTGTAGCTGTACAGTAGGTTTGAAAAGTTTAATTTTCGAGTTTATATTAAAGTAATTATTTATCTATAGGAAATCTTAGAAAATTCATAACTTTCACGTTTTAAGTCCGATTTTCGTGATCTTTACGTCTGTGTGATCGTAGTAACGAGTAGAAGAGTTTTACAAACTTTTTATACTGTTTTTCTACTGTTGGTGTACTGTTCTAATTGTATCTTTTGTTTGCTTCGTGTATGTTTGCTCGGAATGTTTGTATGTTGATGCTTGGTGATCGAATTTAGACGGTGAGCAGTACTACGACGATTAGGAGTATTATTTTGAGCCGGACCAGCAGTATCTATCGGAGAACTTTGATCAAGGCAAGTATAACATGGGACCATCCTTGTTACCTATTCACTGAAATTATCATACATATGCATGTGTCCTCCTTGACAACCATAGAGATTATAACTTAGCTATTGATATCTTGTTTCCTTGTCACCTATGGGTTGTGCATTTGGGTAGCTATTGCTAGTGCTTAATCATGAACAATGATCTTGTAATTTTGATTAATGGATTAAGCAATCAACCTTTAATGATGATTTTATTACTGTTGAAAAGGGGGCTGGAGCAAGGGGTTATATTGTTGCTCTAGTTTCTCTCCATAAGGACTTATCTGTACGTGATCATCCGGGACATACAGTACAGCTGTGAGGGCTATATGGCTCTGGCTCTAGTTGTTCAAGAGACCTTTTCTAGCTTGTTAGTGGTTACCTTAAATGGCGTAAGAATGGCTTGACACTTTGGGTGTAGTGCGAGCCCCTGGCCTAGTGTGTATAGGCTGCGGTTGTTGTGCCACAGGGAAGGGGGGTTCTACATCTGCCTGCCGAGTGAATCTAATGGCCCTAACTTGTTAGACGAACTCTTGAGTGGCTTTATATGGTTTTCAATGTTCTGGGCCTTGCAAACCCATGCATTTGGAAATCATGACTCACAGTGAAAGTGTACACCTCTGCGCAGAGTTAAAAACTGGTATACTAGCCGTGCTCACGGATACGAGCGGCCTTGGAACATTTACAGATAGATGATCACCATTGTTATATCACGCTTAATTACTGTTGTTATTATTATGCTCATGTTAATGCTATTCATTATCCTTATTACAATTGATCATTGTTTCATTAATGGGAAGTGGATTATCTTGATGCTACTCAATTGCTAATTATATGATGACTAAAAGCTAAACGCAGTCAAACAGTGTCTAGCCTTTTTGAGCCTCATGAACCCTGTGTTGTACTTGTTGAGTTCGACATGGACTCACTCTTGCTATTTCCCCAACACTCCAGTGTGTAGTAAGATGCTACTCGGAAGAAGGACAAAGGTGTAGTGGAGTTTCCAGAAGACTAGTAGAAGTGCTAGGCATATGTTACCCCCAGTCAGCCGTCCCTGAGAAGAATGGAGCCCGAAGTTTAGTCACCGTTCCGCGATACTCTGATGTAAGTGTTAATATAGCTATGTATACGTTATATAATAACATTGTTTCTGATACTTTTTCATTCTGGCATATGTGTGGACTTCCTGGGCACACATATGATTAGCCTGGTTTTGTTCTTTAGAAAACCGGGTGTGACATGGTCACCAACGTAGTGCTCACCGTCTATACTTGATCAACAAAGCAACATACAAGCATCTAGAGGCAATCATGCATAGCAAACAAAGGCTATATATTAGAACAATACACCAATAATAGAAAAAGATGTTGAAAAGGTTTTAGATCTATTATATGTCAGAGAAGGATGCCATCATTTTCATAATGGACTCTATGGTAAGAAATTGGCTGATTCTCAATCTACTCTTTTCATTAATATGATATATAGGTATATATGACCTGTGTGGCTTCTCTATTTATGAAATGCACTACTAAATGGCATACTCCCAAACAATGATTATTAAATATTACACCTTGGTGGGCATGCTTTCATGAAAAGATCAATTGTACCCTTATATAGATCATTTTGTGCATGCAGGCTACCATGTCTCAACCTTGCTAGCATCATCATGTTGTAGATTCAGATATTATCTATATTTTGCCGTTTCACCATGTCACGAAACTGCACCATCATTGTTGCAGCCATATATCTAGACAAATAATACATGCCCCAAAAAAAAATTGTACTTACACTTTTTTTTGTTTACTCCATGTAAATGCAAAACATTGGTTAGTAGTTCAATGCCCAAAAGAACTTGTACCAACATCTAAGAAAACATGCTATAATTACTCATTTGGATTATATTATCTTTACTTTACATTACACAATTATGTAAATAGCATAGAAAAAAATGAAATCTTTGAGGGAAGTTTTAACCTCCAAGTGTTGCAATTGCTTGGATTGACACTATCATATATATTGATCATATTAAGTTATTTATTTTGACTCATGCAACTGGTTGCTACCAAGCAATTAGTTCACTATCCACCAAGGATCTACTGGTAGAGTTGAGAGTTGAGTTTGATGGAACTCAAATATTTTTGGGTACTGCTCTTCCAAGCCAAAGACCTTTAGCCTAGACAAAAACTTCTGAAAAAATTCATTTGAGTACAATTTTTCCCTATATTTAACCTTCATATGGGTCACCTGGATTCTTTTCCACATGCTATGTTGTTTGATTTCTCGTGTACCACTTGTTTCCTAGAATGATTTGACATACCCTATCTTTGTAACTTGAAAGTAGAATCACTTATTGACTAGACATTTGTTCTCCACATTCATATTTGTCACCCTGAACTCCATTGTCTCTGGTTCTATGTGTACAAACAACAAACTCCCCTTAGAACTTCTATATTTCTTTTTTTCTCAAATTTGTCACAGCAGAACTGGATATTATTTCATTAAACTAGAAGGAAAAGGGTACTATATAATATATACCAGCTTCTCACATCAGCACCGAAGATGTTTTTAGATCATTGTACATTACGAAAAATTACATCTAGATCTATCATGTTACTTTTTAAGGAAGTCCCTTGGGACATGAAAGAATAAAATGTTTATATACTACAATGGATTTAATGAATTAACTCAACACTTTGACAAACAAATGTCATCGGTTTCAACTACTCAGACATTTTTTGGAACCTCTCCAATAATCCATACCTCTCTTGCTTATCTTTCCATGACACGTTGAGACAACTAAGTAAATAATAAAAGGATAAGGACACATATGACATCAATTTTTTTTGAAAAAAATCACTTTCATTATTCTTTGCATAGCAAAATAGTATGTTAAATTTCAAGCACTAATAATTTCTCAAATTCACATTATAAAAATTTCACAAAACTATTGACCTTATTAAAACCATTCTCCGTGAAGAAAACCATGTCATTAGTGTATACGAAGATTGGGAAAACATTGTTCAGTATTTCAATCGATAGGCACTTTTGCCTTTAGCCCTTGCAATTAGGATTGCAATCATATCTAGGATTCTTGGTTTGGGATACCAGAGTACCTTCATCTCATCATAGGGCTTCCCCCTCATATAAAACCTACTATTGACCTTACAAGATGGGGGCCAAATACGTGACCGAAACTTTTGGATCTGTCAGTAGGCTTTGAACTCTTGACTGCACTAGCATATGTATAGGTCATGTTCTGTCTTGAATTTTCTTTCTCCCTACCACACTCCCATCAGTGAAATATACAAATTTTGGAGTGATCTCTATAACTAATAGGTCATTTTTGCCCAAAATTTATGCAGAATATAAGTTATTTTAGGGGAGTGCGGGAGGGGGAGGGGAGGCGGTTATTAATCTTGACTTATCTTGGCATGCATATACAATTTTTGGAATCGTTTATATAACTCATAGGGTTTGTCTTCCCCAAATTTATGTGGAATATGAGTTGTTTTATGGAAGTGCAAGAGGTGGAGGGGGAGGGGTAGGGGCGGTTATTAATTTTTACTTATCTTGATTGATGCTTGTATGCAAGAGATGGGAGATGGCAAGAAATCGAGTGATCATATGATTGGTCTCCCATAAAAAGGTGTGAAAATGCTCAGATAATGTGGAATTGGCTGCTCATGTAGGCACAAATAAATTAGTCTTCACGTAAAAAAATAAATTGGTCACTGAATAGATAGGTAAACCAATATTTGCTGCGCATTGTTAATAACTCAAATATGTAGGTCTAGGTTCTAATATTGTGTTGGTCATAAGTAACTCAAATAAATTTGACAGCAAATAGCTCTTGAATTTCTTTTGATGGACTTAAAATTGGCCGCACATTGTTTTTTTTACCTAGGGACAACCCCACTTTCCATTGCTAATGCAGATATCCTGTCACACTCAATTTTAAGGATAAAATGGAGTGCATAAACATTATGTGCGCCCCAGATTAGTCGCACACATAAGTCGATAAATTACAAATAGTATCATCATAGTGTATATTACATAATGTTTAATACAATCACATAGTCTTTACATCACAAAGCAAAATAAAAGGATAACTCTCTCTCCTGGTGGCACCATCACGGGGACTGTCAGCTGGTTGACCCAAACCTAGAAATCCTTAGGGAAATCCTCATACAAATTGTCATCTATTACCCATCCAGGATTTTTATCCAAGTAGAGAAAATAAACAAGCATAAGTACATATCGTACTTAGCAAGATAGCATGGGGTTATGAAGCTCAAAAGGGGGTGACTTTGGTTGACTACGTTTAGCATTTTTAGTAAGTCAAGATTTTAGCATTAAATAGTATCAAGTTATGCTTAGCCCCAGTTAACCCACATGATCATAGAACCAATTGAGTAATGAAACATCATCATATTATCATCAAAGTCATCATGCATAAACAATGATATAAGTGACCATTTATTCTGTGAGTTTTCTGGGCCGCTCATGATCGTGAGCACGGCTGTTATAACAGTTTTAAACACTCTGCAGAGGTTGTGCATCTTTACTCGTGAGTCATGTTGCCCCAAATGCCCGAGTCAATTACTCCATAACACTACCAAGGTGAGTGGGCAGGGTATACTATGAAGCCTTTCACAGGTTTCTCTAACAAGTTAGGGCCGCTAGGTTTCCTTGGCAGGCAGATGTAGGAACCTCCTTTCATATGGCACAAATCCTTCGCGGCTATACATAAAAGAACAGGGGCAGTCCTATACCCAACATGGCAAGCCCCTTTTGTGCCATAAAGGTAACATCTAATAAGTTAGAAAAGATCCTATTACTGAGCTAAAATCAGAGCCATGTGACCCTCACAGTTCCACTGTCAATCCCAGCTTTTGCCGACAGATAAGTCCTTACGGAGGGCTGGGAGCATCATAATCAAAAGTCATTTGCTCTTTTGCCCTATAGTCCAGTTGTTTAAAAGCAAATTTTACCATTTTGTTCCGTAGAACCATTAGTCATTTCGTAGATCATGTCAGGTTACGTTGAGTGCTAGCAAACTACCCATATGCATTTAACCCATAGGAATCAAGGAACCATGTCATCAACAACTAGGATGTCCTTACGGTTATCAAAATTAGACACATGCAATATGAGTAAGTAATTAATGGTGAGTAGGACATTAGAGGTCCAAATGACTTGGTGCACTAGGAAACACACTCAATTGAAAAACAAACTTCTTGATCCAAACAACCTCCTTGGCAGCTTCCGAAGTTGTGATATACTCAGCCTTGATCATAGAATTAGCTCCCATCTCTCACTTGGAAGGTTTCCTGCTTAGCGCTCCTCCAATGAGGAAGAATACAAAACCAGATTGTGACTTGCTATCATCTCTGTTAGTTTGGAAGCTAGCATCCATGTAACCACTTACAAAGAACTCTTCCTCATCTATATATAAACCCGGAGCATATCCTTAGTCCTTCGTAAGTACTTGAGGATATATATTCTTTAAATCGACCCAGTCAAACTCACCAGAGTTAGATTGGAACCTGCTCTTAATAATTAGAGCAGAAGAAACTTCTGGGTGTATTTTACAAAGCATGGCATACACGATGGATCCGACTATCAAGGCATACAGAATGAACACACTCAACATATCTCACTCATCTGGTATTGAAGGACACTGAGTATCGCTAAGAGTAATGCCATGTGACCTTGGCAAGAAACCTTTCATGGAGTCCTGGATATTAAACAATTTCAATACCTTGTCAATATGTGTACTTTGGCTCAGTCCAATCATCCTTTTTCAACATGTCTATAGATATTTATGCCCAAATTATAAGCTGCCCCTCCATGCTCTTTCATTGAAAAAAAATGTCCCAAAGAAAACCTGAGAGCTATTAGTTTTCTGTCAGCTTACCATAAAAGAAATACCATTAGAGATATCTTTATGTCGTGAAACTCACTGGCAATATGATTTTCTCCTTCGAGTTATATATCCTTGACGAGATTTGCCTATAGGTTGCACAACAAAATTGATTTCCTTGATTGTATTTTGTTTTCCTTGTCGGTTTTTCGGCACATAGGGGTAATGCAGTTTCTAGTAGTGACTCGTAAATTTACCATGTGTTTGGTTTGAGGGTTGGACTAGGATATCCCAGGTTCGACCCAGCTGGAGATGCGTTTGGTTGAGGATCCATGTGGGTTTGGGTCAGATCTAGGAGGAAATATACCCTCGGATGTGGGTTGGAATGGTCCTCTCCATTTGAGGGGATGAGCTTGACCCACATGGACGCCGTTCTCCTCCATCTTGTAGGGGCGACTGGCCGGCATGGGAGCTCGAGGAGGTGGCGACGGGCGTGGGCAAGCTTGTGGAAGTGGCAGCTGGCCGGAGCAGGGCAATGTGGGGCGGGGCACGATGGCCCGATGCACGGAGCGAGCTTGGCCCTTCGGCCTTGGTGGCACGAGGAGGGCTCCAGCCCCAGCCATGGCGCGGGGCGAGCTCCGGCCCTCGGCCATGCATGGTGGCGTGGGACGAGATCCGGACCATGGCGGCGAGCGGCGACGCATGCTCAGCTGGCCAGTGGCGCATGCTTGGCTGGATGCGGGGAGCGGCAGTGCATGATTGGCTTTGGTTGAGAAGGCCCGAGGAAGAATATAACGTGGGGAAAATAGAAAATAAAGAGGATGATAGGCGGGCCCCACTAATAGCTACTATTAATGGTGTGAAAGTGCCATCCATTCCGTCCTTTTCCACCCTTCCAACCAAACAAAAAAATTGAGTTCAACCTCACCCCTTAACCAAACATGAGATGGGTTCAACCAACCTAAAAAAACTAAGTTGGACCCAACCCAACCCATATGGTCCCAAAATTAAACACATGGTTTGTTCTTTATTTAGCTTGGAGGAGGACCAGCCATCGTGTATTATTGCAGATGCTAACCATGCTTGTTTCAAGTGAACTTTCACAAACTAACATTTTTTGGGCTACAGCACTTTGTTTTTGTTATAGTATTAGGAACCTACACTAATTTCTAATTTCTAAATTCTATAATTGATTTCAGTTACCCAATTTTCCCAAAGAAACACTTAGGGGCCATTTGGATCCCTTTATTTTGGAGGAATTGGAATCTACTTAAAAGATTAGGCTATTTGGTTTGGAATTTAACATTCCATAACTTTCCCAAGCTCACAAAGCCTAGCTCAAATTCATAGGGTGGGAGATGAAATTTAATTCTACATATCATCATGCTATATTTGTACTCTTTAAATTATAGCATGCTCTTCAACTCACCTCTCTACAGTAGAAATACAACATATAAGTATCTTCCTTATATGACTAATAATAATATACAAATATATTCAATATACAACTATATTAGCTTAATTAATATGTGCTTAATTTATTATTATTAGAATGAATTCAATTCCGAGGATCCAAACAGGGCCTATCCAAACCCACATGTCATACAGATGCACTATGGGTGTATCAGTATGCCATGTATGGGCGGCGCACAGGGTATAAGTTATTCAAATTTGTTGCAAGCATTTCAATAGAAAATGAAAGTAAAAACTTAAAGTTATGTGATATTTCGTCTAAAAGAAATGTGCTGGCAATGTGTGAAACGAAAACAAAAATATATATAGTATGTATTAGTGTCACCAACCAGCGAGATCCTGCTGCCGCTATTTTTTTATTACCGTTGGAGCTTGTTGCGTGTCTAGACCTATATCCAGTACTTATCCAACGGGCGCCAGGTAGGTACTGCCAGCCACTGACGCGCACATTTCCATCCAGTAATGAAAACTAACCAGAAAAGCAAACCAAGGGGCCCCTTCATCCCTTGACTGCGTGATTCGATCAATTTCAAGCACCATCGTCTGATCCCGTGGCGGCGCTGTGGGAGGCAAACCCTAGATAAACACGCCGCCAAGAAGATGCCCTTGACTACCCCTTGTTTGTGCTATATAAACCTGGCCAATACACTCTCCTCTCGATCAAACTCTCAACAGCATACCACCACCATGGCCGGCGGGAAGAGGAATAGGCTGCAGGATGCACCCCCGAAATGGGCTGTCGTCCGTGGCATGCTCCACATGCGGCTCAAGGACGCCGCCGCGGAGCTCAACGTCCCCATCACCTACCTCAGGCGCCTCTGCCACCAGAACGGCTTCCCTAACTGGCCAGGAAAGAGGGTAAGACTAATACACGCATGATTATATTCGAATTGGAGTTCCTTGTATTAGCTTGTATCTGACTCGCCTTGATGAGCTTCCTTGTTGATTTATGGCGCCACACAGATCCGGTACATGAACAATACAGGGAGGAACCTGATGCGGGAGGTAGATGCGGCGGAGAGCTCGTCACGGGCTGGGTTAGCTGGTCCTTCCCAGCTGACCAAGGTCGCGGAGACCAAGAAGGAGGAGGAGGACGACGACATGACCACTGGGATCCACGAACCAGAACCAGATGCGAATCCTCCTCCTAGAGAAGAACTCGTCACTTTAAACCTGATAGACAAGGTTGGATCGTCCTCCAGCAGCGAGCGCAGCTAGTTTGCCAATACATCGTACTGTCATCTGTGTGCTGTAAAATGAGATACATGTAGATGACGACAAGCTTGATCTATCAGTCGACTATGTATTACTGTGATCACCCAGTTCGGAAACATCTATTTATTGTTTGTGCTTTGTTGTGAACTGCAGAATGAATGCCTTTGGTTAAGTCACTTGCAAAGTTGCAATTGTTATTTCAGGATGAATAAACATTCATGTGTGACAGTTCCCATGGATGCCTTTAAACATCTATTGAATGTTATGTGGTTTGTCAGAATGGCTTTGGTTATTGAGTCACTTGCAATTGTTATTACAGGATGAAACTTGGCAGTTCCCATGGATATGCCTCTAACCAGGGTTGCACGGGATAGCCACCACTTTTATATATGATCGGACTTAACTTAGTATAACCGTTCTTCATTTATCGATATTTTTGTTACATTACATGAATGGAAAACAAAATATAAGGGCTCACAACCCGAGCCGGCTGCTTTGCCGAGGGCCCCAGGCTCTCGGCAAAGTCTCTAAGACCCTCGGCAAAGCCTTTGCCGAGCGCAGCTCTCGGCAAAGCGCCCTCGGCAAAAATCCGATCGGCAAAGGCTTCTTTGCCGAGAGCCGTTTATCGGGCACTCGGCAAAGCCTTTGCCGAGAGCCCGACGCTCGGCAAAGCGCGAAATAAAAAAAATGCGAAAAAAACCTGGAAAAAAAATTTTCAATCGGGGGAGGGGCCCACCGTTCAACTTCAATTTTATGAAGGGAAAACAAGCTATGCATCGGCTAACAAGCCCAAATTAGCCTATTTATCAACTGAAATAGATAGGGCTAGTTTAGGAGGGTTTGGTGTACTACTTTATCAATGGCTACTTTTGCACAGCCTTCTACTACACGAGGCGATTGCAATTCAACAGCAACGCATGTCTCGCTCATAATACAGTGTTGCTAAATCCTCCTAAGACACTGTTTAGGAGCTAGCAAGCTAATGCATACATAAATACTTCACAAATCACCAATTCTGGCCTCATGGGATGAAGCTCTAAGCTGATTTACGAAAAAAAAATTCATAAATCTTTGGAAGAAAGTCTGGATGTGCATTTTAAAATATCTGGGAGTTATTCTAAACCATACCTCATATTTTGATTGCAAGAAAGCTGGTACCATGGAATATAAGGAGTCGTAACTTTACATTATCTTTTACTGGTACTGCATTCTTATGGGATTCTTTATTGCAATCTTGCTCTATTGGTTCTTGGACACAACTAACTAGAAGAAAATTTTTGTGGACATTTTTACAATGGAGCCAGTGAGCTTAAAGTGTCTAATATGATATCGGTCAAGCAAGGGTCTAACAAGTCTGTCTTGAACTCTTGATATGTTAATGGATTCTGAGATATTAAAACTTGACATTTTAATTTAACAATTTGTGAAAATATTTGTTGATTTGATTTTTGTTGGCTTGCACTTTAATATTAAAGAAAAGTTAGGGCACTTGGAGTTTCTTTCTATTAATCATTTATCAAAAAAAAAAAGCTTTGGCGGTTTGTATGGTAACACAAGCCAAATTAGCCTCTTCCTTTTCTCTCAAGCAGATTGACAATAACCGTTAGAGAAGATGAAGTTTGCATTTGATGTATCTATAAGTGTGAATCTGAGGGGACACAAGGAAAAAATCACCTGCAAACAGAAGGGACCAAATCTCTTCTCTACAACTAAAAAAGTTACAGCTCAATCGTCCAACAGGCAGAACGAATCCAACCTGCGATGAGTTACTGTCGGGCGTGTTAGAACTATAGGATCGTATAGCAGTAGATCAGCGGGGTATTACTATATATTTCAGTTAAGAACATCGATATCCTAGTGATAGAACTACCGGATCCGAGAGGGAGAGAGGGAGAAAGGGGAGTTAGGTGGTGCAAACCGTCTATAGGAAGGTTGGAGTTCGATCCGGACGCCATCACGAACGTTGATGGTGGCTGCGCACGGGCAGCGACGGTCGGAGAAGGGGAGCGCGATGCAGTGATGGCGGCGGTGCTTCCCGTCGCTCACAGCGCGACCCTCGAGATCGGTTAGGGTTGTAGGTGGGGAAAGGCGGCTCAGGTGAACCTCGTGACTCGAGCCCCGGCTCCCCACCTCCTTTATATAGCGCTGCGCGACGGGGGCCCACCAGCCATTGTTGGGCTGGGCGCCCCCGATCAGGGCGCGGATCAAAGGCCTAATAAGCCGTTGGGCTCATTAGAGGAGAGATCAACCTAACATTCTCCCCCTTGATCTCACTTATACTTTAACCTTTCATCTTTGACTTCGATGCTTTTAACTTTACTCGTTCCATCACAGATAAGTGCATAGAGCATGTTTCATCGTCATGGTCAATCGCCGATAGATTTGACAGCTACAATGCATGTCTCTGATCGAAATAGTTACTTTAACTTTTGGGCCCTTTATTATAGTCCAGGAGTCATAGGCTTTTCCTTAAACCCATGCCGGCTACATGTTCTCTGAACACGTTGGGTGGTAAGCCTTTTGTAAGCGGATCCGCGAGCATCTTTTCAGTGCTTATATGCTCAAGATTTATAATTTGATCCCGGACTTTATCCTTCACAACATAATACTTTATGTCAATGTGTTTGGCAGCACCACTTGACCTATTGTTGTGAGCGTACTGTACTGCTGGATTATTATCGCAGTATAACTTTAGTGGCTTATGTATGTTGTCGACCACCTTCAAACCGGGTATGAACTTCTTTAGCCAGTTCACCTGCCCCGTTGCCTCATAACACGCTACAAACTCGGCATACATTGTGGACGATGTAGTGACGGTTTGTTTTGAGCTTTTCCATGAAATTGCTCCTCCTGCGAGAGTGAACACATATCCTGACGTGGATTTTCTATCATCTCCCGCATAATCAGAATCCGAATACCCCACTATCTGGAGATAATCTGATTTTCTATACGTCAACGTGAGGCCTTTCGTACCTTGCAAATATCGCAAGACTTTCTTTACCAGTTTCCAGTGTTCAATTCCTGGATTACTTTGAAATCTGCCAAGCAACCCGGTAACAAAAGCTAAGTCAGGGCGCGTGCACACTTGAGCATATTATAGGCTTCCGACAGCAGAAGCATATGGAACCACTTTCATTTGATCGAGCTCGTATTGGTTTCTTGGGCATTGAAAATCCCCATATCTGTCGCCCTTGACCATGTGTGCAGGTGATGCACTACATTTATGCATACTGAATTTCTTTAAAACATTTTCTATGTATGCCTTTTGTGATAGTCCTAATACCCCTTTACTTCTATCTCGGTGAATCTCTATGCCCAAAACAAAAGACGCTTCACCAAGATCTTTCATATCAAATTTTGAAGATAAAAACTTCTTTGTCTCCAGTAGTAGATGAACATCACTACTAGCAAGTAAAATATCATCTACGTACAGGATTAGGAAGATATACCTTCCATTCTTAAACTTTGCATAAACACAATTATCCTCAATATTTTCTTTAAACCCAAAATTCTTTATTGTTCTGTCAAACTTCAAATACCACTGTCTTGAAGCTTGCTTTAACCCATAAATCGATTTCTTTAAGCGGCATCCCATTCGTTCTTTTCCTTCCACAACAAAACCTTTCGGTTGAGCCATGTAAACATTTTCCTCCAGATCCCCATTCAGGAATGCCGTTTTTACATCCATCTGATGTAACTCTAAATTGTAGTGTGCCACTAATGCCATTATAATTCTAAAGGAATCTTTACATGAGACTAGAGAAAACGTCTCATTGTAATCAATCCCTTCTCTTTGTGTGAAACCTTTTGCCACAAGTCGCGCTTTAAACCTTTCAATATTCCCTTGGGAGTCACATTTTGTCTTATAGACCCATTTACAGCCTACTGTCTTGGCTCCATTAGGAATAGGTTCTAAGTCCCAAACTTTGTTGGTACTTATTGACTTTATTTCATCTTCCATGGCCTCAAGCCACTTGGATGAATTATCGCTTCTCATGGCTTCTTCAAATGAAGTGGGATCACCCTCCATTTGAAATTCTTCAGTGTTATACACCTCATAATCATCAGGTATAGCTGATCTTTTAACTCTTTGGGACCTTCTCGGGGCCTCCACATTTGGCACATCTTCAGTTTGGGGCTGTTGTTGCTCCCCCTCATCTGTGGCATCAGTTTGTATAGGTTCCTAAAGGACAGATTCCTCATCATTATTTACTGTCACCACAGGAGAACTGACAACAGGTGTTGGCACTACAGTATCTGGCACTGTTGGTGCAACTAGAACAGGTAGTTCAAAGAATGGTTCCTGAATCATCGGAGTGGGCACACATACCCGCTTCTCCTCAAGAACAATTTTCCGAGCCACCATGCTCCCCCTTATCATTTCATCCTCTAAGACAACAGCGTGTCTCGTTTCTACAAATTTTGTGTATCTGTCTGAACAGTAGAAACGAAAACCTTTTGACTTTTCAGGATAGCCAATAAAATAGCAGCTAACTGTTTTGGGATCTAGCTTCCCAATATTTGGGTTAAACACTTTTGCCTCAGCAGGACTCTCCCACACACGTAAGTGTTTTAGTGAGGGTTCTCTTCCTGTCCACAATTCATATGGTGTTTTGGGCACCGCTTTGCTTGGTACTCTATTTAGAATATGAATGGCGGTTTTTAACGCCTCCATCCATAGACTCAATGGCAAGTTAGAGTAACTCATCATACTACGCACCATATCCATTAAGGTACAGTTTCGCCTTTCAGCTACTCAGTTCTGCTGAGGTTCGCCCGGTGTTGAATACTGGGCTACTATACCATTCTCCTGTAGAAACCTTGCAAAGGGTCCAGGAACTTGGCCATATGGGGTATGCCGACCATAGTACTCCCCACCACGATCAGACCGGACCACTTTAATCTTTAAATTATGCTGTTTTTCAACTTCAGCCTTAAATATTTTAAATTTATCCAACGCTTTATTTCTTTCTTTAATTGGATAAATGTAACCATAACGGGAGTAGTCATCTGTGAATGTTATGAACGAATCAAAACCATCCACACTTTTCACAGGAAAAGGACCACAGATGTCTGTGTGAATTATCTGTAGAATTCTTGTGCTTCGTTTAGCATCCTTTTTAATTTGCTTTGTATATTTTCCTTTTATACATTCTCTACACTGTTCAAAGTCTGAGAACTCTAATGGAGGAAGAATATCATTCTTAACTAGTCTCTCTATTCTCCCCCTTGAAATATGGCCTAAACGACAGTGTCATAATTTCGACGACGCATCTTGAGTTCTCTTTTATTTTCTATTCGCGTTCACAAACGAGAATACGTTATCATTCGCATCACATACGCAATTCACATTTTCACGAAGTGATAACAAATAAAGATCTTGCTTTTGAAAAGCAAGGCCAACACATTCATTATTACATAATATTTCATATTTGCCATCTCCAAAATGACAATCAAATCCATCGTTGTCCAAACATGACACACTAATCAAGTTTCTTTGTAATGACGGAACCAATAAAACATCTTTTAACAAAAGAATGAATCCATCAGCAAGCTCTAAGGAGACATCGCCAACAGCTTTGACGTCTGCTTGGACTCCATTTGTGACTTTAACGTGCCTTTCGATTCTTTGCGTAGTTCTCGTCGAATGGAATCCCTGTAAAGAATTTGCAACATGAACAGTTGCTCCTGAGTCAATCCACCAAGTAGATTTCGAATATTGTACATACAGGGATTCATTTATAAACGTAATCATGTTCTCACCTTGCTTTGCCATGATCATCTTTAGGAATTCGGGACAATCTTTCTTGTAATGTCCCGTCTTCTTGCAGTGAAGACACTGATCTTTGTTCACTGTAAATTTGTTCTGCTGAGGCTGATGCTGCATGGAAGCTTTGCCCTTTGGCTTTGAGGGAGAGTTGGCATTGGCATTGAAATTCTTTCTTTTGTTGTCTTTAACAAAATTGAGAGTACCACCATTGGCGGCTTTTATCCTCTCTTCCTCCTGTGCACACATTGCCATACAACGTTCTAGATCCCATTTCTCGGGCTAAATGTTGTAGTTGACAACAAATGTTTCAAACTTTTTTGGTAAAGAAGCAAAAATCAAATGGACAAGAAACTCTTCCGTAAGAGCCAGATCCATTGGTTTTAGCTTGTTGTTCAAATGGTTCATTTTTTATATGTGCTCTCTTATGCCATTGCCATGTACACCTCCAGTGTATTTTTCTGTTACCAGCTGCTTTATCAGTTGAGTAGCATATGTCTTTGAAGAGCCATAGAACTGACTCTTTATCCTTTCCAAGTATTCTGTGACAGTGTCACACTCTTGGATTGAACCCATTATGGTAGGCTCAATTATGTTCTTTATGTCAGCAACACACTTTTTGTTGGCATTGACCCACTTTTGCTTTTATAGGTCATATGTCATCTGTATGGGAGCATGGTCCCTCTCTTTTTTCTGCCATTCAGCATCAGACTCATTGGCCTCCCTCACCGGTGCCACAGGTTCACTGGGGCATGATGTGGTGACCACCCAGTCCACCTCAGTCAAAACAAAAGCGAGGTCAATTTTCTTTTTCCATTCGTTGTAGTTGTCACCTTTGAGGGGTGGGATATCTTTGATAAACCCCATCAAAGAGTAACCTCCTGAAAATATAAGTCATATAAAGTGAGAACATAATTATAACATGAATAATTGCATGCTTTAATTCCAACGTTGGTCAAAATTAAAACATACAAAAATCATCCTTTTTACACTAATTCTAGATCACCGTTGGGCAGAAATAGAATTAATGCGTGATAAAATCATAATAATATCATAATACTGCTATTAATCAATGTTGGTCAGAATAATAACAATATTATGATCATATTTTAAATTTATCCATTTTTCAAAATTAAATTCTCCCGTTGGTTCGAATTTAATTATGAAATAACATCTTTGAGTACGCAGCGGAAACACTTTTAACATAAATATTCCCATAATTATTTTTCCAGAAACAAAAAAAAACTATACTGTTCTTCAAAAATTTGTCGTTGGACAAAATTTATTCGGAGATCTAGCATCAAAAATCAAATTAAAACATTCAAAAATGCATTAACATTGTTTCTGAAAAATTAAAAATAACAAAAAACAATTTCTCTTTACATTGTGGCCCAGCCAATCATGTGGCCCAAACCAGCAGGAGCCGGCTTCAGTCTAGCTAGCGCCATGGCCCAGTTAGCCGCGGCCTTTTTTTTTCTCAGTTGCAGCGAAAACGTTTTGGGCCGATAAATTGAGCCGGCCCAGCAAAAACGCGGGCCACGGCCGTTTCCCGTGCGCGCTCGCCAGCGCTTCCACAGGCAGAGCCGCGCCCAGGCCGCAACCTGGGCCTGGGCCGGCAATTCACTTGCCCGCATGGGCCACTTTTGGCCCGTAGAAGCCTGACGCGATCTCGTCCGTCCGCCTGAATCCGACGGTCGTCCGGCCGTTTCGCGAGAACAAAAATGTGGCGCGGCTGATCTTTCTGGAACCCTAGCTCATTCTTCTCCTTGTGCTCTCAGCGTCACACGGCAGCAGCCGCTATGGCGACGGCCATGGAGAATGACACCGCCGTCGGGCCTCTCGCCGGTTTTTCTTTTTCTGTTCCTCCCTTCTTCTTGCCTGTGCCCCGTTTCACCGAGAGCAGTAGCGCACCGCCCATGGCGGCTGGAGGGAGGAGGCGGCGCCGCCGCGGGCCCCCTCGCCGGAGCTCGCGCTCCCCTTATCGGTAGAGCGCAGTTCCGTCGAGGGGCCGCACGTCGGTGCCCTAGGCCCGAGACATGGCGGCTTCGCTCTGTGGGACGCGCATGATCCCGCACGGTGGCGGGAAAACTTTCGGCGATGCGTCTCGGTGACGCGCCGGCGGTGAGGAGGTCTAGGTATGATCCTCATCCATACCCTCCTCACTTCTTTTAGCCGATTAGGGTTAGGTTAGTTTACTTTTCCGATTCAAAATTGGTTCGGATCTTCTCTTTTCTATTCCCCATCTAGGGTTAGGGTTTTTCGTTTCTTTCTTTTCCCCAACAGCTAGATCTACATGCTATGTAGGCCTCTGATACCAATGTTAAAACTATAGGATCGTATAGCAGTAGATCAGCGGGGTAGTACTATATATTTCAGTTAAGAACATCGATATCCTAGTGATAGAACTACCGGATCCGAGAGGGAGAGAGGGAGAAAGGGGAGTTAGGTGGTGCAAACCGTCTGTAGGAAGGTTGGAGTTCGATCCGGACGCCATCACGAACGTTGATGGTGGCTGCGCACGGGCAGCGACGGTCGGAGAAGGGGAGCGCGATGCAGTGACAGCGGCGGTGCTTCCCGTCGCTCACAGCACGACCCTCGAGATCGGTTAGGGTTGTAGGTGGGGAAAGGCGGCTCAGGTGAACCTCGTGACTCGAGCCCCGGCTCCCCACCTCCTTTATATAGCGCTGCGCGACGGGGGCCCACCAGCCATTGTTGGGCTAGGCGCCCCCGATCAGGGCACGGATCAAAGACCTAATAAGTCGTTGGGCTCATTAGAGGAGAGATCAACCTAACAGGGCGCTCCCAACTTCCCTCCGTATGGGGCCCACCCGAAGGCTCCCGCATGCGCGCTCTGACGAACAAAGCCCGAGATTTCGCCTTTCGCACGCTGCATGTCCAAGCCTGCGCCCTCGCCCTCGCCCAATCGCCGCCCTCGTTCGCCAGCCCCAGTCGTCCTCCTGTCGCCGAACACCCCAATCCACCAGCACGTTGACCGCCCAATCAATGGCCTCGGCCGCTCGGCACCCGTGTCTCGATCCGTGGCTGCCAGCCAAACCCAATCAGCATCAACAGCATCCTGGATCCAAGTCGATAGCATGCGGCAAAGGCCTAGCTTGGGGATCTCGTGCTACCTGAAGCCAGAAGCAGATCCACGCAATCTTCCAGGCAATCGTCGCCCAGGCTCGACGCCCTCCGATCCCGCCACTCTCCCCTGCGACCGAAGAAGAGTCCGGGGACTCCTCGTCGGCGAACACGACTCCCGTTTCCCGCTGCTGTGGAAGACTGCAACAAACATCCTCGACCTCGACCTCTACGGGCTCCTGCCCTCTCTCCTCATCCTATCCTGCCACTTCTTGGCACGGAGGCGGTGGTCGCGGCGCCACGCGCGCTGGTGCCGGTGGCGGTGTCGACGGCTGATGCGCCGCCTACGTTGCGTCGATTGATGAGGTGGTGGTCGCTGTGACTGTGACAACAGGCTCATCGCGGTCGGAGTCCGAGCTCCAGGTCGTGGCGGCGGCAGCTGCCTTCGCTCGTCACATCTCTTTCTGGAACGCGGTGGCTCAAACAGGCCCCAAGTCATCTCCACGGAGGTCACGCAAGTATGGAAATTTCAAGCATGCTCCTTAGTTTACTTGTTTATTGGATTGGTTCTTAGATATTATATTGGGCTCGGATGCAGGCTTACTGATTAAAAAATGTGTTTGAGCTAAAATGCTTTGCATGTTTTCATGCGAATAATTGTCTCCTATGAACAAATGCAGAAATGTATGTAAGAAGATCATCGATACTACCACTACTACAGATTCAGTCATCAGTGCCGGCCACATCACTGCCGAAATTAGGACAACCGGCAGTGATGACCCTTCACTGCCGGTTCTAGGCTCTGACAACCAGAAAATAATTGGGGGTGCGAGAACCGGCAGTGATGACAACTATCACTACCGGTTTGTGCCTCCCGCCGGCAGTGATGACAACTCCATTTATCACTGCCAGTTCAAGCCAAGAACCGATAGTGATTTGATTCTATCACTGTCGGTTCTAGGATAGAACCAACAGTGATGAGCCTGACAGCACAAAAAGGGTGTAGCCGTCATCTTCTTCCTCCACTCTTTTATCCCGAGAACAGAGGCGCGCGTTTGGGCCACTCCCTCCAATGTTGCGGTCGCCCAAATCCGTGAAGCTACCACTTGGATTTGGAAGAATGGCTTGATCTTTTTGCTTTAAGGTTAGTAACCAGCCTCCATTCCTTCGATTTTGTTGCTTAATTAGCTTTGTTTTGATGGCTATAATGCTTGATTCTCATTCTTATTTCTCCATTCTTCTACAGAGCACTTTTCTAATTCATGGCTATAATGCATTGTTAGTATGTGATGTTATAATTGGTTCTTAGAAGTAGAGTAGATTCTTTTACAATGTTGATGAGCAAATTAACCCATGTGTCACCAAACAATGCATTGTTTGGAGCAGTAGTGGTGGATCTACAGGGGGCTGGGTGGGCTCCAGCCCCCCTAATGACTTGATTTACTACTAGAAACACTGTAGCAAAAATCTCAAATCACCATTAAATCTTCATGCAAATCAACATCTCCATTGTTTTTAGCCCCCCCTTGATTATCATCCTGCATCCGCCACTGGTTTGGAGCTACATTGTTGTTCATGATATGTCTCCAATTTTAGTATTTTTTAAATTAATGTCTCTATTTTTAGGTGGCATGGAGTAGAATAATTGTTCTACAATATTGTGCAATAATTATTTTTTATGGGGCTGCGATTTTTAATTTATATGGGCATTGTTTGGAGCTACATTGTTATTCATGATCATGTCTCCAAATTTAGTCTTTTTTAAATTAGTGTCTCCATTTTTATGTTGCATGGAGTAGAATAATTGTTCTTCAATATTGTGCAATAATTGTTTCTTATTAAAACTTTCCTATGTTTCCTCTGTCCGGCCCATTTTACCTGTGCAGACATGGATAGAGGGTGGATGTACGATCTGTCATGTACAGACCAACGGTACTTGACGGGCATCGACGATTTCATCAAGCTCGCTAGAGCCAATGCTGGGGACTCACAGCCTATATTCTGTCCATGCAAAGATTGCAAGAATACGAGAAAATGGGGCGACGTGGAGCATATACGATTGCACTTGATTACCAGGGGGTTCATGAGAGACTACACGATTTGGACTTTGCATGGGGAGGTTGGTCAAAATGTTGCACAAGAAAACAATGATGATGTGCCCATGCCTAGCGTATCCCTAAACGCATTTCTGCCTATTGATGATTACCAATGCTACACAGTACCTCCGGCGCCTCTGCCACCAGAACGGCTTCCCTAACTGGCCAGGAAAGAGGGTAAGACTAATACACGCATGATTATATTCGAATTGGAGTTCATTGTATTAAATTGTATCTGACTCGCCTTGATGAGCTTCCTTGTTGATTTATGGCGCCACACAGATCCGGTACATGAACAATACAGGGAGGAACCTGATGCGGGAGGTAGATGCGGCGGAGAGCTCGTCACGGGCTGGGTTAGCTGGTCCTTCCCAGCTGACCAAGGTCGCGGAGACCAAGAAGGAGGAGGACGACGACATGACGACTGGGATCCACGAACCAGAACCAGATGCGAATCCTCCTCCTAGAGAAGAACTCGTCACTTTAAACCTGATCGATAGACAAGGTTGGATCGTCCTCCAGCAGCGAGCGCAGCTAGTTTGCCAATACATCGTACTGTCATCTGTGTGCTGTAAAATGCGATACATGTAGATGACGACAAGCTTGATCTATCAGTCGACTATGTATTACTGTGATCACCCAGTTCGGAAACATCTATTTATTGTTTGTGCTTTGTTGTGAACTGCAGAATGAATGCCTTTGGTTAAGTCACTTGCAAAGTTGCAATTGTTATTTCAGGATGAATAAACATTCATGTGTGACAGTTCCCATGGATGCCTTTAAACATCTATTGAATGTTATGTGGTTTGTCAGAATGGCTTTGGTTATTGAGTCACTTGCAATTGTTATTACAGGATGAAACTTGGCAGTTCCCATGGATATGCCTCTAACCAGGGTTGCACGGGATAGCCACCACTTTTATATATGATCGGACTTAACTTAGTATAACTGTTCTTCATTTATCGATGTTTTTGTTACATTACATGAATGGAAAACAAAATATAAGGGCTACAGCTCTTGCTATATCCAGTTGTTATGCTTCCAGCCTAGTTTAATCCGTGTTGTTCATATCCTGCAAAAAGGACACCAAAAGCAAGGGTAAGTATGATGGATCATAATCAGCAAACATGCATATGATAGTAAGAAAACATACATATATCTAACGAAGGCAATTATCATGTGTTTGGACTATGCAATATTCAGCTACAACAATTTAACTGGTTCCCCCAAACCGTGAAATCTCACACTTCTGCACGAAACCATATGCCAAAACTAACCCTGCTCTCCAGAGGCGAGCAGATCTCTTTGTTCTTCTAGGAAACAAATTAATCTCTTGACTTACTAGCGTATGGTCACTCTTGTAGATCCATCATCAACCATTATATTCAGAATAAGATCCATCCCCAATGGAGAACTCATACAGCAATTTAATTTCTGAACTATATATAGCTGATATGTTTAATCGCCATGGCAAAACCCAGTGGCGAATCTAGGATTTTGTCTAAGGGTATGCCGTCTAAAAATTTTCATATGCAATTCGGTAAATCCATTTTAGCAATTCGTAATCATTGTAAAATTGACAACATAATTCGGTATATATGCACTAAATAACACAAAAAAGGCTTAAATTCAAGAATTAACTTCAAACCATCCACTAAGTATAGTATAAATAGTTCTAAAGCCATACTGATAATTGAAATAAGGCATAAAAGAGAATCGAACACTTACAATGCTATTTTTGTAACTACTTTATTCGACGCTTTCGATGGGACATAAATGTCTTGATTATATCATCTTCATCTACTTCAAAGAAAATATCCCGCTCAATGAAAGTGACTAGACAATCATCCAAAATACTATCTCCCATCTTATTTCTAGTTTTTGTTATCACAAAAACCATTGCAGAAAATACCCTTTCAACACTTGCCGTTGCCACAGGTAGAAGCAATACCAATTTTAGGAGCTCATAAACCATATCATACACTTTGTGCCTCTTTGTTTCAACAAGCTTAACCGAGAGATCAACAATATTGTCTAGACCTTTGAAGCTATCATCATGTCTCATGACATCAATATAATTATCTAGCTGCAATTCAAGTTTGAGCAAATTATTATTTGAGAACTCCTTTGGGTAGAACTGAGCTAGTCTATGTAGCTTCTGTGCATCAAAAGAAGCAAATGACTTGGAAGGATTAAAGGCCGACATACAAGACAACAACTCCATATTAATCTCGTCAAACCAATTATCAAGTTCTTGACTTATTTGATCAATGACACCAATATATACTTCTCTTCTGAAGTGGTCATCATTGGTTTGCTTTCGGGCACGAGCTTTCCTTGCTGATTTTCCATAAGGAATATAATCACCATCCATAGCAGGAACTTCGACACCATGTTTATCGCAAAATGAAGTAACCTTCTCAAGAAAATTATTCCAACCATTAGACCTCAATTCTTGCATTCTTTTCTTTGCCACATTAACAAGTGATATTGCATTAAGAATATCTTGGTCCCTTCTTTGCAAACACTCAGATAACTCATTTTGTATATCCAAGAATAATATACATTAAGTGTGCAAAGAAAACAAACTCAAAGTTCTCAAATGCTCCAGTCGCAAAATGTATTCTAGTCCAATCATCCTTATATGCAGGATCATCCCCAAGATCAACCAGTACATCATGGATTGCTTCATACATAGTAATTATGTTGCATACAGTTTTGTAATGAGATCCCCATCGAGTATCTCCAGGCCTAGGCAAACCCATCTCTTGATGTAATCCAGTTCCAGATTCAATTTCACCATAGTCAAGTGCTTTCTTGACATTCTCAAGCCTAGCATTTCTAAGCATGTCATGACGCTTACAAGAAACTCCAACAATATTCAACAAGATAGATATTTGATCAAAAAAAGTACTGCAATCAGTATTTCCCTTGGCAATAGCAACAAGAACCAATTGGAGTTGATGAGCAAAACAATGAATATAATAAGCAGAAGATGATTCTTGCATGATCAATGTTTTCAACCCTTTAATATCTCCTTTCATATTGTTAGCCCCATCATATCCTTGACCACGGATTTGAGTCATAGTCAAGCCATGACTAACAAGTAAAGCTTCAATTGCATTCTTAAGTGATAAAGAGGTAGTATCATCTACATGAACAACTCCAATAAAATGCTCACATGGCCTTCCCAATTTATCAACATAACGCAAGCAAAGAGCTAGTTGTTCTTTATGTGATATATCACTAGACTCATCAGCTAAAATTGCATAGGGCTCATCACCAAGCTCTTCAATTATTTTCTTTCTAGTTTCTAGGGCACAACCGTGAATAATTTGCTTTTGTATGTCTGGGCTAGTTAAGGTACAGTTACCTGGAGCATTGTCCAAGACATACTTGTTCACTTCTTCACTATTTTCGGCAAGAAATTTTAAAAGTTCAATGAAGTTCCCTCTGTTGCTAGATTCTTCACTTTCATCATGTCCACGAAACGCCAACCCTTGATGCAAAAGAAACTTGATACATCTAAGTGAATAAGTCAACCTTTTCGTATAAAGACGAAGATCCTCATCACTCCACTTCTCAATATTATAATCAATTGCTGTCTTGGGATTTGTAAAGCCAATGTATCTCTCTTGAGCTGCAATATGTGCCTTAGAACCCATATATTTCCGAAGTGCTTTCTCTCCTATATTCCAATTCCTCCAGCCATCAACAGTAAATGTGTCGGACCCAGTACCCTTCTTGAACAAATAGCATATGAAGCAAAACATAGCATCCTTCTTAATACTATACTCAATCCAATCATTATTGTACATCCAACAATAGTTGAATCCCCGATCCCTATCTGAAATCTTTCTTTTTGGAAAATCATGTGAAAAAGGTTTGAATGGACCTTTAATAATATATGCTCTTCGAATTGCATCTTGATCATTAACAGGATATTTTAGAATAGGACGTCTTTCACCTGGATCATGTGGAAGGCAATTGATGTCATAAACTGGTGGTACTGAAGACGGCGGTGGCGGTGGCATATGATTCACAATTTCCTCAACTACTCTCTCATGAGTTTGCTCTTCCACCATAGGTTCAACCGGATCAGGGGAACGATTAGACGTAACAGCAGCTGCCGCTGCCTTCTTCTTTGCTTCATGCTTCTGAAAAAGAGATGCAATATCCCCGTTTCTCTTCATAACTGCATAAATATTACAAAGAACACAGTGCCAAATAATAATTAAATAAATTGCGCTTGCACGGTTGAACTGTCACATATGCGATTATGGATCACTCACATGATACGAGTGCTGAACAAAAGATCAATCTAGATCGGCTGTGATGTTGCGAAAAAAATCCTCCGCCTCGCTGCGTGATAGTTGATTCTATAATTTTAGCGCTAAGCAATGAGCAAATAAAGTACACATGAATTTTTTAAAAAGCCAAAGAACAAAGAATCTGATAAAAAAATTCACCTAGATCACGAGGACGAGGATGACTGGACAACGATGGGCGGGCGACAGTCGATCGTCGAGACGCCGACGGCATGAACCAACGACGATCTGTATTGGCGCCGGCGTAGGGCAGGGCGAACTGGCGAAGACTGGAAGTCGAAGTGTCGAACCGATGCGCTTCCAGTTCCTCGATCCGTAATGACCGCCGACGGCAATACGGCATGAATCGATGCGTATTGGTGTATTGGCCGTCTAACTCTAAGTTGCTGGGCTGCTGGGAGCATGGGCCGTGTGGGCTTGACGCTCGGCGCTCGCGACTGCAGGCTCTGCCTGCCTCTCGCTCACGGACTCACGCTGCCTCTCACTCGCAAGTCACAGATGAGCGTTTTTTTTCTTTTTTTTATAAAATACATATATATATACTCGATCTCTATACGGAATTGCAGGGTATGCCGGTCATACCCTGTAGCTCCGCCACTGGCAAAACCAGGTTTACCAAATACCAGTATATCATACTAGCAGCTTAAGGGCATTTTGTTAAAGTGCATGAGAAATATAAGCATTGATACGTAAAAGCTCAAACATCAAAACAGTGTGGACCATGGATATGCAAGAAATGTAAGGGCAACACCATAGTTTGACATGTGCAAAATCTATGGCATGTAAGCGCAACAACACAAGTCCACAATTGAGAATGTAAAACACTCTAGAATAATAGAAGGGCAGCACCACATAATGTAGATAGCTGAAAATAAAATGTTAGCAAAATGATATACTATGTTAGTACGGTATATATATTTATGTTAGCAAATGGATCTCGCCGGTGGAGGTGACACAGGGCCTCTTGCTGTTGGGCTGACGATGATGATGCCTTTGGAAGGTTGTTTCTTGGAGGAACTTGTCGATGCACCTCCTCTCTCGGTGTGGATCTTGCGGGAGAAATCTCTGTCCATGTTGGACAGGCAGTGTGTCATCCCTACTCATCGTGTTTCTTCTTGAAGGCGTTGTCTCTATAGATCCACACACGGTTCCCACTTTGGTGGCTTCGCTAACATCAAAGTTTCTAGTAAACGAGGATGCCAAGGATTACTACTGCACAGATCAATTTTGAGGCCTGACATCAAGAGTTTTCTAAGTAAGCTAGAATGCAAAGGTTGCCGGTGCACAATATCAAAGCAAGTTTCAAGCAAAGACATAGAAGTTGGAAGTTTAGTCTTTCTAGCTCTCTTAGTCCTTTTGCTCTTTATTTTTTTTGTGTACCTCAGTTTTGAGGCTTTGAGTCTAAAGGCTCATGTAATCTTTGGCTGTGTATATCCACGTGTGGATATAGAGGACGGATTTCTATATCCATTATCTAAAAAATGTTAATACAGTATATACTGCTTGCCTTATCAATTATTAGTCTATACCTAAATGTTGACAGCCATTTTATGATCGGAGAGCAAAAAAATGGATTAGAAAACAAGTGCAAACAAGAAAATAGCAAAAAGAATTGAATTTTGATCAAATTGAATATAATTTGCAACATCCCGGAAAAATTGGCCTAGGATAGTTTTTGTTGAGTTTCCACATTGTCCTATATAAACTGGAGCGGGTCGATTTTGAAAAGTGACCTGAGCTGATTTTGGTAGTCTGGCCTCCAACTCATGTTTTTTCTTTTGGAAACTCATCCGCTCTCATGGGAAGCATGTAAATTACATGTGGAAGTTTTCTACTAGGATAAGACCATCTCCCTCTAGTTATATGAGAGGATCATGGCTGATTGAGAGATCTATCTATCTAATCATAAAAAACACAACTATCTTTACATTTTATCTTTGACCTCAAGCTCTTCTAACCTCCTTGTTGTCTAGCACTTCTCTCGACGATATTTGCTAACGTGCTAGGTGACCTTACTGATTCTAGGGAACCCCTGTCGTGTGTCTCCCTGATGGGCCTTCCTTGAAAGCGTTCATTGTTTTCCAAGCGAAGAACTAGCTTAGTGTCAAATTGGCCTCCTTGACCTACTAAGTTAGCCTCACCGTATACACCTAACTCCACTGCATGTCTAGGCCGTGTGCAACCTCTAACGATCTAGCCCATACTGGTGTGTTGATCGGATTCAGCATCGACACATACTTGTTGGCGACTTTGCCGGGGAAGAAGCAAACAGATCTACTATTATATATCTTTAGATCCAAATAAACAATCCCAAGAACATCATTAGGCTTTGGTCTGGTCAACTTCCTAAGGAGATTCACAAGATGCTATAGGAGAGGACGAATTGAAGGCCCAAGCTGTTGCCGATCTAGAGTATGTCCTTGCATGCTTGGAGGTGGATTGGCGAGGAGTTGTCAAGAAGATCCAAGACATATTAACTTTGATCCTCTTTCTGCTACATCTATATCTGAGGTAAAAAAACAGGTCAGCCTCCCCTTAGACATTTTATTACATAGGATGAATGTGCTACAAGCTGATCAAGCCAAGCCTTTTGAGATCCATGTGTGTGGAAGTCTTAGCAAAGACGGTTATAATAAACGGGGGAAAAGAGATATGAAATTCTCATTTTTTTTTATCTCAAGATGCATCTATTAGTGTTTCAGCCCAGTTGCTAGTTAACCTCAATATGAGGTTTTTCATTCAACTTCAATTTTATGAAGGGAAAACAAGCTATGCATCGGCTAACCAGCCCAAATTAGCCTATTTATCAACTGAAATAGATAGGGCTAGTTTAGGAGGGTTTGGTGTACTACATTATCAATGGCTACTTTTGCACAGCCTTCTACTACACGAGGCGATTGCAATTCAACAGCAACGCATGTCTCGCTCATAATACAGTATTGCTAAATCCTCCTAAGACACTGTTTAGGAGCTAGCAAGCTAATGCATATATAAATACTTCACAAATCACCAATTCTGCCCTCATGGGATGAAGCTCTAAGCTGATTTACGAAAAAAATTCATAAATCTTTGGAAGAAAGTCTGGATGTGCATTTTAAAATATCTGGGAGTTATTATAAACCATACCTCATATTTTGATTGCAAGAAAGCTGGTACCATGGAATATAAGGAGTCGTAACTTTACATTATCTTTTACTGGTACTGCATTCTTATGGGATTCTTTATTGCAATCTTGCTCGATTGGTTCTTGGACACAACTAACTAGAAGAAAATTTTTGTGGACATTTTTACAATGGAGCCAGTGAGCTTAAAGTGTCTAATATGATATCGGTCAAATAATATGATATCGGTCAAGCAAGGGTCTAACAAGTCTGTCTTGAACTCTTGATATGTTAATGGATTCTGAGATATTAAAACTTGACATTTTAATTTAACAATTTGTGAAAATATTTGTTGGTTTAATTTTTGTTGGCTTGCACTTTAATATTAAAGAAAAGTTAGGGCACTTGGTGTTTCTTTCTATTAATCATTTATCAAAAAAAAAAAGCTTTGGCGGTTTGTATGGTAACACAAGCCAAATTAGTCTCTTCCTTTTCTCTCAAGCAGATTGACAATAACCGTTAGAGAAGATGAAGTTTGCATTTGATGTATCTATAAGTGTGAATCTGAGGGGACACAAGGAAAAAATCACCTGCAAACAGAAGGGACCAAATCTCTTCTCTACAACTAAAAAAGTTACAGCTCAATCGTCCAACAGGCAGAACGAATCGAACCTGCGATGAGTTACTGTCGGGCGCTCCCAGCTTCCCTCCGTATGGGGCCCACCCGAAGGCTCCCGCATGCGCGCTCTGACGAACAAAGCCCGAGATTTCGCCTTTCGCACGCTGCATGTCCAAGCCTGCGCCCTCGCCCTCGCCCAGTCGCCGCCCTCGTTCGCCAGCCCCAGTCGTCCTCCTCCTGTCGCCGAACACCCCAATCCACCAGCACGTTGACCGCCCAATCAATGGCCTCGGCCGCTCGGCATCCGTGTCTCGATCCGTGGCTGCCAGCCAAACCCAATCAGCATCAACAGCATCCTGGATCCAAGTCGATAGCATGCGGCAAAGGCCTAGCTTGGGGATCTCGTGCTACCTGAAGCCAGAAGCAGATCCACGCAATCTTCCAGGCAATCGTCGCCCAGGCTCGACGCCCTCCGATCCCGCCGCTCTCCCCTGCGACCGCAGAAGAGTCCGGGGACTCATCGTCGGCGAACACGACTCCCGTTTCCCGCTGCTGTGGAAGACTGCAACAAACATCCTCGACCTCGACCTCTACGGGCTCCTGCCCTCTCTCCTCATCCTATCCTGCCACTTCTTGACACGGAGGCGGTGGTCGTGGCGCCACGCGCGCTGGTGCCGGTGGCGGTGTCGACGGCTGATGCGCCGCCTACGTTGCGTCGATTGATGAGGTGGTGGTCGCTGTGACTGTGACAACAGGCTCATCGCGGTCGGAGTCCGAGCTCCAGGTCGTGGCGGCGGCAGCTGCCTTCGCTCGTCACATCTCTTTCTGGAACGCGGTGGCTCAAACAGGCCCCAAGTCATCTCCACGGAGGTCACGCAAGTATGGAAATTTCAAGCATGCTCCTTAGTTTACTTGTTTATTGGATTGGTTCTTAGATATTATATTGGGCTCGGATGCAGGCTTACTGATTAAAAAATGTGTCTGAGCTAAAATGCTTTGCATGTTTTCATGCGAATAATTGTCTCCTATGAACAAATGCAGAAATGTCTGTAAGAAGATCATCGATACTACTCCCATGTTAATAACTTGGCTTAGAATGGGACAGTTATATTTGGAGTCACTATGATAGTATAAACTGGGTTCTCTGGCTGTGCCCATTTTTGTTTCTCGTTTCATTCGATTTAATTTGGGGTAATTGTTAGTTGAAAATTGAAAGCTCCATGCCTCTTGAAACCTACAAGTACACTATGTTATTGGATTAACTACCATTTATTACAGTAATGCAAATTCTCCATTGCCTGAACCTGTGCTGCCAACTCTGTCACACCGCACTCGTGTAAACTGATTCTAATTAATGAATGCTTAGAACTTGGAGTTATTGATTAGGATCAAAAGCGTCCATAACAATGTGTCATTAATTAATTCAAAATAGTGCTGGAGCAGGACACGGTTATACCACTTGCACATATATGATGTTGTAACAAAAGAACCACTGTAAAGTTGAGTTGAGATTTTTTTTTTTTTGTTGAGCTGATTTCATACATGCATACCTCAGTGAGTTGTCTCCCGTAGCAGTAAAACAAAATAATTTTTCATAGTCTTAAACTAAAAATATTTTAGGCTAGAAGTTCCTTTGTTTCAGTTTGATATGGTTGTGTTAATCCTTTGTTTCAGTTTGATATGGTTGTGTTAATTACTGTTAACTTTTCTTTTAGGTAATGCAAACTAATTTACTCATGCAGGTCTCTGGCAATCTGTAGGTCAGTTGTTCACGTACTGGTCCGGCCCTTGATCAATCACCTTTCAGTTTGTGCTACCATAACTTTCTAGGTAAGCAGCCAAAACTCAAACACTTTGTGCTTTTTTGTAATCTTGTCGTAGTCTATTTGGATGTTGTACTGCCCAATCAAGTGATTATTAGTACTAATTAAGTGATAAAGCATAGATCTTTTCCCTATTATTTTTCATTTTTTTAACACCCTATACTTCCACCCATTGGATTCCAAACCTATTCTGTGCTGTTGCAAAATCTATTGGCAGCTCCAGTGCACAATAGAGGTTTGGTGGATTCATATCCAGTCTTAGACTAACTCCAACAGAGTTGGCAAAGCAGGACACATACCTAAAATGCGTGGTCTACAGTGGTTTGGGTCTCAAAAAAACGCCTCCAACAGAAGACGCAGACGGAGGACGCAATTTGCATACTGGGCACAGCGGAAGGCAAAAAAGCGTCTTCTCTCTCCTATGAACGCAAATCCTCGAGGCGAAGGCGGAGATCGACGCGACAGGCGAGGAGATGGCGGGGCCCACGTCCACGGCGCTAGCGCCGGCGGTGGCACCACTCACCTTCTTCTACGGCGGCAGATGGGTGGCGCCGTACACCCGCCCGTCCCCCGCAGAGGAGGCGGTCCCGCAGTGGACGGCGTAGGCGGCGCGGCCTCCGCGCAAGGAGCAGCCCGCCGCGGACGGCGCGGCCTGCACGCTGCCTCCGCCTTCGCCGTGGCCGTGGCTAGGCCATCAAGGAGGCGCGTGCGGCTCCCACGAGGGCCCGCAGATGGGGGCGCTCGGAGGAGATCCGGCGGACGGAGTCGCCGAGGTCGCCGGCGGGAAGAGAGATGAGCGTGCGGGGCCGCTGCGTGGTGGATTGGCACAACGGGGGCGGGCGCGGACACCGGACCTGCCACGTGGTGGACCGGCGTGACGGCCGTCGAGCGCAGGCGAGGGGCTCTGCCGCAGGCGCGACCGTCGGGTTTGCGTTGGCTGTTGAAAAAGGGAAAGTTTTGGGTCCGTGACCCTTCCCCTGTGCGCTACCCAAACCTTGGAATGCCTCTCGTTTTTAGGACTGGACTGTTGGAGACAATCTTATAAGATTTCTTTACATACGCACCTATTTGCAGCCTATTATTCAATTTTTATCACAAGGTCCTAGGCACCTGGCAATCAAAGATGTTGCAGTCGCCATTTTTAGCTCTAGAATGTAGATGTCAAGCACCGAATATGTGATAAGCCGGCTGAAAAACATTGTTGGCTGATTTGTTGTGAGAGAAAAACATTGTTCCGGCTAAAAAAACAAGCTGAAAAGTATGGATTATAAGCCGGATGAACAAGGCCAAGAAAGTGGTACCATTCAAAAAAAAATAGAAGCAAGTGCTGCTTTCAGCATCTTAACAGCATGCCATCTTAACAGCTTTTCAGCATCTTAACTTCCTTGTAATAGTGACCCACATCCAGGAAACATTACATGTAGCACAGTAGCAACGGTCAGAGTGCACTGTTCAATGATGGTTTTCAAATATACATGATATCTATCTATACATTTCATTAGATATGTGCTGTTCACCATCGCCAAGCTGTTGAGCGCGTTCTTTGTTTCTGGTTTTGGATTCATCGAGACAAACAAATAGAGCACGAAGTGGCAAACCAGGTTCACGCTGCTCTCCATCCATTTCGTGAACACTTAGATTTGTTATGGTACATCCATTGTCTGAAATTTGCCATTTTCAGAAATTATGTTCCGACCTGTATATAAGTTTTCACAACAGTCATAGTATCGTGAAATTGTGGGCATATGTAACTCTTGCTTAATATGTTGACTTCATCTGTGTATAAAATCCATTTTTTTAAGCAGAGCAGATGTTCAGATTAATAAATTAGCCAGAAAAGAATGTTATCTTTTCTTGATATAATTAGCCAGAATGTTATCTCATTTGCTCTTTAATAAAAAAGAATGCTATCTCATCTTGATATAATTGAGGTACACGCCCCTGCTTATGCTTGATCCAATTACATTTACCAACCGACAATATCTTACTGCATGCACATGTCAACTGGGTGCCTAGATTTTGATTTCAGTCGTATAGGGGAAAGTGTTAAGCATCATATGCATGCAGATTTTGTAAAACTGTAATGGACAGAAAAAAAACATATCAATTAACCCTCAGAACATTGTAAATCATATCAATTGGCAGAGACTTTTTTCTTGTCATTGAGGCTATCAATTAGGAAAAATATGTGTTAATTCATGTTTTCCTCAAGAGTTTTTTTATATCCAGTTTCTTCGACATGGACCCTGTGAAAAATAATGGTGGTCGTACTCCACTAGGAGATTTGACAAACATTACCAATGGAGGTAAATATTGATACACACATGTACCAATGATTTGCATTTATTACGTATTTATTCACTTAACATGCATACTAACTATTTTCAAAGTTGATGACGCTAGGCAACGAAAAAGGGAAAGGGGAAAGAGCACGATATGCAACAAGGACCGAAAAATAGAGGAATGAATACAACAGGAAGCATCGTGAACAATATCGTATGAAAAAGGCGAAAATTATACTTGTGGATGGGGCGATAGGTGACACTGCAAACAAATTTAAACCAGGAGAGGGCAGTTGCGAGCCGCATCTTTTAGGGCTGCCAGTCGAGCGTCGCATGCGGGTGCAGAGCGAGACGTGCGGGAGTTGATTTTGTTTTTTAGGTGAGCGGCACATGCGGCAATGAATGGAGCAAGACTTTCAGCCTTCCCGACGCCTTAATGGTAGCATTACTGATAGTGGAAGTGCGCTGTCATATACTCCTACTTGTGGTTCCACTGTTCCTCAAGCAAAGGATCTAGATTCATCAGAGCAGTTTCCATTGTGTTATTTTCTTTTTGACACAAAAAAAGAAGAAAGCAAAAGAAAAGAGGAGCCACAATGGGCCTCATTATGGGCCTTAATACTTTTTTACATAGTAAGTAGCATGGCCCTGGTGACATGTCCAAGGCCCAATTGTCCTAGTCTGCTTCCTCTCAAAACAAATTGACCTAATCTGTTCACTCTCCGGCGCCGTCATCGTCGCTGCTGCCGCCTGCTCCGGGTGTCTTTTGAAGCTTCGGTCGCCGAAACCACACCCTGCTTCCTTTCCGGCAGCTTCCTATTTTGAATCTCGCCTTCCCTTTCTAGTCATCAGTGTCTATAGGGCACACACTCTGCGCAGCCTTCGCACCACCCTCCTCACCATCGCCAGTCCACCCACATGTCGACGCCGACGACAGTTTCGACGTGTACCGCGGATACCGAGCAAGGCAAGCATGTCTTTGAGATCTTTGATTACAGCCACCACAAGGGGATGGGTCAAAAGATGCTCATCAGGTCCGACACCTTCACCGTCGGTGGTCATGACTAGTCAACACTACAAATCTTTTGCATAGCGTTTTCAAAATGGCCACGGAGATGGGCAGCCCGGTTGCCTGCCCCAGATATGCGAGGCAGGGCAGTCAGACCAACACTGCCTCGGTTAATGCTTAACCAAGGCAGGCATTGTAATGTAATCGCCTCGGTTAATATCGATTAACCGAGACGGTTGTCCTAACTGAACCGCCTCGATTAATATATTTACCGAGGTGATCGCCTTAAAACAACCATGACTAATCGATATTAATTGAGGCGGTTGTTTTAAGGCGACCACCTTGGTAAATCTATTTTTAGAGGTGGTGTCACACCCATTTTTAAGAACAAAAATAGGATGCATAAAAGACTCATGTGCGCCTCAGGAATCGGTCGCACACATAAGTAGACAAATTACATAGTATCATCACAGTGCTTATTACATAGCGAATAAACATTTAACACATAGTCTTATACAATAATTTGTAGTAAGTAGTAGTAGATCTTCAGCGGAACTCCAAACACAGGGACACGGTTGACTGGTTGACACAAAGACTAGTACTCATTACGATAATCATCATCATATTCTTCATCTGTTATGGTGGAAATAGCAAGAGTGAGTCCATGTCGAACTCCGCAAATACAACATAGGGTTCATGTGACACAAAAGGTTAGACAGTGTTTAACTGCATTTAGCTTTTAATCATCATATATTTAGCAACTGAGTAGCATCAAGATATTCCACTTCTCATTAATGAATCAATGATCAATTGTAATAATGATAATGAATAGTATTAACATGAGCATAATAATAACAACAGCAATTAAGCATGATATAACAATGGTGATCATCTATCCGTAGATGTTCCAAGGCCGCCCGTATCCGTGGGCACGGCTAGTATACCAGTTTTTAACTCTGCGCAGAGGTGTACACTTTCACTGTGAGTCATAATTTCCAAATGCATGAGATAGCTAGGCCCAAAGCACCGGAATTCATATAAAGCCACTTAAAGGTTCGTCTAACAAGTTAGGGCCATTAGATTTACTCGGCAGGCAGATGTAGGAACCTCTTTTCAAATGGCACACTTCCTTCATGGCTATACTCATAAGACTAGAGGTTGTCCTACACCCAACGTGGCAAGCCGTTCTTACGCCATTTAAGGTAACAACTAACAAGCTAGAAAAGGTCCTTTAAACAACTAAAGCCAGAGTCATATAGCCCCCACAGCTGTACTGTATGTCTCGGATGATCACGTACAGATAAGTCCTTATGGAGATAAACCAGAGCAACAATATATCCCCTTGCTCTAGCCCCCTTTTCAACCGTAATAAAATCATCTTAATGATTGATTGTTTAATCCATTAATCAAATTACAAGATCATTATTCATAATTAAGCACTAGCAATAGCTACCCAAATGCACAACCCATAGGTAACAAGAAAACAAGATATCAATAGCTAAGTTATAATCTCTATGGTTGTCAAGGAAGACATATGCATATGTATGATAATTTCAGTGAATAGGACAACAAGGATGGTTCCATGTTATACTTGCCTTGATCAAAGCTTTTCTGTTGACCCTACTGATCTGGCTCAAAATAATACTCCGGATCGTCAGGAAACTGCTCACCGTCTATACTCGATCACCAAACATCATCACATAATCATCTAAGCAATCATACACGAAGCAAACAAAGAAACATAATTAGAACAGTACACCAACAGTAGCAAAACAGTATGAAAAGTTTGTAAAACTCTTCTACACGTTCCTACGATCACACAAAAGTAAAGATCACGAAATTCGGATTTAAAACGTGAAAGTTATGAATTTTCTAAGATTTCCTATAGATAAATAATTACTTTAATATAAACTCAATAATTAAATTTCTCAAACCTACTGTACAGCTGCACTAATATGTAGAGCTCGCAAATACAAACCTAACGCAACTTGAACGGGGCAAAACGGAGTTAAAACGAAGATTTTACGACCAAGACAATTTAAGTGGCAAAACTGTAAATACCAGAAAACGTATTTTTGATTTACCGGGAAGAAATACGTTTTCAGAACTAACAAGAGTATCTCCTGAATGACGCTAAGGACGGCGGGTTCTATTCCATGAAAACACAGGGGCTCTTTATAAATTTTAACCCACGAAAGGGTATCTTCTATTCCTACCCGTCGATCTAAGAACGGACGGCGGACAACCACCCTAGGAGACGACTCGGCGGCGCTGTCGTCGGGAAACACCAGCATGCGGCGGCGCCATGGCCGGAACCTCGCCGGAGACGCGGTTTTCACGATTTTGACCATCAATCGACTCGCGGCCGGTACCAAACGAAAGAGAGACTTAGCGCGAACTCACCTAGGGCCTCAAATCGGTCGGTCACGAGACGAGGATGACGAGCGACTCGACGGAGCGGACGGCGGTGCGGCTGTTCACAGAGACGACACGTTAAACACCTAACTAACCAAATTGAGGACACCCCCGTGCTCGCAAGACCATGACAAAGCTAATAGAAGAGCTTAGGGTGGTGGAGGAGTGATGTACTTGCCGAATCGAAGCCGACGGCGGCGTCCTAGGGTTCGCCTAGCTTACAGCGCAACTAGGGCAACTACGCTGCAAATTGATGAAAATAACGGAGGGCGGTGGCTTATGCGTACCTATATAGGGCGGGGATGAACCGATTACGAGAAGAAATCCCGGGGTTTTCGGGATTCGATGGCATCGGTAGAGTCCGGCTCGGTTACGAACGTGGAGAAGACGAGACCGACGTGTGGGGTCCAATCGTCAGCGTCACCGGAGAGAGGGGCGCGCGCGGCTGCGGTTCTTGGGCCGGCCCACGCGGGCGCGAGGAAGAAACGGAGAAGCGAGCTCGGGCGGCTCAACAGCGAGGAAAGGAAGAAGCTGGCCGGCTCGAGTGGGCTTCCAGGCCGCCGGCTGCACAGGTAAGGTTTCTTTTTTCCTTTTTCTTTTCTTTTCTTTTATAAATTTGTTTTCCAAAACCATTTTAAAATGAATTTTGAATTCAAATCAAATAAAACTAAAACCACACCTCAAAATAAATCAAATGCAACAGCATGAATGCATCATCAATTATTCCACCTATTATTTTAAAATTTTTATCCCCATTAATATTATCTAAATTATTTAAACTCATAACTAAATCTCTTTTCACTCTAAATTTCTTCTAATTCAAACTTTTAAGATTTTTGGGTGTTACAGGCGGGCACACTATAAGGCCCGCCTCCTAAAATACTGGCCCAATATCAACCTATCTCAGCCCAATATCAGGCTTCAAGTTATATATACGAACACTTAGCCAGTTAGAGTTTCTCATTCTCATTCTCACCCCTCTCTCTCACACCCACCGCTCTCCCTCTCACACCTGGCGCACGGCGCTCTCCCTCTTCTCTCTCTCCCACGCCGCTCTCCCTCTCACACGGGGTCCGCGCTCCACCGAGGCGAGTCCACGCTCTTCCTGCGGTGGGTCCACGCTCGCACGGTGGCGGCGGCGGGTGCCCCGCGTGACCGTCGGTGCATCCGCGCTCGCCTGGAGGCGGTGGCCGCACGTGCCCGTCTTCGGGGTCTGCGTTTGATTGGTGGCAGCTCAGTGGTGCACAAGCCAGGCCCAGGCGCAAGGAGCAGATCTGCAGGCGGTCTTCCTCTCTCCCGTGCGGGCCCCCTCTGTCATCGTGGCTGCCTCTCTGGCATCCTCCACGAGTCAGAGGCGGTGGCGTGCTCCACCTCAGTAGCAGCTCCCTTCCTTCGTCTCCTAGATCCGGCGAGGAGGATGCTGGGCGCACCCGGATCTAGCGAGGAGGAAGCCGGCCGCGCCCGGATCCGGCGGGGAGGAGATCGACCGCTCCTAGATCCGGCGGGAAGGAGATCGGCCGCGCCCAGATCCGGCGGACGCAACGGCAGCGGGCTTGATTGGGCCCTGTGGTGGGCTCGATTGGGCTCGCTAGGGTTTTTATTTTTTAAATCGATTAACGGAGGCGGACCATGACCTTTCGTCCGAGACGGTTGGCCCACCTCGGTTAAGCCTTTTAGCTCACCTCGGTTAAATTTCCTGTAGTAGTGCAATCCTCTTCTACCCCGACGGCTTCCGTTCAGCAAGCAGTGATTGCATCTCGGTTTATGTCGAGCTCCTGGGAAAGGAAGGCATGGTATGGGCGTCCTGCGACCTGAGGCTGGTCGACCATACCACTGGGTTGTCTTCTTCTGTGCACAAGACAGCTCAGGAAGTTCAATTCTGCTTATATTAGCAAGTTTGCTCCACAGACTGGCATGTTTATGAATCGGAGCAAGTTCGAGTCGTCGGCTTACCTTCAGAATGATCATCTCACCATCGAATGCATGATCACTGTAAGAAAAGCACCACGGTATCTGCAACCAAACTCCTGAACAAAATTGAGGTGCCGCCATCCAACATCACGGTGCAACTTGGCAAACTGTTAGATGCAGAGGAAGGTACAGAACTACAGATGTGACTTTCATTGTTGGCGGAGAGACTTTCGCAGCACAAAAGATTCTGCTCGCAATGAGGTCACCAGTTTTCAAGGCTCAGCTTTATGGGCCGATGAGTGAAGCCAAGGTACAACATGTAACAATCCAAGACATGCAACCTGCTGTGTTTAGGACCCTGCTGCATTTTATCTATAATGATTCCTTGCCTGTGGACTATCATGGTGGAAGTGGAGGCACTAATAACTGTGAAATGATCTGGCATTTACTCGAGGCTGCTGATAGATATGCTGTGGACAGGCTGAGTTTAGTATGTCAAAGCATTCTTTGCAACAACCTTGACGTGGAAAATGTGTCAACTACGTTGGTTTTAGCCTATCAGCATGACTGCAACTGGCTTAAGGATGCTTGCCTTGAATTTATCACCAATAATAAAAGTGTCATGGATGCAGTGGTGGCGACCCAAAGTTATAATAATCTCAAGATAGCCTTCCCTTCTTTGCTGTTGGAAGTACTTGAGAAGAAAATGAAGTCCTGCAAAACATAAGCACCATCTGAAGCTGTCCACTAGAGTGAGTTCTTGAATTATATAAATAGGATACCATATTTTGCTAGAGCAGCTCATATATTGCTGACGAACACATGTTGAGGAATCTAAGATTGGATAGGTTAGTTCTTATTTATGATAGAAGACTCTCATTGTGTTGCAAAATCAGTGCATCCCTTGCTTGATCTACTACTGTTTTTTTAATAATTCAGAACAATTTGCTGGTTTAATTATTTTTTAACTCCGAATGTGTGAATATTTTTAGTGTACATATTATTCTTGCTATAGAACATTCATTGTTTACAAATTCTTTCTTTTTTTTAATTTTTGTAGCAAAACTTGCATTAGTGGATACGCATGCAGACAGGCCATTTTTACATGTAATGTTATGGACTCATCCACCGCAAATTATTGTTAAAAATAATAGTAGCATATTGTTGTGGGCTAGCATTATAAACAGGAATATGACTAACCTTGTCACCATGTTAT
The DNA here is from genome assembly GCA_038087645.1 of Saccharum hybrid cultivar R570. Lineage (NCBI taxonomy): Eukaryota > Viridiplantae > Streptophyta > Magnoliopsida > Poales > Poaceae > Saccharum > Saccharum hybrid cultivar. Next base: position 297,116 of record JAQSUU010000606.1, on the reverse strand, counting down.
TTTTTCCGTCCATAGTATTTAATTTTAACCATTTATGTTTGCCAATAAACTCATTCCTCCACAGCAGTTGCATAATTTTAGAACGCTCATGTGCTTTGGACATATACTTGCACAATAATTAGGATTTTGTAGATTAATGTTTTAAATTAATGAAACAAACTTCTAATTAAGCCAAAGGAAATTATGATTTTTCTAGTGCACTGGAGTCCAACAATAATTATGATTTTGTAGATTAATGTTTTAAATTAATGAAACAAACTTCTAATTAAACCAAAGGAATTTATGATTTTTCCAGTGCACTGGAGTCCATGCATCCACCAAGAGCTGTGATTTTTTATTGGCATTGAACAGTAGCTATTTCGATCCTACACAATGACAGTTTGGGATCTGATCTTTTTATTGAATTCAGTATTCAATTAAAACTAAACTAGTCCTGACTACGATTTTGTTTTTGTTGACCTGACTTTAGATCAATTTTTGGCAAGTCACTAGTGAATTTCTTTTGCTGTGAACTTTTGTTAGTCTATAGTTAATGATGTTTCAGTTGGGAGTAACATTAACATGCATTTTTCACTCAAAAAGCATTGACAGCCATTGTCCACTGGCAACTAATTGGTCTAAACAAAAGTATTGGCAAGAAAAACATTGTCACTCTATATATTTAGTTTTTTACGAGTATAGTGGAGATATATGTTCGAATCTCTATGCTTGTAGCTTTAGACATGACATGATTCCATGTTTAATTTCATTTGCAATGTATCTATCTTCAGCACTGTCTGCTAAGACAATCCTCACCGTTTATATGTTCTAATCACCTGTGTAGTTTATTCATATCTTTTTTGTTTTTCATAAAAGTGATTGATCAAACTTTTATACTGTAGCATTGCCTTTTAACAGAACAGATTGTTGCATTTGCATAACAATTCCTAGACTGTAATTTTTAATGTTTGCATTAGTGTAGATCATAGTAATTTGGTAAAACCGTACAGACATGTTCTTGTTTACAAGGGAATGTTAATATTCATGATTTCTCCTTACATTCTTAGCATATGTAATATGCGTCGTGCCTGAATATACGGCTTCTGTTTTGATGCAGTTATCATTTGTAATGGTTAATCAAGGAGAGGGCACTTAGTTGCTAGTTTCGTTAATTGTTGCAATGTTTCACTAGATACGTTCAGATGAACAAGCAATATACCTAGTCTGCTTCTTGTCTTTGAAACAAAAGCAGAGGAAAGTTAGGAAGCCATATTTACTTGTCTGTAATCTGTATCTAATACTTTTGGCACTTGGCAAGTTCATCAACGAGGCTAATCAGCTGCTACTTCATTCCAGAAGTAGATTACAGTGCATGTAGTCATGCTAAGTGAGCTGTAGTTCCACTCTACAGAGATGTATCTCTTGATGAATATGTATCAACTACCTTACAGAAAATAAACATATGGAGCCCATTCCGATTATCCTGTTACTTCTGTCTGCAGCTAATTTACTATTACCTGCCATTCCTGAATAATAAATTAATTGAATGAATTTAATGTTACGTTATGCAGAACAAGAAATCATGAATCGAACTGCTCAGTGTATCTATTATTGTTGTTACTATAATAATTGTTACACTCGGCAGCCGTTTCTCATTGTGTCATATATTTTATATAAGGGGTGTTGTCTGTAATCTCTTAGTGATAATTGTTACATCATATATTGCTACCGAATTCCTAGTAATGGTCATGAACTGCGATAGTTACATTACTGAGAGCATCTCTTGCGTGAACATTAAATTTAGTTTGGTTGTCTATGACAAATACCGAGTAGATTGGAGTAGAAATGGCAGTCGGTCATTTAGTTAACAAGATAGCCCTATTTTGACAGCTTTCTGAATGTAGAAGACCATGTCTATTATTCAAAGGCACATGAACTAAGCAGTATGTTTGTCAACGGGCTGCTTAATTAATTCCTATAGCTGAGTGCATGACACCGTCTTGCAAAGCCACATTAGATTGGTGAATATGGCTGCTTGTTCTTTGTGATTTTCACATTCTTCAAAGTTTGCATCAGCTTGTTTTTACTTTTGAGTAATTATATTACTTGTGTTGTACAAATGTGGAAGTATTTGAAATTTTATTCTGAACATTGTTGTTCAGAATAAAATTTCAAATACTTCCATATTTGTACAACACAAGTTGAGTAGATTTTTTCTTATTTCAGTCAATATATCTCACTTAAGAAGAATTCTATTCAAGACATTGTTTGCCCTCTATCGTCCAAATAGCGTAGATGATTTGGGGCTACGATTGCTGTTTCTGTCTGCAGTGATTCTGACGTTCATGATTCGTCATTCTATATACAATTATTTCCCACGTTGTCATAATACTTTTAGCATGGATTACACTAGACACTACGGGAATCAGGCGCTTTGCCGAGTGTCCAGGACACTCGGCAAAGGCTTTGCCGAGTGCCGCACTCGGCAAAGACTACATGGCAAAAAATTCGTCTGCAAAAATCTCTTTGTCGAGTGTTTTTTATCGGGAGTGCCACGACAGCACTCGGCAAAGAAAAGTTGACATGACGGGGGAGATAACGTTAACGGGTACTTTGCCGAGTGCCCCACCGCTGGGCACTCGGCAAAGAATATTTTTTTTGAAAATTCTTTGCCGAGTGTCCCACAGCTGGGCACTCGGCAAAGAAAAAAATTTAAAAATTCTTTGCCGAGTGCCCCTCTGCTTGGCACTTGGCAAAGAAAAAAAAATTAAAAAAAAATCTTTACCGAGTGTTCCTCTGATTGGCATTTGGCAAAGAAAAAAAATTTGAAAATTTTTTGTCGAGTGCCCTCTGAGTGGCACTCGGCAAAGAGATTTTTTTTAAAATTCTTTGTCAAGTGCCTTCCTCCCTGGCACTCGACAAAGCTGGGAAATTTGCCAAAATTGGCTTGTTTTTCCCAGCTTTGCCGAGTGTTTTTGTGATTGCACTCGGCAAAGGCTTCCTTTACCGAGTGTTACACACGGCAAAGTGACCATAACCGTCCCATTTTTTTGAATTTTTATATTCCATCGCGACAAAAATTATATTTCACATATATATCAAATTCATCACATATATCTCACATACATCATAAATATCTCATATAGATCAGATGCATCACAACATATATAACATAAGTGCATCATAAGTCCAAATAGCTAAAACAAGTTCATCACAAGTCCAAATAACTAACACTAGTGCATCACAAGTCCATCACCAAGTGAACAATAAATAGAAAGACAACTACCCAGATCCCCAAGCTCCCTACTGAGACTGTGGTGTACCATGAACTGGATCATTCGAGGGCCCGAGAGGTGGATTATTCGAACCCGCCGATTGAGGCTGCACAAAGGAGAACACATTGCATGTGTCAGACAATAATCCACTAGGCTACAAGTAGTGTTACGGTTTGACCCTAAGCATGAACATACAAACTTAAACAATCATATTCATACTTACAGGAGTAGTGTGCCCTAAAGGTGGAGGTGGCGGTGTAACGAATAGCGAAGCTGGCGGAGCTACACCCGTCTTTTGCCAAGAGCTTGCATGTACTGGAGAACCTCCGCCATCTGCTGCTGCTGACTCTGCTCCATCGCAATGCGCTAGGCCTCCATAGCCTCCATCCTCTGGCCATCGGCCTCCCGCAGGGCCTCCAATTGCTCGATCTGGGTCTGTAATATTTCACCACAATGTTTAAATAATGCAAAACTAAGATATGTAAATATCAATGTATGACGAATAAAATAGGAATCACCTGGAGTGATAGAATCCGCTGCTGTGAAGTCTCTAGCCGTGGACGTATGGGAATGCTTGCGTCCGTGCTCTGTGCTCGGATTTGGGAGAGGGAGGGAGTAGAGGTAGCGTCGATGACGCCATCGCCAAGATAGTATCGCCCATGCTTCTTGCCTCCTCCAATCCTCATGACGACCTCTGGATCAAAGTCCTGGGAGCTCGGGTCGTAGTTGTCTCTATGGAGAGACCTTGCCGCCAATGTGTACTCATTGATGCGGGTGTAGATGGACGGGTTGATGTACGCCTCGGGCGGGTCCTCCGGGTTGTAGGAGACATCGGACGTCGCCTTGCCCTTGTGGGCCATAGCATATGCCATGAACGTGGTGCACTTCTGGCCCGCATATGACGCCGACTACGAGAAAGACAGCAAGATGATTAGAAATCAGGCAAAATTAAGCGTTAGAATAGAGAAATGAATTCGAGTACCCATGCTTGTCTGTATGTGGTGAGGTTGCGGCTGCCTTGATGGTGCGGTACACCTGGCGTTAGCAATCGTCGGTCCCGGGCAGCGTTGTGCGCTTCAATCCACTCGGGGCCACACCACCTGTCTACTATCATTTCCTAGCACTCGGGATACGCGGCGCACCACCATGGACACATCTGCACGTCATTAAGTATTTGACATATAAGATGAACAAATTAAGAGTACTTAATGTCAAAAGGAATTAATATTAATGTTCTTTATCTACATGTATGTACTGGTCCCGGGTCAGCGTCATGCTTCTTGCTTGTGGCTTCTTAACATCCTCTCCGAGGATCGACCTGTGGTAAGTGACGACAGCCTGGACGCGCGCCTCATAATGGATGTCCACGACGAGCTTTTTGCAGGCTTTGGTAAGCACCGCCTCCGCCCTGGCCTCAAATCCCTCCTCGCATCTGTAATAAAGCTGCATATAGACACGATGTATCCATTCATTATTTCAAGAAAAGTCTAATGAATGTGATGCGATGTATTAAGCAATGTGGTGCGATGAAGACTTACCCAAAAGTCTCGCTTCACCCGCACCATCTTGTTCTCAGCCTCCGCGTCGGGGCGTTGGCGTAGTGGTCAAAGGTGTAGGCTGGCTCCCTCTTCCCGGCGTAGTCAACCGAGTTACGCGAGCTACGACTATGATAAGGAAAGGAGTTATACCTAGGGTGCTAGTGGAGTCCGGATAGCAGAGCCATGGCGAGTCGGTGCAGTGGCGAGACGACGCGGTGCAGGCAGACCCGCAACACCGAGGAAGACGATCGGTGTACTCCAGCTCCGCTTCAACGGGCTCTTCTCTGCAAAAAAAAAGAAAGAAAAATAATACTGTCAATTAAAAATTTCGACAGAACCTCCCCTGCACGGGGAGGTTTCGAATACCTGCAAAAAACAATGGCACGATGGCCGACATTCACATACAACGGCTCGATGGCCGATATCCACATACAACGGCTCGATGTCCGAAAACCACATACAACGACTACTGACACGACTATTTCATGCACTGCACGGATTGTATAGAAAAGGAATGGGCGAACCTAGTGTGTGCTCGTCGGCGGTGTGGCGGCACGGCGGCGCGGTCGCGCGGAGGCGCGGCGGCGCGGAGGCGGCGGGCGAGCGGCGCGGGCGCGGGGCGGCGTGGGCGTGGGCGTGGGCGGGCGTGCGGCGGACGCGGGGTGGCGCGGGCGCGCGGCGGACGCGGGGCGACGCGGGCGCGCGGCGGACGCGGGGCGGCGCGGGGCGGGCGCACGGGCGAGCAGCCGGTGTGCGGGCGGCGGCGCGGCGGGCGCGCGGGCGAGCAGTGGCGCGCGGGTGAGCGGTGGCGTTGGCGTGCGAGCGGGTCTATCTGGAGCAAAGGGGTATATATTTTACGTGCTTTGCCGAGTGCCCGCAATTCGGCACTCGGCAAAGTCTTTTATTTTTTAAAAATAAGTCTTTGCCGAGTGCCAGATCGCCGGCACTCGGTAAAGTTTTTATTTTTTTAAAAAAAATTGTTTTGCCGAGTGCCGGCGATCTGGCACTCGGCAAAGCCTTTTATTTTTTAAAAAAAGTCTTTGCCGAGTGCCAGATCGCCGGCACTCGGCAAAGTTTTTTATTTTTAAAAAAAAATTGCTTTGCCGAGTGCCGACGATCTGGCACTCGGTAAAGACTTTTATTTTTTAAAAAATTCTTTGTCGAGTGCTCGCGATCTGGCACTCGGCAAAGAATTTTCAACGTTTTATTTTTTTTAATTACTTTGCCGAGTACCCACGATCTGGCACTTGGCAAAGAATTTTTATCATTTTTTTTAAATTTCTTTGCCAAGTGCAACGAATCTGACACTCAGCAAAGAATTTTCAGCATTTTTTTTAAAATTACTTTGCCGAGTGGCAGATCGCGAACACATGTGGAGATATCTGGGTTTTAAGCAACGTACGTCACAACTTTCTCGAAACATTCTTAATTTTTTATCATAGCCTCCACATGCGATATCATGACATCTTGGCAATTTTTGTGATTTTTGGACTTCGTTTGTATTTAATAGAATTTAAAAACAAATTGCCCGCAAGTCGATGCCCATGTTTCATGAACACGATGTTCGAAATTTCGGGTGCGTTCCTAGATAGCGCCTCATAATACACTCAAAAGCATGAATATCATTTTTTGAATGGCTAAATTCCATTATTCCATGCACCTGCAGTTCAAATTTGCTTTTTACGAAAAAATAATTCAAGTAAATGATACAAATTAACTAAATGCAGCAAAAAACATAAAAAATGTACCAAATTTTAAAATCTAGCTCCTAATACTGTAGTAGGGTCGCAAAAAATTAGGTGCAAAAAGAAAAAAAATAAATTCTTTGCCGAGTGCCAAGATTCTGACACTCGGCAAAGAAATTCTTTGCCGAGTGTCAGATTCCTGGCACTCGGCAAAGTAATTAAAAAAACTTTGCCGAGTGCCTAACAGCAGGCACTCGGCAAATGGTCACCGTTGGGGCTCACTGTTTGTGAGGTCGTTTTTGCCGAGTGTAAATCTTTGCCGGGAGCTGGGCTCTCGGCAAAGACTTTCTTTGCCGAGTGCATTTCTTTGCCGAGTGCCCGGCACTCGGCAAAGCGATCTTTGACGAGTGTCTTACTTTGCCGAGAGCGGCGCTCGGCAAAGAGCCTCTTTGCCGAGTGTCCGATATTTGGCACTCGGCAAAGCATATGACACTCGGCAAAGATACTGTTTCCGGTAGTGAGAAGCATGAAAGGGAAAATTCACATGAGCCTCAACTTAAATTTGGTTTCTTACAGCAAGTGCCAAGTAGAGCAATGGTGTTTTGAGCTTGCGCTAGCATTGTGCACCTCCTCTGTCATTACTTTTGAGAACAATGCAAGTTTTAACTGCTTTCGAAGATTGTTACCTGATCGATGGAGCTCATTCAAGATCACTTGACTATCTCTAATCAGCTTCATGTCAGCAGCATATTTTGTCCGCCAAGTCTCATGGTTTGAGCAGTTTGTGCTAAAGACAATTCCAGACTGAAACAGTAGGTCCATGCATCATTCTATATACAATTATTTCCCACGTTGTCATAGTACTTTTAGCATGGATTACAGTAGAAGAACGAAAAGGTAAAATTCACATGAGCTTCTACTTAAATTTGTTTTTTTACAGCAAGTGCAAGTAGAGCAATGGTGTTTTGACCTTGCGCTTGCATTGTGCACCTCCTCTGTCATTATTTTGAGAATATTGCAAGTTTTAACCGCTTGGAAGATTGTTACCTGATCGATGGAGCTCATTCAGACTACCTCTAATCAGCTACATGTCAGCAGCATATATTTTTTTCAAAAACGCAGGAGAGCTACCCTTCTGTGTATTAGAGAGAAAGAAAAGGCCCCCATGCATCACAGACATCTCATGCGGGGACCAAATATGAGAGGTGGTTAAAATAAATTATCTGTCAGCAGCATATTTGTCTGTCAAGTATCATGGATCGAGCAGTTTGTGCAAAAGACGAAATTCCATACTGAGACTTTCTTTAGTTCCCACCCAAAACTTTACATCCTATCACATCGGACGTTTGGACACATGCATGGAGTATTAAATATAGACTAAAAAATAACTAATTACACAGATTGCGTGTAATTTGCGAGATGGATCTTTTAAGTCTAATTAGTCCATGATTTGACAATAAGTGCTACAGTAACATATATGCTAATGATGGATTAATTAGGCTTAATAAATTTGTCTCGCGGTTTATTAACGAATTCTGTAATTTATTTTTTATTAGTATCCGAACACCCCATGCTACACCCCCACTGACACCCCATGTGACAACTTTACACCCTACCACTAAACAATGCCTGTGTAGGTCCATGCATCCTCTCATGCGCATGGCCCACATTTCCAGAAAACTTAGCATATAAGCTAGGTGTAAGAGCGGAATCAACGGTCTGCAATTTTTACAATAGTGAGGTGCAGCAGAAAATCTCATCTGAGAAAATGTCTAGTCTTTCGAAACCATTTGTAGTATTCTCTCTGTCACACATAAGTTATGTTTTGAAATTGTCGGAAGATTCCAAACTTTGGCTGCTACTTTTTGTTCCAACTATCTAAAATATAAAAAAGATGGATATATTTATAAACTATTTTTCAGAACAAGTATACTCGTATCACTTCCGAACATTCAAAATCAACAGACAAAAATGTACCTTATAGTAAAAAAAACTCAAAGTTTGGAACGCGGACGGACAACCTTAAAGTGTTATTTATTTGTGACCAGAAAGAGGATGCAAATGTTGTTGAAGTAATGATAACAGTCTTGTCGTGTCCCAAGTTGTTCTCCAAACCAATCACATTCTAAATTTCATTTCATCAACTGATGCGATGAATAACACCAGGTAAACACCTAAGTATAAATGTTATAACTTACAAGAAAAATCATATTGCTTGGAGAATTGTTCTTATAGTTAATGATATATATGTACTGGGTGGAGTGGATTTGCTTTAATTTATAGTGGTACTTAGAACAATCCCAGCCCAAAAGATAGAATTATTTCTATAGCCATTAATAAGGTGCCAACTATGTAAAAGAATGATCTGGTAGTGTAATTTAGGAACAGAGAAAAGAAAATAGTTTCTTATAAAAAATATTATCTCTACATGAGAATCAAGATAGAAATAAATGTGATATGTGAACGATAGAAGAGAGACGTTGCTTTATTTTGGGATAGAGGGCAAGTAATGACATTTCGTTCACCCATCTATAAAATGAACTAGTATAATGTACCCGTAAGAATCATGGATTTTCTGTATTTGTTTTAGGGAGAAGTTCATTTTTTTGCCATTTAATCATTGTTGAGTTTGTTTTTTGTGGTCTTGCAACTTTAAAACCAGAAGTCTTTGACCACTGTATTATTTAATACTGGACAAATTTGGCCATGTATCTAATTACTAAAGTGGTTTGTATTTTTTTAAGATTATAAAACCTAGTATATTTTCTGAAAATTCATAACTAAGTCATTTCAAAACAAAAAAATACAAAAGTAATACGAAAATTTTTCTAAGAATATACTTTATGTATTTGTACTCTATTTGGAGTATTCGTATTTGATTTGTTCATATTCTTAGTGTTTTATTGCTCGTAATGAAGTTTGTTACTTAGTTAAATCATCATTTTACACTATATTATACCTGATATTGACCAATAGAATTCATTGTAGACAATGGGGTAGTTTGGTATAGCTCTCCTTTCTAATTCTTGAGTTTCACTTATTGTTCTCTAATAAAGTGATTCTGGTGAAGAAGCAAGTGAGAAGTACATAATTGTGGCGTGATTCTAGTGGTGATTGAATGAGGAGCAGTGGGGACCGGTTTTTTTAGCTTTCAGCTTGTAGTGTAAAAAGGAAAAGTGATCCTTGTCACCTCCCGCAAGAATCCAATTGCATTTAAACATAACATCCGCACCTACTATAGCAATGCTACCCATCTAAAAATAATATGATCAATTTAACTACAGAATATTTTGTACTCTAATTTGAACATTGATTGTGTTGGTTGATCTCTCAGTTTAATATAGCATAAAATGTTAATCTAAATAAATAACGAGTATGAGTACGAGCAACAAAACACTAGGAATAACTACAAACAAGACACAAATAACTCCAAATAGATGACCAATAGAAAGGTTATACTTTTAGAAAACATTTTTTATTAAAATGAATTAGTTTACGAAATTAACCACCTTAGAGAAATAGCTAGATACCAAATTTGGCCCATATTGATGGTGGCTAAAGATTTTAGATTTTAGGAATAAACCAAACTCTGGACAATAGTTGAATGCCCAAAAATATATTTGTTTCTATTAGGTTCCTTTTGTTTGGTGGACGGAGAAGATACAGAGAAAAGATGGGGTGTGGTGTTGGCTTCGAAAGTGGGCCAGCAGTAATGGGTCTGCGTATGGGCTGAATTTGTTACTCCTACCACCAAAGTTTTTTTTTATAAACGTATCTGTATTACTCAGATAAAGAAAATGTACACATACGCAAATACATACAAATACGATGATACAGGAAACAGAGACAGCAGTCCTATCAGATTTGCACAGAGGCCCCTAAAGAATAGGAAATCAAAAGGAACTCCCTGGCCACCGTGCTCACCGACGGACGCCACCACCTTCCAACTCCGGCGTCAGAATCTCCCATCACTGCCCAGATCTGGAGAAGCTCCATCGCACGAAGGCTTTAACGAGCCACAATAGTTGCCCGATGTCGAGGCCGGGGCGATTTCGTCGTTGAAGAAGCGTCGGCCGGGGACGCGCCCCAAGCTCTCTAGATCTAGAATCGGAGCTCGCCGTCGACTAGCACTGAAGGGAAGTCGAGCTCGATCCACTCGCCCACAGACCACACCACCCATCACCATCTCCTCATCCTTGACGATGCGCGCCGCCAGCACCATCGCCTCCCGGAGACGACAGATCGGCCGAGTGCGCGGACTCCTGTACAAACCTCAACCTCACCGACCTCGCCGTTGGTGCCGGAGGAAGACGCCACCAGTGTGAGGAAGGGGTCGGGAGAATTTATTCAACGACGCCCCCATCGCCTCCTCCTCGCCGACGGCGCCTAGAAAGACGAGCTGCAGAGGGATACCGCCCTCCTGGCAAACCCTAGCTCCACCGTCAACCGACGGCGAGCGAACCCTAGACCTAGGACTCGATCCTAATCTATCTACACCTGTACGGCGATTTCCCGGCCATCCTCCCTTTCCAGCACCGGACCGGTGACCGGAGAAGAAGGAGACCGGCGAAATCGCCGCCGGAAAACGGCGTCGCCTCCTTTTCGCCTTTTGCAACTGTAGCAGAGGAAAGGGAAAGAAGGAGCGGTCGGAGCGGGGGTTTACCACCAAAGATTTGTTGCACTCACGTATCGAGGGTTTCCTAGGCGCCGCCGGTTTTGCCGCCGCTGCCGCCGGCTTCTCCAGCAATCTTCAGAAGGTTTGTTCACCACTGCCACGATCTCTTCGCTGCCGTTTGCATTCCCTTCCGAATTAACAGCCCTTTTATTTGTTCCCTTCTTTCCTTTTCTTATCGGAAGTCCAGGGAAGACGTCGCGGCGATTCATTCCGCTCCGGCCTTGCTGCTCAATTGCTCATCGCCGTCCCAGCAGTTCGGCACCTATCCACTAATCCACATGACGATGCCGACGAGAGTGTCTACGTGCACAGCGAAGACAGAGCAATGCATGCTTGTCTTCGAGATCTTTGACTTTGATTACAGCCAGCACAGGGGTATGGGGATCGGTGAGTTTCAGATCCGACACCTTCTCCGTCGGTGGCTACGACTGGGCCATCCGCTTCTATCCCGACGGGGACCAACAGAATTACTCGGGTTACATCTCAGTTCATCTCGAGCTCTTGAGCAGCGACACCAAGGTGCGGGGCAGCTGTGACTTGAGGCTGGTCGACCAAACCACGGGGTTGTCCACGTTAGTGCACAAGACTGAGCTGAGGGTGTTCTTGTCCAGTGATCTTAGTAGATTTGCTGCTCATGCTGGCCCATTCATGAATCGGAGCCAGTTCGAGGCATCACCCTATCTTAAGGATGATCACCTCACCATCCAATGCATCACAACTGTAAAACGGCCACAGGTTTCTGGACCTGAATTACTGAATGAAATTGAGGTCCCGCCATCCAACATCGCCGAGCTTCTTGGCAAATTGTTGGATACAGGCGAAGGAGCAGATGTCACTTTCAGTGTTGGAGGAGAGACTTTGACAGCACACAAGATAGTGCTCGCTATGCGGTCTCCAGTTCTTAAAGCAGAGCTGTTTGGGCAAATGAAGGAGGCGAAGGAACATCTTGTGACCATACAAGACATGCAGCCTGATGTGTTTAGGGCCCTACTGCATTTCATCTATACCGATTCCTTGCCTGACATGGATGATCAGGATGGAGAAGGTAACAGAGATATGATACATCATTTGCTTGTGGCTGCTGATAGATATGCTGTGGACAGGATGAAGTTGGTATGTGCAAGCATCCTTTGCAAGAATCTTGATGTCGAGACTGTGTCTACTACATTGGCTTTGGCTTATCAGCATAGCTGTGACAGGCTTAAAGATGTTTGCCTAGAGTTCATCACCAGTTCATCAAGTGTGATGGATTCACTGGTGGCAACTCAAGGTTATCAGAATCTTAAGGCAACTTGCCCTTCTGCGCTAGTAGATGCATATGAGAAGTCGTCAAAGAGGTTCCGGAAAACATAAGGTTGTCGTTTGAGGCTGTGCATCGGGGCAAGTTCTCAAGTTGCACAAATTTTCTAAAGATTTTGCTCTAGCAGCTCATAACATCCATATATCGTTTAGCAGCAGCAGCAGCAGCTTAGTGTTAGATGAATCTTAAAATTGTTAGGCTAAATATTTCTTTTCAGGAAAGAGAACTGTCATTGTTTTGCTATGTCTGTCCATCCTGTCATCAATCTAGTAATGTTCAGTTGCACATTTAAATTTCCCTATCAATTTGCTGGCTTTGTCTATTGAATGAACAGCTAAATGTGCGAACTGCCCACTTTTCTGAATTCTTGGTACTCCCTCTATATAGTTTCTCTTTTTTATCGTGTACAGAATTTCTTTTTCCTTTTGTTCACCTTTTTCGTTAAATAATGGACATGCTACATGCTAGTAATCTACATTTATGTGTAATTCTGTAATGCACTGATCCATTATTGTTGAAGGCTATCATCATAAATTGGAAATGTTTGAAAAGACGGCAAGAGGTTTGGTGTAAATATTAACAGAAAGAACCTTTCCATTTCAGTAATTATGTTTTTACCATTTGTTTCCCTATATCAGTCTATGATCTACAATCAATTAGATAACTAACATTCTTATGTGTTTATATTTGCATCTATATTTTAATAGTAAGTTTTTTTCTCAATTCATAAGCATAACAAATCAAACTTTTAAAGAGAGATTATGGGAAATTAGTATGTTCAATTGATTAGGAACTGGAGTCCCTGCAGTAGTTGGTTTTTCAATGGCTTTTTTTAACGGAGGGAGTAGTATTCAAGCCTGATAAGATAATGTTCAAGCGGAATTTTTTTAATTTATTGAATTCAGTACTCAATGCAAAAATCAAATTAGGGTTGACTCAGTTTTATTGCACTGATCTCCAATGAATTTTGGAAAGTTGTACTAGGTTTGTACCTGTGTGTTGCTATGGGAACAAAAAAATTAAGGCAATAAGAAATTCAAGGACACATTTGTCTGTAGAAAAAGAAAAGTCCATATTTTTTTCTATGCTTTAGTGTTCTCGAACTATTGCCCTGTTCGCTTGTCTTATGAGCCGTACTATTTCAGCGAACGAACAGTATTTTTCTCTAATAACAAATCAGCGAACAATACTTTCAGTCATGGCTTTTCAGCGAAGTGAACAGTGCACAATGGTTTTGAATGGTGTCTACATTCATTGATTTTACTTCATTGGCGACGGATGAGGAAAGAAAAAGGAATTTGTAAGCCATGATGGAAAATGGTTAGATGTCACACTTCGTTATGCCATATACTTCGACATATATTTGTATGATATTCTTTCGTCTATATATATGGTCAAACGGACATATATTTGTATCATATTCTTTCGTCTAGGCCCCGTTCGTTTGTCTTATAAACTGTACTTTTTTAGCTAACGAACAATGTTTTTCTCTCACAACAAATCAGCGAATAGTACTTTCAGCCATGACTTTTCAGACAAGCGAACAGGGTATGGTCAAACGACAGAAATAATCAATGCAGGCTGTTAGAGCTCTAAGGTCTATTTGATTGAGCTGTGTGAGTTGTGGAAAAATTGTTGTGAGCTGTAAAAAAAAGGTTGTTGGAGTTATGTGCTATGAAAAAATCGTAAGTTGTCTGGTTGAAACAAGTATAAAACATATCCTCCCTTTGTACCTACCTTAAAACATATGTGAAACAACTCTTTATTTCCCTCATTTCCAAAAGTAGAAAGTCAAAAGCAAAAACAGGGTCTAAGGTAAACTTCCAAAACTGTACCAAAGATGCTTCCAAAACTATACCAAAAGAAAGCAGCTGCTTCTGAAAAAAAACAGCTTCAGATTTCACTTGTTTAGGGTGTCTGCCTTTGATTGAGCTTCCTGTAGCAGGCGCAAAGGTGCTTCTTTATGGCTGTGGAACGACAATTTTGAGAAAATTACCCACGCGTCACTCCTTATGAAACTTACCCCTTCGATTGTTTTCTCCTAACCTTCAATTTTCCTCCTTTCCGCATCTAACAGAGGTCGCCCAACTATGCTCCCCACCGTGGGGTAGCACGCGCTAGGGTTAAGGGTCGGTGGCAGCGCTGGTCCTGCCCAACCATCCCTCCCTAGCAGTCATCTCCGGTGGCCCTACTCCTCTCCGGCCAGCCTCTCCATCAGTACTTGAGTCGAGGCTGTAGTCCAAGCATTGGTGCCTAGGCCCCTCTTTGTCCAGCCGCCTACATAAGCCTAAAGTACTTTTTCAAATCTCAACTAAACACAGCCTAAAACTTACAGCCGTGTGGGGGTTATGGAAATCCTGATGTCCTCCATGGTGTCGATGTTGGCACACAATATGGTAGGTCTGGTGATACCACCCTCATGCGTATGATTTTACTATTTGTTAATCAAAGTCAATAAAATTTGAGGGCCTGCTTGGTTGGCTCCACGCCAAAAACTGGACAAAAATTTTTGCCACAAATTTAGCAAGATAAATGTAAGGTACCGGTAATTTTTGGCAACAAACCAAATAGAGGCCAAAAGCTTGGCTTGCCAAGTTTTGGCAACCAAAATTTGGCTATCACCAAGCAGGCTCTAAATTTCTCAAATCCTAATACATCCTTCATGAAGAATACTCCTAGGACTAAATACTAAATTATATTGGCCATCAAAATTTAAATATATTATCCAAAGTGACATAGAATTTAATAGAACTGTTTTTCAATGGTACCCAATGTGCCCATCGATAGTGAAGGATAGACGGTACCATTACCCAACGTGCCCACCTATAATGATTTCATCAATCTCGATTTTTGTTAGCTTATTCTTTTAGTAATGCACATAAAGATAGGGTGTACATGCGTGCATTCGTAAAGTTGATGGTATTTCCAGCAATAATAGGCTTGTGTATAGAGTATAGACCTTTGGGACAGCAAAAAAAAGAAGGCAATTCGGTGTTTAGCTAGCTTATGTGTTACCCCTTGTTAGCTAACTTTTGAAACCGGCTGTTTTTGCAGCTTGGGCAAGTTTGATGATGGTTTTTTTGCTGACGTAATGCCACGTTAGCCACACCACGTCTGCCATGAAGGAGGTAAATCGTATTAAGTTGAAAATTAAGGGAGATAAACTGGACTAGAAATTTTTAGAAAAATACCCAAAAAATCATAAAAATCAAATTATAAAATTAATCTTAAAATGTTACATGGAAAAATAATGCAATTTAAAATAATAAAGTGTAGCTTAATCTTAGAAATTCATAAAAATTTAGTTTTAACTCCTAAATTATGAAACTAGTTTCAGATTTTTTTTCTAAAATCATGCACTATCTTATGTTGTCTGGCTTGAAATTGTTTGAATCTTGATAGACTCATTTTGGTGCTTATTTCTAGTAGAACCATTGTTTGAATCTATTATAATTAGTCGATGTTCATTGTCCGAACTACATAGAACCGTTGATGGAGCGTCGTTAGGACTATAGTGGTGCTAGTCCCCTCCCTAGATAATTTATCAAAGTAGTTGTGTTAGCCTACGTGGCCGCATGCACCCTCCTGCTCTTATGCAAGTTGAATATATTTAATTAACTTTTACAAACTATTGAATCTAATTAAGTTTTAATACAATGTGTTTCGAAGCCTAATGCGGTAGAAAAATCTATATGGTAGTACACGGTCCATGATGTTTGTTTAGATATGATCAAGTGACACGAACATGATCGAGTGACACTTATATTTACACTAAATAGTATTAAGCATGATGTGGTTACATGGCACTAGCTTGTGTTGTCATCAAAGTCACTTGATCACCAATGTAGACTAATTATAATAGACACTACTGGCAAATAAAGACCAAAAGAAATCCATACAAGATCTAATTGATTCTAGTTTAGTCACCATAAGATAGAAAATGATTTTAGGAATAATATGAAGCTAGTTTCATATTTTCGAGCTAAATCCAATTTTCTATGATTTTTTAAGATTAAACTGCATTTTATGATTTTTAATTGGATATTTTTTCCAAAAAAACATTTGGATATCTTTTTAAAAAAAACATACTTCTAATTCAGTTTACCTCCCAAAGTTTAACTTGGTCCGATTTTTCCCCCTCGTGATTGATGTGGTACCATACAGAAAGACTGACATGACACTATGTTACATGTGTCTTTAAAAGTTTTGAGAGAGGGTCGACAAATTGTGAAAGTTGAGGGAGGTCAAGATAAATGGTGGTCCAGGAAGCCACACATTGAGCTTAGTTATGGGCCTAGTCGGACCGGGCTGTAGGGTTCTGCTAGCGCCTTGCGTCATCTTCCTTTCGGGACGTCTGGCGCCCGGACGTTCGGCGCCAGTGGTACGTCCGGACGCCCCACACGGCCGCACCTGCTGTTTTCTCATGTAGCACTGGCAACCGATTTGACGCAGCGCAACGCTCGTGACCCGATTTGTCCGCCTCCCTGACACCCCCAGAAGAGTACTGTAGATCGAAGACAAAGAGGGCTTATCAGCAGGCAGTAGCAACCTCACGCCTGGTCCCATACTCATGCTGCCTGCACGCTGCCGCTGACCGGCCGAGAGAACAGCATGCAACTCCGTGCTCCACGCTCACGCTGGCATCCTGCTTCGCGCCCCGCTTTGTACTCCGCGTCTGGCTTTGCCCAACTACAGCGTCGAAACAATATGCAGTGCAACGCAGATAAACATAAACTGCAACATCAAAAAAAAATCTACTGCAACAACCAAAAAATTCTACTGCAACAAACAAAAAATATATACTGTAACGTCGAAAGAATATCTACTGCAACATGAAAAAACATCCATTACAACATGGAAAAAATCTGTTGCAACAACGACAAAAATCTACTGCAACATCGAAAGAACATATACTACAACATCGAAAAAATATCTACTACAACAATCAAAAAATATCTACTGCAACAAACGAAAAATATGTATTGCAAACGTTGAAAAAAATATGTACTGCAATATTGAAAAACATCCATTACAATATCGAAAAAAATCTACTGTAACAACGAAAAAAACCTACTCCAATATCGAAAGAACAATATACTGTAACATTGAAAAAAATCTATTGCAACAAACCAAAATATATAGTGCAACATTATTAAACGTGCACTGCAACATCGAAAAATATCTATTGCAACAACGAACAAACGAAAAATATATATTGCAACAAGGAAAAAAATATCTACTTTAAACAAACGAAAAACATGCACTTCAACATCGAAAAAAATCTGCTGCAACAACGAAAAATATCTACTACAACAACGAAAAAAATGTGTACTGTAACATTGAAAATCATATACCGCAATATTAAAAAATATATACTGCAACACCAAAAAACATCTATTACAAGCACCTAGAAAATCCACTACAATATTCAAAATTAGTTGTTACAACATCAAAAAAATAATAATTACGACACGACGAGATCTGCCACTTTACCAGTGTAAAAATTTCTCTTGCTTCCCGTTTTTCCCTTTTGAGAGTCCATGGGACCGCCTGACCAAGGCCATGCCCATGCATGGAGGCCACGTGTCTCATTGAGTGTCAGATGGCTCCTATGTGCGTTCGAATGATTGGACGAGGACAACCGCAACAGACCTAGGCAGAGTCTTTTCACACAGCACGCCAAGTCTTTTCACACAGCTGATCTTCGGGACCATGGGTCACACAGCGTGGGTCGCACAGCGCAAAAGCATGCAGTCTGCAGCAGCGTTTGATGGTAGGGTCGAGGTCGAGCACAGGCGCGGGTTAGCGTGGGGTCCGAGAGACTGCGTGGGGCACGTAGCGCTTCCCGCGCCGTTGTTTCGTTGGGGAGACGCGCTGCGGACTTTCACCCGTGCAAGCCAGTGGAAAGCCGCGCCGATACGGAAGCCGCGCCGTAGCGGGGGAAGCCGCGTCCGATCCCTCCGGACGTCCTCGTAGTAGCTCACTGGCTTGCTTTACTCCCTTGCATCTCCTCACCTTCCCCGGCGCGCCGTCGTTTGCCAGTTCACCGCCGCCGCCGCCGACGCCGACAGCCATCTTCGGGAGGTTCGATTTACTCCACAACCTCATCTTCGCTTACCTCTAGGATGTACCTCGAATTCTGATCAATTTGCGATTCTTTATTTCTCGCCGTAAAAAGTATAGATCACGCGCTTAATGCCGCCGCTGCGTCGATTCTGTCAGTTCTTGCCGTGGTCGTCGCCGTCGATGGCTCGCCATATTCCGACGCCGACGACGGCGTCGACGTGCACCCCGGAGACGGCGCAAGGCAGGCACTTGTTTGAGGTCACCGGTTACAGCAAGCACATGGGGATGGACCACGAAAAGTTCATCAGGTCCGGCACCTTCTTCGTCGGAGGCCACCAGTGGTCCATCCGCTTCTACCCGGATGGGTCCATCAAAGACAAAGATTACATCTCAGTTTATCTCGAGCTCATGAAGGAGAAGGAAGGCTCCAAGGTACGGGCATCCTGCGACCTGAAGCTGGTCGACCTGACAACAGGGTTGTCGGCTTCAGTGCATAGGACAGGGCCTAGAATGTTTAACTCCGGTGATGTCAGTAGGTTTGCTCCTCAGGATGGCTTGTTCAAGAAACGAAGCGAATTTGAGGCATCGGTGTACCTTCGAGATGATCGCCTCGTGATCGAATGCATTGTCACTGTTATGGCAGAACCTAAGGTATCTGCAACCAAATTGCCCACAAAAATTGAGATGCCCCCATCAGACATTGGAAATCATCTTGGCAAGTTGTTGGAAGAAGAGGAGTGTGCAGATGTCACATTCAGCGTTGGAGGCGAAACTTTTACAGCGCATAAGCTTGTGCTCGCAATGCGGTCGCCAGTTTTCAAAGCTGAGTTCTATGGTCCGATGAAGGAGAGGAGCGCGCAGCTTGTGACCATTGAAGACATGCAACCTTCTGTGTTTAGGGTCCTGCTTCAATTTATCTATACCGATTCTTTGCCTGCCATGAAGGATCTTGTGGAAGATGTCAACTGCGAAATGATCCGGCATTTACTTGTGGCTGCAGATAGATATGCTTTGGATAGGCTCAAGTTGATTTGTCAAAGCATCCTTGCCGAGAATCTTAATGTGATGACTGTGACAACTACATTGGCTTTGGCTTATCAGCATAACTGCAGCATGCTTCAGGATGTTTGCCTTTAATATATCACCAGTTCAAATGTGATGGATGCAGTGGCGGCAACTGAAGGCTATAAGTATCTCAAGACAACCTGCCCTTCTGCACTAACAGATGCATTTGAGAAGATGATGAAATTGGATAGAACATAAGTGGCTTGCCTTGAGCTGTCCACCAATGTTTCTTATTAAATTATTATTGTAATAGCTTAGCTTGTCAGAATCTGCTAGAGCAGCTCATGATAATTTTAACATAGGGATGAGTAGCCTAGTATAAGATGAATTGTTTGAGAACTATCATGTGTCATACTTAGTCCTATACTATACTCAATATACTAATATGTCTACAAACTTGTACAAGCTGTCTACTTTTTCACACAATGCATTGATGGACTCATAGCTTTAAGCATAAGACTAGAATACTGGTGACTAAAGTATGTCTACTTAGTCATATTATCTATTTTTTCATTAGAACCTGGTAAAACCAGTGGTGTAATCTACTAACCTGTGAAAAAGTAACCTGGTAAAATCTTTGGAATACTGTGAAATCTACTTAGTCATATTATCTACTAAGTAGATTTTCAGTCAGGTTCCAGTGCTCAGGAAAAAGTATGTATACTTAGTCACCACACAAAGCAGTGGTGAGGTTACTGTAAGAAATATGTAATAGCTTGAACAGTCACAATTTTACCTCATTGGTCATTAGTTTTTACGATTTATATATGCTGATAGCAGTACGATATCCAGTGTTGCGCTGGCGCATGATTTTGGAGGTTCGTGTGCTTTCAATATATGATTGAATAAAATGATTATCTGGATTACTGTTTCTTGTGGGTTTTGATTATGAAGAAATAGCACCCAATTTTGCCTCAATGAGGACTTGAACTTGGTTGGTCTGGGTGTACACATCCATGCCCTCAAGAAACCAAGCTAGGTTCAGTTGCTAAATCCAAAGAAATCATGAGCAAGTCTACTCAGTTGTAATTTTGGATTGTCGTGTTAATTACAAACAACTGATTTGACACCCATGGTACTTAGTTAAAAGCTACTTTAGGATTGACTTCGAATTCTGTTCTATTAACCTTACTTGAGACCTATGTAAGGCGAGGTACTTGCTTCGTTGCTTGTTACTATTTATGCTGTATTTTTGGGGTGTGTGTTAGAGTTTTATTAGTTAATGTTTCATAAGTTAGGAAGAATCACTCAAAATAAGATGCATTGGCAAGTGAAATATTGCCACTCTATACACACTGGTAGTAGTTCTTTTGCTAGAGTATAACATTCTTGGAGTTATGAGGGTAGTAGAAACATAAGCACAAATCACTCTATGTGTAAAGACTGAAAGCTCTCATGCTTCCTCAGTTAACTTAGATGGCACTGTTTCTTTCTTCAGCACTCTCAGCTAAGCCATCCCCACGTTTTCTGTCACTGATACTATATGAGCCTTTGTTATCTTTCATCAAATTGGCATCTTATATTTAGGAGTTTGTCTCATGATGCCTTTTGGAAAAACAGATAGATGCATTTCCAGAAAACTAATTTAGCGAAGCTTTGCTAATGCGTTGAGGGGAATGAATGAAGCTGCTTTACTCCTAAATTTTCAAACTGTGATTTTTAGTATTTGCATCATATTTTTGTAAAAGGTATGTTTCTTGATTTGTAGAAGGGTGGTGTAAATATTCACTATTGATTCTTATATTCCTGTTCATCCTATCTAATGAGTGGCACACAACTTTTGTCTCTGCATTTCTCAGTAGTTCTACGATAGGAGTTGACACGAGGTTGAGAGTTTCATATTGGGCATGTTGTACTAGATTTGTGCCGATGAGCTAGCAATACAGTGAGGATGCAGCTTATCTTCAAAAATCTTGTGACTTTAAGTGCGGAAAAAAAATCATTGACCAAATTTTGTTTTGTTGACCTGACTCAAGTGAGACCTATGTGTCACAAGGTACTTGTGACTATTTATGCTGCTGATTTTTGTGTTAGACTAATTAATGTTCAGTAAAACCCCTCAAACTGAGATGCATTGGACAACACTCTTGTTCAATAAAACCTCCATTCTATACGCTCTATTAGTATTTCTATAGCCAACACTCTTGAACTGTAGTCCCCCGCTGAGGTATACACCATTCAGGGTCAACCGGTCAAGTCTTTTATCAGTATTTCTGTTGTGCTGGTGTCACTGAGACTTCCATCTTGTTCCATGTTTTTCCATTGAAACCACAACTATACAAAGTTTTAAATCTCCGGCTATAGCTGCAGCTATAGCCGGAGATAGCTGCTGGAGAAGGCAACAGCTAGGAGAAGAAACTTTTAACGCTAAGCAATCGTAAACGCTAATAGCGGCATTTAGCCGGAGATTGCCGCTAAATGGGACTTCATTTAGCGCAGCTAAAATTTGCATGGGCCCAAAAACAAACGATTGTCCAGCCCAAAAAGCTTGCACCGGCCGTCCAGCCCAAAAACATAACCCTAGCTCTCTATGCTCGCTTGGCTCCAAGCTCCAGACGACTCTCTTGGTCTCTCCTACTCCTCACAGAAGAAAAGGCGGCCGCGGCGGCAGCCGGTGCCCCATGCCCCGAACTCGCCGGACGAGAAGGCAGCGCGTCGCCCCACATCTCTTCCTCTCCCCTAGGCAGCGGCGCGGCGGCTACAAGGCAGATAGGCTGTGAGCGGTGGTGGCCTGTCCACCAAATCGGCGCCGGACCGGAGAAGGCGGCGCGACAGCGATTCCCCACATCTCGTCTCCTCCAAGCAGTGGCGCGGCGGCTGCGAGTGGTTGGTTGTGGCAACCAGTCCATGGAGCCCCGAAGTCGGCGGTACGGCACCCCACATCTCTTCCTCTTCCCCGACCGAAGGCACGATGGCTAGAAGGCAGAGCGGCCACTCTGACGTGCAATCTGGCAAGTTGTCTTGTGCTTCTGCCTTGCGGAGTGTAGATGCATTCAACAAAGATGTGCTTATGAATCAATTTGTAACTCAGTAACAGTTATCAGGTATACTCAGGTTATGCTCTTGGGCTAAGGATCTGTGTTTTTTCATGATTTTTGCAAAAACAGCTAAATGACATAGCTGAGGCTATCTCCGGATATAGCTGTTCGTAGCTGTTGTGAAGGGCAAAAGCTAAGAGGTTTAGCCGGCGATTTAAAACCTTGCAACTATATAGTAATCATAAAGCTGAAGCGTTCTAGATCAGAAATGTCAGGCCTCATTTCTCTTTTCGTAAGCATGTAACCAGCCGTTTAATTACGGTCTGTTTGGATTGGGGCATCGCTTGATCTAGGAATCAGTAAGTCCATCATGGAATGGAGCCGTGTCGTCTGGCGCTTTTTTGAGGAATGAGCCCGTGTTTGTCAAAATAGGCTAGCGGGAAGGTTACGAAGCATGGGTTGATGACGGATAGATTCAACACATGAAGCAAAACAAACACATATTCCAATTTCGGATATAGGTTCAGATGATTCCAGAGCGCTACGGTCCGTCTCCAAACATTCCATTAGAGAATGACCTCCACTCACTTTATCTCGTTCATCCCCTCTCCATGTGAAACTTATTTACAAATGGTCAACTTTTTTTATCAACCATTCTTGCATTGTGAACAGAGTCAGATTAGCCCATCTTCGCTAGAGTTTCAGAGCCTCTAGTGGGGCCTGTTTGGTACCTTGCTTCTGGCTAGACCTAACCCATGGGGTGCACGAGTGTCGCGTTTGGTTCCTTGGACGGCCACCAGGACCTAGCTAGTGACATGCAAAAAGCCCCGTTGGACCTAACTCTTGGGAAACGGATCGCGGACCTAGCTTGTGTGTGCGTGAACGTGCGCGCATTCTGTCTCGGCTAAGAGAGAGCGAGCACGCAACCAAACAGCTGTTGTATGAATCCTAGCGCAAGAGAGCAGGATAACTAAAGAAACATGGCTTGCATGGCCATAGTCTGGCTAGCGTGGTCCTAGCTCTCCGGTTGTATTGCAGGCTAGCTGAGAAGCGAACCAAATGGGCCGTTAGTACCTTGGGCCACCAGTGTACATCACCTCTACAGCCTACACTGGGCATTTGCTTGGTGAAAAGTACCCTTGCTAAAAAGGCTGCTAGTTCATTCGAATCATCTTGCCACATAGGAGTTCAACTATATGAGATTCTCTGAAAATTTGAAAGGAGTGGGAGGAAACCTCCCAGGTGGCGTTTGGATGAGACCGGGATAGGGATATCCTACCCTCAAAAGGGTAATACTATATCATAGTCATTCATTCTTTACACCTCATTTAATCTTAGATGTTCATCCATTTCCCTATCCTTATCACAGTCCTAATATCTCTCCATCCAAACGCAACACCAATTGATTTGTACGGCTTTTCTTGGATAATGGTTGGTTGTTGCTACTATTTGTTCATGTGTGTGCCGTGTTCCTCTTCTGTCCTGTCCCCGTGAATTGGCTTGGAGCTTCTTCTTTTTTTTTTAGAATCATTGGGTTGGAGGTAGCTGTTAATCGTCGGGACAACGTACTCGACCAAGGCCCATTCTCTTGATGGGCCCTTTGAGCAGGTAGGCATAGGCCCACTTAAGCCTCTAGATGACTAGAATCACGAGGCAGTCAGACGGTTGTTTCATTTTGGATTTGGGAGTTTTGCACGTACGATTCCACAGGCTCGGTCGTCGCCTTTGTTCGCCGCCGTCGCCGTCTCCTCCGGGCTCCGGCCGTCTTCTCAGGTTCGATCGTCTCCACGACCTCCGATTCTCTTCCTCCTCCCACCCCATCCGATCCCACTACCGGTCCAGGAATGAGAGCACGGCACCTTCATCAGATCCGTGTCTCGCCAAACCAAGATCGGGGGGATCGGATCCACCGGTTACGCGCGCGCTTGCACATAAATCGCCGCTGCATGCTGTCGTCGTGTTGATCCCTCTCCTGGCACTGGCAGGTCGCAGATCCGCCGTCGCCGCCTCCCCACGGCACACGGCAGCAGCATGATGACGACCCAAGTGAAGACGGCGTCGACTTGCCCGCCGCCGGAGACGGCGCAGGGCACGCACGTGTTCGACATCCTCGGGTACAGCAAGCACCGGGGGATGGGCGCGGACTACTTCATCAGATCCGGCGTCTTCAACGTGGCCGGCCACCAGTGGGTGATCTTCTTCTACCCCGACGGCTACGGCGAGGAGCTGGCCGGGGGCTTCGACTTCGTCTCGGCGTACCTCCGCCTCCTCAGCACGAGCGGCAAGGTGCGCGCCTCCTGCGACCTCCGCCTGGTCAACCCTGCCACGGGGGTGGCCACGTCGGTGCACCCGACGCTGGTCATCATGAGGGAGCTGGACCCGGAGAAGAACAAGGTTGTCTGCCACTGCATGTGCATCGGCCGCGGCGAGCTCGAGGGCACCTACCTGAAGAACGACCGCCTCACCATGGAGTGCGTGGTCACCGTGAGGAAGGAGCCCCGGGTGTCCAAGTCCAGGACCTTCCCCAGCATCAGGGTGCCGCTGTCCAACCTCAAGCGGCAGCTCGCCGACCTCCTGGAGAGCAGGGAAGGTGCCGACGTCGCGTTCAGCGTCGCCGGCGAGACGTTCGCGGCGCACAGGCTCGTGCTCGCCATGCGGTCGCCGGTGTTCAAGGCGGAGCTCTGCGGCCCCATGAGAGAGGTGGGGATGGGGACGCGGCCCATCGTCATCGAGGACATGCAGCCTGACGTCTTCAGAGCGATGCTCTACTTCGTCTACACGGACTCCATGGATCACAATGACGATCTCTCCAGAGACTACCACAGCAAGAACTGCGACATGGTCCGGCACTTGCTGGTGGCGGCGGATAGGTACGCCATCGAGAGGCTGAAGCTGATTTGCCAGAGCATCCTCTGCAACAACCTTGACGTGCAGAACGTGGCGACGACGCTGGCGTTGGCTGATCAGCATCACTGCGACAAGCTCAAGCAAGCTTGCGTTGAGTTTATGTGTTGCTCGAATAACGTGCAAGATGTCGTGGCCACCCAAGGGTATATGGATCTTGCGAAAACTTCACCTTCTGTGCTAGCTGATGCAATGGCCAGGATGAGTAAGATCAGCAAAAAGGTGATGACAAGAGCACTGCAAGCCCAAGATGGATCGTCCATCTGATAGTTAGTGCCTAGTTTGTTAGTTCTTTAGTTAAATCCAATAAGATTTACTAGCTATCAATTTTCAGTTTCTTATTTAATTTTGTGTGAACACTTTATTTGTCACTATTAGATAGTGGTATCCTAATAAATACTCCTATGTTAGCTGCTTGTTTTCCAGTGTGCTTGATGTGTTTTCTACCACTTTAGACACTGCTATTTTTTTCCAAATAAAAAAAATGTACTGTCTCTGTCGACGTTTATATGTATAAATGTCTGGTTCCTGTATAGTCGAACATCAATTTTTTCTTATAAACATAACAATCGAATTACTGAGCTAGGAAAAAGGAGGAGCATTGCACACTAATATGAATAACTTTTTAAAATGGCATTGCCACTGTTAATTGGTTTCGTATTATTAATATTACTAGGATGATCGAAAATATATTAAATTTATTTTATTCTATCGTGTAGGAAAAATTGCGAAACTGAATAAGATGTAGACTTCAATTGAATATAATTAGAGGAATAAAAATCTTCATATGAATTTGGCCACCTAGACCACCACATTGTCGTCGCTAGGCGATCTTCGGAAGATATAGCAAGCATATGCATATTGATCGATGCCTGTGCTTCTTATTTGTGCATTTTAGCAGCTCTATAATATTCTCAGTTTTCCACTGAAGTTGTGAGGCTAAACTGTTTGCCAGTGTGTGTGATGTTTCCTACTAAATTCAAAGAATGTTAATTTTTTAAGGAAAAACTGTACTGTTTCTGTCCACATTTTATTTATATTTATAAATTTCTGGTACCTAGATAGTTGAACATTAATTTTGATGATTATAAACATATAAACCAATCATATTTATTGAGCTAGCGAGAGGAACATTGCCACTGTTAATTGGTTTGGTATTATTAATATTACTGGGATATTTGAGAATACAGTAGAATTGTTTTCATTTATCTTATAGGAAAAAAAATCAGAAACTGAATAAGATGCAGACTTCAATTGAATATAATTTGAGAATGGTTTTTGTTTATTTTTTTGCAGCTATATTATATATTATATTCTCAGTTTTGCGCTGAAGTTTTGCTTTTGCTTTTCATCTGCGTATGGTGGTCCACATGTCAGCCTCAATAAGAGGCGGTTGGTCACCGGCTCACCCGGCTATGACCGTTGACCGGTACGTAGATAAACGACACAAGTCTCCAACCGCTTACCGCTTTGGTCTGCCTTTCAGCCTTTCACCTCCCATGAGATCCTTCTCCCTCGCGATCACGATCCACTTCGTTGAAACATGCCGCGGACAGAGTGGGCGGACCCAATCGCCGGCGATGCGCGGCAACAAGGCGCGCACATGCTCGAGGTCACAAGGTACAGTCACCTCCTCCACAGGCGCAGGGGCGTCGGCGCCGCCGGCGGCCGCATCAGGGGCGTCGAGTCCGTCGGCTTCACCGTCGGCGGGTACCAGTGGGCAATCCTCTTCTACCCCGACGGCGACGAAGGCGCGCCCGGCAGCTCGGGGTACGTCTCCGTCTCCCTCGCGCTCGTCACCCGCCCCGCCCGGGTGAGGGCGTCCTTCAACCTGGGCCTGGTCAACCGCGCCACGGGGCTGCCGTCGTTCCAGCCCGAGGACACGACGGCGGTGTTCGACAACGCCGCCTGCTGCTGCTGCCGCATGTACCCGTACCCGTACCCCATCCCCACCTGCCGCCACGAACGACAGCAGCGCTCCTGCCGAGACGAGACAGCAGAAGAGGCGACGAGGGAGATGCAACACTTGATGTAGTTTTGAAACATCCAGATGCAACAATTGCAACATATATCTGAAAACAAATAAAACATTTGAAACATGCGTCTGAAACACTTGCAAAAACACCTAAAACACTTGAAACCATTGTAAACATACGTAAAATCCAGATAGAACACTTGCATCATATGTGTGAAAACATATGCAACATCCAGATAAATACACTTGCAACATACGTCAAAAAAAACAAATGAAACATTGAGAACAGGAGCTTGCAACATACGTGTACAACCATTATAACATGTGCAACATCCCAGTCTACTTTTGCAACATCCGTATGAAACGCTTGCAACATACCTCTAAAACATTTGAAACACTTGAAATAGACGCTTGCGATATGCAGTTTCAGCACAAACATCTCATTGCTGCTTGGGAGAATGGAGGCTCGTCGGCATGTCGAGTTCGCCGGAGGTAGCGGCCTGGAAGTGCTTGTAGGCAATGGCTCGGTGGTGGTTGCGCGATAGGGCAGGGAGGCAGCGGCCTCACGCCCACCTGGCAGGGTGGTAGTCAAGCACCGCGACTCGCAGGCGGCTGCACGCCTGGCAGGGCCAGCAGCCACGTCGCCGCGACTCACAGCTAGCCGCGCGTCAAAACCAGGAGAGGGCAGTTGCGAGCCGCATCTTTTAGGGCTGCCAGTCGAGCGTCGCATGCGGGTGCGGAGCGAGACGTGCGGGAGTTGATTTTGTTTTTTAGGTGAGCGGCATATGCAGCAATGAGTGGAGCAAGACTTTCAGCCTTCCCGACGCCTTAATGGTAGCATTACTGATAGTGGAAGTGCGCTATCATATACTCCTACTTGTGGTTCCACTGTTCCTCAAGCAAAGGATCTAGATTCATCGGAGCAGTTTCCATTGTGTTATTTTCTTTTTGACACACAAAAAAAGAAGAAAGCAAAAGAAAAGAGGAGCCACAATGGGCCTCATTATGGGCCTTAATACTTTTTTACATAGTAAGTAGCATGGCCCTGCTGACATGTCCAAGGCCCAATTGTCCTAGTCTGCTTCCTCTCAAAACAAATTGACCTAATCTGTTCACTCTCCACCGCCATCATCGTCGCCGCTGCCGCCTGCTCCGGGTGTCTTTTGAAGCTTCGGTCGCCGAAACCACACCCTACTTCCTTTCAGGCAACTTCCTATTTTGAATCTCGCCTTCCCTTTCTCGTCATCAGTGTCTATAGGGCACGCACTCTGCGCAGCCTTCGCACCACCCTCCTCACCATCGCCAGTCCACCCACATGTCGATGCCAACGACAGTTTCGACGTGTACCGCGGATACCGAGCAAGGCAAGCATGTCTTTGAGATCTTTGATTACAGCCACCACAAGGGGATGGGTCAAAAGATGCTCATCAGGTCCGACACCTTCACCGTCCGTGGTCATGACTAGTCAACACTACAAATCTTTTGCATAGCGTTTCCAAAATGGCCTCGGAGGTGGGCGGCCCGGTTGCCTGCCTCAGTTATGCGAGGCAGGGCAGTCGGACCAACACTGCCTCGGTTAATGCTTAACCAAAGCGGGCATTGTAATGTAATCGCCTCGGTTAATATCGATTAACCGAGGCGGTTGTCCTAACTCAACCGCCTCGATTAATATATTTACCGAGGCGATCGCCTTAAAACAACCACCTCGACTAATCGATATTAATTGAGGCGGTTGTTTTAAGGCAACCACCTCGGTAAATCTATTTTTGGAGGCGGGCACACTATAAGGCCCGCCTCCTAAAATACTGGCCCAATATCAACCTGTCTCAGCCCAATATCAGGCTTCAAGTTATATATACGAACACTTAGCCAGTTAGGGTTTCTCATTCTCATCCTCACCCCTCTCTCTCTCTCACACACCCACCGATCTCCCTCTCACACCTGGCGCACAGCGCTCTCCCTCTTCTCTCTCTCCCACGCCGCTCTCCCTCTCACACGGGGTCCGCGCTCCACCGAGGCAAGCCCACGCTCTTCCTGCGGTGGATCCACGCTCGCACGGTGGCGGCAGCGGGTGCCCTGCGTGACCGTCGGCGCATCCGCGCTCGCCTGGAGGCGGTGGCCGCGCGTGCCCGTCTTCGGGGTCTGCGTTTGATTGGTGGCAGCTCAGTGGTGCACAAGCCGGGCCCAGGCGCAAGGAGCAGATCTGCAGGCGGTCTTCCTCTCTCCCGTGCGGGCCCCCTCTGTCATCGTGGCTGCCTCTCCGGCATCCTCCCCGAGTCGGAGGCGGTGGCATGCTCCACCTCAGTAGCAGCTCCCTCCCTTCCTCTCCCAGATCCGGCGAGGAGGATGCCGGGCGCACCCAGATCGAGCGAGGAGGAAGCCGGCCGCGCCCGGATCCGGCGGGGAGGAGATCAACCGCGCCTAGATCTGGCGGGAAGGAGATCGGCCGCGCTCAGATCCGGCGGACGCAACGGCAACAGGCTTGATTGGGCCCTGTGGTGGGCTCGATTGGGCTCGCTAGGGTTTTTATTTTTTAAATCGATTAACAGAGGCGGGACCATGACCTTTCGTCCGAGGCGGTTGGCTTGCCCACCTCGGTTAAGCCTTTTAGCTCATCTCGGTTAAATTTCCTGTAGTAGTGCAATCCTCTCCTACCCCGACGGCTTCCGCTCAGCAAGCAGTGATTGCATCTCGGTTTATGTCGAGCTCCTGGGAAAGGAAGGCATGGTATGGGCGTCCTGCGACCTGAGGCTGGTCGACCATACCACTGGGTTGTCTTCTTCTGTGCACAAGACAGCTCAGGAAGTTCAATTCTGCTGATATTAGCAAGCTTGCTCCACAGACTGGCATGTTTATGAATCGGAGCAAGTTCGAGTCGTCGGCTTACCTTCAGAATGATCATCTCACCATCGAATGCATTATCACTGTAAGAAAAGCACCACGGTATCTGCAACCAAACTCCTGAACAAAATTGAGGTGCCGCCATCCAACATCACGGTGCAACTTGGCAAACTGTTAGATGCAGAGGAAGGTACAGAACTACAGATGTGACTTTCATTGTTGGCGGAGAGACTTTCGCAGCACAAAAGATTCTGCTCGCAATGAGGTCACCAGTTTTCAAGGCTCAGCTTTATGGGCCGATGAGTGAAGCCAAGGTACAACATGTAACAATCCAAGACATGCAACCTGCTGTGTTTAGGACCCTGCTGCATTTTATCTATAATGATTCCTTGCCTGTGGACTATCATGGTGGAGGTGGAGGCACTAATAACTGTGAAATGATCTGGCATTTACTCGAGGCTGCTGATAGATATGCTGTGGACAGGCTGAGTTTAGTATGTCAAAGCATTCTTTGCAACAACCTTGACGTGGAAAATGTATCAACTACGTTGGTTTTAGCCTATCAGCATGACTGCAACTGGCTTAAGGATGCTTGCCTTGAATTTATCACCAATAATAAAAGTGTCATGGATGCAGTGGTGGCGACCCAAAGTCATAAGAATCTCAAGATAGCCTTCCCTTCTTTGCTGTTGGAAGTACTTGAGAAGAAAATGAAGTCCTGCAAAACATAAGCACCATCTGAAGCTGTCCACTAGAGTGAGTTCTTGAATTATATAAATAGGATACCATATTTTGCTAGAGCAGCTCATATATTGCTGACGAACACTTGTTGAGGAATCTAAGATTGGATAGGTTAGTTCTTATTTATGATAGAAGACTCATTGTGTTGCAAAATCAGTGCATCCCTTGCTTGATCTACTACTGTTTTTTTAATAATTCAGAACAATTTGCTGGTTTAATTATTTTTTAACTCCGAATGTGTGAATATTTTTAGTGTACATATTATTCTTGCTATAGAACATTCATTGTTTACAAATTCTTTCTTTTTTTAATTTTTGTAGCAAAACTTGCATTAGTGGATACGCATGCAGACAGGCCATTTTTACATGTAATGTTATGGACTCATCCACCTCAAATTATTGTTAAAAATAATAGTAGCATATTGTTGTGGGCTAGCATTATAAACAGGAATATGACTAACCTTGTCACCATGTTATTTTTTTCGTCCATAGTATTTAATTTTAACCATTTATGTTTGCCAATAAACTCATTCCTCCACAGCAGTTGCATAATTTTAGAACGCTCATGTGCTTTGGACATATACTTGCACAATAATTAGGATTTTGTAGATTAATGTTTTAAATTAATGAAACAAACTTCTAATTAAGCCAAAGGATATTATGATTTTTCTAGTGCACTGGAGTCCAACAATAATTATGATTTTGTAGATTAATGTTTTAAATTAATGAAACAAACTTCTAATTAAACCAAAGGAATTTATGATTTTTCCAGTGCACTGGAGTCCATGCATCCACCAAGAGCTGTGATTTTTTATTGGCATTGAACAGTAGCTATTTCGATCCTACACAATGACAGTTTGGGATCTGATCTTTTTATTGAATTCAGTATTCAATTAAAACTAAACTAGTCCTGACTACGATTTTGTTTTAGTTGACCTGACTTTAGATCAATTTTTGGCAAGTCACTAGTGAATTTCTTTTGCTGTGGACTTTTGTTAGTCTATAGTTAATGATGTTTCAGTTGGGAGTAACATTAACATGCATTTTTCACTCAAAAAGCATTGACAGCCATTGTCCACTGGCAACTACTTGGTCTAAACAAAAGTATTGGCAAGAAAAACATTGTCACTCTATATATTTAGTTTTTTACGAGTATAGTGGAGATATATGTTCGAATCTCTATGCTTGTAGCTTTAGACATGACATGATTCCATGTTTAATTTCATTTGCACTGTATCTATCTTCGGCACTGTCTGCTAAGACAATCCTCACCGTTTATATGTTCTAATCACCTGTAGTTTATTCATATCTTTTTTGTTTTTCATAAAAGTGATTGATCAAACTTTTATACTGTAGCATTGCCTTTTAACAGAACAGATTGTTGCATTAGCATAACAATTCCTAGACTGTAATTTTTAATGTTTGCATTAGTGTAGATCATAGTAATTTGGTAAAACCGTACAGACATGTTCTTGTTTACAAGGGAATGTTAATATTCATGATTCCTCCTTACATTCTTAGCATATGTAATATGGGTCGTGCCCGAATATACGGCTTCTGTTTTGATGCAGTTATCATTTGTAATGGTTAATCAAGGAGAGGGCACTTAGTTTCTAGTTTCGTTAATTGTTGCAATGTTTCACTAGATACGTTCAGATGAACAAGCAATATACCTAGTCTGCTTCTTGTCTTTGAAACAAAAGCAGAGGAAAGTTAGGAAGCCATATTTACTTGTCTGTAATCTGTATCTAATACTTTTGGAACTTGGCAAGTTCATCAACGAGGCTAATCAGCTGCTACTTCATTCCAGAAGTAGATTACAGTGCATGTAGTCATGCTAAGTGAGCTGTAGTTCCACTGTACAGAGATGTATCTCTTGATGAATATGTATCAACTACCTTACAGAAAATAAACATATGGAGCCCATTCCGATTATCCTGTTACTCCTGTCTGCAGCTAATTTACTATTACCTGCCATTCCTGAATAATAAATTAATTGAATGAATTTAATGTTACGTTATGCAGAACAAGAAATCATGAATCGAACTGCTCAGTGTATCTATTATTGTTGTTACTATAATAATTGTTACACTCGGCAGCCGTTTCTCATTGTGTCATATATTTTATATAAGGGATGTTGTCTGTAATCTCTTAGTGATCATTGTTACATCATATATTGCTACCGAATTCCTAGTAATGGTCATGAACTGCGATAGTTACATTACTGAGAGCATCTCTTGCGTGAACATTAAATTTAGTTTGGTTGTCTATGACAAATACCGAGTAGATTGGAGTAGAAATGGCAGTCGATCATTTAGTTGACAAGATAGCCCTATTTTGGCAGCTTTCTGAATGTAGAAGACCATTAAGAATATGAAGGCACGCCGTCTAGGCGGCCTCCCAGGGTGTCCACGTATGCTTCATTTAGGTGGTGTCTTAGATAGAAATTTCACGGTCCAGATGAAGTAGTACCTCCATGACCCACATGTAGTACATCCATGCATGCCATGGTTAGCCTCAAGCAAATGGATGCATAAAATGGAGCAGATGAAAATTTGGATGGACATGCATGCAAGCACCGTCCAAAATTGTACATGTGTTTTGTAGTACATCCATGACCCACATGTAGTACCTCCATGCATGCCATTGTTATTCTCAAGCAAGTGGATGCATTAAACGGAGCAGATGGAAATTTGGATGGGCATGCATGCAAGTACCGACCAAAATTGTACATATGCTTTGTAGTACCTCCATGACCCACATGTAGTACAGCACCGTCCAAAATTGTACATGTGCTTTGTAGTACATCCATGATCCACATGTAGTACCTCCATGCATATCATTGTTATCCTCAAGCAAGTGGATGCATTAAACGGAGCAGATGGAAATTTGGATGGGCATGCATACAAGCACCGACCAAAATTATACATGTGCTTTGTAGTACCTCCATGACCCACATGTAGTACCTCCATACATGCAATTGTCATCCTCAAGCAAGTGGATGCATTAAACGGAGCAGATGGAAATTTGGATGGACATGCATGCAAAAACCGTCCAAAAATGTATGTGTGCTTTGCAGGTAAGAAGTTACCATGGGGATTTACATCATTGTGCCTTCTCCTTTTACACAGAGGAGCTTTTACCGCTACCAGGTTTTTACATGGAAGGAAGCAACTTGTGAGACCATAGCAAGGACCTCTTTATTGCTAGTAAAAAAGTTGTTGGCCAGTAGGAATTAGAATCGCCTGTGGTCCTTTTAGCCAATGCGGTAAATTTTCGTGCATGCACGTATGCTCTCTAGGCTATATAAAAATTATAGGTGCTCTTGCCATCCAGATTTACCATGGACATGTGCACCGTAGTAGCAATCCCAGGTGGGACCTCTTTACCTACAGAAAATATACTCTTCAACGAGGAGTTGCATCACCTCTAGTTCAAAATGTACGGGTGGCTAAAGCCAGTGTGGTAAATTCTCGTCACCTGTGGTTCAAAAAATGTATGGGTAGCTAAAGCCAGTGTGGTAAATTTTTGTCACCTGTGGTTCAAAATTTACAGGTTGCTAAAGACAATACGGTAAATTTCATGCATGCACAAGTGTTCCCTAGGCTATATAAAAAGTCTAGGTGTCCTTAACGTGCATCGTATATACCTAATAGTGCCTCTTTTATATTTTGCTGAAGGTTAAATAGCACAGCTTTTACACCATGCATGCTAAGCCTTATGTGGCTTTGGTAAAAAAAAACCATTGATAGCATAGGCCAAGAGTAGTTGGGCCCATCTAGTGATTGACCTCTTTGCTATTTGTGCATAAAGAATAACTTCTTCTTCGAGGAACATGCATCGACATTTGTGTTTCCTAAGATGGCCCCCACTACATCGATGGGGTGCTTGCACCTGGGCACCCATGCCTCCTCCAAGCCTCCAGCTCTTGCTTATATAAGCCTGTGGTGTGTTGCCTGGTGCATCATCGCCTCCTCCCATTACTTGCAAGTGCCCTCCCTATAGTTCGTATCATACCTTCGTCGCCTCTTCCCATTCCTTTCAAGCATTCTAATGAAAAAAGCTATATTACCTATCCTTCCCATATTTTCCCAATAGTTAATGTACAAAATAGACCAATCTTTCATATAAACACGATGAGAAAACATATTAGACATTTTTATACTGATTCCTATTCTAAGCACATTAACCGCAGCGAAGCACGGACAGCAGTGGCTAGTGTCTATTATTCAAAGGCACATGAACTAAGCAGTATGTTTGTCAACGGGCTGCTTAATTCCTATAGCTGAGTGCATGACACCGTCTTGCAAAGCCACATTAGATTGGTGAATATGGCTGCTTGTTCTTTGTGATTTTCACATTCTTCAAAGTTTGCATCAGCTTGTTTTTACTTTTGAGTAATTATATTACTTGTGTTGTACAAATATAGAAGTATTTGAAATTTTAGTCTGAACATTCAAAATAAAATTTCAAATACTTCCATATTTGTACAACACAAGTTGAGTAGATTTTTTCTTATTTCAATCAATAGATCTCACTTAAGAAGAATTTTATTCAAGACATTGTTTGCCCTATATCGTCCAAATTAAATAGCGTAGATGATTTGGGGCTACGATTGCTGTTTCTGTCTGCAGTGATTCTGACGTTCATGATTCGTCATTCTATATACAATTATTTCCCACGTTGTCATAATACTTTTAGCATGGATTACACTAGAAGCATGAAAAGGGAAAATTCACATGAGCCTCAACTTAAATTTGGTTTCTTACAGCAAGTGCCAAGTAGAGCAATGGTGTTTTGAGCTTGCGCTAGCATTGTGCACCTCCTCTGTCATTACTTTTGAGAACAATGCAAGTTTTAACTGCTTTCGAAGATTGTTACCTGATCGATGGAGCTCATTCAAGATCACTTGACTATCTCTAATCAGCTTCATGTCAGCAGCATATTTTGTCCGCCAAGTCTCATGGTTTGAGCAGTTTGTGCTAAAGACAAAATTCCAGATTGA
The DNA here is from genome assembly GCA_038087645.1 of Saccharum hybrid cultivar R570. Lineage (NCBI taxonomy): Eukaryota > Viridiplantae > Streptophyta > Magnoliopsida > Poales > Poaceae > Saccharum > Saccharum hybrid cultivar. Next base: position 261,090 of record JAQSUU010000606.1, on the reverse strand, counting down.
AACAGTAGGTCCATGCATCATTCTATATACAATTATTTCCCACGTTGTCATAGTACTTTTAGCATGGATTACAGTAGAAGAACGAAAAGGTAAAATTCACATGAGCTTCTACTTAAATTTGTTTTTTTTACAGCAAGTGCCAAGTAGAGCAATGGTGTTTTGACCTTGCGCTTGCATTGTGCACCTCCTCTGTCATTACTTTGAGAATATTGCAAGTTTTAACCGCTTGGAAGATTGTTACCTGATCTATGGAGCTCATTCAGACTACCTCTAATCAGCTACATGTCAGCAGCATATATTTTTTTCCGAAAACGCAGGAGAGCTGGTTAAAATAAATTATCTGTCAGCAGCATATTTGTCTGTCAAGTATCATGGATCGAGCAGTTTGTGCAAAAGATGAAATTCCATACTGAGGCCTTGTTTAGTTCCCACCCTAAAACTTTACATCCTATCACATCGGACGTTTGGACACATGCATGGAGTATTAAATATAGACTAAAAAATAACTAATTACACAGATTGCGTGTAATTTGCGAGACGAATCTTTTAAGCCTAATTAGTCCATGATTTGACAATAAAGTGCTACAGTAACACATGTGCTAATAACGGATTAATTAGGCTTAATAAATTTGTCTCGCGGTTTACTAACGGATTCTATAATTTGTTTTTTATTAGTATCCGAACACCCCATGTGACACCCCACGTGGCATCCCAAAACTTTACACCCTAGAACTAAACAATGCCTGAGTAGGTCCATGCATCCTCTCCTGCACATGGCCCACATTTCCAGAAAACTTAGCATATAAGCTAGGGGCCGGTTTAGATCCAAAAAAATTTGCAAAATGGCACTGTAGCAAGTTTCGTTGTTATTTGGCAATTCGTGTCCAATCATGGTCTAATTAGGCTTAAAAGATTCGTCTCGTCCATTTTGTCTAAACTGTATAATTAGTTTTATTTTTTATCTATATTTAATGCTTCATGCATGTGTCTAAAGATTCGATGTGACGGAGAATCTGAAAAATTTTGCAAAATTTTTGGGGAACTAAACAGGGCCCTAGGTATAAGAGCGGAATCAACGGTCTGCAAGTTTTACAATACTGAGGTGCAGCAGAAAATCTCATCTGAGAAAATGTCTAGTCTTTCGAAACCATTTGTAGTATTCTCTCTGTCACACATAAGTTATGTTTTGAAATTGTCGGAAGATTCCAAACTTTGGCTGCTACTTTTTGTTCCAACTATCTAAAATATAAAAAGATGGATATATTTATAAACTATTTTTCAGAACAAGTATACGCGTATCACTTCCGAACATTCAAAATCAACAGACAAAAATGTACCTTATAGTAATAAAAAAAACTCAAAGTTTGGAACGCGGACGGACAACCTTAAAGTGTTATTTATTTGTGACCAGAAAGAGGATGCAAATGTTGTTGAAGTAATGATAAGAGTCTTGTCGTGTCCCAAGTTGTTCTCCAAACCAATCACATTCTAAATTTCATTTCATCAACTGATGCGATGAATAACACCAGGTAAACACCTAAGTATAAATGTTATAACTTACAAGAAAAATCATATTGCTTGGAGAATTGTTCTTATAGTTAATGATATATATGTACTGGGTGGAATGGATTTGCTTTAATTTATAGTGGTACTTAGAACAATCCCAACCCAAAAGATAGAATTATTTATATAGCCATTAATAAGGTGCCAACTATGTAAAAGAATGATCTGGTAGTGTAATTCAGGAACAGAGAAAAGAAAATAGTTTCTTATAAAAAATATTATCTCTACATGAGAATCAAGATAGAAAGAAATGTGATATGTGAACGATAGAAGAGAGACGTTGCTTTATTTTGGGATAGAGGGCAAGTAATGACATTTCGTTCACCCATCTATAAAATAAACTAGTATAATGTACCCGTAAGAATCATGGATTTTCTGTATTTGTTTTAGGGAGAAGTTCGTTTTTTTGCCATTTAACCATTGTTGAGTTTGTTTTTTGTGGTCTTGCAACTTTAAAACCAGAAGTCTTTGACCACTGTATTATTTAATACTGGACAAATTTGGCCATGTATCTAATTACAAAAGTGGTTTGTATTTTTTTAGATTATAAAACCTAGTATATTTTCTGAAAATCCATAACTAAGTCATTTCAAAACAAAAAAAAATACAAAAGTAATACGAAAATTTTTCTAAGAATATACTTTATGTATTTGTACTCTATTTGGAGTATTCATATTTTATTTGTTCATATTCTTAGTGTTTTATTGCTCGTAATGAAGTTTGTTACTTAGTTAAATCATCATTTTTCACTATATTATACCCGATATTGACCAATAGAATCCATTGTAGACTATGGGGTAGTTTGGTAGAGCTCTCCTTCCTAATTCTTGAGTTTCACTTATTGTTCTCTAATAGAGTGATTCTGGTGAAGAAGCAAGTGAGAAGTACATAATTGTGGCGTGATTCTAGTGGTGATTGAATGAGGAGTAGTAGAGAACGGTTTTTTTAGCTTCGTAGTGTAAATGAAAAAGTGATCCTTGTCACCTCCCGCAAGAATCCAATTGCATTTTAACTGTTTGGTTGGCTCTATAAAGTAAACATAACATCCGCACCTACTATAGCAATGCTACCCATCTAAAAATAATTTGATCAATTTAACTACAGCATATTTTGTACTCTAATTTGAACATTGATTGTGTTGGTTGATCTCTTAGTTTAATATAGCATAAAATGTTAATCTAAATAAATAACGAGTATGAGTACGAGCAAAAAAACACTAGGAATAACTACAAACAAGATACAAATAACTCCAAATAGATGACCAACAGAAAGGTTATACTTTTAGAAAACATTTTTTTATTAAAATGAATTAGTTTACGAAATTAACCACCTTAGAGAAATAGCTAGATACCAAATTTGGCCCATATTGATGGTGGCTAAAGATTTTAGATTTTAGGAATAAACCAAACTCTGGACAATAGTTGAATGTCCAAAAATATATTTGTTTCTATTAGGTTCCTTTTGTTTGGTGGACGGAGAAGATACAGAGAAAAGATGGGGTGTGGTGTTGGCTTCGAAAGTGGGCCAGCAATAATGGGTCTGCGTATGGGCCGAAGTTGTTACTCCTACCACCAAAGATTTTTTTTTTATAAACGTATCTGTATTACTCAGATAAAGAAAACGTACACATACGCAAATACATACAGATACGAGGATACAGGAAACAAAGACAGCAATCCTATCAGATTTGCACAGAGGCCCCTAAAGAATAGGAAATCAGAAGGAACTTCCTGGCCACCGTGCTCACCGACGGACGCCACCACCTTCCAACTCCGGCGTCGGAATCTCCCGCTGCCACCCATATCTGGAGAAGCTCCATCGCACGAAGGCTTTAACGAGCCACAATAGTCGCCCGATGTCGAGGCCGAGCCGATTTTGTCGTTGAAGAAGCGTCGGCCAGGGCGCGCCCTAAGCTCTCCAGATCTAGAATCGGAGCTCGTCGTCGACTGGCGTCGAAGGGAAGTCAAGCTCGATCCACTCACCCACAGACCACACCACCCATCACCATCTCTGCATCCTTGACGAGGCACGCCACCAGCACCGTTGCCTCCCGGAGACGACAGATCGGCCGAGCGCACGGACTCCTGTACAAACCTCGCCGACCTCGTCGTTGGTGCCGGAGGAAGACGCCACCAGTGTGAGGAAGGGGTCGGGAGAATTTATTCAATGATGCCGCAGTCGCCTCCTTGCCGACAGCGCCCAGAAAGACGAGCCGCAGAGGGATACTGCCCTCCCGGCAAACCCTAGCTCCACCGTCTACCGACGGCGAGCAAACCCTAGACCTAGGACTCGATCCTAATCTATCTGCACCCGCACGGCGATTCCCTGGCCATTCTCCCTTTCTAGCACCGGACCGGTGACTGGAGAAGAAGAAGACCGGCGAAATCGCCGCCAGAAGATGGCGTCACCTCCTTTTCACCCTTTTCAACTGTAGCAGAGGAAAGGGAAAGAAGGAGCGGTCGGAGCGGGGGTTACCACCAAAGATTTGTTGCACTCACGTATCGAGGGTTTCCTAGGCGCCGCCGGTTTCCCTGCCGCTGCCGGCGGTTTCTCCAGCAATCTTCAGAAGGTTTGTTCACCACTGCCACGATCTCTTCGCTGCCGTTTGCATTCCCTTCCGAATTAACAGCCCTTTTATTTGTTCCCTTCTTTCCTTTTCTTATCGGAAGTCCAGGGAAGACGTCGCGGCGATTCATTCCGCTCCGGCCTTGCTGCTCAATTGCTCATCGCCGTCCCAGCAGTTCGACACCTATCCACTAATCCACATGACGATGCCGACGAGAGTGTCTACGTGCACAGCGAAGACAGAGCAATGCATGCTTGTCTTCGAGATCTTTGATTACAGCCAGCACAGGGGTATGGGGATCGGTGAGTTTCAGATCCGACACCTTCTCCGTCGGTGGCTACGACTGGGCCATCCGCTTCTATCCCGACGGGGACCAACAGAATTACTCGGGTTACATCTCAGTTCATCTCGAGCTCTTGAGCAGCGACACCAAGGTGCGGGGCAGCTGTGACTTGAGGCTGGTCGACCAAACCATGGGGTTGTCCACGTCAGTGCACAAGACTGAGCTGAGGGTGTTCTTGTCCAGTGATCTTAGTAGATTTGCTGCTCATGCTGGCCCATTCATGAATCGGAGCCAGTTCGAGGCATCACCCTATCTTAAGGATGATCACCTCACCATCCAATGCATCACAACTGTAAAACGGCCACAGGTTTCTGGACCTGAATTACTGAATGAAATTGAGGTCCCGCCATCCAACATCGCCGAGCTTCTTGGCAAATTGTTGGATACAGGCGAAGGAGCAGATGTCACTTTCAGTGTTGGAGGAGAGACTTTGACAGCACACAAGATAGTGCTCGCTATGCGGTCTCCAGTTCTTAAAGCAGAGCTGTTTGGGCAAATGAAGGAGGCGAAGGAACATCTTGTGACCATACAAGACATGCAGCCTGATGTGTTTAGGGCCCTACTGCATTTCATCTATACCGATTCCTTGCCTGACTGTCACGGCACCAAGGGCGCCTGACACTGAAGACGAGCCGGAAGCTGATGAAGCGGGAGAAGAGGAAATCAGTAATCGGCCCAAGAGAATGCGACGGCCCAGCTCACGCTACAACGGCCCAGAATGGGTGGCCCAGCAGAGAGGAGTCGTGCCGAATGCTGCTACCTGAGAGACGTTAACTACGGAGAAGGAAAAGGGGAAAAGGCAGAACGAAGTAGAAGGAGGCGGCCGGCTGTGCCGGAGGCGGCGGCGACGAGCAATAGCTCACTGTAATAGTTACCAAATCCTACTATAACCTACTCTGTTCATGCTATATTACGTTATGGTGAAGTGATATCGTAACAATTGGTATCGGAGGTCACTCGATCCGGCAGATTCTGTGCCGATCTCGTCGTGTTCAGGTACGTCACTGATCGAATCCTTTCGCCTTGATCTGGACTCGTCATCCCCGACGGCAGGCTCTCCTCTGTGATTCGCTCAAGCAGCGTTGATCGCGAGGATCCATAGGTCCGCGCCGAGGTTGAGTTGATCGGCGGAACTTCGTCAGTGCGTGCTCCTCCAACCCCACCATCCACCGTGGCTACCGTCCCAGATTATCTGCTTCGCCCGCAGTATCAAACCCGAGATCAGAAGCGGCTCAGCACCATGGAACACCAGATCGACGACATCACGCGCTTGCTGCGGGAGCTTCAAGCGCAGAACACCTCCATCAAACGTACACTCGATGACAACCTCTCCACGCTGCACGATCTGGGCGTTTGGCGTCCAACGATCGACACCAAGGTCGACGCGCTTCACACCTCCGTTCGCGATCTCCAGACTAAGGTGGACGAGTTGGCATCCCGTCCTCCGCCCGTGGCGCTCGGCGAGCGCACCTGCCACTTCGAAGAGATCGATCTGACGAAGTCGGCGGCTGCTCATCTGGCTGCTTCCTCTGAGAAGGCGACTTCAGGGCCGTTAGGCCACGGCGATGCAACGAATCACCGGGGTACTGGTAACGGGGTGGTCACCACCTTCGTACCGACCCCGGTCACAGGTGCGCAACAGCCTCAATTGCCCATACTTGATGCTCTTACTCGCTTCCATCTCAATCAAGCTATTCCACCCATGGAATTTCCAAAGTTTGATGGCATGAATCCAAAATTATGGAAGAAAAACTGTGAATCCTACTTTGATGTTTATTCTGTGCCTAGTGAGGTTTGGGTTAAAATGGCTGTCATGAATTTCACGGGATCTGCTGCTTTCTGGTCCCAATCGGTTGAACCCATTCTCAATCGCTGCACCTGGCTTGAGCTTTGCGCCACTGTTTGCAGCCGCTTTGAGCGAGATCAGCAAAACCATCTTGACCGCCAATTTTTACACCTTAAACAAACCTCCACTGTTTCTGCCTATATAGAGATGTATGATGAACTTGTTCACCAAATTCTAGCTCATGATCCATGTTTTAGCCAACACTTAATCATTAGCCGCTTTATTGATGGTCTTAGAGATGATATTCGTGCTGTTGTTATTTTACATCGACCTTCTAGTTTGGATGCTGCTAGTTCTCTTGCCCTGTTACAGGAAGAGGTGTTACTGGATTTTGTTCCTCAAGACACCAAGAAATCTGAATCATCTTGGTCCCACAAGCAGCTATTGTCCAAGACAACTACAACTTCTGTTGGTACAGCCAAACCTCCCACAGTGCCCACCACTGGTGTTGCCAAAGTTAGTGACACTGGCAGACATTCTAATATAGAAGAAAAGTTGCAGAATATCAAAAATTATCGCCGAGCTAAGGGATTGTGCTTCAAATGTGGTGCTAAGTGGAATCCTGCTCACAAATGCTCCAATACAGTGTCACTCACTCTAGTCGAAGAATTGTGGCAGCTGCTATCTGATGACGACGACTCCCAGTCAATTGATAATGCACGGCATAGTACTGACTCTGGTGAGGATTTGATGGAATTGTCTCTTTCTGCAGTAGAGGGCACTACTTGTGGTCACACTGTCCAAATGACTGGCAATATACTTGCACAGTCAGTAATCATACTCATTGATTCTGGCAGCTCAAGCAGTTTCATCAGTCAACAAGTAGCAGATCATATTCCTGGATGGACACAGCTTTCCAAACCACTTCAAATCAGAGTAGCAAATGGCACACTCTTACAATGCACTCATGAAATCCAGCATTGCCCTGTCAGCATTCAAGGACATCAGTTTCACATTAATCTGAAGATCCTGCCATTACAGTGTTATGACTTGATTCTCGGCATGGATTGGTTATCTCATCATAGTCCTATGTCAGTTGACTGGAAACAAAAGTGGTTGGCATTTTCTTATCAAGGTCATCAAATCCAGCTCCATGGTTTGTCACCAAATCTATCTCATTGCCCAGTCATTACAGCACCAGCGGTTCTGCAACTGCAAGCTTCAGATCAGATATGGGGCATATGGGAAGTATTTCAACTAGAAGCTACTCCTATCACTAGCAGTTGGCCTGCCGAGTTACATGATTTGATCAACAACTTCCCTACTCTGTTCAGCAAACCAGTGGGTCTACCTCCAAAAAGACATATAAGTCATGCAATTCCTCTAATTCCAGGAGCTCAGCCTTTTAGGCTTCGACCATATCGATACAATCCAGCCCAGAAAGATGAAATCGAAAGGCAAGTCCAAGAACTGTTACAAAATGGTTTGATCCGAGAGAGCACCAGTCCATTTGCCTCTCCTGTTCTGTTAGTGAAAAAGAAAACAGGTGACTGGAGATTGTGTGTGGACTATCGCAGACTTAATGCTTTAACAGTCAAAAACAAATTTCCTTTACCTGTCATTGATGAGTTATTAGATGAACTGACAGGAGCTTCCTGGTTTACTAGTTTGGACATGACTGCAGGCTATCATCAAATATTGATGGCAGAAGCTGATCAGTACAAAACAGCTTTTCAAACACACCATGGTCATTATGAATATACAGTAATGCCATATGGGGTAACTGGTGGTCCTGCCACTTTTCAACAAATTATGAACCACATCTTGGCCCCATTATTAAGGAAAGGTGTAGTAGTCTTCATAGATGACATTCTAGTCTATTCTACTACATGGGCTGCACATCTCAAATTACTGGAAGCAGTCTTCCATTTGTTGCAACAACATCACATCAAGATCAAGCTTTCTAAATGCTCTTTTGCTCAGCAGCAACTCAAGTACTTGGGACATATTATTAGTGCAGCTGGAGTGGCTACTGACCCAAAGAAAATTACTGATGTCAAGAATTGGCCCATTCCTGAAACACCTAAAGATGTCAGAGGGTTTCTTGGTCTGGCAGGGTATTACAGGAAATTTGTCCGACACTTTGGTGCCATTGCCAAGCCATTAACTGAGTTACTCAAGAAGGGTCACATCTTTCAATGGACTTCTGTTCATCAAGAAGCTTTTGAACTGTTGAAACAAGCCCTCATCACTGCTCCTGTTCTGCAGTTACCAGATTTCTCTAAACAATTCACCATCGAGACTGATGCCTCAGCCAAGGGGATTGGAGCTGTCTTACAGCAGGAAGGGCATCCACTAGCTTATATCAGCAAAGCTTTAGGACCCAAAAATCTCGGTCTCTCCACATATGAAAAGGAATGCCTAGCTATCCTCATGGCAGTTGATCATTGGCGCTCTTATTTGCAACATAGTCCATTTATCATTAAGACAGATCAAAGAAGTCTCGAAAGTTTGACTGACCAAAGACTGACTACTCCATGGCAGTTGAAGGCATATACCAAGCTACTTGGACTGGACTATAAAATTCTATACAAAAAAGGAATTGAAAACTCAGCAGCAGATGCTTTATCTCGACTCCCTTTACTCTCCAATGCCTCACATATGGACTTGTATGCTTTGTCTCAGTCTCAATCTATTTGGAAGCACCAGTTAACTGAATCTTATGCCAGTCATCCATCTACAGCCAAGTTGTTGTCTGCTTTGGCTTTGAAAACACCAGTCGACCACTTTTCACTGGATCAGGGCCTCATTAAGTACAAAAATAGGATATGGGTAGCTAGCAGTGTTTCCCTTCAACAACAAATTCTTCAAGCTTTACATGCTTCAGCTATGGGTGGACACTCAGGCTTTCTGGTGACATATCTCAAAATCAAGAAATTGTTTGCTTGGCCCGGACTGAAGAAAATGGTGAAAACTTTTGTTGCCCAGTGCCTTACTTGTCAACAAGCCAAGACTGAAAGAATTAAATACCCAGGTTTGCTCCAACCTTTACCAGTACCCTCTTATGCTTGGCAAGTTGTTAGTCTGGACTTCATTGAAGGGTTACCTAAATCCAAAGGTTATGATTGTATTTTGGTGGTTGTTGATAAATTCTCCAAATATGCTCATTTCATTGCTCTAGCTCACCCTTTCACAGCATTACATGTGGCTAAGGTTTTTATGGACACTGTCTTTAAACTCCATGGCTTGCCAACTGCTATTATTTCTGATAGAGACAAGCTGTTCACCAGTAATCTGTGGAAAGAATTATTCAAACTGAGCAATACTGAGCTGCAGATGAGTACGGCCTACCACCCACAAATTGATGGCCAAACTGAACGTGTCAATCAGTGTCTCGAAGCATATCTTAGGTGCACAGTCAGTTCTTGCCCAACCAAGTGGAAAGATTGGCTACCACTAGCTGAATACTGGTACAATACCAGCTATCACTCTTCTCTGAAAAGAACACCTTTTGAAGTATTATATGGCCATGAACCTCGGCATTTTGGCATTGATCATACTCAAGACTGTGCAGTGCCTGATCTGGAAAAATGGTTATCAAAACGTCGTCTGATGGAACAACTACTGCAGCAGCAGTTGATCAGGGTGCAGCAGCGTCAGAAACATCAAGCTGACAAGCAACGAACAGAACGAACTTTTCAAGTGGGTCAATCTGTGTTTGTTAAGCTCCAACCTTATGTGCAGGCTAGTCTGGCTCAGCGAATCAATCATAAGCTCTCATTTCGCTACTTTGGGCCATTTTCCATCATTGAACGTATTGGTCAAGCAGCTTACAAACTACAGTTACCATCTCATTCTTGTATCCACCCGGTTTTTCATGTCTCTCAGCTCAAGCTTGCCGTCGGACCTTCCACACAGGTCAGTGCTGAGATACCTGATCCCCAACCTCAATTTCAGTACCCTCTCAAGATTTTACAACGTCGTCGTCATCGTCACAATTTGACATCTACTGCTCAAGTGTTGGTTCGTTGGTCCTCCTGGCCCGATCATCTGGCAACCTGGGAGGATGAACATGCCCTGAAGCTTATGTTTCCAGCGGCACCGGCTTGGGGGCAAGCCGGTTCTCAAGAAGGGAGGAATGTCACGGCACCAAGGGCGCCTGACACTGAAGACGAGCCGGAAGCTGATGAAGCAGGAGAAGAGGAAATCAGTAATCGGCCCAAGAGAATGCGACGGCCCAGCTCACGCTACAACGGCCCAGAATGGGTGGCCCAGCAGAGAGGAGTCGTGCCGAATGCTGCTACCTGAGAGACGTTAACTACGGAGAAGGAAAAGGGGAAAAGGCAGAACGAAGTAGAAGGAGGCGGCCGGCTGTGCCGGAGGCGGCGGCGACGAGCAATAGCTCACTGTAATAGTTACCAAATCCTACTATAACCTACTCTGTTCATGCTATATTACGTTATGGTGAAGTGATATCGTAACACTGACATGGATGATCAGGATGGAGAAGGTAACAGAGATATGATACATCATTTGCTTGTGGCTGCTGATAGATATGCTGTGGACAGGATGAAGTTGGTATGTGCAAGCATCCTTTGCAAGAATCTTGATGTCGAGACTGTGTCTACTACATTGGCTTTGGCTTATCAGCATAGCTGTGACAGGCTTAAAGATGTTTGCCTAGAGTTCATCACCAGTTCATCAAGTGTGATGGATTCACTGGTGGCAACTCAAGGTTATCAGAATCTTAAGGCAACTTGCCCTTCTGCGCTAGTAGATGCATATGAGAAGTCGTCAAAGAGGTTCCGGAAAACATAAGGTTGTCGTTTGAGGCTGTGCATCGGGGCAAGTTCTCAAGTTGCACAAATTTTCTAAAGATTTTGCTCTAGCAGCTCATAACATCCATATATCGTTTAGCAGCAGCAGCAGCAGCTTAGTGTTAGATGAATCTTAAAATTGTTAGGCTAAATATTTCTTTTCAGGAAAGAGAACTGTCATTGTTTTGCTATGTCTGTCCATCCTGTCATCAATCTAGTAATGTTCAGTTGCACATTTAAATTTCCCTATCAATTTGCTGGCTTTATCTATTGAATGAACAGCTAAATGTGCGAACTGCCCACTTTTCTGAATTCTTGGTACTCCCTCTATATAGTTTCTCTTTTTTATCGTGTACAGAATTTCTTTTTCCTTTTGTTCACCTTTTTCGTTAAATAATGGACATGCTACATGCTAGTAATCTACATTTATGTGTAATTCTGTAATGCACTGATCCATTATTGTTGAAGGCTATCATCATAAATTGGAAATGTTTGAAAAGACGGCAAGAGGTTTGGTGTAAATATTAACAGAAAGAACCTTTCCATTTCAGTAATTATGTTTTTACCATTTGTTTCCCTATATCAGTCTATGATCTACAATCAATTAGATAACTAACATTCTTATGTGTTTATATTTGCATCTATATTTTAATAGTAAGTTTTTTTCTCAATTCATAAGCATAACAAATCAAACTTTTAAAGAGAGATTATGGGAAATTAGTATGTTCAATTGATTAGGAACTGGAGTCCCTGCAGTAGTTGGTTTTTCAATGGCTTTTTTTAACGGAGGGAGTAGTATTCAAGCCTGATAAGATAATGTTCAAGCGGAATTTTTTTAATTTATTGAATTCAGTACTCAATGCAAAAATCAAATTAGGGTTGACTCAGTTTTATTGCACTGATCTCCAATGAATTTTGGAAAGTTGTACTAGGTTTGTACCTGTGTGTTGCTATGGGAACAAAAAAAATAAGGCAATAAGAAATTCAAGGACACATTTGTCTGTAGAAAAAGAAAAGTCCATATTTTTTTTCTATGCTTTAGTGTTCTCGAACTATTGCCCTGTTCGCTTGTCTTATGAGCCGTACTATTTCAGCGAACGAACAATATTTTTCTCTAATAACAAATCAGCGAACAGTACTTTCAGTCATGGCTTTTCAGCGAAGTGAACAGTGCACAATGGTTTTGAATGGTGTCTACATTCATTGATTTTACTTCATTGGCGACGGATGAGGAAAGAAAAAGGAATTTGTAAGCCATTATGGAAAATGGTTAGATGTCACACTTCGTTATGCCATATACTTCGACATATATTTGTATGATATTCTTTCGTCTATATATATGGTCAAACGGACATATATTTGTATCATATTCTTTCGTCTAGGCCCCGTTCGTTTGTCTTATAAACCGTACTTTTTTAGCTAACGAACAATGTTTTTCTTTCACAACAAATCAGCGAACAGTACTTTCAGCCATGACTTTTCAGACAAGCGAACAGGGTATGGTCAAACGACAGAAATAATCAATGCAGGCTGTTAGAGCTCTAAGGTCTATTTGATTGAGCTGTGTGAGTTGTGGAAAAATTGTTGTGAGCTGTAAAAAAAAGGTTGTTGGAGTTATGTGCTGTGAAAAAATCGTAAGTTGTCTGGTTGAAACAAGTATAAAACATATCCTCCCTTTGTACCTACCTTAAAACATATGTGAAACAACTCTTTATTTCCCTCATTTCCAAAAGTAGAAAGTCAAAAGCAAAAACAGGGTCTAAGGTAAACTTCCAAAACTGTACCAAAGATGCTTCCAAAACTATACCAAAAGAAAGCAGCTGCTTCTGAAAAAAAACAGCTTCAGATTTCACTTGTTTAGGGTGTCTGCCTTTGATTGAGCTTCCTGTAGCAGGCGCAAAGGTGCTTCTTTATGGCTGTGGAACCGACAATTTTGAGAAAATTACCCACGCGTCACTCCTTATGAAACTTACCCCTTCGATTGTTTTCTCCTAACCTTCAATTTTCCTCCTTTCCGCATCTAACAGAGGTCGCCCAACTATGCTCCCCACCGTGGGGTAGCACGCGCTAGGGTTAAGGGTCGGTGGCAGCGCTGGTCCTGCCCAACCATCCCTCCCTAGCGGTCATCTCCGGTGGCCCTACTCCTCTCCGGCCAGCCTCTCCATCAGTACTTGAGTCGAGGCTGTAGTCCAAGCATTGGTGCCTAGGCCCCTCTTTGTCCAGCCGCCTACATAAGCCTAAAGTACTTTTTCGAATCTCAACTAAACACAGCCTAAAACTTACAGCCGTGTGGAGGTTATGGAAATCCTGAGGTCCTCCATGGTGTCGATGTTGGCACACAATATGGTAGGTCTGGTGATACCACCCTCATGCGTATGATTTTACTATTTGTTAATCAAAGTCAATAAAATTTGAGGGCCTGCTTGGTTGGCTCCACGCCAAAAACTGGACAAAAATTTTTGCCACAAATTTAGCAAGATAAATGTAAGGTACCGGTAATTTTTGGCAACAAACCAAATAGAGGCCAAAAGCTTGGCTTGCCAAGTTTTGGCAACCAAAATTTGGCTATCACCAAGCAGGCTCTAAATTTCTCAAATCCTAATACATCCTTCATGAAGAATACTCCTAGGACTAAATACTAAATTATATTGGCCATCAAAATTTAAATATATTATCCAAAGTGACATAGAATTTAATAGAACTGTTTTTCAATGGTACCCAATGTGCCCATCGATAGTGAAGGATAGACGGTACCATTACCCAACGTGCCCACCTATAATGATTTCATCAATCTCGATTTTTGTTAGCTTATTCTTTTAGTAATGCACATAAAGATAGGGTGTACATGCGTGCATTCGTAAAGTTGATGGTATTTCCAGCAATAATAGGCTTGTGTATAGAGTATAGACCTTTGGGACAGCAAAAAAAAGAAGGCAATTCGGTGTTTAGCTAGCTTATGTGTTACCCCTTGTTAGCTAACTTTTGAAACCGGCTGTTTTTGCAGCTTGGGCAAGTTTGATGATGGTTTTTTGCTGACGTAATGCCACGTTAGCCACACCACGTCTGCCATGAAGGAGGTAAATCGTATTAAGTTGAAAGTTAAGGGAGATAAACTGGACTAGAAATTTTTAGAAAAATACCCAAAAAATCATAAAAATCAAATTATAAAATTAATCTTAAAATGTTACATGGAAAAATAATGCAATTTAAAATAATAAAGTGTAGCTTAATCTTAGAAATTCATAAAAATTTAGTTTTAACTCCTAAATTATGAAACTAGTTTCAGATTTTTTTTTCTAAAATCATGCACTATCTTATGTTGTCTGGCTTGAAATTGTTTGAATCTTGATAGACTCATTTTGGTGCTTATTTCTAGTAGAACCATTGTTTGAATCTATTATAATTAGTCGATGTTCATTGTCCGAACTACATAGAACCGTTGATGGAGCGTCGTTAGGACTATAGTGGTGCTAGTCCCCTCCCTAGATAATTTATCAAAGTAGTTGTGTTAGCCTACGTGGCCGCATGCACACTCCTGCTCTTATGCAAGTTGAATATATTTAATTAACTTTTACAAACTATTGAATCTAATTAAGTTTTAATACAATGTGTTTTGAAGCATAATGCGGTAGAAAAATCTATATGGTAGTACACGGTCCATGATGTTTGTTTAGATATGATCAAGTGACACGAACATGATCGAGTGACACTTATATTTACACTAAATAGTATTAAGCATGATGTGGTTACATGGCACTAGCTTGTGTTGTCATCAAAGTCACTTGATCACCAATGTAGACTAATTATAATAGACACTACTGGCAAATAAAGACCAAAAGAAATCCATACAAGATCTAATTGATTCTAGTTTAGTCACCATAAGATAGAAAATGATTTTAGGAATAATATGAAGCTAGTTTCATATTTTTGAGCTAAATCCAATTTTCTATGATTTTTTAAGATTAAACTGCATTTTATGATTTTTAATTGGATATTTTTTCCAAAAAAACATTTGGATATCTTTTTAAAAAAACATACTTCTAATTCAGTTTACCTCCCAAAGTTTAACTTGGTCCGATTTTTCCCCCTCGTGATTGATGTGGTACCATACAGAAAGACTGACATGACACTATGTTACATGTGTCTTTAAAAGTTTTGAGAGAGGGTCGACAAATTATGAAAGTTGAGGGAGGTCAAGATAAATGGTGGTCCAGGAAGCCACACATTGAGCTTAGTTATGGGCCTAGTCGGACCGGGCTGTAGGGTTCTGCTAGCGCCTTGCGTCATCTTCCTTTCGGGACGTCTGGCGCCCGGACGTTCGGCGCCAGTGATGCGTCCGGACGCCCACACGGCCGCACCTGCTGTTTTCTCATGTAGCACTGGCAACCGATTTGACGCAGCGCAACGCTCGTGACCCGATTTGTCTGCCTCCCTGACACCCCCAGAAGAGTACTGTAGATCGAAGACAAAGGAGGGCTTATCAGCAGGCAGTAGCAACCTCACGCCTGGTCCCATACTCATGCTGCCTGCGCGCTGCCGCTGACCGGCCGAGAGAACAGCATGCAACTCCGTGCTCCACGCTCACGCTGGCATCCTGCTTCGCGCCCCGCTTTGTACTCCGCGTCTGGCTTTGCCCAACTACAACGTCGAAACAATATGCAGTGCAACGCAGATAAACATAAACTGCAACATCAAAAAAAAATCTACTGCAACAACCAAAAAAATCTACTGCAACAAACAAAAAATATATACTGTAACGTCGAAAGAATATCTACTGCAACATGGAAAAACATCCATTACAACATGGAAAAAATCTGTTGCAACAACGACAAAAATCTACTGCAACATCGAAAGAACATATACTACAACATCGAAAAAATATCTACTACAACAATCAAAAAATATCTAATGCAACAAACGAAAAATATGTATTGCAAACGTTGAAAAAAAATATGTACTGCAATATTGAAAAACATCCATTACAATATCGAAAAAAATCTACTGCAACAACGAAAAAAACCTACTCCAATATCAAAAGAACAATATACTGTAACATTGAAAAAAATCTACTGTAACAAACCAAAATATATAGTGCAACATTATTAAACGTGCACTGCAACATCGAAAAAATATCTATTGCAACAACGAACAAACGAAAAATATATATTGCAACATGGAAAAAAATATCTACTTTAAACAAACGAAAAACATGCACTTCAACATCGAAAAAAATCTGCTGCAACAACGAAAAATATCTACTACAACTAGGGATGAAAACGGTACGGATATTTTCCGACCGTATTCGAGACCGAATCCGTTTAGAGGGGTTTTAATCCGTCCGTATCCGAGTCCGGATATTTAACATCCGATACCGTATTCGTATCCGAATATTTAAATCACATATTTATGATGTCGATATCCAATCGTATCCTATCCGGCATTTTTTATATTATCCGTATTCGAATCCGAATCCGGACATAAATATGAAAACAAATATGATATCAGTGATATCCGTCCGTATCCGATCCGTTTCCATCCCTAACTACAACAACGAAAAAAATGTGTACTGTAACATTGAAAATCATGTACCGCAATATTAAAAAATATATACTGCAACACCAAAAAACATCTATTACAAGCACCTAGAAAATCCACTGCAACATTCAAAATTAGTTGTTACAACATTAAAAAAATAATAATTACAACACGACGAGATATGCCACTTTACGAGTGTAAAAATTTCTCTTGCTTCCCGTTTTTCCCTTTTGAGAGTCCATGGGACCGCCTGACCAAGGCCATGCCCATGCATGGAGGCCACGTGTCTCATTGAGTGTCAGATGGCTCCTATGTGCGTTCGAATGATTGGACGAGGACAACCGCAACAGACCTAGGCAGAGTCTTTTCACACAGCACGCCAAGTCTTTTCACACAGCTGATCTTCGGGACCATGGGTCACACAGCGTGGGTCGCACAGCGCCAAAAGCATGCAGTCTGCAGCAGCGTTTGATGGTAGGGTCGAGGTCGAGCACAGGCGCGGGTTAGCGTGGGGTCCGAGAGACTGCGTGGGGGCACGTAGCGCTTCCCGCGCCGTTGTTTCGTTGGGGAGACACGCACTGCGGACTTACCCGTGCAAGCCAGTGGAAAGCCGCGCCGATACGGAAGCCGCGCCGTAGCGGGGAAGCCGCGTCCGATCCATCCGGACGTCCTCGTAGTAGCGTTTCCGTCTTCCTTTCCCAAAGCAAAACAGAACCTCATTGTAAGTCTAAAAAAAAGAACCTCACTGGCTTGCTTTACTCCCTTGCATCTCCTCACCTTCCCCGGCGCGCCGTCGTTTGCCAGTTCACCGCCGCCGCCGCCGCCGCCGACAGCCATCTTCGGGAGGTTCGATTTACTCCACAACCTCATCTTCGCTTACCTCTAGGATGTACCTCGAATTCTGATCAATTTGCGATTCTTTATTTCTCGCCGTAAAAAGTATAGATCACGCGCTTAATGCCGCCGCTGCGTCGATTCTGTCAGTTCTTGCCGTGGTCATCGCCGTCGATGGCTCGCCATATTCCGACGCCGACGACGGCGTCGACGTGCACCCCGGAGACGGCGCAAGGCAGGCACTTGTTTGAGGTCACCGGTTACAGCAAGCACATGGGGATGGACCACGAAAAGTTCATCAGGTCCGGCACCTTCTTCGTCGGAGGCCACCAGTGGTCCATCCGCTTCTACCCGGATGGGTCCATCAAAGACAAAGATTACATCTCAGTTTATCTCGAGCTCATGAAGGAGAAGGAAGGCTCCAAGGTACGGGCATCCTGCGACCTGAAGCTGGTCGACCTGACAACAGGGTTGTCGGCTTCAGTGCATAGGACAGGGCCTAGAATGTTTAACTCCGGTGATGTCAGTAGGTTTGCTCCTCAGGATGGCTTGTTCAAGAAACGAAGCGAATTTGAGGCATCGGTGTACCTTCGAGATGATCGCCTCGTGATCGAATGCATTGTCACTGTTATGGCAGAACCTAAGGTATCTGCAACCAAATTGCCCACAAAAATTGAGATGCCCCCATCAGACATTGGAAATCATCTTGGCAAGTTGTTGGAAGAAGAGGAGTGTGCAGATGTCACATTCAGCGTTGGAGGCGAAACTTTTACAGCGCATAAGCTTGTGCTCGCAATGCGGTCGCCAGTTTTCAAAGCTGAGTTCTATGGTCCGATGAGGGAGAGGAGCGCGCAGCTTGTGACCATTGAAGAATGAAGACATGCAACCTGCTGTGTTTAGGGTCCTGCTTCAATTTATCTATACCGATTCTTTGCCTGACATGAAGGATCTTGTGGAAGATGTCAACTGCGAAATGATCCGGCATTTACTTGTGGCTGCAGATAGATATGCTTTGGATAGGCTCAAGTTGATTTGTCAAAGCATCCTTGCCGAGAATCTTAATGTGATGACTGTGGCAACTACATTGGCTTTGGCTTATCAGCATAACTGCAGCATGCTTCAGGATGTTTGCCTTCAATATATCACCAGTTCAAATGTGATGCATGCAGTGGCGGCAACTGAAGGCTATAAGTATCTCAAGACAACCTGCTCTTCTGCACTAGCAGATGCATTTGAGAAGATGATGAAATTGGATAGAACATAAGTGGCTTGCCTTGAGCTGTCCACCAATGTTTCTTATTAAATTATTATTGTAATAGCTTAGCTTGTCAGAATCTGCTAGAGCAGCTCATGATAATTTTAACATAGGGATGAGTAGCCTACTATAAGATAAATTGTTTGAGAACTATCATGTGTCATACTTAGTCCTATACTATACTCAAGATACTAATATGTCTACAAACTTGTACAAGCTGTCTACTTTTCACACAATGCATTGATGGACTCGTAGCTTTAAGCATAAGACTAGAATACTGGTGACTAAAGTATGTCTACTAACCTGTGAAAAAGTAACCTGGTAAAATCTACTTTTTCATATTATCTTTGGAATACTGTGAAATCTACTTAGTCATATTATCTACTAAGTAGATCTTCAGTCAGGTTCCAATGCTCATGAAAAAGTATGTATACTTAGTCACCACACAAAGCAGTGGTGAGGTTACTGTAAGAAATATGAAATAGCTTGAACAGTCACAATTTTACCTCATTGGTCATTAGTTTTTACGATTTATATATGCTGATAGCAGTACGATATCCAGTGTTGCGCTGGCACATGATTTTGGAGGTTCGTGTGCTTTCAATATATGATTGAATAAAATGATTATCTGGATTACTGTTTCTTGTGGGTTTTGATTATGAAGAAATAGCACCAAATTTTGCCTCAATGAGGACTCGAACTTGGTTGGTCTGGGTGTACACATCCATGCCCTTGAGAAACCAAGCTAGGTTCAGTTGCTAAATCCAAAGAAATCATGAGCAAGTCTACACAGTTGTAATTTTGGATTGTCGTGTTAATTACCAACAACTGATTTGACACCCATGGTACTTAGTTAAAAGCTACTTTAGGATTGACTTTGAATTCTGTTCTATTAACCTTACTTGAGACCTATGTAAGGCGAGGTACTTGCTTCGTTGCTTGTTACTATTTATGCTGTATTTTTGGGGTGTGTGTTAGAGTTTTATTAGTTAATGTTTCATAAGTTAGGAAGAATCACTCAAAATAAGATGCATTGGCAAGTGAAATATTGCCACTCTATACACACTGGTAGTAGTTCTTTTGCTAGAGTATAACATTCTTGGAGTTATGAGGGTAGTAGCAACATCAGCACAAATCACTCTATGTGTAAAGACTGAAAGCTCTCATGCTTCCTCAGTTAACTTAGATGGCACTGTTTCTTTCTTCAGCACTCTCAGCTAAGCCATCCCCACGTTTTCTGTCACTGGTACTATATGAGCCTTTGTTATCTTTCATCAAATTGGCATCTTATATTTAGGAGTTTGTCTCATGATGCCTTTTGGAAAAACAGATAGATGCATTTCCAGAAAACTAATTTAGCGAAGCTTTGCTAATGCTGACCATTGAGGGGAATGAATGAAGCTGCTTTACTCCTAAATTTTCAAACTGTGATTTTTAGTATTTGCATCATATTTTTGTAAAAGGTATGTTTCTTGATTTGTAGAAGGGTGGTGTAAATATCCACTATTGATTCTTATATTCCTGTTCATCCTATCTAATGAGTGGCACACAACTTTTGTCTCTGCATTTCTCAGTAGTTCTACGATACTCGTGAGTCCAGGAGTTGACACGAGGTTGAGAGTTTCATATTGGGCATGTTGTACTAGATTTGTGCCGATGAGCTAGCAATACAGTGAGGATGCAGCTTATCTTCAAAAATCTTGTGACTTTAAGTGCGGAAAAAAATCAATGACCAATTTTTGTTTTGTTGACCTGACTCAAGTGAGACCTATGTGTCACAAGGTACTTGTGACTATTTATGCTGCTGATTTTTGTGTTAGACTAATTAATGTTCAGTAAAACCCCTCAAACTGAGATGCATTGGACAACACTCTTGTTCAATAAAACCTCCATTCTATACGCTCTATTAGTATTTCTATGGCCAACACTCTTGAACTGTAGTCCCCCGCTGAGGTAGACACCATTCAGGGTCAACCGGTCTAGTCTTTTATCAGTATTTCTGTCGTGCTGGTGTCACCTGAGACTTCCATCTTGTTCCATGCTTTTCCATTGAAACAACAACCATATAGTAATCATAAAGCTGAAGCGTTCTAGATCAGAAATGTCAGGCCTCATTTCTCTTTTCGTAAGCATGTAACCAGCCGTTTAATTACGGTCTGTTTGGATTGGGGCATCGCTTGATCTAGGAATCAGTTAGTCCATCATGGAATGGAGCCGTGTCGTCTGGTGCTTTTTTGAGGAATGAGCCCGTGTTTGTCAAAATAGGTTACCGGGAAGGTTACGAAGCATGGGTTGATGACGGATAGATTCAACACATGATGCAAAACAAACACATATTCCAATTTCGGATATAGGTTCAGATGATTCCAGAGCGCTACGGTCCGTCTCCAAACATTCCATTAGAGAATGACCTCCACTCACTTTATCTCGTTCATCCCCTCTCCATATGAAACTTATTTACAAATGGTCAACTTTTTTATCAACCATTCTTGCATTGTGAACAGAGTCAGATTAGCCCATCTTCGCTAGAGTTTCAGAGCCTCTAGTGGGGCCTGTTTGGTACCTTGCTTCTGGCTAGACCTAACCCATGGGGTGCACGAGTGTCGCGTTTGGTTCCCTGGACGGCCACCAGGACCTAGCTAGTGGCATGCAAAAAGCCCCGTTGGACCTAACTTGTGTGTGCGTGAACGTGCGCACATTCTGTCTCGGCTAAGAGAGAGAGAGCACACAACAAAACAGCTGTTGTATGAATCCTGGCGCAAGAGAGCAGGATAACTAAAGAAACATGGCTTGCATGGCCATAGCCTGGCTAGCGTGGTCCTAGCTCTCCGGTTGTATTGCAGGCTAGCTGAGAAGCAAACCAAATGGGCCGTTAGTACCTTGGGCCACCAGTGTACATCACCTCTACAGCCTACACTGGGCATTTGCTTGGTGAAAAGTACCCTTGCTAAAAAGGCTGCTAGTTCATTCCCAATCATCTTGCCACATAGGAGTTCAATTATATGAGATTCTCTGAAAATTTGAAAGGAGTGGGAGGAAACCTCCCAGGTGGCGTTTGGATGAGACCGGGATAGGGATATCCTACCCTCAAAAGGGTAATACTAGTCATCCATTCTTTACACCTCATTTAATCTTACATGTTCATCCATTTCCCTATCCCTATCCCAGTCCTAATATCTCTCCATCCAAACGCAACACCAATTGATTTGTACGGCTTTTCTTGGATAATGGTTGGTTGTTGCTACTATTTGTTCATGTGTGTGCCGTGTTCCTCTTCTGTCCTGTCCCCGTGAATTGGCTTGGAGCTTCTTCTTCTTTTTTTTTTAGAATCATTGGGTTGGAGGTAGCTGTTAATCGTCGGGACAACGTACTCGACCAAGGCCCATTCTCTTGATGGGCCCCTTTGAGCAGGTAGGCATAGGCCCACTTAAGCCTCTAGATGACTAGAATCACAACGAGGCAGTCAGACGGTTGTTTCATTTTGGATTTGGGAGTTTTGCACGTACGATTCCACAGGCTCGGTCGTCGCCTTTGTTCGCCGCCGTCGCCGTCTCCTCCGGGCTCCGGCCGTCTTCTCAGGTTCGATCGTCTCCACGACCTCCGATTCTCTTCCTCCTCCCACCCCATCCGATCCCACTACCGGTCCCGGAATGAGAGCACGGCACCTTCATCAGATCCGTGTCTCGCCAAACCAAGATCGGGGATCGGATCCACCGGTTACGCGCGCGCTTGCACATAAATCGCCGCTGCATGCTGTCGTCGTGTTGATCCCTCTCCTGGCACTGGCAGGTCGCAGATCCGCCGTCGCCGCCTCCCCACGGCACACGGCAGCAGCATGATGACGACCCAAGTGAAGACGGCGTCGATTTGCCCGCCGCCGGAGACGGCGCAGGGCACGCACGTGTTCGACATCCTCGGGTACAGCAAGCACCGGGGGATGGGCGCGGACTACTTCATCAGATCCGGCGTCTTCAACGTGGCCGGCCACCAGTGGGTGATCTTCTTCTACCCCGACGGCTACGGCGAGGAGCTGGCCGGGGGCTTCGACTTCGTCTCGGCGTACCTCCGCCTCCTCAGCACGAGCGGCAAGGTGCGCGCCTCCTGCGACCTCCGCCTGGTCAACCCTGCCACGGGGGTGGCCACGTCGGTGCACCCGACGCTGGTCATCATGAGGGAGCTGGACCCGGAGAAGAACAAGGTTGTCTGCCACTGCATGTGCATCGGCCGCGGCGAGCTCGAGGGCACCTACCTGAAGAACGACCGCCTCACCATGGAGTGCGTGGTCACCGTGAGGAAGGAGCCCCGGGTGTCCAAGTCCAGGACCTTCCCCAGCATCAGGGTGCCGCTGTCCAACCTCAAGCGGCAGCTCGCCGACCTCCTGGAGAGCAGGGAAGGTGCCGACGTCGCGTTCAGCGTCGCCGGCGAGACGTTCGCGGCGCACAGGCTCGTGCTCGCCATGCGGTCGCCGGTGTTCAAGGCGGAGCTCTGCGGCCCCATGAGAGAGGTGGGGATGGGGACGCGGCCCATCGTCATCGAGGACATGCAGCCTGACGTCTTCAGAGCGATGCTCTACTTCGTCTACACGGATTCCATGGATCACAATGACGATCTCTCCAGAGACTACCACAGCAAGAACTGCGACATGGTCCGGCACTTGCTGGTGGCGGCGGATAGGTACGCCATCGAGAGGCTGAAGCTGATTTGCCAGAGCATCCTCTGCAACAACCTTGACGTGCAGAACGTGGCGACGACGCTGGCGTTGGCTGATCAGCATCACTGCGACAAGCTCAAGCATGCTTGCGTCGAGTTTATGTGTTGCTCGAATAATGTGCAAGATGTCGTGGCCACCCAAGGGTATATGGATCTTGCGAAAACTTCACCTTCTGTGCTAGCTGATGCAATGGCCAGGATGAGTAAGATCAGCAAAAAGGTGATGACAAGAGCACTGCAAGCCCAAGATGGATCGTCCATCTGATAGTTAGTGCCTAGTTTGTTAGTTCTTTAGTTAAATGCCAATAAGATTTACTAGCTATCAATTTTCAGTTTCTTATTTAGTTTTGTGTGAACACTTTATTTGTCACTATTAGATAGTGGTATCCTAATAAATACTCCTATGTTAGCTGCTTGTTTTCCAGTGTGCTTGATGTGTTTTCTACCACTTTAGACACTGCTATTTTTTTCCAAATAAAAAAACTGTACGGTTTCTGTCCACGTTTATATGTATAAATGTCTGGTTCCTGTATAGTCGAACATCAATTTTTTCTTATGAACATAACAATCGAATTACTGAGCTAGGAAAAAGGAGGAGCATTGCACACTAATATGAATAACTTTTTAAAATGGCATTGCCACTGTTAATTGGTTTCGTATTATTAATAGTACTAGAATGATCGAAAATATATTAATTTTATTCTATCGTGTAGGAAAAATTGATAAGATGTAGACTTCAATTGAATATAATTAGAGGAATAAAAATCTTCATATGAATTTGGCCACCTAGACCACCACATTGTCGTCACTAGGCGATCTTCGGAAGATATAGCAAGCATATGCATATTGATCGATGCCTGTGCTTCTTATTTGTTCATTTTTGCAGCTCTATAATATTCTCAGTTTTTCACTGAAGTTGTGAGGCTAAACTGTTTGCCAATGTGTGTGATGTTTCCTACTAAATTCAAAGAATGCTAATTTTTAAGGAAAAACTGTACTGTTTCTGTCCACATTTTATTTATATTTATAAATTTCTGGTACCTAGATAGTTGAACATTAATTTTGATGATTATAAACATATAAAAAAATCATATTTATTGAGCTAGCGAGAGGAACATTGCACTGTTAATTGGTTTGGTATTATTAATATTACTGGGATATTTGAGAATACAGTAGAATTGTTTTCATTTATCATATAGGAAAAAAATTGAGAAACTGAATAAGATGCAGACTTCAATTGAATATAATTTGAGAATGGTTTTTGTTTATTTTTTTGCAGCTATATTATATATTATATTCTCAGTTTTGCGCTGAAGTTTTCCTTTTGCTTTTCATCTGCGTATGGTGGTCCACATGTCAGCCTCAATAAGAGGCGATTGGTCACGGGCTCACCCGGCTATGACCGTTGACCGGTACGTAGATAAACGACACAAGTCTCCGACCGCTTACCGCTTTGGTCTGCCTACCTTTCAGCCTTTCATGGTTTCACCTCCCATGAGATCCTTCTCCCTCGCGATCACGATCCACTTCGTTGAAACATGCCGCTGACAGAGTGGGCGGACCCAATCGCCGGCGATGCGCGGCAACAAGGCGCGCACATGCTCGAGGTCACAAGGTACAGTCACCTCCTCCACAGGCGCAGGGGCGTCGGCGCCGCCGGCGGCCGCATCAGGGGCGTCGAGTCCGTCGGCTTCACCGTGCAGGTCGCGCTCGGGCACCCTGATCTCCGGCGCGCCACGGGACGACGTGAGCAGCGCCGTCCCGGTGACGCCCGTCACGACGCACGCGACGGTGACCGCGTCGTCGCGGAGGTACGCCGGGGACGCCTCCAGCTCGCACCGTCTCATGAGCCTCGGCACGCCGTGGCAGGAGCGCTGCTGTCGTTCGTGGCGGCAGGTGGGGATGGGGTACGGGTACGGGTACATGCGGCAGCAGCAGCAGGCGGCGTTGTCGAACACCGCCGTCGTGTCCTCCGGCTGGAACGACGGCAGCCCCGTGGCGCGGTTGACCAGGCCCAGGTTAAAGGACGCCCTCACCCGGGCGGGGCGGGTGACGAGCGCGAGGTAGACGGAGATGTACCCCGAGCTGCCGGGCGCGCCGTCGTCGCCGTCTGGGTAGAAGAGGATTGCCCACTGGTACCCGCCGAGTGATGTGCGAGCACATCCTTGCCAGGACACTCCATGTGGAAAACGCGGCTACGACCTTGGTTCTAGCCGATCGGCATGGCTGCGACAGGCTTAAACATGCTTCCATCCATTTCATGTCATCGTCTTCAGATAAAAGTAAAATGGGTGAGGATGTGGCTACAGGCATTGAAGAAGACAATGTAATAAGTTCCGGCGAAATATAGTGTCTCAATTTTAACATAACCTGGTTGATTTGTTGTAACTTCTTGAATCATATGAACAGCTTGGAAGTAGATTCATATATGCTGGTAATGATCTCAAGGCTCAAGCACAATGTCTGCACTTTAGTGTGTTCATGTAGAAAAGAGGAAGGTAGAACAGGACAGATGAAATGATACACTGCAAAAACTTTATAAGCTGCAATCGGTTCCAAAAATCTTCATGAAATCTACCCATAAAATTTGCATAGCTTTTCAAAATTATAGGGACAAAGAAATCGGAGAATATATATTCAGATAATTTGATCTAATGAAGTAAGACAGTGGATAGTTACATCATTGTGGAGTGTAGACTGTAGATGGAAATAATGTAGGAGGAATTTCTTAATTTTAGTGGTTAACTATTTAAGGTAAGTTCTCACTTTATGGGAAGTTGTGGTTATTCTAAAGTCCCCAACCAGTTTAAAAATCAATGAATATTTTAAATTGAGGATAGTATAGGGTGCCGCACCATGATCAGCATCATCTTAATTATTCAGGCTAGATGTATTAAGTATATGTGTTAAATTTGGCATAGACAGTGACATTAAAATCCTAATTTTCACTTGTAACTTCAATAATAAAAAATACAAAAAAATTCTTTTGCCTTCACAGCTAGATGAATATTATGGAAAGCTTAACTTTGCAAAAACAAAACTAAACTAAAAGAGGGGTCAAAACTTGAAATTGAGGATGTATCACTCTTAGAACAGAAGATGCAGTGCACAGGAACAAGTGTTAGAACAACTCTGGTACCAAGAGTGTTGTACTAGGTTTCAACAGCCCCAAAACAGAATAAACATGTTAGAATTGATATGCTGATTAATCCCTCATTAAAATAGCATCGATATATGCCTTCGTTTCATTAGTTTGGTGCAATGGCCAGTTCCCATGATGGCACCAGCCGCCACAAAACCAAGATTGAATTCTCAGTAAACTGAAATCTGATGTTAGATGGACAGGTATTTTGACAGGACATGTACAAAGAAAGTAAACATCTCAACGGTAAATATACTCCATCATTCCAACATCAAAGTTGTCCTGACATTCTACAAGGAAACTGGTTTGAAGTAGTTTCAGTCTATGCAGAATTGTAGATAACACTAGACCCAGGGAAACTTGCTAGACTTCTCCAATACCTCCAGCCAAACTGAAGGGCACGAACTTTTTATAGTGTCCCAATTTTAACATAATCTGGTTGATTTGTTTTAACTTCTTGAATACTATGAACAATTTGGAAGTAGATTGATATATGCTGGTAATAGTTCCAAGTGCAATGTCTGCACTTTAGTGTGTTCATGTAGGACTAATGAAATTATACACTGCAAAATTTTATAAGCTGCAATCAGTTCCAAAATATTCATGATATATACCAGTTAAATTTGCATAAGGTTTTCAAAATGATAGGAACAAAGAAGCAAAGAATGTATATTTTGATCTGGTTTCAATTCAGAAGCAGAAACATCCATCATTGTAGACTGTAGATGGCAATAATGTAGGAGGAATTCTTAATTTTAATGGTTGACTATTTAAGATAAGATCTCACTTTATGTGAAGTTGTGGACATTCTTAACTAGAGTAAGTCTTCTCAACAATAAAGAAAGTACTACACAGGCAACCTTCTAGTTGTAAAGAAAATTAATGAAAATCCTATCAGAATCATTGAACATTGGTAATATAGGGTATAGCACCAGGATCGACATCATCTTAATTATTTAGGCTAGATTTATGCTGTATATGTGTTAAATTTGGCAAAGACAGTGACATTAAAATACTAATTTCCACTTGTAATTCTAATAATCGAAAATACAATACAAATTTCTTTCGCCTTCACAGTTAGATGAGTAGTACTATGGAAAGCTTTAACTTTTACAAAAACAAAACTAAAAGAGGAGTCAAAACTTCAAATTGAGGGTGTCACTCCCAGAACCGAAGATGCAGTGACAGGAACAAGTGTTGGGACAACTCTGGTACCAAGAGTGTTGTACCTGACTTCAACAACCACAAAACAGGATAAACATGTTAGAATTGATATGCTGATTAACCCCTCATTGAAATAGCATCGTTATATGCCTTTGTTTTATTCTTTTGGTGTAATGGGTGATTATCATGATGATGGCACCAGCCGTTACAAAACTGAGATTCAATTCTCAGTAAACTGAAATCTGATGTTAGATGGACAATGTATTTTGACAGGATGTGTACAGAGAAAGCAAACATCTCAACATTAAATATACTCCATCATTCCAACATCAAAGTTGCCCTGACATTTTACAAGGAAACTGGTTTGAAGTAGTTTCATTCTATGCAGAATTGCAGACAGCACTAGACCCGGGGAAACTTGCTTGACTTCTCCAATACCTCCAGCAAAACTGAAGGGCACGATCTTTTTAGGTGGGCATAGCCTTGGCTCGCCACCACATCATCAATCTTATTTGAGAAGGCAATAAACTCGATGCAAGCATCTTTTAGGATGCATAAGTTGAGCTGCTCAGCAAATGCCAAGGTAGTGGCAACAGAATCCACGCTAAGGCTGTTGCAGAGGTTGTCTTCACACATCAACTTCAGCCTCTTCATTTCATACCGATCTGCAGCCACAAGCAAATGCCGAATCATTTCTTGCTTATCAACATCACCAAGATCATCCATATCAGGCAACGAGTCAGTGTAGATGAAATGGAGCATGGCTTTAAAGACAGCAGGCCGCACATCCTCAACAGCAATGCAACCCAAATTCTCCTCCAAATCAGGCCCATAGAATTTTGCCTTGAACACCGGTGACCGCATAGCGAGCATGATCTTGTGGGCACAAATAACCTCTCCCTGAACATTGAAAGTGACATCAGATGTGTCATCCTCCAACAACAAACTGCCAAGATGCACCGACAGGTCCGAAGGCGGCTCCTTGAACACAGGGACAGTCTTGGTTTCAGAGACCTTCGGTTCTTTGACGACAGTGACCGCGCACTCGATGGTGAGGCCATCATCATGGGCATACAGTAACAGATTCCACCTGAAAGTGCTGACTTTTGCGCGCTTATTCACAGATCCAGCTTTGTAATTCTTAGAGCACACCTGCCACTTGGGGGACGCCTTCCCGGTGGCCTGGTTGAGGAACCTGAAGTGGCACGACGCCTTCGCCACGACGTCCTTGGTCAGCAGCTCAAGGAGCAGCACCAGCGCGCCGCCCTCGCCCCCATCGGGGAAGAAGCGGACGGCCCAGTCGTAGCCGCCGACGGAGAAGGGCGCGGAGCGGACGGAGCTCCCGGCGCCGAGGCGCTCGTGGAGGCTGTAGCCCGCGATGTGGAACAGGTGCGTGCCTTGCGACGCCTCCACGGTGCAGGTCGACGTGGTCATCGGCGGCGGCGGCGGAGGCTGCGGCTTTGACGGCGGCCCCATGTCCCTGAAGAAGGGAATCGAGAGGTTGGCATTTGGCAAGGCGGCGGCGGCGGCAGCAATATCTGTGGGCCCAGGCGATAAGAGGGGCCTGTTTATACGAAGATGGGCTTGTATGGGCCCGCGGCCGGCTCTGCGGTGGGCCGGTGGCCTTCTCCCATTTCGGGCCATGGAAGTGTGCTTCTTCTTTGGCTAAATCACTCTACTTCCTAATTAATTTGTGATTTAGGCTCCTCTGCTCCCATTGATCAAGCCTCATGTCATGTGGTAGCAACAGCAGTTAATTGGAATATAATAAGGACCCAAGCGGATGAAACTTTTATTAATCAGAATCCAGATTCTAGAATGCTATGGGATTCAAACGACACCTTGCATGGAGGTATGCTTTTGTAGTTCTCATGTTCTAGATTCTTCAATTTTTTCCTCATCTCCATCCAGTTTAATTTTTTGCCGTTGACTAAATTAGTTTCCATCATTTTTAATGAAGAGGCAAGGACCGGGCTGCATGTGTAGCGGTTGCTGCCACAATCTAAGGGAAGATCAGTGTTAGGTGATCTTTGTTTCTTTGATCTGCTCCATAATTTTTTTGTCCCAGTTGAGCAAGGATTGGTTCTTGTGCTTCGAATGGCTTTGGACTATGAGCCCTTTCTAATGCGTATATGTGTTGAATTCTAACTTATTTTTGTTCTCAAGATTTCCTATCTCATACGATTGTACATGTCTATACAGATTAATGGAATAGTAAAATGCAGATTCAGGATCTCATTGTGTTTACCTTGTCGATGTGTACTACGGTTTTGCTGAGTGTAGCTATCTTTAAGGTGAAAGAGTTATGCAACTAGATTCCAATCCTGTCAACTAACTTAGCAAATTAGACTAGGAAAGATAAGCACACAACCTAGAAAGTAAGTAAATGCGGAAGTTGAGTTAGAGAAGCAAACTTTCGAGGACAATATTTTTTTCCAAGGTATAGAGAAGCTCACACTTCCCCCCAAATCCTCTTTAGAGTTCATTGAAAGGATGTCCTCTCGACGACCAAGATCCGAGTAGAAATAATAATCCTATATATCTATTTCCCTTGTTTTTTTCTTGTTCAGTACCACGTACATTTGTCTATTTCTATGACTTTTTCTTCTGCTTGTCTATTATGGGAAGAGAAGAGATCTGACTATCTGAGCCGTCTGGCACCAACGTCCATGGAGTTGGGCAATCCGCGATCGATTCGATGTAACAAGGGTCAGGCCTAGGAGGTCGCGAGGGAGAGAGAAGGACCAGAAAGGCGTACAGCCAAACTAGTATAGAGAGATGGGAGAAGCTACTGACATATGGACCTCATTGGTATATGTAATATTGGGGTTGATGTATTGTTGATCTGCAGTAATAATTCTACTAAGGCCTTGTTTAGTTTCCCTCAAAATTCCAAGTTTTTTCACTCTCTCTCCATCACATCAATTTTTAACCGCTTGCATGGAGTATTAAATGTAGGTAAAAAAAATAACTAATTACACAGTTTAGTTGGAAATCACGAGATGAATCTTTTGAGCCTAGTTGGTACATGATTGGACAATATTTGCCAAATAAGACGAAAGTGGTACTATTCATCGGTTTGAAATTTTCTTCGATCTAAATAAGGCCTAAGAATGTGAAAAAATAATATTGGTGGTAACCATAACCAATACTGCCATATTAGCGATGGATTACTGGTGAGGTGCTTTAGATGTTGTGAGCCTGTGATGGCGAGCGAGTTGCATGACAGCATGAGAGGACCGTTGTGCTTCGGGGCCGGGGAGCGCGTGATCTGGCTAAGTACTAGTGTGAGGGTCCACTTGTCAGCGCCGGTTGACAAGGCTGGGAGCCAGAGTACACACGAGGATCCTACACACGACGAGGGACGGAGTATGCATTTTTCAGTATAGGAGACAGAAGTCATCAAACTCTAGCTTATGATGCAAACAAGAGCCATTTTTGTTTAGCTTTTACAATTCCACAAGCCACAAACCCTTTTTCAATTCCACACGCTACAAACGAGTTTCCACAATCTTGTGCGGATCAAACAGACTCTAAAACACCTATGCATTGCCAAAAAAAAAAAACTCTGCCCAAGTAGTCGTTTGTGTGAATAGTTCACGGATGAGATGTAATCCACGACGATGCGGCATGATTCACACCGTACCTTAAGCGCATGTTATCTAATCTTTTATATTTATATATATAGGAGACCTTGTATACTTGTGTAAGAACAGAGGGGTGTGCGTCGAATGATTGCACATCTGTATTACCATATACATCAGTTTTGTATCCTGTGTTGTTCAGATGAGCCCCTTGCCATCGTCTTCCTCCTCAGAGGCGACCTCGCCGGGGGCAGCAGCTTCATCAGATTCAGAGCCGCCGGCACCAGAATTATACCACCTCGCGCACAATAGGTAGCAAAAGAAGTTGAGCACGCTGAGCGCGGCGAGCACCCAGTAGAAGAGGTCCAGCCTGTCCTTGTTAAGGTCGTTGTCGCCGAGCCAGCCCCGGCGCCCGCCCGTCGCCGTGACCCTGTTCACCAGCGAGACGAGCACGGAGCTGAGGAAGAACCCGAACGAGAAGGAGCAGTAGAAGAAAGCCATGAAGAAGGCCTGCATCTGCATCGCCCCGGCGGTCGCCGCCTGCTTGTAGAAGAACTCCATGAGCCCCACGTTGGTGAACAGCTCCGACACGCCGAAGACGAAGAACTGCGGCACGAGCCAGAGCACGGACAGCTGGTGTCCTCCTCCGGCAGACGATACGGCGGCGTCCCGGCGCCTGCGCTCGACGGCCGCGGCGGAGGCCATGGACAGCGCGACGAGGCAGAGGCCGACGCCGATGCGCTGGAGCGGGGTGATCCCGGACCGCGTGCCGGTGAGCCTCCGCGTGAGCGGCACGAGGAGGAGCTCGTAGGCCGGGACGAGCGCCAGCAGCATGGCGTAGGGGATGGCCTGCAGCGACGCCGGCGGGATGCGGAAGGAGGAGGAGGAGGAGCCCGGCGCCAGCCTGGTGTCCATGACGCTCCCCTGCTGCACCGAGAACGTCTGCAGCTGCGCGAGCACGGTGTTGGTGACGACGGTGCACGCCACGATGGGCAGCACGGCCAGGAGGGTCTTGGTCTGCTGCACCTCGGCCGCCGTGCACAGCCGCCACTCGCTCTCCGGCACCGTGTCCGCCGCGTCCCTGATGCACGCCTTGTCCAAGAACCTGCCAAAGTTTTAATTTTTGTTTTTTACTCACTCTGGTCAGGTGTCTGAAACTCTGAATACTGAATGCGGATGGTGGTGCACGAGCTAGATGTTGACCTGAACTTGTTGGCGTGGCGGAAGTCGCCGCCGTCGACGACCGCCGGATCTCCGGCTGCAGTGTGGGCAGGATTGGAGGAGCCCGAAGGGCAGATTTGCTTCCTCTTGCTGAATGCAGCAACGAAAACCTGACGAATTTTGCACAATAAGACAGCCTTTTGCATGCACAACAAAACTTATGAAATTTTGTAAAACTAAAATGTACTATATGAACTTGTAGGGTTTTGTGGATTAAGTTCTCTTCTTCTCACCCTTGCAATGGGTGTAAAGATGACGCTGCCCCGGGGAGGCTTGTTCCGGTACAACACCGCGCCGGAGACGAGGGTGACGAGGCCGGCGCCCAGGGCTGCGGCGGCAAGGCCGAACCCGACGGCCATCCCGAAGCGCGTCTGCGCCCAGACCACGGCCGTGAGCGCGACGACCTCGGCGACGCAGTAGCCGAAGTAGGAGAGGTTGAAGTAGGTGGAGAGCATCTTGCTGGCGTCCTTCTCCGCCGCGGCGGCGCCGCCGCCGGCGAACTGGTCGCCTCCGTACGTGGTCATGTTGGGCATCACGCAGCCGGTGCCGAGCGCCACCAGGTACAGCGCCACGAAGAAGATGGCGGCCTTGAACCCGCTGGCCCGCTCGCAGCTGCCCGCCATGGTCAGCATGTTGCACGGCGCCGACTTGAGCTGTGGAAGATGTGCTTGTACCGCCAGTAATATCAGGCCCTGGTAAAAAAATACACGACAAAAAAAAGAGCTTTATCACACATATATATCAACACCATAAGCTATGCATTGCTATTTAAATGTACCAGGCCCAAATGTACCTAAATTACTGGATGACCACATGTTTTAGCAGAGGTGTCTAGAGACATATAGATTCATGAAGATTCATCTGTCCTTGTTATCTTCACAAACTCTTAAAATTATATTTAAGTCAAACTATTTTTAAATTTATAGGAAAAAAACACTAACACGTCTGATATCAAATATATCATGAAAATATATTTCATGGTGTATTGAATAATGTAAATTTGGTGTCATAAATTGATACTTTTTTAAATCTAAAAACATTTTACTTAGAACAACTTTATAAGTTAATTTATTTTGAGACACGGGAAGTAATAAATATGTGCTATGGCCTCATAATATGGCTCACATTTAACAGTATAGCATTATACACAAGGCCTCTTATGCCCATGGTTTGTAATAGTCCCATTGCCAAATTTTTTTTGAAAGTTGGCATTATCATTTCATATTGCCGAAATTTTGCAACCACTGTTAGAGTATACTGCAAAACAGATGAGGTCCTTTTTTGTTTCTAAGGGTTGTTCAGATCCTAAAATTTTTGAGAAAAAGTTCCGGTAGCATTTTCGTTGTTATTTGGTAAAATTTGTCCAACTATGGACTAACTAGGCTTAAAAGATTCGTCTCGACATTTACAGATAAACTGTGTAATTAGTTATTTTTTATCTATATTTAATACTCCATGCATGCGTCAAAGATTCGATGTGACGGGTACTATGCAAAAAAATTTTGGGTGTTTTTAGGATCTAAACATGGCCTAAATACATATCCTGAGAGGACAGCAAATATTAATCTGCAACAGTTCTTCCAAAGAT
Source organism: Saccharum hybrid cultivar R570 (assembly GCA_038087645.1). Lineage (NCBI taxonomy): Eukaryota > Viridiplantae > Streptophyta > Magnoliopsida > Poales > Poaceae > Saccharum > Saccharum hybrid cultivar. Next base: position 226,982 of record JAQSUU010000606.1, on the reverse strand, counting down.
CCTCCAAAATAAACAAATTCCTATGACCGTGATAGATTCTTCGTAGCCGGGTTCGCGAAAAGTTCAAACGGAAAAGTTCAAAATATTCGGTAGATCGCCATAATGAGATCCCATGGAAAACCCCACCACAGTAGTACACCGTACCGGTCGTCCAGTGACCACTAGTACCGGCCGGCCCACCTCACAAGTCGCAACACAAACACTAGAGCCTTAGATGCACCTCAAAAGTTAAAATTTTTTTACTCTCTTTTCATCACATTAATATTTGGACCCATGCATGAAGTAGTAAATATAGTTAAAAAAACTAACTAATTATACAGTTTAGTTAAAAATTACGAGATGAATCTTTTGAGCCTAGTTGGTCCACGATTAGACAATATTTACCAAATAAGACGAAAGTGATACTATTTATCGGGTTGAAATTTTTTCGTAATCTAAACGTGGCCTAGCACGGTATCACCGGTCCTACCCTACCCACCACAGTCCACAGTGAATGAACTGTACCCAGTAGCTAAAAAAAATTGTGAAATGCAGCATACTCTGCGCGCGCGAGGTCCGAACTTTGAATGTGTTGCGTGTTTGGATGGAGGCACTCCTTCGTCCCCATAAATTAAGGTCTAACAAGTTCCAAATTTTTACACTCTTTATCATATCGAATCTTTAACACATGTATGAAATATTAAATATAGATAAAAAATAATTAATTACACAGTTTGGTTGTAAATCACGAGACGAATCTTTTGAGCAAAATTAGTCCATGATTGGGCACTAATTGCCAAATACAAACGAAAGTACTATAGTAGCCAAATTCCAAATTTTTTTACATCTAAACACCCCCAAATCTATGTAAACCGATGTTAACATCTATGATACTGAATTGGCATCATCAAATTAATCATGAAATGTAAGTTACAATTGTTAGTAATATTTTTTCTATAAACTTGGATCAGTTTGTCTCGATTCAAATTCAGAATTGCATCTTTTTTTAAGGACAGAGGTATAGTAGCATATGACCAGGGCCTGTTTGGTTCGTGGCCAAAACGTGCCATGCCACAGATTAGTCATGCCACAGTTTTTCTAGCAGTTGTTTAGTTTGCTGCCATAACTACGGCGTGCCACACTTTCTACCTATCCCACACGTCATAGACCCATTTTCTTGCCAAACTTTGTCATAAGTGTTGCTTCAATTTTGTTCGCCAAACTTTCTCTGATAGCCACAGTTTGCCGAAGATTAGACCTGGCAAATTTTGGTCACCAACCTAAATCTTCACGCGTACTTCCTTGGTTCCAAATTATAAGATGCTTTGCTATTTAATATATAGTTTTTGTTACACATTTAGATATATGCTATTTCTAGATATAATATATAGTAAAACAATATATTTAGAAAAACTAACATATATTATAATTTGTAAAAAGAGGTGATACCATTTATGCTGTTCTATTCGACATGGTTTACAGATGTTGATTATTATAGGGTACTTAGAAACTAAACAAAAAAAATGAGAACTAAAAACATAACTGAGACTATATGCATTGAAAATAAAATACTCTACCCGTTCTAAATTATAAATAACTTTGAATTGATGACAAGTCAAACTTTTTACTTTGATCAAATTTGTTGACGAAATATGCCAAGCTTAAAATTCATATCACTAGTCCTAGGTAATGGTTCATCTGATAGTGCTACTTATGAGTAAGTTTACTTCAACTGGACAATAGAAATCTGTATAGTACTTAAATTTCAGGGCATGCTTGGTTAACATCCAAAATTTTGCCATGTCAAAGATTTGACAAGCCAAAAGATGGGCAAAAACATTGTCGTAGATTTGGCAAGGCAAATATGAGAATTTGGCAAGTTTTGGTAGCAAACCAAATACTAGCCAAAATCATGGCTTGCCAAATCATTGGCATGGCAAATTTTGAATGTCAACCAAGTAGGCCCTCAAATCACTAGTCCTAGGTGATGCTTAACTTCATTTCAATAGTGTATCCCTATTTAGTATTATTATGGTCTGAAACTATAGAATAAATGATTAAAAAATTATGTATTTTTTTACACATAAGTTGTGATGTCGTTTAATTTGTCTCCTCTCAAAATCTGAAATTGAAATTCAGCTTGGGTTGGAGAACAGAAACAGAAAATTCATACTACCTTATTTGGCATAGATAGACTGGAGCAACCAAAATAGTTTGAGCAGTAAACCGAGGATAAGTTTTGTACCTCATCAGTTATAAATAAGCAGATAAAGTGGGAGTAGAGATAGATCTTCTTGTGGAAAAATTGGAAGTACAATCTCCTCTAAGGTCAGTCTCAGTGGAAGTTTCACGTGAGTTTCATTTGCATTAAATAGGTTGCCACATAGGCATTTTGGATGACATGACAGTGTATTTAAGAAGAGAGAAAAAAAATGAGTTTCATCTAGATGAAACTCTCTTGGCACGATTACCAACTCTATATGAGTCGTGAAATTTAATACCTATGAAACTATAGAATGAAACTCTCTATTGAGAATGAGTGTTTCATCCAAATTTCATTTCATTTTATATGACATGACAGTTTTGAAAACGACATAATGAAACTCCCCGTTGAAACTGGCCTAACAACTCAACGATGCAACGATTTGGCCCAGTAACGAAAACTCCTCGAGGATCTAGCTGCCTGACCTGATTAAATTATTATTACTACTACTGCCGAGCAGCTCAATGATACCATTATATCCTTTTGGCCCCAGGGCCCCAGCATGGAAAACTCAATGCCATCCGCCAAACCAGTACCCACACGCAAAAGCTAGCCAACAGGCACACAATGACACAACACACACAGACAGAGGTTGCAAAAACTTTTGCAGGAGGGAAGGCCCCAAGGGGGTTTCCAGATCCAGAATTCCAGATGGTCCACACACCTCGTGAATCCCAATGTTCCTGTCGGATCGAATCCCGTTCAGGCGGTTTGAACTGATCTATTTGCAGGCCTTGGGTCTTGTTTAGATGCACTTCAAAAGTTAAAATTTTTTCACTCTCTCTATCACATTAATCTTTGGACCCATGCATGAAGTAGTAAATGTAGATAAAAAAATAACTAATTACATAGTTTAGTTGAAAATCACGAGATGAATCTTTTGAGCCTAGTTGGTCCATGATTGGACAATATTTATCAAATAAGACGAAAGTGGTACTATTCATCGGGTTGAATTTTTTTCACAATCTAAACGTGGCCTTGTTTAGGGCTCGTTTAGATTGCAAAAGAAATGAACTCGATGAATAGTATCACTTTTGTCTTATTTGGCAAATATTGTCCAATCGTGGACCAACTAGGCTCAAAAAATTCATCTCGTGATTTCCAACTAAACTGTATAATTAGTTATTTTTTTACCTACATTTACTACTTCATGCATGAGTCCAAAGATTGATGTGATGGAGCCAAGGCCTTAGTTCCCAATTCCTCCCCAAATTCTACTATGCAAAAAGAGATTCCCCATCACATTAAAATACCGGCAAATGCATGGAGTACTAAATGTAGATGAAATAAAAAACTAATTGCACAGTTTTGTTGTACTTTGCGAGACGAACATTTTGAGTCTAATTAATCAATTTTTGGACAATTTTTTGTACTACAAAACAAAAGATGCTAGCAGCCGCCGAGTCGGACGCCCCGACTCGGGAACTAAACACGGCCGCAGTTTGAACTGAACACACAAAAGAAGAGGAGACTACTTGGGTGCTGAACGCTGATGTATCCAAACTCCCAAAAATGCTCAACTCCCCCTCCCGGCACTTGTTTTCGTGCAAACTACTGTAGTAATGGAAGCATGTGAGCGGCTGCGAGTTCGTTGCTGCAACCAGCGACTTTTGGTTGTTTTTTTTGGTGTGGGTGTGTGTGTGTTTTTTTAAAAAAAATTGGAAGCTTTGTTGGTCATGGTGATGGGCGTCTTTTCCAGCCCATGCATCCATGCTGATGACCCTACCATGTTCTCATGTTCGTTCATCTCCCTTACCACGAACATGAAAAGCCGGGTCAAAAAATAAAGGAGCAAAAAAAGAGCAGCTGACTGGTTAGCTGGTCCATGTCCATGTCTATGTCTATGTTCATGTCGTTGTCCATGAGAGTGATGCTACATAGGAGTGATGCTACATAGGATAGCTGGATAGGAGTACGACTACTACTGTCTATACTGTCCAATCCATCGATGTTCAACGAAGAAGAGAAGAGATGGAAGAAGAGGGACGATACGAGAAGGCAGGAAGGACCAGTAGTGTTGCGAGGAGGTAATTAAGAGGATGTATGTAGTAGTACTGCGTACAGTAGCACGTACCGCGAGCTCGACGGCGGCGAAGGCCAGCAGCGTCCAGAAGCATCCGGCGTAGGAGTCGGAGAGGAATCCGCCGAGCGGGGAGAGGATGAAGACGGTGCCGACGAAGTTGGTCACCACGTTGGCGGCCTGCGACAGCGGGAAGTGCAGCTCCCCGAAGACGAAGGTGATGAGGTTGCTCCCCACCGCCGCCAGCGCCATCGTCTGCGACGCCTGGAACGCTGCATGGATGCATGGAGAGATGCAGAGTAGAGTAGTATATCGGATTGGTATGGTCGGTCGGTCGTCGGCGAGAGGAGCAAGCAAGAGCCAGCATAAAACGCACGCACGCACGTACCTAGGATGAAGACGGCGGCGCGCATGCCGCCGTGGCGATGCCGGCACGGGCGGCCGCGCCAGTCGACGGAGCTCTCGGGCGCCTGCAGGGATCTCTCTGCGTCGTCCATGGCTCTGCTCCCTTCCCTTCCTGGAGGCCGGAGCCGGAGGAGCGAGTTGACTAGACTGCAAATCTGCAACTGCACTGGAGTTTCGAGTCGAAGCGAAGCTGGGAACGGACGAAGATTTTAGCCAGCTGGTCGAGCAGGAATGCAGGATTGGAGTAGGATTGAGAAGCAAGAAGCTCAGCAAGCTGGCGCGGGCTATATATGCAACGAAACCGAGGAACAGCCAAGGCAGCGTGTGGTGTGGATCAGGTTGTGGTTGGGTTCCTCCTCTTGTCAGTTTGGAGTTTGGACGTAGGACTCGTACAGTACACACCGGCGGCCACGGCCAAGCAAGCAGAGCACGGCATGCGCGCACGTCACGTGCAAAGGCAGCGTCGGCCGTCAGAGTCAGGTAGCAGCTGAGCACAGCGCGCGCGTGTTCCGGCGTTTCGTCGTCTGGCCCAAGTGACTCTCCGACCGCCCAAAGAAAACACTTCCCTTCCACATTGCGTGCGACTGTTTACTTTTGACAGCATCGGGCTCTGGGACTGACAAACTCGTTAAAATAATGTCCCCTGCCTTGCATTTTGTCAATGACTGTGTTTAGTTCCTAAAAAAAAAAAGTTGAAAAATGTACTGTAGCATGTTTTGGCTTAATTTGGTAAATAGAGTCCAACCGTTAACTAATTAGGTTCAAAACGTTCGTCTCGCAAAGTACAATCAAGCTGTACAATTAGTTTTTGATTTCATCTACATTTAGTACTCCATACATGTATCACAAGTTTGATGTGACAGGGAATCTTTTTTTCATAGTACATTTTTGGAGTAAGGCCGTGTTTAGTTGGCCCGATTTTGGATGTCCAAAATCTGCACAGTGCAACATTCCGCACTGTAGCATTTCGTTTGTATTTGTAAATTTTTGTCCAAACATTGACTAATTAGGCTCAAAAGATTCATCTCGCAAAGTACAAATAAACTGTGCAATTAGTTTTTAATTTCATCTATATTTAGTACTCCATGTATGTGCCAGCATTTTGATGTGATGAGAAATCTTCTTTTTACATAGTAGAATTTGAAGAAAAATTTAGCATCTAAACAAGGCCTAACTAAACACAGCCAATGAGAAAAAGTAATCCCTCTCTCCTAGTACCTCCCTCTGTCCATGGAAGTACTATTATTAGTGTGTACTAATTAATCTACCGCACGTTCTTGCATCCCCCAACAAAGAAATACTCCAGTACTGTGGTACCATGCCTCCACATCGCTGTTTCCCGTCCTTTTTTATTCTATATCTACTAGTACACTTAGACCGTGTTTAGATGTCAAAAAGAGGCAAAAATTTTTACATAGTAACTGTCACATCAAATCTTTAAACGTATGCATGAAGCATTAAATGTAGATACAAAAATAACTAATTGCACAGTTTATCTATGAATGTCAAGACGAATCTTTCGAGCCTAGTTAGTCCATGGTTAGACAAATTTTGCCAAATAACAACGAAAAGTGCTACAAGAATTTTTCCTCAAAAAATTTCGCATCTAAACACGCCCTTATCGAGTAACTATTTCTATACTTAGATATACTACTCGTCGATAATTAATACAATAAAATAAAATTAAAAAATAGGTAATCTTTGGTCACGCACGCCCACGGCTCCACCGATAGTGCCGTGTGATCTGTTTTAGAAGCTCCGATAGGTGAATGAACCCCTTGGCCAGTCAATCATGCCTTCTCTTTTCCCCGTGACATCCCTCTGTGTCAGCGCCAACTTGGAGAACCCTTGGCCATCGTATATAATTGTGAGTCTCACCGGCTGGCTAGGGTTCCTTGGTACTGTTCACTCACCTCCGTCCGCGTCGCCGCTCACTCACTCTCGTGCTATCTCGCCCCCCTCCGTCTTCCTCCGCCTCCTCCCGGCGCCGGCGATGACCACCGTTGGCGTTGCTGGTAAGCCACGCAGGTCCCTGTATGCGGCCTAATTCCCCTCCCGCTTGTGTGTTCATCTTTGCGTCTTCTTGTTTTCGATTCGAACACTGTGCGTGCTTTTCTTTCGATTGCATAGCTGAGATTTAGGGTTTGGTCGATGATTGTTGCGTATCTGGGAGGCGCACCTCTAGGTGTCACATTCGTTCCTTTGATTTGCTTAGGGTTTATAGTCATACTGCTGCAATGTTGTGCTATTTTTTGCACCCCACATCTTGGTTTAGACTCATGTCGTAGGGATCCATCGATTCTGTACATCACCTCTAGGGTTTGGTCGACGGTTGTTCTGGATCTGGGTGGCACACCACTTGATGTCGCAGCTGGTCCTTCGATTTTGGCTAGGTTTTGCCTCATACCGATGCAATGTTGTACTAATTGATCTCCCATTTCTTGTTTAACCTCATGGAACCTTCAACTAGGCATCGTCAGCTTATCATTAGGGGTGTAGTCTTTGTTGTAGTGATCAGTGTTTGGATGTTTGTGAGATTTAGACGCATGTCAACCTCTAGGAGAGGAATTACTTATGGCTCAATGACTGCTAGAGACCAAGAAAGGGCCAACAACCTTAGGTTCATCTACCACAGCGATGATCGTCGTTGTGTGGAACTTCTTAGGATGAGGAGAGCTCCTTTCTTCTAGCTTTGCGACTTGTTTCGCAACAGGGGCTTGCTCAGGGACAACATAAACAACAACATTGAGGAACAAGTTGTAATGTTTTTGCTAGTAGTAGGCCACAATCAGAGGTTTAGGGTTCTGAATCCCATCTTTAGGCGTTCCCTGAAAACTATCAACAGGTATTTCCAGGAAGTCCTATATGCAGGAGTGAACTAAGGAATGAGATGATAGTGCCACCCTCTTCTGCAGTCCATTAGAAAATTCAGAATAGCAGGAAGTGGAATCCTTTCTTCAAGGTGGGAATAATTACTTCACCTGATTCATACTGCACTGTAGGATTGCCTTTTCATGGTGTTTCTTTTTTTAGGATTGTGTGGGTACCACCAGGTATTACCTTCTGCATTTACCTATCAGCCATGGTCCTTTAGGTACTCACACTTCTAATTGTTCTCCTCTTTTCTTGTGTCTAGGCAAGTTATGTCTTGTAGATGCGGGGTATGCTGTTAGGCCTAGGTCCCTTCCACCCTATAGAGGCACAAGATACCATCTTAGGGAGTATGGTGTTAAAAGCCCACAGAATCCAAGAGAGCTCTTCAACCTGAGACATTCTTCCCTAAGGGTTACAGTTGAGAGGGCATTTGGGTGTCTGAAGAGTAGATTTAGAATATTAGACAACAAGCCCTTTCACCCATACAAGATCCAAGTCAAGCTGGTCTTAGCATGTTGTATCCTCCATAACTGTATACTTAGGTATGGGAATGATGAAATTGTGCCACTAGAGGCAGACTGGCAGGCCAATCCAACAAATGAGGTTGCACCCCATGACCATGTGATGGACAACAATGCATGGTCTACCAAGAGAGATGTCTAGGCCCAATAGATGTTGCAGACTAGGAATGGGGCAAATTGATAGATGCTCATTCAATAGTATGACTTGTAGGCCTCATGTAGCAGTACTTGTTTAAAAATGAGACCATTCCCTAAGGCAATGATGCCTATGTAATCTGAACTATGTTTGCTACCTTTAGCTTTTGGTATTTGGTCTATAATCTGTACTATGTTTGCTAGTGGACACCTAACTTTTATTGTTCATGAACTAATTCTGAAGTTTTTGTGCATCCTTTATTGTTGTATTGCATGTACTATTTAAATTTGTGTTAGCAATGGAGAATGGGGATGGTTTTCACATTTTTGGGGAAGAGGTTCACATGAACCATGGGGAGGAGATCCAGGAGATGCAAGAGGTTAACCCAGCACAACAGGGCAATGGCGCACCACCTCGTTGAAAGCCCAAGTTTGGTTTTGGAAATTGAGTGACACCAAAGTTGCTAATGTTATGTGATCAAGTATGATTAAGCTAGGCATAAGTAACATGTGATGGAGGTGGAGATGGCATGGAGAGATGGCCACAAGACCACATGATTTGGTGCATGAAATGATGAGCAAGATCATGAAGGAATGCACATAAAATGATGGATATGATGATCAAGTGGAGGAGAAGGATCTAAGAGCCCAAGGCAAAGGTATAACCATAGGGTTTTCCTTTTGCCGATCTAAGATGAGTAGAGATGTGATTGACTGGGTTTAGGATACATAGCCGACTATCAAGAGGGGAAATCACGGTTAGCTCAGGAATCAAGTGCCACTAGATCATCTTCTTGAGCATATGCATTAGGATCTAGTAGAGAGCTAACATAACGCTTTGAAAATGTTTGTGAAATGCTAACACACATGCACATGGTGATATACACATGGTGGTGTTAGCACATTTGCGAAGGCGGTGGAGTTTGAGCGGTAGAGAGGGTTTGAGTTTCTCTCTCCCTCTCGCCGAGCTTGCTCGGCGGGATTCATCGCTTTACGCGGAAATGAAACGCCTATTTTCCATTGCGCTGGAGACAAGAAATCGGAGGTGAAACTTTGGTGTGTTTCTCACTGAAAAACAGTGACCGGACGCTGGACCGGACACGGTCTAGGGTGGACCTGCACGTCCGGTCAGCTCAAGTCAAGGGCAGAGGCGCAGCGCGCCTAGGGTTTGTGATCGGATGCTGGTCTGGCCCGACCAGCGCGTCCGGTCAGTTCACCTGGGCGCAGAGGAAAGGCGCGCGACCAGCGCGTCCGAGCGTCCCCGGGACTGGAGCGTCCGGTTAGCTTCACTTGTGGCGTGACGCGAAGTGGACGCGGTGGCGTGTCCGGTCACGTGCGACCAGACGCGTTCGATCACGCAGGGAGCTCTCTGGACTCCGATCGGACGCCGGGTGCAGCGCGTCCGGTCATGGCAACGTCTCTCTCTGACGCGCACTATTGCTGCTTGTCCTGTAGTGACCGGACACGTCCGGTCATCATGTTTTTCACTGCGTTGTCTGGTAACGGCTAGCTGCGTATCCCTTCGCTATAAATAGAAGTTGGCCAGGGTTTGGTGGCATCTCTTGCATTCTTGCTGACCTTGAGACATCCTTTGAGCTAGAGAACAACTCTTCCACTCATCTCTTTGCTTGGTTGCACATCTTGAGTGAGATTGAGTAAGATTCAAGTGTATGGCTTGAGAGTTGCATTCTAGAGGCACTTGATTTTCGAGTTGCTGTGTATTTCTTGTTACTCTTCCGTGTTTCCCGACGCGGTAGACGGCTTGGAGCAGCAGAGGTGATTGAGCTCACAATTAGAGATTGTTAGAGCTCTCACCAAGTGTTGTAAGGGGTTCTTGATCCTTCCCCGTGGGAGTTCACGAATTGGATACTCTAGTGGAGCTCGTGGCTTGGAGGATCCCCATCTTGTGTGCGGTTGTGCGGTGCCCGCCGAGGGCTCGACTCTTGATAGTCAATTAGCTCATGAACCGATAAGTGGGTGTATCGCCACAACGGGGAGTAGTTTGCCGGGAAGCAAGTGAACCTCGGGACAAATTCTTGTGTCGTTCTCTTCCCGAGGATTTCTCTTGTGTGATTGATTGATTGGTTCTTCTCATCTCTACACGACGGTATAATCACTCAAAGCTCTTCTCTCGCGTTACTCCTTGTGTCTAGCTTATAGTTGTTGTTGTGTTTAGTGGATAGCCTTGTACTAGACTTGTGTAGGTGGCTTGCTTAATTAGTTAGAGCTAGTGCATTTTGCTTCACCACCTTTTGTACTAACACTTATGGTTAAGTAAATCTTGTAGAAGTTTTAATTAGGCTATTCACCCCCCTCTTTAGCCTATTTGGACCTTACACTCGTCTCATTTGGACCCCACTGATGTCTGCCCGTGTGTTGGAGAAGTTCTCTAATCTAGTGGCTAAATGAGTGAGGACTGAGAAGGGTTTCAAGGACTTCCATGTGAATGCTGTTGCCAAGGATCTGCAAGCCTTCCTGTGACTTCCACACAGGTGTATAACCACCTGCACAAGTGGTGTACTAAATGGGTTAAAGTGTGCAGGCTGAAGGAGCTGAGTGGCACAAACTAGGATGAAGACCTCTACATGATAAGAATGGATCTTGAGCATTACCATGGCCATGTTAAGGTACCATCAGAACTGTTTTCAAGTTCCTTCCACTAACTATTACTGCAATGCTTCCTAACTGTTAACAATTATTCCTAATTGTTTGCTTCCACTTGTTCAGGATCACGCCAAGGATGCTGAATTCCTCAATGTGCCTATTGTCAATTACCAGTTCATGCAGACCATCTTCGGTTTTAGTGTTGCAACTGGGCGATTTGCAATGGGAAACAATGAAGCTCTAGGCCAACCATCTAAACAAGATACCATCAACCTAGACACTGATGCACCTGCTCCAAGCAAGGAGGATGGACTAGCACACAAGGAGAAGCTAGATGACAAGAAGCTCAATAAGTGGAAAAGGGGTTTGAGTGAAGAGGAAGTAGCCCTGGTGACTGGAATGACAGAGGCTGTCTTGGGAATGAGTGCAGCTATAAGTGAGGGAAATCACTCTGAGGTAGCACTAGGGATTTATGAAGCAGTGATAGGGTGCCCGGACTTTGCCAGGAGTGACTTGATGCTGTGCCTAAACTATCTGATGGATCACAAGGGCCTTGCATTGGTCTTCGTGCAAATGATGCCTTCGGACAAGGACCTATGGATCAAGTAGCATCTGGCCAAAGTCAGAGGACAGATGGCCTTCTAGTGATTGAGAGATGCAAGATGAAAAGAAGCCATCTTCTAATGCTTCAAATGTGGCAGCTTAACCCTTTTTTGATGTGTAACTAGTGATGTAATCATTGAACTAAGGCGCTGTTGTTAGGGTAGATTCTGGTAGGAGTGAACTATTTAGATCCATACCACAATTGGTTGCTGCATTATGCATTGATGAACTCAGTGGCTTTAGCTTCCATCTGATGATCTATGAAATGCATGAACTTGGGTATCTATGATTTAGTTTATGTGACTTGCAACTGAGATTTCTGTGATATCACGATGTAATTGAACTAATTGTCCCACTTGATGTATGATGTAGTTGTGATCATGAAGGTGTATGTGTTTTCATGGGGTGCACACCTAGAGTGTACACAACTTGGATGGACTGCCAAGCACAAGTGTCTGGTTATCCTAACAACCTACATCAAAGTTTCCCAACAAGATAGGAGGGTGAGTAGGCATTAGCACAATACCAGGCATTGCAGAGAAACAAAACTCCTAAACCATAGCACCTAGGTGAAGAAAACGTTGCCAAAGTTCAAAACAAGAAAATGGTAGGCATGACTACTAAGGATTTTGTCCTTCTACTCCTCTTTGTAGTGGTAGTGATCTAGGGTTACCTCCTATACCATGCCTGAGATGCCAAGTTGTACTGTGATGTAATAAGTGAAGAATATGCACTCTATTTGGGTTGAGTAGAACACAATGCAATGTGAACCAAACAGATGTGAACATTACTAAGCATTTCAGTTCAACATGACTAGCTTGCATTAGCAAGCATCTGAGTTGGCTTGCCCAACTACGACAGGCTTAACCTACTAGAGTCTTGCTCGAGAAAAGGTTGCTAAAGGTCATTGTATGCTCTAGTGCGCTAAGTTGGTGATTGCCTTCCAATTAATGGGTTGTGGAGTGCTAGGTAAGCTAAACAAGAAAAGCAACCCATCCTAGCATTTTCAGTGACAGTACGCTATACAAGATAAGTGCACCATTCAGTTTTCACATTCTGACATGGGCACAATCAAAAGATTAGGATCGCAGCCTGACAAATTACCACAAACCAAGTTCTAGCCTAAGCACCACTGCTAGCTTTCACACAATCAAGCTAATGGATTCAGTCATAGTATGCTTTATAATCAAAAGATCAGGTTCCCAGCCTGACAAGTCACCACATACCAAGTTCTTCTGCATCCATGACTATGTCAACTACTAACTCGACACCACTACTGAAACTACAAAGTACTTGGCGCAACATCAAAACAAAAGGCTGCCATTACCATCTGCAGGTCCTAGGCATCAGTTGGTCTTGAACAAGATGGCCACCACCAGGAACATGATCACTCCAAGCAGGCAATAGACCAGGTACATCATCTTGTTCTTGTCCATAGCAGCGGGGGCAACCTTCCTGTGCTATGTGAAGCAGACGCGCTCAGCAACTCGTTTGGTGTGGTTCACCTCCTCCTGCAGCTCAACACTTGCATTTGTTGATATGTCATTGCAGCGGATAGCATCAATCAGAGCTTCATTTGCGGTGACCTCACAATGCCTTGTGACCTTGAGCTCCTTCCATAGTTCCTTTAAGCAGGCCTGTGTAACAGAACTGACCAATTATACGAGATTAAGTAAGAAAATCATCCACCGAGCAGACAATTTAGCAAACTTAAGCCCGTATAACCCGATAGTCCGTGAAATCACGACGGATTTCAAACCAACTTACATACTAGCCAAGATTGTAATAAGTTTAGCGGTCACCATCACAAGTTACATAAAAATTCACGTCGCAAATACATCGGAGTTTAAACATAGTTATTACAAACCAGTTTCAAATGAAAGTAGCGGAAGCATTTAGTTCAAATCACACACTCACACAGAGTTCAAAATACAGTGCCAGCTAAGGATCATCTTCCAACAAAAGCATCAGACAAGATGTAGTGAATGACCATTGCCCATGGTCCTAAGCTTCTCCCATCGCAGGATAAAGGCAGTTGATACAGTAGCCGTAATACATCTGCCCATCTGCAACAAGTGGGAACAAAGCCATGAGTACGAAAAGGTACTCAACTAGACTTACCCGACAGAACCAAAAATAAAAGACACCAAGGATCATGATAGGCTTTCTGGTGGGGTAGCTGACTCATTTTCAAAAAGGCATTTTTAGCATTTAAAGAATCTTTCCAAAGCTTTGCATCAAGTTAAATCTTTATTAACCTGTCAACTACATTTGCACCTGTACTAGAGTAACATGTAATTAAACAGGTAATGATAGCCAAAGATCATTAACAACTTCCATCATGTCATATTTCATATAACTGTCCAAGTGTTCCATCAATATTACTACGATGAAGTAGCTCAGTCAAGTGCTCACTATCTAGTGAACGATGGCGATTCGAATCGATTATTAACCAGCTTGTACTTTATTCCTCACATAAACCTCACTCACCCGCTAAAGTGAGGTGTTGGTCACCGAGTCAACCATTCAGGTAAAGTCGTGAGCTTGCCAGGAACCACATGTACCCGGGGGGCCGCTCGACTGCTCTTTGGCCTTATCATCGCGCCCCAGTATCCTGCCACTACTGCTCCGGTACAGTGCGTTACGGGCAATCCACTCGGCCCGAATAACCTCCTAGCTTCGTGGTCGAAAGGTACATTATTCGGCCAGCTAAATGTAAGGCATGCGTTCAACATGACTCGAGGCCCAACAACGGTCGGTCCTTAATCGACACAGACGGAAAACACTACAGTCTGAAACCCTGCAAGTTTCCGTCCGGTCTCAATTTCACATTAACACTTAGTTATTCTAAGATGACATACTTTATCAAGCAGATCCAGGTAACCACCTATAGCTCGTAGGTGATAGGAAATCACCCGACTTCTACCGATCTAAGTAAGCTAAGCAATTACTTGACTGCAAATAACATGGTGACAAGGATAGGGTAGAACGGAGTAAACAAGATATAATGCAGCAACGGTTGCAAACATCTCCTAAACATAATGCAGCAGTTAAAGTAAAGCATTAATAAAATATTTGCAAACCGGGGGAGAAAAATGTTACGGGGCTTGCCTCTCTCGAAAGAGCTCGGACGGTGGTCTGGGCACTCTAGAAGATCCTCACCGACCTCCTCGTCGGCTTCGGTCACTTCCTGCTCCTCGGGCTGCTCTTCCGGCTCCTCGGGAACTGCTACCGGCGTTACTTCCTGCGATCGTGTATGATGCAATCGTATAAGTGCTTATGCCTAGGTGCATTGCAGAAATGACATGTGATGGTCAGGATGAATGGAATGTAGATAACTAGGTTTACTTTATTTCATAAAGTAGGAGTACATTTCTTCTACAAGGTAGTCAACATCATCTAAGACTGTACAGACTACAAGCACATGTCATCTACTGCATTCTCTTCTACTACTACTGTGCTAAATCAACACATAAATCTAAGATGCTTCAAAGATACACCAAAGCAACTCCTATTAACTAGTCATGCATTAACAAGGTTAAATAAAACCCTAATTGCAACTAGGTTTGAACAGCAACACCTATTTTGGTAGCACAGAAAAATCTGAGAAAATTACATTAGCTTTCTACCATCTACTCTAACATACCACAAAAATTTCACTGTATTTGGATTACTAGAACTTCCTACACAAAAATAACAAGCTAGGGCCTAAAAAGAAGCATAAAAATACTTTATACTACGAAAGTATCAAACAACAGATTTAATATTTTTTCCTACATTCTACACAATAAATAATCACCATAGAAAAATTATTACATGCATGTTTTATTCATATTTTTATCTCTAGCAAAAATAACAATTATCAACAATATTAACCACTTGTACTACAACTCAAGATTTTTCTGCAGAACATGAATGGCATATATTTTTCCTAGCAAGTACATCACAAAGTGAAACCATATTTTTCTGAGCTTTCTATGATTTACTACATATTTAACAAGAAAATAGCAGTTTTAGTGATTAAATAAAAACTCTACAGAAAAGTATTTCAAACTTGACATGCAATATTTTTAAATCATAGATCTACTTATGAGAAACACTACAAAATTTGTTTCACAATTTTTGGAGCTATAAAACTCGAGTTATGATTTTTGAAAGCTTTTTCACAATTTCTGAAAAATCCTTTTCTTTATCTTTTTCTGAAAAACCCGAATACAAAACGCTACGCACACCCCAGATCTGCACCCCGCGAATGCACATGAGACAGACAGGCGGACCCCCATGGTCAACTGACCCCACCGGTCAGCCGGAGCCGAGGCGGCTCGCTGTTGACCGCGCGATCTCGCCGCGGGTGAGCCAAACGGCGAGGCGGTGGGGGCCACGGCGTGCCACCCGTACGTCGGCAACGGTGAGTGGCTTCCACGCGGCGGCCGCGGTCTGAGCGCGGGCGTGCACTGGCGTGGGGCGCGCGCGCGGGCACTGACGCGGGCCGGGCCAACCTGCCGAGCTGGGCCAGAACGAAGGCGGCGGCCCGTTAAGGCCGAGAAATTCCTTTTTCTTTTCTAAATACATTTCCAGATTTTATTATTTGATTCAAATTCAAATTTTGAAGATGAAAAAGACATTTTCACAAATTGCCCCCAAAACAAAAGTTGTTCAAAATTTAATTCTCTACAACTTTTATTTAGGGCACTTTTTAAAATTCTAAATAGATTTTGAATTAGTGCTTTAAAGTCAAATTTTTAAATGATAACTCATTTTTCTGAAATATTTTTAGAAGCAAGATTTGGGGAGATTTTGAATACAAAACTTGCTCCAAAAATCATGTTAATTATTTCTAAGTCATTTAGAGTTATAGCTCAACAAATTTTTTACCACTCTTACCTAGGATTTTTACTAATTCAGAATTTAAACATGTGTTTTCACAATTTAAATAACTTCCAACTTAATTTGCATGTGATGATGAACATGTATGAAATGCAAATGCTCATGATTTAGGATGTGAATGCATGCTAAACACCCAGAGGTGTTACAACTCTCCCCCCTTATAAGAATCTCGTCCCGAGATTTTGGGTTACGAACCATTTGTTATAAAAATCCTCATAAGCTTTTTTTGTAGATATTCATCCGTTTCCCAAGTTGCATCTCCTTCATCATGATGGCTCCACTGTATCTTATATGTTTTCACCACACTGTTCTGAGTAACCCTTTCTTTAGAGTCCAACACTCGAACCGGTTGCTCACAATATACCAAATCTGACTTGAGCTTTATGCATCGAGGTTCGATTCTTTCCTCTGGAACACGCAAACACTTCTTGAGATGCGATACATGAAAAACTAGGAATATAGCACCCATTGCCTCAGGTAACTCTAACTTATAAGCAACTAGACCTTTTCTTTCCAAGATCTTATATGGTCCCACAAATCTAGCTGCAAGCTTTCTGCGTACTCCAAACCTTTTCTTCTTTATTGGCGTGACTTTTAGATAAACATAGTCACCAACCTCGAACACAAGCGGTCTCCTTCTTTGATCTGCATAGCTTTTCTGACGTGATTGAGCGGCTTTCATATTTTGCTGAATGATATGAACTTTCTTCTCAGCTTCTTCTACGAAGTCAATACCGTAGTATCTTCTTTCTCCTGGCTCGATCCAGTTAAGTGGTGTTCTACACTTTCTGCCATACAAAGCTTCGAATGGTGCCATCTTGATACTTTCTTGATAACTATTATTGTAAGCGAACTCTGCTAATGGTAACCATGACTCTCATGAACCTCTGAAAGATAACACACAGGCTCTCAACATATCCTCCAGAACAGCATTAACTCTTTTGGTCTGACCATCTGTTGGAGGATGATAGGCAGTGCTACGAATCAAACTCGTTCCCAAACCTTTATGCAAGTGCTCCCAAAAGTGAGCAGTGAATTGTGACCCTCTGTCAGACACTATATTCTTCGGTATGCCATGCAATCTCACAATCTCAGCAATATACTTCTCGTCATATTGAGGTGGTCTATAATCTGTCTTGACAGGTAAAAAGTGAGCTATCTTTGTAAGACGATCCACAATTACCCAAATCGAATCATGTCCTTTCTGAGTAGTGGGCAAACCTGTGATGAAATCCATACTTATATCATCCCACTTCCAACTAGGTATAGACAACGGTTGCAACAATCCGGCAGGTCTCATATGAATAGCCTTTACCCTACAACATGTGTCACATCTGGCTACATACGCTGCAATCTCTTTCTTCATCTTGGTCCACCAAAAATGAGGTCTTAGTTCTTAGTACATTTTGCTACTTCCGGGATGGATAGATAACTTTGAAAGGTGAGCCTCATCCATAAGTTTATTCTTAAGCTCTCCATCCTTGGGAACAACAATACGGTCGTCAAACCATAACACGTCATGTTCATCCAATCTAAAGTGCTTGGATGGTTCTTCTTTAATCTTTTCTTTGATATGGAATATTCCTTTATCGGTTTTCTGGCCTTCTATTATCTTACTTTCCAGAGAATAACTAATCTGAATACTATATAACATGGCAGGATGCATTAGATCAAAACCATCTTCAAGCAAAGGTTGCGCATTCAGGCAATGTGACTTTCTACTCAAAGCATCTGCCACTACATTGGCCTTTCCAGGATGATATTGCACATTCAAATTTTAATCTTTGATCAATTCTAACCATCTTCGCTGTCTCATGTTCAATTCAGGTTGGGTGAAGATGTACTTGAGACTCTTGTGATCGGTGAAAATATTGCACACATTACCAAGTAAGTAATGTCTCCAAATTTTTAAGGCATGCACTACGGCAGCAAGTTCAAGATCATGTGTCGGATAGTTGATCTCATGCTTTCTCAACTGACGAAAGGCATAAGCAATGACTCTTTCTTCTTGCATAAGAACATAACCTAATCCTGTTTTTGATGCGTCGCAAAACACATCAAAAGGTTTCTCAATGTTCGGTTGCGCTAGAACTGGAGCAGTGGTCAACAGTTCCCGCAAGATGTGGAAAGCTGTCTCACACTCCTCTGTCCACACAAACTTATGATCTTTCTGTAGCAGACTTGTCATTGGCTTGGCAATCTTTAAGAAATCTGGTATAAAACGACGATAGTAACCAGCTAAACCTAAGAAACTTCTAATTTCTAAAACTATGATTGGTGTCTTCCAATCCATAACCTCTTGCACTTTACTCGGATCTACAGATACTCCATTCTCTGACAGAATATAACCAAGGAAAGGAACTTTCTTCAACCAAAATTCACACTTGCTAAACTTAGCATACAACTTATGATCTCTCATTCTGGTTAAGACAATTCTCAGATGCTCTTCATGATCTTTCTCATTCTCAGAGTATACTAGAATATCATCAATGAACACAACCACAAACTTGTCCAACTCTGGCATGAAAACCATATTCATCAGATACATAAAGTATGCAGGAGCATTTGTTAAGCCAAAGGACATAACAAGATACTCGTATAACCCGTATCTGGTAGAAAAAGCGGTTTTCGGTATATCTTGTGGTCTAATCTTTATCTGATGATAACCTGATCTTAAATCTATCTTGGAGAACACTCTGGCTTTAGCTAACTGGTCGAACAAAACATCAATGTGAGGTAAGGGATACTTATTCTTGATAGTTACAGCATTAAGAGGCCTATAATCCACACACATTCTCAAAGTACCCTCTTTCTTTTTCTTCACAAACAAGGCAGGACATCCCCATTCAGACTTACTTGGCCGGATAAACCCCTTGTTCAACAACTCCTCTAGTTGCTTCTTCAACTCAGCTTACTCATCCGGAGGCATCCTATAAGGTCTCCTTGAAATTGGAGCTGTCCCGGGGATCAACTCAATTCCAAACTCAACATCTCTATCTGGCGAAAGACCAGGTAACTCATCTGGAAACACATCCGGAAACTCACATACGACCGGAATCTGATGAATCGGAATGACTTCCATAGCACATGTCACACTCACAAGGTCTGTTCTTTTGGGCAATGGTACCTAAAAAGTACCCTCTCCCTGGAGATCCTTCAGGGTGAGTACCCGACTTCCTGTATCTATAACTGCTCTCCATTCCTTCAACCAATTCATCCCTATGATGACATCCAAAACTAGTCCAGGCATAACTATCAGGTTTACTCGAAACTTTCGACTATCTAACTCAAGGGTTGCCCCTCTAACCATCTGATTGGTTAAAACATCAGCCCCTGCTGAACTTATACGGTAACCATAACTTAAGTCTGTGCATAGTTGTTCATGTTTCCATGCAAATGCTTGACTCATGAAAGAATGCGATGATCCAGAATCAAATAGAACAACTGCAGGGTTTTGGTTAACAAGAAACTTACCAGCAGTTATGGGCTCTCCCTCAGGAATCTCTTCCACACTGGTGTGGTGCACTCAAGCATTATAAGTTTGTTGCTTCTTTCTGGGCGGATAAGGACAAAACTTGGAAAAGTGGCCTGGCTGATCACAATTATAGCAAGGTCCCTTTACTGTACCAGCAGATCCGATAGCTCCCTTCGAGTTACCTTGTCCCGCGGTTGCGGCTGTCCTTGCTGGTGGCACGGCCATCTTGTACGGCTTCTGCGGTCCCTTGTAGTTCTGGGTCTTATGCTGCGGTGGCCTAAACCTTGCACCTGGTGCAGACGGACGATATGTCGACCGATTAGCAGTGACAACTCTTGGCTGTGACGGTCCTGACTCAAAGGCTCTCTTGTGAGTCTTGGATGCTGTGTACGCGTTGTTGTTCTTCTCTTATTTCAGACAATCACTAGTGAAGTCATTGAATCTGGCGCGGGTATTGGTACCCACATGCTTCATCATCTTCGGACCTAACCCTCTCTTGAAGCTAGCAATTTTCTTAGCATCTGTGTCAACCATGTCGGGAGCATAACGACACAAGTTGTTGAAGACATGCAAATACTGCATCACGATTTTGGTGCCCTGATTTAATGCCAAGAACTCTCCCAATTTCATCTCAACTAACCCTGATGGAATATAAACTCCACGGAAGGCTTCAGTGAACTCTCTCCATGAGATCTGAGCATTTGGAGGGAAGGTGGTGCGATGATGTTTCCACCACATCCCTGCTGGTCCTTGTAACTAATGTGCAGCATACTCTGTCTTCAGTACTTCTGTCAGCCTTAACACACGGAACTTATCTTCCATAGTGTTAATCCATTCTTCAGCATCAAGTGGCTCGGTTGCTTCCTTGAAAATTGGTGGCCTGGTGTCCATGAAATCCATGAAGTTGCTATACTGATTCACTCCATTGCCACCACCTTGGTTGTTACCACGTTGCATGTTGTTGACAATGGTACGCAGCAAATCTTCCATATTCTTCTATGACTGCTCGGCGTTGTGCTGACTTTCCAGAAACTGTGCAAAGAACACCTCTGCAGTGAGCGGTGGAGGAGGCGGCAAATGCGGCTCCGGGTGTGGCTCATGATGGTTGGCATTGTTAGCACCACTCCCACCTGCCCTGGCACCATTTCCACCAGTTTCAGCAGCCTCATACGTGGCGCGTCGAGTGTTTGCCATCTGCATATTTCAGCAACAAGTAATGATTAAGCGAAGCTGTAGTAATTATGAGTGAATAAAAAATTATGCCGTACTGAATTCATTGGAGAGAACAAAGTCATACAATAAAATAGAGGCACAATAATCGCATTCCAATTAAAACAACACCACTAATTTAATTACTTCAATTGCAAACATCGCGTCCAATACAACCACGTTGCCAGCATACACACTGGACTTTATGCGCTCAGGTATCGCATGAACAACCAAGATCCAACATTCTACCAAGTCTCAAGGTTCAAACGAGATACATCAAGATACACGAAGCCAAAAGAAGGTCATCGCGACAGGGCCTAGTAGCTAACGCGAAGCAACTAGCCTACTCCTCGGGGCCATCGTCGGGGTCGGAGACGTCACCATCGCTACCATCAGTAGCAACGTCATCGTCGTCATCGGCAGGTGCGGCTGTGGGCTCGTCCTCGTCGTCATCGACGTCCATACCGGCGGCTTCTGGAGGAGCATATGGGCCAATCCCATTGTAGAGCGTATGAAACTCCTCATGCAAGTTGACATTGTACTCCTATAGCTCCTCGACCCTCTGCCTCAGGAGGTTCCTCTCGTTCTAGGCTTCATTCCTTTCCCGAACCAACTGTCCAATCATGCGGTCTGCATTATTGTTGGCCTAAGTCAACGTATGCACTCGCTGTAGAGAACTATCACCTCTCTCTAGAGCCTGGTCTCGCTGCAAGCTCATGTTAGCCAACTGCTCCTGCAAACTAGCTATAGCACGTGCCTGCTTCTTCTTCTATTTTCTTGCTTTGAGTCGATCATCACCATGCAAACCAATCAAAGTCCAATAGGTATACTCTAGACCCTGGTATGCTCTGATAGCTGCATACATCGCACTCATAGCGTGGTTGTCACTAGCCTATCCTTCGTTTGGGCCTCTGACTAAAGCACTTCCTTGCGGCTGCACCCAAATAGCATCGCGAGGATCATCTCTCAGAAAAGTGCCAGCCAAGGCTGCTGCCAGCTCATTGGGAAATCTGTTCATTATGTCCCAGATGACACGGAAAGCTGCTCCCTCTGCACCCTCAATCGGAGTGCGTCCCTCAAACTCCAAGTGCCAACCATCCCACTCTGGAGCATCACTAAGAGCAGGGACAGTGATCTCCACTACTGCCAGTCCATCCTCTACCAACTGGCTCTCACTCCAAGAGTACACCGGCTCCTGACCCTCCGGGTACCCCACATCATGGAGCACTCTCCAAAGCAAAGTTGGCATGCCAAACTCGCTCAGAAAGGTGTCTGTGCTGCGGCACTCCCGCGGGGCCAACTAGCGTCGGGGTGCTCTTCCACCTGTGGACTTGCGGGCAGTCTGCTTCGTTAGGGCCATCTGTACCAAGAGTTTTGATTACTCGGTGAGAACATAATTTAAGTTGGTACAATTTTTACCGAAAGGGGATAATCAATTTATAAGGGGAGGAATGCATGGCATGAATGAAATGCACAAGCAACATGATGCATGTACGTTTCTTATGTTCTCACAAACTTAAGAAATAAATGATATCTAGCGATGAATTCGGTGGCATACAGGCGATCTCTCATATACGTAACTAATATGTTCTACACGAGAAACGCTGTTATGTACCTGCAGAAAATTCATTTCAGCCCAAATCCCCATGAATGCATGAAAGTAGTAAATCTATCTACACGCTCTACATGAATCCCTAGATACGCGTACAACGGTAGTAACCACCCAAAACATCATCCTATTGACGACATCGTCTCAACGGACGGAACAACCACACATGTGACACTTTTGTAAAAACATGCGTAAAACATGTAAGTACTCCAGTATCATATAAGCACTCTCCCTAGATCGGTGGTGTATCCAATCGTGCTCTCACATCTCACACTTACCGAGGCGTAGAGGCAACTGATCCATACATTACCACTCAATTAAGTGGCACTCATACAATAGCACGCCATATGAGCAATGAAAGAGAAATATGGTGCAAGAACCCCCAAGTCAATACTTAATTAAGCCACCTAGAGTCCTTACTGAGCATAAAGGATATGACCACTGGCACACTCTTAGTTTGTAAATCATGTTTTTCAAGCACATTTTTGTTTGTAAATACACTTGTGAACAGTAAACACGCTAAACCATGCTCCGATGCCAGCTGTAACAGAACCGACCAATTATACGAGATTAAGTAAGAAAATCATCCACCGAGCAGACAATTTAGCAAACTTAAGCCCGTATAACCCGGTAGTCCGTGAAATCACGATGGATTTCAAACCAACTTACATACCAGCCAAGATCATAATAAGTTTAGCGGTCACCATCACAAGTTACATAAAAATTCGTGTCGCAAATACATCAGAGTTTAAATATAGTTATTACAAACCAGTTTCAAATAAAAGTAGCGGAAGCATTTAGTTCAAATCACACACTCACACAGAGTTCAAAATATAGTGTCAGCTAAGGATCATCTTCCAACAAAAGCATCAGCCAAGATGTAGTGAATGACCATTGCCCATGGTCCTAAGCTTCTCCCATCACAGGATAAAGGCAGTTGATACAGTAGCCGTAATACATCTGCCCATCTGTAACAAGTGGGAACAAAGCCCTGAGTACGAGAAGGTACTCAGCTAGACTTACCCGACAGAACCAAAAATAAAAGACACCAAGGATCATGATAGGCTTTCTGGTGGGGTAGCTGACTCATTTGCAAAAAGGCATTTTTAGCATTTAAAGAATCTTTCCAAAGCTTTGCATCAAGTTAAATCTTTATTAACCTGTCAACTACATTTGCACCTGTACTAGAGTAACATGTAATTAAACAGGTAATGATAGCCAAAGATCATTAACAACTTCCATCATGTCATATTTCATATAACTGTCCAAGTGTTCTATCAATATTACTACGATGAAGTAGCTCAAGTCAAGTGCTCACTATCTAGTGAACGATGGCGATTCGAATCGATTATTAACCAGCTGGTACTTTATTCCTCACACAAACCTCACTCACCCGCTAAAGTGAGGTGTTGGTCACCGAGTCAACCATTCAGGTAAAGTCGTGAGCTTGCCAGGAACCACATGTACCCCGGGGCCGCCCGACTGCTCTTTGGCCTTATCATCGCGCCCCCATATCTTGCCACTGCTGCTCCGGTACAGTGTGTTGCGGGCAATCCACTCGGCCCGAATAATCTCCCAGCTTTGCGGTCGAAAGGTACATTATTCAGCCAGCTAAATGTAAGGCATGCGTTCAACATGACTCGAGGCCCAACAACGATCGGTCCTTAATCAACACAGATGGAAAACACTACAGTCCGAAACCCTGCAAGTTTCCGTCCGGTCTCAATTTCACATTAACACTTAGTTATTCTAAGATGACATACTTTCTCAAGCAGATCCAGGTAACCACCTATAGCTCGCAGGTGACAGGAAATCACCCGACTTCTACCGATCTAAGCAAGCTAAGCAATTACTTGACTGCGAATGATAAGGTGACAAGGATAGGGTAGAACGGAGTAAACAAGATATAATGCAGCAACGGTTGCAAACAACTCCTAAACATAATGCAGCAGTTAAAGTAAAGCATTAATAAAATATTTGCAAACCGGGGGAGAAAAATGCTCCGGGGCTTGCCTCTCATGAAAGAGCTCGGACGGTGGTCTGGGCATTCTAGAAGATCCTCACTGACCTCCTCGTCGGCTTCGGTCACTTCCTTCTCCTCGGGCTGCTCTTCCGGCTCCTCGGGAACTGCTACCGGCGTTACTTCCTACGATCCTATATGATGCAATCGTATAAGTGCTTATGCCTAGGTGCATTGTAGAAATGACATGTGATGGTCAGGATGAATGAAATGTAGATAACTAGGTTTACTTTATTTCATAAAGTAGGAGTACATTTCTTCTACAAGGTAGTCAACATCATCCAAGACTATACAGACTACAAGCACATGTCATCTACTGTATTCTCTTCTACTACTACTATGGTAAGTCAACAAATAAATCTAAGATGCTTCAAAGATACACCAAAGCAACTCCTATTAACTAGTCATGCATTAACAAGGTTAAATAAAACCCTAATGGCAACTAGGTTTGAACAGAAACACATATTTTGGTAGCACAGAAAAATCTGAGAAAATTACAGTAGCTTTCTACCATCTACTCTAACATACCACGAAAATGTCACTGCATTTGGATTACTAGAACTGCCTACACAAAAATAACAAGCTAGGGCCTAAAAAGGAGCATAAAAATACTTTATACTATGAAAAGTATCAAACAACAGATTTAACATTTTTCCTACATTCTACACAATAAATAATCACCATAGAAAAATTATTACATGCATTTTTTATTCATATTTTTCTCTCTAGCAAAAATAACAATTATCAACAATATTAACCACTTGTACTACAACTCAAGATTTTTCTACAGAACATGAATGTCATATATTTTTTCTAGCAAGTACATCACAAAAAAAAATTATTACAAGTGGAACCATATTTTTCTGAGCTTTCTATGATTTACTACATATTTAACAAGAAAACAACAGTTTTAGTGATTAAATAAAAACTCTACAGAAAAGTATTTCAAACTTGATATGCAATATTTTTAAATCATAGATCTACTTATGAAAAACACTACAAAATTTGTTTCACAATTTTTGGAGCTATAAAACTCGAGTTATGATTTTTGAAAGCTTTTTCACAATTTCTGGAAAATCCTTTTCTTTATCTTTTTCTGAAAAACCCGAATACAAAATGCTACGCACACCCCAGATCTGCACCCCGCGAATGCACACGAGACAGAGAGGCGGGCCCCCGCGGTCAACTGACCCCACCGGTCAGCCGAAGCTGAGGCGGCTCGCCGTTGACCGCGCGATCTCGCCGCCGGTGAGCCAAATGGCGAGGCGGTGGGCGCCACGGCGTGCCACCCGTACGCCGGCGACGGCGAGCGGCTTCCACGCGGCGGCCGCGGTCTGAGCGCGGTCGTGCGCTGGCGCGGGGCGCGCGTGCGGGCGCTGACGCGGGCCGGCCCGGCCTGCCGAGCTGGGTCAGAACAGAGGCGGCGGCCCGTTGAGGCCGAGAAATTCCTTTTTCTTTTCTAAATACATTTCCAGATTTTATTATTTGATTTAAATTCAAATTTTGAAGTTGAAAAAGATATTTTCACAAATTGCCCCCAAAACAAAAGTTGTTCAAAATTTAATTCTCTACAACTTTTATTTAGGGCACTTTTTAAAATTCTAAATAGATTTTGAATTAGTGCTTTAAAGTCAAATTTTTAAATGATAACTCATTTTTCTAAAATATTTTTAGAAGCAAGATTTGGGGAGATTTTGAATACAAAACTTGCTCCAAAAATCATATTAATTATTTCTAAGTCATTTAGAGTTATAGCTCAACAAATTTTTTACCACTCTTACCTAGGATTTTTACTAATTCAGAATTCAAACATGTGTTTTCACAATTTAAATAACTTCCAACTTAATTTGCATGTGATGATGAACATGTATGAAATGCAAATGCTCATGATTTAGGATGTGAATGCATGCTTAACACCTAGAGGTGTTACAGCCTGAACCCGTTCTGGCCAGGGTTCATCCATCCACTCGATGAACTGGCACTGATCAGCCTCATCCTGCATGAGTCAAAGGTACTACAATTGAGTAATTCCAAATGTGACAAGTGTTTCATTCAATGAGCAATTAGATGTAAATGACAAGATTTGATAGATCAATCAATGATCAATTGAAGCACTAACCTGCATCGGGCAACCTAAGAAGCACCTGCCCGTGTGCTTCCCACCCAAGCTTTCTTCATAATGGCATGTCGACCATGTTCACACTTGCGAATCCTCACAACATGCATGCTAGACCAATTGATCTTGTAGACAGCATCAGGGATGATGGAGTCGCTCTGGTCCTACGAAGAATAGGGGGGAAACCCTAAATTAGTCAAAAAAAAAAACTAGCACTATTGTGCATCTATTGATCACACCTAGGGTTTTCCCCAAGAATCCTACACAAATCAGCAACTATCCTAGGGTTTCTTTAAACAACTGAACACAAATCGCCACCTATCCTTGCGACCTTCAAAGGCAAAAATGGGTTTTTGGCATTCCAACTAAAATCATAGGGGGGATGGGAGCAGGACGGGAACAAACATATACCTCAGATGTCACGTTGTCGTCGCTGTCGTGGTTCTCTAACGAGTCAATGGACTCCCCGTCCTCACTCCTCACCGAGCGGCTCCTGGACAGAGACCCAACGGTCGGCGAATGGAGTGGAGGTGCTGAGTGGGAGGCACAGGTGCAGCCGGAGCCACCAGTGCAATGGCCTAGAGCGCGACGCACCTCCAAGGAGTCCACGGTGGCGACATTGTCGCCCATCGCCACTGGTAGGATGGCTCGCCGGCGACAGCTTTGAGGGAGGGATAGGAGGCGAAGGGATAGCGAGAGGGAGACGAGGGGTCAGGGGGCGGTGAACGAATGGTGGTGAGTGAGCTCGTGGGTGGTCGGTTCGTATTTATGGACTGAGTTTTGGGTGACGGGGTAAGCACACCGATTGAAGTTAGGGGTGAATAGACTGAGCTGTGTACATCAAACCAAACACACCCATCCTTGGCTACACTAGTACAGCCAAGAGCTCATGCACCCAACCAACCAAAATCTGAGCTAAACCAAGCCAACAAAAGCAGTCCAACCAAACAAGCCCATGTTGGCTTGATGGAACTAGGCCAAACCCAACCTGGCTCCAATTCTAGCCAGGCTCCATATAAGCCAGGAAACCAAACACACCTATTGATAGTGGATCTCTCAAGTCTCAAGCCTGCCGAAATCTACATCAAACACTCAAACTCACGTCGCCAATTGAGATGCACTCGCTGCTCCCCTTCTTCGTCAGCCCCTCTCTACCTATAGCTTGCTGGCTGGCTCACTAGTCACCAGTGGCAAGGCGTGCCACGGATCGGAGCATGGCGCTTCCTCTGGTGACTGAAAGGCTCATGGGTAAAATCATCTGCCTCAGCATCGTCTGTCCTTCGTCATCCACGCCTCCACCCCGATTGGCGCTCACCAATCTCTGTGAACTTGATGGGCAGGATCGCCACCACTGCCATGCTTGTACCCAGTGGCACCACCTATCCTGCCATGACTTTCATTGATGAACATCTTGTAGGCCGCGTGAAAAAAATAGATGCACGACTATTTTGGAATGAAAAAAAATCTTAGGCTAACATTTTTCTCTAGGCAGTGGGATCTACATATGTCCAAGTCCTATCAACTAATTGTCTCGATGTAGCTACCTAGTATATATCAACAGTGCTCGAATGCTTGGTGAAGTGCTAAATTAGCCCACAAATTCTAAAATTTACAGAGTGACAGTTAAGGAACTGCAAATTCTAAATATATGTGAATTTAAAACAAATAATTGAGACTCTAGAAAATTTCAAATAAAAATATTTATCAACAACAAACATGTACACCAGGTTGGCCACTACAACTTTGGTATTAACTATATGTGAATATTAATTCAAGGTTGTTTAGAAATTCTAAATTTTGAATCAAAGTCTATGAACTTAAAACATATATTTAGTACTCTAAACTATTTCAAATAAAAAACTTTTAGACTAAAAAGTTGTAGATTGGATTGAAAACTATAACTTTGATAAAGACCATGTCAACATCCAATATTGTTTGAAAATTTCAAAATTTTAAATCTGTAAACTTAAAATAATATTTAAGGACTCTAATCAGTTTTAAATAAAAAAACTTGTCAACTATAATGTTTTAGATCTCATTGAGAGTTACAATTTAGCATAAAGTTTGTCTTCATCCAAATTCATATGGAAAAATTATGAATTAGTTTTTGATACAATCATTTATAGAGACAGGCATCTTAAGATGTCTGCCTTTAAAATCTATTTTTAAAGATAGACGCTTAGAATGCCTATCACTGCTAATCATGACTTTCAAAAACATGCATCTTAAGATGCTAACCTTTGAAAATCGATATATAGAGGCAAGCATCCTAAGAAAGTCGTGATAGAGGTGGTTGGCTGAGAACACCCATTTCTATAAGGCTCCATTTGGATCCTTGAAATTGAAATCCTAATGATTATAATTTTGACACATATCAATTAAGTTAATACAGTGACATGCCAAATATACTTATATACTGTTGTTGGTCTTGTCAAAGAGCGTGGTCTAAGTTACAGAGCATAATCATAGCATGAGGATCTATGGAATCAATTTCCATCTCTTGCCACAAGAATCTAAGACAAGCTTATATATAAACTTTGGGAAGTTGTGGAATGTCAAATTCTAATGTAAATAGCCTAGTCCATAAAATAGACTTCAATTCCTCTAAGATAAAAGGTAGAAGCAACATAATCCTAGAGACCGTAATGTAAATAGCCTAGTCCCTAAAATACACTCCAATTCCTCTAAATAAAAGGCAGAAGCAACATAATCCCAGAGACGGTCGGACCATTTAAGAGGAGGTTTCTACATGTGTCTACCTTTATTAATTATAGAGAGGTTGCCGCTAAAATTGCTTTTAATGATTTTATTCTTTTTATCTATCATGAAAAGTTTTACTAAACGTTTTCATAGAGGAGCCGTCTAGAGCCTAAGAAAGTTGCTCCGTTCTAGGGAACTAGAGAGCAATTTAATTCGTGATAATGATACCCTCAGGGGCGTCCACATGCCCCCATGCCTCGCAGCGTGCACCCTCTCCCATGCCTTGCGTTGCACGCCGCTCACGCCTTGTGTTGTGCTCCTCCGCGCCTCGCGCCATGACCGCGATCCATCTTCCTGTCGACCATGGGTGACCTCGAGCTCCATGCTGGTGTCGAGCTTCACGTCAACAAGCTCCATTGGAGGGCAGCAAGTAGATGAGCACATATTGTAACCGCATGTTTCTTGCGTTTCTGATGTATGTTGCATATGTTTTCTCTGGATGTTTCAAAAGTAGGTATGTTGTTTGTTGGTATTTATTAACGCACACAGAGAATTTCGCAAGCGCATGGATACCGTTATAGCTTTTACCCAGGAGTATTCTAAAGTATCGTATTTATCCACAAGGAAGCAATGGTTAAAGAAACTGATAGATCACAGATCACCATCATGTGTCTACCACCTTAATATACCAACTAGACTAAAGTGGAGATAAGTGGTAAATGATATGAGTTATGAATAATGACACACACATGAGAGAATTTCATAATAAATAAGTTCCTAAAAACTTCTCTATTACTTTGGTTCTATAAGGTATAACTAATTCATGGCTAGATATAGCGATCACACAATAACACTTTGGAGCAGCAGTACCTTTCCAACTCTCGAGGGGGGTGAGAAAGCGTAGTTAGAGGAAGGCTGCTAAAGCTCTACGAACACCAATCCGAACGTGGTGGATTACAAAGGCCTGGTCAGAACTATCACCTCCGGGCCTACCACAACTATCCGTGGGATTGGGCGCAATCTCAGGTAAACTCTAACCTAGACACCATGTCTATGGTAACGATTACTACTCTAGTCATGATCTATAACTAGAGCACTCGATGCGAGCGGAGATCCCATGCCAAAGTACAATAACTATGCCAAGCATGCATATCAAACGCATAAAAGTAAATAGAGAAGATAAATATATTAAAGCATAAGTCATACAAATGTAAGATACAAAGATATACCATACCTTCGAAGAATTCTCTAAAACCTGAGCATAGCTCGACCCTCCCTAACTCTCATCTAAAACTAATCTACTACATTGAAAAGTATAGCCCTAATTCTCCTGGTGTTGAGTCTTGATCTGAATGAGAGATGGCCTCCTGGAGGGGGTAGGGGCGTCCTTTGTATAGGCCGAGGTGGAGTAGATGCCAAGGAATTGCCATGTCATTGATCCGCATCTCATTTTATGCCCACCATCGGATCAAACCGACCTTGTACAGACGATTGAGATCATCAGGATCATGAAAGAATATTCCTCTGCGATTGTCGGTGTTTGACCACCAATAGCCTACCATGGGGGTACCCAGGATAGTTGTTCAGGCTTCGGCGCATGCTAGAACTCGACGGTGAGCGCAGAGACAGCCGATTTACTAGTTCGGGCCCTCGATTGTGATCAAGTAATAACCTTACGTCCAGTCAACGTTAGCCTTTGTGTTGGATTGATTGTATTGTGTTGTCTCTCGTTATAGGGGTGCCCATAGCCTCTCTTTATATCGATAGAGAAGGCTGTGGTGCGATTACAATCCTAGTCAGATCCAAAGAGGTGTCCTGAACTAAATACAGAAGGTACTTTCCATAGGAATCCGGCTAGTCTGGCCTATTCTACTTGGAGTTGGTGTAGCAAACGCTACACCTCTTCTTGCTTCTGTTCATGGGCCAAGCCAGGGCCCATGGCCTATAGTCACATTGCTAGGGAACCCCGTGGGTCCCGCGTCGAAATGCCTTTGAGCATTTCACGGTTGAACTTGAAAGTCTCCTTGTTTCCTCGGCTTAGCCTGGTGAATCAAGCTTGGTCTGGGTTCTTTCGACGTGAAGCCTTGAAGTGGTCATATCTCGAAAAAAGTGCACTCAGTGAGTGTAGTCCCCGAGCCTCTTACTATTTGGAATAAAAAGTTAGAGGGTCTTGAATCTTGATTGTTGAAAAAACTGAAAATCTCTTTTGAGGATATGTACCCTGCAGCCCCCAATCATCTTTCCGGGTTCTTTTCGTTCATTAAGAACTCGGATAGAGGGTACTTCATCGTCTTCTTAGGTGGTCAACTTTATGTCTGAGGTTGGTGGTGGTTGGTGGTTGAATTGAATTTTCTGTAGTCACAAGGTGTACAGTGTTGGTATATTCTTTCGAATATGCTTGTCCTTGAGTACTGTTCCTTCACACGTGTGTCCTCTTCTTATTGCTTTCTGTCTTTTCACTGAGACCTTTGTCAGGATTGTTCTGTTGGTGCTCTCAGTCTATGTGCACCGCTCTTTGCCCTATAAATACCCTCTTGGTGTGCTGCTCTAATTCGTCAAGTGTCTTGTTGTATAGACTGAAGTTCCCGTAGTCATGAGTATGATAGTTTGTGAAGTAGAGTAGCCCATAGGCGTGAGTTGTGAATCTCGTGAGTCTTGTAGCAGATGGAAGAAGTCTTGTGATCGAGATTAGAGGTAGACTAATCTCGTAGCAGCATTGTACCAGGTAGTACGTGGTGGCAGGTGGAAGAAGTCTTATGATGTGGGATGCGTTCCATCATCCAGTAGCTTCGGGTTGTTCCTTCTACATTGCCTTGTGACTATCCAGGCAGACCAGCGTCTAATCTAGGATCACATCGGGCTTGGGTAGATTGATGCTTGTGAGCCTCACCTGGTCCATGTTGTCCCGCCGTGCTGCTGATATCTATCTTGGATGCACTATGTCCTTCCTTTGAAGAAAACAATGTTTTCGAGTTGAGTGTCTTCTGCTGTGTTGTAACTAGGAGCACGTAGTTGTTTCTAGAGTCGTGTTCTTTCTGGGCTCCTTGTTGCTACCTTGCTAGTCGTAGTGCCTAATTCGTTGGGTCTTGTAAGATTTGTAACTTTATGTCCTTTGATGATATTTGTAATAAAAAAATCTTTCTTTCCCAGTTGCTATTTTCATTTTTTGTTGTCTAAGAGCTTTTGAGTATCATCTGGGTTGTTTATGGATTATCCATGTTCTTTGGCAGTGGCCTGTAACGGCCTTTGTGTTTCATGTGAATGGCGAGTTCTTTCTGGGTTGTGCCATCTGTAACAATTCAGCAATGGCGTAGTGTGAACGAACAAGTCTGAAATCTGCCCATTGCACTGTTACATTGTGAAAAGTTGCGTCGTCTGTCATTTCGGCCATGTCAGTTATGGCAAAAAATGGACCGTTGCGTTCTCTTGCCACGTTAAGCAGGCCTGGTGGGTCATGTTTTTACCATTATAAATCTATTTAAGGGCCCTCCTTCTTTTTTTCTTACTCTACCTTTGCCTTCTAGTATTTAGCCTTTGTAAAACCCTAATATCCAGAGCTCCATCGCCACCATTGTCACCGCCGCCGTCGAGCTTTTCCCTCTATCCTTTGATCCTTGCCATTGTATGGGCAAGAAGAAGTCGTCAAGCAAGTCGAAGGAAGTCTTGGTGGACGAGGAGGCGTCGCTCTCGATCATTGAGAATCAAGATTTTGTTGCCATGAGGGCCTTAGAGATGGTCTGGCCATCCCCGTCCATGATGGAAGAGTAGCTATGGGAGTTGGTTGGTGACGGCCTGATCTAGGAGCAAGGCTTTGTGGATTGGAAGACTCCAGGTCAGCATCGGGTTCCCACTCTTAATTCTGGTGAAATTGTCTTGTTCGTCTCCTTCATCCGTGCTGGACTTTGCCTCCCAGCGTTTTCTTTTCTCCATCGATTTCTCCAATATTTTGGGGTTTGCTTAAATCACTTAACTTCGAATGGTGTCCTTCACTTGTCGGTATTTGTCCATCTCTGTGAAACCTTCCTTGGAATCCCCCTTCCATCTCCTTGTTCCATTATTTCTTTCGTCTAAAACCACACCCCCGGAGTGATAATATTCCTCCTCTGGGTGGTTGTAGGATTCAATTCCACCAGGGCAAAAAGAATCTCTTTTTCGACTATGACTTGGTTGATTCTATGAAGGAGTGACGTTCCGAGTAGTTTTACGTCGAAAACATGCTCCCCGCTCTTTCTGTTCATACTGATTCTGGTCCCTCGATCAACGATCGCTAGGAGAAGAACCCTCTGTCGAGTGAAGAGCTTAAGAAGATCCCACCATTGCTTGATAGAATCTGGGTTCTGAAGTAGCAAGGCCTGACTGGCTTCAAAATTGTCGCCAGTTATCTGTGTCGTCGAGTTCAACCCTTGAAGGCGAGGGAGAACTATGGCTTTGAGTACTCTAGGGCCGAGGAACCTTCTCGTATGGTCTCGGCTTTGGAGTTAACCGAAGAAGAGGTGCTGGAGCGCCTCAAGAAAATTTTGAAGGGAGTGAGCATCGTCCCGCACACGGTCCCTGAGTACCGTGCTGACAACCCGTCTCCTGTTGTAAGTTGTTTTACTTCTACAAGTACTTTTCTTTATATTTCCTTCTTTGCTAGTACTTTCTATTTTAATTTCCCTTACTTCTCTTGTTTTTGTTGGTTATCTGTAGGATTTTGGTCAGAATTTTATCAATTCGATCCCTGCTGATGACAACCCTACTAGGGTGAAAGTTGGGGAGAACCTTGCTGGAGCGTCTTCAACTAGTAAATCTCAAGCCACTACCATCCTTCCTGGTGCTTCCATCACAGAAACCATGCCATACGTTGAGTATGTCCCTCGTCTAGTTCCTCGAGCTCCTCATAGCGTCAGCAAGAGGACACGAGCAGACGACGCTTCCGCTGGTGTGTCTATTACCAAGAAGCCTCGTCAATCGAGTACTCATCCAGGTACTCAAGTTGTAGGTAGCATGCTCCTAGGTGAGCATTTCAATATTTTTTGTCTTCTGTGTTGTTTGTTCATGTCCTTAGCCGGGTACTTTTTCTTTTCTCAGATGGTACTGTGGTTGAGTTGCTTGAGGGCGAGGAGGAAGAGGATGATGATGCAGCCCTTGACACACGTCAGTAACTTGTTGTTGCCAACTTGTTTTCTTGCTATTATGCTTGGGCACTTCTTTTGACTTGTCCTTGTCCTTGTCCTTTGTAGTAAGCGGGTGTCAGGCCTGAGTTCTTCTGGGGCTCAGGCATCAATCACACCATCCCTGGCGGAGGGTGGTGATGATGTTTTTATTGCCGCCATGCCTCCACTGAAACCTTCAATTCGGCTTGGGGGTTTTAGTATGAAGAGAAAAACGGCTAAGTAAGTGAATCTCGGTTAGGTTGTTTGCTTCTGTGTTCCCTTTTTTTAGTTCATCTTCTTATCATTGGGGTTGTCCATCATCTTGCAGGTCTTCACCTTTGCCTTCCCCCAACCTCTGGCCGGCTTCTTCTCAATCTGCTGGTGCGCCCCTACGTACTGAGTCTCAGGACTCAGAACAGATGGTGGCCCTTGATGATCATGCTGCCGCAGAGTCATCAGCTTTGGAGGCGGCCGTGACCATGGCGGTGGATCCGGCTATGGAGGTAGCCAAGGTTTCTACTGTTGTAGCTTCGGCTTTGGTGGTGGTTTCCTCGGCTCAACTGACTTCTTCCCCTGCTGGTCATGCTTCTGGCAGTCTTCGTTTAGAGGAAGATGTGGTGCTGCAATTTGATGCCACCCACCGTCTCTCTGAGTTGACCATGTCTTGGGGAAGGCTTGCAACTGGTGCGGCTTCCTTTGGAGAGCAGCTTTAGATAGGCGCCTTCTTCTTTCTTGTTTTTGGCATTCCAGCTTGTTTTACTCTCTTTTCTTATTTCCTTCCTTTTTGTGTGGGATAAGTCTTTCTCTCAGGATCACTCTAGCTTTTTTTGGTTCGGGTAAGACCGAGAAGAAGCTATCCTTTGAATTGTGCCAGCTGAAGGCACAGTTGGCTAGTAAGGAGGTGGAGCTGGATTTTAAGCGCCAAGGGCGTCAGTACTCTAAGGGGGTTCTCCGCGCGGAAATCATTGAGGTGGAGCAGAGGAGGGATGAAGCTGTGGCCGTGTTGTGGGAGTCCTCTAGGAAATGTGAAGGTCTCAAGGAGTGTGAAGGTACTCTAATTTTGTTTCTTTGCTTCTTCCTTTCTATAATTCTATTCTAATTTTGCACGATCTCTTCCTATTGCTTTGACCAGCGCTCCGTGGAGACAAGCAAAAACTCTCGGGTGTTGTTGAGAAAATGAAGATACCTGTCCATAATAATCACAACAGGGCTGAGGAGGTAATTACTCGTGAAGAGGAAGAACTTGCCCTTGCCAAGTTAAGTTGTCAGTATCGGATCAATGGTTTACCACTTTATGGAAATCTTTTAAGACCATTGCTGAGCTTCTTTGGACTTCTGAAGATGATGGAAGGACCTGGGGCAACTTCATTCCGTTGATTCCTGAGCGCCTTTAGAGCTTCGTCAAGAATGGGGTATAGACGTGTGTCAAGAACATTTTAGCTCGTATCCGTGTTCTTGCTTCGTCGGTCCCTTTAGAAAATCTTAGGGAGAAAACCGATGATGACAACTACCTGGAGTCCATTAAGAACGCTAAGCACGAAGTTGAGGACCTGGCCAACTTCATCGCTGAGAAGCTTGATATTGATCTACCTTGCTCTGATGATGAAGCTGATAGTTAGGCTTTTGTAGCATTCAGATGCCTCCCTTTTGTAAATGTACACTTTATGTGGTGCATTGTAAAGAAATTATGTCTCTTTTGACACATCTTTGCTTGATTTATTCGTTTGAATCTGTCCGAGTTGTTTTCTCGTATCTTGGAATTTTCTTTAAGTATGTGTTGGATATAGGACTTAACCGCTGTAGGCGTGCCCAGG
The DNA here is from genome assembly GCA_038087645.1 of Saccharum hybrid cultivar R570. NCBI lineage: Eukaryota > Viridiplantae > Streptophyta > Magnoliopsida > Poales > Poaceae > Saccharum > Saccharum hybrid cultivar. The sequence continues at coordinate 190,613 of JAQSUU010000606.1, read as the reverse complement.
TGCTTTAGAATTATGTCTCTCTAGCTATCCTTGCTCTTGTTTTTGTGAGTCTTATCGATTTTAGGTGCTAGATCAGTTGGGTTCTCATCCGGGCCTGAAAAAACTTTGGATAGGACGAGCTCCCTCTGGCTCTCATCCAGGCCATGAAAACAACCTAGGATAGGTTCGAATGTCAGCTTATCAGCCTTACTCTCATCCAAGCCAGAAAAGACTTGGGATTGCAAGCTCAAACATCTTTTCAGCTATTTTTCTCTCATCCGGTTGTGGAAACAACTTGGGATAGGACGAGCTCCCTCTGGCTCTCATCCAGGTCATGAAAACAACTCAGAATAGGTTCGAGTGTCAGCTTATCAGCCTTACTCTCATCCAAGCCAGAAAGGACTTGGGATTGCGAGCTCAAGCATCTTTTCAACTCTTTTGCTCTTATCTGGTTGTGGAAATAACTTGGGATAGGGCGAGCTCCCTCTGGCTCTCATCCAGGCCATCAAAATAACCTAGGATAGGTTCAAGTGTCAGCTTATCAGCCTTACTCTCATCCAGGCCTGAAAAGACTTGGGATTGCGAGCTCAAGTATCTTTTCAGCTCTTTTGCCCTTATTTAGTTGTGGAAACAACTCAGGATAGGGTGAGCTCCCTCTAGGTCTCATTCAAGCTATGAAAACAACCTAGGATAGGTTCGAGCGTCAACTTATTAGCCTTACTCTCATCCAAACCTGAAAAGACATGAGATTGCGAGCTCAAACATCTTTTCAGCTCTTTTGCTCTCATCCGGTTGTGGAAACAACTCGGGATAGGGCGAGCTCCCTCTAGCTCTCATCCAGGCCATGAAAACAACCTAGGATAGGTTCGAGTGTTAGTTTATCAACCTTACTCTCATCTAAGCCTGAAAAGACTTAGGATTGCGAGCTCAAGCATCTTTTCAGCTCTTTTGCTCTCATCCGGTTGTGAAGACAACTCGGGATAGGTCATAATAAGACAAATGTTGACGAGGAACATCATCTTTATTTTATTGTTCATGAATCTTGATTACATGTTGCTCTCTTGCTACATAATTTTGGTCTCGGGTTCTTTAAGCGTAGAATCTCCTTAGCTGGCTGGTATGCCACGTATTCCTTACTTCTATTCCATCTTTAGTCATCAACATGTATGTGCCTGGTCTGGTGACTTCTGTGATAATAAAAGGACCTTCCCATGGGCTGAGTAGTTTATGGCATCCGTCAGTCTTTTGTATTCTTCGTTGTACCAGGTCTCTGACTTGAACTGAGCATTGTTGAGTACTTTTGTTGTAGTGGGCCTTGGAGGTATCGAGCTGACTGAAGAGTAGCGTTTACTCTGACTTCTTCTATACTGTTGAGTTCCAATCTTCGGGTGTGCTCTGCTTCTCCTTCCTCGTATTGTTTGATTTTTGGTGATGTCCAGATCAAGTTTGCTAGTAGCACGGCTTCTGATCCATATACTAAGAAAAAAAAGGGGAGTATCCAGTGGCTCTGCTTACTTGAGTGCATAGCCCCCAGACTACCTTAGGTAATTCTTCAATCCACTTGGAGCCGTAATCTTCTAGTTCTTCATACAACCTTGGTTTCAACTCGGCTAGTATGAGCCCGTTGGCTCTTTCCACTTGTCTATTGGCTTTGGGGTGTGCAACTGATGCATAATGTATATTGATGTCACAGTCTTGTGCCTAATTTCTAAACTCGATGACTATAAAAGGGGAACCCAAATCTATGATGACGTGATTGGGTATTCTGAAGCGGTGCATGATATCTTAGATGAACTCGACTGCTTTTGCTACACTGTACTTCATGAGCGGCTTGTATTTGATCCACTTAGTGAATTTGTCGATTGCAACAAAGATGTACTCAAATCTTCCTTTGGCCTTTTTGAGTGGTCCTACTTGATCCAACCCCCAGCATGCGAACGGCCAAGCAGGCGGGATGCAAATTAGGTTGTGTGCTGGTACGTGAGCTTGCCTTGTGAACATTTGGCACCCGTTGCACTTTCTGACTAGTTCTTCTGCATGCTTCAAGGCTGTTGGCCAATAAAAACCGGTACGAAAAGTTTTGCCCACTAGTGTCCTTGAGGCTGCATGGTTGCTGCAGCAGCCTGAGTGGATTTCGTTTATGATTTCTTTTCCTTCTTCTCTTGAGATACATTTAAGAAGTACACTTGATGACATGGCCCTTCTGTATAGGTTGTCGCCTACAAGGACGTAGTTCTTACTTCTTCTGATTATCTTGGTGGCCCCTTCCTTATTAGATGGTAACTTATTCTCTCTAATATAGTCGATGAAGTCTTGAGTCCATGATCTGGTGCTTACCATGATCTGGGTTGTTGGTGCTGCTGGCTTAGAGGTTATCTCACTGGGTTGTTTTATGGAGGGTGACAGCAACTCCTCTACAAACACACCTGGCGGGACCTTCGCTCTATCCGATCCTAGTTTGGAGAGAACTTCTGCTGCTACGTTTGAATCTTGTAGAACATGCAGGATTTCTAGTCCCTGGAAATTTTTATGTAGTTTTCGTACTTCAGCACAATAGGCATCCATGTTGTCTTTGGTGCAGTCCCAATCTTTGTTGACTTGATTGATGACCACAACTGAATCACCATAGACAAGTAACCATTTGATTCCAAGAGAAGTCGCTATCCGTAGTCCATGGATGAGTGCTTCATACTCTACTTCGTTGTTTGTTGCTTGCCACAATATCTGGAGCACATATTTGAGTTGTTTTTCTTCTAGAGATTTGAAAAGGACACCTGCACCAGCCCTGCCTAACTTGAGCGATCCATTGAAGTACATCTTTCAATGGTCAAGGAAGGCATCTGGTGCGGGTTGTTGGATTTCTGTCCATTCGGCAACGAAGTCTATGAGTGCTTGTGATTTTATTGCCTTCTGTGGAGCAAAATTGATATTTAGAGCTCTGAGTTCTACTGCCCACTTTGATATGCATCCTATCGCGTATCTATTGTGCAGGATGTCTCCAAAAGGAAAATCTATTATCATAGTAATCTTATGCTCTTCGAAGTAGTGTTGTAACTTGTGAGAGATAATCAGGAGAGCGTAGAGTAGTTTTTGTACTTGTGGATATCGTATTTTTGAGTCTGTCAGAACTTCGCTGATGTAGTATACTGGCCGCTGTACTTTGTATACATGCCCTTCTTCTTGTCTTTCTACCACGATTGCTGCACTGACCACCGTAGATGTTGCCGCAATGTATAATATCATGTCTTCGTGCTTCTTAGGCGGTGTGAGTATGGGTGATGAGGTGAGGTACACCTTAAGGCTTTCAAAAGCCTCCTTAGCTTCCTCTGTCCACTCAAACTTGTCTATCCTTTTTAACAACTTGAAGAATGGGAGTCCTTTTTCACCGAATCGTGAGATGAAGCGATTGAGGGTTGCCATGCTTCCTGTCAGTTTTTGCACACTTTTACATAGTGTGGGGGTCCTATTTCTATTATGGCTCGAATCTGCTTAGTACTTGCTTCTATTCCCCGATTACTGACCAGTAATCCGAGTAGTTGTCCTGATGGTACCCCGAAAACACACTTGTTTGGGTTCAATTTCCACTTCCATTTGTTTAGGTTTTCAAAAGTTTGCTTCAAGTCTTTGACTCGCATGTCTGGGTTCTTTGTCTTTACCACTACGTCATCAATATAAGCTTCCGCGTTGTCACTAATCTGTTCACCGAGGAATATTTGGATAGCTCTTTGATAGGTGGCGCCAGCATTCTTGAGTCCAAAGGACATGGTTTTGTAACAATAGGCACCGAATGGAGTGATGAAAGATGTCTTGCTCTAGTCTTTTTCCTTTAATGTGATCTAATGATACCCTGAATAACAATCGAGAAAAGCTAGCAGGGCGGATCCTGCCATTGAATCGACAATTTGATCAATTTGTGGTAACCTGAACGAGTCCTTTGGTCAATGTTTGTTGAGATCCATGTAGTCGACACACATGCACCATGAAACCATGTTCTTTTTCTGTACTAGAATGGGATTTGCTAGCTAATCTGGATGAAGAATTTCTCTTATAAATCTGGCTGCCATTAATTTTGTAATCTCTTTTTTGATTACTTCCTTCTTGTCTGGTGAAAATCTTCTTAACCATTGTTTGATTGGTTTGGAGCCTTCATTGACATTGATTCTGTGCTCAGCCAACTCTCTTGGGACACTTGGCATGTCGGCCAGCTTCTAGGCGAAGATATCTTTGTTGTCCCGAAGAAAGTTGGTGAGCATGAGTTCCTATTTAGCCGAGATGTGGGCACTGATGGTCACCATCTTCTCGGGGTCACCAGTACCTAGGTCAATTTTCTTCACATCAGTTTCTTTTGGTGGTGCAAGGACGCAAGGCTTCTTAGCCAAGATCTCTAGCTCTTCCGAGTTCATTTGTGCAGCGATGGTGGTAATTTCTTCTCTGCCGTTGGCCACCTGCACTTTGGCTACGATTTGGATTGCTTGAATGTCACAATCGAAAGCGCGCTTCAAGTCGCCCCGGAGGGAGAGTATTCCGTGAGGCCCTGGCATCTTGAGCAGGAAATATGAGTAGTGAGGTATAGTCATGAACTTGGCAAGTGCTGGTCTTCCAAGGATGGCATGATATGATGCCTCAAAGTCCGCAACTTCAAACTGAATGAATTCGGTTCGGTAATTGGTATGTGTTCTAAACGTAACTGGCAGAGTGATTTGTCCGAGCGGCATAGTAGCCTTGCTAGGTACTATTCCATAGAATGGCACCCCTGTTGGGGTAATCAACCCGGCAAAGTCTAGCCCCATCTTCCTTAGCGTTTCTGAAAATATGATATTGAGTGCAGCTCCTCCATCGATCAAGACCTTGGTGACTTTCATCCCTGCTATAGTAGATATAGGCCAGTATTTCCAACGCTGATCCATTGATCTTCTCTTGAAAACTAGATTGGGTACTATGACCAGTTCAGGTACCTTGGGACGGCTAGTTCAGCCGCCATGATGATGCGGAGAGCTAGTTTGTCTTGGTGCTTGCTTCTGGAACCTGGAACTCCAGAGAAGATTACTGTAACTGTTCCTTTTGGCTACTGGAATCCTTTTTCTTCCATGTTGTCTTCGTCTTTCTTCTTGTTATCTTCTTCTTTTTCCTTGTTTTTCCCTTTTCTTGCGTACCAATCAATGAAGATTTGGCAATCTTCTATTGTGTGGTTTCCTTACGGGTGTCAAATACAATGCATATTCTCAATGTCTTTGAACCTCCTAAATTTTGAAATCTTTTTCATCTTGTCAGCCATGGCGATGGTGTTGTCTGTCCCATGCTTCCTGTCTGGATATCCGATGTTTGAAAAATTCCTCCTATCCGAGTTGTCTCTGTTGTTTTCTCGATTATTTCTGTCTAGAAATCTTTCCCTCATCTTTTCTTGTGCCAAAATCATCTTTTCTACCGCGCGTCTGAATTCTTCGTTGTTCCTTGGGTTCTCTTTGTAGAAATCTTAAAATTGCCATTTAGCCATGATCTCATGAGAAAAGGCTTCGATCACTTCTCGTTCAGTGATGTCATGTACTTGGGCACATAACTCTCCAAAATGTCGATAATAATCTCTGAGGCTCTCGCCTCCCTTTTGCTTGAGTCCTTTTAGCTCTACATACGTGATGGGGTGCATAATGATGCCCGTGAAATTTTCGCAAAAGGCTCTTTGCAAGTCCTCCCAGCATCTGATTGACCTGAGGTTCAATTTGTTGAACCTTTAGAGGGCATGGTTTCTAGGGCCATGGGAAAGAACAATGTCTTGATATCGTCATCTTCGCCGGCTAGTTCAATTGATTGCGATTAGATTCTGAGCCACTGTCTTGGCTCGGTCTCCCATCATATTTGGAGTGGTTTAACGGCTTGAACTTGTGAGGCAGTCGTACTGAAGCAAGTCGCCTTGAAAAACAGGAAAACCTATTATGCGTTTTGGCCTCTCTATGTTCTAATTTAGCTCCCCTTTCTGCTAGCTGTCATTTAGCCTAGGAAGAAATAGTGGGGATGAGTGGTAAGATGCTCTGCTCCTTTCTTCTCTCGGATGCCTGACTTGATTACTTTGGGTGTGGTCTCTCCCCTTCTCTTGATTCTGGCTCCTGTTTGGTCCTAGCCTTTCAGAGGCAGACCTCCTTTGGCTTTGTGCTTCTTGTTCATGTGATGCTGTCCTAGCGGGGAGCTTGGAGCGAGTTCTTCCGCCATGCACCTTCAGGGTCATTGTCCAGAGAACTTCTCGAAGGTGTTCTTGTTCCTCATTGGGATGCAAGATCGCTTCGAGTTCTTCTAGTGCTTCTCGTATCATGTCATAAGTAGCTCTGTGTGCTCTGGCCGCGCGTCTTTCTTCGGCTTCTCTTTCTGATTTCCTCTTGTTGTATTCGGCTAGCTCTACTTCTTACGTGTCTCTTTCTTCTTTTCGTTGCTTAGCACGGCGTTTGCGACCTTCTTTTAGTTTGTTCCTCCTATCTCTAGCTTGTTTCTGGCCCTCAGACTCGCCATCGTACTCAGGAGCTTTGGGCGATATGTTTGATTCTGATTCATCCGAAGACCAGACGTTAGGTGCGGTTGGTGGCATCGGTGGTGGCCGCCGAATCATAAAGACTTCTTGGTCCGGCACCAGCCCTGCCTTGCTGTAGTTGCTGATGACTTCAGTTGGAGCGTTGGCATCATGGAGTGCACCACCTTCTTGGTAGGGTAGAATGATAGCTTCTTCAACTAGTTGAGTGTTGTTGTTCTGGGGAAAAGTACCCGGTCAGTGGACTAGACAATCTTTAGATGTCACGGTTAATACAAGACCTTCTTGCACTCCGGTAAGACATAGCCTCCGTACTGGATCGGCTGCCTTTTGGAGCAAGTCTTGATATGTCCTTGCCACGTTATTAAGTTTGACTAGGAGGCGACTTAACTTTCTGGAAGAAACTTGAAGTAGGTTTTGAATTGATCTCCTGAAGAGTTGACACTGCGTTCCGGAGTCCAATCAAAAAAGAACTCGGTTCATCTCTAAAAGAACTTAGATTAGACCCCGAAGAGGGATCTGACCCGAACACTAAGTCGAGACTAGTTATCGTCGGAGCTTGAGTCGATTCGGACACCATAAGGCCTGAGAATCTTTCGATGAGATCTTTGGCTGAACCCGTCGGAAGAGTGATTTCCTTGTGAGCCTTCTGAGCTTCGACGAGGCATCCATGGAGGTTGCCCTCACTGTCTGCCACGCAAATCCATGATCCAAAGATGAAGATTGATCCTGTTAGAAAGATCATGTCATCAAAATCCGTAGAGCTCTTGATCACGATTGTGCCGCAAGCCCCTACCAGGCGCGCCAGCTGTCGGTGTTTGACCACCGATAGCCTACCATGGGGGTACACAGGACAGTTGTTTGGGCTTCGGCGCGTGCTAGAACTCGACGGTGAGCGCAGAGACAGCCGATTTATACTGGTTCAGGCCCTTGATCGTGATCAAGTAATAACCTTACGTCCAGTCGGCGTTAGACTTTGCGTTGGATTGATTGTATTGTATTGTCCCTCGTTACAGGGGTGCCTGTAGCCTCTCTTTATATCGATAAAGAAGGCTACGGTGCGATTACAATCCTAGTCAGATCCAAAGAAGGTGTCCTGAACTAAATACAGAAGGTACTTTCCACAGGAATCCGGCTAGTCTTGCCTATTCTACTCGAAGTTAGTGTAGCAGACGCTGCACCTCTTCTTGCTTCTATCCGTGGGCCAGTCCAGGGCCCACGGCCTATAGTCACATTGCTGGGGAACCCCGTGGGTCCCACGTCGACAACAATCTTGCGAAGAAAACCGAACTCTAGGGGCGCGAACCAGAGCCAAACCGGTGGAAATCTGCTCTGTCTGCGTTTACAGGAGAAAATAAGCTTTTCTTGACTAGCTGGGCCGGCTGGTTTGGGTGGTCCAACTGCGCCTGGGCCAACTAGACCACACCACCACCTCTGGCCTCCACTCGCGCGTCGCCTTGTGTCCCTGGCCGACCGGCTCGGCGCCCACCCGTCCGCGAGTGCGTGCATGCGCTTCCTACCAGCGCCACGCATTGCCATTTGATGGGCTAGGCCACCCGACAGCGCCGTGACCATGGCTCAACCTCCCACCCGTGTGCGCATGAGTAGCAGCCGTGCCACGTGTCGCCGTAGGGATGGCTGGCTCGGTCGACCTATCCCCCGCCTAGGGACAATGGTTGTAACGCGGGGCCTGCCTGCTGCTGCTGCACATCGACGTCTAGCGTCTGGGCCGCTTGCATGGCGCTGTTGCGGTGGGGCCCACCTGCATGATACTGTGCACGTAGGTCCCGCCTATATGTATTAATTTGTTTGCAAAATAAATATCTTTTCATTTCGGTCTCCAAATATAGCAGGTAATATATCCGTTTTGATCAGCGCGATGAGCTCTACGTAATGGTGCACTCCAATTCATCATTTGAGACACTTTTAATTGATGAAAATTCAATATCCCACAAAACAAGTGAGAGCACCAAAACTCGTGGAGCTTGTTAGAATCAAATCCTATAACTATAGTTTGTCATTCATTTCATGTCAAATTATGCAATAGCTGATGGTTATATTTGGAGTTTAATGACCGTCAACACTGTTGCATATGTTGCAATGGCTATACACGTATGTTGCAAGTGCATGTTTCAGCTATTTCAAACGCATGTTGGAAGTGTTTTATCTGGATGTTGCATATGTTGCACTGGCTATACATGTATGTTGCAAGTGTATGTTTCAAATGTTTTGGCTGTTTCAAATGTATGTTGCAAGTGTTTTGTCTGGATATTGCATATGTTGCAGTGACCATACACATATGTTGCAAGAGTATGTTTGTAAATGTTTTATCTGTTTAGGATATATGTTGCAGCAAATGCTTTTATGTTGCAAGTGTTGCATGACCAGGAGCGGGGAAGTAGGCGTATACGGAGGTAGTCCTCTCGGGCGTAGCGGTCCCCACATGCACGTGGGAAGTGAAGTGTGCTCGGCGTGCCCCATATGCATGTGTAGGCGCATGCGTATCGCAACAACAGGCGAGGCTAGGCCAACAGGTGCGCACGGCAGCATTGTGCGGACAGGTGCGGCAGCAGCGTGCCAGCGATCGGGCAGGATCTGCCTGCATGTGTTGTGGGGCCCATCTAGACAAAGTAGGAAGCAGAGGCACAGTGCACGCGTCCCTCCGTTGGCCGCATGCATCTAGGGAAGTGAGTTGCCTGCGCCGTTTCCTGCCATATTGAAAGTCCCTAGTTTGGTTTTGGCTAATTGATGAAACCTAGGATTAACCTTTGTATCTAAGTGGATGATTTAGATAAAGGTGGTCATTGAATATGAGACATGACATTGACTCATGTGACCAAGATGATGAAGACCGAAATGATGCTTGGCTCGATGGACCGGTTGTGAGAGTGAAGGGCAAGTTGAGGTTTCGAAGCGAAGGACCATGCGATGGTGAAGCTTGCGCAAGATTTGGCGCCAACGGACCGATGCAACGGTGAAGAGCAAGTGAAGTCAAGGTCAATGGATCGAGACGGTCATGTGATGATATGAAGTGGATCATATCTTTTGGAGAAACAAAATGGGCTCAAGGCAAAGGTATAACCATAGGGCCATTTTGTTTTGCACTCAAGACACCATAGAGGGTGTGAGTGGTTTAGGATCGATAGCCGAACTATTAAGAGGGGAAGTCTTATCGGTTATTCGACGCACGGGTGCCATTAGGTGAATTCATGAAGTGCATTGCATGTAGGGCCTAGTGAGCTAACTGGAAAACCTTCAAAAATGTTTATGGAAATGCTAACACACGTGCACAAGGTGGTGATCACTTGTTGGTGTTGGCACATTTACGAAGGCGATGAAGTTTGAGCGGTAGAGAGGGTTTGGGTCTCTCTCTCCCTCCCGTCGAGCTTGTGAGTGCGGTATTCAGGCATTTTCGAGGAGATGAAATGCCTATTTTCCACTACGCCGGAAGTCGGAAAAGAAACGGAGGAGAACGGAGGTCACAGAGGTGATCGGACGCTGCACCGGACGTGGTCATGGTATGACCAGATGCGTCCGGTCAGCAGTCAGGCGCGCGGGTGCTAGGGTTTGCAACCAGCGTGTCTGGTCACTCGCGGGACCGGCACGTCCGGTCAGGTGCCCAGATGGAACTGTGGTTCGCAAGGACGATTGGAGGCGGGGCGTGTCCGGTCACACGCGATCGGACGCGTCCGATCGTTGAGGGAGCTTACTGGACTCTAACCAGACGTGGGCACTATCACGTCTGGTCGTTGACTGGAGCGCGTCCGGTCGTTACTTCGCGGGCGCGCGGTGATGTGCGATCGGCGCGTCCGGTCGTTGACTGGAGCGTGTCCGGTCACTCGGGACCGGCGCGTCCGGTCGTTATGAGAAGCGCGTCCGGTCATGGGGTTTGACCGTTAGCGCAGCGACCGTTGGAGGATCGGACGCGGTTGAGCGCGTCCGGTCAGTTTTGACCGGCGCGTCCGGCCATCCCGAAAAAAACCCAGTGAAGGGGTATAATGGCTCTATTCGGATGGGATGCTTATAAATACTTGTTGGCCGGCCCTTGGGGAGGTCTCTCGTGATTTCTAACATTCTTGTGCATCCTTTGAGCTAGAGCTTCTCCTCCCACTAATCTCTCTTGCTTGATTGCAAATCAAAAGTGAGATTGAGTGAGCCCAAAGTGCATTGTATAGCTTGAGGGCATCTAGTGGCACTTGTGGGTGGTTTAGCCGATGGATTTCTTGTTACTCTTGGAGAGTACCGCTCCTAGCCGGCTTGGAGATTGTTGGAGGCATTGGCAAGAGAAGGAGATTGTTCTTGGCCACCTCCGGTTGATTGTAAGAGGTTCTTGTGCTTTCCTCGGCGGAGCGCCAAAAGCAACTCTAGTGAATTACGTGTGTCATTGAGTTACCTCACTTGAGAGTGGTGTCTTGTGGTGCCTTGCGGGGCGTGCCTTGAGGGGCAAGTGACTTGAGGGTCACACCGAGGAACCATCTAAGTGTTGGTCGACACAACCGGTGACATAGCTTGTCGGTGCACAAGTGAACAACGGGTGAACAAAAATATTGTGTCACTTGTCTCCCGGTGATTGGTCTTCATATTGTGTTGTAGTCAATATCGATTGATTGTATATCATCTTGGTGATTGGCAATATCTTCACTTCACCGTCGGTATAAGATTCACAATCCTCTCTCTCGCATTTACTTTACTAGTTTATCTTGTGTAGCTCTAGTAGTAGCTTTGCTAGTAGTGTTGTTAGCTTGCTCACTAGTGTAAGTTTAGTGACATAGCCCTTGTGTGAACTAGAGATTATAATCTACTAGACTTGTGGATAGGAGGCTTGCATCACAACCGTAGGCTAAGCAAAACTCGCTTTGCGCCGTTTGTTATTCTAACAAGTTTGCTTAGTGGCTTGTGTAGGATTTTTTTATAGGCTATTCACCCCCCCTCTAGCCATCTAGGACCTTACAAGTGGTATCGGAGCCGTGGTCACCATTTTAATCAAGGCTTAACATCCTTCGGTGTGAAAAATGGCTCAAATTGTGTTCAATCATGTTGGGGGCAAGCCACCGTTCTTTGATGGTGTTAGTTCTTTTGCTCATTGAAAGAGAAAAATGACAATGTACCTTGGTTCTATTCATGAGAGAGTTTTGCAAGTCACCAAGAATGATTTTGCTATCATTGATCCCGATCATCTCACCGATGAAGATAGAGCAAATAGAACATGCAATAGAATGGCTCTCAATACACTTTACAATGGTATTGACACAAAAGTATTTGAGGGCATCAAGGATTTAGAATTGGCAAATGAAGTATGGACAAGGTTGAGTGAAACATATGAGGGCACTAAGGTTGTGAAGAGTGCCAAGCTATATGGGCTCAAGAGTGAGTTTGAGAACTTCAAGATGAAAGAAGAAGAAACAATCTTAGAGATGTTTCATAGATTGCAAGTCATTGTGAATGATCTCAAGATCTTAGGGCATAAGACACAAGACCAAGATTTTTGCCACAAGTTCTTGTTGAGCTTACCAAAAAGATTCAAAATGTTGATCATGATGCTACAAAGAGATGGGCTTGATGCAATGAAGCCCAATGATTTGCTTGGAGAGGTATTGACCTTTGATAAGTATGATCAAGATGTTGATGAGAAGGAGAAGGAGAAAGAAAAGAAGAAGAAGACCGTGGCATTCAAGGCCACCTCCTCCAAGGGCAAAGCTACCATCATTGAAGAAGAAGAAGACAATAATGAAGATGAAGATTTTGAAATTGATGATGAGGCACTTGCTCTTGTAGTCAAGAAAATGGGTGACATGTTCATTAAGAGAAGAGGCTTCAAAAAGAGATATAATAATTTCAAGAGCAATGAGCAACAAAGGAAGTGCTTCAATTGTGATAGCACCGGACATCTTCAAGCCGAATGTCCCTATGACAAGAAGAAGAACAACAAGAGGGGCAAGTTTGAGAAGAAAAAGAGAGAAGCCAAGATGACTTTCAAGAAGGGCAAGAATGGAGCCTCTGTGGTCACTTGGGAAAGTGATGATGATGAAGAAGAAGAATCATCATCCAACAAGGCTTTTGCTTCCATTGCTATCAACAAGAAGCCCTCACTATTTGGTTCATCCTCTTCATGCTTCATGGCCAAAGAAGCTAAGGTATTATATGATGAGAGTGATGATGAAAGTAAAATGGAATATGTTCATGATAGTGATAATGATAATAATAATGATAATGAAAATGATGATGATGAACCAACTAAAGAACAACTATATGACTTGATGCAACAAACTAGAGACATAGCTATTGCCAAGAACAAGGAGTGTAAGAAGCTTTCAATGAAAGTAGCAATACTTGAGAAAGTTCTTAGTGAGCTTAAGACCACTCATGAGAGTCTAGTGGAAGACCATGAGGATCTTGGTAAGGCTCATTCCAAACTTGAAAAGGCTCACTCATTGCTACTTGAGCAACAAGCAAAGAAGGAGGTTGTTGTATCATGTGATATAGGTGTTACATGTGATATAATAGATGAATCCTTTTATGAACCTATCATCATGTCAAATGCTAACCCTTCTTGTAGCTCTTCATCCACCAACACCGACTCTACCTCCACTACTAGTGATGGTTTCACTTGTGATACCTCACTAATGGTTGAGAATGAGACTCTCAAGAAAGAGGTGGATGAGCTCACTCACGCCCTAGGCAAGGCCTATGGTGGTGAGGCCCGCTTGCTTAAGTGTTTGGGTAGCCAAAGGTTCTCTCTTAACAAAGAGGGATTGGGCTACACCCCCATGAAAGGCAAGTCGGCCTTTGCAACTCCAAAGCCTAGCTTTGTGAAGGGCAATGGTCGGTTTTGTAATAGATGCAAGCAAGTTGGGCACCTAGAGCATAATTGCAATAAAAAGAACCAAAGTAAGAACCTTGTTAATGCTATACCTTTTGATTCTTGCTATGTGCTTACCAAAGGTGTGAAGGGTGTGAAAGCTAAGTTTATTGGTACACCCATTGTTGGCCCAAAGAAGAAGGCTATTTGGGTACCAAAGAGCTTAGTTACTAACCTACAAGGACCCAAGCAAGAATGGGTACCTAAGCTTCATTGATTTGCTTGTAGGTCAATTACAAAGCCGGTGGAAGGCATTGGATTATTGATAGTGGTTGCACTCAATACATGATCGGTACATCAAGAATGTTTGACTCAATCAATGACAATGATAGTGCTGTTGATTCTATCACATTTGGCAATAACAAGAAAGGCAAGGTTATTGGCTTGGGCAAGATTGCAATATCAAATGACTTGAGTATCTCCAATGTGTTGCTAGTTGAAAGCTTGGATTTCAATCTTCTATCCGTGGCACAAATATGTGATCTTGGTTACAAATGTATCTTTGGGGTTGATGATGTAGAAGTCATTAGTATGGATGGTTCAAATGTGGCATTCAAGGGCTTTAGATATGAGAATCTCTACCTAGTTGACTTCAATGCTAGAGAAACTTCTTTGACAACTTGCTTAATCTCCAAATCAAGCATGGGTTGGCTTTGGCATAGAATGCTTGGTCATGTTGGCATGAAACAATTGAAGAAGCTTACAACTCACAATCTTGTCAATGGTTTGAAAGATGTTAAATTTGAGAAGAATAAGCTTTGTAGTGCATGTCAAGCTGGGAAGCTAGTTGGAAGCTCACATCCAAAGAAGAGTACAATGAGCACATGCAAAGCATTTGATTTGATGCACATGGATCTATTTGGCCTAACAACATACTCAAGCATAGGTGGTAATAAGTATGGATTTGTCATAGTGGATGACTTCACAAGATTCACATGGGTATTCTTTCTTAGTGATAAAAGTGAAGTGTTTGACACGTTCAAGACCTTTCTCACTAGAGTTCACAATGAGTTTGAGCTTAGAATCAAGAAAGTGAGAAGTGACAATGGAAGTGAGTTCAAGAATACAAGAATTGAAGAACTTTGTGATCACTATGGCATTGGACATCAATTCTCGGCTAAGTACACTCCACAATCAAATGGCCTAGTTGAGAGAAAGAATAGAACATTGCTTGATATGGCTAGATCAATCCTTCATGAGTACAATGTGAGTCAATCTTTTTGGGATGAAGCAATCAATACCGCTTGCTACTACATCAATAGACTATATTGTCATCCATTGCTAGAGAAGACCCCATATGAGCTACTTCATGGAAGAAAGCCCAATATTTCTTACTTTAGAGTATTTGGTTGCAAATGCTATATCTTAAAAAATGGCACTAGATTGGGAAAGTTTGACAAGAGATGTGATGAGGGGTTCCTACTTGGTTATTCAACTACAAGCAAAGCTTATAGAGTTTGGAACAATTCAAGTGGCATTCTAGAAGAAGTCCATGATGTGCAATTTGATGAAACCAATGGGTCACAAGATGAAGAAGAGAATCTAGATGATGTTGGTGGAACTCTATTGGTGGAAGCAATGAAGAACATAGACATTGGGGACATTAGAGCAAAGAAAGTAATTGATATTCAAGATGATGATAAAGATCAAGTGCTTAATTCTCCATTCAAGCTAGCTAGTGACTCTCAAGTACAAGATCATGGTGCTAGTTCATCTCATCAAGATACATCGAGTGATCAACCAAGCTCAAGCAGTCAAGTGCAAGTACTCCAACCACAACATGTTGCAAGAGATCACCCCATTGATAGTGTTATTGGTGATATTAGAAGTGGTGTGCAAACAAGAACAAGATTGGCTATGTTTTGTGAGCATGCATCATTTGTGTCAACCATAGAACTAAAGAAAATAGAAGAAGCTTTGAAGGATGCCAATTGGATCATGGCTATGCAAGAAGAACTAAACAATTTTACAAGAAATGATGTTTGGGAATTGGTAGAAAGGCCAAATGACTACAATGTGATTGGAACCAAGTGGGTGTTCAAAAACAAGCAATATCAAGATGGCATTGTGGTGAGAAACAAAGCAAGACTAGTTGCTCAAGGTTACACTCAAGTAGAAGGTCTTGACTATGATGAGACATATGCTCCCGTGGCAAGATTGGAGGCAATAAGGATTCTATTGGCTTATGCTTGTGCACACAACATCAAACTTTATCAAATGGATGTCAATAGTGCATTTCTCAATGGAATCATCAATGAGTTAGTATTTTTTGAGCAACCTCCCGGATTTGAAGATGACAAGAAACCCAACCATGTGTACAAGTTGAAGAAGGCTTTGTATGGCTTAAAGCAAGCACCTAGAGCATGGTATGAGAGGTTAAGGGATTTCCTTCTCTCTAAGGGATTCAAGATGGGCAAGGTTGATACAACTCTATTCACCAAGAAGATTGGGAATGATCTATTCATAGTGCAAATATATGTTGATGACATCATCTTTGGATCAACCAATCAAGCTTATTGTGAAGAATTTGGTGCTATGATGGCCAAAGAGTTTGAAATATCTATGATTGGTGAACTTAGCTACTTCCTTGGTCTCCAAGTCAAGCAATTAAAGAATGGGATATTTGTGAGTCAAGGGAAATACATAAGGGACATGTTTAAGAAGTTTGGAATGCAAGATGCAAAGCCAATTTCAACTCCAATGGGTACAAATGGCAATTTGGATAGTGATCTTGATGGCAAAATGGTGAATCAAAAGGAATATCGGTCTTTGATTGGAAGTCTACTCTATGTCACCGCATCAAGGCCGGATGTCATGTTTAGTGTTTGTATGTGTGCTAGATATCAAGCCTCACCTAGAGAGAGTCATCTCACGGCCGCAAAGAGAATATTGAGGTACTTGAAGCAAACAAGAGATGTTGGACTATGGTATCCCAAGGGGTCAAAGTTTGAATTGATTGGATATTCGGACTCCGACTATGGGGGTTGCAAGATCAATAGAAAGAGCACAAGTGGCACATGCCAATTATTTGGAAGATCACTTGTGTCATGATCCTCAAAGAAACAAAATAGTGTGGCAATCTCTACCGCCGAAGCTGAATATGTGAGTGCGGAGAGTTGTTGTGCACAATTGCTATGGATGAAATCAACTTTGAAGGATTATGGCCTCAACTTCAAGAATGTGCCATTGCTATGTGATAATAAAAGTGCAATCAAGATGATACAAAACCTAGTTCAACATGGAAGAACAAAGCATATTGACATAAGGCATCATTTCATTAGAGATCATCAACAAAAGGGAGATATTGCCATTGAAAGTGTTGGCACCGATGATCAACTTGCCGATATTCTCACCAAGCCACTTGATGAAAAGAGGTTTTGCAAGCTAAGGAATGAATTAAACATTCTTGATTTCTCAAACATGAGTTGAATGCACCCCACCCACTTATTGACATGCCTCTCCTTCGACATTGCAAGGTAAAGTTGATTGACATGTCATTCATCCTATGCTAAGGACTTGCTAGAGCATGTAGACATAATAAGTGGTACGCATGAGCATTCATGACAAATCAAATGAATTTGATGGATATATGTTACCACTATTGCTTCTATGCTTATTTTGATCTAGTGGTGGCATATGACATGTTTGTGAGCTTACAAACCTAGTGTTGAATCTAGAAGATTTGCTATAAGTGTTTAATTCAACATAGGCAAGATAACCCTTATTATGAGGAGTGAAGAAGCTTGTATTTGGTTCAAATCGAATTAAATCTCTTTGGCAAGTGTTCTAGGTTGAACCAAATTTGATAAATTCTAACCTACTCCATCAAACATTGTTTTCTCTCCATAATTTGATCCCACTTTTGGGTAAGTTGTTGACAAAGGGGGAGAGAAAAAGATGATTCAACATGATAAAGGGGTAAATAAAATTTTTTGATACACACAAGTAGGGGGAGCAAGCTCATAAACAAAGTTGTTGCATTTGTTTGTGCATTCTCATATGACTTGCTCATTGCACATGTATTTAAATTCAATATACATGCTTGTGTGGTGCAATGCTAGTATAGAACTTGATTGATGAAATGATCTACTAGCATGCATAGGAATAGTTTACATGTGGTATCTAGACGTGCCTTAAACTTTACAAGTGGTCTAAGAACCTTTACTATAATGTTGATCTCACGGGGTTCCTGAGTTGTGATGGATGTCTAGTTACTTCATGATGCTAAGGATGGTGTAAAAGGCAACTCCGATTAGTATCATGCTTCAAAGGTCCATTTCTTACACCTTAGCATCATTTTGGTAGAATTACTCTCTCAACACTTCTATCAATGCATATGTGCAAAGCTTTCAATCCAAACTCTATGCACATATGTAGGGAGAGCTAATGCTACCAAAATCGAGCTTGTGATAATTGTCCAAACTTTACTTACGAGCAAAATGATTGGACAAGTATGACAAGTTCAAAACTTTTATTATCAAAATCATCTTTGTGAGGGTTGTCATCAATTACCAAAAAGGGGGAGATTAAAAGTCCCTAGTTTGGTTTTGGCTAATTGATGAAACCTATGACTAACCTTTGTATCTAAGTGGATGATTTAGATAAAGGTGGTCATTGAATATGAGACATGACATTGACTCATGTGACCAAGATGATGAAGACCGAAATGATGCTTGGCTCGATGGACCAGTTGTGAGGGTGAAGGGCAAGTCGAGGTTTCGAAGCGAAGGACCATGCGATGGTGAAGCTTGAGCAAGACTTGGCGCCGACGGACCGATGCAACGGTGAAGAGCAAGTGAAGTCAAGGTCGATGGATCGAGACGGTCATGTGATGATATGAAGTGGATCATATCTTTTGGAGAAACAAAATGAGCTCAAGGCAAAGGTATAACCATAGGGCCATTTTGTTTTGCACTCAAGACACCATAGAGGATGTGAGTGGTTTAGGATCGATAGCCAAACTATTAAGAGGGGAAGTCTTATCGGTTATTCGACGCACGGGTGCCACTAGGTGAATTCATGAAGTGCATTGCATGTAGGGCCTAGTGAGCTAACTGGAAAACCTTCGAAAATGTTTATGAAAATGCTAACACACGTGCATAAGGTGGTGATCACTTGTTGGTGTTGGCACATTTACGAAGGCGATGAAGTTTGAGCGGTAGAGAGGGTTTGGGTCTCTCTCTCCCTCTCACCGAGCTTGCGAGCGCGGGATTTAGGCGTTTTCGAGGAGATGAAATGCCTATTTTCCACTACGCTGGAAGTCAGAAAAGAAACGGAGGCGAACGGAGGTCATAGAGGTGACCAGACGCTGCACCGGACGCGGTCATGGGTATGACCGGACGCGTCCGGTCAGCAGTCAGGCGCGCGGGTGCTAGGGTTTGCAATCGGCGCGTCCGGTCACTCGCGGGACTGGCGCGTCCGGTTAGGTGCCCAGAAGGAACTGTGGTTCGCAAGGACGATCGGACGCGGGGCGCGTCCGGTCACACGTGATCGGACGCGTCCGATCGTTGAGGGAGCTTACTAGACTCTAACTGGACGTGGGCAATGTCGCGTCCGGTCGTTGACTGGAGCGCGTCCGGTTGTTACTTCGCGGGCGCGCGGTGCTGTGCGATCGGCGCGTCCGGTCGTTGACTGGAGCGCGTCCGATCACTCGGGACCGGCGCGTCCGGTCGTTATGAGAAGAGCGTCCGGTCATGGGGTTTGACCGTTGGCGCAGTGACCGTTGGAGGATCGGACGCGGTTGAGCGCGTCCGGTCAGTTTTGACCGGCGCGTCCGGTCATCCCGAAAAAACCCAGTGAAGGGGTATAACGGCTCTATTCGGATGGGATGCTTATAAATACTTGTTGGCCGGCCCTTGGGAAGGTCTCTCGTGATTTCTAACATTCTTGTGCATCCTTTGAGCTAGAGCTTCTCCTCCCACTAATCTCTCTTGCTTGATTGCAAATCAAAAGTGAGATTGAGTGATCCCAAAATGCATTGCATAGCTTGAGGGCATCTAGTGGCACTTGTGGGTGGTTTAGCCGGTGGATTTATTGTTACTCTTGGAGAGTACCGCTCCTAGCCGGCTTGGAGATTGTTGGAGGCATTGGCAAGAGAAGGAGATTGTTCTTGGCCACCTCCGGTTGATTGTAAGAGGTTCTTGTGCTTTTCTCGGTGGAGCGCCAAAAGCAACTCTAGTGAATTGCGCGTGTCATTGAGTTACCTCACTTGAGAGTGGTGTCTTGTGGTGCCTTGCGGGGCGTGCCTTGAGGGGCAAGTGACTTGAGGGTCACACCGAGGAACCATCTAAGTGTTGGTCGACACAACCGGTGACGTAGCTTGTCGGTGCACAAGTGAACACCGGGTGAACAAAAATATTGTGTCACTTGTCTCCCGGTGATTGGTCTTCATATTGTGTTGTAGTCAATATCGATTGATTGTATATCATCTTGGTGATTGGTAATATCTTCACTTCACCGTCGGTATAAGATTCATAATCCTCTCTCTCGCATTTACTTTACTAGTTTATCTTGTGTAGCTCTAGTAGTAGCTTTGCTAGTAGTGTTGTTAGCTTGCTCACCAGTGTAAGTTTAGTGACATAGCCCTTGTGTGAACTAGAGATCATAATCTACTAGACTTGTGGATAGGAGGCTTACATCACAACCGTAGGCTAAGCAAAACTCGCTTTGCGCCGTTTGTTATTCTAACAAGTTTGCTTAGTGGCTTGTGTATGATTTTTTTATAGGCTATTCACCCCCCTCTAGCCATCTAGGACCTTACACACATGCAGAGGGAGCGCGTCAGGCGCGTGGGGCGAGTAGTAGGCTCGTGCGTCCGGGCTGACGCCACGTCCAGACGTCGGGCGCTAGTCTTTCCTTTAATTTGAGCCGAAGCTCTATGAAGTGACACCGTGAATCTCAAAAAAATTTGACTATTTAACTAAGGGCGTGGCTAGCATCTGGATGTCAGACGCCCGCGCAGCCCACCTCGCTCTGGCTCGCACATGCACCCCGCTCTCGACGCTGCGCCCGTCGCTCTTTGCATCCGGACGGCCGCGCAGCCTGCCCCTGTCCGCCTTGCCCCACCTTGCACACGCACCCTGCCCTCATCACTGCGCCGCGCTACTCTCTCTCCACGTGGGCGAGACCCGGGAGCCGACCCCAGCTTGTTGTGCCCTCATCTGTCGGCCCCAAGCTCGCCGCGCCGCATGCCCGGTGCATGGGCCATGCACCCATCACTAACCATGGCCCCGTGAACTCTTGGATGCAACATGCGTCTGACATAGATGAAATATTTAAAATATACTGTTGCAATATATGTGTGAAACATATGCAACAACGAGATAAACCACTTGCAACATGTGTGTGAAACATATGCAACATTCAGATAAAACACTTGTAATATATGTGTGAAACATATGCAACATTCAGATAAAACACTTACTGCAACATACGTCTGAAACAGATAAAATATTTTAAACAAACGTTTGCAATATACCTCTCAAAACACTTGCCAAATATGCAACATGCGCAACATCCTGATCTACTTTTGCAACATTCATATGTAACATTTACAACATACCTCTAAAATATCTGAAGCACTTGAAATATACATTTGCAACATAGGCGAGGAAAAGGCTAGGACAGGTTGATTCCGGTCATTGGGGTGGGATCCAGCTACGAGCGACAAGCACCAGCAGCACCGCTCTTAGATTGGTCGGGCGAGCTGCGCACACTATGGGAGCAGTGGCAGATCTAGGATAAATTGTCGCCGGGGTCGGTGCATACTTGTGACCAAACTTATAATAAGCAGTCACACTTGACACTTATACGATTAGGAAAAAAAACTAATTTCCTTCCCTGACATCTTGCTGGAACGAGCCAATGGGGAGTAGAAGACTTCTTTCTATGACCGCAACTAGTACGATTTGTTTTCTTCTTGAGTTCTGATTATATCAAACAACTAAAAAGACAAAAAGAAAACAAAATATAAGATTTCATAGGATTTAGGAGTAGGGGCATGCATCCAGGCTGAAGGGAACACCGGATAAATTAGTTAGACAATTGTATGATGGGATCTAAGAGTATCTCTAAGAGTACTCAAAAGACCAACCGCGAGAAGCCGAAAGGGCGTTGTGCCATCTTTGCGAGTATGCAGGAGATGAGGAGAGAAATCGATCAACAAGGTAATAGGGAGTTGTCTGTAGACGTTTGAGCTTCTGAAACTTCTGGGCTGTTGATTGTTGTGTGTGACTCAAGATGGCAACCGGTACATACCCGACGGGTAGTGCTCACCCGTACCCGTACCCGCAAAATTTTACCCGTCGGGTTACCCGTACCTGCATACGGGTAAAAAAATAGTTTCATACCCGTACCCGCCGGGTAATTCTCACCCGACGGGTAACCCGTACCCGATAGCATACCCGAAAATTACCTAAAAATATCAAATAGTCACATACAAAAATAAATCATTCTAAGCTTCCAACAAGTTACAAACGTGCTAACAAACATTATTAGCATCATTACAACAAAGACAATCTACTAGAAATATAGTGGATGTCTCAATGGGCCAAATTCATGACTTATATGCGCTAAAATAACTGAGGTTGACTAGTTATTTTTGCGGGTATGTCTTACCCGCGGGTATGCGGGTATGGGTAGTATACACCCGCACCCGTACCCGCATACCCGATGGGTATAGGATTTTGTCCAATAACGTACCCATGGGTAGAAAATTCATTCCATACCCGCCTCTTTATCGGGTAATACCCGTCGGGTACTCGGGTTTCGGGTACCCGTTGCCATCTCTATGTGTGACTATCGTCCTGGAGTCCACGTCCACGTAGTTGGGCTGCCATCTACCGGGGTCAGTTTCTAATTTCGCTACGGTCACGTACGGCCAGGTAACATACAATATGTCAGTATGCCGATGATGCGGTAGATTCGCGGTGGCGTACGACCAAAGCGAGGAGCGAGCGGGGCAGGTCGAGCACGCCACGGACAAGGGTGAAGAGCGAGCGAGCGAGCGGTACAGGTAGGCGTGTGGTGGAAGAAGCTGCAGCAGCGAGCTAGTGAGGCGCGGCGGCCGATCCAGATGGGATGGACCTCTAGGTGTTCATCCGACTTATAATCCGTATTTTTCAGCTTATTTTTTTAACCAGAACGATATTTTTCTCTCACTCTAAATCAACCAACCATATTTCGTTGTACTAACGTACAGTCAATTACCAAATCTTGACCTGGCCCCACCAAACAGATCGCAATTGTGTGGCTTGGACTTCATCGCTCTGCACGACGGCACGACTTCTCCCAAACGCACCGCCGCAAAATCCCGCAACTGCCGCGGCATTGCTACGCAACAGACCAACAGGATCTTGGTTTTATGCAGTCGAAGCCCACCTCGGCGCGCGCGCCGGTGACCATGACGTCGTCGACGAGCGCGATCGAGACCGTGGAGGGCACGCACGTCTTCCACGTATGCGGCTACAGCCTGCTGAGGGGCGTCGGCCCCGGCAGCTACGTGCGGTCGGGCACCTTCGCCGTCGGCGGCTACCACTGGTCCCTCCGGTTCTTCCCCGACGGCGACGCGCGTGGCGGGCCTGGCGGCGGCGGCAAGAGCAGGAGCAGCGGCGACGAGTGCTATTTCCACGCGGATCTCATGACCCAGGGAGCCGACGCGAAGGCGTGCTTCACCATCGGGTTCGTGAACCAGGCCGACGGATCCACGCGCTGGGAGCGGACCACGCCGCAGATCTCCCTCAGCACCGCCGCCGCCGGCAACGGATCCGGATCGCCGCCGCCGCCGCCGTCGGCCAGATTAGTCGTCCCGAGGAGCAAGGTGGAAGACTTCGCTGTTCTCCGCGGCGACCGCGTCTCGGTCATGTGCCGCGTCGCCGTTACCCAAGCCCAGCGGGTCTCCGCGGCGGCCGAGCCGGCCGTCTCGAGGGTCGAGGTTCCGCCGCCAGACCTGCCGGAGTGTCTCGGGAGGTTGCTGGAGGAAGGGGTGGGGACGGACGTCACCATTCATGTGGGAGAGGAGACGTTCGCCGCGCACAGGATCGTGCTCGCCATGCGGTCGCCGGTGTTCAGGGCGCAGCTCTATGGGCCGATGAGGGACAAGGGGGAGCAGGAGCAGCACCTGGCCGTGGAGGACATGCAACCGTCTGTGTTCAGGGCACTGCTGGGATTCATCTACACGGATGCGTTGCCCGCCATTGACGACGACGGCCTAGATGAGCATGACCGGAAAGAGAGGGTATGTCATTTGCTTGTGGCGGCAGATCGGTACGCCATGGAGAGGCTGAAGATGATTTGCCAAGGCATCCTCAGCAAGACCCTTGCAGTGCACACCGTGGCGGCTATGCTGGCACTTGCTGATCAGCACCATTGTGATATGCTTAAAGAGAGTTGCTTTGAGTTCATCTTCTCACCTAATAGGCTACAAGATGTTGTAGCAAGTCAAGGGTATGCAGAGCTCAAAACAACTTGCCCGTCATTTTTAGTGGAGATATTGGAAAAGTCAAGTAAGTTCTGCCAGATCTAGCTTACTACCTGTAGCAGCAGTATATAGATTTCTTCAGCTCATGGCATGACAATTTAAGAATTAGTTCTCATATAGTTCAAAATCGCAATACCACCGAGGGTGATGAACTGATGATGACGAAGACAATGAAGCCGAGAACCTGAGACATCAGAAGCAGTGACCAACGGGAAAGACACTTATCTGCTGGTGCCTGTAATCCCTACAGGCACAGGCCAAGAACTTATATATGCTTTTTTGCTTTCCCCCCAGTTGAGCTGAACTCTGGTTGCAAGGTGTTGGACATTGGGCCTCCTGTTATCTCAGGGCTAATTCTAGTCTGCCTGGCATAGATGGATCAGAATTTAGCTCTTTAGCTTTTCTGAGAACCTAGTTCTTCTCCTATACTTATTGTAAATCGGTTGTTAAATGAAAATTGTGCCAGCAGGGAAAAAGTTCCACACTCAGATATCTGTTGGGCAATATGGAAGGCTCAGAATAAAATGTATTTTGAAGGCAAATCTCTCAGCAATCCAGTTGATATCATGTGCCAGCAGGTCTTTACAAGAAAGATCAGGCGATGCTGATCGATGGAGTGAATGCTATGCTCCAGATTGCTACTAAACTGTTGGCCAAGTCGGCGCAAACAAGCAGGAACGTCAACTCCATTCAGGATGCGGAGAAGGAAGATGGAGCAGACCAAGAACACGCCAAGTGAAGATGTTGCTGTGGCGGACGTACTCTTTTCAGTTCAGTATCCTGGGTGTTCCTTAACCTGTTTTTGTTGAAAGTCTTTTTGCCTTTATCTCCTGGTGCTAGGCTGGTCATATTCCAGTTAACTTTCTCTGTTTCTGTTCTGAATACTCTAAACTTCTGTATTTCGTTGCAATGTTAATGGAAATGGGGTGCGCCTCGATTAGAACAAACAACAACAACATAGCCTTTTGTTCCAAGCAAATTGGGGTATGCTAGAGATAAAACCCAAAAGAGACAAGAAATAGAGACACATGAAGGGACATAAAAGACACAAGACAGAAAGAGGTCACGGTTCAGGCACGTTGATTGCCAGTCTCTAAGCGCTCATGTCCATAGCTAAATCATTGGAGATATTCCACTCCTTCAGGTCTCTCTTAACGGACTCGTCCCAAGTTAGTTTAGGTCGACCTCTACCGCTCTTTACATTATCGGTCCGCTTTAGAACCCCACTACGCACCGGCGCTTCAGGAGGCCTCCGTTGGACATGTCCAAACCATTTCAACCGATGTTGAATCAATTTCTCCTCAATTGGTGCCACCCCAACCCTATCCCGAATATCGTCGTTCCGGACTCTATCCCTCCTTGTGTGCCCACAACACCAACACAGCATACGCATCTCTGCTACACTCAATTGCTGGACATGTCGCCTTTTTTAGGCCAACACTCAACACCGTATAACATCGCCGGACGAATCGCCGTCCTATAAAACTTACCTTTCAACTTCTGAGGCACCCTTTTGTCACAGAGGACGCCAGAAGCTTGACGCCATTTCAACCAGCCGGCTGAAATTCTATGCCTAACATCTTCATCAATGTCTCCATCCTTTTGTAGCATCGACCCTAAATACCGAAAAGTATCCTTCTTGGCCACTACTTGCCCATCGAGGCTAACGTCTCCCTCTTCATGCCTAGTCGCGCTAAAATCGCACTTCATGTACTCGGTCTTAGTCCTACTAAGTCTGAACCTTTTCGACTCTAACGTGTGCCTCCATAGTTCTAACTTCCTATTAACCCCTGCTCTACTGTCGTCAATTAACACCACATCATAAGCAAAGAGCATACACCAAGGGATATCACCTTGTATGTCCTTTGTGACCTCATCCATCACTAAAGCAAATAAATAAGGGCTCAAAGCTGACCCCTGATGCAGTCCTATTTTAATTGGAAAATCACTGGTGTCGCCATCACATAATTGAATTTTTTTCACCATGTGGGCATGATCATCTAAGCAAGCATTTTGTAACTGAAAGTTACAAGTTCAAGTACATAAAAATTGCATGCCAGCTTCTCAGAATTCGGTGACTTCGTGAGAAAGACCATCTCTGAAAAACAAAAACATGGAAGAGTAAAGGCATAATATGAACCGCATTATCATGATGTATGTGTGTGAAATGAGTTCCAGTGGACTCTGTTTAGTCCCTTCACGATTCTTGTCATTCTGACTTTACCACTTTGTCATGTATGGGGGTGTTTAGTTTCCACCCAAAAACTTTATATCTCATCCCATCGAATGTTTGGATACATGCATGGTGCATAAATATAGATAAAAAAAATTAATTGCACAGTTTGCATGTATTTTACGAAACGAATCTTTTAAGCCTAATTACTCCATGATTGGACACTAATTGTTATAGTTACACGTGCTTCAGTACTCCGAAAACTTTACAGCCCCTGGACTAAACACGCCCTATGTGAGTGATGTACTCCGTATCTGCTATTGCCTATTGGTCAGCATTGTTTGATTCATTTTTTAATAAATGATGTCAACATGTACTCATTCCAAATTGTGAGTAGTTTTAGCTCTATTCCAAGTCAAACTTGTTTTTTTTGCCCAAATTTATAGAAAAATATATTACCATCTGTAATATCAAACAAAAATACTATCAAAATATATGTCATGGTGTATCTAATGAATCTATGTTTGTGCATTTTTTTTATAATCACAGTCAAAACAAGAGAAGTTGGGCTTAGGACAAATCTAGAACAATTTACTATTTTGAATGGAGCAAGATGAAATAGGTTTTGGTGATTTCTCCGATGTAATCATTTCATTAATACAAAAAAAAATCAGAGACAACCTCTTTCACTTACATCGGCAATTTAAAATGCCTGTAGAAAATATCTAGTGAATTTCAGAGGTGATCAGTCTATATATGGAGATGAACAATTGATTTATAGAGACGAGACTTTTAAGAGGGATGCCTCTGCAAATAGGGACATTCCACATCGGCTTCAATTGGTTGTCTTGAAATTTTGATGACTTTTGACTAGCTCCCATCCCATCCTGTCATTTTTTAAAGTCCTATCCTCTCATTTAGTTAAAAAACATTTTCTACTTTTCCTGCTTTCTAAACAGGATTGAGACTGTCAACTGATGAAGTTCAAGATGACCTTTTGTTTCAATTCAAACCGGACGACTAAAAGGCGATCTCATGTCTCCCGATCAGCACAAAAGCTCAGAATAAGTGGGCCAAATTGGGCAGCACCTATATAGGCAAGGGCCACTGTTCCTTCATCTTGACCCTTGAGTTAATTGTTAGCCCACAAGCGAAGTTTGGCAGGTCCTACCCTTATTAATCGGCCCACAGATGAAATTCTTGTCTCGAATAAAGTTATCATTGATGGGCTATGAGCCTATGACCTTTGAGTGATGGATACTATTGGTAGTCATTCTTTGTTGCTCGTTTTACCTCTTAAAAACTAAGGTGTACATCTACTATAAACATAGTTTTAAAACTATCCAATAAATATAGGTTTTTGTGAGGTTCTATTTGGATCCTATGTATGGTCTGTATAGTTTACACTATACCACAGCCCAAACTGGCGTCCAACTAAGGGTTGCTAAAAGTATCGAAATAGCGTTGGATGGTCGGTCGCTATATATTTGTGGCAAACGGTCGGACGCTATATGTTACTGTTACGTCCGAAGGTTGGTCAGTATTTTTATTTTCGATCAGCGTCCGACGGTCGGTCGCAATAACTGATTAACTAGGTCAGTCGGTCGGTATATCAAATTGGGCCTGCGCACCCATGATTTAGCCCGTTTCGCGCCTAAAATTTGGAAGGCCCACACATCAGAGCAAAGTTGGTGCTGGTTGGCATCTAAAATTTAGGGTTGGAAAACCCTACCTTCAATTACATCCAGTCACGGCGGCGGCGGCGCCTGCCGTCATCAGCACGCGGTGGCGGTGCCCCTTAGGCCACGGCGGCGGTGGTGCAGCGGGAGGCCCAAAACGCGGACTGTTGCGCCGCCAGCCGCTGCATCCACCCTCCGATGCCGCCTCCGTCGTCCCTGCTCCAGCCCGAGCCTCGACGAGAACCGGGGCTTGCCGCGCCGCCGCGTCGTTCTGCTCCGCCACACGCCTCCGAAGGTCCGAGGAGGGCGGCGGCGCGGGGAGCCGCGGACAGGCTGCGTCACGGCGGAGAGACGGCCGCGGGACGCGCGCTACGCGCGCAGGGCTGCGGCGCGACGGAGCACGGGCCGCGCGGATGGCCGGCGGCACGACGGTGAGGCTCCTCGGCCCGCCTTGGCATGCCCTCCTCCTGCCGCCGCCGTTGCGGCCGTGGCGGGCCGATATTCTCGACCGCCGCCTCGCAAGCCCCTCCTCTCCTACGTCCTACTCCTCGACAACGGTGGTGCTGTTGCAGCAAGCTAGCCACCGCGGCGGCACAACCCCTGCCTCCGCAGCCGCCCTCGGCACGGCCAAACTGCCGGCCGCCACCTGCGCCCGGGCCTCGACGGCACCGGCGTACCTGGTCATCCCATGTGCATCCCCTGCTCACTCTCTCTTCCACCGCACAGAAGACCATACAGCAGCCAGCAGGTATTCATGGATGCGAACCTCGATTCACAGCAGGTATGCATGGGTATGAAAACATCTATTTCCTTCTTGGAGGTAGCGCATATGTGGTGTGTTAGGTTTTGGCTTCCTGTACAGATCCGATGTTAGGTTTTGGCTTCCTGTACAGATCCGATGTTCTCTAATCCTTCTTGGAGGTAGCGCATATGTGGTGTGTTAGGTTTTGGCTTCCATCATACAGTGACTTTGAGATGTACTCTGACTGGCCTATTTTCTGCAGCTAATGTTTATCATTTTGATTTAAAGCCAAAAAATATATTAGCAAATGCTAACTACATTGTTGATTTAGTGTGTTCTGTACCAAAGAGTCCTGCTTCGAACTTAAGCCTCACTGTCTGCCCTAAAATGATTGCAGGACTATGTTGCTACTAGATGGTACAGGGCTCCTGAGCTATGTGGATCTTTCTTTAGTAAGGTACTCAATTTTCTCATACTATTGTTTTGTCAAGTCGTATCGGTTTTTTTTGGTTTCCTCCACCTTCAATATTTTTTTGGTGTCCCCTAAATTTCCACAAGCTCGACCACGTCGAGATACTGATGAGCGCCGGCCAGGCGTGCGCATCCTAGCGCCGCGCCGCGCGGGACAACCCCTCGCTGTGGCACTTGATCCAGGTTGATCTCCACAGGATGGCACAGGGCGCTGTACGACACGCCTTCCTACTCTTCCTTGGGAGCAGTAAGAATTCATTCCTTTGATTAATTTTCCCTGGAAATTGACTGTGACAAGCGCTACGACCATGGATAAATTGATTCATTGTTGCTATACAATAGTATTGTAAGATTTTGGTAGTTTTGTGTCACGGGTGTCAGGTGGTTCTGATAATCCTATTTGATTGTGGATGGCGATATCATCGAATAGCAGAGTTAATTTCCTAAAATGTATTTCACTACGAGGAGTAGAGGAGTCACCCCCACCAATTTTCTTGTACTACTAACAGTCTCCAATATCATTTCACCTTCTTTTTTTCTGCAATACTTCAGGTGGATTTACGTGCCAAATTACTGAATTTATGCAGCTGTATCAAACTACAAATAGTGACTACAGACTAATTGACATTTCTCCACAGTTGAAACTTGACAGCTAAATCATTTTTGAGTAAACCATTCTAAATACTGAAATGGTGATGCTATGTCACTCAGTGAGCGTCCTCTAAACTACCTTGATCTATATATTTACACCTATAAATGTTTTCTCAAATATTGTTGATTACTGCTACGTAACTCTGTTGAAATAAGAATAGATATGTCATTGCATGTTTTAAGTGGAAGACTCATGTTACTCTCATATTTTTGACAATCACAGTAGTATCTCTGGAGCAACTACTCAGTTCTCCTAAGCGAACCCATGATCCTATTCCTCGTTGTCAAGTTTGCACAATTTTTCAGTACCTCTCATTGCTATAAAGGAATCACTTTAAATAGTATTAGTTTAAGAATGATTACTAAAACAAAAGAATCAGTTCAAATGCAACAGCATCAGACAATGTAATATTAATCGCATGTTCACCTTCTGTAATAAAATTTCCCTTCCTCTCAATGTTCAGACCTAAATCTCCTATGTTACGGTAATATATTAAAATTTTCTATTGTATTGAAAATTAATTTATACAAATCACTATCACACCTACAACTGCAACAATGGGAAGAGTACCGGTTCTAACATTAGCAACTCAAGGGAGGAATACAAGTTTCAAAGGCCTCAACGCCTCCAATGACACCATATTGACATCATGACCATCATCGATTTGTTTAAATCCTGTACTGGCCCTCCACGGAGGGCGCGGCAAAGCCGCGCCGGTCTTTCTAGTATCTCTAGTTTTCAGTTTATATATCTTTATTTCAGCTTATATCTCTCACATAGCTGAAAAAATGAGCGGGCAATTAGAAGTGCTACTTAGTATACATGTTTATCTTGGCCTTATACTTTGCATGGATAGGCTAAGTTTTATTTGTTTGGCAACAAAGAGGTAGCAGTATTTCTAGAAGAACTGATGGATGTAATCTTTTATTTGCAGGTGGGAGGTAATGGCTAGAGGGACCTGATGCATGCTAACTAGAGATGAATGCTTTTGGACATATCCTAACTAGCTAGAGATGAATGCTTTTGTTAAGACTTAAGTGATGAATTGTAATGAGTGCAAGCAAACCATGAGATGTGAACTGTGCAACTAGTGCAAACATCTGATTTATGTATTATTCTATCTTGATGGCTAAACTGTCTTGATGTAACTTGTTTATCCAAGTTGTGAGCTTATGGATATATGATATAATTGTGAGCTATGATGAGCTTCATTATCATGATTTTGTATTGTCCAAAATGAAATTGGTGATTTTGTGGTTCATTGATGGTATGTTTGATTGCATGATTAGTGCTAATCCTAAGGTTAATTAAAGGACAATTATGCTGTTAATTTCTTGCATTGATAGCGTCTAATGGTTGGACGCTATATAATATATCGCGTCTGACCATTGGTCGCTATAAGTTTGTAACTGGCGTCGAACGGTCGGTCGCTATATGTTTAACGTATCGTCTGACGGTCGGTCGTTATAAGTATGGTCGGACACTATAACTTATAGCGACGCCACTTATAGGGACCGTTCAAGTCGGTCGCTATATGTTTATAGCGACCTACCGTAGGTCGCTATACTGACTTATAGCGACCAACCGTAGGACGCTGTAGATAGGCTGTGGTATAGTGTTAGCCACAAAATTTTAGACCACTTTCGCTCTTGAGCCTCCAAATATGAGACCTAAAGTGTTGTCTAAAATCTAGTCATCCTCACATAAACTTTAGACCATACCAGTGAACTAAATTGGTCTAAAATTTTAATCCTTGACTTTTTTTTTGATAAACTTTAGACCATAAGATAAACGAGGCCTAACCTTTGGCAGCGGCCTGTCTTAGGCAGCACGGTCCTTTCACCTATGGAAAATAGATGCAATATTCTGCAAAAGGATTGAAGCAAATGAACGATGATTGATGATGAAACATCTAATATAAAGAATTTTTGTGAATTGCTGCAGACAAGATAGAGTTTTTTTTATCATACTTAAGTTACCAAGTTAAATTACACAATAGCACTGGCTGTAAATGAAAATCTAGTATATATAACTTAAAAATCATTTGTTTGATGATTTAGAGCAAGAGAGGCCAGCAGAAATAGATGGAAAAAGCAACGGACTGCACATTTTGCACTCTGCGAGGAGCAGAATTAGCAAAATAGTAGGCTGCAGTTCAATAACTGAAACAGAGTTGTCAACATTACCGAGTTGTTCAACAAGTAACGATGAGCTGCTTTAGTAAAATCTGGCAAAGGTCAACTTGAGACGAGCCGCTCACTTTTTACGCAAATTACTTGTCTTGAACCCAAGTGCATCTGCTAGGATACGAGGGTAGTTCATTCTGAGATCCGTATAGCCTGTGGTTGCCTTGACTGCTTCCATGGTATTTGGATCGGTGATAAGTTGAAAACACAAATCCTTGAGCTTAGGGCAGTCATAATGATAAGCTAAAGCCAACGTACTCGCCACGTTCCCGGATCAAGATTGTCACAGAGGATGCCGGATGCCCTGGCATACCAATTTCAGTCTGTCCACATCGTACCGATTTGCAGCCACAAGCAAATGCTGGATCATCCGGTTGTCAGTGTAGCCCAAACATCATCCGTGTCAGGCGGCAGGGGCCAGGGAGTCGGTGTAGATGAAGTTCAGCAGGGCCCTAAAGACATGAGGCTGCATGTCGTCGACGGTGACGTGCTGCGTCTCCGCCTCCCTCATCGGCCCACACAGCTCCGCCCCGAACACCGGCGACCGCGCTGCGAGCAAGAACTTGTGTGCCACGAACGTCTCACCCCCAACGAAGAGAGTAACATCTGCGCCCTCTCCCGTTTCCAGCAGCTTCGCAAGATGCTCCGTGATGTTGGACGGCGACGCCTCGAGCCTGCCCACGAACATGTTCGTCGTGGACACACTTGGTTTCTGGATGACGGCGATGTCGCAGTGGATGGTGAGGCGGTCGTCCTGGAGGTAGGCGGACGCCTCGAGCTGGGCGCAATCCATGAAGGCCTCCGTCTGCGGGAAGAACATGCTGTCGTCACCGTACCGGAACTCCCTCGGCTCCGGTGTCCTGTGCACGGACGACGGCAGCCCTGTGGTGTGGTCGACCAGGCCGAGGTCGCAGGAGGCCCGTACCTTGGCGCCCTTGCTCATGAGAGCCAGGTAGACCGAGATGAAGGGCTGGACGGCTCCTCCGTCGTCGGCGACGCTGTAGATGGGGTTGTTGGGAATGGAGATGATGTTCCAGTCGTGGCCGCCGACGGAGAAGGTGACGGACGTGATGGACAAACCGCTGCCCATGGCCTTGTGTACGCTGTACCCTAAGATTTCGAACACGTGCGAGCCATGCTTTATATATGACAGGGGTGCACGTAGACCTCGTCGCCGTCGCCGTCGATGTCGGCATGTGCCCTGCCATGACGATCAGGACGACAGGTGGTGTGGCGGCGGCAACAGACGTGCTTGTAAACCTGTCACGGCCTCACGCGAAGGTGTTCGGCTGATTTTGTTGAGATTGATGGAGGTGTGCGTTTTTGGTTCGGTTAACATATCGGAATCGAACACGTACACAGTCACCGGCTCTCCTACTCAGAAAGACGGCAGGCTAATCCAGCTATCTAGGTGCTCACCGGCTCCGACTCGGAAAGACGCCAGCCTAATCGGCTAATCCAGCTATCCAGGTGATGCAGGAAGAGGTTGAGGTTTAGGCTTCGTCAGCTGTATCACAAAGTTCAGAACGTTTGGGTCGATTGCATCCAAGGTATTCTTTTGGCTTAGTTCACTTTGGCTGTCCCAAGTCAGAGTTATAAGACACTTTCAAGCTTCTATAACTTTGAACTAGTTTATATAGAAATATACATCAGGATCTAGAACATCAAACTAGTTTCATTAGTTTCTTTTAGGAAATATGTGTTGGCAGAGCATTTATTTGGACTTGTATCCTAATATTTTTTTTTTCTAAAAAATTGATAAAAGTTAGAGAAATGACTTATGATAACGCTAATTAGTAAACTCTAATCTAGATCATTAGAGTATAAAGGAGTAAAGGGCCGATTATTGCATTGCAAGAACATGAAATTTTCATATTAAATTCATAATATGTGCAGATATCATGAAGAGATAGTACGTAAAACATCTCTTCCTTTACGGTAGGGCTAGCGCCTAGACGTCCGGACGTCCATGCCTACACCCAATTGCCTACCACGACACACGTAGCTTCTTCTGCCCCGCGCCCATCTTGCTCTGGAGGCGGCGTGTGTCTGGGCAGAGCTTCCGCGCTTGCGCCCGACACACGCAGTTCCCTCGCCCCACGCCCATCCCACTCAGGTCGAGCTTGAACTACCACAACAGCAAGATGGAGGGAATGGAAGGGAGGGAGGGAGAGGAAGGCACGCCGCGCGAGGTAGGAGCCGATGCCCTGTGGCAGGAGCTCTCTGCCAGCCACTGGCGCCGTGCAACACCCGATCTATTTTTGAAATATCCAGATAAAACATATGCAAACATACATCTAAACATTGATGAAACACTTAAAATACCAGATCAACTTTGAAACATCCAGATGAAACATTTGAAACAAACGTATGAAACACATGAAACAATTGTAACATAGGCTTGCAACATGCATATATTACCATTGCAACATATGCAACATCCCACATCAAATTTTTGCAACATTCAAATGAAATACTTGAAACATAAGTTTGAAACGCCTAAAACACTTAAAACACGGCGTCGTCGGCGGCCATGGCCTACCTTGTGGGAGACTACGGTAGCTAGCAAGCTTGGGTCTAGGGGGAACGTCGAGAGCAAACGTCCCAGCGTGCGCAAGCCTCCTCTTCCTGCCGCGGTGTCTTCGGCTGGCCACGGGAGACGAAGTCCAGACCGGCGGCAACCTCACTCCTCCTAGTGGTGCCGAGGTGATGGTGGTGTAGCGCATCCGGCAAACGGGTGTGGTGTGGCAGGGGAAAGGCATGGTGTGCGTGGGGGACAGGCGTGCAGTGGGGAAGAGGGTGCGACTGGGCAGATTGCAGCAGGCGTGCCCACGCCAAAACGAGCGGATAAGCACAGTGGAGATTTTTTTTGAGAGAGAGCCGATGAGTGGAAGAGCCGCGTCCGAACGGGACGGATGCCGGTGGCCAAGCATTATCGCTTCCTTTACTACAACTGTGCTACAACCTTCTTGTGAGCTGTAGCCTGCAGATTTACAGAACTCATCCATATTAAAATAAAAATTACATGTTGAATCCTGAATGTACCTCACAAGGCAGAGATTAAGAGCTTATAGAACAAACAGATACTCATACTTCGTGTGGAGCACCACAAGACACAATGAAAAAATTGATAGGCTCCAGTAATGGTACAGTTAAAAAGACACTCTAGCCTTCCCCGGCCTAGCAATATAATCAAATCGAGGATCAATTGTTGGATTTCAAAAGCATACAATTAACTCCACAATTTTTTTAGCACATTCCATATTTGGAGAACTACCTTGTACTTGCGTAGCAGCTTAGGATAGCGACACGGTAATGAAACTTTGAATGCTAAGTTTATAAAATCACACAATGTCATTTGTTGGGGTGCCTAAGGTGTTCTAGCATAGCAGGTCCCAAGCCTTGGTAAAGGAGGAGGGTTGTGTTAGGCTTGGCGAGCCAATGTAAAAACTTAGCCACTAGTATGGAGATGAAACCCAAAAGAATCTCGTTAGGGTGTAACCCTCTTAGTGACGCGCCACACCGGAACTTGGGTATGGTGTTAAATGAGCAAGGGCCAGGCCGTCACCCCTGTGACGCGCCATGTCGTGATCTGGGCACGGTGTCAAGTGAGCAAGGATCGGGTCATCGCACCCTCAGTGGCGCGCTACATCGGCGCCCAGGTGTGGTGGAAAATGAGCAAGTGTATTCACTCCTGACTCGGCGGGTGCGAAGGGTAAAGAAGCTAGTTGAGCCAACTAGGATCCGTTTAGGTAGCTAAAATGTAGGGTCCCTTACAAGTAAGTTAAGACAGTTAGTTGACACAACGGTTAGGAGGCGTGTAAATATCCTATGCGTCCAAGAGACTAAATGGAAGGGACAAAAAGGTGAAGGAGGTGGACAATACCGGCTTTAAGCTCTGGTACATAGGGACAACTTCTAATAGAAATGGAGTAGGAGTTTTGATTGATAAGAGCCTCAAGGATGGTGTGGTGGAGGTGAGAAGGCAAGGGGATAGGATCATCTTAGTTAAACTTGTCATTAGTGATATGGTCTTAAACGTAATTAGTGCATATGCCCCACAAGTAGGCCATGTTGAGAGTGCTAAGAGGCTTTTCTGAGAAGACTTAGATGGCTTGGTTAGAGCTGTTCCAACTAGCGAGAAGCTCTTTATAGGAGATCTTAATGGCCATGTAGGTACTTCAGGTGCAGGTTTCAAGGCGGCTCATGGGGATTTCGGTTATGGTAGTGAGAACCAGGAGGGAGAGGAAGTCTTAGACTTTGCTGTAGCTTTTGATCTAATGATAGCTAACACTTTCTTTAGTAAGAGACGGTCCCATTTAGTGACCTTTAGTAGCGGCCAATACTCTAGTCAAATCGACTTTGTCCTTACAAGAAGGAGGGATAAACGAGCATGCGTGAACTATAAGGTGATACCTGGAGAATGTGTGGTCTCTCAACACAAGCTGCTGGTGGCTGACTTCCGCTTTCTAGTGCAAGCTGTAGGAACAAACAAGCTAGGGTTGCTAGAACGAAGTGGTGGAAATTGGAAGGGGAGGCATCAAAGGTCTTTAAGGAAAGGGTTATTGATGAGGGCCCTTGGAAGGATGAAGATGACGCAAACAACATGTGGGAGAAGATGGCAACATACGTTTGGAAGGTTGCTTCAGAGGTGCTTGGAGTGACCAAAGGGAGCGGATGCGACTTGAAAGATGCCTGGTGGTGGAATGAAAATGTGCAAAAGGCTATTAAGGAAAAGAAGGAGTGCTATAAGCGATTATACCAAGATAGGTGTGCAGACAACATAGAGAAGTACAAGGTGGCAAAGAAGACTGCAAAACGAGCGGCGAGTGAGGCGAAGGGACGTGCCTATGGGGACCTTTACCAATGTTTGAGTACGAAGGAAGGGGAGAAGAACATTTATAGGATGGCTAGGGCTCACGATAGAAAGACAAGGGACTTCAATCAAGTTAAGTGCATAAAGGGTGAGAGGGAGCAGCTCTTGGTGAAGGAGGATGAAATTAGGCATAGATGGCAAGAGTATTTTGATAAATTGTTCAATGGTGAGAACGAGAACACCAACGTTTAGCTGGACGACTCATTTGATGACACTAATAGGTGCTTTGTGCGGAGGATTCAAGAATCGGAGGTCAGAGAAGCCCTGAAAAGGATGAAAGGGGCAAAGTGATGGGCTCAGATGGTATCCCAATCAAGGTGTGGAGATGTCTCAGGGATATAGCTTTAGTATGGCTAACCAAGATGTTCAACAATATCTTTCGATCGAACAAGATGCCTGAGGAGTGGAGAAGAAGCATATTGGTACCAATCTACAAGAACAAGGGAGACATCCAAAGTTGTACTAATAATCGGAGAATTAAGTTGATGAGCCACACTATGAAGCTATGAGAGAGAGTCATCGAGCAGCACCTGCGAGGAATGACACAGATATCTACGAACCAATTTGGTTTCATGCTCGGAAGGTCAACCATAGAAGCAATATTCCTAATAAGACAAGTTATGGAGCGGTTCAGAGAGCAGAAGGACCTACACATGGTTTTCATTGACTTAGAGAAGGCTTATGACAAGATACCAAGAAATGTTATGTCGTTGGCTTTGGACAAACATAAAGTCCCATCAAAGTACGTGACCCTCATCAAGGATATATACAACAATGCTGTGACTAGTGTTCGAACAAATGATGGTAACACAGCTTACTTCTCGATTAAAATATGACTTCATCAAGGGTCAGCCTTGAGCCTGTACCTCTTTGCTTTGATAATGGATGAGGTTACTAGGAACATTCAAGAGGATATCCCTTGGTGTATGTTCTCCACTAATGATGTAGTGTGGATGAAAGCCAGACAGGAGTAAATAGGAAACTAGAGTTGTGGCGGCAAAACCTTGAGTCTAAAGGTTTTAGATTAAGCAGAACTAAAACCGAATACATGAGATGTGACTTTGGCGAAGCTGCACAGGAGGGAGATGTGAGTTTGGAAGGTCAAATAGTGCCTAAGAAGGATACCTTTCGTTATCTAGGATCGATGTTACAGAGAGATGGAGATATTGATGCGGACGTTAGCCATAGAATTAAAGCTGGGTGGATCAAGTGGCGACAAGCTTCTGGCGTTCTTTGTGACAAGAGGGTACCACAAAAACTAAAAGGCAAGTTTTATAGAACGGTGATTAGACCGACTATGTTGTATGGAGCAGAATGTTGGCCTACAAAGATTCATTATGTTCAACACTGAGTGTTGCAGAAATACGTATGTTGCGATGGATTTGTGGTCATACAAGAATGGAGAGTTAGGAATGATGATATACGTGACTGCCTAGGGGTAGCACCAATTGAAGAAAAGCTTGTCTAATATCGGTTGAGGTGGTTTGGCCATGTCCAAAGGAGACCATCAGATGCACCATTACATTGTGGAGTCCTAAGCCAAGCTAATAATGTGAGGAGAGGTAGAGATAGACCGAAATTGACATGGGGAAGACAATAAAAAAATATTTGAAAGCTTGTGATATACCTAGAGATCTATGTTGAATAGGAGTGGTTGGAAAGCAGCTATTGATGTGCCTGAACCGTGACTAGGGGCTCTTGGTGTGTTTCAACTCTAGCCTACCCCAACTTGTTTGGGACTGACAGGCTTTGTGTTGTTGTTATGTCATTGAAGCAAATACTTTTATTGGCATCAACGAAATGAGCAGTGCAAAATAAAATCAAGGATTTACCAAGTTTTGTCCTCTGCAAGCTTGCATCTCATTGTCCTCGTAAACTTGAACAGAGGACACTTGCTAATTTGGCAAATTAAAACTACTAGTTACTTTCAATATACCTTTTTAGGTAGAATAATCTTAATTGGGATAACTCAAATACAACATCTCAAAACAACACTTCCTATCAAACCAAGAGTATGTCTCCTCATCGTACCTTTGTCATGGGTGGCTGGGTGTGATCAATGTTTTAAATAGCGGGCTAAGACGTTTAGCGGTATATATCTAAAATAGCTAATAGCGGAGCTATATCGGGATATAGCGGCTAAATTATACATGAACTCAAATAGCGGCACCCTGCCTCAAAAGGATATAGCGGGCTATAGCGATAGCTATAGCGGGAGATTTAAAACTATGGGTGTGATACAAACAATGAAGCCAGCAACAAATAACTTGAAAGTACTAGTTAATTGAGGCAAAATATGGCCGCATCACGCCATGACCTTCAAGCACCAAACATACCATCATGTTTCATGTTTATTATGACGCAAGTTGTATTTCACTACGCTACCCTTATAAACTCCAAACGAGATTGCTAATGTAAGCCAGCAATTAAATTATTATTTGCTAATAAATACAGATTTTACTAGGCGTCTACCTTTTGAATGGTTGTTCACGATTAGAGGCGTACATATATCCTAATAGATTTATCCTTTGTTCAAAAGTGCCCAGTAAACTAGCTAACCCCAGCCAGCACCTATGCCGCAAACACACCAGCATGATTTAAGCATGGCTATTTTCGTCATTTTAAGTGTGGCACTAGCCTTTCTGCAAAAGAGAAACATGCCTAGTAAATTCAAACATAGGAACTTAGGAAGTCGTCCTACGGTTTTTGGATGCGACACATTAATAAGTTCCCTATTTCCACATAAACCGTACTCATATTTTTTCTTGTGCTCAGATTAACTGAACTACAGAAATAAAACCAATTATTAGTAACACCACATTCATCTGAATTTCATGGTGCAAAGCATAAATCAGATTTAGCTAGAGTAGTGGCATCATAAGGGCCAAACATTGTAGTAAAAATCAACTCTGTTCATCGTGCCAGTGTACTGCCAATCCCTATCCTAGAGCACACATTTCAAACTAATCATATGTAATAAAGACTAGATAAGTCTCTAATGATTTGACAGAATATTTATTTACATATGTAGATACAGAATTTCAAAACTTTTCAGGAATGTAGATATGATCTAAGAATTAGAGTACCATTCGCAAATCCATTTACCACGACCCTTAAACTATATTTTACGCAACTTACCTGCCTCTCCAATACCTCTACCAAAACACAAGGGCAAGATCTTTTGAGGTTTGCGAACCCTTGGGTTTTAGTCACATCATCCATCTTGTTGGACGAGATGATAAACTCAATGCAAGCGTCTTTGAGCCCGCTGCAGTTATGCCTGTCAGCTAGAGCCAATGTGGTAGTCACACTCTCCACGTCAAGGCTCTTGGCAAGGATCTGTGCACAAATGAGCTTGAGCCTGTCCATGGCGTACCGATCGGCAGCGACGAGCAGATGGCGGGTGATCTCCAAGCTGTCGTCCTTGCTGAGATCATCCATTGGCGGCAAGGCATCGGTGTAGATGAAACGAAGCAGGGCCCTGAACACGGCCGGCTGCATATCGCTGATGACAATGCGGTCCACGCACCTCTCCTTCATCTGCCCATGGAGCTCAGCCCTGAAAACCAGCGAGCGCGACGCGAGCACCGTCCTGTGTGCCGGGAAGCTCTCCCCCTGACCTCGAAGGTGATGTCCGCCCCGTCTCCTTGGTCCAGCAACCTGCCCATGTCCGCGACCAAGTCCGACGGAGGCACCTCGATCTCTGGCACCGTCCGGGCCTCCGACACGCGCGTCTCCTTCACCACGGTCACGGCGCACTGGATGGCCAGGCGGTCGTCGCGGAGGTACTCAGAGGCCTCCCAGCTGATTCCTCTTCATGAGATCGCGCCTCCACCAGATCGTGTGGGTGTGGAACTCCACCGGCCGGGATTCCGCGACGAACCACGGCTCCCCGGTGGTCTGGCTGACGAGCCCGAACTGGTACGACGCCCTGACCACGCCGGCGTCGGCCGTCGTGAGCTCCAGCCCCACGGCGACGCAGTCCTCGGCATTCTCAGCTTTCCCGTCTGGGTAGAAGAGGACGGACCACTCGTAGCCGCCGACGTCGAAGGTGGCCGAGCGGACGAAGCGGCCGACGCCGATGCCTTTGTGTAGGCTGTAGTCGGCGACCTCGAACACGTGCGCGCCCCGGGACGCCTCCACGACGCACCTCGAAGCCGTCTTCGGCATCGGCGGGGGAAGTGGAGATGGAGACGGCTGCGGCGTCACGGGGGGTCCGCCGCGTGCGAGCCTCCCCCTCCCCAAGCAGATGCCGATTGGTCGATCCATGGTAGGGCGAAGTGCCATGCGGCGGCGGCGGCGTGGAGTTGGGATTGGGATTTGGGAACGAAGAAGGACAGGGGAGTGTGGAGAGGAGACGGGATCACGGCACGGGGAATGTTATGGGCTAAAGCCTAAGAGCAAAACAGTTTTGATTCTCGATGGGCTGTTGATACAAGCCCACTGCGCAGAGAAATTTCGATTGAACGCGCCAATTTTTGTCCATAATTGCATTTTCCCTACGTAATGGGCCCTTCATAAAAGAAAAAAAACATATGTTCCTATCTATATTTACTATCCGGCTAAAATTGCATGTTAAATTCAGCAGCTACTCGTGCATTCAGTATCTCTTTTTTTAGATTTGTTCTTCTTTTGTATATCCTCACTTTTAATTTGTATATAGTTACTCTATGTTGGTCAAAACCATGCCTTCGGTACTAGCGCAACTATACATCCTAGAAGTGGACCTATCGTCTACGGACTACGGAGGAACTAGATTTCGAATTTTATAGGGCCAAGATTTGCATAGATATACATAGGAACAATTAATTTCAAATCAAGTATTGTGCAATTGACTATACAACTGCAAGTTGGTCCCATAGATTATATGTAGATCCGCCGCTGCCTCCCGCCAAAGTTGTAAGGACCAAATGGCCTCAAGAGGGGGGAAGTAAATTGTGGATCTAAACAAACCTTAGTCTATGCAATTCTATCACACCCCACTTGCAGATGTTGTCCTAGGACTAAATGATTCGCAATAACATCAAGTCCTTAGGGTGATCACACTAAACATGTCCTTAATAAAGGGCACACTAATATATTGTCCTTAGTTGTAGAATTAATCCTTATATAGTTAAGCACACTCTAGCGTGGAATCCTTGTTGCCACACAAGGTTCTTGCACACACACTAGAAGTAACCACTAATAAGCTAGGATAAGTAGGTAATGCAGAAGTAAAGTGAGGCAAAGAGATAACTAACTTTTTTTTTTCTCTTGTGGTATCTGTTGTCAAATTAAAAACCTATAATACATGTTGGAGCCCCACTGAGGTATGCTCCAAGACCCAAAGTCTCTTTTGGTCTTGGTGTTTGCTCAACTAAGCAAAGGCATGTGAGCCACGAAGCCTCACACAAGCCACCCTGACTCTTCTAGTCATGTTATTAGACTCTGGTCAACCAAATACAATGTCATAGTCACCGAGACTCACAATTGACACCACTATCACCTAATACAGTCACGGTGTTTGATTGCAAACCAAATGTGAGTGTGTGAGTGCTGAGGTCTCACCAACTCCACCCGACGCTTTCAGTCACCCGACTCTCCTCATCCTATATGCACACTAATATAATGTCGCTCGACATGAGGGAGCTACCATGCCTTCACCGAAAAATCACAATGATCTCAAAGTGCACCAGCTCACGATAAATATAATACACACTACAAGAAACCTATTAATACATGACGGTTCAATTCCTTCACACTGTCAAAATAGAATTTGCGATGGTTTGGGATATTGTCATGCATTGAGCGTCATGGATTGATGCGTGTGATGGTTGTTCGAGAACCATCACTGATTAACGTGATTCATGACGGTTTAAGACTGTCATAGATCAGCCCGAGGCCCACTTAGCCCAACCCAAACCCAGTGTTTGTGACAGAGAATAACCGTCATGGATTGACATATAATTGATGTTTACGTGGATGCCAACGCGGATGATGATATGTGGTTGCTTGGTCTTATTGGCAGCTCATTTGCATGTTATATCACTTGCAGCCATTTTGTAACTCAGATAGTTGGCAAACCTATTTGCATGTTATATCACATACAGCCAGATCATCAGTAGCCATCCCACTTAAACAATTATATTACAATTATTAAAGCGTGGCATAGCCTAATCATTACAACACGATATGTAATAGATGTCACAGCACACATATGCCCTCTAGATGACAGAGCTGTTATCAACATGACATTTATATATCTCAATCGTACTCGATGCTATTGCTATTCACAACTTTATATACATGAATCTTTATAATACTCTAATTTTTTATGCTTTCCTATAGTGAATTGTAATTTCTCCGATCATCGCAAGTTTCATTTTTTGTGTCGTCCTAAAGAAAAACCTTTTTACAACAACCACATGTAGCATTATGTGTACATATAATTCAGGTATAAAGGACATGAATAGATTCGGCTAAAAGAAAAGGCTTCTCATATTAAAAAGTACACATGATCAGATAAATCCAGCAAGATGTTCTCTAACAAAAATACTATAGTAATCATTCACACTTTCAGCTTATCATAAACTAGCATTGTGACACGGTAGACAATTATGACCTTGTTCAGCTGGGAGAATCTGGCTGGGCTGAAGCACGTGCTGAACCAGCCAGCCAACCAGCTGGCGGCAGCGCCCAGCCAGTCCCCTTCCAGCTCACAGCCACCCCCAGCCAATTCAAATTCAAACGATACTGCATTAAAAAAAAAGGCGCCAACAAGTGTACAATGTGTATCCACGCCATTAGCCGAATCAAGACACTACAG
Source organism: Saccharum hybrid cultivar R570 (assembly GCA_038087645.1). Lineage (NCBI taxonomy): Eukaryota > Viridiplantae > Streptophyta > Magnoliopsida > Poales > Poaceae > Saccharum > Saccharum hybrid cultivar. The sequence goes on along the minus strand of JAQSUU010000606.1, from coordinate 147,200 downwards.
CACCAAACAAGACACTCCAAGCCATTAATCCTCAATTAAATTACAAAGGATCCAGCAGTACATCACCTATTAAACTTCATGGTACCCCAAACAGACCACGATACCAACTCCCTCACCGACTCGATAGCATTTCCAGCATTCATCCGCACCCAATCCGACGGCTCATACGTCAGACCTGGTCCATGCTCACGCACCCATAAGTAATTGTCCATTGCAAAGCAAGATATGAGCACCCAATTTTGCTTCACCCTCTTGTAAAACGGTATCTTATTGAGAATATGCCACCGCTCTTTGAGAATACCAAACCTTCGTTCAATGATATTGCGCAGCTTGGAGTGAATGTAGTTAAATTTGTCACAACGCTCTAATGTGTTCCAGTTCACTCCCTTGAAATCATTCTTATGGTACCTACAATTCCGGAAAGGAGTCATGTATCCCGCCTGCTCCTTGTATCCAGAGTCCACCAAGTAATACCGTCCTACAACAATTCAATCAATTGCACTATTAGTACCAAAACAAATGCTACAAAGGCCAACGGACTGCCCTGTTCCGTCTTAAGTTTGCACAACAAACAAATAACACCAACCTGGGGGTGGATGAGGAAACCTTCGATCCGCTTGACAGTCTTCTAGCACAGCCACGTCATGACATGCACCCGCCTTCCCGGAGCCCACATAACACCAGCATCCATGCATGTTCACTATGGCAAGCACATTCATGGAAGGTTCTCCATCCCTACCAATGAAGTCAACTCTCGATGCTCGACTGACTTCCACAGGAATGTGGGTGCCGTCTATAGCACCTATGCAACCATCAAACCATGGTGCATATTTGGCCAGTTCACTGTGAACTTGTTCGTAATTCCTATCCGAAGGAATTATAACAGTCTGCGCCCACCTAAACATAACTTGTGCTACAGTGGTTGTCTTGCAACTGACTGTTCCTAAAGACCTTTCAAACCTATCTTTGACTTGTCTAACACCAGTTCCGTGTGCACAAGTGACGATGTACACAGCTAAAGCTTCCCTAGATGTGCACTCTCGAGTAGATTCCAACCCAAAAGGAAGTAACCGATCATGTAACTCCAAGAAGGCTTCATGAGACATACGCAACATCTCATGACACCTTGTTCCATCAGCAAACACAATGTGCAGCCACTGAGCCCCAGTCAGGATGGGGATGGGAGGAGGAGGGTTTACCACAGGTTGCGGCGGGGCGATCAGTCGTTTACACTTGCGCAGCAGCAACAAAGCCTTCTCCAATTTCTTTATTCGAGGAGAGTTACTGGAATGGCTGCTGCCGCCTGACTCGTTGTTGCTGTCCATCTCCCCCTTTGTGTGCAGCTTTCACAGTTGCCAGATACCTGCCCAAGTACACAACACTCATGCAGCTTAGTTAGAGTATGAATAATTCATGAAGTTTAGAACCATGTACCAAACAATATCACAATGCACCATACAAAATGGATTACAAACAGTTCGTCGTCCATATTTTACTACACACAAGGAACACAACAATCAATATTCTGGGAGTTCATTATTACAATACACAGTACTTAACAAACGATGACAGAGAAAAAACCGCAACATGGTGATCAAGGATAACTAAAACAAATCATAGCTCCCCAGGACTGGCGCTCCTTCGGATCACTTGGACTGTAGATGCATCATGTCCAAGGAGTACTTCACGTAGTTCATCCGACCTTCTTTGCTTTGGAAATTAAGGAAAGAACTACGGTGCATCTTGTCTGTGCAAAGATTTGTGGCTTGGGCGAAGTACAGGTCACTCTCGCTGAACCCATCTTCCCTCAGAATTTTGTGGACTTTGGCCATCTCCTCATTTTCAAGGTCACGACTTGACTTGCGACGCTTGTAGTCCTAAACGAGGGTGTCTAGGTCTTGAATGCAGTCATCAAGGGAGGTAGTCTTGCTACTCTTCTTGCGGGGGCTGCAAACGGATTGCTCCCTGCTAGATCTTTTGGACGACTGGCCAATACTACGTGGCGGCGTGGGCGCGTCCGGCAAAACGCTAGGAGTACGAGGGCTGTCATCACTGCTGCCGTTGCCAGAGCCATGGCCACCAGCGGACACCAACTGGCCCCGATCACGTGGTGTGTGACCTAAAATATGGTAAAGTTGCTCACAGCATGGCGGCCTCTTGTACTTCGCACCAGCACTATCCTGCAGATGCGTCAACGTTCGACGTGTTAGTAGTCAGTTAGTGGGAACCTGGCTAGTGTAGGAAGGGGAGTACAAGAAGGAAGTTAGTACCCCATCAATAGCCGCGGCCCAGAGGGGGTCAACATCAACCTCTCCGGTGTCTGGGTCACGGCCTAGCCCAGTTTGTTGCATACCGTCGCGCCACTTGAAGTACTGCCTTTTCAAATCAGCCCACTTGCTCTGGATTTGTTTCTTGTCGAAGCCACGCGTGTTGTTGTCATTGAAGTAGCGAAGGATGTTGACCCAGCCTAGCGACGTAGGGCCTCTGTCGCCCCAGTAGCATTGTTGTTTCTGTTGGGCCACTACGTCAACCAACTGAGCGATGCTCTGGGCATCCCAGGATTTCATCTGTACTAATGGGTGTTATTCGTATGTATTGTGAACGTGGATCAAATTGAAACGGAAGACAACCATACGGTTGTACAGGTAATTGAACCCTAGAGTTATAATAGGAGATGGGAACTTGCCTTTGCACAACGGCGCCGGCGTTTTGACCGGAGGTTGTACCGCCTGGCTTCAGGTGGAGACCACGATGAAGTAGACGAAGCTGCCAGTGTGGGCAGCGCTGGCACCCGGATGCAGCGAGGGCGGAGACGGATCCGCGCGGGTAGGTTGCAGATCCGGCGAAGACGGAGAAGGTGTCGTGTAGTTGGGAGTCGGATCCGGCGAGGTAACTGTCCGAGCGGTGGAGGAAGGCAGCGATTTCGGTGATGTCGTCGGCGGTACGGACTGAAAGTGGAAAATGAAGGGGGGCTGAGGGGGGAGGGGGACATCCGGGTGCGAGGAACAAAGGGAGGATGGGAGTCGGACGTACCTTGTTTTCCGGCGTACGGCGACGACGGCGACGGGGTGCGGGAGGGACGTCGAGGTCACGGTGTAGGAGACCGGGGAGGTACCTTGTGTTCACGGTGGTAGGAGACCGGGGGGAGGAGGGGGGAGGGGCGCACAAGGCGGGCACGGCGTGGGAGCCGCTCAGGACCGCCGCCGCGGGCGGGGGAGGCGGAACCACTGCTAACCCTAGCCGCGGGCGTGGGGGGCACGAATGGAGGAAGGAGGGAGCGGCAACGGGTGGGTGGCGGCGTATAGGACGGGTCGGCTGGTTAGTGGCTGGGCCTCTGTCGAACGGCTGGGCTGATCAGCCCAGCCAGCTCCCGTCCAGCCCCAGCCGCTTTCAGCCAGCCCATCCTGCCGAACGGGGCCTATATCTCCATATACAACTAGCAGCTAAGGGCACCGCCAGTGACGAGTCGACCCAATGTCTGAAAAAGCTGTCATACACGCGTAGGAATCGCTTATCTCAAACCAATTTATTGTTCTCTAGTCATCTCAGACCCACATCCTCTATGCATCTTCATGCACGTGACCTCCTTCACAAAGCAGCAAACAAATTTTTTATAGTTGATTGCGGCCGATGAGTCGATAGAAAATGGTAGAGTGACTCCTCTCTCTGTCTCCCCTCCATGAATTGACGTCCTTCAGTAGTTGAACCGACTCAAGCCAATGGCACGTAAGACGATGAGTCAGTTTCCTTCCCTCACTGGAGAAGCCCTAAGCAATAAGCTTGTCATCTACTGTATATATGTTTACAGGTCTTGACAGATGCATCAACTAATGCATCCACTAAGAGTCTAAGACAGAAGGACAGCTCCTTCTGAGATCCACAAACCCCTCTGTCGCAACTACTTCATCCATATTTGAAGAAAGGAACTCAATGCAAGCATCCCTAAGCACATCGCAGTGGTGTTGATCAGCTAAAGCCATTGTAGTTGTCACATTTTTCACATCAAGACCCTGGCACAATATGCTCTGACACATTAGCTTTAGCCTATCCATGGCATACCTATCCGCGGCCACAAGCAAGTGCCGAATCATTTCATTGCGATCATCAGCTCTCTGAAACTCATCAATGTCAGGCAGTGAATCGGTATAGATGAAATGCAGCAGAGCCCTGAAAACAGAAGGTTGCATCCCTTCGATGGTAACACGCTCCTCCCTTTGCCTCCTTCATCCCCCCACAGAGCTGTGCCTCCAGGACAGGTGACCGCACGGCGAGCAAAAACTTGTGCACTGCAAAAGTCTGCCCTCCAACACTGAAACTGACATCTGTTCCCATCCCTGTTTTCAGCAGCTTGCTAAGATGCTCTATGATGTCTGACGGCGGCACCTGAATAATTGATTTGGTTTCGAAAACACGCGGCTCTTTGAAAACAGTGACGATACATTCGATCGTGAGACGATCTTCCTGAAGGTAGACTGAGGACTCCAGCTCGCTCCGTTTCTTGAAGAGGTGAGTCTGTGGAGCAAACCTGCTGCCATCACCTGCAATGAACATCCTTGGATGTGTTAGGTGCACCGAAGCCGGCAACCTGGTGGTCTGGCCGACCAGCCTCAGGTCGACGGACGCTCGCACCTTGACTATGCCGCCGCCGCCGCTGCCGCTGCCCATGAGCTCCACAAAGACCGAGATGTGATCTTTATCCGCGTGATCTTCGTCCTCTTTGACGTACCCACCGGGGTAGAAGCGGATGGACCAATCGTTGCCGCCGACGGAGAAAGTTCTTGACCTGATGAAACTTTTATGGCCCATCCCCTGTGCTTTGCTGTAACCGACGATCTTAAACAAGTGCTTGCCCTGCTCTACGACCGGGGAGCAGGTCGACATTGTCGTTGATGTCGGCATGTGGCGAGGCGTGTCGAACTGTCGATCGACAGCACGGAGGATGGATGACCGGAGCAATCGAGGTGCTGCTTCAGTGGCGGAGGCTGCGACGGCGGCAAGTGCGTGCCCTAGCCTCCTGATGAAAAAGGAAAAGTTTATTCCAAAATTGGAGGCGAAGAGGAAAAAATAGTAGCAGTGGGGTCGACCAAACCTTGTTGTTATGGCCGGAGAGGGAGAAGGCGGCGCAGCTGCGGATGACGATTGACGACACCGGAGGGAGGCGAGGAAACCTAATGACACGCCTTCTGCTAGTAAAAAGTGACCGTGTTGCGGACGTTTCTTTTTTCTTTTTTCCATTTTCTTTCCTGGTCTTTTATAGTATGTTTTACCTTAGAGTTTTTTTTGAAACATCGAGCCAATTCTATCAACTATCCTATTCTGATATAGGAAAATAAAGATCACACTGCTACAAAAACAATTTTAAAAGACATGACATTTTTATTAGCGAAGGTGGGCATAAAGTGCTTCTGTCTCCTAAAATGAGTGATTTACGGAGACGGTCAGGCCATATACGGAGACAAAAAAAACAACCGTCTTCATAAGTTAAATAATAATAGAGTCGGACCTCTTAAAAGGCCCACCTCAGAAAACATGCCCGAGGCCCAAAAGGCCCAAGAGCCCATTACCAATATTCATGTATTTACATGTGAGTTAGGGTATCCTCCCACTCTCACGACCGCCACTCTCTCTCACACACCTTTCAACTCCTGGATGGACGCCTCTCTCTTATCTCTCACAGGTGGTGTGTGGCCCCTTCTGTGCACACGCGGGGCCGCACTAACGGCGAATCCGACGAGTGCAGCCCCTCCGACGATGACGCATAGGCATGGGCTGCACCGGTGGTGGATCAGCGAGGGGGGCCACACCAGGGCCCCCTTTGGTGGTGGCGGATGCGTGGGTACTTGCTTGGGCATGGCGCATGTGTAGGCCCCTCCGGAGCTGCCATGCGTGGGTACATTGGTGGCCGGGGCTTGACGACAACGGTCCAGATCTGAGTAGCGGCAGCAGCACATAGATGGGTTTGGCGGACCTTATGGATGGGCTCAGTGGGCTCCATTGACGGTTCGCCATTTTTTAGTTTATTAATAGAGGTGGACATATGCACGTCTCGGTAAATCTTAATTACAAAGGCCTAGAAGCATAGGCGGACTAGATGCCCACCTTTGAAAATTATTTTTGGCCGTCTGTTAAAACTATGACTATAGTAGTGTCACACAAGTCTAGCATAATGCAGAAACTATATTGTGTAAGGTAAATAGAAAGTCAAAAGGGAAAACCCCTACAGATGAAGATTTATATGATGATATCGATGGAAAAAAATGCAACATCTAGTCCGTGTTGGAGTTCCACAAAGGATATGCTCCCCATCACTAAGCCTTACCCTGTTGTGCATGCAAGCCGCAAAGTCACTAAGCCTTACCCCCAGTCTTGTTGTTGTGCAAGCCGCAAAGGTCACTACAAAGTACAAACCAAGACAAGTGTCGTGGGTTCGTAACCACGGCTAGTGATCAATATTCAATCATGGGTTAATGTGTGGGACTTCGGTGGTTAACACTCAGCACATAGAAGGTTTATCCTGATTCGGGCTTCAAAGCCCTACGTCCAGCAAGCGAGTACTTCGTGTTAGAGTGCTCAAGTGAGTTCTTACAATGAGACACAGAGAGTTCGTAGGAGAGCAGACTATTAGAGCCCACTGTTGTCGTTGGCTTTTTTTTGAATGTTGATTGGTATCCTATTTGCACAATCATTCTGAATCAGCCTAGTTCATACAACAATAGAAAAAACTGCCAAACAACATGCCATTTGCCGGCAATAAAACTGAAACTAGTTGCAAGCTAAAAGTTTAAGCAAGAGAATTCCCAACCCTGATAAAAAGACAGAAGAGAACTGCTATTGTAACACCCTAAAATTTGCAATAATTTTAAAATAGGTGAATTTGAATTTAATTATGAATTTTGTGAGCATGTCAACTTAGAAAAGTAATATTTTTTATTAATTTAAAATCAAATATAAGGTCTAGACACATGTTATGCATTCATATTGCTGCATATTATTTTTGTATTGAGTGGATTACTTCAAAACTCAAAATGAATTCAAAATCCATTTCAAAATCCTTCTCCTACCCTCCTTCTCGGCTTTTGGCCCGAGTTGGCCTAACTCCCTCGCGCTCGTGCACCGGCCTGCTTCCTCTCTTGGCCGGAGGCCCGCTCACCCCCTCGCCTCACTCTGGCCTGCAGGCCCAGCCCGTCAGCTCCATTGCCTCAACCGCAGGAGCCTAGCCCTTCTTTCCCCACGCCTCGCCTTGGGCCAAGCCCAACTCGCTGCTGGCCCAGCTCTGCACGCACGCCCCGTCCGCTCCCTCCCGCTGACGCCCTGACCCTACCCGTCAGCGCCGTCGTCTTCCTCCCCAAGTCGACGAAGACGTCGCCTTCCAAAAACGCCACCGCTGAATCCCTTCCCTCGATCTCCACCTTCCTTCTTTAGCTTTGCCCCGAGGCTATATAAGCCGTATGTTGCGCCCAGCCGCCTCCATCTCGCCCTCTCGTAGCCGCTGTGGCGCTCGTGAGCACCGCCACCGCGAAGCGTGAACCCTAGCCGCCGCCTTCGCTCTTTGCCCATCGCCTCCGCTCTGTCCGCGCCCACGGAAAGCATGTAGGTGAGCTCGCCATCTCCACCTTGTGTCTCCTGGTGTTATCCGTTCGTCAAATAGTGCTCGGAATTGCTGTAACAGTGAACTCTGGCGAGCTCTTGCCACATTCGGCCATGGCGCCGCCACGCCAGCTCGCCCGCTGGCATGCTCTCTCTCTCTCTCTCTCTCTCAATCCCGCGTCAGATCGGGACCGTCTAGTTCTAATCGGACGGCCAATAACTTGCGATACCCTTTCGCATGTAATGTTGCTAAAGAACCCCTCAGTAATTGGATATTAGAAACCGCGGTCCTCGGTTGATTTAAAATCCAGATTTTTGTTTTAATTTAAATTCAAATTCAAGTTCCATCTATTTACAGTTTTGCCACTGTGTTATTTCATGCATAGAATCTCCGTTTTAACTCCGATTTGACCCGTTCAAGTTGTGTTAGATTCATAATTACGTAATCTACATGTTAGTACTACTGTTAATTATGTTTTTAACTTTTAAATTTCATGCTTAGATTAAATCTATTATTTAACTAAGAAAAATATTGTTTAATTCATAACTTCGCCGTCTTAGCTCCGTTTTTCGTGATTTTCGCGTTTGTGTGATCCTAACGAGACGTAGATTTGTTTTACAAGCGTGGGCAAATGATGGAAGGAGGTAGATTGGTGTGGTAGCCAGAGCCAAGGCCTAGACCTCCCTCCCGCTTGTCGTTGCCACGCTCCCGACCATCATCACTGAACCTCAAAGATACCCACAAACCCAGCCCTAGGGAGGATGAGAGCAAGGCTGATTACAACAACAGCAGTGGAAGGTCCCGTAAGGGGCACATTGTCCTCAGCAAAGGCGAATGTCCCTCCTCCTCATCATAGAGGTGGGCAACAAGGAAGAGGACAGGGAAATTAGTAAGTTGATAATATCCCATTTACCATCAATCCAAGGTATGGTTCGCTGACTTGCTATAACTACAGGGAGCCTGGATATTTCATAGGAAATTGTACTAGACCTAAGATCTGCTTTATCTGTGGGATTGTTGGACATATGAATGCTTGCCCAAAGTGGAAATCAGATCATTTGGGAAGGTTTTTATCACATTGATGTACCAATGAATGAATCACCTTAGTGGATTAATTTGACAAATAAACCGTGGTGTGGTTAGAGCTAAGATTTGTTAGATATCACTAACAGAACTACAAGGAGAGCAATCTGCAAGGTTCTAAATCTCTAGCAATTTGCCGCTATCTCTGGCTACAGCTGTTTGAGGAGGAATTAGCTATTTTTTATGTACAACTTAGCTGTTAGCTGCCCCTTAGCTAGCTATCTGCTGTTTTTGGAGGTAGATCGCTAAATGCCTTAGCCGATGATTTAAAACACTGGCTATCTAAGTTTTATTATAAGGAATGGCCTTGGCATATTAGAGAGCTTGAGCTAGGTAAATTTCTTGTAAGATTCGCTCCACACAAAAAAGGTGGCTAATATTAAGAATTATCCATCCTTCAATATGATGAAAAATGGGGTTCAAGTGGAAGTGTTGGAGTGGCTTGAGGATATTGAGGCCTATGATGAACTCTTAGTTACTTGGATACAGATAAAGGTATCCCACACTAAAATGGTGTCACTAGAAAGTTTTTCTCAAACAACATCTGGATTTGGTCTTATGATTGAGGTAGGCTGGACTACTTTGTTCAAAATTTTCTATGATGTTGTAAAAGAGTTAAGGTGGCTTGCAAAAATGTTAGTAAAATTCCAAATGGACTATATGAGATAAACAGGAAGTTGTACCTAGTTTCCTTCATGATTGAGCTAGAAGAGGCAAGAGCTGGAGGAAATGGTGACAACAGTGGAGATGATGATAACAAAGGAGATGATGTGGAAGTTGATGACCTAGGAGGAGAAAAAGATACTATGTCCCTAGAAAACAGAGTCCATGACGCTAGCAAGAAAACACCAACTCACCAGCATATAAATACCAAAAATATTGGATACAAGACTATTAGCAGTAACATAAGCCAAAGTGAGGGTGGTGACTGTGTTGGCATGGTTGACTAGTAAATTCAACTTGTGCTAGCAATGGAAGGTAAGCCAACCAAGTTGTCAACAACTCTGGGTAAGGCTGATGTAGAGGAACAAGCTACCTTTGAAGGTGGTTCTGGTATAATGGAATATACCCCTATGCTTGAGACTCATCTAAAATGAGCAAACCTATTGTCTAGGCAAAGAAGGTGGGAGAGTGAATCATATGTAGAGTAGTAGTATTTTAAATCCAATGGATTGGAGGAATACTAGAGAAATCAGTAGGATACTTGAAAGTTGTTCAAGGGTTAACATATGGAAGACCCTTGAGGTTTCTCAGAAGGAGGATTCTGAGTGCCACAGTGGGGAACAAGTTCTATAGCTTAATTAATGTGGAATCACATCACTCCAAGTGGGAGGAGTTTAGGAAACTTGCAAAGAAGAACAGTGCTACTGAGGAGTGCTCTTTTCTTTTGAAGAGAAGAATAATCTAATGAAGAGGATGACTTGGTAGACAATGAAGAAGGGACATGTTTGGGGGAATTGGCCTCCTTCCAACAAACAATTAAGAGCTTAAAAAGAAAGAAATATATGATGAAGAGCCTAAGAAGAATCAGAAAAGGAAGACAAAATGGGGACCCACTCAAAGAATTCTAGACCAAGGAGAATCCCTGATGATGGTGTTACTGCCATGCAGAGGGCTCAAGAACTGAAGAAACTTAAGAATCTTGAACAAGGTAATAAACTAACCACTTCTTTTGCTTTTGAAAGCAATGATACTTTACTTAGGGAAGCTTAGAGTGTGAATATTTCGTTAGGTATTGATACCATGGAAGCTAATAAAACCGTAGATCTTATGAAAGAAAAAGAACTAATGAATAGAGTTATATTTGAAGATAATAATCTAGAGGTTAGCCTCCCTAGTGACTTGCATGTAGATATGTTGGCTGAGGATTTCCCACCTTTGATCAACAAAAGTGAACCTTCTTTAAAAGGAGCTAAAGAGGGTGCTAAACAATCCTAGGCAAAGATTGTCTCTAGAGGCAAAGATTCAAGTAATAAAAATATACTAGAAAGTGATAGGTGCATTTTGGAATGTAAGAGGTCTTAATAATAAAGAAGGCCGACTGCAGTGCATTACTAATTTTGTGAGTGAAAACAAACTAGATCTTGTGGGGTTCCAAGAAACAAAAAAAAAGTTTTCAGGAGTCTTTCCTTAATTATGTCCATAAGGGCTTTAGTTGGCATGCCCTCCTATCCATAGGAACTGCTGGAGTTATCTTAGTGGGCTTTAATGAGAAAATATGAGGTGCTAGCTTGGAATAATGGATCTTTATGTGTGGCTAATATGGTTCCCTTATGAAGAAGGTAAGCTTGAATTCATTCAAGAACAAGAAAACCTCCAAGATAACTGGGATGGCCCTACTCTTATAGGAGACTTCAATTTAGTGACTAATACAAAAGAGAATAGCAATGGGATTATTAATCAAAAGTGGGCTAATATTTTTTTGGAATGAATTAATAAATTTTGTTCATTAGAGCTCCAGAATTCAACTAGGACCTTTACTTAGACAAATTATCAGGAGCAACCAATCTTGGTTGCAACTAATAAAAAAGTTTGTACCAAAACTTTTGAGCAAAAATACCCACTACCTTTTGTAACTGCAAAATATAGAGCTGGAAGTGATCTTGTGGCTTCGATTCTAAACTTGAGCACCGATGATTTCTAAAAACCAGAGATTTTTAGGTTTGAAAAATGCTCGTTTGAGCAACCTGATTTTAAAGATTTGGTTAGCGAGTGTGGAACACTCCCTGTACTTTCAATGATCCTCTAGACATTTGGCAATTCAAAGTTAAATTATTAAGGAAGAAAGCTAAAGGCTAGTCTCTAAATATTAATGTTGAGATTAGGATGTAGAAGCATGATCCCTGGAGCTGTTAGATGTAAAGTAGGAGGAGAAGGGTCTTGATCAAAGGGAGGAGAAAATGAAATCCATTGTTGGATATTTAGAGTCTATCTGGAGAATGGAGGAGATGAAGGCAACACAAAGATCTAGAGATATGAATATCAAGGAGGGGGATAGGAATACAACTTATTTTTAGGTTGTTGTGAATAAGAGAAATATAAAGAACATGACTTTTGGACTAGAAGATCCAGATTGGTGGATAGAGGATAACAGCTTGATGCTTGATCATGTTGTGGATTTTTATAGCAAGTCCCTGTCTGGTTAGGAAGGAAGTAGTGAGGTTAAACTAGGTGAAATTTTCTGTATGAGGAGGAATAGGTGACATCTGTAGAAAATGAGCTCTTAGAAGCTACTTTCACAATGGAAGAAGTGAGGGAGCCAATCTTTGGCTCTTATGCTGAAGGTGCCCCCAGATGGCTTTTCTTATTTGTTCTGTCAGGTCTTTTGGGAGGTTATCAAGAAGGGTTTGAGGAATTTGGTTAACTTCTTTGAGAAAGATGAATTGAATTTTGACAAAACTTAATTATGCTATGATTACGCTAATACCAAAAGAGCAGAGGCAAAATAATTTTGAAAAGTTTAGGCCTATTCGCCAAACTTCTCAATAGTAGACTAGTTCTAGTGGCATATAAACTAATTGCCTCTAATCAAACATCTTTCATAAAAAGGTAGTTTTATACTAGAAAGTGTGGTGGCAGCTCATGAAATCATTCATGAGGTTCACTAAAAAAAAGAATATGGTATTATCTTAAAACTGGACTATGAAAAAGCTTATGATAGAGTTAGTTGGACTTCCCTTGAGGATATGCTACAGTCTAGGGATTTTGGAACAAAGTGGAGAGGCTAGATTAAAAAGGTGGTAAGAGGTGGTCCATTTGTATTAGAAATTCCACTATAATTCTTGGTGCTTGGACACTATGGAATCATCGGAATCGTTGTGTGTTTGATGGAGCAGCACCTAATCTTGCTAGTACATTGATGACTTTTGGTGAAGAAAGGTGTCTTTGGGTGATGGCAGGGGCTCGAGGATTATCCCTCTTGACTGCCCCCTCCCTAGATATTAGGGTTACACTAGTAGAAGGTCGGATTTTTCTTTTATCCAAGGCGCGAATGTAAAAAAAAATTAGGGTGGGTGTGTGGTGTGAGTTGTAACAGGGCTCTTGCCCAACTTTCTTCTTCTTAATACAATGAAGCGCAGCTCTCTTGCGTTTTTGAGAAAAAAATCAATGATGAAAGTAACGTTTTTTCAAACTAGGAAAGGGGCTCAGATAGGGAGATCCTTTGTCCCACCTTTTTGTTTAATATGGTAGCTGATATCTTTTCTAGAATGCTCATGAAAGCAGCAAAGCAAAATCTTATCTCTGGTTTACTACCTCAGGTATTGGATGGAGGGATCATTAGCTTGCAGTATGCTAATGATACTTTATTATTTTCAGAAGATAGTTTGAAAAAGCAAGGACTTTAAAGTGGCTTTTAGTTTGTTTTGAAACAGATGTCAGGCATGAAAATTAGTTACGATAAAAGTGACCTTCTTACTATTGGTGTAGATGATGATAGAGCTAATAGCTTTGCAAAGTTGTTTTGTTATAAGAGAAGTGATTTCCCGATTAAGTACCTAGGAGTTCCTCTTCATTTTCCTAATCTGAAGAGAAAGGACTTGCAACCAGTGATTGATAAAATTGTTAAGAGAGTAGCTGGTTAGAGAGGAAGGTTACTATCTGTCTTATGCAGGAAGACTTACCCTTCTCAGGGCTTGCTTAGTCGGTATACCTATCTACCTACTCTCCCTTATCAAATTCCCTAAGTGGGCCATTGAGATGATTAACTCCCATATGGGTCACTTCTTGTGGAATAATATAGAGGACAGTCACAAATATCATTTGGCTAACTGGCAATTAGCTGCCCTGAAAAAAGAAGTTGGTGGTATAGGTAGTCCCAATATGAGAAGCATAAATCTAGCTCTTTCGAGTGCCTGGAATTTTAGATATCAACTTCATTCTAATGCTTGGACTAGGATAGTGGATTTCAAATATAAAACTAAGAATCCAAATGTGCTTTGTTGCCCAAATGTAGGAGTCTCCGCTTTTGGAATGGGGTGCTTTGGGCTATGCAAGGAGCCCATATTGGCATCAAGTGGGCTGTGGGAAATGGGAAGAAAGTGAGATTTTAGGAAGATCACTGGTTTGGAAATACCAGTTTAGCAATTTATGTACTGGCCCCTCTATATGATTAATGAACAGCAAGGGAGAACTTTAGGAGAGGTCTGGGATGGTCAAAATCTGATGCTAATCTTTAGAAGGAGTGCTTCAGATAGAATTATGAATATGTGGTGGGAATTGAGCAGCTTAGTGGAAGGGATTTCCCTCCCTGATGAGGAAGACCAAATTATGTGGAATTTTACATCAACCGGCAAATACGCTGTCCAATCTTTATATGCAGTGATTAATCACAAGGGAGTAACCCCAGTCTTTGTGAACACGGTTTGAAAACTGAAAATTCCACCGAGAGTTCAAATCTTTCTATACTTAGTGTCTAATAATAGACTCCTGAATGGAGACAATCTTGCAAAACGAAGGGATGCTAGTGATCCAACATGTATCTTTTGTACTGAAAAGGAATCAATAACACACTTGTTCTTTGACTGTTGTATATCCAGAAACAATTGGGACATAGTCTTAGTAGGTTTGTCAAGACTTTGAATCAGTGGCCCGGCTTTGGCTTGCCAATAAAAAGCATGAGATTTCAAATATAGTTTCTTCAGCTGTCTCTGGTCTCTTTGGAAACTAAGAAATGAAATTTGCTTTTAGGATACTATATGGATTGGGATGAAGATATGTTGTTGCGGATCGCCAAGATGCTAAGAAGGTGGAGGTCCATGTTCCAGCCGGCCATTGGGCTGCAAGTAGATGGGATCACAGCACGGTTGGAAGCCAGAGTCGGCCTTCCGCCACCAATTGAGTGGAGGATGGACAGGATGATGGATACATCAACAGGTTGGGACAATCGGATGCTTGACATTTAGAGGTCCAACACTGCGGTTTTGGCTCTACAAGAAGAATTGACTAATCTTGGTTGCAATGATTTGTTTGTCTGTAGTAAGTCTCAGGAGCTGGCCTTAAAGCCTTCAACTTTGATGGCAGGCGTGCCAAAACACTAAAACGCTGAACTTCATGTTTGTATGCTTTTTAAAATATAAAAGCAGGGGAAACCTTTCTTCTAAAAAATATTTCCTCACACACATAACATGGCATTACAGTTTTACACTGGTTAATTGCTATATTGAGGCCAAAATAACATAATTTGCAATGCACACTATATGAATATTCAATATTCGAATGTGGGTGTACCATTCAAACTATGGGTGTGTTCACTTCGTGAAAAGTAGGTGAAAAGTTACTGTAGCATTTTCCGTTGTTATTTGGCAAAATTTGTCCAATCATGGACTAACTAGGCTCAAAAAATTCGTCCCGACATTTACAGACAAACTATGCAATTAATTATCTTTTTTATCTATATTTAATGCTCCATGCATGCGTCGAAAGATTTGATGTGATGGGTGGAAGATGAAATATTTTGGGTTGAGATGGGGAAGTGAACAAGGCCTATATGGATATTCAATATTCGGCAGATGGAAAATGTTATATGTTGGGAAAATCAAGTTTACAGAACAGCACATCATTCATACATTCAGGCATCAAGAGATAGAATCTGCAATTCAGGATATTGCTTACAGAAGTTAAAGACTACAATAACAAATAATGTCTTCAGATGGGATGGGCTGCTCTAGCTGAAGCTGACAAGCTATCCATTTAAGTAAAGGAACAACGCTTCTACAGAGAAACACAACTTACAAAGAACTGCTCATGCTTTACGAATCCTACTTACCTTCTCCAGTGCTTCAAATACAATAGATGGGCAAGTTCTTTTCAGATTCTTGTAACCTTTGGTGGTCAACAGAGTGTCCATCACACTTGAACATGTCATAAATTCAGTGCAAGCATTCTTAAGCATGTCACAGTGATGTTGATCAGCTAAAGCTAATGTGGTTGCCACTGTTTGCACATGCAGACTTTCACAAAGAATACTTTGGCACATCAGCTTTAGCCTCTCCATGGCATATCGATCTGCAACTACAAGCAAGTGACGGATCATCTCACCATAGTCAACAACATGCAGATCATCCAAATGAGGCAGAGAGTCAGTATAGATGAAATGGAGAAGTTCCCTGAAAACATCAGGTTGCACATCTTTGATGACTATGGTCTCCCCTCCTGCCTCCCTCATAGGTCCATAGAGCTCTGCTTTGAAAATGGGGGACCATGTGGCCAGCACCACCTTGTGTGCTTTGAAATTGACTCCATGTACACTGAAAGTGACATCCACTCGCTCCTCTGTTTCCAACAGCTTGGCAAAATGCTCTGTGATGCCAGGAGGTGGCACTTCAATCCTTGGTAACGACTTGGTTTCAGTAAAGAACCGTCCGTTGGTAACAGTGACAAAACATTCAATCGTGAGACAATCACCATGAAGGTAGTTCGACGATTCAAAGAGGCTACGTTTCTTGGGATGGATAGATATCTCACTGAGATCTTTGGGGTCGAATGTCCTCAGTGCCTCTTTGTGGATTGAGAAAGATAACCCAGTGCGTTGGTTTTTTTTTATAAGTACCCAGTGCGTTGGTTGACCAACTTCAACTCGAAGGATGCCTGCACCTTGCTTTTTTCCCATGAACACGAGCCCAACCATGGCTCGATCAGCGACGTTCTGATCGCTGCTCCACGTACAATCAGGACTGAAGGCAACTGGACCGGAACACAAGCTTGCCCTGCTCGGACGCCGGCGCGCATGTCGAAACCGTAGTCGGTATTGGCATCTGGTAGGGCTCCGATAAGATGGTCGGATTGGGCGGAAGCGGAATCGACAACAACGGCGAGTCAGTGACGGCAGGGGCGAACCCTAGAGTACGCAGTCTGAATCATATCGCGAGAAAGAAATGCATACATGAAATCAAACTCGGGACTCGGGAGCTGCACGTGAGAGAGGAGGATGGAGGGGATTAGAATGCATCAAACCTTCTGTGGGTGGCCGGAGACTGGAGCGCGGCGGTGTAGGCGGCGGCGCTGAAGAGCGGCGAGCAAGGTTGGGTGCATGCGCACAGCGTCGCCAACTGCTATTGGTGTCAGTCCTCACACAAGCTCCCGGCCCACAAGGCCTAGCACGTGTTTGGGACCACCCACGTGGTACGATGATTCTTTTCTCCGCACACGGCATCGAAAATAAACTAGAGCCTGCGTTTTCGGCACTGCGGCGTGAGGGTCACAATTAAGGATGAAAACGGTCGGAAACGGTTAAAAAACGGACTTACAATATAAAAAAACGAAAGCGGTCGGTTCGGGATATTTCTACATTTAGCAATTAAAGAGTATAAAAAATGGTTGAAAATGGTTGTGAAACCAATTGAAACTGATAATTTTTCATGTTAAAAAACGGTTCATAATATAGAAAACGAAAACGGTCAATTCGGAATATTTCTGTTCCGTTTTCATCCCTAGTCACAATACGCGTACTGCACCGCGCGGTGGGTATGCTTGGCCAGCTGGGCGGGGCACGATAGGCTGGCACTTGGCACGGCTCAGGCACAGCACGGCCGGGCTCACATCGTGCCCGTCCCTGGCACGGCCCGGTTGTAGTGTCGTGCCTGGGCTGCCATGTCGGCCCGTAGTGCCGGCCCAGGCACGGCACGGATAATGGGCCCGTACGAAGTTGGCCCGTTTATTCTATGTCGTCAAATGTCATGTATTATTCCTCCACCGTTGGATGCATCTCATGAACAAACCCTAGACATAAAATCCCCTTCCCGCTATGGAGTGCCTGTCCTAGCCGCCGCGTTCGTCCTCCACCCGATGTCCCTCAAGTCTCGTCTCTCTCGTTCTCCCGGCCTTTCTCTCCGTCCTCCACCCGATGCTCCCACAGCGGCGTGGTGACCTCCATGTGGCGACGCGGCGACCTCGGCGCACCGGCGTGTACATGTTGGAGCTCGCGGTGCGCTCACACGGGCCCTTGGCCCGTCCCCGTGGCGGCGGCGCTCGTCCGGGGGCGTGTCCCCACGGCAGCGGTGCTCAGCCGAGGCGCTTCCCCATGGCAGCAGCATATGGCAGGGGCGAGCTCGCGCGGCGGCGACGCGTCTGCGACGGTGGTGTGTCCGGCGGAGATGCTGCTGCGCTCGACGGCGTCAATCCATGGCGACGGGCCGGCACAGCCTCCGCGGGCCGTCGTGCCTATCGGCCCGGCACGGCAGAGCTGAGTCCTCGTAATGCCGTGCCTAAATCGGGATGCCGGCACGGCAGCACTACGCGGCACGGCACGACAACGCCGTCGTGCCCCGTCGTGCCATGCCCCGCCGTGCCGTGCCTGACCATGCCAGTGTCGTGCCGTGCCTGGGCGGCCCGTTTGGCCATGTATGGCGGTGGGTAACCGTGGTGCCAAACATGGCCCTAGTACTCGTATATTGCATTAGTGAGTGAGATATTTAACTATTTCTTGTTATCATGGTTTATATCTTTTAAAATATTAGTTTTAGAATAAAAGATGATATTTTTTCCATCTTTAATGATACGCCTCGCCAACTCGATTTGCCAGCGCAGCCGGAGAATAAGAAAAGACCAAAGTACCCCCCTCCTCTTTCCTTTCTCCTTCCATGGTTCTTTTTCTTCCTCTTGATGCCTTGCGCGAATGGAGTGGGCACGACAGACTGGTTCTGCTGGCTAGGCCTACACGGCACCCTCCCTCCATCGTCAAGCATGCATCCAAATCGAATTCATCTCCTTCTCCCACTCATGGCCTCCTCTTGAGGGCAAAGAAGCGACCCCCACCCCCCTTTCCCTTCCCCACACCCCAACCCAAAGGTTCTGGGAATGGGCCAAATTTCAGTGAAATTCGTCAAATTCAGTCCAACCAGTGATAAAAGTGAACCGGGCAAAATATTTGGGCCCAACTTAAATTTAAAGCCCATTCCAGGATTCCACAACAGCCCACAAAAGCTGTGGAAATGGCCTCTTCATGAACTAGCAGCGTCCGCACCCTGTGCCACCGCCAGTAGCGTTCCCTACCGCTTGCTCCAGCGCCATTGCCGCTGCCCTGCCGCCACCCCTCGTGCCATGGCCGCTCCTCTCCCCTCCCGACCCCATGCCCACACCAGTGCAGCTTCTCGACAAATGTGCTCAAGCTGTTGTACCTCCTCGCCACGCCATCGTACCTCCTCGCTGCAGGCGATGCGTCGTCGCTGCTCCCCGCCGCCACCGTTGCACCGTAGCCGGTCCTCGACACCTGTGTGTTCCAAGAAGACACCGCACACGCCCCCTCCATGCCAATTGCCATGTCTTGCTGTTTGGGATAAATTTTGTTTAAATTTACTCAAATTTCATTCAAATTTGATTTGTTTGACCGGTCAACTTGAGTGAAAACCGGTCCGAATTTTTTTTTGAATTTTGTCTATTTCGGTAGCCTCCGAATTTTTTTGCAAAAATGAATCCCAGAACCTTGCCCCCCACAGATCCCCCACCCGGCCCTCGATACGTGCATAGGTGGACGACGAGTGCCTCGTGAATGGTGGCAGCCCACACGATCTCCGTTGCCTTGCAGCCGTAGCCGGAGAAGGCCTCCTTCTGCGGGTTCTACACGCAGGGATGGTACCAGCGCTACATCGGCCTCAACCCGTGAAGCATGAACCACTCGCCCAGCTTGCTTAACCGCACCAACCATTGCTGATGCTTCTCTTGTTTGATTTGATCCGATCGATTCCCTTCCGTCCTAGATCTATTTCTCGAGAGCAAGACAGCACACAGCAAAGAGAAGCAATTCTGGTTGATCGCTCGTTAAGCATCGCCACTGATGGTCACCGCGGTGCCATCGGCACTATTCATAGAGCTCTGGAAGTCTAGAGGGTTGAACCCCACGACAATGCAGCCGCAGGGTTCGATGACCCCATGCGTATCCTGGTGATGGCGAAACCGTCCTTGGGAGCACCAGTCCATTACGGATCATCGTGTTTTCAGGGCGACACGGGGGCATAGTTTTGGTTACCGTTTCGGCAAAAAATATCGGACCCCAGCGATAGAAACGAAAATCGGGATTTTTGGTGATTTTCGGATTTTTCGGATGCAAAAAAATACTCAAACTGATGTTTTTAAGAAATATCAACTGAAATTTGGCCAAAAATTACGAAAATAGGCAACAAAGAAAGTCCAAAATTAAGCAAAATCATAGAATAAAGTAGTTTTTCCAAATCTAGACAGCAAATGATCTAACAGTGCACTTATTCAGTTCACTTACATAGTTTCATACAAATATAGAACAAATCACAGTCCAAACTTAAGCAAGATCATAGAACAAAGTTGTTTTTCCACTTAACAAACGGTCCACTTAAATAGTCCAAAGTAAATCTAACAGTGCACTTAAAACAATCCACTTAAATAGTTCCATACAGAGATATAACAAATCATAAGTAAAATAGTCTCTCTGGATAGTGAAGCATAACTTTGGTGAAGCCTCCAGTTTACTACTTGCAACCTGCACACGGGCAAAACTTAGACATAGATTAAACAAAACAATTTAACAAATATACAGTGAAACAAAATTCCACCTAATAGCGAATAAATATCCTTAGTTTTGTTTCGACACGCCCTCCTCGGTCTACAATCAATTCCCTCCCCTACAAAAGAACAATAAGCATGCAAAATAATTAGAAATATGTCACTATGTTAAACAGACACAATGGACACAACAATGATTTAGAACTTGCTAGCGTCTCATCATCACCATGCGTTTCTGGAGCAAGACATGGATTGGAAATCCACTCTTCTTTCAGCCCTTGCTGCTACTTAGAGGAAGAGACCTTATCTTCATCTATCAGCAAGCACAATTAGTCAATCAAATATGTTAATATGCATATTTTCAGAAATATCAAATTACTTCTACCTAAAGAACACTAAGGCTAACCTTCTTTGTCTCCATCAGTTTCTCCATCAGTCTCCAACAAAAAGGCTGAAGCTTTCGTGAACATAACTGACAAAATTTCTGTTGGAGACTACCACGGATAATCAAAATCGATTACAATGCATTGAGATTTACTTGTTGCCGATGCCGATTGTTGGCGTGGAGCTGGAGGATGGAATTGTGCTCCTCGGGGTGAAGGGCCCACGCTTGATGTCCGGCCGCAGGTAGTTGGTCCACCGTTGCCAAATGACCAGCACCGGTTCAGCCCTGCAATGCATATTCAAGTGGGCGGCACATCACTCAAATCACCCAAGAAAGGAGGAGCCAAATGACCAGGTCACGCATGCACACGGCGGGCTCGATCGATGGAGGAGCAGAGCACGTATGTACCTGTGACCCCAAGCTCGATGGTGAGGTCGCAGGGGACGGGGCTGAGCCGCTGAGGGGGACGCGGCGGCGGCGGCTGCTAAGACTCAAGAGGAGAGAGAAATAAAATTGGGAATGGGTTAGGTTTCAGCTCACCTGTTATATAGCTGGAAGGTATTATTGGGCCGGTCCGACTATGTTGGGCTGATTTTTTTTTTCAAAAAAGACCGAAATGTTTTCACCGGTTTGGGCCTTTACCGGATCAGGCCGGTAGAAACGAAATTCGCCGAAAATCGTGAATTTCAGGCCGAAATTTTGAACTTGACACGGGGGTGATAATGGTGAAAGTTGGGTGGTTGTGGTGATCGTAGTCATGGCCATGTCGTTTCTCCATGCAAGCATGATAGCGAGCTAGGACACGAGTGAGACGATGTGCGCGGCGAGATTGATGGATGGTGCAGATAGGAAGAGGAGGTAGACGATGGGGCGGGAGAAGCGAAAGCCGATGCTTATGGAGGCAGCCCCATCACGAGCCCCAAGCCATAGCGTCCACAGCATCCCTTAATGCTGACCTGCTCCCGTCCGTTGTGGTGCTCTCACAGTCACAGCCTACGTCATTGCTAGCTAGCGTCATGCCTCACACGTCGTGCAGGCCTGGGCGCCCGAGGTTGTCCACCCTGCCCACCCCATTCTTAAGGGAATCTGGTGGAGGAAGAAAATGACCAAGGAAAAAGAAAGGGAAGAGGGGGCAATTTGGTCTTTTTCCATTCTCGGTCCATGATGGCAAGTTGAGTTGGCAAGCTAGAAAGGGAAGAGGGGGCAATTTGGTCTTTTTCCATTCTCGGTCCATGATGGCAAGTTGAGTTGGCAAGCCACATCACCAAAAATAGCAAGAATGTGCCAACATCTTCTCTTTATGTCAAATGTGTAAGGGTCATTCTAAGAGTGATATTCAAAGAGGTGTCAACAAAAATAATGACAAATAGTTAAGTATCTCTTTTTCTGTCTAATTCTTTGAAAAAACAGTGCAAGAAACCCTAGCTTTCCAAATTCATTTCGAACAAAAGAACCTTACAAGCCTGATCCCTCCCATTTCCGAAACAGCAGATAAGAAGTCTAGCTTCTTGTAGGGCTACTGATCATCCCTGTTTATAGAACACACTTCCATGTACCTAAGAAAAGCATGCCTTGAATTTTGCATATACTTCATCAGCCACGGATAGTAACTTGTTTTTCAAACAGCTCGCGATATACTTAGCAGGCAATCTTCTTCATTAAACCAAATGGAAGCAACGGTTTGTGTAAATACAAGGAAACAAAAATCACTTCTCGCTTATTTGAAGCTCCCACTTCCATGGGTTGGACATAACGTGACAATGTTTAGTGAAACAGTGCCAGCTACATGCATTTGCGCAGTAGGCCCTGTTTGGCTACATCGCTTCATGCATATCACAATTCAACCTAATATTCCCAGTAACTTCATAAGTTCTGACAGTATAAAGAGTGTCAAATATATTAGAGCAGATTAATTGTTTTTCTAACATTAAGACTGTCCCTTATTCACACAAACATTCTAAAAATCAGATTAATTCAAATAATGTTAGAACAGGTGACAAGCAACTTGCCATTTGATTATGTGGATTCAAGGCAATAAAACTAAAATCAGAGTCAACCTTAGTGTAGTTTAAACTAGAAAGATATCAGTTTAAATAAATAAGAAAATTCCTGAACTCTAATATTTACTCTTCATGCTCAATTACGATATTTTTATGAAGGGCCGTCCCAGACCCATTCCTTACGGTCATATGATTGTAATTGTTTATGAACTACAAGGATCCATTCCTCCAATTTTCATTTGGTTTAGTTACAACTCACACTTCATTATAAAGGAAGCGTAATTGAAGAATAACTAAAATGTTTATGAATCAACATATTGCTTATGATACTTAAAAAGATTACAACCATTAGTGTCTTAGGTATCACGAGTGGAGTGGCACAGCAGAATAGTCGTGGGTGCCTGTGATTAATGTTAGTTTCTATAGCAAGAAACAAATAATAAACTCAGTTTTTCTATCATGGAGATAGAAGCAGTTGCTATTTGATTGTCTATTAGCCGTTAATTCTCTAAAAGAAACAACCGAAAGGATACTGTGTTGTGTTTTCTTAATGGCACACCCTACTACAAGGGCTTATGGTTGTACATGTTTATGAACTACAAGCACCCATTCATCAAATTCTCATTCAGTTCAGTTAAAAGTTTGTTTCATACTTTCAGGTACCTGAAACAAATCCAACTTATAAAATTTAAAGCACAAATCTAACTTAAAGCATAGTAGTTCCAAGAGCTATGGAAAAGACTGCAGATAATGTACTCCTAATATGATTGGTAAAACTAATAGTTGATTATCAAGGAAGCATAATCGAAGCACAACTAAAGATTTGTCATCATATATTTCCTTGCATGCTATTAAAGTTTCAAATTTGTATATTGCTATACTTGAGAATATCACAACATAAATTTTAATGCACACTATATGGATACTCAAATACTTGACAAAGGGTGCACAGTGTAGGATGTTCAATATTGGAATAATGGCATATGTTTTATGTTGGGTAAAAAAGCATGCAGAGAAGTGCATAATTGATATACTGAGACATCAAGAGATAGAGTCAGCATATTGTTCAGGAAACCTAAAGGCTACATTGGCCATTAGCATATTACTATATTAGCTTAAGAGGATATAGCAATACTAGTAAATATGCTATTCCAGTGAATCACAAACCACATTGAAGACTCTTAGATTCACCTAAGTTTGCTGCTCATCTTTATGTTCTAGTTGGGATGGGCTTCTCTAGCAGAAGCTGGCAAGCTATTCACCGAGAGAAGAACAAATTTTGCACTGATAAACACAACTCAATATGAGCTGCTCATGCTTTACGAGCCCTACTTGTGTTCTCCAGTACTTCAATTACAACAGATGGGCAAGTTCTTTTCAGACTCTTGTAACATTCAGTTTCTGCCACAGCATCCATCGAATCTGAACAGGTGATAAATGCAATGCAGGCATCCTTAAGCAAACCACAATGATGTTGATCAGCTAAAGCTAACGTGGTGGCGACCGTCTGCACATGAAGATTTTTGCAAAGGATGCTTTGACACATGAGCTTTAGCCTTTCCATGGCATATCGATCTGCAGCCACAAGCAAGTGACGCACCATCTCGACATAATCTTCTGCCTCAAGATCATCCAAAGGAGGTAGAGAATCAGTATAGATGAAATGGATAAGCGCCCCGAAAACATCTGGCTGTATGTCTTTGATGACTATCGGGTCCATCCCTGCCCTCATAGCTCCATAGAGCTCTGCTTTGAATACAGGGGACCGCGTGGTCAGCACCATCTTGTGTGCTGTAAATTCAACTCCGCCCACGCTGAAAGTGGCATCTGCTCCCTCCTTTGTTTCCAACAGCTTACCAAAATGCTCTGTGATGTCAGATGGCGGTACTTCAATACTTGGGAACCGTTTAGTTTCCGGCCGTCTTTGTTCATGGATAACAGTGACAATGCATTCAATTGTGAGGCAGTCATTGTGGAGGTAGTTCGGCGACTCAAACACGCTCCGTTGTTTCACATTGATTGAAGCCTTGCTTTTGAAATCATGGTGTGATTTGTGTCCGAATTTCCTCGGTGCCTCCTTGTGCACTGACAATGACAATCCAGTGCGCTGGTCGACCAGGTTCAACTCGTAGGATGCCCACACCTGGCCAGCACTGGTTGCATAGAGCACGAGCGCGACATGGACGTTACCAGCGTTGAGATCGTTGTTGATTGGAGCAGGGCGGAGGGCAACGACCCACCTATGCTGCCCGACGGAGAAGATGCCGGACTTGATCAAGCGTCCCATGCCTCTGAGCTGGCTGTACCCGACGATCCGAAACAAATGCCTGCCCTTCTCCGTCTCCAGGGCGCCCGTCGAAACCGTCGTCGGTGTCGGCATTTCACCGGCGACGAGGACGAGCGCCAGATGGGGACAGAATCGATACAATGGCGACGGCAAAAGGGCGAACCCTAGAATCGCAATCTGATCAATCGCGGAAGCAAGCCCGAATTTTGGAATCGGAAGCTGGGAGTCAGAGAGGACCAGGAGTTAGAGTGGATCGAACCTTCTTCTTCTTTTTTTAAGAAGGGATCGAAGTATCGAGCCTTCTCACTGGAGATGAGGAGCCGCGGCGGCGGCGGCGAGAAGCCGAGTAGCCGACTAGAGGAAGACAAGGTCACAAGCCCACGAAGGGACATGTGTTTTTTTTTCCTTTTTCCCGCCTCGTACTCGCTTTGTCCCTTAATAAGGCCGTGTTTACATCCCAAAATTTTTGGGAAAAGTTCCCATAGTACTTTTTGTCGTTATTTGGCAAAAATTATCTAACTATGGACTAACTAGGCTCAAAAGATTCGTCTCGACATTTACAGACAAACTGTACAATTAATTATTTTTTTAATCTACATTTAATGTTTCATGTATGCGTCCAAAGATTCGATATGATGGGTACTGTGCAAAAAATTTTGGGTGTTTTTGGCATCTAAACAGGCCCTAAGGGAGTGTTTAGCCCGCGAAATTTTTTGGTTTGGGCTACTGTAGCATTTTCGTTTGTATTTGCCAATTAGTATCCAATCATGAACTAATTAGGTTCAAAAGATTTGTCTCATAGTTTTCTATCAAACTGTGTAATTAGTTTTTTTCGTCTACATTTAATGCTCTATGGATGTGTCCAAACATTCGATGTGATGGGGAATCTTGAAAATTTTTGGGAACTAAACATGGCCTAAGAGCTTGCGTCAGCTTCTCCATGTTGAAGAGCTTTTTCTAAGTTAAAAAATAGAAAAGTCGGAGCTGTTTTGAAGGAACCACCGAAAGACTCCGGCTCTGGAGGAGCCCTACCAAGTTTTTGGAGAACCACCAAAAGGCTCCGGCTCCAAAAAAAAAAGCCCTACCAAGTGTCCTTTTAGAGTTTAAAATTTGTTCCAAAATACGTGCACCTATGGACCACCTAATTCTAGTTTTTTTACTCTCTTTTCCTAAAGTGTAATAATTACATCTTTATATGGGTATATATGTAAGTTCATCCTAACATTGATCTCTTGATCAAAACCTAGAAGTACACTTTAGGACGGAGAGGGAGTATAAAGGAAGACAGATCACGGATATCTACCTATAGTGAAAGGGTGTACATTAGATGGAAAACAGATACAAATTTCTCTTCAGAATTTGAAAAGGCATCACCAGCCAATTTCTTCTTAACAAAAGATTGACCTCTAGGTCCTCTAAATATACCCACCACATCAATTTTTTACCATTAAGTTCGCCATTTATGGATTGAACAACATCAAAACCAGCTAGTGTGTTGACGCGTTACCAATGATTTGGCCTCAGAAAATATCCAAACATTGAAGATTCTTAATCTTTCGTCTCCCATGCGTGGACACTTCTCTCCTCTCTTCTCCTCTTGGTGCCTCTAGACTTACAAGTGTTGCTGACCTTGTCGCCTCTTTCCCTACTGTTGCTCTACCCTTTCCCTTCTTGCATGCTTGTGCCTCCCTCGGCAGGTGATGTGGACATCACTCCTTCATATGCACCCGCTGATCCCCAACCATTATGCAAGGTCCAATAACTTGAGGTCAAATGCGCTAACTAAATTTAGAGGTGAGCTCGTTCTTAAGCGACCCTTTTCATACTTTTGAGAATAGATTACTACCTAGTGATGTTATCTTGCTTAAGAACATTGGAGAGGGTCATGAGGAACTTGGAGAAAGGTGTGGAGGCGGAGAAGACCAGCAAGGACGTCCAACACAAATTGGAGTCCAACTCGACTTCGAGTCTACATCGGCCTTCAGGACTAGTCTGCAACAAAACGGACGCCTAGGACGTATCCGATTCCGTTTTCGACGATCCATATATGGGTGAAAAGATAATTTTATAAGCTAACTAATGGCTTTGTTTTGATGTCCAAATTCCACCAGTCAACGGGAATCGTCGAAACAAGTCAGCATCCAGAATTTGTCAGATGCTGCGTCACCGCTTTTGGTCCATTGGGCCATGTATCGTCTTTGAACCCATTAGGGGGACAGGTCCAAGGGAAGCGATGACCCTTAGACATTACAATCAGTCACTGCCACCAACGTTAGGTTTTAGGTTTTGCTTAGAACTATCTGTCCTTGACAGTCGCTGACTTTCGGTTTATGAAACCCTAACTCGTGATTTTAATCATACATCTATAGTTTATCCCATAATTTTGGATTCACAGCTAATTTTTGGTTTATTTCCGGATACTCGTCTTATTATATATTGTTGCATGACCATTTTTTTTGCATCCGTTGCTTCATTCTTGTTAAGGGGCTAACCTTATACCTCGTTGTTTTCCTCTCTTAAAGTTGTGCCCAACAGTGAAATGATAGTGTTATGACATTTCTGGTTGTTATGCCTCAGAGTCTATGGGCAGCGTAGATTTAGGAATTACTAGATTAAATTGCTTTTTAATATTAGCTGAATGTCAACTAATGTAGATCTATTCCACTGATTTGTTGTCTTCAGAATTTTGATGCCATGATTATAGATGTAATGTGATTTTCTAACTTATTCTAAATATCTGTAGTGACAAAAAAGAATTAGCCTTTGTGTCTGAAGATTGCTTTAGATTGCCATTAAGATTTTTTTTGGTCAAGCACATGCCCAATCTTGGTGTTTTAAATTGGCTTTGCATATGTTCATATGCGATCCACTTCTCTTATCAGCCTTAGGAATCTCAACTGTGGTAACCTATAATTTCAGCATCATAGTTGTAGTGTTCTTGTTGCATATACAAATTAAAGGCTGATAAGAGAAGTTGTAATCATCTCCACTTATCGGAGGTAGATGTAGAAGAATCTAGAAGAATTTAGCAGCCTATATAATGCCGCCTACGTCTTCAGGTTAGTTTATCACTTTTCCATCTATTTGTCCTACTGTTTATTTGAGAATCAACTATGTACATCCCAGCAGGATAGTAACAAGAGTACTTCTATTTTCAATTAGACTTGCTATGCTTCAAGTTACTACATGGAAATTACAATTTCTCTACTCTAAATAATGCCAGTGACTTTAGTAACAAACAAGTGCACAAGAAAACAAAATAGTAAAGACTTAGTTTGGCACCTACCAGATCCTGAGTTAGCACACACGGTAGAATCTAGATTTACAACTCTACACTTATCCTATAAAATGGTTTTAAAACATGGAGTATCACAGCGATACTAATAAATTTCTGCCATGATGCTTGCCCTTCCCATGCTTTTGGGTAGATCATGTAAGTGCTAGTGTAACCTCTTTGCTTTTTTTTCTCGAACACATAGGAGAGCTGTGTATCATTGTATTAGTAGAAAAAAAAAGGAGTTATACATAGACCCAAACACACACACCCACACCTCTACACCTTCTCTATTTTCTAAGACTTAATCACCTGTTTCTGAATGTACAACGACTGAATGGACTAAAACTAAAAGCCCCTAGCAGTGAGCAAGGATAGACCCTTTGCTCCTGCCATACACCACCAATGAGCTTCATCCCTAGCTAGACTCAGGGCCATGGCAATGCTTGGTACAGCCCCATTGAACACAGTCATTTCGGTGTTTCCAAATGCTCCAGGCGCCAAGGATAATGATAGAATTTAGACCTTTTCTTGCTTCCCTAGTGGTAGCTACTTCCCCATTATCAGCGAGAACAGCGGTCCTGGCGGTGAGGATGGCATTGGTGGCGACGAAGACAGCAGCCGCGATGGCAAGGACGGCAGCTGCCGCAGTGGCAGCGTGCCTGGCGACGCAACGGCGGTGGAGATTTGGAGAGAGAGTCTGTGAGTTTTTTTCCGAAGAAAGTTGAGCCTATGATGGAGGCTGCTAGGTTGGCTGATGGGTGTGCTCTACATAGGTTTTTGGGTGTTAGGTCTAACAGGTAGACCACGAAAATTTCTTTGCACGCGAGAGGGCTGGACCAAGCACGCCAGAATGAAACCAGGCTATAACAACCTATTATTGATTAATTCTAACATATATTTTTTTACCGACTGATGTCCAAGGAAGCAACTAAATATATGTACTGACTGATTTTGATTTTGTACAAGGACAATTGATCCATTAGAAATTTATACCGACCAATTGTTGGTCGTTAATATTCAATTTTAGCGACTCTTGTCGAATGCTACAAATTAGCTGTGGTATAGTGACTATGCACTCCCCCCAACCTCTATAGTTGCCCTCATCATTGCCTGTGCCAAGTGGTACAAATATGATTTGCAAACATACTCCTCAACCACTACTAATATCTAAACTTTTCACTCCCCCCACTTTCTTCGACATCACACTGGGCAGTACTCAATCCCCTCCTCCCACCTCCACCCAACATACCACCGCACCACTCTACTCCGCTGGCGCCCTTGCCGCTAGAGCCATCTCCTATGGTCACTTCAATGCTAACAACATCTAGGGTGCTCACTCCTACTACCTCAAGTTGAAAATGGTTGTACCTCCTCCACCCATGTCCTGCAGCGCCCCCTCAGCCTCACCATCTCGACCGCCACCACTATTAGCTAGCATTCTGGATTAACTTGGTCCACCCTCTAAGGTTGCCAACCAGAGTTACCTCCCCCTCTCCTGACCCACCATAGACACCCTGAACCATATGAACCATGAACCCCAACCACATCAGAGTTGTCTACGAGGTCAGGTAAGACACCCGAGTGATGTTTATTATCTTTTGTCCCTTTATAAGCCATACAATGATCCTACCGCCTAAATAAATATTTCTTTGGAACTAATTCATATGGATGGTTACTATAAATTTTGAGAATAGGAAAAACATAAAATGTCACTTTTTTCTCCCTCCAAGAAGACGACATCCTTTTTAAGATCCATATGTAAATTAAGAATTACAAGAAAGACTATTTATCACAAGAGTTCAACTACTTCTGATAGCTTTTCCATCGAATTTTTTGTGAATTGAAATAATTTGTTTCCCATAGGAATCTGAAAGTAAATTGCATTTCCTAATGGAGCCTTAAGCCTTAACGTCCAATATGATGGAAGAATCTGTAGCACTACTGTTCATATTCTTGAGGAATATATAACAATAATCATATACATATACTCTTTTCTTGGACGGATAAAAAGAACCAAGCTACCTTTCATCATTATGCGGGTTAACATTTAAACTGAATTGGCAAGATGGTGTTAATTACAAACTGTATCAGCAGCATTTTTTCTCATTAAAACATAATTAATAAAGTTCTAGCGCCAGAGATACCGTCTCACAATTCAAGAGGAAAATAATGATTCCTTGGCTCCCATAATGGGCTTCCCGAAAGAGCATCGATCTGATAAAACCTGTACATGATTTCTGGCTCAAAAGTGTAAATAATTGCCCACAAACTGGAGTTTCCCGAAACATTGCTACTACTAGGGTGATGGTTGCAATACACTTCGTCAAAAGTATCATCCTGTTTCTTATTATATGAACCTAGAAGAGTCAAACTTTACAGTCTCTAGAAATTCACTCACAGGATACTCAGTACAACGAAGAATTTATGCAAATAAAAAGTCTGTGTTCCAAGAATAATATACCAAATATCTATTAGCACTATGTCAAAAAGAGTCATATCTACCAGCGCCCCCTGTAGATGCCATACGAACGCGCGCCTGTAACATTGCTACTGCTAGTGTGATGGTTGCAATACACTTTTCCGCTTTTCCGCGTCTGTAATAAGCCCTTATTATAGACGCACAAAACGCGTCTGTGATGTGTCTAAACGCGCATTTGTAATGTCAATTTTTTATATAGTGTAGAGTAATCAGGTAAATATAATGGTAAAACAAGCAACAATATCAGCGACCAGACACATAACATTATATTGTCACGCAAAAGATAATAGTACAAATGCACAAAACAAGTTATTAATGTTCATCCAAAAAACAACATGAAGTGTCTTATCATCCATAAGACCACAGCGGATATCTCCTTAGTCCTTAAACCATACAACTAACAGAATCCCAGGCTTCCTCTGCATAGTAGTTAAAAAAGGATATTCAGAATTTGTTGGGAAAATTAACTCCGTCCAAAAAACTCAAGCCCAAACTTTGGAGTGTAAAAAATATAAAAGTATCCTAATGAAATTCACCTGCAGGAAAAAATATAGCGAAGGATGTATTTTGTCTTCATCGCACAGGATTCGACTTCGCCAAAAGAATGAAGGTAAAAATGAACATCGAGATCAAAGACGAAAACAAAACTTTGGCTTCGTCGTCAAGAATTCAACTTCGCTTATTTACTTCGTCGTCAAGAAATCAACTTCGCTTATTGACTTCGTCGGCAAGAATTCAACTTCGCTTATTGACTTCGTCGGTAAGAAATCAACTTCGCTGGACAAAGAAGTGGATGAAGAGCAAGAAATAATCTGCAAAGAACAAGTTCGCTGAAGAAGAGAAGATTGAACATGAAAAAGAAGACAAAATTAGGAAGAAATGACTACTTCGCCCTTACATAGAAGAAGGGTTGTAAATGTTTTAGTCAGGGATAAAATAGTCATTTTATAGGGAGCAGAAGAAGGACTTGCACATGGTCTTTATTGACCTCGAGAAGGCATATGACAAAGTACCGAGAAATGTCATGTGGTGGGTCTTGGAAAAGCACAAAGTCCCAACTATGTACGTTACCCTCATCAAGGATATGTACAGGGATATGGTGACATTTGTCTGAACATGTGATGGCGACATCAGTGACTTTCCAATTAAAATAGGACTGCATCAGGGGTCAGCTTTGAGCCCTTATTTATTTGCTTTGGTGATGGATGAGGTCACAAGGGACATACAAGGTGATATCCCTTGGTGTATGCTCTTTGTTGATGATGTGGTGCTAGTTGACGATAGTAGGGTGGAGGTTAATAGGAAGTTAGAACTATGGAGGCACACGTTAGAGTCGAAAGGGTTCAGACTTAGTAGGACTAAGACTGAGTACATGAGGTGCGATTTCAGCGCGACTAGGCACGAGAAGGGATACGTTAGCCTCGATGGGCAAGTGGTGGCCAAGAAGGATACTTTTCGGTATTTAGGGTCGATGCTACAAAAGGATGGAGACATTGATGAAGATGTTAGGCATAGAATTTCAGCTGGCTGGTTGAAATAGCGTCAAGCTTCTGGCGTTCTCTGTGACAAAAGGGTACCTCAGAAGCTGAAAGGTAAGTTCTATAGGACGGTGACTCGTCCGGCGATGTTATACGGTGCTGAGTGTTGGCCTACAAAAAGGCAACATGTCCAGCAATTGAGTGTAGCAGAGATGTGTATGTTGCGTTGGTGTTGTGGGCACACAAGGAGGGATAGAGTCTGAAATGACGATATTCGGAATACGGTTGGGGTGGCACCAATTGAGGAGAAATTGATTCAACATCAGTTGAGATGGTTTGAACATGTCCAACGGAGGCCTCCTGAGGCGTCGGTGCGTAGTGGAGTTCTAAAGCGGGCCGATAATGTAAAGAGCGGTAGAAGTCGACCTAAACTAACTTGGGACGAGTCCGTTAAGAGAGATCTTAAAGAGTGGAATATCTCCAAGGATTTAGCTATGGACATGAGCGCTTGGAGATTGGCAATCAACGTGCCTGAACCGTGACCTCTCTTTATCTTGTGCCCTTTATGTCCCTTTATGTGTCTCCCTGTTTCTCGTCTCTTTTAGGTTTCATCTCTAGCCTACCCCAACTTGCTTGGGACAAAAGGCTATGTTGTTGTTGTTGTTGTTGTTGTTAAATTAGTCATTTTATATAAAATACGAAGACTAGGGCCCTATAAATACCCCCTCTGACATGTATGGTATGATCATGGAATGAATACAACTTTGCACACGACTTTGTCTTGTCTGAAATGTTTTGATGATTATGTGAATTGTGTCACTTGACTTGAACTTTTCACCCAACATCTGGTGCCCACCGTTTGTGTGTGCATTCAAAGATCCTCGCGACCATAAGAAATCAAATGACAAGACCAAACAAGAAGGCCATCAACGAGGCAACCGAAGACGATCCACCACTTGGCGAAGACCGAGGTCTTACAAAAGATGTTTCGCAAGATGCAAACTCTTCAAAAACAAGCAAAGCTGAAGAACAAAGACTCAAAGAACTTGAAGAACAAGTTTTAAGAAGACAAAAAAAAACTTAAAGAATATCGCGCAAGAGCATGAGAAAAGACACTCAAACAAAGAATAGAAGAAGCCGAAGCTACCCTCCGCAATTTAAACGAGCAACTGCAAAATGCAAACTATGAAGTTATAAATCAAGAAGAATCGCATCCGGTAACAAGAATCTCTCAAGAGAGAAACAACAAAAAATCATTCATATCAATTGATACAAGCTCCCCACTATCAACAAATTTGCAGTTAGCTCAATGGCCTATAGGGTATAAATTCAATATGATACCAACATTTGATGGTGAATCAGACTCAAGGCAGTTCTTAATGAGTTTTGAAGCTACAGTAATTACCGAAGGTGGGGACGAAACTACACTTGCAAAGTCACTTGTCATGACAATCAAAGGTCTAGCACAACACTGGTATTCATCCCTAAAAGCAAAATCCATACATTCATGGGAACAATTAAAGACAAATCTGCTCGTTGACTTTCAAGGATTTCAACCAACTGGTCTTACAGACATGAATTTATTCAACTGCAAGCAACAAACCAAAGAACCTCTAAGTCAATATTACAAGAGGATCATTAAAATCAAATCTCAAATCACAAATATCCCAGATGAAGTTGTCATAATTGCAGCAATCAAGGGACTTCGGGCAGGACAATGTGCAGCACACGTTACTCGAGAAAAAACAACTTCGCTTGCTCAGCTTTATGAGGAAATCCAAAAATATTGCAAATCCGATGAAGATTACAGAAAAAAAATCGAGGAAGAAAATAGCTTCAGAAATCAAAACAAAAGCAGTAATTTTCATCCCCCAAAGTAAAACAACTATGAGCGAAGACACTTCAGCCAAGTCAATCAAGTTGAAAACAGCAATTCAACCACCGAAAGCAATTTTCCACCTCAAAATCAATACAACAGTCAGTACAACGAAAGGACATTCGAAAGAGGTGGCTTCAACACAAGAGGAAGAGGAGGACAAGGAAGAGGAAGAACACCCCTAAGACCAGAAGACATGTATTGCATCATTCATGGCAAAGGGACTGGACACACATTAAAAATATGTCCAAAAATAAAGAAAATCATCGAAGAAACACAAGAAGAGAATAAAATGTTAAGTCAATCAAAAGATGTCAACCATATGATTCAAGGCCAACAAAGCTCCTATTACCCAATTCAATTTGGACACTCTCAAGCAATGATTCTAGGACCATCACCATCATATACTCATGGACCAGTAGCAATTTATGATCCAAACCAATGGAGGCAAAATCAACAACAAACAAATTTTCAACCACTACAACCCGGATCCTCTGTGGCAAATAGTAATCCACAAGGAAACAACAAACAAGACAACTCTCCATCAACTTCAATGGCAAGCAAATGAAGAATCATGACAATCATTGGAGGAAATAGCATTGATCATGAAAACAACAACCAAAAAAAGAATTACTTTCAAAGAGTAAACTCTATTTCAATGGAAGGCCCATACAAAAAGACAAGATGGTCTCATCTACCAATCACATTTTTAGAAAAAGATCTACAATTGAAAGACTATCCACACAAGGATACAATGGTAGTTGAAGCAAATATTGACGGATGGGCTGTCTCAAATATTCTAGTTGATGGTGGAAGTTCTGTAGACATTATATTCACAGCAACAATCGATGTTATGAAAATTGATCGCAAACTTCTAGGAAGAGCTGAACACCCACTCTACGGCTTCGGGGGGAAGCCAATTCACTCAATAGGAAGAATAGTTCTTCCTGTATCATTTGGAACAGTAAGCAATACAAGAATAGAACAAATTGCATTTGATGTGGTGGACATCCATTATCCCTATAACGCACTTTTTGGAAGGAGAACTTTGAATGCATATGAAGTAGTAATAAGCTACTCTTACTTATGTATGAAGATGCCTGCAATAAATGGAGTCATCACAGTTCATGGAGATCAAACTAAAGCAAGAAACATTGAAAAAGAATACACTCCTGGTCGGAAAAATGTTCATACAATCAAAGAAGAAGAGAAAGAAGAAACATAAAATGCGAAGTAACAAGGAAAAGCTCAAGCTGTCGAAGAAACAAAAAAGTGCCTCTCGACTCATTAGTCCCAGACAAACAAGTAATCATAGGGACATGACTTTCCCAAGAAGAAGAAAATAGACTCAAAGAATTTCTTCGAAGCAACAAAGATGTCTTCGCATGGACATCCAATGATTTAGAAGGAGTAAGCAGAGACATAATTGAGCACAAACTCGACATTAATCCAAATTTTAGACCAAAAAAGCAGAAGCTAAGAAAGTTAGCTGAAGACATAATACAAGCTGCAAAAGCTAAAGTTCAAAGATTGCTAGATGCTAAAGTCATAAAAGAAGTCCAATTCACAACTTGGCTAGCAAATATCATCATGGTCAAGAAAAAGAACGGAAAATGGCGAATGTGTATCGACTTCACAGATCTCAACAAAGCATGTCCAAAAGACAATTTTCCACTACCAAGAATTGACACACTAGTTGATCAAGCAGCTAGAAGTGAAATGCTAAGCTTTTTGGATTGTTTCTCAGGATATCATCAAATTTGGATGAGAAAAGAAGATGAAGAATTCACAAGTTTCATCACACCATTTGGAACATATTGCTTTGTAAGAATGGCAGAGGGGCTTCGCAATGCAGGCACAATATTTTTTAGAATGACTTCAACAGTGTTAAAAAGTCAGATTGGTAAAAATTTGCTAGCTTATGTCGATGACATAGTTGTCAAGAGCAAGAAAAAGACAAGATCACATTCAGGACCTCCAAGAAACATTCACAAATTTGAGAAAAGGAAACTTGAAACGAAACCCCGAAAAATATACCTTTGGAGTTCAGAAAGACAAAATCTTAGACTGCATCGTATCAGCTAAAGGAATAGATCCAAACCCAGACAAAGTTCAAGCAATTTTAAATATGAGAATTCTTGAAAATATAAAAGATGTTCAAAAATTGACTAGAAGACTTGCAGCTTTAAACAGATTCATCTCAAAATCAGCAGAATGAAGTCTACCAACATTTCAGGCACTCAAAGAATCCAAAAGAGACTTCGTCTGGGAACCTTCACAGCAACATGCATTTAAAGAAATAAAAAAGTATCTACTACAGCCAAACACATTGATTTCACCAACACCAGGAGTAGATTTGCTATTATATGTCTCTGCTACAAAAGCGGCAGTAAGTGTAGTAGTAGTCCAAGAACAAGAAATAAATCATTCAAAACAGCAAGTACCAGTTTACTATGTTTCAGAAGCATTATCTGGATCAAAATCATACTATTCCAAGATTGAGAAAATCGCATACACAGTTCTAACAGTATCAAGAAAGTTGAAACACTACTTTCAGACCCACAAAATCAGAGTTCTCATAAATTACCCTCTAAAAAAGTATTATAAAGTTGCAGAACAACAGGAAGACTGGGAAAATAGGCAGCAGAATTATCTCAACATTTCATAGAGTTTGAAAAGAGAACATCAATAAAATCTCAAGATCTAGCAGACTTTATAGCAGATTAGACACCCTCCCAAAGTTCAAGCGAAAAAAAGAAGCAACCACAATAGACAATATATTGTGATGACGCATGGGGCTTCACAGGGGCTGGAGCAGCTGTAATAATTACCTCAACTTCAGGCATAAAGATGAAATATGCTACAAGATTTAAATTTTAATATACAAATAACATAGCAGAATATAAAGTCGTTCTACTAGGACTTCGCAAAGCAAAAGCAATGGAAATCCAAAGATTAGTAATCAAAATATATTCGCAAATTGTAGCAGGATATATCGGAAAAGACTACAAAGCAAAAGACCCAGCATTAGCAAGATACTTACAATTTCTTAGAGATCAAGAAAAATATTTTAAAGGTTTCACAGTCAAAAACATCTCAAGAAATAATAATTAAGATGCTGACGAACTAGCAAAGGCTGCAGCATAGAATACAAGCCTCCCTCAAGATGTTTTCTATCAAATCTTGAAACAAGCATCCATCAAAGCAGTACAAGACACTCCCAGAGAAGTCCACATAATACAAAGTGAAGATTGGAGAGCCCTAATCATGGCTTACCTTCACGGACACTATGAGCCTGACAGCGAAGTCAATGACACATGAATGAAGCAAAGAACAAGAAATTACAAGATCATCAACAATCAGCTATACAAATAAGAAATATGTGCACCATTACTTAAATATATATCAGTAGAGGAGGGGAAAATTATTATCAGAAATACACGAAGGAATTTGCGGCAAACACCCTGGAGCAATAACAATGGCAGGAAAAGCATTTCATCAGAGATTTTATTGGCCATCAGCCTAAAATGACAGCAATCTTGTCATAATTGCCAAATGTCTGCAAGCAAAACAAAGGCTCTAGCAACAAGTTTACAAACAATAGAACCAACTTGGCCATTGGCAAGATGGGGAATTGACATTATTGGAAAATTGCCTGCAGCACAAGGAAACCTTTAATATGCAGCAGTAGCAGTGGAATATTTCACTAAGTGGATCGAATCTAAACTAGTGAAAAATATGTCATCATTCACAATGAAGAAATTTCTTTAGCAAAACATCATTTGTTGCTTCAGAGTTCCAAGGCACATAACAGTAGATAATGGAACTCAATTTGATAGCCAAAATTTTAGAGAGTATTGTGAAAGCTTGGGAATTCAATTATGTTTTGCATCAGTAAAACACCCATAGTCAAACGGTGCAGTTGAACGAGCAAATAGAATCATATGCATAGGAATATCAAAATATCTAGTGGGGCTACCCAAAGGCAAATGGGTGAATGAGTTACCTAAAGTTGTTTGGGTTCACAACACTGTAGTTTCAAGATCAACAAACTTCACCCCCTTCAAATTACTTTATGGAGAAGAAGCAATGACGCCTGAAGAGATACAATTTCAAGGCCCAAGAACAAATATCGAAATAATAGATGAAGACCAACAAATGACAAGCAAAGACTTACTAGAGGAAGAAAGAATAAAAGCAATCCAGAATCTTGAGAAATATTAGAAGGAAATAAAAAGTTGGTACAATAAGAAAGTTAAACCAAAAAAATTATCACTGGGAGACTTCGTCTTGAAAAGAAAAAGAAATGAAGACACAGTCGGAAAGTTTCAGCAAAAATAGGAAGGATCATATCTCATCATAAGAACTAACAAGTCATGAGCATTTCACCTAGCAGATATGAGTGGGAAGAAAATTGATCACACATTCAACATTCAAGACCTACGAAGATACTACCCCTAGAATTTATTTTCATTTTTGTACAAAATAGATTAGCCTTTACATTTCAAAAAGTTTCAATTCAAATGTAAACAAGCTGCACTCTTTTTCCACTCAGGAAAGCCCTTCGTAGGGTGAGTGGTTTTTTAACGAGGCAGACTCTATTGTAAATTCTCATCAAAGTATAAATAGTTCCCCTAAAAATAATCCTATTAAAGGCTGAAGAGTATAGTTCGAATATACTCATGCATCGGCAAAACAACCAAAAGTAGGTAGCATCATTATTCGAACAAGCAAAAAACGATGCTAACCTATCAAAAACATCGTAAAAAGAACATTTAATTCACTAAGGTAAAATTTTGACTTCAAAAACGAAGTCTACATATTGCCTTCGCCAAAAAGAGCGAATATCGTTTTCAAATTCACTAAGGTGAATTTTGACCTCAAAAACGAAGTCTACATGTTGCCTTCGCCAAAAAGAGCAAATATCGTTTTCAAATTCACTAAGGTGAATTTTGACTTCAAAAACGAAGTCTACATGTTGCCTTCACCAAAAAGAGCGAATAGCATTTTTGAATTCACTAAGGTGAATTTTGACTTCAAAAACGAAGTCAACATGTTGCCTTCACCAAAAAGAGCGAATAGCATTTTTGAATTCACTAAGGTGAATTTTGACTTCAAAAACGAAGTCAACATGTTGCCTTCGCTAAAAAGAGCGAATAGCGTTTTCAAATTCACTAAGGTGAATTTTGACTTCAGTATTTTCAAATTCACTAAGATGAAATTTGACTTCAAAAACAAAGTCTACGCGTCTCCTTCGCTAAAAAAGTGAGGGGACGGTGTTTTCAAATTCACTAAGGTGAAATTTGACTTCAAAAACGAAGTCTACGCGTTGTCTTCACTAAAAAAGTGAGGGATGGTGTTTTCAAATTTACTAAGGTGAAATTTGACTTTAAAAACGAAGTCTACACGTCACCTTCGCTAAAAAAGTGAAGGGATGGTATTTGCAAATTCACTAAGGTGAAATTTGACTTAAAAAACGAAGTTCACGTATTGCCTCCGCTTCACTAAGTAGAATTTTTTATTTTAAAAAACGAGGTCTACGCATTGCCTTCGCTAAAAAGTTAGGAGACGGCGTTTTCAAATTCACAAAGTAAAAAATTTATTTCAAAAAATGACGTCTACGCATCGCCTTCGCTAAAAGTAAGGGGACAACGTTTTCAAAAAAACCACTAAGGTGAATTTTGACTTCACCAAAGTAAGAAACCAACATTTCCAAAAAAAAATTCACTAAACAAATTATAACTTGAAAAAAAACATGTCTCCTAAACCAAAATATTATACAAATACACACACAAATACACACTTTATTATGTCAACAAATGTACATATCAAACATTTTCTGAAGCAACAACAGCTGCTGCTTCATCAATCAAATCTTCAACAGCCCTATCTAAAACATGATCCACCTCCGAACTAAGATAGTCTTTGGAAACATAGCTCGGCAAAGCATTTGAACACGAAGACTGAAAACACACAAAAATATACCATTAAAATTTGCTTTACATATGTCTCCCTATCATAACAAAAGCAAAAATACCTGAGAAAATTTGCTGCAATCAACAATACGAGGCAAACATCTCTCATTTTCAGCAATAGAGAATTCAGTTTCAAATTCTAAAAACAAGCACATCCCATCAGAAAAATTATATAAATGAAAAAACAAACACAATAAAATTTATGTTTGCTTACGTTTAACAAATGCATCAAAAGAAGGTTTTGCCTCTTCAGTAGCATACTCCAACCATAAGGTAGGCTCAACGACAAAGTTACCTTTAACAAAGACATAACCACAACTTCATTCTGCCGAAGTTCAATATTTACAAAACGTTAAAAGTTTTTCAAATCCTCACCCCTCGAATCTAAATTCTAAACTACGATAAACTAAAGTACATGATCACGAGCATCATCATCCCTCGCCCTCTCTTGTTCAAGTCTTTCTTGCCTCCTCTCAGCCTCCACATCAGAAGTAAGTCTCCTTTGAAGCTACTACAACAAAGCCAAATAAAACAACATATAAGAAAAAAACACACAAGGAAAAACAATGAATCAAAATCATGTATAGATAACATACTTTTTTCATCTTTTGCTTAGCTTTCATAAAGACATGCTTCCTTCCACCTTGATTCCAATATTCATGAAAATACTTCTTACAAAGCATTTGAGTACGAGAGGAGACCTGGTTAAGAGATTCCACTGATGGAAACTTATAACTTTTGTCATACAGTTTCTCATACAAATGATCATTAGCCTCCTTCATCAAATAAAAAAGTGCACGAGTAGAATACATGCAACTCGAATCAGCAGAGGTCTATAAAACTATGGGCAGATCTTCATATTGTCGACAGAGCCAAGCAAAAACCGGATCAAATTCTCCAAGCTCCCAACAAGGATCCTCTGGCTTCGCACCAAATTTATCATAACAATTTTTGCAAAGTTCCCACAAACGATTGCATTTCTCTCATAACTTTTTCAAGATCTTTTTTCAAATTTTCACAATCTTCAATCTTCGCTTCAAGTTTAGCCCCAACAGAAATACATTTAGACTCCATATCATGAAGAGCTTCAACCGTCTCTATCCTCTCTTTCTCCTTAGCAGCAAGTTGAGACTTCAAAGATTTAATCTCTTCAACCAAACTTTTTTCGTGAAGTCCTGCATTTTTTGCATCATCCTCAATCGATTTACGTAAACTCCTTTACAAAAGTGCATTCTACAAAAAAACAAAAATATTTGCATACGAAGTCAAAAATATATTACAAATCAAAATAAGAAATCTAAATCAAATTTACACAATAAAGACAACAAAGTCAAAACACTCGAACCTTGTAAATCATGGAAACACTAGCTGTCACACCCAGTTTTCTAAAGAACAAAACTAAGCTGATCATATGTGTGCCCAGGAAGTCCACACATATGCCAGAATGAAAAAGTATCAGAAACAATGTTATTATATAACATATACATAGCTATATTAACACTTACATCAGAGTATCGCGGAACGGTGACTAAACTTCGGGCTCCATTCTTCTCAGGGACGGCTGACTGGGGGTAACATATGCCTAGCACTTCTACTAGTCTTCTGGAAACTCCACTACACCTTGTCCTTTTTCCGAGTAGCATCTTATTACACACTGAAGTGTGGGGGAAATAGCAAGAATGAGTCCATGTCGAACTCAACAAGTATAACACAGGGTTCATGAAGCTCAAAAAGGCTAGACACTGTTTAACTGCGTTTAGCTTTTAATCATCATATAATTAGCAATTGAGTAGCATCAAGGTAATCCAAATCCCATTAATGAATCAATGATCAATTGTAATAAGGATAATGAATAGCATTAACATGAGCATAATAATAATCAACAATAATTAAGCATGATATAACAATGGTGATCAACTATTCTGTAAGAATCCCTAAGGCCGCTCGTATCCGTGAGCACGGCTAGTATACCAGTTTTTAACTCTGCGTAGAGGTGTACACTTTCACTGTGAGTCATGATTTCCAAATGCATGGGTTTGCAAGGCCCAAAATATCAGAGACCATATAAAGCCATTCAAAAGTTCGTCTAACAAGTTAGGGCCATTAGATTCACTCGGCAGGCAGATGTAGAACCCCCCTTCCCTGTGGCACAACAACCGCAACCTATACACACTAGGCCAGGGGCTCGCACTACACCCAACGTGGCAAGCCATTCTTACGCCATTTAAGGTAACCTCTAACAAGCTAGAAAAGGTCTCTTGAACAACTAGAGCCAGAGCCATATAGCCCTCACAGCTGTACTGTATGTCCCGGTTATCACTTACAGGTAAGTCCTTACGGAGAGTAACCAGAGCAACAATATAACCCCTTGCTCTAGCCCCCTTTTCAATAGTAATAAAATCATCTTAATGGTTGGTTGCTTAATCCATCAGTCAAATTACAAGATCATTGTTCATAATTAAGCACTAGCAATAGCTACCCAAATGCATAACCCATAGGTGACAAGGAAACAAGATATCAATAGCTAAGTTATAATCTCTATGGTTGTCAAGGAAGACACATGCATATGTATAATAATTTCAGTGAATAGGCAACAAGGATGGTCCCATGTTATACTTGCCTTAATCAAAGCTTTTCTGATGATACTGCTGGTCTGGCTCAAAATAATACTCCTGATCGTCAAGAAATTGCTCACCGTCTATACTCGATCATCAAGCACCAACACACAATCATCCGAGCAACCATACACTAAGCAAACAAATAGACATAATTAAAACAGTACACCAACAGTAGCAAAACAATATAAAAAGTTTGTAAAACTCTTCTACACGTTACTACGATCACACAGATGTA
Organism: Saccharum hybrid cultivar R570; assembly: GCA_038087645.1. NCBI lineage: Eukaryota > Viridiplantae > Streptophyta > Magnoliopsida > Poales > Poaceae > Saccharum > Saccharum hybrid cultivar. The sequence continues at coordinate 104,447 of JAQSUU010000606.1, read as the reverse complement.
AAGATCACGAAATTCGGATTTAAAACGTGAAAGTTATGAATTTTCTAAGATTTTCTATGGATAAATAATTACTTTAATATAAACTCAAAAATTAAAATTTTCAAACATACTGTATAATAACACTAACATGTAGAGCTCGTAAATACGAATCTAACGCAACTTGATTGGAGCAAAACAGATTTCAAACGAATAAATGGTCGAGGATTAAAGTCGTATAACTATGAAGAACACATACGTAATGTAATGTGAAATTGTTGTCCTTTGGCCACTCGCTTACTAAAGTTGATGCTATTTGCTTGTATAACTCGAGCACCGAGCTGATAGCGGTTCAAACGTTCAATCACTGGTGATGATGGTCACCATGACAGCTCGCCGGGATTGGCAACAGGCAGCGCTTCTTTGGAGGATTTACGGCGGTAGTAGCAGCAGTCGCCGATTACATAAATCCTCACATGATATATATACTGAACTGTTAAAATCTTGATTGCCTCCGATGTTGAGCGAAACCCCGATCTCGTTGTGTGACGAATAACTTGGTGATGTCAACTCTACATTTTAGTCGTGATCTCGTGGAGGCGCAAATGCTTAGGCGAATCTCGATCTGACGATCTCCATCATTAGTCATGAAGTCCTCAACTTGCAGCGGGATGCCTGTGCAGATTAGTCGATCTGAGAGAGTCGATACAGCGCACGGCGGTGACAAGACTCAATGGCAGCATTGGTCATGGCCAAATCTCCATCTGATGAATCGACGCACGATGGATTGGAATTTGGAAACCAAGCGTCAGGCCTCTCGGTTGCTAACAAGGGCTGGACGTGTCATGTGCCCACAGATGAGGATGTACGCTCGGCTCAATGGAGTGCATGGCTTGTTCGTGCATGCATATACCCATATGCCTGGCTTTTGCTTGCTTGGATGTGGATCGAACGTGGTTGCAGGATGTGCATCCCATGCACAGCACACGGCCATACACAGCAGGGACGCGTAGGCGACGGCCTCCTCCACAGCGGGGACACGTAGTCGATGTCAACCTCCTCCGGCGCCGCAGAATCGAGTCAACCTCTTGATGGCCTCTCTATGATGGCTACCTCCTGGTCGTGTGCAGTCCTCTAGCCGGCAGCGTATACGTGATCTAGCGAGGTGGCGGCTTGCACTAGGGTTAGGATTGGAGAGGGCGCTGGCACCTGGGCTCAAGTTTTATAGGGCAAGTTTCATCGGTGGCCATATCAAATCCGTGACGAACGTATTTAGCGATTCGGTCGGCAGCGTTGCACACATCAACGGCAGCCCAGCAAGCCTGTCGTGCGGCCTCTTCGGTGGTGGAGACGGAGTTGCAAGCTTGGCTGTGGTGGTCTCCGAGTAGTATTGTACTGCCTATCAGACTTGAGCACGTGTACCGGCCACGAATCCTTTCCGCATATGGCTCTGGTACTGTTGAGAATCGGATTGAAGCTGCTTTGGTCTGCTGCCCATGGGGTAGGTACATATTTATAGGAAGGAAAATTCTCCATCTTTACATCAACTAGTAATATGGTACTAATCGATGTTACACCCTCCACCTTTACTAATAGGCCTAATTAATTATCAAAGCCTATTAGTAAATAAAGACATGGGCCTTTGGGCAAGAGGAAATCTGAGATATTTTTTTATTTTCGGAATTAATTAATTTTATGGATAAAATAATTCTAGAAAAGTCCAGAATTAAATTTTAAGCCACGAAAAATACTCCGAAGGCTCTAAAAATTCTGGAAAAATTCTCAGAGATATTTTAGAATGAGACGAACCCAAATAAAGTATTTGGAGCTCATGAAAAGGTTGATGAAGAGATCAAGGAAAAAGATTAAGCTCACAGAAATTGAAATTTTAAATCCAAAAAATACCAAAAAGTTTTCCGATGAGAAGTAAACGTCGTCCTATGGTATTTTGAAAATAATAGCACTCACCAACACCAAAGACAAGCATCACACAAGCACCACATTATCAAATTAATATGAAAAAGTTTAAAACCAAAATTTTCTATATTTAAATTAGCAGCAACTTAACTTATCTAATAAATTTATTCAAATATTGAAATCATTTTTTTATTTATTGTTTTTCATGCACAACCCAAAATAGGAGATTTTGGGTGCGACAAATCTACCCCACTTAACAAGAATCTCGTCCTGAGATTCGGAGAGACTAGCAAGAAAGATAAAGTTGATTTTGCAAATCTTCACGCTTCTCTGATCAACTCTTATCCAATGATGATGTCACAAACTCAAAACCAACTTTGTAAATGTCTCCTTTAGACCCTTATGATTCTTGTAGATGGTTCTAACAGGTTACCAACCCTAAGAAAAAAAAATACTTGCGCTCGATAGTGACTTTACAACCATGTAGCTAGCTGATGCTTCCAGGTGACGAAATAGAACATATAAACCTCCATCTTGTATCGTCTTTTAGTTCGACAAACCCTCTTAAGAAGAGATCAACTAGAGTACACCAAAGGATAGCTTGCATTTGTTTCTGAGTGATAACTACTATCGTGTCCTTCTATCATGTCAAAGAGACTCATGAGCATATGCAAGAACAAGTAACATGCACTTCCTCGCGAGCAGAAAAATAACAGTGCAGAAATACAGTTATATCTCCAGTTCTACGAATCCAATGATGTTGTAGCTTATACCGTTGGAAAGCTTATCAAATTTACTACAACTTCCTTATAGAACACTTCTCCAAATTCTGCAGTTAAGGTAGTCGAAAACTGTGCACAACAGAACTATTCCAGATTGCTGACAGCACAGATGCGTCGCCTTGTGATTTTCATAAATCCAAAACCATAATAGATATCAGGGTGGTTCTTACGGTCAGAGAAAGATATTAAAGTCTACTATTGTTCAGAATTTATCCATGATTTTTGGGCATCCAAAAATAGAGATATAAGCTAAGTAAGACAGACTGCTATAAAAAAATAGGATAAGGTAGAAATGAGATTCAAAGACACTAGAGAGATAGATAACACTAATCTTCAAGTCTTCATGCTTCTTTGCTTTGTGTTGATGAGATATAAGACATGGATCGAGGATAGCCAAAAGATGACAAGAAAGATAAGGTTTGATCTTTAGTTCTTCATGCCTCCTCATGCCTCGTCGCTTGAGATATTCAGGACTTACTGTTGTTGATAGCAGATGCTACCCCACTTAACAAAGATCTTGTTTCACCTGACGATGTCATTGAAGGCAACACTTTATCTAAAGCTTGCTGCTAATGATAAGTCCTTCATGTGTTAATCATCCATTAAGATGAGATTAATAAGGTAGCATGACAACCAAGGATAGACAGGAATGGTGTAAGAGAAAATGGCATGAATTAGGATCGTTTGAAAGATAAGTAAGATACAAGATGTCACTACCCCACTTAACATAGATCTAGCTACTTCTCAAGACTTATACCTTCTGGGCCTACCTTTGAAACACGAGAACAAGAACAACACACAAGCAACACATCAAGCAAAACAAGCACACATCACATCATCGGTACTACACGTGCTTCTTCAATAATGGTGGTCATCCTATTGGCACATTGGAGATGATGAAAGGCCATCGAACTTTTGAACCAGGTAAGATCAGAAAACTTTTAGTAAAAACAACATAAAACAAAATCCAAGGGAGTAAGAAATGATAACTCAAAGGAAGCTATCAAGGAGAGGATACAACAGGACAAGGAAGAGGAAATAGTCAAAATCAATGAGTCAAGGGATGACAAAATAGTTTTATCGTAAAATAAGTTTTAGAATACGTCCAGTGCTACTTGGCATACGTCCTACAGTCAACACCGCTCTGATACCACTCTGTCACACCCTGTTTTCTAAAGAACAAAACCAGGCTAATCATATATGTGCCCAGGAAGTCCACACATATGCCAGAATGAAAAAGTATCAGAAACAATGTTATTATATAACGTATACATAGCTATATTAACACTTACATCAGAGTATCGCGGAACGGTGACTAAACTTCGGGCTCCATTCTTCTCAGGGACGGCTGACTGGGGGTAACATATGCCTAGCACTTCTACTAGTCTTCTGGAAACTCCACTACACCTTTGTCCTTTTTCCGAGTAGCATCTTATTACACACTGGAGTGTGGGGGAAATAGCAAGAATGAGTCCATGTCGAACTCAACAAGTATAACACAGGGTTCATGAAGCTCAAAAAGGCTAGACACTGTTTAACTGCGTTTAGCTTTTAATCATCATATAATTAGCAATTGAGTAGCATCAAGGTAATCCAAATCCCATTAATGAATCAATGATCAATTGTAATAAGGATAATGAATAGCATTAACATGAGCATAATAATAATCAACAATAATTAAGCATGATATAACAATGGTGATCAACTATTCTGTAAGAATCCCCAAGGCCGCTCGTATCCGTGAGCACGGCTAGTATACCAGTTTTTAACTCTGCGCAGAGGTGTACACTTTCACTGTGAGTCATGATTTCCAAATGCATGGGTTTACAAGGCCCAAAACATCAGAGACCATATAAAGCCATTCAAAAGTTCGTCTAACAAGTTAGGGCCATTAGATTCACTCGGCAGGCAGATGTAGAACCCCCCTTCCCTGTGGCACAACAACCGCAGCCTATACACACTAGGCCAGGGGCTCGCACTACACCCAACGTGGTAAGCCATTCTTACGCCATTTAAGGTAACCTCTAACAAGCTAGAAAATGTCTCTTGAACAACTAGAGCCAGAGCCATATAGCCCTCACAGCTGTACTGTATGTCCCGGTTATCACTTACAGGTAAGTCCTTACGGAGAGTAACCAGAGCAACAATATAACCCCTTGCTCTAGCCCCCTTTTCAACAGTAATAAAATCATCTTAATGGTTGGTTGCTTAATCCATCAGTCAAATTACAAGATCATTGTTCGTAATTAAGCACTAGCAATAGCTACCCAAATGCATAACCCATAGGTGACAAGGAAACAAGATATCAATAGCTTAGTTATAATCTCTATGGTTGTAAAGGAAGACACATGCATATGTATAATAATTTCAGTGAATAGACAACAAGGATGGTCCCATGTTATACTTGCCTTAATCAAAGCTTTCCTGATGATACTGCTGGTCTGGCTCAAAATAATACTCCTGATCGTCAAGAAATTGCTCACCGTCTATACTCGATCATCAAGCACCAACACACAATCATCCGAGCAACCATACACTAAGCAAACAAATAGACATAATTAAAACAGTACACCAACAGTAGCAAAACAATATAAAAAGTTTGTAAAACTCTTCTACACGTTACTACGATCACACAGATGTAAAGATCACGAAATTCGGATTTAAAACGTGAAAGTTATGAATTTTCTAAGATTTTCTATGGATAAATAATTACTTTAATATAAACTCAAAAATTAAAATTTTCAAACATACTGTATAATAACACTAACATGTAGAGCTCGTAAATACGAATCTAACGCAACTTGATTGGAGCAAAACAGATTTCAAACGAATAAATGGTCGAGGATTAAAGCCGTATAACTATGAAGAACACATACGTACTGTAATGTGAAATTGTTGTCCTTTGGCCACTCGCTTACTAAAGTTGATGCTATTTGCTTGTATAACTCGAGCACCGAGCTGATAGCGGTTCAAACGGTCAATCACTGGTGATGATGGTCACCATGACAGCTCGCCGGGATTGGCAACAGGCAGCGCTTCTTTGGAGGATTTACGGTGGTAGTAGCAGCAGTCGCCGATTACATAAATCCTCACATGATATATATACTGAACTGTTAAAATCTTGATTGCCTCCGATGTTGAGCGAAACCCCGATCTCGTTGTGTGACGAATAACTTGGTGATGTCAACTCTACATTTTAGTCGTGATCTCGTGGAGGCGCAAATGCTTAGACGAATCTCGATCTGACGATCTCCATCATTAGTCATGAAGTCCTCAACTTGCAGCGGGATGCCTGTGCAGATTAGTCGATCTGAGAGAGTCGATACAGCGCACGGCGGTGACAAGACTCAATGGCAGCATTGGTCATGGCCAAATCTCCATCTGATGAATCGACGCACGATGGATTGGAATTTGGGAACCAAGCGTCAGGCCTCTCGGTTGCTAACAAGGGCTGGACGTGTCATGTGCCCACAGATGAGGATGTACGCTCGGCTCAATGGAGTGCATGGCTTGTTCGTGCATGCATATACCCATATGCCTGGCTTTTGCTTGCTTGGATGTGGATCGAACGTGGTTGCAGGATGTGCATCCCATGCACAGCACATGGCCATACACAGCAGGGACGCGTAGGCGACGGCCTCCTCCACAGCGGGGACACGTAGTCGATGTCAACCTCCTCCGGCGCCGCAGAATCGAGTCAACCTCCTGATGGCCTCTCTATGATGGCTACCTCCTGGTCGTGTGCAGTCCTCTAGCCGGCAGCGTATACGTGATCTAGCGAGGTGGCGGCTTGCACTAGGGTTAGGATTGGAGAGGGCGCTGGCACCTGGGCTCAAGTTTTATAGGGCAAGTTTCATCGGTGGCCATATCAAATCCGTGACAAACGTATTTGGCGATTCGGTCGGCAGCGTTGCACACATCAACGGCAGCCCAGCAAGCCTGTCGTGCGGCCTCTTCGGTGGTGGAGACGGAGTTGCAAGCTTGGCTGTGGTGGTCTCCGAGTAGTATTGTACTGCCTATCAGACTTGAGCACGTGTACCGGCCACGAATCCTTTCCGCATATGGCTCTGGTACTGTTGAGAATCGGATTGAAGCTGCTTTGGTCTGCTGCCCATGGGGTAGGTACATATTTATGGGAAGGAAAACTCTCCATCTTTACATCAACTAGTAATATGGTACTAATCGATGTTGCACCCTCCACCTTTACTAATAGGCCTAATTAATTATCAAAGCCCATTAGTAAATAAAGACATGGGCCTTTGGGCAAGGGGAAATCTGAGATATTTTTTTATTTTCGGAATTAATTAATTTTATGGATAAAATAATTCTAGAAAAGTCCAGAATTGAATTTTAAGCCACGAAAAATACTCCGAAGGCTCTAAAAATTCTGGGAAAATTCTCAGAGATATTTTAGAATGAGACGAACCCAAATAAAGTATTTGGAGCTCATGAAAAGGTTGATGAAGAGATCAAGGAAAAAGATTAAGCTCACAGAAATTGAAATTTTAAATCCAGAAAATACCAAAAAGTTTTCCGATGAGAAGTAAACGTTGTCCTATGGTATTTTGAAAATAATAGCACTCACCAACACCAAAGACAAGCATCACACAAGCACCACATTATCAAATTAATATGAAAAAGTTTAAAACCAAAATTTTCTATATTTAAATTAGCAGCAACTTAACTTATCTAATAAATTTATTCAAATATTGAAATCATTTATTTTATTTATTGTTTTTCATGCACAACCCAAAATAGGAGATTTTGGGTGCGACACTAGCATCTGCCAACTCAAGCAAAGATTTACCAACAAGTTCGGCCTCCGCATCAGGAACTGTGAAGACATCATCAATGCACTTTGACAACTTTAATTCTGGCTTCTTTGGCATAATACGAAGTTTGTATAAACCAATCCCAATAAATTTGAAAGTATCTAAGTTTACACCTTGAGCCTGGTAGTATTCCATACAACGTTTATAAGCTTTAAGATCTACCCCATGAGGAACAGTTTCCAAAACTTCAGCCAGAGTAGCAGGTTCCTGGGCAACTTCTTTCATCTTTCCAACATCCACAATCGTCTCTCTTTGAGATGAAGAATCAGGGAAAAATTTCTCTATGAATATAAAACAAAAATTAAAAAGAAAATAAAAACAAAACAAAAATATGCGCAGCAATAAAATAAAATCACCTGTAGAAATACCCTTTTCCAGCTGGTAAGACACCCTCTCACTAGTATTTACATTAATAGTAGACTCGGAAAGACGAGAGGCACGGTCATGTTCAGCCTCCTCGTCATAAACTTCATCATCAGATTCATCAAAATCAAGAGCAAAAGTTGTAGTACCCTTAATTTTTTATGTCTTCACACCAGGCATAACACCTTTAGAATCACCCTTCTAACTATCAATTGTAGCATCTTGCTCTACCTGCACAACATTTTCTATCACAACCTGGGTTACATTTTTCGTAACTTCACCACCTAAGTTAGCATATCCTCCAGACGAAATCACAACGCCCATCCCATCACCAAAATTCCCTGCACCATCCCAAGGAGCTTCAATAGAAAATCTTTGAGAGGATGGCCCAGTAGTTTCCTACGAAGCCAACACCTCACCTTCTTCTTGTGACCCAACAACAGTGGCAGCCATAGTCACCGGAGAAGAAACCGGATTAACTGGATCAGGAAAAATATCTTCGCCAATATTTTGTTGTGACAAAGACAAAATAGCTTCAGCATCACCACTATGGAAAATGTTGGCCATCAAATTCTGAAAGTAGTCATCAAGTGGAGTCAACATAGGAGGAGTCAACCCACTAGAATCAAAAACTAAACTAAACATTTTCATCTCATCATCACAAGACATTTTCTTAAAAGTTTCATCAATAAAATTTTCTGATACATCAGAATCAGAAAATCCATCAGTCTTCGCTTTCTTCTTTAAAGCTTTTTTAAGTAAGCGGAGCTCCACCTCACTTTTTTCTAGTAACAATATCAATACTAGGCTTCGCACTTCTAGTATAGGCCGAAGCTGACCTTTCACCATATCAAATCTGAGCAATATTAAAAATTCTATTCAATCTCGGATTTTATCCATCAGATCTTTCTCTTTCTTCAAAAATTTGCCAAGAATCTCAACAACTTTAATTTCAACAGCAGAAACAAAATCTTTGTCTTCAGTATATTTCTTTGGACGAAAAACTTCATTATCTGGAAAAATATAAGTTTTCCCTTTGACTAACTTTTCATGAAATCGAACAAAGCCCCAACCTTTCTTCAAAGGCCAAATCCGAGCAGCAATATACTCTTCGCAAAAATCTCGGGCACTTTGCATACTTGCAGCAAGCTTATAAAACTTCTCACAAGATTTAGAACTTCTCAAACTTTGAAATTCAGGCTTGCAGTCAAAACTATTCTTATGCATTCTTGCAGCCAAATGATATCTTCTTACAACTCTGTTAGCCTGATTCTTTTCTTCGACAAGAGGAACTTTATGATAAAACCAATAGCGATACCAATTCTCAACCCACTTATTTTTTGAAGTAGGAGTTATCTGTTTAGCACCGCGAGCTTGCTTAAAACTACAACATCCAAAATATTTGATGACACTTTTTCTATCAACCATCTTACTCCGAAAGTGAGTATGCATCTCATGAATAGAATAAAAAGCTCCAATATCCGGATTTCCTCTCTGAGATTTCACTGGCCAAATAAAAAGAACAATTTTTGCCATACCATTTGGAGTCAAGTGATGCATCTCAATGTTATAAGCTTTTAGAATTTCTTCAATAAAATCTTGGCATGGCATACGAAGACCAGCTGTAAAATGATCACAAAACACAACACATTCATCAGGTTCTGGCCTAGGAACTGTCTCATTTTGCGGAGGAAACCTAACATCCGCCTTTTCCAGCATTCTATTTTTAACCATCCATTGCAATTCAGATGCATCAAATAAGGACTTGCCAAAGTTCAGAGACTTCGTATCATCACCAACAAGTTCTGACTCTAATGCAGAAACATTAGATAAGTCCTCATCAGAAATAGATTGCTCAGATTCAGCTGGCAAATTTTTAGAAGCATTCTTCTCTATGTCGACATCTAAATACAAAAATATATTAAAAAAACAACAGCAAAATAAGCATACAAAAGTATCAAACATAACAAAACTAAAAAAACATCAACCTCGAATACAAAAAAATACCTTCGTGGCAAAGAGAAACGAAGGAACAAAGTGGCTTCGAAGAAAATCGACTTCGCGGCAACAAAAATTTCAGCAACACCTCCCCGTCTTCGATCACGTACCCAAAAGGGAGGACAAAACGCAGTATATATAGGCGGCTTCGGAAACTAACCATTAAAAACACTGTTCATAACATAACAGTCATAAACGGCCAACTTCAAAGTTTGGGACGATGTTTTTTGTAACTTCTCTTTAAAAAATTCAAAATTCATGAATTTCAGACCTTTGGAGTAGGCCTTCATTCGCGAGGGGCTACTGTTGAGAAAATTAACTCCATCCAAAAAACTCAAGCCCAAACTTTGGAGTGCAAAAAATATAAAAGTATCCTAATGAAATTCACCTGCGGGAAAAAGTATAGCGAAGGATGTATTTTGTCTTCGTCGCACAGGATTCGACTTCGCCAAAAGAATGAAGGTAAAAATGAACATCGAGATCAAAGACGAAGACAAAACTTTGGCTTCGTCGTCAAGAATTCAACTTCGATTATTGACTTCGTCGTCAAGAAATCAACTTGGCTTATTGACTTCGTCGACAAGAATTCAACTTCGCTTATTGACTTCGTTGCCAAGAAATCAACTTCGCTGGACAAAGAAGTAGATGAAGAGCAAGAAATAATCTGAAAAGAACAAGTTCGCTGAAGAAGAGAAATTGAACGTGAAAAAGAAGACCAAATCAGGAAGAAATGACTACTTCGCCCTTACATAGAAGAAGGGTTGTAAATGTTTTAGTCAGGGGTAAAATAGTCATTTTATGTAAATAAGAAGACTAGAGCCCTATAAATACCCCCTCTGATATGTATGATACGATCATGGAATGAATACAACTTTGCACACGACTTTATCTTGTCTGAAATGTTTTGATGATTGTGTGAATTGTGTCACTTGACTTGAACTTTTCACCCAACAGAATTTCATATCTCTAGGATAAGCTGCTATATAATATAAACCAGCAAGGTAGTCATATGATATAAGAATAAGATACCTTGTTAGGGTCACTTTAGGATGATCCGCGCATCTTTGTTTACTAATTCTCATTCCCTCCTTTCAAATACAGCTGTGACAAAGGAAGGACACGATCTTTTGAGCAATGCGCATGCTTGAACAACATCCCTCTCACATAGTGATGCCATAAACTCTATACAATCTTCTTTAAGCTTATGCAAGTTATGGCTTTGAGCTAAATCCACAGTAGTCCCAGCAGCCTCCATGTTAAGCATCTTAGCGAGGATGTCCTCACATATTAAATTCAACCTATCCATGGCATATCTATTTGCAGCAACAAGCAGGTTAATGATCCTTACACAATAGTCAACTCCCTGAGGATCGCACATGAAAGCCAGCGTGTCTGTATAGATAAAATGCAAAAGATCCCTGAAAACCAAAGGCTTCATGTTTTCCACTGTCCTAGGTCCAGCCCCTATGTCTCCGGTTGTTAACCCATACAACTCCTCCATGAAGACAGGAGACCGTGCTGCGAGAATAGCCTTGTGTGCATCAAAGGTCTGACCGGCCACAACAAATGTAACATCGGCAACATCGGCTCCCTTCTTATCCTCTAGCAACTTGCCGAAGTGCACCTTGATGTCAGACAGTGGAACCGGGATTTCAGTCATCGGCACCCTGTTTTCAGACAAGTTGTATAGTCGTATCACAGTGAGGTCACATTGAATGGTTAGGTGGTTATTTTTGACAAACTGCTTCTCCAAACTGTCCCTCATTCAGTACCCCATGTGTCTTGGTCTATATTCACCTCCTTTCATTAGATTGCTGGACCTGAACAGGCGCAATCCTGTCGAATACCATGATATCATGCTGTCCTTCACAACATCATCCCCTCCAATGAATTGAATATTGTAGTGCGCCCTCAGCTTGACATCGCTGATCAACACCAAGAAGACAATGATATAGTCCTTAGTGTCATTATCAATGCCATTGGGGTAGAAGCGGATGGACCAATCGAAGCCACCAACAGTGAAGGTGGATGACCTTATGAATTTGCCAACATCTGTCTCCTTTTGACTACAGTCATCGATCTCGAAGATGTGCGTGCTTGTATGGGCCTTAATGCTGCAACTTGATGCTGTTCTTCTGGGTGTCCGTGACATCCTTGAAGTACCTTCTCCTTGCATACTGTAACATTCAAGGGCAGAAAAAGGATTAGAACATTATATGGACTCAGCAGCATTACATGGTTCTATCTTATTCCTCCACGAAAATACATAATATCCAACAAATTCTAGGTACCATTATTCATATATGCCGTTAGACAACTACCCTTTCTAAACTGTAGGCCATTTTGGTTTTTCTTAGTTCATAGTTTTTATTGCACCTAGATATACATTATGTTCAGATATGTAGAAAAAAATTATGCATCTAGAATAGTCAAAGTAACATATAATTTGGAGCGTAGCGAGTAATTCCTAAGCTAATCTGGCCATGTGAAAGTACACTAGTTATTTCAAATTACGTCCTTGACATATGGAGAAGTATTCTCTCAAGGGAATTGAGTTGATAGAAAAAAGCAATGATCGATTTGGATAATCAGGGATGTACATAATAATAATAACACCTGGATACATAATAAAGTATGAGATAGATTGGCGACAACTACTAGAGGTGCTAATAAAAAATAATGTTGCGTCATTATTGAATCTTCTTGGCAGAAGATACAAATAGTATTCTTTTTCTACCTGAACATGAAGATATGCATGGATCAATCAAATATAATGTTGTAGAAGTAAAAAATGGTGACGATGAATTGAATCAGGGTGCAGTGGTACAGAAGATGAATGATGTACCGAAGCAAGCAAAAACGAAACCTGAAAATGCCTGGCCCGATCTAGATCTAACAATTTTCTTGGCAGCTCGCTCGCACACACAAACACAATAGAAGCACATATATATAGGGGTACCAGATGGATCCTGTGGACATCAAAGTAAGATAAGCACTCGATAGGGCGCTGAGTAGTGGATCTTAATTAAATTCTTGGCCACTGTAGAGGCCGACTTCTGTGCATTAGCATGATTAGGCTATTCATACAATATAATGAAAAACTAATCCCAAACCCTAGTTCTAGATCTAGATTTAGAAGCAAACCAATCCCACCCTAAAACATTAAATAGACCACTAAAACGAAGACTTGGCCACTAAATTATGGTAGAATCTTATTCTCTTGCTAAATTTACCATAGCACCTTCAAAGATTTGATATAAAAGCATTTATAAATGCCTCAACCACTATAGAAGAGAGAGAAAATCAAAAGCTAAGTATGCACTAATCTACCACTAAAACTACAAAAAGAGGCTTCGAATATGTACTTACCTTCTAAAGCCTCCTCCACCAAATGAATCCAAATTAAAACCTGCCCACCCCCCCCCCCCCCCACGCCCCTTAGTTTTGCAATTTTTAGGAGGTAACCCAAGGCCTCCCTCCCTTCCACCACGGATTATAGTAAATTTTCGGTGTAAGAAGTGGGGCTGCAAGTTACACACTAGACCATTTGTAGAGGCAGTTCTATATAGAGCCGCCTTTGCAAATTATATTTAGAGACGGCTCTAACACCAGCCGCCTCTAAAGATGCATTTGTAGAGGGGCTGGAGATGGAGCCACCTCTAAATATGAATCTTCTGAGACGGCTTGGTTCACAGGGTACTATAGAGGTGGTTCCTGATGAGCTGCCTCAATGCAAAATACTCCCGTTGTTGAAAATCATTTTTTATAGTTGTGCATCAAACAATACAGCCATTTCAACCGTTGGTTTGAATGTGTGGGGGCTGAGGTGTCATCCAACTAAGACAAAGTGGCAGCACTCGGCACTGGGGTGTCGTCCGCACTGCTGCAGTGGCTCTCTTAGCCTCTTACCACTGAAGAGAGCTACCGGGCAGCTTCTGTGCATCAACATGGATGTAAGTCCTCGATGGGATGCTTGCCAATGCAAGGTTAGCCAGCAGGCCAGCACCAAAGGCCTCTCGTATTGCCGTGAGCTGGTTGAGAACTTGGGATTGGAGTGAGCTCGTTGGGATTGCCCCACAGCTGGCTTCAGCTTCTGCCCCACACGCAATGCTGGCCATGGATGGCCGACCGCTGGGGCACTGCATGCAGCAATCGTCGTTTTGAGCTCGATGGAGCGCATCCAAGTTGGATCCGAATTGTGGCTGGTCAAGATGGTAGAAGAGGGAACAGCTACAGGCCTACAGCTTGGGCCCTGTTTAGTTGGCATGCAAACCCAAAATATTTCCTCTTCCACCCATCACATCAAATCTTTCGACACATGTATGGAGCATTAAATGTAGGTAAAAAAGATAACTAATTGCATAGTTTGTCTGTAAATATCGGGACGAATCTTTTGAGCCTAGTTAGCCCATGACTGGACAAATTTTACCAAATAACAACGAAAGATGCTACAGTAACTTTTCACCTACTTTTCACGAAGTGAACACAGCGTTGGTTCGGGTGGCACTGGCACAGATCGATCCCCCTTTCTCTGATGCACTGCACGCACGTGTCATGCCAAAGCGGCGGGCGGCGATGAAGCGACCGCGGCTCTGGCCTTCGTTCCCCAGCCGCGCCTAACGTAACTACAGCGGCATCGCAAGATCCGCAGCGGCGTGAAAGCCCGCCTATGGCGTCGCAGAAGGCTCGGCCGCCGATGCCAAATACACACACCACACGATCGATTACCTACTGAGAGACCGAGCTAGACCCCTTCCTGATCCACCCGTTCCGGTGCAGGGAGCAGCTCGTCCGCACCTCGATGGATCCAAACCACCCCCTCTCTACCGTGCCATCGCGCGCTACTCAGCATCCAAGAGGAGAAGAAAGAAAGCGCACAGCCAACAAAAACCTTAGCTGCAGGGGATCGGATCAGAGAGCAAAAAAATCGATTTGGGAGGAGAGGAGTCCAGACTCGAGAGATCGGGGCAAACCTTAGCAGTGGGGATCGGATTGCCGCTCGCGGTGTTCGCGCTACCAACGAAGCGCGGCGCGGTATGGTGTTTTCATTTTCGAAAATTAAAATTTATCGGGGGTCATAGATAAAGAGGATAAATATGATATATCGAAAATATCGGACCAAATTCAAATAAAATCTAATTTGAATTTAAGTAAATTTAAATAAAATTTATACGAAAAAGATAGATTATTTCTTATCGGCACTTACGGATAAACAGGATATATCGGAAGTATCGAAAGATTTTGGCCGATAAAAAAACCATGGTATGGACTGCTTGGAGACGACGCCTCTGTGAGTCAGGCGAGTAGTAGGCGACTGCCGGCCGAGTGACTGCAAACGGACGGATGGAGAGACCCTCTCGCTCTCACTTGAAACCCTAGCTACCTCTGACATCGCGCGCGCCGTCAGCCTGGATGTCGTCCGCTGCATCCGACAGCTGGCCGCGACGCCCGACGCAAAGCAACAGCCAGCGACAGCACGAGGAGATGCCAGCCAGCTGGCGGGCGATGAAACCAACGGGTAAGGGGAAGAGCGGAGCGCAGTGGCAAGCATGAAATTGTGTGTACCTCTTCTTCCTAACGTGCCACTTCTTTCCTCACAACTCCTGATCGCTGCCATAGTTAGGTACTTAGGTTCACATAGGGTGGAGAAAGCAGGAGCTCCCACCCTAGAGATTGGTGTGGAAGAAAGGGGAGAAGCTTCACCACAAGCCCTCTACTCAGCCTAGGGTACCATGTTCTGTTTCTTGGATATCCAAGGTGAGCCTTATCCTACATCCTAGGAAGCTAAGCTACAAACCTTACCCAATCTCATGAATAAGGTAGACTACCCATGGATGTCATAGATCTCTCTAACAACCTCTAGGAATAAGCCCCACAAGAAGATGCCATATCCACTCTCCGCAAGCTCGAGGGTGAGCCTCAGTGCCTTCACCTTGGCTGACAAATGGTCCAACAACATTTTCAAGATAATCTGGCCAGTCAAGATAGTCCTATAGAGACTCAGCAGTTTTTTTTGTCTAAAACACTTGGAAGGTCCAAGACTACCTCAGGGATGGTCTGAATGACCAACAAGAACCAACAAAAACTTGAGTTTCTGTCGAGAACTCATAGACAGTCTGGGACACAACGAGCGGTCTAACAACAACAAAGGTGTTTTTATAGAAACTTAGAGCCTCAGCCTGAACATATGGACTGTATGAGTATTTCTCGGTCGGTCCACAACATAGTCCAAAGCAGACTATATATAGACGTGCTGATTCTTGTCCTGATCAGCATGCACAAATGACAACATCTTTGGGCAGCACTAACCAGAACACATGGACAGTTTCCTACATGCCTTGACAGATTGTCCGAGTAGGCACCTTCTGGAGTTGAGGTGCACCTCATACTCATGAGGTCTACTCTCATGCTATATGTCTACTCTCACAGGATTGAAAGGATATCAATCTCGGGTGTACTCTCATGCTGGTAATGTGCACCTGAAGTGTCCTGTGTGCCCCTCTTAAGTCATTGGTTTAATGATGTGCTTAGCGGCTGCTTTCTCAAACTAGGACAGCTCAGAACGTTAGAGAAAATAAAGAATGTTACCTGAGCAAACCGACAGAAGGGACTTTATTCACATCTACATAAATGATTTTCAGAGACGACTATATTTTTTTCCAGAGACAGCTCCATTAAGAATCGTCTCTAATTTTTTCTCTGAGATGGTCCGCCTCTATCAATAGATTTTAGAGGTGGTTGGAGTTTAGCTACCTCTAAAAATAGGTGCAATAGAAAAAATTCACAGCTTTTTGAAATCAAGTTGAAAGAAGACAAACTTTGCACATATTCGCAAAAAAAGACAAACTTTGCACCAAAGTTGTACAATTTGAAGAGATCTGCAACTTTGTAGTTGACAGCCTTTTCATGTCAAATCATTTGGAGTCCCAAATTATGTTTTAAGTTCTTACATTTTCAAATTTACATTTTTTATCTTTTTAAACAGATGTAGTGCTCAATGACATCTAAAACTTTCCATATTAAAATTTTTACCATTTGAAATCGTTTAGGGGCCAAAATATTCAATACAAAATTCATGCAAAAAAGATTGCATACTATACTTGATCACAAGTCACTTTGAGGCGTGTTGGTAGAGTGTCCTCACACAAGGCCTGACCTAAGTTCAGGCCCCCAAAACTACACGTGCACGAAAATCGTGTGACTTATGACTTTGTGACACACATTGTCTGATGGGCTTGACCTTTTTTCTTTTTTTTCTTTTTTACCTTATTTGTGAATTCTGTAAAATGATTTCTAGAGTCAAACCACCTTGTTGAAAACCTCTATAAATTAAATTCTAGAGGTAGGATCCAGCCTCCCATAGAAATCGATTTCTAGATACGTCTAGATATCCACCTCTACAAATCGATGATTTCTAAATATACTTGACTAGAGGTGGTTTTTGGAGCCGCCTCTACAAATCATTTTGACTGCCTCCAAAAAAATAACGTTTTCTGCAGTAGTGATTATTTATGGAATTAAATGTTAGCAGCTTAAGCTAAGCCTATCACTAGCAGCATTGCTGCATTATAGACTGCAGTATGGGACAAACTGTCGAGTGATTTTACTTTGCTTTCTCCCCTGGGATTTACCATAGGTGGGTACTGAGAGCCTTGTGATATATATATATATATATATATATATATATATATATATATATATATATATATAAAGGTTAAAAGAGCATCTTTGTGTAGTTTGCGCTGGTGAATGGAAACCCACGCTACATCTATGAATTTCCCCTACTTTTTCAAAAACTTTCCCAAGGTCTGCCACAGGGTGTATCCAAGTTGAAATACATAAGCTGAACAAGCAGTCATTTACTGCAATGTATTATTAAACACAAAATTGGCATTATTTCCTAAAATAAATTGCGATAGAGCATGTTGAGTGTCTACATGTTGAACTTGATTTTACCAAAATTTAAACCACAACCATTTATGCACTGGATAGATTATTTTATCCTTTGTGCAGATGCAATTTATAAAGGACAAGCCAAAATTGGTGAAATCAAGGGGCATTACTTGAATGTGATTGCAGATACAAGTGAAGAAATGATTAAGAGAGATCTGTTTGCAAGGAAATTTGGAGTTACTATATATTGTAATGCATGACTACTTAATTAATATGAGGATTCACCACAAATACCAGACTGGCCATATTATTGCGGTGACAACAGACTACTTCTTGACATTCACATACTGGTGCATGAAATTATTGATAGAGAGACAAAATATGATATGCATTTCCATGTATTAGCTAAAGTATTGTGTTGCGTATGTTGGCTGAGATTATATGCACACAACCTAGGGTTTAATAGTTTCCTCTGAATAGGCCTTGATCCAAGGTTACGAACCCGATGTACTAATTGGAAAAGTGGTATATCGAATTAAGAACCACATCCATCTACTACTATTGAATCTGAATACAGGGCTACAACTATTTAATTGATTTATTTCCTTCATTCATTAAGCAAAGTGGTACAGAAGCAATGTTGGTTATCATTTCTAGGTCTTGATTTAATTTGTCATGTTGTCTTAGTCGTAGTGGTCGACAGGGAAGAAATAATTTCCCTTGTTCACACACCTCATTTGGATTGACAGATTTCTAATAGTTTGTTGCGGCTGCACATGCATCCATTTTTATGGTTACCAACTACTTTATACAATGATCTATTAGATTGTGTCCTTATTAGACGTTGTGGAGCAATCATATCCCACTTTGACTGGGTATATGTATATTACTAGGTTTTCATTGTTTTAGCTTGTACACTCATAACGATACCATTAGTGCTTTAGGCCATAGCCAAGATATGTTTTTGGATACGGCCATACAGTTACAACCGATCTTTGCACATTCAGTGAAGGGCATCTGCATCATGGACCACACATGGAAAATTTCTTTACACATTCTTTTGAGCAAGGTTTAATGAAAAAAGTTGGCATAAATGACAGTTTTGACATATATAATTAGCTATTGTCAGCATACACAAAAAAAAGAGTAACACTGAAAACCTATATAAAAAGAATATAATCCTAAAACAGTTTATGGGTGAAACAACTGTCTAATACTTGTTCCCTATTATATACTGAGTTAGTGTCAATATATCTGCTCCTCCACCAATCTACAAAGAACATAAACACCAATGCTTCCAAAAATGTGTATGCTTCCTGCTGTAGAACTCAGAAAATTGTGTAGTTTGAGAATAAGTTCAGAAGATTGTCTAATGCTTCAGGGTAAAATTTCCTTGCAAACAAGTAGCATGGTCTCTTCAGTCCATTCCACAGGCAAGGCCTCTGCAAGAGCTCTTTCTGCAGTCAACATCAAGAATATAAGCATTGGACGTCCAGTGTTTCTCCCAATAGTTAAGTTGACATCAAAGAAAACACAATTACTCCACGCAGGTTGCAACTGAAAAGAGAACGTGGGCTGAAGATTTTTTAAACCACACACCAAAAGAAAAATGGGAGAACAGATCACTCTCACTAGGAATCAAAATAAAAGTATGACACCTGAACTTGAGGCAATGATGAGTGTGCACTTTGCTTGATTTGCAACTTGACGGAACTGATAGTTGACTATACGCTTAGAGCCTAATAGTAGTTTACCGTAATTCACTCTATAGATTTTGCACTGGGTATATATATATATATATATATACCCAGTGCAAAATCTATAGAGTGAATTACGGTAAACTATATAATCCTACCCCGACTTATCATGCGTGCAAAAAATGCAACATATATGATAAATTGAAAAACAACATGGTAGTATAATTAATTCAGTAAATAAATGCAATTTTCAGGCTTGTCTTTCAAATAAATCATCAATGGTTAAATTAATTCAGATAGCACGGGAGGAAGAGACCTTCTCATCACTGGTGATGTGGTAGCTCACATCAATCGACTGCAGCAAGATGGAAGTTAGAGGCATAAAAGGATCATATTTATCATGTTAAGATGGCACAAAATAAAGGTAAACGTACAGTCATATTCTTCAGGCGTTCATAAGTGACATCCTTAGCTCGGAAAGATCTGGGATGCCACTTTCCTTCAGACCAATCAACGTAGGTGACTGACCAGTTAGCAATGCCAGCAGGGTCCATCATCTGTTCAATACATATGAGAGCCTTGACATCAGTACCTAGAAGACATTATTGACAATCAGATTCTCTTAAAATATATAATAACACTATGTGGTCGCTACTAACGTGGAATAGTGTTGGAAGATAATGCTCATCTGCATAGCAATTGCGACCTTCTTCCATTCCGGGCTGCAAAGGGCACAAAGCACAACCAAAGACAAATTATTCAGCAAAGTAGTGCTATCAATGTAACAGAATGAAATCAAACAATAGTGGAAATAACTATAGGACCTACAAGAGCATTTCCTTATTTCGAGCAATTTTCGCTGATTTAGAAGAGACTAATAGAGTGATCTTCACAAGTGCAAAGAACATATGGAAAAATGTGCACGAATAGCAGTAGTGGTAAAGTGGAGGATCTAGATTTTGGGAGAAACAGTAAATCAGTTGACTGAAGAGTGAACTGAAAGCTAGAACGTATAGTGCAGTCTATGACTACAACACGACACCAAAATTATACTATGCTGTGCTCAAGTATACAGTATATGCATGGAAAGCCATGAAAATTTTGATTTGATTACCCTGCAGTAAAGCCTGAATTTTGAGTAATAAAGACTGTCTGCAATCACCACCATTGCATGTTGTCGCTTCATTGAGAACCACTGCGATGTTCAAAGAATAGTATTGTAGACACATTTCAGTACTTGGAGTCCATACAAACCTCATAAATTCAATGCATTTGGGGAAATAAATCTTTATATTTAAAATAAAGTAGATTATCTGCAACAAAAAGAGGACTCTTATAGATTAACAATGCTTTCTAGCCTTCTAGCCCATAGATTACTTAATATCCACAATTTGTGAACTTGAAATTAAGGTCACCTGAGAACCTTTCCTGAATTCTGACTCCAGAACCTCAGGTAACATATTCTTTGAGTATCTGTAAACTCCATGTGGCCCGGGGTCGTGAAAACTAGCCAATAAATACACAAGAATGTGAATGGCTGAAAAAAAATGTGGCAAGTGTGTATAAAGAACTAAAGCATTGAAGATCTGTGCAATGCTCTAGGCTATGGCTTAACGATACGAATGATTGCAACATCGTTCAGACAGAGCATTGTCTCACCAGTCCAGAAAACTGTGTCTTGATCCCATGAGGAAGTCGTACACATAGTCAAAATTGTGAAGGGGAACACAGCTGAATTCATTGTATGAGGAATGGTTACATAGTGAGAGAGTTCGTCATGCTAGAAAGTATTTTCGAATATATATGGGGATCACCTGTCTGAAAGCAATACAAAATGCTGGTTGTCTGTATCTTCTAGAGCTTTAGCCAACAGCCTCCTCTCTGCATCAACCATTGAAATCATACCCCATCCTACCTGCTAGGAAATAGCCAATATCAGAATCCTACGGAACACGTATAGGTATATAGTCAATGTGCAGCAAACATTAATTATCTATCTACTCACTAACTGGCTATACTTCTTAGAACCAAATCTATCAAATCGAATTATCTGCAGATATATGAATACAAATAATATTAGAAAACAATCTGCTAGATAAGTTTTACTTCCAGCTCAAACATACATGCATGTTATATGTGCATCAAGTTATTTTTTAAAATTTTGGAACTGTGGTCACCATAATTTTTTCAGCATAAATGTGCATATATTCTGAAACTGCATCCTGTGCCTTTATTCTTATACACCATAAGTCAAGTACTTTTAAGTGTTTCAATATGCATACCTAGATAAGAACAATGGCTAAGTAAAATTAATTATCACTGGAAATTCTGAAGAACTATAGAATCCATTTCCTCAAAAGTCGAGCAGAAAAGGTGTTGGCATATAAGAAATCTTAGTAAATCAAAACAGATTTCTACCTTATGATCTTACAAACACACATGCTTTACATGCTCAGCATGGCTTCATCCTTAATAGCATTACCTTCTCACTGTGTATGTCTCGACCGACAAATATGGGACTGACATGTTCGTGCTTCTCCCGTGAAGCATGAACATATATAGTGTATCTCCCCTCATGTCCCTAGAGAGATAAGATGAATAGCATGGAAAACACAAATGGAGTAAGATATATCCCTTGGTCTTTTGATTCAAATGGTGCCATAAAGACAGTAAAGAGAAAAATAGGTTCAGAACAAAGTACATTTGTGGTTTGGTACTAGGGGCAAATCCAGTAATATAACAAAATCTGATTCTGGTTTAGATCTAAGCACATTTAAATAAAAAAAATGGCCAATAAAGAACACATTTCATGAAATGAAAGATAGAAAGATATGATGCAGCCTATGAACAACTAATGCTCTTTTGATCTTAGTTATGGCTGGTGAATTACTGCACATCTTAATTGGATGGGAGATTTGGAAACACCGCAATGATTGTGTCTTCAACAATGCTGTCCTGAGTGTTTCCTTGATTGTGAGGATGGTAGAAGAGGAGGACGCCCTACGGTGTTTTTGGCTCGGGTGTTTGGGACCTTTTATAAGTTTTTCTCTTTTGGTCATTTTATTGTCGTTTTCAGGTGGGGCTGTTTTACCCTCACCTTTGTATCTCTTTTTCTCTCTTAATGAAATGACATGTAGCTCTCCTGTGTCCTACAAGAAAAAAAATGTGATCGTTTGCTTTGTTTGAAGCCTGTGTGTTTGCTTTTTGTGATCTAGTGCATTGGGTTGCTGTCTTGTGTCTTGGTGTTGTACATTTTGTACTCATTTTCTTAATGAAATGACAGCATCTCTCTTACATAGTTCGAGAAAAGAAAATTACTGCACATTAACCATCTGTACTTTAAATTGGAGAGTAATGTATTTGTATTTTATTAAGTCATCCTTTGGGACCCACAAATAGTATCTGGAGACAGCAAATCCAAAGTCTGTAACAAAATTAATATCATGTATAAAGTTGTTAAGTATGCATGAATATACACAAGGGAAAGTGACACTGGATACCTTAAAGAACAACTCCCACAATTTTTCGAATGGAAGTTTGCCTGGGGTCAGGAACATAAAGGCAATTTTTGGGTTCCTTGATATGAAAGGAGGCGTTGAGAGGATCTGTCTGAAGACGACACGTGCAGCAGTCTCTGCATCAGTAAGTTCCCGGGTTGGTTCTGAGGGAAACCAGTCCCTAACAGGATAGGTATAATCCTGGGGTGGGTAAAGATAAGCCCATAGCACAGTGATGGCGATAAATATTACAACCACTGATATCCATATGCGTCTTCTTGGACTTGCTCTTGTCCGAGGAACTGTAACACCCTTCATATCACCGAAGCCCAATTTCCACACCTGCTACCACTTCATTCCTTTTGGCTACTCACATTGATGTGCACCGCTTTCATTACTCTCTTCTTGACTAAAGCAAAAGTGTCTTAGTGGAGCTCCCAAAAATGTGACAATTGATAAAACAATTGCCTTCTGCTTCTATTAGTGCTTCTGCAAAATAACAGCGAAAAGGGGAACTAATCAAACTTGCTCTCTTTTCTCGAACTATGCAGGAGAGCTGCATATCATTTCATTAAGGTAGAAAACGAAAGTACAACAGGCCGAGGAAAGAGCCAACCTCTCAAAACAAAATAATTGAAAGAAAGTTATCTTACTATAAGAATTGAATTGATTTTAGAAGGCTAACTAGGATTTATTCTGATCTACAAGCAAGAAAGCAACCTCCAATATTATGTTGCTTGTTGCTAAAATAATGTGAAGAAACCTTCTGCATATTTGCACTACATAATTTAATACCACAAAAGAATCGAATGTTAAAAGTTAATCTTTGGAATCCTATTACTATTTACAAATCAAAGGGGCAATTTCATTCTAATATGTATTTTTCCTTATTAAATATATATAAAGTTTTTATTACCTTAAAGATTAATATACTCTGAAACATATCCAAACACATGTATGTGCATCATAATCAATTAAGATGATCTGACAAGCAAAGGGCTCGGAGTGCCTCAAAGTCCAGCCCATGCACACATGGCTTAGGCCTTAGGGTCCCACTCAAGGGTGCACATTTTCATCTGTACCATGAAGTTTTTTTTAAGTAAAAGGCCGAAGCTCTGCCGCTCAATCATGCAGTGAAAAGAGGTGTACCATGAAGTTACTACCCACCAAGTTCAATTGGTTAAAGCTATTGGACCTTTTCTTCTGAAAAACTGAAGGAATATTTTTTCCAGTGCAAAATATAATTTTCATCTGATGTGGCTACATTTTCTGTACATGGTAACAGAAAATATGATTCCAGATCTTAAGTTTTGAGCTTGCATGTTTACAATGCGAGGAGCTAGCAATTTATTACGAGCAAAAGGAACCATTATTCTGACCCCAGGGAATATCGGTCACACTGCCTATGAAATTAAGGGGCAAGAAGAAGGAGCGTCGTATGGTCAATAATTAATTCACCTACACAGAAACACGAAATTTACCCAAATTTCACACTCAGAGCGATCTGACGACGCAGCGCAACAACTGAGCAACACGAAAATCAAGAGCAACGGCAGTCCTCCTCTCCTAACCCCCAGACTAACGCGGTCAATCCTCCAGTGCAATGCAATTGCAAACCACCGCATGGGATCAGCTCCAGCCTCCATGAACCCAATGCAAAGCAAATCACAATGCGCGTCGAATCAAGAAACGGGAAACGGGAAACGCTCGTACCTGGTGCAGGTCGGGAAAGCCGGCAAGGTGCGGCGATCCAAGAAACCACCGCGAACCCAGGGAAAACGCATGCGATGCGATGAACCCGCGCAGGATTTGTGTGGGGATGGGGACCGATCGATGGAGAGGGGCTCGTGGCACGACGGGCGTTGGTGGGAGAAGGGGCAAGGGGCACGAGAGCAGGGAATAATTGCAATGGAGAAATGTTTCTGCATGCGTGGCCTTCGCTTTGTGTTCGGCGGAGAAGACGGGGAGGACGAAGTGGAACAGCTCCTCCCTCTCCCTCCCCACAGACACACAAACAGTGCTTTCGCATGCCTAGCTCGCTCGGTCGTTGTCTCCAAGCGAAGTCGAAAGGTGGCAATTGCAAACTAGATTACCCAGATACGGATACGGGTATCAGATATGATACGTATTGGATACGCGGATACATTATTCTCTAAAGAGAAGTGACACGGGGATACTTCTCAAATATTTTTTAATAATAATAATAGTAACTACACATAATGTAAATCTATACTATAAAGGAGCGAACCTATTACCTAAACATATCTTACCCAACTCAGATCTCCTCCATTGGATGTGTTTTAATTATGCATCCAACGCTTGATATAGATCTGACAGACGGACCAACAACGAAAAGGACAATACTTATGTGACGAAACACACTATTCTGTTGTCGATCTCCCCTCCGCTCAGTTTTTTCTTAGAGCATCTCCAATAGGACCCCCTATTTGACCCCTACTTCAGATTTAGGTAGCGGAGGCTAAAAACAAACTCTAACAAGCCCCCTAGACTCCCCACATTTGTACTTTTCCTTCTCCACCTTCTGTTTCTGTTGGCCTCCTACTCTCCACCGTGCAAAATCTGAATAAGAGAGATAACAAAAGAGCCCCACGTGTCATTGACTACTAAAAAGAATTTGAGTAGTATGGTTTAGGTAGTATTGCTGGAGTTGGAAGCAAAATATGAGTAGTCTCAAAATAGGTGGCTTTCTAAATAGAGAAGCAGGAGGTGTGTTTTAGGTAGTATTGTTGGAGATGCTGTTGCCCGCACAAAAGTTTACCCGCCGCCTGTACCCGCGTACCACTCCCCTACCCCGCACCCCACCGACGGAAACGACGTGACTGCTCGCCCCGAGTATACTCGCCCGCCCCTACCCAGCGTTCGCGCGCCGCCGCTTCCCCGCACGTCGCCCCCTCCGCGCTAACACCGGTTTCTTCCCCGCGTGTCGCCCCTTCGCGCCGGTGGCCTCCACCCGACGAGGCCGCTTTCGGCGCTTTTGGGCTGCCCCTCCCGGATGCGACGGCTTCGGCCCTACATCGATGACAGCAATGACAAGTCTTCTGGCGTTCGCTTCCGCCCATTGCATCCCCACGGTGATTTTTGAGTCTGATGCGATGGATCTGGATCCGCTCCCCTGTATATTCAGATCAAGAGTGTTTGTTTCTTCATCTTGCAAGCATGAAGATCCCTGCGACATGGAAGACAGGCCTCCCTTCCCGTGGTTGCCGATAAGTTCTCCAATGCTATGCGATTGTAGAATTGTTTTTATCTTGTGCAATAACCCCTTCTCTACTGCATAGCCAAGAGTTTGTGTTTTTGTCAACACTGGTGTGTCCAGTAATCACCTCTCACTGCGCCGTCTTGGAGCGTGGCTTGTTGAAAAATGCAGTGAAAATCTGTCTAATGGCTGTTCTGGTAGGTGGATCATTTACTTATTTTTGGGACACGAACCTATGAGATTAATTTCTTCTGACAATGTAGTTGTTCCTATTCGCTCGACCTAATTTATCAAAGTCATTGCGTATCTATTTCACAGCTATGGACCTTCAAGCTAACTAATAAATCCCTTTGGTAGGGAGAGAAAATAATTGCTTCTCTTTTCTTTACCTTTTCAACCATTGTCTATGTTAAACTTCCATCTATGAAATTTTCAAATGTGAAGGTTGTGCATGGTCATTCTCCCTACAGAGAGCTGGTGAAGCAGTGTGCCTTTCAAGCACTACATCAATGGTTTCTTGTAATATCTGAATGGAACCCCTTTTGAGCTCTGTAGTTTCGAAGATGACCTTATTGTTGCCGTTGGAAAAGGAGAGCCTTCAGTAGTGATGTTCGAGTATGGATGTAGGTAATTCTTCATGTTGCTATTACAATCACGGGTCACATTTATTAATGATTTCTTGTTTCTTCATGGACTTGTAGGATCTGAATGGAACCCCTTTTTGAACTCTGCAGTTTCAAAGATGACCTTATTGCTGCTGTTGGAAAAGGAGAGCCTGCAGTAGTGATGTTCGAGTACGGATTTAGGTAATTCTTCATGTTGCTATTACAATCACGGGTCAGATTAATTGTGTGAATTCCTCATGAGTTATCTGTATTCATGGAAAAATTCTTGGGCTTCATCTGTTTCATTTTCACATATAATATCTTAATGTGTGATCTAAACATCTTTTCCTCTAAGTACATCTGTTCATGTGAAATTATGATTACTTTTCATATAGCCATATACATAAGTTTAATAATCTGATTTTTTTTTAAATTTCTATATGAAACGTACTCTGTGACATCTTGTCTACTGGTGGACTGCCTGGGACTGAAAAAGGGGATCAACCTCCTTTGTATTTTCCAGTTGGTAAGATGATATGTCAAGAATGGTGCTATGGGATGGGTGCCTTCAGGATAGCGTTGGAAAGCATCTTCAACCAGTATGCCATTTTTATATTTATGATATATTGTACTTCAAATGTATAATATAGATAATCAGATGCTTCTGTATCTCACTGTGGTCCACATTTTTTTTGGATTCAATATGATATGCTAATTGTTGAGATACCAGGACAGGATATATGGCTAATAAAGGAACAAAAAATCCCTTCATGCTTTAACATGATGACCAGTATGTGCGCCTTATGACTCAGTTGTGTTGACCTCCATTCACATCTCATGTGTATTTCAGAATTGTTAACCGTTTTCTTTGTAATTTGCAAATGGCAGAGCTGGATCATAAATATGCTTTTGGAGGCAGACCAAAGCTTTACTTATGATACATGCTACGTAGTTGTTAGCAGTCAAATCCTTGCTGGCGATCAAGGAGGGCTGAGGAACGTTCAAAAGTGGGCTGAAAGGACTATAGCAAGTACTTGAATTCATTATGTATTGCTGGCACGATAGATGTGACTTGACGAAGGGAAAAAAAACTATAGCAGTTTTTTTTTTGCGGGTAAAAAAAAACTATAGCAGTTCTTCCTATAATTTTAGATTTCTTCCCTGTCAGCTGTTGCTATTTGGGGATTTCGGGGTGCAATCCTGCTGTTACTATTTCACATACGAACATAATAAGAATGAAAAACAAAGAGAAACTGGATACATGTGGTACTTTGAGTTTTCATAGAGTCTGAACTTTCTATTATTGACATACTAACTCAAGTGCAGAAAGGTCAAAAACTTGTAAATGAAAAGATGGAGAACCCGCATGATGGAGAACACAGAGGAGGTGGAGAGAGTAGCCCAAGAGTGCAGTTGTTGCAAATGACCATGAACATTGAAGCTATGCTGAATCAGAAGCGACAGTGGTACCAAGTCCACTCCAAGGCGTAAGGATACAATCATACAACACACCTGTTTTCTCAATCATTCTTGTACTTTTCTTGTGAAACATAATTTATTGAATGTATGTATATCGTCCTTTTGCCATGAATAAAGTTGTATGATACACGTGCGTGTCGCACGTGCCTGTCCACTAGTATGAAATAAAATAGTATCAGTGAAACATAGTGTTTAACACCTTAAATAATACCACAGCCACAATACATAACAAATAATTTTGAGTGCACTACTTAATTAATAAGGCCACAGTACATATCAAATAATCTGACTGAGCCGTGAGGACAAGGAAAGACTAGAGGAGAGGACCAGACATGGGGATCGAGGAGCCGCCGCCCGCTCGCTGGTTGGACGGCCATCCGCCCAGAGACGCCTGCCACGGAGCAGGGCTGTAGGGACCGGGAGCAGGTAGGGGCGCCGCTTGCCTGCGTCGCCGTCGGCCGCTTTGTGCCTCGTAGTAGCCGCCATCCGCTCGCTGATTAGACGGCGAGCCGCCCAGAGATGCACGTGCGGAGCTGGGCTGCAGGGGCCAGGAGATGGGAAGGGCGCCGCTCGACTGCGTCGCCGCTTGCTACTGCCGCGTTGCCGACAACCGGTCACCACTCATCAGGCGGAGTGCATCGGGAGGTGCACGGCTGTGCGGGAGTATCCAAGTCGGCTTAGTCGGCTTAGACGTGTCAGATACTCGTATCCAAGTCAATACGTATCCAGAAATTCAAGTACGGCTCGGATACGTATCCGCGGCATATCCACGGCATATCCGTGTCCGGTACGTATCGGATACGTGATACGCAGCCCCCCTAAGTATCCGTGTATCATAGATTGCAAATACTACTACTCTACAGATCACTAGGTAGTGTTAGGATTGACAGTCATTAGAATACCGAGCAGTTTCAATTTTTTATTGGTTTAGCCTGTGTGCTTTTGCAAAGGTTAAGAGTGAGTTCACAATTATTTTATCAACTCGATGTAATAATCGTGAATTAATAAAATCATTTCTTTTCGAAACAAAGATCACTAGGTCACTACTCCTTTCTCCTCGACTCGTAGATACACTCTCGTAGTTATCTTCCAAAAAAAAAGTAGATACACTCTCGTAGTTGTATTTAGCACCACGAAATGACACAAAACTGATCTCGTTGCAAGCAAAGCATACACACTCTGTTTTGACTTACGCTCTCTTCACAAATAATTGATGTTTTGATGGTTTTTAACTGTTTTGAGATTTGGTTGCATGTTCCTTTCTTGTGCATTCAATTCATGTATTTGAAAGTAATATAATGGATTCATTGTAAAAGTATAGTATTTTGCTTTATTTTATAATAGAAAATTTTTACAATGGTTCAAAAAAAACATGGGTCATCCATTGGATAAGATAGGACGGTGAAAAAATATGATATACCCACTAAAGGTACCTGGAGGTGGGATAATACCAAATCAGGTAGGACCAGTACCAAAATAGTTAGAGCTATAAATAAATTTATTATTAGATTAATTAAATTTAGTGAAGGGTGAAATAGTAATTCATTGTCTTCAACTTAGGGTCTGTTTAGTTCTAAAAATTTTGCAAAATTTTTGAAGATTCCCCGTCACATCGAATCTTTGGACGTATGCATTAAGCATTAAATATAAATATAAATAAAACTAATTACACAGTTTAAACGAAATTCACGAGATGAATCTTTTAAACCTAATTAGACCATAATTAGACACTAATTACCAAATAACAACAAAAGTACTATAGTCCCATTTCAAAAAAAAAATTACGAACTAAACAAGAGTCCTGCAGCACGCGGCGCACAAAGTTCGACAGCTGTATTAATTCCTCATCACGTGTTCGACCGTTGCACGCTTCCGTCCTGTCGTCCGAAGTGAGCAAGGGTCTGTCACGTACGGCCAAAGCTGCGTGCCGGCGTCACCGGACGTGGAGCTGCTGGACAGTGTGAAACACTCCTAGCTAGGGGGCAGATGGCCTCCGCAGAGGACGCCATTGCGGAGCTGATCGAGACGAACACGAAGCTCCTGAAGAAGGCGGAGGAGTTCACGTCAGCCGCGGCGGGCGACGGCGACGTGCGCAGCCAAAGCCAGCGCAAGGTCATGGAGTGTGTGCCGTATGCGCAAGATGTCAGAGAAGGCCGGGCAGCAAGAGAGCCGGAGCTGCAGCGGTTCCATCCCGCGCTGTTGCGGCATGAAGACACAGATGCAACTGGCGTGGCGGTGAGCCGGCGACCGCCGTACCGTCTTTTTTTTTTGTTTTTTAACTTTTTTTTCGACGGATTCTTTCAAATATGGTCATAGCGGAAAGATTTTAAAAAATGGATCCAGGGCTTGGCGTTATCCACATTGGCGCCAAGATAACACAGCTTGACGTCGTTGGCATTGGCGCCAAGCCCCCATGCCACTTGGCCAACGACGCCGAGTTGGCGGCGACGTGGCAGCCACCTTGGCGCCGTCACTATTGGCGCCATGGATCTTGGTGTTGAGCTATTGGAATTTGTTAAGTCTGAAATTTTATCATGACATTTACCATGAGATGGACATATAAAAAATTGTTAAGTCTATAAATTTACTATGAGATGCACGTGTTGGAATTTGTTAAGTCTAGAATTTCATCATGACATTGACAAATTTAATGTTATCATGAGACCAAAAAATTATCAGCTCAGCTAAGTCTGATTTTTTATTATGGCTAAGTCAAAATTGACGAGACTTGTTTTGTTGTCATCTCCTCAGAGAGTATTCAAACTCGTAGTAAGGTATTAAATTGATTTGCTATACAAATTTTAAATATCCAAGCTATGGTAAAATTTTAAATATCCAAGTCCAAAACATGATGCCCTTTTTCAATATCCAAGTCATGGTAAAATTTTAAATTTGTCAATGTCCAAATCATAGCAAAAATCCAGACTTAGCCATATTTCCATCACATAGTAAATTTAAAGACTTAGCCAAATTCTAGCATAGTTAAGTCATAGTAAATCTGGATTTTTGCTATGGCTTAAATATGTTAGAATACCAGCTACCATGGCATAGACATATGAAAAAATATTTTTTTTACCATGACTTGGACATTTACAAATTTGAATTTTTGCCATGACTTGAATATTGAGAAATGTGGTTAACTCTAGAGTTTTTACAGTAACTTTATGTTTGATCACTTGGAACAACCTAGAAATACTTAGGATAAAAAATAATATACATGGTAACAGATCTATGGCACCAGGCTTGGCGCCAATGATGACGGCGCCAGCTGTAACACCCCTGGGTGTTAAGCGTGCATTAACATACCAAAGCATGAGCATTAGCATCACATGCATTTTCATCATCACATGCAATATAAGTTGAAATTAAATTGAAGTGTGAAAAACATCTATTTGAAGCATAATTGTTGCATTTGCTTGCTAGAGTTGTAGAACTTGTTTGGCTATAATTTTAAATAACTTAGAATTAATTAGCATGATTTTTAGAGCAACTTTTGTATTCAAAATCTCCCCAAATTTTGCTTTTAAAAATATTCTAGAAAAATGAGTTTTATTTTAAAATTGGACTTTAAATCATTAATTCAAAATCTATTTGGAATTTTGAAAAATGCCCTAAATAAAAGTTGTAGAGAATTAAATTTTGAACAACTTTTGTTTTGAGGTCAACCTTTGAAAATGTCTTTTTCATCTCCAAAATTCAAATTTAAAATGATTTAGAAAATCTAGAATTTAAAATATAAAAGAAAAAGAGGTTTTCAGTGTTACTAGGCCGGCGCCCCGCTTTCAGCCCGCCAGCGCTTGCGGCCCGGCCCGCGTCTGCACCGTCCCCTTCCCCACTCCCGCACGCGCTTGCGCCGCGTCCGGCCATGGCAGGGCTCGCCCGCCCCGTGGCGCCCGTACGCCGGCGTCGGCCGCCGGGTGGCACTCGGTGGCCCCCGCACCTGCGCCTCACTCACCATAACGTCCCGCACCGCGCTCACCCTCTCCACTCGCCCCATTTTCCTCCTCCTGCACCCCCTCCGCTCACGCCAGCAGCAGCCGCGCGGCCACCGCGCCATTGCCGCCGCCGTGCTCGCCTTCGCCCCTCCACCCGCACCGAGCTCCCGCAAGCAAGGGCACGGGCTTCGCCTCGACGCAGCGCACCTCCCGCACCCCTTCACGCCAAGGTGAGGCCCGCCTTGGGCAAGGCATGCCATGTCGGCGTCCTCCGAAGCTCGCCGGAGTTCGTGGCCCCGCCAATCTCCCCGCTCCGCCCCTCCTTTTTCACGGTCAGTAGCTCCGCCTCACTCCCGTAAAACTGCTCTGCCCCCTCTCGCACGACACCAAGCACTGGCTAGGCCGCCGGCGTTGAGCCGCGCCGCCGCATCTGCCATTCCTGCAGCCAAGCTTGCTCTAGGCCACCATTTCTTCGTTGGACTACCTCCACGGGTGCGCGCGGGCGAGCTGAGTGTGGTGGTGCTCACCATTGTAGCCGGTGACCTCGCCGTCGGCGGTGAGCAGCCGGTCAACCGCCGCCTCTTTCGGCTACGGCTGACGGGTGGGCCCCATTGACCCGAGGGTCCCGCGTGACAGCGAGCCCGGGTGCACTGGACTGGGTGCGCCTAGGGTGGGGTTCTGGCCGGTTTTCAAAGAAATGAAATAAATGATTTCCAGAAATTTGTGAAAAATGCTTTCAAAAATCTATATCTTGAGAATTATAGCTCCAAAAATTGTGAAACAAACTTTGTAGTGATTCTCATGAGTAGATCTACAGTTTAAAAATATTACATGATGATTTTGTGTTACTTTTCTGTGTAGGTTTATTTAATTCTTATTATTGCTGTTATCTTAGAAAATGTCTAGTAAATAGAATGTGTATTTCATTCATGGCATTGTTCCTCCCATTATAAGTTGATTATCTCATTTTAATAAAAATGACAACTTAAAATATGTTCTCACTGGGGAAATAAAATTTTGCTACAGATGGCACGCACCAAGCAGACAGCTCGCAAGTCCACAGGCAGAGTTCCCCGCCATCAGCTTGCCCCACGCACTCGTCAGCGTCACACGTTCCTTGGAGAGTTTGGGATGCCCACGCTCTTGTGGAGAGTACTCAGCTATGTTGGCTATCCCGATGGAATGGAGCTCCGCTACTTCTAGGCAAATGAGAGGTTGGGGGAAGGTCTTTTGGTTACTGTGGAAGCCGTTGTTCGTCCCAGAGGTGATGGTTCTGAGTGAACTAGTTGGCATTATGAGTCAACTGGCAGGACCGCTGAAGAAGCCGCTGAGAGGGTAGCCTTTGGGATACTAAGGGATATCATGGATTGTTTTTCTCAGGAGTTGGCAGCAGCTATAGTTGGAGTTTTTCTGAGGGGCAACCCCTCCACTGACTTGTTGCAGCAGGCAACAGGAAGGTCCCTGGAGATTAGTGCAGCAGAAGCACAGAACAGTGATAACCCCGCCATAAGTGCCATGTTCGTAGTGATGAAGGCCTTTGATGGAGTGGAAGGTAGCCTGCGATGTGTGTCTGGTACTCTTGGTCAGGCTCGTGATGACCGACGTCAGCTTCAGAGGGATCACAACGCCAAGATTGAGAGGCTCACTATAGAGATGGCGCAGTTGACTCGTCACAGGGATCAGACTACCTAGAGGACTATGGTCTTTGAGGGAGACGTATGTGCAATGAGAGAGCAGGTTGGACGTCTGACCACCGCCAACAGGAACACTTAGTGTATGTTGAATCATGTGCTCCATCAGAGGAATGAACCCTAGTCTGCAGAGAATGTTCTAAGGCTCGACAGTTTCATCTAGAGCAGCAGCTGGCCAATGCAGAGGAGTACAACGACAACCTACATGAGGAGGTTCATCGGCTGAATAACCAGCTCTACCTCTATGTTCCTCCTGGTGCGGCCGAGATGGATCTGGATGAGGACGAAGATCCCGAGGAGCCCGAGGCACCCGCTGAGGATGACGACGATGTTGTGGATGGTGACAACGCCAACATCTCTGACTTAGACAGCGACCACGATGAGTAGACTAGTAGTTGTTGCGCTAGCTACTAGGGTTTCATTTGCATGATCTTTTGCTTGGTTGGCACGTTGGGCATGTAATGATGAGTAGAAAGACTAAGGCTTTGATGTAATGTTGGAAAACTTGGATGTGTTTGTGGCGATATCCAAACATCAAAAGTCCAGTGTATGTATGCTAGCAATTTGGTTGTAATGGATGCAATATGTGCGCTTTAGTAATCTAATTAGTGATGTTGTGTTAATTGGAATGACTTATTGTGCCCCTGTTTTATTGTATGAATTTTTTCTCTCTAGTGAATTCAGTACGGCATAATTTTTCATTCACTCATGATTTCTACAACATCACCTAATAATTACTATTGCTGAAATATGCAGATATCGAACACTCTCCGTACTGTGTATGATGCCACTGAGGCTGGTGGCAGTGCCGCTAGAAATGAGAACTATGATCCACCACCGCCTCCTCCTCCACCGTACACCGCGGAACAGTTCTTCGCACAGTTCCTCAGAAGTCAATGCAACATGGAGAACATGCAGCAGAATATGGAAGCTGCATTGCGCAGTATTGTGGATAACACCCGTCGTGGAGTAAACCCGGGTGGGCATGAAGTAAACCAGTATAGCAGTTTCAAGGATTTCATGGACACCCGTCCACCAATTTTCAAGAAAGCCACTAAACCCTTTGATGCAGAAGAGTGGATAAACACAATGGAAGACAAGTTTTATGTTTTGCAGATGACAGAAGTGTTGAAGACCGAGTATGCAGCACATCAGCTTCAAGGTCCAGCAGGGATGTGGTGGAAGCACCATCGCACCACTTTCCCCCCATGCCCATATCACTTGGAGGGAGTTCACTAAAGCTTTTCATGGAGTGTACATCCCACCTGGTCTGACAGAAATGAAGCTCAGAGAATTTCTAGCACTGAATCAAGGCACAAAGACTGTGATCCAATATCTGCATGCATTCAACAATCTGAGCCGCTATGCCTTTGACATGGTGAATACTAATGCCAAAAAGATCGCCAGTTTTAAGAGAGGTTTGAATCCCAAGATGATGAAACACGTGGGTACCAACATGAGAACTGGTTTCAATGACTTTGTTAGTGACTGCTTGAAGCAAGAGAAATACAATAATATGTATGCTACGTCCATGACTCGTAAGAGAGCTTTTGAGTCAGGTCCATCCTAGCCTAGGGCCCCGATGGCAAATCATCCCGCGTATCGTTCGCCTACCCCTGGTGAAAGGTTCAGGCACCCTAGTGGAAGAGTCAGAATACTCAGCAACCTCAGAGGAACCAGAAGCCATTCAAGATGGTGTTGCCACAAGCGAAGGCAGGACAAGGCAGCTCATCTAGAGTTGTGACTCAAGTAAGGGGACCGTGTTTCAAATACAACCAACCTAGGCACTTTGCGAAGTTTTGCCCCTATCCCAAGAAGCAACAGACGCAGTATCAAGCTCGTGTGCACCACACCACCGTTGATGACATCCCAGAAGGAGAACCTGTGACAGCTGGTATGTTTTCTATCAACAATCATCCTGCAGTAGTTTTGTTTGATTCTGGATCATCTCATTCATTTGTATGTCAAGCTTTTGTTAATAGGTATGAGCAAAAGATAGTTGAATTGGAATGTGCTTATCGGATAAGTTCAACAGGGGCTGATCTGTTGACTAATCAAATAATCCAGGGAGTAACCTTGAACATAGCGATCAGATAATATAAGCTTAATTTGATAGTCATGCTAGGACTACTTTTGGATGTGATTATGAGAATGAACTGGATGAATAAGATGGGAGTAGTGATTGATGTTGGAGGAAGAAGTATTTCTCTTAAGGAACCTATTGGAGAAGGCACCTTTCAGGTGATCCTACCTCAGAAAATGGATCTAGCCAGTAGAACTTGTGCCGTCCAAACTACTCTTATAGCCAAGATTCTAGTAGTATGTGAGTTCCCGGTCTTGTTTCCAGATGAGTTACCTGGTCTTCCACCGGACCGAGATATTGAGTTTGCAATTGAGTTAATCCCTAGAACAACACTGATCTCAAGAAGGCCTTATCGGATGCCTCCCAATGAGTTAGCCGAGTTGAAGAAACAACTCCAAGATCTGTTAAAGAAGGGTTTGATTCGTCCTAGTTCGTCTGAATGGGGATGTCCCGCACTATTCATGAAGAATAAAAAGGATAACTCCTTACGTATGTGCATGGA
Organism: Saccharum hybrid cultivar R570; assembly: GCA_038087645.1. Lineage (NCBI taxonomy): Eukaryota > Viridiplantae > Streptophyta > Magnoliopsida > Poales > Poaceae > Saccharum > Saccharum hybrid cultivar. Next base: position 67,980 of record JAQSUU010000606.1, on the reverse strand, counting down.
CTATCGGCCACTGAATGCAGTGACAATTAAGAACAAGTATCCTCTACCATGGATTGATATCTTGTTTGACCAATTGTCTAAAGCCAAAGTGTTCTCTAAGATAGATTTGAGATCAGGGTATCATCAGATCAAGATTAGACCGCAAGATATACCCAAGACCACCTTTTCTACCCGATATGGTTTGTACGAATATCTTGTCATGTCCTTCGGGTTGACAAATGCTCCTGCATACTTTATGTATCTGATGAATTCCGTATTTATGCTAGAGTTGGATAAGTTTGTGATTGTGTTCATTGATGACATCCTAATATACTAAGAGAACAAAGAAGATCACGCAGAACATCTTAGAATTGTCTTGACTAGACTCAGAGAGCATCAGCTGTATGCTAAGTTTAGTAAGTGTGAGTTCTGGCTTAAGACAGTTCCTTTTCTTAGTCACGTGTTATCTGAAAGTGGAATTTTAGTAGACCCTAGTAAAGTACAAGAGGTCATGGATTGTAAGTCACCAACCACAGTTCATGAGGATTTCTTAAAGATTGCTAAGCCAATGACAAGTCTGCTATAGAAGGATCATAAGTTTGCCTAGACAGAGGAGTGTGAGGTAGCTTTCTGCACCTTGTGGAAATTGCTAACAACCACTGCTCCTGTTCTGGCACAACCAGATATAGAAAAGCCGTTTGATGTGTTTTGTGATGCATCTAAGAACGGGTTAGGATGTGTACTAATGCAAGATGGAAGGGTCATTGCTTATGCCTCACGTCAATTAAGGAAGCACAAGGTTAATTATCCTACACATGACTTAGAGCTTGCAGCAGTTGTGCATGCTATAAAGTTTTGGAGACACTACTTGCTGGGAAATATGTGTAATATCTTTACAGATCATAAGAGTCTCAAGTACATCTTTACTTAGTCTGAGTTGAATATGCGTCAACGAAGATGGTTAGAGCTAATAAAGGATTATAATATGAATGTGCACTATCATCCCGAGAAGGCTAATGTAGTAGTAGATGCCCTAAGTTGGAAGTCACATTCTATTGATGTGCAACCGTTGTTTGAAGATGGGTTCAATTTGTTGCATCCTACTGTGTTGCATAATATTCAGATCAGTTGTACCTTGGAGAGCAAAATCATTGAAGGGCAGAAAATAGATAAGGGAATATTTCACATCAAGGAGAAAATGAAGAGAGAACCGACCAAACACTTTAGAGTGGATGACCAAGGAGTGTTATGGTTTAAGGATCGCTTGGTAGTACCCAAGGATCGAGAGCTCAAGAACAAATTGATGGATGAAGCTCATCATTCTAAGCTATCTATCCATCCTAGAAGTAGTAAAATGTACCTAGAGTTGAGACCCCGTTATTGGTGGACCAAGATGAAAAAGGAGATTGCAGCATATGTTGCCCGTTGCGACATGTGTTGCAGAGTGAAAGCTCTTCACATGAGACTCGTAGGACTATTGCAACCCTTGTCTATACTAGATTGGAAATGAGATGATATAAGTATGAATTTTATCACTGGTCTTCCCACCACACCAAAAGGAAATGATTTGATTTGGGTAATTGTAGACCGCCTTACCAAATCAGCTCACTCTTTGCCAGTTAAGACAACTTTTTGACCACCTCAATATGCGGAGAAGTATATTGCTGAGATTGTCCAATTACATGGTATACCAAAGACTATCGTGTCTGACCGTGGTTCACAATTTACCGCTCATTTTTGGGAGCATCTTCATAAAGGATTGGGTACTAGTTTGATTCATAGTATAGCTTACCATCCACAGACAGATGGGTAGATAGAGCGAGTTAATGTTGTTCTTGAAGATATGCTTAGAGCTTGTGTGTTGTCCTCCAGAGGTTCATGGGAATCATGGTTACCTTTGGCAGAGTTCGCGTACAACAACAGTTATCAAGAGAGTATCAAGATGACACCATTTGAAGCCCTGTATGGCAGAAAATGTAGGACACCGTTAAATTGGGTTGAACCTGGAGAAAGAAGGTTTTACGGGATTGATTTTGTAGATGACACTGAGAAAAAGGTCCATGTCATCCAACAAAACATGCAAGCTACACAATCACGTCAGAAGAGTTATGCAGATAAGAGGAGAAGACCGCTAGAATTTCAAGTGGGTGACTATGTCTATTTGAAGGTTACCCCAATGAAGAAGAAACGGTTTGGAATCAAGAAGAAACTTACTGCTAGATTTGTAGGACCATACAGGATCATAGAGAAAAAGGGTCCCGTGGCTTATAAGCTGCAGTTACCAGAAGCGATGAGTTCCATCTTTCCAGTCTTCCATGTATCACAGTTGAAGAAGTGTTTGCGTGTTCCAGAAGAGAGAATAGAACCTCAGGGTATTCGGATCAAAGTAGACTTGGAATACCGTGAGCAACCGGTTTGAGTTTTAGATACTAAGGACCGAGTCACTCGGAATAAAGTGGTGACAACTTACAAGATTCAGTGGAGCCATCACGATGAGAGTGATGCGACGTGGGAAATAGGAGAATATCTGCAAACCGCTTATAAAGATTTTTACAATAAGTGGTTCATAACTCAAAATCTCGGGATGAGATTCTTATAAGGGGGGAGGGTTGTAACACCCCTGGGTGTTAAGTGTGCATTAACATCTGAAAGCATGAGCATTAGCATCATATGCATTTTCAACATCACATGCAATATAAGTTGAAATTAAATTGAAGTGTGAAAAACATCTATTTGAAGCATAATTGTTGCATTTGCTTGCTAGAGTTGTAGAACTTGTTTGGCTATAATTTTAAATAACTTAGAATTAATTAGCATGATTTTTGGAGCAACTTTTGTATTCAAAATCTCCCCAAAATTTGCTTTTAAAAATATTCTAGAAAAATGAATTTTATTTTAAAATTGGAATTTAAATCATTAATTCAAAATCTGTTTGGAATTTTGAAAAATGCCATAAATAAAAGTTGTAGAGAATTAAATTTTGAACAACTTTTGTTCTGAGGTCAACCTTTGAAAATGTCTTTTTCATCTCCAAAATTCAAATTCAAAATGATTTAGAAAATCTGGAATTTAAAATATAAAAGAAAAAGGGTTTTTCAGTGTTACTAGGCCGGCGCCCCGCTTTCGGCCCGCCAGCGTTTGCGGCCCGACCCGCGTCTGCACTGTCCCCTTCCCCACTCCCACGCGCGCTCGCGCCGCGTCCGGCCATGGCAGGGCTCGCTGAAAGCCTAAGTTTGGTTTTGGTAATTAATGACACCAAGTTGCTAATGTCATGTGTTAAGTATTTTGAGTTAGGCATAAGCAACACATGTGATGAAGGTGTATGTGGCAAGGAGTGATGCCCACAAGATCACAAAGAGATGGTGCATGGACATGAAATGATGATCATGGTGGAGATGCACATAAAAGGAAGGACATGATGATCAAGTGGAGGAGAAGGATCTAAGAGCGCAAGGCAAAGGTATAACCATAGGGTTTTCCTTTTGCCGGTCTAAGATGAGTAGAGAAGTGATTGACCGGGTTTAGGATACATAGCCGACTATCAAGAGGGGCAATCACAGTTAGCTCGGGAATCAAGTGCCACTAGATCGTTGTCTTGAGCATATGCATTAGGATCTAGTAAAGAGCTAACATAACGCCTTGAAAAATGATTGTGCAATGCTAACACACATGCATATGGTGGTGTACACTTGGTGGTGTTAGCACATTTGCGAAGGCAGTGGAGTTTGAGCGGTAGAGAGGGGTTTGGATTCCTCTCTCCCTCCCGTCGAGATTGCGAGGCAGGATTCGGCGCTTTTTAGGGAAGTGAAATGCTTATTTTCCACTACGCCGGAAGTCAGAAAAGAAACAGAGGCGAACGGAGGTCACAAAGGTGACCGGACGCTGCACCGGACGCGGTCACGGTTTGACCGGACGCGTCCGGTCATTTCAATGCAGCGAGGGTATGTGACCGAACGCTGGTCTGGCCTGACTAGCGCGTCCAGTCAGTTCACGTGTGCGCAGAAGAAGTGGACGCATGACCGGCGCGTCCGGTCCCTCACGGAACCGACGTGTTCGGTCATGCGTCCAGAGGGGCAGAGCGCAGCGGAGTGATGATCGGACGCGTGGCGCGTCCAGTCATGTACGATCGGACGCGTCCGGTCGTGCTAGGAGCTTACTAGACTCCGACCGGACGCCAGGTACGGCGCGTCCGGTCATACGCTAGGGCGCGTCCGGTCATACGCTAGGGCGCGTCCGGTGATAGCAACGGTAACTTCTGACGCGCACTGTTCACGCTTGTCCGGTAGTGACCGGATGTGTCCGGTCACCCTGACCGGTGCATCCGGTCAACACATTTTGAACTGCGTCATCCGTAACGGCTAGCTGCGTACCCCTTCGCTATAAATAGAGGATGTCCGGGGTTTGAGGGGAACTCTTGCACATTTTGAGACATAGAGACATCCTTTGAACTAGAGAACAACCCCTCCACTTATCTATTTGCATAGTTGCACATCTTAAGTGAGATTGAGTGAGATTCAAGTGCATTGCTTGAGAGTTGCATTCTAGAGGCACTTGATCTTCGAGTTGCTGCGGATTTCTTATTACTCTTCCGTGTTTCTCGACACGATAGATGGCTTGGAGCAGCGGAGGTGATTGAGCTCGCAATTGGAGATTGTTGGAGCCCTCACCAAGTGTTGTAAGGGGTTCTTGATCCTTCCCCACAGGAGTTCATGAATTGAATACTCTAGTGAAGCTCGTGGCTTGGAGGATCCCCATCTTGTGTGCGGTTGTGCGGCGCCCGCCGAGGGCTCGACTCTTGATAGTCGATTAGCTCACGAACCGATAAGTGGGTGTATCGCCACAACGGGGAGTAGCTTGCCGGGAAGGAAGTGAACCTCGGGATAAATTCTTGTGTCATTCTCTTCCCGAGGATTTCTCTTGTGTGATTGATTTATTGGTACTTCTCATCTCTACACGGCGGTATAATCACTCGAAGCTATTCTCTCATTTTACTTCTTGTTTCTAGCTTGTAGTTGTTGTTGTGTTTAGTGAATAGCCTTGTACTAGACTTGTGTAGGTGGCTTGCTTAATTAGTTAGAGCTAGTGCTTTTGCTTCGCCACCTTTCGTACTAACTTGTGGTTAAGTAATTCTTGTAGAAGTTTTTATTAGGCTATTCACCCCCCCTCTAGCCTATTTGGACCTTACAAGTGGTATCGGAGCTGAGGCACTGTTTATTTGAGGCTTAACAACCTACGGTGAAAAAGAAATGGCTCAATTAAGCTTGCACATCAATAACACCAAGAAGGCACCTCACTTTGATGGCACAAATTATGCATATTGGAAGGTTAAGATGACCGCACACCTCAAGTCAATTAATAGAGAAGTGTGAAAGGTCACCGAAACAAAATTTGAGGTTGCTAATCCGGAAGCACCTACACCGGTGGAAGAGAAGAAGCTCCAATGCAATGACATTGCCATTAGTGCTCTTCATGAGGCACTTGATGACAAGACCTTTGAGCAAGTGAAGAACATTGAGATTGCTCATGATGCTTGGGCCAAGCTAGAAGAAACTTTTGAGGGCACCGAAGGCACAAAGACCGCTAAAGCATATATCTTGCAAGAAAAATTTTCAAGCTTTAAAATGGAAGATGATGAAAGTGTACCAGAAATATTTCATCAGTTGCAAGTCATTATCAATGAGCTCAAGGCACTTGGTGCGGAGGTCAAGGACAACCAATTCTCTATGAAGTTCGTAAGAAGCTTACCCAAGAGGTTTGATACATTGATCACCGTGCTAGTGAGGACTATATTGAAGGATTCAACTCCTCAATAAATATTTCAAGAAGTAATGACCGATGATTCATATAGAGAAGATGATGAGAAGGATGAGTTGGTCAAGAAGAAGAAGAAGGAAAATGAGAAGAAAGATGATGAAAAGAAGAAGAGTGTGGCATTCAAAGCCACCACATCCAAGGGCAAATCCAAAATTGAATTATCAAGTGATGAAGACTCAAGCTCTTGTGATAGTGATGACATTGATGAGAAGATGGCTCTCTTTGTCAAGCAATTTGGCAAATTCATGAAGAAGAAAGGCTTTCATGCAAGAAGGAGAAAGAACTTTTCTAAGAAGAATGAGCATACCATGAGATGTTTTAGATGCCATAGCAAGGACCATCTCATTGCAAAGTGTCCTTATGATAGTAATGATGAAGATGCTATCAAGAAGGAGAGGAAGAAGCAAAAGAAGAAGCAAGAAAAGAAGGAGAACTCTCATAAGAAGAAGAATAATTCTCATGTCGCTACATGGGATAGTGATGATTCCTCAAGTGATGATGAGGATGACAACAAGAGCAAGAAGAAGGGACATGCTAGCATTGCCATCCAAGAGAAGGTCTCCCTCTTCGACACTCCGTCGTGCTTCATGGCTAAAGCCACTAAGGTATCATCTGATGATGAGAGTGATCATGATAATGCTAGTGATAGTGATAGTGATGAAGAAGAATTCACTAAAGATGAACTAATCACTATGCTAGAAGATTGCACTCAACATTTTAAAGAATCTAGAAAGGAGTGCAAGGGCTTGCTTAAGGAAAAGAAAAACCTTATGCAAGAACTTGATGAGCTTAGAGCATCTTATGAGAGTCTAAAGGTAGACCATAAGAAGCTTCAAAAGTCTCACACTAAGCTTGAAGAAGCTCATTCCTCTCTAGTTGAAAAATGTGAAAACATGCCAACTAATGTTGAGAAGGCTAAAACTTGTAACATAGGCATATCATGTGATATAATTGATGAATCCTTTCATAAGCCTATTATTGTTACTCCCACTAACCCTTCATGTAGCGCATCTACATCATCCTCATCTAGTAGTGATGGTCTCACTTGTGACTCCACACTTATAGTTGAGAATGAAAATCTCAAGAAGGAGGTAAAAGAGCTCAGTCACACCTTAGCTAAGGCTTATGGTGGTGAGGATCGCTTGCTTATGTGCTTGGGTAGCCAAAGAGCTTCTCTCTACAAAGAGGGATTGGGCTATAACCCCAAGAAAGGTAAGACCGCTTTTGCTCCTCATAAGACTCGTTTTGTGAAGAACAATGGTAGCTATTGCAAAAGTTGCAAGCAAGTGGGTCACATAGAGCGACATTGCATGAACACGAAAACCAATGCTAATGTATCCTCAATTAAGTTTGATTCTTTCTATATACTTACCAAGGGTACAAATGGTGTTCATGCTAAGTTCATTGGTGCACCATGGATGGGCTCAAAGAAGAAAGCCATTTGGGTACCAAAGAGCTTGGTCACTAACCTTGGAGGACCCAAACAAGTTTGGATACCTAAAAAGAATTGATCTTGTCTTGTAGGTCAATTATAAAGCCAGAGGAAGGCATTGGGTGCTTGATAGTGGGTGCACTCAACATATGACCGGGGATTCTTGTATGTTCAAATCAATTGATACAAGTCAAAATGGTGGTTTTGATGCTATCACTTTTGGCAACAACAAGAAAGGCAAGGTCAAGGGGCTTGGTAAAATTGCTATCTCAAATGACATGAGCATATCTAATGTGTTGCTAGTTGAGAGCTTGGATTTCAATCTTTTATCGGTGGCACAACTTTGTGATCTTGGCTTCAAGTGCATTTTTGGTAGTGATGATGTTGAAGTCATAAGTATTGATGGATCAAATATGATATTCAAATGATTTAGACATGGTAGCTTATACTTGGTTGACCTCAATGATAGTGAGACACAATTGACATCATGCTTGCTTAGTAAATCTAGTATGGGTTGGTTATGCCATAGAAGGCTTGGTCATGTTGGAATGAAACAATTGAACAAACTTTTGAGGCATGACTTAGTTAGAGGCTTGAAAGATGTGACTTTTTAAAAGGATAAACCTTGTAGTGCTTGTCAAGCCGGCAAACAAGTTGGAAATCCACATCCTAGTAAGAGTGAAATGATCACATCAAAGGCATTTGAGCTATTGCATATAGAGTTTGGAATGTGATGAAGGGTTCTTACTTGGTTATTCTACCACAAGCAAAGCATATAGAGTTTGGAATCTCACAAATGGCACCTTGGAAGAAGTTCATGATGTAGAGTTTGATGAAACCCAAGGATCTCAAAATGAATCTCAAAACCTTGGTGATGTGAGAGGAGATCATCAATTGTCAAATGCAATGAAGAACATGGACATTGGTGATGTTAGGCCAAGGCAAGTTGATGATGATGATATTCATATGATCAACTAAAGTGTGCAAATTGATACAAATCAAGCAAGCTCTAGTGGTACTCATGATGAAGCTCAAGTTCAAGGTCAAACAAGTGGAAGCAATCAACTCCCAATACTCCAACCTACTAGTATTGCAAGAGATCATCTATTGGACCAAATCATTGGTGGAATTCAAAGTGGGGTTCAAACTAGATCAAGATTAGCATCATTTTGTGAGCATTACTCATTTGTCTCATTAGAAGAACCAAAGAAGATAGAAGATGCATTGAAGGATTCCGATTGGGTAAATGCCATGCATGAAGAACTAAACAACTTCACTAGAAATCAAGTTTGGAAACTTGTTGAGAGGCCAAAGAACTACAATGTGATTGGTACTAAGTGGGTCTTTAGAAACAAGCAAGATCAAGATGGCATGGTTGTGAGGAACAAAGCAAGATTAGTAGCACAAGGATACACTCAAGTTGGGGGTCTTGACTTTGGAGAGACATATGCACCCGTTGCAAGATTGGAGGCAATAAGAATCTTATTAGCATATGCTTGTGCACACAACATCAAGCTTTATCAAATGGATGTCAAGAGTGCATTTCTCAATGGCTACATCAACGAAGAAGTTTATGTTGAGCAACCTCCCAGTTTTGAAGATGACAATAAGCCCGACCATGTTTTCAAGCTAAAGAAGGCATTGTATGGTTTGAAGCAAGCATCTAGAGCATGGTATGAGAGGTTGAGGGACTTTCTCCTCTCTAAAGGGTTCAAGATGGGAAAGGTTGACACCACTCTCTTCACCAAGAAGCTTGGAAATGACTTGTTTGTGTTGCAAATCTATGTGGATGACATTATCTTTGGATCAACCAACCAAGACTTTTGTGAAGAGTTTGGAAATATGATGGCTAATGAGTTTGAGATGTCTATGATTGGAGAGCTTAGTTACTTCCTTGGACTTCAAATCAAGCAAATGAAGAATGGCACTTTTGTAAGTCAAGGCAAGTACATCAAGGACATGATTAAGAAGTTTGGATTGCAAGATGCTAAGCAAATGAGTACACCAATGGGCACTAATGATCAATTGGGTATTGATGATAGTGAAAACATGGTAGATCAAAAGCAATACCGGTCTATGATTGGAAGTTTACTCTATGTCACCGCTTCTAGGCCGGATGTGATGTTTAGTGTGTGCAAGTGTGCAAGATATCAAGCTTCACCTAGAGAAAGTCACTTGAAAGCAACCAAAAGAATATTGAGATATCTTAAGGGCACTCATGATGTTGGATTATGGTTTCCAAAGGGGTCCAATTTTGAGTTGATTGGATATTCAGACTCAGACTATGGTGGATGCAAGATTGATAGAATAAGCACAAGTGGCACTTGTCAATTGCTTGGAAGGTCTCTTGTCTCATGGTCATCAAAGAAACAAAATAGTGTTGCACTATCTACCGCCGAGGCTGAATACATTAGTGCTGGTAGTTGTTGTGCACAATTGCTTTGGATGAAAGCAACCTTGAATGACTTTGGAATCAAATTCAAGAATGTACCTTTGTTTTGTGATAATGAGAGTGCTATCAAGATGACACAAAATCTGGTTCAACATTCAAGAACCAAGCACATTGACATAAGGCACCACTTCATAAGAGACCATCAACAAAAGGGTGATATTAGCATTGAAAGCATTGGCACCGAAGATCAACTAGCCGACATCTTTACAAAGCCACTTGATGAGAAAAGGTTTTACAAGTTAAAGAATGAATTGAAAATACTTGACTTCTCCAACTTGAAATGAGTGCACCCCCACATTCTTATATGACATGCCTCTCCTCCAACATAGCAAGGTAAAGTTGTTTGGCATATCATTCATACTTTGCTAAGGACATGTTTAGAACATATTGACATATTTGCATGACAAATAGGCTCATTCATGAAAATCAAATGATTTTGATGTATATATGGTACCACCTTTGCTTCTATGTTTGTTTAATCTAGTGGTAGCATATGACATGTTTGTAAGCTTGCAAACCTAGTGTTGAATCTAATAAACGAGCTCATGATGTGTAATTCAACATGGTCAAGATAACCCTTATACTTTATGAGGTGTGAAGAAGCTTGTCCTTGGATCAAACTGAATTACATATTCTAGGCAAGTGATCTAGATTGAACTATAATTTGGACTCTCTCATATTGATTGACTTAACTCTCACTAAAATTGGCACCTTTTTGGTAATTGTTGACAAAGGGGGAGAGAAAAGTCACAAAGACAAAAAGTTAAGTTACAAAGGGGGAGAGAATAGTCACAAAGATAGAAAAATCACGAGATAAAAAGTTAAGTTGCAAAGGGGAGAAAGATATAGTAAGGGGGAGCAAATGACATTGGAAAGAGATTAATTAAGGAGAACAAGGGGAGAAAGATATAGTAAGGGGGAGCAAATGACATTGGAAAGAGATTAATTAAGGAGAACAAGCTCATGAATTATTTGTTGCATTTGTATGTGCATTAACATGATGAATTGTTGCATTGCAAAGCTTAAATTTATATTCATGATTGTATGGTCATTGCTAGAAATAGAACTTGAATGATGATTTTTTAAGAGTAGCTTTACAAGTGGTATCTAGACACCCTTTGCTTATAATGTTGATCTCACGAGTTATTTTAGTGTTTGTGATCTTTACAAGTGATGTATTACAAGTGGTGTCTAGCTACATCGATGCTAAGGATGGTATATAAAGGCAACTCCGATTGGTATCACGCTTCAAAGGTCCATTCTATATACCTTAGCATCAATTTGATAGTAGTAATTCTCCCAAAATTCAAATCCATACATATGTGCACAATTGAACCAAACTCATGGAAGCACATATGTAGGGGGAGCTAATACTATCAAAATTGAAAATTGATTTCATTTCATATCTTTGTGATGGTTGTCATCAATTACCAAAAAGGGGGAGATTGAAAGCCCAAGTTTGGTTTTGGTAATTAATGACACCAAGTTGCTAATGCCATGTGTTAAGTGTTTTGAGTTAGGCATAAGCAACACATGTGATGAAGGTGTATGTGGCAAGGAGTGATGGCCACAAGATCACAAAGAGATGGTGCATGGACATGAAATGATGATCATGGTGGAGATGCACATAAAAGGAAGGACATGATGATCAAGTGGAGGAGAAGGATCTAAGAGCGCAAGGCAAAGGTATAACCATAGGGTTTTCCTTTTGCCGGTTTAAGATGAGTAGAGAAGTGATTGACCGGGTTTAGGATACATAGCCGACTATCAAGAGGGGCAATCACAGTTAGCTCGGGAATCAAGTGCTACTAGATCATTGTCTTGAGCATATGCATTAGGATCTAGTAAAGAGCTAACATAACGCCTTGAAAAATGATTGTGAAATGCTAACACACATGTACATGGTGGTGTACACTTGGTGGTGTTAGCACATTTGTGAAGGCGGTGGAGTTTGAGCAGTAGAGAGGGGTTTGGGTTTCTCTCTCCCTCCCACCGAGATTGCGAGGTAGGATTCGGTGCTTTTTGGGGAAGTGAAATGCTTATTTTCCACTACGCCGAAAGTTGGAAAAGAAACGAAGGCGAACGGAGGTCACAGAGGTGACCGGACGCTGCACCGGACGCGGTCACGGTTTGACCGGACGCGTCCGGTCATTTCAACGCAGCGAGGGTATGTGACCGGACGCTGGTCTGGCATGACCAGCGCGTCTAGTCAGTTCACGTGTGCGCAGAAGAAGTGGACGCATGACTGGCGTGTCCGGTCCCTCACAGAACCGACGCGTCCGGTCATGCGTCCAGAGGGGCAGAGCGCAGCGAAGTGATGATCGGACGCGCGGCGTGTCCAGTCACGTACGATCGGACGCGTCCGGTCATGCTGTGAGCTTACTGTACTCTGACCGGATGCCAGGTACGGCGTGTCTGGTCATACGCTAGGGCACGTCCGGTCATACGCTAGGGCGTGTCCGGTCATAGCAACGGTAACTTCTGACGTGCACTGTTCACGCTTGTCCGGTAGTGACCGGACGTGTCCGGTCACCCTGACCGGTGCGTCCGGTCAACACGTTTCGAACTGCGTCGTCCGTAACGGCTAGCTGCGTACCCCTTCGCTATAAATAGAGGATGTCCGAGGTTTGAGGGGAACTCTTGCACATTTTGAGACATAGAGACATCCTTTGAGCTAGAGAACAACCCCTCCACTCATCTCTTTGCATAGTTGCACATCTTGAGTGAGATTGAGTGAGATTCAAGTGCATTGCTTGAGAGTTGCATTCTAGAGGCACTTGATCTTCGAGTTGCTGCGGATTTCTTGTTACTCTTCCGTATTTCCCGACACGGTAGATGGCTTGGAGCAGCGGAGGTGATTGAGCTCGCAATTGGAGATTGTTGGAGCCCTCACCAAGTGTTGTAAGGGGTTCTTGATCCTTCCCCGCGGGAGTTCATGAATTGGATACATAAAAGACTCATGTGCGCCCCAGGAAACAGTCGCACACATAAGTTGACAAATTACAAAGTATCATCACAGTGCTTATTACATAACGAGTAAGTATTTAAGACATAGTCTTGTAATAATAACTAATAGTAATTCTTCAGCGGAAACTCCACACAGGGACACGGTTGACTGGTTGACACCAAGACTAGTACTCATTCCGATAATCTTCCTCAATATCTTCATCTGTTATGGTGGAAATAGCAAGAGTGAGTCCATGTCGAACTCAACAAATATAACACAGGGTTCATGAGGCTCAAAAAGGCTAGACATTGTTTAACTGCGTTTAGCTTTTAATCATATATTAGCAATTGAGTAGCATCAAGATAAACCACTTCCCATTAAAGAACCAATGATCAATTGTAATAAGGATAATGAATAGCATTAATATGAGCAAATAATAATCAACAATAATTAAACATGATATAACAGTTATGATCAACTATTCCATAAGAATCCCCAAGGCCGCTCGTATCCGTGAGCACGGCTAGTATACCAGTTTTTAACTCTGCGCAGAGGTGTACACTTTCACTGTGAGTCATGATTTCCAAATGAGTGGGGAGATCAAGCCCAAACACCCGAGAACCATATAAAACCACTCAAAAGTTCGTCTAACAAGTTAGGGCCATTAGATTCACTCGGCAGGCAGATGTAGAACCCCCTTCCCTGTGGCACAACAACCGCAGCCTATACACACTAGGCCAGGGGCTCGCACTACACCCAACGTGGCAAGCCTTTCTTACGCCATTTAAGGTAACCACTAACAAGCTAGAAAAGGTCTCTTGAACAACTAAAGCCAGAGCCATATAGCCCTCACAGCTGTACTGTATATCCCGGTTATCACTTACAGATAAGTCCTTATGGAGAGAAACCAGAGCATCAAAATAATACACATGCTCTAGCCCCCTTTTAACAGTAATAAAATCATCTTAATAGTTGATTGCTTAATCCATTAATCAGATTACAAGATCATTGTTCTTAGTTTAAGCACTAGCAGTAGCTACCCATATGCATTCCCAAGGTTGACAAGGAATCAAGATAACAATCACTAAGTTATAATCTCTAAAGTTGTCAAGGTAAGCACATGCATATGTATGACAATTCAATATATAGGTAACAAGGATAGTCCTGTGTTATACTTGCCTTGATCAAAGCTTCCCAAGTGATACTGCTGACTTGGCTCAAAGTAATACTCCGAATCGTCCAGATACTGCTCACCTTCTATACTCGATCATCAATCAACAACACACATGCATCCAATCAAACAAACACGAAGCAAACAAAGAGATATAATTAGAACAGTACACCAACAGTAGCAAAACAGTAATAAAAGTTTATAAAACTCTTCTACACGTTTCTACGATCACACAGACGCAAAGATCACCAAATTCGGAGTTAAAACGTATAAGTTATGAATTTTCTAAGATTTCCTATAGATAAATAAATACTTAATTATAAACTCGAAAAATAAATTATTAAAACTAACTGTACAACTACACTAACATGTAGAGCTCGCAAATACGAACCTAACGCAACTTGAACGGATCAAATCAGAGTTAAAACGAAGATTTTATGACCAAAACAATCCTAGTGGCAAAACTGTAATTATCTGAAAACGTAATTTTGACTTAACCGGGAGAGAATACGCTTTCCAAACACGAAAACGTACTTTTAGTTTTACGCTACGGACCGCGGGTTGATAACTAAAAAGCTGAGGGTCTCTTTAACAAATTTACCCACGAAGGGGTAAGTTCTAATCTGGGCCCTTAATTTCAAATCGGAAGGCTCGCAATCATCTGCAACCTCACAGTGCACATCTGGCCTCCTTCCTCAGGTCCGGCCGGCGGCTTCCCCATGTCCGACGGCCCCTCCATGGCCGGAGATGGTGAACCTCCCCACCGAGACCACCATTCGAGCCCGCGTCTAATCCAACGAAAAGAGAAGCTTAACGCGAATCCATCTATGCGGTACAAACTAGCTACGGTGGATTGAGCAAGGCACGCGACGAGAGGAGGGCGGCGGCGCCATTACCGACTCGTCGGTGATCTTCAAAAGCTCGATTCGAAGCCTCTCCAACCAAAAGAAAAGCATGAGAAGGTAGAGGAGAAGAGTGCGGACTCACCAATGCAATGAAATCGGCTTCAAATCCACCTGTAAGCTTCGACGGCTTGTGACCGAACACGCCTAGGGTTCCAAGCTTCGAGGCTCGATTTCACGGGACCAAACTCGGGTTTTTAGATGGAAAAAGGGGTGAGAGGGTCACGGCTTCTCTCTTATAGCACCAAAATCTTGTATTCGGGTAGGAAATCCCAAAGAATCCGTTGCAGCTACGGCGGTGGTCGCACTCGTGACCGACCCGGCTACGATGCGAGGTAGAAGAGGGCGCTGACAAGCTGGCCCCATCCGTCAGTGAGACGATGAAAGGAGAGGCGGGCGCGGCTTTGCCTGGGCCGGCCCACGCGCGCGGGGAAGAGCAGCTCGGCCCAACAGACCAAACGAGCGGAAGCTCGGGCCAAAGAGTAAGCAGGCCAGATGGATCACCAAGCCGAAAAGGAGAGGGAGAAGGTTTTCTTTCTCTTTTTCTTTTCTAATTTCTTTTCCCAAAACACACTTTTCAACATATTTTGAATCAGTCAAAAATCAAACTAAAACCAGTCACACAAGAAAATATGCAGCAGCATGAATGCATCACCATGTTCCTAAACTCATATTGATTTTTAATCCTCAAATAAAATATTATTTCTCTATATTAAATATGCACAATCAATAACTCAATAAATCCATTTTATACTAATTAAAATTCTTGCTAAATTTTTGGGTGTTACAAATTCTACCCCCCTTAAAAGAATCTCGTCCTCGAGATTGGACTGCTTACTCAAACAACTGCGGATATGATTTCCTCAATTCATCCGCTCTTTCCCAAGTTGCCTCTGCCTCTGAATATCGATTCCACTGTACCTTGCACATTTTAATAACCCGACTTCGAGTAACTCTCTCAGCAGTCTCCAAAATCTTAATCGGAAACTCTTCATATGTAAGATCCTCCTTAACAGTCAACTCTTCTAAAGGTATCTGCTCCTCAGGCACCCGTAAACACTTCTTAAGTTGTGAAACATGGAACACATCATGCACTCCAGATAAATTTTCAGGCAACTCTAATTGATAAGCAACTTCCCCACGTCTAGTAATAACTTTAAATGGTCCAACATACCTTGGTGCTAGTTTACCTTTCATGTTAAACCTCTTCACACTTTTCATAGGTGACACCTTCAAATAGACATAATCACCTACCTCAAAAACTAAATCTCTTCTTCTATTGTCAGCATAACTCTTCTGACGAGACTGTGCTACTCTCAAATTCTCACGAATCACTCGCACTTGATCTTCTGCGTTTCTAAGAACATTTGTACCAAACACTTGAGATTCACCTGTCTGATCCCAAAACAATGGAGTTCTACACTTACGTCCATACAAAGCTTCAAACGGTGCCATCTTAAGACTCTGTTGATAACTGTTATTGTAAGAGAATTCTGCATAAGGCAAACTCTTATCCCAACTAGTTCCATATTGCAATGCACAAGCTCTCAACATATCCTCTAATACCTGGTTGGTCCTTTCAGTCTGTCCATCTGTCTGTGGATGATATGCTGTACTAAAATTCAATTTTGTTCCCAACAATTCATGCACAACTTTCCAAAAATGCGACGTAAACTGTGATCCTCGATCAGATACAATCTTCTTTGGTACTCCATGCAAACAGACTATTCTCTCCATATACAACTCTGCCAATTTTGGTCCATGGTAAGTAGTCTTAACTGGTATAAAATGAGCAACTTTAGTTAACTGATCTACTATCACCCAAATAGAATCATAACCTTTCTGAGTACGCGGTAACCCTACTATAAAATCCATACCAACTTCCTCCCACTTCCATTCAGGAATCTTCATTGGTTGCAACAATCCAGCAGGTCTCCGATGCTCTGCTTTCACCCTCTGACAAGTGTCACACAATGCCACATACTCAGCCACATCTCGCTTTAATCCAACCCACCAATATTTCTGTTTCAGATCCAAATACATCTTAGTACTACCAGGATGAATAGAATAAGCTGACTCATGAGCTTCGCGAAGAATTGCCTGTCTAACAGTTTGATCCTCAGGTACACACAGCCTCTTTCCAAACCACAAAATTCCATTATCATCCATTCGAAAGCCTGGTGACTTACCAATCACTATATCTTCCGCTATCTTCTTTAGTTTCTCATCCTTCAACTGACCCTTGTAGATTTCTTGCTCTAAGGTAGGCTCTATCACTAATTCCATTGTATTAGTAACAATTCCCAAATTCAAATATTCAAATTCAGCACATAACTCCCTAGTCATAGACAACGTTCGTATCTCATTGGCATAACTTTTCCTACTAAGAGCATCAGCTACTACATTAGCCTTACCAGGATGATAGTGTATCTCAATATCATAATCCTTAATCAACTCTAACCATCTGCGTTGCCTCAAATTCAGATCTGACTGAGTGAAAATATACTGCAAACTCTTATGATCAGTGTATATATCACTCTTATGTCCAATCAAATAATGTCTCCAAATCTTTAAAGCATGAACTACAGCTGCTAACTCCAAATCATGTGTAGGATAATTCAACTCATGCTTTCTCAACTGCCTAGATGCATAAGCCACAACTCTACCTTCTTGCATAAGAACACATCCCAAACCTTGACGAGAAGCATCACAATAAATAGAAAACTTCTTACTCAAATCTGGCAAAACCAAAACAGGCGCTGTAGTCAACCTCTTCTTCAATTCCTCAAAACTAGCTTGACATTTATCTGACCACACAAACTTGGCATTCTTCTCTAACAGAGATGTCATAGGTTTAGCAAGTTTAGAAAACCCTTCAATGAACCGTCTGTAATATCCAGCTAATCCCAAGAAACTACGAATCTCGCTAACATCAATAGGTGGTTTCCAATTTAATACATCCTTTACTTTACCTGGATCCACTGATATCCCTCCATTAGAAACAATATGACCAAGGAAAGAAACTTCCTTCAACCAAAACTCACATTTACTTCGCTTCGCATACAGTTTATGCTCTCTAAGCTTCTGCAATACCAACCTCAAATGTTCAGCATGCTCTTCCTCCGTCTTGGAAAATACCAGTATATCATCAATAAACACTACCACAAACTTATCCAAATATTCCATGAACACCTTATTCATCATGTACATAAAGTATGCAGGTGCATTGGTCAATCGAAATGACATAACAGTATACTCATACAATCCATACCTTGTAGTAAAAGCTGTCTTTGGAATATCAGAAGCACGAATCTTCAACTGATGATAACCAGAACGTAAATAAATCTTAGAGAACACACAAGCACCTCTCAACTGATCAAACAAGTCATCAATCCTGGGCAAAGGGTACTTATTCTTGATAGTTACCTCATTTAGTGACCGGTAATCAACACACATCCTCTGACCGCCATCTTTCTTATCAACAAAAATAACTGGTGCTCCCCAAGGTGATGAACTAGGTCGAATAAAACCTTTATCTTGTAATTCTTTAATTTGTTTCTTAAGTTCTTCTAATTCATCTACTCCCATCCTATATGGTCGTTTGGCTATAGGTGCAGTTCCAGGAAGTAATTCAATAAGAAATTCAATGTCTCTGTCAGGTGGCATACCTGGCAATTCATCAGGGAAGACATCCGGAAATTCCTCAATCACTGAATTCTCCTTAATAGTATCTTCAAGCTGATTCACCACAGCGGTTGGTTGCTTCTGCACTGCTACATCCACATTGATTTTATCTCCATTAGGTGCAGTCACAACTACCACTTTCTACTGACACTGAATCTCTGCCTGATTTTGCTTCATCCAGTCCATACCCAATATCACATCAATACCAGATGTCCTCAACACTATAGGAGTTATCTTAAACTCTACCCCCCTTAATACCATACTAATTGGAAGACAACGATTACTGGTTTGCATGGTACCTCCAGGTGAATTTACTAAGAGAGGTTCTTTCATAGCTAGCATGGGTATACTATGCATTTTAACAAAAATGTTGGATATGAATGTATGAGATGCTCCAGAGTAAAAAAGAACAGTTGTAGGAGTGAAATGTACATTCAACGTACCAATCATAACTTCTGGTGCATCATGAGCTGTATCAGAAGACACGTGATTCACCCTTCCAGTACCAGATTGCCTCTGGTTGCTCTTCTGGCTCTGAGGAGTCTGCTGGTTCTGCTTCTCAGGACAATGGTAAGACATATGCCCCTCTTTACCACAGACAAAGCATCTAGTAGGCGTGCTAGGAGCACTATTCTTCATGGGGGTAACATTGGAATTTCCAGTGCGAGGAGTCTGTTGCCCAGTCTACTGATACTGTTGACGCTGTGGATATGATGAACGCTGTTATAACTGATTACTTTGCCAATTCTAGGACCACCTCTGATTCGGATTACGATTCCACTGGCTAACCGGTCCCTGAAACTTCTGATGGAAACCATGCTGAGGATTCGTGCGTTGACGGTTGTTGCTTCCTGAGCTTTGTACCTTCATCTTCCTCTTCCTGTCCATCTCTCTGCGCTCATTATCAAGCACAATAGCTTTATTTACCAGCTCTTGAAAACTAGCATAGTTGTTCCCCTTCAACTGCAAGCGAAGATCATAATAAATTCCCTTCAAGAAAAGACACTACCTGTCTGCATCTTCCCTTACTTCATTAGGAGCATAGCGAGCCAACTGGGTGAACCTGTCATGATATTCACTAACGCTCATCTGTCCCATCCTAAGGTTTCTGAATTCTTTCTGCTTCAGTTCAATTATACCTTCAGGAATATGACGAGCTCGAAAATCTCTAACAAACTCATTCCAAGTGATAGGAGGAGCATTGTTAGGGCGTGCAGCTTGATACGACTCCCACCAAGTCTGAGCTGTCCCCTGTAACTGACCAGATGCATATAACACCTTCTCCATATCATTGTATTGGGCTATAATCAGCTGTTTCTCCACTGCCCTCACCCAATCATCTGCCTCTAAAGGATCAGCAGCATGAGAAAATACTGGAGGGCGTCCCTTCAAAAATTCCCCACGCTTATCCCTCACTTGCACAGGCGGTGGTCCTCCTGCAGGGGGATTGTTCTGCATGTGCTGCATAAACATCTGCATCATCTGGTTCTGAGTTTGCATGAGTTCCTCCATAGTAATGGGTAGGTTAGCACCTCCACGACCTCTGCCACGTCCTCTGCCTGACATCTGTTTCCAAAAACACAGAAGATGAAATTCAGTACGATCCGAGATGATGTATTCAATAGATAAGAAAATCTGATTTTTCTGGGCGAACTCCAATTTCAGCAACTCAGTCAAACTGTCATATCTCGAGCTACAGACGTCCAATTCAGATGATCTTTACATGGTTGGAAAGCTTACAAAATTATCTACAACTTTTATTCACAACACTTTTTCTGATTGTGTCAATAAATTGGCCAAAAACTGAACTTAACCGAAACTGTTTCAGAATTCCAGACTGTGCAGTAACTCCAACTTGGAACAGGTATATCTCTTAGCTCTTAATAGATATTAAAATAATTCTTGCGGGGTTGGAAAGATATAGAAGTCTGATTATTCCCAGTAAAATTTCTTAAATTTCTCATGAACGGATTTTAAGTTATTTCTAAAACATCCCAGACTGATCCAGAAATCAGCAAAGGACAGAACTAAGTTAACCTCATATTCAACTAATATATTTTGATCAAACTTAATATTTTTAACCATGGAACTTGTAGGCATGTCTACAAAACTCCAGCACACATTACAAAGATCCAAATCACACATTATCATAATAACAATCCATCAATCACACAATTGTTCACACCACAAACTGATTCTTAAAACAATCCAAAATTAAAATTAACTCGCAACTACTATCGTTCCTATTACATAGGGATTTTTCCTATTTCCTAATTAAGCTTCTCATAAATCTTGGGATGACCTAACTCCGCCCTTAATTGGTCAATCTCCTTATAAGCTTGCTCCTTAAGTTCTTTTTCCTTCAGCAACTCATCCTTCAAATCCACCTCATGGAGAGCCAATTCACGAGCTAATCCCACCGTAGCTTGTAAAGTCAAGGAGGAATCATCTGCAAGCGGCACGGTCCAAATACCCTTGTCATGTAAGAAACAAGGAAAATGCCGGAGTGCACCCTTTAACGTCTTGTCCGAGCGTAGACCATGGTAGTAAACAAATGCATTGAAAGCGACATCCTCCATGCTTGTCTCCACAGTTGCCCGGCTCACTCTGGTAATGAACTTTGACTCCACCTTAGGTTCCTTAGTGATAGGATCCCTTTTCTTAACCCATAACTTCGTTTCCCAATAGGAATCCATCCATGGATGACTATACTCTGCACTGCGATACTCCAACGTAGCTTCCCAGTCGTAGTAGTTGTCCAAGGTTCTTGTCAACATATCATGGAAGAAAGCATCAGCTTTAGGAACCATGATATGAAGCTTCGTAGTCCGCCCCATAACTACATTCTCCATTGGTGTATCACCAACTCTTGATTCAGCATCAGATAGCTCTTGATCACCATCTTCATACGGCTCCTGAGGTTTAAAACGGGCAACGTACTGTGCAGCTGACAGACGAGGATAAGGAGACATCTACAAGATTTACACATAGATTAGATAGAATCAATGTATTTTCGCAATAGAATAAAGTAGAGGAAGCATAAAACTTTAGTAATTAACAAGGTGAAAAGAGGAAGCATGAATTAAGTGAAGTATGGATGCTATTAACGACCATTCTAACTAGGCTCGCGTCCTACAGTCAACACGGCTCTGATACCAATCTGTCACACCCATTTTTAAGGACAAAAATAGGATGCATAAAAGACTCATGTGCGCCCCAGGAAACAGTCGCACACATAAGTTGACAAATTACAAAGTATCATCACAGTGCTT
Source organism: Saccharum hybrid cultivar R570 (assembly GCA_038087645.1). Lineage (NCBI taxonomy): Eukaryota > Viridiplantae > Streptophyta > Magnoliopsida > Poales > Poaceae > Saccharum > Saccharum hybrid cultivar. The sequence continues at coordinate 46,327 of JAQSUU010000606.1, read as the reverse complement.
ATTACATAACGAGTAAGTATTTAAGACATAGTCTTGTAATAATAACTAATAGTAATTCTTCAGCGGAAACTCCACACAGGGACACGGTTGACTGGTTGACACCAAGACTAGTACTCATTCCGATAATCTTCCTCAATATCTTCATCTGTTATGGTGGAAATAGCAAGAGTGAGTCCATGTCGAACTCAACAAATATAACACAGGGTTCATGAGGCTCAAAAAGGCTAGACATTGTTTAACTGCGTTTAGCTTTTAATCATATATTAGCAATGGAGTAGCATCAAGATAAACCACTTCCCATTAAAGAACCAATGATCAATTGTAATAAGGATAATGAATAGCATTAATATGAGCAAATAATAATCAACAATAATTAAACATGATATAACAGTTATGATCAACTATTCCATAAGAATCCCCAAGGCCGCTCGTATCCATGAGCACGGCTAGTATACCAGTTTTTAACTCTGCGCAGAGGTGTACACTTTCACTGTGAGTCATGATTTCCAAATGAGTGGGGAGATCAAGCCCAAACACCCGAGAACCATATAAAGCCACTCAAAAGTTCGTCTAACAAGTTAGGGCCATTAGATTCACTCGGCAGGCAGATGTAGAACCCCCCTTCCCTGTGGCACAACAACCGCAGCCTATACACACTAGGCCAGGGGCTCGCACTACACCCAACGTGGCAAGCCTTTCTTACGCCATTTAAGGTAACCACTAACAAGCTAGAAAAGGTCTCTTGAACAACTAAAGCCAGAGCCATATAGCCCTCACAGCTGTACTGTATATCCCGGTTATCACTTATAGATAAGTCCTTATGGAGAGAAACCAGAGCATCAAAATAATACACATGCTCTAGCCCCCTTTTAACAGTAATAAAATCATCTTAATAGTTGATTGCTTAATCCATTAATCAGATTACAAGATCATTGTTCTTAATTTAAGCACTAGCAGTAGCTACCCATATGCATTCCCAAGGTTGACAAGGAATCAAGATAACAATCACTAAGTTATAATCTCTAAAGTTGTCAAGGTAAGCACATGCATATGTATGACAATTCAATGTATAGGTAACAAGGATAGTCCTGTGTTATACTTGCCTTGATCAAAGCTTCCCAAGTGATACTGCTGACTTGGCTCAAAGTAATACTCCGAATCGTCCAGATACTGCTCACCTTCTATACTCGATCATCAATCAACAACACACATGCATCCAATCAAACAAACACGAAGCAAACAAAGAGATATAATTAGAACAGTACACCAACAGTAGCAAAACAGTAATAAAAGTTTATAAAACTCTTCTACAGGTTTCTACGATCACACAGACGCAAAGATCACCAAATTCGGAGTTAAAACGTATAAGTTATGAATTTTCTAAGATTTCCTATAGATAAATAAATACTTAATTATAAACTCGAAAAATAAATTATTAAAACTAACTGTACAACTACACTAACATGTAGAGCTCGCAAATACGAACCTAACGCAACTTGAACGGATCAAATCGGAGTTAAAACGAAGATTTTATGACCAAAACAATCCTAGTGGCAAAACTGTAATTATCTGAAAACGTATTTTTGACTTAACCGGGAGAGAATACGCTTTCCAAACACGAAAACGTACTTTTAGTTTTACGCTACGGACCGCGGGTTGATAACTAAAAAGCTGAGGGTCTCTTTAACAAATTTACCCACGAAGGGGTAAGTTCTAATCTGGGCCCTTAATTTCAAATCGGAAGGCTCGCAATCATCTGCAACCTCACAGTGCACATCCGGCCTCCTTCCTCAGGTCCGGCCGACGGCTTCCCCATGTCCGACGGCCCCTCCATGGCCGGAGATGGTGAACCTCCCCACCAAGACCACCATTCGAGCCCGCGTCTGATCCAACGAAAAGAGAAGCTTAACGCGAATCCATCTATGCGGTACAAACTAGCTACGGTGGATTGAGCAAGGCACGCGACGAGAGGAGGGCGGCGGCGCCATTACCGACTCGTCGGTGATCTTCAAAAGCTCGATTCGAAGCCTCTCCAACCAAAAGAAAAGCATGAGAAGGTAGAGGAGAAGAGTGCGGACTCACCAATGCAATGAAATCGGCTTCAAATCCACCCGTAAGCTTCGACGGCTTGTGACCGAACACGCCTAGGGTTCCAAGCTTCGAGGCTCAATTTCACGGGACCAAACTCGGGTTTTTAGATGGAAAAAGGGGTGAGAGGGTCACGGCTTCTCTCTTATAGCACCAAAATCTTGTATTCGGGTAGGAAATCCCGAAGAATCCGTTGCAGCTACGGCGGTGGTCGCACTCGTGACCGACCCGGCTACGATGCGAGGTAGAAGAGGGCGCTGACAAGCTGGCCCCATCCGTCAGTGAGACGATGAAAGGAGAGGCGGGCGTGGCTTTGCCTGGGCCGGCCCACGCGCGCGGGGAAGAGCAGCTCGGCCCAACAGACCAAACGAGCGGAAGCTCGGGCCAAAGAGTAAGCAGGCCAGATGGATCACCAGGCCGAAAAGGAGAGGGAGAAGGTTTTCTTTCTCTTTTTCTTTTCTAATTTCTTTTCCCAAAACACACTTTTCAACATATTTTGAATCAGTCAAAAATCAAACTAAAACCAGTCACACAAGAAAATATGCAGCAGCATGAATGCATCACCATGTTCCTAAACTCATATTGATTTTTAATCCTCAAATAAAATATTATTTCTCTATATTAAATATGCACAATCAATAACTCAATAAATCCATTTTATACTAATTAAAATTCTTGCTAATTTTTTGGGTGTTACATTACCCGACACGGTAGATGGCTTGGAGCAGCGGAGGTGATTGAGCTCGCAATTGGAGATTGTTGGAGCCCTCACCAAGTGTTGTAAGGGGTTCTTGATCCTTCCCCGCGGGAGTTCATGAATTGGATACTCTAGTGAAGCTCATGGCTTGGAGGATCCTCATCTTGTGTGCGGTTGTGCGGCGCCCGCCGAGGGCTCGACTCTTGATAGTCGATTAGCTCGCGAACCGACAAGTGGGTGTATCGCCACAACGGGGAGTAGCTTGCCGGGAAGCAAGTGAACCTCAGGATAAATTCTTGTGTCATTCTCTTCCTGAGGATTTCTCTTGTGTGATTGATTTATTGGTACTTCTCATCTCTACACGGTGGTATAATCACTCGAAGCTCTTCTCTCGTTTTACTTCTTGTTTCTAGCTTGTAGTTGTTGTTGTGTTTAGTGAATAGCCTTGTACTAGACTTGTGTAGGTGGCTTGCTTAATTAGTTAGAGCTAGTGCTTTTGCTTCGCCACCTTTTGTACTAACTTGTGGTTAAGTAATTCTTGTAGAAGTTTTTATTAGGCTATTCACCCCCCTCTTGCCTATTTGGACCTTACACTCGCCCGCCCTGTGGCGCCCGTACGCTGGTGTCGGCCGCCGAGTGGCACTCGGTGGTCCCCGCACCTGCGCCCCGCTCACCATAACGTCCCGCGCTGCGCTCACCCTCTCCACTCGCCCCATTTTCCTCCTCCTGCGCCCCCTCAGCTCACGCCAGCAGTAGCCGTGCGGCCACCGCGCCATTGCCGCCGTCGTGCTCCCCTTCGCCCCTCCACCCGCACCGAGCCCCCACAAGCAAGGGCATGGGCTCCGCCTCGACGCAGCGCACCTCCCGCACCCCTTCACGCCAAGGTGAGGCCCGCCTTGGGCAAGGCATGCCATGTCAACGTCCTCCGTAGCTCGCCAGAGTTCGTGGCCCCGCCAATCTCCCCGCTCCGCCCCTCTCGGTCAGTAGCTCCGCCTCACTCCCACGAAACTGCTCCGCCCCCTCTCGCACGACACCAAGCACTGGCTAGGCCGCCGGCGTTGAGCCGCGCCACCGCATCCGCCATTCCCACAGCCAAGCTTGCTCTAGGCTGCCATTTCTTTGTTGGACTACCTCCACAGGTGTGCGCGGGCACGCTGAGTGTGGTGGTGCTCACCATTGTCGCTGGTGCCCTTGCCGTCGGTGGTGAGCAGCCGGTCAACCGCCGCCTCTTTTGGCTACGGCTGATGGGTGGGCCCCGTTGACCCGAGGTTCTCGCGTGATAGCGAGCCCGGGTGCACTGGACCGGGTGCGCCCAGGGTGGGGTTCTAGCCGATTTTCAAAGAAATGAAATAAATGATTTCCAGAAATTTGTGAAAAATGCTTTCAAAAATCTATATCTTGAGAATTATAGCTCCAAAAATTGTGAAACAAACTTTGTAGTGATTCTCATGAGTAGATCTATAGTTTCAAAATATTGCATGATGATTTTGTGTTACTTTTCTGTGTAGGTTTATTTAATTCTTATTATTGCTGTTATTTTAGAAAATGTCTAGTAAATAGAATATTGATCAAAAAAACATGGTTCCTATTTCATTAGTCTTCTTAAGTGATGTAGTTTCTAGGAAAAATGTTTATGTGGCATGTTCTATGAAAAATTATTGAAGTGTAGTTCAAATGTCTTTAATTGATAATTTATGTTATTTTTGGTAGAGAGCAAAAATTGTATAACACATGCATGTGATAATTTTTGTGATGTTCTTGTTTACTGTGTAGAGCATAGGAAAAATAACAAATCTATTGTTTGATACTTTTCCTAGTATAAAGTATTTTCATGCTCATTATTATGCTATAGCTTGTTTATTTTGTATAGATTGTTTTACTTATCCAAATCCCATGAAATTTCTGTAGTATGCTATTCGGAGTAGGACTATGCTACTGTAATTTTTGTAGATTTTTATATACAACATAAATAGGTGTTAATGTGTAACCCTAGTTTAATGGGAAATAAAATGTTATTCTTTATGGATAATTAAAAGTAATAAAAAGTGTTTGGTGTATCTTTGAAGCACCAAACTACCTTGCTGGTGTTACTTGATAGGTTAAGGTATTAGGGTTTGGCAAAGAGTAGCAACACTTGGGTGAGAATTATTTGCTAACTAGTATAAGAGTAGGTGACATATTTTGTGGTACATGTTCTTAGATGATGTGGACTACCTTGTAGAAGATTTTGTCTTTAATCTATACTATCAGATTCAATGTGCTCATCTGCATATCATGTCATCAAGGCATTCCACCGCATCCGATGCACCGTCTTCATGTTTACTTATGCAATTGCATCATATAGGATCACAGGAGGAGTCGCCGGTAGCAGTGCCAAAAGATCAGACTTGGACTGATCCGCAAGAGCTCCAGGCACAGGAGGTGCTCGAGGAAGAGGAACAAGCAGAGGAGTTGCCCGAGTGCATAGATCACCAGCCTAGTTCATTTGAAAGAGGCAAGCCCTGGAGCATTCTAAATCCCCTATTTTATTCAAGCAATTCTTGATATATGAGTTATATATTGTTGTATTCAGTTATAGGAGTTGAGTGAAACACTTTATGCATATATTCCTTTTCCTTGTCCTATAAATATGCCTAGAATCCTAATTTAGTTAGGATCGAAAGTATTGCTTAGCCATGCTTAGACCGGTAGAAGTCGGGTGATTTCCTATCACCTACGAGATATAGGTGGATACCTGGTTATGGTTAGCTATAATTGTTATCATGGAAAGTAACCAAGTGTTGATGGATAAATGGAGATCGGGCGGAGTCTTATAGGGTTTTGGACTATAGTGATTCCATCTGTGTCGATTAAGGACTGATCGTTGCTCGTCCCTCTTGTCATGTTGAACGCATGCCTCACATTTAGCTGGCCGAATAAAGTACCTTTCGACCACGAAGCTAGTGACACTATTCGAGATAGGATAAACTCAGATTGGCAGACTGGTGCTGAAGGGGGTATGACGGGGATGCGAAGAGTGAGACCAAGGTGCGTCCTAGCAGTCGGGCGGTTCCTGGGTAATGCGGTCCATGACTGTTATCCCGCGGCTACTTGGAAAGTGTCATTGGTGATCTAAGCGACCCTGACAGGGGAAGCGTGGTTTGTGTGAGGAATAAATCACCAGCTGGTTAGGAATCGATTCGAATCGCCATCGCTCCTGGATAGTGAGCACTTGACTCGAGCTACAACATCGTAGTAATAATGATGGAACAAGGATGGTTATGTGCATGAGGTTGGAAAGCTAAACCTGATATGGTAACCTTTGATGATAATAGTTAATCAAGTGATTGCTCTAGCATAGGTGCTTACTTAGATTAATCAGGTATAATTAAATTGATGCTTAAATTTTAATTGGTTCATAACTGATAACTTATGCTTTTCTGCAAAACTAGTCAAGCCAGTCCACTTTATAAAAGCCTTGCATGCTCCTTAGTGTCATTTATTTCTGGTTTATGATGGGTAAGTCTAGCTGAGTACCTTCTCGTACTCAGGGCGTTGTTTCCATTGTTGTTGCAGATGGTCAGATGTACTATGGGTATTGCGTCCACTGTCTGTACCCGACGATGGGCGACAACTAGGACCAATGGCAACGGTCACTCCGTCCATCTTATCCCATGCTTTTGTGGACGATGACTACCTGTTGGCACTGTATCTAAACTAAGTGTGTGTGGTTTTAAAACTACTTGCTTCCGCTATGTTAATTTGAATGCGTGTTGTAATAACTTTATGTTCTGAACTCTGATGTATTCAACTGTCGTTGCGAACTATATGTACTATGTGACGGTGGCTGCTAAATTAGTATGATCTTGGTTGGAATGTTGGTTGGTTGGAAATCCTTCGTGATTTCATGGAATCTCGGTTGTACGGGCTTAAGTTTGGTAAATTATCTGCCTCGGTGGATGATTTTCTTACTTAATCTCGTATAATCATGTTGATCCGTTACACCAAGCTTGGCGCCAATGGTGACGGCGCCAAGGTGGCTGTCACATCACCGCCAGCTCGGCGTCGTTGGCCAAGTGGCATGGGGGATTGGCGCCAACGCCAACGGTGCCAAGCTATGTTACCTTGGCGCCAGCGTAGATGGCGCTAAGCCCTGGGTTTATTTTCTGAAATCTTTCCGCCAGTGACATATTTGAGAGAATCTTTCAAAAAAAGGTTAAAAAAAACAAAAAAAGACACACCACCGTATAGGTGTAGCAGCAGTCGTGGATGCAGCTGGTGGAGTACCCCTATGGGCGGCGGTGCGGCAGCCGGCGGCCCAACCGCCCAAGCCACTCCGAGGCATCGGGAACTACCGCATGGTGGTCCTATACCATCAAGGAACTACTAGACAATTACCAATATATCCTCAAGAATAAAATTTAAACTTTACAAATAGTCTCTCTTAATTAAATGCCTAATAAATAAAATAAATAGAAGTACCAAAAAGTACCCTGGTACTTTTCCAACCATTGTAAAAGAGCTCTTTAAAATAAGTATTTACAAAAAGTAGCTACCAAGGGGTTATGTTGTCTCGACACTATATCGATGTTCAAAAGGCCACTTGCTTGTGATTAGAGAAAGTATATCTTAACCGTAGTATTCTTTGAGGTAGAATCTGTTCACATGAGTTTAAGTACTCAACTTAGTATGGGTACTCGTATTTTGGAAGTGGAGCATGGTATATAATCAAGCACTTGTACACTTGATTAAATTAAATGTGTCCATGTAATTATTTTTATAAGCATAGCTAAATGATAAGGTCTTCTAGATATTTACTCTATCCTAAAATATGAAATATCTAAGCAATTTTATAAGAAATCTGACTCAAAGACTAACTTGTTCTTCACGTCAGAAACGCCGTCTAACGTGTCAGATGTTGTTGCGTCAGCAGAACTAGCGCGACCAAAAGGGTTAGATCTGCAAAAAAATTTAGAAGCAATTATTATTAAAATATTGAATAAAAAGGATTGAAAATAAAAAAATCCTTAGGGTTGTGTAGCCTAGAGTTTGGTCTTGCATGTAGAGGTTTAAGCTAGTGATTGGAAATTGAGCAAAACATGAATAAAGAGAGCTAATGCATGAAATTAAACTTCGGTAACTTAACTTTGGTGGATTGGTGACCTGGGGTCACCAAGCCCAAGCTTGTGCCTTGCTCCTTCTTGCATCCAAGTGTGTGAGATGGATTGAAAGGAAATTAGTGTTTCCTCACATGAAACGTACATCTCCATTTAGAAAGAAATTTATGAGATGAAAAGTGAGAGAGTAGTAGGCTTACACTTGAGATGGATTGGGTTGCTAGCACCTTCATCTTCTTTACATGCAGGTTGAAATCAAGAGTTAGAGTTGGGATTGGCATTTGAGAAAGAAATGAGATGTTCTTGAGCTCACTCAAGAGATGGAGATGGTGATCTTGATCTTCTTCTTCAGATGGTGGATCTTGATCTTGGCTTAGATCTCTTATTCTCTTCTTTTTCTTTTCCTTCTCTTGCTTCTCCTCTTTCTCCCTCTAGTTCTTGGTTTCTCCACCGAAGAGAGAGACAAAGGGGGGATGAGAGCAAGGATGAAGTGGGGAGAGGGGTTTTGGTGGACAAGTCACCCCAATCATGCTGACAGGTGGGCCAAGGGTGGGGAGAGGAGGACAACTCATCAAATAAATTTTGTTGACTCAGTGTTCTGGCGGACAGTCCGTCAGTACACCTGATAGGCTGACAGAATATGGAATTTGGAAAATTTGGAATTAAGATAAAGAGATTGAAATTGGGTTTCTAATACAACTTATAAAGGTTGTAGGAACCACTTAAGGCTCAAAGAACACTTTTTGGGTGATAACTTTGGGATTGGGCTTAAGTCAAATGACCTGTTGACTAGGGTTGACTTGAGTTGACTTGGTTTGATCAGAAGTGTGTCATGAAGATCATTAGCTAGATGGGGGTCCTTGTTAGTTGAAAGTTGAAGTAGAGATGGTTTTCATTATGTTGACAAGGTTGTCCATTGCGGGAAGAAAATCAAAGAGTAAGAGTTTGATGCCAGGGTCAACAAAGACTCGTGATCCAAACATGTTGCATTGACTAGCAATGATTCAAGTCATTGGTCTAATAAGGGTGGTGTTGGTTAGGATCCAGTGTTTTCGAGGGAGTTTTTGAAAACTTTTAGTTGGAACGACTATTGGGTCGTGACACATGTCGTACGTTCTTCAATTGCATAGTCTTTCCTGAAGTGAGCTTTACCTGACAGAACTGACACCAAGAACATGCACATGAGATCTATTTCCCACCAGCAAGGCTCTAGTCATGCTACCTGGTAAGAAAAGAACACACTACTACCATAAGGATTTGTAGGGGCTGCTCGTAAGGGTTTATAGGGGCAGTTTCCCCAGCCGCCCCTAAGCAACCTTGTCTACAAGTCATTAATTTGTAGGGGCGGTTCCCAAGCCACCCCTAGAAATCGATTGTAGGAGCGACTGGTGTTATGAGCCATCCCTACAAAAGGATTTGCAGGGGCGGCTGATAACACCAGCTACCTCTACAATTTAGATTTGTAGGAGCAGCTGTGACACCAACCGCTCCTATAGTCTCCATTTGTAGGGGCAGTTAAGTATAGAACCGACCCAACAGTCAATTTTCCGGCCAAAAAAATTGAAATTTGAAAATTCAAATTCAAATCTGACCAGAATATGAATGAGTTCACAAGAACCATAATAATTTAGATTACTTCATTACAAACCTATAATAATTCATAGGAACCATAATAATTGAAATTACTTCATTGCAAACACATAATAATTTAAATTTGATCATTACAAGCCATAATAACTTATTAGAACCAACCGTAATTTAAATTCCTAGAACTTCCTAACGTCGTACCACGTACTCGGAGAAGTGCATATCATTAATTTCATATGCTAAAATATGAGTGATGTAGCGCAATGTATTTACTAGTGCACTCTCCCTTGCTTCACAAGATCATTCACAAGGTCTACTGACAACAATCAGATATGGTCGTGCCCCTTTCCTCCTAGTCACAGGAATTTTTTCCAAGATTCCCTCTGAAGTTTCCACATAGCCACCATATTCCCAATTATAACGACCCAATTGATGCAGGGCCTGGTTTATAATGGCTTCAAAGCTACAACTTGCGTATGTAACATCAATCTCCTGATTCTGCAAGTGTTGGGGAAAATGTGGTTATCAGAACCATGCATATATATAGACATAATAATTAATCTGGATATAAGTTATGAGACTGACCACATCATCTATGTTGTCCTCAGCAAGCTGTGCACAAAACAGTCCAATATCGTGGTGGAGGCCCACATTCAAAGCTCCAATCCTCATGGAGGAGTATGTAGGTATATTGTACCCAATATTTTGAAGGGCCCTTAAACATTCTTGCACAACATATTTTTGCGCACTAATGTCGTGATAATCTGCGCGGCCCATCCTCTCAATGTATAAAACCATACCTTATTGGTTACCTGCCCTAGCGAGAATAGAAAAGCCAATTCGACATTGCTTGAGTCCACCATATTTAGGGAATGTACCCACATTGATGTAATCAACCCCGAAATTTGAGATTGTCGCTCTGAAACATGGTATAGGACGAATTGTCTACATTTAAGAATTGTATATTAGAACAAAATATCTATTGAAGTGTCTTTAAAACATGTTACTTACTATGCTTGGATATGGGTGGTTTGCCCTCCCCAATGTTGGTTGGAAGCCCAGATCAAATGCATAATTATCTGGCATATCTAGCGAATGGGGGTTCAGCCATCTCTTCTCCTAAATTTATGTCAAGAAAAATAGTTATAGTAGAGGACAGGAGAGGAGAGGAATAGGAGAAGTAGGAGCAGAGGACAAGAAAGGACAAGACCAGAAGTAGTAGGACTAGGAGAGGAGGGTCTACAAAGCAGCAGCTTCCTGCCATTGGAGAGTAGTAGTAGTAGTAGTAGTAGTAGTAGTAGTAGTAGTAGTAGTAGTAGTAGTAGTAGTAGTAGTAGTAGGATAGCAGTAGTAGTATTAATAGTAGGACAACATCAACAGTAGTATTAATATATGGAGTTGCATTACAACCAAAATATAGCTATCAACATATAATTAGTGTTATCCAAACTAATAGGCCTCAGACACCATAATTAAATCATCATACAATTGTGCAACTACATCGACTATCTAATTGTGTCATCACAAGCCTAAGTTTTGCAGTTGCATTGGCAGCTTATGGAAAACCTCATCCAAAGTCCAAATACCATCATCAACAGACTGATAATCACCACATTCTTACAAGAACCACTCTTACCACCCTGAGGGGAGATGCTTTCACCACAATATGTTGGGACCAGTTTAGGGGAGGGAGTTGCTGCTCCAACATAGGCATTGAAATCTCTAAGTGCATGGTCATAGTTGTTGTACTTCTTGTGTATAACATTTTTGAACCCAAGCACATGTTCACTAGCCTCATGCCAAGACATGTAAATCCTAGGTTTCTTCCCGTAGAAAACAACATAGCAAGGGCCCATTTCCTATGAGTGGAATTGAAGAATTAGGTGAGATCACAAATTCAAATTCAAATTTCAATAGAGGCATCAGAAACATGTCAATCATAATTTGATCATGAACTTAGAGCATAAAGGCATCATAAACACAGTAAGCATATACAAAACCTATGAGCATATAGAAAAAGACAGTAGGGGTGGCTGGTAATGATGCAAGTTTCTCACAAGTTCATGATCATCAGCTCATATTCTAGACAATTTCTAGAGTTGGACAATTTTATCATTGGTAAAACAAAGGAGAGGAGATGAGAGTTTGCCAAAAAAAAGTTGCTGCTTGTTCCAAAAAAAGAAATAGCAGCTGCAACCAAACATAGAGGAGTAGGAAGTAGAAGTAGTAGTAGAGGAGAGGATAGGAGGCCAAACAAAAATAGTGAGCATATATAAACACAGTATTATTAGTAGTAGGGTAGTAGCAGTAGTAGGAGGAGTAGGAGTAATAGGAGAGGAGAGGAGAGGAGAGGAGAGTAGTAGTATAAGTAGTAGAAGTAGGAGTAGTAGGAGAGGAGAGTAGTAATAGAAGTAGGAGTAGTAGGAGAGAAGAGGAGAGTAGTAGTAGGAGTAGTAGAAGTAGGAGTAGTAGGAGAGGACAGGAGAGTAGAAGTAAAAGTAGTATAGGTAGGAGTAGTAGGAGTAGGAGTAGTAGGAGAGAAGAGGAGAGTAGTAGTAGAAGTAGTAGAAGTAATAGGAGGAGAGGAGAGGAGAGTAGTATTAGAAGTAGTATCATCAATCAGATCTGTACATATTCACAGAAAACACGATTAACTAAGGCAAAAAGCAAGATCTGAACAGAAAGTAAAACAGAAATTGACTGGGAACTTGCAAAATCTATAACTCTTAAATTAGCAGGCCTAAAATCATGAAATTCTAGTACAAGCAATACATGAAAGTCAGCTAAAACTTTTCTATACAACAAATTCACAGAAAATATGATTAACTAAGCCAAAAAGCATCATCAATCAGATCTGAACAGAAAATAAAACAGAAACTGACTAGAAACTTACAAAATCTATAACTCCTAAATTAGTAGGCCTAAAATCATGAAATTCTAGGATAAGCAATACATGGAAGTTAGCTACAACTTTTGTATACAACATATTCACAAAAAATATGATTAACTAAGCCAAAAAGCATCATCAATCAGATCTGAACAGAAAGTAAAACAGAAACTGATTGGGAACTTGCAAAATCTATAACTCTTAAATTAGCAGGCCTAAAATCATGAAATTCTAGGACAAGCAATATATGGAAGTTAACTACAACTTTTGTATACAACATATTCACAAAAAACATGATTAACTAAGCCAACAAACTAGTGACATTCAGTGTAGTGATCATATATATCCAAAATCACAGTCCAAGCTACTAAGCACTAATTCAGAGTATTCATTCACTAATCTAGAAGCTATATGGAAGAAAATGACATTACAGAAAATAAAACAGAAACTGACTAGAAACTTACAAAATCTATAACTCCTAAATTAGTAGGCCTAAAATCATGAAATTCTAGGATAAGCAATACATGGAAGTTAGCTACAACTTTTGTATACAACATATTCACAAAAAATATGATTAACTAAGCCAAAAAGCATCATCAATCAGATCTGAACAGAAAGTAAAACAGAAACTGATTGGGAACTTGCAAAATCTATAACTCTTAAATTAGCAGGCCTAAAATCATGAAATCCTAGGACAAGCAATATATGGAAGTTAACTACAACTTTTGTATACAACATATTCACAAAAAACATGATTAACTAAGCCAACAAACTAGTGACATTCAGTGTAGTGATCATATATATCCAAAATCACAGTCCAAGCTACTAAGCACTAATTCAGAGTATTCATTCACTAATCTAGAAGCTATATGGAAGAAAATGACATTCAGTTATCCACCAAGCAAATCCCACATCATAGAATACTAGTCAAAATGTTTAGTGCACCAAAACAACATATATCCATCCTCAAGCAAAGGTAAAAAAGCATTAATCTTAGCAGCAACTAAGCATGTGAATGTCAACTCCACAATGAATCAGGGTTCAAACATTTTAGTATCCACGGTTTATACTAATTATGCTCTAAGCTCCCTCTAAACTGGAGAAGTGCCATGGAATGGAGGAGAAGGGGTTGGGCGTACTTGTAGAAGACCTGGCAGAGAGGGATGCCGGTGGCTAAGCTTAGTGGCTGGGGATCTGGAGGTTGAAGAAGACACCAGCGTCGTCGGCCACCATCTCAGGCCCACTTAGGAAGGGGTGTAGCAACCAAGGAAAGTCCCACCACCCACCGGTGGAGGCACTGCGCGGACACCGAAGCAAGGGCACAGCCAACGGGGGGGCCACCGGTGGAGGGTCCACGCAGGCCACCAGAGAGGGATGCGGCAACCTAGGAAAGGTGCACCGCCCGTCGAGGGAGGGACCACGCGGACCGATGCGCAGGATTCGCGGGGTCAAAATCGCGGCAAGCATGTTGTTCAAGTCGATGTCAGAGCACAAGGTCTCCGGTGGCTCGGGTGAACTTAAGAACACAAGAATCATGCAAAAAAGACACAACGGTATATCCTGGTTCGGGCCAATTTGGTCCCTACGTCTAGCAACTAATGATCCTTATACTCAAGAGCACCCAAAATCTAGGTGGTCACAACAGAGTGTATAGGAAGAAGATGTGGTAGGAAGTTAGCTCGGTGCTAATCCTAAGGTTTGCCTCATTGCCGGTGGAGTCTCCCCCTCATCAGAGAGGAAAGAGACGACGAAATGCAGTGGAGGAAGAGCTCTCAGTGCCCCTTGCCAGGTTGCCTTGCTCTCGGTGTAGAGTGGAGGCGAATGGAATGGAATGGATTGTCTGGTGATCGAATTGGGATCCTCCCTCCTCCTAGGTTCGACCTTATCCCTTATATAACCAGATAGGTTGGGTACATGGCGGTTTGAGGGTTCGAGTCTATAGTCAAGAGAGCCTTGCAGCGGTGCGTCATGGACTGTCAAGGTGTCTTAAAGCCGAAGAAGCCTAGGCATCGTCTGGCTGCTTTGTTCTAACACTCTATGTGTCAGACGGTGTCGGCTTGGACCGGCCTCCCCGGGGTGAGACCTTCTGGAGTCTTCTTGGTGAGGAAGGAGGTCGGCTCCAGGGGCTGACACGCGGGCCCAAAAGCCCCCGAGCCCCCAGAGGCCATGGAAAGCTTTGTCTTCTTGTGTCATGCCCCAGACGTGACCCTATCAGAGGAGCAGTTGGCAGGTGCATGCCTAGGGAGTGGTGCCAGGGATCCCCTAGGCATCAAAAGCTCAGGGATTGTCTTATTATGCCAGGGCATTGGCTGGCATTGTTAGTTGGGCAGAAGCCAAGGGCCAGGCGTGGAGGTGTCGTAGATCAAGAGCCCAAGGCTTGGGGAAGCCCCGAGCCCTAGGCAGAAGCTGCGATTGAGTCAGGCTCGGCTAGATCTCTTTGCTAGAGGGTGCACGCAAGCGTGCCCGATGGACATAGCCTAGCCCCCGGGTGATCTTGAAGGGGTCGGACGGGGGGTCTTCTTTATTCAGGAACCATTAGACCCAAGACTTAACGTACATATATGTTAGGATCTCGTCAGGAGCCCCCGAGCCCTTTGTGGCCTCACCTAGCGTGATGGCAACGAAGGGCTAAATTCGGTCTTCTAGTGACCAAACCCTCCTTGGTGGGGATGGCTTCCGCTGGCAAGAGTGCCACGCCTTGCTTGGGGCCTTCTTCTCCAATGTGATGGATGGTGCTCGGCTATCGAGGCTGAGCGAAGATGATGCTGATCCCTTCGTGAGTCTATGTCGCATGGGTCTTCAACTCGAGTGAGGGCTCAACATACTCATTTGGGAGCTGCCAATTGTATTCCCTGGGGTGCCCTCCTTTCTAATCAGAACCTGCCATGGGCCGGGTGATCAAAAGCGCTAGGCTCTGGCTCAGGGCCATCTGATCATCCGAAGCGCCACGCCCCACTAAGGGCTGCGATAACAGGTCCCGATACTCTCAAGCCGACCTTCTAGGGTTGACCCTCTACGGCCATAGGTTGGGGAAATGGGAGCGCACCGAGGCTCGGACAAAGGCCCTCATTGGGTCCACTACTCAGCGGCTCCTGACCCAACTCTAGGGAGTTGGTTGGTTTTTAGGGATGTGACATTCGAGTTCCCGTCGATCGGGGGTCAGGCTGCTCCATTTGAGGAGCCGGTGTAGCCCCCGAGGCCATTGTAGGGCCTCCTTGCCAGCGGGAGGAGTGGCTTTCGGGCACGTCCTGTCCGCTGATGCCTTGTGTAGGCGGTTGATGGCGTCTGGGCCATCGTGCCTGGTGGAGGAGTTTTGATGTGCGTGCCCCCACGCCGTCCGGTCTTGTCTGGGAGATGAGACACATCGGGGCCACGTGGAGTAGATCCGGTGGAGGAGGAGCCGCGGCGCTTGGCGTGTGTGGATCTGAGCCATCGATGGCAGCAGGTGGGCCTAGGGGGAGGTAGATCCCCCAAGTCCCATGAAGAGGCTTGCTAGAGTGGGTGGAGGGCGTGGCGTAAAGTGGAGCGGGGACTTGACTCGTTGTCAGCGGTTCCCTGACTCTGCCTTTACTGCACGGCCGCCATCAAACAACCGCCCTACGGTGTGCTACGGGGATTGAAGGGACGCCTAGCCAGTTCCCCAGGGTCCTTTATAGCTGCTAATGGCTGATCGGAGGGCATGAAGCCGCTCATAGCACACCACCTTTGGCTATAAAGGGAGGCCCAGGAGACACGGTGTCTTCAATCCCTTCCTCTGGCCCCCTTCTCTTCTTCTTCTTAGATCCATCTTCTTCGGCGGCGATAGCGATGGCGATGAAGTGTGATGCTTCCCTCTCAGTGAGCTTGGTATTGTCCTCTGGGCGACTGCTTCTTTAAGGGTGGAAGGACTCCAGCGAGGGGAAGGCCACGGTGGTGCATGGAGAGGGGTGAGGGTCAGCGTTGAGGGATGCTATCCTTTCCTCATGTGCTACCACCCTCGGCACTTCCCCGACCATGCGTGCCACCAAGGTTCTTCCCCGTCATCTTCCTCGGTGGGTCAAAGAACCCTAGCGATGCAGATCGCTAGGGCAGCCCTCTTTTATTAGAGGAAGAGCACCCTACGCATGGTAGGGGTGTTCCTGACCTTTGAGTCAGGAGGGTGGCACTCGAGCTTCCCTGCTCTTGTCATCGAACTGCATGGCCCTTACCGTGGCCTGGCCTAGGGTCAGGGCAGCGGTGTAGGCAGGCTTAGGTTGCAATTTCTGCCATCGTATATTTCAATCGGGTCGTTCCAAATTGATGAAATGAAATTACTTTCGTTTGTAATCCCATTTGGCTCTTGAGTCATGCTCAGAGACTTGATCCCTTGTTGGGCTGGGCTATTATGATGATGGCCTCGTTGGCCAAGATCGCCATGCCCATGCTACTAGCAGGTAAGTCTGTGAGGACCCTAGGTTTACGGTCGTTTTGTGCCCTAGTCATGTCCCCTAAAGGGGAGATCCTTGGCTTCCTGACTGAGCCACTGGTATAGTTCCCATGACCATCTATCAGTACTCGGGGGCTCGCTGCCTCCCTCATTGGGTCACCACGAGTGGCTCAAGTCAGTACTCAAACATCGTTCATCTAATCGATTGGGGCGCTTTGGGCACCCCGGCCATAGCCATGTGGGCTTGTCTCCCAAACGTCCCTCACACTTTTGGTTGCTTCAGGTGACCTTGAAGCCTAGTGGGCTGGCCTTGAACCCTCAGTGATAGCCCTTTTGAGGGACCCTCGGACCGGCATGCAGTGGGGTGGAACGATCCAATGAAGGATCAGGCGATAGGAAGATCCCTACAAAGAAAATGGAATGGACACAAGAGAGGGGAAAGAGGACATAGCTAGTAACGCGATGGTGGGGGCTACTCCATTAGTACCTTGCTAATCTTTTTGCCTGCTCCTCCTACTCCGTCCGTCCTATGCTCGCCTTGCTCAGGGGCCGTCTGTAGTGGTCCTTGTTGATGCAAAAGTAGATCTGCAAACACAAAGGGCTAATACCCGAATTCGATATCCAAAGCGTGCTAGTCGATTTGACCTGTTAATCGACAAGGATGAAGATACGAGCACTTTGGTCCTGACAACAGTGATACGCCTGGAAGTCACGGCCAAGAGGTATTCACGCGGAACTCGAGGATTGCCAAAGATTGCACTGGAGCAATGCAACTCACCGAATCGATGAGAACTCATAATAAAAAAGAAAAAATACGTAAATTGACGAAGTCGTGGAAAGTAGATGTAAATAAGAATAAAAGTTGTTTTTGATGTATTGATTGATGTCTCTTACATTGCCCTTCACCCTATATTTATACCCTGATCTACAGAAACATAACCAAATACGACTAGGACACTAAATCCACATCTATGGAAACACACGACTTTGACACAACTCAGACTCTAATAAACATATATAAGGAATTTAATTCCTATCTTATTCCATAGTCTGCCCCAGTCACGATGGTATTCTCATCGACTTCCTTTTTATCGGCAAAATTCCTGTTCCATCGGCAGCAGCCTTCAAACCATCTTTCATCGGCATCGGCAATAATACCCTTAACCCTATCGGCAACATTTCAACTTGAACTCATACGCTGTTACCACTCATAAGCAAACCCATTTTTCATCAGCTGTCAATCTACACAATAATCTTTCCCTTGCTAATTAGCCTTTCTTGACCATCTTGACACGTGCTAAAAAACGATGTCAACACATGCCCCCCAATTTCGGAGTATAACATATTGATGCTCCGAAATTTACTCCACAATGCCTGCCATTACCTATTTTTCAACCCATTCTCCAAGCATAACATGATATGTTACCAAATTTAATCAAATCTAAATCTAATCCATGTATCTCAGTAAATATCGCACATTTTTCCCAAAATAACAATCCATCGGCAAGATCTTATCATAGCAACATCACCATTTTAAAACTGAAAGATCCTGTATCAGAATATCCTTCAAGTCATGATTACTTGTCATGCCATCAAATCTTCTGCACAATCCCTTGATTGTCGTGCGAATAGTTACCATATCTATCTAAACCACCTTGATCCATCCGTGTACGGCATAGAGATAAGTCAAGAATACCCCTACCCCAAATGGCCTATAAATAGATTTCTCTGAACTGCTCATCTTCTACCTTCAAACTGCAACCTTTAGCATTCTCTCTCCGGCGGCAACCCTAACTGTGCATCCTCAACCCACCAGAGCTCACTCCATCGTCATTTTCCAATCACCAGCTCGTGTCTTCATCCTTCTCGAAACAATGACGGTCAACTTCAATGTTCCTGCGGTTCGTTTTCATTACTTTTACTTCGACCCTTTTAGTCCCTTGCGAATTCTTACAGTTGGTATTTTTTCTACTTCTTCCATTTTCTTGATCTTCCAAACTCAGGAACTCCGCAACACACTAGTTATTCCAACCAATCAACCTCCCCTCCATTGCCTAGGTCCAATGGGTGATCCAGATCCAACCGACCTGATCAACGCAGAAGCTAATCGTATTCCCTTTAAAGCTCAAAATTTCTCTTTGAATCTATGGAAAGATACATTTCGATCTTGGCCCAAACCTACCAGAGGGTGGAAAAACTGGTACTTGAGAGTCAACAGATCAATGCAAGTGTTCTGGGCAGAACGGAAGATAGATCGATGTATCAGGCTATCCATTGCCGATATGCAAAGGAATGAATCCATGATGATAGCTGCCGCTTATTTTTGGTCAGATACCACAAATACCTTCATGTTCGGTCATGGCCCATGTGCCCCTACTCTTGCCGATGTATACATGCTTACCGGCTTGGATATCTCAACTGTCGATGAAGGCCACATTTTTGGTAGAAAAACTGAGTATAGAGTAAATACACGCAACATTGGAGGCTGGACAGGATACATCCAAGAGTACCAAAAAACTGGTACTGTCAATCAAAGGGAACACGCCATATTCCTGAATATGTGGCTGGAGAAGTTTATCTTCTGTGGTCGATCGGTAGGACCAACTAACGCCTTCCTCCCAGCAGCAGAACTCTTGGCCAACGGTGTCAGATTCCCACTTGGCCGATACCTTCTGAGCTCATCCTACCACCTTCTCCACCAAGTATCCCAGAAGCTTCTACTTGGTGAACCCATCGGCAATCTGGGAGGCCCGTGGTGGTTCATCAATATGTGGTTAAATGCTCACATGCATAAACGTCTACAATGGGATTTCTTTACCCAAGAATTCCCATGAGAGATCGCTGAAGATTACATCCTTGGAGATGATGAATCGGCAACACGCCCTCCTCTCAACTTCGGCGAAGCCATAATCGTCCTTCCTGGAACAGAGTCCAATGAAGATCAAATTGGCAGGTTTTTTTAGAATTTCTACCATGGTCTTCCTCGTGATCTTAGAGCTTGGGTACCCTATATTGATGAGGATAACCAGTTCCCTCTTCTTTTCAATTTTGCCGATAGTGATTTGAACCAAGATAATGATCTTATGATGGCTATTATTACCCCTAGAGCAATCCCAGTAAACACATTTGGCAGCGGGAAGAATTCCCATATCACTTATGAATTCTACAATCCATCGGCAGTGTCTCACCAATTAGCCTTTGGGCAACTGCCGATCAAACAATGCTTTGCCGATGTGATCAAGCCCAGAGAAATTATTACAACTGGGACTGAATGGAATAGAGTAGTAAGACTTGCTCCTGATGCTGATATTTCAAATGTTGATCTCTCCGCCTGGTCACCAGCGTCTTTCATCACAGAGTCATATAAGCAATGGTGGCAAGAGTGGAAAGAACGGTTGTTCTCAACATCCGTTCATACATATCGGCACATGATCGATCCCGACTATGCTGTTCCTGACGATGCAGTAAGTTCCTTTTAACTTTCGTCTCTCTCCTTCCTTTTATATGTGTATTGGTAACTAATCTTCCCTGAAACAGGCCGATAATCCAGTTTCATCAATAAGCAAAAGTGGAAGACCCTTCAACCTTCACCCTATTTCTCTAGTCTCAACAATTGGCCACAACGCCCCTACCTTAGAGGCCCTAACCTTCCAGAGGACTCGTGCCAAAACTATCACCTCCAGACCAAGACTAGCAACATCCAAGGCCACTCCAATGGCTGCTGCTTCAAGTCTAATCAAGGCTTTTAAGGTACTAACCTTGCTTACTTTGTTTTTCTGTCGATACATACTATATTAACATATAACTATCAGGATGTAAGAGCTGTAGCTGGATCGTCATCAATAACTCTTCCAATATCAAGTACCACGACCTCTACTCCTTCTTCAGAGGTATCTTCTTATTTTTACATTTTTCTGTTAAATATCCAATCTTATACTTGTTTTTGCAGCAACCAATGGGCACATCGGCAAGCACACCAAGTATGCAAGCTCCCCAATCAACACATGTCGATGCCCCCCAGCCAATTGTCGCTGAGGTCCAAACAAAGCGCAAAGCTTTAACTGATGCTAAAGCTCAACAAAAGCGACAGAAATCTACACCAGCTCCTTCATCCGTTCTAACACTTCAAGGGCCGACTACTGATGAAGTTGTAGAAGACATTCCATCGGCATCCCCTGTCGAGCCTTCGCATGATTTTCAAACCGCTCCTTCAAGCCAAGTTCAAGAAATTGCCCTGAAGCAGGTAAACCGATTAACTGTTTGGTTTATAATATCCCTAGACATCACAAATAAGATTCCTAACTCCCTTTATTTCACAGGAATAAGATTCTCTCGATAGCTTGTTTTCTTTTGCTATCGACATCTCCGATGATGACGGAGAAGAGGCAAGCTCTTCCCTGGCATTGGGAGTAATATCGGCAGATACCTATGGCAAACTAGAAGTTCTCCTAAATCTGCTGCAACGAGATACTGCTCAACTAGTGATCGATTCAGATCCTGCAAGGATCATCTTTAAAACACTCCGTGGTCAAGTCCCTGCCGATGTTGAAGAAATCATCTTCCCAGCAGTCCATCTAGAGAGCAGACAACTTCAATATCAAAAGGCTGTTCATCGTATTGCCGATAGAGCAACTCAGGCTCAACTTAAAGAAGAAATGCTACAGCTGAAACAAACTGCCGATGAGAAGCATAAAAGCATCAGCAACTTGCAAGCCTCCGAAACTGATCTTTAATAGAAAATTTTAGACCTATCGGCAAAAAGGGCAGCTCTGCTAGCTGAACTGGAAAAGGTTGAAACAGCCCTGACTCAGGTCAAGCAAGAAAAAGACCATCTTCCTGACGCTATCAAGATCCTTCAGCAAGAACGAGACGTCCAAGCTCTCAAGGCCTTGGTTCTCAAGAAGAAACTCAAGCCTGTGGAAGGAAGTGCCGATGAAGATGCCAAGGAATTAAAAGAAACCGATGAAATTCGCCTGCGTGCGATATCAGCTATCCACGCTTTGTTAGATTAACGCATCGGCAATGATTGATACTTTGTTTTGACTCTAGCCGATAGGATTGTTATCGGCAATTACTCTTTTATGCATCCATCCAGATACTAGAATAATATTTCTTTAAATATTTTCCATTTAATGCTCTGGGAAATACAATTCCTTCAAGAGTTTCAAGAATATATGCATTACCAGGAACAGATTGATTTATCCGATATGGACCTTCCCAATTAGGCGACCATTTGCCAAACTTAGAACTTTTAGTCCCAATCGGTAAAATCAACTTCCAAACCAATTCTCCATTGACAAATTTCTTTACCTTCACCTCTTGTCATACCATCTAGCTACTCTTTTCTTATTCTCCTCGATGTTAACTAAAGCTTTTAACCGATGACTTGCTACATCTTCCAATTCATCTTTCATAAGGAAATCATAATCATCGGCTGTTAATTGATCTTGAGAACGTATTCGCCTAGAACCAATTTTAATCTCCCAAGGTAAGACTGCATCGTGTCCATACACCAACTGATAAGGTGTTACCTTGGTTGCACCATGACACGCCATCCAATATGACCACAAAGCTTCATTTAATATTGTATGCCACTTCTTAGGATACTCTTTAATCTTGCGCTTAATGAGTTTGATAATTCCTTTATTAGATGCTTCAATCTGACCATTAGCCTGGGCATAATACGGTGAAGAATTCAAAACTTTAATCCCCATTCCTATAGCAAACTCATCAAATTCACCCGATTTAAACATAGTGCCCTGATCGGTAGTGATGGTTTGAGGAATGCCAAATCGGTAAACAATATGCTCCTTCACAAAATCAATCATATTAGCTGATGTCACCTTTTTTAAAGGAATTTCTTCAACCCACTTTGTGAAATAATCGGTAGCAACCAAAATAAACTTATGCCCCTTACTCGATGGTGGATAAATCTGACCGATGAGATCAATAGCCCAACCCTGGAACAGCCAAGGTTTAATTATAGGGTTCATAGCCGATGCGGGTGCCCTTTGAATATTACCAAATTTCTAACATTCCTGACATCTTTTGAAATATTTAAAACAATCTTCAAGAATAGTCGGCCAATAATATCCATTTCTTCTGATCATCCATTTCATCTTGAAGGCTGACTGATGAGCCCCACATACTCCTTTATGAATTTCACCCATCAAGTCTTTTGATTCCTCTATGCTAACACACCTAAGTAAAACTCCATCTATGGTACGGTAATACAATTCATCATTGAGGAGTACATACTTGGTAGCTTGGAACCTTATACGTCTTTCAACTTTTTTAGATGGATTCTTTAAATAATCAATAATTTCCTTCCTCCAGTCATCGGTATCAGCTGTCGATATTAATACTTCTTGAACAGGTTGATATCATGAAGCATGTTGAGCCAATCGGTTAGCCTCTTCATTATGCATCCGAGAAATATGTTCCAGATGAAAACTCCTGAACCCTTTTAATAATTTCAAACACTTTTCATGATATGAAATTAGAATTTCATTTCGGCATTCATAAACCCCAGTCAACTGATTTATAACTAACATATAATCACTGAAGATCTCAACAGCATCAGCACGTACTTCCTTGAGCAATTCTAACCCTTTTATCAGGGCTTGGTACTCAGCTTGATTGTTTGTCGATGTAGCAAAAATCGGCAATGAGAACTCATACTTCTTCCCCTGAGGGGAAATTAATACGATACCAATGCCTGCCCCTTCACCACAAGTAGACCCATCAAAGAAAAGTGTCCATGGAGCAATTTCCAGGGAATCCACCGTGTTGCAATGTTGAGTAACGAAATCGGTCATAACCTATCCTTTAACTGCCTTAGCCGATTCATAATGTAGGTCAAATTCTGATAATGCTAAAATCCATTTACCAATCCTACCATTCAATATCGACATTGACAGCATATACTTGACTACGTCATCTTTGCATATGATAGTACATTCAGCCGATAGTAAATAATGTCTCAACTTAATACAAGAAAAGTATAAACATAGACATAATTTCTCAATGGCCGAATACCTGATTTTAGCATCTATTAACCGTCTGCTCAAATAATAGATAACACGTTCCTTTCCTTCAAACTCTTGAATAAGAGCTGAACCGATAACAGTATCTTCAGTTGATAAATTCAATCTGAAAGGTTTTCCATGTTGGGGTGGAACTAACACTGGAGGATTTGTTAAATAACACTTAAATTCATCCAAGGCTAATTGTTGTTCATCCCCCCATTTAAATTCCTGATCGGCTTTCAATTTTAATAATGGACTAAAAGCCTTGATCTTACCTAACAAATTAGATATGAATCTTCTAATGAAATTAATCTTACCGATTAAGGACTGTAATTCAGTTTTATTGGTAGGAGCAACAATCTTGTTGATTGCCTTAATAGATTTTCTACTAATTTCAATACCCCGCTGATGCACCATAAAACCCAAGAATTGTCCTGCCGATACACCAAATGCACATTTATTAGGATTCATCTTTAATCCATATTTTCTTGTGCACTCCAATATCTTCTGTAGATCGGTTAGATGCTTTGTGATGTCTCCAGACTTAATTACTATGTCATCAATGTAGATTTCCACCAACGTGCCGATATATTCATGGAAAATAAAGTTCATAGCTCTTTGATAAGTAGCACCGGTATTTTTCAAACCAAATGTCATAACTATCCACTCAAATAATCCCACATGTCCTGGACATCTAAAAGCAGTCTTAGAAATATCTTCTTCAGCAATGAATATTTGATTATAACCTGCATTACCATCCATGAAACTGATAATCTGATGCCCTGCTGCAGCATCAATCAACAAGTCAGCAATCGGCATTGGGTAACCATCCATCGGTGTAGCCTTATTGAGATTCCTAAAATCAATACAAACACGAAGTTTCCCATTTTTCTTGTATACAGGAACTACATTAGAGATCCACTCTGCATATCGACACTGCCGAATAAACTTTGTCTCAATTAATTTAGTTATTTCGGCCTTAACATCAGGAAGTATATTAGGATTGCAGCGGCGTGCTGGCTGCTGATGTGGCCGAAATCCAGATTTAATAGGCAATCGATGTTCAACTATAGATCGGTCTAACCCAGGCATTTCAGTATAATCCCAAGTAAAACAATCTTTATATTCTTTTAACAAATCAACTAGTTGTTGTTTACACTTGAAATTTAACTTAGCGCTAATAAAAGTGGGCCTTGGCCCATCGCCTTCACCAATATCTACCTCTATTAAATCATCTGCCGATGTAAATCCTTGACCTAATTTTCCATCATCGGCAAATCTATCCATTAAAACTCTTCTTCAGAACTGACTGCTTGGATCGGTAGAATTTCGTAATCGGCAACCTTAAGGAACACTTTTTCCCAAGCTTCTCCTGATATGCATCTAGTCCGCTCATAAGTGTCTGATTTTGCCGATGCGATGATATAAGAAGAATCACCAGGAACAACTTCAATTCTGTCTCCAACCCATTGTATAAGACACTGATGCATTGTAGAAGGAACACAACAATTAGCATGAATCCAATCCCTCCCTAAAAGCAGATTATATGCACCCTTGCCATTAATAACAAAGAAAGTTGTCGATAAGGTTTTACTGCCAATGGTCAATTCAACACACACTGCCCCTTTAGCTGGTGATACATTGCCTTCAAAGTCCTTTAGCATCATATCAGTCTTAGTTAAGTCCTGTTCTCCCTTACCAAGCTTCCGATACATCATATAAGGCATAATATTAATTGCAGCCCCTCCATCAATAAGTATCTTAGATATAGGCTGCCCATCAACTCTGCCTTTTACAAACAAAGCCTTGAGGTGTTGTCTCTCATCATCGTCAGGCTTCTCAAAAATAGCCATAATTGCATCTAGTGTTAATTGAGCTATTTGGTCAGAGAAAACAACTTCTTCTTCGCTATCAGACAGAGCCAAAAATTCCATCGGCAACATAAACACCATATTGATATCTGCCGATGGGCCTTTATTTTTATGCCTTATCTGCCACTGCTGATTACCAGATTTCTTATTGGAGGGACTTCCTTCTTGATAAAAGTCTTTTTGACGCTCTCGCTGCAATTTCCTCTTCTGTGTCTTTGTCAAACCCTCTGGACACCATTGAGGAAGTTTAGTTTTCCACACTGGCTGATAGGTCCTGTTTGTCTCTACACGACGTATATTAGGATCCCTGTTAAATATTTCTTCATCAGGAACTCTTGCATTTGCCATCTCTTCAAGTTCCTCTTGGTTTCTCGGAAAACATGCACCATGTTTACCAATCCTTTCATGTACACTAAGCCTGCCCCCCAGCCGATCATATACTGATGCTCTTCTTCTGATCGGCTCATTAATGGACAAACCTTGATTACCAGATCGAAACCTTCTTATAGGACGATTAACTCCATAATAACCATTGCACTCTGGGCAATCTTCAACAGTAGGTAACTTAATACCTTTCTCCCAACAATGAATAAAAAATGGACAATTCTAATGATCCTTATGCCGATTCCATTCTTCTTGACGTCTTTCCTCTAGCTGTTGTCGATATCGATCCCTTCGCTGACGCTAGCCTTCCTGTTGTCTTTGAATAATCATGATGCCAGATCAAGGAGGCTTTCTAGAACTGCCACCTTCTGTCAATAGCCTCTTGCCTTTTGCATCATCGGTAGTTACACGATGTTGGGGATCTACTGATGCATTCTTTTTAGCCGCTTCCGATGTCAACACCTTAATTTTACCTTCAGTATTCAACATATTTGCTAGAAAAGGATGTTGATCAATTTTCATCGGCTTCTGAATTTTGGAATTGCCAAATTTTATTCTCCCAGACTCAATAGCTAACTGTAATTGTTGTCTAAATACTTTGCACTCATTTGTACTGTGTGAAGTTGCATTATGCCATTTGCAATACATCATATGTTTCAACTCTTCTGCCGATGGGATCACATGATTAGGTGACAACTTAATCTGGCCCTCCTGAAGCAAAAGATCAAATATCTTATCGGCTTTGGTGACATCGAAAGTAAACTTCTCTGGCTCTTTGTGACCAAAGGGACAAGATATCGGTTTTTTATTCTTAACCCACTCAGCCAAACCGATAACTGGTTCTTCATCCGAATCAGAATTTTCTACTTATTCAACAAATGAAACTTTCTTATTCCAATTCCTTTTAGTTTCAAAAACCCTAGTATCTTGATCAT
Source organism: Saccharum hybrid cultivar R570 (assembly GCA_038087645.1). Lineage (NCBI taxonomy): Eukaryota > Viridiplantae > Streptophyta > Magnoliopsida > Poales > Poaceae > Saccharum > Saccharum hybrid cultivar. The sequence continues at coordinate 19,349 of JAQSUU010000606.1, read as the reverse complement.
AAATTCTTTGCACTAGATGACTTAGGCTTTTGAACTCCTAAGAAGCATATTTATCCTTAAGATGTGACAACAATCCCTGAAAGGCCAAATCGGCAAGCTGCCGATCATCCAACACCAGACTATAACATTTGTTCTTTACATCTCGTAGCCTTTGCACAAAGCCTTCTACCGATTCATCATTGCGTTGTTTCATCTTTACCAAATCGGTAAGCTTCTTTTCGTGAACCCCAACAAAGAAATACTTATGAAATTACTTTTCCAGATCAGCCCAAGTAATAATAGAATTTAGCAGTAGTGAGATAAACCATGTAAATGCTGATCCAGATAGAGATGATGAAAACAAACGAACTCTTAATTCATCTCTACAAGCTGCCTCTCCACATTGAATAATAAAACGATTAACATGCTCCATGGTTGATGTATCATCCTGCCTAGAAAACTTGGTGAAATCTGGCACCTTGTAACGATTTGGGAGAGGAATTAAATCATATGTCGGAGGATATGGAGTCCGATAAGAATAAGTATTAACTTTGGGCTTGATCCCAAACTGATCCTTCATGATTTCTGCTATTTTATCAGCCCAAAAAGCATCAACATCTTGTTGACGATATGGTTGAATCTCCACTGGAGGTATTTGCTGATACCGTTCTGCATACCTTTGTGGTTCACGATCTCCAGCAATTGACATATTTGTTACTATCTGTGGTCCATTATCCTGCTGAAAAGGGTTCATCGGTTGAGCTGCCGATGTTTGATTCTGAAAAACAGCATGCATGTGACCTTGATGAACACCTGTGGTTTGTTGATTTGGCTGAACTGAATGTTGAGTGGGAAACTACCCTGGCCAATTATTAGCATTCATCGATACAAAATTTGCCGATGGTTGGTAACTTGTTTGCATTGCCGGATAATTACAATTAACTTGAGGTAAAACCTGGACTCCAGGTTGACTTACGATTGGAGCCTTCTGTTGCATCGGTAACAAATTTGCCGATGGAATTGAACTAGATGTTTGTCCCAAAGACACCTGGAAACCTCCTAGAGTTGGTTGTACAGTAGTTGCTGTAGTATATTGGGGTACTTGAGCTATCGGTGAACCAACCGATAGCATAGGAGCTTTTCCCGTTGCATCAAACACTTGAGGTGATCCATGGTTAAAAGTAGATGGCTCTGGAGGCATACCATATCTCCACCAATTAGCAGGAGTCTAATTATTCTGTGGTACAGGGTCTGATAAAGCCGATGCTGATAGATCTGTATTAAGCTGAACTCGTCCTGATAATGCTGAATCCGGACGCATCGGAGTAGATTGTACGTTAGATAAACCTGCTGATACTGGAAGAGAAGAAATCTCTATACCCGCAACGGCCGGGGAAACCGATGGAGCAATAGCAGATGCTGATTCTGGTTGATGATAAGCAGGTCCAACGTAACGAGGTAACGCTTGCCCTTCTTTGAAAGTTCGAATCACAGCATTATGAACAGTATTGGACAGCACATTGGAATGATTAATTAAAGCATGATTCACTGCAGAATTAACCATCTCTTGAAGTTTACCCGGATCAGAATCAAAGGTAACTTACCGAGGCAACGGCAAGTCTTGCTTCTGGATGACTTGTCCACTTTTGTTCAAACTGAATGACTTGAAGCAGAGCTGTCTGTATTCTTGTATAGCTCTCTCCATAGCCTGCTTCTGATCATCCTTAAGATCTTCTTCTGTTACCGTGATGATGTTCCCCGCATCGATCTCAGGATTAAGCATCTTGACTAGATTAGTCCCACCGAGCGTGCCAAAAGATGTGTTGATGCAAAAGTAGATCTGCAAACACAAAGGGCTAATACCCGAATTCGATATCCAAAGTGTGCCAGTCGATTTGACCTGTTAATCGACAAGGATGAAGATACGAGCACTTTGGTCCTGACAACAGCGATACGCCCAGAAGTCACGGCCAAGAGGTACTCACGCGGAACTCGAGGATTACCGAAGATTGCACTGGAGCAATGCAACTCGCCGAATCGATGAGAACTCGTAATAAAAAAGAAAAAAATACGTAAATTGACGAAGTCATGGAAAGTAGATGTAAATAAGAATAAAAGTTGTTTTTGATGTATTGATTGATGTCTCTTACATTGCCCTTCACCCTATATTTATACCCTGATCTACAGAAACATAACCAAATACGACTAGGACACTAAATCCACATCTATGGAAACACACGACTTTGACACAACTCAGACTCTAATAAACATATATAAGGAATTTAATTCCTATCTTATTCCATAGTCTGCCCCAGTCACGATGGTATTCTCATTGACTTCCTTTTTATCGGCAAAATTCTTGTTCCATCGGCATCAGCCTTCAAACCATCTTTCATCGGCATCGGCAATAATACCCTTAACCCTATCGGCAACATTTCAACTTGAACTCATACGCTGTTACCACTCATAAGCAAACCCATTTTTCATCAGCTATCAATCTACACAATAATCTTTCCCTTGCTGATTAGCCTTTCTTGACCATCTTGACACATGCTAAAAAACGATGTCAACAGTCCTCCTTCAGAAAGATCAGCAGGTGGTTAGCTTAGTTGATCCTATGATGCTACTGAGCTACTACTAGGATGGCCCAGATTAAACGAGACAGTAATAGAGCAAAGCAAGAAGGTCAGGGAGACGGGACTTATCTTGTTTTTTGTTGTTGGAGAGGTAGGCCGACGAAGGAGGTCAGCAAGCAGGCCTTCGTTCGAGAGGCGACACTTCTAGGTGGATGGCTCGACGATAGTCTTCCCTCATGGGGAAAGGTCAGAACTCACCTCGATTGGCTCAACCCCTTCTGGGGATTCGGTTGTAATAGAACCGACTAATTATATGAAATTAAGTAAGAAAATCACTCGCTGAAGCAGATAATTTAGCAAACTTAAGCCCGTATAACCCGGTAGCCCATGAAACCACGAAGGATTTCAAACCAACCAATATATAAACCAAGATCGTACAAGTTTAGCAGCCACAGTCACATATTACATAAAGTTTGCAACGACAGTTGAATACATCAGAGTTTAGAACATAAAGTTATTACAAACCAAGTTTATAATGAAATAGCGGAAGCAAATAGTTTTAAAGCCACACACACACTTTTAGTTCAGATACAGTGCCAGTAGATAGTCATTTCCAATAAAAGCATCAGATAAGAAATACGGAGCAACCATTGCCCTTGGTCCTAGTTGTCACCCATTGTCGGGTACAGGCAGTTGATGTAATATCCATAATACATCTGACCATCTGCAACAACAATGAGAACAACGCCCTGAGTACGAGAAAGTACTCAGCTAGACTTACCCGTCGTAAACCAAAATAAAGTGACACCAAGAAGTATGCAAAACTTTCTTTAGTGGACTAGCTGACTCATTTGCGAAAAAGCATACATTATCATTAATAAACTATTTTAAGTATTTTGCATCATCTTTATTATAACCTATCAAGCTAGGTAAGCACCTATGCTATAGCAATTAGTTGATTAACTAATAACATCTAGTTACCACTTGGATTTAGCATTTTCAACATCATCCATATAACCATCAATGTTCCATCATCTTTGCTACGATGCCATAACTCGAGTCAAGTGCTCACTATCTAGGAGCGATGGCGATTCGAATCGATTCCTAACCGGCTGGTGATTTATTCCTCACACAAAGCACACTCGCCCTCTAAAGTGAGCTACAGATCACCAATGACACTATCTAGGTAAACGTCGTGGGACAAACTAAAGACGCAGTACCCAGGGACCGCCCGACAGCCAGGACGCACCTTGGGCTCACTCTTCGCATCCTCGTCATACCCACTACAGCACCAATACGCGCACCCCGTGTAGATCCCGGCCTGAATAATGCCACTAGCTTCACGGTCAAAAGGTACTTTATTCGGCCAGCTAAATATGAGGCATGCGTTCAACATGACAAGAGGGACGAGCAACGATCCGTCCTTAATCGACACAGACAGAAAACTAATAGCACCCTAGAACCCTGTCTGGTTGCCTCCAACTTTTTCGGCTGGTCTCCAATTATCCATCAACACATGGTTATTTTTAGGATATCATCTATTCCATAGCTAAAGTATTCCAGTAACCACCTATAATTGCAGGTGATTGGAAATCATCGATCGCTACCAGTCTAAGCAGGGCTAAGTAGTTATTAGATCCTAAGCCTATCAGGGTAAGAAAATCATCAGGTAGGCAATGTAACAGAACCGACCAAATTATAAGAGCACAAGTACGAAAACAAGCACCGAAGCGCTCAAATTTTCAAACTTGAGCCCATATAATCCCGGTAGTCAATCGAAATCACGAAGGATTTCAAACCAAACTGCTTACAACCAGGATCACATCATTCAACATATAACATCATACGATACATTTCACAAGTAGTCCAGAAATAAGTTTACACCACGGAGTAGCAAATATTACAAACCCAGTTTGAAAGTAGCGGAAGCATAACACACACACTAGTTACTTAAATACTGCCAGTCTGGATGATCGACATCTCGCAAAAGCATGAGGAAAGTACATAAAGACGATCACGCCCTTGTGATCTAGTCCTCATCACCCGCAGGGTGGAGACACGTCTTGCAGAATCCCTGATAAAGCATGTCATCTGCAACAGGAGGGAATAAACCCTGGGTACTGGAATGTACTCAGCTAGACTTACCCGTCGAAAACCAGAAATAAAGTGACACCAAGGATTATGCAAGGCTTACACAAGAGGCTAGCTGACATAACATTTTGCATAAAGGCATAAGTAATTTAAACTCTTGTAGCCTGTACTAGCAGTTATTTTTAGCGTTTACCTGTCATCTATCTTAGCACCTGTACTAAACATGCACTTTGATTATAATCAAACAACATTATTATTATATCCATAGCAGGTATATCATTGCGGCAACATTGTATCATTCCCTTAACCACCAGTTTATTTAATGAGATCTACGTTGCCGCTGCTCAAGTCAAGTGCTCACTAACCGGGAGCGACGGCGATTCGAATCGAATTCCTATCCAGCTGGAGGGGTATTTCTAACACTCACCGCGCAGGCCCCTGCCGGGGTCGCACAAGCCACCGTTTCATATGATTCAGGAATCGCGGGTCCGAATAATGTCGCGACCCCAAGGGCGACACTCTGCCAGGTGATAGGGACTCTAACCCCCCCTTGGTCTCACGCCAATGTCCCCAAGCACATCCTTTCTCTCCTCCAAGAAGCAACCTACCATTCGATTCCCGGCCTGAATCACATTACTCGGCTTCGCGGTCGGAACGGGTTATCCGGCCAACTAAGTGTTAGACTGCGTTCAACATGACTCAAGGACGTACAGCGAATCGGTCCTTAAACGACTCAGACGGGCATAGCTCCACACCCAAGATGTGAAGTGTCTTGCGGCTGTACTATCGAACTCCCGCCCGGTCTCAATTTCATTTTTAAGCATGGTCCATTCACGATAGCCATAGAGCCACTCGTGACTCCTTCCTACATCTCGTGGATGACCGGAAATCACCCGACTTCTACCGTACTAAGCAGGGCTAAGCATTGACACGTGCCTAAACCTAAAATAGGATTAAGTGCGATATCTGGACAAGGACAGGTATAATGCAACAAGTGTTTTCATATAACTCCTACAACTTAATGCAGTAAACAATTGAAAGTACTCAAGATTGATTTATAAATCAGTAGGTTCAGCATGCACCGGGGCTTGCCTTTCAGAAAGGTTGCGGGCCGGTGGTCTGGACACTCAGAAAGGTCGTCTGCGGGCACTCCTTCGCCTGCTGGATCCTCGGGCTCCTGCTGCTCCTGGTCCTCCTCCGGAATCACAGGCTCGAATTCGAGGAGAGTTACCCCCTCCGGTACACCTATTGCATGAGTGCATAATAAATCCCAAGAATGCATAATGAAAGATGCAATATGCTCAGAATGAAATGTATTACAACAATTTAACGCTCTACTCAAATCACTTCAAAAGAGTAGGTGCAAATTTCCTCTCCAGTAGAGAAGTACTCACCTAATCTACTTAACCTAAGATAAAGCTGCTCATCCTCAGTTAAGGCCCTAACACCTAACAATTACAAAAGTAGCATGTCTTAGGATATCACACCATATCAATCAGCAAAACACCACACTAAGCATTCTGGACAGCAGCTACTTGTTTTTATCACAACTGGAGATTTACAATTCCAAAAGATATGATCTAAGCCAATCTGGAAAGCCTAAGAAATGCACTACAATTCATTTTCAGACCTCAACTCCAAACTCCTGAGTTTTCCATGTCAAACTTCACAAGTTCCAGAATCTGTCCTCTCCAAAACAGAGAGTAGCAGATTTTGAACTGCCACTTTAAACAACAGTAACTCTCAAACTACTAAGCCAAATGCTTCCAAATTTTAACACAAGCTAGTTCATCAAGTTTACTCCAACTTTGGTATTTACAAGTTGTCCAGCAACCAATTTTATCAAAGCCAAATTTAGAATTACTACTTAGCTGTCCAGAAAACCTAAAATTACAAAGGTTAAATATTTATTGATGTGGCAAACATTCTCTAAAACCGAACTAATGCTACTACAAGTTCACAAATATCACAAAGACACCAGAAAGTAAGGTGTGCCCACCTAGAACATTTATTTAAACCCATTTCTCAATTTACTTAAGTAATTAAGTGAAATTTCAAACATATGTGTAAACTGCTCCTAAAATTCTACAAAAATTACAGAGGACTCTCTGACCCACAAAGAGACTACTGTAAAATTTTGAACTCAATTTATTCACAGGAACTTCCTACACAAAATTCCCAAACCAAAAAGGCTGATTTTTGTATAAATAACAAAGCATAGTCAAAAGTGTCAAACAACAGATTTCTTAATTTTCTTGGACACTCTAGGGTACCAAGACATTCTCCAAAAATTTATAAGAACATTGCACATGTAGAAAAATTACTAAAATTCATTTTAGTATTTCCTAGAATAACAAGATAGCATTATAACTTGGAAATTACTTAATCACTGATGCCCAAATTTTTACCAAAGCTAGGGCTAGCATAGAGTAACCTACCCACCAAATTTTATAATTTATGGAACACTACAGCTCAAGTTATAAATTTAACAAATTTGCATGCATTCCAAAACACATTTAAAGGATCTATTAAATTCTCCTAGAAATTAAACATCACATTCCAGATTTATATTTTTCTAAAATACTACACATCATGTAGACCCTAACAAAATTTACCTCATGATTTTTGGATCATTAAAACCCTAGATCTATATTTTTCCAACTTGTACAAAAATCAGTGACAAAATAATAAAAATGAATTTCATTTCGGATGACTGGGCCGGCCCGGAAAACTCGGCCCACACTCGCGCGCGCGCGGCCCGCTCAGCGCTCCCGCCCGCGCGCGACACTGACGGGCGGGCCCCCGCGGTCAGTGACCGGAGATAGGGGAGGCGGAGACCCGCGAGCTCCGACGAGCTCGAGCTCGCCGGAGAAGAGCTCGCTCGGCCAATTGCGCACCGCCTCGTGTTCTCCGTCACCCGGTGCGTCGATTGGTGCTCGTGGAATGGATGGGGATGGGGTGGAAGGGGCTTGTCACCGCGAGCGGCGGCCGGTGATGTCCGGTGGCGGCGCACCGTCGCCGGTGAGGATGTACGGTGCGGTCTAGGCTCGGTACGAGCTTCACCGAAGCTAGGCGGATCCATTTTGCTAGGAAGGGAGGATGGAGAGAGACCCGAAGCACCCCGACCACGGTGAGGTCCCATGGCGGGCTCCGGCGACCTCTCGGAGACGGGGAAGAAAGCAATGCGGCTCACCTTGAGTCAAATCGCTGGCTTCGGTGGGTCAGGGAGATGGAGGGTGGTGAGGCGGAGGGATTGGCGAGGTCTAGCGGCCGGTGATGCGGTGTGGCTCGCGCTTGAGCTCGCGCGGAGAAGAACGGCAATGGCGGCTCGGTTTCGGTGTTCTTGGCAACTGGAAGAGAGGGGGCGGAGGAATGGAGACCGGCTCGCGCGTCGTGGCGTCTTGAAGGCGTCGCGGCCTGACTGGTGGGGCCAGGGCCGGCGTACGGGCGCCACCGCGCCTCCACGCGTCGACGACGGCCTGCGGCCGGTCGGCCACTCTGACGCTGACGAAACTGAATCGGCGACATCAATGACCGACTGACAGAGCGACTTTCACGATGATTATCTCCCAAACCGGTTCGAATTAGTCGAAGATGATTACACCAATTTTGTAGAGCTACATGAGGTCTACAAGTTTGTCAATTGGAGTTTGGGTTGGTTCGGCCTAGATTTGAAACTACAAGGCTCCAAAGTGGGTTACCCGAAAACTGAAACTTAGTTTCAGTCACTATGCCGACTGAAACCCTAACTTCAAGACATTATATCTCCTAAACTATTGAGAACCAGGTGATGGTGATATTGACAATGTTGTAGAGCTATGTGTGGACAACAACTTTGTCAATTGGCTCAAAGACTGGTTTGGCCTGGTTTGCAAACTAAAAGCTCCTAAAGTAGGCATCAGTAAAACTGTAGGGTCAGATTCCAGACTTAGAAAAATTCTAAGTCTTGGAGCTACCTCTCTAACTGACTTGTGGGCCACTTTTGAGCATGTTAGGGTCAATTTCATGAGATGGTCATATTGAGACTTTTGTTCCCCATGAATTTCTTTACAACTTTGCTTAAGGGTGCTCTTCCATGCAAGGTCTCTAAATTAGACTTTTTAATTGGTCAAACTAGAGCCTTCTAGGGTCAAATGGTGGTCAAACTTCTCTTGGAGGGCAATTTTGTAATTTTGGTCAACATGAACCTTGTTCCAAATGTTACCCTAAGTATAACTAAGGTGTTGTAGGTCATGATTGGCTACCTTACCTTTTTGTTACACCAACTATCAAATACTTCATGAAATAAATCAAACAAACCCTAGAATAATTACATGTGCTGCATCACATAAAATAACAAACATGAATGATGCATGCTTATGTTTATGCCATGCAAATGCAATGCAATTATGGAGCTAAACACTTGAAGTGTTACAGGCAAGGATAGTAATAAATGCATCAATAGTTTCACCCAACTCCTATAACTTAATGCAACAATATATCAGACTTATATATATAAAGAATTGCTTTTATAAAGTAGGAGACTTAGAATGCTCCGGGGCTCGCCTCATTCGAAGGAACTGAGTTGGTGGTCTACACACTCAGGTAGATCCTCTTCTTGATCGTCTACCTCTAGCACCTCCTGTGCCTGGATTTCTTATGGATCGGACCCAGTCTGTTCCTCTTGCACTGCTACTAGCGCTTCCTCCTGTGATCCTGTATGATGCACGTGTATAAGTAAATATGCAAATGGTGCATCGGATGCGATGGCATACGACGATCATGATGACATGATGTGCAGATGAACACATTGAGACCTTATTAGATAGCATAAAGGTAAAACCTTTTTACAAGATAGTTAACATCATCCAAGATCAGTCATACGAATACATGTCATCTACTGCATTCTCTTCGACTACAATTTCCAGTTACTTTTACGTAACTAACATATAGCCCTAACATAAGTGCTACTACACTTTAACAACACAACCACATTAACTTGTCAAATAACATCAGCAAGTGATTTGATGCTTCAAAGATACATCGAAGCTTCATTATTAAACTAATTATACATTAAGAATATTACTTTATATTCACTTTAAACTAGGGTTACAACCGAAATCTATATTTTTAGTGCATAGAAAAATCTATGAAAATTACAGTAGAATATTCCTACTCTAAGTAGCCTACCATAAAATTTTCATGGCATTAGGATAAGTAAAGCAGCCTACACAAAAATGACAAGCTATGGCATATAATTGATCATGAAAATAATTTGTACTATGAAAAGTATGAAACAATAGATTAAGTATTTTTCCATGATCTACACAGTAAAGAAACACCATACAAAAATTATCATGTGCATGTTTTATACAAATTTCTCTCTCTAGCAAAAATAACAAAAATCAGCCAATAAAGGCACTTGAACTACATATAAAATTTTTTCTATGGAACAGGTATGAAATATATTTTTCATACAAAGTGCATCACATAAGGAGACTAACAAACTTGGAATCATATTTTTCTGAGCTTCCTATAATTTATTATGCATTTTCTAAGAAAATAGCAATTATAAGAATTAAATAAAACCCTATACAAAAGTATCACAAATTTGACATGCAATGTTTTTATACTGTAGATATACTCCTAAGAAGTCTACAAAAATTTGTTTCATCATTTTTGGAGCAATATTTTTCAAGTTATTATTTTCTCAAGCATTTCAACCATTTCTGAAAAATCCATTTCTGAAATCCCTTTAACAAACACTGCTGAAATGCTAGGTACACCCACTGCTTCACTCCCCACAACGCACCAAGGGATAGACAGGCAGGGTCCAGAGGTCAACGGGGCCCACTAGTCAGTCACACATCCCCAGGGGGGTTTGACTGGCCGGGATCTCACCATCGGTGAGGTCTTCACCCTCACACTCTACTCCATGAGGCGGACCTAGTGGACTCCCTAAAGTGGTCAAGGAGGCAAGGGAGCGAGCTCACCATGGCCAATGGCGGAACGGCGGCGTGGCTCAATGGCAGCCGGTCACCTCCGGCCAGGAGACGGCACGGGGAGAGGTGCACGAGCACCGAGGAAGCAAGGCGAACGAGATGCGCGCGCGAAGAAGGGAAAAGGGGGAGCGAAGGATAGGAGTCCACGGAGCGGTGTTCTCCCATGAGCTCGGCTGGGACTCTGGCGAGCAATTCCTGCTAAGGGGAAGCTTACCACGGGAAGCGGAGGCAAGCGCGGGCTGCGCGAGAGAGAGACGGAGCACGGAGCAAGACGAAGAGGCTGGTGGTGAGCTGGGATGGCCGCAACGGACAACTCTGGTAAGGAGCTATGCGGCGGTGGCGGAGGAGAGCCGCTCGGCTGCGTTGCTGCTATGGTGGAGCGAAGGGAGGGAATGGGAAGTGAGCCAAGGAGCGAACGCGGTGCAGAGGGAGTAGGCGGGCGCGTGGGGTGCGAGGGCCACTAGAGCGCCACCTGGACGCCGTCGCCGGCGACCGGCCTCCACGCGGCGGCCGTGGCCTGACGCGGTCGGGCACGGGGTGCGGGTGCGAGCACGCACGGAAGAGGGAGCAGGCCAGGCCAGCTTCGCAGAGCGGGCCGAAAGGAAGGCGACGGCCCAGTACGCGAAAACTGCTTTTTCTTTTATATTTTCAAATCCAAATTTTATTAAACAATCCAAATTCAAATTTTGAAGTAAAAATGGCATTTTCAAAACTTGAGCCCAAAACAAAAGTTGTTTAGAATTTGATTCTCTACAACTTTTCTTAAAGGAACATTTTCAAATTCCAACTAGATTTTGAATTAGAGATTCAAAGTCTATTTTAATTCAAAAACTCATTTTTCTAACTTATTTTTAAAAGCAAAATTTGAGAAACTTTTGAATACGAAACTTGCCCCAAATTTTATGCTAAACATTTCTAAATTATTTGCATTATTAATCAAACATGTTTTAATGGCCTAACAAGCATAATCATGGTAAAATTTTATTTAAACAAGCACATGCAACATTTATGTTTCGAAGTCATGTTTCGCATGTTTCAATTCCATGTTACACTTATATCACATGTGATTATGAATGCAAGATGATGCTCATGCGCTTGATTAGAAATGATTAATGCATGCTTAACACCTAGGGTGTTACATCAAGCGCCCGGATGGAGGGGCCAGCTGAGCCACCGCTGCCGCTAGAGGTTATGACCGCCTTGACGATGCTCGGTTGGTCAAGCACAGCCACTTCCTTGGTTGCTCCCTCCGCTGGCGTCCTTCCTATGTCGCGGCTAGGGCCGTCAGGAGCACATGGGGCGACGAGCATGGTCGCTTGGGCGACGTAGTCTTGCTCATAGTAGTAGGCTTGCTCGTAGTTGCCCTCGATGGTGATGACCCCCTTCGGGCCGGGCATCTTGAGCATGAGGTAGGTGTAGTTAGGGATGGCCAGGAACTTAGCGAAGCACGATTGACCGAGGAGGGCATGGTAGATGCCAGGGAAGTCGATGACCTCGAAGGTGAGCAGCTCCTTGTGGAAGTTGTCTGGTTAGTTGAAGGTGACGATGAGCCAGATGCGTCCGAGGGGCACGGCTACCTTCCCCAGCACGATCCCATGAACGGCACCTTGCTGGGGAGCAGGCTGCTCCAAGGGATGCCCATCTTGTCAAGGGTGCTGGCTTAGAGTATGTTGAGGCCACTGCCCTCATCCATCAGTACCTTGGAGAGGCGCGTGGTACCCATGATCAGGCTGACCATGAGCGGGTAGCGCCCAGATGAGGGACGCAGTCAGGGTGGTCTTGCTGGTCAAAGGTGATGGCCATCTAGGACCACCAGAGCCACGTCGAGGCAGCGAGGGTGTGGACGGCGTTCACCTCCCGCTCGGTGATGCGGCACTGCTAGTGGGATTCATATGCCTAGGAGCCCCCAAAGATCATTAGGTAGCTCTTGGCCTTAGGGAACTCGTTGTCTTCCTCTTAGGCGCCGCCTGCCAAGTCATTGGCCTTCGGGGCAAGCTTTTGGGCCATGCCCTATTGGCCGAGAGTGCTAAGGATGTAGCCCTTCATGGTAGCATAGTCCTTGAGAAGATGCTTTGCTTGCCCCTCGTGGAACAGGCAAGGGGACTCGAGCACCTTCTCAAAGTGTTCCAGGCATGTAGCATGCCCATGGGGCTGAGGTCTTGTAGCACGGTCGACCACGGTGACCATTTCCTCCCCATGGCGCTTTTACTCCTTGTTCCTCCTATTGCGGTGTTGCTAGGACTAGGCAGGATCGTCGGTGTCGTCGCCACCACTGAGGTGGCCAGTGGCCTTGCCTTTCCCACTGAAGTTGGCTTGGATGGCCTCCTCGCCAGTGGCATACTAGGTGGCGATGTACAGGAGCTCCCATGTCATGCCTGATGTCTCATGGCCAAGCATGAGGACAAGTGCCTCATAGGTAGTGCCACAGATGAAGGTGTGGATCGCGTCGGCATCGGTGATGTTTGGGAGCTCATTGCGCCTCTTGGAAAAGCACTGAATGTACTCTCAGAGGGTCTTGTCGGCCTTCTACCTATAGTTGTGGAGGTCCCAGGAGTTTCCTAGGTGGGTGTAGGTGTCCTTGAAATGGCCGATGAATACTGTACGGAGATCGCCCCAACAGCAGATGCTATCGGGCTCGAGCTGCTCGAGCCAAGCTTTGGTCGAGCTTGACAAAAGCTGAGGAAGGTACTAGATGGCAAAGTCATCATCTGACCCCCTAGCCTTCATGGCGAGGCGGTAGTCCTCCAGCCAATGGTCCAAGTTGGTCTCATCGTCATACTTGGAGATGTGCATCGGTGGTTGAAAGCGCCTGGGGTAAGGGGCCGCCTGGATCGCTACCCCGAACACCAGGGGGCCGAAGTGATTCAGGGCGAGGCCCCCACCCTATTGCTCAGGGTTATGGGACTGTGCCTGAGCATGGCATCTGGCTTCAATGGTGTCATGAACATCGTGATCATCACTGATATGGTGGCACGCGGAGGGACGCCGAGGAGAAAGGTCGTGACTTTGCTCCTACCGAGGCTTGGTGCCTCAAGTATGTGACCGGTCAGAGCTATTGCTAGAGGTGTCGCCACTGCTCCCCACTGCCTGTAGGGTGTGAGCGTTGGAGCACCCCCCCATTGGTGGTGGCCGTCATCTGGGATGGCCGGGTGAAAGGTTCTAATATGGCTAGAGGGGGGTGAATAGCCTATTAAAATTCTACAAAATCACTAGAGCAATTTGATTAGTATGACAAATAGCATAATGCAACTTTGCTCTAGATCTACAAGAGTTGCAAGCCACTTATCCAAATAATTCTAGTTGCGGTAATCACTAAACACACACAAGAGCTAAGTTACTACTCACTAAGAGCTCTCAAACTTGCTACACTAAAGAGCTCCACTAGATGAACTTAAGCTACAAAGCAAGCTCTCAGTTCTAGCTACACAAAAGAACTTGCTATAACTAGTTTGTGGGAAAGTAATGGAGAGGGTGAGTTAATTATACTGCCACGTCGAGGGATGAACCAATCATAATGTAGACAACCATTCACCGGGAGAAATCCAATTAATCACAAGATGAACACAAGATTTTTCTCCCGAGGTTCACGTGCTTGTCGGCATGCTAGTCCCCGTTGTGTCGACCAACACTTGGTGGTTTGGTGGCTAAGAGGTGTTGCACGAACCTCATCCACATGTTGGACACTGCAAGAACCTACTGACAAGTGAGGTAGCTCAATGAAACGCGCAATCCACTAGAGTTGCCTCTATCGCTCCACAAGGGAAGGCACAATAACCCCTCACAAGATCACCAGAGCCGGCCACGAACAATCACCAACACATACCAGACCTCCACCACTACTCTAAGCCGTCTAGGTGGCAGCAACCACCAAGAGTAACAAGAATCATGCAGCTCAAACAATCCCCAAGTGCCACTAGATGTAAATTCACAAGCAAATGCACTTGGAATCACTCAATCTCACTTTGGATTGACAACTAAGTAAGGGAGATGAGTGGGAGGGAGTATGCTCAGCTCAAGAGGATGTCAAGATGATCAAAAATGTCAAGAGCCATCCCCAAGAGCTGGCCACCAACTATTTATAAGTGTCCCCAAAGAATAGAGCCGCTAGGCTCAACACTGCTGCCAGCTCGGGGTGATCGATCATGCTGGTCTGACCGACCAGACGCAGCCCCAGCGTCTGTTCGGTCACTGCCTACTCACCCCTCAGATGGCCGCCACGTGTCCACGTTTGAACCTTGGCCACCCGATCTCAACGGTCAATTAGAATAGCCTTCGCGCGGTTAAGTGATGACCGGACGCAATGATGCAATGCACCTGACGCTGCGCCCCTCCGAGTCCAGTCATGAATAGAGAGCATCCAGAGAGGGATTTTGTTGACCAGACGTGTCCGATCGCGAGTGACCTGACGCACCTGGCGTTCGGTTAGCGTACTGCTTCTTCCTCACATTTCCTAGTTGCTGATGTCAGCACTTGACCTAACGATGAATAATGATCATTCAGCGTCTGGTCGCCCGCGTCCACTCACCTCCAACAAGTGACCGGACACGCAGGTGCAACACAACCCCACGTCTGATCGCACCAGTGCCTCTTCAACCTCTCTACACGCCATAGCCAGCACTGACTGGACGCAAGGCCAGCGTCCGATCAGCCCGAAGCCAGTGTCCGATCAGTATTTCTCAGCGAGAAACACTTCCGCAACTTTACCACCTTCTCAACCCTTGCTTAAATGTTCTAACCACCAAGTGTATCACCTTGTGCACGTGTGTTAGCATATTTTCACAAATATTTTCAAGGGTTATGTTAGCTCACACTAGGTCCTAATGCATATGCTCATATGAATTCACCTAGTGGCACTTGATAACCGTTTCAACCGTGAAACTCCCCTCTTCATAGTACGGCTACCGATCCAAAGTCACTCACATCCTCTATGGTGTCTTGAGTGCAAAATAAAAACCTATTGATACCTTTGCCATGATCAACTTATTTTTGTTTTTCTCTTTCTTGTTTTTCAAGTAGAGCCCTTGATCATCTTGTGGTTAACACCATCATCACCATGAACCTTCTCTAGGCTCCACCACTTGGCATGTACCTTCTCTTGGCATTTATAAACATCATCACTCAGGAATGTAGTTCCCTAACATTGGTGCTCATACTAGATAGGGATTTATAGTTGCAAGGTAATGACATTTTAGAAATGCCTGGTTGGCATTCCTAAATGTCACTACTTAGGAATGTATTCCCTCAGCACTAGCGCGTATGCATGTTGGGAGTTACAGTCACTAGGTAATGGTACTTAGAAACATCAATCATGATAGTCTTAACATGTTTATAGACCAAAATCCACAAGCATACGGAACGATCATTGTAGCATTTCACCTAGGAGTATTCCAAGGTATCATTATTTATATTTTCCCAAAGAAGGGCAAGGTATATGCATCTAGCATTGGTATAAATATGATTACATACTTGCATGATGGACCATAGCTTATGACAAAGGGGTAAAAATGGTATATCATGGATAGTGGACACACATCTGGGCCAACCTAAAGGATAAAAGGAAAACAAAGAATAAAAAGAATATTCCTAAGTGGAGCAGGCATTGTTCTAATATAGCCATGAAAAGAACAGTTAATGATCATACAAGTTACATTATTAGAGCTAGGGCTAAGTGTAAGATAGGTTGGGAGGCCACTGAGTACTGGTCTGCCAGCAACCTCATGTGACGATTTAGACTCCTACACCCTAGACGAACGTAGGGGATTACAAGGGACAGATAGGGTTGTCACCACATGCTGCCTACCGCTCAATCGTACAAAGGGAAATGTATTCACCCATTCCTCCATACCCAAACACCATGCTTGCGTATGTAGAAACTACCCAAGTCCCCCTAGGTCCCTGACCCTACGGATTGACAGGTAAAGAACTTGGGCACACCCGAAGGCAAGATGAACCACCACCTCAACTTAGCTCTAATTCTACTCATATAAATTATAT
This sequence comes from Saccharum hybrid cultivar R570, assembly GCA_038087645.1. Taxonomy (NCBI): domain Eukaryota; kingdom Viridiplantae; phylum Streptophyta; class Magnoliopsida; order Poales; family Poaceae; genus Saccharum; species Saccharum hybrid cultivar. Next base: position 2,728 of record JAQSUU010000606.1, on the reverse strand, counting down.
TAATGTTGAAGAACAAAGATGAACATGTCAAGATCATAGCATACAAACTATAGGCTAGTTCATAAATCATGATTATAACATGATCAAGACTATACTCTAGTTCATATGCATTGCTATATGAATAAGATGTAGCTTGGACTTTGAAGAACTCATTGTATTCATACCAAGAGTTGCTCTTTTTAACAAGGAGACAAGCTCTCATTGTAGCTCTTGCTAGCTCCAAAGACTAAGACTAAAACTATAAAGAAGAGTACAAGATGTGTGTGAGGTGCGGCTCCAAGATGAAGTGTGTTGAGAGGAGAGCCCTAGGCCTTGTTTTATAGTGAGTGTATGACGGTTTGGCACTAGTAAAAGGGGAAACCACCAGGAACCGCCTCCACACACCACCATGCAATCGCCACTAAAGAGTGGGGCTAGGAGGAGGCGGTTGGGGTGTGGCCGCACCCTAGGTGCGCCCGCACCTAGGTGGGCCTGCCTCGCGACCGCCTTCGCTTGGTCGTTTCTCTGGTGGGCCTAGGCCTCCCATGCGGTGGTGTCTCGGCCCAATTGTGTAGAATGGTTGGGCTTCTCCTTCTCCTCTCCTTTGCGCATTCTTGGAATACGAATTCTGCACTATGTTTTCTTTATTTATTTTGTGTATTTTCACTTGTTTCTAGGTATGTGTCCTGTAAAACATGTTTCTCCGAAAACAAGTGGAACAAGGTCAAAGTATATGCATATGTGTCAAAGTTTGTTTATTTCTCATGTTTTTGGACTATAATTGGTGGTTCTAAATATGCACTAGTGACTGCTAATACGTACTCTGGGTCGTTCCTCGAGAGGATCTCAAGGAAGGCACGGAGTGAAGGGACATCAGTCCTAGCTGAGCTAGAGAGGATGGTGCTCCATGGCGCCTCACGACTGATGAGGTCTCCAGCTCTAGCTGTAAGGACGCCGCCGCGTTCTATATCCTGAAAGGCAAGTCCGGGAAGTAGTACCAGAAGCGATTAGGCGGCGGGAGCACCTCACCATTGGTGATCTGGTGGAGGACGTTGGCTAGCATGTAGAACATCTGGCGGCGGTCCGACACTGTGGGGTTTGGGCTACCACACCAGATTTGATAGGCTAGAACCTCGAGATCTGCTCCCAAGAGTCCTGGCGGAGAAGAAGGCGTCAGGGGCTTGTTCCCCATCAGCACAGCCCCATGGAGTCGATGAAGCTCACCATAGTAGTCGGCAATGTAGGCCAACTCCCAAAGTTGAGAACCTGGCCTGCAGCGAAGGCATCGGCTGTGATGGAGAACTCACCGAGGAAGCAAACATTGTCGTCTAGGGCAGTGCCACTTGCTTTGGCGACGAGGCGGGTGGCTCCAACCACCATAGAGCTAGAATTGCACTTGACGCTGCCCCCTACCTGGCGCGCCAGCTGTCGTAGGATCGGAACCGCGGCAGGCATGTTGTTTGAGTCAGTGTCAGAGCATGAGGTCTCTGGTGGCTCGGGTGGACTCAGGAACACAAGAATCACGTAGAGAAGATGCAACAGTTTATCCTGGTTCAGGCCAATTTGGTCCCTATGTCCAGCAGCTGATGATCCTTATACTCAAGAGCACCCAAAATCTAGGGTGTTACAACAGAGTGTAAATGAAGAGATATGGTAGGGGGTTAGCTCAGTGATAATCCCAAGGTTTGTATCACCACTGGTGGAGTCTCCCCCATGTCAGAGAGGAAGAAGACGATGAGATGCGGTGGAGGAGGAGCTCTCAGTGCCCCTCTCCGGGTTGCCTTGCTCTCAGTGCATAACGGAGGCAGATGAAATGGAATGGAGTGTCTAGTGATTGAATTGGGATCCTCCCCCTCCTAGGTCTGACTTTATCCCTTATATAATGAGATGGGTCGGGTACATGGTGGTTTAGGGGTTCTAGTATACGGTCTACGTGCGTCGGAGTCTTGGAGGGCCTTGCAATGGTGCGTCGTGGACCATCGAGGTGTCTTGGAGCTAAAGAAGCCTAGGCGTCATTCGGCTGCTCTATTGTAACACTCTGCATGTCAGACAGTGTCGGCTTGGACGGGCCTCTCCTGAGTGAAACTTTCTGGAGTCTCCTTGTTGACGAAGAATGTCAGCTCCAGGGGCCGACATGTGGACCTAGAAGCCCTCGAGCCTCCAAAAGAGATGGGAATCTTTTTCTTCTTGTGTCCTACCCTGGATGTGACCCTGTCGGAGGAGCAATTAGAAGGGGCACGCCTAGGGAGTGGCACCAGGGAGCCCCCAAGCATCGGTAGCCCAGGGCTTGTCTTCTTGTGCCCGAGCCTTGGCTGGCACCGTTAGCCAGGCAAGAGCTAAGGGCTGGGTGTGGAGATGTTGTAGATCTGGAGCCCAAGGCTCAGGGAAGCCCCTGAGCCCCAGGTGGAAGCTGCGGTCGAGTCAAGATCGATTGGATCTCTTTGCTAGAGGGTGCATGTGAGCATGCCCAATGGGCACAGACCCTAAGACCTCGGGCAATCCTGAAGGGGTCGGTCAGGGGGTCTTCTTCGTTCGGGAACCATTGGACCTAAGACTTAACATACCTATATGTTAGGATCTCATCAGTAGGCCACCGGAGAGGGGCGCGACAACTTGGGAAAGGTGCACCGCCCACCGGGGGAGGGACCGCACGGACCGGTGCGTAGGCCACCAGAGTGGGGCGTGGCAACCTAGGAAAGGTGCGCCGTCCGCTGGGGGAGGGACCGCATGGATCGAGCACAAGCTCGCA